>CM051823.1:131805123-134281790 GCA_028451465.1 Erethizon dorsatum | reverse complement strand
CTGTATCTGCTTTAATGTCTTTTATTTTGATAGTCGTTTCTTTTTTGCACATTAGAGATTATTTTTCCATGGCCTCTTCCATTTGTTTTTTCACCTCTGCTACTATCATTTCAGAGAGTTCCATTTGTTGGTTTCTGATTTCCTCTGTCTCTTTGTGTTTGGGACTTGTCCTGGGTGGGCTGGGCATTTGGGATTGCATTTTGTTTCTTCATCTTGCCATTTTCTATTTTTATTTTATTTTGTTTTCTGTGTTGATTCTTGCAGATTTCTTATGTTAGATAGCCTTATCACTGGTGTCGAGGTTTTTCTAGGAGGTGTCTGTTCCTCCGGATGTCTTCCGGATGTATGTGGTTCTTGGTCTTTATGTCTATCCCAAGAATCTACCTTCCCAATATATTAAGACTGAGGAGTTGTTATCTATTTGACTTAGGGCCCATTCCTTTTGTACTGTACTATAGTGATGGTTATGACCCCTTACAATCACAGTGTTGTCTTATGGGGGGGGGACTGATTATAGCATGTATGACATCCTGGTTAAAGTAGTTCAGTTAGCACTAACAATAGACTCAAGTACAATCTGGCTACTGACAAACTGTGGTAACTATTAGCCTGATATCTATAACCATAGCAGGAAGGTCTAACGAAATATAATATAATCCCACTTATACCAGGGACTTGTATGCAATGATTTTCCACTTAGTAGAGTGATTTTAGCCTGTTGTGTTGGGGGTTCAGGAGGATAGGAGGTAGGAGGGAGAGATGTGTGAGGTTAAATACAGTAGGAGCAAGGTTGGAGGGCACAGGATGAACACCCAGGTTTTGGGTAATTATAGGACATAAGAGAGAAGGATTGGAAGAGAAGGCCTAGGAGTTTTGAAGTGGACCAGAGTGAGGAGAGACAATGTTTACTCACATGAAAGTATCATAAAGTCAAGTGAGATAGTTGACCAAAGAGCAGAAGAGGACGAGTAGAACAAAACAAAAAGAAAGGTTAGAGATCACTTATTGGCTCATATTGCTAAAGTTGCATGGGATATTTCCATGCCACTAGTTCCATCTGCCCACTGTGTGTGCCTTAGCTAGGGTCGTACCGTGTCACTGGCATTCCCACTGGTCTCCAGGCCCTGAGTGCCGCCAGTGGAGGGAGGGGGATGGATCCAGGGACAATGGAAGAAGGGAGGAGTGCAAACTTACACTCCTCTCACTGGCACCACTGTCCTGGGGCAGTGGAGGAAGGGAGGAGCTCAAACTCAAGACTGCTTTCACCGGCACTACCGTCTGGGGGACCTAGAAGTCCTGTTTTGTAAATGTGTTTAGTTACACTCTTGTGGTTTCATGATGTACTGAAATGATTCATAAGACTTACCTTTCATGGTCATTTTAACTTTTGGGAAGAGGCAGAAGTTGCATTGTGCCAGATCCAGTGAATAAGGATACACCATGATGTTTTTATGAGTTTGCTTTTTCTTTGGCAGTCACTTGGCAGCAGGATTCATGGTATTTTTCATCACACTTTGGAAAGACAGTTAGGAAAGAGGACTCCCAGAAACTCTTCAGAAAGTGTCAAGAAAAATGGAGTAAGTGTGTTTGAAGAGAGGGGAATTAATGGCAATACATGTTTTCCTGTAATAAATTTTTAAAATCTAAATATTGATTTTATATTTTGATCAATTCTTGTATCTTGGATAAAGTGTTCAACTTTCACAAATGTCAGTTCACTTTTTTGTGAAGTTAAAATAATATCAATCACATGCTGTTTAGGAAAAATGAATTGGATATGTTTGGCACATTTACTTGGATGGAAACTGTTAAAGTAAAAACTAGTCCCTTCATCTGAACTTTATATGTTACATATTAAGTAAGACAAGGTTCTTGATTGCCTCTTTGCAATGAGGTGCTTTGCTCATTTCTTCCTCTGAGTCATTCCTCATTTAGCTATCTCACCTACTTGTGGGAGAACTAAAAAATTCCCACATTTGCTGAAAATAGACTGCACGTTTGGCCCTTCTTACACTAAAATTGCCTGAAAAAGCACATCTTGAAGTCAAAGTTGAGGCCAAGCGCTCTGTTTTTGGCCTCATAGTGCTTAGTTTTAAATAGTCAGAGAGAGAACATTTTCATACTGACATATATCATATGAATTTATGTAATTTAAAAAAAATCTGTGTCATAAACCACTTCTTGTTGAGTAGAAAGGATATTTGGTTGGATAATAGCTTTCTACATTTGTTGTTACTAATGAATGTTTTGCAACATGTTGGTTTGCACAAATACTGATAGCCAGAATAGATTTCCACATATCTTTCAAGACTTTCAGCATTCATGAAGGTTTACTTTACTGGTGGTACTAGGCAGATTTGACTTTTTCCTGAACTTACTTAAGTTATTACATTGATACAATGGCAAGTATTCAATCTATTTCATTAAGAAATGGGAGGAAAGCTAGATAGGAACACTATAAAATCGCCCGTCTTTACTAACCACTTCCTTGACCTTGTGTCTCCATTTACCACCCCACATCACCGGATTCCTTCAAAATCATTTCTGCCAAGTTATTTTATTCAAGTACTGTCTACCTTCTCACCGCTTCCTGCTTTTCTACCCACTCCATCTGGCTTTCACTTCTAATGCTTTTCAAAACTGCCTTCCACAAATTCACTAATGATTTTTACCCTGGTAAAACTAATTGCCCATCTTTTTCCCAATCATTCACTTTATCTTTCTTAAAACACTTTCTTATCTTGCTTTTTATGGCAACACACTGTCCTCTTTCTCCTCATACCTGTTGGTCCCTCTGCTGACCCTGCCTGAAATCTGGATGTTGGAATTCCTTAGGCATAAGTCGTAGGTTCCCTTGATAACATTTTCTCCCTGGATAAGTTTATCCAGTCCCATTCCTTTAAATATAACCTAACTTCTAACAATTATTATCATTTAATTTCTTTTTCATATCTCTACTCTGAAATAGTTACTCAGCTGGCTAATTAATGCCTGGGGTCTCAAAACTGCTAGGCATCCCAAACTTCATGGCCTCTAAACTTAACTGATTTCATGTTTAAAACTTTTCTCAATCCATAATTTCCCGACTCAGTAGATGACATAATTATTCACATGGTTGCCCATACCAGAAACTTTTGGTGATGGAGGTGGTTCTTCCCCCTCGCTTATCTCCCAAGCCATCCATAAACAATCTCTCTATCTAAAGTTACCCTTCTGCCTTTCCACTTCCACCACCGTGTTTCATTGCCATTTGCATCTGGACTCCTGAATTAGCCTCCAAGTTGTTATCTTTGCTTCTCCTCTTACTTTCTTCCAATGTAGTATATATGTGGAAGCTATTTTGGTCTATTTAGAACATAGATATGATCCTGCTATGCCCTGCTTTAAATTTTTCAATGGCTATTGCGCTCAGTACCCTGGACAGTGGGACTTTTGCTTATCTTTCAAACTCATTTTGTTCTACCTCTTCCTCAGTATATTTCAGGCACAGTGGCTTCATTTCATTTCTTGGACACACCAAGTTACTTCCGTTCTTAATATCATAGCACAAACATATCATTCTATCTACTCTGCTTTGTATTATTCTTATTCTGTGGGTCACTTCACAGTTTTGTGTCACAGATGGGACCTCCTTATATTAATACAATTGACTGCCTTTTTATTCTGTAGCACAGCCTTTTTAAATTTCCTTGATAGCACCCAACACAATTTGTATTTAAACACTTTTTCATCGGTCCATTTGTATTACCCTTTTCCTCAGTAGATTATATAATTCATTATTTCAGAGGACTATTTTTTGTTTCATGCATTATATACTTAGTATCTCACAGGATGACTTGTCATAGTAGACACTTGATAAATATTTATTAAGCTAAATGGAGCTGAAACTTGTTATGAGATGGTGTGTGCTAGCATTCCTTAGAGAAATGCAAAATGAAGGACAATTACAGCTGTAGAGATCTGGACATGTTTTTGAGCTCATGGGGTTTACATTTATTAAAACCTCTATGAACTTAAATCCAAGTACAATATGAAGTCTATAAAGAAGCAGTTAAAGGGAGACACAACTGAACACTGTTCATAGTCTCTGAATCCCCAAATGATTCCCGGAGTTATTTTCTATAATACTTTCGGAAAAGAGTCTATAGCAAATGAGACCTACCCAGTCACTTCATTTAGTGAACTGTTCTTCCTTTGATGCAGCTGATGGGAGAGTAATAGACCATAACAGTTTAGAAAATAGAAGTATAGGCAGATTGAGATGCCATTAATGGAAAGAATGCTTCTCTTCCCTTTATGATGTGTAGGAGAAAAATATTAAGTATTAACTCCTGTTCTTATTAGTCATCCAGCTTCTTTCACCAATAAGTGAATACTTGGGCAGAATCAGGGCATGCTACATAATATTTGAATTCTTTGCCTATGTGTGAATAGCATTTTGTAATTTTTTTTTTTTTTTGGGTACCGGGAGTCAACCTCAAGACCTCGCACACCAGCAGGTGCCCGTGCCACTGAGCGATATCACCTACCCTTTTTTTGTATGTGGGTTCCGGGAGTCAAACTCAGGCCCTCACGCTTGCCAGGCAGGCGCTTACGCCACTGAACCATCTCACCGGCCCAGCATTTTGTAATTTTAAAACTTCAATGCAGCAACTTTTGTCTCTGGTGGAGATGGAGTAACAGGGACTAGATTCAGCCTCTGGTTTGAAAAAACTAAAACTATAAGAAGTATATTTCTAAGATTTTAGACATCAAGCAACAAGGGATAATGATACCCGGGAGATGGAAAACACTCGAGGTGAGCCTGTAAATTATATCAACTTCCTGCCTGGAATTGAGGCTGCAACATAGGGAGGTAAGACTCAGACAGAACCTGGGGACTTCATTCTATTGAAGAAAGAACTGGAAGTCCGTGGAGCCCAAAGTGGCTTCAGTTAGCAAAGCAGAGTACCAGAGAAGGGAGGGCTGAATATGCAGTGTTGTTTAGGTATTCCCCCAGCCTGTAGGTGCATACTAATTGGTGCACTCAAGTAAGGAATTTGTCTGGGGCCAGATGAAGAACCACCTGAAAGAATTAAGCAGCACTTCAGTGAAAACGGAGAATAGTTTCTATTCAGCCAGAGAAAAATATCTTCTAATTTATGGGACATTCAAGAGAAGTACTCAAGTCTTTGACATCACTGATGGAGAAAATTAACCTTAGATTAAATTCTGTTCTAGTCCTGGCTCTCTAAACTGAAATGCAAGACCCAAGAAGGATTATACTGTATCGGAGTGATGTATGTCTGTCTCAGAAAAGAGGTGAGAAATATTTATAGAAATTATGAATATATCCAACATCCAAGAAGATAAAACTCCAGTATTAATGTATAATAAGAACATTACCTCATACTCTAAAAAACTGGTAAAATAGAATTCATAATGAAGAAAAAATCATCCAACCAAAACCAATCCAAAGCAACACACATGATAGAAGTAGTAGACAAGAGTATTAAAAGTTATTATAATTACACTACATATGTTCAAGAAGCTTATGGGAAGACTGAGCATATTAAGTAGAGACATGGGAAAAGAATATGTTCCTATATCAAAATTTTTGAGATGAAATCACAAAGACTGAGATGACGAATACAGTGGATGAGATTAACCACATGTTAGATACAGTAGAAGAAAAAGTTAGTGACCTTAAATATTGAGAATGAAATACAGAGAAAAAAGGAATGAGCAAAATGAAAATAACACCAAGAGCTGTGGGCAAACTTCAGGCAGTCTACCATATGTACCATAGAGCCACAAAGGGGCTATGTTAAGTTAAAAAATATATATATATATGACAAAAATGAATTAAAAGTAAAGCGGTAGAAAAATATTCAATGCTGATAGTAATCAAAATAAATCTGGGGTGGCTATTTTAATATCAGACAAAGTGGATTTCAGAGTAATAATATTACCAGCAATAAAGACAGCCATTTCATGATATAAGGAAGTTAATTTTTTAAGAGATCATAAAATTCCTAATTATTTATGCATTTAGTAATAGTGCCTGAAAATACATCAAACAAAAACTGAAAAACTGAGAGAGCTGTAAGAAGAAATAGACAAATTCAAAATTACAGTTGGATAGTTTTTTTAAAAGTTTACTTTTAATTTTGACTGGGTGAGCAGACAGAAAATCAATACGGTGTAAAAGACTTGAATAATACTCTCATCCATTTTGAGTAGATTGGCATATATGAAACAGTGCCCTACAGAAAACCAAATTGTGCATTTGTGTAAGGTTATCTAGAATACTGAACAAGACATACCATATTAGGACATAATGTAAATCTCAATAAATTTATATAGTAAATTCTTAAGACAATGGAATATAGAAAGCAATAATAATAATAAATATTTCTGAAATCTTCAAGATAGTCTAAATAACCCATGGGGAAAAAGGAATAATTCAAAAGTGAAAGTAGGAAAAAAAGTGAGTAAAAAGGAAAACACAAGTATTAAAATTTATGTGATTTTGCTAGAGCACTACTTGAAGGGTAACCAGTAACCCTAAAGTCCCATAGTAGAATTAGGGCCTCAAATAAAGGACTTCAATCGCCAGCTTAAGATCTGAGAAGAATAAATTAATTCCAAAGTAAAAAAAAAGAAATAATATGGGTCAGAGAAAAAAAATTGTTGGTGGAAAACTGAATAATAATAGAGAAATTCAATGAAAACAAAGGTTGACTTTTGAGAAGATAAATACAATTATAGGAACATCATTTCCCCTCCCTTCCCACAAACCTTTATGGGTTTTCAAATACTAGAAAACTTTTGAATACTATACCCAGTGCCTCATAAAATACCATATTTTCTTATCTGGCTTGTAGGGACATTGTCTTAAGCCCTATGTGAGTACCAGGTAACAGTGCAAGGTACTGTCCCTGCTAATAATTGTGAACGGTTCTTTCTCCACCTTCCAATAGTGACCTCACACGTACTCCATTCCTTGCTATCATGAATATATGATAGCAAGGAGGGAGGGAGGGACTTGGCTGATTCCAAGATTGCTTTTCTGTGCTCCCCTGTCCTTTCCGGTATTCTGTTCAGTGAGCTCCAGAGGTCTCACTTTTCCTGGATTCTTAGCTCCATCTCTTTACAAGGCAGTTTCTTTGCCTGATTCCCCCATCCCCACCCATGCTATGGCCTGGAATTTGTCTCACAGCACTAAGCTGGGGCAATTTTAGATTCACCCTATTTTTTCCCCCATCCTTCAGGGATCACTGTCCTTTGTTGCTGAATGTCCAATGTTTTGAAAATTTTTAAAAATATATTTATTTCTTTTTTTCCCCTGAGGTCACTGAAAACTGGGATCCCCCCTACCCCTGGGATCAGGGACATCACTAAATGTCTGATGTCTTGAAGACATTTGTTTTATGCATTTATTTATTTTTTATGATTGTTTGAGGTGGGTGGGTCAGTCATTTATTACTCCATCTTGGCTGGAAAATGAACCTTGCATTTGTTTTGTTTCTTGATACATTTGGTTTAATGTCTATTATATTGTGATTTTTCTTTGTTCTTTCTTGTTTGTACTTTTTGTTTATCACTTCAGTTTTTAATTGTTCAATTCCATTTTTCTCCACATTGAACTGAGCATTAGGCATGTTACATTTTTTCTTTTTGTGACTCGCCAAGAAGTGGCAGTTAAAAGTGGCAGTTTGATTACTAAAGAAGACTCACAGGATCTAGAATTACAATGATTACAAAACTACAGTTTTCTTAAGGAAAATAATACCATCTAGGTACTTTAATTTAATACTCTAAAATGCAAGTTTACTGAGTGTGTTTGATGTTCAATACCAGTTTTTAGCCATAAGATGCCAATGTAAGCATTGAAATCAGTCAATGGAGCACTGAACATGTATTTAAAATATAAAAATATCAGTGACTTTTCAAATTTCGCATTTTATATTGTTACCGTTTAAATATTGCAAGTCTCCTTGATTTGATCCAAAAATTACTTAAGAGAACTCATAGTACATATAATATTATATGACTGTCAATGTGTCCAGCCAAATATCTCTAGAAGAACAAATGGATTTTATTGATTATTTCAGTGACAGAACGCACACACCATGGGGAACTGAGTCATTCAGTAAGAAACTTCTAGAAAAGTAATGTTCCTAAGGTTTGGACTTGTATTTAGTGGTTTTCAGAAGTTAAAGAAGCAGGCTTGGGCCGGTGAGACGGCTCAGCGGCACAGGCGCCTGCTGGCGTGCGAGGTCCTGAGGTCGACCCTGGTACCCACACACAAAAAAAAAAAAAGCAGGCTTTTCTCTGGATTGGATACAGTCAGAAAGTGGAACATTTTTATCTTCATAAATCTTATCCAGAGAACTGCAAGCTGACTGAAGCTAAAATTGGGCATTCATACTAGGCAGGATAGGAGAATGTTTAGATAATTTTGTGCCCTGGATATCTGCATTTGGACATGCTTTTTGAGTGGTCTTGTCTTTATCTTGATTCATCATAGTTGGAAATTGATCGTGTCTAAAGCTGATACTCACTAAAATTATGTTACCAAGGCTTAGCTAGGATGGCCAGACCAACTCTTGTTTGTCAGGGACAGCTTTTCTCTTTGCCAAGACAAATTAAAATGAAACCAGGTAAGAGGGATCAAGAAGTTAAGAAAGGGAAGGTATGATACAGACGAAAGAATGATTAACATGAAATATGTGCATCCCCTTGTTGGTCAGGGTTCTCTGGAGTATGTATACTCATCCTGTTGGTTTTATTTCTCTAGAGAATCTTGACTAATTTGAGGTGTATTTTAATTTCTTAAAATAATTTGTTTTCATATGTAAGTGATGAAAGAGGCTGGCAAGTCCAGAATCTGCAGGTTGGGCCAGCAGATGGAAAGCAGAGAGGAGCTATGTTGCAGGTTGTCTCTATTTGCTGCAAAATTTCTTCCTTTAGAGGAGGTCAGCCTTTTGTTCTACTCAGACCTTCAGATGACTGAATGATGCTTCCATACATTATGGAGGGTAAGCTGCATTATTAAGAGCCCACCTATTTAAATATTAATCTTATCCAAAAACACCCTCACAGAAATATACTCAGTAATGTTTGACCATGTGTCTGTGCACTGTGATCCAGTCCAGCTGACACAATGTTCACCTTCACAACCATAAAATGTTTTTCACTTCCTAGAAAAGTAGTATATTTCACAGCATCCAATGACTAGTTGCTCTATTGAAGCCTAACTTTTCCTACTACTGGGACCAGAGATAACTTTTTCCACTGGCTTTTGAAAAATGGGCAGACAAGCATCTTGCTGTCAATGGACAATTTATCAGTCTGTTTCTAAAGCAATACATCTATGGGTACGATGGTTTGGAAATGGGCCTCATTGTTTCTCTATAATTTCAACTCAAATTTAGAGAGATCGCAAGATACATTTATACTGGTATTTTATAGGAAAAGTCACTTAAATTGTCTGCCAGAGAGCCTGCATTATCAGACTTCTGAAGTTAATGACAAAATTATTTGGGCTACTCTCTTTGACCTTTAACATTAAGCATGTGAGCATGATGTTTGTCTGCAAGATAAGGCAAGTTTTGAAGCATATTGTGTAATCAGAGGTCATCACTTGTGGCTAAGTTTCTTGTTTTTTTACACTGCTGTTTACCAATTTCTTATTTCTTCAGGTATGCTTCAAACTCCTTTTGAGTTGAAGTTTTGCCTTTTATTTATTTTGTCACAAAGGTGACATCAATTTTAAAAAATTGCATATACCTGAGGAGTGTGACAATTAATATGTTACTTAAAGAACAAATGTCCCATGTGCAGAAACACTAAATCTACTGGAAGAGAAAATAGGTAGTAATCTTGAAGACATAGGTGTAGGCGGAGACTTTATGAACAAAACCAAGACCACATGGGAAATACTACAAAGAATCAACAAATGGGATCTCACCCTATCAAGAAGCTTTTGCACAACAAAAGAAATCACCAACAGAATGAAAAGACAACCCACAGAATGGGGAAAAATTATTGCCGGTTGTCCCACAGACAAAGGACTTATTTGTAAAATGTATAAAGAATTGAAAAAAATCAGGCCCCCTAATTCAAAGACCCAATCCTAAAATGGGCATCTGAGATAAATATACACTTCTCAGATGAAGAAATACAAATGGCAAATAAAAAATATGAAAAAGTGTTCAACAACACTGTCCATTCGAGAGATGCAAATTAAAATAACACTGAGATTCCATTCACTCCAGAAAGAATGGCTATTATCAAGAAATCAACAAATAACAAATGCTGGAGGGGCTGTGGGGAAAAAATAACCCTTCTCCACTGTTGGTGGGAGTGTAGACTGCTGCAACCACTGTGGAAATCAGTGTGGAGATTCCTTAAAAAAGTAGGATTACATTGGACCCAGCTATTCCCCTTCTAGGGATCTTCCCAGAAGAATTAAAAACATCGTACCACAGCGATATATGAGCACCCATGTTTATAGCAACACAATTTGTAATAGCTAAATCTTGGAAACAACCCAAATGCCAATCTACCAAGGAATGGATAAAAAAGATGTGTTTTTTTTTATATGATGGACTACTACTCAACCATAAAGAAGGATAAGCTGGGGACTTTTATAGGAAAATGGATGCAACTTGAGACCATACTCATAAGTGAAATAAATCAGGCCCATATGTGTAAACATCACATTGTCTCACTAGTGTAAGAAGCTGAACAAGTAAATGAAATCCAAATTGTACAATAGATATTGTGAATTGGGAAGAAACTGTTCAAAAGAAAAGAGAAACTAATGGTGGAAAGAGGAAAAGAAGGAAGAGAAAAGGGAAAAAATATATATATACACAAAATAGTTAAGATAATTTTACAGCTAGTTCCTCTTAGTTCATTGAAAAAGATTTGTGCTAATATTGTGTGGACATTATCTCATACCTTTATCTTGTACTCTGAGTAACTACTATGAAGATAACAATGTGCAATGTATTAATTATTGTTACTCTCCTATTATCCTGATTTGAAACTCTATTTTATTTTATTTCTATTTTTCTTCTTCTTCTCTTTAAAAAAAAAAAGAGAGAGAAACTGTGATGGAGGAAAAGCAAAAAGAAGGAAGAGAAAATGAAAAAATATGTATATACACAAGATAGTTAAGATAGCTATACAGCTAGTTTCTCTTAGTTCATTGAAAAGAAAAGCTGTACTAATGTTGCTCAGACAATATTTCATGCCTATATCTTGTACTCTGAATAACTACTGTGTAGACAATAATATGCAATGTACTAATTATTGTTACTATCCTACTAGCCCATTTTGAAACTCTGTTTTATTGTTATTTTTACTTTTTTCTCTTTAAAATAAAAAAAAAGAACAAATGAAGGAAAGAAAGTGTGACTATAGAAAAAAAATGAGTAAATACCAGATCAGGGAGAAGCCCGATTTACCCTGCATTAAAAAGAGTATTTCTGTGATGACTACAATTTGTGCTCATGTGTCTCTGCTCATTGTCTACAATGAAAGGAGGAAGTGCCAAGAAACACCTGGAAATACAATTTATATCCAGTAATTGATTTGAGATAAAGTATCACGCTGCAAGTATAAATTGATAGACCGTATTTATTCTTTCTCAATAGTATGGTATCTCATAGTTTCTTCTATCTTATCTTTTATTATGAGAAATAGCAAGAATACTGAGCAAGTAATTAGAAGAGCACTTTCATGTTCCAGCTCCACCATTACATTTTTTTTTTTTTTGTGGGTACTGGGGGTCGACCTGAGGACCTCACGCGCCAGCGGGCGCCCGTGCCACTGAGTGATATCACCGGCCCTTTTTTCGTATGTGGGATCCGGGAGTTGAACTCAGGCCCTCGCGCTTGCCAGGCAGGCGCTTACGCCGCTGAGCCATCTCACCGGCCCCACCATTACATCTTTGACATTAGAAAAGTCACTGTGGTTAAAAGATTTGGATTCATACTTGGAAAAGGACAAATGTAATTCCTACACTGCTTGTTAATGCAGTGGTCAGGAGATGTGATGAATTTGATGTACCTTTATAGGGGAATGTCCTATGAGGTGATAAAAATTCTATTTCTAAGTCTCTCAGTTCTGTAGGAACAATGACAATTTCTTACCTACTCATTTTTCACTCCTGACTTTATTTAAGTCAGGACACTGACTGTTAAATGGACACTTCCTGCAGTCCACCTGAGACTTTAAATGTCAGGTGAAGTACAACATGGAGGAAATTATCCAGATGATTTACAATACCAGTCCAATTGTACTTAGCATTCCAGAAATTGGTAGTAAATATATCAGAGAAGCATCTAAGAACAATATACAGTAGGCCATGCTAAAGATTTTAATATCCAGATTTTAACATGATTTCTGCTTTAAAAGATAACTGAAGAAAATGGTACAGCTAGTCTCCAAACAGGGATCTCAATGAACCATGCTTTTCAGAATCTAGACTCTTGTGGAGTCCTTTTCCACCACAATGAATCTAGGATAGCTTTTGACCAGTCTTAGTAAAATTAATAAAAAGCATTTCATTTCTTCTTGGTAAAAAAGAGAAATGCATCTGAAGTTGGGGTATGTGATGTTGGAAGTGGATTTGTAAAATACAGAATATTTCACGTTTGGTATGTGATTCAGTGAAGGGAGGAATCTTGTTGCAGGAGATGGCCTAGGTAATTTCCAAAGCAAATTTTTGATTAGGTGAGCCATATTTGGAACCAAAACACAGGTAGAAGAATTGATTTTTTTCTAGAAGTGTCTGTTCATCCATCCTACCAGAAGGATATAACTTACACAAACACACACGCTTGATCTTAGTGGATTTAATGGAATAGCAGAAAGAAGTTATCTTCTGAACGCTTTTGCCTTTGCTACTGGAATGTTTTGTGGGGATTTTTTTTTTTTAATGTAGGTACCGGGACTCGACCTCAGGACCTCGCGCTTGCCAGCAGGCGCTTGTGCCGCTGAACGATACCACCAGCCCTGTGGGAATGTCTTTACAATGTGCTGAACTATTGTGAAGTAGTCATCTAAGAAGAGTGAATGGGCTGGGATTTGGAAGCTTTTTTTTCAGATTTTATTGGTACATTTTAGATATACATAATGATCACATTCATCACAGAGAACTTGTACCTGTACATGATATAACTTGTATTTTTTTTCCCATTCCCCTACCCTCCTTTCAATCCCTCCTCCCCTCCCTATTTACAAAAGCTTTGTTTCCATGTTTTCCTTCCTTTCTCTTTTTTTTTTACTTTTCCCTTCTTTCCTTTTTCCCTCCCTTTTCCCTTGTTGCCCTCCCCATTTGAACATTTTCTTCACATTTCACAATACATAGTATACATTTTGGTCCTTATTTACACTTTTGTTTTCTCACACCAGAGAAACAGTGCAGTATTTACACTTATGTCTGATTGGAAGCATCTTTGAACCTCTAAATTTCCATGTCTCTACAAAAGAGTAATCTGATCCTGACCCTCTTTCCTGTTACCACACAGTCTGCTGCTTTATGCAAAACTTATTGCTATAGTTCAGACACAGGTTGAGTGTTATCTCCCAAGGATTAATGTGTTGGAAGCTTGGTCCACCTTGTAGCTATGTTTGGTGGTAGAATTTTTTACAGATGGGGCCTAATGGTAGGTAATTGTGTCTCTGTGGGTGTTCCCTAATTAATATGGCTCTTTGACACCCTGGTTAGCTCTCCTCAGAGGGCTACTAAAAGAATGTAACTTGCACCTTCCCACTCTGGCTTCCTGTCTTGCCATACAGTGTCTCCCTCTCACATGCACTTTGGCCATGATGCTGTACACCACGACTGACACAGCTAAGAGGCCTTCACCAGAGCCCAATAGATGTCAGTATCATGTTTCTGGATATCCAAACCTGTGAGTTACATAAACCATTTTTCTGTATACGACCCAGCCTCAGATATTTTGTTATAGCAATGGAAAGTGGACTACTACAGTCATGACTGAAATTGTTCTGAATTACAGTTGCTATAGAACTTATGTAATATGCAGCCTGAGAGAACTGCCTCAAATCCCATTTCTGTTGGAAACATATTCGGTATGGGTGCAGCACAATATGAGACAGTGGTCAGGACATTTCATTGCATTCTATAGAAGCAAACTGCTGAAGTACCTTTGCCTGTCATTATAAAAGTTTCAGCAATACCATATAACAGAGAGAGAGAGAGAGAGAGAGAGAGAAAGAGAGAGAGAGAGTCATTGCAAAGGATATGATTCTATGCTAGAGACTGCAAATGTGTTTATTTTGCTTTTGCTGAGTTACTGAAACCATTCAGCTGGCCTCAGTATGGTTCCTTGTTCTTTGGGTGACTACAAATTATTATTATTACATTATCTCCCTGTCTTCTGCCTCAGAATTCCTGCCAACTAATTTTCATCCATCAAAAGAAAGGTATTTTTGTTTTTCTTCCTGGATTATTTTTTTATTAGTGATTATTCACATAAATTCAAGGAGGCCTTAAACTTCCACATAGCTAGAATTTTGAATGGGGCCCAGAAAAAATCCTGGAGTACTATCTCACTATGCTTTCCAGGACCCTATCTCCCTATCTATCTATCTATCTATCTATCTATCTATCTATCTATCTATCATCCATCCATCCATATATTCCATGAAATTTTGCAGAAACCACTAATTTTTAAAGAAGTTTCAGCTATTGAAGTATAAGTAAAAAAGAAATTTTAGCAGAAGCTTATCTAAGCTTATAAATGAAATTTTTACTGCATTTTAATTTTAAATAAATAGAACTGTTCTGCACTGTATAGGAAATAAGTAGGGATGGCTCAGTGATGGAAATCATGATTCAGGAAGAGGAAAGTGTTATCTCTCTCTCTCAGTGCCAAAATAAAAATTATGACAATGTTCTTTTAAACTATAAGTTAGATAAATTAATCCTGTATAAAAATAAATTCTTATTGGCCAGAATAATTAAATATTGATATGTAATTAAGACATTGGTACAGATAATATTGTGAAAGATAAAATTTTGATACTGGCTCAGAAATGCTCTAAGTGCTCTGATACTAAACCCTTTGGCCAATTTCTGAATGCCATTTTCTGCACTCCAGTATACTTGTAATTTTAGACCAAATGCAGGACTTTTCACTTGGGGATAAAACATGTGGTTTTGAATCACTGAATTGTCTAATGGAATAAGCAATAGAAGCTTTCCAAAGTGATAATGGTCAGACAATTTAAACATGCTTTTTTGCTTCCTTAGCTCCTCTAGGGAATAAATATTTTATTCTGTGGAATGAGAATTAGCTTTTGAAGAAACAGTGATGACGCCAGAATTTTCCCAACCCTATATCTCCAGAGACACTCTCCAGTCCAAATAACTGAACCTTTAGAAATTGGGGTGGTTAACATTGATAGTACAGAATTTAAATTCAGGCCAAAGCAAAGACCTGCAATAAATTGGTGTGACAATGCATAGCCAGACACCACTTATTCTCTGGGCTAGGATAGCTGAGAGAGTATATATTCTCCTTACCCTCAAAGCCTAACGGTTACCTGAGGATTCCTATCTTAGTAAGGGTGGCATCTCTTAGAATTTTTGAGGGATAATCTGGGTTTGTGAGATAAATACAGGGAATTAGAGTTATGCACATTTGTATTAAACAATGTTAAAGAACACTGGTTTGTATTTTCTTGTCTATGAAATTAAGCATATAATACTAGCTTGCACTTTAAGTGTCTTAGAATGTGTCACTCTTCCTCTAACTGACATATAAGACTGATGAAATTTTGGGTTTTATTCTGAGGCTATACCTGGGTAAGGGATTTAGGGACTATATGTCACTAATAGTAAAGCTTTCATTTTGCAGGGAGAGCCATTTCAGGATGCTTCAAGCTCAGAAGAAGGCATTGGAAGAAAGCTGTCAGAATAAACAACTGCTAGTATAGGGTCAAGGCCATGTTTATAATAAGAAAAAAAATATTTTTTATCATTCATACATGTGTTTAATTCAGAAGACATGGGGAGTCTGAAACAGAAAATAAATAAATCTCTCCTAAGCTTTTGAAAAGTTAAGTGAGTGAATATACACAAAACTATAAGGAACACAGTTACTAAGTCATGGGCCTGAGAAATATAATAAACCTAAAATGAGGTGTTTGTGGGAGAAATGGCTAAGAGAACAAAGATATTCAAATAATTCTAATCTTGAGGTTCATGGTAAGTATATTTTAGAGAAAACAAGCTAAAACAACAAACTTGCTTCTAGATATTAATGCTGCTTTAAGACAATAGAGTGAGTCTAGCCCTCAAAATGTTTCCTTCTCTCCCTCTTAAATAGCTTTATGAAAGGCAAGAAGTTGAAAATAAAGTAACAATACAACAGCAGCAGATACATAAATAATTAGGTTTCTGGGGACTAAGCAGAGAGACCTGTGCAGGTTTTTAAAAAGCCTTTTTCTTGGAATTCTTGGATGAGTTCTGGAAAGTAAGATGGGAAGAGCTTTCCACTAGCTGAGTGTACTTAGTGTGTGAGTTGGGTGTGCTGTCTTCCTGATCACGCAGAGAGGAAAAAGCAGCTGAGATGCATTCAGTCTTTCAGGTCTCTGAGGCTTGTAGAGTTAATTTGAGAAAACGAAGGGTTCCTCCAGTGGTATCAGCAGCAAGCATGCTTACTGCTACGCCACAAGCACTTCGGCATAGAAGCCACCTTGTTATTGATCACCTTTGATGACCGGGTGGGAAGGATGTCTCTTACTTAAGGGTTTTCAACAGCTGGAAACATGATTAGCAATGAAAATAAGTAGAACATTTGATATAATGGAATTGACTTTATAGGCAGATTAAAAATTTGAGGGGGCTGCTTTTAAGAAAACGCAAATTCTGCACGCACAAAATATTGTTCTGGATTTAGAAACAATGAATTCTCAAATAAAACAATTAAGTAGATGCATTGTAGAAACATGTGTTACTGTTAGGAGCTAGATGAAATTCTCTTGAGATCAAAGAGCATAAATAATCTCAAAGCCCAGAATAAAAACAAGGAGATCAATTATTAAGGAAGAGATGAAAATTTGTTTGACAGATTCAGGAACCTAATATGTGAATGATTCCAAAAGGGGAGGTAAGAGAAAAATGCATATTCAAAAGGAACATGAATTCAATTCTAAATCAGTTTTAAATAGTAAATCATCTCTTCGACACTGAGAGAAAAAAAAAAAAAAAACATGATTCTTGAACATTGTACCTAGCCAGGGTATCATCGAGCTGTCACAGACAAAGAATCACATACTCTGTCTTAGAAAAAGTACTCTTGAAACAAACAAACAAACAAAACACAAAATATGTATGGATTAAAAGTTTATTTATTTTTTAATTTAAACACAACAGTTACACATATTAGTGGGGTACCATGTGATATTTTCATAGATGTATACATTGTTTAATGACTAAATCACATTAAGTATTAGAAATAGAAAATTTTGACATAAAATCCTGATTCGTTCTTTGGAAAAAAAATAGAAAGTGTTGAAATTTAGCAAGAACATAATAGGCAAAAGAAATTAAGATTAGGAGATAAAATGAAATATAAATTGCAATACTAACTTAAAAATATATAGGAAACTTGAAAATCTTTCACAAAATTGAATGTAGTTGAGCATTTTTGCCAAAATAAACACTTGAGAGTCAGATAACTTTACAGGCTGATTGTAATAAATTTTAAAGAAATTGCAATCTTTACAAACTATTCTAAAGAATAGAAGAAAAAAGACCTATTCCAAGTCACTCTCTGAATCCAATAGAAACTTGATGCCTATATCAGACAAGGTTATAGGCCTTTTCACTCTACAAAGATGAAAAATTTCTAAGCAAAATTTGTTGGCAAATAAAATCTATACCCTGTGCTTATTTTGGCAGTGCAAACACCAAAATCTATGAAGGAAGAAAGTAACAGATTATGAACTAGTTTAATACTAGAAAGGCATAAGTGTCTTGAAATGTCTTCTATGATATCGACACATTAAAAAGAAAAAAAAGTTCGTACTTATGTGTGTAGGAAAAGCATTTAATGAAATTCAACATCTATTCATAATAAAAATTCTTATCAAAATAGATATTAGGGTCCTTCATACCTGAACAAAAACCTATCATAAACAAAAAGCACACATTATGAATGGCAGGATTTTAGTAATTTTTATTTCAAACATAACATTATTGTTATCACTGTAATACAAGAAAATAAAATTAAAAGATGTCAAATTTAAAAGATTGATATTTTATTATTTATACATGAAACCTAAAGTTAGCCGAGATCAGAATGTTCATCAGTGTAGTGGAACTTAATATCAATATTTTAAGTTATTACATTCCTATGCACTTGAAGCTAAGTTGGGAAATATGAATTAAAATGCCATGTAGCACTCGAGCAAGAACAGTCATCACATTCTCTCATTTCAAATAATGATACAAAACTATAAAGAAAGGTATTAGCATAAAACACAAAAAAGTGGGATACAACACAAAGTCCAGGAGCGAGTCCATACATCTGTGACCAACTCTTCTTTGGCAAGAAGACTAAGAATTAGAAAAAGGGCAGTTACTTCAATAATGGATCCTGTGAAAACTGTAAATGCACAGGCAAAAGAGTGAAATTGAGCTCCCATCTTAGCTCATGTATAAACATTAACTGGAAATAGATTAAAGACTTAAATGTAAGACCTGTAATCATAAAGTTATTAACAGAAAATATAGAGAAAACTCTTGACACTGATCCAGGCAATGAATATTTGGGTACAAAATGAAAAGCATAGGAAACAATAGGAAAAATAGGCAAATGGGATTGGACCAAACTAAAAAATTTCTATAATGCAAAAGAGATAATCAACAAAATTAAAAGGCAACCTGCTGAATGGGAGGAAATATTGCAAGCCATGTAATCGATAAGGTGTTAATATCTGAAATATGTATGAAATTTATATAACTCAATAAGAAAAAATAACCTAATTAAACAATGAGAAAAAGTGAATAGATTTTTTAAAAAGACATACAAACAGCCAATAGGTATACAAAAATGTGCTTGATTTAATTAAATATAGGAAAATGCAAATGAAAATAAATGAGTTATCACTTCACATACTTTAAAATTGAGTTCAATTGTCAGAAAGATGAACAATCAAATGTTGGTGAGAGTATGGAGAAAAGGCAATTCTTGTACACTGTTGATGGAATGTAAGTTGGTATGACTATTATAGAAAATAATGATTAAGGGGCCGGTGAGATGGCTCAGTGGCGTAAACGCCTGCCTTGCAAGCGTGAGGGCCCGAGTTAGACTCCCGGAACACACAATCGAAAAAAAGGGGCCGGTGATATCGCTCAGCGGCATGGATGCCTGTTGGCGCGCAAGATCGTGAGGTCTACCCCCCGGTACCCACACACACAAAAAAATGATTAAATACTTTAAATATTGGAAATAGAACTAGCTTATTATCCATCAACTCTAATTCTGGATATTTAAAGAAAACGAAGTCAGTACATTCAAGAGATCTTCTTTCCCATGTTCATTTCGGCATTTTTCATAATACCTTAGAAGGGGAAAAAAATCTAAATATCTATTTGTGAATGAATGGATAAAGAAAATATGGCATACAGAATGGAATAATATTTAGCCTTGAAAAAGAAAGACATCTTGCTATTTATAACAACATACATAATCCTGGAGGACATTATAGTAAATGAAATAAACCAGATTCAGAAAGGCAAATACTGCATGATACTCAGTTGTAGTCGAATCTGAAAATGTCTAACTCAGAAACATGGAGCAGAATGGTAGTTAATGGGGCCTAGGGGAAGAGGTATGGGGATATGCGGTCAAAGGGTATAATGTTTCTATTATACAAAGTAAATAAATTCTACAAATTTAAAGTACTACAAAGTGAATGTAGTCAATAATATTTTATAAATGAAGTTTGCTGAGGGGTAAATCTTAAGGGTTCTCAGCACACACACACACACATGCACACATAAAATGGAACTGTGACATGAATAGTTAGCTTGATTGGGTATTTTACAATATATATCAAATTATCAAATTGTACATACTAAATATGTATAATTTTTAATGGTCAATTATGCCTCAATAAAGGAGGAAAAAGAAAAAAAATTGCTATTTAAAGGCAACTAGCATATAATATACATCACATACCTCAGTTAAAGTCTAGCAAAGGTTATGTAAATCCTTTATAGAACATTATAAACATTTTCTAAAACATTTAATAAATGAAGAGATAGGTTGTGTGACATAGATTATAAATACATTGATTCTCTTAAAATTGATCTGTCAGTTGACTACAATTAACATTGTTAAAAAAATTTTGGTGGAATTTGATGAAACATTTCTAAAAATATGTATGAATTGCTCTCTACCAATCATCAAACTTACATAAAGATATGAGATTTAGTTCCAAGTAATATTGGACTTAGGAAAGATAAATGTAGACTAAATCTCTATGACCTTTGAGTAGCAAATTTAGAAAAGAAATTCATAAGATGATCACTAGGAATGAAACACTTATTTCCCTGAGTTAAAGTTATGAATTACTCCTCATTAAAAGATACCACACGAAAAGTGAGAAAATGAGCTACAGAGTGGGAGATATTCGTGACTCATATTTGGTGACAAATATTCAGAATATCTAAAGTAAACCTATAAATCAATATAAGTAGACACAATTTAAGGAAGGCAAACTCGTATACACCTGTGTTGGATATATTTTGGTAAATGACAAACTACATTAACATTTATGAAGAAATTAGAAAAAAAAAAACAGAACAAGCCAAAACAAACCAGGAAAAAAATAATTTACCTGTTTAAAGTTAGAAATAAATGAAGATTAAAAAAGACAAAAATGTTAGTAAAGGAAAGTAAATCCACGTCCTTGTCTTTGAAGAGACAAAACTTTGAAAGGTAGAAAAGGGGGAAAAAAATATGTTACATTAACACAGAGACAAGATATAACAAAGATGGGTAGGTTTTATAATAATTATAAGAAAAACAAATGTTATTTAACACAGAAAAATTTTTGAAAATCTAAAGGAAATTATGTAATGATCAAATCAACTGATGTTGAACAGGTAGTTACAAAGAACAGGAAAGTTTTATTGAACAAACATAAAAAACTGTATCTGTTTATGTATGTATGTTTGCGTGTTTGTACGTGTGTGTATAATTATTTTTGCCTTCTGTTCTATTTCTGTCCATTGTTATTCTTCTTTTATAGTATTTTAGGGGACTATTTACACCCGTCAAAAATTTAAAATTATAACTTATATACAATAAAAGTGCACAAATTTACATTTTGAGAATTTTTGGAGTCCTGGTTTGGTGATCAGGAATTTCTTTATCGTGGATGTAATTTATTTCTCCATCAATTTTGAAAGATAGTTTTGCAGGCTATATCAGCCTGGTTTGGAAGTTGTTTTCCTTTAGAACTTGAAACATTTCAATCCAACCTCTCCTGGCTTTTAAATTTTGTTTTCTGAATTCTGTTATAATTTTAATGGGTTTACCTTTATAAATGAGATGTTTTTCTCTAGCTACTTTTATGATTCGGTTCTTGTGTTGGACTTCTGGGATATTGAGTACGATGTGTTGTAGGAATGTTCTTTTCTGATTGTGGCTATCTGGGGTTTGATATGGCTAACTTAGCTGTAAAATTCTCCTTATTTGGAAAGTTTTCTGATATTATTTCAGTAAATAGTTTTTTTAATGCCATTTGTGATGACTTTTGATTTTTCACCAATTCCGATTAATTTTAGATTAGTCTTCCTTGCATCATCTAGCAGCTGTTGTATCCATTTTTCATGTTATCTTGTTTTTAATATATCTCTATTAATTGGTCACCACCAACAACACTGTCTTCTGGTTCTGACGGGCTACCCTGGTACAGTGGTAACATATGCTGCCTATACTTTCAACAGAATTTTTAAGCTCCAGAATTTCTACTTGGAACATTTTTATGTACTCTAATTCTTTTCTGTGTTGGTCGTTCATCTTTTGCATTGTTTTGTTTAGCTCTGCTAGCATTTTATTACTGTTTTCTGTGGACTCACTGATCGTTTTGTTCATTTGGCCCATTTTCTGTTTACTTATATCTTCTGTGAGCTTGTCAAGTGCTTTATTGATATATATATATATATATATTTTTTTTTTTCATCTCCTCTGTTATCCTTTCAAATACTTTGTGTGGTTTTGGTTTCCTCCCATTCAGTGCCACATGGATCAGCTTTGGTGGAGTTGGGAGTTTTGGAGACATTTTATTGCCTTGTCTTCTCACATTGTACTTTTTGTTTGTTTGTTTCTTGTGCTTAAGATGGAAGATTGATTATAGTGGCAAACCTTGTTGCTAATATGCTTTAGTTAGTGTGTACTTTTCAGTGGTACTCTCTGGGCTTGGCTAACTCTTGTTCTTTGCTTCTGCCTCAGGATATAACCATCTTCACTTACTTTGGAGAGAAGGTTGTAGCATATTTGGACCAGTAACCAGTTCTTCAGGTATAGGCTGCAGTATTGTTAATAATCCCAAGGCAGTCCAGATATTGGCATCCAAGAAGACCAACTAATAGCAACTATGTCATCTTGGGTGTAGTAATAAAATCAGCAAAAATAATAACATCAAAGACAAGCTAGGTATTGGCAAACCCCAAGGACAAATAATGTGCCACCCTTAACTCTAAAAAAAATGTATAATTATAGTATGAACACTAAGACAAACCAAATATTGACTTACTAAATGGAATAACTTTACCTCCACTAATGATAGAACAGTATTCAACAGTAATAGTGTACAGTTACCTAGCTATCTAAAGATTCATAAAGCATAATATGTATACTAACAAAGATAGAGGTGGTAGAGAACTGGAGACCACCAGTAAAATTTGAAAAATTAATCAATGGGAGATAAGAAGGAGGAGAGAAATGTGAGGTTGGGGTTCTATTGAGAGTAAAAGGAAATTAATATTGTTAGAAAACAGTCACAGGAAAGAATGAATAAGAAAAACAAGAAAAAAGTCCAGCAAAATAAAGGAAATGAAAGATAAGGCAGATAAAGCAAATTGAAAGGGGAGAAGTGAAAAAGACAGAAAAGAAACCAAAGACAAAGAAAAAAAGACAAAAAATGGTTAACCCCCAAAAAACCAATGAAGGAAAGAGAAAAATTGTTTAAAATAGAAAAATCTAAAAAATTTGAGTATAATAAATATTTTGTGTATGTTGTTGATTAATAGTTTCTTTCTAGTGTCTGAAATCTTGACATTCAGGCAGTCACAGTTTTCTCCACATAGGGCCCTATGTGGAGGCACACTCCCTGCAGCAGAGGCCCTTCTGTCTATTAACCCCAGATTGTGGTTACCATCCTAGCTAAGCCATGTCCTTATTTCCATTGGTAGAAGGGAAACGGAATCAGTCCTCTGGTCTCTGCTGGATGTAGGCCATGGGGCAGGGGTTCCAGTGCACTATCTGACTCAGTGTGACACTTGTGGTCTCGTGGCTCCCATTCCTCCCAGGACATTGTTCTTATGTAGGAACAAGTCAGTAGGTTAATCTGCAGTTCTGGTGTCCTGTGCCAAGCAGAAGCAAAATACAGAGCAAGCTTGGAGTTGGTGGGTGTTTGCACCATGCAGCTGGCATTGGACTGCTTGCTTGACTAAAATTCTTAAAACTGTGAGGGAAGCCAATCAAGGAGAAAATATCATAATGATAAAAAATGATAATGGATAAAGATCAAAGATGTGAAAGGAATTTAAAGATGCAAAAGAAATGACTGTTCATATTATCAAATTGCGATTCAATTTGATGAAATACATTTTCTACAAAATGTAAATTGCTCATATTGCCCCAGAAGAGATGAAATAATAACACTAAAAGCTGTTTAATCTGTATTAAGCATTGTTTTGAGCATGTAATGCTTTAAGTCTTATAATATCCACAACAAACTTATGTCGTATTATTATTATTTTATGATTCTCATTTTTCAAATGAAGAAATAGAGACACATAAATGTAAGTAATCCTCCTAGGGCCCCATAGCTAATAAGGCATGAATCATAATTCTAGCTATGGTCATCTGACACCAAAGTTCATGGTTTCAATCAGTTATTACATTGCTTCTAAGAAAAGTTAAGTAAATCAAATGCTGCAGAGGAAATATGGATTGCTGTCAGTGAGTAACTTGCTGAAAAAAGCATCAGGCTAGGGAGTGGCAAAGGAAATTCTTACTGTGCTTTGAATGAGATCTGATCAATGTTATTTGACCAATTCTAGAAAAGAGAAGCAGAAAAATTGTGTTTTTTTTAAATAGAAAAAACATAACCTTGATATTAATGCTCCAACAATATAGGATACGAAAGATCAATAAGCCAAACTTGTGTATGCATACTGATAGAAACATAAAGGAAAAAAATGGGAGTTTAGAATAAGACACAAGTAAAGATTTCTTTTATGCAAAATTTAACTGAGAAGTTATAGACTTGGAGATGATTCTGATGTAATACACAATTCAGAAACATTAAAATCTTGAATACATAAAAAATTCTTCAAATTAGAAAAGACAAAGCAGAAACACTATTTGTTAGCCAAGAAAGGATGTAATTAAGTAATTTGTAGAAGGACCATGATACCTAAAATGTTGTAAAAATTATTTAATTTCATTAGCGAGAAAAATTCTCAAATTAAGGAAAAGAAAAACATTGAAATGCTAATTTTTAACATCAAAGTTAATGTCAGATATCCTTTTGAAAAACCGAGTCTCTCCCTCTTGAAATATGGACAAGCTTAATTTTTCTTTTCTTTTCTTTTTTTTTTTTTTTTGTGGGTACCTGGTGTTGACCTCAGGACCTTGCGCACCAGCAGGTGCCTGTGCAGCTGAGTGATATCACCGGCCCTTTTTTCATATGTGGGTTCTGGGAGTCGAACTCAGGACCTCGTGCTTGCCAGGCAGGCATTTATGCCGCTGAGCCATCTCACCTGCCCTTAATCTTTCTACAAAGCCAATTTGCAGTGAATTTGTGTTTCTGCATACATTGTGACTCATCAGCTTTATTCGGACAGATATACTCAAGGAAAATCTTTCTACATGTGCGCTAACATTGGTAAAATAGAAACATGGGAAGCAGTCTGAATGT
Organism: Erethizon dorsatum; assembly: GCA_028451465.1. Classification (NCBI taxonomy): domain Eukaryota; kingdom Metazoa; phylum Chordata; class Mammalia; order Rodentia; family Erethizontidae; genus Erethizon; species Erethizon dorsatum. The sequence goes on along the minus strand of CM051823.1, from coordinate 134,256,599 downwards.
CTGTCAATAGAGACTGAATAGGTACAATATGGAACCACAAGTGGTGGAATACTATGCAGCAGTACAATGGGAGCTACTATATCTACAGGGGACAGCAGTGATGACTCACAGTGTTTTGCATGAAAGTTGTAGAGAAATAAATAGGTGAATAACATTATCAACCTGTGAATTGTACTCACAAAGTTTATGGTAAGATGATGAGTTGGAGTGAATATAATTGATGTTAGGGAAGACCAGACGAATAAAAGGAAGAAAAATAAAAGCAGATGAAATTAATTTTAGAAGAGTATAAGAGGCAAGCATTACAGTGTGTCATAAACTCTGGCTGCTTGTGTCAGTTCTATGTCCTTGAATTCCACAAAAATAAAATAATCTCTCAAACAACAAAACAAAACTTTTAAAACTATTTCCTATTTCTTTAAATTACAATTTATACAGCTAAATCATATAAAAATGAATGAACCAGAGAAAGCAAAAACTGTATCAGGTAATGCAACTTATAATACACTTTGTTCCTGGATTTATTGAAGCTTAATCTGTGTTTTTCTTCTGTAACATTTTTTCATTTTTTCAGTATTTGATTTTAATTAAAATGTCATTAAACCTGCTTTAGTTTGATTCAATGCCCTATGAATTCTCCAATTTCTAAAGATCCACGTGTAAGGAAAGTTGATCAGATTCATTTTTTATTATATAAATCTAGAAGAAATGCGATGTAATTATATAGCTATGGTAATCTACAATAATATTTACAGAGTTGTATGTAATCAAAGAAATTAGTCAAATAGTGCATAAGGTACAATAAACTGGGAGTGTGTTTGAATAGTAATTCTCAAAATGGGATTACTTTAAGTACTTCGTGATTTCCTCTGTGTAGATATGATTTTTTATATTATTGTTATAAAAGGATTGCTCAGTCTCTGGTTTAATGAATGACTAATTCTGGCAACTAAAATTCTACTTGTTTAAGCCTATAAAATATAATTATAGTATTATGAGCACCACGTTAATATACTGAAATATTTCAACATTTCAACTACACTGCAATCACATCACTTTCATATTATTTAAATATATTAAACTGGTAACGTTGGTTCTCCTCAGTTCATTTTGTTAAGAGATTCATGATGAGATCCAGAAGGCCATTATTTTCTTCTAATGCAAATCTGTAGGTGTTTATGATCTGTAGATCAATAGTTCACACTGAGAAAACAGTTAATATCAAGGCAGCATATCCATTCTTTTCAAATGGACCATTTTTCTTTTACTCTGGGCAAACCGAGGAATGTCTGCATAATGCTGCAGGGAGAGGGAGCACCAAGTATGGAACCAGGCTCAAATGGCTCACATACCTACTCCTCACTTAACTATCTTTATTGCTGTGCACATGGCATTTCATATTTCTGTGCCTCAGTTTTCCTATGTGTTAATCCGAGAGAATGCCCTAAGGATCTCCTATCTTGGTCCAGTTAACTGGTGCCCAGAATATTGTGAAATGAGTCAGAGAATCCAGCACTATGGAACTTGGCCAAACACAACTTACCACTCATTTTCTCTGCCTTAGCACAACCCTCCACTAGAGCCCTTCAGAGCAGGGCTGTGATATATCCAAGTTCTCTCCAGATAGCAAGCAGGATGAATAACATCTGGTACTAATTACCTCATTGCCACACGCTGGTCAGGAGTCAACCCCTTGATGACTTTAGCAGTCAGCTACAGAATGTCCTGATGTCTATCAGGGTCAAGAAGTCTGTGCTGCTGTTGGGAGGAATGTGTGTTTCTGGGACCCAGGGGTCAATTTTTGCAGTCATAGTTATGTTCCACCCAGGAGTCCAGGGACTTTTGATGAGCAAAACAGCCTGGATCTCTTAATTTCTTTCTGCATATACTGTATATAATACAGTTTGTCTCTTTGTGGCAGATATGCCACCCATATGGTGTTTACACTAGCTTTAGGATATTGCTGTAATATTGCATGTATGTTCTGCAAATGAGATCCTCATCAATAATCTGAAATAGCTCAGTGGACAAGATTGAACTGGATTTAAAAAGCTATCCCCATTTCCTTAAGCAATTTCAACACTAATTTATCAATAAAACAGAAAGAACAGCAGTTGGGATCATCAAGTACAATTTCAACTATAGTAATTTTTTTCTTGTAAATTTATTATGGAGAGATGATCACAACAAAAACTTGAAAAATTTTAAACTCCATAGCCAGGAATTGGATCTTACCATTTCAAGTTTAATATCTAATATTGAAAAGATGTATTCACAAAAATTTTAAATTTCTTATTTAAAATTTAGAAAACAGTAATTTGGATGTTTTGTAAACATTCACCATGCAATATATGACTAAACACATTGTTTTTCTAATAATTAAATAATATAAAAATTTAATGAAAAATTTCACCAAAAACTATATGCCCAACCCCTTCAGTATTTATTTCATTTTGCCAAAGAAATATTATTTTTCTTGTACAACATACTGTGTATAGTTTGAGGAGGTATGTAACAAAAGTATGGCAGAGACCAAAATTGGAATGCACTGCAAACATTAGAAACGAGAAAGGAGAAGTGTATTATGGATAAGGAAAAAATTCCAGGCTTAGTGGGCATTACTAGATTTCACTTATATTGATTTCTCCTTTTCTTCCTTGTTATTTGGAAGACTGCACAACCCATCCTTCTTACAATTATATGTGAGCACGTTTCTAGATCTAGATGACACATGTGAGCAGACATGACTTGTATCACATCTGGGGTGAGATTTTCCAATTTTCTGTTTTTCTTCACCAAAGTAACTTACAAAATTCCAGATGGCAAAGAATTAGCCACTCTGGACCCTTGTATGAATGACTATGTGGACAAAATAGTTGTTCCCATACACAGTGACCTTCAGCTCATCTACCTATTTGTGTACAAGTCCACTGATAGAATTTATTTGTTATCTGATCACAAGACTAGCATATCCTGACAAATTCATCAAAATATTAAATAGAAAAGATTGCAAAATAGAGAAGAAATAACAACTAGATGTCTTGGTTACTTTTCTCTCTCTGCTGAGATGCAATAACTGATGCCCAAAATTGAGGAAGGAAAGGTTTTATTTAGCTTACAGTTCATGGAGGTTTCAGTCCATAATCAGCTGGCTCCAAGGCAGAGCGGCACATGGCAAAGGGCAACAGTTCATGGCAGCAGAAGGCAGCAAAAGCAAGCAAGAGCAAAAGGGAGGAGTGCGAGAGAGCAAGCCTCTTTCCCTCCCTTATATTGTATGCAAGCTACCCACCCTAGGGCGCGTGTAGCACTCATGCCCATCATCCCAGAATTGGACCATGAATCAGTCATAAACTCTAGAAGCCCGCCTCCAAGACTGCATGAGGCTTTGGGGAGATATCTAGACACAAACCATTACATTCTGCCCTGGCCCCCCCAAAGACTCATACACATCCCTTTATGCAAAAGGCATTTTAGTCCATCTCTAAGAGTTGCCCAAGTCCTAACAGTTTCAGCATTGCTGAAAAATCCAAGTCCCAAGTCTCATCTAAGATGTAAGGCAAACTCTTATTTCTGAGCCCCTGTACAAATGAAAAGTTAAATACTTCCAACATTCAGTGGCACAAGATAAACATTACCATTCCAAAAGGTACAAATAGGGGGATACAAAACACTGGGACCAAAACAAGTCCAAAATCCAGCAGGGCAAACATTATGTTTTGTAATTCCATATGGAACATCTGAAGCAATCTGTGGCAAGTTGTGAGCTACAAAGGGCTCTACAGCACTTCCGATGGTTGTAGCTCCCATGGCTTCTCTCTTTGGCTGGCTTTGCTCCCTCCTTGCAACTTTCCTTAGATGATCCACATTCCTGGCTTTTCCATACTTCTGGGTTCTCCACAGCACCTTTGGCTCCATCCTCACAGTTTCACACACTGCCCTCTCAGGGGCACACTGCTTGACCTCCCAGGCCTTCTGAAATCTAGGTGGAAGCCTTCTTAACCTCATAACTCTTGCATTCTGCATGTGCTTAAAACCAGCGCCACATGGATGATGTCAAGGTTTGCTTCCAGCTGGAGCAGTAGCCAGGCTTTCTTCTCTCTTGGCTGTAGGGGTAGAGTGACTGGATCACTGAGCACGCTGAACCTGATTCTCTATAAACAAAATTCTATGAACAAATTCTCTATGCCACGTGGTGAGGCCACCGCCATTTTGGAACCTGGTGCGGTTGCTGCCATTTTGGAACATAGTGTGGCTGCCGCCATTTTGGAACATGGTGCACTGCGGCTTTCTCCTCAAAGCAAAGCCTTTCACTTTCACAGTTTTGTAGCTGCAAAGGGTGGAGACTTGCTGCTTCCTGTGATGTTCTCAGGCTATGTTTCATATACTCCTGTTCCTTCTCAGCAATCGAGATCTCCTCAGCTCTATCTTTGCAGTCCACAGCTTTACTGGAGATTCCGTTCTGGCCAAACTCACAACATTCTAAGTCATTCTGCTCAGCTCTTTGCTCTTGATTCTCAACATAAATCTGGCTAAAGACCCCCAACAATAGCCATGCCACCACCTCAACACTCTACTGCCTTGAAATTTTTCCTCTAGTTTAATTAGTCTGCTGCCCTTAATTTTAGTCTTAGGCAAAGTCTCTGGACATGAGCAAAATGCAGACAAACTTTTTGCCAAGCCGTAACATACATCATCTGGAGTCCAGCAGCCAATGCAGTCCTTACTCCCCACAGAAACCTCCCAAGCCTGGACTTTACTGGCAGGACTTCTAACAGCCTTCTGGTCTTTTGAGCTCTGAACAGAGTCTCCCATACAGAACAGCCTAAGACATTCCAGGTCTACTTTTTCAGGCCACATCTCCGAACCTTTCCAAACTCTTCCTACAAGCCATTCCCAAAGGCTCTTGAACCACATGGTCAGGTACAGTCACAGAAACTACCCCACTTCTCTGGTACCAAATTCTGTCTTGGTTACATTTTTTTCATTGCTGGGACAAAATACCCGGTACCCAAAGTTAAAGGAGGAAAGGTTTATTTAGCTTACAGTTGGTCGAGGTTTCAGTCCATAATCAGCTGGCTCCAAGGCAGAGTGGCACATGGCAGAGGGCAACAGTTCACAGCAGCAGAAGACAGCAAAAGCAAGCAAGAGCAAAAGGGAGGAGTGCGAGAGAGCAAGCATTGGACCCCAGCATCATCCCAGCATTGGACCATGAATCAGTCATAAAGTCTAGAAGCCCGCCTCCAAGACTGCAGGAGGCTTTGGGGGGACATCTAGACACAAACCGTAACACTAGACTGTATTAAAAATTACTAAGATATAGTCAAAAAGATTAACCAGGAAAATTATGGGAAAGTGTCTTAAATACAAAGGAATATACACAAATACTCACCAAATATATAAAAACTGCTTACCCTCAGAAATTAGAAAAATGCTAATTAAAACAAAACAAATGACCACTCATATATCATAACGGTTAAATGAAACAAACAATACCAAGTGTTAACCAGGTTATAAAGCAACCAGGTTATAAACTCTAGTAGAAATGGAAACTAGAACAACAACTTGGCCAATCTGTTTGGCATTGTTTATCCAATGTCCTTTGTCCCTGTGACCCTGCTATTCCATTGCTAAGTATGAAGCACATATCAATGTAAAAAAGCCAACACCTAAAACCAAAATTGGAGTAGATAATTAAATAGTATATTCATGTAGTGTTGTACTTTCCAGCAGCAAAGACAAACAGATTATAGCAAGGTACAATTACATGGATAAATCTCATAATCACAATATTAAATAAACAAGCCACTGCCAGAAGACAACATATATTTTTCCTATTTATAAATTTATAAATTTCAATATTTGTAAAAGTAGCTATTCTGTTAGAAGTGTGAATCATGCAGACTTTGATGAGGAGGGAGGGGCAGTGATTGTGAGAGGGGTGCTCGTAATATTGTTATTTTCTCCTGAGTGGTGGCTACTGGGGTGTTCATGCTGTGATATTTCACTGAGATGAGTATTTGTTCCATGCATGGTGTCTGTGTGTTGCACTTAAGGAAAAAGAGTTTAAAAGAATGATATTAAAGCATAATTTTCCTGAAAAATATGTTGGTAGTCATAGAAAATAGTCTGGAAGAACATATCTCAAACCAATTATGCTATATAACAAAATTAGAGATATTTATATTTTATATTTATTATGTATTTTGTTATATAATTATATTTAATTTGAAGGAAAATTATTACAAATAAAAACACTCTATGAAAAACCACCAAATTCCCTTCATAACTTTCTTAAACTTTTGTTTTTCAGAAGTGTGAAATTTAATATAATGTATAAAAAATGTATCTCTGCTTTTCTATTTTATACAGTTACTATTATTTTAGCAATCAATTTATTTTCTAAGTTTTAATGTAGCATTGGTGATTTATTTTGTCTTTATCAGAAACATTAGCAGGCTTTGAGGAGAATTTAGCCACCATTTTTTATTCATTTCTATTAGGTAGTACATCCTGAGTTATTAAGAGTACCGTAAATTGTTTAAACGTAAAGTCCCTTTGATAAGTGGAAGCTTCTCCTTTTAATAAAGCATTTATGTGAATATCTCCCATAGTCAGTGTCACAAGAAATTAAGTCTGTTAAGTGTATACAAATGTATATTGTTAATTTTGTTTCTTTCTCTTAGGTTTGGTGTGTCTTGTGATTTTTATTGTCATAGGACAAATTTTGTCATTAGAAGGTTACAACTACGACAGTACTTTTTACAGTATGTTTCATTAGGATAATCTCTGAGAGATGCTAAACACACACACACACACACGCACACAGAGGCATCTTGTTTTCGGATGTTGTGAAGAAGTGATGTTCCTGCTAACTAGCTCCTTTTGGAGGTTAACAGAACATACTAGTATTAGAATATTTAGGACTTTAATTAGCCCCACAGAAACTGAGCCTCTATCGTTAGCCATCACACATCGTTTCATAGATTTTTAACATTTTCCTCACTGATAGCCACTCTCAACATCTCCACCTCACAAAATCCGGGTTTACGCTGAAAGTGTGTTCTCTACACCTGCATTTTGATCAAGCATGGTGCCCCACTGCATTCTCTGCCTAAACAGCAGAGTCATTTCTTGCCAGCAATCTGAAGAGAAATGGAAATGGTTCTTGCTTTTTTACTTTCCTTTCCCAAAATGCCTTTGCTCTTTGCAGATTTGGTCATAGTTTAAAACCAGGATATATTATGGGACAAATTATGAAATAGATTTTGCTTGTACCTGTCTGCCCTCAGACCTATTTCTATACTCCTACCATGGTCTGCCTCACCCCCCACTGTCTCTTATCCAGCACCTCACCTTGGTCTGACCTCCGGCTGAACTGCACCCTACCCTCCAAAGCCCAGGCAGTCTTTCTCTGTGGCATCTATTATCTAAAAGGAGGCTTTCATTCTTTCATCTATCCCATTAAAACTTCCATTTTCTGGGTATAGTTGTTGAGAGAAAATCATTTTCCCAATTTCACATAGTGAGGCATATCATAGCTTAATGGGTTTTTTTCCCTTTAGAATTTTAGCATTTTTTTTCCCCCACTGGAGAATGAGATTTCTAAGTATGGAATTAGAGCTGATAAAGTGACCAAGTACGTTTCATCAGTAAAGAGCATGGGGAAATATTTTTCAAGATCCATATATCACATAAATAGGAGTGAGAGGCTCTTATCTTGTCTGAGATCATACTGGGTTCACTGAGGTTCCAGTGTCACTGGCTTGAACAGCAAGACCCCTTCCAGTAGGTACATTTCTATTTATACTTGCACTATCTTGAGCAAGGGTTAGAAACTATGACTGAAAGCTTTTATTTATTTTTTTGGGGGGAGGTGTAGACCAGGAACAAACAATTGTGCTTGCATTTTAAAATAGTAGAGGGCATATTTTTAAAAAAGGGTAATATTTGTAACACATGAAAATGATGGAAAATTTATAGTTCAAATAAAGTTTTATTGGAGCAGAGCCATTGTCATTTGTTTACATGTTTCCTATGGCAGTGTTTGTTCTACAGCAGTAGACTTGAATTATACCAGAGATCAGAAACCATGCCAAGTTCAAAGCATTTGCAATCTGGCCCATTATGGAAAAGGCTCACACACATCAACCCGACAGAAGAACACTGAAATGGAACTGCATGGCAACTGGCCACTTCCTACTCCAGAATATGCTATGTCTCTTATATTTGTAATTTTAATACACAAGCTTCTCAGGGAACATGTATCTTCTTGTAACTGCTTCAAGCTGAGGAAACAAGGTGGTGCTGCCTAGCCAGGGATCAACAATCTGACCCTGATTGATCTGATGGAGACAAAGGAAGACTGGTTTTGTTGTTTGAGAAATTATCCTGTTTTGATAGTAAGAGAAAAAGAACATTAGCAAGTCACTGATGCTTACACTTAATTTTTATAACCACTTTAAATAAGTAGAGGCTAAAAAATATAGTAGAATATTGATGAAATGTAGCTCAAAAAGTTGTAGAAGTCAGAAAAAAGGCGATGTTTGGCATAAACCTTTTATCTTTAATATTAACTTCCATTTTTCCAAAGATGTTAACTCATGTACAATAGGTGGATTTTAAGAGCACATAGACTCTTCCCTTTTTTGTCAAATAAATCTAATGTCACCTTATTTTAATTATAACAATATTGAAGGAATACTTTAAATAACGATACCTATGTTTTTGTGACCTTTGGGCCTTTAAATTTTTTTTCTAAAGGGCTCAGAACTTGAATCTGGCCTCTATTTTGTAGATCTGAAGTGACTGGATCCAGATAACGTAAATATATAAAGTTTGTATCAGAAAGGTAACAAAGCTTAGTAGGTAGAATACAGTGGTAGTTCAGTTCATGAACACTTTTGTTTACAAACAAGTTGGTTTGCAAGCAGAAGCATTTGGCAAAATGTGGAATTTCTGTGTCAAAATGTTTTTGCAGTGTTTTTTAAAAAGAAAAAAAAATCTAGTTTTTTAATTTGGCCACAACTGCAGCCATCTTTCCTGCACAAACATGAACGTGATCATCTTTCCAAAACTGTAGAACAAATTAAGTTCGTGAACCAAAGTATCACTGTATTTATACTGTGATTCTTATTTTATAGGTACACCTATATAAGAAGTCAAATCTTTACCTGAGGGATATTTGAAAGTCTATTAAAATAATGTAGTGGAAATTTACTAAGAATGGCTGAAGACATATTTTGGAAGGGATAGTGGGACTGGGATTCATGACTGTTAGGTTAGGCACCAGTAGAGACAGAGGGGAGAGACTGAGGAAAGCCTTTACTGCTGGTGCAGGAGGGCTGCAGTAGGGTGCAAGAGACCCTCAGAGGAAGGGGCATGAGAGAGGACTTTAGGTAGAGCTTTTAAGGTAAGCTCGGGGGTGTCACATCAGAGGGGGTGTATGACCCAGGGATTGCACAATATTTGGCAGGCACAAAAAGGAAGTGGGAAGTCTATTTTGGGGCTGGACAAGAACAGGGAAGTATTTTTGGGTGAGACAGGCTGTTGTCCTTTGTGTGGGCGCCGTATTAGGCAGGTGCCATTTTATGAATAAGGGACTATTCAATGACCACTCATGGCTATAGGTTAAAATCTTATTGGAGTAGATGGAGGCTGCCAGTAGGGGCTGGTGTGGTATTTGGAGCCCCTTTTTAATCCTAGTATAGCTTTCTCTGTTTTATTTTTCTTAACTATTCATTTATTTTTGCTTATAGTTTCCTGCTGGCTGTTTATGACCAAGTCAAAGTAAGACCTGTGTTAATTAAATTTAACCTCCCTCTCTCTGTCTGTGTCTCTCTCTTTCTCTCTCTCTCGTCAAAAACAGATCAGTCAAAGACAAATCAAAGAGTAATGATACTTTCAGAAAAATTTAAAATTTGACCTAAACCTGTAAAATCTCTCTATTAAAAGTAAAAAAAAATTTGTTGAATATATATTCAAATAGCTGCTTTATGCTTAATCCATCAGAAACAAGTACGCGCATAGATGGGGTAGTGTGCGTGTTTTAAAACCTACATGTTAGTTATAATCTGTTACTCTAAAGGGCAGCCTCAGTGGATTTTACATCACCCATTGTTGTTAGCTGATCTTAATAGTTCCTTATAGTTTCGATATACCTGATTTATACAGCCATTGATTTTAGGATATACATAAATTTTTCTTTCAATCTTCTAATTCAGCTTCAGTAAACACATTACATACAAATCCTTACATAATGGAAGTTTTATTTCTGTGAAACAGAATTTCAAATGTGGAATTTCTGTGTCAAAATGTTTTTGCAGTGTTTTTTTTTTTTTTTTTTTTTTTTTTTGTGGGTACCGGGGGGACGACCTCAGGACCTCGCGCGCCAACAGGCACCCGTGCCACTGAGCGATATCACCGGCCCCTTTTTCGTATGTGGGTTCCGGGAGTCGAACTCCGGCCTTCGCGCTTGCAAAGCAGGCGCTTACGCCACTGAGCCATCTCACCGGCCCTGCAGTGTTTTTTAAAAAGAAAAAAAATCTAGTTTTTTAATTAATACAAAGAAATGAAAAGAAAAAAACAGCTTTTAAGAATAATAAAAGAAATGTAAATACATTTCATGACATTTTGGTATTTTAAGGATTCGTATTATAGACATGCCACATTTTTCCATTTATGTTAATTATAAATTCAGTGACCTTTAGTTTATTTGATGTCATCTGCTAAGAATTCCAACTTGTTTCAAATTATTAATAAAATTGCAATTTTAAGCTATGACTTGCCTAATTTAATATTTTCATCTTTTTACTTTTTATCTGAGACACTTATATTTAGTTTTGTGTCATTTGTATAAAACACATATGACTAGTTTTAGTTTATCTAGCCATGTATGTCTTTATATTTCAATAGACGAGTTTACCTCTGTTTTAGATTGCCAATGTAGAAAATATAGTTAATATTAAAAATGTAATCTTACTTTCTATGTGAAACGTTTGTCTATGTTTGCCTCATTTCATTTCTTTTCTGTTTTGCTTTATGTGTAATAGAGTGTGAGCATTTCTTTGGGACTGTGTCCTAAGCATCACAGTTTGTTTTTGTTTCTTTTTGTGAATCTTTTTGTATCTATAATATTTACTCTTTTTTGTATAACCACTATAGGCACTATGTCTCAGTGTCCCACTGTAAAACATGAGAAAAACAACACACTTGGCCCTACTTCTGTTTTCTTCCTTTTACACATTTTCATGTCTTCTGTTTTAAAACATTTATCTATTTGACTTACACTGTTCATCCTTGATTATTATCCATTACAAAATGTAACTATTGAATTTCTTTTAAGAAATATGATGAAGTTACACTTTTTCTTCAAGTTATTTTCTGGCACTCTATTAATTTTTACTCGTTCAAGTGTTATTTTTGATTCTCTAAATTTACAGCCTTTATTTTCCAACCACATCTAAGGTTGTTTGCTTTGTGCCTTATTATTAGAATGGAATCAATACTCATAAACAACCAGATTTGTTGTTGAGATGTTCTCCTGCTGATGACTCCCTAGAGTTGATTTTTTTATTATGTATCATCCCTGATGAAATACTCTTAGATCATACTTTGCTTTTTTTTACTTTATTATCCTAGTTCTCAATCATGGGACAATTTTAGTGCCAGCTTCTATCATAGAGACATCATCTGGAGACATTTTTGGTGTCACAACTTGGGGAAGAAAAGTATATAACTGGTATTTCATAAAGTAGGGGAATTGAGCAGCTGATTGTCTGACTCAAAATATCAATAATTCTAAGACTGAGAGATCTTCGTTTCCTTTATTTCAGGATTGAATGCATCTGGGCAAAAATATAAAGACAGTCTGATTTTTACCTCTTTGTCAGTCATTTGATTTGTTACACAGATACTGAATATTCATTTTTCCAGCTATGAAACTCATTCCATTACATAGTTACTATTTTAGTTACTATTTCAGTATTAAATGTTCTGTTTCAATTTCCATCAAGTTTGACCTTGCTCATATGTACATGTGTGTGTATATATACATATTTATCTCCTGAATTTGGTTAATGGCAACTTGAGATATAAAAAGGTATGGTGATATCCAAATCCATTTGTGCTGTGGATTTAACAGAAAAAGTAAAGAGATTTACTTTGGGATAGTAAGGCATTCATCAAGTATTGTCTGAAAGTTTTTAGTTCTAAAGTTTGTGTAGTAAAGAGTTCCAATTGCTAGATGTACCTGTATGTGATTCCTTTCTAACGTTGAGGAACACCAGGGTTTTCAATGCAACTACAGTGAAAGTCGATGCACAGAGAATTATATCTCAGGGAATTTTATGAACTAATTTCTGTGGCAGCAAAGCTGCACCATTACAGAATTTATATTTAAATTAAGTTGATAAGGCATTTAAAGAACCTCAAATCTCACAGGGAATAGAGACACAGTGCTCAGGACCACATGCAATTTTGATTCATAATTTCTTTCAGTGTTGCCAATTTCAAAATGAATAAAAACATCTGTCTTACTGAAGGAATATCTCTACTCACTTTCAATCATTGCTTCTACACTATTTTATAGATTAAAATCAAGCCTTAAAATATAAACCCTCAAATTTTACAAAGAATCAACAAATGGGATCTCACCTTATTAAAACCTTTTGCACAACAAAAGAAGTCACCAACAGAGTGAAAAGACAATTCACAGAGTGGGACAATATTAGAGCCAGTTGTCCCACAGACAAAGGACTTATATCTAGAACATATAAAGAACTGAAAAAAATTAGACCGTCCAAATTCAAAGACCCAATCCAAAAATGGTCATCTGAGATGAATACACACTTCTCAGATGAAGAAACACAAATGGCAGATAAATGCATAAAAAATGTTCAACATCATTGGTCATTCGAGAGATGCAAATTAAAATGACTGAGATTCCCTCTCACCCCAGAAAGAATGGCTATCATCAAAAAATCAACTGATAACAAATGCTGGAGGGGCTGTTGGAAAAAAGGAACACTTCTCCACTGCTGGTGGGAGTGTAGAGTAGGGCAACCACTGTGGAAATCAGTGTGCAGATTCCTCAAAAAACTAGAATTAGAGGTCCCATTTGACCCAGCTATTCCCCTTCTGGGTATCTTCCCAGAAGAATTAAAAACATCATACCACAGCGATATATGTGCACCTATGTTATGGCTGCACAATTTGTAATAGCTAAATCTTGGAAACAACCCAATTGCCCAACAACAAAGGAGTGGATAAAAAAGATGTGTTTTTTTTCATATAATAGAGTACTACTCAGCCATGAAGAAGGATAAATTTGAGACTTTTATAGGTAAATGGATACCACTCGAGACCATACTCATAAGTGAAATAAATCAGACACGTATGTGTAAACATTGTATTGTCTCACTAGTGTGAAAAACTGAATGAGTAAATAGATCCAAAATGTACAATAGATATTGTGAATTGGGAAGAAACTTTTCAAAAGTAAGGAGAAACTAATGGGGGAAAGGAAGGGGATAGGAAGATAGGGAAAAAGAAAAAAATATATGTATACATGAGATAGTTAGGATAGTTATTCAGCTAGTTTCTCCTAGTTCATTGAAAAGAAAGGTTTGTGCTAATATTGTTTGGACAAGATATCATGCCTATATCTTATACTCTGAATAACTACTATGAAGACATCAATATGCAATGTATTAATTATTGTAACTCTCCTACTAACCTGTTTTGAAACTGTTTTATTTTTATTTTTATTTTTTTCTCTTTAAAATAAAAAATATATATATATAAACCTCATCCCCACAATCCCTAGTAGATGCTGAAGGACAGCACAAACTCAGATGTTCACTTTTTGGTTGTTAATTACTTTAAGCTCCTCTAGAGTTCCTCTGAAGAACTAAATTTAAAGACAGGCAAACAAATATTTTAATGTGAATCTGTGGTGTAGGATTATTTTGGTCCATTTACCCATCTTAATTTGAGGAGGAATAACTTATTACTTATTTAGGAAAGTGATAATCCATAAGCCCTCCCAATCAGCAAAACAGCTTAAAAGATAAATTGTCAAATTATCTGATAGAAGTAAGATTTCTTTAGAGTAAAATCTGGGAATTATGGAACAATAAATAAATGCTTATAGAATTATAATTATGCAATTACAAAATGAACAACAATTTTATCTAGTTAATTATTTACAGTGTCAGATTAATTAGCTAATTTGTTTCCACTAGGTAATAGAGCCTTGGAACTAAGATTAATAGATATAAAAAATTTTAAAAATGAATACAGAGAAATATAGTTAGCATATTTGTATCTACATGTATCTTGCTGGTGTTATTTTAAGATTTTTCTTCTTCACATTTATTTACATTCTTTCTTTTGACCCAGAATCTAGTTTTCTCTATATTTGGTTTATTACTCATCATTTTCATGACATAATGCAAAATGCGCAATAATATAAAGAATCACAGTTTAAATTCAGAATGTTTTAGTCTTTATGTCTATATAAAGTGGTTTGGAACAAGTTCAGAAAGTGGCATGAATACATGGTACTTCTATATTTTCTAGTTCTGAAGAGAAGAAATTTTGTACTCATCTGAATCTCTTCTAGGCCTGACTCAGTCCGTTATCAAGAAAGAATGCTGTGAAAGGCAATATGGCACATAATTAGAGTTACTTCATAAAATACAGGACCCCAAATGCATGGAACACATACATATATAAAGTTATTTGTTGTTTACCTGAAATTCAAGTTTGACTATGTATTCTGTATTTTACTTGCAGCATCTAGCAATCTTATGTATAAAACTACATTAGAAAAGGCTTGGTAAAAGATGATTCTAGGCACACGGTAAATGTTAAAAATGTTAACAGATATTTATAGTTAAAATGACAGAAATAAAAATGAGATATTGTAGTATGTTGTCCAAATATGACAAGCACTCCCTAATGTGTACAATCTGTAATGATAAAGATGAGAGAAAATACTCCAAACATTATTAAGAATAATATTAGCTCTTAAGGACTAATCTCAAGATGTATGTATATAATATGTTTCTATGCATTTGCCACAGAGAGTTATTTAAGAATCAATGGAAGGGCCAGTGAGATAGCTCACCTGCATAAGCGCCTGCCTGGCAAGCGTGAGGTCCTGAGTTTGACTCCTGGAACCCACATAAAGGAAAAAAAGGGCCGGTGATATCACTTAGCGGCACAAGCGCTTGCTGGCAAGCGTGAGGTCCTGAGATTGACTCCCGCTACCCACATGAAAAAAACAAAAAAACAAGAATCAGTGGAAAGCAAATCTTTCTGTAAACAGATGAAAATGTGAATGGCTCTGGCACCAGGCCAAACCAAGACATACCGCCAGCTAACAAAGGTGTTTAAATCTATTTCCTCAGGGAAATTAAGGATAAAGTTAAAAGCATACTTTAAAAGTGCAATTTAAAGACTTATTGCAGACAAATTTTGGTCACATATACTTGGTACTTTTAAAAAATAATACCTAAATAATGCAAACTTGAACAAGTTGATGACCTTTATGTAAGAACAGAGCATAAAAAGGATAAAATAAAAACACCTCTTTTCAAGACCTTTTTTCCCCTCACATAAGATGAAACCAAGTCTCATAAAGACTACTGTACATAATTACACTGACCACCTAATTAACAGAATTACTGGAACTAAGGCTCAGATCCAGATCCCATGATGTTTTCTTCTCATATCATGAAAGTATGTGAGAGTATAGATTTTAATTTCAGGAAGAATTTATAAAATGAGAGTTTATTAAAATTATTTTTTGATGTTTTATATCTTCTATGTTACCACCGCTCACTTGTAATCATCTAAAAACTCTTAGAAGTTGTACTAAAATATTAGCTTCAGGAGCGTTGGTACCAGTGAGTTATTCTGTTATGGTCCTGGGGGATAGGGTAGAAAATAATATTTATCAGAAATACCAAGGTCAGGAGGAAAGGAATATTATGCCATTTAGCAGCAACTGGAGAGGACTACTTAGAAATTAAATTTCACTCAGACTCTCGTCTTTTCTTGCTCATTTAAGTGATGGGCATCAAGTTAAATTTCACTGCTCCTAGTCTCTAGTACACAGCGTTGATAGGCTCATTGTTCTTCATGATTGAACAATCATATTTTGGTGACATTTTATTGCAATTTTTTCCATTCTTTATATGGCTTATTTAATTATTTTGTCTGTTGTTGGCACCCAGACTCCTCTGTTTATTATTGGACAATTTTCCATTTGCTGCCATATTGCCAAACATAGACTGCAAAAATCTTATAATATTTCTAAGTAGTAGCTCTTCTGACTGGAGAAGAGAACTTCAAGATGATGATCCCTAAAATTGGAGAGCTCTAACACAGGGGAGAGGGAACACAAGAGAACTGCTTCAGAAAGTGACAGGAATGATGAGATGAGTGTGTTCGAAATAAGGGGGAGTATTTGAGGAGGATTAATGGAAATGTGTCTTCTATTTTTAAAAATTTAAACATTTGTTGCATTTTCTATCACACTTTGTATGCTGTATTGTCTTTGAATAAGAATTTCACCTCCGCAAGGATAGTTTCTACATGATTATTTAAATTGCTTATCTGTTCCTGCAGTGTATACCAGGTGGTTCTTGTGACCACCTTTTGTGAGAGGAAACCCAAATCTCCCTTGGATCGACATGCTCCATCACTTGTTGGTTCTGACCGTACCTTCTTTAACCTGTGAACTTTTTCATTTACAGCCCTTCTTTGATTTAAGAGAGGTCCTCACCTCTCTTTTGGTAGTTTTCACCATTTTAAAGGGATTTAAAAGAATGATAGTTGTCAAAAGATGCATCATAATCTCTTTCAGGACAATTCCTCTGAAACTGAAGACCGAACAATCATGACTCTGATTCTTTTCTCTAGGTCAAATTCTCTGAGCTCAACCCAGAACAGTGTGTGACATGGTTTCTACATACATCGACAATCTGCTTGTTTTCCAGTTTTCTCTGCCTCTTTTAAGTGTTGTCCAGAAATTGCATACAGGAATCCAGGATATTTTCATTTCTACATAGTTAATATGGTATTATTTTCCTTGTCCTAGAAATTCTACCTTTACTACAAGATTACACTAGAATTTTGATCATTCACATCATTGTTTCAGTGTATAATCATTTTAATGTTAGAAAAATCAAATAAGTTATTTTAACATAAGCTATTGCTAAATCAAAATCACACAGAACTAGCATTTATGTTGTTCTATCTGAATGTGAATGTAGTTTTATAAAGTTATCCAATTAAATTGTATAATATTAGACTTTTCCAATTATTGCAGCCTAAGAAAGCTTTTTTTTTTTAAATACAGATTCTGTTATTTATCTCATTCTTACCCCCCTCAAATTTCTGTTCCAAGCCACTTGTAATTAAAATTAGACTATATAATAGTTTGGGGGTAAAAATATTATTTACAACTAAAAATAGTTTCCTCTTTGTTTACCATTCTGTATCACATTTTTATATATTTTACTTAAAAAGCTGCATTTTTTAATGGAGAGAAATTTCCAAATAAACTTAAAGTGTAAGACAATTTCATAGTCTCGCCACTCATATGGGAGGAAGCTATCTAACAACAAAATAGTAGCTTCAGGCAATGCGTTATAAGCAGCTTGTGAAAAATATCAACACTGTTACAGATATTGTGAGGCAGGCAAATCAGTTTTGCCTGGGATTAAAGCCATACAGAAGTGGTTTTTCTATTACTTATTCATTCATCAAATATTTAATTAGTCCTTATATGTGCCAGACTTATTTCATGCATTGGGTAATGACAGAAGTGAATGAAACAGACTTAAGCTTGAAAGAGCAGAGATTTTATCCTTAGGCAAAACTAGAGAATTATTTCTGGCAAAACAAATTGCAAGAAAAAAAGACACAGGGAAAAACAAAAACATTATATGTTTTGGAAATGGAGTGCCAAGTCATTGTTAAATGAATGATGAGAGTCCTTTTAACAAGTGTTCTCCTGGAGTAGTTTTAAAGACAAATTACCAACTGTAATGTACTTTTGGTATTTAGAGGGCTTATTATTCCTAAAGTTTCATTCTGATGGACCAGGATGTTAATGGTCCTAGCAAATGTAAGCACACACTACCCTCCCTAATTACCATGAACAGTTTTTTTTTTTTTTTTTTTTTGTGGGTACCGGGGGGTTGACCTCAGGACCTCGTGTGCCAGCAGGCGCCTGTGCCGCTGAGCGATATCACCGGCCCCTTTTTCGTATGTGGGTTCCAGGAGTCGAACTCGGGCCCTCGCGCTTGCCAGGCAGGCGCTTAAGCCTCTGAGCCATCTCACCGGCCCCGAACAGTTTGTTTTTAAACTTATCATGAGAAATAGTTTCTGGGTCTGGCCAGTTCTCATCAAATCTATGTGAAAAGAGGCAGAACGATGGAACATTCACAGAAATGTCCCTGCTATTCTTACTTAGATTTCAGGTGTGGTTTTGTGATTCTTAAAGTATGGGATCTTCTTGGTATCTTACACATCAGGGTTAGATGGAAATTTTTTTATAAATTACCAGTCGAAACACTATAATATCAAGACAAAGTGCTTCTTATTCTCAGAATATTTGGTGCTGGGGTCAAGCAAATCAAGTCTTGTGAGATATCTTTATTTCTTTTAAAAATTTTTTCCTTTTATTAAAACCAGGTGTACATTGAAATAATTTTCTATCTTTAGGCTTCTTAATACTTAAAGTTTATGTCCTTTATTCTAATCTTTCAATTTTATTCACAAAATAATTTTAATGTAATATGAAAATATGTGTGCTCATTGCAGAATATTTAGAAACTATACACAATGAATTTTAAAAATTCACCATTAATATCACCATCAAAGATAACCATTGTTACTTTGATGTATTTAATGAATGGATTGTAATATAACCAACTTTTTTATTCATTAACACATTTTGTAAATTGCTAAACATACCTTTCTTTATCTTGTGACTTTAAAACTGAGTTGAATTCAGTTTTAGGGTATTTCATCATTATGTTAACCAATCTCTATTGCTGTATATGAATCTTTACATAAAATGTCTGATTTTTCATTAGGACAAATTCTGATAAATCACAATTTAAGGCTTTCTGAAAACAATTCTAAATAACTTATATAATAATAGCTCTTTTATGTGTGTATTTTTAAATATGTATATAATATTCACCTCATAATAAAAATTTGTTCAAAGCTTATGTTCATTATAGTTATCACTATTTAGTAAGTCATATATGCATTGTAGTAATAATTACTATGTGATCAGTGGAATAATTTATGTAAAAATATTTATATTTATGCTGTATATAAACAGCTACTAAAACGTTTCATTTATTTTTATGCAATAGTATCATTTTTATGATATGCAAAGGACATAATTAGGCAGAGACATCCTCTTATGTCTTAGCTCTTAGCGACACTCTGGATGCGTGGTAGGTCTAACATTTTTGTTCAGTGAGTGATTGAACATGAATGAATGAAACCTTAATTTGAGAAAATAACTTGAATTTAAGATTTCTATGGGCCGGTGAGATAGCTCAGTGGTATAAGTGCCTGCCTGGCAAGCGTGAGATCCTGAGTTTGACTCCCGGAACCCACATACGAGAAAAGGGCCAGTGGTATCGCTCAGTGGCACGGGCGCCTGCTGGCGTGTGAGGTCCTCAGGTCGATCCCTGGTACCCACGGGAAAAAAAAAAAAAAAGACTTCTAAGTAGTTTTTTCTTCCTATATGTAAAATAAAATTCATACAAAGAAGAATGATGAGAGACATTTATTGAATGGAAGTTTATTTGAGATAGTTCCATTTTCCCTAATTGAATGCAGAGTGAGAATATAATCAGTATTGAAACTACCCACTGCTGTTTTTTTTTTGTTGTTGTTTTTGTTTTTTAATAATGAGAACAAAGCAAAATGGATATGAGTGAGTCATGCCCTTGATGGCAAATGCTGGCAAAGCATTACTGGCTTTTTCTAAACAGTTGCTCTCTTCCCCATGTTCACAGAAGTCACTTCTAAACTTTTTTCCATTAACAATCTTAAAACATCAAATCCATATTTGGAAGAGGATGCTATTTCTAATACATTTATTTCTAATTTGGGAAAATTATTGAACAACAATCACAAATAGAACAATATTTCTAAGAAATATAACTTGTCGTTTTGCTGCCCTTTATACAAGTAACACAGAAGAAATTATTGGTAAGAAAAAAGAGATTGCATAATCACTTCTAACATATTGCTTCAAAATTTCCAACTTCTTTTTTTTTTTTTGTGGGTACCGGGGGGTCGACCTCAGGACCTAGCGCACCAACAGGCACCCGTGCCGCTGAGCAATATCACCAGCCCCTTTTTCGTATGTGGGATCCGGGAGTCGAACTCGGGCCCTCGCGCTTGCAAGGCAGGTGCTTACACCGCTGAGCCATCTCACCGGCCCAAATTTCCAACTTCTTTCCTGATATGTTTACATAAATAGCAGAATATATATATATATATATATATATATATATATATATATATATATATTCTATTTACATATTTTATAAATAGAATTTTACAAACTTTTATTTTATTTTGGTAATAACCCTTAAAATGGGGCCTATCCTCTCAGCAATAGTTTCGTTGACTACAGGCATGATGAATACTCAGAGAAAAATCATATTAGTAAGATGATTTTCAAATATTTCAATTTCTTTTCTCCTTAGGTAATAGTGATGCTGAAATCATAATACAAAACCATGGTATTTTGACTGGAAAACATAAAGTTTATTTAGTAAACTTAATACTTATTAAATCAATATGTTATTTTGTCACAGACAATATGAGCTCCAGTGCACACGAACTGGTTAAGGACAGTGTGAGTCTTTCCCTATTACCTGTAGGAAAGATGGATGTTATGGAAGCAGGAATGTTTCTTGCACCCCAAAGAGAGTCTGTCACTGAGTCACAATGTGAACTAGAAAGTGATGTTACTCACTCTGAAAGTAGAAAAAAACTAACATCATATCTGTGTTCTCAGAACAGTTTTACTCCCTGGAGTCAATCCAAATATTATTTGTGGAGAATTCTATCTTAACCTAGCTTCAATTTTTCTCTTTCTCACAGACACTGGCAAGTTTTTGGTCACTGTGGTGCTTGGCAAGGATGAGTCAGCATACTTGAATGTGCCTAGCCAAAACCATGCTTCTCTATTTCTTCAGGAATTTCTGTCAGCTGGTTTAATGAAGTTATCACACTAGCTGTGTCTTGAAGCTTCTACACAAACACTAATAAGAATTCTAAAGTAATATGACCTGTAGTGACCATTTTAGGTCCAGCAGGGTCAACTGCACCATGGTCATCTGCACAGCCAGGGAGCTATAGTGACAAAACACACCTATGCTGCAAAAAGCCCAGAATCACTACTGAAGGCCCAACCTCAACTAATATTTGGAATTTGGGCTTGAGTCCAAAAGACATTAGCTGAAATCCATGAGGAGTATACGTCCATTACTTTAGTAAGACCTTATTGGTTTCATATAGAATGCTCTTAAAAAAAAAAGAGAAAGAAAAGAAAAAGTTTAGAAAAGGAAGAAAGGAAATAGTCAAATTGCCCCTAGCTTTTTTAGCCTATTAATTTTTGTTTTTGAAATGTGCATTGGCAGAAAGTGTTTCTGATCTTTATTAACTTGGCAACGTGTTAATGGCCAGGTCACAGGAATTTCTGCACAATTTAAACAGCTTGGGAAAATGATGCAGAGTTTAAAGGGAAAAAAAATCAATATGGTACAACACTACATCCATAGATATTAAATGCAAGATTTTATCACATCAAACAATTCTGTTACAGTTAGAGATTTGGACACTGATTTATATATGGACAAGGAACACAGGAGTAGACAGGAAGAGGAGGAACTCTAGATTTATCTGAAGAGTTCATCTATTGCCATGGAAACAGATACATCCTAGCAACAGCTGTTTGGTACGTAGCTGACATGCAGCGCTAAAGCCCTAACACAAGAAGAAAATGAGCCATAAAAAATGTTTAGTGTTTGTAGCATTTACATTTTTAAAAGTTTGAAAGACAGTAGAAAAACCATACATAAATATGTCAAAAGAATAAAGTTACAGAAACTGAACTTTGTTTTCTGACTGTGGCAGAACCCAGCATATTATTTGATACATTGTAATAACTACTATATATTCTGATTGCAAGATAAAATACCATATGAGATAGACAACAATAGTAGAAATTTTTTTGCTGAATCCAGAAGATAGTATTCAACTGTACTTTTAATGTTCCCAGCAATTCTTAGAATCTTATCAATGTAAAGTGTTCTATAAAAGAAAAAGAAAATTCAAATGCCTTAAGATTTTTATTAATGCTTGAAAAACATTGTGTGATCATATCTTTTTCTTTTTGTTAATAGACTAGCTTTCTTTTGCATTAATTTTTCTGGCTAAATGCTTCAGTTGTTTTTCTTACATGTTTAAACAAATGATTATCTTTTAAAAATGAAAGTAACAAATGTTTGTCATAATTTTGCATCTCTTTGTAGGAGGGAGGAGGGAAGTGAGAGGTGGGGGTGTGTTTGTTTGTCCTTAACAAATAGTTTCCAGGCAGCAGAGAATATTTTTCTATAACTTTCTTTCATGACATAAAAGGTAATGAAATTAACATTAATTAATGTTTAAAGCCATACTATAAAACTAGCTGCATCTAAGAAAGTTACATCTGGAGTAGATCAAATCCTTATATTAGTAAAAATTAATACCGGGTTGGGAGGAGTCCTTGCTTTTCTTTTTCAAAAGAAATATATTTATTTCCTCTTTGGACATGGAGTTTACATATAAGATTTCTTATGATAAATGTGATGAAAATATCCCATCAAAATGGATAGCAACGGGCCAGTGAGATAGCTCAGCAGCATAAGCCCCTGCCTGGCAAGTGTGAGGTCTTGAGTTCAACTCCCAGAACCCACATAAAGGAAAAAAAAAAAGGGCTGGTGATATCGCTTAATGGCACAAGCGCTTGCTGGCAAGTGTGAGGTCCTGAGGTCGACTCCCAGTACCCACATTTAAAAAAAAAAAAAAAAAAAAAAAGGATAGGAACAAGATACTCCAAGAAGAACAAAAAGGAAGCTTTGAGAATTTCTCACTAGGCTAAATTTCTAGAATATTTATTTGTTTGGTGCTGTGGATTAAACCCAGGGCCTCACTCAGGTTAAGCAAGTTTTCTACCACAAAGTACACCCCCATAACTAACATACCTTATTTAGTGGTAAAATTATTGTAAGCATCTGGGTCAAAAATCCTGAATATAAATGTCTGTCATTCATATTGTGTTTCTTAGTCGAAGAATAATTTCTGTTCTTTATATATTGTTTATGATAGGGAACCCAAAACAATATCGATTTTTCCCCTCTACAAATGTTAGTTCTATGTGATAGATATCAATGGAAAGTGAAACTTACGATAATGCTTATTTTACATATGCTTCAAAATAAAAATTTGTATTGTGTAGGTCATTTAACTTATTTTAAAAATCCAAATCACTCAAGAACTCTGAATGATATTGGCCCCCAATAAGCGGACACAGCTTAGTTTGTATTGAGACAAGCCTGCTATTTTGTAGGCTAACTTTCACTAGTGTTATGGCTGTGCCTGAGCATGGCACATTGGTGGTCAACTACCTGGTGAAAGCTCCAAACCCTGGCTTCTCAGATTCAGTGACAGTAAGCAAATAGCCTCTTTGAACCTGAAGCCTTGCCTGATGACCAATGGCAGGAACAAATGCTGGCTTGGGGTTAATGTCCATCAGTTTCTATTAGCTTCTGAAAACACCAAAAATAAACATCAGTTCTAATACAAAGCATATTCCTTCTAATCGAATGTAACTTCAGAATATATCCTCTGGGATTCCCCAGTTCTTTTTCATGAAGATTTCAAAGTAATAAACCAGGGGTAGGAACTATTCCATTCTTAAGGACTCTTTTAGAAACTTTTTTTTTATTGTTTTCCATATTTACTGCGGTTTGGGTCTGAAGGATACCTCAGATTTTCATGTGTTAAATGCTAGGTCACTATATTCATCATTTTCTTCATCACTGGGAAACAATACCCAACACCTACAATTTAAAGAAGAGGTTTATTTCGGCTCTTGCTTGAAAAGCTTCCATCCTTGCATGGTTGGCAGCATGGCAGAAAGGTCTGGGCAGAAGAAAGATGTTCACTTCATGGCAGACAGGAAGCGGGCAGAAATCAAGAGTTGTGAAGGGAGATATACCCTTCTCGGTTATGCCCACAGTGACCCAACTCTTCCAACTGCACTTTGCCTCCTACTAGCAAGTCATCCATAGCGCCTGAATAATCCAGTCACCTTTCACAAGCCACATGAGGCTTTGGTGGAGAGACATCCTGATAAAACCCACAACACCAGCCCGTGTGGCTATTGGGAGGTGATGGAATCCGTAGGAGCTGTACCTAGAAGGAAGGAAGTTATGCCACTGAGAATATGCCTTTGAAGGAACATTGAGAACCTGGCCTCTTCTTCCTCTCTGCTTCAAGACTGCCGTAAGGGCAACAGAATTCATCTGCTACAGGTGCCTGGTACGATGTACTGTCCTGTCACAGGCCTAGATGGATGGGGTCACAGACTATGAAGTGAAATTTCTAAACTGTGAAATAAAATAAGTCTTACCTAGCTTTAAATTGATTTTCTCAGTTATTTTATTACTTATTTTCAGTTGTTTTGATGAAAAGCTGAGGAACACAGTATCTTTTGAAACTTCTAGAATCATACCTTTAAACATTTAAGACATACTTCCAGAAGAGTCATTGGAACAGAACAGAAAACATCAATTAAAAACATGTCCTTTTGTAGAGAATTACTTGGAAAATTATAATAAATGGATGAAATTTGCTGTGTTTTTATTTATTTATTTATTTATTTATTTATTTTTTTTGTGGGTACTGGGGGGACGACCTCAGGACCTCGCGCGCCAACAGGCACCCGTGCCGCTGAGCGATATCACCGGCCCCTTTTTCGTATGTGGGTTCCGGGAGTCGAACTCGGGCCTTCGCGCTTGCAAGGCAGGCGCTTAAGCCGCTGAGCCGTCTCACCGGCCCTGCTGTGTTTTTAAATGGCAAATATTACAGCATTTCCAAGCACAGTTCAGAAAACAACTCACTGTTCCTCACTACGCAACTTGTCCTTCCAAATCAAATTCCCTTTGTTCCTTCAAGATTACCAGGCATGTTCTAACTTTTTGTTGTAAATGGAGAATTGCAAACCTATATAAAATTAGACTTAAGGGTACAATGAAACTTCATATAATTATTACTCTTATCCAACTATTAACTTATGGTTGCTATCTTCTCATTCTTGTATTATTCCTATTCATCATACTATTTCTTCTGTAAATGTGTCATTATACAGCTCTTAAAGATAACTGTTTTAATCAAATCACAGGAACATTTAAAAAAATAACATAATTCCTCAGTACTAAAAGATAATCAGGGTTCATTCAACTGCTGCACATGTGTTGTCATTGCATTTTTAATTTTCTGGATTTTAAATGCTTATATTTCATCGCTTGCTGCTTGCTTCTGGACTTAATTAACATCATACATTCCAAATGGTGTGTGTATCCACTATCTATAGATTTTCTCTAATTACCTGCTGGTTTTCTCTCTCCCATTTTTCCCTTGACAACTTATTTGTGGAAGAAATTGCATTATTTATCCAGGAGAACTTCCAGCTATTAGGATATAGCTGATTGCATATTTCTGGTGTTTTTAAATGTTTTTGTTTTCTTTTTTGTCTGTCTTGATGGAAACCACATCAGAGGTGCTTTTGTATTCTTCCATCAGAAGATGTGTCCTATCTGCCTACTTCCAATTTTCTGCTGCAGGAACTTCTTCCGTTCTTGATTCAATTAATTAATTACCAGCTGTTAAACTGCAGTATTTATCCTCTGTCATTCGTTTCTTATTTAATAGCTAGACTATTTTGATAATTGGAAATATCTTTTTATCTTTTTTTGGCTATCAGTGGTAGAGTTTATTAATTTTTATTTACTTACCTGTTCTAAGACAGTAGGTGGCCCTCGATTTTTAAAATTTTATTTAGAATGAACTCATATTTCATGTCCGGATCTGTTTTAGTTACTTTTTTGACTGGTGTGCATATTGTCCCATTTTTGGTCAGTGGGCACAACCTTAGACTGTCTCTTGAGTTCTTTTGTTGGGTTTCATGAGTCTTTTTAAAAATACCTGACATAACATGATGTTTTAGGCTCAGCTTGTTTATTTCCTGCTCAGAACTACAATCAGCCATTTTCCCAAAGTTATTTTATTTCTTTGAATAAATGATAAGAAATATTATGTGTCATATTTATATTTCCAGTTCAGATGCAGAGCCACGGAGATTTTGATTAATCTCTCTAACTTATATCTGGTGTCTTATTTCTGTACTGGGAATCCTCATTCTCAAATGTAGTGGTTGTGATAGAATGTCATATAGATATTTATTTAATTTATCTTTTACTATTCATCTGACACCAGAACTGCAATATAAAGTACTACCTACAAGATGATTTTCTAAAATATCTCAATTTATTATCGCAGTCCTTTTGTTTTTGTCCTGTGTATCCTATTAGTGATGATAAATCCCTAATATATTTTGAGGTCATTGAGTATAGTTTCAGTCTGTGTGGATATATCATCACCGCTATAGTGATAATACATTTACTTCATTTTCTTAAAAGTCCTTATAGGGGCTGGAGGTATACTCAGTGGTATATAGTACATGCTTAGCATGAGCAAAGTGCTGCGTTCAAACCCGAGGATGAAACACAAAACAAAAACATGAAATGTTTAAGAATTGCATAAAGCCATACTCATTCTTTTCACTTTTTTTAAAGTAAAAATACCTTTCTGAAATTAATCTCCAGTAATATATTACCATGTTCCTCATTCATTTTTGTTGCTAACTAATTCATTATGGGTGTGTAATGTAATTCAACCAAATAATTCCCACCCTGAAAAGGCCTATGCATGTCTCTTTTAAATTTTTACCATTATACCTGTCAGATAGATTTCTAAACATGGGATTGTTGGGTCAAAAATACATGCTATGAATTTTTCTAGATAGAAATTATTTTCCATAGCAATTGCTTCCTGTTGCTTTTTCTCTAGAAAGATACAAAACTACATTTTTTGCATCACAGTCTTATCAACAGAGTATGTTTTCTGATTTTTTGCCAAGTTAATAAATGAAAAGCACTCTTTTGGTGAAGTTATATTTTGCATATTTCCCTATTATGAGCAAAGCCGAATACCTATTCATGTGGTTAAAGCTATTTATATTTGCTGTTTCTATGAATTTACCTAATTTCTATAGATAACTTCCATAGAGCCATAAATAATTTTCTAGTTTTACAAGCATTTAAAGTAGTAGAAATATCAGTAATTTATGTACTTTAAATGATTAATATTTAAATTGTTTATTTCACACTTATCTAAGTTATAATTAAATAATTTATCTTATCACTTTGCTTATATTATTTTTGGCCATCCAAGTTTTAAGTGTTGTCAATTTTAAATTTCTTTGCTTTTCTTTTTTGCCTCTGCAATTCGAATCATAGACAGCTAAGTTAATCCCATTGATGTTTACGTTTATTTATCCAAATTTTGTCTAGTTCTTGTATTTTTTTATTTTTTTATTTTTTGGTTTAAGTCTCTGATGCATTTTAAGCTTATCTAGTCGTATAATGAGGAAAGGGTCTGATTTTACTGTTTGGATGGCTATCCAATTATCTCAGCATCACTGATTAAAAAAAACACAAAACCAATATTTACATTTGAGATAGTCATTCTATCATAAATTTTTATGTATGACTTTCAAAGTATTTATGTTTTTCCATGGTTTTGATCTACATTATGCACAAAACCCACACTGTTTTAACTATAGAGGCTTTATGGGTAGAATTATTTTAATACTTAATTAAGCTAGTCTTCTCTGACTCTCTTTTTGATCTTCACGATCCTTTTCGATTTTATCACTTAAATGGTGGATGTCATCAGTTGACTAATTGGATAAAAGTCATTTATGTCCTTTTCTTTTTTTAAAGTAAAATTCCAAAATATCAATTAGTCAGTCAAGGACCCGTGAGACCTGAGCAGCAGGCAGGGGCACGCAGGAACTGCACGCGCTGTCTGCCCCCCAATGCTGGGACCCCGGCCATGTGAGACCTGTGCAGGAGGCAGGAGTGCAGAGGAGCAGCACACGTGCCTCCCACTCCCTGTGTCGCTGAGTGGGTCTTACGGTTTGTCCATACAGAGGTACCTGGGTTCACAAACTCAATTCTTTCCACAATTCTGATCGCAAACTGAATTGGTTGTGAACTGAATAAAATTTCCCCATAAGGTTCAGTGTAAATAAGGTTAATCCATTCTGAACCATATGTATTTTTTAACCACAAAAATATGAAACAAAGTACAGTATAGTATGAAGAGAGAGAACATTAACCTTCCAAAGCTTTGTCAATGAAGTTGATGTAGTGGAGAACATTAAAATACTTCTTCCAGAACTCTTTCAGGGCCAAGGATGTTTCTTCAGTGACATTAAAATGTCTGCTAAAGCTTTGCGTACAGCTTCTCAAAGTTGCAGATCACTTTCTGGTCCATGGACTGCAAAAGAGTTGTCATGTTGGGAGGGAGGAACTTGACCTTTATGAAGTCCTGCTCAGTGTCTGTATTATCCACCAAGGCTGGAGGGTGTGCTGGGGCATTGTCCATTGGAAGAAGGTGTTTTTCAGCCAGTTGGTTGTCAAAAAGATATTTCTTAACAGTGGGTGTAGCCATTCCATGAACAGTTGCCTCACGACCCAAGCTTTCCCATTGACTCTCACATGACAGGCAGTCTGGCCTTGTTCACATCCTGTTCCTTGAATGCATGAAGGATCTGGGAACGGTGCACCAGTAGTAGCTTAACCTTCAGATCAGCACTTGTCTTCACTCACAGCAAAAGGGTCCATCCGTCCTTCACAGGCTTGTGCCATGGGAGGGTCTTTTCCTCCTGCATGATATAGGTTCTGCTTGGCATCTTCTCCCAGAAGAGCCCGGTTCTGCCTTCATAAATTCTGCAAATTCTTTCTAGTAGGCTTCTGCAGTGGCGTTATCAGAACTGGAAGCCTCACCATGTCTTATCTCACTGTAGATGCCACTTCTCTTGTGGAATTTATCAAACCACCTTCTACTGGCTTTAAATTCATCATTTGTTTCACTTGTAGAGGGACTTTCTTGCAGTAAATTACTGTGCAACCTCCTGGCTTTTTCACAGATCATAGCTTCATTAACGCCATCACCTGCCAGCTGTTTCTCATTTCTCAACACTAACAAAAGTTTTTCCACCTCTCGCAGCACTTGTGTCCTGTGCTTGGTTAACATCATTACTTGTTTTGCCACACCAGCTCTTTTGATTGCATCTTTATTCTTCAAAATAATTGAGATTATTGACTTCACCATCTTTTATTCTGAGGCCAGATCAGTCATGCGAATATCATGCTCATGTTTTTCTACAATTTCCTTCTTCAATTAAATGGTTTCTTCAAATCCTTCTTCTTACCATTTTTGCTCTGGATTTTCTTGTTACCTTCATTACCACGCTGCACTTTCTTTTACCACCATGCTTGCTCTACACTTTCTTTAGAGCCATGCTAGATTGAATATTACTGTACAGTACTGTAACGAGAACATATAAACAAGCAAGAGTAGCTATCCTATTTTCAGACCGAGAGGATTTCAACACAAAGCTGATCAAGAGGAAAATGAGGACATTACATATCAGTTAATGGAATCATTCAATAGGAAGAGATAATAGTTATAAATATATGCACCCAACTTCATAATACAAACGCTAGTAGATATAGAAGATCAGAAAATCATTAATACAGTTTTTGTGGGGGACCTCAATGCTTATCACAAATAGATCAACTAAAAAAATCAACAAAGAATATCAGAGTTGATCCAAACCTTTAAACAAATGAACTTAATATACAGAAGGTTCCACCCAAAAGCAAAGAATACACATGCTTTTCAGCAGCATATAGTACTTTCTCCAAAATAGACCACATCCTAGCTAATAAAGCATGGCTACGTAAATGAAAACCAATAGAAATTTTACCATGCATATTATCAGATCACAGTACAATAAACTAGAAACCAATAACAAAAGAAGCCACAGAAACAACGCAAATGTATGGAAATTAAACAACACACTCTTGAGTAATCAATGGGTCCCAGAGGAAATTAAGGAAGAAATAAGACATTTCCTAGAATTAAATGATAATACCAGTACAACATACCAAAACTTAAGGGACACAGTGAAAGCAGTCCTATGAGGGAAATTTACAGCTGTGAATGCCCACATCAGAAAAACAGAATGAGCCCAAATAAATAAGCAAATGATGCATCTTACAGTCCTAGAAACACAAGAACAATCCATATCCAGGGCTTGTACAAGGAAGGAAATTATAAAGATCAGCACAGATATCAATGAAATAGAGACAAAAGTAAATATCAATGAATCAAAGAACTGGTTCTTTGAAAGAATAAACAAAACAGACAAACCCTTAGCCAATCTTACCAAAAAGGAAACAAAAGACACAGATCAATGCAATTAGAAATGAAAAAGGTGAAATCACAAAGAACATCACTGAAATCCATCAGATTATTAGCAACTGCTTCACAAAGCTGTGTACCAATACATTGGGGAATTCAGAAGAAATGGAAAAATTCCCATATAAATATGAATTACCAAAGCTGAACCACAAAAACTTAAAAATCCTGGATAACCCAATGATAGCCACAAAAATTGAAGCAGTAATGAAAAAAACCTATGAAAAAATCCCAGGACCTGTTTAATTATTCGGCAAATTCTAAAAGAACTTTGATAAAGTTATAGTACCAGTAGTCCTCAAGTTTTTTTTTTTAATGAAATTGAAAGGAAGGGAGTACTTCCAAAGTCATTCCTGGAAGCCAACATTACCCTGATTAAAAAAATGGATCCTAAGAGAACCACAGGCTAATTTCACTTATAAAGGTAGATGCAAAATCTTCACAATATACTGGCAAAAAGAATTCAACAAATCATAAAAATATCATACACCATGAAAACGTAGGCTTCATCTCAGGGATGTAAGGATAGTTCAACATATGCAAATTGATGACTATAATCCGTCAGAAATAAGAAGCAAGGACAAAAATCACATGATAATCTCAATAGATGCAGAAAAACCTCTGAGAACATCCCTCATCCATGCATGATAAAAACCCTGAAGATAATAGGTAGAGAAGAACTTTATCTCAATCTGATGAAAGCCATTTATGACAAACCTAATGCCAACATGATATCAAATGGCTAAAAACTGAAAGCTTTCCCTATAACATCGGGAACAACACAAGGATATAACTGCTACCACTTCTGTTCAACATAGTTCTTTAAAACATTAGCCAGAGCAATCAGGCAAGAGAAATATATAGAAGGGACACATATAGGAAAGGACAAATTCAAAGTATCATTATAAAAACTGATACATAGATTTAACACAATCCCAATCAAAACTAAAGCAACATTCCTCACAGATCTAGATAAAACAATCCTAAAATTCAAATGGAACAAGAAGAGACCCAGAATAGCAAATATAATCCTGGGCAATAAAATCAAAGCAGGTGGCATCATAATCCTAGACTTGAAGTAATCCTTAGACTTGAAGTAATACTATAAAGCTATAGTAATTAAAACAGCACGGTGCTGGGACAAAAACGGACATGGAGATTAATGGAACAGAATAGAAGAAGACACAACCCCATGCACATAGAGCTATTTAATCTTTGACAAAGGGATCAAAAACCTACACTTGAGGAAAGACACTCTCTTAATAAATGGCAATAGGAAAATTGGATATCCATATGCAGAAGATTGAGTCTAGACCCATATATTTCACCATGTACTAAACTAAAATAAAGATGGATCAAATATCTAACTATTAAAACAGAAACATTTAATCTGGAAGATAAAATAGGTACAACTCTTAAAGACATAAGCAAAGGCAAGGACTCTTTGAATAAAAATCCAATGGCACAAGAAATAGTACTGAGAATCAACAAATGGGGTAATATCAAATTAAAAATTTCTGCATAGCAAAGGAAACAACCAACAGAGTGAAGAGATAACCTATGGAATGGGAGAAAAAGTTTTTCTAGCTATTCCTCGGATGGATTGACATCTAGAATATATAAAGAACTCAAAATTTAGACTCCCCAAAATGGAAGACCCAGTTAGAAAATGGTCAACTGAAAGAAACAGACATGTCTCAGAATAAGTACAAAAGTCCAATAAATACATGAAAAAAATGTTCAGCATCACTGACCGGTAGAGAAATGTAAATTAAAACTACTTTGAGATACCATCTTACTCCAAAAAGAATGGCTATCTTAAAAAATCTAATAATAACAAATGTCGGTAAGGATGTGGGGATGTGGTGGGATTGTATACTAGTACAACCACTAGTTGAAATCAGTGTGGAGATTCCTCAAAAAATGAAAAATAGAAATTCCATTAGATCCGGATATCCCCCTTTTAGGTATCTTCTCAAAGAGTTAAAATTATCATATTACAGGGATACATGCATACCCATGTTTATAGCAGCATAATAGCTGGAAACAGCTCATATGTCCATCAACAGTTCAATGGATAAGAAAAATGTGGTGTTTATATACAATGAATATAAAGAAAGATAAGCTTGAGGAATTCATAAGTAAATGGATACAATTTGAGAACATAATGTTCAGTGAAACAGGTCAGACACACACTTAAAGTATATATATGCAAATGAGAAGCAAAATGGAAGATAGATAAATTAGAAATGGGGAGAGGTTCAGATAGTTCCCCAAATTAACTTTTCTGCTGTTTCAAAAATACACAGGCTAATTTGCTTCATCTATACTACCGGTTTTCCTAGTTCATGGAAAAGAAATTTTGTGATAATATCTGTTTGTTTCATATTTTTAAGAGACAACTGTTTTTGTCCCTGTCTTATTACCTGAGTAACTACTTTGAAGATAATGATAAACAGTGTATTAACTATTGTTATTCTCTTATTATTTTGTTATGAAATTTTGCTCTATTTTTTCATAAAATAAAAAAGAAAAATTTGTAAATCAAGACCTCTTTATGTATATTTTTTTAATCCACTGACCACTGAAGTGGAGAATATAATCACTCAAATATCTCATTTCTTGGAAACTGAACCTGATATAGAGAAACACATTTTCTTTATCTTTTTATTTAAAAAAATATAGCAATAATTTATTTTTATTCTTAATACATTTTATAGTAATCTGGCACTTTTTATTTATAATTTATTCTGTTGCCTCACAGAAGACTAAATAATCTCATTTGTTCTGGTTGCAAGTACATATCTAATGTCAGGACATTGACCTTATAGGTATATCTACAGAAAGCACGGAAGTAATCACCAAGCTAACAGACAATGGAAGGTATCATTCCAGATACATAATCTAGCCAATGCATTTTCTCTAGATAAATAATCTTTTGGGGAAATCACTGGAAGTTAGAAATGTATTAAGTGCTAATGTATCATCATCTCTATTATTATTATTATTTTATATGTGGGTACTGGGAGTTGAACTCAGGACCTCGCGCTTGCCAGGCAGGCACTTATGCCACTGAGCTATGTCACCGGACCATCATCTCTATTATTAAACTTGCATTGTTTTAATTTAGAAATAACTTAATTCCTAAATGAGTATGTTAGCAATTCATTTTATGTTAGCATATATCTGGATTTACATTTTATAATTACAGAAAAATTAAATCTCATAGCTAAGGGTGATTACTAACATTTTGCAGTCAAAAACAATAATATCAAAAATAAGCTGGTATATGTTGTGATATATGTTGAAGGGATTCTACAACGCCTTTGGTCCCAAAACATCTCATAATTTCTGGCATATATATAGTACTTATGTAAGGGGCCCAAAAGACCTTAGTTAAAATTTACCTTTTTAAAATATGGTAAAATAGAAAAAAATTATTGCATTGATTTATAACATCTTAGCCAGGAAAGTGAGTACCCTTACCCAGAATGATCCTGAAGACATAGATCCTAAGATAAATAAGTTCTAATCAAAGAATAGGAAAAAGTACTACAATGTACATTGTAACTATAAGAACTATAATGTGTATTAAGAATTGATATGATAACTTTCTGATACTGTTTTGTATAATAACTTGTGCATGTATACATATTTACGTGCTGTGTGTATACACAGTAATTTATATTCCTGCCTGATCTTTTGTGTGAGCACCTTATTTGCTGGGATTTATCTTACCTATCACGGTACTTCTGGTGCAAAATAAGTGATCAAAGACTTCTGTTAAGTGAATGACAGCATTTCTCCCCATAGAAATAATTTAATAGGAAGAATAATATTATTGTTATTTTGCCCTCTATATTCTTGAAATGGTGAACCAGATTTAGCATGTAAAGTTTTGTTATGTATGAAAAACTACTAGGTTGTATTCTACAGCAGAAGCTTAAAATATTGTACCTCAATGAAGAGGTTAATTGTTGGTCGTCCTCAAGAGTAAATCTTGAATACTATGCAATGTGCTTTGTTTCGGAATGATGAGACGAGAAGATGGTTTATAGTGGCTTGAACTGAAGTGGGAGAGACAGATCAGTCATAAAATGTATGTAATGTATATCAGATCAGAGGCAACAAAAATTTTTAAGAGCTATTTAATTTTTCTCTGTCTATACTATATTGCAAGGCAGTCATTTTAAAGGTCTTTTTTGTTTGTTTGTTCAACTACACAGGAGATGCCACTCAGTCATTTAAAACAGGTAAGAATTTTTACCTTTTCAAATTTTCTCAGGCTATCTTATGTTTGTTGCATTTAAATTTAGAATTTGATGCCTCTTTATTTTGGCTGGTATATTGCAGTAACTTCCTTTTTGAGTAAGAAAGTCAAAGATTAATATTTTGCTTCCTTCTATTCAAAACCATGGAATAAAATAAGTATTAAGGTTAAATGTACATAAGTTAAAGGTTTATAACTCCATGAAAATGCCCTAGTTTATAAAAATATTCTGATTAGGCAAACAGGATAATATTTTGTGCAAACTTTATGTATTTTTACAAATAGTATAATTTGATTTGCACTTGATCTAAATATAGCAAAATGAAATAGGCCTATCTTTGAAATAGTTAAGGACGGTTGACTCAAACAAGTTTTGGTCCAGGAAGGGAGGGGAGAAGATACGTGATACAGGGAAAGAAATACAGAAAGGACAGGACGTGATAGGTATCAGACAAATTTAAAAGGCATAAACACAGAAGGTGTGTCTGAAGCACAAAAACTAAAGCAAAATTTGAAGCAATCATTTGCATATGTAAGTATCCACCAAAGCATCGCCAAATGACCACAGTTAAAATATTTCAATGACTAGAAAAAAATATTTTAAATTTGTATGCACAACTTGCCTCAAACACGTGATTTGGCTATAAATTTCCACTCTTTGGAAGAGATGAAGTGATAGCGTCATTAGTTTGGTCCTAGATAGTCTCAGATTAAAAAGTCTGGCAGCAAGCTCACTGCCAGATTCTTTAGCAAGTTCAGAAAGAAAAATAGCCCAGACCACATGAGAATGTTACAAGGCTGAAGGACGACGCTGGACCTTCTCTGATTTGCAGTTCCAGTTGATGACCAGAGAGGGCGCTGAGTGTACAGGGAACCCAGCGCTAGCTTGAATTAGGAATTGGAAAGAAATAGGACTAAAGTCTGCGAGCATGAATCCTCAATTAACCCCGGCAGCACTCCATCTAAGACAGTGAGTCTGCAGGAAAGAAAAGCAAAGCATAAGAACGTATCAAAGAGTTTCATTTGAAAAACTCGCATTAGGAAGACTGTAGGAATGAAAAATCCCTACAGGATAATATGGGTAGAAGCACAAACCAAGCCAGGCATCAGGAATGCAGATGAAACACTCGGAGAGAACCGAGCCATCAGTGTATTTCCTCAGATTAAATTGCCCTTCAGGGAAGTTTTATTTGGCAGAAGGTCCATGGGAGTTTTCAGCCTTTTATGTTATATCCTAAATGAGTGTGGACTGGTTGTTCTCTCTGAGTTAAACAAAGAGGTATCCAAAATTATTGTGGTGTAGTCATACAGCACTGCCTCTAAAATTGAACTTCACGTATTTTAAATTTTATTTTAGAAAGCAGATTTTTTTCTAAATAAACATATCCAACTTAAACAAGAAAGACAAAACTGTTTAACTTTTAATGGCAGTGTGCTGATATATGTGTATGTATCTATGTATCTATATATCTATGTAGTATGTATGTATATATGTATGTATGTATCTATCATCTATCATCTATCTATCTATCTATCTATCTATCTATCTATCTATCTATCATCTATCATGATCATCATCATCTGTGTTTATATCTGTCACTTATATTTTAAAAAAATGGAAGTTGAAATTTTTTTGGGAAGAAAAATCTGCTTGAAGAATGGTAATATTTCAAAAGTAATTATTATGTTTTATATTGGTCAGTCCTCTGGTTTTTAAAATCAAAATAGCATAAAAGAAAAGGCAAAAAATTGCAAATCATAACAAAGGATTTTGAGTAGATAATAAATATGACCTCTCCTTCTTTGCTTGTACACCTCTGTCTTCCACCTGTTCCTGGAATCCCTAACTAGGGCGCAGACATCTGTGGCTCAAGTAGTACTAACCGCTCTATCCTTGCCACTTAAAGTATGGCCTGTGCATC
Organism: Erethizon dorsatum; assembly: GCA_028451465.1. Lineage (NCBI taxonomy): Eukaryota > Metazoa > Chordata > Mammalia > Rodentia > Erethizontidae > Erethizon > Erethizon dorsatum. Next base: position 134,219,702 of record CM051823.1, on the reverse strand, counting down.
TGTAGCGTCAGTGATAGCTTCTTAACAATGCAGAATCTTTGGCCTGAGCCCAGACTTAATGGATTAGGATTTATACTTTGACAAGATCCCTAAGTGATATGTACACATATTGAAGTTTGAGAAATTCTGCTTTAGATTCTAAAGAAAGAGACACTTATTGAACTCCCATTAGCAAAAATCTACAGAAATGGTCTACAGTAATTAATGTCTCTGTTATTACCCTACACAGGCAGAATTCTAGGGAAATTGATCCTACCAGAGATATCAAAATGTACACTTCTCACAGTGAGAGATTTTCTCCTTTCCAAGAAGGTGAGAGGTGCTCCAAGGGAATTATGGTTGGAGGCGGTACTGAGAAAACCCTTGCATCTAAACTCATGCCGGATGTGTGATGATTTGAAGAATCTAGACAGCCGTCTGAGTGCTCCCCTTGGAGTACAAAGGAGCATGCAAGATCTTGAGAAGGGACTATGGATTGTGATGGAAAAAGATGAGTAACCAGCCACCCAAACCATCTCAGTTCCTTACAATTTTGGGGAGGGTGCAAAAGATATGTGCATTTCATGTGACTGCATGAGATGGAGCATAGAGGTTAGATGGTGGGGTAAGAGACTGGGTTAACCCAGGGTTAATTCCAGAAAAGCAGGTATGGGCATGGAGCACTGTCACGACTAGGGAAGGCATTCCTGCTGTCGTGGAATCAGACAATAGTAACAGAAGAGGGGTGGGTGAGTACTGTGGAGCATTGCTCTAGGAAAAGAACATCCATTCAGCCATCCGTGAACGCTAACCACCATGAATGTCATCAACATCAAAGGGAACGAGCTCAAATCACGGCAAGACTGGGGTCTGGTGTCCCTCACTAGAATTCAGAAAGCTGTGTAAATCTGAACCTTACCCTCAACTGCACTCCTTTTTCTCTTTTTTGTGTGACCACACCCTCGCTCAGAGATCTAAACACAAAAAGGGCAGAAGGAAACCACAGTAAACTCTATCTCCTCCGTCACCTCAGCAGCCAACATTACAAATCAAATCTATATTTCAAATTAGACTGTTCTAAATCAGAATGAGCCTTAATAACTAAAAGTAAGCAGAAAGTGAACAGTGACTGTCACCTATTCACTTCTCCTTTAAAAGTTGCAAATGTATGTAATCAACATATTTCTTTGTAAGTAGTGTTTGCTGCTTGCTCTCTGTTAAGCAAGATGAGAAAAGTGAAGTTTTATTACCTCCCACCTCTTCCACACCCATATCTCTTCATTTTGGGGAGTGATAGTATTATTTTTACTTAGAGGTTAGGGTAACTTCACTAAAAGTAATATAATATTTATGTACAGTTTAGGAAAAGAAAGCATAACTGACTCTCTGAAAATACATTTTAAAGATGTTGAATGTATTTATACTCTCTCTGCATTTTCTCTTGGCATCCAAGCATTCTCCTAGGCCAATCCTCAGCCAATGGTTGACAAGAACGGGAGCATAAATATCCCAGCTTCCTTTTTCTTCTATCTTAAGGGAGGGGCAAATCTCCAGTATATTCTACAGCATTTCCAAGACATTTCCAGTGCAGATCCTGGAAACGATTTTTTAAAAAATCAACTGTAACAGAACGCATTCGAGATATGTTTATTACTATATGATAACTGATTACTGGCTGTGGGACTAAAAATCATAAGTTTGCTTGCATGATGGAAAGAGGGTCTTTTCTCTGATTTGCTAAATGATATCAGCATAAAATATAAAAATAGTCTAGAGATTGTAAAATGGAGAGCAATCAAAACATTCCAAGTACAACTTTTAGAATCTAGTTAGAGATTTTGTAGGTATTGTTTTTCCAGTTTACATTTTCAGTCTTTGTTCTTTTCCTTCCTATAGTTTTTTTTTCTAAGACATGTCACTGGATTTTTTTAATTGAAAGAAGTTAGGAAATATGAGAGGTGAAACCCATAGCAACTTGTTTTGCTCTTATTTTAACAAAATTTGACAGAAAGGCAAGTGGAAGGGATTCTGAAACAATCATCTAATGTATCTCTCACTACCTGTACATTTTAATTTTTTATGATAGATTCAGTGTTTTAAAAACAGTCATATTTTTAAATTCCTTGTAAGATTAGATGCTCTTCATGATTGACAAACCAATGTTACAAATATGGTATTGAGGGCTGGTGCGATAGCTCAGCGGCATAAGCGTCTGCCTGGCAAGCATGAGGTCCTGAGTTCGACTCTTGGTACCCACATACGAAAAAAGGACTGGTGATATTGCTCAGCGGCACGGGCACCTACTGGTGCGCGAGGTCCTGAGGTCGACCCCCGGTACCCACACACACACACAAAAATATATATATGGTATTGAAAGTAATGTAATCACACAGAAAATCACATGCAGCACATCATAATGCACTTTTCTTGGCAAAGGAATCCAAAAAGTGTGTACAGTTGATAGTGAAACTGCTAGTAGTTTCAGCAAAAGGTAAGTTCTTATGCACAGCAGCCCTTTCATGTTGGATGATTGATTACTACTCAGTAGAATTTAGGCAAATACTCTGTGCTTCTACTTAACAGCACTGTTCTTCACGGGTATATCTACTGACTTTGGACTAAATAATTTTATGCAGTTAATTTTATGTTGTGGAACCCAGTTATGTGCATTGCAGGATGGTCACCTTCATCCACTAAGGTTTGTGACAGCATGCAGTTGAAAATCACTGAATTAAGTAAATATTTACAAGTAGTTGGTTTTCCTGGTTCTTGCTCTATACTTAGTATCACTAAAGGAACGTCTTCATGCTGAGAAAAGTAAACAGAATCAGTGTGTACTCTAGCTGCCTAGAGCTCCTTGTGTTCCCTAAAATGCCATTTCCATAAGGAGCCAACACCTCCTATCAAAATTCATCGGACTGAAGTGCTTCATGTTACAAATAGTATAAAATTAAACCTCTAAGGTCTTGTTCATACAATCTATAATTAATACATTATAATTATAATGTTCTTTATTTTTACCTCTCTTTTGTATTTTTTCTTCCCACATATTTCTCACTGCCCACATTTATTTTTTGTTATGTGTGGTTGTTTTTTAAAATGAAGTATAAGATAGTCAAGTCTAGAATATTTCTATTATAAAATTAAGTTTAATCTATAGGTCAACCAACCTGTCACAATGTTAAGTGCTTACAGTGTGATTCTGTTTTATACCATGGGGTCTTTTGATCACTTATCTAAATGCAGCATACGCTCTCTCTCACATCCTCTCTGCCATAATTCCTGTTTATAGCTTACCTACTCCACTTTTGCTACAGTCTCTTTTAGTAAACATGGGCAATTTTATGGAGAAAAAACACTGTTTGGTCACCAGAAATATAAAAGTATGTGACAGTCATGTGAAGAGCAGTAACAATCCATTTGGTATTTTCTAGCAATAACTATGTGTAACAGGTTTAAGATCTGAAAGTTTCAAATAGGAATCAGCACAGCAAGATCTCTCCTTTAAGTTTGTTTTTTTTTTTTTTTTTGTAGGTACCAGGGGTCGACCTCAGGACCTTGTGCGCCAGCAGGCTCCCATGCCTCTGAGCCATATCACTGGCCCTTTTTTCGTATGTGGGTTCTGGGTGTCGAACTTGGGCCCTCGTGCTTGCCAGGCAGGCGCTTATGCCGCTGAGCCATCTCACCGGGCCCTCCTTTATGTTAAAGGCAAGAAAGAGCCCCTGTTACCTAACTTGGTACAGTAGTTCCTTTCACGTATGCCTCAATAATAATGGTGATTTACCAGCAGTTATAACTAATTTAAAGAATCAGTCTGAAGTTATTTCTTACACACTTATCATAGTTGTTTTTGTTGTTGTTGTTGCTATAGTGAAATACCAAAGACTGGATCATTTATAAACAACAGAGGTTTATTTAGCTCACGGTGTGGAGACTGGGAAGTCTACTCTCCAGATGCCAGCATCTGATGAGGGCCTTCTTACTGCATCATAACTTGGTAGAGGGTATCACATGGTGAAGCAGAGCTACTGAGTAAGCTTGGTTGTCTCATTCTCTTCTTAGAAAGTCACAAACACCATCATGAGGTCCCCACCCTTATGACCACATATAATCTTAATTACCTCCTAAAGGCTCTACTTCTATCTGCATTAGCATATGACTTTGAGGATTAAGTTTCTCATACATGATTTCCAGAAGACACACTCAAACCATAACACCGCTAAAATGATGATAATAAAAAAGTCAGGAAATAAAAAATGTTGGCAAAAATAGGGAGGAATTAGAACCCTACTACGTTGTTGGAGGGAATGTAAAATGTAATAACTGCTTAGTAAAATAGCTAAAAAGTTTCTGCCAGGACTCTAATCCCAGCACTCTGGAAGGCTGAGGCAGAAAGATTGAAATTTAGAGTTCAACCTGGATACCTTAGCACCATAGGGAGACACTCTCAAAAAAAAAAAAAAAAAAAGAAAAGAAAAGCTGGTAATATAGCTCAGTATGATGGACCTGGGTTCAATCCCTAGAATCACAAACAAAACAATAAAATCTCTGACAATTCCACTCCTTATCTACTAAGAAAAATAAAAATAGGCCTTAAAATGTTGTTCATAATAACAGCATTACACATAATTGAATGAAATAACTATACTTCAAAAGCCCATCAGCTGGTGAATGGATGAACAAAATAGAATATCTATGCAATGGAATACAACTCAGCAATAAAAAGTATTAAACCACAAATTCATGCTACATGAATGAATCCTAAAAACATTGTTAAGAAGTTCATTGCAAAAACTATGTATTATAGGGTTCCATTTATATGCAATACTTAAAGAAAACAGATCAGGACAGTATTAGTCAGCATGATGACTATAACTTCAAGAAGGAGAGGTTTAATTTATTTCATGGTTTTGGGGAATTCAGTCCATGTTTGGCTAGCTCCAAGGCAGGAACATAGTGGAAGGGCATGGTGGAACGAAACTGCTTAGTTCATGGTGGCCAGGAAACAGAGCAGAGGAGCAGTGCCAAAGAGGAAAAGGCAAGGGATTAAAATATAATAGCCAAGGTCATACCTCCATGACCCAACCAGACACACCTAGGGATGTGCTGTATTAATATTGTAGGCATTTCTTATCAATGTAATTGTTCTAGAAATGATTGTGTTGATGTCTTCACAGCTTCATAAGTTTACTAAAAATATTGAATTGTACAATTAAAACTGGTATATTTTATGCTATATAAATTATGCCTCAATAAAGCTGTCTAACAAGTAAAAGGGAAGACAGACCTGCTTTGTTTGCTTTTCTTAGATTACCATAGTCCATATTTTTACCTACCTGTACATCATATCGATTTTATATGATGCTCTTTGCCTCACCAATGATTTCTACCTTCCCTCAGGGTCTTGTTATCAGAATTCTGAATATATATGTATGTATATTATGCATATATACATATGTATATATGTAATATATATGTAATATACATGTATATTATACATACATCTCTCTCTCTCTCTCTCTCTCTCTCTCTCTCTCTCTCTATATATATATATATATATATATATATATATATATATAAATACACTTAGTCCTTGTGTATTGAACAATTATCCCTACCCAGATAGAGGTCTTTCCTTTGTCTTAGGCTACTAGGAAGTGATCTCTTTAAATCTTTGGGATCTCAGGCCTGGGAATGTCTTTGCTTGCCTTAAACTGTTGGCCATCTGATGGTATAACAATGTGACTATGTGATTTATGGTTTAAGGCTTACACTGAAAGGAACTGGAGAATAAAGTTGGGAGATTGATTACTAAAGAATAAGCACATGGGTGGTATGTCATTGAGCCCCATCCCCAAATTCTAAACACCCAAGGTGTGGATGAGATTTCCTGATTGGCACTGCTCCAGGCGTATTGTCACACACCGATGCTCTGACAGTAATGTGCCCATGACCCCATGGTCCTCTCCCATGGCACGTCCCCTCTCCCATGGGATCATGGACACATTACTCCCAGAGCAGAGGGTTGGTATTTTTCCTGGACTCTGCCATATACAATTTTCCCCTGGGGCAATTTTAATTTATCTTTTCCCTGTAAAACCCAATAACCTTGAGTGTAACAACTTGTATTGAATCTTTCCAGAGAATTATGGAAACAGAAGGTGTTTGTGGGAGTCCCTTAAAAACTGTAGTTGGTGTAGTTGTAGTTAGAAGAGAGGTTCATTTTGTGTGGAGACTGTACTTCCTGACTATGTAGTTGGATGAACTATGTAAAAAAATCAATAAATAATCAATAATCAGTTATTTTAAAACCCTCTGCATTCCATTTTTCGACAGTTCAGGATAGTCACACCTTGAGGATTACATATTATGTAGTGCCTTTCTGGAAGTTGGCAATTGATAAGTGACTGTTAGTCATGAAACAGATTTTCAAATTTTTTTTGTGGAAATACCAGTCAGTACTCAGCACTGAGCCAGACACCTAAATGTAGTTCTATAAGGACAGAAGAGAATCACAGGAATATTCATTGGAACTGAATTGACCTGAATTAAATTAAGAAGCTCTAACTCAGATGGTTGTATCTTAAAACAAGCACTTTATTCTTGGGGACAGACCACAAATTATTTAGTTGTTCATTATACCCAAGAACAATATATATCTCATCTATACTTCACTCTAGAGGTTATGAAGGACTTTCACATAAATTATTTCCCATGATGATCATCAAATCGCGTGAGATAGGCATCAAAAGCTTAAACACATTTAATGGCTTACTCAGATATCTATAGTCATTGAGACAGGTCCCATGATACAGCAGTCCACAGTCCTTGTAAATGAAAATCTACCACCTAAATCCCCTGCTGTGAAGGCCATGTGACTTTCCCATTAGCAGAAGATTGGGCCAAAAGTGGCATCAGACCCAAAAGCCAGCTATCTGCGCCACAGACTGATGTGAAAAGATGAGTGGCGCCCAGCAGGTCGTCTCCCTTGGGAATATGAGCTGTGATCCACAGCTGCTGGTGGGGAAGGTGAAACTGAAAGGGTGCCATGAGGTGGGCAGGGCCTTGTGGTGTCCTGGACACTCAAAGGGCAAGACAAAGTGATGGACAAGCAAAATCATTGGAAGACATTTGATAGCAAGGCAGAAATAAGCAGATGTATGGAAGTAAAGGAGCCTTTCCAATTGGGGGCATGAAAATATGCTCCTTTGTCTAAGAGCTGAAGGATTTCCTGGATTCTTCATGAAATATGCTCTGGTTTTCATGATAATTGGATGTTGGAATAAGTCTAGATATCTATTGGTATGTATTCTCTCAATAATTCTAATGTCTCATCATTACCACCATCAATGTAAGATATAGCTTAATTTTTACAATTATGTCTTTTACAGTAACATAGTTGAATTATTCATATTTTCTTCAGATGAGCTTATTCATCCAATTCTTCTCAGAAAAATATAACAAGTAAAATAAGACATTTTCCACAAATACACATCTACCATATTGCTCGGCTTTGTTCTGAAATTCTTCCCGCGTAAGTATTTTAACACAGCTATTGGATACAGCACTTTAGTTATTTAGATACATGTGGGTTTAATTTTGAAACTTTGCTTTAGTCATGCTACTGTTGAGCTCCACTACAAATTTAAGTCTTAAAAACTAGTAAATGCAGACTATCTGAGCCTTGAGAAAAGCTCACTGCCGACTTACTGGGAAAAGCAGACATGTGATACCGTGAGCACACAGCTTTGACATATTTATATAATCGCCTTCCTAGTTGCCTAGGCTGGTGAACGTCCTATCCACACTTTTTATTACGTATTTCTGAGTATGTGGTGGCAAAATATCTTGGCCTATTTTTGTTTACACTGGTTTAAATTTCTAAATTGCCTTTCTAGGCTTTCTGTGACTTTTTTTCTTAATGCTAAGCAATATTATCATGTTCATTTGAAAACCCTGCCTATGTTTGTTGTTTTAGGATCTGCAGCAAATGTTCGCCTTTTTGTGTATTTTACTTCTACTTTTAAAATTTCTTTAGTTCTTTCTCCATCAGACGCTGCCTGACTTTTTTCTTTTTTCTTTTTCACTACATTTTGGTGGTACACTGGTAGTTCAACACTGCTCTTTTGAAGAAAAGAAGCTGAGTATTAGAGAGAAGGAGGCATTTTCTAACAACAAATATTAAGTAGCAGAGCTGTACTTGAACTATATCTGTCTGAATATATAACTGAGCTAATGATTTTTCTACTATTGATTGCTAATTCTTATAACCCAAAATACCAGCATTTATACGTGGCTATTAAGAATCTTAAATTAGACCAAGATCTAACTGCAGCATCTTTGTTATTTGCATTACATCGGACAGCTTCCCAGAAATTATTCCATTTCACTTTGCTTTGGCTTTGAATAGTGTTTGCATATCCACTATTTCAACTTGCCCTTAAAGCTTATGGGGCAGATTTAATTCCTCAAGTAAGTAATCCCGAACTAAGAGGAGTTACATGGCATATTTAAAGTCACAGATATAGGAAAAGCCTTCTTTTAAATAGTCTCAGTATATTTAAGGTGTTTTACTCTTATGTCGTCAAACATTTTAAAAATCAGACAGTATTTAAACTCCAGATGGCATCTATGTTCATAGTGATATATGAAACAACTAGATTTCAATAGCTGGTTTTTTTTTTTTTTTTTTTCCTTTATGTGGGTACTGGGAGTCGAACTCAGGACCTCACGCTTGCTGGGCAGGTGCTTGTGCCACTGAGCTATCTCACTGGCCCAGCAATTGCTGTGTTTAAGTCAAATATTTTTTCCAATTCCCTTTTGCTTGTCTCTTCTACACATAATGGTGCAAAATTAAGAGGATTCTGTGGGTGTGGGTGCATTTGCACAATGCAGGAAGCTCTTTGGTGGTGGTCATCAGTAAAGCTCTAGTTGGTGCAGGGCTTCAAACCAGATGTACAACCAGATGTGCACCATGCACAGTTACAAGCTGAGTATTATATTTAGCAACAATCCTGGTGGGGTCAGGTAGCTGTTTAGTTTATTAGTGTAAAATAATGTGGAGCATCTGCTGAAACATTCTGCATCATGTGGTCACATCTTGTGTCCATTATTATATATTATTTTGAGACAGGTCTCACTATGCATTTCAGGCTGCCCTTGAACTCAGGTTGCAGCCCAAGTTGGCCTTGAACTCACAGAGATTCTCCTGCCTCATCCTCCCAAATGCTGGGATAACAGGCGAGTGCCACCTTGCCCAACATCCATTATTATTTTGAAGGAGATTATGTTTTAATTTTTGAGACAGAATCTCACTATGTGGTTTAGGTCAGCCTTGAACTTGTTGCACATCCCAGCCTGCCTTGAACTTGCAAGTCCATTGACCTCAGCCTCCCAAGTGCTGGGATTAAAGACATCCACCAGTAGACCTGGTTGGTTACACTGTTTGAAAAGCAATCAAAACTAAATAGGAATTCAATCTTCGAGAAAGCATGAGAATAGAACAAACCTGGTTTCTACTATTCAGTCATTTTTATTATCAAATTCAAGTTGCTGAAGCAAAGAAAAGTAGTTATTTAATTGTAGAGACATTTGAGTAGTTTGCACAGTTTACTTCTGCAGCTTCCAGACCTTTTGTCACTGATGGCAGAATAGCTCTGTGTGTCCTTCCAAACACACTTCTTGCCAGTGTGGCAAATCCCTAATTGTGGAAAAGAATGTGGTCACAATGGAGTAGAACTAGTACTATAAGATATTTCCACCTTAGTATGACTATAATACCTTTCTTTCCTTATTTTAAAATAAATTCCCATCTCATTTTGCTTTGCATATTCCATGTTGTGAATTTGAATGTGTGGAGATAATAAATAACTAAACTTGGCTTTGCCTGGGGAAAATACATGCATTCTTAACACATTATAATTTCTTTGAAATATTCAGAATATGTGTAAGTATATATTTTGAAGATCATTATTCATTTGAAAAAAAGACAGAGATAGGTGTAGCAGTAGTAAGAAGAGCCCAGGGTCTTTAACAAGGCCAAATTAACCACTATTTCAAATGGAAATGAACTTTAGAGTTTCCACAATTCCCACTGCTTAATTAGGTTTGACATTGGATGGCTTCCTGTAGAGCGAAGACTCTGAGGGTGGCGGTCTCAATGCCAGAGGTTTCTGTGAGTGATTGTTAAGAGACCTATGGTGTTTACATATCCAGGAAGAAATTCCTTTTTGTTTGGTAGCTGCAGCCTGTTTCTCTTTGGAGAGAGAATGCCCTGCTTTTCTGTGAACATTATTTTCCATAGTTTCATTCAAGATCACTTGACTTTCCATAACCATGAGACACGAAGCTGGTAGCTTAGCAAGCCCAGTCTAAATCACTTCTGCAGGTGATGAGATATCTAGAGAACAAACAGGTGGGAGGCATTATCTGCATAGTGATTCTAGGGGATTTGTTTTTCTCTCTGTTCTCATTGTCCCAAGAGATTAACTAGTTTGTGTATGTATTAATCAGGGACTCTAGAGAAACAGAATCAATACTCACAGATGTTTTTTAGCCCCTGTGTACCTAGTACACACATACACATGAAAAAACACACAAACGTACACACATACACACACACACATGCACTACCCCTCACCTCTTGATTTATTATAAGATATTGGATTTGAGGGGCTGAGAAGTCCAAGATTTGTATTCAGCAAGCTGGAGATCCAGGAGAGCCAGTTGTGCATATCCTTGTCTGATTCTGACAATAGACTTATGCCTTAGGCCCAGAAAACAAACTCTCCTCTACTGTTGTGATGGTTATTGTTAACTGCTGACTTGTTTGGTTTAAGAGACACCTAGAAGATTAGTAAAGCGCACTTCTGGGTGTGTCTGTGTATATCATGGAATCACGACCTTGAGTACTATATCTGGTCCCTGTTCCCTTTCTCTTGGGCTCTTGCTTCCCAGATGCTATAAATTTAGCAGTTTTCTCCCACCGTGCTCTTTTACCTTGGAGATAGCTGAATATGGACTGAAACTAAGGCAGGAGATTAGAGCATGGCAAACTGGCTGGCAAAATGGGTGTGATCTATTAATTATAAAGTTCCAGAACACATGTTCCCAAATCCCTGCATGTGGAGCTATCAGATAGTGTTATCTCTAATCCTCAAGAGAACTCCAGCAAGTATTTGAGAGGGCAGCCTGGAACTGATGTCAGCCTGAGGACTGGGAGATAGTTTTGAGCTTGGTGTTACTGTGTTCTCTCTTTCACAGTAGTCTGCTCTAATGCTGTCTTTTTTCTACTTTTATGTGGCCCAAACTCATTCTGAAGAGCATGTGTATTTTCTTACCTTTAACAAACATAAAACCTTGCTATCTTTGGTGCTTATTTTGTCCAGTTCTCTGTTCAGTATAGAAAGAACCTAGAAACCTCTAGAAGGAGACACCAGCATTCCAAATCCTGATAGCAAAACCTCTGAAACTGTGACCCGAAATGAACCTCTCTTCCTTTAAGTTGTATACTTGTCAGACATTTGTTTACTGTGACAAAAAGCTGACTAATATAACTGTCTTAGTTAATTTCTGCCATTGTTATAAAATACCATTGACTGGATAATTTCTGAAGAACTTATTTTCTCGCATTTCTGGAGGCTCAGAAGACCAAGATGAAGAAGTCAGCAGATCAAGTATCTGGTGAGGACCTGGTTTGTCTGCTTCCAAGATGACACCTCATTGCTGCTTCCCTAGGTGGGACAAGTGCCTTATTCTTGTGGTGGCAGGGGTGGAAAAGCATAAAAGGACAGATAGAACTTCCTTCCAGACATATTATAAGATTTTTAATCCCACTGATGAGGAGTCTACCATTGTGACTTAATCACCACCCAAAGACCTCACTTCTCAATATGATCCCATAGGTGCTGAAATTTCAACATATGAACTTGGAGAGGATATTCTGAGGACACTAGTGTTAAAGTCAGTTTAGCTAGTTAGCTCATGAACAGCCAGCTAGCAAGAGAAAGAGCCTGAGGTGGAGTCTGGGGATCAGACACACTGATAAAAATTAAAATAGCAACAGGCCGTGAAAGTGAGGCTTTAAGCAGAAGCAAAGTTCCCCAGGGAAATGGAGTGCAACCACTCCCAACATTCAGAGTCAAGTTTCTGGGAACCTAGAAATACAGAAAAACCAGTTTCTGTTTAAAATTGATTTCCTTTAAACCCTGCATGCTGAGTAAATTGGTTTAGAGACCTTGAGTTCCACTTGGTCATTTTCAACCCGCAGAGCCTGCTGTGATAGGTAGGCCCTGAACAACCGAGCAAATTCTCGTCCTCTGCTTATCCATAAAAAGTTCTGGACAGAAGGTCCATGCGACAGCTCTTTTTGGACCTCCCCCAACCTGGAGCTATTTTTCTTTTTATACTTCTCATAAACACTCTTCTAACTTCTTCCTTTTTGTCTGCGATATCAGATATCATTCTTAGACTTTGTGAGTTAATGGCTGGGTTTTACATGGTTTGTAGACTTAGCTGTTTCAATGGCTCTTTCTATGCCTTTTTGTTCTTGTCAGGTCTTCAACAGATTAGTTTAGGTTCACCCACACTAGAGAGGGCATTCTGCTTTATGCAGTCTACTGACTGATATGTTAAACTCATCCAGAAACACCTCACAGTCGCATCCGGAATAATGCTTAACCAGACATCTGAGCACCCGTAACCTACTCAAGGCAATACACAAAGTGGGTCATCATAGGTCTCATCTCTTGAACGACATTTAATTTTCAAATAAAGATGATAATGAGTCCATAATTCTCCCTGACATAATACGGTTACTTCGTTTATAACTGAAAATGCATAAATGTTTTCCTCAGAAGAGGTGGTAAATTCTTCAAGTGATGTTTACTCCCATAACTTAGTATTGAGATGTAAAGCCAATAATACCGAAATACTAGATATAAAATTAATACATCTCAGATTACAAAAATGAAAACGGAATAAAGGAAGGAAACAAAGATATTTGCTTAGTACACAAGCACACATACAAACTCACATAACAAAATAAGAAGAAAATATCCACTGTAATTGTAGTCAGTTTCAGTAACTGGCTACATTTGTAACATGTATTTTTAACTACCTTCTTCCACTAACCAGTCCTAACCTCCCTATGTGGCCTGTGTCTCACGAGGCACTGCTAGAATTTGGTTTTGGCAGAGATTTAGTGTTATGAGTTCACCAAAATTATAAAATAAGTTTTGCCTGTTGGGGGCAGTGGGGAGAGAAAAAAAAGAGAGAGCATTTGCATTGCCAAAAGAAGTACCGTAGAGAGAATAAACTTAATAGGTCATTTGAGCAAATGTGATCTGCAAATGATATTTGAGGACTACCCAGTCCTCAGAACAAGAAGAGGTTCAGAGAACCCCACACAGCTCTGTGAGCAGTATTTATACAGAGAAAAAACCCAAAGTAAATAGAAACAAAGAACCAAAAAAGCAAAATCAAAAAAGATTGGTCATTTCAAAGTTTGTTACTTTTAAAGATTCCAGCAAAGAGAACTTTCTTATCACACTGGCCGAACTGGGCTGTTTGGGGATTCAGCTAATACCTTTCTCATTCATGATTTCTTGGAAGGTCAGATAAGCAATTGAGGGTCTTCTTAGTAGTTTAGAACTTTAGCATAAGCGACTCCATTTTGGTTTGGTCTGTTGCAACCTAGTACAAGTACTAAGTCCAAATCAGTACCCTCCTGTAAATTTATTTAAGAGTATATGTATATACTTGCTTTACTTTTCATTGGATTATCAAAGGGTCCTTCGAATAAAAATGATTAAGAACCACCACTTACAGAGAATCAATATAAACTATTTTTAAAAATTTATTCTCTTTCCCTCTCTCTATCGGCATTTAAGATGTACTCTCTTTAGCACATTTCAAGCAGACAATACAGTATTGTCAGCTATAGTCACAAGAAGTACATTAGATTTCCTGAACTTGTTCATCCATCACTGAACTTTTGTATCCTTTGATGTGGTCCCATTTTCCCTTTCCTGGTTTCTTAGCAATTACCATTCTACTTTCTGCTTCTATAACTTTACTATTTTTGATTCCACTAAATAAATGAGAGTATGTAATACTGATTTTCCGGTGTCTGGTTTAGTTCACTTAGCATTATGTCTTCCAGATTTGTTGTCAATGACAGAATTTCCTTCTTTTTCAAGGCTGGATCATATGCAAGAAACTTTCTTTGCCCCCTGAAGGTTAATCAAACATTCTTTCATTTATAATTAATGTTTTTTTAACTAATAAGTATTTTTACTTGTATCTGGAGAAAGTATGCTCAAATAGTCCTAAAAACACTAAACGAGACATGGTTTTGTGGTCCTATAAGCTTACATCATGAGTTCAAGGTAAGGCTGAGAAATATGGGTACTCTGTCTCAAAAAAAAAAAAAAAAAAAAAGAGAAAGATAAGAAATACTTTGTAATCCGTTTTTCATATAAAACTTTCTTCAATTTGATTAAATATTGTTTAGTACCTACTAAGATATACTGTATCTCCTTCTCTCATAATTTTTTAACCTGGTGATAATTCAAATATGTATGGAGCATATACTTTCTTCACATTTTTCTTTCTTACTATCAAGCTGATTGTTTAGGCACCGATTTTATTGACTTTCAGTGAATCAAAATTAGTAGCCAAGACATGTTCAGGTAAAAAGCTACTCTAAGACTGTAATGTGAAAAAAATTAAAATCACACAAAGGCAGATGTATGCTTCCCCAACTGCTGGGCTGAGAACATGAGAGATCAGTCTTCTCAGTAACGTCTACCTCAAAATAAATTTGTGACCCCGTGTAACTTGCTACAGCAAGTGATTTACATACTGAGACCATAGGTTCTCAGCATATAGTTTCCACTGGCCTGGAATGGTCAAATCTAACAGATGGCTACTGTGGGGTCCATCTCACCCTAACTCCTTTCCTTTCGCAAGAATTACTTTGTTCCTGTCCCTTCCCTCTCGCTTTCTGAGAATTTGTATATATATATATACAATTTGTATATATATATATATTTAAATATATTTTAAATATAAGTTTAAAATATATTTAAATATATATATATTTAAATATATTTTAAATATATATATATATATATTTTTTTTTTTTTTAAATCATACAATCCCTTTCTTATGAGACAGCTTGCCACTGTGGCTATACCAATCTAGATCTTTGACAAATAACTGATGTAATTTCTTCCTCTTTTTGGTTTTTTTTCCTTAAAATTTGTCTGAAACTAATAAGACCCTGAACACATTTCAGCCAGCCTTAAATTTGTGTCCCCAGATTTGCTACTCTAATCAGCTCAGAGAAATTCCTTGTTTCTCAATCAATTTGTGCCTCGGTTTCTCTTAAGGGTGTAGAATTAGAAATGCTTTAAATTCTTTTATTTTAAGAAAAAATACAACTAAATTTCATAATCGAATTGTAAGAGAATAACAGTAGTTATTACACTGTTTATCATAGAATTAGAAATGTTTTTATGCAGGAAAAGAAAGAAAATACTTGAAGTTGTAAGGAATGGAAAGAAGAGAGTAATTCTGATTGTGGGAGTGGGATTCCAGATGAGGTCCATGTGCTCTATGCCCTTATAAAACTACAGGGAAGGCTCTTCCAGGAGGATATTTTAAGTAAAGGCAAGGTCCTTAGAGTGCCATGGGTATACTCAGAGAACGGTGAGAAACCAGGTATCAGTATGGCACTGGAGCACATATACAGGGACAGGTTGTGAGAAGTCTTACTTTAATTTTAGTAATTCTAGGAAGCTACTAGAAATTTCTTTGGTCAATTTTTGTGGGCTATATCCATTTCAGTGACTGGTACGTGGCTATGGTGTTAAAAGCTGCTTATTTTTATTTTTTTATTAAGAGATTCTTTTCTCCCTGAATCATTCCTTGTACATTTCTCAGTTCAAATCTCCCTGCTATATTTTACTTTTTGTTGTTGTTGTTTTGACAGGATCTCAATGTGTAGTTCAGGGTGTCTTTGAACTCACTATGTAGCTCTGGCTGGCCTCGAACTCCTGGGATTACAGGCGTGTGCCACCATGCCCGGACTATGCTATATTTTAGCAATAACTTCTGCCACAAAAAATCAAATGAAAAAAATGTAAAGATTAGTTTTATTTACAGGGATTGCTGCCATGCATAATTAGTTATTTGCATCTGTGATTGCCATCCCTCAACAGAGCATAGTTTTCTTGCAGTGTTCGGAGAGTGGCTCCATGTCTTAACTCACCAATGGACTCACTTTGACTACTGGACTATCATTTGTCCAGGGGAACTTGATTCCTAGCTTCATTCTAGGAGAGAGAAACTTTCTATAAGCATGTGCTTCTAGGGAATTTGAAATACTGATTTCTGTGCACAAATATTTTCTGAGGGTACAAACAGAGTAATTCAGTTTTAAACATAATAAATAGACTAAGGAATAATCAAGAATGAGGAAAATTCAAGGAAGTCCTGATGATAATTATAAACATTTTCAATAGGGAGCTATCATCTTTATAAAAATATTTTATCTATGTGTGATGGTTCAAGCCTCTAGTACCAGCTACCTGGAAATCTCTTGAGCTCAGACTTCAAGGCCACCTCAGTTAACATAGTAAGACCTTAGTTAAAAAAGAAAAAAGAGAGAAGCATGACTTTTTTTTTTAGCACACATTACTTGTTGACACAAATATAAAAATAAAAACGAGATTGAAAAATGTCTACTATTCCCTATGTTAGTTATTGTCCAATAGATGAATTCTTCTCTCTCTCCATACATGCATACATACATATACATATATATGACATGTAAAGATATCAAAATATAATTATTACATATTGTATAATGAGATAACAAGTATTATAATGATAATGATAATAAACACTTTCTTACCAATATAGCAGTTGGCATATAGAAGAAGACAAAATAAAATAGACATTTGAAACTCAAAGATGAGAAGGATACATAAAGTTGGGGAGATTTGGAATTCTGGTCATATATTTAGCATATAAAATGGCTATATAATCATTTCCACAGTATTTAGTCTGTGAAGTAAATTTGAATCTTCCGGTGTATCTCTGCATAAGAAAAAAATGAAGACATTTTGGGTTTGGTTTCTATAGAAACCTATACTTCGATTCCTGAGGGATTTCAAATATTTCATTTCTAGCTTCTAAGGTACAATGCTTGAAGAAAAGAAAAGATGATAAAGCAGGATAGGATTTATAAGAAATATATTCTCACATACTAGTTATTTTAGACATGATATATATGAAAGATGCTGGGAGACATTACAAGGTAATTTCTAGCTAGGTGTCAAGCACTGTCCCAGTGGTAATAGCTGTGAGAAATAAAAAGACAAAATTTGATAAAAAGCTGTCAATATAAATTTACAAGCAAACTTTAGTCTTATTTCAATGTTTGCATTTGAGTTTTCTGCAACTTATTTTTCTGATCTGTATTTATGAACCATCTTAACAAATGGATTCTTGATATAGCTTGTGGAACCCTATGTGTTCTTTGTTGAAGAAACATTTTTAAAAAGTCATTAACCTTTACTTAAACAAGTGAAGAACAAATACTTTGTTTCTGCTTTCATTCTTTCCTCCTTTCTCTTGATTTCCAGACAGTCTTCAGGACAGCAGTGACATCTTTGCAATGTTTTCAACAGCAGCGTTCACAGTATGACATGTTGAGCCAACCCTTGCAGT
The DNA here is from genome assembly GCA_028451465.1 of Erethizon dorsatum. Classification (NCBI taxonomy): domain Eukaryota; kingdom Metazoa; phylum Chordata; class Mammalia; order Rodentia; family Erethizontidae; genus Erethizon; species Erethizon dorsatum. The sequence goes on along the minus strand of CM051823.1, from coordinate 134,201,987 downwards.
AAAAGGTGACACTTTGCAAAACGATTTTCTTATGGTTTACTTAGCTAATTACTAATTAGCGTGAACACTGGAATACACAAGATTGATATGCATGTCAGAACCTGGTAAGAGTAGACTAGACTAACTAATATGGTTACTCACTAGCTATATGTCAAATAAAACAAGTGATTATTGTAAATTTAAATGCCAATACCGATTTTAAAATTAGGTGACAAAATATAGTCTATTATATTCATCTAAAATATTTAAACCAATAATGGTTTGGCACCATAGTATTTCTTTACTGGTACATTTCAAATTGATTTAAAACAGATGTACATTTTTTACTTAATTCTTATACATCTATTAGATCTCAGTTCAAGTGACACCATGTTGGAGAAGTCCTCCATACCTCAGTGAATATGTCAAACATTCTTTTATCTGCACAGGGCAACTATTATTTATTGTATTTTCCCATTTATTTATTTGTAAGCTTTGTGTGTCTGCTTTCTGTATCACAATGATTGAATGAATAACTAGATAAAAGCACTAATATATTCCCTTGCCCTACCTTTGCTTATTAAATAAAAGTCAAATGATACTGACGTGTTTTTTCTGCTTCTCTGCTCACTCTTATGTTTTACATTTATAAAACTTTACTCATGAACTTTCAAAGATCAAGGATATGTCAATCAGAGTCTTAGGTATGTATCAGAAAGAGTTCTTAGCTAAAAGGAAGAATCTATTGCAATGAATTTGCATAGTACGTTAATTTTCCTCTTAGTCCTTGAGCTTTTGAAATATAAGGCTAAGTTTAGCCACCCCTATTGTGTTCCCAGCACCTTGCATAGTGTCTTGCACTCAACAAGACTGAACTGGTTAGATTATTTTCACTAGCAGTAGTAGAAAATCAATAGTTCAAACACTTGGAACATAAATAAGAATATGTTGGATAATGTAATTATATACATCTGGATATAGGGCCAGTTTGAGTCTCAGCGTGAATAAACCTCTAATTCCATTTCCTTGTGATTCTCTTGGCCTGGCTCTCTGCATGTTAATAAAATGTCTGCAGTAGTTTCATACCATGAGGGGTTATTTTGATTTTCAATTTAATGAACTTGAGAAACATCTAGGAAATTAGTAAATCACACTTATGGTTGTGCCTATGGGTGTTTCCAGAGAAGACCAGAGTATGAAGGCTGTCACTTCATCAGTGGATTAATCCATTCATGAGGTCGTAGTTTGACGGCATTATTGGAAGGTGATGAAAACAGGAAGTGAGGCCCTGCAGGGACAGGGACAGGATCATGGGGGCATGACATTTGGGAAAATAACTGATCCCTATCCCCCTTCTCTGGTGTTCTTGCTCTTTCTGCTTCCTGGCTGCTATGAGAGGTGAGCAGCTTTTCTCCACCCTGCCCCTATAGCATAATGTCTTCCTTGGAGCCAGCTGACCATAGCCTGAACCCTCAGAAACCTTGAGCCAAAATAAACTTTTCTTCCCTCAAATCGTTTATCTCAGATATTTGCCACATTGGTGAAAATGTGACTATCACACACACTCTTCATGTGAATACCACGTGATTCCAGAAGAACATAAAGATTTTGAACAGAAGTCCTGAGCTGCACTCTAATTGAAAAAAGAAAAGTGGGTGGCGATGTACACATTCCCTCTCAGTTATTACGGCAGGAAGATTGTTAATAACTGATTAACTTAGGTTAATATTTTACCTTAGGGAGATAGATGTTTTCCAAAAGGGAAGGCAACCAAGAGATGGAGGAAGAGGTGATGGGGAGAAGGGGAAGGGAATTACAAAAAAATTAAGATGTGTTATGTCCATGTGCCAACTTTCTGCTAAGAATGTAATTAATATGTGCTGCAAACACGTACCAATACAAAATAGTAGGAAAAGTTTACATGAATTAGAATTTAGTGTTGGTGCTAAGAGCATAAACTGACTTAAAATAAAGGGTCAATAGTCAACAGCAAAGTGTGAAATGGTTGTGGAAAAGGCAACTAAACATGCTCACCATTCCTAAGGAAGTGGAGGAGACAAGCATTAAACTTATGCAAAATACTTTTTCTGATGTAGTACTTATAAAAAAAGGTGATATGCAGGTTGAATGTTGAAATTTGGTAATGTGTGTTTGATGATCCTTATGAATAATTTGTGGTTACTGGTGAGTTCAATAAAAGTTTTTTTCATTTTCTTTCTTTCTTCTTTCTTTCTTTCTTTTTTTTTTTTTTTTGTGGGTACGGGGGGGTCGACCTCAGGACCTCGCGCACCAACAGGCACCCGTGCCGCTGAGTGATATCACCGGCCCCTTTTTCGTATGTGGGTTCCGGGAGTCAAACTCGGGCCCTCGTGCTTGCAAGGCAGGCGCTTATGCCGCTGAGCCATCTCACCGGCCCCTTTCTTTCTTTCTTTCTTTCTTTCTTTCTTTCTTTCTTTCTTTCTTTCTTTCTTTCTTTCTTTCTTTCTTTCTTTTTCTTTCTTTCTTTTTCTTTTTCTTTCTTTCTCTTTCTTCTTTCTTTCTTTTCTTTCTTTCTTTCTTTTCTTTCTTTTCTGTTTTTTTTCTTGACTTCCTTTCCTCCTCCTCCCCTTTCCTTATCTTTCTTCTCTTCCTTCTCCTTTTTCTCCTTCTTCTTCTTGCATGTCTTTTTCATGGGGTAAAAATGGAAGATTATACAATCATAAGAACTCTAGAAATTCCAGCTTCATTGACTCTTATTCTAGAACTAAATGGAAACAAACACTATTTTAAATGACTGAATATTACAAAAAAACCAAGTTGAAGCTAAGTACTTTTGTACAAATGTAGGCAGCAAGTTAAAATATATATTTAACTATTTACATTTCATTAGACTGTGATAAATTACTCTAACATTGTATTTTTAAGTAATCACAAAATACGTCTTTGTTTAATTCAAGAAATAAAGGGAAACTGAATATCCAGGAGTAAGTCACCAGGACTATTTTGAGGGATCTGAAATTGATTAATGCATATGAAGTTCTGGCAGTGAATAACCAAGACAGGTGGAAAGAAATGTGTCATGAAGAATTTGAGAAACTGCAGCTTTTAAAGCAAAACAGTTATTCAGATCAAATTGCTGAAGTTGTACCTTGTCCTGCAATATCAGAAGACTAGAGACAGTAAAATAACTCAGACTTTTTGAGGGAGATCTATGGAAGAAGCCCGAGTTGGGAATAGAGTGAGAGTACATGGTTAGACACAAGTGTGCAAATGATGAGGCTCAAGAAAAATTGTCCCACTGGTGTGAGAAAACACTGCCTCATTTTATTACCTATCTACAAGCACGTGCCAATTATATGTATCATGTGCCCTCATTTACTCTCATCATCTTAGCAAAGTGGTTTTGATTTTCTTGAGGATTGATAAACAGCCATAAACATGGAAATATATATGGAGAGAAGGTAAATGATCTCTTCCTAAAACCACAGGGCACTAATTCCTCCAGTTAACTGTAAATTTAGGAATATGGGAAATTGGAAAGAAAACCAGAATTCTTTATCTTCAGTTGAACAGTTTCTTACGGCAAGCAGAGACTACCAACAAGTATAAAAGGACAGTGCCCAATGAAGTTCTGATGAAGTGTATCAGTGAATAGTAGTGTAAATAATGCTCAGGGGTTGATCATAGGTAAACTCTTTTCACATCAAAATCATATTGGGCAAGTTTCCAAAGCTCTCTCTGCCTCCCTCTATTCAACTGTGAAATGGGGATCATGGTATCTCCTTATTGGGGTCACTGAGAGGTCCAGATGAGCTTGGGTACGCAGTGTATTTCCCCAGCATAAGGGCTTAAAATTTTAAAGTCAATTTACAATAATAAAGAAAAGCAGAAAATTAAAAGCTCATTAGTCCACTCATTAGTTTGGAACATGTTTAATTTAGTGGAATAGTAGAATCAAAAAATCTAGTCACTTCCTGAAGATTTCAGTTGAAAAAACTTTTTTTCATTCATTATAGTTATAGTAATATACTCATCCTTACTATGATTAGATTTCACTTTGCAATAAAAAATACTTCCAGAACATAGGTCTGGTTCTGTTGCTGACTGGCTACGTGAATTAGAGAAAGTAACTTAAGCTTTACATGTTTTTTTTTCTCAACTATAGAATAGTGGGTTGAAGTAGATGACCACTAAAATCCTCTCCAGCTGGAGCATTCTTTTGCACCTGCTTTTTTCTTATTGTTTCTTATTACTAAATTAATAGAAATGACATAGCTATCTGAGGTAAGCACACTATTTTTTCTCTGGTAGGTTCCCATTAAAAGCAAGGTGATGGAGTGATTAAAATTTGTCAGCATAAAGTTGGTTTCTTTCTAGATTTGAACTAGTTTCTCATGCCTTTAGCAATTATGTTAGATGTTATTTTCACAAGGGATTGAATGTTGATAAAGTTACCAATAGTTCCTGAGGAAAGTGGTTTTCATTCTTATGATTTTAAGATATGTATTTATTAGGAAATGGCAAATAGTGTGGTATCTGAAGAACCAATGAAGTGAGTGAATTCTTGTGGAATTCGTAACAAAAAATTTCTAGAAAACCCATGAAGATAAAGCATAAAATGATTTAAGAGCAATAGGATCCCAGGAAAACCCCAGTAAAACATCATAGAAAATCTTTTCTTCCCTGCATAATTTATCCTATAAATGCTTGGAGCTTACAGAATTGATCCATTTTACTAATACCAAAAGACATTAAAATACACTGAGAGGGAAATTTCTAGAGAAGAAAGCAAAACGAGCAAGGCTGATTTCTTCAAGAAAAGTAAGCTGCTCTGAATAGAATTGAATGTTTTAGTTTGGCTGGGTGGCAACCCGCATACATAAGGATTTTGCACCTAGTTATCTACCCTGAAATATACAAAGTAACCTGCCACTCTTAGGAAGGAGAAGCAGTAAGATTATTGGTAGCTCTCTGATGTTAAGAATGTTTTCTCATCTCTAAGTCTCAGTTTTTCTAATCTGCTTAAAGTGCTTGTTGTGCAGCTATCATGAAATAATACAGAGCGTTTATCCGAGAGTCCTAGCTGCCCTGTTCTCTGCCCATGAGCCAACTGTGAGGTGACAGACCAAGGAGCCACCTTACCATGTCACCTTCTCTAGCTTTCTAGAAGTGTTTATAAACTCTTGGAAATGACGCTGAATTGGATGAAGAACTTTTGGTTTCTGTAACCATTGATCATTATATTGAACATTATCTAAATTGTTGCTTGCTTGGCTTCTCTCTCCTCCTTTCCTCTCCACTTCTCCTCCCTTTTGACAGGACTCGCCTGCCAGAGTCTTCACCTCCTATTGTACCTATAAACCAGGAGATCTTGTAAGAATTATTATAATTACTCTTTGTGCCCTCTTAATTTACAGAGCACTGCATTACTTACATATCTTTCATTGACTAATTCATTAGATTTAGAGTCAATCCTTGAAAATGTTTTTTTTCCTAGTCATTTTTAAAATTATTTTACAGATTTCTCAGAAATAAAGTAAAAGTACATTTCTAAATGTCCCATCCCTCCTTCCCATTCACTCATGGAAAGATGGAATTTCATTCATTTTGATATCCACATATTTGCTTAACAAATCTAGCACACAAATGTCACGGAAAACAGCATGATGACATATATGTGCATAGCTTTTCATGCAAAATATGTGACACTTTAATGCCAGTACTTTCTAATTGTAATAGAATAGAAATGCCTACATTTACCAAGAGGAGCACGGAACATTGGCTACATTACATAAATACACTTTAATATGACAATGCTGTTCTGTTTGCCTGGTGTGGGTGCCTGTAAGAGTTGATTCAGTCTCAGTGGTCTGCGGATTACAAATGATACGACTACTTGCTGGAAAACTTGATTTTTTAAATTAAAGCCCATTAAGATTTTCTTTTTTAATATTTTGATATCGAATCCAACCTCTGGTGTGGCAGTGCTGAGATATGCAAGGCCAAGGCACACTTCCTCCAATCTCAAGGAAACGCATTGCCGGAAGTAAAACATTATTTTATATTCTGGATATTGGACAGAATTAATCAGAAAACTAAACTTGCTTAAAATTCATTTAACTTCATTTGCAATAATTGCCTATCTTATATTTTTACATTACGTATGCCTACATTCTCTCCAGAAAGGACTGAGAAAAAAATTTTATTGTATTTTGCAATACATTTTATTTAATAATAGTATTAGATTAACAGGGATGTAAAGATGGGGCTGAAGGTTCCCTTATATTCCTAAACTTAATGTGTCTCATTGCTAGCCACTTATATATTTTTTTCACTTTTTTATTTTAAAAAGAAAAAATAAAAACAACAGTACAGAATTTCAAAACAAGATAATAGAGATTAACAATGGTTAATATATTGCGCATTGTTATCTTCAATGTAGTTGCTCAGATTACAAGATATAGGCATGAAAAACTGATCAAACAGTGTAAGCACAAAATGTTCTTTTCAATGAACTAATAGAGATTAATAGTATAATTATCTTATCTATCATATATATATTTCTTTTCCCTTATTTCTTTTCTCTTTTCCCCCATCCCAGTTGTTCTTTCCTTTTGAGCGGTTTCTTCCCCTTGCACTTTCACAATATCTATTGTACATTTTGGATCTTATTTACTCTTTCATTTTTTTACACTAGGGAGACAATACGATGTTTACACATGCGAATCTGATTTATTTCACTTATGAGTATGGTTTCAAGTTGCACTGTGGAAATCGGTGTGGGGATTCCTCAAAAAACTAGGATTGGATGTCCCATTCAACCCAGCAACTTATATTGGTACATTTTAACAGCTAACAAATCAGTACCTATGTATTATTAATGAAAATCAATTTTTAATAGATTTCATTAGTTTCCCTCCTAAATTCTTTATTCATCTTTTATCTGTCCAGGATCCCACTCAAGGTGCTACATTATATTTACTTATCATGTCTCCTTAGGTATCTCTTGCCTGTGGCAGATTTTCTTATTTATGTATTTTGGATGACATTGAAAGTTTTGAGCACCATTGTTCTTGTATTTTGGGAAGGCAAAGGCAAAGGTGTTATTTTTCAGCATATCATATCAAGAGTAAATACATACTATCACCATGATTTATCTTCCTTAATGTTGATCCTTTTCACCTGGCTCAACTGTGAAATTACTATTCCCACACCCTTCTCTTCCATACTGTATGCTCTAGAAAGAAGTCACTATGTATAGATCACACTTAAGATGTGAGGAGTTTCCCCCTCATTCCTTGAGGGTGGGATACCACAAGAACATTTATTTCATACTTTAGATTATAATCCAGTGTGGTTTCATCTATTTTATTGCTTAAATTATTCCAGTTTGGGCCACTGAAACTTAAATTTGATGCCTAAATATATTTGACATACTCCTACCACTCATTTCTTTCTTTCTTTTTCTTTTCTTTCTTCTTCTTTCTTTCTTCTTTCTTTTTTCTTTCTTCTTTCTTCTTTTTCTTTCTTTCTCTCTTTCTTTCTTTTTCTCTCTTTCTTTTTCTTTCTTTCTTCCTTCTCTTCCTTCTTTCCTTTCTTTCTTTCTTTCTTTCTTTCTTTCTTCTTTCTTTCTTCTTCTTTTCTTTCTTTTCTTTCTTTCTTTCTTTCTTTCTTTCTTTCTTTCTCTTCTTCCTTCTTTTCTTTCTTCCTTCTTTTCTTTCTTTCTTTCTTTCTTTTCTTATTTTTTCTTTCTTTCTTTTCTTTCTTTCTTTCTTTCTTTCTTTCTTTCTTTCTTTCTTTCTTTCTTTCTTTCTTTCTTTCATTTCATCACTTTCTCATACTGCAAGGTAATGTAGGTATATCTTATGAATTCCGTGTTCCAGCTCAGATTTATCCATTTTTCTGAGGATCCCTGGCTTCTATCATTGGAAAATAATATTTGAAAGCAATATCTGACCCCAGTCATGTTCATTGTAACTAGGGTAGCATTGTTTCTAAGGTATCTCAGACAAAAAATCAAGGAAATATGTATGAATTAGCTTGTGTCTATAAATATACATGTATGTATCTTTTGTAGGTATGTTAAACCACACATATATGTATGTATATTTGATATCATATATCATACATATACATGAACTAGAAGTAAAGATGACTGGCTTATTTACATGAGGAATCCATTATGACTTCCAAAGTGTAGCAACTTCCAGCTTCCCTTAAGTAAAGTATTTCTTTAATACATCTGTAGTATGATTTTATTGTGAAATTCAGATTTTCTTGCTGGAATTCAATTTACAAAGTTTTGAAACAGGTGTCTTTCATAGAACACCATACATTGTATCCAATTCAGCAATTGATAAACTTTTTCCTGTAACATATCCCTGAAACTTTGTTTACAGCATTAAGTAGCTCCAAGAAACGCGATGGCTTAATATAAAAGAAGAGGAATTTAAATATTTTTGCCATAAAGAAATTTAAATGTTCAAGATAATAATAATACTATAACAATCATATGTTAACCTTATTTAATCATTATATGATCTATACTTGAATCAGAATACCACATGGTACCCCATAAATGTGTACAACTTTATGTTTATAAGTCAACAAATAAATAACATCACATTTATACACTCATGTGTATGTAAACTTTTTTATTATATACACATGTAAATTCCCTAATTAGAAATATATCCTTGGCTATATTTTTTCTAAATACTTACAAAAATATATGTGTACACAAAAGATGATCCAGAAAGGAAAGACTAGAAGCAGAGAGAAATGTGTGGCCAGTCAATTTCTTTGTAAAAGTGTCCAGGTTGAACTACTGCATTGATAAGCACTGCATTCACATAAGAATCTTATAAAGCATTCTTTATGCTTTCAATAAAACCTTATGGAGTTTAAGACAGAAAACAGGCTTAAACCAACATTCAGAAAGAAGTCAGAAATTACAAATTTTTGTTTCCTTCAATCCCTCATTCCTTCAGTGCGTACGAACACTAACATACATTTAAAGTGACTAGAATATTTTTATGTAAAATTAAGGTACTTACCTAATTTTGTAAAATTTTGTTTTTCATTCCACAAGTTCTATGAAGGCAAAAATATTTTTCACCACATTTTGCATCACTTTTAGTCCCCATAGCTCACCATTATTGGTGAAAATGCACTTCAAGCTTGCTTTCCTGTCATTTTTTCTTCTAACCTGGAAAGGTTAAAATTACATTTGTTGGTGTGATTGTAATCATGTATGTATATATGTGTGTGTTTAAACATACAAGTTAATGCTCAGGATATCAAAATGAATAGATTTATAACAAAAAATAACTTTCATTTTAAATTAGTATTGTTTCTTATTAAAGTTTCTAGATTTTTAAATTAGACAAAGAACCCAACAGTGAAATTTTAATGCGTAATTCTAGATACTTGTACTATAAGGAAATCTAACTGCATTGTTAAAAATGTTTTACATCACATGCACGCATATAGAAAGGTGGATGTTCACACACCAACATTTACTGCTGCTAACATTTAGCCTGCTGCTAACTGGGTTGGGGGAGAAACCCTAGGACTGACCTCCACTCAGAGGGCAAGGACACAGTGATCCACGCAGTAGTGAGGAATAATGTGGCAGAAGCCCAAGTGTAGACTGTGCATGTCCTCTGGGGATTAGATTTGGGAATGGAAATGTGGACTCCAACTGGAAAGAGCAAGTCAAAAATATGTGTTGGAAAAGGTAAAACTAACTTAATCATGCTTCCAACAATTGCCCTGCCCAAACAAATTCAGAGTGAGTACTATGGATCATGGGTACTTTGGGCTAGGATCAGTGGTACCTTGAATGACAGCGACAGCAACCCTGAATGGGCTTGTTTGTGGGACACACTACCCAGTATGAATGTTGACTCTCTTTGATCTAGGTATGGGGACCTTTAGAGATCTGACAGGAATTCAGTTGGTATATGATGGAAGATGCATAAAAACACAGAGCTATAGATAGAAAAGAAAACATAGAAATAAGCACCAGAAGTGTCTGTCCCACACTTTATGAGCTTACTTATCACATAATGAGTATATTGTCAGCAGTTAGTCAATAAAAATATATATGCAGATGTTTTAAATATGCCCGTTCTCTCTCCCAATATGAGAAAGGCAAATTAAATCTATTCAGATGGTCTATTTTTCAACTGTCTGTCTCACCAAATAAAGGTTTCTGAAAAAAAGTAAAACAGGCATTTTCAGACACTTCTTACTGGAAAAGTGAATTGATGCAATTTTTGTGGTGCTATCAAAATTAGGAAAGGGTGTTCCTTTGATGCAACACTTCCATGGCTTCCAGACAATTGATCTGCTTGCACCTGTGCAGGAAGTTATCCTTTGCCACCGTGTTGCCATACCATCAATACTCTAAAAATCACTAGTACATGTCGAGGAGACAAACCACAGGATATTTATCATATTCTAAGATTCTGTGTCCTTCAAAAGAAGGAGTGAAACTCTTTATGTACTGATATTGAAAAATCTTTGATGCACTCTATATAGAATAGTGTATGTCAAAGGTGGTAAATCTATGGCATGCGTGCCACAGCAGGCTGTTTGTATCACTGAAAGGTCTAAAAGGCTTGCCATCACTGGTGTATGCTATATTTTCTGTAAAGAAAAAGGAAAATGAAAACATATATTCATGTTTGCATGTATATACATAAAAATCCTAGAAAGATTCATACCAGATTAATACATTATTAAGTATACTTGCTTCTAATATCTGTCAAATGTGGCTATCAGGAAACAGAATATCATTTTTTTTGGCATCTGTGTTCCACAAGTTGTCACAACAAATACATAAAAGATAAGCCTTTCACTCAAGTAGGTCCACTGTAAAAAATTCCTTATGATGTTCCAAAGATTTGGATAATTCTATCAGCCTTCCTTCTATCACAATGGTTTCAGTCATTTGTAAAAATTAGCTTTCAGTAATGTGCACAGTGTATGCAAAAGTATTCTGTCTCTAGTAGTCATAAGCCTGAACAGATCAATTAGACTCACAGGTGTAAATGTCCAGTAAGAAATTAGATGCATAAATGTGGATTTATGGGAAAGGCTTAGAGCAGAAATATATACTTTGAACTCATCACTGTTGAAATGGCACTTAATTCTTGCAATTGGATGAAATCATTATCTGAACCTGGGTTTTTCTTTTAAAGAGCCTGAAACTGGGACTTAGGGACAAGTACTTTGTTTAAGAGTTAGGTACAAGGAAGAGGATGAGGAACCATGGAGAATAAAAGAGGGAAGCAGGAAAAGCCAGTGCAATCATGTATCATCAGGAAGGTCATCTGCATAGGTAACTAGAGCTTAATTTCCCTAGAACATTCTGAAAGCCATTTCAAGTGCTTCATAGTTTTATTCCGCTTGAGGACAGACTAGGAGAAATATTTATCCAACAGCTTAGATACTGTAGGGGTTGAGGGACAGCTATTGGGCCTAACTCACTAGAATTTCCAAGTTGATCATGAATGTGTGATAGGCAGATACTGCAAGGTTAAGAGGAGCAAAGATGAGGTGAGAGCTGCAGCTTCGAGTAAGCAGATGCCCACATGGGATTCTGGGCCATAATCCTGGCTGGAATCAGAAGTGAGATACAGGCAAAGAGAGAGGCAGACCCCCAGAGACAGAAGGCCTGAAGGATGGCCCTTGAGCATCCCAGAGGGTAGATGTTGGAAGGAAAAGGACACCCAGTAAGGAGCATCCAGAGTTACTGAAAGAAAACTCTTTGCAATTCTGTACCTTCCAAGTTCTAAAGGTTTTTAAGGAGGTGCCAAAGAGCTGTTATGCCTGAAAATGAACCCTTATTTGAATAGAGTGTGAAGTGATGAATGTTGTGTCAGACAGTCTTTCTGATCTAATTCAAGTGGTTTAGCAAATGTCTTATCATCAATTCAAATCTGAATTGATTCTAGCACTGGTGGACATAGATACATGATTTTACTTTAATAGCTTCATGCTTTGTGCTCATTTTTTAAATCAGAAGGTTTCTCATTTGATTGCTTCTAATATTCAGCAAAAGAGGAGCGTTCAGTTAGCAATTTACTTCACTGAAGAAATGAAAAACTTAATATCTGAGCCAAACAAGCAAAATGTTAACTTTTCCTGTTTTCCAATATTACTAGAATACCTCCCTGTTTCTCTATTTACCTCTTTACTATGTATGTGGGTTTCAGAGCATCAGGTTGTGAGAGCCATGTGTGAATACTCCTGAATATATAATTGAAAATCCTTCACACTAGAGAGTAAAATCTAAAGACTTAAACATTATATAGAGGGTTCATCAGCATTTGTGATTATTAATGTGGATTGTCAACTTGATTGGTTTGGATCTGCTCAGAGGATTAGTAAAGCACACTTAAGAGTGTGTCTCAGTGAGTCATGACTTTGGGGTCTGTGTCTGATCCCTTGCTCTATCCTTTCTGGTTCTACTCCCCTGCTCTGCTTCCTGGACACCATGGGCTAAGCATCTTTGTTCTGCCACGCCCTTCCACCATACTGTTTTCTGCTATGGATCCAGCCAATGATTAACTGAACCCGCTGAAACCATGCCTCAAATTAAACCTCTCTTCCTTTAAATTGAGGGTGTCATGTACTGCGCCTCAGTGACAGGAAAATTGACTAACGCAGCATTCATGCAGCAGCTCCAAAAGTAAAAACTAAGGTTAAATTTAGCAAAAAAAAGTATGCCGGAATTTTATAATAAAAATTACAGAATTACTGAACACAAAAGAAGAATTAAAATTCTATGGTTTTTATCAGTGTATCAGGCTGGGTCTTAACACAAATCAGAGGTCACATTCAAATAAGTAATTGGGAATACTGAGGGTGCTCTTAGGTGGAAAATTAAAAAGAGGAAGCATCATAGAATTAGCAAGTATGGGAACCCTCACCTGTCAGAGAACTGAAGGATCGAGAGGGACATATGTGTTTAGTCGTCTGAATTTGGGTTGAATATCGAGACAGTTACTGAATGAGGGCTAAAAGAGCCACTGCTAAGTGCTGGCCTGCATGAGAGGAAAGAAGATGAGTAACTGAATAACCAGAATTCACTTTTCCTGTTGTTCTCCAGCATCTTCCATTGCCTATACTCATTTAAAATAGGCTATGCCAATTGTTGAGGTCCATGGGAGTTAGCCTCCCAGGGCATAAAGCAGGGTAGAGAAGGAGAGTTTAGATCTGCAGAGGCAGATGAAGATGATTCTACACAAAAGTCAAATGTTGTAAGCTTTCTCAAGTAACCAAAAACCTGCTTCTAAATGTAAGATAGAACCAACTAACTCCAATGGATTTTCTTAACTTGGAAAAAATGATTCTAAAGTTAATCTAAAATAATAAACCTGATATGTGCTGCTAGATAATTCTAAAATAAATGAATACAGAAGTTATTTGTTCTATAAGATGTAAAAGCTATTGTGTTGCTCCATAATAAAGTTAATTTGATGTGAGTGGAAGAAAAAACTGGTAAATTTATTTATGAAAATAGACAGTAAATGATAAATCCAAGTATTTCTTTAAATATATGGACAAATAATTTAAAAATAAATATTACTAGGAAAACTGGGCAATCATGCAGTAAAATAAATATGGTTTTTACTATATGCCCTATGTCAAAATAGATTAAAGAGCAAAATGTATTAGAAAAATGTAAATTTATAAAAATATATTCCATAATGTCATATTAAATAAAATGTAAATGATTTTTTCTTTTTTATACCCATGTCTATATTTATAAAATTAATAATGAATATGCATACCTTGATCATAAAAAAGGCTGGGAAAGTATAATGTCAAATCACAACATTGTAATAGCAATTCTGTTTTAAAAACATTCTAACTGCACAAAGAAAATCACTTTTCAAATATTCAAGTATGTGAAATTTACTAGTCAAAGTAAAATGATGATAAGAGAAACATTTGGAATAGATGCTGTGTTTTGTAGTAATAGGGAAGTCTTCAAACATAATAAAATTAGAGAAAAAAGGAATTAGAGGAAATTACAGATGAAAAGAAGATGAGTTGAAGTTATATTTTTGCCCCACAACAAATCTCAATTTATTAGCTATTGATCTAATTACAGTAATAGGCTTAGGGGTAAAAAAATTAATTTAATTTGATGAATGGAAATTTAGCAACAAGTCACTGGAAAAATGCCTTGTGAAAACAGCTCTTTTGTTCACTCAGGCTGACACCTGTCACTTCCTTTTAAAAACACACTATAATTGAACAAAGAACATAGGATTGACTTTTGTATTGTTTCCTTAATATCCATCAACACTTTTTTATTTTTATAAAAGGTTCTCCACTTCTCTACCACTTTGTGAAATGCAAGAGTTGGTGCTGAGCAAGAGTTCAGACTACCACACATCCTGCAGGTTTCAAATGGGAAACCAAGAATGCAATTTATTTTTGCAGCGTGATTCAGCTGCATTAAGCAGTCTGTAGATAAAGAGTACATAAAAATACACTTTCACTCTTTAATCTGAAGCTTTCAAGTAAATTCAAATATTAATACATAACCAGAGTGCATTAAGATTTATTTAAAGACACATATTCATGACCACGCAAGTCAGCCACTGATATAGTCGTGCACTACTTAATGAAGGGATGACGCCTGAGGAATGCTGCCTGAGGCGATTCCATCCTTACCGGCACTCCAGAGACTGCAGTTACACTAACAAGATGGCTATGCTGTCACTAGACAATATAACCTTGTGGGACCACTGTCTTATGTGCAGACCATCATTAATTGAAATGCCACTCTATGATATAATTTACCTACGTCAGCATATTTGGATAACGCATACGAGACTATGAAGGTCTCAAATATCTGAAAATCCTCCTGTTATTAAGAAAAAAAAGCTAAAAGTTCAGAAAAAATATGACAAAGGACGTCTCTTAAATTCATGACTGAGTTTCAAGAAAATTAGGAATGGATCCAGGAGCAAAAATTGTAGCTAGAATGGAAACCTCAGCATCAAGAACTCAAGCCATGGGATCTGGAATGGGAGAAGGTTATTGGTCTTAGAAGTAAGGGAATTGGGTTTTAATGTCTACACAAGGAAAGGAAATGAGTCCTCTTGAGTGATGTGAATAAGAAGGATTGAGATCTCTAGAAACTATGAATTTCCCTGAATTAATTGGAATTGCCAAACTGTTGATCGTAAAATTTCTCTTGAATTTTTAAAAATATAAACCCTCATAATCAGCAATTTTAATCCAATTCATACTCTACTTTATTTACTGAGAAAGTAAGAAACTAAAAGAGTTAAAGCCAATGTGTTAAAATAGCAAAATTTAATAAATCTAGGTAGCGAGTAAATGGCTGTTCAATTTTATTACTTGCCATAAATTTGTGTAATTTTACAATATTTCCTTAAAGGAGAAGGAAAACTATGACATCTAGTTTTTTCTCACTAAACAAAAATACATGATGCTTTGAGGAAGACATCACCTGTCACTATTATTTGCAGGCCCTACTTATTTCCTGATATGTCAAAGTGTTTACTGCAGTGAACCCTGCAGTAGAGCCGCTACTGGAAAGTAACGAGATGGAACATCACTCACCAATTCTGTTTCATTTTGGTGGTTACTCTGTGAGATTTAGGCTTCCTTAGAGTAAAAAGTGCAAATCTCATAGGGTCACTGTGGAGATTCAATATGAAAATTGTACTTTGTAAACTCTAATGGGCTGTTCTGAAGCATTAGGTGAACCTAATGTACGGTCGGTGAACCACAGACCTCAGGTCAGATAATGCTTTTCTGCCATTATTCCCTCTGAAAGCTCTATACTCTTAGGCAATTTGATGCCACAGTGTTACAATTTCTTAACTTTAAGGAAAAGGTTAATTTAAAATCTGCCAGACGTGTTTATAAAGATTAAGGATAATATATGCTAATTCAATGCCCAGTGACAACATCCTTCCTATTTCCTCCAGCTGGACTGCATTTTAGAGAGGTTGCTTCCTGACACAAGGCCCCCGACTTCCTTTTTCTGGGAGCAATTACTTCAGGCAACTTTCTATTGTGAAATTCTTCTCCTGACCTTTGGAGGTGTAATAAATCTTTACCCATCTTCATTTGAATTTAAGAATCCAGGAGTATCCTTCTCAAAGTCATCCTTTGAAATTAATCTTAAAGGAGATAGCATCCTTATTTCCCAGTCTATGTGGGGGATAGGACCTAACTTTGATTTAGGAAAAAAAAAAGTACGTATGACCTAATCACCTTGACCTAGCACAACCCTAATGTTGTCCAGTACTTTCTCATTAGTTTTCATCTTGTTTCTGTAGGGATGCATTTACTGTCTGTCTCCTATTGCAATAGTTTTCATAAAGTCTGTCTTACCTGTTTAATTTCTCCAGAGCAATTTTCTTTTGATACTAGCACATACTAAAAAATAAGAAGACTTTATTATTATTAGTGCAGTAAAATATTAATGGATACAACACTTTTCATAAATAAAAAGATGTCTAAAATCTCAACATTTGTAGTCATTGTGTAATATCCTCTTTACAGACTTCCTAAACTAAATTGGCTATATTTAAATCATATCTTTGGTTTAAATGAACTTTTTTCAAGATTAAAATGAGAACAGTGAAAAAATGTTGTCAAGGTTAGAATTGTATGGTCCCTACTTATTTGAGCAAGAACAGAGGGCATGCACCAGATGCTTTTTTACTGGAAATTTTTTGTTATTCCAGGAAATAGATCCAAATTGCTATAAGTAAACTGGAAGAAAAAGAAAACACAAAGCAGAAATTAAGCAGATCTGGTGTTACAATTTTTTTTTTTTGTGGGTACTGGGGATCGACCTCAGGACCTCGCACACCAGCAGGCGCCCGTGCCACTGAGCGATATCACCGGCCCTTTTTTCATATGTGGGTTATGGGAGTCGAACTCGGGCCCTTGCGCTTGCTGGGCAGGCACTCACGCCGCTGAGCCATCTCACAGGCCCTGGGGTTACAATTTAAGAGTACCTTCTTTGGAGTTATTCCTCAGTCTACTCTTGTGATAAAAACTACATCTCTCCTTTTCTTGCTGTCACTTTATCACTGAGGTTTATCACCTCTGCTATAGAATTTCACCTTCTTTATCATTTTCTGTGTATTTGTCTTTTTTCTTATTAAAACATAAACTTTACAATGATACAGAGTCTGTCTTTCTAATCTTCAAATTTCCTACACCTAGCCCTGTACCTTCCATTTACTGGACAATTATATATTTATTAAACATCGAAAGATATTTTTTGCTGAAAACTCAAGAGAAAAAAATACCACAGTCATGATTACTGAAGAACATTAAAAAATATCCATACATTTTTCTGACTGCCTCCAAAATGTTTCTGTATATATCCTCTAAAGTGTGCTTAAAACAAATGTTAATTTTTCAACACCATAGAGGTTCTATGTTAGATGTTACCAACTTTACCAACAATTTGAGAAAGAGAAGCATGTCGGTAAACATATAATGCAAATTATCTTCTTAAAATTCTTCCTCTTAAGTAGAATGACTGAAAAAGATTTTTGTACTGCAAAATATTGTTTTCAGTTAATGCAAATCATGCATTTTTGTTTTTTAATTTCTATCCTAATTTGTAATTGCAGAGGTATTAACTAATGACAATAGTACTGAAACATTTGAACATGTTAGCTAAGGAATTTTTTGCAATATTTTACAATCAAGTTTTTCTTATATTTGTGTAGGTGTGTATGTGTATGTGTGTGTGTCCAGATATAACATGAATGAATGACATATATATATTTCTTACATTGGCAAATAGATGTGCATAGGGATTACTAAAAATACCAATATTCTATGTTATAAAAATATTTAGTCAGACTTACATTTTCAAAATATCAAATAGAAAATATCAATATTGTCTTTTACTCAAATTTCAGGTAATACTTTTGAATATTTGAGAAGAAAAATAGTGTAGGACAATACTTATAATATTTCAATAATTTATTTTAATTTTCCTACTTAATAAAATATACATAAATTTTGTGCCTTGACTGTTTTTTAATCCATTCAATCATTGAGAATAATTAACTCACTGAAGTGACAGAAATAAAAAGTCTAAGAATGAAACATTATGTACTACACACATCCTAATATGTTAAAGGAAATAGTTTTTAAAAATATAAGAATAAACTAAGATAAAAAATGACATTAGGGCCGGTGAGATGGCTCAGCGGTTTAAGCGCCTGCCTTGCAAGTGCGAGGGCCCAAGTTCGACTCCCGGAACCCACATACAAAAAAGGGGCCGGTGATATCGCTCAGCGGCTCGGGCGCCTGCTGGCGCGCGAGGTCCTGAGGTCGTCCCCCCGGTACCCACAAAAAAAAAAAAAAAAAAAAAAAAAAAAAAAATGACATTAAAACCAAAACATTTTCCAAAGGCAGTGTACATATTTTCTAAAAAATTATGTAGGGCTGGGGATATAGCTCAGTGGCACAAGCACCAGCCTAGCAAGCACAAGGCCCTGAGTTCCATTCCCGGTACAAAAAAAAAATTTATATATATCACAAATTTCATATAAGAGAATGCAAAATCTACCTAGTATTTGTTAAAACTAAACTGTTTTTGTTTGGGGAGGTTTTAAGTTATGATCCTTGCCTTTTCCCCCCCAAAAACAGTGGACCAATTACCCTTGCAGAGACAATTTAGGAAATGTCAGGAAACAAAAAATTTAATGCAGAAGTGATATTGTTGTTTTAGTAATATGGAGTTTACAAAACCAGTTATTCTAATGAACATGATTGGTCAATATGCAATTTGAGAGCTTGTTAGCAGGGAAGCAGCACGGCTACTCTACACCCTTGACCGTGGAAACGGTCCTTTTCCATCTCCTCTATCAGGGGCGGTTGTCCTCTTCGATCGAGCTCGCATCTTTCTTTGGGAAAGATGCACATGGAGCCACCATGGTGAGGGAGGAAGGGGACACCCGCCTAGCCAGCCAGATCAGCCGAATCATCCTGGATGATCAATGGTATGACAGATGTTGCAGCCAGATCACCCTCACATCCTCAATATGCAATTTGAGAAAAAGGCTTTACTAATTGTTTATTTAAGGAGGAATTAATTATTGATCAAACAAGGAAAATAAGCAGGGAAATTATTCTCATTAAATTCACAGCTCAACTAGGTCAAATAAAGTCTCAACAATGTCAAGTATTTTCATAATGAAGATTTAATTACTGACCAAACAATGATGAATGAAAGAATATTTGTACAAAGAACCTAAATCAGAAGCAACCAGTGCCACTATCACCTGCTTATTAGAAAAGGAATTACATTTATGAAATCAGCAAATTAAAAGAGGAACATAGAATGTTTGGTGTTTTACCAGTTTGTTTGACAGTGATCCAAGAAAAGAACTACCATGTCTTTGTAATAGTGTAATCGTTTTCTCTAGCAAATCAAATTAATGATTTTTCCATTGCACAAACATGGAAGCAACTTACTCCAAAATTATTCCAAGTTTAAAAAAAAAAACTACACAAATTGGTTCACGCTTTTCTAACTTCAAAATTTCAAGCTCTATACTCAAAGACAAAACATATCGCACAAGATAAGTGCTCCATACATTAATGTGGTTTGTAATACCTCCCTTGTACAGAAATTAGATTCCAAAAATTCAAATTAACAAACGTCAGTCTTTTAAGACCAACTTCAATCTTTTCTTCCATGACTTTCATTAGCAAGTTGTCTGTTATTGATTCAGAGATAAATTAAAAATACTGTGGCATACATTCTAGTAGAACATATCTTGCAATGTGTGTGTGTGTTTAATGTTTGTGGGTCCCTACAACAATAGTGTACTGGAAAGATTATTTTGTTTAAGATTAAAAGAAAAGTTAGCCTTGAGGTTCTGACCTGCCAATTAGTAGCTGAGTGAACTTAGTTTAATAAGGTTACCTTTCAAACTGTACAAATTTTGTATAAGGGAATGCAGAATTATCTAATGCTTCTTAAAATTAAACTGTGTTTGGGGAGGGTTTTTAGGTATGATCTCTACCCTTTTCTCCAAAGCAAAATAACAATTTTCCTTGCACAAATAATTTAGGAATAGGTTAACTTTTGGCATAGCTCAAGAAACCTGTCTTTGAAGTTGGGGTATAGGCATAGACAAGTAAACTTTACTCTAAATGTCAACAATCAGTATCTTGGAGAAGCAAATTAGTTATTCACAATAAAAAACTTCAGCAACATTTAGCAGCCTAGAGTCATGTGTTCTTTGTGCATATATTGATTATATTGATGGTAGACATGTAACAAAGAATGTAGGTACCAAAGGTTAATTCAGATTGAGGATTTCAGGGTCAGGACTGATTAGGTGGAAGTACTCCCTGTCCAAAAGTAGCAGGAGTGTGAACTGGCATTTATGCCAAGCTTTCCATGGGCCTATTCACAGCGCCCTGGAAATGACTGCATTTCAGAAGTAGATGACTTAGCAATTATTGGTCAAATCACCAACTCATGTCATCAAGCAGCTGTCCTACCTTAAATAAATGCCATTCTATGGTTTGTAGTATAAAATGGGATTTCCAGAACTTCAAATCCCATTGAACTGCCTGTACAGCTGAAGGGTTCCTGAATTTAATTTAATAACTTTCAGGGTAATGGCTTGTGTTTGAATAGATGATACTCTCAAATACCAAAACAAGCTTTTTAAAATAAATCTCTTAGTCGTCAGTCTTTTCCAAATAAATGTGCTTATGCAACTTTAATAAAGATAAATGATAACCAAAATCTCTTACAAGTTTTACTAAAACTCATTCTGCCAAATTTTACCTGGTTCCAGAGAATGGACTCTATGGCATTGAGACTGCAAATTAGTTTGCATCTGGACCTTCTTTGCCGAGACATAAAACTTGACTTCACAGAAACATAACAATAAATTTTATCTCTAAGACTATTGAAAGATGTTCCTAAATTATTTTCTCCTCAGCTTTTCTTCTCCTTCCTACAGCAGAACATCTGGAGAAAAGAAGCTACCATAGCAAAGATGGAGCTGGACGGAGAGAGGAAAAGCCATTCCAGCCACTTTTATTTCTGTTTTGAGATCTGCTGTGGATAACTGTTAACTGAAATCCTTTGCGAGGCACCCTCCATTGGAAACAGAATGTAGTGTACTGCTTGGAATGTTTGGTACAAACATGTGGACACTGAGAAGGTGCACCCCCAAAATAAGGAAAAACCCTAAAATAAATATCAAATAAGATAAATACCGACGTATGCTAATACCTGAACACAAGATTATAGATCATGTAACTAAATGAAAGTCAAAAATAATGTACTTGGATTTATGGGAACTACTTAACAAGGTAAGGAATGAGTATCACTGGTGGCCTGTCAATCTCTTATTCCTTACCTATCCCAGGCATGGAGTCCTTTGGAATTTGAATGTAACATACAGATCACTAGATTCAATACAACATTTTGCTTTTTGTCACTCTCAGGCTCCCACTGGAGATTAAGTCAACAAGTATTGACACTGTTGTTGGAATCTAGAATACAATATGGTCGTATTAGTCACCTCTCTGTCACCACACTGAAATACCAGAGAGAATTAACTTATAGAAAGAAAAGTCATTCATTTTGGTTCACAGTTGTGGAGGTTTCAGTCCATGATTGATTGGCCCTGTTGCTTTGGGCCTGTGGCAAGGCAGCATATCACGGTGAGAGTGCACGGCAATGCAAAACAGCTCATCTCATAGGAAGGAAGCAAAAGAGAAAGAGGGAGGGGCTGGGTCCCAGTATCCCCTTTCAGGACAACTCTCATGACCTGAGGACCTCCCAGAAACTCCCATCTCTCAGTCTCTACCTCCTCCCCATAGAGCCACTCTGGGGCCAAACCTTTAACACATAGACTTTTGGGGGATTTTCACAATCCAAACTAAAGCAGTAGTATAAACCTTCCTATAGAGAGCGGGGGATGGATGGCGTAACACTGGTACGTAGGGATCTGGCTTCTGACAGTACTGTGGGAGCTCAATTTTCTCAGACAGAAGCACTATCTATGAATATAGTTAACAAAAGTCTAGGTGATTATAAGACAAATAGAGAAATAGTTAATACAATGCTGATCATTATCTTGCAGCTCATATTATGATTCAAATGGTTCAAATTTTGTTGAATTTCCAGGACATAGTTAAAATCCACATCTTCCATCATTTCCATCTGATAGCTTCAGAAAGATTCACACAAATCTAATGTTGTCCCCAAAATATTGATAGGGTTACTTAGAACACAGTCAGATTAAATTCAGACCTAGACTGAAAGGATTCTTAATTCATGTTACTTTCTATCTTAAAGTTTAAAATTAATTACAAATTAATCCTGTCGGGAAAATAATACCATAGGGTTTAAGATATGAACTATAACTGAAAAAACTAAAATTAAAGGATTTATAACCAATATTTCTAATTTTCTTTTTTCCTTTTCTACAAAACTCAAGATCCATATCACATGATAATATGTAATAGTTTAACACTAGAAAAAGTAATAGGTTTATAAAGAGTTGTAGCATAAAAACATATACTGGCTGAACACTATATAGTCCCTTTCTCTATGTTATCCTTTAAAGAAAGCCAATGGACGAACAAACATTAAAGCAAACTTTAGGAATGTCCTGTTTACAGCAACATATGCAAATGATTATCTACCACTGGCATCCTGATGTCCCTGACCTTCCAAGCTAGATTCTTAGGGTCACAGTTTACAGCTCCGAGGAAAACTAGAGCATTTAGCACGATGTTCCTCAGACACCCATTCCGTGTTCTCAAGACTCTTGCCAAGTCAAGGGGACATTCTAAGTGGACAGGGGCCAGACTGACTAAGTATTATCTGAGGGACAATGGGGAACTGGGCAAACTAGAGTTATCTGTAGAAACAGCCTTCTTGCCCATATGCTAAGTCAGCTGTTCCTTAAAATGCTGGTCATACAATGAATCAAAGCAAGCTAATGATGTCACTGATATGTAATACACAATTTAATCTATAAAATCCCCTCCCTGTAGTAACCTGGTGCTGAACAATTCATCTAAACTGCCGCCACTGTAACACTGCCAAGTGACGCTGATGTTAGGTACATTTCCCTCATGGATTTTGTTGAGCGGTGCTGTTGGACCCACATGTACTTCTTGCAGACCTTCCCTCACTAGTAAATCACAATTAACTCTATCTTTTCCTGTTATTGACTTAATAAATCTTATCTCTCATGAGCTGCCTCTAGGTATTTTCTTCAGTCTCAAAAGCTTATTCTACTGCCCCTGAAGACCTGGGCTATGGACCAGACAGAAAGCAATGCTGTTACTAACCAAGGAATTTTACCCTACTGTTAAATAATCTTATTATACATTCCCATATCATTCTCGGTTTGTAACTCTGACTACTAAAATCGCTTCACAAGGTTCTTCCAGGATGATTCACGTATCAAAGCAGTCTTGGAAAACAACCATAAAACTAACTCCAATAAAGAGTTTTAGATTGAATTTCAGAAATTGAAGCAATGTTGGGATAAAAGTTTATAAGAAAAAATAATATATCTTAGCAGGTCACTTCTAAACATTACACTCACAACCACTTTGGCAAATAATGACAGCATTTCATATACATTAGTATGTACTCAGACTGAAATAAATTATCTGAGCTAGGATTATATTGGCAGTGCTTAATACATAGTAAAAAAATACTTCCTTTGTTAATGCTTTAAATACAAGGACTCAGGACGTTCAAATGGGTTGACTTATGTTTGAAAGCGATCATCTTCAATAATGTTCTCAGTCTTACAGGTATTAGGAAGGAATGTGTGACAATGTTGTGATCTTGGCTGAGAAAGTGGCCTTTGCTTTCTTATAAATTAAATGATATTCACTGAGACATTTGTTACTGTGTGCTGAGGCTGACCTGAATTGGAAATAAGAGTAAATCAAATACTGCTGATATTCAGCACAAATTTCTAGTTTTGTCTTCGAGTATTTGTCAACTTGCCTTTGGCCAGGCTTACATGTGTTAATTAACTATTATGCTATTGTGTCTATTCTGTTTTTGAATTAGTCATTTCTGTAATTCCCACCTTCAAAATGGAAAAGAAACACTTGACCATGTTATAAAACTCATATCCATAGTGAGAAATATGTATCCCTGTACAAACTGTGCTCTCAAAAGCAATAGAAAAAGTATATACTTTGCTTTGTCCACACAAAACAGTGAGGGTATTAATAAGAAATAGCTTTTTTTTTTCAAAAAAATGAGTAAATATGCTCTTCTTAAAGGAAATTCCATAGCAATGCTGAAACCATGCCTTTGAAGGTTAAAATCTACAGACCTTTAATTGTATATCTTTATAGAGACA
This sequence comes from Erethizon dorsatum, assembly GCA_028451465.1. Classification (NCBI taxonomy): domain Eukaryota; kingdom Metazoa; phylum Chordata; class Mammalia; order Rodentia; family Erethizontidae; genus Erethizon; species Erethizon dorsatum. The sequence goes on along the minus strand of CM051823.1, from coordinate 134,177,622 downwards.
AATGATAGTTCTGTAATAAAATACTGATGTGGATTTATCAAGTTTTGGAATAACTGGAATTTTTAGGTCTCAATAAAAATACAATACTTCAGATAGATAATAAGAGGGAAAAGCTAGTAGATAGAGCACTGCAATTTTAAAAAAGAAAGACTAGTATTACTGAGACCATTTCCAATGATTGTAGTTGTGAAGTGGCTGCAGGAGGAGGGAGTGGTAGTTTCTGAAAATGACCGGCCTTCTTAAAGCCACCTGCCTCATTTGAGGCCGACCAGAGGTGATTCCTTCTGCCAGTTCCAGGATTCAGGGGAATCTGGTGTTTGAGACTCCCTTCTGCATCTACCTCTGTCATCTCAACTCGTATCCAAATTATCCATGCCAGTCCTGTTAGGCTTCCTAGTGTTGGTACAGAAGAGTTTTGTAGGCTGAAAATGTGTCCCTCTTCAATGTTACTCTCTTATAATTAAGCGCTGGGCCTGATCTTTAATGTCTTTAGCTCTCTGATTATAAGAGATAAGAGCTTCTTTAATACCTGTGAAGGAGGCCTCTGATTCTCTTTTTTTGTTGAACTTGGTGATGAACCAAGCTGAGCCATCATCTTGTCTCTTCAGTTCATCCATGGTTCCCAGGAATAGCCACACATGTCTGCAGTCCTTGTAGATTTTGTTTCCATACTTCTTCCTTGAAAATAGCCAAGACTCTGCCTCTGCACCAGCCACTGCACCCGCTTTCAGTCATGCTGCACCCTAGACCACCACAGGGAGCATCTTGGCATCCACACTGCTGCAGCATGTGAGGCAATCACAATGTGATACCTTCCTTCAGCAATGCACGTCTCATTGCCATTCATCTACTTAATGACCCAAATCTAGGACATCATACTTAGTGTCTGCTCCTAATGGCCACTTCTTGTACCAACAGACTCAGGATAAGTTTCTTAAATGGAGAACCTGAGGCAGGCATTCTCAGAAAAGTGATTTATTGAGGAAGTGCTGTCAGGAAAATTCTGCAAAGGGATGAATGAAGCAAGAGATGGGTGGGGAAGAATATTCAAAATATATGATTTTAGGAAAAGTCCAGCTTTCCTTAGCCTGATTCCATGGGGATCTCTCCGGTAAAATGGCAACAGAGTTTCCTCATGTTGAGGCATAAAAGACTGTCAGGCAACTATTGGTCAGAGGCTAATTTTAGGTAGGAAGTCCTTGCCTAGATTCTCAGGCATGTTTGGTAAGGTGGTTTCCATAGGATAAAGATAATGCTTGAGAGATCTTTGTTGGTACCCCTACAAAAAAAGATATACTAAAAATATAAAATAATATTTACTTAATATAAATTTTATAATATAATAATTATAAAATTATACAATATAAACTTATAAATACAAAATTAATATAATTTCATGATATAATATTTATTTAATATAAATTTTATGTGAAATGGAGATACACAGGGAAAAGCTATCTGTCCATGAACAATCATGCAACAGTACAACCAGAATACAAAAGAGTACAATCTAAAGGTTAGGAAGCATGGGGAACTTAGCACCAACTGTTTGTTTAATTTCTTAGTATAGATGGTGCAGGGCCCCTTTGGAATGAAATTTTTATTTTCTAATTTCGGAGGAGTTAGGGAAGAGAATTATTTAATAGCCTACTTTAGTGGAAACAGTGGAAAAATCTCAGAGAGTGACTTTCCTGCTTCTATAGTTTTCTCATTTTCATACAACTTAAAATACTCAGTATGCTAAATGTCATAGCTAGAAGATGTGAGCCCCATGAACATGGTGAAAAATGGAAAGATGGAAAGGCCAGATGGAAAGACCACTGGTTGGTGGGTAGGAGTGCCCAACTAATGTCAGAATACACACCCCCAGTACTGATCGCCAGACTATGGATGAGTGAGCTTTCAGGGCTTCTAGTCTCTTGTGTGCTTCTAGCGGAAGACCCAGACATCAAAGAGTATGTATGAGCTGTACTGCGCCCAGTTTAAATTCCTGACCCAGAGAATCCATGAACGTAATAAGTGGCTATGTCACTGAGATCTGGGGTGAGTTCGTTGAGTGCCAGAGTAATTGGAACAGCTATGTAATGTACTACATATATTACTCAACTTATTCATTGTGTGCCACTACAATGTAAGCTCTGTTAAGGCAGGAAATTTTATACATTTTTTTACGGATACATGTCCAAGACCTCATAGACTACCTAGAATATAGTAGGTTTTCAACTGATATTTGTCAAATGAAAAAAATAAATTGGAAATGTTTTTTTGTACCTATGTGCAGGTTATTATTACCTCTGTATATTGAATTTTACATTAAAGTTATTTAATCTCAGAATTTTGGAGATATTATTTTTTGCCTTCTATTTCCTATTGTGACTAATGAATGTCTGATGATTTCTAATGATCATTTTTTTTTTGTACAAATCCATTCTATCTTTGGAAGTTTGAGACATTTTTCCTTATTTCTCGGATTCTAAAATTTCACCATGTTATGGCATTTTTTCTTTTTTGGTTTAATCTCTTCGACACTATGAGGATTTAAGCTATAGAAAGCAGTTTTCTATCTTTCTTATTACAGTATCCTATTTTCTATTGTAAAGGCCTCCTCGTCAGAATTCTACTTCTTCTTATGCTTTCTTCTTTTTCATCTTGGCTTTAAATCTGGGAAGAATCTGTAAAATTTCTCTATAGTCCTTACATGGCCTCTAAGAGTACTTTTTAAGCCAATTTTCGTAAGATTTTAACCTCAGAGCAGATATTTCTACCACCAGCTAGGAACTCAGTTGGCCCAGCTGTTCCCAATCAATACTTTCACTAATAACATTTTATCACCTCCAAGGTTGACTCAGGTCTTTGTTCTTGATTTACTCTGAGTTTGGATTATTATTAGAATTAGTTATACTTGTATAGTAGATGTTGTCTATTATTTCCTTTCCTCTTTCCCTCTCTATCAATTCAGACTCTTTATTGTGTCTCTTCCAAAATTCCTAAAATACTCAGGATTACTAGTGGTATCCTTTTGATATTTTAATGTTGTAATATAATTGACCTCTTAAAAATATCTCTTTTATGTTTGAGGATGATTTCTGCCTAATGTTTGGAAGAGAACCTTAGTTAGTATGCTTCACTTGTCACTTGGATCAAATCTCAGTTTATCAAAATCTCCCTACAAGCTGGGTTTCTTGGCCCCAACAAAAGCTAGTAGAAAAGTTCAGGCTTAGAACCTTACATATTGCATATAATTGTTCATAAATTAACTAATCTTCTTGGAAGACATTTTGGTATGAGGTTCTTCGTGTACAGTAGAATACTCGTCAGGCTGAAACACATAAAAAGGGAGTTACATGAAGAACATGGGGTAGCTTAAAGAGTAAGAGGAAAAGAAGTATGAATTTCAAAAAGGAAAGATGGAAAAATTTAGCGATCTATGGGTAGAAGCTAATTGGTAGTCATATTAGAGTTTTTTAATTCGGAAGACTAGATATCTATTATTTCTCTTTATTATTTTGCTGAAGATACAAATTCTAGGGAGAGAGCTTCTCAATGATTTAGCTTAGTTTATGGGTTTTTTCCATCTTGCAGAAGGGGAATTGAAGTTTTCTGTGAAGGTGGACTCAAACTAGGAACAAAGATTGGCAAAATGAAATTAGAATGCTATTATCAAAGAAAGAGGAAATAGATGCTGGGCAGGCAAAAACAACGGAGCCCAATGGAGTCCTGGGCCTAATCATTTAACATGCATTCTCAAACTGGGACTGTGCTTGACATGTGCTGTGCCAATCCTGTCACTGAAAGAGGCTGCCCTCCTTTGTACAGGCACACAGTATGTTTACTACATTGTGCCTTACTCCCTTCTATCCTTGCACCCTTTATAAAACAGATCAAAGATTGTCTTTTGGATTATTAAACATGATTCAGCTAAGACTGTAACTATGTTTCCTTGTTTATCATAGGATGGTGAAAGAATAAATGACATGTTAAAACAGCTCATAAGCAAAATTTGAGCAATTATTTTTGGAAGATCAATCTAAATTAGAGATGTTTGTCTTACAGACTAATTTAATTACAAATATCTACTATAATTATAAGGAGTACTTGAAAGAAACTTTCACCAAATAGAATATTTTATGGTCAGTTTAATTGAAGGTGCATTTGTAATTGGAATATTCTACATAGAGATATTAAATTCTCTGAAGCCATTTAGTCTCTTTATTCTTTTAAAGAAGTCAATACTTTATTTATTTATTTATTTTTGTGGGTACTGGAGGTCGACCTCAGGACCTGATGCACCAGCAGGCGCCTGTGCCACTGAGCGATATCACCAGCCCTTTTTTCCTATGTGGGTTCCGGAAGTCGAACTCTGGCCCTCGCGTTTGCCGGGCAGGCGCTTACGCCGCTGAGCCATCTCACCAGCCCCAAAACTTTATTTTTTAATTTGATTTTTAAATGCTTTTTTCAGAATTCTTTCATAAATTTCAGTCTCTCCAATCAGATTACCATAAATTTTAGTTTGTATGTGCTAGGTACATGTAGTTTTATTATACCAGAACAAGAATTATCCACACACAAATAAATAAATGTAACAAAACAATGTAACATAAAATAATGAAGATCCATTGTGTACTAGATACTCTTCTAGATGGTGTGGATGCAGTGGTTAATATAATGACATGCTATAACTTATGGAGCTTAGATTCTAGTAAGAAAATGCTTCTCAGTCTGGTGATATAGCTCAGTGGCATAAGCACCTGCCTGGCAAACGTGAGGTCCTTACTTTGACTCCCGGTACCTGCATTAAAAAAAAAAAAAAAAAAAAAAAGAAAGAAAAAAAAGAAAAGAAAATGCTTCTCTACATACCAATTCTCTTCTTGAATTTAGTATGACTATGACATGAAACACATTTTACGTTTTTAGAAACTGATGTAGTACAAGTTAATTCAGATAACTTAATTGTGTATTTCAGTCTTACAAAAACAAGAGCATTCAAAGAATATTTCAGGCAAGATATCTTAGATCATCCATCCCCCCAAAAAAGTATCTGTGGAGCTCATGCCTTTCACCTGCAAAATATGCCATTATCTTTCTGTGGGTGGCCATCCTTTTTTCCATAAACCAAGACTAAGAGGAAACTTCCTGTAGATTCACAAATTCTATTGAATTTCACGTCCAAAGACATATGAATATTTCCAGCTTCACACTATAGCACACCTTCTCTCCTGAGGGCCAGTGCTCTATCTCTTTGAATGTGTCCTTTTAAATTTCTGCCTAATAAATCCCTCTATGCCTCTTAAGAAAAGAGAAAGAGAAACCAGAACAAACCAAATTGAAAATCAGTAGATAGAAAATAATAATAAAGATCAAGCTGAAATGAATAAAATAGAGACTAAAAGAACAATGTAATGGATCAGTGAAACAGATTTTTAAAAAAGATAAGATTGACAAACTCTTAGCCTAACCAACTAAAAGAGAGAAGACCCAAATTAATACAATTGGAGACCAAAGGAGTTATATTATGATAGGTACTACTGAAATCGACAGATTAGTAGGAATTGTTTTGAAAACTTGTATGCCAACAAATTGGAAGTCTAGAAGAAATGAATACATTCATAGATACATATAAAATACCAAAATTGAACCAAGAGGATATTAAAAATCTCTAATTATATCAATAACAAGCAATCAGATTGAGGCAGTAATAAAAATTCTCCCATTAAGGCAACCATAGGACTGGGCAAATTCACTGTTAAATTTTACCAGAATTTTAACAAAGAACCACATAATGCCAATCCTCCCCAAACTATTCCATAAAGTGGAATGAAAAGACACTTTCTAACTCTTTCTGTGAAGCCAATGTCACCTTGTTACCTAAACAGGATAAAGACAGGCCAGAAAATAAAATGAATATCCTTGATACATATAGATGCAGAAATCATCAATAAAATTCTTACAAACTGGCCTGGTGAGATGGCTCAGTGGCATAAGCGCCTGCCTGGCAAGTGCAAGGTCCTGAGTTCAACTCCTGGAACCCACATACGAAAAAAGGGCCAGTGATATCGCTCAGCGGCATGGGCGTCTACTGGCACGCAAGGTCCTGAGGTCGACCCCCGGTACCCACAAAAAAAAAAAAAAAAAAAAGAAAAAAAAATTCTTGCAAACTGAAACTCAGCAACATGTTACAAAGATCATACACAATGGTCAAGTTGATTTCATTCATTCTGGGGATGAAAGTTCAAAATATGCAAATCAACAAACAATACTACTTCACACAAATAAAACTAAAGATAAAAGTCACATGATCATCTCAAGAGATGCAGAAAAAAGCTGAGAAAATTCAAAATTCCTTCACAATACAAACTCTGAAGAAAATAGGTATAAAATAATCTTAACTAAATGAAAACTATATGTGACAAATCCATAGCCAATGTCATATTGAATGGGGAAAAACAGGACACATTTCCTCTAAAATCAAGAAAAACAAAGTATGTCTATTCTCACCACTCCTGTTCAATAAAATACTTGAAATTTCAGCCAGAGCAATAAGGCAAAAGAAAAAAAATAAAGAATAGGAAAGAAAGAACTCAAAATTCAAATTATCCCTAGTTGCAGATTATGTGATCCTGTGCTTGGAAGAGACTAAGGCTCCCACAAAAGACTTTTAGATTTCATAAAACAAATTACGTTATCTTTAAACATAATACCAAAATAGAGAAAAATTAACTGAAAATTTTCTCAAAAAATCTTCCTTGGCAAAACTTACCTAATCCCCCTCATACATATATACTCTCTTACCTGAGCTCTATATTGCTTTTTCCTTATGATTTCTCCTTTACTTGGCAAATATACAGGGAAGACTGTCCATATCTAAATTAGGAGATTGAAAATTCTGTTTCTACTTCATCTTTTTGCACTACCTCTTTCTCTCTCTGCTCATTCATACATGCACGCACATGCTTGGCGTAAGGCTTTATAGTTATGCATTAGTAAACAAAACGAACTCATTTCCTCTACAACAAAATGATTTAGGGTCAAATATAATGAGTGTCATAAAACAAAATGAAATAATAACCCATAATTTGAAATGTTTATAATTAGTTTGAGATTAAATCTAATAATAACATAATGTAAAATAATTTAGGTCCTCTAATTTCTAATTTTTTTCCAATAAAAATATTCTAGAAAAAGTTGATTTAGTTAAATAGTTTTCAAAATTATTGTGCACTGGCTAAGATTTGTAAATGAGCAAGCTTTTTGGAATAATAACCTATAAGAGCATTCAAAACTCCAAGCATTAGCTCATTATAAATGAGAAAACTGAAGCACAGAGTGATTAAACTTACACAGAATCTTGTAAGTAGTATAAGGCAGGCTTTTGGGTGGAGTAAAAGCAATCTCATACCACACCTTATCACTAGATGTATAGATTGTAAGGTCTAGTACCCTACTAACCTCTACTCCTGCATGCTACCTCATATTTATGTTTTTATACTTTTTGAGGGGTTTATAAGCTAAACGTATATATTTCAGTGTACCAGTTGAAGAAATTAAAAATTTTTTTATCATATCAAGACTAAAATGTTTATTCTTTTCTTGGTTCCCTTCCCTCATACTAAATCTAAACCCACACAAATATTGAGTAGCAAGCAATGATTATGACTAAGGAAAAAACCACTTTAATTTTTAACTCTTTGAAGTTTTAAAGCTTAGGTGATTTTTTGAGATATCTATGCAATTAAAATAAAATGTAATAGCCTGCATATTATTTTATTTTATTTTATTTTAATTTTTGAGACAGGGCCTTACTATATAGTTCTGGCTGGCCTTGAACTCACTGTGTAACCTAGGCTATCCTCCAACTCATGGTGATCTTCCTGCCTCAGCCTCCAGAGTGCTGGGATTACAGTGTGCACCACCACACTCAGCTTTGCATATTACTGTAAATTCCTAGAAGCCACACATTTTCAGGTGCTGTTAAGCTACTTCATTGAAACACAGACAAACTAATCAATTATCCAGTTTAAGAAGACAGATTGAAGAGAGGGGCAAAAATAACTTAACCTTGTAGTCAAGTACTCCAGGGCTTAGGGAACGTAAATCATTCATTTTTGAATAGGTTAGGAAAAAATAAGATGTAAAATATTGTTATTGTTAAATATTGGTATTGCATTTTCTCTTTAAAGATAATGATTTTGGTTATCTACAGGACAATAATTATCATGTTATGACAAGCTGGGAAATGGAAAATAGATGTAATTGGATGAACTGTTTACCAGTTAGTTTCAAAGTCAAAGTCTGTGCTTGTTAATTTTATCACAGAAATTATAATAACGACAACTGAAGATCAAGACATTCTACATTGCCACCAACACAGATCTGCATTGGGTAAAATTCAACAATACAGTCTTAATGTGTTAAGGCTTAATGTGTTTAAGCCTTATGGCTGCTGACATAGAATGTTTAGAAAGACACCCAAAAGTTCTACCTTGTTGGCTACTAAGAGAGTATTTGGGGAAGGTAATATTATATGGGACGAAAGGCTAAACAGTAGACATTTTGAAATTCATAAAGAATAATGAATTGCCTTTTTCTCATTTGGATATGGTAGCAGGTTATATGTATTCTAATTTCAAGCTCTGCATTTACTTCTAGTAATCAATATAGTGCATGGAATTATAGCCTCATAGAGAAGGTCATGGTCTTTGGAACAACACACCACGGGTGCTAAATTCGGGTACTTCTAATTTCTATCTACGTGACATTAACAATTTACCTAAGGTGGAGTTTACTTGTCTTTCAGGTGAGATTATTGTGAAAAATATGTATGCAAATATGTAAAGCAACTCTCCTAAATCAGAATAGAGGAAATCCTTTGCTGAGAGAGAGCAAAGTGGTAGTATTTCAGATTCTTTTCTTCTTTGTTATTCTATAACTTTCCCATTGTCAAGTGAAAGGTATGCCAGATTTTCATGTCTATAGCTATAGTTTGTACTATGAGATAATATTTTAATTAAATATTTGATAGATTGAAAGCTTATGTTATGTCATTCTCAATTATTTCATTGTTTCCATTCCATCATAATGCCTTCAGCTAAAAAGAAATCCTATAAATATTTAAAAATCACAGGTATTTGAACCAATTAAAATAAAAAGATCATTTAAATAAAAATTATATCTCCCAAACTATACTGGTCAGGTAGACAGTGTCTAGCACAAAGTCAATTGAGTGAGGTTTACTGCATTTTGCAGTTGTAAAAGGTTAGCACCATGTACATTTACTTTGAAAACTATCCTGGTTTGTGGAACATAGATTACACAACTGCTTCATTTTCATTAGCAGCCTATTGATAATACTATATACCTTAATATTTATAGAATCAAATAGAATTATTCAACTAGTTTATGATCTCCAGCTTTGATTTCGTATTCTGTAAAATCATTGTTCCATGAATTAAATAATTTTATGTACTTAAACTTTTTAATATAATGTTTGATTCATAATAAGCACAACAAATAATAAAGACCCACTTTGATCTCTGTATTGAGATAGAAATAACGTAACAAAATTTATTCAATTTAAGCATACATTTCAGTGATTTTTTTGTATACAATATTAAGCATCATGCAAATATTGCCTCAATTAGTATTAGATTGAAGCTAGAAAGCTGGAAGCAAGATCCAAGAATTAATGTAAATAGATCTCCAAGACAAAAAAAACAAAAATAGTTAATTTTTATCATCTTCAAAATAAACTCATACCTCTTAGCAATCACCTGCCCACTTTCCCCTTTAGTGTCTACCCTTGTACTGTTCCACAGGTTCTAAATAAGCACAAATCTATTTTCTGTCCATGTAGAGACCCGTACCTATTGCAGACATTTCATATAAATAGACTCATCTTGTATATGTTCTTTTGTGATTGTGTTCTTTCACACAGCAGTGTTTTCTAGGTTTATTTATGTTGTTCATTATATCAGTACTTCATTTTTTAAATGTTGGAATAATATTCTGTTGTATGCTGTATCATATTGTGTTCATTTTCTAGTTTAGGAACACTTAATTTATTTTTACTATATGGTTATTATGAATAATGCTGTTATAAATGTTCATATATTATTTTTTGTGGACATATGGTTTTATTTCCCTTGTGCACCTAGACATGGAATTGTGTTGTCATACAGTAGTTGTGTGCTTAACATTTTGAGGAACTTCCAAACTGCTTTCCAAAGTGGCTGCACTATTTTTGCTGTTTTGAGGATCATAATCATTTCATGGTGAGAGTAATACTGAAATTGCCTTAGATTTGTGATGCTTTGACAGCTGAACTGAGGGATATGTCCTCAGACATCACCGGAAGATTCCAGTCTTCCTGACACTTATTGTGATGCTTGGTGGAATTGAGCTGCTGCTAAACAAGTTTGCACTGGTATTTCTAATTTTTAAAGAAGGAAGAACATTTAGAGTTTAATGAGCCAATTTTAGAATTAGCAGAACATTATTGGCTTTGAAGAAAATTAGGTTATTTGGAACTTTTTAATTCTTAACTCGTGTCATGCATAAGGGAAGCATCAGTAAACTATAAGCTATAATTACCTTTTATTAAAAAAAGGTAAGGGGGCAATATATTTTAGAAATGACTGTCTGAATGCTAGACTGTAGTTCCAAGTGAAATAAAAACAGGTTATAAAAGTTTCCAGCAAAACTAGCACAATGATAACAGTTCACAAGAGTTTGGATTCAGAACTATTGTGGAAACATGGAGTAAGTAGCTTACTTTAAAATAGTTTTGTCTCAATGATCACAAAGCTCTACCCTTGATCTGGTGGTTAAGTTATTTACACCCTTCATTCACTAAGGAGGCTGGTACTCAGATGAAGGTATTCCTTCTCAAGTCAGTCATTTCTCCAGCAGCAACAAGATTTTTTTAATTAAGTGAAAGTTATTTATATTTAAAGATGTACTGTTAAAGACATTGCTACATTTTATAATCAATCCTTTCTAAAACTCATTTGGAAGTAGAGGAATCAGTTATATTTACTTTTCATAGTGCTATGTTCTCTTCCTTAGGTTGAAAAATAAATGTTTTAAAAGTGTCTACTGCATGTGATTAACTCTTGTGAAATACCTCATTGCTTTAAACTGGTGGGAAAATGTCATGAAGTTTAATCCAGAAACTTGATTAGGTAATTGGCAGAAAAAGTTCTCCTTGGGCTTCCCTAGGCCCAATCCTCCCTGGGCCCAATCCTATTAGCTTATTGAAGTTAAATTCTCACTATGGTTTACAGAACTTTGGACACCTTCACTATGTTTTTTTCTTTATAAAGAAAAATCTATTTGCAAATAACTTTCATGCCATCAACAAAGAACAGTTAGAATAGCCTGAAGCAGAAGAGAGTATGCCATCTGTTTTTATTTTGGAATAAATAAGCAGAGCTCAGTGCAGTGAAAATAACTACTGAATAAATGCACACACACAATTATTTAAACTATAGCAAAGTCTGTTGGCACTTTTAGGGTATCATCAGTCAAAGTAGGGTAATTTCTATTGAAGTGGGTGTTTATATTAAGTAAGGAAAGCAGTTTACAGACCAAGCAATCCATTAATGTCATGGAACAAAACAAAATTATATTATATGCTCTGCACACAGTTTTTTTTTTTTTAAAGGTAAACTGGGCCACAAGCATTTTGATAATACACTAAACATTTTATTTTTGCCATCTCACATGCTGTGGCCATAGTCACAGCTACACATCAACTGTTGGCATGGGAGAAACTTTATCGATAGCAGCCACAGAACCACAAACTTCTTAAGGTTCTAACTCCTGCCTCTACAGAGATCGATAAGATATGAACGTAGGAATATGCCACCACTTATTGAGGCCAATGCTACAGTTAAAACACAAGAAGTGAAGGAATATCTGAAATAGCATTGGTATGAGAATAATGGTACAACACGCAGGACTTTACAACACCGTTGACTTAAGAGGGGGTGGTAAAGATCATTATACACTGCTGGGTAACAGAAAATAAAAACAGAATAGCAATGAAAATGTTTATAAAAAGTGACAATTGTTTAGGCTAAAAGTATGCAGAGATGTTCTTATTTTCCTCCAATTTATTGAAACAGAGAATAGTAACTCAAAAATATCACAGCATTACTCCCAGCATACCCAAGACACATATCATTCTGACATAATCAAGTACTGTTATAAATTAGCCTCCAGGTGGGCAGTTTTGTGAGTCTAAGTCTATATCATGTAGACTGTTATAAAACTATGAGTTATCTTAATTTTAATAGTTCTGAAATCATAGGAATCTTGCTGTGCCTTTCACATGGTGAATTGGCTGTCAGGAGATGTCACAGAATAGCTCAGCCAAGGGGCTACATAGGAGATTCTTATAATGGTCATGAAGTTGAACGCTTTGTGGGAAAATAACCTGGCAACTGAATGGCTTAGAGATGAGCAACTCCACTTTTATTCCAAATGTCCCGTGATTTTTAAAACTGTGTTTTCAACTCTAGTGTCCCAAACCTACCTGTTAAATATGTCAACTTGTGTAAAACACTTAGAAGAGAAAGACACATAGCGTGTGCTATGCATATTTGTTGAGTCAAAATAAAATGCTTTCAGTTTCATAACCCATAGAAAATACTAAATCTTGTGTTAGCAGTGTGGTATGAGTGGCAGGACATCATATGGAACATACTCCATTGTTTATCAGATCTTCAAGGAAACACTGAGATGTGGTCCACTTGATAATTCAGCATGACTTAATACTATTTGGAATGTGAGGTGACATGTTACATAATAGAACACTTAGCAGGTCCAGTTGGCCAGTTTCCCTTACCAATTAGCTTCAGTTATCCTTAGTAGCTACACAAATCTTTAAACACGACCATTTAATTCAGGGTGACAAAGCATGATATTGACTGTTCTAATCAATGTTCTATTCACAAATCTCTTACCTTTACCTGAGATAAGCACAGATCCTTTTCTTGGAATAACAGTTCTGGAAACACTTCATAAACACCAGATGGCTAGTCTTGTCTCTTGTAGAAAACATTAAAATGGAAGTATGAGCCTTGTGAGGCATATTAAGGTCCTTATAGAATAAAGCAGAATTTATGACTAACTTTCTTTGTTTGTATCCCATGAAGTACAATACTGAATTATCCAGCAAGAATAGTTGGGAACTTATTTATGATCACCATGATCAGCAAACCTGAAAACAGAATGTGCATTCAAGTTATATAAGAGCAAACAGGCATAGTTTTGTAGACATGATTTTTTCATTCATAGAACTTTAGTACATCTGGTTTTTTGACTTTATTTTTTAGAGCAGTTTCATGCTCACAACAATATTGATTGAAAGTTACAGCTATTTTCCACATAGTCCCTGAGCTCACACTTTCATAACCTCCCACTGCCAACATCCTCAACCAGAGTGGTACAGTTTTTACAATTGATTAACCTACACTGATAACATATCATTGTCACACAGAGGCCATAGCTTACATTAGGGTTAAGTCTTGGTGGTGTGCACAGTATGGTTTTGGACAAATTTTAATGACATTCACCATTATAATATCATACACAATAGCTTCATTGCCCTAAAAATCATCTGTGTGCTTCTTATTCAGGACTCCCTCCTGATTTGTGGCAACTACTGATCTTTAACTGTGTCCATAGCTATGCCTTTGTTTGAATATCACACAATAATTGTGCCGTATGTAGCTTTTTCAGATGGGCTTCTTTTACTTAGTAATCTGAATTTAAGTTTCTTTTATGTGTTTTCATGGCTTGATACAATTTCTTTTTAGTGTTAAATAATATTTAATTATTCAGAATGTCCCATAGTTTATTTATCCATTTACTGCTGATGGAAGGACATTTTGGTTGCCTCTAAGTTTTAGAAAGTATGAATAAAGATGCTATAAACATGTGGGTGTAGGTTTCTGTGTGGCTATAAATTTTCAGCCCTGTTGGGTAAATAGCATGTGTGCCAAATTGTATGATTAAAAAAATATAGTTTAGTTTTATAAGAAACCACCAGACTGCATTCCAAAATACCTTATGATTTTGCATTCCCATCAGCAATGGATGATATTTCCTGTAGCTATATCCTTGCCAGTATTTGATGTTTTCAGTACATTTTCCTTTAAAATGTGAGATTGGGTGATCACATCTATCCTATCACTGATTTTGGAAGTTACCATGACAGTATTACCAGGCTGGGTCATTGTCTCATTCTCTCTGACAGCTTCATGTGCAGTTCTCCACGTGCTGTGAATTTTGTCTAATATAGTACTCTCTGACAGGAAAGTTGTTATGCTTCCTAGCCAAAATTTGTTCTTTATATTAGCTTCTGAAGTGAGTTTACTATATAGTGATGCCATTGTTACAGTGAGCAACATCCCTGGTAGTAGTTCATTAATGTAATATTAGTTCAAATAAATATCGAATGAGCAATAATAAATAACAGGTACTCTGCTAGGCGTGGGAGGTACAGCGATGGAGAAATGTGTCATACTCTATTCCTTTAAGAGCTCACAATTTAATAGTGAAGAGAGACTTTAATCAAATAATCATATAAATAAACATATTGTCAAAAACATGATAGATTCTATGAAGAAAAATGCAGGAGTCTAAGATTATATATAACAAAGAAATTTGACCTAGTTTGGCAGAGTGTGGTAAAAGACAGGGGAGGAGAAGGGGTCGAGGGTGGGGAAAACTTCCCAGACAGAGCAGTGATTAAGCTGATATCCGAAGGAAGAGATGTAGTTAAATTGTGGATATTGTGACATTCTGCCTGGATTCTCATATCAGAGCCTGTGCAGCCACCTCACAGTTGCTGAGAATAGTGGCTGCTGATAGATCACAGCTGCGTTCTTCATTGTGTTCCCCTTAGCCCCGGGGAAAAATATTTCTCAAAAATTACCTCTCTTTTCTCTTGCAGTGGTATCCAGTAAGCAAATCTGTGTTGACAAAGGCACAGATCCTTTACCCCTGTTTGAGATGCTGCTTCTCAGGATTTTCTGAGGCCTCAGTTGTAACTCCATTGTAGATCAATTTTTCCCTCTACCTATGATTCATTTACTTCTTTCCAACTATATTGTCTAAGAACACTGCCTGGTAAATTTGCACGCACAATTCTCTGCCTCAGTCTGTTTCCAGATTATTCATCTGAAGGCAGCTAGTACTAAGGTCCTAGGACCAAAGATGCAAAGGAATTCCAGTGAGGAGTCATTAGCCAGCTCTCTGACAATCAGGAGTTTCTGGAGTGGTGGCTGGATTGCCCCTGGGAAATTATAGTGGTGAAACTGTTAAGATGTTTCCTGGTGGTGGACTGAAATGGGATGTTAGCAAAAGCAGACATATTAACAGATACAATAGTTCTGGTCAGTTAAGAGAGAGAAAAAGGAAAACTACGAGGACTATGGAACTGAGTTACTAAATGCATTTGTTTCATTGAAAATAGATCATTATAAACTTAGATTAATCAATTACCTATTTCTGGCAACGTTTAAAACTGGAGGACCTAATCTACAGCCAAAAGACAGAATGGAGGATTCTGATGTGAACTTAATTAGAAGCATCATGAGCATTCAGAAATGGTTGAATTCTGATTGCTTGCAGGTCTCCTCACCAATACAAGGGCCCTAGTAAGGAAAGCGGCCCTGATTATTAGGACCAGCATATTTAGAGTTCAAAGTTAAAGACTTTGAGTTTATAAATTCCAATTATGTTGCTAGGGCTACAGAACTGGTCAACTCCCTCTTATGATAAGATAGTTCCTTTCAGCTCATCCTCCTACTTCTGGCTCTCCTTGAAGATCATGCGGCAGTGTTAAGTGAGGCAAACATATTACAGGACAGTGCTTGTTCTCAGTCAGGATCTACTCCCACTTCCCTTCCTGACTATTAGGTCTGACAGAGCACAAATTAATGAGATACGTGTAACTTACTAAGGGAAGGGAGGGACTATCTATGAATGGAGCTACAGGAACAATTGATATGCAACAGGAAATTCTGGAAAAGTATGCATGGGACTGTGCATCTGTGATGATGTGGGACCAAAGTGTATTCCACTGACACGGGTCATTGTTCTGTGATACACAGTTTTACATGCTGGCAAGCATTCTCAGAGATGGCTCTTTGAAATGATGAAAAAAAAAAGTTATATCTCACATTAAATGAAGAGAAGCTAACAGAACTGTGAGGGGAGATAAAGAAGGAAACAACCAAAAGGCTCAGAAAAGTGGATATGCTAGAATAGATAAAAAATGTTGGAAAACACACTTGCCTACTATGTCTTGCAAGAGAACATTACATTTACCAAAGAGATAAAGAATTCACTGTTCAGAGGCACAAAACAATTATTGAGAAGTTCTGTGCCACCTCTCCTCTTTAGAACTCACTGGAAACAATGGTGATGATAAATTTTCATAATAATACAGACTAGGTGAAGCAAGGACAGGGCCATTGTTACTGCAATGAGTGGAAATATCCAAGAGGGTGTCTTGATACACAGAGAACTTTGGAAGTGGTTAATAGAACATTTATTTCAGGAGCAAGATGATGGGTAACCTACAAGAATATTGCTTCATTCATATAATCAAAGGAAATTACAAATGGATGATCAGTAATCTGAATGTAGCCACTGAGTTCTTCATCTGAGATAGTTGTCAGGTATGGAACCCCTCTACTGAAGGACAGATTAGTTCTCTGTCAGGAAGGACCCTGCAAGTCTGTGATAAGAATATTCATTAGTAGTTCCCTCGGTGTTCCACAAAAGAAAATCTGCAGCCCCATATTTAGATAATCATATATTGGAGAGAGGGAAATACCCACATATTTCCAGGCTTATAAGACACAGAGTCTGGACTGAACTTGATGCTTTGAGTACAGAAATAGTACCTTGCCTCCAACTTTTGAGTCAGGGTCAGTGGAAGCTAGATAGTAAATGAATTCCTGATGGAGGTCTAATTCATCATGACTCTATGGAGTTAAAAATTCTCTTAACTTTTATTTTCCGACCCTTAAATTTATAATTGTATAGATATAGTTTGTAGTTGGCAGAACCTTTCTGAGGGTAGAGTGGCATCACTTATCATCACCCTTAATTTTTTCTATGGCATATGTGATTCTGTAACCACAGACAAATACTCAAGAAATTGAAAATAAGAAAGGTTTATTTTGCCCCCTGATTTCAAAGGATTAAGTCCATCATCACATGGCTCCCTTGCTTTGGGCCTATGGTGGCACAAGACATGGTGGGAAAAAGAGAGAAAATAGATGGAGCATGATCCTTGGGATCTAACTGCTTCCTAACAGTCCTCATCTCTTTAAGGTTTTACTACTTTTAGTTTTACTTGCTGGCTATAGCCTCCCTCAATAGGTATTCCATGTTCCTCCTGTCTCTAACTTTTGGGGATCTCTACTGCAGCTTTGGCTTTAGTCTCAGAGTTTCACGCATCACCCTGCCAAGGCTTCTTTTTTTTTTTTTCTGTGGCTACCGGGGTCGACCTCAGGACCTCGCATGCCAGCAGGCGCCCATGCTGCTGAGCAATATCACTGGCCCTTTTCTCGTATGTGGGTTCCGGGAGTCGAACTCGGGCCCTTGCACTTGCCAGGCAAGCGCTTATGCCGCTGAGCCATCTCACCGGCCCCTGCCAAGGCTTCTTGCAGGGACTCAGACCTTGCTATACACTGCCTGGCTTCCCAGGCTTTTCTTCATGATCTAATAGCTATTGCATTCAGCATGCATGCAAAACCAGCATCACATAGATGATGCCAAGGTTTGCTACATATAAAAGCTGTACTGGAGCCTACTCAAATAATGGCTGCAGAGGTCCCTAAGTGCCTTCATGTCTAAATGGAGGTAATGAATCCTGGGGTCACAATTCCCTAGTTGGTTTTATGTGAAAGGCTGCTCAGGGGCTCTGTTCTCAAAGGAAGGTCTTTAAAATTAATTTACAGATTTTCATCCTTGAGCCTGCCTGTAGGTAGTGTCTTGATACTTGAGATGCCCACAAAGCATCATTCCTATTACTACTGGGACTTGCCTTCTTTTTAATGGCACTAATTTCCACTCCTTGGCTGCAAATTTAAACAAGCTCACTCCTTTTTTGGTCAAATTGCTAGTTATTCAAATGTTTCTGCTCTAATTTTTGCTCCTGAATCTCACTGTAAATATGGGTAAAAATAGCCAACAATACCCATGCCACAGCTTGAATTGTGTGTTACCATAAAATTTCCTCTGCCAATTAAATTAGCCCATCACCTCTAAATTCAGCTTTTCACAAATTTTCAGGGCATGGGAAAAATGTAAACAATTTTTTTGCATCTAGTCCAATTTCCAATAAACTCTTTATTTAATCTGCAACCTTATTAGCACAGTCTTTACTGCAAGTATTTCTATCTACATTCCGGGCTTCAAAGCCCTTACCAGAAATATACAATAAGATTTGCTTACCACATTCTAGAATTTTTCTAACTTTCTTTTCCAGACTCTTCCAAATTCTTCCTATAAAACAATTCTAAAGTCTTCTTAGCCACATGTCAGGTGTAGCCATAGCAATGATCCTACTTCTTGCTACCCATTTTCTATGTTAGTCCAGTTTCTATCACTGTGACAAAATACTGGAGGTACACAATTTATAAGGTAGAATGATTTACTTTGGCTCACAGTTTCAGAGGTTTCAGTCCATGATTGTTTTGGCCCTAAGGCCTTTGTGTCTGTGGCAAGTTAGTATGTCATGGCAGGAAGCATGTGGTAGAGGAAGTCTCTCCCTCATGGCAGCTGGGAAGCAAAGGAGAAAGAGGAAGGGGACAGAGTCTCAGTATTCCTTTCAAAGGTACATCCCCAGCTACTTAACTTCCTCTCATTATGTTCCATATTCTGAAGAGTCCACCATCATGCATTACTGCTCATATATTAAAGGTTTGGTTAGTAACCAAACCTTTAATATATGAGCATTTGGGGAGCATTTAAGAATCAAACCATAACCAATTTCAAAGAAAGATTTTGGCAGTACAAAACATGTGGATGACTACTACATTTTAAAGTGTACCAAGATACTAGAAACAAGTAAATATACACTTTTATCATTGAATCAGTCCTTAGAAAATTGCTTAACAAATGTTTAGTCCAATATAATTAAAAAAGCAAATTTTTGGATATTAACAGGAATTAAAAAATGGATCATGTCCCCCTTAACTTAACCACTTATAAACTCTTTCACATCCAGAACCAAGCATTATCTGAGTCTTAAACGTAGAGGGAGAAAGGGCAGGTAGACTAAAATGGAAGGAGGGATTTAAAAGAAGAATTAAAACTAAAAAACAAAAACAAAAAAAAAAAAAAACAGATAAAGAGTGGTTTCAGAAAATATAAGATAAAATGTTAAAAGAGCTGAAGGAGAAGACAGTGATGAAAGACATGCTGTTCACAACTGAGGGAGGAACACTGAGGCTCTACTCACCCTGAATTGTCCTGCCAACAGCAGGCACAAACATACAGAGCTGTTACAAAACCCATCTCTCTTTCCACTTCCATTCCTGTTGCTTTCTTCCTCAGGATATGTTAACAACTTCTGTAGTTTTAAGCAGAAACATAGAGAACTACTCTACCATTTTCTTTTAATGTTTCTGAATGTAGAATCAAATAAAATAGGGACTTTGATGTATGCATGCAAATAGTACGCTCACAGAAAACCTCTAAGGAAGCACATCCCCTAAAATCTTTGTTGGTCAGAGTGTATTTCTGCAATAGGAAAGGGCTTGCAATCTATGTCATGTAATGTTTAATTCTAAGTCAAAGTTGATGTCAATAAAATTTAATGTCAATAAAATATTAAATGTTCTTAGAAGCAAAAATATTTCTTTATATTTTACCTATAGTGAATTTGAGTTATGCTGAATGATAAGATTGTAAAGGGGGAATCTATGCTTTAAACAAAGCTTCCTTGTATAGTAAATTTTTCCTCTTCATCCATAAAGTAAATGATTCACAGGCAAGTTTGTTTAACCAATTTTGCAGCTATTGTCAAATAAATAATGGGTTTAATAGTTTTTCACTTGCTTTGGAATTTAAGACTTTGTGTACAGTTTTTTTTTTTCCTAGGAGTCTTGTTTTCTCATTTCAGGATATAAAATATGTTACATCAAATCTAGTTTTCAAAAGACACTGCTTTAATGGAAACCTGTAGTTTCAGATTTACCCAATTATGTCTAGGAAAAGGCAGCTTTATTCAGCAACTTCAATTTTTCCATCTGTTAAATTGTGCCTTAAACCTGGAACAATATGCTTCAGCTGCATGATCCTTTCTAGCAAGGTCCCTGTTTTGTTTCTCTCTCCTTACAGCAGAACACACTGATAAGCACAAAATAGCTACTTTTGCAATTGAAACTGATTGCATTCATTCTTTTTTTCTGTAAAATCATTTATTTTCTGATGCTCGTCATAACATGGGACTGGAAAATATCCCATTTCTGCTTGCCTTCTATTTCTTCTACATGTTGTGGTATAGTTCCCCCTGGGAGTTCTGGAATCATTCCTGAGTTAATCTTTAAGCAGTTCCAAGCTGTTTTGGGTTTAAAAGTTATTTTATGGCTATTTTTGAAAAATTAGTTTAACCCCATTGTTACATAACAATGAATCCAGTGTGAAATATTTATCCAGCAGTTTCTAAATGGATAGCAACATGCTATTTGGCATATTTAAAATGGAATCTTGCTATGTTTTAAAATAATTGCACAGCCAGAAATGTTTTAGTGATATATATATATTTATAGTGCTTCTTTTATATATAGTGTTTTTATATATATTTTGTAGTGTTTCTTTTTCTTACAGCTGTTTTCTCATCCTGCATATGGATATGCATTAGTTTCCTAGGCTAGTGCTGCTTCAAATCAATTTCTTCTCTACTAAGTAATCACATCTTGAGGCATTTTGAACAGCAAATGAGTAAGAGTATTGAGCTAGCCCTGAAAAATCATCACCTCACTGGAGAAAGAAGAACTCACATACATTCAAAATTGTCTTCTCCATGATTATAGATAAAATTCCCCTAAAACATTTCATAAATTTAAAATAAAAATGCTTTATTTCTCAGAAAAGGTTTTTTTTTTTTTTTTTTTTTTTTTTTTTTGTGGGTACCGGGGGGTCGACCTCAGGACCTCGCGCGCCAGCAGGCACCCGTGCCACTGAGCGATATCACTGGCCCCTTTTTCATATGTGGGATCCGGGAGTCGAACTCGGGCCCTCGCGCTTGCAAGGCAGGCGCTTAAGCCGCTGAGCCATCTCACCGGCCCTAGAAAAGGTTTCTACTGCAGTGATACTGAGGCTGTTGGCAATTTCTTTTGACAGTTGATCTGTCTGAAAGCTACTTACCAAACCATCCACTGGAAACTTCCAGGGGTGATTCAGGCCATCTTCTTTACATAGATATATAGCTTCACTCAGACAAGCCAATATATTCTTATTTTCTCTTGCAGATAATGTATTTGCTGGGAGAGGCACACGAACGATATGGGGTACGTTTAAACACACGCAAGTATAGAGGGCTTGTGTGGTTCTTAGTGAACTTGATGCTTAGCTGAGACATTAATTTAAGCAGGATACCAAGACATTGCTTATACAGATGCTGCGCAAATGCCTTAAATGCCACTTGTTGTATTTTTATAAAAATAAATGAAAATATATTACATAATTATCTTAGGTCAAAGGTTATTGTCATAGACATTTTATATGAAATAATAATAAAATGTACCAATTAACTGGCAGCTCCCAGCAAGGAAAATATCAGCAGTACTTTTCATAAGGTAAAGCAATAAGAAGAGTAGAAGAGATAAAGTAGGACACAAAAATTTTAAAATGCTGATGATAATTGGTCTTTAGTTCTATGTTGCTTATTACTGCAGTGTTATTTTTAAAGTCAAGAGCACTGCCCCAAGTTATAAAGCATATTTTAAAGTATTATTGAAACTTGGTAGTGTTTCTTTAATTTGTATAATAACCCATTTTACAACCTAGATGTATTCCTTAACATCATATTGTGTACCTCAAGAACCAGGCATGGTGATGCATACCTATAATCCCAGCACTCAAAGACTGAGGCACGAGAAGCACTGTGACTTTGGAAGCCAGCCAGGGGTACATAATGAGTTCAAGACCAGCCTGGACTACATAGTGAGGCACTGTCTCAAAAAAATCCAAAACACGTACACAAGAAAAAACATTATATTGTATACCTCATATATACACAATAACATTTATTTTAAAACATAAGTAACCTGGACTTATTGCAATAGAATATTTGATTTAAAAACATAGCAAAAGAAAAGAAAAACAAAGACGACCACACAAAAAAGAAGAAAAGCAAAATGAAATCTAAAGCCTCCTACTGGCTTTACTCGGTCTCCCAGAATGTTGTTTGTCCTATTGTTACTTTCTGCGCACATAGTGTCTTTCTCTGTAAAGTGCAATAAAATCTTCAGCAGAATTATCAGCCAAATCTTCTTTAGCATATTGCTTTAAAATACCATCTAATCCCTTAGGTTCCTATTTGGAGTGGATCAAAACAGTTCCTTTATGGCTGACAACTTCATGCCTGCAGACTTGATAAGTAAAACCACTTTCTAAATAGCCTGTTTTTAAACGCTAAATTTTATTTCTCTGAAACGTTTAGAAACCTTCTATACTTGTGTTAGGAAAGAATCTTTGTCTGCATCCAGATAAAACCTCCTAGGCTGACACCCCGTTTAATGAAACAGGAAGCTCAAAACCCTTAAAGTATCTAATGTATATTCTCAGACATCTTACTTAAAAGACTATATGAGATGAAGCAGTTCAGTCAAAATTTGGGGAAAAAAAATAGCTGAGCCCTTTTCTAGCCAGCTTTGTCTCGTTTTTCCATCTGTGTGTCCCTGGGTTATAGAACACATGCATTCGGCAGTGCAGAAGCAACCTCTCCCTTTTACTTCAAACACATTCTGTTGTATCTCTTGTCATAGATTTGTTTGGAGACACCATATGAATTGAAGATATTGTAGGCACCACCCATGTGCCAACTTCTTTATTAGTCACACCTATATTACTATGTCTTTCACAATAACCTCACCAAAGGGTTTTCATTAGGCAACAACTCTGAGAGATGCAGTTACAAAAACTGGGAGAGTTTAGGCCACTTATTCACAGTTACATAACCATTAGGTGGCAGAACCAACATTGGAATCTTGGTATTTCCAGGAAATTCTGTAGTGTCATCATTTCCAAATAATTGATAGATCCACAGTTTACCATTTTAGTACTCTTAGTTTGATTTCCTTTGATCTGCACATGTGCTGGATCCTTACCTGAGGCTATAGTCTCAAGTGCCCAGGGGATGCCTGCTGAAAAACAGCTGTCAGGTCCAAGCAGAAGTAAATTATTGTCCAGTATGCACTTTCATGGCACTGCCTTTGATGCAGCCACTCTGTTACGGTTTCCTATTTCCGTGGTGGGAATCTTTTTTGATTTTTTGGGAGGTTTTTTGAGGCAGGGTCTCGCTATGTAGTTACGGCTGCCTTGAACTCACTATGTAGCCCAGGCTGGCCTTGAACTCACGGCGATCCCCCATCTCAGTCTCCTGAGTGCTGGGATTACAAGTGTGCAACTTACGTTTTTGTTACTCAGTAGCTTTTTTGGGTTTTAAGCATCTATTTTAGAATTAGAATTCAAATCTTCCACAAAAATGACAAATGAAAACACACTACAACTAGACTTGAACAAGTCCCCTCATACGAGGAGGTAGACCGAACCTACAAATAACCCTGTTCTAATGTCCACATCTTCAGTAGAAACTAGCTGTAGAAACCAGGCAGTGAGAGCATTACAGAGGTCTGCCAGTTCTCCCTAGCTTGCAGTTGTTTGGTGGGGCACAGAAAGGGTACTGTGTGTCTCTCATTGAGATTTGGAGGTGCTCTTATAGGGCTACATGTATTTCTTAGCTGAGAGAAGAAAATAGTAAGGTATACAATTGGGCAGATATTCTACATAAAAGTTCTAATGACTCCAAAATAATAGAATAACAAAACCATGTAATGTTTACCATGGTCCAGTGTGTCAGTCAGCTTTACATCACTGTGACAAAATACCTACAAAGAACAATGTAACAGGGGGGAAAACTTCCTGTGGTTCATAATTTCAGTCCATGATCACTTGTATCCGTGATTTCTAGACTTGTGATTGGATAGACGTATGATAAAAACATACAGTGACTGTTTGAAGTTATTAAATTAGTAAAAGACATATTGTGGTCTCCCTCAAAATAGTCCCCCTCACTTTTACCATACTTACCTCATCATTCTTGCCAGAGAGAGAGAGACAGAGGCAGAGACAGAAAGATACGGAGAGAGAGATAGACTGGGGACAAGATATAGCCCCCAAACACACACCTCCATACTTCACTCTTGTCAAGTAGGCCCTTACCTCCTAAGTTTCCATCAACTAGAAATAATGCCACCCACTGTTCATTCAATCAATGGATTAATTCATTGACCCAATCAGATACATCATGAATCACAGTTTCTGGTGTTGACTTTTAGGAACTGGAATTTCTCAAGCAGTGTGAGCAAATTTTGCAGATATAGTAATGTTTGAAAATCATTGCCTTAGGGGCTAAAATTCTTGTAATTTAGAGTTGGTGTTCATCTTTGTATCTTACATTAGAATAGCAGTATTTATATGTTGAGAGAACCATTAATTAGTTAATTAGTTCAATAATCTTCAAGTGAACATCTGCCATCTGTCAAGGACTCAACTAAACTTCAGAACAAAACTGAGTAAGAAATGGTCATTACTCTCCAGGCTTTTAGAAATAGTAGGAGAAAAAGAAAGAAATATGTAAATTTAATATAGGAAATGTTGTGATAGATATTTTATTAAAATGCCATCGAAAGAAATGCCTAATTTTTCTGGTTAGACTCCAGGAAAATTCACAGGGAAGATAACATGTTAGCCAGATTGTGAACAATTTGTGAAAGATTAGCAAGAAAAGAAAATTTTAGAGGAAGAGTGGGAAGCAAGTGTAAAAGTAGGAGGATATGGAAGACTGGAGCAGGTTTAAGTGGCTCAGGGATATTAAACAAGGATAACAAATAGACATGTGTCTCCAAGTGGCAGAAGACAAGACTTCTGGAGGGAGGGGAATGAAAGCAATTTTGGGAGATTGTAAGTGCATTTTAAATGAGTTATGAAACTTTGTGCTGCCAATAATTGAAAATGCAACTGAAACTGATCTAATAAAAATACTATTTCACAAATTTGGAAATTCAGTATATGTGTTGATGGATAACATGGCTCAGCAATGTCATCAAGGTGGCTGTATCTGTCTCTTCACTTTCCCATCTAGTGTTTGCTTCCCTAAGACTTATTTTTCTTTTCATAGCCATACCTAGCCACAGTCAATGTTAGAATTCAGCGCGGAAGTTGAGTCTCCATGGTAGATGAGCTGCAGACATCTGAAGACCTCCCGGAGCTGGAGGGTCAGTTTTCAGGATGACTCGCTCACGTAGAGGGCTTGTTGATGTGGGCTGCACGTAGAGTTCACATATTTCCATCAGGCTGTTTGAGTGTCCTCACACTAGGGCATCTATCTTCCCTCAGCATAAATACACAAGAGACAGCACAGTGAAAGCCCCACTATCTTTTATTACCTAGCCTCCTAAGTCACGTTCTGACTTCTGCCACATCTGTGTGGTTACACAGGTCAACCCTATTCCCTGAGGGAGGGAGTTGTCCAGAGGCATGAATACTAGCAGACAAGAATCACTGGGGACCATCTTGAAGGCTTGATTTCTCTTCTAAATCTTAAATATTTAATTAAAGACATGAAGGAGATGAATCATGGCTTTCCCCAAAAGACGCTATTCTAAAATGTCAGCTTTTACAACTATGAAACAACTAAGAAGCATCACAAACTCTCTACCTGATTAACAATTTTGTGGCTTACATTTAAGGACTATTACTTACTACCTGAAGATAAGAAATGATTAAGCAGTAAAGAATCACATTCTGAAAGAAGTAATCTCACACATATAAAGGCCTTCAGAAGTTATAATGGAAGAAAGGTACTGCCCTGATACTTACTGAACATGGCAATTTTCAATTTATTCTACAGATTCATCCTTTTAGAGAAAGATACAGCAGAGGCAGGAGCAGAGTACAGATCAGCTGGCACTACCGCACTGCACAGAATGTCTGCAGCACACTGGGCAATTTATCCTGCCCTTTTATTACGGAAATGTAACAGTTATTCTTCTTAAATAAAATATAAACTTGCTAGATTCTAATCCTAAACATACTGTTTGAGAAATACAGGATCCTATGAAATGATATTGACAAAAGTTTAATGCACCCTTTGCCTTAGGCTTGGCTGTTTATGTTATGATAACAGGCTACTTGATTATTAGAGTAGGAGTCATAACAATAAAAGACCAGAAACATCTAAATTAGCAGAGCAATTAATACATTTTAAGAAAAGTCAAAAAAGCAAAAATGAAAAGAAAAACTGTTGCTAATATTTTGGGCTGTAACATGCCAGTTTTTGGTTTGTCAAATGTATGCATGGATGTGTAAATATCTAAAAGTCCTGCAGTCTGCTTTCACTTAACTTGGAAATACCTTCTTGTTTCTTGAAATGTAGTTTATGAAATTATTTTGATGACACTATCAGGTATCATATGATTAATTTTATGGATTAATTAATTTTACCAATATTTTATTACTAGGAGTATTAGTCAGCTTTCTGTTTCTATTATGACACACGTATGGGAGCAATTAACTTATAAACAGTGAAGGTTTATTTTGGCTTGGAGTTCTGGAGGTTGTGGTGCAAGATTGAGTGGCCCCCCATGGCTTTGGGCTTCTAACAAGGGTGGCACATCTTGTGGGAGCATATGGTTCAGTAAATACTCACTACATATTCCAGAAAGCAAAGCAAGGAAGAAGACAGACTGGGATCTCAAATCTCCTTTGGGTGCATGCCCCATGCTCTACCTTAGGCCTGTGTCCAAGGGTCCCCACTGCTTCCCAGTGGCAGCACCCTGGGCATTAAGGTTTTAACATGGGAACCTTTGGGAAACATTTCTTAAAACTATAGCAGTAAGGTTCTTTCTATGTTCCTATCACCATATATTAAGGCATTTTTGTGGCTAATACATGATATTAATTTTTTGCCTTAAGTAAATCCTAAGATTTTTCTTGAAAGCTTTTTGATATATATGCTTAATTTTCCAAGATGATTTTCATCAATTTCAGATCTAGATATTATCATTTATAAATGATAACAGTTTTATAAAGTGAACTCTCTATATTTTAATTCTTTAAATTATTAGTGAAGAAAAATATTTCTTATGCAGTTGTTATATAGTTGCTGTTCTTTTGAGGTTTTTGTGTATATCCTTGGTTCTTTGTCTAGAGAGATGTTATATAATTTCTTAGCTCTTGTTTATTTGTAAGAGAGATTTTTATTAAAATGTTAGCTAATATTCTATTCAATCTGCAAATATTTTTTTTTTTGTGGGTACCGGGGGTCGACCTCAGGACCTTGCATGCCAACAGGCGTCCGTGCCGCTGAGTGATATCACCGGCCCTTTTTTCGTATGTGGGTTCCGGGAGTCGAACTCGGGCCCTCACACTTTCCAGGTAGGCGCTTATGCCACTGAGCCATCTCACCGGTCCATCAATCTGCAAATATTTTTAAATAAAATATTTACTTGTATTTATTTGTATTCATAAAATTTTTAAATAAGTAAATATTTAAATTTTTGATAGTTATATTTTTGCCCTTAGTCACATGCATACTTAGCTAAGTTTTCAACTAGGTCAGTTACAATTATCTACTCTTTAAACATATAACTCAACAACCCAGCTGAAATCTATTTTAGTGTCTGATATGAATTAGGGATTTACATACTGTATTTTTGCAAAAGAGATTAATTTCCCATGTGTAGAAAAGTGTTTATGTAATCTTTTATTAGAAATATTTTGAACTAGGAATGCTGTGTTTTGACTCCATATTCTGATAATTTTATCTTTCTAATTTTATGAAAGTAACATGTAAACATAATGTATAATAATGATATATTACATAGCATAATTTAATAATAACCCCAAATTAGAAGCAACCTAAATGTGCAATAGTAACATAAAGTGATAAATGAAAAACTACAGTAGAAAAATATATAACTACTGAAATCAGTTTGCAAAGATGTTCTATATAGAATTTTAAGCAAAAATAGGAGACTATAGAAGTATATATGTACCATAATATATCCTCTACAGATTATGTTCTAATTATATTTTACTTGAAAAATGTTCTGCTACTATTAGTTTTTCAATATAAATACGAATAGCACTATTAAGTTTAAAACACAATAATGATTTTTGAAAAATAATATGTGGTTATAAAATCAAAGGGAAATGATTTTTTCCCTTTGGACATAATTTTATAATGATTAATTATGAACTTGTGTCTGATTTTGATACGGTGTACATACCTAGGTTTAGTCACCACAATGAATGAACAAACATGAATGTCTTATAATGATAGATGTGCTTATTTATTTTTTATTTATTTCTTTCTTTTGTGGGTACTGGGGGTTGACCTTAGGACCTCATGCGCCAGCAGGTGCCCGTGCCACTGAGCGATATCACCGGCCCTTTTTCGTACGTGGGTAACCGGCAGTCGAATTCAGGACCTTGTGTTTGCCAGGCAGGCGCTTATGCCGCTGAGCCATCTCACCAGCCCAGATGTGTTTATTGACTTATTAATATTTAAGAGGGTATATAGTTAGTGGTAATTTAAGAAATGATTTCTTCAATCTTGAAGCTCCTTCAAGCAACAAAACAACAGAAGTTTTTACATCTGCAGTTTCTCTAAAAAAAAAAACAGTAAAATCTACTAGCATTGGAAAGTAGGAGAATTAATCTCATGTTAGAACACACTCTACAATTGAATTAACATAATCTTTTATCTCAAGTCTCATTTGCTTTTCATGAAAAATTACTCTTTCCTGAAGTTCTTTCAGGATATTATTTCAATTGCTTATTTCCTTATATACTCTACATCATATATACTGTGTAAAATTATTAATGTATATTCAATTAAAAATTGAAATTTTCAGCCATATCTATATGGCACAAAGACCTACACACCCTAGTAGAAGGTAAATATTCCTGAATTAGACTGTAAATATACAAAACTGTACTCAGGGCCCACAATGAGCCTGGGCCCTCTCACCCTCTCACACAGGCCCTCACTCTTACAAGTCAGCCCCTTCCTACTGGTGATGTTCTCTTGCTCAGCTTCCTTGGTGCCATGAACTAAGCAGCTTTGTTATGAAATGCCCTCCCCCCACCATGTGATGCTCTTTTCTTGGTGCAGGCTTACCAAGGACTGAATCCCCTAAAACCATGAGTCAAATAAACTTCTCCTTTTTTAAATTGTAAATGTCTGATAATTTGTCCCAGCAATGGGAAAAGTGACTAAAATATCACTGAGATAAGTAAAGGCTACACTCCTGAAAAATAAGAGTTACATTTTTTCTAAAAAATATAACCATATTCTACTTTGAAATTTTTTCTGTGAGTTTAGAATGGGTACTTTTTCTGCCAAATAGACTCAAATTGACTGGCCAGGTAATGGCATTAATAATCCACATTAAGAATGATCAGACTGTGTTTTAGAAATGACCTCAATTTCGTGAAATCAGTCTTCTATTTGGCATTCAACTTGCTTTGTCCTAGTCATTAGTGAAAATAATGTCACTGAGAGGGTAAGTAAATTAAGACTTGGTAGAGTGAGAATAATGCTGCTAGCTTGACTTACAAATTATATAGCCTTTTGTTCCACTGATAGAAGAAAAGCTGTCTCTAATTTTAGCTTACAAGAAGGAAGCTTTAGCACTTTTGCATCTCCTTGTTTTGTACGCAATAATAGAGTATCTGACACCCTTTAAATTATGGTAAGTTACAGATGTACCAAATCCCCAAATACGCTTTCTTCGTGCTGGCAGCAGTTTGTATTTATTCTAACCTCTTTAAGTACATTTTCCTCAGCTGGGGTGCATGTTGATCTTACTGTATGGGGTTTTTTTTTTTTTTTTTTTTGGTACCGGGGGTCGACCTCAGGACCTCAGGTACCAGCAGGCGCCTGTGACGCTGAGCGATATCGCCGGCCCTTTTTTCCTATGTGGGTTCTGGGAGTCGAACTCAGGCCCTCGCACTTGCCAGGCAGGCGCTTACGCCACTGAGCCATCTCACCAGCCCCTTTTTTTTTTTTTTTTTTTGAGACAAGGTCTCACTATGTAGTTCAGGCTGGCCTTGAATCACTTTGTAGCCTAGGCTGGCCTTGAACTCACAGCAATCCTCCTGCTTCAGCTTCCTGAGAGCTGAGATTACAGGTGTGTGCCACCATGCCTGGCACTATATAGTTTTTGTATGAAAAATTATCCCATACTAGCTTAAAACCATGTTGGTCAGTCAATCATTAAATATTTGTGCTTTGGCTACATAGCAGACAATATAAAACAAACTTATATAAACATAATTTATGTATACTTTTCCACTCTCTTGAACAATTTTTCTTTAGTAAACATAGCACCATTGTTTAGTATGTTTATAAACATCTAATATCTCTGTAAAGTCATCAAAATAAACATTATCGTCTAGTATGTATTTTCCTTTCCCTTTTTTTTTTTTTTTTTGCTAGGATTGCCTGATTTCATTCATTTTCCCACATTGTAGTTTCAGGAGATGCCAACCCTGTTCTGTGATGTCTGTGAAGGTATCCTGTACTTCAGGGCTCTGTTGATCAGCAGCATTACATTCTCTTTCCTTGTCCAGGAGATTGTTTTTTTTTTTTTTTTTTTTTGTGGGTACCGGGGGGTCGACCTCAGGACCTCGCGTGCCAGCAGGCGCCCGTGCCGCTGAGCGATATCACCGGCCCCTTTTTCGTATGTGGGATCCGGGAGTCGAACTCGGGCCCTCACGCTTGCCGGGCAGGCGCTTACACCGCTGAGCCATCTCACCGGCCCTGGGAGATTGTTTTTAAGAGGTTGACTCAGTTAAACCAATCAGAATGAAGTCTATCACTTTGATTTAAAGGTTTGGAGAAGAGACAGTTTCCCTTCCCAGAGAAGAGCAATGGGGCAAACAGACATAAAGCCACTGGCAGCTACTCCAGTTCAAAAACACAAGTACTGATGGGGCTGTCTTTTGGCACAGGCCAGTCTCAGCTATAGTTTGATATTACTGTTGCTAGGTCCATCCTAAACAATATTAACATCAGTTGCATTATTTGTAGGCCTCAATGCAAAATTAAAATGCAGAATCCCTTTAAAAATTATTAAACATTATAAGACAGCAATGGCAATTACCTTAAACTAGTAGGACAGCTTTCCCATCACGGAGATAAATTATCAGACATCTACTGTTAAAGAGCAGAGATTTAATTGTCTTAGTTTTAGGGCATCCAGTCCTTGGTAAGCCTGCTCCAAGAAGGAACATCACAATAACAGCATGGGTAGCAAAGCTGTTTAGTTCATGGCACCCAGGAAGCAGAGCAGAGATAATATCACCAGTGAAGGAGGGACCAGGGGCCATATATAGTACCCAAGGTCACACCTCCATGACCCACTTAGACATTCCCGAAAGTGTGCTTTACTAGTCCCCTGGGCATTTCTCAACCTGTCAAGTTGACAAATCACAATTAATGGTAACAAGTGCCATTATAGTCACCTTACAATAACATGAGAACACAAATTTGCAGTATGATGATTAATGTAGAGTAAATCAGTTTTCTAGACAAATGACCAAGCTGGGAAAATGCTACTGGTAGGAAAGTGAAGGAAGAGATGTAAGTTACCCATATTACTTTATGTTACAGAGCAGCTGACAATTCTAGCAGGAGATTTCTGTGCCTTAAATGGAGGAATGGAAAGTCTAGAAAGGGAAAAGTTACTGCTGAATTTTCTTTCAATGTCTTACTATGCACATATATATCCTGCTCTTTACTGCATTTTGTGCTTTCTTCCTTCAAATTGAGCTTAATTGAAGGATGTACTTTCCAGAGAAGATGGAAATCTTAACCTTTAATCATTTCAACATTGAGTGTTTGGGATGACCAGCAAATGTTTTGGATTTTGAGGTCTATAATATAGTAACCAAAGGCATTTATCTACTAGGCAAGGCATCTGTGAAATAGCAGTGGAAAGGAAAACTTGTTTCATTCATTTCTTGTTTATTCACTCAGTGAGAACCTATAGGACACATGCATCGAGCTACACATTGTGCCAAGACACAGGTAGAGATTTCTACTTCTAAGGAATTTTCAGTTTAGAAAAAGCAGCCAAATAAGTACAAAAACAAATTATAGATTAAATCAATATAAATTTTATCAGAAAACTAATGAGGAACTGGTGATTTATACTTAGAGGTGAAGGAAAAAATTTTCAAAGGAGGTTGGTATGATTTTATTTCGGGAGATTGACTCTCAAATGACTAAATGTTTGAAGAAAAGACATCTGTTTTTACTTGCTTCGTGGTTTCCTGCTTCTTGTTACTAAGAAGCATTTACTGCATTAGGATCAGAAATAGAAAAGATCTCAGTGAAGGCTGTTTACACGCCTAAAATCCTTTATTTTCTCTGCCTTGCACATGGCACAGAGTGACCTTCATCAAAAGGATAAATGAAGACATTAGAAAATGGAATGCCTTTGCTTTTGAGGCCTTGGGAGTCTCCAGAAGCAGTATTAGAACTTGTAAGGTTATTGGAAAAGTAGAACTACAGTGGACCCTTGATTTACCAACTCAATTCATTCGTGAGGGCTGGTTGTAACTCAAGTTGGTTGTAAGTTAAGACTATTTTTTCCATGTGAAATAATGGAAATACCCATAATGCACTCTGAACCTCCCAAAGCACCCCTTAACTAACCTTTTCATAATAAAAAAGGGTTGTATAATGTGCATAATTTACCAGAAATACCTATAATTTTCCTAGTATATTGACCAAAAAGTTATAAAATGTGCCAAGTTTACCAGAAAAAATTTATACTGTAC
This sequence comes from Erethizon dorsatum, assembly GCA_028451465.1. Classification (NCBI taxonomy): domain Eukaryota; kingdom Metazoa; phylum Chordata; class Mammalia; order Rodentia; family Erethizontidae; genus Erethizon; species Erethizon dorsatum. The sequence goes on along the minus strand of CM051823.1, from coordinate 134,144,520 downwards.
TCACCATTCAAGTTGACATCTTTGGCTTGTAGGAAGGGAGGATGAAATGGAAGGTGGTTATTTAGAAGGAGAACATCAGGAATCTGGGCTCAGACTCATGCTATGTACACTTACTTATACTTTTCTGGCATCATGAGTCTTTGTTTACAACTGCATGAGTGGCTGGCATTTGGGTCGTAACTCAAGCCTTTACCGAAAGTTAAACCTAAAATTCCATTCATAACCCAAGTTGTTCTTGTGTGAGGCCGGCCATAACTTGAGGGTCCACTGTAACTGTAGCAGGTGAGGCTAAAGAGGAGCTTATCAGGCAAAGGTATAAAGAACTTTTCATGAGAGGGCATTATGTGGGGACATGGAGGCAAGAGAGGACTGGTTAGTCAGACTTGCTGTTCAAAGCTCAAGTTCATGTGGGGACAGGAGTTCGGTGATGTGATTGGGGAAGCTGAGACAGAGAAGAGTTTGGTTTGTGTGCAATACCAAGAGTAAAATTAAGGCTACAGAGGATTTATTTAAGAGAAGGGGTGTTTTCTAATGTTTCCCTTGTTCTCATTGTCAGGCTTCAGCTCTGGACCCCTGAACACTCTGCTTCCTCATGTATATGCCTTATCCCATTCATTTCTTCCACAAGCTAATGCGGGAATTTTTTTTTTTTTTCGTGGGTACCGGGGGTCAAACTCAGGACCTCGCACACCAGCAGGCGCCGGTGCTGCTGAGCGATATCACTGGCCCTTTTTTCGTATGTGGGTTCTGGGAGTCGAACTCAGGACCTCGCGCTTGCCAGGCAGGCGCTTATGCCACTGAGCCATCTCACCGGCCCTAAGGCAGGAATTTTATCTGTCATCTATTTTACCATGAGACCAGCTAAAGGTTGGAGAAAGTAACTTCCCAAAGGTCACAGTCACAGAACTAGCAAGAGTCAGAAGAATGTGACTCAGCAGATTGGCCTTTGCTCACACCAGCGTTCGTGCTTTGTGAAGCTGGAAGCATGCCCACGGGGCGGGTGTGTGACCGACAGAGCTTAAAGTTTCTCTTCTTGCACACTGCTCTAAGGTCCACCACCCTTGTTCCAACAGTGTACAGTGTACATATGACCTGATACTTCTCCTTGCTACTGTAGTCCACAGCTCAGATGGGGTTATCATGTTCTAAGTAAATGGGTACAGCGCTGCTCTGTGCAGAGTAGGCATTCTCATCTACCTTTACATGTCATTCTGTGGCACATAGGCTATTACTGGCACACCATCTCCTACTGGATCCTTTCAATATTCATTTGCCAGTGTGGTGACATGTACCTAGTGTTTTCTGTCCAGTTTCTCTTTTCTTTTATTTAAAAATCCAGGACTGCTCCAGTCATAAATAAGATAAGAGTGGTAATGGATCACTAATTTGAAATAAATGGTTCACCATAACAGCAAAGTGATTGGAAGAATTAGAGGACAAGGGAATCTTTTTGAGAAGCTTTTACATAGTGTATGTGTGTGTGTGTGTGTGTGTAAGGGATTATTTGAAAGACTTTGATCATTATAAAAATATAGTGGACATATTTCTTAAATATCCCTCCTTCATTATAAGTGAACAATTTATTTTCTTGAAATAAATATTTTACAATACCTTTCCAAGTTACAGCTACAGAGAGTTCTGTAAGGGATATCTCCAGGTGAGAGTCAATAAATTATCAGATTTGAGTGGCTGCCAGATGTCTTTTCCTCCTAGAATTCATCTATTAAACAAAGAGTCAAGCCCAACGCAGGGCCTCTGAGGACAAGGGCCTCTCAGATTTCTATTAAAATGTTTTCTTCTAAAACTTTGTTTCATCATTTTCAAAGACATGACACTTATAACACCTGTACTCCGTAGCAGGGGCAAAATTCCAACTCCATTAATCTGGCAAGTCAGACAGCTTCTCTGATATAGTTAACCTTTGAAATCAGTGATGATGAGGGAATGATAGGGTAAGCATGTTTCCAGAGTGTTTACCCATCTTCTTTAGAAAGTGATGTTTTCAGAAACTTCACTTTACAAAACATGTTGATTGGAGTGCATTGCAGTTTCTTAATGTCACATTTTCCAAGATAATATTTAATAACAATGGACAAGGAGTTGTAGATTTTAGCTGTGTCATATGCTAGTTGTAAGCTTTGAATAAATCAGTAAATATTTCTGAACATCTGTTTCTTCTTTTGTTGTTTTTTGTGCTGAAGATTGAGCCCAGGACCTTTTGCCTACTAAGCACTCCCTTTATCACTGAGCTACACGCAAGCCCTTCTCCATGATTTTTAAGTGAGACGATAATTTCTAGATAATCTTAATTAAAAAAAAGTCTGACTTTGAGACACTTCTCCACATCAAGAATTCATTTCTCATGCACCTTTGCATTCAAACCTTTCTTATTATCACTAAATATTGCTCATTATCCTATTGCTGTTAACTCCGTATATTTTTCTGCTACTCTAATTTCATCAAGTTGCTTGAGAGCAAGTTCACTGTCTTGCTGGCTGCAGTCTTGGAAGGCTTGTTCAGTTAGTAGACTCTGTTATAACCAAAAAGCCATAGGAACAAACAGGGTTAGACAAATGGCAAAGGAGGCCAAGTTTGTCTTTGCTATTTCTCCATCTACTTTTACTTATTGCACCTGTCTCTGGCTCCTCCTTTCTTTTCTCTCTATATGTGTAATTTAGTGTAGTCTCTTAAGTAGGTTCTTATTAATTCCTAATAAATTGATACAGAATATGGGAGTGTTTGCATAAATGGACATGTTTAGATGACAACAACTGTGAAGTCCTCAAGATGAACAGACAACAGTATAAATTCAGTTAAATTTTTGAGTAGTGAAAGTCTGGAGGAGTATTCTAGAAATAAGAGCCTTGAAATTTACACCAAAATGTAATAGCTTTCTTTTACTTTGAGTTTTCTTTTTTTAAAAAGATATCTCAACTATATATTTGTTACAGCAACTCTGTCTTCAAATAGGCTTTGGTACAATTGATTATAATAATGGAATCAAAAGGACACAAAAATTGAATATTAAAAAAGAAAAATGATAATAATAATATATATATAATGATAATTTTGCAACTATTGGAAGGAAATATAATAATATATCTGTTTCCTGAGAAATGTGTACAGATAAAAAGACAGAGGTCATATTTTAAAAGTACAAGTTTTTAAAAATTATTTTCTAGAGCCGGGTGTGGTGGCACACTCCTGTAATCTCAGTACTCGGGAGGCTGAGGCAGGAGGATCACTACGAGTTCAAGGCCAGCCTGGGCTACAAAGTCAGTTCAAGGGCAGCCTGAACTGCATAGCGAAACCCTGCCTCAAAAAGAGAAAAAAAAAAAAATATATATATATATTTTCTAACTACTTTTAAACTATTGTGAAATTTTGCTATCTACCAAAATAAGTTTATGGACTACAGCTTGCAAAAAAATTTTCAATATGCACACTCAACATACTGATACTAACTTTACATTTTTTTTAACAGATATGATTATTGCTGGTTTAGAAATATAAATCTTCTGAATTTTATCTCATAAAGGGCAGATATTTCACTTATATAGATGATTCTTTTTATATATGCTGTTCTTATAAGCAGAAGGATGTAAAACTCAGAAAGACCAGGGAGTAAATTTTAGTCCATTTCAAATATTAGAACAAGTATATGAATGCTTTAGAAAAGTGCTCAGTATTTGACAGATAAGAGATAGCTTAAAGTACTAAAAAAAATAGTAAAAATTGCTTGTAGGACTCTTTAAAAAACTCAATTAAATGAGTGAGTTAGAGAAGAGTATGTAATCTGAAAAAAATACAGCACTTACAAAATTTTCATGATGCTTTATTTTTAAAACCCATCACCTTAATAATTTTAATTCACTTTCCATCTTAGTGAGCTCTGTCATTTCACAGTGAAAATGGGTCCCAAAGGACAGGTTGGGTCTATCTGCAATTTAGCATATCAGTACCGTATTCACACAATGTCAGGTGTGGTGATCAGCTGTTCCAATATGGTTTTTGTCCTAGGCATTTAGTCTCAAAACCAGAAGAAATGATTAGAATCAATGCAGGAACACTGAGACAGACACATTTTAAAACATGGACAAAGAGTTGTTCTTAAAATAGTTTAAATTTATAAACCTCTGACACAAACTATAGCAAATGGCATTAAGAATATACATCTTTCTTAAAAATTAAGACATAACTTTACTTGTTTATTTTACAAAAGTAATTAAAGTTGTGAGAAGCAAAACAATTTGCCCAATATTCCAGTTTCTTTATAGCAGGTCAAGGTTAGAGTTCAGGTGTTATTTTACCAATCCCAAACCATTCATGGTATGAAAACTAGTAAAAATAATACAAAATATACCTTAAATATGTATATGAGAGCATGCCAACAATGTTTTAAAGTTATAATTGGAAGAATGAAATTAAAACACAGAAATGACATTCTATATTTTATTCTTATGATAATATCAATAATAAAAAAATAAGATGGGCTAATCTAAAGAAATTTAAATAACTGTGCAACATGATCCCTGACAAATATTAGAAGTCATAATTTTATTTATTTATGTTAATTTTTATTTTTATTAGTGCATGTTTTCAGTACGAAATGATAACATTCATCTTGGGGAGGTGGTATATGTACATAACACTTCTTAATTTTTTTAACATCTCTTTTATGTATTATCAAATTTTGTTTTTCATTTTAAAAAACCTACTTTGGGGCCGGTGAGATAGCTCAGCGGCATAAGCGCCTGCCTGGCAAGCGTGAGGTCCTGAGTTCGACTCCTGATACCCACGTAAAAAGGAAAAAAGGGCCGGTGATATCGCTCAGCGGCACAAGCGCCTGCTGGCAAGTGCGAGGTCCTGAGTTCGACCCCTGGTACCCACAAAAAACAAAAACAAAAACAAAAAACAACAAAAAACCTACTTTGAAATCAGTGTGTAAATTAAACATGATAGCATCTTACAGGTGCCATCAGTCACAGCATAGTTGTCATTTTCTAAACATATGAAAATTTGACTATAATTAGACTGGCACATGTATAGTCCATGCAAAGGATGTATCTTAATATTTAACATTGTTTTGGTCATATCCAGTATGATACCTACCCTGAGTTTGGATTTGATTTTTTTCAGAAGTTCCGAATTATTCTGAACTAACTTTGATAAAATTGGATTTCCATCTAGGGAATATTTGACATAAAAAATGTGATATAACTATAAAGATAGAGCATTTCTTGTGTGGTTTATAAACTGTTCCTAAGAGAATTTCTAAATGAATGCTTCTAATGTGTTTGTTGTAATATCAGTCTAACTTGAATAGGCATTCAGATTGTCACAAAGAGATTAGTTTGAAAGACAACATTTCTTTATATATTTACACGCTGATATTTCCAGCAAAGATTCTTATTACTTTACACTCTTACTTCCATAATTAATTATAATATTTGCATCCTACTAATATGTGAAAGACTATTCCAAATGAAATAGGCAATAATAATCAGCAGTACTATGAATCCTGGGTGTAAACAATACTTTATATTTTAAGACTATTTTATAGTATTGAAATGTTAGGGCATATGTGGCCTCTAACTACTGTGACAACCCTGTGAAAATGCATTGTCATGATAATTTTCCAAATGAGTCAATGAAGACCTTGGTTAAATGATTTTTCATTCAATGAAGTGTCATTCAACTAAGATGCACAGAGCTAAGAAATATACTTTGGTATGATTTTTAGAATGCCTTCTGATGCTGTCCTCACTTTCGTTCTTAAGCAGTTTTTATTTAATAAGAGAGCAAGTGATAAATGCCATAGAAATGCTCTGAGAGGGGTTCACTTTTGGGGGAAGATAATAGACGAAATTTCAAGCACTTGAAATCGAAAAGAATCTTGCATTATTTCAATTGGCAGATCTAGAAGGATGAGATATTGTAGTTGGAAGGAAATATAGGAGATAAGGCAGAGATGATAAAATGCAGGGCAGGATGAAAGAAATTACATATAACTCAGTGATTTTTTAAAGTATAAATCTATGGAAGAGGTTAGAAAAGAAAATTGAAGTTGAGATTAGGACTTCAACTTGGAAGTTCTTAAAAAATAGAAAAGCTTTCTTTTCTATCTTAGTAGGTTTCAATGGGAGAAAGATTAGGGTTTGAAGTTTGTATAAAGGAGGTATATGTTAACTGGATTTTATTTAAGAAGCTTTATTTAAGAAATAGAGTGTAAGACTAGCTTACAGTGGAGGAGCAATAAATCAAAAAGAAATATTAGAAAGCTGATCTATGATTATAGCTATGAGGGTAGAGCTGAGCAAATAATAAATCTAGAGTGGTGTATTTGCATCTGTCAAGAAAGTTTTGAGAGAGAGAGAAAGAGAGAGACTCAATGGATGGCTTCTATTCTTTCTGAGTTCATGAAGTTTTCTGATGAGGAGTAATTGATTTTGCCCTTGTATACAGAAAAAGTAAACAAAGTTAGTGCTTAATCTGTGTCTATTTATCTACCTATCGTCTATTTCCAATATACTCTACTGTCATTACCTATCATATAAATTTTGCTTATTGGCTTAGAGTTAAACTTTCTGCTAGAAAAATTGTGTTTTCCTGAAATTTCTAACTTTATGGTTAAATTTTTTTTTTTTTTTTTTTGTGGGTACCGGGGGGACGACCTCAGGACCTCACGCGCCAACAGGCACCCGTGCCGCTGAGCGATATCACCGGCCCCTTTTTCGTATGTGGGATCCGGGAGTCGAACTCGGGCCTTCGCGCTTGCAAGGCAGGCGCTTAAGCCGCTGAGCCGTCTCACCGGCCCTTTATGGTTAAATTTTAAGCAAAATTTCTTCACTAAACTACGCGTAAATGTATTCCTATAAAAGGTGAGGATAGTAATATCCCTCCAAATAAACTTATTATGGTTAATAGATTAATGTGTTACAATACTTAGGATAAACTTTACCCATATTCAGCACTTAAAACATATGAACACATATATGCATCTATTTACAAATGTGTAAAAGCATCTCCTGATGGATTATTGATTCTGCTGACTGTATATTTGGTTTGGGAACTAATTACAGTACCAACAATAACAGAATCTTGAAAATATTATCTTTGGAAAGAGTTAATGTTTTATGTCCTTTCCTTTAACTTTGATGGTTACTTCTAGCTTGAAGCTCCCCCATATTCTTGGAACCTCCTGGGAGTCTCATACTGGAACTATTTATCAAATGCCTTGTTACTAACAGACCTTCCTAATGTTTGATCACCAGTGTCAAGTTTTTTTGGGGGGCTCCCAAATGATATTTTATGTATTTAAAAGTGGGTTATGACTGATTAATGATTTAGCTTTTTCAGATAAGAGATTGATATTTATCTGAAGTTGTTAATGGCTTATCATGAGGGTTCTCACATTTGAATACGTATTGGAATCATGTCAGAGCAATAAGACAGTTTGTTGGGCTTCGCTCCTAGAATTTATTGCTCAGTAGAATTAGAGTGGGACTTGAAAATATCTATTTCTAACAAATGACGCTGATGGTGGTGGTGAAAGAATCGAGTATTAAGAATCTCTGGTTTAAGTAAACGTGATAGCATTAGGAGTTTAACTTATCACAATTAAGTTATTAAATGAGACATTCGTTACTAAGAGATACATTAAGTTATTTAAGAAAATGGGTGGAGATAACTTGACAATAGCATGACCTATTCATGCTATTAAGAAAATATTTATTCTATGTAATAAAGCCTAGAAGACATCTTTTTCCCCCATAGTCTCTACTTTCTTTATTCCATAGATTTCTGTGTGTGTATACTACCCTAGTTTCTTAAAATCTATATGAATCATCGATTTGACATCTCACCAAATGTTTTCTTTAGACTTATTGCTGTAGTCAGTTGTTTAAGGAAGTAGATTTAATATAGGACACATAATTTATAGGATTGCTTTCTAATAAATATTCACCCAAAAGGGCAAATCCAGAAGAGTGCAAGAGATCCATCCGCACGCTAAGAATCTCGCTGAGGGCCTACATCCGTTGGCAATGTTCTGCATGAGTCCAGTCACATGCCTAGAGCCACTGCATTGTCTCATGCAAGTCCGTATCAAGGATCTTCACTGAGAAGGCTGCAAGGCCAGTGCTGGAAGCTAGAAAGTCTATGTCCGAAGGGTGAAGGATCTGTGTTAGAAGGCTGAGGGATCTGCACTGGAGCAAGGAAAAAACACTCGAGGCAAAGACCAGAGCTCCCCAAAAGAGAACAGCACCCATCCTGGGTGACAGTGAGGACCTGAGCTCCTCTGATGAGAACAGCAGAGTTTGTGTCAGGAGTACCAGCCATGGCAATCTTCTCCAGCAAAATCAGCACCATGCAATCTTCCCCTCCAGTTCTCCTTTTATGTCATTGGTAACAATCCTCAGGTGGGTCTTCCATGCCACACTGACTCAGTTCAGCTGGGCATTCTCACTTAAATTGACCATTAGTTAATCCACCACACTTATATTTCTTTTCTGAAGGTGTGAGAAATCTAAAAATAATCCCAGTCTTCTTGGACTTCCTCGATGATAACTACTAGAATGGACAGAATGAAATGCCCTGTTCACTGGAGTTGGTATCAGTGCATAAGAGAGCTACTGCTCTACTCCCAGAGCTTGGTACTAGGTATTTTTAGAGTCCTAGGTAAATACAAATGAAATGAAAGAGAAATTCATGTTCAATGTTATGAAGTTACCTTAGTCCTCTGAATGGTTCAGATGATTATGTATCTTCTAAAATTTTCATATAATACCTTTAATGTTCAACTTTTTGTGCATATGCTTGCCCAGGATCCAACAACTGCGTTCTTTGGCATAATTATCAGGAGTATCTTGTCACAATTGACAACTGCATAAAAATTGATGTTGTGAAAAGTGAGTAATAATATGCACAGGTATCAAACAGTATATGTACTGAAGTACATATTCAACAGAGTATGAATAATTGCCCCAAATTACACTGCATTTTTTGAACACGAATGTTTAACACACTGAGTTCCATCCAGTCCAACACAAACTTAGCTGCAAAGCTTCCACTGAATGAGTGAAAGCGTTGAAAATTATTTTGCAGATATTTGTCACACTATTATATTCATTCATTTCCTTTCCTGCACAATGAGCCTGCTCTACTAATACCAAATTTACATACCTCTTATTTTCTCCTTCTGGAACATTTCTTTGTCTATGTGAAATTTTATTTGACTATTTGATATTATGACATTCTGTCTTGGTGCACATCTGTATTTTGCCATAATTTATAATTTGAAAATAAACTATTCTCTGTGTAGCTTTAAATTTTCTTAATATTTGAATATAATTTTCTGAGCATTATTTCAATTTATGAAAATTGGTAGATATGTGTGATGATTAACCTTAATTGTGTCAATTTGATTGGCTTGGGATCTGTCCAAGGGATTGCTAAAACACACTTCATTCTATCTGGGTATGTCTGGGTGGGTTATGGAGACAAAATTTTAGGTACTGTATTGTGGTCCTTGGCTCCCTCCTCTTTGGTACTGTTCCCCTGGTCTGTTTCCTGGTCACCATGAACTAAGCAACTTTGTTCCACCATGCCTTTCCACTACTATGGTATTTCTGTCTTGGGGTTAGCTGACCATGAACTGAATCTTCTGAGTCCATGAGTCCAATTTAACTTTTTCACTTTAAATGTGGGAGTTGAATATTGTGTCTTAGCAACAGAAAAGCTAACTCAGTACATTAAAATATAAAACTGGTGGCTAGTAGATTTGGTTGTATACACTTCCTGACCTATTTCTCTCTTCAGTCCTTCCCTATGTTTCCTTTTGTTTAAGCTTGGCCATTTTATTTAGGCAGCATTGCATTGCATCTGTGTCCCACTGAGTCTGTTTTGTGCTTCTTTTCCTAGATATAATAAACTAATTATGGATATTAACAAAGAGATAAAAACACCATTTTGCTCCTTTTTTCTACTTTGCAGTTTCTCTAAACATTAGGTCCCCTTTACAAATGGAATAGTTTAGTGATTAGCTCTTTGTGGAAATGGCCTAAAATCACCTAAGGAAGACAAAGCTGGAGGACTCACTGTACTGCTGAAAAGGTCACAACAATTAGTGATTTTCAATGGGCCAGCAGTTTTAAAACATCTTCGTTCTTATGAATTCTTTCCTCTTTTTTTCCAAGGCTTTTATACTCCATGAATTTGTATGAGTATATGCTGGCAATTCATAATGAGTTATAACAATAAAGAGAAAAACCTTTTTACATTGAATCAATTGGCTAAGGATAGGAAATTCAATAAACACAAAAGGAGAGAAAACTATTTCAATGAAAGGATTAGATAGGATTCCATGTTGAAGTGGAAAGGAAGTTTAGGACGCATGCACATCTATCATGAAGCTTTGGCTTCCTGCCAACTTCTTGTTGTTTAATGTCCTCTGGACTGAATTTGTATAAGAACTTGAAATAGAGGTTTTTATACATAAATCTGTATGTAATGAAAGAAGGTGATCCTCAAGCCCTAAGAAGGTGATTACTCAATCCCTAACTTTCATCCTCTTAGCAGAAAAATTTGTTTCCTATTTCACTGAGAAAAACAAATCCATCTTCAAATATATCTGTGTGCATATGTCTACATTTTTAACTCTCTAGATTCAGTGGATGAGATTTTCCCTTCTATTCAAAGACCATCTATTTACTTGTGTTCTTAATCCTATTCTCGTCTACTTTTCAGTGAACAGATCTAGTAACACAGACTGACTCCTGACTCCTCATCTTCTACCTTTCTCTCTTTTATAGGTTGTTTCTGACTTTTCAATTTACAGTTAATCTTTCCTTACCAATATTTCTTCCAAACTTTCTCCAGCTTCTTTCACCCACGTTCTATCCTACACAGTTTCGTCAACTGTTATTTGGGTTGTGAAACAGTCTCCCTTTTCATATGGTCGCAGTTCGGAGACGATCAAAATATGATCTCAGGAATCATAAAGTTTATTGTCACAGACTATATTTTTCACATAGGTTCACAGTGCCTTGAAAGGAGGGTAAGGTGAAAAATCTCATAGGGAATATGCTTCATAGATACAGGACACTAATTACATAATGAGTGAATTCCAAAAAGACAATTTTAGTTGCTCAATTACAATGGAAATAGGCCTCTGTGGAAAGTAAAGTTTAGCTCATAATTGGGGTGTATGTTTACGTGAGTGGTTCTCAGGAGAAACTGGCCTGACCAATAATGAAGACCTGCAACATGTCCCTGATGCTATGGGGATGGTAGATGCTGGCAGGGGAGGCTTCAAACTTTCAATCCCAACAGGTGGTCTGAGAGCTGCTGGTCTAAGAGAACAAGGTGACTGAGTACAGACTGCCATGGCCTAAGCTCTCAATGCACCTGTCAAGTGTTTCAGTCTATATGTACTTTTAAGTCCAGTAGTTCAGGTCAATAGCTCACTTGTGGGGTTTGATAACACTCATTTGTGAAAGGAAGGGTGAGCATCCTCCAAGTTCTTGTCAGTGTAAAACATGTCACTCACTTAACAAACTATGTTAAGTGTGTGGAGTCATTCATGACTACATAATATCTTTTAGCCAGTGTCTTTGACTCCAGGTGAGCTCCTTTTAAACTTGTTGTCCACACAACTGCCAGAATCTGCTACAGTGAAGATTTATACTTTGTTTTTATGTAAAGAAAACTCAGAATAAGGACCGAAACGTGACTGGGATTTAATACATGTTACTTGAATGAATGCCTGTTAAATTGAGGTAAGCGTGTACATTGGAGCACATATTGTGTTTCTGCCCCTCCCTGAATATCCCTTCTGTTACCACTATCTTAGCAACTTGGGACAGTCTTGTTGGACTTCCTGGTTTATTATCTCTTTTGATTATAACTTTTCCTGTTTTCCTGAACAGATGGAGCTTCCTAACACATTTTCTCACACTAATCAGAATTTCCCCAGCCTTTAAAGACTCCCCCAGTATTAGGAAAATAAATCCAGCATTCTTCGTAAAGTCCTTTTGAACCTTCAAATTATAACTTGTGAATCATTACCAACATGTGATCTACTGTCATTTTATTCTTTTGAAAGCTCTTATCCTTACAATCTAGTAAATTTTCTATTGCTTTTGTGAGAGAAAGTTGACAGCAGTGACTCCATTTTGGGACCTGAGCTCTATCTTACGCTGTGGTGACCAGTCTGAATTTACTGACATGAAAAAGGTATTTGTTGAGAAAACATATTTGGAAGATTGAATAAACTAAACTCTTTCTTAGAACAATGGTGTGGTCTAAGCTGATGTGCTGGACCCCTGAACTTCAGAGTGATTTATCCTCCAATCATAATTTTTGACAAACAACCAATGTAACTCACTTAACTTCCTTTCTTCACCTTCAAAGAGAACTTCCAAACCCCTTCCTAACAGGACACATACTAGTTTCTCCTGGAACCTGTGCTTCCTGTGTTATTAATGTAATACCCCATGCAAATGCATTTTTGCTTTGCAGGTGTTCTGAGAGCCTCTTTGAATGTCACTTTCTATATGCTGTCCTCCGATCACCTTATGTCCCTTGAAATAATGCCTCATATACTTTTCTTCTCTTATCTCATTATTTCAAGGAATGGCTAAACTGTGTTGAACCCAGTCTCACTGAAATTCTTCCTAGTTGTGTAAACTCACCTTAACAATCCTTTTTCTGAAGTTCTACACTCTTCATTGTCTTTAGCACTCTTTGAAGTTTTTAGGCTATATATTGTCATTTGTCCATCTTCAAAAATATAAACTACTCATGGAATGGATTATTCAAAACTTTACTGGTTCATGGATTACAAAAGGTTTCTCATAGTAGATATCAGATAAATATTGGTGGTAATGATAGTAGATTTTAAAATAATGGTGCCTCGTGAAGACAAAAATTTAAACTGTTTTGTTTTCTTAGAGAGCATTGTCAGTCAGTTTTTGTAAATGTCACCTGAATTAACTGAATTACACCTTGTTGACAACTAACCAAGATTTATCATTTGAGTGGGTTTTGGAAATTATTGTAATTTAAAAACTCACTATGTCAGTTCATTTACTTAATGAATATTCACATTACGTTTTTGGTATTTTACAGTATCTCCAGGTTTATCTTAATTTAAATAAAATAAGATATATCTTTACTACTTTTTATGTCTTTACTACTTTTACCCCTAATACACTTATAATGGTCTGACTGACAGCTTTACATTGAACAGACAAAAGGGCAATCTATTTCATTTACTGGAGAAAAAAGCAGTTGTCAAAATATGAGAAAGAAACTAGACTACCATCTCAAAAAGAAAACATCATAAAAGTATAATATTTTGCTTAATACAATATTTAATTAAAGTTTTCCTGCTAGGAAATAGTTATATTAGGGCATATAGATATGCATGTGTGTACCATGGCTCTCAGAACACACACATACACACATAAAGTTAATTCTGATAAAATACACATGAGTAGAAAGTAAATGCTAGTTGTATGGTCTTTGAAGATATGATACTTGGGTTCAAATCCCAGGCGTACCTATCAATTTTGTAGCTCAGGTCACTCACTTGAAAATAGAGGGTACTAGGGATATTGACATACAACTCCTGAGGATTAAATAGTGCATTAATATTTGCAAAATGCTTAGAATACTGCCTAACACAAAATGTAACTATGTAGTAAACAATAGTTCAAATTACCAGGAAAGAAGATTTAATTGTTTGGCTTACACAGTGGGATAACAAATTAAACAGGTGAATGACTTCTTAATAGTAGCAAAGTTGCTAGAAAATAATTGCATATCTTCAAGATTTTCAAGAAAACTAGAGGCCAAACAATAGATCTGTATATATAATTAAAAATTGTTCAAATTTGAGATCCGTGGTATAATAAAGAATATATCTGGTCTTTGTCTATTTTCCAACACATGGCTTCAAGAACCTCTGGATATTCCTATGATAGCAGGGGATTTGTTCATTTGTTACAAACAATTTTCTAGCACAGATGAGTTTATCCTAAACAGGTGACTCAAGATGAGCCTGTAAATAGTTTCAATGCGGGGACTGGCCACTCCAGAAAGACCTACCATGAGCTCAATTACATGACCAGTGATGTATTAAGACCTCAGTCTCTGGATACCCAAAGCTTCAAGAGCTTTCTGTTTGGTGAACAGGAGGATGTGTGGAGAGGTTGATGCATCCTGGAAATTCTCATAGACCCTCTCAGATATTGCCTTGTTTGTCTTTTCCACATAGGTGTTCATGCTGGTAATTTTTGTCATAAAACTATAATGGTAAGTACAGCAATTTCAGCAAGTTGTTAGGTAGTTGTGAAAAACTATCAAACCTGAGAAGGTCATGAGGATCATGAATTTATAGCTGGTTTTTCAGAGGGTGGATGGCTCCTGACACTTGCAGCTGGTATCTCTTAATGAATAACAGCTTTGTGCTGAAAAATAGATATAACTATTTCTCCTCCCATTAATCAGTCTATCTATAATGGATCCATAAGGATAATTGTTAAAATCATAGAAACTAACTTTATTACTTCTGAAATACAGAAGAAATGACAATAAAGAACACTGAATAGTCAATTTAAAAATGGGCAAGGAAAATAAAATATATTCTTTTTTTAATAAAATATATTCTAAATCAAACACCATAAGTTTATATAAGTAAATTCAGATACTCTAGTAATTTTAATATGAAATTAAACTCAGTGATTCAATATACAGGTCATTATGCTGGTTAAAAACGGCCAGCTATTATTTTTTTACTTTTTGCTTTTAAGAAATGATTCAAAAAAAATTAGAAAGATTGTACAGGAAGTATGACAAAAATATACACAAAGAAAATAATCACCAAATTAAACTTGCATAGCAATATTAACTTCAGATAAAATGCCAATTAAAGAACTTAATACAGATATTATTAATAAGTATAAAGTGTACCATACCTTACAGTTAAGAGAAACAATCCAATAAAATCTGTCTTAAACTTGACACCAAAAGTACAAAACATGTAAATATGTGACACATAAACATGCAAAGTAATAATAATAGACGTACAAAGAGAAATGCCAAATCTCCATTCATAGAACAGAATTACTGCTAGAATAAGAAAGAAGTGAAAACGGGGAAGTATAAGATATTTGAAGGAAACTGTATACAAATATCACCCTGTAGAGAAGCAGAAATGAGATCACAGGTTCTGGTGAGACAGCTCAGGGGCATAAGCGCCTGCCTTGCAAGCGCGAGGTCTTGAGTTCGACTCCTGGTACCCACATATGAAAAAAGGGCCGGTGATATCGCTCAGCGGCAGGGTGCCTGCTGGTGCACAAGGTCCTGAGTTCGACCCCCGGTACCCACAAAAAAAGAAAAAAGAAAAGAAATGAGGTCACATGGGAGAGTCAAATAATTTTTTATATAGATATAATAACATTATAAATAGATACACACAAGAATACCTAGTTCACTAGTAAACATAAAAGTGATCATGGGCAGGATTAGAAGGAAAAATGCCAATAAATAATAACCAATCAAGTAATATAGGCCAGCCTCTGGCCATACTGTCATTAAAATTAGAAAACAACCATGGCAGCTGAACTGGATTGTCAGCTTGATCGGTGTGAGGGCCACTTAAGGGATCAATAAAGCACGGTGTGGGTGTGTCTGGGTAGGTCATGCAGGTGTGACTTTGGCTACTATATCTGGCTCCTGGGTTCTTCCTCTCTGACATTGTTCCCTTGCTTGGTTTTGCAGTCACCATGAGTTGAGCAGCTGTCCTCCTCCACGCCTTTCCACCATGCCATTTCTGCTTTGGAACCAGCTGACCATGGGTTGAGCTTTCTGAAACTATGAGCCAAAATTAAACTTCTCCTTCTTTAGTTGTGGGTGTAAGGTATTTTGTCCTAAGAATAAGAAGACTAATACAGCAATATTTAGAACAAGAAAGTGAAAGGACTTACTTGGGCAAGAAAACCAAAAACTTCCAAAACCTGGCTTAGTGTTTAAGACTTTTCTTAGTCTCTTTCCATTTTCTCTGTATGGTCACATGCAATAATCATGGATGTATATCAAGTTCTGGGGAAAGATTCATCCTACAGGTGTCTTGGACTATTTTTAAAGGCTATGTGTAATACAATAAAATAGTTTTTAAAGACCATTAGTGCTATCATTTTTCAAGTGTTCTTGAACATAGAACAAATGCCTTTTCACAAAATAGTAAAGTGTAAAATAACTTGAAGGAATAAAATTATACTAGGAGCATTCCAGAAAGGGGGCATGTAAGTATTTTATTCTTTTCCAACTGCTCTATCTATGACCTTAAATATTGTCTTGATGAAGTCCAGTATGTATTAGTATTTCACAAATGATGTACATGAAGATATGTCTTATCATACAAATAACTCCAACCTCTCAACTAATTGATATTCAGTAGTGATTTTAAGAGAGTGGTCTTGTACTATGTATTTGTTTATTTTTGTATTATTTATTTTTGTTATGTGAAAACATTTTTTATTATAGTGATAACCATTTTAGATTGGAGACAGCCTTGCATCCATAAAGAAGAGAAATTCTGTTTTGCTATTGAAGATGCTTATGTTTATACAATCACACAAACACAGATGAGAACATCTTATTCCTTATTAAAATTTTTTCTTTTTTTTTTTTTGTGGGTACCGGGGTGTCGACCTCAGGACCTCGTGCGCCAACAGGCACCCGTGCCTCTGAGCGATATCACCGGCCCCTTTTTCGTATGTGGGTTCTGGGAGTCGAACTCAGGCCCTCGCGCTTGCAAGGCAGGCGCTTACGCCGCTGAGCCATCTCAGCGGCCTAAAATTTTTTCTTGAAATGTGTTTAACAAGCTTTTTTTTAAACCATCATGCAGGGTATCATGCCAATATCCTCAGGGATTAATAAATCAATTATATAGTAACTTAATTTTCTTTTTATATGTGCTTTGATAGGTTTAAATTATTAATTTAATTTCAGAGTCATATATGCACATAGCTTTTAACATTCGTATCAATTCAGGGCTTATAAGGCAAAGGGAAGTCCTATATCACCCCCTCTTCTCTCAATTCTTTCAATCATTTTGAATCAGTGTCTGAAGTTTAGTAGTGTATTTGGGATTTTATGTGTACTTCCTTAATACACATATTGTATGTGTATACACATATTTTATGTGTATTATATGTGTATTGTTGTTTCTTGGTCTCTCCATTTTATAATCATCTACTGAGGATCTCTTTTGCCCACTTATACTATATTTCCCAGCATATTCCTTCCTCCTTTGATCACAATAAGTTGTAGCACAAATTTTGGCAAGATAAATATTCTAAACAACATTATAATTGTTTAATTTTGCTTGCTTTTCTAGAAGTTTGTACCAGTAAAGAAATAGACTTTGATATTAATAAAAAAGTTTAGATTTTGCTATAGCATGGCTTCCCATACTGACAACATGAGAAAAATTGGTCTGAAAATTTTTTAATATTCATTTTTATCTTCTTAATGCAGACACTCATAGTTCAACCATACTAGATGATTATGATCACACATCAACACAAAATATTATCTTTTCGGTCTATCTGGAATTCCTAATTTGTCAGTTTTAGTGTTTGATTAGTAAGAAAAATCAAGCCTCAGGTCAAGTATTTGAATCTGGCAGCCATGAAGGAGAAGCTTGGAAAGGGCCAGATGAACCACGGGAACGATTTGCATAATGAATTTGAAAGGAGGCTTTCAAATCAGGCTTGAGTATGTCAATTTCACTTATTCATTCATTTATTC
Source organism: Erethizon dorsatum (assembly GCA_028451465.1). Taxonomy (NCBI): domain Eukaryota; kingdom Metazoa; phylum Chordata; class Mammalia; order Rodentia; family Erethizontidae; genus Erethizon; species Erethizon dorsatum. Next base: position 134,126,703 of record CM051823.1, on the reverse strand, counting down.
ATTCATTCAATCAATCAATCAATCAATCTTTCATTTGTTTGCTTATTTTTCTTTCATAAAATATTATATATTGCACCCTATTATATTTGCAAATCTGTATGTACTCTTGTGGAACAGAAAGAATAACATATGGACCATATCTTCATGGTCTAGGATCTCATCCTACCACAGGACTTGATGTTAACACTTTTTGTAATACATTCAGGGTATCTTTAGTCAGGGTTCTCCAGGGAAACACAACAAGTACGATATACAAGAGGAAATTTATATGGCAATCAACCCGCACACTTGCGAAGGACCATGATTCGTCCCGGCAAGATACAGAATCAAGAAAGCCAGTGATGTAATTTGTTCTGGGTCTGAGAACCAGAGGAATCAAAGGTATAACTCTTGGTGCTGGGGGTGGAGGAAGTGACTGTTACAAGGGCTGGAGACTGAAAGCCCAAGAACCCTGAACACCGATGTTCAAAGACAGGAAAAGTGGATATCCTCGCTTCAGAGCAGAGACGGCATTTGCTGTTCTTTCCCTATTTTGTCCTATCTGGTTCCTCAGTGGATTGGATAATGCTCACTGACACGGGTGGCGGCGGATCTTCTTTACTAACTGTATGCATCCGAATGCTTGTGTCTTCTGGAAATCCGCCCACGGTCCCGGAAATGTTTGCCCAGCTGTCTGGGTACGCCTTAATACAGTCACACCGGCAAAAGGTTAACCCCCACATAGGGTATTTTTTGGAATGCAATACAATAGTGTGAATTATATTCTTGAGTACCTGCTGTATATATACCATACTGTGCTATGTACTATTTGTATATAGCAATTTTGATTAAGTATTTCAGATTGGGAGTTACAACAGCATCTAGCCAAATACAATTCTTTATATATCATTTTATTACAGGTTATATGTTTTATGACCTCCCACAGGGAGGTATTTGGGAAATTAGAAGAATAAAAACGAACTTCAGAAAACAATGACTTTTTACGGTGGCATTTAAAGAGATTTTCCTTTTACTATCATTAGTGGACAGAGGACAAAGTGGGTGTTGCAAAGAATGCTTGATTGTGTGCTTTTGTTATTGTACCACATGGTAGATCAATTCAGGTCCAGTTAAGGTCCAGTGCCTCAGTAACAGAACTGGTGTAGAGGTTGCTGCAAAGAAAACCTTTTGTTGCTCTGAGGAAAAGCTTATGTAGCTAATAATGAAACAAAGTTACATTTAGCACTTCTAAGGTTATGACCCACTGAGAACAGTGAGTGGATATTCTTACTGAGTGGCAAAAATGCTCAAATGCTTTCCATGCTTACTGGCTTGGCAAGCAGGACAAAATGATGACATCACCCAAAAATCAGATTATGAAACAGGAGTAGAGAACTAAACAGTGGAGGGCAACTACAGAAACTGAAATATTCTTTCCCTCGTGCCTAGCTGGGTTGTTAACTCTCTCTTCACCAAACATCTGCTATGCCCAGGTATATCCGTGGAACTTGGGCAGGCTTTCTGATGAAGTATTATTATTGAGAAAGGAATCCACTTGAAAGATGGGAGGTACGTCCATCACTAAATTTTCTGTAATCATTAGCTTTCTACCCAAGTGAGTTTGACTAAAGCTACTGCATTTATAAATAAGACAAGTTTATTCTTCTTCTTCTTCATGTTTTCTTGTTAACCAGTAGAGGCAAATAAGAATAAGTGATTTGAAGATGGTGTCACAGTGTTTTAAGTCTTCATATCTTGTGAGTGATTTGTTTTTCAGTGGGTGCAGCTTAGCACCTCCCGATTTTCCTGGAGGTGCTATCAGACAACTGTAGGCTTGTTGGGAGTATGAATTACAGTGCACCCACCTGTCTCCTTCATTGACTGTCCAACATATCAAGTATTTTTGACTACATGTTCTGTGCCATAAGCCCTTAGGATAAACTGAACATTCCTCAACCTTTCAAGTCTATAGTCATTGTTAGGGAGTTATTTAAAGGTCAAGATAATGTTTTGCATATATATTCTCTTATTATGTTCTTTTATCTGAAGAATTACTAGAGCCATTTTATAACAGGGAAAGCAGTGCAGAGAGATTGTTCTCTACATGTCACACAACCATTTTAGTGGTGTAATGATTAAAACCTGAGTCTGTGATTTCAAGGCCAAGGCACATCATCATTTCATAGAATGATAAATGTAGAGCTTCAGAAATGGATGAGATGTCAAATCAAGGAGGTCTTCCACAACGGGCTGTCTCATTTAAGTCAGTGTTTGAGCATTTCCAGCGACTTAGAGCCAACTAGTGTGCATGGAGATGATCGTTTCTCTGTTGATCTCCTGCAATAATTTAAAAGTTCCATCTTCATCTACATTTAAATCTTCACCCCTGTAACTTCTGACTTTTAGGTATCGTTTTTTCTTCCTAGAAAAATACATCTTTATTTCCCTAAACACTACAATTTAGCTTTGAATCTATGTATGTTGATTTATATTGAACCCTATTAAATAATGTTAATGCAATTTAGGTTGATCTACTTTGACACTGAAAAAAGACTTTCATATTAAAGTCTGTGTTTTGATTTATTAAAAATTAAATAGTAACCTCACTTGAATGCCTTTTAAAATAAAAATTGATATACAATTTATTTTATTTTTTATTTTAAAGAGAAAAAACAATACAGTAAAAACAATGGTACAAAATTTCAAAACAAGGTTGTAGGAGATTAACAATGGTTAGTACATTGCATATTGTTATCTTCAAAGTAGTTGCTCATATTACAAGATATAGGCATGAAACATTGATGAAACAGTATAGGCACAAACCTTTCTTTTCAATGAACTAATATCAATTAGTAGTATAACTATCTTAACTATCTTGTAAATATATATATGTTATGTGTATATATTTATTTATTTATTTATTTTTCTTTTTCCTTTCCTTCTTTTCTCCTTTCCTCATCTCAGTTTTCCTTTCCTTTTGGACAGTTTCTTCCCATTTCACAATATCTATTGTACATTTTGGATGTTATTTACTCTTTCGGCTTCTTACACAAGGCAGACAATATGATGTTTACACATGCGAGTCTGATTTATTTCACTTATGAGTATGGTCTCAGGTTGCATCCATTTCCCTATAAAGTCTCAAGTTTATCCTTCTTTATAGCTGAGTAGTGCTCTGTTGTATAAAAATACATCTTTTTTATCCATTCCTTGGTTGATGGGCATTTGGGTTGTTTCCAAGACTTAGCTATTACAAATTGTGCTGCTATAAACCTTGGTGTACATATGTTGCTGTGGTATGATGTTTTTAATTCTTCTGGGAAAATACCCAGAAGGGAATTGTTGGGTCGAATGGGATCTCTAATCATAGTTTTTGAGGAATATCCACACTGATTTTCATAGTGGTTGCACCAGTTTACATTCCCACCAACATTGTAGAAGGCTTCCTTTTTCCCCATAGTACTGCCGGCATTTGTTATTGGTTTATTTCTTGGTGGTAGCCATTTTTACTGGGGTGAGATGGAATCTCAGTATTGTTTTAACTTGCATCTCTAGAATGACCAGTGATGTTGAACGTTGTGTCATACATTTATTTGCCATTTGTATTTCTTCATCTGAGACGTGTGTGTTCATCTCAGATGCCCATTTTTGGATTGGGTCTTTGAATTTGGGGGTTCTGATTTTTTTCAATTCTTCATATGTTCTAGATAGAAGTCTTTTGAGGGATAGTTGGCTAAATTTTTTTCCCACTCTGTGGGTTATCTTTTCACTCTGTTGGTGATTTCCTTGGATGTGCAAAAGCTTTTTAACAAGATGAGATCTCAGTTGTTAATTCTTTGAAGTGTTTCCTGTGCATTTGGGTTTTGTTTATGAACTCTCTGCCTACCCGTATGTCTTCAAGATTTCTTCCTACTTTCTCTTCCAGTAGACTTAGTGTTTCTGTTTTAATATTTAGACCTTTGATCCATTTTGATTTTAGTTTAGAGCATGGTGATAGACATGTGTCTAGCTTTAGTCTTTGGCATGTGGAAAGACAGTTTTTCCAGCATCATTTATTAAACAAGCTATCTTTCTTCCAGTGAAGATGTTTGGCCCCTTTGTCAAAGATAAGGTGGCTGTGTGTGTTTATTGTTGTATCTGCATCTTGTAATCTGTTCCACTGGTCCTCCAGTCAGTTGTTTTGCCAGGACCCAGCTGATTTTATCACAATAGCTTTGTAGTATAATTTCAAGTCAGAGATTGTGATGCTTCCTGCCTTGCCTTTGTTGCCCAGGATTACTTTTGCTATTCTAGGTCTCTTCTGCTTGCTATACAATTTATAACAAAATTAGACTCTCCCTTTTAGGATGTGAAAATCGTTAAAAACCATACTTTAGTCCTTGAAATTATTAAAAAAAAGTCTTTTGAGTCAAAAGATTAAAATATCATTAGCAATGTGCATTTGACCTTGCTTATATAAATATTATATTATTTTGTTTTTCCTTTACACTAGAGATGAAAACACACAGGTAAAATTTTGCTTTTCATTTTTAGAAACTGTTTGAACAATACCATAGATTGTGATACTTGTTCAGATTTATTCAATTGCACAGAATTTATTTCATTGATATTTCTGAAATAAAATAATTCTGCAGGTGAGGCTTGACAGTTATGGTGACACAAGTAGTGTGCAGGAAAATGATATTAGCTGGGGTGGAATTGCACCTGTGTCTCCTCCCTCCTTCCCCTCTTCCTTCTCTTATATCTTTTTCTCCCTCCTTCTTCACTTCTATTTCTCCTTCTCCCTCCTCTTCATCTTCCTGCTCCTCCTTCTTTTGTGTAACTTCATAGTTTGAGATCAGCTCCTCTCTCTTGCTCTGTACCTCTTATAGCATCTGTGAATTAAGCAGAAGGTAAATATTCCTTTAAAATAGAAAAGGGCTTATTTGGGGATCATTGAACAAAACCTGAACTGAATGATGCGTACAATTTCTCTCGTCACCCTCCATTAATCATTTATCCAGATGACAAAAACATGCTGAATCAGTGCACTCAGACTTCAGCAGTTTTGAGACCTCTATTCCTCAAATTTATCTGAAAGATGAAAGTCAGGTTAAGGGTATTGGCTGTGTAAATTGAAGATTCCCTGATATTTTTTAAAAAAATTGTTCTTTTCCTTTAAAGATTTGTATGAGAGACTGTGTTCACTTAAAAGGACAAGTTCACTATTCTTATGCATTTATTTTTGAAGACTTTTCTTGTAATTTTGGTAAAACATAATTGTCAACTGTATTATATAGAATTTGAAATAAAATTTTCTTGAAGGTTGAGTTAGCTTCCCACATACCTAAATGATTCTCAGATAGAATAAAGGCCAATTAAATCATTTTATACATAAATTTTATACTAGAGAATATATTTTTAAAGTACAAGAAGTGATCAAAATATGGTAAATGTTTAAATTATAAAAAATATTGCAGTAAAAGACACACTGCCATCAATCCCTTGTTTTAAATACATTTATTCCATAGATCTTGCCACTTTCTGGAGAAGTTCTGGAAGTCTTCTTTCATGAGTATCTTTACAAGATGTAATCAAAATTTCAATTAATGCTGTTGCCCAGTGCCATCCAAAGTAAAGGCAGGCTCATAAAAACAATTGTGTATTCTCATCCACCTTATTTCCTAGATCTGACACAGTATGATTTCTGGCCCTACCCTAAAGTCAAAATGACCATGAAAGGTAAAGGTTTTGAATTGATTTTGTAGACTGAGGCAGCCATGACAGCACAACTAGAGACAGTCATGAAACAAGATTTCCAGAACTGCTTCAGAAAGTGCCAAGAATGATGGGAGGGATCTGTGCCTTCAGTGTAAGGGGTAGAATTTTGTGAGGGGGATAAATGAAAATGTGTCTTCTACTTTAATAAATATTTTATTTAAACACTTTTTCTCTCATCACACCTCAAACTTATTGAGCATTGATTTTGTCAAATGTGGTGTGTACATAGCAAGATACTCCATGCTACATACAAGTTCCAGTCTTGCAATTACTTGATGTATAAACTTGCCCAAATCACTGAAGCTTTTCGAGGCTTTGTGTGTTCATCTGTAAAATTAGGCTAATGAAAACTATTCTACTTCAGTCACAGGAGTACTGAGTGGCTAAAGAGAGATGATAAAGTGTAATTAAAGTTACGATCACTAAGATAATGCTATTATATTTATTATACCAGATGAACTAAGTCGAGTCCCTACGATTTTGTTAGATTACCATCATGTGACATACTGTTGTGTGTCTAAGCCATACTTTGCAAGTTGAGACCACAGTACTTTAATAAATCCTGCAGAAACTATACTCACCATTGTGGGTGTAGCTTAATCAGACTTGGCTCTTGAGCACGTTATGATCCGGTGAAGGAGACGGACAAAAACTGTAAAATGTGTTATGATAGAGATTTGAACATACAATGGAGAATAGGGGAGGACAAGATAAACTAATTCCACTGAGATATGAGATCTCATGAAGAAATCAAGGTTTGCAGTTGAAAAGTGAGTTTATCTGAAAATTGTCAATTATAAATTTGGAAGAGATAAGATTTAGTTATTACTCTCTCCATATTACAAAAAATAGATACATTGAAACTATTGAAGATTAAGTAAATATTAATGATAATATTTTAGAGCAAATTGAAAAGGAAATTGCCAACAGCCTAATTAAATGCCTTCTAATATACATTCATACTTGTCTTTATCAGTTTATCTCAAAAATCAGAATAGTCAGCAGCTCTTTTTTTTTTTTTTTTTTTTTTTTTACTTTTTCCTCAGTGCTTTGTTTTGGTAATCGTCAAAATGTCCCAAGAGGGATGCTTTAGTCTCTACTGCAAGTCGGCAAGACAGGCTATCGGACTTTGTGTGCTTTCCAACCCTTCTGCAATTAGAACTCCTGCTTCTTCTAGACTTGACCGAGGCAACCAAGGACAAGAACAACAGATACGCAATAAATTGAAGCGACAAACTGCTGTAAATTTCTGATCAATAGCGCTTTACTTTTATCCAGAGAAAGAGGTGTTTACTGACACTGACCTGGGTAGGATTTCTTTTTCTATTTGTTTTGCTAAAGTAGAACCAAGGGAACCATTTACTCTACTTTGAATAGCTGACTCCCCTTTGTAAACTGTGTAGCACTATTTACAGTGATGCTTTCAATTATAATAGAATTATTTAAGAAAATGTATTTTGATAGCAAACCATATTGATACAAATTTAATCATTTATATATATATTTGAAAATGTTAGTTTTTGTTAATATATACATTAATGAATATATCTCAGGAAATCTAAGAAATGGAGAAAGTAAAACAAATAATTCCAATCTAACTCCAAACACTATGGGTATTTTATAATCAATCTTTTTACCTTTTCAGTGTATCTAATTATCTGTCCAGCCAGCCAATGCTCTATATATTCTCTAATATCTACTTATGACATTGTGATAATATATCTTCTCCCTGCTTATGTAATATTAAGGCTTTTTATTATTAAGTTTATTGGTAGCATTTAGGTATACAAAATGATCACATTCATCATAGGGAATTTGTACTTATAAAGGATATATCTTGGTTCCTCTTTTTTTTTCCCCATTCTCCTCCCCTCCCTTTAACCTCTCTTCCCCTCCTTATTTACAAAGCTTTATTTCCATTGTATCATTCTTTTCTCATTTTTTTTTCTTTTCCCTTCCTTCCTTACTCCCTCCCAAGTTCCTCTTTCCTTTTGAAAGTTTTCTTCCTATTTCACAACATCTTTTATACATTTTGGTTCTTATTCACATTCTCAGTTTCTCACACCAGAGAGACAATGTTGTGTTTACACGTGTGTCCGATTTATTTCACTTAGGAGTACAATCTCAAGGTCTGTCCATTTAGCTATGCATGTCTCAAGGTTTTTCCTTCTTTATGGCTGAGTAGTACTCTGTTGTATAAAAAAAAACACACATCTTTATCCATTCATCTGCTGATGGGCATTTGGGCTGTTTCTAAGATTTAGCTATTATAAACTGTGCTGCTATAAACAAGGATGTGCAGATATCACTATGGTATGATGCTTTTGATTCTTTTGGGAAGATACCAAGAAGGGGCAGAGCCAGGTCAAATGGAACCTCTAATTCTGGTTTTCTGAGGAATCTCCACACTGATTTCTTAGTGGTTGCACCAGTCTACACTCCCACCAATAGGAGAGAAGTGTTCCTTTTCCCCCACAGCCCTGCCAGCATTTGTTATTGCTTGATTTCTTGATAAAAAGCATTTTTTCTGGGGTGAGATGGAATCTCAGTATTGTTTTAATTTGCATCTCTCAAATGACCAGTGATGTTGAACATTTTTTCATGTATTTATTTGCCATTTGCATATCTTCATCTGAGAAGTGTATATTCATCTCAGATGCCCATTTTTGGACTGGGTCTTTGAAGTTGGGGAGGTCTGGTTTTTTTCAATTCTTTGTATGTTCTAGATATTAGTCCTTTGTCTGAGAAACAACTGGCTAAGATTTTTTCCCACTCTGTGGGTTGTCTTTTTACTCTGTTGGTGATTACTTTCACTGTGCAAAAGCTTTTTAATAAGAGGAGATCCCAGTTGTTGATTCTTTGTAGCATTTCTCATGCATTTGAAGTTTTGCTCATGAAGTCTTTGCCTATGCCTATGTCTTCAAGAGTTCTACCTATTCTTTCTTCCAACAGATTTAGCGTTTCTGTTTTAATATTTAGGTCTTTGGTCCATTTGGATTTTAGTTTAGTGCACGGAGATATACATGAGTCTAGTTTTAATCTTTGGTATGTGGAAAGCCAGTTTTTCCAGCACCATTTATTAAAAAGGCTATCTTTCTTCTAGTAAATATGTTTGGCCCCTTCATCAAAAATTAGGTGGCTGAGTGTGTTTGTAGTTGTGTCTGCATCTTCTAATCCATTCCACTGATTCTCAGGTGTGATGTTTTGCCAGTACCATGCTGTTTTTTTTTTTTTTTTAATCACAATAGATTTTCAGTATAATTTCAAGTCAGGGATTGTGATGCCCTCCAGTCTTGCCTTTGTTGCCCAGAATTGTTTTTGCTATTCTAGGTCTCTTCTGGTTCTAAGTGAATTTTCTGGTTCTAAGGGAATATTTTCTTTATTTTTGTGAGATATGCTAATGGTATTTTGACTGGATTGCATTAAAAATGTATAACAATTTTGGGAGTGTGGCCATTTTTACTATGCTGCTTCTTCCTACCTAAGAAAAAGGGATATTTTTGCATTTGCTGACATCATCTTCAATATACTTTTTCAGAGTACTGTAGTTTTTAATGTAGAGATCTTTTACTTTCTTTGTTAGATTGATTCCTACATACTTCTTTTTTTTCAGTGCTTTTATGAAAGGTGTGGTTTCCCTAATTTCTCTCTCAGTGAGTTTGTTATTTGTGTACAGGAATGCTATTGATTTTGGAGTGTTGACTTCGTATTCTGCTATGGGACTGAATTTGGTTGTTAAATCTATAAGATTTTTGGTGGCGTTTTGGGGTCTTCTATGTAGAGTATCATGTCACCCACAAATAATGATAATTTAAATTCTTCCTTTCCTATCTTTATTCCTTTTGTGTCTTTATCTTGTCTAATTGCCCTGACTAATGTTTCCAGAATGCTATTGAATAGAAGTGGTAATACTGGACATCCCTGTCTTGTTCCTGATTTTAGAGAGAAAGCTTTCAGTTTTTGACCATTTAGTATGTTGTTGACTGGTGGTTTTTCATATATGGCTTTTATACATAGAGATAAAGACCATCTATTCCAATTTTCTATAGGGTTTTTGTTTTGTTTTGTTTTGTTTTTTGTGGGTACCGGGGGGTCGACCTCAGGACCTCGTGCGCCAGCAGGCGCCCGTGCCGCTGAGCGATATCACCGGCCCCTTTTTCGTATGTGGGTTCCGGGAGTCGAACTCGGGCCCTCGCGCTTGCCTGGCAGGCGCTTAAGCCGCTGAGCCATCTCACCGGCCCTTCTATAGGGTTTTTATCATGAATGGGTGTTGGACTTTGTAAAATGCATTTTCTGTATCTATTGAGATGAATATGTGATTTTGTCTTTGACTCTGTTTATTGACTTGCATATGTTGAAGCATCCTTGCATCACTGAGATGAATCCTACTTGGTCATGATGTATAATTTTCTTGATTTACTGCTTTCTGTTTGCCTGAATCTTACTGAGGAATTTTGCATCTATGTTCTTTAGGGAGATTGGCCTGTAGTTCTCTTTTTTGGTTGGGTTCTTCTCTGGTTTTGTTATCAGGGTAATACTTGCTTCCAGGAATGACTTTGTGAACATTGCTTCCCTTTCAATTTCATTAAAGAGTTTCAGGAGTAATGGCATTAGATCTTCTCTAAATTTCTTGTAGAATTCAGCAGTTAATCCATCAGGACCTGGGTTTTTCTTTGTTGGTAAGTTTTTAATTACATTTTCAATTTCAGTGACTGATATTGGGTTACTTAGAATTTTTATATCTTCTTGATTCACCTTTAGTAGTTCATATATATATTGGAATCTGTCTATTTCTTCTGTGTTTTCCATTTTATTAGAATAAAGGTTGTCTAAGTAGTATTGATGATCTTCTGGATTTCCACAGGGTCTGTTGTGATTTCACACTTTTCTTTCTTAATTGCATGAATTTGAGTCTTTTCTTTCCTTTTCTTGATAAGGTTAGCTAAGATTTTGTCAATTTTATTTAATCTTACAAAGAATCAACTCTATGATTTATTGATTGTATTGTTTACTTAGTCTCAATTGCATTAATTTCTGCTCTGATCTTTACAATTTCCTTCCTCATATGAGCTTTGGTTTGACTTGTTCTTCTTTTTCTAGAAGTTTGATATTCAACATTAAGTTGTTCATTTGAGCTCATTCTGTTTACCTGATATAAGAATTCACTGCTATAAATTTCCCTCTTGGGATTGCTTTCATTGTGTCCGATAAGTTCCAGTATGTTTTATCAGCATTATTTAATTGTAGATACTGTTCTTCTTTAATTTCATCTGTGACCCATTGGTTGTTCAGAAAGGTGTTCTGAATTTCCATGTGTTCATGGAGTTTTTGTGGTTTCTTTTCCCATTGATTTCCAATTTCATTGCACTACGGTCAGATAATATGCATGGCATAATTTCAATTCCTTTGCATTTATTTGAGATGTTATGTGGGCTAGTATGTGGTCTATTTTGGAGAATGTCCCATGCACAGCTGAGAAGAATCTCTATTATAATATCATGGGGTGGAATACTCTGTAGATATCTACTAAGTCCATTTTTTCACAGGTATAGTTCAGTTATCATATTTCTTTGTTGGTTTTTTGTCTAGTTGATCTATCTATTTGTGATAATGCTCATTTGATTTTTCATGTCCATTAGTATTTGTTTTATATAGTTGGGTGCACCTCTATTTGACCTATGTATATCTATGCTTGTTATCTCTTCTTCTTGGAGTTTTCCCTTAACAAATATGTTGTGACCTTCTTTATCTCTTTTGATCAGTGTTGACTTGAAATTTACATCGTCTTCCTGCTTTTTTTTTCTGGGTTCCTATAGCATAGAATATAGTTTTCCATCCTTTGACTTTCAGTTTATGAATTTATTTTTAAGTTAAATGTGTTTCTTGGATGCAGCATATTGTTGGCTATTGTTTCAATATTTATTCTTCCAGTGTGTCTCTTTTGATTGGTGAATTGAGACCATTTACATTGATGGTTATAACTGACACATATTGGTTTGTACTTGTCATATTATTTTCCTGCTGATGGTTCCCTGTCTTTGTCCTTTGTTTAATTGCTTGCTCTGCTTTAGGGGTTCTTTCTATTGGTACTCTTGGAATTGTGGTGTTTGTTATCTCTTTCTAAATTATCTTCAGAACACTTTGTAAAGCTGGTTTGGTGCTCATGGGTTTCTTCAGGTGTTCTTTGCCATGGAAGTATTTTATTTTTCCATTAATTCTGAAAGATAACTTTGCAGGATACATCAATCTGGGTTGGAAGTTGTTTTCTTTCAGGACTTCAAATATTTTTCTCCAAGCTGTCCTTGACTTAAGGGTGTAGATTTTTTATCATGGCTAATTGGAGTTCTGTATGCCTCATTTATCTGTATGTCAAATTATTTTTCCATGCTTGGGAAGTTTTCTACCATTACTTCTGTGAACAGGTTTTTTATGTCATTTGTGCTGACTCCTGCTTTTTCAACTCCAGTCAGTCTTGTGTTGTTCTTCTTTACATCATCTTGCAGTTGTTGGATTGCTTTTTCATGGTCCCTTGCTATTTTTAAGAGATCTTTCTTACTGTGATTTCTATCTGTGATTCTGCCTTCTGTATATTGTTATAGCTGTACATTTTTAGAGTTAATATATCATGTTTTTAAATGTAAAGTCATAGTGCTGCAATTTTAGGATATTCAGATGATATTTTATTGTATCATAAATCCGCCAACATAAATTTTTTTGTGTGTGGGTACTGGAGGTCGACCTCAGGACCTCACATGCCAGCAGGCGCCTGTGCCGCTAAGTGATATCACCGGCCCATTTTTTATATGTGGGTTCTGGAAGTCGAACTCAGGACCTCGCGCTTGCAAGGCAGGTGCTTATGCCACTGAGCCATCTCAATGGCCCCATAAAAATATTTATACATAGATCTTTGGTGAAATATCTTCTTGAATATACCTGAACAATTTCACAATAGATATAACATCAGGGAAATTGAGATTCTGTTTCTCTTTATCATCACAAGTTTCTCTGTTAATTGATTAAAGAGATATTGATCACTATATATGGTAAATTATTTTATTTTCTTTCTCCTGAATTTTGGAGGTTGTTATATTCTCCAGAAAACCACAGTTTCCTCATTTGGAAATTTGGAATAATTCTACCACCTGTTTTACAGTTTGATATTTAAATAAAATAATATGCATAGTAAGTCTTTTTATTCAGTGGGTACTAAATTGGTAGCTATCAGCATTAGTTTGTTTCACTCGAACTTTTAAAAGATAGTTGGGGCCGGTGAGATGGCTCAGCGGCGTAAGCGCCTGCCTTGCAAGCGCAAGGGCCCGAGTTCGCCTCCCGGATCCCACATACGAAAAAGGGGCCGGTGATATCGCTCAGCGGCACGGGTGCCTGCTGGCGCACGAGGTCCTGAGGTCGACCCCCCGGTACCCACAAAAAAATAAAATAAAATAAATAAAATAAAATAAAAGATAGTAAAGGTGCTCAGGTTTCTCTGAAGGTTTTGGAGGTTACTTGGATTTTTTGGTGTCATTTGCTGGTTCACATCTGTTTTCTCATGGCTACATGGCAGTGCCAGATAGAGGACACCAGATTCAGGTGCTAAGATATCATGGATAGTAGCTTCTCTACTTGGGCCACTGTTGGATCAGTTGCTGCTTTCAGTTGTTTCCATTTCTGCAACATAGCTCCTTGCAGTTACTGTTTTAGCCTCTGAAACTTAACGATTATGCTATTACTACTAACACCTTACTAAGGAACACATTTCAGATACTTCACCTACAATTGTATAGTCTCCTTTTGAGGTTGCCTAAAGTCAAGGTCCCAGGAATTGTATTTTTGCCCAGTGTGCAGCAGCAGCTAAATCATGACTAACTGTCTTCCAAATAAGAGGTCAAGATTTCAGACCACAAACTCCAGAACTAGAATCTCAGCAGCAACCACTGATGTCCATATTCAGGGCTACAGTGGCTTCGGGGACCTTCTGGGTCTGCAAAGGGTACAGTGCTCTCAGAGCCCTATCTTCCATGACTGGGCTGGAGTCTGGCTCTGTGTGGAATGCAGCAATGAGTGACTGGCTGTGTTGCTCCTCATTACTCATTGTCACCTGAGCTCTGATGTAGTGTATTCCTCAAATTTTTCCTGCTTCTGATGCTACTTGCTCCCAACACTGTCCCTTCTCCTTCCAGTCTTTTTCACTGTTCTGCTTCAGGGAACCTCTACATGTGTGTCAAAAATTCTTCTCAATCCAACCTCTTCTGCTCTGAAATCTGGAATTTTTCTCACAGATTTTGGTGGATGCCAACCAACCAACTAATCAACCAGTCAATGACCAGGAAGCATTGCTTTTATCTGTAAGTTCTGTAACTCATGAATTAGTTTGTTCTTGTTTTCCTTCACTAGAAGAACACAAGGAAAGATTTACCCATTTTTACCTGGGTTATTTGAGTCACTGTTCAACTTAGAAAGGATTTCTTCTTCCAAAATTGACCAATGTTAGAGTCATTTATGTGTTTTGATGATTGAACTAAAAATACAATTTGCTTTTAAATTGATTATTCATGTAAATATTGATATGGTTTTTTATTACCTATACATTAATCAGTCTTAGTTTCAAGTAAACGAAGGAACTTTCACCGAAATCATCTCTAAAAACTTTTATAAAGCCAAGAGAATCGTAGTAATAATTGTCTCTTCCCTTTGTTTTCTCCTTTCTCTTGCTATAGTTCTCTCTCTTCCGCAAAATGATAAAGCACATTTAATTCTTTTGTCTTTTATGAAATGAAAATATAGAATTAACCATAAAAATTATTTTGAAAAATACTTGACCACCCCCATCTATCCCAATTGAGTACTGTTATGCATAAAATCCCAACAGAGAGGTTTAAATAGAAATAAAGAATGAAGGCAGATCTAGATCAAATGACTGCAAACTACGGGCCAGTGAACACATCTGTCCTGGCCTATTGCTTGTTTCTATAAATAAAAAACCTCTGATTTAGATCAACAACTTTAAGTACTATTGATGTGGATAAATAAACTACCGGACACCCTATTGGGTGACACTGGTAAAATCAAGAGATAAACAACAGTTAAAAAAAAGGAATAGTAGAAAAAAATTGATTGAAAAATATAAAAAGGAGAAATGAGAATAAGAAAACAGAAAAAGAAAAAGGGAAAATCATATTAGCTGTAGGTAATACTATGCCATTGCCTAATAGGTCCAATGGAAGCCATGCATCTGCACTAGAAACTTTGTATTTTTAATTTAACCAATTACTCTTTTATTGGCAATAAATATTTCAGAGGTTTTGAGAGGGAAGAGTTGATGCTAGCAAATAAATAATGTTCGATTCCATATTCTCCATTACTATATAAATTTGCTCTTTGAATTGTGGAATTTATCTGAAAAACCTTTTAAAAATATAACTACTGAGAGTTTCTGATTCCAGCTAGCTCATCTCTTTTTTTTTTATGTCGGTACCAGCAATCGAACTCAGGACCTTGTGCTTGCCAGGCAAGCCCTTATGCCGCTGAGCTATATCACTGGCCCCTCACCTCTTTTTTTTTTGGGTACTGGGGGTCGACCTCAGGACCTCGCACGCCAGCAGGCACCTGTGCCGCTGAGTGATATCACCGGCCCCCCTTATCTCTTTTTAAATATCAGATTTCTTCCATCTTTTTTGAAAATATAAATGAAACAGTAATCATTTCCAGCACAGCATGTTTCTACATAAAATATTAGACTCTTAACATTTCTCAAAAAATTTTTAAATTTGAATTTAGAATCTGATCTAACTTTAATAGCAGCTTTAATACATGAGACAGCCTTAATTGGAACTGAAAATGTAGTTTTTGAAGTTGAACATTGATTCTCAGTTTACTTTTGTCCTTATGAAAAGGGTAAACATTTTGAGTGTATTTACGTAAATATAAACAAAAGAGGCTGTGATTTTTAAAAAGTATAGCAAGATATCACGTAGGAAAATAGTTTTCAAAAGACTAAATTTTGCATTCCTGTATTAATTAAAATGGAATATGGAAAGAGGTAGACCTATCATTTTTTAGTTTGTTTTTATCAGGTACTACTCATTTAAACTTGGGTGAGGCACTGTCTGCATATCTCCTCATTAGGAAATTCAAGTGTGTCATGCCCTATTTTATGAGTTTTAAAAATGAAGTAAAATAATTTTTGGAATAGTATCACAGAAGTTGTCATATAATTAATAGATTAAGTATAATTGGTTTTATAATTTTTAAATATCATATATGCATCTGCAACAAGAAACTGAATACAATAAATATAAATTGGGATTTTTTATGAAGTTTCTACTAAAAGGAATTAATCAGTTTTCAGTTAATTGCTTTTATTCTTGATACAAAGGAGTGGTTTTGAAGGGGAGAACTGCTCTCCATAGACGTCCAAAATACAAACATAAACTAAATAGAAACAACATTCATAGACCTTGCTCCCTACCATAGTAGAGTAGTGGGGACCTGACTTACTCTTCCCCATGAACAAGTAGAAAATGAGACTAAATGTGGCATAGGTTTTTAGACATGGAACAAGTGGCAGTTCAGGACTTTGATCCCCTAGAGTAGGGAAGCAATGAGAAGATAGAGGCCCTGTCCCAATGGTGACTCCAAGAAGTACTGGGTAGAGAAAGGGGACTTACCAAATCAAAGTGATGAAGTCACCCAATATTCAGGGAGGCTAAATGGAATGGAATCCATGTGGAAAAGTACTGAAGATGACAGGACTCAGCAGAGAAAATGCTTTTTGGTCTGCTCAGCATTCAACAAAAAATTACTAGACAGAGGAAATAGTAAAATGCAAATCATAAACAAGACTTAGTTCTTAACTAAAAACACAACCTCTTATTATTCTAAACATTTCACTCTCCTAGATTTGACTTATAAACAAGTCTTGAATCCCTCTCCCGTTATCTGCATCTCTAACCTCATACTTAAGCAGTACAAAACAACCAGGATCCCTTCAGTGGTTCAAGTGTACTAAAGTGATTTCAGGTCTGAAATGTCCCATTCCTTTTTTTCTTGACTTTAGGTCTTTGAACAATCCTCAGCCTGGATTTCTGGTACCCTGCCTGTAATCACCTATTGGCAACCCACTCTTCCTTCAGGCCTCAGTGTTAGCATTAGTTCACTGGGAATTACTTTACAGTATACTTGATTATGGCTCCCTGCTCTGTGTTTCCATACCTTACTTACTTAGCCTTTCTCTCTTTTATTTTAGAGTTAAATTTTTTTATTATACAAAACATTGAGTATAGAGTCAACGTACTTTAAAATACTGTTTTTACTTGATACATAAAACATAAAATTGCACATATTAATGGGGCAACATATGATATTTCAATGTATGTATACATTGTATTATTTTAAAATTAAGTTAAACATATCTATCTCCTCAGACATCTATCATTTTTTATGGTGAACCCATTTCTTTCTGCTGGTAAATACAGACTTATGTTTTGCCTTCCTTAACTGACATCACATTTAGTTTAAAGTGTCTCATCTTCATGAAGACCAGCAAGTTTCAGGAGGTCATACCCTTGCTCTCTATTGGATGAAGCAATGTCAGGAACAGAATTGGCCCTTGGTAAATTTCAGGAGACATGAATCAGTGAATGTGCTTGGGGCAGAAATTATGCTTGAGTGGGAAAGAGGACACTTCTTCCTTTGACCTTTGAGAAAACACATTAAAAGCTGTGGATAAGATAATTAAGGAGGCTCTTGCAATTTTTCAGGCAATAAATGAAAAAGTGTTGGCACCTGATTGGAACATGAGTAATAAGAAGAAGATTACTTCTTTTAATAGTGCTTAATCAATAAGTACATTTCTTTGGAGTTTGATTACTTCTATATTTATTTTGATGATACTTGAGTTTTTGTATACTTCTGCATTAGTGGCTCCTCTGGATATCAGTAAATAATCCCTCCTCTCATTAGTTTAAAAAAAAACCACTATTTTTATCTTTTAGTACTCTGTATTTAGAACATCTATTTTACCTCAAATATCTGCACAATTTAATAGTATGAAAATTTTATGCATATTAGAGTTTAGGGAAAAATCAGACTAGAATCTAATACCTCAGATATCTTTCCTATAACTTCTCCTTATAAATAATATTTTTGATTGAATTATTTGGGAAAAATATTTAAGAATTTGAAAAATCATATTCTTTTCTACATCTAATGATAACAATTATGTAAATCTGGAATTCAGTAAATTGGATTTAGATCTGGAGTTCATTACTTACAGGCCCAAAGTTACCTTTGGTGTATTACTGCTTTGTTTATAAATAAGTATCTTGGGGCAATTTTGTATTAAGGCAAAAACAGTTAACTCAGTTAGGTGCTTTTTAACAAAGAGCAAGCGTATTCTCCCCCTGTGGGAGATTGTAGCCCTGCTACTGATTTTGCTTATGGATACAGATTAAGAACATATTTTTGGTGGTAGTAAGCATGTTTCAACCAAACAATACATAGATCTCTGATATTTAGCTTTTGTTTATTAATGATTTGTCTTTCACTTTTTAGAGATCAGAAATTTTCGAAAGAAAAGTTTTACTCATGTTTCATTTCCCTGCATATACTGAGGACCAAGTAACAACATGATTTTTGCCAGATTTATACAGGTCACGATTAAATTGGAAAAAGATGGCTGTAAATATATTTCCACAGTAAAGACAGCCAATCATAATATTCTTGGAAAACCCTTAAGTTCAAATCAGCACTTTCTTGGGAAGTTTACCAGCAGTTAGGCAAATTTTATAGCTATTGTCCACATGCAAATGTTTGATCAGTAATTCATCTCAAGAAAATTGTGGAGATTGAATACAATTTCTTTATCCCAACATAGTATTTCCAAAAGCTACATCAGTTAATTGATGTTGCCATTAAATATGTAACCCTGTTTGTATCCCTGTCCCTATACATTTTTTAAAAGTTATGGTAACTTATGATTTTATAATACTGGGGCATAACAGTTGCAAAGTAAGAAAAAACATTTATCTGACTTATTTAAAAGTTGCATCTATTTGGAATTAGCTTTAAATAAGTTCTACAAGTATGGTCTTCCAATACATCTAACTTCACCCTTTAAGATTTATTTTAAACGTATGATTTTTAAAATAAAGCTTTGTGTAACTGAGTGGCATCTAAACTTTTGTTGACAATACTTTTTAGAATAATCGCAAACTTACAAAACAGTTGCAAGTAAAGAGAAAGTTTATTATTTTTCTCTGAACCATTAGAAAGGATGCTGCCAATCGGATATCTTAATAGCTTTGAAACCTTTGAGTGCATTTCCTAAAAACAAGAATATTCTCTGCATAATCACAATGCTATGACAAATAAGGAAAATAACGTTGGTACATTTCCACCACCTAATCATCAAGCCCATTCAAGTTTCACCATTTTCTCAATAGAGAAAATATTTAATTCAAAATCAAGCCTTTTATTTAGTTGTCATGTCTCCTTAGTATCTTTCAGTCTAGAAGAGTTTCTTGGTTTTTCATTGCTTTTTTTATATATTTACAAAAAGTATAGGCTGGTTATTTTGTAAAATGTCAAGTTTGATTTGTCTGATATTTCTTGAAATTAGATTCTATTTGTCTATCTTTAGTAGAGATGTCAACAAAAATGATGCTCTGTGTTCATTGTGTATAAGTAGCACACATTTTGCTTTGTTCAATTTCTAATGTTCATTTTGATCACCAGATTCAGGTGCTGTTTGCCTGACTTCTCTGATAGCAAATCCATTCCTTTTCTATTTGATATTAGGTATTTTGAAACTAGGTAGCTACTCTATTCCTTGCCAAACTTAATCATGTGTTCACAGATGTTTTATAATTTTATAGCTATGCTCAACTTGTTCCCAGTTTAGCCAGAGAAAGTCATTAAGCTGGCTTTTCTGTTTTTCCGACATAACCCCATTATTTTATGGGTATTTATTTGTTTCCCACTATGACAAGAAGTACCAGGCTTTTGTATTTTGCTCTCCCATCCCTGCCTCCAGGCCTTTTGTCCAAAAAAGAAACAAACAGACAAAAAAAAATAAAAATAAAAAAATAAAACATTTTCTTAAGGAAATAATGATGTGTAGAGTCTGAGTTCTGGTGCTAGGGATGCTCAGTGTTCTTGAGAGGGAAGGTTGTGGCCCTAAATTCTTCTTAGTAGACACAGACAAGGATAAATGTACACATGCTTACACACTGATATCTTCATTTCTGTTCTATGTTTTATTTATTTACTTACTTATTCATTTGTTTATTTTTAGATGTCCCACACTGTGCTGCGCCTCCCACATAGATGCCCTCTTTACTTAAATTGGGCCCAGAAACTTGTTCTAGGCCACACATCTCCAAGTGGATTTCTTATGCACACTTGTGGACGACTTCCATACTCACTCCATTGGGCTTCTACACACTACGTCAGCCACCACTGTGTCCGACACCGACTACAAAATGGCTTTAGGATTGAATGATATAGGAAGGGAAGAGAAGAGAACAGAGAAAATGAGCAGGAAGTGTTATTTCAGATACTCTGAGGAGCCAGTACCAAGACAAGATTAAATATGCAGGAATATATTAGACTAGATGCCTACGAGAGACAATGAAGAGGAGCCAAGAGCGGCTCCTCATGATGTGTATAGGTCTGGCAGTGTGTTCTAAATATTCTGATGATATAATTTTACTGCTATTTTTTAAAAATTTATATTTTAAAATAAAAACCAGAATAATGTACATGTATCATTAAAATATTTTGTTATTATACATTTGTTCCCATACAAAGTGAATGAAACAGAAGGAAGAAAACTTTGATAGAAAATCTAAGAAAACTTTGATAAGGCTGCCTAGAAACCCTTGGGCTTCATAGTCCATTAGAGAAATCCTGTGTTTTCCAGGAACAGGCATGCCTCAGTATCCTGCCAGTGCTCAATTGTTTCAAAACAACCTGTGAACCACAGCTTTGTCATAAATACTGTGATGGATTTCAAAATGCAGCAACTGAGGCCAGCTGGGCTGTGTTGGAGATCTGAGGAGGCCCATTTTCATAGTCATCATGGGCAGGGTGGTCTAAATATTTTGATGATATAATTTTACCTCTATTTTTTTCTTTTTAAAAAAATTCATATTTTAAAATAAAAACCAGAATAATGCCTACATGTCATTAAAATATTGTAAGTTATTATACATTTGTTCCCATACAATAGATTACACTTAACTTTATTAATGATAATCATTGTGGGCAAAGAGTATTCAGAGAGTATTTTAAAAACTTAAGTTTGTCTTCAGGTGATCAAGGCCAAAATATATATATATATATTTTTTGTGGGTACCGGGGGTCGACCTCAGGACCTCGCATGCCAGCAGGCCTTGAGCGCCAGCAGGTGCCCGTGCCACTGAGCGATATCACCGGCCCTTTTTTCGTATTTGGTTACTGGGAGTCGAACTCAGGACCTTGCGCTTGCCAGGCAGGCGCTTATGCCACTGAGCTATCTCACCTGCCCGGCCAAAATATTTGTAGTTTAAACATGATAAAATTTATTTTACTTTTCTTTTAACTAAAAGTCCAACCCTGAGAAGATGGCATTGCCTCATGAAATTAGTGGCCTACTTCCTGGCATTTTAAATTTGATACTGCATTTTACTAGATTTGTTCCTCATCTTTTCCCCTAATACAAGCTCTTAAAGAGTATTTTATTTTCAAAGATTTATGATTTTGGATTTTAAATGTAATTCAGTGGTGCATTTGACATTATTTTGAGGGGGTGTAAAGTAAGGGTCATTTGTTTCACTGGCATTTGTTGAAAATACTCATCTTTCCCACAGAGTTCTGTCTCAAATTTCTTAGGACGCTGTAACAAAATACCCGAGACTTTGTATCTTAATACAACAAAAAGACATTTTCTCACAGCTCTGGCAGCAGGAGAGTCCAGGATTAAGTCCCAACAGGGTTTGAAAGCGGGTTTACCTATTAGGTGAAGGCCTACTTCCTGGCTTGTGCCCTCATATGGTGAATAGAGTTCTAGCATCTCTCCCTGTTCTTAGGGGAGCACCAGTTTTATTGGGTTAGGACCCCAATGTTATCACCTCAGTTACCTTTTATCGCCCTCTCACAAGGCCTGTGTTTTGAATTTGCAATATTCCTCGAATCTTATGTGTTGAAAGCATGGCATACACTTGACGGTTCTATTGGGAAGTGGTGGAAACAAGATGTGGGGCCTGGTTGGAGGAAGCAGGTCACTGAGGGTATGCCCTTGAAGTGCACACTGGGGCCTTAGCCCCTTTTCTCTTTCTCTGCTTCCCAGTGGTCAGGAGGCAAGTAGCTTTGCTCTGCCGTGTGCAACCTGTCATGATGTTCTGCCTTGCCACAGACATAAAAGCTGTGGAGCCAGCAACAACAGAGCCCTCTGAAACTCTGAGCCAAAACAAAACTTTCTTCCTTAAGTTGTTTTTCTCCAGGTAATTTCTCACAGCAATGGAAAGGTGACTAACACAAGTTTTGTGTCCAAATGCACTTCACACTGGAGGTTACATTTTGGTGGGAGACAATTAAATCCATAGTAGTTTCCCTTGATATCTTTGCTAAAATATAATATATACTCTGTGATAAAAAATACAGTGAATATTTAAAACTTAAAGAACAGTACAGTAAAAGACACACTGCTATGAATTCCTCTCAAAATACTTCCCTGCATTTGAACACACTGTCTTGTCCTTGCAACTTTCCAAAGCAGTTCTGAAAATATTTTTTTATGTCTTTAGTTGCACTGTTGTGGTAGCCTCAATGTCCTAAATTTTTTTTTAATGTGGGTACCGGGTATCAAACTCAGGACCTTGCATTTGCCAGGCAAGTGCTTATGCCGCTGAGCTATATCACCGGCCCTCAATGTCCTAAATTAATTCAAAACATTTACTTTTCATGGTCATTGTGACTTTGCAGAAGAGCTAGAAATCACACAGTGCAACGTCCAGTGAAGAAGGTGGATGAGAACATGTTGTAACGATTTAAAATCTTTACCTTTCCATCCGATGGCACTGGGCAGCAGTGTTCATCATAGTTTTCACCACATCTGGTAAAGACCTTCACAGAAGACTTTCGGAACTGCTTCAGAAACTGGCAAGAATGATGGGACAAGTATGCCTGAAGTGAGGGAGAGTATTCTGAGGGGGATTAGTGGCAATGTGTTTTTACTGTAATAAACTTTTTCACTTTAAACATTCACGGTATATTTTAGTCACTCCTTGCTTATGGAGGAGGATTGTTATTGGACTTTTTATTTTGTTCCCTTGGTTCTTAAATAACATTGCAATGTCTTCATAGTAAAATGTTTAATATGACATCTTCAAATCCAGCAATGTAAGTACTCATACTATTGGATGTTTTAGGTCTTTTTTATTCTATATAAATCTTGTAACTAGTTCCTGCAAAACTGTACAGGAAGTTTGATTGTACTATATTGAAAATTAGTACTGTATCTTAACAATATTGAGTGGTGTGATTCTTGAGTGTGAAATATGGACATATATCCATTTATTTAGGATTATCTTTAATATCTCAGCAATATTACAAAATTTTTACTGAAAATTCTTAGGTATATTTTATTACATTTATCCCTGAGTATGTAATATTTTTTCTGTTATTTTAAGTGGTATTTTAAAAAAATTTAGCTTCAACTAACCAGGTGCTACTGCATAGAAATAAAGTTAATTTTTCTGTATTAACCATATATTTAGAAATCTTCCTAAATTCATTTATTTGTTATAGTTTAGAGGGAATTTTCGAGACCCTTTTTCTTCCAAGTCTGTATCCCTTTTAATAATTTGTTTACTTTTGGCCTTGCTGCTTTGACTAGAACTTTTAGTACATTGCTAAATAAAAATGCTAAGAGTGGATTTTTTTTTGCATTTTATTTGAATTCAGAGGGAAATAACCCAGGATTTTTATTATTGAGTATGATATTTGATGTAGGTTTCTCTTAGATGGTGTTCATCAGATTGAGAAATTCCCTTTTCTTTCTAGTTTAAAATATTAAAAAATACATGAACTATTCCTTTTATCTGTGAATGAGCTTTTTTGGAATACTTTTTGTAGATACTAACTATATATGTTATAAAATAAATGGCGTGGAAAATATTTCTAAAATCGACTAATGAAATACTGTAGACTCTTAAAAAAAGCACTATATAAACGAGATCATTTACCTATCTGCAGCAGTATTTCTAACTCTACTTCATTAAGAGAGACAGGGGAGAGGTTTCTACTCTTACTGGATTTGGTATTTTTCTGTTCAAGAGGCTACACTTGGCACCAGAATCAGCAATTTAAAGCACTAGTGCCAAGAGCATTATTGGAACAACAAGATATTTTGTGGATGTTTTCACAGTGGATTAAATCTGTGCTTAGTTTCCACTTGCTGTTGAAAAAAAATCCTGCCAGCTGCTTTGAAAAGTATCCGTGGTGGCTTTTTATTGTTTGTTCTCTTGTCTGCATTTAATTAAAAACCAAAATGGTTTCTTTAGTGAGTTATGTTCATCCAGTGATATACTAACTGCGATTTTAAATTCTCTAAAAGAAATCCTTTCTGGCAATAAGCACAATACTTTCCAAATGTACCTGTTTAATTTCCATATAGAGTTGAAATGAAAGGTGAAAGAAGTTTTAGTTAACATTCTATAAGAGTATACTTAGGTCTTTGGAAGCAATGATATTTCACTTGAACATTATAGGTTCTTTAGAAATAAATCCATAATATATTCTAATTGAAAATTTCAGCTGAACTGTTTTCAAGCCTTCAGAACTTACTGGCTAAATTTATGATTTCCTAGATGTTAAAGTTGTTTCATTTTAAAAATCATGAAATAAATTGAGCCACAATTTCAGAACAAAGTGACTGGCTTTATTAAGAATACATTTTCTGACTCTTTGTTTAGTTTAAAATGAGTCCATTTTCTTAAAAAAGAGATCAAGCTTATTTTTTTCTACATCCAGACCTCGGACACATTTTCTTGTTTGGGTAAGAATTATTCTTAAAAAGAATTACACAGTGAGATGGCTCAGCGGTGTAAGCGCCTGCCTTGCAAGTGCGAGGGCCCGAGTTCGACTCCCGGAACCCACATACGAAAAAAAAGGGGCCGGTGATATCACTCAGCGGCACGGGTGCCTGTTGGTGCGCGAGGTCCTGAGGTCGACCCCCCGGTACCCACAACAACAACAACAACAAAAAAGAATTACAAAAAATAATTTTAATTTTTTGGCACTACTATCTTTTGATTAAGTAAAGTAGTTGATACAATTTTCAATCACACTAATGAATCATTTAGTTTTATTACAATTGGCATTCACTCTCTCCCTACCAACAAATGAGTCTAGATTTGGAATGAAGGTAGATGCTAACCTTTCATCCTATGTAGTAAGTTCTTTATAGTAATGAATGACTTTCATAAGTATGTGATTTTCACAAAGAAATAAGACATTTTGCTTCTTAAGAACACTATCTCATATTGTGGATTAAATTAGGCTCCAATTAAGACAAAAACCTAAGAATAAAAAAGCTTCATTTTGCAAAGTTGTTTAATCTGAACAACTTTTCAAGCTCCTTGCAAGTAAGGGCTATGGTTTGGATCAGGAGTGTCCTCCAAAGGCCTGTGTGTTCAAGGCTTTGTCCCAGGTTAGTGCCTGGATGTGTAGAAACTTGAAGTGTTGGGGCTGAGTGTGAGGTCTTCAGATCATTGCAGGAGTGTCTTTGAAGGGGACAGTAGGATTTTGGTCTCTCTGCTTTCCCAGCTATGAGGTAACTGTTTTTTTGCTGTTGTTTTTTTTTTCCCACCACATATTCCTGCTATAATGTACTACTTCATACAGGCCCAAATAGAAGGGTCAACTAATAAAGAACTCAAAGTGAGCCAAAGTGAACAGATATTTTGCCACAGTAATGGAAATTTGACTAACATGCACAGAAAATTGGTACCAAAAGTGGAGTCTTCGCCTTTATTGTTTTTACATACTTGCCTATGTAGAACAGCATTTGAAATTGGAGTATTTTAGGAGTATTTTGGAAAAACTTAGAGGAAAGGGCTAGATAAGACCAGAAGGCTGTAATCAAAGTTTAACATGCAATTCTGTATTTCTCAGAACGGAATGATCATAGAAATGCAGACAGTAAAGGCTATACTGATGACAGATGAAAATTAGGATTATATCGGATATTGTAAGGCTATCCTTGATATAATACGGCAGAAGAAATCACTGCATGCTGTTTTTTCCTGAGACATTGTGAGAGGCTGAGTTTAAAGGAGATGGGTTGTGCTGTGATTTGTATCTAAAATGTTCCCTAAAAGCCGTATGCTGGAGACGAGACTGGTTTGCCAGTTTCTACGCATCTGGAAGGTACTTGGATTGTCAGAGGGCTAACCTTAATAAGTGGATTAACCCACTGATGGATTCATAATTTGATGGCATTTCAGAAAGTGGTGAAAATTTAGAAGGTGGGCTTAGTTGGAATGAGTGGATCCTTGGAGGGTTGCCCTTGTGGTGCCTTCCTCTCCGACTTTTTCTCCATCTCAGCTTCTTGGCTGCCATAAGGTGAGTAGCTTTCCTCTGCCATGCCCTTCAACCATGATGTTCTCATTTGCCTCAAGCTCATGTACTGAAACCTGCGAAATTGAGAGGGACAATAAATCTTTCCTTCTTGAAGTTCTTGTTGCCAGGTATTTTGTCAAAGCTATGAAAATCTAACTAGCACAGGGTAGTGGATCAGGTGGAGAAAACTCAAGGCAACTCACAGCACTCAGACAGGTGCACAGGTATTACTGGCTGCCTGTAGCGAGTTTTACAGTTTGAATTGGGAGGAAAAAAGGACCAGCCAAGAAAGATCACATTTTAGCTGGAGAAGAAACATTTTAAAAGGTGTAGCCATGGAGGATATGGTTGTTAAAGAGGTTATACTGTTAGACAGAAGCCAACTGCTTTTTACTAAGGCAATAGGAAAGATACCTGGAGGGAATGTTAGAATTTAGTAAGATCCTAGCCCTCACAGGCTCCAAGGTTCAGAAATGCAAATTTGTTTCTAAGACTTTCTGAGTCAGAGTTGTTGAGAACAGAGCCCTTGGTCACCTTGGTCACCTAGGGTTGCCTTAGCCTGTAAAACACTCAGAGGCTGCTACAGCTGTGGTTCAAGTAGGCCCAGGAACAGCTTGTGGCAGCAGCAGACTTTGGTATCATTTATATGATGCTGGTTTTTCAAGAATGCAGAATGTAAGAGTTCCTGGGTCATGGATGCTTCTATTGATATTTCAAAGGGAAGCCTGGGAGACCAAGTAGTGTGTGGAAGAATTCTAATCCCCACAAGTAACTCCTGATAGGACAATGCAAGGAGCTGTGAGAATGGAGTTGAAGTTATAATGGAGACCCCAGGGACTTAGAAATGCTAGGAATGTGCACTATCTTCCAATAAACTACCTACAAATAAAAGCGACACCAAGTGTGCAAACCAGTTTGAGAGAGTGGCCAGGCGAGTTGCAACCAGTGTAGCTGTAGAGGCCGAGCTGCCTAAGCACTTGGGAGTCCACATTCTACCACAGTGTGCCACAAGATGCCTGATATAGACCGGTAGGATTGGATTTCATGTTTGTCCTACTGGGCTTCAGGTTTGCTTTCCTCTGATATCTTCTTCTTTTTTTTTTTTTTTTTTTTTTTTTTCCTGTTCTTCACTTTTCAAAAGAAAAAAAAACAATTTTTCTTTTCCTTTTGTGGGTACTGAGAACTGAACCCAGGACCTTGCGCTTGCCAGGCAAGCGATTATGCCACTGAGCTATGTCACCGGCCCAAAAATGGGGACTTTTACCATACACCACTGTAACTTAATATAAAAGTTTTCCTTGAGTCTGAAAAGGAAACACTGGATTTGGACTTTTGAGCAATTCTGGAGTAGGACTTTCTCCAAAACTGTGAGCCAAAACAGCCTTTTTCATTTTATAATTTGATTATTGGTATTTGTTATAATTATGAATAGTTGCCTAACACAAGAATAAACCCCTTTTCTGCATTTCATTTCTTCTTTTAGCCTTTGGTTTTCTTCTGTTTCAATCAAGGATTAGCTATTATTGTTCATGTGTTTCAGACACTGAGCCACCTTTCTCAGTAGGAAGCTATGCTGTGCCTGTGGACTCCTGATGGCACATTCTGGTTTATCTGGGCTTTTTAATTAAATATGTGAGCTTCTTAGACACACTTTGGACAATTGGCAGAAGCCACAATTTCTCTAAGTCTTCAGGAGTCTGTGATAGAATTTCAAAAGTTAATTTTCTTTTCTGGTGATAATTTAGACAAAATTATTCTGTGTATTTGAAATATGGACTTCCCTCTCTTGTTCAAGATGTTCACGGAACCCTAAACACAACCAAATTTGTGAATTGAAGTAGCTTAATTATTTAATTATTATATTGATAATGATTATTGCAGCAGGTTGAGAAATAAAGTCTGGGAAGCAGTTTGTTGACTGCAGTCACTGAAGTCTCTGCTCGGTTATTTGAGGGGGTCAGTGAAATTCTGTCTTTTTTTTTTTTTGAGTAAGTTAACATTGGATTTTTTCAGGCATTATTCCAGCTAATTTCCAGGGTTTATTTTGAC
Source organism: Erethizon dorsatum (assembly GCA_028451465.1). Lineage (NCBI taxonomy): Eukaryota > Metazoa > Chordata > Mammalia > Rodentia > Erethizontidae > Erethizon > Erethizon dorsatum. Next base: position 134,098,314 of record CM051823.1, on the reverse strand, counting down.
AGTTTTGTTCCAGAGCTCTCATTGTTTTTACATGTGGATCAGATTTTAGAGTTAATTATTTGTTCCATTTCAGTAGTGCTTTTTGGATTGAAGTAACTTTACTTCATGTATGGAAAACACATGTGAATGCCAGCTTGTGATTAAAATTGTCTAACCAAGATATAACTTTTACTTTCCACTCAGCACTAAAGCAAACACAGGTTGTTGGTGTGGTTATGTATATTCATTTGTTTGCATTTTACTTAGTGGGTATATTCTCCTTTTTAATAAAGCCATATCTCTTATGAGTCCCACATTTATGCATATGTATTCCATTGTCTACACTTCCATGAGTGATAGACTTTCTAATATATTCCCCTTGTGCCACGAAGCTAGGAATAAATAGAAGCTCAACCTCATAGTGTTCTGGTTCCTCACAGAAAGTTATTTTCAACATTTGATTTCTCCCTAAGATTTTCATCAACGTCATTTTTGTTTTCCGTGTGTCCTTTCAATTCTATTTTAAAATTAAGTATATTGGTACAATTTAGATATACATAATGATCACATTTATCATAGGGAACTTGTACCTGTACATGATATATCTTAGTTCCTCTTTTCCCCCATTTCTCTCCCTTCCCTTCAACTCCTTTTCCCCTCTATATTTACAAAGCTTCATTTCCATTTTATCCTTTTTATTCATTTTTTTTCTTTTCCCTTCCTTCCTTAGTCCCTCCCAAGTTCCCCTTTCTTTTAGAACAATTTCTTCCTATTTCACATCACCTATTACACTTTTTGGTTCTTATTTACACATTCAGTTTCTCACACCAGAAGGACAATGCTATATTTACAAGTGTGCATGATTTATTTCACTTAAGAGTTTGGTCTCAAGGTCCATCCATTTAACTATAATGTCCCAAGTTATCCTTCTTTATGGATGAATAGTACTCCATTGTATAAAAAAAACCCAACATCTTTTTATCCATTCATTGGTTAATGGGCCTTTGGGTTGATTCTAAGATTTAGCTATTACAAACTGTGCTGCTATAAACATGAGTGTGCATATATTATTGTGATATGATTCTTTTGATTCTTTTGGGAAGATACCAAGAAGGGGCAGAGCTGGATCAAATGTGACCTCTAGTCCTAGGTTTTTGAGGATTTTCCACACTGATTTCCATAGTGATTGCACCTGTCTACACTCCCACTAACAGTGAAGAAGTGTTCCTTTTTCCCCACAGCCCCTCCAGTATTTGTTATTGCTTGATTTCTTGATAATAGGCATTCTTTCTGTATTGAGATAGAATCTCAGTATTGCTTTAATTTGCATCTCTTAAATGAACAGTGATGCTGAACATTTTTTCATATATTTATTTGCCATTTGCGTTTCTTCATCTGAGAAGTGTCTATTAATTTCAGATGCCCATTTTTGGATTGGGTCTTTAAATTTGGAGGGTCTGATTTTTTTCAATACTTTATATGTCCTAGATATCAGTCCTTTGATTGAGGAACAACTGGCTAAGATTTTTTCCTATTTTGTGGATTGTCTATTCATTGTGTCAGTGATTCCTTTTGCTGTGCAAAAGCTTTTTAATAAGATGAGATCCCAGTTGTTGATTCTTTGTAATATTTCCTGTATAATTGGGGTTTTGTTCATGAAGTCTTTGCCTATGCCTATGTCTTCAAGAGTTCTACCTATTCTCTCTTCCAGCAGATTTAGTGTTTCTGTTTTAATATTTAGGTCTTCGATGCATTTTGATTTTAATTTAGTGCATGGTTTCCTCAATACCAGTGATAAAGCTACCTAACATAAGAAAAATACAAATGACAACACAGAAAACAAATTAAAATGAAAATAGAAAATGACAAGAAGAAAAAAGGAAAACTTTCAATTCTAATCATATGTGAAATCCTTTAATTGGTAAAATATGCTTTATTCAGTTTCACAGATTTTTATTGAAAAATTTTCGAACTTTACCATAGACTAGTTATCAGAAATAGAAATCAGATGTGTGTTTTTAGTGAACAGTTTTTCCCAAGATTTTCTATCTCTTGTTTTGTCTCCTTATGCAGTAATGAAACTTTAAAAGCAAAGACCCTGAATTAATTTTGCAGTGGGAATTTTTGCATTCTCCCTGTCTACTTTCATGATTTCCAGCTCTATTGAAAAAGTTTTACTGCCTTAAGAATGATCAAGTAGTGCTAGGTATATTTATGTCTATACTAACGTTTCAAAAATATTGAGAGTTTCCATTATACATAGTAGTTAGGTGCTCTGATCCTAATATGAAAATCAAATAAAGAAGAAGTGGAGCCACCTTCACTTGGTCTGTTGAAAAGTGAAACAATGACTAATGTAAAGCAATCTTAGAGATTAAAATGTAGCTCACTATTACTTCTAGGTGTGTGTGTATATTTATGTATGTATACATATTCAGACAATGTACTCTTTTGAAAATTGAGTTATCTTTGTCTCATAAGAAGTACAGTAAATGTGCGGTACATTTAAACATAAATCTAGTCCAGACATATAAAATTTGCTACACATATCTTGCCACTTATACCTCTTCTGAAGATTGCATTTATGAGTAATCAGTCACAACAATTCACCCTCTAATTTCAGACATGGTCTTTTAAACCTTCTTACCATGCTACACTGGTGAGTCCCTGCTAATTAATTATAGTGGCTACAGCATATGAAATGTGCCTATCATCTATGATTAATGACTAAATTACTAATTTTGTGTTAAATTTAAAATCCTAAGACAGACATCAGCAAGTCTTTAAAGGTATATAAAACAGAGGCTATCTTTATTTGTTAAATACAGCAATCTTTTATAAATGTATGTAGAACCCTCTTTATTAAATATTTAAACAAATATATAATTACCTTACTTTTAATCAAATATGATCATAATATCTTGATTTGAATTCCTAAAATGCATAGTGGCTCACAGATGTTGAAGCCCCTTGACAGCATGTGGTCAAAATGCACATTGCTGTCCTGTCCTGGAAAAACACAAGTTGCACAGAGTTTATTCTGAGATGAGAGAATCAGCCTAATAGGAGACACTACAAATGGATTATCAAGGTTTAATTTGAAGGTGCTGTAAACTACATTTTCAGAATTAGTAATGGGTCAGGACTGAGGAAAATAGCCGAGTGAGAGGAGACATCAGTTTCCTGAGCTGTCTCTTCAGTGTAATTGGGCTTAGCTAAATGAAATCTCTTTGAGTTAACATATGTATTTTTAAAAAATCATGAAAAATTTGTTAGTTCTTGAAGTATATAATCTTAGGTGAGTTTTAGAATATAACTTATAATACACCTCATATACGCTGTGAAACTTCTTTGACAATGTAATTTTCATTTTGTAAGTTTATCCTAATAAATATGGGTACAGGAAAACAAATATCTCATTATGTACAGATGGACTTAATAGAAAATATTTTTGAGAACTTTGTTACTGTTTCTGTCATATGTAATTAACAAAATTTATTTTCATTTTTAGCTCCAGAAGTATTTTTATATGCAAGTATATTAACCATATGATGCTTCTATGTCATATATTATCCATTTCTGACACTGTACAATTAATTATTCTTTCTTTATTTGCTTGCTGTCCCAAGATCTATTTCAGTATCAAAATAATACCATTAAATCAATCTTTGTAATCAAAGCTAGAAAGTGTTTAATAATCAATAATTAGGCTTTTTGATGCAGCATTCTGATAAACTCACCCTATACTCACAGAGATTTTATTCTAGTAAATAGTACATAAAATGAAACAAGTAATTACAATAAAGGGGGATGTCAAAGAAAAACAAATCTGCAGTCAGTAAGGACAGCCTTTATTCAAAAGAGTTATTGCAATAAAGATGTCACTGATGGAGTAAGGGTTCTTTGTCTAATTCAAATAGAAGTAACAGATAGGTAAAGTAGCTCTTTTATTGCTAACAGCTCTGAGCTTTGAATGTCAATGGCTATGAACTCTTAGTGTGGTGGCCCTCCATCATTCTCCTGGTGGCCAGAGCCAGCAGCTACAGGCAGGCTTAGGAACTCTCCTGGTGACCAGAGATGACAATTCCCGAAATTCTCTGTTGCTCTTCATTGTTGACTTCTACCCACCCTCAGTGTTTCCCTGGCTGATGGCCAGTGTTGGTGGCAGTTGCCTTCACTATTAACAGCCCTTAGTGTCCCAGCTCAGCATGCTCTACTAAAGACAGAAATCACCAATAGGCAAAAATGTGCCATTTGAAATAGACTTTATTAGGACTTATGCTGCAGCATAAGGGGAACAGTGCAGACTGACTAAGGGTATGGGGGTAGGTTGCCTGTGGAGAAGGAACAGTCAAGCTAACACATGTGCAGCGTCACACTTTTTGTTTTATCGTGGGTAGGAGACAGGCTCTTTGTAGTCCACTTGAGGAAGACTGAAGAGGAGCAGTCATGCAGAGAGGCTGCGGTGTGGAGTCATCTGGAGGGATCCTAAATCAAAGCTTCCTGTGGCCTGGCATAGCTGTGGTCAACTGTGAGGAGTCTGGGGCAGTTTCAGGAGAAAATAAATGAAAATGCCTCTCGGGGAACGTTGGACCCTTCCTTACTGTCTGAAAGATGGGGAGGGCGCACTATCGGACAGGAAATGGTATTATTACAATAAGGAGGAAGGCCTGACTACAAGATCTGAAATCATCTCAAAGGTCATCTCAAAAGTTTACTTACAGAGAGAGGTGAACAAATCCAGAAAGAACCAGCTGCAAGGAAGAGGGATGAGGTAAGCTGATCTCGAAGTTGCTTGTCTGGGTTGGGGATTCTCTCTGCACTGTTAAGGAAGAGCCGTACTGTGTTCCAAAGTGGGAAAGTGGAACAAAGTTCAGAGAAGAAGGAAAGAAGCCTTACTCAAGTTTGATTAAGTCAAGTTATGGACATACTAACAGTTGAGCTCATCATTTATGACATGATCAGGGATGTGCAAAAGCCTTGAGAATGGCCTAATTTTCCAGAAACAAAACTTGAATAAACTTGTGTGTATTTTACATTGACCATGCTCAAAGCAAGATGGTAGATATGCAGAGCACCAAGGGACTCAGCAAGGAGTGAGTCAAAACTCTGATTTTAAGAATTGAGAGGAATTAAAGAGGGTAAGGTAGCAGTGAAGTAAAAGGCAAGGGATGTATAACTTACACGCAGAGTGTATGGCCTTGCAAACTGTGTACTTGAAAGAGCTAAAAACACACTCTCCATATGTGCATAGGTTTACATATTTAGATTTTCACATTTTGTGTAGTTCATGCAGATCTAACTTAGGTTGAGTCACTTGGGAGTGAGGGAGATGTGGATCTTTATTCGGAAGGACTAGCCCACCAGTATCCAACGTTTTGACTTGCCTGGGACTCAGTGAGTAAAAAGAAATTGTCTTGGGCTGCATATATAATACATAATATAGTGAATGTCTGTAAGTAACAAAACTTCCTTTTTAATATTGTAATTTATTAAATTATTTTTTGAAATAACACAAGTAGTACCAGTTTAATAAATAAAAACTAACATGTCTACTTAAACACATTTGTCACATGCACACATGTACACAGGATGAAATACTATTATCAGTAATCACTGCATTTTGCTCACCAAATTGAACAAGGGCATATAATGTCTGAATGACGTGGATTTCCATTTGACTCTGTGTGGCAGGGGCAGGAGGCAGAATTAGTTCTACATAGTGTCCTCTTCTAAACAGCCTTCTGCTTTTCCCTGCACTGTCTGTTCTTGAGTACCTCACAGTTGAATCATAAAAAGTTTTTTAAAAGTGCATAATAAGGCAGACACAGTAGCACACTCTGGGAGGCTGAGGCAGGAGAATCTCAAGTTTGATTCCAGCGAGGGAAACTTAGCAATTTAGTGAGACCATGTTTCAAAATAAAACATAAGGATTTGGGGATGTATCTCAGTGTGAAAGCCTGGATTCAATTCCCAGCCCCCCCCCACTGATATTAAAGTTTATGATCTTGTAAGGCTGAATTAATAGTTGTGCAATGTTGTGTGTGGCCTGCAGACAGACCCCAGATTGGACTTGACTGGGGTAGCCAGTGACCTGACTCCAGGTTCTAATACTGAGGCCTGACAGGAACCACGTGAGCATCAATTTGGAATTCAAATCATAACTCAGTGTTACCTGGAAGGAGCAGAGTAGATGTAAGCCAAGCACATGCAGAGAAGCTAGACATAACGGGATTTGGGGCCTCTGACAGTTAGCTTCTGAATCTGGTTGGGAAAAGTGGTAGGAGGGAGAACAAGTAACTTAGATCATACATTCGTTCCAAGGACACTGTCCTGGAGTTAGGATTAGACCTCCTAAAGCGCTTCTCACTTCCATTAGATTTAATTGAGAATTAGAGGTGGCATGTTGCCATCAATAACTATGCTTAAGCACTGTCCCGAATGGTTGGTATGTACCATTTCAGTGAATCCTTCCAACATCTTCTGAATTAGGTCCTGACATTATCCACAGATATATAGTGGTGAGGAAACTGGGACAGAGAAATTCAATAATTTTCCCGGGCTCCAGCTAACTAACCAAGGCACTCATGTGATGCACTCAGACACCCTGACTCCTGCATCTCGGCTCTTCATTACCACCCTGCTCTTCACCACGAGACACCACAGTCAAAGCACCAAAGTCAGAGGAGACAGGTTGTGGCTTGCAAGACTATGGTCTCATCTGAAGGTGAAGTGCAGACTGCACCATGTCTCAGGTCACTGGGCTCCTTCCAAGGTCCATAGCTCAGGTATATCGGTTATAGCCCAAAAGAGAACACACCCTTCTTTTAAATGCAAATGTTCTACATAGATCAATACATTATCAAGTTTTCACTACTTGTTTTTCAGCTCTTTTCTGGTGCTTAGAGGAAGACAGAAAACCTTGAAGATTCCTAAAATGAAGGCAGAGAACATTGAGAAGACAGGAGCACAGTGAGAAAGAAAATCTTTTTATGTTTTCCACAGTGTAGTCTATGCTGGGTTCAGCCTGAGACCTGCATTGAGAGCCAGTTTGCTGTCTGACACAGGTGCCACTGATAAGAGGGCCTAACGAGATGGTCCTTTCTCTGATTCCCAGAGTGTTTTCTGAGTGGTAAATCTGCACCTATATATGTTATCTGCACTTGGTTTCAACAAATCATCCTCTTCTTAAAAATCTGAAACAGTACTTCATCTGAAGATAGTATCTTATGGTACCTTTTCTACTTGGATTTTATGGAAGTTGTTAAGTTTTTAAAGAACTGATAACTCAGAAACGACAATGAAATACATCACTGTCAGTTAACTGGCTGAGCTACTGATTCATACATCTATTTGCTTTTCTCTTCTCATGAGACTCGATTCAAGAGTGCCTCTCTATGAGCCACAGAGTTTTGCGGTGCCCATTTTTATTTCATAGAAATGTTGGGGGGATTCTGTCTGAAATATTAACCACTTGGGATTCTGTCTGAAACCTGAAGAACTCTTTCATCTAATGTTATACTTGCACCTCTATTTCTTGCCAAGAGTATTTAATATTTTTCCTACTGCACTTAACCTTTGTTTAGACTCTGGCAAAATAAAGTAGTTAATGGTGAATCAGTATATTGAATTTTGTGCATGGAGAAAGCATAGAACTCATGATCATAAGAAGTCAATGTTTGGGCTAAATAATTTTTTTCTTTTATAATTTGAACATAATTTCCTGCCCTTCCTATGAAAACCCAAAATATTTTCCTATTTTTTCCTGTGTAATTAACCTCTCTCACTGAACTTGTTGAACATCTCTGCCATTACTAGCAAAGTTTCAGGTAGTTAAAAAGAGAAAGACAATCAAGCCTATCAAAATGATACTATAATTTTAAAAAGAACATTCCTAACGGTCAGTACCTTAAGTCTTTTTAAGTGAATGTTTATTTGACATATTAAGGCCACAGAAATGTACCACAAAGAATGTAATACACACTTAACTACTCTCCATCAGACTTAGCAATTACTACCATTATATTTGCTTCTTACCTTTGAATAAAATTGAAATTTTCATACACGTATATTTATATAAAGCAAATATTTCCTTTATATCTTATATCCGAAATTTTGTTTCCATACCTTCAAAACTTTTGGCAGCCACTGTCAAAAATATAGTGAATTCCACCTAAGCTAGTTTTCATGCTTTTATATATATCTGTATGTGACCATGAATAATTTATATATACTGCAAAATATCCTTAAAATACATACATTGTGTATATTGTTTTGTATTCTATTCAATAGTTTGTTTTTGAGATCTACACAGCACCCCAACCTTTTTTAACTGCTGCTATCTCTTTAAAACAATCTCCCATAGCTGCGGTAAAAAACGGACTCTATAATAATATTTTTATATAGCATTAAGCAAGTAGAATTGCTACAGGTAAGAATTATAAAAGTAACAAAAAGCATGTCTAACTGCAAAGCCAAGATGGAAGGTCCAGGTGCAGCCCTGTGTGATGATGCTGATCATTATAAAGATGCTGGCTTGAAGTTTATTTGAGAGACCAGCTGCTGAAGAAAGTATTTGCTTCTTTTTCTCACATGCTCAAATGGAGGGAGTCTCTTGGGTTAGCGATTCAATTTGTCATATCCTCAGGCTGCTTCTGGCTAGGTCTTTGAAAGGACAGATTCTAAAAAGGAATGGGCATAAATGCATATAAATATTGCCCATAAATGGCTCACAGAGCAGCCCTCTCATTGGGGCCAGCCACTGTGTCACACAGGTGAGAACAGATGCTCTTCATGGGGCCCACCTGGCCAGCCTCTGTGTCAGACTTTGTCCTTTATAGAGCACAATATGTAGTGGCTTAGTTTTAGTGTGGATGCTGTTACGGAAGGCCAGGGACCTTGCCTCCCCTTGTGAAAAACAGATAGGGACTGCTCCAAAATATAAAGTATGTACGAAAGCTTATAGATGTGTATCATTTTTACCAGCAGCAAATCTATTTTTAGAGGTGACAGTATTTCTGTTTGCCTTAAGTTGTATTTTCTGTTTAAAATGTCTGGAGATAAACCCCTGCAAGCAGTGTTACATAAACAGCCTGCATCTCCTCTCTCAAATACCATTATGAACCCTTAAATTGAATTTCAGCTTTCTTTGGCATTTTAAGAGTTTCCTACACAGAATTTTTATTTTCTTTGAATTGGAGTTACTGAAATACACGAGGAAAAAAATCCTAAATCTTTTACTTAGGTTAAATTTTCAGAAACTAGAATCTTCTACTGAATATGGATGGGTAAGATAAAACCCCATATCTAAGTATTTTCCCACACATTTCTACTCGCCCTTCAATACAACTCTTGAATTTGAACTCTTTTGTAATAGCTGCTAACGTCCCTTCTGCCCATTTCATTATGTATGATTTCTCTGAGTTCCTATACTATTTTTAAGGTAATATTTTTTATCTCTTCTGTTATGGCTTAAATATGAAGTGTCCCCAAAAGACTCATGTATTGAGAGCTTAATCAATCCCCAATGCAGCACTGTTCACAGATGGGGCTAAAAAGGTGACCAGATCACAAGGGTCCTAACCTCATCAAGTGGCTAAGCCACTGATAAATTCACAACCAAACGGGCTATCAGACGGTGGGGCCTTGTTGGAAGAAGTAAGTACCGGGTCCATGCCTTTGAAGGGTATAAGGTGTGCCCACTCTGGCTCTTTTCCACTTTCTCTACCTCCTGGCTGCCATAAGGTGAACAGCTTTCCAGTGACGTTCCCTTCCACCATAACGTTTCTGCCTTGTCACAGTCCTAAAAGCAATGGAGCCAGCTGATCACAGGCCGAAACCTTTGTAACTGTGAATCAAAGTAAACCTTCCCTCCTGTTAGGTTTTTCTCTTAGATAAAGTAAAGAAAAACTGACTATTACATTATCCAAGAGTCACTGCATATTTGGTCAAAAATATATATCTCTTATCTTAAATTCTTTGTGGAAGGAATTCTGTCAAATTCATTTTCCATTCTTTCAGTTTCTGGCACAGTCAGGCACTCAGTGAACACCTAGTAAATATGAATTGCGTGAATTAACAAATAAATAAATGAATGCCTGGAACAGACATTTTAAACAATAGCAATTGTGAAATAATTGCAAAATACTTAGTTTTCTTAAATGAAATAATTTATTTAAACTGATTACCTCCTTGAATATTTTATTAGATAACCCTAGAGAATTTAAAGTATACATAACTGTTTAAAATCCTAGTTTTACGTATACAAGTATATTAGTAAATATCGTGAATAAGGTGGCTGAGGGCACACAATATTTTTTTTCTTTTTAAATTTTCTTTTTTAAAAATTTTATTTTATTAGTACATTTTTGCGATACATGTGGTTTACAGTCATCTTGGGGAGTGTTTACATTTACATGCTACAGCATATTTCTTTTTTTAAATCCCCTTCCCCTTCTTTCCTCCCTTCATCCCTCCTCCTCTAATTCCCCTATCCCAGTTTTCATACTTGTTGATATTATCAATCTTAGCTCATGTTATGACATATAATGTTTACATTAATTGAGGTTACTAGGTTCCTGCACATGGCATATCTTTATTCTTATTTCCCCCTCCCTCTTCCTCACTCCTCACCCTTGTTCCCTTGGTCTTCTTCCCTAATGCAAGAGAGCCATCCCCTTGTCCCCTTCTATCCATCCTTTATTATTCTTTTTGTTCATATATTGCCTAACTGAGATGAGAGATATCATACAGTATTTAAGTTTGTATGTCTGTTTATTTTATTCAACATTACATTTTCCAGTTGTATCCATTTTCTTAAAATGTCTCAAATTTGTCATTCTTTATAGCCAAGTAGTATTCCATTATATATAGATATCACATTTTCTTTATCCAATAGTCTGCAGATGAGCATACAGGCTGCTTCTAGGATTTAGCTACTATGAATTGTGCTGCTATAAACCCTGGTATGCGCATATTGCTGTAGTATGATGTCTTAAGCTCTTTGGAGAAGATACCTAGAAAGGGGATAGCTGGGTTATATGGAAATTCTAATTTCAATACTTTGAGAAATCTTCACACTGATTTCCATAATGGTTGTACTAGTTTACATTCCCACCAAGAATGAAGGAAGGTTTCTTTTTCAGCACAGCCACACCAGCATTTGTTATTGTTTGATTTCTTAATGATTGCCATTCTTTCCAGAGAAAGATGGAATATTAGTGTTGTTTTAATTTACATTTCTCTAATGACCAGAGAGGTTGAACTTTTTTTTTTTTATGTATTTGTTGACTATCTGTGAAGTGTCTGTTCAGTTCTCTTGCCCATTTCTTAACTGGGTCTTTAATTTTAGGTTATTTAATTTTTTTTTTTTGTTTATTCTAGATACTAGTTCTCTGAGGAGTAGCTGGCAAAATTTTTTTTTCCCATTTTGTATGTTGTGTCTTCACTCTACTGATTGATTCTTTTGCTGTACAGAAGCTTTTTAGTCTGATATAATTCCATTTATTGATTCTTCCTGTTATTTCTTGTACAATTGAGGTTCTTTTTAGAAAATCCTTTCCTATGCCTGTCTTTGAATGTTTTACCTATTTTATCTTCCACTAAGTTTAATGTTTCTGTTTTGATGTTTACATATTTGATGCATTTTGATTTTAGTTTAGTATATGGGGAGAAATAAGGATCCAGTTTCAATCTTTTGCAAACAGATAACCAGTCTTCCCAGCACCCCTTCTTGAATAGGCTATCTTTCCTCCAACATATACTTTTTGCCCTTTTGTCAAAGATCAAATAGCTGAATGTGACTGGGGAAGTTTCTGTATCCTGTATTCCATTGAGTTATTTATCTATTTTTGTTTCTGTACCCACCCACTTTTATCACTACTGTTTTGTGGTATAGTTTAAAGTCAGATATGCTATGTCTCCTGCTTTGCTTAGTGTCCCAAATTGCTTTTTCTATTCTGTGTCTCTTCTGGCCTCAATTTTAGGATTGTTTTCTCTAGTTCTTTGAAGTATGCTATGGGTATTTTGATTGGTACTGCATTGAATCTGTATAAAAGTTTTAGGGGTATGGTCATTTTGACAATATTGGTTCTGCCTATCCAGGAATGGGAACATCTTTCCATTTTCTGATGTCTTCTCCAATATCCTTTTTCAGAGTACTGTAGACTTTTTGTAGAGGTCTTTCACTTCCTTGGTTAGGTTAATTCCTAGATATTTCATTTTTCTTGAAGCTACTGTGAATGGTATTGTTTTCATAATTTCCTTCTCATTGAGTTTATTATTGGTATACACAAATGCTAATGATTTTTTAAAGAAATGGACAGATTTCTAGACACACACAAATTACTAAAACTAACCCAAGAGGACATAAGTATGCTTAACAACCCAGTAATAAGAAATAATATCGACACAGTATAAAAGAAGCCACCAATTTAAAAAAACCCAGGATCTGATGGATTCACTGCTGAATACTACAAAACCTTTAAGAATGTTATGTCACAAATACTCATCAAGCTCTTCAAAGAAATTGAAAGGGTTAGAGTGCTTCCAAATTTATTTATGAAAGCTAGTAACACCCTGATCCCAAAACTGGATAGAGATCCAACTAAAAAAGAAAACTATAGGCCAATCTCCTTAATGAGCATAGATGCAAAAATCCTCAACAAGATATTAGCAAATAGAATTCAACACATCATCAAAAAGATCGTACATCATGATCAAGTAGGTTTCATCCCAGATATGCAAGGATGTTTAGACATATGAATTACAATAAATGTAATAGATCACATAAACAGAAGCAAAGTAAAAAACCATATGATCACATCAATAGATGCAGAAAATGCTTTCAACAAAATCCAAACACCCTTTCATAATAAAAACCCTGAAGAAAACAGGTGTTGAAGGACCCTATCTGAATATGACAAAAGCTATTTATGACAAACCAACAGCCAGCATCATACTAAATGGTGAAAAATTAAAAGCATTTCCCCTAAAAGCAGAAACAAGAGAAGGATGCCCACTATCACCACTTCTATTCAACACAGCACTTGAAACATTAGTCACAGAAATTAGGCAAGAGAAAGGAACAAAAGGGATACACATAGGAAAGGAAGGACTCAAATTATCATTATTTGCAGATGACATAATACTGTACATAGAAGACCCAAAGAAATACACCAAAACACTTTTAGAATTAATAACCAACTTCAGCAATGTAGCAGGATACAAGACCAATAATTTTTTACAAGCCTGGTTTTCCATTGCATGACAAAGAAGCAGCATTTGCTGTAGTTTTGATCATACTTCATAAAAATACTTGTGAAAGAGAACTTTCAGAACTATTTCAAAAAGTGGCAAGAATGATGGGACAAGCCCATTTGAAGTAAGGGTGAATATTTTGAGAGGGATTAATGGCAATGTGTTCCTTACTACCTTTTTACAATTTAAACATTCATCACTAAGGGAAAGTTCAAAAGAATTAATAAATAACCATTTCAGATACAAGCATTCAACTCTTATGAAGAGTGATACATTCTGAGAAATACACTATTAAGTGACTTTGTCATTGGACTAATGTCATAGAGTGCACTTATGCAAACCTTGAAAGTATAGCTTACTACATTCCTAGACTATGTGTTAGTCTATTGCTCATAAAATACGAAACTATACATCACGTTACTATTCCAACTACTAAAGGCAACTGCAGCCCAATGGTACTTGTGTGCATAAACCACAGAAAAGGTATAGTAAACATATAGCAGAAAGTATTAAAAATGATACATCTGTGTAGGGAAATTATCATGAATGGAGCTTGAAGGTGGGAGCTTGATCTTGGTGAGTGATAAGTGTATGAACACAAAGACCTAGGGTGGTGTTGTGCATTCTGGTAGATTTTCAGACACACTGTGACACTTAGGTTAGACTCAATTTTTGAAAAATGTTTTTCTTCCTTTAATAATAAATTAAATAACTCATTATAAATTTTTTTTTTTGTGGGTACTGGGGGTCGACCTCAGGACCTCGCGCGCCAGCAGGCGCCCGTGCCGCTGAGCGATATCACTGGCCCTTTTTTCGTATGTGGGTTCCGGGAGTCGAACTCAGGCCCTCGTGCTTGGCAGGTGGTGCTTAAGCCGCTGAGCCATCTCACCGGCCCTCATTACAAATTTTTATTCTTTAAATTTCTAGTTCTTTTAGCTTTTTGACTCTTGTAATTATAACACTTAAAACAAACATATTGTACTATGGTATGTAAATATTTTCTTCATATCTGTATACTAAAAGCTTTTTCAATTTTAAAATTTTAATTTTTATTTTTTAAATTTTTTTATGGAAACCAAGACACAAAGTCATACATAAAATAGCCTAGGCTTACTCAGGGTCAGGATCATCAAATTTCCTATCTTCCTCCTCTACATCTTGCCACACTGCAAGATCTTCAGAGCCAGTAACATGCAGGAAACAGTCCCACGATAGCAGTACTTTCTTCTGGAACCCTTCTGATGGGCCTGCCTAAAACTGATGTATAGTTGACTTTTTTTTTTAACTAAAAAGAATATGTCCTAAAATAATGATAAAGGTAGTATAATAAATGCATAAACCAGTAACATAGCTGCTTATTGTCATTATCAATGTTATATACTACATATTTTATGTGCTACACTTACACTGTAGTGGCAGATAGGTGGGTTTATACCAGCGTCATCACAAGCATGACTAATGTATTGCACTAAGGTGTTAGAATGTCTTCGACATCACTAAGTGATAGAAATTGTGCACTTTCGTTATGATTTTTTAAACTTACATTAAGAAAAGAGAAGGGTAAAAAAGATATATAGAAGGCATGCCTTTTTACACTAATGAGTTTTGCTGGGTAGCATTTGTGAAGTCCCCTACCATGGCTGGGAGGTTCATTAAGTAGACTTTGATTGTACCTTCATAGTGTTACGGCAAAATCACAAGATTCACTCACAGGAAGAGGAGATTCGAGAAACAAATGAATTCTTTCTTTGATGCCGGCTGAGGACAGCAGAAGCTGACCCCGAGCTTTTGTGTCCTCCTCCTTAAATACACTTTTTGGAGGCCTTGCAAAGTCCTTGGTTGCCACGGAAACTGCATTCTTTACTATATCACCTCTCTGGAACTTCACAAGGTTTTCCTCAAACATCAGGTTAATTAACACAGGGAACGGGGGTAAGGGTACCAGCCTGTGCTAAAACCATTTGTCTCTCCTTTTATGGTTTTATGGCTAACTGGGAAGGAGTCTGAGGAGTGAGTTTATCTATGGGTTAAGCAGAGACAAACTGAAGACAAACTGGTGCCTAAGAAGAAATAGAGTCACTTTAGCCATATCAATAGGAATACAATATGAGTTTGAATGGATCTTCAGGAGTTCTATGTTCCCTGGGCTTTTTGCTGCTTTCATATCCTTTTTCTTGTTAGTTGTTTGGGAAATACTGAGAGTTACTTAAAGACTAAACAATGAAAATGTCCAAGCTCAAGGATTCTTTCCAGTACAATAGTTTCTCTCAAAGACCAACATTTCTTCCCATCTATCGTTTCCTTAAGTCCTATATGCTAGCAAATATCATTAAATTTCTTTTGTAATTACAGTTCTCAAGCCTGATATGTTGCTTGGTTTCCTATCTCCTATAAATTATTTTTTTCTGTAAATTTAATGGTGGCTACATCGAAGCCGCTTATAATAATATGTGGGAAAATCTTTACGGTTTTTTAAACACGACTGTCAAGTGTTTCATTGAGAAGTCTGGAGGGTTTTGAGTTTTACATTTTAGAGTGTCTATATCTAGCTATTGCATTTCATAGTGTAAATACTTTATATTTTTTGATAAGTGAAATATGAATAATGTGACTAAAGAAATAGTCACTATATAGCTAGCTGGTGGAGCTTTAGTGGAATCTTTATGTATAATTAGCATTCTGAACTTTTTCTCAAGTATAAAATGAAGTGGTTGGTAAGTCATCTTCCAGCTAAAGAATTCTATATCCCCATTGGTCTATACTTGTTTTCTCTCCTTTTCATCTTCAGACAAATTCTAAAAGTGAAAAGCAATGAAGGAAAAAATGTGCCCATTTCCCTCTCCCTTTCTTCCTTTCTTTGTTCATTCGTTTGAATGCCTGTATTCTTTTGTCTTGCCAAAATGCTCAAGGAACTTGAAAAATGAGTAAAATGTCATCCATGTCTTTAATGAGCTCTCCCGGAAGTTCTGAATACGTCATTATTACCAAATCAGTATGTTCTAATTTTTTATATGCTATAATAATGATTCACGCAACATGCTTTGAAAGAGTTTTTACCTTCCTAATGGAGATGAAGCAAAGCTTTGAGCAGGAAGAGAACATCTGGATGAAGCTTTGGAAAATAAGTGAGATTTAGTAGGAGTAAAAGTATATAAAAATGCATTGCAGGCAAAGAAACAGCTTTCAGAAAAGACACGAAGTTATGTAAAGTCTTGTTCATTTCTAGAGAATAGATCTGTCTAGGGTATAAATGTACTGTAGTTTTTTGTTTTTCATTGTTTTTTGCTTTTTGGTAAAAAATGGTAATCAATATGATGGAGAAAAGATTCAATTAATTTTAATTGTTATTGCTTGAGAAAAATTTTTTTTTTTTTTTTTTTTGTAGGTACCGGGGGGTCGACCTCAGGACCTCGCGCGCCAGCAGGCGCCCGTGTCGCTGAGCGATATCACCGGCCCTTTTTCGTATGTGGGTTCCGGGAGTTGAACTCGGGCCCTCACGCTTGCCAGGCAGGCGCTTACGCCGCTGAGCCATCTCACCGGCCCTGAGAAAAAATATTTGAGAATTTGAAATTTCTTATTTGTTAAAGAACTTTATTGACTTGCTTTTATTCATTACTTTCTCTCACCTTTAAAACCATTTGTCTTTATAAAAATTTCTATGGTTCTTATATATGCAGGTACTTTTTATATAATGTTTCATGGTTTTGATTCCATTTCTTTTCATATAAAGCCATAAGAAATTCTTGCAGACTGATTCTAAGATTAACACTCAAGGTACCAAGCATTGTGTAATCAGCTTTCTGATTTTTTTCTACTCAAGTGCATTTCCTACTCCTCAGCCTGACTTATAGGAAAGAAAGAGTGGATATTACCTTTTCAGCATTTCTGATGAAAAGCAAAGGAAACATTTCAACCCAGAAGGCTTACTGAGGAAATGTGATGAGAATCAGAAAGATGATTCTAGAATAGGGAAATAATGTTTGAAAAATTGGGGGTATGTGTTCAGAATTACTGCCACCCAAATCATTGATTAAAGGAAGTTAAAAGGTATGCATAAAAATACTCCGCACTGCTGATTTCCATTTTTGTTCTTTTTTACTTAGTTTGTTTTTGGCATATTATACTCATTCATCTTACAAATATGTCTCCTACTTCTAATTAATTCTAGAGTTTCATCTCAAGTGTCCACTTCCTTCCCACATACAATGAGACTGGTAAATACTGGAAGGCATTTGACCATCTCAACCCATGTTCATTGGGAGGCAATGTATGAGTGCTGTAGACTGGCAAGAGCCAGATGGGGAAGAAACTGACTCAGAAGATAAAGGCAAACAACGAACTACATGCTCAGGGGTAAGAGTGAAGAAACAGAGCTAAATGTCTGACTTTAGAAATTACCTTGTAATTTTAAGCCAAGGCTTGGTGGAGAATGCCAAAAATAGGGCAGCAAATATGTAAAAAGATCAAAACAAAGCAAAAACAAAAACAAAAACTATGTGCAACTTGCTGTGCACCAGAGGTCTCTCTGAGATTACAGAGTTTTCTGATACTAATCTACACTTTCAATAATGCAATATTTTTATTGGCTTGATATTCAAAGATTTTGAGATTCTCGGTCTCTCTCTCCCTTCTCCTGTCTCCCCCCTCTGTGTCTCTCTCTGTGTCTCTGTCTCTGTCTCTGTCTCTGTCTTTGTCTCCCTCCCTCCCTTACTCCTTCCTTCTCTCTCTCTCCAGTATAAGTCTGCTTCTTTTTTGGTAAAATGACAGCAGTGAAATTGTCTGATTCTAAGATCTTACCCACCTCTAGCGGGCTCTGATTTCATTGGTTGATGGGCATGACTGTGGATGGTTTCTGACAATCTGATAGGCTGGAAGGTTCTCCCATCTCTTTCATTAGTTTCTGGACTGATTTGTGTCCAGTTTCTTATGTTTTTGTCAATTCCAAAGATAAAACAGAATTGTTTTTCCAATTGTATTATCTCCAAATCTTTTAAAATTATTATTATTAATGTATTTTATTGTACAGATTGATGTGTTCACAGCAACATTTCTGTATATGCACATCATGATAAAGGCACAAAAATACACGTGTGGAACCATGAAATGGGAGAGAAGACATAGAAACAGCCCCATACACCTTCAGCCACCTGATCTTTGACAAAGAAACCAAATACAAACACCAGAGAAAAAGTCTCTTTAACAAATGGTGTTGGGTACACTGCTTACCATGTTGCGAAACATGAAGTTAGACCGTATTTCTAAAATCAAATAAAAATGGGTCAAAGACCTAGATATAAAAACTGAAACTTTGAAGCTGCTGGAACATAACAGCAAAAACACTTGAAGTCATAAGCACAGGCAAGGACTTCTGAACAGAACTCCAATAGCATAAGAAATAATACAAGCAATCAACAAATGGGACTACATCAAATTAGAAAGCTTCTGCACAGCAAACAAAGTAATCAATAGAGTGAAGAGACAACATACAAAATGAGAAAAAATTTTGGCAACTACTTTTCTGATAGAGGACTAATATCTAGAATATACAGAGAACTCAAAAAAATTAACACCTAATGCTAACAATATTAAAAAAACAGGCAAATGAACTGAATAGACATTTCTCAAAAGACGTATAAATGGTCCATAAGTACATCAAGACTGTTAATAATCTTTGTACATAACAGAAACTCAAATCAAAACAACTCTAAGGTTCCATCTTGCTCATTAGAATAACTATCATCAAGAACACGCGCACACACACACGTATGCACACGCACACACACTCAAAGAAAACAAATGCTGGTGAGGATGCATGGAAAAAGAATCCATGCTGCACTGTACATAGGAAAGTGAAGTAGTATAACTGCTATGGAAATCAGTATGGAGATTTCTCAAAAGACTAAAAATGGGAATTCCATGTGATCCAGGTATACCTCTTCTAGGTATGTTCCTACAAGAATTTCGGCCATCAAACTGTAGTGATACATGAATACCCATATTTATAGCAGTACAATACACAACTCTGGTAAAAAACTAGATACAGATAAATGGATAAAGAAAATATGGTATATATACAGAATGTAATTATATTCAGCCACAGAGAAGAATGAATACTAGTCATTTATAGGAAAATGGATGGATATTGAAACCATTACGTTAAGTGAAATACGTCAGATAAAGTTAAATATCCCATGGTTTCTCTTATATGAGAAATCTAATTATAAATAAAGAGCAACATAAATTCAGAGTATTTGGAGTGGGGAAAGGGAATTGGGAGAAGGGAGAGAAGAGAGGGTAGGATGAGAGAAGAGGGATTCAAAACTGTCAAGATATATTATGTACAGAAAATACAGTATTCAAATTTTAAAAATTGTACTACAATAAAAAACACATTACTCCTAATACTCCTCAAAATACTACAGATTAGTACACATTTATCCCATTGTTCTTCTACTTTTGGAAGCAGCTCTGGTTCGATTTTGTCATGTCCTTAGTTGCATTCTTATGGTTGATTCAATGTCCTAAATTAATTAAAAATATTTACCTTTCATAGTCATTTTGACTTTAGGGAAGAGCCAGAAATTGCATAATGTAAGATCTGGAGAATGAAATGGATAAGGACACACCATACATACTTTTTTCTACCAGCCTTCCTTTCTTTTGGATGGCAGTTGACAGCAGCATTCACTGTATTTTTTTTTTCTATATTTTGTAAAGACACTTATGAAGGAGGACGTCCAGAACTGCTTCAGAAAGTTGCAAGAACAATGGGATGAATATAGTGTGTTTGAAGTGGGGGAGAGCATTTGGCAGGGAAATAATGACTGTGTGCTTTTTACTGCAATAATGTTTTTTTTTTTTTAGACAGAGTCTCGCTATGTAGTTCAGGGTCGCCTGGACTCACTATGTAGCCCAGGCTGGCCTCAAACTCGTGGCAATCCTCTTGCCTTGGCCTCCCGAGTGCTGGAATAACATGTGTGCTCCACCAGGCCCGAATAAAATTTTTAATTAAATAGCTACCATGTATTTTTATCACCACTTGTATGCTTCCAATTTCCCAAAGCAAATGTAAATACCACATATTGCAAACTTGCACCAATAAAAAGATTGTTGAAAGCAAGAAAGTTAATAAAAATTGGCAACAGAAAATAAATGTAAGATCGGAGAAGAAAAAGGATGTTTTCAGAATCCATCTGTATTTAAATGAAATTAAAAAGATGAAAGAAATACTGACTATACATTTTTGCCTATAATTTAAATTATATCAAGACTTTAAATATATTTGTTATAGACATTGTCAGTATGACAATACTAATTTTACTACAATAACTATATGATAAAGAGAATTTTAAAAACCTAAATTATAATGTATAACCAAAAATATGTTTTGGGAAATATTGAGTATTTTTGGAGCTAGTTTGCTGATATTTTACAGTTCACCCAGGAATGCTTAGATACCACTCTTTCTTCATTTTTCCTTATCCAGGCATTCATTCCCCAAAAAGGATTTTGTAGGAAAGAAGCAATAGCCAAGTGAGAAATAAAATTCTACTTTATTAGCCTCTGGACAAGTTCCCGGGTTTTATATACATGTACCAACTCCCCATAATGAATGTAATCATTATAATGCTAATAAAAATTTAAAAATTTAAAGAAGTGCTGGGTGTGGTGTCACAGGCCTGTGATCCCGGCACTCCAGAGGGTGAGGGAGGAGGATTGTTGCAAGTTCGAGGTCAGCCTGGGTTACAAAGTAAGTTCAAGGCCAGCCTGAACTGCATAGCAAGTCCACCCTGTCTTAATCAGACCAAAAAAAAAAAAAAAAAAAAAAAAAAAAAATTAAAGAAGTAAAAAATCTTATAATTAAAACAACAATTTTATCTGGTGAATATTGTACTAGAAATTGGAAATTAGATTTTAAGAGGTTCATTCAAATTTTTTGTTTATAATTTTTTCAGTTTTATTTTTTATTAGTGCCAGTTTGCATTATGTAATGATTATATTCCTTGCTACTTGATTTAATACTTGGCTGTAGGAGATTAATATTCCAGCTTCAGGCTTGGAAATAATGCCAACCTCAGGGAGAGGCCTTGCCTTTTATGTACTGTGAAGAAATAGCTTCTACCATCTCATTGCCTATTAATGGGCATAGAAAGCAAATATAAGAGGATTTTTTAATGGTTGCTGACCTTTAAAGGTCAACAAAATAATAGTAAAATGGCAATCAAGTTTTGTAAACTCATAGGGCATATAAATGTGCTCTCTTTATGGGCTGGTGATTGGTCATGGGAAGAAAATATTCAGCATGCTTTTACATATAGAAAATTGGAAACAAAGTGATTAAGCATCTAAATGGAAAGAAGTGACATAACCAAGACATGAGAATAGAACTGATGACTCAAGGGTATGATTAGCAAGTCAAATTCCCAATGCCCCTGACTAAAGAGTGGCAGATTATACGCCTCCCACAAAATACTTTGTGTGAGTTTCATGATTGCAAAAGAGCCAGAAAGGGTTATCTGTCTCCATCAAACTATTTTTCCTGTTCAATCTTTGATGGATCTTGCATTGCACCAAAGCTTTTAATAACACAATTAAAACTATGATTTCCCTTGCTTGTGTCAGAGGTCAAAATACATTGGCTTAAAACAGACTAAGACCAAAATTGGCATGTCTAAAGTATTTAGTTGTAAAGAATCAGAAAAAAAAAAAAACAACAAAAATTTGAGAGGAAATCTCTAGTGTTACCTACATTTTGTTTTGCCAATTAAGTACATTAAAACAAAAAACATTAAGTCCATAACAATATTACCATTACTGAAAGGGTGTTTTAACTTTATTGTGAACAAAATTGGTGAATGAGTTGATATTTGGACCAGATGACAAAGCCTTCCCTAAGTAGCTGGACTTTGCTTGCCATACTGAGTATAAATGCTTGCTTTTCTTTATCCTGAAAAGTAAAACAGGAAGGGGAGAAAATTATAATTAAAATAAATATCAACCCAGTAAAAATATTCTAGTGTTTGCAGGGAGTTCTTTTCTTTAAGTTTCTAGCCAAATATTTCTCAGAGTATTTAGGAAATGAAATCTTAAAGATGCTCATCATGTTTAAACACTAATGACAGACCACTAAATAGAATATAGATGACAAATGAAGAAAATCTGGCTGAGTCTCTTTTCATAAATCATAAGCAGGACAGTGCTTAAGAATTAGAAACCAGTTGGTCACTTCTCATGCTTGTACAAAACAGTCATTTTAATAAAAAATCAATTTGAAGCACCTGCAGCAGGAATGTTAAGTAGCAGTGAGTACAGATTGTCAGCAACAATTTCCTTCAAGCAACTGTAATTTTGTCTATCTTAACGATTTACTTTGAAAATGAGAGGAATTGGCTCCATTTGTATTTTGATATGATATAATTAAAGTATATCAAACTAATTATGAAATATAGTCAAATTGGCACAATCACACTTTTATGCACAGGTTTTACATTGCATTTTATACACACAGAAATCATGAAAATTAATCCAAAATACATGCAAAAATGATATTAGTATCTTTAAGTAATGTATAATACTGAACTACAGATTTCTTTAAAACTTTGTTTTTATTTGTAGAAATACTGATTCTTTTAAAGAAATTTTAAGCAGTAGTCTGTACATTCAAAAGCTATTGTTTTCCTGTGAGAAAGAAATTTAAATCAGAATAAATATACATTTTTTTTAACTCCTTGATGATTTGGGTTGCACAGATACTGGAATTGTTCTGGATATAGAACACTGGGAGAAGCATAGATGTTATTACAAATGGTAATTTTTATTCTTTATTCAGTGTTTTTTGCTTGTATAAGTCCCTAAAATTCTCATATATATTTATCACTGTATCTATAGACCTTGAAACTAATCCATATTTTTCCTCTTATGATCTTGTCAGCCTTTGGAGCTGGCCTACATATGGAGAGTAATCTAATGCTTGAAAAGTGCAAAAGCCATTACCTTATGTAGTGTGCCCAACATCCCTGCTCTTTTCTTTATTTTACAAGTTTTAAATAAATGAGGCTTAGAAAGGTTGAATGGCTCAGCCGTATTCACATAGATATCATGAAATGTGGTACCCTAGGTTTTCTATTATAACATATCACCATTTCATTCCATTATGTTAAGCTCTAAGTCTGGTCTTGAAGATGGAGCAGATGAAGGGAGTACATATCCTTCAAACTGAAGCCTGGGGCGGGGGTGACCTCCTCAGTTCACATGTCAGTTCAAGATGCCAAATAGGAGGAAAGAGACTGAAAAAAAATGTTTTCCACCTTTTGTGTTAAAGCCAGATTTAAGAGAAAAAAAAATAACTATATTTGTAAGTCTTAGTTTCAGAATATATCATAATTAAATGTTTGTTAATACAAAGAAAAAATAACTAGATTGTTATTAACTATTAAATATTTTACTGAAAAATGTACTTTTAACTGTCACCCAAATATGGATTTGGTCTTTCCTCTATGTATTTTTAACTCATTTCTTATTTTCTGTTAGGTTAAAACTTCTGTTAAAAAAATATAATTGAAAGTCTGTTACGCTGAGACCACTCTAGTGTCCTGGATTCTTACATGGGCAAATCACACCCAACTCAGTGTAAATAGCAGGTGCTTGGCCGGTCAGAAACCATCAACTAACCGCTAACTGAGGGCTTTCCACCAGAATGATCCAAATCAGGTTTTACTTGAACCAAATGCCTCATCATGGCACTTGTGCCTTCACTTTATGATGGTCTTCCCCATATGCTCCTTATGTAGTGCCCTAAGCCTCTCGTGCTCAGTAGCTGCCCAATACATGAATTGCTGTTTGCATGAATAAATTTGTTAATAATTTAATGTGCTTCAGTTTACCTTTTAACACATATTTCCCTAATTTGAAAGTTATATATCTCTGTGATTTCTCCTGAAATTTTTTCTAATGTGCTTTTAAAAGAATTGTATAACACTTGATCACCTATGTATCTTGAATTGATTCTTTCTACCTCCAGAATCTCTTAAACATGCAGCTTATTTTTGATGTACTGACTTTTACTTTGCAAAATAAATCATTATAAAATCATGAGGCATATAGAACATGGGATAAAACTCTAGAGAATTGTTTTGTCACCTGATATGGATTAACTACACGATGTCAGTAGCCTTTACTTTTCCATACGAATAACTAGAGATTATTTAAACACAGACATGAATAAGAAACCCTTCATTATGAAATAAAATAAAAGGTTAGACTTCAATAAAATTCTGCCTAGAAATATAAGACATGAGCAAAAAGCCCTTAAATTAATGATTAAGAGCTCAGGGTGTAGCTCACTCTTTCAGTGCATGCCTAGTATGCTTGAGGCCCTGGGTTCAATCCCAGGCACTGCAAAAACAAAGAAACAAAGAAAAATAGTAACCCCCAGCCCATAAAAACCAAAACCAAATCAAAACAACAAGATAACTGTGATTCAATATTTTTATATTTTTTAGGCAGAAGTATAACTTCTATACAATAAAAATATAAATTGAACTAATCATAAGTATAGTTTAGTGCAATTTTCTATATTCATTTATCATCCAGGTAAGGGGTAGACAACTTCCAGAACTCCAAAAGTCTCCTTATGATCTTTTTCATTCAATATTCTCTACCAGTAGTAACCACAATTTTGAAATTTTTGGCTGTAGATTAGTTTTGACTGTTACTGAACTTTACAAAAATTGAATTCCAATGTAAGTACTATACCATGTCTGGCTTTTTTTGCTCAGTATATGTATGTAAGATTTATCTATATTGTTTCATGTAACTGGTCAGTGGATTATTACAGAGTATGGTATTCTAAAAGCACACATTTGATTCAACATTTAGATTTTTTTTTACTAAAACCTAAGAAAGATACCGTAGTCTAATATTTCCATAACATTTATAATAACAGAAAGTTGAAGTTAAGAAAAGATTTTATAAAAGATTTTTATCAGTGTAATTTTCTGTGTTCTACTTTTGTTTTACAGTGCCCTATTTATTGTAATAAAGTATTTCCTGCTTTGTTTATATTCTCTCCCATGAGAGAAAATTTATTATCTTTATTTTACAGATATAAAGAAATGGTTTTCATGAGTTCTATTTGAGAAATGCATTCATCAGTGAAACAAGGTATGTTTTCTTATTTATATCAGTCATGTAGTATCTAAGCTGCACATGGAATATTGAGGAATTGATGAAATAAAAGGTGAGAATAAATAATTACATTTAATTTTCATATTTGTATTGTTAACTGAATTCTAAAAATCTAATAATTATTACTTAGCATACTTGTTGAGATTATAAGAAATATCAGTATTGATGATAATCTATCCAATGTAAAAAAACAGTGACTAAAATTGTAAACAATGTAACTAATAAAATATCCTTATTGTCAAAAGAAAAACAATTATAATGTTCACCAAATTTAGACTTGATCAAAATAAAGGAAAATTAAAACAAATTGTTTCTAAAATTGACCTAGGTACATGGGAAATTTCTCATAAAATGAAACTCAAAATAAGAAATGTTATATTTGGTAAAATCAGATGTCATTAAATAAACCAATAAATTTATTGCAAAGTGTATTTGGAAAAGAATTATCCAAAAGAGTGTAATTTTATAAAATTCAAGAGAAAATAGGAAAAATTGTAAGCTTCCAATCAAAAATTAACTCCATAACAAGCAACTAAAATTTTGCTTAAGATGAAGCAAAATAATTAAGATATTAATTTGTTTTATTGAACAAATTCTAGGTTTACTCAGTCTGGCTAACATAATAGCTGTGAAATAACCCAGTCTACTTTAGTCTTCCTTTCCAAGATACACTATTCATACGTTCTTTTTCAGTTCATAATAAGAAGAGGTCATTGCTTCTGTGGCATTCTTATGCATTTATAAGGCAGGAAAGAGAGAGAGACAGAGCTAGAGCAAAAGCGAGAGAGAGCAAGAGACAGAGAGCGAGAGTGAGAGAGAAAGAGAGCGAGAGAGACTGCTAATCATGACATGTTAACTTGCCTGAATTAAGCAACAACTAACATATTAGTAAAATACACTTTTGGATAATGTCTGCGGGGTGCTATCAGAGGCGACTGTCACGTATGCCAGACTGAGGGAGAAGACCCAGCATGATGTTAGTGGCAACACCTAATAGGCTTGCAATCTGCATAGAATGAGGGAAAGAAAGGAAATTAGTGCACATTTGAAAAATTGCATTCTGCTTGAGGGACTGGCAGACATCAGATTCAAGCTTATTTAGCCTCTGACGTAGATGCAAAACAGCAGCTTTTCTGGGAACTTAGAAGCCTTCAGTTCTGGACCAGAACTTTATCCTTGAGTCTTCTTGTTCTGTAACTTCCAGTTTCTTGGATTTAGCAACTATGGGATCCTGTGGCTCTCCAGTACACAGATGACCTCTGGCCTTTGGTCTTGTAAGCTTGCCAAAAGAATCCCTTTGATATATATATCAAATATATATATATATATATATATATATATATGACATATATCAAATATATCTCAAATATATATATATCAGATATATATCAAATATATATGTCAAATATATATATATCAAATATATATACCAAATATATATATATCATATATATATCATATATATATCAAATATATATATAAATATAAATAAATATATGTATATATTCAGCTTGTCCATCACTGGAACAAATGCCCAAGAGCCACAGTTTAAAGGAGGAGAGGTTTATTTTGGCTCATAGTTTCAGTAGGTTCAGTCCATGGCTAGCTGGCTCCAAAGAAGCAGTGGCATGGTGGAAGGGCCTGGCAGAGAAAAGCTGCTCATGTCATGGCAACCAGGAAGTAGAGAGAGAAGGGAGAAGCCAGGGACAAGAATATACTCTTCTAAGCTTTATGCCCCCAGTGACCTAATCCTTTAAACCAGGCCCCACTTCACAATTTGAGACTTTTGGGGGACTTTTTATTTATTTATATTTTTTTTGTGGGTACCGGGGGGTCAACCTCAGGACCTCGCGTGCCAGCAGGTGCCCGTGCGACTGAGTGATATCACCGGCCCTTTTTTTTTTCATATGTGGGTTCCAGGAGTCGAACTCGGGCCCTCGCGCTTGCCAGGCAGGTGCTTACGCCGCTGAGCCATCTCACCAGCCCTGGGGGACTTTTTAGATGAAAGTCTGTTCTATTGATTTTGTTCCTCTAGGCAACCTAGATTTCAGATTCAAGCTTCTTTAACCTTCCTAAACCTGTATTGGTTGGTATCATATTAACTGTATTGGTACCTGTATTGGTAATAACCTATATGGTTAATACAGAAGGCAACAGGCAAAAAGGGCAAAATCTAAAGTGACATTAGACTAGTTAAATCTATGCATCTTCCCCTTTATTTCATTGTCCTGATCTGGATTGCTTAGCCACTCAATTGAATGTCAGTGTTTTTCTATCTAGAGAGTAGATGGGTATAAAGGAGAAGTAGATTTTGAATGATGTGAGGAAACTAATCCAGTGTCTACTACCTGGTTTGACTGTTCTCTTTGAAATATGAACAATGAATTAAATTGACCTAAATGAGTTCTTTACATGAATAATTTATATTAAAGTTTATACAAAGTTTATAGTCTAAAATTCTTGTGTTTATAAATAGAAAAAAATGAATTCACAATGCAAAATGGCAGCATAGACTTCCACTGGTCCAAATGCTGGAAAAAAAATGGAGATGAGTTTCTGGCCACATGAGTCATTGTAAAAAGCAGGATGTTAGGAAGGTATTTACTGGTAGTCAATGAAGTTACACTAAGTAGAGTAACAATTTAATTTTAGAATCCATGAAAAACTAAGTATATAGAGAAATAGTGACAGCCATGGAAGATTCCCATCCCATACACTGCATCAAATATAAGTGTTGAGGGCTACCAGTTTCTCTGGAATGCTGATTATCTTTTAAATTTGTAGTTGTTGGATATTCTGTATCCTGAATTTACAGAGATTGTGTCTTGTTTAAGATGATTGTTTGTGCTAAACTCAGCTCAAATTTGTAAACCTAATCCAAAATTGATTAATTGTTCTTTTGCTGATTTTTCTTAGATTACATGTGTAACCTTGTTTTCTCAGTTTTTCTTCCTGGACCTATGATACCTTGTTCAAACATTTATAACATGCATTGATTTTATTTAAAATTTTTATAACATCATATTTGCCTTATATTTGTTGATCCCTCAATTTTGTTTTTTTAATTTTTGATTTTTAATTTTTTATTAGTATATGTTTGCAGTACATAATGATTACATTCCTTGTGGGGAGTTGGTAAATGTACATAACACATTTCAATTTCTTTCTTCATCCACTTCTTCTCCCCTCCCTACTCCCTCTCTCCATCTTTCAGTCCCCTTCCCTTCTGCCTTGCTCCCTATTTCCTATTATCTATCAGGACTAGTTTCTGCAACTATGGTAGCACCACACAGAGGAAGAGCTGTTCCTAAGCTCATTTCATAACAAATCCATTAGATTCTTATGAGATGGTTTGAAAGATGTGCTGTTTTCTATATGGACATTCATAGATGTGGACTGTTCATATTGAAATTAATGAAGCTTGAAGAAACACGTGAGGAAATACCTATTTTTTAAATTTTAGCAACAGCCTATATACACATAATAGCCATATTCAGATTTTATACTATTTCAAAGGGTTCCTGGGTGTAAGTCAAATAGACTTTATAAAAATCTTTTTGCTGCTAATAGATTCATTAGCTGTGAAGAGGCTTTCCCCCAAGGCTTTAAAAAAGAAATAATCATTCTACATTTAATTATGTATTTCTTACATTGCTACTCATTTGATGGTCTGTAAAAATGGCATTTCATATATAAAGATTCATAATGTTTCTTCCAGAGGTCAATGGATCCAAGACCTGGAGAGTATAAATTAATTCCATGCATCTTAAGAAAAGCTATTTATATACGTTTTGTCACTTCCACTACCAGGGGCAGCATTAAATACCAAGTGGATCCTTATATGAATTCAGTAAAAAAGTACCAAGGACAAAAAAGATGTCACAAGAGAAGCAAAGTTGCTGATGTTTTCGGCGCTTTAAGGGTATGCATAAGGCTTGCATTCAATAAATTCTATGTCCCGGCATGTGTGAAGATTTATTTAAATGTGTATCAGGAGTATATATATGGACCCATACATATACATGCCTGTGCTTATGTTTGTGTATACATTCATGCATGTGATGACAAGCATATGGATCCTGGGACAGGGATTATGCATACATAAAAGACCAGAAATTCTCAAGAAAAAAATCACTGGACAAACTTGGCAGGATGGCCATCCTTTAGTGCTAAGCTATCAAAAAACAGACGTTATCTGGTGAGTCCCCAGACAATATCTTGGTTAGTTAAGAATTTTCAAATAGGAATTCATATTTGGAGGAAAGATAAATAGGATACATGGTCCTCATCTAGGATTAGCGGTTCTTGTGATCAATCACTTAAGAATAGGTACAAAGAGGACAGCAGGGAAATGTTGACAAAATTCCTACCATCCTTTTGCTTATAATCTGGTAGAAGAAAATCAATAAGCTAAGCAATCCAAATATATTTGTATTAGTTGATAAGTGGTATCAAGGAAAAATAAATGCAACGAGGGGAGAAAAGATAGTGGATTGAGGAAAGTTCACTACAATTTTAGTTGAGATGGTTGTGGAAGACCCTAGTGTAGAGGTGGCGTTTGATAAAAAGCATGGAATAGATGTGGGAGTAATCTCTGCCAATATCTGATGAGAAGAATTCCAAGAAAAATAAAGGGACAATTCAAATTTCCTACCTTGAAAATATGCCTGAATGATAGCAAGGTGACAAAAGTGGGACCATGTAAGACATCAGGGACTTTTGAATAGAGAAGTTAAATGATCTGATGTAACAGATCACCCTCATTCCTTTGTTAAGAATATTCTGATGGATGCCAGGATAGAACCAGGGAGAAGCTATTGTAATAATCCTAGCTAGAGGTGATGATGACTTGGACTGAAGTGGTAGCAGAGAAAATGATAAGAAATGTTGTACTCTGAAAGTAAAGATGAGAGAATTACCTAATGAAATAAATATGGGATCCAGAAGGACTCCATTTTTTTTGGAGTAAATCATGAGTAAATGGCATGATTTTGTTATTAAAAATAAAATGGGTATGTTTGTAGGAGCCATAGACTTTAGGGTAAAGTTAGGATGTTCTCTTTTGGGCATATTATGTTTTAAATGCCTAAAAGATTCAAATGGGGATAATAATTACCAGATGAATATGTGGATCTAGAGTTTGAAAAATATAAATATATTTAGTTGGAAAGACTTAGAATTTATATACCAACTATATAGATGTCATTTAAAGTCTTGAAGTGGAGTCACAAAAATAGCCAGAATTCAAAATTTGAAAGTGATATGATATTTAACATTTATTTTGTCCAATATTCATAGTTTCACTTTAGATAAAAATACATAAATAACAGTCCAAGTAAAATTTTTATATTATAATGCAGTATGCTGTTATTGTAGTTTGGCACAGAATACGTAATCATTACTTACCGCTTTTATTGTTAAATACACACTCTTGTTTAGTAAGTAAATGAAAGTACAGGAGGTGACCATTATCTGATCGTATTGCATGAAGATCATCTAGGAGGACTGATTCAAATCAGTGTCAGTTCAGTTATCAGCAAAGCCATTGCAGCACCCTAGGCACTAAATGTCCAGGAGATGATTATCTGGGGTGGGAGCGGACACAGTCACGCACTTCTGAGAACTGTGTGATGAAGGTGGCAGCACAGAGGAGAAAATGATCTCTATGACAAAGATGGAAGGGTGCCATAGTGA
The DNA here is from genome assembly GCA_028451465.1 of Erethizon dorsatum. Taxonomy (NCBI): domain Eukaryota; kingdom Metazoa; phylum Chordata; class Mammalia; order Rodentia; family Erethizontidae; genus Erethizon; species Erethizon dorsatum. The sequence goes on along the minus strand of CM051823.1, from coordinate 134,067,198 downwards.
CAACATTTTACTAATACTGTGACAACACTTAAAAGTTGTCACACGGAAGTTTCACAAAAGTTGTCACATGAAATTTTCTGCAGGTCTGTAATTCTAACTCCGTAAATTGCTTATCATTTTATGTGTTGTTCAGATTGGTTTCTCAAAGCCAGCATACAAGGAAAATGCAAAGATCATTTAGATATCTTTTTCTGGGCTATAGATTTCTTACTGTCATCACCCGCAAGGCATGATAGCACAAGTGAAAGATGGGCAAGTATTAGGGAAACAAGAGAAAACTATAGACGAGGAGTAAGATGCTTTTACTTCTATGAATTCCTCACTACTTCAGTTCAGTGAGAATTTTATAAAATTTCAGTCATTCTTCATTTATTGACTATAATTTTCCCTCCATGGAAGCATACAGTAAATACTGCCGTGAATCATTAAAATCCAAGACTAAGGGAACTGTATATTTTATGCTGTGTTTAAAAAAATAGACTTTTTGCAGAAATCTCCTAGGACAATGAAATTGTAGAAGATGGATAGGAGACTTAAAGAGAATCCAGTCTCAACAGGATTGTTCTACTCTTCAAGAAGGTGACAAACACCAGGAGTCAATCAAAAACAGCATTCTAAAAAAACACACTTAAACAAATACCATTAGCTATTACAAAGTATTACATTGATTAAAATAATTTTAGTTTGTTTCTTTCTCTGGTTCTTATCAAATATCAGTGCTCATTGAAAAGAATAAACAATTGTTATCATTTCCACATTATTGACAGGAAATGTTTTTTAGCCTGCTATAACTATAAACTTAGTAAGTTAGCAGTAATATTCTATGTAGTGCAGGTACAAACACAACTTAATTTTCTCAATTCTCTAGTTGTTAAACTGTAATTAAAATTGCCTAAGGCATATATTCTTGTGGAAACTTTAATTAAAGATTCATTTTTCAATTTAGGGTCAATAGATCCTAAAAGAAATAAACTTTCTTTTCTTTTAAAATGGGCAGGTGTTTTTCAGAATGTTATTATTATTACTGGTAGTAGCATTAAACATTTTGGAGATTGAAAATAATAACTGTAGGAGAGAAATATTTTTAAAAAGTCCAGACGGATCCGCATGAAGAGTTTGCATAATTGATTTGAAACTTGTCCTTTCATTTTAAGATTCAAGCAAGATTAAAATTTTCCCTCCTGGGAATCTATCCTCAGAATGTGTTCTACAAAGTAAACTTTAAATATGAGATTAATATTAGTTCTGATGTAATTGTGCATGAAGACTGATTTTTTTAAATACTTGGAAACCATTAACACAGATAATGTTAAAAAGGTTTCTTTACATATGACTTTGCAGTCTTTAGTAAGTAAAAGTGCACAGTAAATCCCTAGGGAAACACAGTCTGCGGTGTCCTCAAAATTTATTTGAATACAAACACTTTTTATTTCTAAGGTAATCTTATGGGAATAATTTCTCATTTGGGAAATAATGCTTTAATGTGGATTCGGCCGGTCCAGCTCATTCCTACTACAGGCCTGGTTGCTGACACCAGTTCTGATTTTCTTTTACTCTCTGTTAAATTGAGGATATATATATATATATATATATAGATATATATATATATATATATATGTAAATATACAATGTTAAATATATAATGCTACATATATATGTAAATATAAAATGTTAGATATCCATTGCTGTAAAACACACCTGAAATAAATCAAATTTTAAAAAATATTTATTTTGGCTGATAGTTTTAGTCCATGGTGGCAGCACAGTACGTCACAGTGGAGTGCATGGCAGAGGAGACTTGTTCATATCCAGGTAGCCAGGAACCAAAGACAGAGAGAGGAAGGGGCTGGATTCCCAATAACCCTTTCAACGGCACCCCCGAAGACCTAACATCCTCCCCCTAAGTGCTACCTTCTGGTAGTGGCATGGGCTGATGACACATCCTTTAACTCAGGGGTCTTTTGCAGATATTAAAGTTCTGAAATGCAGCATATATACTCTATGAGTATAACTTGTTTGGTTTTATGTACTTTTCTTTGAAAAACTTAGCAGGAAAAATAAAATGAAGCTATTATGTAATAGCCACTGAAATTATCTTTAATAGTTTTATGTATTCAAAATTGTATTACTTGTATGTGTTATAAATATATTTTTAAACCTATATATTTATCTCAGATATATCCTGTACTAAATGCAAGCATAGTTTCAAATTTACTTTTATAGCTTAAAATTTTATATTTACAGGAATTACTGAATAGGGTCGTGCTAGGTAGTTAGTGTTGCCTTATCCCATTATTTAGTGTCATTGGAATGAAAATCAATGTGTTTTTTCACTGGAAAAAAGATAAGATACAAGTTAAATGTTAAAGTGAGATACAAATATTTAAAAAGTAGCTAGTAACTAAACCGAAAAAGGAAAAGCCAGAAAGAATTACTTGGTTCTTTGAGTCTGGAGACCGATCTCAAAAGACATCACTTTATATATCTATAAACTTATTTCTGTACATTTTCAATCCTTCCTCACTCCTTCCCTCTGTCCCTCCATCCCTCCCTTCTTCCCTGTCTCCCTACATTTCTTGCTTTTCCTGTATCTGATTATCTTTCTCTATATTTATAATTAAGCATATATCTCTATCTCTATGTCTATATCATATCTAATAACTATTTATATTACCTACTTTCTAACCAGGGAAGGGAGGGACTCTTTAAGGAGGTGAGAATAAATAAACTAAGAGTGAGCTCTGGGACTTTCTGGAGGAAAAGCATTTCAGGCAGAGGGAGCAGCAAGTGCCAAAGCCTGTGCTTGACCTGCAAGAAGATCAGCAATGGAGAGTGCAGCTATTACACTAAGTGGTGGAAGATTGATGGGAAATATGGTACAAATCAGAAGATAGATTATGTAGAAATTTGCTGTTTTCTAAGTAAAATGCAAATTTTGTGGAAATTTTGTCTTCTCTCTAATTTTGAGTTCAGAGTCTATTACAAAGTTTGATTCACTTCATGAAAGGGTCAGTCTCATTCCAATTTGTATAACAAAGGTTGTAGCAAGAGAAACAGGTGGTCAACTGATTTCGGGCTGAATAGACTTGTGGACACTACACCCGTAACTGATTCTTTTTATCATTACTTTTCTAGTATACACAACTGTCATCTCTCCACGCAAATTCAGAATGTGATACTTCAATTTTTCTTGCTTAAAACTCTTTAATAATCTATCTCTAGTGCACCTTTTAGTCTACTCAGTAGCCTTTTGTGATCTCACATCTTTCCCCTTCTGTGTTACCTCTCCCTTACTCTTACTGGTTAGGCTCAGCTAGTGATAAAGTTCTTAAAACTTCCTGCTCCTCTCTGTAAAATCTTACTGAACATGTCTGGATCTTTGAATATTTTTTCCTTTTCCTGGAATGTCTTTGCAAGACATTTGCCTGGTTAATATATTACTTTTTATGTAGTAGTAAGCACAAGAATCCTCTTCTTTAAGAAGTCTTAATTGACTTCTGCAGGAGATTATGTGCTTTTTTTGTTTTCTTTCTCCACTGCCATAAATATCTTTTGCCTATCTTTATCATTATCTTTATCACATTTTAAAGTAAGTTTGCTGTTAAATGTACAGCTTTGTTCTATTTAAAATTGTGCTATGAGTTCTACCAGTGATTTTCCATCAACAGCAGATGTGAGGGTGAATTTGGAAATGTCTAAGAATGTTTTTGTTGTTAAAATTATTAGCCAGGCACTACAATCAGTAAGGGGTGAAAGGTGTTAAATTTCTCATGAAATGCAAGATTCTTAGTGAAAAATTATCCCACTCAGCACACCAATAGATAACCCCTCTCCACCCCTATAGTGTATCCATTCAAGAGAATACTATGTAGCCTGTTTAAAAAAAACAAAAGGCAAGTCTTTATGGAAAAATGTGTATTATTATAAAAACTTAGAAGTCAAAATAACAATTATAGTATTATCTGGTTTGTAACTAGTACTAAGCTTTTACTGTTATTAGTACTGATAATTAACATGTTTTGTTCTAAACATAGAGGAATAAAGTATATGAACCAAAATATTAATGATGGTTTATTTTGGGGTGCAATGAATTATCATTGTACATTATTTTTATCTGAAATGTTTATATTAAAATATTTTATTTGAAACAAAAATTTTATTTTCAACATTTTATTTATTTTTTTATAGGAATTGCTTACAGGAATTGTTTACGTGCTTGTGAGGAGAAGGCAGCACATTTCCAGCGTGGCGTCCCTGCAGGTGGTGGTGAAGTACGGCAGAACCTCAGTGTAGCAGAACCTAAATGCAGCCTTACCAGCTACATGAGGATGTTGTTTGAGCTCAGCCACAGCCCTGAATTTCCTGCACTCAGTCATGAAAAAATGCTGAACAAACCAAGTATGGAATATTCCAGAAAATGACTGGCCTGTAACTTAAGCCTCTGGTTCTCTACAGGCAGACACAGCCTGGAAAACCATTCCAACAGTGGGTGGGGTATAATGCATGATTGCATTGAAACATTTTGTGAAAAGAAAAATTATTAGAACTATAATTATTGGGGTCCTAAGGAGACAGATATGCAGAGGTTCTTTGTAATAGTCTCATGATTTATCTCATGAAACATTTATAAAATAAAAAATAAATAATAACATCCAAAAGAATGTGAAAAACTCTAATGCTTTAAAGATGACAACAAAACAATAAAAGGAACAAAAATAAAAATTGTGAAAACCATCTGGTCTACTGAAAGCTGTGTATACAATTTCTGGATATTTGTGCTAATTAAAGATAAAAATAAATACTTTATACTATAAAAAAAGAAAAAGTAAGAAACTTTTATTATGGCAAATACCAAGATTTTGGTTTTTGTTATTGTGATGTAGGCTAATCTATCTTCGTTACTAAAACTAATGAGAACGTGCAGCCATACTAAAGCTTAAATTTTGTGGTACTGATTTGGTAGTTGGTGTCCAGAAAACTAATAATATAATCTAAAAAGGTAGAGATCTATACTGGTAAATGTGTCATCTCCTGAAGTTTGGAAGATAAAACGGGATAGAAAACGGAAGAGAGATAGAAGTGCACATAATCACCATTGGCAGTGCTCAACAAGATGTGACAAGAAAGAAGTGGTGTAAGTGCATGAAAGTATTAATCAATTTGCAAGTAAAGATAAGTGAAATATAGAAATCTCTGAAATTCAGGTCTCTATCTTCAGCAAACCATAGCCCACTGGGCAAATCAACCCTCCATCTAATTATTGTAAAAATTGTATAGCGTAACACAGCCACTACCGTTAGTTAGGTATTGCCTGTGGCAGAAATAATACAATCCCACAGTGACTACAGACATTTCATGGTCCTTAAAATTTAAAATATTTACTATCTAACCCCTTCCTAAAATTATGTCAATCCCTACTTTATGGAATTAATTATCTATAAATAGAATTGAATATTCTATGGAGCAAAAGATTTATTTGTTTCCTTCTACTTGGCTTATAAGGAGAGAGTAAAGTAAGAGTGAAATATTGGTCATTCTTTTAAAAAAAAAAGTATTTCTGCCTGACCTCCCATGTTCTCTCTTTACTTGCTAGCATGACTGTGAAAACGGCTGAAGCTCACAGCATCACAGGATAGAGACTGAAGTACAGAATCACTGCCTAGGGTCCATCTATGCAGGATAAAGGCCAGACCTATACTGTATTTGAGTAACAAACTTTGGTTGTCATAAGGAACTGAGATTATGGGGCTTAGTCTATCTGTATCTATGTCTATCCTGCACTGCAATTTGATTTAAACACAACTCAACGAACACATGCTCCTAGTTTGGGAATGTTTCCAAGACATCCTTTAAGTAACTTAGAGTTGCTAGTGACACAAAAGCAAATGAGACAGTGATCTGGTCTTCAGGGAGTTTACATTTAAATAGAACAGTAAATCAAGTATAAAAATATCTCTTAACATACAAGCAACCTAAGGTGGTACATAGGACTTTAAGTGTGAGAAGAGAGAGAAAACATATCTACTTAGCAGAAATAGTGAAGATTTCATGAACATAAATTGAAATTTGGGCCATCATTTTGACAGGCTTGGAAGGTGCTTTATGTGAAGGGAAGAGGATGTTCAAATTTTCAGAGTTAGCAAAGTGTGTTTGAGGGTATCAGTGAGTTTGTTTGCTGCAGGCAGAGTAAGATACACAAATAAGAGGATTGAGATAACGTGACAAGTATCCTTAGTGTCATAACAGGTTTCTGCAAATAATGTGATGTGAATTTGGATGCCACAGAGGAATATTCTTAGTTTCTGAAAGCCAGCATGTTCTTTCTGGAAATCAAGGAGTTCCTCAGAGAATCAATGTAGAAACAGATAAGATAGCTTGGACATTTCCCTTGACTAAAATTTAGACAAACTTCTTTCTAGAAGAAGTCCCTAAGATCCATTTTCTTAGAATATTTCTTTAGAAAACTAGTAATTGCAAATTATTGCTCTGTCCACTTGATGTAAATGTTTTGAAAACATTTTCTAACCCAGAAATATCTTTCTCAAGAACTGAGAACTGTATCTTTGCAACACAATCATTAAGGATGATTTTCCCCTACCTCCCTGTCTCTGGGGAAAGATAGGAGCCTAACCTCAGGATTACTTTGCTTCAAGTTGTAAAAACTATCTCCTGACATAATAGTGAGAAAAAGTTTGCTTTTCCTTTGGGTAAAGCTAGGGAAGCAAGCACAGAAGTTCGATAATCTTTCTCTCACCACAGCATTTAAAAACATTCCCTCTTGCAATAGCCTTCAATAAAGTCTATTTTAATTGTTTAATTTTCCCAGTACAGTGTTTGCTTTATCAAGATTAACTACTGACAATGCACTTTAAATAGGTAATTATGCAACTCATCGCTCTAATGTATCTACAGTGTCTGCTGAACTGGTTGTAATGGGGATATATGTTATATTCACCTTCTGGCTTTGTGTATCTATCACCTACAGTGGAGAATATGCACTCCATTACTTTCAGTATTTTCTGTACACTGTTACAAAGACAAGGACTGCAGTTTAAGATGGTTGAATATAGTGGACCAGCAAATGTGCTCACTAATTCCTTTGTCTGGGGTTCTCAGAGAACCCTGAACTCAGTTTTTGAGGCCTGAGGATGGATGTTGTAGTGGAGCAGGATAGGTCGTTAGAAGTCAGAGTATGAACATAAATAAAGAAATGAATATGGCATTAGGGTTGCTCCTAGATTGGGGGGGGGGAGATAGAAATGGGACTTGGAGATATTTTCTGATTCTGCAGGAATGACCTCCAGGGACCTTTGATGGTGCCCCATAGCTTGGGCCTGGATAGAGTGAGAGCTCTTCAGACAGGCGAACTTTATATGCCTCTGCATTTCATCTTTGGTGAGCTGCACCCCAAACCTCCTCTGGTATTACTGCTGGAAAACATCCAGTACCATGGTGGGTCTGTTCTGCTGGAAGGAAGTTATGTGTTCTCAGTTTAGCCTGGCCCCTAGTACTGCTCAGTTAATCTTAAATGTGGTCAGAGGTTTTTTCAGTTTTCCATTGTGGCTAATCTAAATCTTAAACTTTCTCTTTTTCCTTTTCACACTTTCAGAAAGATACAGTGGTTCCTTATGTCACTTCCACTGAGTTTATTCTCACTTGACTATAGTTCCATTTACTCTTTCCAGTCCAAAGTCCACCTTTTGCATTTCATTCCATTCTACCTGCTCTAAGACCTCATTTCATGAATTTATATTTTCTCTTTATTATTTTGATCCATCACTTATTCAAATTGACAAGCTTCTCTTTCTCATCTACACACACACACACACACACACACACACACACACACACACACACAGAGGAAACTTGGTCTTCTAGCTACATTTCTTTTGACTCATTTTCATTTTAGGTTTGTGCAAAGCATATTCTACATTTCTGTTTTCTCTAACTTTCTGGTAATCACAGTGTACTCTCATTTTGCTTCTGCTCCAAATCCACTAAAACCATACAAATGACTATTTTCTTTTGCTAAAGGAAATACATTATTTTTCTTTTCATATTATTTTGTTTTAGAGACTTTGACTGTTTGATCTCTCTCTTCTTCTCTCTTCATACTCCATTTTTGCAACAACACTGTATCTTCGCTCTTTTTCTACACTCTAACTGTTAATTCCTTGGTTTTAAATTAATATTGTGGTTGTTTCCTCTACATTTACCATTTAGGAAGAACAACAGATAGCCTCTAAGTTTTATTTCAATAAAAATATTGTCATGTTGGAAAATCTTCACCTCTGAACATCCTACTATGAGTATCTCACATTATTAAAGTCCACTTAAGAATTTTTTTTAACAATTTAGTCCAGTTTATAACAATAATAATATATAATTTACCCAGTTACAATTATATTCAAGGTGTGACAGATACTTTGGGAATCATAAACAGTAAGACATAATTTTTGTGAGGACAGTAAAACTTCATTGGGATGGTTTTAAACCAAATGGCAGCAATTAAAACCTGATGGAGTGAGTGAGGTTTTAGAAGCAGATATATTCAAATGGAAAGTTCATTCATTCAGAATATACGAGCGGGAACAGTGTTGCAGTGCAAGGTGAACAGAACAGATGTGGCTCATGTCACTTGAGGTCCAAAAGGAAGAAGTGACAAAGACTACTTTGGTTGATTGCATAATTTTCTAGTTCTTAGATCTGTCTATATGTTATATACAGTTTATCTTCAAGAAAGGAATTTATTCTGTCTTTTAGACTAAGACAAATTTTGCTTTGGAGAAGGAAAAGTTACATTCATTAAATTTTAACAACTAATAGTGATTTCTGTTTCAGCAGGCTTCATTTCATTTATCTTTACCTGTCAGTTCTGCAGATGTCACACAAATATAATAAGGCAGATAACAGAAATTAAATGGGATAGCTCCATCTGATTTGTCCATGCCTGTTGGGATTACCTCCAAGCAGTCCTGGAGAAGCTGTCCTTTAAGAATATGTTTGATTGATGAGTGAACAGATAATGACATGCGCATTTCTGCTTTCATTTATTGTGCTCACTATGCTAAAAGTGGATTTTGTTTGCAAAGAATTCCTGATTTTTCCAATTATAAAGTACAATAAAACCAAAAAATAATTTAAGTGTAATATGATTAAAATAGAATCATATGAATTTGAGATAAAAGAATTTGAGGTACTCATAAGCTCAAGACCAGGAAGGAGACTGAAACTAATATAGGCTGTGTATAGCCAGCCACACATAGTTTAAAATGTGAATTTATAATGGAATCTTAATATTAAAATGGTAAACTAAAAGTATAGCATCCAAATGCTAACAAAAAGAAGAGATGAAAGATTAATAATAAGAGTTAGAAAAGGAGGAAAGAAGAAAAATAACCAAAATAAATAGAAAGTAATATAGTGGAACCAGATACATCAAAAATTAAGTGTAGATAAAACAAAATGACTTACTAAATAATGGTGATTTTCAGATTAGATTTCTTTAAATCTAAGTATATTCTCCTGCAAATACAAAGGCACTAAAGCTTAAAAATAAAATAATAGGAGAAGATCACATATACAAATAATAATCAACAAAAAACTAGTAGAGCCACTAGTAACAATTTAGATTTTGAGAGAAATAAAATTTTTGGCATAATTATATTTAACACATAATAGCAAAATCAATTCATAAAGAAGATATAGTCAAATTATAAACTTATATATACCTAATATCACTGTAAGTAAGAATTTGTCAAAATTACATTGAATTATTTACAAATTATAATCAGAAGATTTAATTTAAGCATTTTCTGAATTTTGATATTTCAACCAAGTAAGTTCATCCAACTATTAGAACAGTTGGAGACCATAATTAAAAAACTTTCCACAACATATGAAATCATATATGCAATAGTTAAACACATTCTAAAAATTCATGGAATAAATACAAAATGTAAACATTTTGGCTTACAAAACATTTGGCTTACATTGTAAGCCAAAAGACATATCATAGTAACCATTTGTGTACTGTAAGCATACAGAACTTATCATATAATGTAAAACCAATTAAAGTAGAAATGAATAAAAGGATAACCAAAATAACAGCCTTCAAGGATTTTTGAAATGCTTAAAATTAGTCAAACTTACAAATAGTCAATTGAGCAAAGATAATATCACAATGTGAATAAGAAATGTAGAGATATAGTAAGATTATCTTTGATTTAAAAGCTTGTACTATTAAAAAATTGAAATTAATAAGTCTGTGACTTGAGAAGTCAGAAAGAACAGTAGAATAAATCTCTAGGAATATGAACAAGGGCATTTTTAAAAATTTGACTTTTGATTTCTTCTTTGTCTCATTGATGCATTTTGTTTAATTTCCATATACTTGTGAATTTCCTGAAATTGCTCTTATTATTGATTTCTATTTTTATACCTCTGTGGTGGCAAAAGATTGATATGATTGCAGACTTGTTTATACTTGATTGTGGTCTAAAATGTGATCTTTAGAGAACGTTCCGTATAGCTTAAGAAGAAGATGTATATTCTGTTGATACTACATAGAATGTTCAGTATGTCTGGAAGGTTTATTTTGTCTAGAGAGTTTTTCAAGCTATCACTTCTTTATTGATTTTCTGTCTGGATAATCTATCCATTGTTGTGAGTGGGGTTTTAAAGTTCCTTACCACTGTGGTATTGTTGTCTTTCTCTCTCTTAATAGCTATTAATGTTTGCCATATATGTACATTAGTAAACTTTCCATCACTATAACAAAATACCTCAGGTATCATACCATATGGGATGCTTCTGAGGTAAAGAGAGACTTATTTATTTATTTATTTATTTATCTTTATGTGGGTACCGGGGGTCGAACTCAGGACCTCACGCTTGCCAGCAGGTGCTTGTGCGGCTGAGCAATATCACTGGCCCCCCCCTTTTTTTTTTCCTTTTTATGTGGGTATTGGGAGTTGAACTCAGGACCTCACACTTGCCAGGCAGGCACTTATGCTGCTGAGCCATCTCATGGGCCCAAGAGAGGCTTATTTAGCTCACAGTTTTGGAGGTTCAAAATCCAATAGTGGGCAATATCATTGATTTGGATTCTGATGAGGGTGGCAAATGGCAGCACATTGCATAGGAGTGAATAGCCACATCTCAAACTGAAACAGATAGACATGGAAACTGATGGAGGATAGGGAGGGTCTTATAATTCTGTTTAAGGGCACTCCCCGTGTAACTCAAGGAGTTCCTACTTTCTAAAGTCCTAGCTCCTAAGGGCTCCATCATCTTCCAACAGATCTTTCCACTCAGAGGCACTCACCTGCAAAGATTCCACTACCTTCCCAGTGGCACCACCTTAAGGACGAAATCTTCCACACAGGAGACTTTTGAGACATCCGAACCAAAGCAATACGTATAGATGCACCAGTGCTTTAGTGCACGCATAATTTTTATATGTGATTTTTGAATTGACTGTTTATCATTATATAATGACCTTGTCTCTTTTTACAGTTTTTGTCCTAAAGACTGTTTTGACTGATATTAGTATAGTTACTGTTATGGTTTGTGTCTGGATGTCCCCCAAAGCCTCATGCAGTTCAGGGAGGGGTCTTTTCCAGGCGGCTGAATCTAGAGTTTGTGATTGGTTCATTGTCTAGTTCTGGGATTGGCATTAGTGCTACACTTGCCCTAGGGTGGGTAGCCTGCATACATTATAAGAGAGGGAAAGAAGCTTGCTTCCCTGCTTTTGCCCACTTTTGCTCTTGTTGCTTTTGGTATCTTCCACTGCCATGAACTGTTGCCCCTCAGCTACACCAGCTGATTATGGACTGAAACCTCCACAAACTATGAGCTAAACAAAGCTTTCTTCCTTAACTTTGGGTGTTGGGTATTTTGTCTCAGCAATGAGAGAAAAGTAACTAAGACAGTTACCCTTGCTGTCTTTTGGTTTCCATTTGTATGGGCTAGTTTTTTTCTGTCCTTTGATTTTCAGTCTATGTCTGTCCTTAAAGCTAAAATGAGACTCTTGTAGGTAGCATATCATATGCTTGGGTGTTGTTTATGTATTCAGCTCTTCTATATCTTCTGATTGAAAAACTTTATTCATATTTAAGGTACTTATTTATGGGTAAGAGCACCCTTCTATTGTTTTAAATGTTTTCTGATTCTTTTGTAGATCCTTTGTTTCTTTCTCTGTTTTTTGTCATTTAATAGTTTTCTGTAGTGATATGCTTTCATTCTTTTTTCTTTATCTTTTGTGTACCTACTATGTTTTTGCTTTGTGTTTGCAAGAGGTTTAGATAAAATATCTTATAGTTAAAAAAGGCTATTTGGAGCTGAAAACTACTTAATTTTAATTACATACAAAAATTATATCATATTCTTCTCCATCATTTTATATCTTTAATATCATGGTTCATATCTTTAATATCATGTTTCACATCTTTTTATATTGTGTATTCCTTAAGAAATTGTTATAGTTCTAGTAATTTTGCCATTTATCTTTCAACTTTTACACTGGAGATACAAAAGATTTACACACCACCATTACAGTATTATATCATTCTGAATTTCAACCTGTGCCTTCTTTTACTTGCGAGTTTTATATTTTCCTATGTGTTTATGCTACTAATTAGTGTTATTTAGTTAAGCTTGGGGAACTTCCTTTTACATTTCTTGAAAGGTAGATGTAGTGGTGATGACCTTCCTAGCTTTTCTTGGAGAAAGTGTCTCCTTATTTCTGCAAAATATCTTTTCTGGGTAGAATATTCTTGGTCTTTTAGTTTCCTCCAGAGCTTTGCATATATCATCCTACACTCTGTAGGATACAGAATCTGTAATTTCTGCTGAGAAAGCCACTAATAACCTCATGAAGTTTCCCTTGTATGTGAAGTTATTTTTTTTTTTCTCCTGCTGTTTTTCAAGATTCTCACTTTGTCTTTCATTTTGGACAGTTTGACCACGTCTTTGTGCAATCTTTGGATTGAATATGACTGGAACATTTTGAACTTTCTGTACCTTAGTATTTATAGCTTTTCCAAGATTTAGAAGTTTCCTTTTCATTTCTTTCTCTTCTCTCTTTGTTAAAGGTTGATAATATGAATATTAGCTCTTTCAATGTTGTTTCATAAATCGGACAGGCTACTCATTTATATTTATTTATATTATGTATTTTGATTGTATATATTGACATAACCTACTTTTGAGTGCTGGCCTGCATAGAGGGTCCACTGTCTGCAGGAGGGTGACGACAGTGACTTCCAATGTGCAGACACCCTCTGCTGGACTGTTAAAGGTTACAAAGTGGGGGTGCTTGTGGAGCAGCATGAAAACTACATTGGATTTGGGGTCTGTAGCATGGGATTGCTCAATAAGTGGCGGCTCTGGTGTTTGGCCATTGGTGCACAGTACAGCCATGAAAACAGTCTGTGGATCAGGATAGTGTACAAAGTTCCAAGTCATCGAGGCCTGACATGAGGTTAACCTGTTGCAGCACTGGTTCAGATGTCTGAAGCTCAAGTGCGCACAATTCAATGCAGAGTTGGAGCCTGAAACACAGGCAAGTGTGGAGTATGCACATAGCTAGGGTCAGGCGTGTGGACATCTAGAGCAGCTGTACTTTGGCACCAGTTTTGGCGGTATGGTGACTCTAGCCATGGGGAGGACAACAGTGGTTACTACTTGAGAGGGAACAGCACAGCAGCATCTCCTGCTTCAAGGGTTCTGTGTCAGGGATGACTGTTGGCTACTTCAGTGGCAGAGATGCCTGTGTTCTTTGAAGATAAAGTCACTAGGGACCATAGTGGAACCCACCACAGGAACAATACTGATAAGCCATCATTTTTCTTCTTTGCTTCTGACTATGCCTGGACATCTTAGTTATGCCAATCTCCTCAATGATAGTATCTGTGCTTTTATTCTCTGAGTCTTTTTTTTTTTTCATTATATTGCTACAGATTCTTAGATGGCCTCTTGAATCTACCAAGGATATTATCTTCTGTGGAAGATTGTCTCAATGTTATCTTTTGTGGGAGGAAGATTTGTAGGTCTGACTTTACCATATTGCTGGCATCACTTCTAAGGAGGCTTTTATGGAATTTGAAAGGCTGATTCTAAAACTTGCATTCAGGAATTGAGACATTTTGTAGGGTAAAAAATAAAAACATAAATTATTCTGTTTGATATCTAGAATGATAATAAGTAGTGAGACAGCATGGTTTGACTAACAATTAATAGACTAACAGAAAAGTGACCATACTAAACTAATATATCTCTATAATACATAATGTAATACATAACTATATATCTATAACTATACATAATACATACATAACTATACATAATACATAACTATACATAATATATAACTACAATAATGCATAATTATACATAATACATAACTAATACATCTCTATAAACTAATACATCTCTATAATGAATAATGCCACAAGCAAAGTAAAAAGAATGGCCACAGCCTGGTAGAAGATATAGTACCAGGAAAACTTAATAATAATAAAATAAAATAACCTCAATAAGTAATTAGATTAAAAGACACTTCAGTAGAAAAAGTGAGCTAAAGATATGGAAAGACAATCCAAGAAAAGCAAATTTAAATACTCATTAAAACACAGAAACTAAAACAGATTCAACCTCATTACAAGTAAGGAAAATGCAAATTAAAATATCTGTATATTTTATGTCAGCTATGAGAGTATTTAATTTTAACAAAATCTCACTAAATAAAGAGTTTGCAAGTATATGATTTAATATAAACTCTCAACCAAGCTGATTTAATGCAGTCATGGCATTGCCTACTAACTGACTCGTAATGAGCTACTAGTTGTAATTGCTAGATATCTACACTAAGGAAATAGTCGAACTTGTAACCCATGAAACAAGTTTGAGATTATTAGAGGATTGGCTATAATGGTGAAAATATGGCAAGCACTGGACTACATACACACAGAAGAATAATTAATTTCATATTCACGAAATTAAATGTTACATGGAAATTTTAAAAATAGACTACATTTACAAATATTTCACTAAATCTCTAAAAACATACTAAAAAATCCAAATGCATATTTTAGAATCATGTCTGTAGTTACAGTTATTCGCCAGTTATGTAAAGTTAAAAATGCAGAATGATGTTTATATTGTTTATGGATAGTTATTCATATAGTAATGATGTAAACATATGCATGAGAAGGATGCGCCCCAAATTTGTAATATCAGTTACCTATAAGGATAGATTGAAGTCCTTAAATCCATCTGAGGAGAGAGATGTACTTGTACTACATGTTTCGGGGAAAAGCCAAAGGTTGGAGTCCATTATGAGGACAGCAGAGCAGAGACACTAAGAGTTTCAGAGGTCTTCTTGTACATAACACGAGGTCATTGACTTTATCCAAAATGAAGCTTTCCGTAACAGGACCTCTACATAGGGAGAGCAAGTGATTTTCTATTTTATTCTAATTGCAGACAATAAGATCTTAAATGGTATTGCTATCCTAGTTAGGATAAATGGAAATAAGAATTTTAGCTTTTATTATATATCAGATACAACTAAAGGTTGAAAGATAGTACTGTGCTTAATTTTGCTCAAAGTCATAAGGAACAAAGAATTATTTTGTCTTTCCTAGGCAATATTGAATAGATTTTACAATCCTAAAAGTTAAGGGAAACATATTCGAATTACTCCGATAAATATTTTGTATCAGTCTTCAAAAAATGTTAATTTCTATAATGAGATTATTATTTTTGCTAAATAAATTTGTTAGTTTTTCAGTTGTTTTAGATATACAATTTTATATTTGAGAGACAAAAATTGGAAGGGAAGTTATCTTCAAATGCATATGAAAATAAAGCTGTTAAAACTAAGAGATAGATATTTATTACAAAGAGACCTAGTACTAAAGGTCTTAATGTGGCACTAGTAAAATCATTGTGTTCTGTGAATGATTTTCCTTCAGAGTGTTTCTAAATATCCATATTAACTGAGCAACACTGATTTTACAAGAACCTATCCAAAGAACTAAAAAAAAACCTTTAGGACAGCATACTATCTTATATTATTTATGAAAACTTATGTATAGCTTGGGAAAATGCTAAAAAATAATCAAAGAAATCTCATACCTTCATAATCTTTCCATGTAATGGGAACTTTCGTAGAAAAGGAAGACGTATCAAATAAAATGTCATAATAGAATCATATGAAGTAATGTTGATTCAATTTTTTTTTGTGGGTACTGGGGGGTCAACCTCAGGACCTCGCGTGCCAACAGGCACCCATGCTACTGAGCAATATCACCGGCCCCTTTTTCGTATGTGGGATCCGGGAGTCGAACTCGGGCCCTCGCACTTGCAAGGCAGGCGCTTACGCTGCTGAGCCATCTCACCAGCCCTGTTGATTCAATTTTTGAAAACTTACATAAAATTTAAAAATAAAACCTTAATATTTAAAATCTTTATATCACTTCTTGTCTGCGGTTAATTATTTCATTTATGTAGTTAGTTATTTTTTACAATTCTGTTTATTTCCTTTATTTGAGAATTAGACCTCTAGCTTAAAGTACCAGAAGACTCAGACTCATGCAGGTCTGAATGTAAGGCTCGCACCATTGTCTCAACAGGGAAAGAATTCTTGTCAAAGCACAGTATTTCTGTGCTGAAACTGGAAACAGCGCAGGTGGTTGTTTCACCTAACCACGCACAAACTAAAGCAAATAATCTTAGTAAGCAAACCAGGTCGTGGATAGTGTTCAGAACAAGGCTGGTTGAATAGCTATGTTGACAATGCGTTTAAGGTAATTAATATGTTAGGAAGCTATTGATTGTTAGCAGATGAATAAAAATGTATAGATTTTCACTAAGGTACAAGTACTTCTGTAGGTAATGAATTAACATTAGTCTTGGAACCTGGGGGAAGGAAGGGAAAAGAAAAAAAAAAGAGAGGAAAGAAGGAAAAAACGTAAACAAAGCTTTTGTAAATAGGGAGAGGAAGAGGGGTTGAAGAGAAGGTAGGGAATGGGGAAGAAAGAAGAATCAAATACATCATATACAGGCACAAATTCCCTATGATGAATGTGATCACTATGTATATCTAAAACATACCAATAAACTTGATAAATTAAAAAATTAGTCTTAAAAAGGAAAACAATAACTTTAAATACTTACGTGCATTATTTCAAAAGAAAGAAGTGACATATTTTTGCTCCCATTTAGTGTTCTATCCATTCTTCCAGTGTAGGACCCTTATCTATTGATACCTGTCCTTGGTCCTCAGGATGATGTAACCTGTGAACATTCTGAGATTGTGGCTCTTCTAGTACTAGCTCTATCACTGCATATTATCATGTGTTTTTTTTTTTTTTCTTTCTTTTCGGTACTGGGATTCAAACTCAGGACCTTGCGCTTGCCAGGCAGGTGCTTGTGCCGCTGAGCTATATCCCTAGCCCTATCATGTGTTCTTGTACTATAAAACTTGTTAAGGATAGGTCCCTTGTATTCATCCTTGTGTTTGTCAAAGTGTCCATGCAATTTGTTAAATGAATAAATAAAGTCACCTTCTCGCCATTACCTATGTTGGGGGCTCAATCCATGAGTTTTTTTTTTTTTTTTATTCTAAAGTTAAAACATTTGTTGAGAGCTTTGTTCTAGCTAACTAAGTGTGTTACTGTAGCCAGGGAACTACCAATGAGTTTCCTCCATTTCAAAGGACAGACTCTCCAATGGCAGGCTTTAGGCTTAGTAAAAAGCCACCAATGTTAACATTCTTGACAACCCAAATTGTACCTCATCCTAAACTGTTTATCCTTCAACAAGAATGTTTAGTTGTGAGTTCACCAATGTTTAGCTCTGCATGGAGGGATTTAAAGGTTCCACAGTGCTCAAAATAGTTTTCTAACCTTTTCCTCCTCAAAATAATCCTCTGTATGTCAATTACTGCCTTACTAACCTCACGTGATAAATCTTGAGGTATAAATCTCATTGTCTCCCTGTCTTTGTCTCTCTCTTTCTCCCCCAGCCACATATAGAACATTTTGGCCAACAAATAACATAATTTTGGAGTCAACATACTCAGATTTTATTTTAAGGAGGATATAAAAATATGTTTTTATATTTGTAGAAGAAGAAACCCTTCTTCCATTGTATACTTCTTAAAGAATAAATGTATCCTGCACAACTTTAAGATAAATATGGAAAAATATATTAGGAGCCTATCCCTATGAAACTAGAAAACAACTTAGTAACACACTCAATTTATTCATGCATGCATTCACTCATTCATAAATAATGTACAGAAATGCACCATATACATTATAATTCTAAAAGTAATGTACTATAACATTATTGTGCACCATAATTTTTACTTTATTTATATAATTTAGGTATCAATTCTTATACTATCTATACAACTATATATGCAATTTTTTCAAAGATTGTAATAATGTATATAGGGATTACTATAATTTCATTAACTACTTTTTCCCTGAGGACCTTTAAATTTTATGACTTTAGAGCTCTAATAAATATGCAATCTTATAGACTTATTTTTCCTACTCTTATGGTATTGTGAAGTAGCATACACTGATTTGTATTTTAACATGTATGATCTATTATTGTAAGATTATTGTAAGGTTGTTATGATATTTTAAATAAGAAAACAATTTCTGCTTTTAATGCAACACAATTTTCAATTTTGAGGAATTACACATAAACTTTTGAGTACAGCATGTATATTTTGCCCACTTTTCACTCACCCCATTAACAGGAAAACAGATATTTCATATAATATGTAATTAGATATTTGCTTACACAATTCTGTGACATTTAGAAAACATGTTTCACTTTTCAAAAATTGTACTACTTGTGAGATTCCCAAATGCACACCCTGAGAACAGCATTTGTAGTCAACAAGTTATTGTAGCGTTACTTCCAGAAGAAATCAATAAAGAAATAGTAGGACGGGGAAGGTAAAGCAGCTAAATAAGGACCCAGCTGTAAGAGAATTCTATCAGTAGCTACATCAGTCCTATCGGGCCAGGGATGGCCTCCATTTCTGTGATAATAATTTTCACTCTCTTCGTGCACATGCAGCAGGATGGTCAAGGACCAGGGATGGTTAACATCTACTGGGAAAGTCATCTTGTCTTCCTGTTGGTTGTGTACCTACCCTGAGTGAAGGCTCTCTGGGAGCTATTAATGCAAGGCACATGGATTTTCATACATTATTTTTTGCTAACGCTCAAAGGTCCTTCCATACGACAGTTAAGATGAATTGGCAACCTGGTTGGCTTGGAACAAGTTGAGACTACTTTGAATTAAACTTGAGGCAAGATTCCCAAATACTCTGATATGCAGTTTGGTGTCCTCTGAGCAAACTCTGATTTGATGTTTTTCATTAATATTGCAAAATTCACAAGCAATATTACTTAAAACAATTCGTTTATTTTTTTTCTCCTTCTGGTATTTCAATTATGTACACATTATACCTTTTGTAGTTTCCCATAGTTTTTAGATATTCTGTCTCAGTATTTCCATTTTTCTCATTATGTTTTACTTTGGAGAGCTTCATTGACATATATTAAAGTTCATAAATCCTTCTCTTGGCTGTGTTGACACATCTGATGCGCCTCTCCAAGGCATTCATCGTTTGCTGTACGGTGTTTGGCTTCTTAGTGTTCCATCTGACTCTCTCTTAGACTTTTCCTCTTCCCGCTTACATTACCACTATTGTTCTCACATGTCATCCATTTTCATTACAGGAGTTAACATGTTAATCATAGTTAAAGTCCCAATCAGATAATTCTAAAATCTTTACCTAAGTTTGCTTCTGACGTTTGTGTTACATTTTCAAATTGTGTTTTAAATGTTTATGTTATAATTTATCCTAAGTGTATAAATTGTCACTACATTTTTTGGCAAAGTCTTACTTTGCTGGCCACCCTAACTTTGAACTCCTGGACTCAAGGAATTCTCCTTTCTCAGCATCCCAGAGAACGTGGAGGACAGGTGCATAATACTGTACAAAGCTCAGTACTTTTACCAGACAATGTACAGCATACATCCAGCCTAACTTAATCAAAGCAGAGCACATCGTAATTTTGTATCCCAAATTGCAAAAATCTTACTCCTTCCCTATTAAGGCTAAAATTCTCTATGGGATATTTATTAAGTTAAAATTTTGTCTTTCTCTCACATTTTAGCATTCTTATAATTAGATACCAAGCCTATTGGCTCTCCACTTGCAGGGGATGAAGGTCTGTTTAAATTGCAAGGAAGTTTCCTGATTTTTATACTGTATCAAAAGTTGTAAATTGTTGATCTGAGCTTCTGATTTTTCCTTTCCATTGACCAAATTACACCTAGCAATAGTCAAATTCACAATTCTTATATTTTCCCCAGTACTTCTCAAATGCAAGAGAAGTTGGAATTCAAAGATGAATGCACCATTTCTATCTTTACCATACTCAATTTATCACAGGTGAAAGTTTTTCATATATATACATTTATTAAAGGCTATCAACACCTCATTTATAATGGTTTATAAGTTTCTACACAGTGCATGAATTAGCATCATACTGACACTCACAGGAATGTTCCCTAGAAAAATTTTGTTACAAATTCTCATGGGTGTTAGAAAGAGACTATTAGAAGAAAATTGTAATGTCTTGATGCAAATGCCTTACTGAGGAGACAACAAAACTAACTAATCTTTTACATATTACATTATGTTCATCTTTTCTGAAAGTGTACATACCATTTAGTACAACAAAGAAATACAAATGACATCTTCATGTGCTAACCTATTGTTTTGAATGTGCAGCAAGCTGTTTTCTTTCTTGATACCATATAATGCAATACCTATTCCTTTGAAGAGCATCCCCCTCAAGCATAGCTGTGGAATAAGCACATAATCGAGGCATACCCAACTCTATCTCACACTCCCACCCTGGCCACAGTGATCGGGCCAGGGGTGCCCAAGAGCACAACATCGATTAAAATCTTCCAGACTGCTAGGAAAAAGCAAGCTTTCCTTGTAACAAGGAAACCATCAGTCAGGACAAACGTGGCCATAAATAATAGCCCCCAAAAGCACCAAATAATGACAACATTAAACAGTAGTGAAGAAATGAAGAACTGGATCACTGATACATTGCTGGAGGGAATAAAGTATGGTACAGCCAATTTAGAAAATAATTTGCCAGCTTATCATAGTAAAAGTGCAATTGTTGTACAACACAGCAATTGTACTTTTGGGAATTATTCCCTGAGAAATTAAAATTAATATCCATACAAATACCTGCATGTACATGTTTATAGCTTATTTATTTTTACAGGAATAAATGTAGACTACTGTACATAAAAAAATAAGACACCCCTGAAAATAGGCCCCAGTGCATCTTTTGGTGCAAGAATTAATATAAGATCCTCTCTTATTTTTGGTAAAATATGGTATGTAAAATTTCCATTGATATATTTTAGTTTTGCAGATTAATATAAAAGGCAAGAAAAGTTTTATTTTATTGCATAGTCACACAAAACCAAAATTACAGGTACCTAGTAAACTTTATCCAGCTCCATCTTTATTTCATTTATACCTTTTGGAAATTAAGATTTTATTAATGTACATATTAATGGACTTCAATGTGATATTTCCATATATGCATACTGTGTACATGGATCAAATCCAGCTACACTTCCCACCTCCTCCACTATGCCTTTCATATTAGACATTATTCTGTTTAGTGTGCTCTCAGATTAAACTTTTTCAGCTTCCACATATGAAAGAACATAAATTGCTTGTCTTTCTGAATCTTGCTTATTTCACATAACAAAATGTCCATCAGCTCCATCCATTTTGCTGCTCATGACAGAATTTCCTTCCTCTTTTCTTTTGGTTGAATCATATCCCATTGTGCATATAAATCACATTTGCTTTATCCATTCATCTGGGCATGTAGGCTGATACCATGTTTTAGCTGTGAATAGTGTCACAATGTACATGGGTGTGCAGATATCTTTTTGGCATGATGTTTTCATCTTCTTAGCTGTATACCCAGAAATAAGGCAACTGAGTCTTATGGTAGATCTATTTTTAGTTTTAGTTCATACTGTTCTCCGTCATGGCTGTACTAATCTACATTTACACCAACAGAGTATAAGAGTGGTCTTTACTCCATATTCTTGCAAGCATTTGTTACTTTTTATTTAGTTAAAAAATATGTTGACCTGGGGAGGTTTTTTTCCAGGACTTTTAGCTTAGCAATAGAACAAGAGCTAGGGTCTGTGTCTTCAAAATCTTTTCTAGCCCTAGTTCCTTGATAGAAAATAATTAATATTGTGCCCATTTTTCAGTGCCTTGTGGAAACAAGATTAGAAGTAGAAGACAACATTCTACTATTAAGAATTTTTGTTTGTACCTCCTTACAGAAATACTTGCTTTGGATTGTCAAATATCCTCTTATAAAAATAAATGAGGGAATAATAGAGCTGCTTAGTCTTCAGAAGATGAAAGATTATTCATTGCTAGATGCATACAAAATCTACTACCACTGAGGGCAGTAAAAAAAGGAAAACATTCATGATTATTGTGAAAAATTATGAAAATGTTCAAATGTCTCTTCTTACATTTTTCCAAAAACACATATAATATTTTTTCTTTCAGATAGGATTGTGTAAGTAACCTTTGGCAAGGCACATTTACCTCTATTCAGTTGTAATCATTAAAAGCTCAAAATGAACAAAATTACTCTTAATATTGTATTTGCTTTCATTTGAAGTTATGGCCAGTATCTTCCTGAAATTATGATATTGTACTTAATCAATATGCTCTGATTTTAAAATGTAGCCCTTTTATTCGGTAATAGGCTAAGGAAAGCCAAATTATGAGAATTTTGTTCTTTTTGGTTTGCCCCATTTTATTTCCTGGCAGATGATGCAAGTAAAAAGACATTTAGTGATCTTATAAATCAAAGGCAATTTAATGAATTTTACTTTATGACTGGTCTTTAACAAATGACATTTAAGGATGCAGGATGCTGCATCCCATGAATTATCTGTCTCCACTGTAACCATAGCTTTGGACTACTGCCCTGGGAATGTTTGCACAGGAGTGAGGAGCCTCTTTCTCTAGATTCAAAGGGACAGCTCAAAGCAAAAACTTGATACATTCCCTCTAACTAACTTCTTGGTTCTCATTTCTCTTTATTTGAAAATACTCATTCTTTAAATAACCATTCCAACTCTTCCAAGCGTAACAACTGAAGCAGGAAGGAAGTTGTGAGTGTGGGGCGATAGAACTGTGTATTACTGGGATATTTCTAACATTTGCCACGAGTGGATATATATTTTAATATATAGGGAAATTCCTATTTATTTTCTCTTCAATCCTTAAATAAGACCAGGCCTAAACATAGAATCAATGATTATTTTTATTGTACAAATGAAGTAACTTAAGGAATAGATTGAAGAGTAAGTTTTTATCACCTATTTATAATTTTATGTCCTAATATCCTTTTTTATCCAGAATGGGTTCACCAAATACTTTGTCATTTAAGGAATTACTAAAGAAGTAGAGTCGGAGTGTGTATGTGAGGTAAAATATGATGAGAATAGAATAATGATTGTCTATAGAGAATCATTTTTAGAATACATGAGCATATCTTTAAACATAAAAAAAGATGCCAAAGGGGAGTAGACAAAATGCAAATCAGATGTAGCTGAATAATCACATATTAGTGCTGTCAAGAGGAAGAAGCTGACATTGCTGGCGACATTCAGATTCTGAAGCATCATCTGTATGCACTGTCCCCTGGGTTCTGAATTCTCACTGCTTGCCTCTCCACTCTACGAACTTCAAAGGATGACTTTTGGTAACTTGAGTTGGAAATGTGCCACAAAACAAAACAAAACAAAACAAAACAAAATGAAACACCAGATTCCTTTGCATTTCAAAGTACAATTTATTTTCTGGAGCTCCCCAGAAGACTGACTGAGGCTGCGACTGTACCTGGACTTGTTCCTTTGGTAGCTTCTTTCCATTATTTTTCTGCTGCTTCCAGACTCTTAGTTTCTCATGAGAACACTTTAGGGAATTCTGTGCACAAATACTTCATCTCAAAGTCTGCTTCTGTAAAACACAGGCTAAGACAGGAATAGTTCATTAGATAGAGACACAAGAGAGATGGTAAAGATGCAGAGTGTTTGCAATAGAAGTATAGGAAATCCAAAGTCATAGCAAATAAATCTGTAAAATTCTTGTACAGAAATCCATGACATTTTATTTTTTTATTTTTTTAATTTTTTAATTTTTTTTTTTTGTGGGTACCAGGGGGTCGACCTCAGGACCTCGCGCATGACATTTTAAATACTCTTCCAATTACTAGTAGTAGGATTTAAGAACCCCTTTAAAACATAGCATTAATTTAGAAAATTGAATTCTTGACAAAGGTTAGGAGTTTTGTCATAGGAAGGTGAGGTGCTGCCTTTAGAGCATAAGAGGAACAGAGGGCAGTGATAAAGTGAGGTGTGGCCTCAGGGACTGGAATTTTCCAGAAGGCAATGGGGTAGCCAGGAGCAAGTGGAGGACAGGACATGTAGTGATGTTACACAGCAATGCAGAAGAAGAATGTAAAACTTCCCAGGAAATTTGTATCTTAAGATTTCTTTTTTAAATTAGAATTACCCCCCGCCAAGTATGACTACTTACTCTCAAATGAAATTCACATGATAATTTTGGATGAGATGGCTTACTGTCTACTACAAAACATGAGAATTGAGATTACCCAGGATACATACCTTGTGTTTATACAGTCAACACTGTATCAAAATATATTTTTCATTTTATTTAAACTTCAACAATATCTGTATTTGGTAGTTTTGTTGACTTTCATTTTGTGATCTGCATTCATAAAACTGATGTCTTGGGCAGGTGAGATAGTTCAATGGCATAAGCGCCTGCCTGGCAAGCGCGAGGTCCTGAGTTTGACTCCCGGTATCCACATATGAAAAAAGGGCTGGTGATGTTGCTCAGGGCCATGGGCGCTTGCTGGCGCTCGAGGTCCTGAGTTTGACTCCTGGTACCCACAAAAAA
The DNA here is from genome assembly GCA_028451465.1 of Erethizon dorsatum. Lineage (NCBI taxonomy): Eukaryota > Metazoa > Chordata > Mammalia > Rodentia > Erethizontidae > Erethizon > Erethizon dorsatum. Next base: position 134,042,096 of record CM051823.1, on the reverse strand, counting down.
AAAAAAAAAATGAGGTCTTCATTTTAAGAATGTAAGAGATCAAAATTTTAGTTTACTGAGGATGCATGTATGTGGTAATGCACATGTATGATGGACACTGAATATATTCAATACGTTGGTCACTGAGCAAATATATTTTCAGAACCTCCTCCAATAACCAAACAAAGAATCCCTATTTTTAAAATTACTTTTCGATAGTATTCTAAGCATATATCAAGTCTCTCAGAAAATTCGCTCATGAAAGACAGATCAAGAACTGAGATTGAAGTGAAATGAAAAGAAATAGAATTAGAGAGTTTTAGTTAAACTATCCTTTTCTTTTTCCTCTCTTCACTTCAAACTTTCATTAACAGATTGTATTTTATTTTGTGAATAATAGTCCTTGATCCTTTAGAACTTACTCATTACCCAGATCAAAAAGTCACTGATTTTAAACAAATCATATCAAATATATATTTTTTCTTTTCCACAATGCTGTCATTGGATTTTGTTTATTTCACTTACAACACAGATTGCAAAAGAAACAAATAAAAAGTTATCGCCTTGTATTCAACTCTTGTCATAATCAGATTCTGGCATCTTGTATATCAAATCTCAGAAATTACTGCATCAGGTTTTCTATTTCTTATCCCAGAAAATCCTTTTATTTGTTATGTAGCACAAGAGTTCCCACATGACTGAAAACATCAGCGTATCCTATATTTATATTGTTAGCTGTATAAAGATTAGACAGCATGATACAATAAGTTCTGCCAGTCATTGGCCTTAGACAATTTACTTAGACTCTAAAGCTTCTTTTCTCATCTGCAAATATGTTTTTCTTACAACAGTGGCCTCTTGTCTGCACGGGATATATTCAAACATCTCCCAAGAATGCCTGAAACTGGGATAGTGCTTAACAGTATATGTATTCTTTTCCTATATGTATGTGTCTGTGGTAAAGTTTGATTTGTAAGGCAGGCAAATAAGATATTAAGAATGACTAATAAAACAGTAATTATACTAGGATAAAAGTTATGTGAGTGTGGTTCCTCTCACAAATCTTTTAAAGCATGTTTTATTTTTATTTTTCAAATTTATGGGCAGATATCATTAAGTAAAATAAGGGTTACTTGAACATGGGCACTGTTATAACAGGGCAGTTGACCTGATAAAGTGAGTTAGCTATCAAGTAACTAACAAGAAGACAGTGTAGATACACAGAGGAATGATGCACATCCCAGGTGGGGCAGAGCAGGGCAGTGAAAGATTCTGTCACACTACTCAGAGTGGCACAAAAAACTTATGAACTCTCAATATTTATACAAATATTCATTAATGTGCTCCAAAAAAATGGAACTGTTCATGTGTTTTCATGATCAGAGAAATAATAACTCATTATTATTTTCTTTTATGTACTCCCACATTTATTTTCATCTTGACTTTTTGAGATCTAGAGTCACATTTTCACTTCACATCTTTTATTTTTAAGATTGGGTCTTTCTACATTGCCAAGTCTGGCCTCGAACTCCTGGGATCAAGTGATCCGCCTGCCTCGGCTTTCTGAGTACCTGAGACTGTAGGTGTACACTGGCATCACATTTTTTTATAAGTGGAAAAAAATAAATAATATGCTCTAGAAAACCTAGTTATCTACTCAGAGTTGCTAGATTTTAAATTTACAGTTCTTGCAGCTATAATAAGAATTATCTATCTAAACTCTGATGTATTTCTTTTTCTTTTATTGTGTCACAGGAACAGGAAGTAGAAATTCAGAGTGGATATTGTGCAAAAGAATACTGTGAACTCACAATAGTAGTGCTGCAGGTAATCATTCTTATTCTTTACATGGTACTGGTGAACTTGTTTAAAAATACTAGAGTCTGGAAATTATTTCTGCTCTTTTTTCATGGATAAGTATCTTAACAACTCCATTACATGGCTCCATCTTTTGAGTATATCATCAGGACGACAGAGTAAAATGCACACCAAAGTTCTTTCATACTGAAGATCCAATTCCTTTTAAAAAAAAATTCTCTGGGGCCTTTGCAACTCACAAGCATGTATGAAAGTACCCATTCTTCCAACCACCCAAGCACATTAGTTTGGAAGCATTTAATGCATTTTGTAGTTTTAGATTTTCACAAATTTTTTTCACTCCATCATTCTGAGTCTCATACATTTTAGGAATTTAAGCATCATTTCCTAAAATGCCATGTCCTTAATAGTACTGTGATGATTGATCAACAAAATTACCTGAAACTATTTCATTTCCCTAGTTCCGATGAAATAAGTAAATAGATATGCGTTATGTTAGTGTTATGGCTTGTGCCTAGATGTCCCTGCAAAGCCTCATGCGGTCGTGGGGGCGGGCTTCTAGAGTTTGTGACTGATTCATGGTCCAATGCAGGGATTGTGGGCATGAGTGCTACACCCGCCCTGGGGCGGGTACCCTGAAGGTAATATAAAGGAGGGAAAGATTCTTGCTCTCTCGCGCTCCTCCCTTTTTGCTCTTGTTGCTTTTGCTGTCTTCTGCCACCATGAACTGTTGCCTCTCTACAGTGTGCCACTCTGCCTTGGAGCCAGCTGAGTATGGACTGACACCTCCATAAACTGTGAGCTAAATAAACCTTTCCTTCCTTAATTTTGGGCGTTGGGTATTTTGTCTCAGCAACGAGAGAAAAGTAACCAAGACAGTTAGGTGCCTATTTAAAGTCTTTTATAATCCCAGAAAATTATAGTGCCCAGGAAATTTCTATCTTCTATATCAAACTACACACTTACTTCCAGAAAAGCAGCAGATAAGTATATATACCCTGAGAGGATCAAGAAAGAAAAAACATAATTATCAATACATTTCATGCTGGTTGATATCCTAAGTCTTCTTTTCCAGTAATTTCTGGTAATAAAATTTGAAAGATTTTATACATTTAGATTCTAAATATAAATATAAGAATTTATTAGAAAAATATGTCTGTCAAATTTATTGTAAAGTCTGTTTTTCATAATTTAATGAGAGCTATGTATTAAACATGATGAATTTATATTTGGAAGAGATTATAGACGAGTGCTGGTAGGCTGTTCCATCATGATTATCACTACATTTTATTCATACATTTCTCCATACTTAGCAAAGTATTTGTGATATGTAACAAAATTAGCTATATACATGTATAAATAAAACATGTGATAAAATAGTCACAAAATATAGTAATAAAAGAGAATCAGAAGATTAAGTGATTTCTAGGCAAAAATAATGAAATACAGACTGACGTTTTGTACATGTAGTTTCCGCATACATGAATTCAACTGACCAAGAGTCCAAAATATTTACTGTTAAAAATTGCATCTCTACTGAACATGTACAGGCTATTTTCCTAAGCATTATTACATCAGTAACACAGTTTAACACCAGAATTTACATTGCATTAGGTATAACAAGTAATATAAAATAAAGTAGTTTATGGGAGGATATAAATACGTTACTTGCAGATACTGCACCATTTTATATAAGGGATTTCGGTTTCCTGCATCTGTGGAGGAATCCTGGAGCAAGTCCTCTGTGGACAGTGAGTAATTGCTGTAATTAGCACAGTTTGAAATTTCTCCTGACTCTGAATTTCTTGAAACATAAGCCAAAACAGGTAATGTGGTATGTTACCTAGTTGTCAGTGGGAGTGAAGTAAATGCATGCATAAAAGTCAACAGGAAAAATGCAAATGCTTCCTTTGAACTAAACTGGATGAGAAGTTTATGTGAGTTTAAATATGAGAAAAATCGAGATACATTTGACGAATAGTTTCTAAAATGCCAATTAAATTGTTAAATTTAAGGTCAAAGTGATGCTTACTATAACATATTAAATGAAAAAACATTTCTTTAGAGAACTGAGAACTTATGGTCCAGGTGTTTCATTTCTCACAAATTAATATAAAGTAAAGAGAAAGTGTGGGACAATATAAATGAAAATTTACATTCAGTTGGTTATCACCTTCAAATATTGGATAACTTCAGTGAGATTTTATTGACACTATACTTTCATTAGTTCGTGTTGTGTTTTTATGTGAACATCATGTTAAATATATCAGATATGAAAGATGGGAGCTCATATTCCTGTAACATTTTAAGTGCAAAACATGTATTATCCCTCAAATAATCCAAATGGTTAAATATAAGAACATTCTTCAAATACCAATATTGAATCTTTTCAATAACTTTCCCAAACATTTTGATCATGGTACCAAATGACATTGCCAAATGTATCAGAACGAATACTTTATTCCAGAAACAGCAAGCAAACACTAGCAGCTTCCACGTATGATGAGCTAAGTAATAGGCATGTATTAATATTGTTAAATATCTATTTAAAATCAATTATTTAAGTTTGTTTTACTCCATGAACAAGTTGTTTTTCCTAGGAATTTAAATGCATTTTTAAGATGGAAATATTTTATTTTCAGACTTACTTGAGACTTACTTCATATTACAAAATACAAAGCCAGGCAACCTAAGCAGGAGCTTGCAAAACAGATGATCAAAACCTCTTTCAATACCAACCACTATTTATTAAATTGTAAAATAGAAAATGCTAGGAAGGGTGAATAAACTGTAACAGATTTATTTGTAAAGTATGGTTAGGGCATCATGAATATTGCAATACCTAACTCTGTGGAATAGAGCTGGCTATTTTTCTCTCCCGTCATGGCTATTGAGGGGGGCCCTTTGGGCAGGAATGGTGGATTTTGTCTATCTCAGACCCGAGAAACCTAAAATGTAATATGCTGAAGGAGGCAACTGATGGCAATAAATTGAAGAATTGGGCCTGAGAAATGACAGTGAAATTGATGATATCCCAATAAACCTAAAAATTGATAATTATTTTAAGATAATTCTACTAAAGAGCTGTGTGTGTGTGTGTGTGTGTGTGTGTGTGTACTTACACCTGTGTGAGGATTCTGAGGGAATTTTCTTAGAATACTCCAGCAGAGAGTTGCCAGAAATGGATAGCAGGCGTGAGAGATAGAGAAGTTACTGCTAAACAACCCAGGAAAGCAGCAAGTTAGAGCAGCCTTGAGGATAGCAATTTCAGGAATGAACAAGAGTGGAAAGCTTGCTCTTTCACCTCATGGGCCTTATTTTCCCCATCATGTTATTCATAGAAAACATTTCCAGAAGCAGTTAATAAATAAGAGGTATGGAGGAGTGAGATTCCAATTCCTCAAGGCAAAGAGATGCAGACCTAAGTGAATCTCACTGTTTTATGTGCAGCGCTGTTTGGAGAAAACCTCCAAACTGTAAGCGAATTTCCATCTCACCTTGAAAGGGAAGACACGCTCATATCAGCTAAATCCGCCTGCTCTACCCTGCCTGCTCTATAGCAGACAGCTTAGCAGAGCAGGATTAATGTGACTCTTAGGGATACAAGAAAAAGCAAAAATGTGGAGCACACAAGAACGCCATGAAGAGACTGAATAGGTTCTAGTCGCCTCATTTTTCATCTAATCATGGATGTGAATAGATTATGTAGCACCCCACAAACGTTAAAAATTGAATATATAGTCATTATTTCGTGTATTGGGAAGAGTATTCATACATACGGTGTGATTTTTTAATACAAGGTCTTCACGTTTCATCTTGTAAATTTCTCTATACTTATTTATCACTCTTATTAAAGCACAAAAATTTTAAAAACCCAGCTGGGCATGGTGGCACATGCCTGTAATCCCAGCATTTGGGAGGCCTAGGCAGGAGGACAGTTACATGATAGAGGCCATCTTGGGAGACATAGTGAGCTCAAGGCCAGCCTCAACTACATAGTGAAACCCTGTCTCAAACAAAAAATTATAAAACATTATTAAATTTTAAAAATTACAAAACTTATTATTAAATTTAAAAAGTTTAAAAGCATTATTAGAACACAGAAATCGGGCTGGTGAGATGGCTCAGCGGCATAAGCACCTGCCTGGCAAGCACAAGGTCCTGAGTTCGACTCCCGGTAGCCACATAAAAATAAAAAAAATCAAGAATTTTTAGCAAAAACATTTCCTGAAATCATTTTGTATATCTAAAGTCATACACGTCAGTGTAGGCTAACCACTGATCAGTGACAAAGGCTGAACTATTGCAATAAGCTGCATTAACACAGTGAATAATTACCTGAAAAAATCCATCAGGTATGTATTGTGTATGTTAAAATTTTAATTAATATTAATTAAAAATATTACTAAGTATAGTTGTAAAAACCTGGAAAATTTTCGAGTGAAAACTTTCTTAATCTTTGAATAGAGAAGGATTTTCTACAATATAAAAACGATGACATCTTAATTAAACAAATGAACAAGCATGTACATAAGTAGACGAATAGAAATCTTCTAAACATCACAAAATAGAAGCATAAATAAAAGTAAATTGTGAATATGTTTCAAAAAATATGAGATACAAAGTCAAAAACAAAATTTATATTTAATTGAATGATTCCTTCCTTCCTTCCTTTCTTCATTCATTCACTGAGTGTTGTTCTAGGCCTGCATTAGAACTGAAAATGTAGACAGAGAGTGGTCTGTATCATGGTGTCTGTTCACATGGGACCTATATGCAAAGGGGAAAGAAGAAACCGAACACATGTAAATATAACTGAAAAACTGTATTAGTATGACAAAAGCATATAACATATCAATAAAGAGAGGAGACATTCACCATTATGAATTAAAAAGAAATTAAAATTTAAAATAGAACCTAAATTTTTCTTCTGTGAAATTGACAAAGATTCAAAACTGTGATAACTCAGTGCTAGATATTAACAAAAGTGCTATTTTATAAATTGCTACTGCAAATGTTAATTTGGCCCTTTTACCATATTTCTAGAAAGCAGTTTGGCACTATGGTTAAGGCACTGTATAAAATACTACCTCAATGCTTTTTAAGTATCTAAGCTAAGAATATAATCATATGTGAAGTACTATTTGCATAAAATAATGCATTAAGTCTTATCAAAGATTCATATGTTTATGAAAATTGGATCTAAGTCATATACCAAACTATTGACTATTTGTAGATAATTTGCAGATTTATTTCTGGATAAAAAGTAATTCAAAACTGCAGAGAATAATTTATCTGTTTTTATAATCTTAAATATATAACAATTGTTTGCATATTTAAAAGATTCTGAAGGAAGTATAACGGATAATACAATACCTAGATGCTAACAATTGCTTTGTCTGAAAAACAAATATAATAGCGGATATGACATATTTTTCTGTATTAATTTTTTTTTTTTTTTTGTGGGTACCGGGGGTCGACCTCAGGACCTCGCATGCCAGGAGTGCCCGTGCCCCTGAGCGATATCACAGGCCCCTTTTTTGTATGTGGGTTCCGGGAGTCGAACTCGGGCCCTCGCGCTTGCCGGGCAGGCGCTTAAGCCGCTGAGCCATCTCACTGGCCCCCAATTTTTTTTTTTTTTTTTTTGTACTGTGGATTGCATCTAGGGGCACTTTATCACTGAGCTACATTCCCAGCCCTTTTTATTTTGTATTTTGATGTAAGTCTTGTTAAGTTGTCCAAACTCGTCTTGAAATTTGGTGTTCCTCTCTCAACCTCCCCAGTAGCTGGGATTACAGTTGTGTACAGTTGTGCCCAACTTATTTTTAAATTTTTAGAAATTTTTACTTTTAAACACTTTATGTTTTATTGTTTTCACTTCTCTTTCAGCAATTTGCTTGAATTCTATAAATAAAAATTATATAGTCTTTTCATCACTACTCTGGGATACAAGATTGAAGACAACTGGGATACAAGTTTGAAGAAATAATACTGGGTAAATCCTTTCATGCACAATTTAGCCTACACATTTTATTAGTTTTCTATAATGGAACAAGCATCCTTTCAGTTTCTACAGGTTCACTCTCAAAGGCTCCATCTCCAAATACCATTAACATGTAAACACAGGGGTTAATTTTCTAACACATACACTGTTAAGGGACACATTTGTTGTGGTTTGGATCTGAAGTGTCCCCCAAAAGGTTTATGTGTGTGGGAGGTGATTGGATCATGGGTGTGCTATGTTCATCAGGGGATTCACCCACTAATGAGTTCAGCAGTTGAGTGTGCTGTTAGGAACTGGGGCCTGGTTGAAGGTGGATCACTGAGGGTATGACCCAGAAGGGAATGTTTCCCTCCCAGGATCCTTCATTAGCTCTCTATTTCCTGGATGAAATGATATGAACATTTTTTTTTTTAATGCCAGACCCTTCCACCAAGTGGTTTCTGTCTTGGAGTCAGCCGAACAGGGACTGAAAACGTGAACAAAAATAAACCTCTCTTCTTTTAAATTGTGGGTGTTGGGTATTGTGTTCAAGCAACAAGAAAGTGATCATAGTAAGTATCTGGTACATGGTACATAACACATAAATATTTATTAAATAAAGTCACACATCGCTTACTGACAGGGATACATTCTGAGAAATACATTGTTAGGTGATTTTATCATGTAAACATCACAGAGTATACTCACACAAACTCAGATGATTACACTGACAGTTGGCAATACAGTCTATGGAACCATGTTGTATATGTGGATTCCATGGACCAAAACATTATTATGTAGATGGACTATAATATGCCAGAAATCCTCTAATGAAAATATTGAATGAAAGAAGGTTTTTGATAAGCCAATGAGATATATTTATAAGAACAAATGGTTATACTTAAAAGTAGAGAACTGCCAATTTGCAAAGGAAGGGAGGGCTCATTAATTGCTCAGTTTTTATTCTGCATTTAAGAAATATTTCAGACAAATAAGGCTGGATGACCACACAAAAATTTGTGTGTAAATGTTTAAAGTAACATTCTTCATAATATCTAACATACGGAAAGAACTCAGGCGTCATTAAAGAGGCAAAATGATAAAAAAAAATGACAAGGTATATTCACTTTGTGGAATATTACTTGAGCATGAAAAGGAATATAATAGTAACATATGCTACAACTTTGGATGAAACTTGAAAAGAGTCACAAAATTCCACATATTATGTGATTTCATTCATATGAAAGTACTAAATGTAGAAATCTATAGAAACAAAATAGATTAGTGGATGCTTAGGGATTGCATAGAGGGTAGTGGTAAGTAAAGGACACAGAATTACTTTTTTTTTAAGTTTTTTTTTTTATGCGGGTACTGGGAGTTGAACTCAGGACCTCACGCTTGCCAGGCAGGCGCTCATGCTGCTGAAATATATCACCGGCCACAGAATTACTTTTTAGTGATGAAAATGTTCTAAAATTGACCACTGTAGTGGTTACATATATATTTGAATATACTAAAAACCTTGAATTGTACCACTGAATTGTATGGTATGTGAATTGTATTTCATTAAAATTGTTTTAAAACAAAAGTGAAATGAAAGCGTTCTGTAATAACTAAAATGTTCAAAAAGGCTCAAATTATTACCTTGTCTTGCTTTTCTACATTTCTCAGTCAAACTCTGAAACTGGTCTAAATTCTGGAACTTTAAACAAAAAGCTGTCTTCAAAGAGCATTTAGAAAGTTGTCCTGTAGTACTGGAAAAAGCTGGCTTACTGGTATAAAGATATAAATTTTTGTTTTAGGAGAAGATGAACAATATGTAGTTTAGACATTTGTTTGTTTTCAGTCCCCTGATCTCACAGAGCTAAGTAAATGATTGCTTACTCACAGTGGGGATTGGGGAAAGACTATGACTCATAGCCGTTCAATACTAAGCAATAGACACTATCAACAATTTAATTTTTTTTTTGAAGAATGCATGAAGCAAGTCTAGGAATCCAAATCTCTTTGACTGCAGATAGGAGAATGTATCAAATATAAACACCTGCATGTGACAGATTTTTGTGCAATATGTTTCCAGTGCTTGGTGCATTTACCCTTCCTCCTTATGTTCACACCTACTTGGACACTTACCCATCTTAGAGTACAGCAATGTTTCTCTCCCTATCATTGCTGCCAGCTTCTCAGGCACTTATGTGTACCAAAGCTTTGTGTTTCAATTGCACCATGTCTACAAAGCTGTCTCTAACTGTCCAGTTTTGTTTATTCGTTCATTCATTCGTTTATTCATTTTTGGCATGTAGGCAAGTGCTCCCCTGGAACAAGATCCCAAGTTCTTCTACTTACTCTTATTTTTACTCATTAAATGACCACTGTGAAGAACAGAATGAGTCCTCTCTTTAAGTCATCTCAGCACCTGAGTCAGTTTATTAAAAATAATAAGAGGTAAAATCTTCCAAGTTGGTGTATCATCTTTTTTGATATAATGAACAAATATCTTTAAGCATTGTCTTATATCAATTAATTTTTATTTGAGATGTGAGCTTCTTAAAGGTAGGGAATGAAGAAGGTAGACTGAATCATCAAAGGTAATGAATAGAATGTAGCTGATTAAAAATTGGATGACTTAAACAGCAGAAGAATAAAACATAAAAATAAAAACAACCCATTGCATTTGTTCCACATCTTTCTAAAGCATAGGTCAAAGCAGGACACTCAAGCACCAAAACCATTGACTCTTCTCCACCCACATGCAAAACCTCTTCACTCTTCCATCCTCTGCCACTTCTCATCAACCTGGAAACATCAGCAATGGAAAATGATTGCGAATCCCTGAACTCTGCTCTTTCACAGTTCTTGCTTTTCCATTTCCCCTTCTCCCTTGTCTTCCAGGAAAGCTTCTTTTCATTTTAAATTTCAAGTCAGAATTGGCTTTTCCAGAAATATTTCCTTAACTCCCTCATTTTCACCACAAATAAAATTAGGCACATTTTTTTGTTTATGTTGGGTATTTTACTTACTTCTTGTTTAGCATTTTGAATTTTAATTGCAATTAGTCTTCCTAACACAATGGAGAGTTCACCATGACCAGAAATTGTATTGTTCTTCTTTGGGGTGGCCTTTAATCATCAGCACTCCATAAGTGTTGGATTGTGATGGTTGGAAAGAGGAGCAAACGAACGAGTGAATAAACAAATGCATAAATCAAAAACTGACTTTTAAAGTATTCCTTGTATATTGGACCATGTATTTCTTACATCTACATTGGATTAGATTTATGAAGTACCAGTCTCCATTTAGAACAAAGAATTTGAATTTAAAGCTTGGAATCTGAAAAGGATAATGATAGCGAAGAGTAGACGTGCAGATTTTCTGACTTTGAGATGGCTACACTGTGCGGAAAGGGCTTCCGAATTTAAATCAACAATATTTGGTGGACATGGAAGCTGTGGAATGCATGTAATGAAGAGAATAAAGAAATGAAAATCACTCAAGAAATGATACATTGTTGCTATCTGGATCGTAATATTTCAGTTATCACTGGAAAACAATTTTATATAAAGATTTCCTTGAAGAATTACATTTCCTCCAATCACTATTAACTGCATTTCCATCAAACGGAAGTACTTATTACCAATGAATTAACGTCACTTTGGAACATTTACTTCCTAGGTCAATTTTTATTCAGGAATTGCAGCCAAATTAATATAGATTTACCATTAATTAGATCAGCAGAGTCATTTCACTAGGCCTCTACAGATTCCTCAGACTAGGTGACAACCTTTTATATAAAGAATTAATTTTAATAAGTTTAAAATTGAATATTATTTAAAGTGAATGAAACCTTAGAATCTATTACCAGCTCTTTTATTTCTAAGTTAGAAAAACCTAAGAGAGTAAGAGTTGAAATAATTTCTTTAAAGTGATTGAGTTGCATTGGGTCTGAGAATTGGCCCCTGGTTTCTTCGCCTTGTTTTATTCTGGCCGCATATTTATTGTATGTAAATCAATCAACATGATCTCTCTCACTTTAGTTGTCAAGATTTTTTATCTCATATGTCAACTATCTCTACTATGGGAAAATTGTGGAATTTTTTTTAAAATAGTTCTGAGTTTAATCATGTTACCATGGCAAAGGGAAGCATATCATTATCTTTTCATCCAGTAGTATGGGAAAATCATTTCATATGATTATAGGTAGAGATCATATTATTAAATACTACTGAATACTTTAAAAGTAACTTATAATATTTGAAAGGCACTATTCTGGTTTTTTGTTTTTTTTTTTTATTTTAAAGAGAAGAAAAAACAAAACAAATCAAAAGAAGAACAAATTTTCAAACAAACATAATAGGAGGGTAACAATGGTTAATACATTACGTATTACTATCTTTAAGTTAGTTATTCAGGACACCAGACATTAGCATTCAATTGTCCAAACATTATTGGCACAAACCTTACTCTTCAATGAACTAAGTAAAAATGGTAGTGTATCTATCTTAACCATCTTATATATATATATATACAGTTTTTTTCCCTTTCCCTTCTTTCTTTTCCCTATTCCAGTCTCTCTTTCCTTTTGACCAGTTTCTTTTTGATTCACCATGTCTATTGTACATTTTGGATCTTATTTACTCTTTCAGTTTCTCATACTAGAGAGATAATACGATGCTTACACATGTGCTTCTGGTTTATTTCACTTATGAGTATTTTCTCGAGTTGCATCCATTTACCTATAAAAGTCTCCAGTTTATCCTTCTCTTTGGCTGAATAGTACTCCATTGTATAAAAATACCACATCTTTCTTATCCATTCCTCAGTTGATGGGCATTTGGGTTGTTTCCAAGATCTGGCTATTACAAATTGTGCTGCTATAAACATGGGTGCACATATATCGCTGTGGTACGATGTTTTTAATTCTTCTGGGAAGATGCCCAGAAGGGGAATAGCTGGGTCAAATGGGACCTCCAACCCTAGTTTTCTGAGGAATCTCCACACTGACTTCCACAGTGGCTGTACCAGTCGACACTCCCACCAACAGTGAAGAAGGGTTCCTTTTTCCCCACAGCCCCTCCAGCATTTGTTATTAGTTGATTTCTTAATAGTAGCCATTCTTTCTGGGGTGAGATGGTATCTCAGTGTTGTTTTAATTTGCATCTCTCGAATGACTAGTGATGTTGCACATTTTTTTATATATTTATTTGCCATTAGTATTTCTTCATCTGAGAAATGTGTATTCATCTCAGATGCCCATTTTTGGAGTGGGTCTTTAAATTTGGGAGGTCTGATTTTTTTGAGTTCTTTATATGTTCTCGATAGTAATCCTTTGTCTGAGGAACAGCTGGCAAACATTTTTTCCCACATTGTGGGTTGTCTCTTCACTCTGTTGGTGGTTTCTCTTGCTGTGCAAAAGCTTTTTAATAAGATGAGATCCCAGTTATTGATTCTTTGGGATAGTTCCCGTGCGGTTGAGTTTTTATTCATAAAGTCTTTGCCTACACCAATGTCTCCAAGGGTTTTACCTATCCTACCTTCCAGCAGATTTAATGTTTCTGTTTTAATATTTAGATCTCTGATCCATTTTGAATTTAGTTTAGTGCATGGTGAAAGATATGGATCTAGTTTTAATCTTCGGCATGTGTAGAGCCAGTTTTTCCAGCACCATTTATTAAAGAGGCTATCTTTCTTCCAGCGAATGTGTTTGGCACCTTTGTCAAAGATAAGGTGGCTTAGTATGTCTGGGGTTGTTTCAGCATCTTCTAATCTGTTCCATTGATCTTCAGGTCTGTTTTTTTGCCAGTACCACACTGTTTTTATCACAGTAGCTTTATAGTATAATTTCAAGTCGGGGATAGTGATGCCCCCTGCCTTGCCTTTGTTGCCCAGAATTGCCTTTGCTATTCTAGGTCTCTTCTGATTCCAAATGAATTTTAGGATTGTTTTCTCTAATTCTGTGAGATATGCTGTTGGAATTTTGATTGGAATTGCATTAAATCTGTATAACAATTTTGGAAGTATGGCCATTTTCACTATATTGGTTCTTCCTATCCAGGAGCAAGGGATATCTTTCCATTTTCTGATATCCTCTTCAATCTCCTTTTTCAGAGTACTGTAGTTTTCAGTATAGAGGTCTTTTACATCCTTCGTGAGGTTGATTCCTAGGTATTTCATTTTTTTGGATGTTATTGTGAAAGGTATTGTTTCCCTAATTTCTCTTTCAGTAAGTTTGTTATTTGTGTACAGGAAGGCTATTGACTTTTGAGTATTGACTTTGTATCCAGCTACACTACTGAATTTGCTTATTAAATCTAGCAGTTTTTTAGTGGAGTTTTTGGGGTCTTCTGTGTAGAGTATCATGTCATCTGCAAATAATGATAATTTAACTTCTTCCTTTCCAATCATTATTCCTTTTATTTCTTTCTCTTGTCTAATCGCTCTGGCTAAAGTTTCCAGAACTATGTTGAATAAGAGTGGGGACAGTGGACATCCTTGTCTTGTTCCTGATTTTAGAGGGAAGGCTTTCAGTTTTTGGCCATTTAGTATAATATTGGCTGTTGGTTTGTCATAGATAGCTTTTACCAGATTGAGATAAAGACCCTCTATTCCAATTTTCTGTAGGGTTTTTATCATGAAAGGGTGCTGGACTTTGTCAAAAGCTTTTTCTGCATCTATTGAGATGATCATGTGATTTTTGTCTTTGGTTCTGTTAATATGCTGTATTACATTTATTGATTTACGTATGTTGAACCATCCCTGCATCCCTGGGATGAATCCAACTTGGTCATGGTGTATAATCTTCTTGATGATTTGTTGGATTCTGTTTGCCAGTATCTTATTAAGGATTTTTGCATCTATGTTCATTAGGGAGATTGGCCTGTAGTTCTCTTTCTTAGTTGGGTCCTTCTCTGGTTTTGGTATCAGGGTAATGCTTGCTTCCAGGAATGAATTTGGGAGTATTGCTTCCCTTTCAATTTCATTGAAAAGTTTGAGAAGTAGGGGCGTTAGGTCTTCTCTAAATTTCTTGTAGAATTCGGCAGTGAATCCATCAGGGCCTGGGCTTTTCTTTGTTGGGAGGTTTTTAATTACATCTTCAATTTCATTGGTTGATATTGGTTTATTTAGGATTTTTAAATCTTCTTGATTCAGCTTTGGTAATTCATACGAATCTAGGAATCTGTCCATTTCTTCTGCATTTTCCATCTTAGTAGAATATAAATTTTCAAAATAGGTATAGATGATCTTCTGGATTTCTGCAGGGTCTGTCGTGATATCACCCTTTTCATTTTCAATTGCATGGATTTGATTCTTTTCTTTTCTTTTTTTAATAAGGTTGGATAAGGGTTTGTCAATCTTATTTATTCTTTCAAAGAATCAACTTTTTGCTTCATTGATTCTTTGTATTGTTTTTTTATTCTCCAATACGTTAATTTCTGCTCTGATCTTTATAATTTCCTCCCTTGTACGGGCTTTTGGCTTAACCTGCTCTTCTTTTTCTAGAAGCTCGAGGTTCACCCTTAAGTTGTTTATTTGCGCTTGCTCTATTTTCCTGATATAAGTGTTTAATGCTATAAATTTCCCTCTTAGGACTGCTTTCATTGTATCCCATAAGTTCCGGTATGTTGTACTGTCATTATCATTCAGTTGTAGAAAGTGACTAATTTCTTCTTTAATTTCATCTGTGACCCATTGGTTGTTCAGGAGGATGCTGTTTAATTTCCATGTGTTTAGGGAGTTTTTGTGGGATCTTTTGCCATTGATTTCCAATTTCATTGCACTATGGTCTGATAATATGCATGGGATAATTTCAATTCCTTTGCATTTACTTAAGCAGGTTTTATGAGCTAGTATGTGGTCTATTTTGGAGAACGTCCCATGTGCAGCTGAGAAAAATGTGTATTCTGATGTTGTGGGATGGAACACTCTGTAGACATCTACTAAGTCCATTTGTTCAAAAGTTTGGTTCAGTTCTACTATTTCATTATTGATTTTCTGTCCAGTTGATCTATCTTTTTGTGACAGTGGAGTATTGAGATCTCCCAATATAATTGTATTAGTGCTTATTTGATTTTTCATGTCCTTTAGTACTTGTTTTATATAGCTGGGTGCATTGGTATTTGATGCATATATATTTATGATCGTTATCTCTTCCTCTTGGATTGTTCCCTTTACAAGGATGTAATGACCGTCTTTATCTCTCTGAATCCTTCTTGGCTTGAAGTTCACTTTGTCTGCAAAAAGAATAGCTACCCCTGCTTTTTTCTGGGTTCCTGTGGCATGGAGTATTGTTTTCCATCCTTTGACTTTCAGTCTATGAATTTCTTTCTGAATTAAATGTGTTTCTTGTATACAGCATATTGTTGGATCTTGCTTCTTGATCCATTTCGCCAGTCTGTGCCTTTTGATTGGTGAATTGAGACCGTTAACATTGATGGTTAAAACTGATATGTATTGACTTATACTTGTCATGATATTTTCCTGTTGTTGGTTCCCACTCTTTGTTTTTCCGCTTTCCGGCTATTTAATTATTTGCCCTGCCTGGTGGATTCCTTCTGTTGGGGTTCCTATCTCTTTCTAGAATGTCCTTCAGAACGTTTTGGAGTGCTGGTTTGGTGGTCATAAATTTTCTCAGATGTTCTTTGTCATGAAAGTATTTTATTTCTCCATCAATTTTGAAAGATAGTTTTGCAGGGTACATCAATCTGGGCTGAAAATTATTTTCCTTTAGAGCTTGCAATACATCATTCCAAGCTCTTCTTGAATTGAGGGTTTGTGCTGAAAAGTCAGCTGTGATTATGATGGGTTTTCCTTCATAGGTGATTTGTCTCTTCTCCCTAACAGCTTTTAAGATTCTGCCCTTCTGTTGAATTTCTGGGATCTTGACTATAATATGTCTGGCTGAAGGTTTTTTTTGATCATGTCTAGTTGGTGTTCTAAAAGCTTCACTTATAGGGGTGTCAAATTCCTTTTCTCTTCCAGGAAAGTTCTCCCTGATTATGTCTTTGAACAAGGTTTTAATGTCGTTGATGCTATCTCCTGCTTTTTCATTTATTCCAATTATTCTTAAGTTGTTTATCTTTGAGTCATCTAGCAGCTGCTGAATTGATTTTTCATGGTCCCTTGCTATTTTTAAGAATTTTTCCATTTCATGATCACTAATTGCAAGCCTGTCTTCTATATCTGAGATCCTGTCCTCGCATTGGCTTATTCTGCTACAAATACTTTCAATGGAATTTTTTATCTCTTGGATATCTGCTTGAATCTGCCTTATAGATTCCATTTCTTTCCTATGCTGAGCATTCATGGTTTCTATAGTTTTCTTAAGTTCATCTATTTTTTTGTCTGTATCAGCTATAGTGTCCTTAAGCATGGTCTTCATTGTAGACATTATCTCTGCAGTTATCTGTGAGATTATTTCTGTTTTAATTTTTTCCAGAACCTCATTCAGTTGCTTTGTTGTTACCACTTCAGATAGGCCATGTGGGTGGCTTTCGGATTGTCCCACCTCGTTGCTCCCTAGGTTTGCCTTTGGTGAATTGGATTTGTGTGGTTGCATCTTGTTTAAGTGTCGTCTCATTTTTTCTTTCTTTAATTCCTGGGGTGATGTTTGCAAATTACCTATAGTAGGTTACTTTATTGCTAGTGTTTAAGATCTTTAGAAGATGACTACTTCTCTGCAGTATCTTCCAAGTGGAGCTTGCTTTTAGGTTTTGAGCTTTCTGCCAGATCCTACCTCTTCAATTCGTTGGGTATGCGAAGTTGCTACCTGTTTGGCCCAGTCCTTGATTCTTTGGTACTGTGCCACTGTATTTTCTGTGTCCCTTAGTCAATCTTGTGACAAAGTCCTGTTCTGTGCAGGTCCGTCCCAGTAAGCCAGGAGCGCCCTCTGGCGGGTGGTGAGCAGAGGCGCGTACTTTCAGGCAGAGACCAGTCTAGCTCGCCTCCGCTCTCGGCGCCCTTTCACGATCCCTGGGCCTGAGAGGCTCAGCGTGCTGTCCGGAGCGCGGGTTCCCCACTATTCTGGTTTTTGAAAGCAGCTTTTGGCAAACAAACAGTAATGATTTGAATTTGCTTATGTAGCTTCAGTTGCTTCCTTTGCTTTCACTGACTTCTGAATCTAGCTGTGGATTTTGGAATTTTCTGTAATTCTTTGATGCTTCAAAGTTAGGTTTAATTTTCTTGCGAATTGTATAGAACTTAAGAACATAGGCTCTGGAGACAAAAACACATGGATTACATCCTGTTTTGATACTAACCAGCTATGAAAAGTTGAGGAGTATCACTCACATTTCCTGAGCTTAGTTCCTACAAGATAAATACAGAGAATAATAGTATCTACCTCATGGGGTGCTATTCAGCATTATATGAGTTATTCCATTTAAAAGTAGCAGGTTATACAGTACTTAATACCTCTTTACTAAATGTTAACAGTAATATTACGACACACATTTCTGTTAATATGAAAAATCAAAAATGTGATTTGTCCCTAAGAAAAAACACCTATGTGACAATATGATATAATCATTTTTCTTTCATTCCTTTGGTAAATATTCATTTAAAATAAATGTTGAGGGGCCAGTGAGATGGCTCAGTGGTTTAAGCGCCTGCCCGGCAAGCGCGAGGGCCCGAGTTCGACTCCCAGAACCCACATACGAGAAAAGGGCCGGTGATACCGCTCAGCGGCACGGGCGCCTGCTGGCGCGCGAGGTCCTGAGGTCGACCCCCGGTACCCACAAAAAATAAAATAAAATAAATAAAATAAAATAAAATAAATGTTGAAAAAAGACCTTTGACTAAGATTACTGTGAACTATTTTCTCTATAAAAATATTTTTTAAAGTATGAGGAAGGTAAAATTATTTAACAAGTCTTTTAAAATTAGATTAAAAATAAGAATGTAATGATTGATCATACTCATAAAGGTAACAAATGGATCACTTTAATGAGAAAATCTGACACATCATTATTCCACAGTAATGTGGGCAAATTATTTTCCTTAGTTGGGAAAATACACAGGCTAGAAGAGTGATAAATGAACAATTCTTAGATGTATGTGCTCCAGAAACGTTAGTCACATGGCAAAATAAAAGCTAAGTGTGATTCAGAGTAATGACTCAGAAGAACCTGAAAGTAATTTTTACATTTTCTACCAAATGAAAAATGCTGTTCTCTGCCAGGATCTCTGCTGATATATTATATCAGCAACTTGAATGCATAATAAAATAAATTACCACTGCTTGCTAATACATAATTCCTGCTTGAATATTTTTAAAACAAAATCTCATTTGTGAACTGAGATTCTTTGATCAGGGCTGCGAAGAAGCTCTGTGATGAAGTCAGTCGTAGGGAATCTCAATGCAATCATTGTCTCCTGAAGCTCCCGGTGTTTTGCAGATGGAGTGAAAACTTCCTCCTGGTGTTTCCAAGAGCTTGAACTTCTCTATTGCCATTTTGGGAGAATAAGAACTGCCTCTTTTACTCACTGAGGAGGTAGAAGAGAGGGAGGCTGGGACAAAAGATGTAGGCAACCTTTCTTTTCTATGGAACATTCCCCTCTAAATATTGACTGTTGCCTTAGACATCGGCATCTCTGTCCACCTCTCTCTGGATAAACATATCTGTTTTGTTTTGTCTTGAATTCTCTAAAAACTTACAGCCCAAGGAACAAGACAAAGAGCAGTCACATCAAGCTTGGCATCAAAGATGGTACTTTTCCAATGCATGGATTTTTTTTTTGTACTGGGAATCGAACTCAGGACCTTGCTCTTGCCAGGCAGGCGCTGTGCCACTGAGCTATATCCCCTGCCCACATTCCTTTTTTTTTTTTTTTTTTCCTTTATGTGGGTACCGGGAGTCGAACTCAGGACCTCGCACTTGCCAGCAGTCACTTATGCTGCTGAGCCATCTCGCCAGCCCCCGCATCCTTTTTTATATCCATTAAATTCCCCTTTGGAAAGAGTGGCTTCAGGTATTATCATTTAATTCTTAGCGCTTGATAGAGCAGAATAACTATAGGTCAAGAGACAAAACTTTTCAGTTACTTTCCATGTTCAACATACTAAAGGCCCATTTAAAAACTTGAAGAGTGTGATAGTCAACTTTGAAACTTATATGGGAGATATTTACTAACTTTCAATATGAAAGCACATTACTTAAATGTTGTTCTGTCACACAAACAATAATGACACCAGTGATATCATTCACCATTATATTCTATCCATATCGTTATGAAATCAAAGATAATTTTATTTCTAATAATTCATAATCTCTTTCTAGTGCCACTTTTTGTGGGCATTGAACAGTTTGTCAAGCTGGAAAATAGTAAATCTTTAACCAACAGTAATAGACACCAATCAGTTGGACATTTGTTATTTTCTGGGCTAAACTAAGTTATCTCTGTTTTTAGAACTCAACGTTGATCGGTTGTTGATATCAGGGAAACAAGGCAAACATAAGCCAGAGGTTAGCTGGTGGGGGTCAGAAGAAACAGTTGTTATTGAGCTGGGCAAAAACAAAATAAGAGAATATTTTGCCAATCCAAGAAATGCGATGAAGATGGTATGATTTGCAGGGATTTGAAGAGTATATTACAAGATTGGTATAATTGAAATGAATGAATTTAAGTGGGTAGATACTATGTGAGCTCTTCTGCAGGAAGACTTGTGCAAGAATATCAGTGTCAAGCAGACTTATATGCCATTTGTTCTTTTGGCTCTCAGCTGCATTTCTGCTATAACAGGGACTTCTTCAAAACTGTCCATTGCTCCAGTCATTGTAATGACTGACCTCTTTTGGTTCTGTGGTCTTTTCTTTCTGTGAATCATTTGTCCTCATCTTCTTTCAGGCTCCAGGAACACTGAGCCTTACATTAGGCAAATCACATCATGATGGGAACCAAATTGCCTCCTCAAGCAATAAGGATTTCCCAAGCATTAGTAGGACTTCACAGAACCCAAAAAGCAACAATAATCAACCAGACCAAGATTTGACCAAGGCTGCTTGACTATGCATACTTCTTCCCTCTGTTTTTGTCTTTCTTTATATATTCCTGAAGTCCATATACTTTGAAGACAAGGCTTAGGATACTTGTGTCCCTGTTCCTTCCCAATATGGCCATACTGAATAATTTTCTTTCCACGAGTCACCACAACTGTTCTCTCTGATTGGATTTTCAAAGTGGTGGGTGGCTGAATCTAGTCTGTTCAGATCCCTGAATTCAGGTTTCTGAGCTATGCCTCTGACAAGGCTACCATTCTGTGTTCTTTGGATCTCATGGAACTCCAACATGATTGAAGAGCTCCAGTGAAACTGGTGAGGAAGAATTTCAAGGAATGCAAATAACAGGACCTTAGCTCAGGTGCAATTCGGGGCCAACAGATGCCTGAGATAAATTTCACTCATGGGATGATGGAGAATTTAAAGTAGATAGGAGAACTCTTCAAGTTTTTCCTAAGCACTGAATGCTTGTCTCCTGTTTGTTTCCCACTCCTCTTCCTAAACACAGGTGCCATGACTGAACTAAAGACAAGAAGAGGGAAAACCCATTTTAATACTTAATGGGAGGAACTATAAAAACACATAGAAAAAGATATCAATGACTGAGGCCAAGAAAGCAATCTGTCATACATGTTTTGTGTATTAATTAAACAACAAATTACACTGCATAAAAATATCAGAAACATCTCATCATGATCCTCTGGCTTGAGGAACATAGAGAACTATTGTTCAGGGTAATAGGAGGAGAACAGGGTAATAGGAGGAAAACAAAGATTCTCAAGGGGGAAGTATTACTGAATCAAACCCCTTTAAATGTTACATTTGGATGGAGAATAGTAGATAAACTCTCTAAAATCTAATAAATTCCACAAACCGAGAATTGCTTTTGCTGCTAAATATAATACAGTGTTAGAAAAAAACTAATTTCTATAAATATGATACTGTGGAGAAGAATGGCATCAGAAGTGTTTTTCACTTTTAAATTTGGTGCAGTTAAAAAATACCTACAGCAGAATATGAAAATATTTTTAGTCACATTTTATATATTGTCATTATTTTATGTTTTATTTTCTAAAAATGCAATATAAAATCTCAAAGCTTATATATGTACTTTAACAGATTTTAAGAAATCATCCAAGGAAAATGCTTAGATAAAAATCAGGGTGTATTCAAAGATACCAAATAGTGAAATATAAGGTAAAATTTTCAAAAAATGGTGTGAAAGGGCTAAGAAAATCTTCAAAGGCACAGAATTCTATGTTGGGACCAAGAGTATATTATGGAAAAATATAATTCATTTCCTAATTTCATATAAACTTGCTTCTTGCATCCAATAAAAATTATGACTGTTTTTCTAGTTTCTGATGTTTTATCTATGCAAGAAATCACACAAGAGTTTCCTGAAATTCTGGAATATGATGCTTAGTGGAAATAAGAGAGGCCTGACAACAATTATAAGGGGATAGAACTGCAAAAGTCTAGAGGGTTTTTTTTCTAATTTTGCATCTGAAGTGTTCACTGGTAAGCTAAAAATACCAGACATGTGTGACTACAAAATGGAGTGGTATTCTAAAAGATGTGAAAAAATCAACTGACCATCAATATGTCAATAGTAATCTGAAAAGAAAAATGTATATTTGCCATAATTCATTCCAGTGGCCAAGGAATGTCATTGCCTGAGAAGTTGAGATTTAAAAAATTAGCAAATGATTTGCTGTTAAAAAAAATTCTCCGATAGCCATCTGCTGTGAAGATAACTTCCCCTTCATAAGGTCAGTACTTGGGCTGGAATCACTGTGTATAGCAAGTTTAACAACACACAAAAAGAAGCAGGAGAGATCTGAATTGGCATCTTGATGTCTCTCTAATGTTTGAGTTCTATTGCATCTGTACACCAAGATCAATTTTTAGGTATGGTAAAAGTCCTAAAACAGAAATGTTTTCCAGACGTTTTGATGTGTGTGTGTTTTGTTCGTTTTTTGGAGGTGGTTTCTGCTTCCTGCCATGATGGAGTAACAGGGTCTACATTTACCATCTGCTATAAAAAATAAGAGATTTAGAAAAAAAAATAAAATGATAGTTTTAGATACTGGGAAACAGATATTGCAGGACTGAGGGTTGAAAGAAAAGGAAAATATTATGGGAAACTGGCTACAGCCATACCACTCTGCACGTGCCCAATCTCGTCTGATTTCAGAAGCTTAGCAGGATCGGGCTTGGTTAGTACTTGGAAGGAAGACACTATGGGAAACTTTGACAGCCCCTGGCA
This sequence comes from Erethizon dorsatum, assembly GCA_028451465.1. NCBI lineage: Eukaryota > Metazoa > Chordata > Mammalia > Rodentia > Erethizontidae > Erethizon > Erethizon dorsatum. The sequence goes on along the minus strand of CM051823.1, from coordinate 134,019,055 downwards.
TTACCTTTGAGGCACTTTAGATGAAGGGGCAGGTTGGTATATGTAGGGGGGGCTGGTCTGAGTAGCACAGTTTCACTGACCCTAGGAGACACAAATTAGAATTAGTGGCACTGAGGTAATTGGAAAAAGCAGATAAAGTTCTAGACATTTAGAAGCTTGACAGCACAAGAGTTCCAAAGATCTGCATGGGGATCTTTCACGAACTATGAATCTTCATTCAGTGCAAATGTGTTCACACATAGGTTAACACTCATTGAAATCAGGCAAAGACTCTGCAGTTTTTGCTGAAAGCAAAGATGTGTTTGGTGCAAGGTCTGTCCAAATAGCAACTAGGTTGCTGTTGCTGTGAGTGCAGTGGATCTCAGCGCTGTCATGGCTTTGAGTTCTAATTTGCTGAAGTGGGAAGCCTCATCAGGCATATAGTGAATTGAATAGAGGTGCCAGGGCAAGAAGATATGAGACTGGGACTGAACTTTCTGTAGAGCAAGGCTACCACAAACCCACCCCCAAAACAATTACCTGTAACTCCTGAAAGACCAAACTGAACCAATTTGGAATTTTACCCAAAGAAAGTCTAACATTTCAGACAGCAAGAATTGATGCCAGTGAAGAGTTTGCCCTCCCATACTCTCCTGTACCTCTCTCACAGGGATGATTTGGTCCCCGAGGAAATATTTCTCACATGATGGGACTTGGGGCAAGAAGGCTGCATGTTTTAGAGTTTGAGAATCCTGTCCTTCTTTCTTTTTTAGGACACCCACTGTCCAGATACACAAATTCAGTCCTAAGTTAGGTTTCTACTATGGAGTATCCTTAGCTCAAGGTATCCTTAGCAGGAAAACCGTGACCAAGGCAAAGAAGAATGCATCCTGACCCGTGATTTTCCTGTATGTGCTTGCTTCGGACACCAAGAATGTATCTCTAAGGTAGAGAGTTTGTCTTCACACACAAGAAACTTACATAGTGAGAACCTTTACCAAATGAAAAGTAAAAGTGAAAAATTAGATTGGAAATGTAGCAAATTGTGAAGACCCTGGGTAAAAATCTCAGTACTAACAAAAAAGAAAGTGCCTATTAGATCCCAGATCAGTTCCTTCTCATGAAATGCAATGGGGAAATGCTTCTCAGTGAAGCCCATGGGAGGGCTAAGGAGTAATGTGGAAGACATTTGCAATTTGTCCATGTGCCCTCATTTGAGAACATGTTCACATATGTATCTTAAAACATGTATGGGTATTTCCATGGACATATGAAAATTTGTCACAGAAAGTTGCATGAACCAAGGTGCCTAGAAATTTGGCTTCACTTTCATGCAAGTAGACCCTGGAAATGCTAAGGGGCTGAGGTCCTTGGTTGCAGGTTACTGCCAGGACTAGAATGAAGCCTCTGGTCTGGCTCAGGCCCAAACCTGCACACTTTAACCGTCTACACTACTGCTTGAAGCCCAATCCAATAGTTTATATAGAATGCTTTCCATTCATGTTCAATCCATAGACCTAAACAGTAGTCCACCTCATTTTGTGAGAATTTTAATTTCTCTGTCCAACTCTATTCAAAATTATCTCATCATTCTAGATAATACATCCAATACCCTAAACCAATGATGGTGAACCTGTCAGAGCTTTCAATGACACAAACAGACCATTCCCCCAGAGTCTCCATCTTTGACAGTTTCTACTATAATAATCTTGCCTGCCATCCCATGTAAGCTTTTCCCTTCCAATTTCATAACGAAGGCTATGCTATAACCACTAGTTATATTCTATCTGCAATCAAATATTGAGCAACCTTATGTTTTCTGTTTGTAGTTTACTGTCTCTGACTCCAGTAGTTTGTGAACTTGGCGAGATCAATTATGTTTGATTGGTTTTGCCATCTTCTCACAGACTCTCACTCCCTTTATATCTCCATTTCCTCCTTTTTTTTCTGCTTAGATTCACTCCATTGCATATACTTAGGTCCTCCCTCTGCTGATTCAACACACCTAGCATATTGCCATCCTTGGTTGGATTACAACTTGCTTCTACTATGGTAGGGAGAAATAGAGTAAAAAATGTGGCTAAGATGATTGGCTTAATTTTAAATGTATGACCATGACTTGAAAAAATTATGAAGAATGAACTCATAATGCTTTTCAGAAGGCAACCTCATTTTCTCCTCCTTTTCATCTGGATGGCTATCTCATAGGCACACTGTATATTATACTCACCTACCTCACTCATTCCTTCACCCTCCACATGCTCTGCCTGTCTTACCCTGCTTTGTTTTTCCCCATAGCATCTAATGTCCCCATAATTTGGTTATTTTTAATCTTCTCTTTATCTCCATGTGATGTTCCAAATCTTTCATTTTTTTCTTTCTCCATATCTTCCTGTAATGTTCTAGTACTTGCTTCCTTTTTTTCTTCTGACCCTCAGGCTGTAAGCTATAATGTGAGTTCCATGACAGCAAGAAACTAAAATATTGATACAAAAATGTGTGTTGCATAGATTTAGAGAATAAATTCTTTTTTTGATGAAATAGAAAAATGTACCTGTTAATGTATTTAAGACATATTTTGGGTAGGGAGAAAATTTTTGATTAAATCATTGCCAGGAAATACTAAGATTGTGTACACATGGAAAAGTTTTGTATGCCATAACATTCTCTATCCATGTAAGCTAAAGCTAATTTTTTATTAAATATCAGGCAAAAAAATATTAATTGACTAATAACATATTCTCTTATACTTTAAAGTATTTATCTGGGAGTCTGCTTTTTTCTTTTAAGAGTGCAAAAGTCCTAAATACATTAAAAAAAATAGTATATATTTAGTGAAAATGTCCCCTACAACACTTTTTGAGAAAAGAGAAGTTACCCGTCTTATTTTCTCCAGCATGATAACACAGTATACCACATGCTCAGTTGTGGTTCTAGTGAATGAAAAATTCTTATGAGTATATGTGTTCTGACAAAACCCTGATGAATTACAGACATTTAAAAACAGTTTTCCCAATGAATGATTCTGCAATGAATCATTTTGGTGTGTGTGTATGTGTGTGTTTTGTTTGTTTTTTGATGTGTGAGATTCAATCATATAATCTCTGGGATCAATTCTCGGGAAATTATCCTATCATCTTAATTACTGTGATAGGATAAACAATTACTTTCTTGTGTAGAGGAAGGGTGGGGATAAACAGAAGCTGGAAGTAATTGCTTTTATGATTCCCCCCAGACAACAGGTGCAATTTAATTACACTAAGCACATCAAGGGGAAAATTCAAAGCCATGTTACAATGTGAAGTATTATAGAAGCAATTTTCTTTGGCCAGTGATGCTAACTTCCTTGTCAACTAAAGTTTTCTTCCTTAATGTGGCACCCACAGTGAAACAGTCCTCTGATCTAATTATTTATCTGTGGCTAAGTCTGCTTTTGACCAGATATTAGAACAATTTCTCCCCTTGAAAGTCACTCATTTTCTAACAGAGTTCATTTCTAATGCAACAGAAAAGAATTTCATCTATAAGCCAGGAGAAATGTATTATTTTTCATTATATCTGGGTAAATTAATTTTGTTAAAATTAAATACAAAATGAACATATGAATGAGGGTTGTGATTTCAGTGGCCCTGAAAAGAACAGAATTTTAATACTAGTTCCACTGTTTGAGACTGAAAATTTAGGGAAAATAAATTATTCTCTCTGTGCTTCAGCTTTCTCACATACAAAATAGGGCTAACAGGAGGGATATTCTGAAGCTGATCATGCTTACTGTCTTATTTATTTATTTATTTTTGTGGGTACCGGGGGTCGACCAGCAGGCGCCCATGCCACTGAGTGATATCACCGGCCCTTTTTTCGTATGTGGGTTCTGGGAGTTGAACTCAGGCCCTTGTGCTTGCAGGCAGGTGCTTATGCCGCTGAGCCATCTCACTGGCCCTGTCTTCTTTGTTTTTTTATGCTTTGTATTCTCCACTCATTTCCAACATAATTATCACATGTTTATTCTTCCCTATTCACTAACACTGCCTCTTGTGATATTGGGGCATCATATTGTCGTATCCAAGGATTTCCTTTCAGTCTTGACTCTCATGCGATGCCCTCACCACCTGACACCTTAATCTTCTTGTAATTATGAAGCTATTTGCCTTAGTTTCTCTGATAATACTGTCTTCTATTTTTCTTCTGCTTCCTTGAGAACTCTTGGCTCTCTTTACAAGGCAGTCATTCTTAATGTTTCTTGATCATTTTTTCATCTCACTCAACTCTTTTGCCTTGAGTAATAACTCTGGATGTTACTTGTTCAATAGAAATCTTATGCTTTTAGCTCCAGCTTTAAGCTTTCCCCCAGGTTAACCAATACACTTTAGAGACATAATGTAATCACATCTCCCAATTTCAGATGACTTTTCTTCCCTATGTCACAAAAGATCAAAAAATGAGAGTCCAGTATTTTCTAAAAATCATCACCAGCAACATAGTCCCTATCATAAATGTAATATCTACCTTTTGTTGAACAATAACTGTAATCCAGGGATTGTTGTGTACTTTGGGTTATTTCATTTAAATATTCCAACCACTCCAGGTAACAAAATAAAAGAGGGTGAGATTAAACCACCTGGGTATACTTTGATAGCTGCCCATTGGAAAGGCTGAAATTGTAGCCTAATTTTAAGTATTTAATGTCTGTAAACATCATCCAGCACATCGGGTTAATAAGGATTTCTTTCATTTGAAATTTGACTGTATAGTTATTAAAAATCATAATCATGTGGGGTTTATGTTTATATATTTCAGTAGAAGTAGTAGAGAATAATTTGAGCCAATTAGAATTTATTCTCAAAACACTAATATTCATTATTAAGACTTAGAAATACTGACCATACTTCATCTGACTTGCTGAAATAAAATATAACTGATGTGCTTTTCAAAGTCCAAATCTATTTTCACAGCAAATGTCCAATGGGAGCTCATTCATTTTGATTCCAATGGTGTTGCACAGGGGGTTCCTCCTGGACCTCCATGAAAAACTGGCCTTCAGTGGATCAGCCATCAAATGTAGAGGAGGTGTGGGTCAGCACACGACAGCCCCAAGTTCTGCTGTACAACTTAGGATAAAGGCTGCCAGAGTCTTGTACTTCATACACCTAACATTCAAAGCAACATCACTGAGCCCCTACATGGGGTCTTGGAGGGAAGAATTTTTTAAAATCAGATTGAATTCCTACAGATAGTTCCTATAAGCCACAAAGCATTTATTTATTCCTAGGATAAAATTGTAGCTATCCTACATAAAAATATTAGAGCAATCATCTACTTTAAATATATTACCTGCATCCCACAGAACATAATCTAATATTTTCCTAAATGTCTTTATTGTATAATATGGTACTTCATAATACTGGTAATCATGGAAAAAATCCTTGTGCTCTCAGAGGTATATATTTTTTATGCGTGAGCTGTCAATCACATGCAAAAGTGGCAACCTTATTAAATGAGTCACATGTAATTAGTATATGGCATATCTTTCTCATTCAAAGAAATGTTTTATGAATCTATTTTATAAATCACGTTTAGGATAACTAGCATTTGTTGAAGGCTGAATTAGAATCAAACATGTTTCTAAACAGTTTATAAGAATCAAACTATTTAATCCTTACACTGACCTCAATTTCCCCTAAAAATAGAGACAGGTTAGGTGGTTTGCTCACAAAGTTAACATTTAATACCTGTACGTCCAGCTCCAAAGTCAAAGTCTTAAATTATCTATTCCAGGGGGCCGGTGAGATGGCTCAGCGGCTTAAGCGCCTGCCCAGCAAGCGTGAGGGCCCGAGTTCGACTCCCGGAACCCACATACGAAAAAGGGGCCGGTGATATCACTCAGCGGCACGGGCGCCTGCTGGGGCGCGAGGTCCTGAGGTCGACCCCCCGGTACCCACAAAAAAAAATAAAAAAAATAAAAAAAATAAATTATCTATTCCATAAACACACTTTTAGAAGAAAGTCATCTTTCAAAAAAAAGTCATCACATTTTTCAAAGAAACACATCTTTCAAAGAAAGAATAAAGAAATACAGAATTTACCCTTAATAATTACTAATAGACATCTTAAAAAATATCATTATAATTTATTTAAAGTTAAAGGTAGCAATTTCTCCAGGGATTTTAGAAGATATTGAAAGAAACCAGGTATGTTATTAATAGAGACCTCTTCAACTGTGACTTTGAAGACAAAGAAAAAAATGGAGCCTGATTCAAGTGCAGGTTTAGCCCGGATCCCATAGCCAGTATGTAAGGGTTTCTATCAACAAATCATCAAGCAAAAGCAGTGGAGAACAGGCTAAGAAACAGACCCATTAATTTAAATTTGATATTTTCCCATACTATGTTCATTACCTCACAAGATGACTTTCCCCTACATGTGTGGAGATGATTAATGTTTTCCTTAGGGAAAATTTGTTCATAAAATGGTCATATTCCCAGGTAAAATGGGTTGAAATTGAAGTATTTAGTCTTTCCTAGTCTCAAGCATTGAAATGAAATATCTGCTTTCTTCAAATGACTTCAAATACCTTATCCATTAGTCAACTTCGTTGTAAAATGTGGTTGAGACACAGACCCTATGGATGGCATTTTTCAGACAAAAATAGGTGAAATAAGGTAAAGTAACCAGAAATTCAAACAATACATAAAACTTGTAAACACGTTGGCATAGCCTGATTTGTTTTGTTTTGTTTTATTTTACAATTAGTTCTTCCCTTTTCCATTTTCAAAGTTTACTTTTTCTACTTTATAGGAATACATTCTCTTGGAGACCTACGTAGTTTTTCTTCCTTAATTTTGTGGAGCATTGCTACTTAGAATTACACTTATAGTTCTAATTCTTAATTAAAATTTAATCCTGAAGAGAAAATAAGAGGACAGCTGGTTTACATTCATTATTTGATTCTTTCAGTATCTTCTTTACTCTTCACATATGAAATCCTGATTATGTTATATTACCTCATTTACAGTGTGCAGTCTAATTAGCATTCATCATAATCACCTGAAGAAAATTGCCAAGCTAAGTCATCTCTTACTTCTTAGGTTGCTTCATCAGTTTTTTGTTGTTGTTGTTTTGTTTTGTTTTTTGTCTCACAGTGTTTTTATGGAAAAATCTTGTAAAAACAGATTTTTTTTGTAAAACTTCAGTATGTCCAAAATATTGTGAACCTAAGTTTTCTAGAGTTGTTGAGTGTTAAAGTGTCTTTTGCTCTTGTATTTTATTATTGCCTGTCTCATAGCGTCTCATTCTTAGATCATCCAAATGAGCACGAAGTGATAGGGGACAATTTTGTCATCAAATACCAGATGAAGACAGAAAAGTGACTGTTGAAAGATGAAACACAATCACTAGCATTTTTCTAAGGAAAGAGACTAATTTCGTTCTCATTGCAGAACAGTATTTTCTTGATTAAAATGACAATTTTTCAAGTGAAGATTCTGTCATGTAGCTTATTAATGCTCACAAAAAGTACTTCGGCATGGTATTTACATAATGCACTAAACTTTTGTGCTCTTTTGGAAATGCTATTTTAGTCTTAAGAGAGAAAGTAAGATCAAAGATTGAATTAAATTTAAATGCATAAAGTTTGTTTAGAGTATTATATAGCGATAAAATCAAGTTAGCCTATCTGTTTAAGATGCAAACCTCAAAATCTAAAGATAAATTTTAAGAAATGAAATAAACCCAGAAAGAGTTTATACAATATAATTGTGTAATTTTGGAAAAGTTTGTGAAACTAAAACTAAATTTTAAAATTCACATCCTTAAAGCAGTGGCATCAACTATTATAGACAGTAAAATGGAAATGTACGCAATGTGTTGATACATTACTTGAACATGATAAATTCCCAGTGAGTGGCCTTATGCTTTTAAAGTGGCATTTCTCAATTTTCACTCGAGCGGCAGTAAATTCTGAACTAATTTTTCACCCAGCTGATTCTACAGCAAAAAGAGACAGAGTTCAACTTCAGTTTGCGAACATGGGACACTAGTGGAGAACCAGTAAATTAAAGCAGTGACTGGGCAAAGTGTACTCAGTAAATGATTATAAGTATCATACATTTAAAATTTTTCAGTGTTTAAATTTTAAGTAAACTTAGAACTAGGAAGCTAAAATGAAGTTTAAAAATCTCACAATATTAAATTTATATAAATAAGCTCAAAGAAATCACTGCCAATTTTTGAAATGCTTATTTCTAGTCTTCTGATCTTTCTTAAAAAAGAATCTTAAGGTCAGTAAAAGGCACGTAAATTATTTCAGCTTTTTTGGTGACGTTTACCAACAATTACAGGCTGCTTATTTTGGAGTTAACCTGTGATACTTGTGGTCAGCAATGATTGCACAACAGGTCCATTGTTCAGTTCCATCTTCAGTGTGTGATAGGTGAATTAAATCACATTACAGTTACTGCTCTGTTCTCTATATTAGTGGAGATGAATATCCATCTCACTGAATGGCAACATCCTTTTTCCTCCATTAGACAATTGTTTACAATCTGCCTGGGATGCTTCCTTTGTATGCTAATCCATAATGACATTATGATTTTTGTATATGGTTCAAAATATGTGGAAAGGACCAAAGACTAGAATTGTTATGAGGTTAAAAGATGTGTGCAGGGAAAGCAGGAGTTTCAAGTTCAAAGAAAGAGGAGTAACAGAGTGCCTTATTCCTGAACTTGAATGTGTTATATAGTTTAAATAAATTTTGGAAAGATCAGAATTGTTCTTCTGCTGCAGAATGAGTCATATAAGGAAGCGAAATTAGGAAATGAAACAAAACATAGAGTCTTTCATTAGCTTTCTAACTTCATGATTCTGAAATAGAAAAGTATTACAGTTTTGCTTTAATTCCTGTTATGTAAACAAATTTGTTCCAATATGACTAATACGTGGGGGACCAATTTGAGCATGAGAAGAATTTCACATTTTCTAGTATACGATTTCATCTGTAAGAAACACTAGGTTAACTATACATCTGTATCTAGTTGAACCCAGTGAGGGTAGAAACATATAAAACACACACGTGTATACACACAGACATCTACCTTCTGCCTCAGCTCACTGTATGTGTTGAGCCACATCCATCCACATCTTGAATTAGAAATGTCCATCTGTTTTCAGACTTCATTTCCATGATATCATAAAAATCCATAAACTGTAACTCTTTAAACAACCACTTCTAGTCTTTTGTAGGTAAAATATCATATTTACTACATTACTTATGTTTTCAACAAATTAATATGCAAATAGTACACTTGTTTTTACTAACTTTTTTATTTTTATGTATGAGTGTTTCTGAGTATTATGTTCCTAACCACTTTTCCCTTTATACTCTCTAAAGTTTTGTTATTGATTTTATATAAAACAGAAATCTTTAGGAATCCATTTAATTTTAGAGCATAACTGAATGTATTTTATGCTAAAGATATCGATTAATACAGGAAAGCTTTCTTTTGTTAGTATATATCAATTGTAGAGAATGATGGGCTTCATAGCGGCATTTTCATATATGCAAAATTTTTGTCATATTTGTAAAAAGATAGATAAGTAAACTTTAGACAGAAATAATTGGAAAAAATATCTCACTAGATAACTATCCCAATTTTATTTTTTGAATGTTTAGGAAAACATGGAGAATGCATTTAGAAAAAACTATTAAAAAATATACTAGTGTCTAGAAAAATCAATTACCTATTAAAAAACTAACAAAAATATACTAACTAAAAATAAACTAACTAAAAAATAAAACTAACTAAAAAATATACTAGTGTCTAACTAACTAAAAAATAAACTAACTAACTAAAAAATATACTAGTGTTTAGAAAAATCAATTACCTGAGTCCTGTAAAGAGATCATCTCACCTGAATTTTTCCTTTAAATAGAAAAAAATATATTTTTTTTCTGTTGGTAAAACATCTGTAGAATGATGGAAGATGTTGCTGAAGGAAATAGAAGGAAAATCAAACTTGTAAACTTCCAGCAACTAGCAAGAATTAGTTGATTTGCACTTAACTAATAATTTGTATATTTAAGAACATGGTTTGAAGAATTATAAAAGGTAGCATCATTTTCATTGTTAGACAAGAAAGCAGTTAAGGTTGATCAAGTTAAAACTTACTATGTCTTAAAGCATGTTTTAGCACCTCACTAACATTGTTTTTATATAAGGACATTAGATTCAATGGGTAATTTTTATTAGAAAGTTCAGATGCCCTAATTCTTCTTTATTTTAATTTGTGGTTTTACTACTTCTAAAGGTATTCTCTCCACTTTGCTTGCTAAGTTTAAATTGGTTAATAATGTACCTTTGATAATACTGTCAGCCTTAGATTTTACATTTTGAAAGATTTTGTTGACATCTCTCATTCAAAGGCCACCGGGTATACACCTACAGTGAAATAAAGCTAGGTTAGTTGGCTCATTGCAATAAGGAACAACATATTATGAGACAATGTGTGGTGTTTTAGTAATAGGATGTGAGGAAGGGTGTGCTATAGGATTTGAACATATGCTAGGTGGTGGTTTGGGGAAGAATTGCAAGGTTAGTGGATATGCTCAGGATTGCATGATATTAAAAATGTAGGCAGTTTCATGGTTCAGTATCCTAAAAGTTTTACCTGAAAGCAGGAAGAACAGATTGGAACTAAACACTGATATAGAAGCAGTGGTCTTTCATTCAAGCTAGAAGAGGGGCAAGCTGTATTAATTTTATGATTGGTGCATTGTAGTCTTGTCTGGTGTAGGTGCTCTATAAAACTGTAGAGCACTGTAGTCTAGCCGTTAATACCAGGCTAGCTCCTAGGTGATAGCTTTCAGTGACTAATTTACTGCACTCTTTGTATATTAAAACCTCTTATATGTTATGTTGATCAATTTTTCTTTTATTTATTTTATACATAATGTTATTTTCTTACCTGTTGTAATTTTCAAACTATTCCCTTTGTTATTATTTGGGGTCCACATTGATATAAATTTATTTTGTCTAACATAGTATCTGACAGCAGATTAGATGAAGCTTTCTTTTTCTTCTCCATCTTTCTTAGTATTTTCTGAGTATAATACTTGCTATATTTTTCCATTCCTTTATTTTCTACATTTCTATTGTTTTTAAAATATATCTTTGTAAGCTCCTTCTCCTACTTCCCTTCCCATAAATTAGCTTATCCTAGTAAAAGTTACTGTGATTAGTGGTATATAGGTTTTTTCTGACATATCATTTATACTTACTGTGAAGTGTTAGTTTTATATGATTATATAATAAAAAGGGACAAATTTAGTAGCTTAAAACAAGATATATTTATTATCTAATGCCACAGAGTGAATCTTTGTGTTTTTTCAAATTCGTATGTTGAAATCCTAACACCCAGGGTAATGATGGGGCCTTTGGAAAGTGCTTAGGACATGAGAGTCAAGACTCAAAAATGGAATTAGTGCCAGGTGTGATGATGTGTGCCTATAATCCCAACACTCGAGAGGCAGAGGCAGGAGGGTGGCCATGAGTTCAAGGCCAGCCTAAGCTACATAGGGAATTCAAGGCCACCCTATACTACGAAGCAAGACCCTGTCTCAAAAAATGAAACAAAAGAATGAAATTAGTTTTCTTATAAATGAGACTTCAGAGAGCAGCCTCACCCCTTCCCACATGTTAGAACAAGGGGAGAAGGCAGTATCTATTAAGAGGACACTGGCCAGACACCCAATGTGCTCATGCCTTGATATTGGACCTCCCAAAATTGAGAAATGTGATAAATAAATTTATATCATTTATATCCAATACCACCCAGTTTATGGTATTTCCTTATAAAAATCCAATTAACTAATATATCCTTCAATAGGTGGGTCATAAATCTAGGCATAGCTTATCTGAGTGAGTCATTTGCTTCAGGGTTTCTCACAAGACTAAATCAAGGTGACGGCTGGACCTTTCTTTTCAGTTGAAGATTTGACTGGGGAAAGAGGCACTTCCAAGCTCAAGAAAGGTTAAGTTTCTTAATCTTTGTTGAACTGAGGAATCTGAGTGCTTCTCTAGCTGGTGGTCAGATGCCTCCCTCAGTTCCTTGCCATATGGTCTTCTCCACAGGAAGGTAACAAGGTGACAGCTTCCCTTATCAGAGGAGAGAGAGAGAGAGAGAGAGAATCACAAACTTTCATCATCTGATAGTGAATGCAACATCCCATAACTTTTCTTGTTAAAAGCAAACCACTAAGTGTCAGACAATTGGCAAGTTAGTAACAAGATCTTTAACTGGGTTGACAAAGACAAGATCTTTATCTGGTCGATAGCATTTAAAATTTTGTTAAAATTTTTAACTGGGTTGATAAAGACAAAATCTTTATCTGGTCGACAGCATTTAAAATTTTGTAAGTAGTTGCTGTTGATACATATTTGTATTTCCTGAAATCCATTTATTGAAACTCTAATCCCCAGTGTGATGACATTTGGAGATGGAGACTTAGAGAAGTACTTATGTCACAAAGGTAGAACCACAAAGATGGGTGAAAGTAGTTCCTTATTAGGAAAGATAGCTGAGAGCTAATTTCATCTCACTCTTTTTCTCTTGGAATGATATAACAATAACAACAAGAACAATAAAATTCCCCGCAAATTAAAGAAACAGTTTCAGTAGGAACAAAATCAATCTGCACTTGATCTTCCTAGCACTTAGAACTTTGAGAAGTAAATATTTAAATGTTTGTCGTTGAAGTCTATAGTGTTTTTGTAATAGTCCCTCCAACTGAATAATTATCATTTAAAACACATATGTTAGTCAGCAGTGGGTCACTGTGGCAAAATACCTGAGAAAATCAACTACAAGTAGGAAAGATTTATCTTGGCTAAGGGTTTCAAAAGTTTCAGTCCATGGCATATTGCTTTAGGCCTGTGGCAAGACAGAACTTCATGGCAGAAGGGCATAATAGAGAATACTGCTCATTTCATGGCAGCCAAAAAGCAGAGAGAGACAGGGAGGAAGGGGCCAGAGACAAGTTATGTCCTTCCAGGGCATGCCTCCTGTGACATACCTCCTCCAACAAATTTCTAGCAATTTCCAGTGATGCCATTAGCAAGGAACTCATCAATGGGTCCCCAATCCATTGGGAAGGTAGGAGCCCTCATGATCCAATCACCTGAAAGCCCTGCCTCTGAACACTGCTGCACTGGGGACAAAGTCTTCAACACAGGAGCCTTCAGGGGACGTTCCTGGTCCAAACTATAATAACATACTTTTAAAATTTTAATTTTCTGCTGCAATAAAATAACAAAAACTACTTCAGCAAAAAAGAAGTTTAAATATTTAGTGCTGGTTCAAAAATGAAGATTTTAGTTTACTAAATGAATGTTTAATAGCCCTGGAGATTATTTTCAAATATCCAGTCTATTCTTCATGTTGAATTTGGTGACTAAAACTGTCCTGCTTATAGTAGTTAATAGTAACATCATGTTTATCAAGCATCCAAATATGTATTATACCATTTATTTTTACTTAAAACTTGAATAAAATACCCAGAAAAATAATAAAAGCTGACTCCAAGGAATAAGCTAACATTGTACGCCTCTGAGTTGACCAAGAAGATAAAACTCAAAGAAGTGGGTACTTCTGAAATGATTCTTTTTTTTTTTTTGTAGGTACCGGGGGGTCGACCTCAGGACCTCGCGCGCCAGCAGGCGCCCGTGCCACTGAGCGATATCACTGGTCCCTTTTTCGTATGTGGGTTCCGGGAGTCGAACTCGGGCCCTCTCGCTTGCCGGGCAGGCGCTTAATCCGCTGAGCCATCTCACTAGCCCGGAAATGATTCATTTTATTTGTTTGCCGGGAATATGAATTATAAAATATCTGTGTCAAGTGTGAACATTCTTTCATTTCTCTAGGGTAAACAACTCTTGCCTCTTGATTCATTGTTGAAAGTATTTCAAGTTTTTTAAACAAATCAATTCGTCACTAGAAAAATGAAAATTATTTTTAGCTGGTAAGGCATAGAGGATGAGCTCATTTTTATTTTATATGGACTTCCTTATCAGAATGATTTTGAATGACTGAGATAAAGAATTGTTCATATAATTATGAAAAAATCTTACTTTGCCCAGTACTTTCAGTTTATAAATCCCTTTTCACTTTTCAAAAATATCGACAGATATCATCTCAATTGATTCTTTTTAATTTTTTTTTATTTTAAAGAGAAAAAAAGGTAAAAACGATACTGAGTTTCAAAACAAGATCATAGGAAATTAACGATGGTTAATATATTGCGTATTGTTATCTTCAAAGTAGTTTCTCAGATTGCAAGATATAGGCATGCAAAATTGATCAAACAATATAAGCACAAACCGTTCTTTTTAATGAACTAAAAGAATTAGAAATAATCTTAGCTATCTTGTGTATATGTATATATATATATTTTTTCTTTTCCCTTCCTTCTTTTCTCCTTTCCCCCATCCCAGTTGTTCTTTCCTTTTGAGCAGTTCCTTTGCCTTTCACAATATCTATTGTACATTTTGGATCTTATTTACTTTTTCAGTTTCTTACACTAGGGAGACAATACAATGTTTACACATGCGAGTCTGATTTATGTCACTTATGAATATGGTCTCTAGTTGCATACATTTACCTATAAAAGCCTCGAGCTTCTTTATAGCTGAGTAGTACTCCATTGTATAAAAGTACCACATCTTTTTTATCCATTCCTCAGTTGATAGGCATTTGGGTTGTTTCTAAGATTTAACTATTACAAATTATGTTGCTATAAACATGGGGGCACGTATATCGCTGCGGTATGATGTAGAAATAAAAGTGGCAAATAAATATGTGAAAAAATTCAACATCATTGGTCATTCGAGAATTGCAAATTAAAACAACACTGAGATTCTATCTCACCCCAGAAAGAATGGCTATCATCAAAAAATCAACCGATAACAAATGCTGGCGGGGCTGTGGGACAAAAGGAATCCTTTTCCACTGTTGGTGGGAGTGTAGACTGATGCAACCATTGTGGAAATGAGTGTGGAGATTTCTAAAAGACCTAGGATTAGAGCTCCCATTCCACCCAGCTATTCCCCTTCTGGGTGTTTTCCCAGAAGAATTAAAAACATCAATTGATTCTTTTGAAGTAGATGAGACAGCTATAACTTTTAAACCCCAGAACTTCCTGTGAAATTAAATTAAAATTGTGCCATTCTTTTTGAAGGAAAATAGTTCAAACACTGCTATAAAGCATTCTAAAGTTCTCTTTCTGTTGGTTAAGGAGATGATTTCAACTAGTAGCTTTTTTTGTTCAGTTATCCTTGGAAGGTTAATAGTATCAACATACAAAATCATCCCTCTGCAAAGTTTCCTATTTTTATCTGGGCTTCTTTGTATTGATGATCAATGTTACTTTCTTTAATAATATTCTGTAACAACAAACATTTATGATCAGAATCTGTTTTGGATGATAAGACCAGGAGCATTGTACTTATATTCTATATACAGACTACGTATACTTCTATATGATGCTCTTTTCGAAGGTATAATTTCATCAAACTATTTTGACTAGTCTCACTGATGATGATTTAAGATGGTAACTCAAATAGTCAATTCAGTCATCAATGGTAGTTATTAATTCAACACATGAGATCATTTAAAGGGGATGATAGAAAGTGAAAGTAAATATATTCATAGTAATCATCATAAAATCTAAGCCTGGCAACATTTTAGGTTAAACTTTGTTAACAATTGGCCAATATTATTTTCAGCTTTTGTCCCAAAGTAAAGTTAGATAACTTGAAAATAGACAAACCCTTCTTTGTCTTATATCATATGGTGTTCCCTCCTTTTTCCTTGCAAAATGTATCCAAATAGTTTTATTTATCTTATTACAGCAATGTGTTGTAGGCCTGTGCTTCTATAACTACAGAATAGAAAACTTAGAAATATAAATAAATTGATAAGATCTTAATACATATTCCACTTAGCATTTAGATTACTTGATTTGATATGTGTTATAGTTTGGATCTAGAATGTTCCCTAAATTCTCATGTGTCAAAATCTTTGTCCCCAAAGAAGCAATGTTCAAAGATGGGATTTTGTGGTATTAATTTGATTATTAGGTGCTTGCCTTATGTCTTAGACACTTTTCTCTCATTGCTGAGATAAAATACCTGACACACACACCCCAAAAAAGGAAAGTTTTATTTAGCTCACAGTTTGTAGAGGTTTCAGTCCATAAGCAGCTGGCTCCAAGGCAGAGTGGCACATTTCAGAGGGGCAACAGTTCATGGTGGCAGAAGACAGCAAAAACAAGCAAGGGAGGGGTGGGGAAGCAAGCCTTTTTCTGTCCCTTGTATTGTATACAGGCTACCCTCCCTAGGGCGGGTATAGCATTTGCACCCTTAATTCCATCATTAGACCACGGATCAATTACAAATTCTAGATTCAGCCACCTTGGAAAAGCCCGCCCCCATGATTGCATGAGGCTTTGGGTGGGACATCCAGACACAAACCATCACACTTAATCAATGGATTAGTCCATTGATGTGATCCTAAATTGATGGGGTACTGGAAGCTGAGGTAAACTTGGGGGAAGGAAGTGTGTCTATAGTGGTATGCTTTGAGGATTAATTCTTGTCCCTAACCTGTCCCTTTCTGTTTCCTCCACTTTCTTTCTCTCCCTCTCTGCTTCCTGGCAGCCATGAGATGAGCAGGTCTTCTCTACAACATCATTGCCTCGATACGGTTCTGCCTTGCATTCATCCAAAAATATGAAGCCAGCTGACTGTGGATTGAAACCTCTGAAACCATGAGCTCAGATAAACCTTTCCTCCTTTGAGTTTATTTTCTCAGGTATTTTGCCACAGCAATGGAGAGTTGAATAACATAATAAAGCAACATACAAATAAAATAACATCCTAATGAGAAGAGTCTTGCTATGACATTTTAACTAGCAAAGAGAATGGGTTTCAGAGTTTTCCAAGGGAATATACCTTAGTAAATTTTGTAATTCGTTTATGAATGTATAGTTGTAACTCATACATGAATCTGATGCTGAAGCTTTTAACTCTACCTCTGTTATTCTGACCAGGGCAATTTTTAAATTTATTCCTAGAGCTTCACACAAAAAGAGTTAATGGTGATCTTCAGAAATTGAGGCATGCAACTTAACACTAATGAATCAGAATATCCGCCTGGAAGAATAATTAATCCTTGGAGATCTTTTTCATTTGCTACTCATGAAACTACTGTGAGGTCATCCGAATCCTCACACGTAGCCTGAATTTTCAGAGGTACACTTGAAATATGATTGATGTTAAATGTTATTAAGTTATAATTTTTACCCAAAGGAAATTACAAATATTACAGATATTTAGAAAGGGAAAGTAGATATTGAGAATCTATTTCCGTTTATTTAGTCCCAGTTAGTCTTATTTAGGAGATAATGTGCTTATAAGGTTACATGACCATTCTTGAAAAATTGTCAGGTGTATGACTATTGGAGTAAAGAATACTTCCAGTGACTAGAATTTGAAATTCTTAAGTTTACACAAATGCTTTTGCTCTAAATCTAGCCTCAAGTAGCAAAATTCAAGGATTCCCCATTACATTTACTTAGTATGTTATAAATTCACAATAAAAGACTTTAAAAATTAGTTTAGTGCACAAATTAAAATCACATATTTCTGGTTTCTTGTGGTAAAATGTTATCTCTTTACTCATTTTAGTATCAATATTTATGAAAATGTGAGACTTTAATAAATAGCTGAAATAATGTATTATTCTCAAGGTTTTATTTAGATATCTTATTAAACGCATTAGGCTTTTGGACTTCCAGGACTATATTCTAATCAAACAAATACATGGAAATTAAACCCTTTGAGCTGCTACAATATAGAATCACACCATGCAACAGAACTAAATGGTAAGTAGTAAGGAAAAAAGATGAAATTGTTAAAAATTCATAGAATTTGATTTACTTTGAATTACTTTAGCTTTCCTTATAAATATATACATTAAAATGTTCATATATAGCTAAGGAATTAATATTAAAGATTTTCACACTATGCAAAATTATTTTGAATTCAGTTACAAACACATGTACATACACATATGCATTATATATATTATATATATAGCTTTACATATATCGCTTTATATATATATGTATATATATAGCTTTATGAGAACTCTTAAAGCCAACTAAGTAGTCTAGTTTCTACAGTGTACCAAAAAGCTACAAATCCTGCTTTATTCTCAGCAGCTTCCAGGCATCGGAAGTATGGCAGTTCTCCATCAGTGCTTTGAGTCAGGGAAAACAGCACTGAACAAAAAGCTGGAACATTAGACATCTGTTCCACTCCACTCTTAGAGGACAAGCCATACATTGGGTATTTTCTCCTGTCTTCTCTAAACTGTGCCAGGATGGCACAAAGTTTACTGAAGATAAAATGCAGAGGCTTTTCTTACCCATTGCACACACGCAAAGATAAAATGATGCAATGGATGCCACAGAAAACGATATGACACTGTGGTGGACTGACAACTGGTGGTCAACTTGTAACACCCAGCTGAACCGAATCAGTGTGGTGCTGGGTGTGGAGGGCCCACCTGAGGAGTGTTGCCAACAATATAAAAAGGAGAACTGGAGAGGAAGAGGTGGTGCTGTTGGTTCTCATCGAGGAACTTGTTACGCCGGCTTTCCTGATATGAACTTGGCTGTTCTCATTGAAAGAGGAGCTCGGGACCTTGCTGTTGCTGAGGATGGCTGTGGTACTTTTGGGGAGAGCTCTGGTTCTTACTTTGAGCATCACTTCCTGGCTCCAGTGCAAATCCCTCAGCCTGCTGGCACAGATCCTTCATCCCACTGACACAGACTTTCTAGCTTCCACCACTGACCTTTGGGCCTTCCCAGTGCAGATCCGTGAAACAGACTTGCATGAGACATTGTCGTGGACTCTACGCCTCCAGTTGGACTTGTGGGGGGCACTGTCATGGGCTCTAGGTCTTCAGCTGGACTCATGCAGGACATTGCCATGGGGTCTAGGCCCTCAGCTTGATTCTTTGAGTCTTTAGTGTGTGGACAGATCTCTTGCACTCTTTTGTATTTGACTCTTTGGGTGATTGTTATAAAATAATCCAACAAATTATGTATCCTGTATTAAATTGTTTCCCTTGTAAACCCTGACTATGACAGACACTATTATAAATAATTATATGCCAACAAATTTGATAACTTAGAAGAAATGTATTTCTTTTACATGTAAAATACCATGACCAAATCAGGAAAATATTAAAAAATTTGAAGATATCTATAATTACATTGAATAAATAAACAAAGATATCCCAGAAATTAAAAGACCAGGACAAGATGAATTTACTGGAGAATTTTGCCAAAAATTTGAAGAGACATTAACACTAAGCATTCTCAAAGTCTTCCAAAATCCAAAGGGCAGGGAACTTTTCTTAACTCACCCTATAAGGTTACCATTACCCTGATAACAAAGCCATAGAAATACATAAGAAATACACGTTACCATCTTTAATTAATATTGATGCAAACATTTTCAACAAGATACTAGTAAACTGAAGTAAATAGGACATTAAAAATTTCTACAACCACAAATAAATGGAATTTATTCTTGGGATACAACAATGTTTCAACCTATGAAAATCAATCATCAATCAATCAATCATCATAATTATATTAACAGAACAAAAGCCAACAAATACAGCTCATTTCAATCAAGGTAGAAATTACATTCGACAAAATCTCATGATGAAAATACTAAACAAATTAGGAATAGAAGAAAATTATTTCAGTATAATAAAGGCCACAACTGAAGCCTAAAGTTAGCATCATGCTCAATGCTGATAAACTTTTCTTCTAAGATCAGGAACAAGACATGAATAACTACGCTCATCATTTCTATTCAATATAGTAATGAAAATCCTACCAATAGAATTGGGGAAGAAAAAGAAATAAAGGTACATAAATTGAAATACAGAAATAAACTTCTGTTTGGAGATGACATGATCTCATATGATTAAACATAAAATTCCACAATAAAGCTGTAAAAATTAATAAACAATTCAGCAAAGTTTCAGACACAAAATCAACGTTCAAAAATCATTTGCTTTTCATATACTCTCGATGAGTAGTCTGAAAGGAAATTATGACTGAATCCTGTTTACAATGGCATTAAAAATGATAAAATGCTTAGAAATAAACTTAACCAAAGAGGCAGAAGATTTGTACAGTAAAAACTAAAAATTTGCCCAAAGAAATTAAAGACATAAACAAATAGAAAGACATCCCATATGGTGGATGATTTAGTATTGTAAAACTGTCTGATCTATAGATTTAAATATAATCCCTATCAAAATACCAATGGCAAGATTTGTAGGTATAAAAAGTACCTTTAAATTTCATATGGAATCTCAAATGACCCCCCAAACAGCCAAAGGAATATTAATAAAGAAGAATGAATTTGGAGGACTCACAGGTCCTACGATCAAAACATACTACCAAACTACAGTAATCAAACCAGTAGCATAGTGCCATAAAAATGGACGTACAGACCAAAGAACCAGAATGGAGACCCCAGAAATCAATCCTAGTATATATGATCAAAAACTTTTCTCAAGGGTGCTAACTCTACACAATGGGAAAGTCTCTTCAACAAATGGTGATTGGAAAACTGGCTATAAACAATTAAAAATGAAGTTACACCTTTATTTAATGCCACATACAATAATTAATTCAAAGTGGATTAAACACATAGACAGCAGATCTGAAGTAATAAAATTCAGAGAAAACACATGGGAAAAATTAAACAATATACATTTAATTTGGGAATGATTTCTTGACTAAAATTCAGGCATCAAAACAAAAGTAGATAAATATGATTACTTCGAATGAAAAAATGTTCTGCACAATGAAGGAAACAACAGAGTGAAAGGCAGTCAGTGGAATGAGGAAATATTTGCAAGTTATATATTTTTATGAAATATTAATCTGCAGAATATATTAAGAATGCCTGCAATTCAACAATAACAACAAAAAAAGCTACAAATAACATAATAAAAAAGAGCAAAGATTTTGATGGATGTTTTGCTAAAGAAAATATACTAACAAGCATATGAAAAGTTACTTAACATCACCAATCATCAGGAAAATACAAACCAAAACCATAATGAGACGTCGCCTCACACTTGATGGCCACCATCAAACACACAGACCCACAAGGAGTGAAGATGTGAAGAAACTTTAATTGCTTCCAGATTCAGGTGCCCAATAAAATGTTTTTTGGTAAGATAGGAACTGGATATCATATTTAGTATTTTCTTTTTCAGTCTTTGCATCCTTTCTTTGTAAATATAATTGGAACACACACAGACAAAATAATGATCATATGTAATGAATTACCTGGAGCCACAAACAAAATGACTAATTCTCTCTTTAGCCTAGAGATTAGTGTTTAGATCTGTTATGTACTTTGCATGTCTGTGTCAGAATGAGAGGGTAATTGGGGAAATATGTTATCAATATAGAATGCTGTGATTTGTAGAAGTATCATATAAAATAATTATCATTTATTTTGACTCATATTAGGGTCACTTGAGTAAATTTAAAAATTTTTAACATAGCAAAGTTCATGTAGAAATTGGCTATTATACATAACAAATTACTACTAATCCCAGCGATTGAAACAAGAATTTATCACTAGTTACGAGCTCATGCATCATTTGGGAAAATCTGCTTATATGGACAAACTTGATTGATCTCATCTAGATTCACTAGTGTGTCTGTGGTCAGTTGAAAGGATTCACTAATAGCTAGATGGCCAGCTAGGATGGCCACTCTAATAATCTGCCTATCACCTGGCATGATTGGATAATGGACTTCTTTACAAGCAAAGAGCTTTTTAAGTCAGCAGCTGAGTTCCAAGAGCAACAGAAAGTGAAAGCCAAATTTCATAGCTATTTTGTTAAGTTTCCTCTCAGATCACAGTTGATGTCATCCTATTGACCAAAGCAAGTTACAAGGATAGTCCAGAATTAAAAGCTAAAAAGTCACATTACAAAAACAGGTATATATACAAGTTTGGATTTGTAACTAAAAGCATGCTTGTAATATACCTACTGTTGATATTAATACAATTTCTAGACCAGTGACAAATGAGTCAAGGTATAAAGGTACCAGAACCAATAAGGTGGTAATAATTTAAAGAGTTATTCAATGAGTCTGGGGGGATCATAAGTCACTTGTGCTTGGAGCTTGGTTTACCATTCTGCAAATTTGTTTTATCTATGTAGTTTTAGCGTATCACTCTCTAACTTAGATCCCCTACATTTGCCTCAGTTGTATCAAATAATACATTTTTAAAGAAAAAATAGTTTAAAATTAAGTTTAACAAAAAATAAACTTGATAAACTAATTCTTTATATCAATATGCAACTTATTAATGTTTCAGATTAAAATTGGTACAATTATATTTGCCTAAAAGTAAAACTACACTCCATTTATCTAAATATTTTCATGAGAAAGTTAAATATCAACTAATGGCATGTTCGTTTAAAGAAGAGGAAAAAAAACAACAGTTTTCAGTAGGCACTGATTGATTTAGTCTAGAAAACTCTATTTTGAAAATGGATTTAAACACAGAATTATGTGTTCTCAAATTATAAATGATGCCTAGTTATCCATGAAGTGTTTCTGAGGAGAAAATTCATTATCTCATGAAATAAATTTAAAATTGTAGGATTTAGGACTCTTGGAAAGAAAGGGGGAGGGTGAAAGCAGTAGACTTCATGAGAACTGTGGTTTTCAGAATAGTGGATATGTTTTTGGAGAAAATTAACTAAAAAATAAATTTTATGAAGTTTAGGAGAGGGTAGTGGTTCATTTTACATGTCAGCTTCACTTGGCTCTGGTGCCCAGATGTCTGGTCAAAAACCAGTCTAGATGTTGATATAATGGTATTTAAAAATGTAATTAGCAATACAATTAGTAGATTTTTGAGTAAAGCAAATTGACCTCCAAAATACAGGCAAACTTCATCTGACCAGTTAACGGCCATAAGAGAAAAAAATATCTGAAGTTCTTTAAGATAATTCTGCCTCTAAGCCTTTAGATTTAGACTAGCATTAACTCCTTCCTAGTCTCCTTTCAGACTTGCTGGTCCTTACTATCACATGAGCTAATTTTTAAAAATGAAATTCCTTATCTCTCTTTCTCTCTCCATCCACACATATGCATGCTATTGACTGTTTCTCTGGGAAACCTTGATAAATACAGGGAGTTTAGAAATGACAGCCTATTTTACTGATTGGCACAAAAGTATACAGGGTCTTAGTGTCACCATATCATAGATGCAATACTAATTTGCATAAAAAGTTTATTATGTACAAATTGATTATCATTTATCTTATGTGAATAATCCTAATTTGCATAAATTTTCATTTAATTTGATAATTAACATTTATTATTTATTTTGTCCCTAGATGAACTATTTATTATGTATGATTTCTATATGTTTGTTATATAAGAGGGTCTAACAGAAGGAACAAATGGAATTGAAATATAATCACTGCTCTACAAAGTAAGCTGTATAAATTGTGTACACACAATTTATGGAAATGTTCTACATACACCTAAAGAGATTCTCTTTTTTTACCACTAGTATAAGGTAACATTCACTCACTAAGCTGTGACTCTAAGGCATTTTTATGTACTTAGAGGAAGTTTCTTTTCTGCACTTCACAGAAATGCTATATGTAATAAAAATAACTTTATCCCTAATTATTGAGAACTAGACTCTTCTGTACACTTAAATTCCATAATGATAAAGCTATCTTCAATGTACAAAAGCAACAAATGCATTTCACACAAAATTTAAGACATGTTTGCATAAATGAATAGGTGGTGGACTCAAATGTAATCATTTCTCCTTTAGTTAAAATATTGGTTTGCATTTTCACAAGAAGATATATGGTCTATCTTAATAATTTCTCATAGCCAGGACACAACAACCAATACCCGTAATTCTAAAGAGGAAAAGTTTACTTTGATTCACAGTTTGTAGACATTTCAGTCCATAGTCTGCTGGCTCCAAGGCAAGGCGGCCTGGCGGAGGAGAAACCAGTCATGGTGTGACTGCTAGAAGCTCTTTTCACCAGGCTCCACCTCCCAACATCACACCCAGTTACCACCCATCAGTGGATTAACCCAGTATCATAGATCTATGATCCAGTACCACACACCCATGATCCAGTCACCTCCAAAAAGCCCCACCTATGAAAGAATGAGGCTTTGTGGGGGCATCTAGATATAAGCCATAACATGGTCTTTCCTAGGATTGATTAAAACTTAATTATTTTGATAAAATTTTAGTAATGTTAATAGAAAATAATTTGTTTCAATAAAACAAAATCAACTTGTTTTATAAACTAATAACTAGTTTTATCTTGCCTCCACTGATTGACATAGCTATTTTTAACTCAACATTTAAAAATATAATTAAGTGTAATATATTCTAAGCCCTAAACTTGTCATTTAATTTAAGCAGTCATTCTTTTAATGATCTACTTATATCTATATAGATCTTATTTTTATGTTGCAAAGTTAAATGCAGATTTAATAATTTGTCAAATTATGTCAAGCCAAGGATATGGTCACTTGTATATAAATTCATTATCAATCATAGGACTTAAATATTTTACCATAATATTTAAATCTTCCTTTAATTATTCTCCAATGGTTTTCTAGCCATTATTCTAGTCACTTTCATGAACATATTCAAAATTAAACAGTCGTATTTCCTTATCAACTTTGCTCCTCTTTCATACTTCTGTTATAACGTTAACAATATTGACCGTCACCAATATTTTTCATCCTTCCCACCTCTCACACTCATTTTGTCATGATTTCTTTCAGTTCTACCTCTTCCATGTTTCCCTAATCTTTCTCCTCTTCCTCATCCTATTACCACTTCATTTTCATAAAAACCTGTTGGAATACTTTCCTAAGCGACTTTTCTGCTGTCTGGTACCGACAGTAGTTTGGTAAAGAAGCGCAAGCAATAAGTAAGTGGCGCGTGAGTACGTGTGTGCGAGTGTGTCTGCTGCGACCTATTTACCAGAGCCAGCGACGGCAATGACACGGCACGGGCCAGTGCGACAGTGTGGGGAACTGCGGAGGGGAGCGCTGGGAGAAACAGTAATGTTTTTTTATAGCATCTGTAATATTTCAGTTAAAAAAGAGAAATAAAACCAAACTTTTGAAGGTGCTCTGCTAATTACTTTACTGTGACATTTTTAAAATCACAGTATCAAAAACCACAGTGTGGTGCCAATTTCTGAACTCTCCCTGAATGGCAAGGTTAGGAGATAATTGCCAGTTAAAAGCCAGGAAAACTCAATTCACAGTGGAGCTTTCCTCTCTTGATAAATCATGCAACTCAATTTATAATTTAAGAGAAAAAATCCCAAGACAATTATGGAATAGCTATATTAAACTGTAATGTTCATAAAATATGTTATACATAATAGTTATGCTTTTGTGGTAATTATGTAAATTGATTTTAATTAAAATGTCATTTTTAAATAGAATGAAATGTAACAAATGCATCTACCTATTTCAAATGTAAAAACATATTTCCTTCCTTTGAATGATCCCTCTGTAATTATCAGGCTAGAATTTAGAATTGAGCGCAATTATTACACAGAGAGAATTAGTGGAAGAATTGGAATTGAACACATGTGAGGGAAGTGGGGAGCACAACTTCTGTTAAGAGTACTTCCCAGGTATAAATACAATTGAATCTATTTAGATGGCATATTTCCAGTGTAGATATATACATTTAATTTGTTCAGAATATTAATTTATTTCTTAATCCACCCTGAAATGTTTAGGATAAGCTGAAGAAATATGTATGTGTGCTCTAATGAATAAACACACATGTATTTGTGAGTATTGTTTTAAAAATGCCCATTCTAGGGCCGGTGAGATGGCTCAGCGGCGTAAGCGCCTGCCTTGCAAGCGCAAAGGCCTGAGTTCAACTCCCGGAACCCACATACGAAAAAGGGGCTGGTGATATCGCTCAGCGGCACGGGTGCCTGTTGGCGCGCAAGGTCCTGAGGTCGTCCCCCCGGTACCCAAAAAAAAACAAAAAACAAAAAAAAAAAAAAAAAAAATGCCCATTCTGATTTGTTTTCCTTTTGGTTTTATCCAGCAGAATTTTTAGTGATGATTGACTAGTCTTACAGGCTTCATTGAATCTTCTGTAGCCACAATAACTTTTTCCAAACAAGTAGGAAATCAGTTTAAGGAGAGTTAGAGAAAATCAGGAAATTGTTAAGTTCTGAAAACTTTAGCAAGGTCTCCAGTTTATTAGAAAGAAAAAAAAATCAATATCAATATAAAATCTTACAGGGTGTGAAGTGTCTTTTAATTTCAAGTTGTAGTGAGTACTTAAGTATCAGAAGATAATCAGATTTAGTGTTTATTATCCAGCTGTGCCAGTCCAAAAGAATTGGTGAGGTCTTGAAAGCTGACCAAATAGGACCTAAAACAGCACAAGACAATTTTGTTTATTGACTCTAGTTTCACCTTTGTGACTCACATTAAACTCTGGAAACAACTTGAGTTCATTTAGAACAATATGTTTATTTCACAAATGAGGTAACTTAGCCACAGCAAAGTAATTGTCAAAGATTATAAGGTTAGGTCGTGGCTGACTGCAGAATAGATCCTAGGGCCCCAGATCTTAAAGCCAAATCTCTGTGAACACTGTATTTCTGCTCCTCACTTTTATTGCATTTCCAATTTCAATGTAAAGCAGTGACTGGGGAGATGAGCCTGGTATGGGTTGGGGGAGCAGGAATATTCCTTACATCCTGCCTAACAAAAGTACAGAGAGTGACTGAGGTCCTGTCTTTACAAACCAACGAACTGATTTATACGCCATGGACTTACTGGAGATTAGTTTGCAGTTCTCCCTCCTGTAAAGCTTTGGAAACATAAATTGATGCTAGGCACTCACCAGGTGATTGCTTTCTCTTTCAGAGCTGGTGAGATTTTTCCAATTGAATATAACATATTCCAAGACATCAAGTGACTTTTGGTAAGATTTTATGGATTTTTAAGAAATTATCAAATGAACATTAAATATTCATTGCCACTCTTAATGTTACAAATTGCTATTTTGCAGCACCATTTTCAGAACCAGCCCCGTAACCCCCGCCACAAAGAGAATTGAAGACATGAAACAATGGAAAGACTTCTCACATTCATGAATAGGCGGAAGTAATTTTGTTTAAATGTCCATGCTATTCAAAACGATCTACAGATTCGATGCAGTCCCCATTAAAATAAAAATGACATGCTTCACAAAACTAGGAAAAAACCCCACAAAGTTCACGTGAAATCACAAAAGACTCCAAAGAGCAAAGGCAATCTCAAGCAGAAAAGTACAATGCTGCAGGCGTCATAATTTCTGATTGCAAATCATACTACAGAGCCCTAGTAACCAAAACACCATGGTATTGGAATAAAAGAGACTCATAAACCAATGAGGCAGCGGAATACATTGGAGAGAGAACAACCTCTTTCATTAATGGTGCTGAGGAAAGTGGATATCCACTTGCAGAAAATTGAAACTTGTTCCCTGTCTTTCACTGTACAAAATTCTACTCAACACTGAGCAAAGACCTAAATGTAAAACCTGAAAATATAAAACTACTAGAAGAGATAAAGAGGAAACAATTCAAGACATTAGTTCAGGTTGTGATTTTCTGGGTAGGACTCCAAAAGCACAGGCATTAACTCAAATTAGAAAACTTCCACATGACAAAGGAAACAACTGAGAGTTAAAAAGCCCCACAATATATGAGGAACTCAAAAAACTTAACAACTAAAAAAGTAAACAAATTTAAAAATCGACAAATTATCTGGAGTCACCTCAAAAGAAGAAATGCAAATGACCCTCAAATACATCAAAAAATATCCAGTATCATTAGCCATCAGGAAAATACAAAAATACAAATCCAAACTACAATGAGATACTATTTTACCCCAGTTAGAATGGATAATATCAATCAATAAATAAAATATCAAGTACTCATGAGGAAGTGGTGAAAAAAGAATCTCAAATATTAGTAGGAGTGTAAATAGATATAGCCATTATGAAGAATAGTGCAGAACTTCCTTAAAAAAAAAAAAAACTAAACTAAAAGTAGATCTACCCTATGACCCATCTATCCCACTTCTGTGTATATATACAGAGGAAGTGATATCAGCATACTAAAGAGATATCTGCCTGTCCATGTTTGTTGCAGCACTATTAATGTGTGTTATTAAAAAATAAAGGCAACAAAATTAAGGATATAGCAAAGATTTCTGGCTGTCACCCAAAATTTGTGCTCCCGCTTCAATAGCAGATAGTTATTTCTGGGAACTGGCTACTCTCCAAGAGCCTCACACTATAGTCAGCGGGATGTCTGGTCAGTGATGGGCAACACTTCCAGGTCCATTTTGTAAAGTCTTCCCTCAGATGACCTTTATGATCTGTCTCCATCTGGCTGCCTACCACAGAGATGCTCTTAGGGAAAGCTGGGAACGTACAACTAGAAGATCGTACAGCTTGGTTCAGCATGAATCTCTGAAATGCTGTGCAGAGGAAAATCCCCACCTCACAGCCACCCCTACCCAAATTACATACACCCATGTACCATTTAGTAACATTTATTCTACTTTTAGAAACTAAACATTCCCTGTGCTTTATCCATTGTATAAGCCACGAAATCCTTGTTTTCCAACAGTTCACCAACTTGGAAAACTATGGAAGTAGCACTGCCTAGGCACTTTGCTGCCTTTAGTCTTGGAGGACTCCTTCCTCTTGCACACGGGACTTCCCCTGAGCTACAGCGCAGGTTCTGTTGAAATACTCTTTGTGTTCTTCAAAAAAATATCCATCAATCAATCACCCCTCTAAAAATCAATCAATCGGTCAATCGATTAATCGAGAATTATAATTTCATGGGAAGAGCAGGTGAGATGGCTCAGCGGCGTAAGCGCCTGCCTTGCAAGCACGAGGGCCCGAGTTCGACTCCCGGATCCCACATACGAAAAAGGGGCCGGTGATATCGCTCAGTGGCACGGGTGCCTGTTGGCGCGCGAGGTCCTGAGGTCGACCCCCCGGTACCCACAAAAAAAAAAAAATTTCATGGGAAAACAGTTGCAACAGACCCAAACATTTTAAGAATAAAATGCATTCTTTGAACACCTATGACTCATAGTTATAAATACATACATAGGGGCCGGTGAGATAGCTCAGTGGCATAAGCGCCTGCCTGGCAAGCACAAGGTCCTGAGTTCGACTCCCGGTACCCACATACAAAAAAAGGGCTGATGATATCGCTCAGCGGCACGGGTGCCTGCTGGCGCGCGAGGTCCTGAGGTCGACCCCCGGTACCCACACACAAAAAATAAATAAATAAATACCTACATACATAGCTATGACTTAATTGCCTTCTTACATTTGGGTTATTTCATGATTTCTTAAAAATGCTGTACATTTATTTTGCCCCCACAATTATGAAAAAAGAAAATGTAAAAACACTAGAGGTTATTTACTTTAACCCTAAATCCATCATCAATCAAGAAATTAAGTACTTGAGCTTTATAATAAATTGTGGGAAGGTCATACTTATAAAATGATGGACTCAAAAGTTTTTTTTCTGACTCATAATAAGATGTTTATTAATATAAATTGGGCTGCTTCTGGAATAGTAATTGTATCCATATTTTCCTTTTAACAATGATTTCTGCATTGTTTCTAGCATAATGGGTGTTCAGAAATGTTGATTTGATGATTGGATGAGCTTGGGAATTAAATAAAAATGAACTGAAACAAAATTTATGTAAATTTATTATAACAATGAATTGAGTTAGTAGAATCATATTTTGTAAGCAAACTTCAGCTGTTTCATCACAAAATGAAAAGTGAGTTTCTGTAGTCATGTAATGAGCTATAGTTAAAACATATTAAACATGCAAAGTTACTTCTTTTCATTAAAGTTCAATACAAATTACATACCTTCTTCTTTGTTATGACAATTCAATAAAGTATGTTCTCTAAATTGAAATGTGGACTGTGTGGTTTAAACTAGAAAGCAAAACAGTAATGAATTTAAGCCGGGCATGGTGATGCACACCTGTAATCCCAACACTCCGGAGGCTAAGGCAGGAGGATCACTGCAAGTTTGAGGCCAGCCTGGGCTACACAGTGAGTTCAAGGCCAGCCTGCACTACAAAGTCTCAAAAAACCTCCAAAAAACCAACCAACCAAACAAACAAAAGTAATGAATTAGAAGTAGTTATAATGAATACATTTTACCATTTATTGACTATTTGAATTTATATATATATATATATATATATATATATATATATATATACATTTTTTTCTTTTTTTTTAAATGTGGGTACCGGGGGCCGAACTCAGGACCTCATGCATGCCAACAGATGCTTGTGCCGCTGAGCGATATCACCGGCCCTTTTTTCCTTTTTATGTGGGTACTGGGAGTTGAACTCAGGACCTCACACTTGCCAGGCAGGCGCTTATGCCGCTGAGCCATCTCACTGGCCCTATATTTTTGTATATATGTTTAAAACTTATTTCATTGTTAAACATATCAATTATATAAATATAGATAATTACACATCTATTTAAAAGAATAGGAAAATGGTCTTTAAATCTGGTTTTCAGTTGTCATGATTCGTGATTTGTGAGTTCCTGATCAGATTAGATTGATCTGATTCATGATTCATTATCAGACTGATAAAGAATACAGTTATGGCAAATTTCCATGACATTTGGAAAATGTTTGCTTAGGAGGCATGCTTAAGTGCTAGCTACCTTCCAAAGTAGAAACCACATAGGAACAATCATACATTTAAAGTTACAATATTGTTTTAGAATAATAATTTCATATTTTACTATCTAAATAAATAGACCATTTTGTCATAGCAATTTGTGAGAAAAAAATATGTCTACACACTAATTAAAAAGGCAAGCCTCAAAAAAGATCCACACAAATTAAATTCCTTTTTTAAACTATTGATTTAGATTTATGTTCACTATCATATGAAACAAACTGTTTATATCTACAACATTATTAACTTTTACACTATATGTTGAGTTCCTTTAATAATCTTATTCATATGATAGAAAAAAAATATATATATATTTTTAACTTATTCTTTGGATTGTGATCTCATAGCACCACAATGCTGTCACAACATTTTTACTGATAAAGGTTTTGAGAAAGTTAAATTATACTTGCCTGCTCTGTTTGCCTTTTATAACAAATATTACCTTACATGATAAGATCGTTTAAAAGTCAAAGAGACAAAACCAAATTCCCACTAAGACCAAAAATAAATTAAAATCCTGCAATTTACTCCTTTTTATCTGGGTTTTTTCCCTTGTTCAAGAAACTAAAGAGGGAATGGGGCTGGTGAGATAGCTCAGCGGCATAAGTGCCTGCCTCGCAAGCGTGAGGTCCTGAGTTCTACTTTGAGTACCCACATACGAGAAAAGAGCCGGTGATATCGCTCAATGGCACAGGCGCCTGCTGGCACGCGAGGTCCTGAGGTCAACCCCCGGTACCCACAAAAAAAAAAAAAAGAAAGAAAGAAACTAAGAGGGAAGACCCACCAAGTGATATGCTCAACCTATTGTACTTAAATACATAAACCTGGAAAGTGAATCCACCCTTCTGGGTGCTAAGTCTGAAGAAAGAATTTATTTTCAGAATCCAACAGATAAATTACTGACTATTCTGAATGAGTGATCATGAAGATATTAAATGAAATATAGCCTAATTATCTTTTTTTTTTCAATATTGATCTTTTTTTTATTTTAAAGAGAAGAAAAAACAAAACAAATCAAAAGAAGAACAAATTTTCAAAGCAACATAATAGGAGGATAACAATGGTTAATACATTACGTATTACTATCTTTAAGTTAGTTATTCAGGATACCAGACACTAGCATTCAATTGTCCAAACATTATTGGCACAAACCTTACTCTTCAATGAACTAAGTAAAATTGGTAGTGTATCTATCTTAACCATCTTATATATATACAATTTTTTTCCCTTTCCCTTTTTTCTTTTCCCTATTCCAGTCTCTCTTTCCTTTTGACCAGTTTCTTTTTGATTCACCATGTCTATTGTACATTTTGGATCTTATTTACTCTTTCAGTTTCTCATACTAGAGAGACAATATGATGCTTACACATGTGCTTCTGGTTTATTTCACTTATGAGTATTTTCTCGAGTTGCATCCATTTACCTATAAAAGTCTCCAGTTTATCCTTTTTTATGGCTGAATAGTACTCCATTGTATAAAAATACCACATCTTTCTTATCCATTCCTCAGTTGATGGGCATTTGGGTTGTTTCCAAGATCTGGCTATTACAAATTGTGCTGCTATAAACATGGGTGCACATATATCGCTGTGGTACAATGTTTTTAATTCTTCTGGGAAGATGCCCAGAAGGGGAGTAGCTGGGTCAAATGGGACCTCCAACCCTAGTTTTTTGAGGAATCTCCACACTGACTTCCACAGTGGCTGTACCAGTCGACACTCCCACCAACAGTGAAGAAGGGTTCCTTTTTCCCCACAGCCCCTCCAGCATTTATTAGTTGATTTCTTTATAGTAGCCATTCTTTCTGGGGTGAGATGGTATCTCAGTGTTGTTTTAATTTGCATCTCTCGAATGACTAGTGATGTTGCACATTTTTTTGTATATTTATTTGCCATTAGTATTTCTTCATCTGAGAAATGTGTATTCATCTCAGATGCCCATTTTTGGAGTGGGTCTTTAAATTTGGGAGGTCTGATTTTTTTGAGTTCTTTATATGTTCTCGATAGTAATCCTTTGTCTGAGGAACAGCTGGCAAACATTTTTTCCCACGTTGTGGGTTGTCTCTTCACTCTGTTGGTGGTTTCTCTTGCTGTGCAAAAGCTTTTTAATAAGATGAGATCCCAGTTATTGATTCTTTGGGATAGTTCCCGTGCGGTTGAGTTTTTATTCATAAAGTCTTTGCCTACACCAATGTCTCCAAGGGTTTTACCTATCCTACCTTCCAGCAGATTTAATGTTTCTGTTTTAATATTTAGATCTCTGATCCATTTTGAATTTAGTTTAGTGCATGGTGAAAGATATGGGTCTAGTTTTAATCTTCGGCATGTGTAGAGCCAGTTTTTCCAGCACCATTTATTAAAGAGGCTATCTTTCTTCCAGTGAATGTGTTTGGCACCTTTGTCAAAGATAAGGTGGCTTAGTATGTCTGGGGTTGTTTCAGCATCTTCTAATCTGTTCCATTGATCTTCAGGTCTGTTTTTTTGCCAGTACCACACTGTTTTTATCACAGTAGCTTTATGGTATAATTTCAAGTCAGGGATTGTGATGCCCCCTGCCTTGCGTTTGTTGCCCAGAATTGCCTTTGCTATTCTAGGTCTCTTCTGATTCCAAATGAATTTTTAGCCTAATTATCTTACAATATATTTTAAGTGTTAAAATACTATTAAATAGTATTTAATTAAATACTATTAAATACTTTTACATAGTAGTGATGAATGAACTACCACTTGAACAGAGTAAATGGTGCAAAAATAATGTTGACCAAAAAAGAAATACCATTCAATTCACAAATAGTAGTTTTTAATGTAAAGCTAAATATGTAAAACTCTATATAGTTGAATGCAACACACACACACACACACACACACACACACTCCTGTTTATATACCAAAGCCAAAATGTCAGTGAATAACAAATATAAAACCCTCCATCATAGCAGTGTATATATGGGGGTGGGAAGGATGGTGTTTAGAAAGGGGGTGGAAATAACCAGAACACTGGATAATCATCTGCATCTTTATATCATAGGCACTTTTAAATTGTCTTATTATTACAGGTTATATAAGTAACAATACTGTTATTAGGCTGTAAGGCAGTATCTTATATGTATAAATATTCTATTAACAGCAATAAAACAGACTGGAAATAAATGGAAGGGCTGGTTGTTCTAAGGAGAACAATTTAAAAGAGATATTAATGAATAGACTATCAAATGCAGTTCTGTTAAAGACTCTTTTTATGCAAAGAAAAATAGAAAATTTATTACATGTTAAATATGGCATTCAGATGAGTTCGCCTGTTAGTGAAATAACAATTGTGAAAAAATATGTACCGTTAGGTCTCTTTTCACTCTTTCTATGTCCCAAGATTCCAGATGCATTAGATAACTAAATGTAAAAATTAAAATTCAAAGCTACTAAAAAACCCTATAGATAATTTTATAATTTTAAGATTGAAGGTTTCTCAAATTCACGGCTGGTTTAGTATGAGTTGAAGAAGGTAAGTACCTCATTAACCTGTTGTGCACAATTAAAAGGTATCTAAAAAATCTTAGACTCAAGATAATATTTTAAAAATTATATTTGAAAATTTTGAAGAACTTAATTAAATATTTTAAAATCAAAAGTAATGCAAAAACCACGCTGAACACATTATAAAAATTTTAACTAAATACAGGATTGTTATAAATTTCTGATTAAATCATTGTCCCAAATCCAGAAGATGTGAACAATTCAAATGAAAACTAAATCATGAATGGTAATGATGAACTCCACATAGCAAAATTTCTATAAAAATTCAAAACGTAAGAGAGAATTTGCTAAACATTGATTATAGCATATCTTACAAATTCAGTGTAAGAAATTAACATATATTACAAAACTTTCACACAAAGGACTATAAATGCCCAATCAATATATAAAGGTATTTACTGTACCTTCAAACATAATTAAGGAAACACATATTTTAGCAATAAAATATAATTTATTATGAAATTAGATAAATTATGATCTATTATAGTAGACAATACACAACTAACATTATAATTGATAAATAATATCAGAAATGTATATATGAAGCAAAATCTTGATATCTTACAACTTAGACATCACTTATAAATCATCATGTAAAACCAGTAAAATAAAATGTAGTTAATTCAATTGAACAAAAAAATTTTAAAGATTTACCCTTTTTTAAAAATTAAAAAACAAATATTGCCACAATGATGAGAAGCTAATCCAATACTAGAAAAGAACAACAATTAATGAATTCTTCATAATCCCTGATCTACGGAATGTCTGGGATACAGAAATAACCCTGTAATTCCTGGTAATCCTGTAAATCCTTCAATCCTGGAATTTTTTTTTTAAATTGGTCACAAGACACAAGAAAAAGGAAGTTAAGTGCGGTGAAAATTATAGTTGTGACAAATCTGAAGTAACCCAAGAAGCATTGGTCAAATAAAAATTAAAAGCCCAACACATATAGATATATGCATATCCGTATTTATCATTCTGGAAAGATCTTTTAAGTATAGCATTATCTAGTAAATCAAGTTAGAAATTAGCATTTACATTATGGTCTCATGTATATTTAAGCATAATATGAATATATTTGTGAATTTATGTGTTCATACACAATTTAGGAACTATGATCCCCAAAATGTTACTAAAAATCATCTGTTGATAGATTAAAGATGGTTTTATACTTTCTTCATATTTTTTGCATTGCTTGTAAGATTAGTTTTGTAACTTGTCAAAAAATAAATTAACCAAATGTAATTTAGGAATATAAGGTCACTTTCATTAAAATTGTTGTTTGTAATAAGTCTGTGGAAGGAAGGTAATTAGTTTCACTAAAGTTAACTGACACTTTATATGTGCTTTACGCAGTAACAGTCAAAGAATATCTCTCAACTACTGAACCAGGATGATTTAGCCTAAATTCCTTTGCTTCATGGATTTCTTTTTTAATTAATTTTATTGGTAAACTTCTGGTGTACATAATGGTCACACTCACCATAGGGTTTCTGTACCTGTACGTAATGTGTCTTGATTCTTCCTTTTTCCCCATTTCCCTCTCCTCACATCAACCCATTTTCCCCTCCTTATTTACAAAAGTTTGTTTCTATTTTTTTTCTATTCTTTTTTTTTCCTTTTCCCTTCCTTACCCTTCCTCCTTCCCCTCTTTTGCTCCCCTTCCCATTTGAACTTTTTCTTCCCACTTCCCAATATCTGTCATCTATTTGGTCCTTGTTTACACTTTCAGTTTCTCACACAAGAGAAACAACACATGTTTAAAGATTGCTTCATGGATTTCTTTTGGTGTAGGCTGGATTTTTTGATGTAATATACTGTCAGGAAGAAGTAGAGTTAATTTATACACTCAGGATAAGTGAAAAGTATGATAAATGTTTTAAAAAGCATAACATGAACCTTTAAGAATATATCTCAGTATCTCAAACAAGTAGGCATACAGTAGTTCTTCTCTGGGGAATAGATCCTAAGACCTCCAGGGGATTCCTTCCACTTTGATTATGTCTGTATCTTTTCCTCCTATGCATGCATGCCTATGATGAAATTCAATTTATAAACTAGGCACAGTCAGATATTAAAAACAATAACTAGTGATAAAATAGAATAATGAAAATAATGTAGCATATGAGTATATGGTAAAAAAAAGTTACAAGAATATATTCTCTCTCAAAATATCTTATTGTACTTTCACATTTTCACTTAAAGGAAGCGCTTTGTGGTTTCTCTTTGGCATATCCAACTTACCAGCATCCCTAGTTGTGTATTTTGGGGACATTAGTAAAATGAGGGTCATTTGAACACAAGTACTGTGATATCATAGCAGTCAATCTGATAACACCGACAACCTCTAAGTGACTGATGTGTAGGTAGTGTATAGAGTGTGGTACCCTGGATAAAGCCTAAGATTTCATCATGATACTGTTAGTGGTGTATAATTTAAAACAAAGGATTTTTTAGTTGTGGAATTTTACATTTCACACTTTAGGATTGTGCATAATTGAAAACATGGAAAGCAAAACCATAGATAACAGGGAACCATTGTGCAGAGACCATGATAGATGCCTTATGAGAGATCTCTGTAGCTTAGGTGAAGCCCACTGCAGTCAAGCTGATGAAATGTTTAGTGTACTCTGGGTGTGCTTCCTTAGGAAATATTACCAGGGAAAAAGCGTTTTTGGAAATGAAATGTGCTCATTAACAGCTTTTTTCTTGAAAAGACCAATAATTCCAAATAAAATTTACTTGTGAAATCAGTGTTTACATTATTAAGCCTGACCAAACAAGATGTATTTCCTTTCAGGGAAGACCTGGGTTCAATCGCCTGAATCAATCAATCAATCAATCAATCTAAAATAACAGATTAGAACAAAAACATCAGCGAAAAATTGGTAATGCCATAAAAATAGCTAAGTGCTAGGACTTGTTCATTTTAATGTGACCCAAAATATAGTTAGTAGAGTTCTATAATTGACCATAGAAGTGACACTAAAATTACGAATTTTCTTAGTGATTAACAAAGTGAAAATGTCACTTCTACTTGCTATGGAGGGCCTGACAATTCGTGTACTGTCATTTTTGTTTCCTGTATTGCACTTTTTCTACTTGCATTATATGTTTGTTTTGTCCTTGATATTGAGTTGTTTTATGAATAATTTAAGCCCATCATGTTTGATAAGTACAAAAACATGATAAGTTTGAAAATGTTAATAAGATCAGTCATGAGCATAAAATAAAAATGGAAGTAAATATCATTTATAAGCTCAAAAGCATGAGAAAAGTGGCCAAGATTGCCTGTGCTTATAAAAAAGTAACCCCAAATTCAGGAGTCTATGATACATGTGAATAATTTCATCAACATTAATCAGTGAAGGGTGAAGAAAATTATTAATTGTAGCAATATTTTTGTGTACTTTTGAGGGAGTATCACCAAAGTCAGAATATTATTTGAAAAAAATGTTAGTTTAAAGAATGTTCAAGAAGTTAAAGAATTGTATGTTGAAAATGGTATCATTGGATGATCCGACTCAAAAATATGCGATTGTATGTGTTCAGTGTTCAGCTCTACAAATTAGAATGAGTGGCAGAGCAATGGGATACCAAGCAGATCTTTGGTATAGTGAGGAAAGAGTGCTACTAGTTTCATTCAATACTTGAGGGCAGAACATACTCTATATTGGGAAAAGCTGAACATGGTAATGTGCGTCTATGAATAGGGGAGAGGTATTGATTTGAAACTTGAAGAAAAGATCTTTTTGTTTGGCCTAAAATGTTTCAGCAGCCTTGGAACTCAAACTTTCTCAAAAAATTTAAGATACAGATATAGCTATAGATCAAGTGTAGATGCATTTCTATGGATAATTTCTTTTTAATAGTTGCAATACAGTAGGACACAAAAATATAAACCACAAATACAGTTTCTTTACTTAATTTGAGAAAATTATAAATTAACATGCCATTATATGAAAGAGTACTGGAAGATGTCTTGCTTCTTTTTTCTAGTTTTCCTCAATAGTAACATCTTCCAACAATGTAGGACAGTATGCAACCAGGATTTTGACATCGATACAGAAAATTAACTACCACAAGCATCTGGATGTTGCCCTTCATAGTTCCACACAATTCCCTCTCACTCTCACTGTTCTCTTAAATTTAAACCTGCAACCACTGATGTGTTTCTGTAATGTCATCTATAAAATGTTGTGTATGAAATCATACAGAATGTAGTCTTTTGCTGTTGGCTCTTTTCCATTTACCATAATTCTCTTGAGATTCATCCAGGTTGCAGTATCAGTAGTTTTTCTTTTTATTTCTTCATAGTATTCTGTGATATGTGTATATCATAGATTCTTCCACCTGTCGAAAGACCTGTAGGTTCCAATTCGGGGCTATTATGAATAAAGAATTTGAGTGTGCAGATTTTAGAGTTAATACAAACTTTTATTTCTCTGGGATAAATGCCCAGGTATCTAAATCTTGTGTAGCATGGGAGTGGCATATTTACTTTTTAAAAGAAAATGCCAAATTGTTTCCCAGAGTGATTATACTGTTTTATATTCCCACCAGTAATGTCTGAGTAATCCAGTTTCTGCAAATTTTTGCCACATTTTGGTAATTGTCACAATTTTTCTATAATTTTAGCTGTTCTGATAGGAATGTAGAAATACGTCATCGTGATTTTCATTTGCATTTGTAGAATAGCTGATGATATTGGATATGTTGTCATGTTTACCTGTCATATGTATAATTTTTTGGTGAGATCTTTGTGCATGTTTTTGCCCATTTTCTAGTTGAACTATTTTTATTATTAAATTTTGAAATATACACATATACATACACTCAAAAGTTGCAATTTGTCAGATTCAAAAACATTCTCTTACTCTACAGCTTTTTAATATCTTCTTAGCCAGGTGTGGCAGTGAACATCTGTAATGCCAGCACTAGGGAGGCTGAGGCAGGAGGATTGCTATGAGTTTGAGGCCGGCCTGGGCTACATAGTGAGCTCAAAGCCAGACAGCACTACATAGTGAGAACCTGTCTCAAACAAACAAACAAACAAACATCTCAACAGAGTGTTTTGTAGAAAAAGAATTAGTTAATTTTGAAAAAATCCAATTTATCTATTATTTTCCTTTATGAATTTTGCTTTTAGCCTCATATCAAGAATCATTGTCAATGTTTAGATTTCAAAAAATTTGTATTTTAACATTTAAGTTCATGGTCTGTTTGAGTTAATTTTTGCGTAAGGTTTAAGTCTCAGGTAGAGGTCCTTCTGTTCTGTTTTGTTTTGTTTTTGCCTGTGGATGTCCAGTTGCTCCAGCATCATTTGTAAAAATGGTTAACTTCTTTCTAATTGCTTTTATACCATTTTTGTCAAAAATCAGTTGGGCATGTTGGTGGCAGTCTGTTTCTGGTGCTCTCATCCACTGATCTATATCTCTATGCCTCTCTGCCATTATACCTTCTTGATTACTATGTGTTTTGAAATCAAGTGAACTGATTCTTCCATTTTATTTGAAAAAAATGTATTCCACTTTATCACTTCTTTTTTGAGTCATTTATTCAGTTCTAATTCCCTGATCTTTTTATATTAATTTTAGAATATTCTTTTATATACCTATAAAAACTCTTAACTGAGATTGGGTAGGAATTGTATCATTTTGAGAATTAACATTTTTACTATAG
Organism: Erethizon dorsatum; assembly: GCA_028451465.1. Taxonomy (NCBI): domain Eukaryota; kingdom Metazoa; phylum Chordata; class Mammalia; order Rodentia; family Erethizontidae; genus Erethizon; species Erethizon dorsatum. The sequence continues at coordinate 133,978,915 of CM051823.1, read as the reverse complement.
AGTCTTCCAATCCATGAACAAGGTAAGTCTCTTCATTTATGTGGATCTTCTTTGATTCCTTTCAACAGTGTTTGCATAGTTTTCAGCCTTCAAGGGCTACACCTGCCTTAATAGATTTACATGTAAGCAAATCATGTTTTTAAGTGGTTGTCGTTTGTATTGTATTTTTATTTTGATGTTTGTTCTAAAGAGATTTTGTTGTTGCTTGGTTATGTGTGTGTGTGTTCTTTGACTTTTCTTAAATGTAATTATCTCACCTGCAGATAGGGATAGTTTTATATCTTCTTAATTTGTATGACTCATTCCTCTTTCTTGTCATTATGCTACTGGCTAGAATTTCTTTATCAAGTGGACTAACATAGGTGAAAGTATTCCTAATTTTAGGAGCAGAGTATTTTAGTTTTCACCATAAAGTATAGTGTTATGCTATATTTGATTCACATTTTAAAATGTTTATATAATCAGATTATAATCTACCCTGCATCTCCAGAACTGTCCAAACCCCTTCAGCCAACGCGTTCCAAAGTTTTCAATCCACATGGTCAGACACAGTCATAGCAATAACCCCACTTCCCTGAAACAGATTTTCTGTATTATTCAGCTTTCTGTTCTTGGGATACAATATCACACACACACACACACACACACACACACACACACACACACACACACATCTGAAAGAAGGAAATGTTTAATTTAGCTCATAGTTTGGAGGGATTCTGTCCATAGTTACCTGGCTCCATGGCAAGAACATCATGGCGGCAAGAACATCATGGCAGAAAGAAATGGCGGAACAAAGCTACGTAATTCATAACAGCCAGGGAGCAGACCAGGGAAAGATCTCCAGATAGGAACAGGAAAGGAGGAGGGGCCATATATGGTAGCCTCCTTCACTTGTCCAGACATACCAGGAGCATGTTTTACTAATTTGCTAGATGCTTACTAATCTAAAGAAGTTGACATATTAGGAGTAATGGTCACACCTGGTTTGTACATTCTTATTTTATTTTTCTTGTTCTGTATGGGCTTTGATTGTAGGAATTAAAATGTTTATTAAAACTTGCTTATGTACATTTATAAAGACAAATTATTGAAAAAGAAATATAAAATAATCTCTGTGGAATTAAGCAATTGCTTCTTATGATTTTTGTCAAGTTTTGCTTCTAATACTGTGGAGTTCTTTTATGAAGTGAGCACGAATTTAAAATTCTGATATATAGCCTAGAGTTTTGAATTTTTCTATGATTGCATAACATTTTTTATACTTAATATTGTCATTTGGCCTATAAAGAAGAAATCTGTCTTTTAGACATGCTTTGTCTTATTTTGGTATTCATCTAGAATACACCTTTCCAATCTTTAAATTCAGAGTTTTATATCTTCATGTTATAAATTGTACATTATAAGTAATAACATGGTAATTAAAACAAACATGGATATCTTGACAAATACTAGCAATATTAGCAATATATTTACATTAATTAGCAAGTTTGGTCTATTTACATTTATTGAGATTGTTTGTAATTGTATATATTCATTACCATTTTATATTGTTTTATTTATCCACTTTCTTAAAGTACTTATTTCTCTCCTACTTATTTTTCATTTTTCTTGAAATTGAATAAAAAACTTGTTGACCTCTGTTAAAGTCATATGAAACTGATAGTTTTGGTCATTATGCTTTAAAAGCTAACAGGCATATTTAACCACATTTTGACTTTAATTACATAACTTTACCTCTTTTCCAAACTCATAAGAACTTGCATGTTTTAGAACTAATTATATGTCTTTCCTCCAAAATTACCATTTTAACACTTTATCTGTTCATATTAAATTAAACATCATTGATACTGTTTTATAGAGTTGATATCTATTTACATTTGCTTAGATGTTTGCTAGTATTTTTGTTAAACCGTTTTTTCTTGTATTATTCTCACTTCTTCTGGTGTTATTCTCCTTCTTCCTGATGTTCATTCCTTTATAGACAATGTGTTTGAATAAAACACTAAATTTAGTTTGTATGAAAATAGCTACTTTTGGAAAGATAATTTTGCGTGCTGTACAATTCTAGGTTGGCAGTTATTTTCTCTTTGCATTTCTTACATGTCCCCATTGTTCTTGCCTTCCCATTTTGCAACTGAGAAGGTAGCAGTCAGTAAAACTTTTATTTTGTGCTTTTTTTTTTTTTTTTTGTGGGTACCAGGCGGCGACCTCAGGACCTCGCACGCCAGCAGGCGCCCGTGCCGCTGAGCGATATCACCGGCCCCTTTTTCGTATGTGGGATCTGGGAGTCGAACTCGGGCCCTCGCGCTTGCCAGGCAGGCGCATACGCCGCTGAGCCATCTCACCGGCCCTTTGTGCTGTATTTTATGCTTTTGGGTCACACTCAAGATGGTATTTTCCATTTTATTATTTATTTGTGGGCATAGGCTAGGCTTCCAATGAGTGTACTTCTAGAGCGTACTTACAGAGAAGATTTGATTTTTGTAGTTCCGTGGTGACTGGGAAGCTCCCAAATTTACACCAGGTTAAGGTAATCCGTAGCACAGTGTTTTATTTATTTATTTATTTATTTATTTATTTATTTATTTATTTACGGTACCTGAAATCTAAGTCAGGACCTTGCGCTTGCCAGGCAGGCGCTTGCACCACTGAGCTACATCCCCAGCAGCATAGTGTTTTTTAGACCAAGCAGGTCCCATGCATTTGAACTAAGTCTTTGTATGTTACAAGCCCAATGCTATAATTCCAAAGGAAAGGATTTCCCCTCATCCAGAACCAGTTTGAAACAGATAACTTCTTCTCTTCTTGAAAGCAGTTATGTCTGAAAGCACATTTTACTAAGATAACTTTTCCTTGTGGGTTCTTATGTGAAGATTGATGTTTAGATTCATCATTTTCAGATTTCTCCCTGGGTCCTCTGCTTCATCTTTAAATACCAGCATTTGCTCATGCATATTCAAAAAATGGCACAGTGAAATTTGATTTTCTGCCTAAGTTTTTTACTCTGTAAGGATTCTTGTTTTGCTTTTGGCTTGTTTATTTAATATTGCTTCTAATTTTTATGAAGTGTTCTATTGTTCTGCCCAGGAGAATTTATTTACTTTCTTGGGAACTTTGTATTGCATTTAAACATTTTCGTAGTGTTTTATTGAGCAATTCTAACTGTTCTGAACAAGGGGTCTTTTTATGGGTTAACTTGACTCCTATACAGTCAGCTTTGAAATGCAAATCTGCTTATTCTTCCATCAGCATATATTAGTTATCTTTCCTGTTTTGATGCACAAGAAATCTGCTTTACATATTTTTCTTGTAAATTGAATCCCATAGTTTCAACACTAACAGTTTTAGTTAGTTATTTCTCTCTTGATGGGCATCCAAGTTATGCTATAATTTGTTACAACATACGAGACTCAAGTCAACAATTTTATATATACCTGCCTGTGTAAAAGCAGAAAAGTTTCTCTAGGGTTGAAAAAGGAATTTCAAGATCACAGAAATCACTGTGCTTATTTTTACTCCTGTGAACTTTATATTGCCCCTGTTGTGGCTTTGCCTTCTTATGTTGAGCTCAGTGTCAGTTTCCTGAGAGTCTATTCAACAGTTTTCAAAGTTTAAGTGTGTGGCTTACCAAATTGATAAAATAAAACTCCAAATTTTTTTCTAAATTGCCCTGATTACTATTAAGTCATATGCTCACCCATATTGATTGACCCTTTAAATTACCATTTTTTAATTACCTGTTTCATCAGTTGTCCTTGGGTTGTATTTTTCTTGATTACTTGACAAACTTATTGATCCTTCTTCCCATCAATCCTCTGTTTGTACTGCTTTGCAATATTCTTTCCCATCCACATACTTAATCTGCATTAGATCATTGTGCCTACTTTATATGCAATGCAGAAGAAAGATGACTTTGCATTGGATTGACAAAGGATTCAGATTTCTTTGCCCAGTAATTTTGCTTTAAAATGAAACTCCCTGTATTGCTTCAGAGGAAAAAAAAAGTCAAAGCATAACATTGAACAGAATTTAATGGGTAATAATGAGCATTTCTCCTCTTGTAATATCTGAAAACTGTCAGTGCTGCCAGTATTTTTGAAGCATTTCTCTGGATGTTCTTAGAATTAAACAGACTTCTCCTAAGAAAAGACAAAGGTGGATTTTCTTATGTGTTTATTTGGTTTTTGTTCATGTTCATCATTCCTTTGCAAAAGTATCCACTGTTTTAGCCACCCCAGTACTAGGATCCTGGAGAAATGTGACAAATGACACCAATGACACATTAATCTTATATGTACAATCTGGTCGCTGTTAAAAGTCATGCATAAGATATTCCTTTTTTCTCTATTAGAGAAATATTTAATAGTTAAAGCTCCTTGCCACTTTACATCTGGTAATAATAAAAATGATAAAAATAAAAAACCCACAGAACTGATGTATCAGTGGGTATCTGAAGTTGCAATTTTAAATGTCATGCGGAGAGACTTGTTATAGAAATATACTTGATATTTGTTTACTTTCACACACACACACAATCCCATAAAAAATTCAAAGTCAGTAACCCATAAAGGGATCTTCTCAGTTCCTTTAAAATAGAATTTTAAACTTAAAAATTATGAAATAATCATTTAGAAAAGAAAATTTCAAACACTAGTTGCTCTGAGGGAATAGTACTTATTACTTGCTAATTCCATGATATCATTTCAGAATTGAGTTTTTGAGTTCTCCCATTAACACACTTATATATCCTTTATTTTCCATTTCCTGTTAACATGCTTCACCCTATAGTCTCTCCATGGTCTCATATTATTTTTACATAGTAATCTTATATCTGTACCAGCCTTATCTATCCCAAATACCAAAGGTCAGTAATATTACATTGTTATGTAGCGATTTAATACTGATGATGAAAATGATAATAATAGTGCAAGCTATTTTTCTGAAAGGGAAATATAAAGTTTATATATCAATTATTTCTTCAGTTTTGCTGCATAACAAACCACATCACGATTAGCTGTTTACAGTAGCCAACGCTTACTATTTCTTATAAGTTTATGGATTAGCTGCATTGATCGGCTGATCTGAGCTAGTTGTGACTGGGCTTCCCCACAATCTGCACACAGTTGGTTTGATAAGTTAGGGGCTGGTTGGTCTATAATGGCCTTCCCGGAGCAACTGGGCTCTCTTTCACATGTCTTGTAGTCCTCGAGCAAGCCAGCTAGGCACCTGCTCATGATAGCGGCAGGGGTCCAAAAGCAAAAGTAGAAATGTGCAAGTCAAATTTAAACTTCTGCTGTCATCACATATACTAAAGTCCACTGCCAAAGAAAATCACACAGACAAGCCATGAGTCAGAGTGGGCAGGAATTGCACGGTTGCAGAAAAGGGATTTTGATTCATGAAGGTCCTTAAGGCAGTACCTTTAGAAGTTGACTTATTTCACACATAATATAAAATTAAAAGTTTTAATTCATTTATCTTTCTCCTAAGTGTGACTTTGATCAAACAATTGCCAAAAGACATTTGATGGTGTTTCAGGTTAAATAATTTAAGGAGTTTAGCAGGATGAAGCCATCCTGGTTTGTTTGCAGAATATTAGGGTCAACAAAAAAAACAGAGTTTCACAAAAATATCAAGGCCTATTACTACTGGTTTAAAAATTAAAATATCTTATATAAGATCTTGTATCAAAGGCTTGTGGTAAAAATGAAGTAACAAAATGATTTAAAGTAACGTTGACAACCCTAATTTATTCAAAGTCTGGTCTAAAAATCTATTTTTGCTGCAATAAATGAACTCCTTCTGTTACTCATAAGGAATTTTAGCAATGACTAATTTATAATAGTATCTTAAACCTTAAGTCATATCAAATTATGTAAAAGTTTAATAATAACAAGAAGCAATCATTTTTAACATCCTTGACCAGATTAACTATGGCAATAAAAATACAACTATGTGAATTAAGGAAAATGGAAAAGAACAATTTGAGGGCCAGTGAGATGGCTCAGTGGCATAAGCGCCTGCCTGGCAAGCACGAGGGCCAGAGTTCGACTCCCAGAACCCACATACAAAAAAGGGGCCGGTGATATCGCTCAGTGGCACAGGCGCCTGCTGGCGCGCGAGGTCCTGAGGTCGACCCCCGGTACCAAAAAAAAAAAAAAAAAAAAAAAAGAAAAGAGCAATTTGAGTGGCTAAAAACTAAATGCTGCAACCAAAATTATGTCCAAAACAACCAATGATTTACTTAGATTTCAATACTGAACTAAGCAATAGATTTGGAATGGAACATCATGTCAGTGAATAATATTAATAACAATCATCTTTTAAATTATTTGTCATACTTTGTAATATATTTTAGGTTTTGATTTTCTTTTCCTCATTCTTCTCCTCTTTCCTCTGCCCCTCCTTCTTTTCCTCTTGACAAATGAGAAAAGGGTCTTTTGCCCAAGAAGTAAGAGAAAGGAAAAATAATATGGCAATTTATAGTTGAATTGAAAACAATAAAAGCCAATTAAATATTAATAAGAATAGAGTATAGATGTATAAGGCAGAAATAATGTATATGGGGGAATATTTACAAGAAAAGTATCTCTCAGAAACTGTATAATCAAGTCAATATTAAGAACTAAATCTACAATTATCCTTTAAGATTATATCTTTTGTTACTAGAAATATCAGTGTGTCTAGAGCAGTGAGGGTGAACAATTTAGAGACAAGTGCCCAAACTGCAGCCCAAAACCCACCTACTTATCGTAAAGTGCCAACACTGTAATTAAACCTGAATAATGAGGTTTTAGTTTAGAAAAAAACAACTCATCCATTAACATCTTTTGTCTTAAAAGAAAAGCAAATAACACTCATGCCATACATTTAGCATCAATGGTCTAGAGTGACCTGAAAATTGTCCTATATGCTTTTTATAACTAGTAATAATCATAGACAGTCATAAATTATTTCACTATAAATCTTTTAAAAGAATAACTTTTATGGAATATAGTTTAGCTTCCTTATCCTTAGATCAAAAGCAATATAGATTGAAAAATGTCAACTCATCTTTTCTTAAATGTACACAGAACTGATTAAAATGAGAATATGGAGAAAAAAGAAATATGAATTCCTGATATTGCATCAAATTTGTAAAGGTGATAAGGTTTGAAATATTAAAAATAATGAGATTCTCTCAGGCTTATAATAGAGCCAATAATACTCATACTGGGAAAAACACCTTTTGTAAGAATTGAATATGAACTTTTGACTCAGGGAATATTTTATAAATTCATTTAATTAATTAAATCCTAACCTATTAAAATGCACTTGAGATAGATTTCTTGATACTGTATTCATTTGAATACATTGAGCACTCTTTCATTTTATAATTGAATTTTTATGAATATATATATATATATATATATATTGCTACACCTATTTGTGGACACAGTCAACATATCTTGATGCTAATACGAATTGCCTGATATGTCTCTATGATCACAGATAATTTTATCTGTGGCAAAATTTGCTTCCTAGGGAGTAGAAGGAAAAGTAGTGGCTGGAGAAGGTGGTCCTGTGAAGTGGCCTCTAGGGAAGGATTTGGGAGCTGAATCACCTGACAACCAGCTATCAGTGAGGGAGTGGCAGGAAGTTAAAACTTCACAAGTTAGGGACTGGGATAAAATAGTGACGAAAGAATATGCACCTAAGGGGTTACATTTGTTCTAACTAAACAGAAAATAGCAGATTTTGAAAATAGATTATCTTTTACTGGGAGCTATTGGTGTACTAGAGAATGGCAAGGAAATGTTGAGGATTATTAATCACCAATTCAAGACAAAGTGTGAAAGTTAAAGGGCTTTCGAGGAAGCATTTAAAAAGATATTCGTATGAATATAAGGACAGAAAGACTGAAGGGCAGACACCGTCTTAATTATAAGGTATCAGACATGGTTTTATGGTTTGTATCTTAAACTTCCCCCAAAAGCAACGTGGAGAGAGTTTGGTCCCCATACTGTGGTGTTACCGAGAGATGGTGAAACCTTTAAAAGATGAGGCCTTTTAGAACACTCAGTGTGCGCCCTTTAAGAAAATATTGAGATCCTAGCGCATCCTTCTCTCCGTCTTTTCTTCCTGGCTACCATTAGGCCAGCAGTTTCCCCTGCCATGCACTACTTGTAATGATGTGTAACCGCACCACGAACCTGAAGACAACAGGGCCCAACGAGCACAGACAAACTTCTGAGACTGAGTCAAATCAATCTTTTCTCCTCACAAAGTATTTTGTCACAGGGACAGAAAGCTGACTCATTCAAAAACTAATAAAAAGAATGGGGTTTTACTGTGACCATACCTGAAAATGTTGGTCAGAAGCATTCAAAACTGGTTTACATGAAGAATTGAGAAAACTTTGGGGAAGCAGACTCAGGAAAGTCTAGAACTCTAAAAAAAAGCTTAATGGGCAATGATGGTGAGGCCTCAGAAGACCAGAATGTGGATAGGAGTGCAGAAAGCAGAGGCTACACTAGCGGGGTTCCCGGGGAAGGTAAAATTCTGTTGAGAACTGGACCAGAGTCCATGTGTGTTACATTCCGGAAAAGAATTTGTCTACATTTTCTCCATGTCCTGAAACTTTACGTGAGGCTGAGTTTAAAGGTGACTAATTAATCTGGTGGAGCTAATTTCAAGGCAGCACAGCATTTACACAGTGATGTGTGTTCAGCTGGCTGTTTTTAGCAAGATCTATAGTAAGAATCAGAAGAAAAAGCCGATAGGAAAAACTTGCAGTCTGGCAAAAAAAAAAAAAGGAGCATGCTTAAAGTTGTGGTCAAGGGCCGGTGATATAGCTCAGCAGCATAAGTGCTTGCCTGGCAAGTGCAAGGTCCTGAGTTTGATTCCTGCTACCCACACACACAAAAAAATGCAAAACAAACATACCAATAAAAAAATTAAATTAAATTAAAAAAAAAAAAGAGCTGGTGGTATAGCTCAGTGGCATAAGGGCCTGCCTGGCAAGCATGAGGTCCTGAGTTTGGTTCCTGGTACCCACATAAAAGGAAAAAAAAATTATATATATATATAAAGTTGTGGTCAAGGAGAATGCAGTTTTTACAGAGCTTAGTGCCATTTAAAAGGGAGGATGCAGTTGTTACAGAGACTAATGCCACTAAAAAGAAGCCAAGTACTCTGCACTGAGACTGTAGAAAAGATGGCTTTGGGACATTTCAGGAATCAACATTCTAAACATCACAGGTTTAGGGGAATAAAAAAGTAAACTCATTTCAAAGACTTTCCTTTTGGATGAGAGATCTGGACATCCTGCTTGCACAAGACCACCTAAAGAATGTACATATAGCAATTCCATGCAAACAATGTAAACATTATATACTGCAAATATGTACCAAAACAAGGAAGGGGATCAAGAGATGGGTAGATAGCCGGTGAGATGGCTCAGCGACATAAGCGCCTGCCTGGCAAGCGCGAGGGCCCGAGTTCGACTCCCGGAACCCACATACGAAAAAAGGGCCGGTGATATCGCTCAACGGCACGGGCGCCTGCTGGCGCGTGAGGTCCTGAGGTCGACCCCCGGTACCCACAAAAAAAAAAAAAAAAAAATGGGTAGAGTGGGAAGAGAAGGAAGGGAAAGGGCATAAAAAAAAAATTAAGATGTGTTATGTATGTATACCAACTTCCCATATGGAATAAAAATATTATGTGCTATAAACTTGTACTCATAAGCTAAAATAAAATTAAAGAAAAAGAATTTTTTCCCTGGGTTCGGTGCCCATATTCAGCCAGTTATCACTCAGAGGCCACTATAGCTATGGTTCTTGTGGGCCAAGTTATACCTTGTGCAAGTGGCAGATCTTGGTGTCATCTTCAGGATGTTAGTTTTATAGGCATGCAGAATGCAAGAGTTATGGGATCATGGGAGTTTCCATTCATATTTCAAAGGAAGATGTCTGGCAGTTGTATTATAGAGTTAGAGTCCCTGCAAGCAGCCCCTGAGAGGGTGATGCATGAAGCAGTTAGAAAAAAGCTGAAGCTGCAATGGAGACACCAGGAAATTAAAGATACTGGGAACATAGAATATCTAGGAAAGCTGCAGGCAACAAGCAGAGCTAGCCCAAGAGAGTGGCCATGTAGCATGCACTCAGCAAAGCCATAGGAATGGAGTTTGCCAAACCTTTGAGTGTTGATTTATCACCAACTGTATCCTTGATGCCAGACAAGGAGCTACACAATTTAATGTTTGCCCCTCTGGGTTTTGGCCTTTCCTTGGTACAATTTCTCATTGTGTTTTTATTCCTCTCTTTGGGAATGAGAATATTAAGCCTGTGCTATTCTGTCTTGGAAGCAAATAACATTTTTCCCCAGGACCTCACAACTAAGAGTTTGCCTTGTCTTGCCTTGTATGTCAGAGGAGACTTTGGACTTGAACTTTTGGGCAATTCAACTTTTGAGACAATGAGGATGCTTGGAGATGCACTGAATTAATTTTGTGTTGTAAAATGGATGTAAGCTTTAGGGGGCGTTGGATGAAATGTTATATGCTGGATGTTAAATGTCCCCCCAAAACCATGTGTTGAAGTCTTGGTCCCTAGACCATGGTGTTACTGGGAGATATTATAATTCTTAGGGGCTTAAGAGAAGAAAGTTAGCTGATATGAGGGCATGACCTTGAAGGGGATATTGGGACACTCTGTTTGTCTGTCAGTCTCTCGTCTCCCTGTGTGTCTCTGTCTCCCTCTGTCTCTGTCTTATTTCTGTCTGCCTGTCTGTCTCTCTTCCTCTCTCTCTCTATTTTCTCTCTCTCTCTGCTTCCCAGTCACCAAAAGTGAGTAAAGTCCTTTGCCATGTCTTCCTGCCTGATTTACTGCCTTGCTAGAAGTTCAAAAGCAACAGGACTAAATGACCATGGATTGAAACCTCTGAAATTTTGGTAAAAAAATGAATCTCCTCCTTATAAGGTGATTTTTTCAGGTATTCTTTCACAGTGGTAGAAAGCTGATATAGGTGGCAAAATGTCTGAACATTGAAACCTGGCAAGGTTATTGCTCTGACTTGGAAAGAATGGTGCCATAAGACTTGGATTGAGATGCCAGTAAACTTGAACATATTGTCTTAGTGGGGGACCTCTACAATTAATTCACTACTTCTTAGTGAAGATTAGTTTCTCCTCCTTCCAGAAAAATGATGCTGAACCTCTGCCTTGCAATGCAATATGTACCTCTGCTCCAAATCAACTTTTATCCCTTTCCTGCCCACCATACCAATAACTAGGATGAACACAGAGTAATGCCCATAAGAAAACATTTGGGTTGCAAAATGAGGAAAAGGAAAATATGCTGACAACGCTGCAGAAACTATTGGCAATATGCATTAAAAGAGGAGGTGGGTACCAAGGGTTCTGCATAAAGGGCAGTGGAGCATAAGCCTGAATAACTGAGTGTTTCTCTATCAAATTTCACTTTTTTGTGAAAAAGAATTTAACCTCTTGGCCAGAAACCTGGGAGATCCTGTAAGCAATATGTTATAACCTCTCTTAGAAGCTCAGAAATTGCAAAAAACTACTCTAGATAAAGCAGAAATGTCACACGTGTTTGGAAGATGGTAGGAATGGTGGGCAAAAGACTCAGACAGCTGGAAATGTGAGAGTGGATACACAATGAAGTAAAGCGGCTCAACTCCCAGCTATGTTTATTTCTGCGTGAGGAACCAGATGACACTCTGTTTTCTAAAGCAGTGATAAGTATGTTGGCATATTTAAAAGAGGAACATAGATTAATAAAAGAATTGAGGTCCATGTAAAAAATTATCAGGCCAGTAATGGCAAACTTTTAGAGATCAAATGCCCAAACTGCAACCCAAAACCCACTTATTTATTGCAAAGCGCCAGCACTGCGATTAAACCTGAATACTGAGGTTTTAGTTAAGGGAAAAACAACTGATCCATTGATATCCTTGGTCTTAAAAGAAAAACACAGTAACACACGTACCATAGGCTTGCAACCACTGGTCTAGGCACTTACATGAAGACATCATTAAGAAACTTTTAAAAGCTTCAGTAACCACAGTTGAAAGGTGGATAACATAAACTGGGAATATCAACTATGCTTCTCAATTCTGTATTACAAAAATGATGAAGAGGCAATATTATAAGATGCCAAGAGTTAAAATAAAGTAATAGCCTCAGTATTTTGTGCACAAAGTGGAGGTGAACTATATAAAAATTATTGTTTGGACTACATTGGTTCACTGAAATGTGATTTGCACGTGCCAGCTTCCCTCGTAGTTAAGTATGGACAGGAAACTGAGGACTGGCTGACACAATAGGAATGAAAGAGGAAAAGCACTTTGTCCACTTTCCAAATCAAGGCCTCCAGATCTTCCAAGTGTGGTCCTGCATGCTAGTTTCTCTCTGAACCCATGTACTGGCAGGAATTTGTTAAAGATAGAAGAGCTGCAGTAACCCTAGGAAACTGAATGGATTTCCAGAACAGCACCCCATGACCAGAACTGCCTCATACTAACATATTCGTTCTTAATACAACTTGCTGATACAACTTATTACCAAAATCTAGCTCTTCAACTCTGACCATTAATTCTGATATGTCAACTTGAATGGACTTCTGGCTGTGCCTGTGGAGTGTGTCCAGAGATGACTGGCATGGAGGACAGTAAAATGAGGGGTGGGGAAACCCACTCTACTTTTGTATGGCAACACCCAACAGGCTTGTAGCCTAGAAAGAATAAAAGAAACAGAAGAAGGACTTTTGTCCCTGCTTCTGTTAATATGGTGTATTAAATTCATTGATTTGTGTATGTTGAACCATCTCGGCATCCCTGGAATGAAACCTACTTGGATGTGGTAATCTTTTTGATGATTTGCTGCATTCTGTTTGCCAGTCCCTTACTGAGGATTTTTGCATCTAATATTCATTAAAGAGATTGGCCTGTTTCTCTCCTTTTTGGGTGGGTGCTTTTCTGGTTTTGATATTAGGGTAATGCTTGCTTCCAGGAATGACTTTGGGAGTACTGCTTCCCTTTCTATTTCATTAAACAGTTTGAGAAGTATTGACATTAGCTCTTCTCTAAAGTCCTTGTAGAATTCAACAGTAAATCTGTTAGGACCTGGGCTTTTCTTAGTTGTTAGGTTTTTTTATTACTTCTTCAATTTCATTAACTGATATTGGATTATTCAGGTTATTTATATCTTCCTGATTCAGCTTTGGTAATTCGTATATATCCAGGAATCTATCCATTTCTTTTGAATTTTCCATTTTATTAGAGTACAGGTTCTCAGAGTACTTCCTGACGATCTTCTGGGTTTCTGCAGAATCTGTTGTAATTTCACCCTTTCAATTTCTAATTGCATGAATTTGAGTCATTTCTTTCCTTGTTTTGATAATGTTGGCTAAGAGTTTGTCTATTTTATTAGCCTTTCAAAGAAACCAGTTGGTGCATGCTTTTTGGAAGCTCCATTCTGCTTGACTGGGTGCATCTTTTGTTAACTGTGGACGTCGGACTCCAGTTTCTTTAGCCTCCCAATTCAGACTCACACTGGTGACTCTCAGGGAGCTTCAAGGTCTTCAACTTTGAACTGTTGCTGGATGCATGATCCCTCTTGCTCTTCAGCTTCTGGCTTCTTGGGCCAAGCAGCTACTGGATGCTCTGTCTCTCCAGCCTGCAGACAGACATTTTGGAGTCTCCTGCCTGTGATCCTCTAAGCCTACCTAATAAATCCCCTTTCATAATTATATATACATTTCCTATGATTTTGCTCCTTTAGAGAACCCTAACCAATATAATACCTAATGCAAAATAGCAATTTTTTTCTTTGGGTTGTTTTAAAGATTAAATAATTTGTATTACATAAAAAACTCTTAGAAAATAACTTGGCAAGCAATCAGGGATTTTGCTAGTTTGTTGTTATTACTATTAAGTTCACTGCAATGATGAATTTTTGTGCAAAAACAAGGTTAATACAAATATTCCCATCACCTGTATATTTTGAAAATAAATTTCAAAACAAAGATAAACAGAGGATATATTTGCCAGAATACCATATTTGCCAGAATACCATCTATCTACTTGAAGTAAATGCAAACATAAGAGCTTTGAAATGCTTGAGAGAAACTCTCGTTCACAAGATATTAAAAATTATTACTATTTGGGCCGGTGAGATGGCTCAGCGGCTTAAGCGCCTGCCCGGCAAGCGTGAGGGCCCGAGTTCGACTCCCGGAACCCACATACGAAAAAGGGGCCGGTGATATCGCTTAGCGGCACAGGCGCCTGCTGGCGCTCGAGGTCCTGAGGTCGACCCCCCGGTACCCACAAAAAAAAAAAAATTATTACTATTTAAAACTATTTAATATAATAATAAAAATGTAAGGAAGTAATTATTGTCTTTTCCTAAAGCTTAAATTCAGCACACAGATGTATTATTCTGTTTACCAGTCAAATTTTACAGTGACTTTTAAAGGTGATTTTACAACCAATTAATTTACCTTAAATAATTTAAGCAGCTTTCATAAATTTAATATGCTGCCATTTGTATAGAATTATTTCTATAACCTAGCAAACAAAAATTTCCAAGTAGAACTTGTATGAACCTAGTAAGTTAAATAGTGAATATAAATGAGATATTTATTAAAAGTTGTGATAATATTTGCAAACTTCAAATATTTACTTATAGCTTTTTCTTAGAATCATAAATATAAGTCAATTAATTATTTACTTTAAATTAGAATCATTACCCTATTGTCCTATAGGTTCTGAAGTGCCAAATTTACTTACAGAGCACAAATACTTAACATTCTAATGTCACTGTTTTACCAATATCTATAACAAAAATGGTGTACTAAGGGTTTTATTTACTTCATTATTCCTGGTGCTAAGGTTAATGAACTACTTAAGATTTATTTTATTTCTTAAGTTAAAAATGAGGTTCTTTTTTATACTCTTCTCTCTTTTTTGTCTTTCAGAATGGAAATGGATAACTTTTGATGATCCATCTACATGTTCACTGAATTTTCCTGCAGTTCTATCCTGTCTATTGTTAAGCAATCTGAAAGAATTAATTCTGATATCATTTTACTATTACTTAATTTATTCATGTTTTTGTGGCATTTCTGTTTGACTCCTTATGGTTCTGTCTCTCCTTTGGCATTTCCCAGCAATTTATGCATATCATCAACCTTTTCAGTAGGTGGTTACCACATTATTTATACTTTAACACCACTGTTTGATCCCTCTAACATCTGCATCATTTCTCAGTCTCTTTCTGTGGATTTCTTTATGATCAAGTTTTCATTTGTTTTGTATTTGTATGCTCCATAATTTTTTTTTTTTTTTTGTGGGTACCAGGGGGACGACCTCAGGACCTCGCGCGCCAACAGGCACCCGTGCCACTGAGCGATATCACCGGCCCCTTTTTCGTATGTGGGTTCCGGGAGTCGAACTCGGGCCCTTGCGCTTGCAAGGCAGGCGCTTACGCCGCTGAGCCATCTCACCGGCCCCATGCTCCATAATTTTTAACTGAAAGTTCTGCATGACGTGTAGTAAGTAATGTACATGCCTGAAAGTAGTGATGCCTCTTTCTTTTGTCATGGTGATAGCATAAAGGTGAGGAGTTCATGAATTAATCTGATCAGAAGTTGAGTTTGGCTTCAGTTTTACTGTGGATATTTTCACCCTTAGGGAATCACTGATTTAGTGGTGAGTTGCAATATTATGCTTATGGTGAGGCCTGGGGACCAGAGAGGTCCCCCCTGTCCTTGCTCATTTCTCTACTCTTGACTGTCCTGTATGCCTGTGTCTCGGGGAGAGCCCTTCTCCAGGTCTTCCTTCTGCCCGGGTGTAAGTCACTATTGCTTGCTTCTGAGTGCTGGATCGGTAGCAGGAGCTGGAGACGTCTCCCGTTGTCCTGTTTTGTCTTCTCTACGCAGGCCCTATGTTCTTGTTCTCAGTGTTCCTGCTTTTGTTTCCTGTGGCAGATAAGCTGTGTCCTTAGTCTATAATTGCTAATGGGTTTGGGGAGGGCAGTCTCCTTTCTTCTCTTCCAGAAGTAGTAGACATTTGTGTGGTATTGGTGCAGAATCCTGGCACTAAGAGATTTCCCTTCCCAGTGGTAGAGGTTTTTGTATTACCTTTTTCTTTATAATACTAGACAGACTATGGGCCTTTGTGGAGGCAGATTATGGGCCTTGCTTCATCAGAAAGGAAAAAGACATGCTTGGTGAAGCAGACATGATTTTCTATCTCTCCCTCAGATGTTTGAAAGTGCTTCGAGCCTCACTGAGATGCTAAGGCGACCTCTTTATTCTTCTGCTTTGTCCTCAATTTTTCTTGTGGTCCTTATGTAAATGAGCTGGCCAGTGTGGTAACTCTCTTGTGTTTGGGGAGTGATCCAAACTGACAGGTTAAACCACACTTGCTCTGTAAGAATTCCTTGCCTACTTTGCCAAAGTCCACCTCTTCCTACTGTACTCTACCAAGGATGAAAAAGTTTGTGTTTGGACAGAGATCTTTTCTGAAATTGAGTTCATCTAGTTGCCTTTTCAGCCTCTGAAAAGTTATTGTTCTCTAGGTTATTTACGTTTTCTTATTGTCTGTGTGGGAGTAAACCTTTACAACTTTCCTTCTCTTAAGAGTAGGCCTCATACTGTCTTTTAAACATCTATAGAATCTACAGTGATGCTCCAACTTTCTCTTTTATGCCATTGACTTGGATTTCCTCTCTTTTTGTCCTCACTTGACTTGGTAGGAGTTTGTCAATTTTATTATTGTCTTCAAAGAAGTAATTTTGGGCTTCATTGACTTCCTCTAAGGAATGCTTTGTATTTCATTGATTTTTGTTTTTTCCTATATCTTCTCTTTGTGTTAAATTTTCTCTTACTAGCTGTGGTGGATTGACAACTGGTGGTCAACTTGTAACACCCAGCTGAATTGAATCAGTGTGGTGCCTGGTGTGGAGGGCCCACCTGAGGACTGTTGCCAACAACATAAAAAGGAGAACTGGTGAGGAAGAGTTGGTGCTGTTGGTTCTCCTCGAGGAGCTTGTCACGCTGGCTTTCCTGATAGGAACTTGGCTGTTCTCATCACCGGAGGAGCTCAGGACCTCGTTGTCGCTGAGGATGGCTGTGGTGACTTTCAGGGGAGCTCCGGTTCTTACTCTGAGCATCGCTTCCTGGCTCCGGGGTAGATCCCTCAGCCTGCTGGCACAGATCCTTCATCCTACTGGTGCAGACTTTCTAGCTTCCACCACTGACCTTTGGGCCTTCCCGATGCAGATCCGTGAAATATACTTGCATGAGACATTGTTGTGGGCCCTAGGCCTTCAGTTGGATTCGTGGAGGCATTGCCATTGGCTCTAGGTCTTCAGCTGGACTCATGCAGGACACTGCTATAGGATCCAGGCCCTCAGCTGGATTCTTTGGGTCTTTAGTGTGTGGACAGATTTCCTGCACTTTTTGTATATTGACTCTTTGGGTGACTATTACAAAATAACTCTATAAATTATGTGTCCTGTATTGTATTGTTTCCCTTGCAAACCCTGACTACAACACTAGCTTTTAGAGTTGAGAACTTAGGTTATTGACTTTAAATTTTTCTATTCCTATAACAAAAGCATTGAATGAAAATTCCCTCAAAGCATAGTTTCCGCTGCATCAGACAAATTGCACTTTCATGGAGTTTGAAATACTTGTGGGTTTCTACTTTTAGTCATAGATTGCTTCTGAAATAAGTATCCAGTTTCTAAAACTGTGGGTATTTTAGTTATGTCTTAATTTTATGGATTTATAATTTAATTCCATGTGAAGTGAGAACATTGTATGGTTTCACTATTTACAAATTCATTAATTCTTGCGGTATGCATCAGCCTATCATGTTTTAGAGAAAAATCTATTTGCAATTGAAAACTGTGTACTCTGCATTTATTACAGTAATACTCTAGAAATGTTAACAAAATTTAGCGATAGCATTATCTTTCCTGCTAATGTTCTACTTTATCAATTTTGAAGGAGACAATTAAAACTTTCTAATTATACTTAAGGCTTTATAAATTTCTCTTCTCTCAAATTTTGCTTCTTTTATAGACATTTAGGAAGATGATGGCAAGCATAAAGAATTGGCCATCTTATTATAATGCTTTATGGTTGTATGGCACTTTATCATGGGTAACAATCTTTCCCTCATACTCCAGTGATGGTTAGGATTTTCACGTTATATAATTTTCCATTCTTTTCTTTTAGCATATAATAACCTTTTAATACTATACTGTTATTTACTGTTTTATTTCCTTTGGGCTATTTTAGACAAGTTTTATTCTACATGTGTTACAAACTTAAAAATAAGTTGTTTTTAATTTCAACAGTGATTTTTTTAAAAGTGTAAGAAAAGAAACAATGGTCTATAATACTGAATTATATAATTACCATGTCTTTTACTTATTTTTTTTTTTTTAGATTTGTTTCTATCTTGTATTCTTTCTCTCTGCAGCCTGAGGAATTTCTGTTATTACAGTATTTGTTGTAGTGGGAGTCTCTGGACAACAAATTGCTTTACTTTTGTTTATCTGAGAGCAACTCATCTCCTTTTCTTTCTTTCATGAAAGGTATTTTACCTGGCCATTAATGTCTTAACAAATTATGTGTTCCCTTCTATTCCCCCCAACCTCTCTCTCTCTACTTCTAGAGGTTATTCATTGTTTTCTGGCTCTCTTTGTTTCTGATGAGATGTCAGATTCCATTCCCTGTTTTGAAGATTCTTTATTTGTGATTTTCAATATTGATACATAAAACACATTGTGAGAAAAACCTTCACTGTTATGAGAAATAAATTAAATAAAATGGTTAGAATATGGCCTATGTAAATGGACATCCTGATAAACATTATTAATGCTAGTAGTGTAACTTAAGATGGATACATAAAAGGAGATAGAGACCGTATTTCCAATGTTGAGTCAAGGGCCATGGGAACCATGTGCATAGGATGTGCCCTCTGGAGAACCACTGACAGGTGCAGGATCACCATGGTGCTAAATTGCCCATCATTTTCCTTTCTCAATGTCAAACTCAGTACAGCTAAATGAGAACTCAGAACTAAAGTTTTATACTACCAACTGAACATGGCAAATAGAGGTGAATTTAAATAAAAATATGTAAGAGGAAGAATTATCTTTTATATTGTTATTAGATAGCTCCATGTCTGTCATCTTATGCATACTACAGAAGGTCACCAACCCACATGGATATACTGGTTGCAGCCCATAAGTTTCTGTCCTGTACATTGTGGTTTTCTCAAGTGAGTGTTTCACACTGCGGGTGACTCTGTCTTACTGAGGTCTCTAGAGCAGATGTCCTGTCCCCCTGGTTTCTATAGACATTCCAGTGGAGAATCTCTGCAGTCGCTCTACTCCTGCAATAGCTCTAACTCCTGCAACAGGGTTCCTCTGTCTGGCTTCCCAGGTCTTTCTTCAAAATCGCAGCGAAAGCTATGACATCACGGCTCTTGTATTTTGCATGCCTGCATTATTATACCACATGGATACAATCAAGGAACATAAGTGTGACATGTGCCTCATGCAAAAGGGAGATTGAGATTAAATTCCAGGCTACCTTGTAAGAACCAATCCTTTTGGGAACTAATGAAAAGGGAGATTGAGATTAAATTCCAGGCTACCTTGTAACAACCAATCCTTTTGGGAACTAATGAGGTTCTGTGATAACTACATTAATTTCTTCCAAAGATGATACCTATAGTGAATGACCTCCCACTAGGCTCCACATTTTAAAAGTTTCACTAACTTTCAGTATTTCCACAACAAGAACTAAGCTTCCAGCACATGAACTTTTGGGGGACACACCACACTGAAACTATTGCACATACGAAAACACTTAATATTCTACCTAGCTCATAGGAAACATTCAATACATTCTACCTTTGATAGCATATAACTTATGAAAATGAAAAGGTTTCAGAGCTATTTCTGACAAACAATGATACTCTTTTGACTTAGTAAATTTCAGTGTAAAGCTTAAAATATATTAATGAATGTGAACAAAGTGTAGCAAAATACTAGAAATAAATTTGACAATTTAAAACAGCTACATAAATGATTATGTATTTTAAGTATTAGAGATAGCTGGATAAGCATTTGTTATAATATTATGTAAAGAAAGGATATATTTTATAATCTTTTTATCCAACACATGTAAAAATTGAAGAGAAATTGTTTTCAAAAAGCTAACGAAATATGAGCACTGTGTTTGTTATACAATTGTAGGAAATTTGAAATATACTTTTTAAAAAGTTTTATTTTGCCATGTCAGTTTATAATCATAATTTTAAGAAGGTAATTCATCTAATAACCATAAATAATAAATCAAGTTTATTTCCCATATGTAGGCTCACTTACATAAATTCATTATTTAATACAAAACTTCTGAGAGAAAACAATAAAATATAATTTTATATTATACTAACATATATGAGCTTGTAGTAATATATTTTATTTTTGAAAATGTGATATTGTAATAAGAAATTTCCTTATATGGTGTTATATTCCACAGATTGAAAAAATAAACCAATGCCTGTGTAATGGTTGATACATTGTGTCAACCTGAGAAGTCTAGAAGCTTAACTAAGTAACTAAGCAGTTCTATATCCTCCAGTGTAGAGGAAATGCCCTTACCTCTCTAGGACGTTGTTTATTGTGTCAACCTGAGAAGTTTAAAAGTTTAACTAAGTGATTCAGCAGGGGCCAGGGTCCTAACTTTGTAAACATACTGAGCCTGTGCAAGAGGAGGGCAGGACCATGGAGATGGTGTGAGTGCTACACCGCCCCAGGGTGGGTAGCCTGCTTACACTCCCTCCAGCTCTTGACCTCCTTTTTTGCTTTTGTTGCTTTTTCTGTCTTTTGCCACCTTGAAGTGTTGTGCCAGTGCCATGCCACCCTGTGTTGAAGCCAGCTGATTATGGACTGAAACCTCCACAAACTGTAAGCTAAATAAACCTTTCCTTCCTTAATTTTGGGCATTAGGTATTTTGGCCCAGCAACAAGAGAAAAGTAACCAAGACAGCCTGCCCGGTATATTTTGAACATTACCATTTTCTAATGAATATGTTTTCCAGTATCAGGAAATGTAATTGAAAATCAGAATTTACATTATTAAAAGTTCAGCTAATCCTCAACTTTATAATGTAATTTGGTAATAAAAAGTTGAATCTTTCATTCAGGTGGGTATAAATTTTTTAAATGTTTCCTAACCTTCAAAAGACAACTGTTGTTCACTTCATTTATTTATGATACATACAGAACTTGGAAAGCATTACTTCCATTTCTACAATAAGCAAAACAGAGAGAAACTGAAAATCAATGATTTTACTGATCCCAGGAAAGAACTGAGGTTATAGGGTGAGTTACCACCCCAAATCTGAAGAGTCAGGTGTTTCCAGAGACACATAGGAACAAGGTCTACTTGCCTAAAGTAAAATCCAACAAAGATATAAACTGGAAGGAAATTTAATATGTGAAATGCTCAGGTCGAAGAGAAAGCAGCTGTGAGAGTAGGAAGCTACAAGAAGAGAATTTTATGGGAACTCTAACAATTTTCATTAGTTTTCTCAACAGGATCCTACAATTTTCTTATGGTAAGAATCCCTAAGAGACACTTGTGGATCTAACAGAAGAAAGAACTGCTTTGAAACACATTTGGAGCCTTCCTCTTGACAAAGGCTTACCTTCCACGGAAAGCATCATACCAAGAGCCAGTTCTCAAACACTATCCTGGCTAGAGGAAGAGGAATTCTCCCACTCTTGCAGGCTTCCTTACTTACCTAAGGGAGTAAGAGAAATATTGCTAGTGGATTCAGCCATTCAGAGAAATAGACTGGGGATGCCATATCCAGAGAAAGCAGGGATCAGGACTGTGAAGAACAATTATGACTGCAGAAAAGATGGAAAATGATGAAAATTGTGTCCTGAGACATAGTCTCACAAGTGACTGAGATTTAATTAGAATGTTAAAGAACATTCCTCCTCCCTCCCACCAAGGCTCCAGAACAATGAACAGCAAATCACAGATGCAAAATATTCAGTCACAGACTCTGAGAAATGCTCAGGGAAGAGCCAGGGCAAAGAAGAAAGATGAAAATAAAAACATTGGGCAATTTTTACCCTCTCATAACTACAATAACCACTCAGCACAGGTCAACTCCTTGTCAAATTAGCATAAATCTTCAGGCTAAAAGATTATATACCTCAGCCCCTTTTATTTAATCTACTTTTCTATAGAAAATGACAAGATCTGCCAAAAAGGCAAGAAAGAAAATAGTCTGAAGAGATAAAGCAGCCATCTGAGTCACATTCACATAAGACACAGATCTTGGAATTATTAGAAACCCAATTTAAAAATAGCTGTGATTAATGTGTGCCCCTAAACCTTCATATATTGATGTTCTAATCCAAGTTCCTCAGAAAGTAACTATATTTGGAGACAATCTTCCAAGAGATGATTTCATTAAAATAAGATCTTTAAAGCAGATTCTAGTTGAATCTGACTGGCATCCTCATAAGAAGATGGAATTTGATATAAACATGCACAAAAAGAACAGGATATAAAGAATCAGGAAAAACATGGTCAGGTATAAGCCAAGGGGAAATGCTCCCTCACAGCAAAAGGAACCAACCCTGTCAACACTTTGATCTTTGACTTTTAGCTTCCAGGATTGTAAGAAAAAAAAAAAAAAAAAAAAAGCCTCTGTTGCTTAAACTACCTAATCTATGGTACTTTGTTATAGCCCTAGCAAATGAAAACAGGCACTATTAGGTGTTACCTATGATTAATAATTTCATCTGGAAAAGAGACCATTTGATTTCTTTACCTAAATTTAACCTTTACCCAAGGGTAATTAGGAAATTCTATTCTTTTCTAAAAAATAAATTTTATGTTATTTTCATTGAAGTCTTTTTCCATAAAGCCCCAAATCTCTAAAGCACATAGTGCAATGTATTTGTATTGTGGGCAGTCAATAAGCCTCTTCCTCCTGCTGCTACAGATACCTCAACACCCACATTTTATTCCCATTCCTCCAGTTTGAACTACATGTCTCTCTCTGAATCAATCATTGTTTGTTAGAAATCAGAGAAGACCTTAATTCCCAGGCTAGGAGCTCAAGAACCATTGTAAAGCTGTAGCTAAGGCTACAGATGTAGTAGAGAAATTACCTCTTTTCCCTGACTCCTTAAAAGGGTCATATTTGTTATATCACATATATTGTAAATTTGAGGGCTGGTAAGGGCTTTTACATAATAACAGCAGCAATATTTGTAATCATAACAACATTGATTTTTAGAGTTTATGAAATCTTAGAACTAATCTTTCATTCATTTAACCAATATGGTAACCAATATGCAGAAACAATAAATAAATACCTTACAAGGCATTATTAGGTCAGGTCCCTTGACTCTGGGCCCTTGCTCTTCCCACTCATCAAACATCAATAATGAAAGTGAAATGTAATTTCAGACGAGATAATTTAGTGAGATGAAAAATTGAAATTATTTTCCGAATCTAAAGAAATCAGATATAATTATACTCTGCCTAATGTAAAAATAAATATGAAAAACAAGAAAAACAAAAAAAACTAAATGTGGGGCCTAGTGTGCTGCGGGGTGGGGAGGGCAGTGGCCGGGCCCGCGTGTGCACCGTCGCTCACTCGCGACCCCCTCGCCGGCTGCTCCCTGCCTGGCTACGTGCACAGCCGTGGTGGGCCGGCTGAGCCTGCAGGATGTCCCGGAGCTCGTGGACACGAAGAAGTGAGACGGCGTCCTGGACTGTCCGGACTCGGGGCTGCCCCCCAGCCACTGGGGGCTCACTGCGGCCTAGGCAGCGGGGGTGGAGGCGGGGAACGCGCCCCGCCCCCCAGTGCGCTGGAGCCAGACGCAGGGCGACCCCAGCTGCCCTGAGCCCAGCATCTCTCCCCAACACCCTCGCTGCCGGCTGCTCACCGAGGCTTTGCTCCTTGTCCTTTGGAGAAAGAATGGAGTTTGACCCCTTACCACCGAAGGAAGTAAGGTACACTTCCTCGGTGGAGTAGGACTCAGAGCGCCACTTCATCGATGATGTGCAGCTGCTCCCGGGCCTGGCAGTGGCCTCCTGCACCGGACGGTCATCTGCATCCCTAATTGCAGGTGGCCCAACTACAAGGCTGAGGTGCGCTCTGAGCCCCGCCACAAGCCCACATGCTTCCTCAGCACCACCATCGTCTACCCTAAGCACTCCAAGACCTGCGACACCACCGCCCTGGATTACAACTGCCACAAGAAGCTGAGGAGGTTTCTGTCCAGTGTGGAGCTTTGAGGCCACCGAGTTCCTGGGCAGCGACGGCCTCTCGGATGAATGCTGACTTGCGCGGGCTGGTTGGGGTTGGACCAGCTGTTGGCTCTCTGCCCTGGTCCCCAGACCACCCATGTAGGTCATGCTTGTCATTCCAGCCCTAGAAGAGTATAACCTGGTGATACCTCTGAGCCCAGTTTGGGGAGGAGGAGGAAGGGGAGGGGGGAAGGAAGAGGGAGAAGGGGAGCGGGAAGGGGAGGGGGAAGGGGAGGAGGAAGGGGAGGAGGAAGGAGAGGAGGAGGAGGAAGAAGAGGAGGAAGAGGAGGAAGAGGAGGAAGAGGAAGAAGGAAAAAGGAGGGGGAGGGGAGTGGGAGGGGAGGAGGAGGAGGAAGAAGAAGAAGAAAAGAAGAAGAAGAAGAAGAAGAAGAAGAAGAAGAAGAAGAAGAAGAAGAAGAAGAAGAAGAAGAAGAAATCGCTGCATCTTACAATTGTTGAGATACTTGGTTTTGTTTTTCAATTTTCAGATTATCTTCAAAAAGAGTATATTCTCTGGTTTGCTGCTGCAGAGTTTCCCCGAAGTCTCCAGATGATGAGAAAATAAAAAGACGACTAGAGCAAACAGAATGACAACAAATGGGACCAGAAAGCCAGCGGTGGAGGTGAGCGCTCCCTGCACTGGTCTTGTGTGAAGAAGGGGTGAAGAAGGCCCTGCAATGGGAAGCGTGGGTTGTAAGAAGTTTCCACCGCAGAAGCCTTCACTACGAGAGTAGAGCTGAATCAGTAAATGTGACACCCGTGTGTGTTCAATCTGTGGAGAGTTGAGTTCCATTCCATTTTTATTTCTACTTCCATTTGTATTTCCTGTTAACTAAAACTCTTGCAATTCTCTAGATCTTTTTCATGATATCAAAAAACCCCAAACCACAATATGAGTTGCCTTTGGGGGGAAAAAAAGTCTCCCTGTGTTGCTGCTTGCTTTCGATGGCCGGGTGGACGAAGGCCCTGTTCAGGAGCAGCAGCGTCCGTCCGGTCCCCAGCGGGTGGGCTCCAGGCGAGGCTCGGGGTCAGCCCTCGCACACTTGGCATCTGGTTAACATCTCTGCAGGCTTATGTAACTCTCTTGACAGGTATTTTGGGGTTTCAAAATACTTTCCAACTTTTTCACTAGGCAGAATGTAGCAAAAGGCTCTGTTGAAAGAAATGGTATTTTAAAGGAATGCTTTGGAAAAATACTTTCTGGGGGCTCTTATCAGGGCAGTTTCCATTCTGGACGGCCTCGCCTAAGACCCGCTGCCGTGGGGAAGAGGTGACTGTAGATGCTTCTGGTGCTCCAGTCATCGTGATTAAGTATCTGGATGGACTCATTTTTAGGACCTTGGTGATTGTATAATTGTAGAAGAATTGGGTCTAATCCCACAGTCCCAAAAGCAAGGGTTCTTGTCTCCCAACCCCCTGGTAAAGCTGAGTTCAGAATAGAGAATGGTGGCATAATTCAGCCACCACAACTTGGCCACTACAGTAATGGTGGACATTTCTTTTCTGCCACTATATACATGGAAGTGACCATTGTGGAGCCGGCTGTGAACTGAAGATGTTCTTGAGGCAACTGTGTGGGTGCAGCAAATAGAGACGCCGCCGCTGGGCAGGAGTGGACCAGGCTGCTCCCTGCTCACCGTCCCGCACCGTCCCCAGCCCAGCTCTTGCTTCTTAGCACCTCCTGCCAGTCCCTGCGTTGCTCGAGTAAAGAAAGTGGCAGATGGACTTTTTTCCAACACTGGAAAGAACAAACCGTACATATTTCCTTTGAATACATCCAAATTATGTCAAGTGGTTCTGGGTTACAGAGGATTGTAAGTCCAGCCTCCTGCTTTATCTCCAGGTTTCTGTGGATGGCTTCCATCTGCCCTGAAATCAGAATTGAAAGCTCTCTATGTCCCCTGGAGCCATAGCAGGGGCTTTTGTTAAGATGAAAGCAGGTGCGCTCCTAATCACTCTCATGTAGAGTCACTGGGGGCCTGGAGAGCCACATTGTCTGGTGTTCTCTACAGACGACAGTGTAGTGTTACTAATGGACAGGACGTCTCTTTGGAGGCAGCTGTTTTTCCAGGGTGCATCTCAGCAGGCACCCAGCCATGGGGATGCCTTGGAACCCCCAGGGCGTTGTTGTCTCCTGGGTCATGGACAGAGTGACAAGTGCTGGCTGCCTTTGGAAGAGCAAATTGTGTAGGGTATATTAGTAAAAGCGATTTTCTATTTGATTTTCTAATGTTGTCATTAAGTGGTAAGTGTAATTTTTAAATTACATTAGGAGAATTCTAGAGGTGTTTCTGTGCCTCAGTGCAGAGGAGCACTTGGATGAGCTCAACATCACTGTGGGCAGCGTGGCAGGAGGGAGAATGTGCTCTCAGAGCACAGCAGCATTTGAGGTGTCCTTGGGAGTTTTGGGGTTGTTGTTTTATTTTGTTTTATTTGGAATTTTTGTCCTAGAGGGATTATGGTGAAGTTCAGGCAAATCATTCTAGGTGTGGATAAAACCTGAACTCTTTATCAGCAAAGTAAGTAGAAGTGGGTGATGGTGAATATGTCATGCAAATGGAAAAGCAGCTTTTATTCTGTGAAGTTATTTGCTGGGGAACCAGCTGTAGTTCTTTCTAATCCTCTCTTTCTCCAAACCTGCTTGGCTGAGAGTTGCAGAAATGGAAAATGTGGAGATGTAATGGGACACTCCAGTGAGGATCAGAGGTCGTCAGGCGATAGGCAATTCACATTAGTTTACGGGTGGAAGTATGAATTTGAAAACTCACTGATTTGAAACAAACATTTCCACAAATACGTGAGATATACAATTTGTTAATTAAAAAGTTTTTTTTTTTCTTTTGGTCTCCTAAATTATGCCTTTCGTGTAATAAGGATGATTCGTATTTTCAGAGAAAAATTATTTCCTTTCAAATCATGGACTTATACAAAGACTTGATTTGAATGAATATCTTTTCCTTTGACATTTTTCTTGTTTCAAACCTTAGGAAATCCAAGAGTATTGGACAAAAACTGTGTTTTAAATTTATCTTTGACCTCTGTCCCATTCCATTTTGCTTTGTGACTTCTCCATTTAACAATAAATTATCTGAAAAATAAAAAAACTAAATGTAATTTTTCCATAACTACAAATAATCAATCTCCAAACACTCCGAAAAACTGGAACAGCATAACATGAAAACCTTGATGTCTGTGATTGTTAAGCTAAACCCCTGCAATAGCAAAACAGCTAACTGACCTAAAAAGGGCAACAATGACAAAAATACTTTTGTAAAGATGATTTTAAATACTCCTACTTTTAGAGTGATGTCAGATTAAGACTGGCAGTATGGCCAAAATAGTGAGTTATTTCCCTATACTGTTCTTCTCAGCAAATTAGAAAAACAACAAAATGTTAGATGGTGGTGCTTACTTTTTCTGAAAAGAAACCAATTCATGCTCCCATAGTGTTGAATGACATGAAATGACAATTCTTGTTTTATATCCAACAATAAACCAAGTGAAACTTTAAGAGAACTATTCACAATATTATGCTGCTTTTAGTAAGAAAATCATATGTATATGAACCACATAGACAGACACACACACATATATACACAACACACACATATATATACACACATATATACACACATATGTATGTATACAAATATACACACATATGTATACATACATATACAGAGAGAGAGAATAAAAATTGAACGATGCACTAATATCTTCTCAGGAAGTTGTACAGCTTAACAGAAATGTACTGGGTGAAAGCAACTCTCAGATGAAAATGGTACATTCTACTGCAAGGTCTTCCTAGTTTGGGGAAGTGATTTTTTTTTTTTTTTCCCTGATGTGTCCTGATCAGAAACACTCTTTTCTGGTGTTAAGAGAAATACAGGATTTTGAATAGAACATGTTTGTCATTCTGATATTGCAGGTATCTTTTATTTTGGTGATAAGGTTCCCATGAATACAATGATTTCAAACTTAACTTTGGCCCTTCTTCCTTCAGTAGCCACCTGTGTAATCATCAAACTATAAAGAATAGGAAAGCAACATTGTTGCTTTGTTTCCTTTCCACAGCTTTCCAGTAAGAAAGGAGAAAATACAGGATTGTTGCTCAGTCAGGAAGAATTCACATTAAAAATATTTTCCTCATATTTTTAAATCCAGTAGTATTCTGTGGTTTACTTAAAAAACAAAAAGCAATATGCCTCTTCTAGACCTTTCTACCTTTTGGAAAGGGCGATCTAACTATATCTTAAAAATCTTTAGTGAAATTGTAATTTGATGCCTTGATCCAATTCTTTTCCTTTAAAGTATAGAAATATTTCATAAATGGCAGGTACGTGATTGTTTATTTGGAATCCTTTGGCAGCACAAGAACATCTTTCTTACCCAGCATGACTTTGAACAGGCAGGTTCTGTTTGACAGGGCAGACAATCGCATTGACGGATCTGAACCACAGGTTTAGAAAAATGGATCTCCAGGGAGAAGCAGCAGCCTTGCTTCAATTCCAACTCACATCTTGGAAGAATAAAGTGAACCGCTTCTCTAAATGGCTTTTCAAAGGGTCTGTACAACATTCGAAAAGACTTCTACTTCATCACACTTTTCTGTACATTAGCTACTTGTCCCTTAATGCCACCACCATTAACCATACATGAGCAATGGGCAAAGCTGTCCTACCGACACCAATTAGAGCTGTTTATCTCTAAAACATTAAGTAGACGAAATAAAAATACCCCCAATGTGCCCCAACAGGAAAAGCTTGTCAAGTGGTTCTATTTATTAGCAGGATGACCTTTCTCCTATCCTTATCTTTGAAGAGAGAAGAGTCAAACTGTGCAAAGCCTTTTTATCTGTTAATTTATAATGAGAAAAAGATTACAGGCCTGCAAAGTCTTTATTTTTTCTTTCTTTTTCTTCTTCTTTTTTTTTTTCCTGACTGTCACAACGCTTATCCTAAAAATGAAAAGCAATTCTTTTGCACATTTTTATAGAAGGTCACTAACTTTGCCAAGCCTCTGACTATATGGAGTCCCCCCTCTTGCCACTACCCTGACCACCTCCGCTCTTCTGTATTCAGGTTGACATCTCATCTTTCAAGTACAGCTCCTAGACAAAGCATTTATTAAACATTCCTCCTGCACTCCCCCTCAGCCCCAAACTCTGATCATTCCATCCCACTGCAACCTAAGTTCTTAAATTCTCTTCAGAATTCTCCTTCTATGAGAAAGTAAATTATTTAATAACAAGGAGCTTACATTGTTTGTAACCAGTTTCCATTCCTTCAGTGTGGTGTCTATCACATTCTAAATGATAAATTCATATGTCTAGCCATAATATATAGGCTAATAGACAAAAAAAGCTCACAATTTTCTCCCAAAATATTTAAATGTGTGTGACTATTGTAATCACTTCTAAAGTTATGAAGACATTCAGTAAAATTCTCATATAAAAATAAAACTATCAGACAAGGTTGTTATTTCTGTTACAATCCCTTCTAGATTTTTCTCCTTGCTCTGCAAATTATGCTGGCCCAGTTTGACACCTGCTGTCATGATCTTGCCACTCATCAATTATATCATGTTCCTGGCAAGGAACTCATCTTGAGTCTCTGCTAGCAAACTCATGTAAAGTCACTTTCCTTCTTCCCTGGTCCTGTGAATTTGTCTCTGCCAGCCTGCCTGCTTTCTTTTAATCCCAGAAATAACTACAAATTATTTTATACATACATATGGATATTATGTATAGTATATATATATATACATATATATGTATATATAATATGCATATACTATAGCTTGCTCCTGAAATTTGTAGAAATGCTTGCAATTCATTAGCCTTGCTAAAAACGATTTGCCTACATGTGAAGAATATGCCTTAAAAAACTCCAATGGCCTTTCATGGTGCTATTTCTTCAACAAAGCAAACAACTAGGAAGACAGGAGAAAAAGATCTATCAGGCTAAAATTAAATATTGACATCCCTAAGTAAATATTCAATAAACAAAGTGATGATTTAGGGCTTAACACATAACTAGCATTCCTAAAAAAATCACCTGGTATTTCATCTCAATGGTTTATTTCTCCATGTGAAAGATTTATGCTTATTATCTGCACATACCCCCTAAAGCATTTGTAGCTTCGTATTAATTGTATTTGTTGAGCATGCCTCCCCATACTTTGAAGGTAAAGTCCATATTTCCCTATACCTGGTGACAAAGGAGTGACATTCTTTTTCTTCAGAAATCTTAAATTCCCTCTTTATGTGTGAGTCCCTCAAAGTACCTTTTGTTGCAATCTATAAACATTGATTCCTGCCACATACTTCTTTGCAGAAAGTTGCCAGATGCTCTGTCTATTCGTCTAGGAATGACTGCACCCTAAGTTGGTTCCAGCTAACTTCACATTCTTCAAGGATTTTAAAGAAAAAGACGCTGACAACAAAAGCAAGAAAGCACACATGAAAACCTCCTTCCAGTTGTATTTTTTAATCTTCTATTCTGATTCATCTGGTCTATGGCAAATTGTATCATCTGATGTTCTCATCTTTGGAGTTGAAAACTAGATGGGGTCAGTGGCTCTGAAATCTGGGTATTTTGGAATCAAAATAAAATATTTTGGGTAATTATTTTCAGCACTGGGAATTGAACGTAGGGGCTTCACACTGAACTCCACCCCAGCCCTTTTTACTGTAAGACAGGATCTCACCAAGTTCTTCAGTTGCCCTGGCTGAGCTTGAATTTGAGAACTTTCTGACTTTGTCTCCCAGAGGGAGTACTGGGTCTACAGTGACACTATGCCAACTTGTATTTTGAAATAAAAACAAAACAAAACAAAACTAAAAAACCCAACATCCTACACTATGTTTCTCAAACATTCATGTGCACATGAACTACTAGAGGATCTTTAAAATGCAGGTGTGGAATAGAATAAAGTCTGAGATTATATTTGCAAGCTCTGAGGTGAGGCATGCCTGCATACACCTTAGTAGAAAGGCCTCAGGAAGCATTTTCCACAGTGTAGTCAAGATATCGCACCATGGGACAGTTCATGTTCTAAAGAGGCTGCCCTATTGGGCCACATGTGCCTAGTTAGACACCTCCCCTGAACCAGTATTAGAAACAAATAGACCGACTCAGTGATGACAAACCTCTTAGAGCTTTGAATGATAACCAATAGCCTGCTGTGGCTCACGTACATAGCCACCACTAAACTATATAGTCGTTCACTATTTTCTTATGATTGAAACTTCTTTGTTTATATAAAAGCAACATTCTAACAGGATACTTTAAATACAATAGTTCAGTTGCTGTAAGTGTTTATTATTCAATGAAATGAAAAAGAAGGGCTTGCATTGTCAGGTAACTTACATGTTATAATTATCAGTTTTAAAATTGAACATGTGAATAACAGAAATAATGTGTATGTCTGCTTAACTGTATGCTGCACCGGAGAGTAACCTGAAATGACCAAGTATAATTTTGTTATCTGTAGCTGAAATGTTTAAAAGACATGCTGTCACTACTATGTGGGACTATTACTATGATATATTTTTGGCATTATTAATATCACACACCTGACAAGTTGCCATTTATCAGCTTTTATTATCTAGTTTCAATTTGCAAAGCTTTCCCCTCAACTCAGTATCAGATATTATTAATGAAAAATTTGGGGAATAAGGTAAGTTATTTAAAGTTGCATAATTCATTGGTAAAAGGTTATCTGGGGCAGTGATAAGAAACAAATTGTCAAACAAATGACCACTGTTACGTTTTGTATAATAAGTACTTAAAAAGGTGGACTAAAATGGATTTCTTATTTATAACCAACATATGGCAGGCTTAGGTCATTTCAAGTACTAGGAATGGAACTTTGCTTAGTCTTTGTGCCTGATCTTAGCAGGCACTTTGAGAATCACATGTGCTAATTTTAAGCTATTAATGTATTTGGAGAATACGCTAAAATGTAGGTTTATACTAATTATGCTATGGGCATATGATTTATGTGGTGAATTGGTGGCTGGTGCTATAGGATGTTAGATTTTTTTTGTGAGGTCCACAATATTCAATTATGTAATAATCAATACAGTATTTGTAGTGTGGCCAGGAACTCTTACAATCCCATAAGGAAAACAGATGAGAGGCTAGAAGATTCTTTGTATTCTACCTAAAGCCTTTCTTGGTGAAAAGCTTTAGAAAGTATTTATCTAAATAACAAAGGATTTCTTTAAAAAAAATTTGGCACTGATTGATCAAATTTTTGAAATGTCTGATTAGTAAAGAAATAAGGCACTATCTTTTCAGATCAAATCTATGGTGTAAGTAGAAGCAATTACAGAGCATAAGAAAATGTGATCTCTTAAATTCAACTGTATAAGTTGGTGTTAAAAATCTTGATTTCAGCCAGGCGCAGTGGTGCATGCCTGTAATACCAGCACCTGGGTGGCTGAGGCAAGAGGATCGCCACAAGTTTGAGGCCAGCCCGCACTACATGGCAAGTCCAAGGCCAGCCTGGACTGCATAGTGAGATCCTGTCTCAAAAAACAAAAGCAAAAACAAAACAAAATGAAAAAATAAATAAATAAAATTCTTGATTATACCCTTTCTACCATTCACTGAAAATTGTACTGATGATATCCGGAACTTACTTTATTATGACTGTAATATTAAATGCTTTCACATTATATTTAAGAGTTCTTATATTTTTAACAATTAAAACATTTTTGTTTCTTTTGTATCTTCAATGAATATTATTTTGTCCTCACTTATGACCATGAATAGAAAATAAGCAGGATATCCTAAAATTTAAAATCTTAGCAAGGTTCAATAATTTTCTCCCTAAAATGCTTCTTAATCCTTCAGCCCATGCTTGTACAAGTGCTACCTCAGTTCACAAGCTTAATTTTTTCTGGTCGCAAACCGAATTGGATGAGAGCCAAATCAAATTTCCCCATAAGGTCACCATTGAACTTAACCATTGAATTCGATTTGGTTCCCTTTCAATTCCATCTGCGACCAGAATCATCGGAAGAATTAGGTATTACTGTATTGTTAATAAACACTGCATACTTTAGGCACATGTCTACAAATAGCAGTAACATACTGTTATACAGATCTCGGGAAGAATCTTTCCTTGCTGCATCTACTTACTTCCTATGCTGGCTAGGACACGCATGTAATTCACAGTATAATGATAATAACTCCTGGGGCATGGTGCTACAAGCATGTA
Organism: Erethizon dorsatum; assembly: GCA_028451465.1. NCBI lineage: Eukaryota > Metazoa > Chordata > Mammalia > Rodentia > Erethizontidae > Erethizon > Erethizon dorsatum. Next base: position 133,945,316 of record CM051823.1, on the reverse strand, counting down.
ATCTAAGGTACTTGGGACACAGGCAGGGGCATCACAAGTTCAAGGCCAACTTGAGCCATTTAGCAAGACCCTGTCTCAATCTAAAAATAAAAAGTGGTCTGTGGGTAGAGTTCTGTGGCAGAGTGCTTGCCCAGTATATGGGAGGCCCTGGGTTCAATCCCTAGTAAAAAAAAATAATAATAATGAGAATTTTTATTTCTACATGCACTTTTGGCATGTTGAAAATTTCCTGGTTTGGAGTCTAAATTAAAAAATAATTATTTATGTACACAGTCACTTTACTCACAAGAAACTATTTAACAGCCCACAGTCAACAGTGGTGCAGAATATAACTCCACAATTATTGTGAGGTTCTGGGTTGTTAGAAGTTGGTAATAACTAAAATTATGCAATACTTTTAATTAAAATGCATATGGAAGTAATATAAACATTCTTTAAAGCATAAAGCACTATAGAAAATTAAGAGATTATATCTGCATTTTAAAAATATTGCCAACACATTTAAGCAATGTAGAACACATTCTACAGAAAAAGAATTCATGACAGCAGTTACAAATTTCAGAAATACTGGACATTTTTTAAAATAAAAAAGAGCACAGTACATGAGCATGCACAATCACTTATAAAACAACAGCAGGGAGACAGCAATAAACAGCAGCATTGTAACCAGTATCAAATAGGGCATCTGACCCACTTCTGCTACTCAGAAAAAAACAGCAGGAGAGCCAAACTTTAATGCATAAGACGCAGTTTACAGGACATTGCCTAGAATAACGTAAATAAACATGGGAAAAACCTATTCTCCAATGAATCTTGATATAAATTTTATATCTTCTTAAAACACTTTTTTTTGCAGAAGTGAAAAAATTAGCAAGAGTGTTAGCCTTGCATAATTAATTTTGCAATTATTAAAACCGACAAAATAATGACATGAAAAATGTTTAGCATTAGTCTTTTCAATGTGATAGGATGATATAAAGTAACTTATGAAAAGAAAATAGACACTTATGTCTACCATTCATGTAATATCATGATATTGAATATTGATTATGTGTCTGTCAAGTGACATATGTAGAATGTTTATCAAAGTGAGTTTCATGAAAATCAGAATATTTTCAATGTTGAACTAAAGCTAAGATCGCAAGGTCACAGTAAAAGCCTGCCTCATGTTGTAGGATTGAGGATTGAGCTTTAGAAACACCATTTTAGAAAAAAAAATTTCCCAAATGATGCTGATTCAAGCAAATATTTTATAGCTACTAATTTTACAAGACACCACTGGTCATATACACTGGAAAAAATAGACATGCACACATACATATGTGCATATATTCTTATTAATTTCATATACGAACATATATATTATATATGCACATACCAGCACACAAACAAGCATTAGTATATAATGTACTAATGCTTGTTACTATTCTTCATGACTTATTAACTGCTGTCATCAAGATATCATTATAAACAGATCAGTATTTCTTTGCCTTTTATATCTGCTCACATTTCTACATGGAAAACCAAAAGAACTAATTTTTATTCATATTCACTTAGCCTAGATAACAGTAAATGTATCATCTTGTGCTAGTTAGTATATAACATAAGTAATGAAAAGTATTCAGCTATAGTAAAACTCCGTGCACATGACATAAATATATAGGTAGAAATTCAAACGGACAGTTTTTCATTCCATTCCAACAGTCTATATCATCTGATCACTTGATGGTATCTGAATGACTTTCCAAGTGGATATTTACATTCTAAACTGATACTTTATGGTAAGAAAGTTTTCATAATATTGAATTTGCATCCCGACGATACACTGAGTGTATTTCATAATGCAAATTCATTTAGGAGAAATCATGACAATGTAATTATTACTTGACATTCTGCCAGGAACCATCACCTTTAAAACTGCCAAATTACAAAATCAAGTTGCTAACGAAAATAATAAATATTAAACATTCCTGTTTAATATATAGAATAATATATATTATCTATCACTTTTAAAAATGAGTTCATATTTATCTGAGCAAAGAAAAGGTAAATTCTTGTAGAAAAACTTGCCCACAATTTTGTATTTATGTGTACAAGTAATGATGTTACTTGTAGAGACCCAAAAGTTATTTATTTGAAACAAGAATCATTTATCATAATAAAATAATTATATAAGCAAAATAGTCTACCAAACTGTTCAAACTTAAATATTTCATGATGAATTTAGAATATTTTTGTGTATATTATTAATATGATTATTTTAATTTTAATGTTATATGTCGTGGATTGGATTTCTGTTCTTGTATTGGAAAATCTTTCTATGTTTCCTTCCTGTGCATCAGAAGCTGTAAAACTAAAAACTACATCTCTCCCAAGACAAACAAACCAGGCACACCACCTTGCAAAGAGATCTATATGTTTTTTGCATTCAATTGATTCACAATGCCCTTGCATGGCAGTTAGGAAGGATCAAAGTGTACTGAAGAACAGTTTTCCTGATCTTATAGACATAAGTAGTTCTGGAAGCTGTAGATTTATCCTGAGATTTCAGCTAAAGTGTTTTAATCTGGAGCGAATAAATGTGACAGCACCTTCTTAATGACCCAACTTTATGACTGTGCAATTCTCTGGGTAGCACAGTTGCTAGGGTTGTTCTGGGAATCCTTCAGGAAATCTCTCCTGCGATGTGCTCTAATGATTCTTCCCAAAAATTTTTTAAACTTTGATTTATGCTTCAAAATAGCTATTTTCTATTATCTGCAAATGAACTCTTACCAATAGATTAATGACATTTAAGTGGAATTTGAAAACTCTTCTATCATTATTGTATATGTGATGTTAACTTGGGAATTATGCAAATCAAACTCCTATCTAAATGAACCTTCCGCCATATAACATAGCACACTGCAACAATAGTAAAAATGAGTTTTCTACCACCTATGCCAACTTCTTCAGTACCACTCATTTTATGTAGTAAGAAATATGACATGCTTATATCCTTGAAATATAAGGTTGTAAGCGAGTCAAATACAAGAGTAAATAAAGCTTTATTTACCATAACATTCTTTCTGAGTCAATTGAACAAAGCCTGTATCTGTCTGCAACATGATTATTTTAAATGTTGTACCAGATAAATCAGATATTTTTCTTCTATCATCAGTTTATAACAAATATATGAATTTGAGTGTGTGTGTGTGTGTGTCTCATAGGCTCTCATAGGTTTGGTCTCCTAAAGTGATAATAAATATATTTCTATACATTACAACAATTTGGGCTAGTGATTACTTTATTTCAACATAGTGGCAGAATTAACTAATCCATAATTATCTTCAGAAAATAATTTTAAATAAATCCAATATAAATAATCATTCTTTGTGAAATCTGGAATTAAAATTACCCTAGATTATCCTAATGTATACAAAATTTATCTTAGAAAGCCAATTTATAAATAGCTTGACCAAATCTGACAGGTAGAACTGTCCTTGATAATGTTGTATCTTCATGCACCAATGATGTTAGCCAACCAATTCCTACTGGATAGGGACTGTGATTTAATATGTAGTATTACATCACACCTTTTATGTAATTGTTTTGTTGGAAGAGAATGGGAAACCTCAATATTCAATTCTTGTATCTCAAATTTTAATTTTACAAACCTTTGCTGAACATAGTGTGTAGTGCTAAGTTGGATATTGGGTTTAAGGAGCTTCCTAAGGCCAGAATTGGGAGGAGACAGATTTCCTGTGCAGAGCTCCCTCGATGTGCTGCGTGCACATTTATATTCCATGAAATCATGCATTCTTTCTATTTATAATATGATCTGTGAAATAATTCTCATAGTAAAACAGAATAAAAACTGTTTACTTATCCCCACAGAACTTGTTTAATGATAGGTAGCACGGTCTAGCTATTTTTCCAAGTTATTAGAGCTAACTTGACTCATTTCAAATCTTTTCTCAACATTAACCCAATGGGATTCTATTTAATATGTGAGAGCCTAAGATACAAGATTATCATCTGAAAATAACATTTAAAACTAGGAGTTATTGCAGTTCAAATGGAAATTAGTGGAAGAGCATTAATTTTAATAAAACTCATTTTTCATCTCATTCATTTAAAGAGTAATTTAATTTAAAAAGATCAAATGATATAAAAGAAATATAAGTTTCCAAATACTCGACAGGAGGGTATTGGTAATGAAAAGAAACCTGACTTTCATCTTTATGATGTGCCAAGCTTGAACGTTTTAATGACTAGAGCAGTTTATATGGAGTCAAAGGCTGCCATTTGATATTAAGGTCATCTTTTCTAAAAAGGTTCATGTTTTCTCAAACTGTATTCAATCTTGAAGTATTTTTTTATTTCTAGACTACTGTCAATTATGCATTAGTATAACTGCTAGTAGATAAGCAAAAAAATAAAATAAAATGAAAGGTAAAAGTTTCTCTTCATTATATTTCAATAATTAGAAGCATCTCTTTACTGGTACTAAAATGAGATCTTTAGACAAGATTATGGATAATCTCTTCTTTCTTTCTCTCAGTTTATACAAAGTAAAGTTGATTTTTCAGAAGACATTGGTTTCTTTGTTCCAACTGTGAGTTAACTTAGTTAAAGGGCAGTTTGCTGAATGGTTAATTTAGGTCCAAGAATCTCCTTGGTCGATTACCTGGATAGCTACAGGAAGACACTGTTGTCTTCCTGTGTCCTTACAACTTCACACACATTATACCACAAATTGATAATATTGACTCTATTGCAATACAGTGGAGAGAAAAAATGACAGTTATCTGTTGGCATACATGAATTTGAATCTAAGATTTGCTACTTGTTTTGGTAATTAGTTCCAGAGAAATAGATATGGCCTTCTCTTATTGGAAATGTGTGATAAAAATCCTAAGATAAGTGAACTAGAAAATTAGTCAGATATTTTTAATTGTGTATATTTTAAATATGAAATGCATTGGTATTAAAAGCACATGCAAGAGAATATTATGCCTCTGGACTTACTCTTCAAGAAGAGAATATTGACTGTGTACACCAATAATTCAGTGATGCATAGTAAATTTCCTTTTCCCCTTTGAGCTTGGGAGAATTATAATTCTCTGACTTGCTAGGCATGAAATCAAATTATGTTATTTTTTTATTGCCTTTTGGATGTTCTTCCTTGCCACCCCAGATTTCATCCCCTACTGATTCTCAAGGGTGAATGAATATTAGAATTCACTGAGGATGTTGTTACAGTAATGATGCTAGGATCCTGATTCTAGGAATTCTGATTTAATCATTCTTTCTGAAACTTGGAATTAAAATCATCCTAGATTATCTTAATGTTTATGAAACGTAATTAGATGACAAAAATAGCAGCCTGCCCTTAATTGCCCTACCTTCTGGGTTCTAAATGAGATCTACAACCTAGAAGGATTAGCTGATTTGTATTAAAACTGGATGTCACACAGTCAGTTTGGAGCCACTGATGAAAGATGGAAGTATGGGGAGGAAAGATGAGATTGCATTATTCAAGATATGAAGAATGTCTCAAGTGATTATATGTAATTTCTGAGTTATCTTCAATAAATTTTAATCTTTTTATTGTACTTTCACATGTATTATCTATTCTAGTATTCATTAGACATTTCAGTTATTCAGGATAATAATTTTATCATGAGTTTGGAGTTGGAGTAAACTTGTCTTATAGTGGTGAGGAAGGAAGAAGCATATAAATTGTGTAAAGCCAAAACAGGAGTCTATCTTGCAAAATAAGTACTTTGAAAACACAACTGGCATTTTTCCTGCAATGAACTACCATTCTTCTTATAAAAACAAGTACTCTATGTTCATTCACCACTACCAGTAGATTGGTAGACTATACACCTTTAACTAAATTTAGCATTGGTGATGCAAAGAAATGAATGTCACCTAAATCTCTTTCACAATACACCTTATTAACATTGGTTGAAATATATTTCTAAATTTAGGATACAAGCAATATGTATAAGTAATTTCAGTATAAGATTCCAGCTCTTTAAGAAAACCACATTCAGGACTTCCATTTCCTCAATAAAAGACTATAAATAACTCAAAACCTGGAACATGACAAACAAATATTCATGAAAAATACCACTTAATAGGCATCAACTCATTCTGAGTAATTTTGCCAAATGATTTATGTGTATAGCGAATAAACCAAGATTGCCTAGTGTCTAGACAGAGGAGACAATGGGTGCTGTAATGATAGGTGTCATGGGTGATATAATGAAGGGTGTTATAATGATGGGTGCCACAAAATATTGTTCTCAGTCTCCAACAGCTCAAAAGTCATGCTTCCTGGGTCCACATCTCTTTCCACTTCAGCCTAAGTTTAGGCTGTGTGACCAATGGCTTTTGGAACAAGTTTTGGTATATCACTTTCAAGATAAGTGGCTTCTATCTTGATTGCTTGTTTTTGTCTTCTGGAAATCTATATTTATAGAAAACAATTCTAGCACTTTTGACAATAAATTAGAAGAAGAGAAACCAGCATAATGAAAACCAGCCAGCAGACTGTCAGGTAATAATGAGGCCTGGGAAAATGTTGGCTAAGGGAGTAGAATAGAAGTGAAGGGCAACAAATTGATAAATATGATGCAGGTGTAATTGAATGTGGTGATGGCTGAAATGGTGAAGGGACGGAAGTAGAAGGAGAAGTAACAATGACTCACAGTTTCAGCCCTTGAGTCATGGAAAGAGAGTGATTGATTTTGTTAACATAGCGCTGGAGAGGGAAGGTTGGAGAAGGTGATGAGTGATAACAAGGCATATAAATAATAAGTTCTTGAATTTGTGCAACATTTTGGCATTTATAAAGTAATCTGGGCATTTATAAAGTAACCTATTGTATCATTTATTCATTGTAAATATTCTGTAGAGAAAGGGCAAATCTCTTTGGGAGATGAAGAAAACTAAGGCAATTAAGTGTAATTAACTCAGTCAGTCAAGGTTACAAAACTGGTAAACAGCACATCAGGAACTAGAATTCATGATCGAGGGTGCCCTGTGTTTTCTGTTACAGTAGAATGGTAATGTAAACTTGTTAACATTTGAGACTGAACAGTCTGGTGTATTGATCACATAACTATATATTTATTAGAAAATGGTATTCTAAATCTCAAGCTTCTTTAGGATGATCTTAAATACGTATTTATTGAGAGGAAATTCAAAATGGGAACTTGTTATTTTGGAGAAGAATGTTTGCAATGTTATTTTTAAAATAATAGTTAAATCAAGTTTGAATTGTGGTTGGTGATAACTGCACTGATGTCAGCATATAGATGAATAGAACAGGGGCTTGTAGAGACAAGAGACAGGGATTCTAGGGCCTTAGTCCATGACCTGTTACCCACTAAAAGTGAAGACATATCTCTTTCTCCATACTCCACTTTCCAACATGTATGAGATGCGCCCTTTTCTCATTCCCCTACTGTTACTATAAGGATGAGGTGTTCTGTAACAGTTCAGAGAAGAGATATTAGGATATATTCAGGGGTGAGAGCAGCTGCTGACCCATATCCTAGACAAGAATGAAATCTCCTAAAACATGAGGAAGTAGTTCCAAAAAGTTCCATATTTATGACCCAATAGAAAATTACCATGTTCTAGCCCACCTCAGTGTCCACATAAAGGCTTGACTCTTTCCTTTGGTAAGTGTGATCTTCTCTTTCAGAGCTACACGTCTTCAGCTCATCTTGTCCTCAAGCTGAAGTCCTTTCCCCAATTTTTCTTCCTTCTCAATTAAAGCTTTTTTTGCTTTTAAGTTCATGTTGTTGTCTCAGTTTTAATTTCTATTATCACTGAATCAAATTTCTCATGAGTCTGGTATCACAAATTTGACTTGAATGAGGAAATGATTAAAGCCTCCTGAAAAGACTTCCCTGAGAAAATGTTATTTGAATGAGGACTTAAAGAATGGAAAAAGTCTGAAATGAGAACGTAGTTACCAGCAGAGAACTCCAGACAGATAGAAGAAAAAAGGCAATAAAGCATCAGAAATTTCACATATTTCTTGATACTTAAGTTTTGCAATTTAGAAAATAAGGTAAAACCTTTTGCAGATGGGAAAGGGATCGAAAGATGAAGAGGAGGGAAGATGATTTAAAAATGGATTAAGATGTATGCTTATCAGCTTCCCACAATGGATGTATTAGTTGTTTATCACAAACATGCAGTAATAAAATGTTTAAAAAATAAAAGTGGTTAAGTTTTTGAAAAAATAGAGTGACATAAGGAGAAATTAAGGTATGGAAGGGTAGTTATCATGTAGGAAGATAGCTTGTAAAGCAAACGTTTAGAGATTTACTCTGTATATGAAGATTCATGTAATATTTTTTATTAAGGGAATAATGAATTCAGACTGCAGTGCTATGAATACCACTTGAAGTCAGTTTTTAAAGACTAGAAAGAGATAAAGAGAGAAGAGAGTCTTTTATGTTCAAGTGAGGAGAGAGGCCTGAATTTTAGTAGAAAGAGAAGAGAACCATATGAATTATTTAGTAGCAAGAAGGAGGGGTATGATTGAAGAAAATGGATAGATAGTGATGATAATCTTCACTATTACTTTTCAGTAAAATATATAAAAAAAGAGTCTAATCCTCAAAGACTACATTTCTGTAGTCCTAACACAGGCAAATGAGAAGCATCCTGGAGAATCTTGTATTGTGGCTTGAAAAGAAGGAAAAATTCATCCCCAGGGGAGTCCTTCTGCTATGTTGGAAAAATGGAGAGTTCAGTCAAATTAAATTGTGAATACTCAGAAACAGGAGCAGTTAGGAAAATTGAGTGCACATTAGCTCTAAACACTCTGATGAAACAAAAAGCAATGAGAGGTTGGAAGACTGTAATTTAACAAGTGGTCATGCACGCTGTAAAAATGAGAACAAAGATAAAAATACTAAGAAAGAGAAGGAAAAGTAAAGATGTGGACGATAGTGAAATGCAAAACATTTCACGAATGCAAAACATATACATATTGGATGACATGAGAGAAGTAAGACAAATTTCAGAACACAGAGGTACTCTGACTAATAATGCAGGGTGTCTGTTCACATATATAAACCAACAGAGGACAATTCAGGCTGAATTCTCGTATTGAAGAACCACATGGCAATTCACCCACCAAGAAGGCTCATAATTGTTCCCTCAGGCAACCTCATTCTAAGAAAAAAAACAGGCACGTCATAACAGTCCAAACCAGATACTTACATCATGCTGGGGAAATGTTTCTCACCTAAGTATGTAAAGATCACTGGCCAACCAGGCCAACCTCCCTTAAAATATTTCTTTTGCAGAAAGTACAGTGAGGAGAGATTCAACTTATCCTCACCAGTTTCAATTTAAAATGTTTCTTTCTTAGAATTAAGATCATACTTTGAAAAGACTATAGAAAATGTTCCTCTCTATCTTTAAATATAGTAGGTTTCATGTCTACAGTGTATTAATTTTACTCCAGACACACTTGATGGAGCTTAGCATCTTAGGCACTGTCAGCACGAGAAAGGATAATGAGTCCTTTCTCAAGCTTTTAACCCAAAAGATCATTTCTTTTTCTTTCAATTTAAGTTTTGCTACAGTAAAGTACTCCACACTGTATATATATATATATATATATATATATATATATATATATATATATATAGTCAACTTTTTCCAAGACACAAAAGATTGAAAACTAGTTTTACTTGAATTAATGTCTATGTCATTACTTGTACTTTACAATTCACTTATTTTGTGAGTTGTTTAAAACTCACACCACAGTCTAATGTTTTAGGAAGTGATCTTTCTGTATGAGAACATCACTTTGGAGGTAGAGATGTTTGCAGGGCTTGTAATATTGCAGACATTAGCAAAGTCATTTTTTAAAATTTGTATTTTTATTAACTTGTGTTACTTCTATATATTAATGGGATACATTGTGATATTTCTTTCTTTTTTTTTTTTTTTTTTTTGGTGGGTACTGGGGGTTGATCTCAGGACCTCGCACGCCAGCAGGCGCCCCTGCCACTGAGCGATATCACCGGCCCCTTTTTCGTATGTGGGTTCCGGGAGTCAAACTCGGGCCCTCGCACTTGCCAGGCAGGTGCTTATGCTGCTGAGCCATCTCACCAGCTCTACACTGTGATATTTCAACACATGCATACAACCTGAACTGTTAAAATTAATATAATTAGTATTTCCCTGTGCTTGGTATTTATGTTTGGAGCCTTTGATCACCACACTTCTAAATCTTCACAAAATATATAATAAGTTATTGTGAACTGTAATCACCCCACAATGCTATGAAACACTACAACTTATTTCTTCTATCTATCTGTGCTTTGGCATCTGTTGTCCGGTCTCCCATTACCCACCTTCTCTTCCCACCCGCTTTAATAATCATATTTCTGCATTCAGGCTGACATTTTAGTAGTAACATATGAAAGAGAAAATGTGATATTTATCTTTCTATGTCTAGTTTATTTCACTTAACATCATGTCCTCCAGATCCCTCCACTGTGACAGGATTTGATTCTTTTTTATGGCTGAATAATACTGCCATATATATATATATCTCAACAACGTTGTTACTATTTTCAATTCTAACTTTGATTCAGCTATGAAAATGATTTAAATCAATTCTCCCTCCCCCAAAAGAATACATTTTTGAGATGAGAAAAGATGATTACATTAGTATTTAAGCAAGAAAATGAAAAATCCAGCAGTTCAGTTTGAATTAAATGTTCTCTTGTTTTACAATGTAAAATTTTGTGCATAATATATCTTATAGTCATGAATATTATGAACAAATGTTATTGCTTCCCTACTAGTATTATAAAATGTCAACTCGGTACCTTCCTCTTAAGAAATAAGATTAAAGGAAAAGAAAGGAAACTAACATTAAATATTTATTGTAAAAATATTGAGTGCTAGGATATTCTCTACAATGGAGCTGCTATGATGTTCCAAACAAGCCAAAACTGCCTTTGAAGAGGTTACGGTATTGTGAGAAGGACATTACAACTAAATGAGTAAAAATCATAGTATTTTAAGTATGATAAAGTACTTTTTGAAAAATAAGGCATATTATTGAATAGGGGGAGTTGTGGGTAGTGACTGGGAAGCATGTTGCTTTCTCATATTATTTTTATTGAAATGTACATATAATAAGGCTAAATTTTTTAAGTAAATAATTGAATAAGTTTGCCAAATATGTAACTTGCATGGTCAATCAACATATAGAACATTTCCATATTCCCTTGTGTCTTTTTGAAGTCAGTCTCCCAAAACACCCCCTACCCTGGTCAGTCATTGATACATTTACTGTGACTATGAATTAATTTGCATTTCTGTCTAGCTCCTTTCAAATGGCATATATGCAAGTATTTTATAAAGTAACAAACTTTCTTGGTAATTTTATTCCAATGTATGGCTATAAATGATGTTTTTTGATCCATTCACTTTTTCATATGTGTATCAGTCAGCTGTCCTGTTGCTGGACACCCTACCCAACCCCCAAAACTTAAAACAGGGGAGGTTTAATTTAGTTCATGGTTGAACAGATTCAGTCTAAGGTCAGCTGGTACCAAGGCAGAAAAATGGTGGAAAGGCATGGTGGAGGAAAGCTGCTAACCTCATGGCAGCCTAAAGCAAAGCAGCCACGCCCCCCTGTCAGCCACTTCCTCCAACTAGACCTCATCTCCTAATAGGCGATTCTGCTAATGAGCTTACCCTGTCAGCGCCCTCAACACAGAAGTGTTCAGAGCAGACTTCATGTGTAAGCCGTAACAATTGACATTTATATTATTTCCAGTTTGGGGGACTGGTAAATAAAACATTCATATATAAAGTTTTGTCTGGACATACGTTTTCATTACCTTTGAGTAAACATTTATAAATATTTAATTTTAATAAAGTTTAATAAATAACATTTTTCAACTATCTTTGCATTATTCTTCAGCAAACATGTAGTGAAGTATCTGAGCCATATGGTAGATTCATATTTATGTTAAAAATGTACTGAAATGTTTTCCAAGGTGGTTCTAACTGTGAGAGCTACTATTACTCTTTTATAACTTTAGCAATTCTGGTAGACAAGCAGTGGTATCTCGCTGAAGTTTGTATTTTCATCTTTCTCATTCTGATGAATTTCAGCATTATTGCATGAAGTTACAGGATTTTTTTTTTGTGACTATATGCAAGTTGAATGCTCATTTCTAGTTGAGCCTCTTTCAATCTGTTTATAAAGTTATGTTTTTTAAATAAATAATTGATACAAATTCTTTGCCATATATATGTATTACAAATATATTTTCCTAGTCAGCAAGTTTGCTATTTCATTTTCTTAAGTGTATTTTATGAAGAAAAATATTTAATTTTAATAAGATCTAATAAACGACATTATTAATCTGTGATTTGTGTTTTCATGTTTTGTATAAGAAATCTTTGCCTACCCCAAGGTTAAAAATATGTTGTGCTGTATTTTCTTATAGGAGTTTTGTTTCAACTTTTACACACACATGCACACAAACACACACACAAAATACATTGACATATAAGTCCATGGTCGATTGCTGTATAAATATTACATTTCTAGTCTAAATAAGCCCTGGAATTTTGAAATCATTTCACCTTTCTCCTACGACATTACGTTTTCCCTCTCTAACATATCATTCCTAGTAACACGTAAACATGGTGAAATATGAACCACCTTGTTAAAAAAAACACTCCATTTACCATATGATCTGCCTGTATCTACTTCACTTCTCCACTTTGCTTTTTACTATCTGCATTGCTCAAATGAGTCCTCGATATTCTTGGCATATTTCATTAGTCCAGTAAAATTTTTTACTGTTGCTTTTCCACTAAAACCAGTCCCTGTCAAAGTCAGACAGATGAAATCCAATGGGAACTTTTCAATCAACACGTTACTCCAATCCTCAACGGCTTTTGGCAGTGTATACCTTTCCTTTTTGATACTTTTTTTTTTTACCTTACCTGACACTGCATTATCCAGTTTTCTTAAAACACTGTCTAATTTAATGCATAAAAGACTCTATCAGTTTGATACCAGGCTCCTCAGTTACTATGTGATCTTCAAAAGTCATTCCACATCTTTCAGTAAATATCGAGACATTTTAAAACAGCATATTTTTATTTAAATACCATCTCTCCTTCCCCAATTCAGTAATCAAAGAAAGGCAGATTCTAAAGATCCACCACCCCCTTCATGACCCACAGCTCTGTCACTGCTGTTTGTTAGGTTTTCTCCCTGCAGAGGAGGGCCCCTCTCCAGTTCCCTCTGCAGATGCTCAGCAGAGCCGTCTGACTCACTCAGAATCAGTACTCTGCAGGGGTCATGGCTTCTGCCCAGGGGAATAAACACTTAGCCTTCAAACCACTTGTCGATTCTTTACTTCAGGCCTCAGGAACTTTAGCATACTAATAAATATGCCATCTAAACTTTTACTATTTATTATATTCCTGCAATCTTAAGATTGGAAATAAGTGTGAATTTGCTTGTAATGATGTTTAAGAATATCAGGCATTCCTTGTTCTCTCTGTGTGTATTTTGTCCTTTTCTCTTTTCTTATTGTGGGATAGAATATTTGAATAGTGAAAAGAGTGAAACAGATATAAACATACTTAAATTCAACAAATTTCAAACAAATTTAACAAATGTTAAACTACACATAATGATCACCTTCAGGATGAGTTGGTATTTAAATTAACTGTCCTAGAATCCATTAAAAGTGAATTCAGCCTCATGGTATTCAGATTTAATATAACATTTTCTATTTTATTGATATTCAAATTACAGCAGACTAACTCATAACAAAGTCTGTTAGGAGTTTTACAGAAACCAGTTCAGAACACGCTGTGCCATCAAAAGAAGCCTTGGTGGTCTACATGGCAGTGCACCAAAGAGGGACTTAGAAGGAGCCCATTGGGCATTTATGAGTAGATGGTATATTTAAATCTCCTAAAATAAGAATTTTGTTTTGTATTATATCACGTACCAGAAAAACAAAAGGATACCTCATTGTGATGTTTCAAATAATTGTGTGGATCCAGGGATCACAGATTTTTAATGTTTATACTAACATTTAAATATTAATTAGTAGTAATTTATACAGGAGTAAAAATCTCCAATGTGTTATCTTTAATACAAAGCTTAATACATTCCAGAAAGTTAATAACTACAAACATGGAAAAATCAAGCAAACAATGACACTCCTATAGAATGCAGACAGAAGCCCGTGCGTGTGCACACACGCACATTCATGTCTCTGTGACTTTTCAGGCTCTGTATATTCTGACAGGATTTGAGAGAATACGAGTCTATTAATAAAATATCTCCCAGAGTAGAAAGAGCCTAGAATCACTTGCCAGATAATCTTCTTTAAAATTTTTGCTGGACCGGAATAGCTATTTGCATATTTAGAGATGTTGTATGAGTACAATTCCTAGGCTAGTACTACAGCCAATCAACTACATATGTTTTGTACTATTTTCACACACACATAAAAACCATCACTAAAATTGCTGACTAGTACCAAATGAGTAATGATAAATATGAATTCTAATATTGCACCTGCATTTTGGCAGACTAGAAGTGAACTAAGATACACCGTAGTGAATGTGTTTACTAAATTACTGACAAAGAAAAGTAAATTGAGAATAAATATTAAACAAAGAAGAATATGTGCTTGATAGAGATTAACCTTTGTATTAAAATTTTATTTAACAGTGGCAAAGATTTTTAACTTTTCCATTTTTAAAACATGAAGAGTACAAATAATGAACTCTCATAAGCAGTGTATTTCAGCACTGTTTTGAGGACATTGGAAAAGAAGCAGAATGGATAAATCATCATGTGAATCAAAATTGTGGCCTTATACTCTGTTTTCTGTTCTTGTTACACACCTGTGTATTGTAGATGCTAAGAAGACTTACAGAAAATATCTGCTTAACTTTCTTTAATTAATTTCAATAAATAATTTATGTTTGATAAAACTAGTGTTATTCAGAAAACACTTGTGGAAATTCTGCCATAACAAAATTCTCTATTTCATGCCCTGATTTCAGATGGTGAAATGCATAAATATTTAACCATCTATTAAATGATAAATTAAGAGGGCCGGTGAGATAGCTCAGTGGCATAAGCGCCTGCCTGGCAAGCGTGAGGTCCTGAGTTCGACTCTTGGAACCCACATAAAGGAAAAAAAGGGCTGGTGATATCGTTCAGCGGCACAAGCGCTTGCTGGCAAGCGCAAGGTCCTGAGTTTGACTTCTGGTACACACATAAAAAAAAAAAATTGAGAGAAAGGGACACCAGCAAAACCATCTTGCATGATAAAATGTCATGATATACAAATCTTTCCATATCAAATGATACAACCCAAATTCTATATTTTGTGAAAAGCTAACTGTTTTATTATTGGAGCCTTTAAGGCAGTTTGTATACATATGTATTATAATTTGTAACACATTTTAATGTGAAAAATAACAAACAGTACTCATATTTGAAGGTAAATGTGCATAATTTGTTTTTAATTAACACCTTCTTTACTGCACAATCATCAACAAGGTTAAGAAACATAACTGACCTAAAATGTATTTAACAAATTCTTTATCACACCTCACTTATTGCATTCCTGTCCATTTCCCCTTTGGAATTAGTTACTATAATTTTATTTCGTCATTGACTGGAATATTTTTAGAGATTTACTTCCTTTATTTCATTGAATAATGTATTACATATAATCTCATTGGAAGTTAATTTACATGTAATAAATTTTACTAATTTTATAAGTATATTTAAATAAATTTCACTAGATTTACAGAATTATGCAATAGCAGCCAAACTAGTTTTAGAATAGTTGCATCATTCCCCCAAACTTTTCTTCTTGATGATGTACAGTAAATTCCTGTAACTATCTCCAGTCCCAATCAGTATTGTGCATTTATTTTGGTAGCACTGTTTTTGCTATAAATTTCATTTACTTATGACAACACAATATACATTGTGTGCAGCTTCTTATTTACTGCGCAATTTTTGATGATTATCAGTGTTTAGGCATAACTGAATGATTCAATTAGTTTTGTTGCTGGATAGAATGCTATCATATGGCTATGTCATGTTTTATTTCTCCATTCACTAGTCCATAGTTGCATGCTCTCATTCTTTGTCTGATGTGACCACTCATGTTTATGAATACTCATGTTCAAGACTTCGTGTGAGTGTACATTTTCATTTTTCTTAGAAACCTAGAGCTTGAATTACTAGGTTAATAGTGAATGTGCTGGAACCATTGGATATCCAGAAGCAAAACATGAATGTATAAAGAGAACTTATAACTTTGAAAAGAATTAACTCAAAACGAATTATAGATCTGAATGTAAAATGCAATACTGTGAAACTTCAACACAACAGCATACAAAGAAATTCAGGTGGCTTTGCTTTTGGTGATGAGTTTTTAAATTCAACACTACAAGCATGATCTACAAAAGAAAAAAATGATTAAGTTGGACTTCATTAAAATTAAAGATTTCTGCTCTGCAAAATATATTAAGTGTAAAAGGACAAGCAGTAGACTTGTAGAAAATACTTTCAAAGCTCATAACTGAACAAAGACATTCAAAATATGCAGAGACCTTTTAAAGCACAAAAATAAAAAAAACAAAAACTTACTTTAAAGTGGGGATAAAAGCTGTAAAACACCATAAAGATGGTAATTGTGCATATGAAAACATATTCAGCATAATACATTTTAAGGAATTTACAAATGAAAATAAAACAAAAAAGTGAAGTACAGTGGCACCTCAGTTCACAAACTTAATTTGTCCCATGATTCTGAGGAAGATAGCCCTGGTTGTGTCCTTCACCCAATGTAGAGTATGCTAATAGAAGTAAAATATTTGTGCTAGTGATCTGAATTGTTTGTGAGAAGAAGCATTCATGAACGAAGGTATTACTGTACCACTATTTACATATTAGAATGGCTTAAATCCAAATCACTGACAACACTGATGCTGACATGTATAAGGAAAATAGGAACTCTCTTTGTTTGCTGGTGGGATGTAAAAATGGTACAGCCACTTTTGAAGACACTCTGAGTTTCTTACAGAGATGAATGTAGTCTTCTGCTATTCAGCAGTCATGCTCCAACATATTTCATCAAATGAACTGAAGACATGTCTTCACAAAAATCTTCAAGCAAAGATTTATATCAGCTTTAGTCATAATTGTTCAAAGCAGAAGCATCCAAAATGTCCTTTAATAGGTGAATGAACACAGTATAGTATACTCTTGCACTGGAATACTATTCAATGATAAAAAGAAATGAGCTAGTAAGTAGTGAAAACATGTAGGAACTTTAACGTATGTTGCCAAGTGAAAGAGGCCTATCTAAAAATGCTGTACACTTTATAACAGAAGTTATGACATTTTAGAAATGGTAAAAACTATAAAGAGTAAAAAGGTCAATGGTTGCCAGGCATTTGAGGTAGGGAGAAGAAAAGATGAAGCAAGAGAACAACAGATTTTTTTAGGGCGGTGAAACTATTCTTAATGATACTGTACTGCTAAGGATTCTATATTTAACAAGACCCACAAAATTGTACAATGCAATAAATAAGCTTCAATTAAATGTTTAGACTTCAGTTAATAATAATATGTCAGTGTTGGTTTATCAATTGTACAAATGTTCATATCAATGCAAGATGTTAAAAAATAGGAAAACTTTGAGTAAGGGATATTGGGAGGCATGTATAGGGACTCTGTAAAATATGTCCAATTTTTCTATACAAATTGTCCAAATAATAAATTATTAATTAGGGCCAGTGAGATAGCTCAGCGGCATAAGCGCCTGTCTGGCAAGCATGAGGTCCTGAGTTTGACTCCTGGAACCCACATATGAAAAAAGGGCTGGTGATATTGCTCAGCGGCATGGGTGCCTGCTGGCGCGAGAGGTCCTGAGGTCGACCCCCAGTACCCACACACAAAAATAAATAAATAAATAAAATAAATTATTAATTAAAAAAATAAATGTACCAGATCAGATAAATTTTAAGAGTGTGCCTATCTCTTATGGATGAAGATGGTACGTATTAATTAAAATTCAGGCAATTACTGTGTATGCCAGGCTGAGATATTATTGAAGAATTAGTGCAGAGTAAATCAAATGTGCTTCACATTTCCATTTAATATAATTTAAGCTTTTTTGACTACTATTAAAAACCCTAGAATTATAACCCTAATCCACTTGATTATGACTTACAAATGAATTTTATAAGAATTAGGATTCCTTTTTATAGTCCTGGTAAATAAAACATTGGGTAAGCATTAGTTAAGCATTCTTGGAAGATAACAGGTGAAGCACATGGGCACTGAGAGTTTATTAACTTGTGTTTGCTATCTCACTTTTGATTTCTGCTATGGGATGGAACTCTAAATATATTCATCAAATGCTATGTTTGGATGTGGTTTATTCCCTGAGAGTTCCTGTGTTTGAGGGGTGGCCCCTGGGGTGGTAGTATTGGGAGATGGTGTGAAACCTTTAAGAGACGGGACCTAGTGTGTAGGGGGTGGGGCTTAGATTGTTGGAGGAGTCTTCTACGGAGGGCATTAAGGTTGCTTTCGTAGGGTCTGCGTGCTCTTATGAGAGCAAGTTGTTTTCAGACCAAGCCTAGCTCTTGAGTCACTCTCTTGGTTCCTGTTTGGCAATGAGATCTCTCCATCTGTCACAGGTCTTTGCCATCTACCATGAGGTCCTCACCAGAGCCAAGCTGATGCTGGCGTCATGCCCCTGAAACTCTAGACCTGTAGACTAAATAAAGCTTCTCTTCTTTATAAAGTTAGAAAACCTACAGAACATTTCATGATGGTAATGAAAAACTAACTGGAGCAAATCACAGAAAAAAAATCCCAGGTGATTTATTAAAATTGCGAATAAATTTTGGCAACTATTTTTGGTAGAGCATTCTACCATAGAATGGGCTTATGGTGATCTTGTTTATAAAGAGTTTTCAATCATGCGAATGAGGTAATTAATTTGGCAAAGGTTTAACTCACTCAAAATATCTCATAGAATTCTCTTTTTTCAAGTATTGGTCTAAATGCCACATTCTCAGTCAAGCATTGTGTTAAAATTGTGAATCTTTACCATAGCACTCTGTACCATTACCCTGCACTCAGCACTGTCACCTACCTACATTAGTTTTGGTTGTGTGTCAGAGTCCTCCCTGGAAGAGTCCTGGCCACTGCCTTATTGCAATAGATCCATAAATCCTTATCGGTTCTAGACCTGTAAAGTCGCTCAAATCTGGGAATTGATACAGAGGCCATGATTCTATGTTTTCATGATTTGAACCAGACTTTAGTTGCTTGATCAGAAAGTTCTCTGAAAAAAAAAAAAAAGAAAAGAAAGAAAGTTCTCTGCTTATACAGATTGAGTAAGAATTCCTTTTTATTTCACTTCTAGGAGCACCATGCCTTAACTAGTCAGCGTTGTGTGTACCACAGATTGCTCTAATTATTGCTTTGCTTCCACTGTGCATTATGGTAATCATTCCCAACTTGCCTTTGAAAGTTGAATGCCACCACTTGGGCTTTGCCACACTAGGATTCAATTAATTTCATTGCATTTAAGTTTCCAATTGAGTGATGGCAATTCCCAGTATAAGGTCAAGCCAACAGAGGAAAAAGACAATCATGGAGTTCTTCAAGTATGGTGAGGGGCCCCTCATAAATCAATGGTGAGGCTCCCCTCATAAATCAATTTAAGGGTGAAAAGTATATCTTCTGAACCCTACTAATGTGAAAAGGTAAGTTTTATGTAACAAATCTGTTCAATATTTCCAACCTTCCTAAGTTTTTGATCTCTTCCTCGACACTAACCCAAGGCATGACAGACATCTCCAACTTACTCATAGTGGGCCATCCTTTGAGCCAAGTTTTACCCAGCCAACCTAACTGTTGCCACTTTTCCTAACACCAAACTTCAATGATAAATGCAGAACCTTGGCTTAGTGGGCTCCTATCAATAAATTCAGCATGATCGAACTTCATTTCTTCCACCTACTATCCCATAGTCTGAAGGTCCATTGCTATACATGTTTCCCAGCTTTCTGCTTTCTGCTTGTGTAAATTAGAAAACTCAAATAGTTCTTTTGGAATGTACCTCCCCATGACTCATACTTTACACCTCACTTTGATGAACCTGCTGGGACCTGGATCTGGGCATAGGTCTAGAAGCAAAGAGGAACAATGTGTGGGTTCTAAGGAGAATCAGCATTGTCTTCTTCTTTTTTTTTTTTATGTGGGTACCTGGAACCTAACTCAGGACCTCGCGCTTGCCAGGCAGGCGCTTGTGCCGCTGAGCCATCTCACCAGCCCGAGCATTTTCTTCTTTGCAACTGCCTCAGAAATGGCCAATGCATTTCCCCAGGAAGTGCAGAATTAACGCCCTGAGACAGATGCAGAAAGCTCTGTACCATCCTGAGAGGGGAAGCCACTACCTTTACAAGTGTGAGTACAGAAATAACTTCTGGAAAAAGAAAAAAAAATACATCAGAATTTTAGGAGCTCATGTTCCTAGCCCAAAGGTTTCCTTCTCATCCCCTTTCCAATGTGTAGGATTCTAATCTTTCCCAATTGATGTCCTCACTTTTTTTTTTTTTACTGTAATTCTGCCAGTCACAAAAGAAAGTTTGTATTTGACTTTTCAATCAGTTTAATCCCATGCCTATGAGAGAGAAAATTCTGACCTAGGGCACACTTAGAAACTCTTAGGTCATTTTTGTGGAATTGGAACCAAGATGTTGTCTCCATAAGCTGATCATTTTCTTTAATCACTTTGTCCAACAACACTAGGTGCAGCCAACCAATGCCATTATATTCCTTGTTCTTCCAGAAATGTTCAAAAGAACAAGATACAGAGTCACAAATTCCTTACACCTTATAAGAGATGAATTGGGAGTATGAATATATTTATTTTGCCTCTCTCTACAAACTGTTCATGCTATGGACTATCAGTGCTCTTGATATTTTGACAAGTATAATTATTAGTATTTTTAAGTCAAACCATATTTAAATGTCAACCCCAGAAATACTTAAACCAAATTTTAAAGTCACCCTTAAAAATCTTAAAATTTTGTTTCTTTAGTACCACTCTTAGTACACAAATCTGTAGTAGGGTCTTTCAGAGCTACAAACAATAGGCCAAGTAGGTAGACAGATACTTTTTAGTTAGATAGATATAAATGGATCTGGATGTATGAGAGGGAATTTATTTGCAAAATTGGCTTACATGACTATGGAGGCTGAGAAGTCCCACCTCTCTGCAGGCTGATGACCCTGGGATGTTGGTAACTTGGTTCAGTCCTATTCAAACATTTAAAGCACAGAACCAAAGAAGTCAGTAATGTAACTCTCAGTTCAAAGCAAAAGGCCTGAGAACTGGTAAAGACTGCATCACTGGTACAAATCCTGGAGTTTGAAGACTGGGAAGCCTGGCCTTCTTATATATAGGATAACCACTCATCTTTACTCTGTTTTCATTCCCTCTGGAACCTTAGCTGATTAGATTGTGCACACTTGCACTGAGTGTGTATCCTCCCCACCTAGTTTTCTCAGACTCACATGCTCAACTGTTCAGAAAACAACCTTTCAGATACATTAAAAATAATGAGTTACCAGGTTTCTATGTATTCTTTAGTGTAGTCAACACCTAAAATTAATCGTAGTCATTATAGCATGAGAGAAAGAGTCTGATTTTACTCTTTTGCATGTAGATTTTCAGATTTCTCAGTATCTTTTATTGAAGAGAGTTTTTCCTATTGTGTGTTTGTGCAATTTTGTCTAAAATCAATTGGCTCTAAAAATGTGAGTTTATTTCTGAGCTCTTCATTCCATTCCAGAGTAATTTTCAGTAGTATAACATTTTATTTTGTACTTACTCATTAGCGTTAGAGTCTCACTTGGTTTATTACTAATGAAGACATATACATTATAATATTTTCCATTTTCAAAGAACTCTTAATCTCAACTATTTGCATCAAAATTTTTTTCCATCACTTTTATTTTTTAGAACATCTGAAGCTTTCTTAAAAAGTCTCTCAATATCTCATAATTGATTTTTTAAGTTTTATACAAATGAAATACAATACATGATATTATGTACCCAGATGCATGCTATGATGGAATTTGAAACATTATTTGAAGTTATATTTTTATTTCCCACAGGAAATGTTAACAGAATTTAGAGTCGAAATGCTCTTTTTCATTATAAACACTCCAGTGATAAATAATCATCAGTTATAATGACAAGGTTTGGGACTTTATTTCATCTAGCCATTGAAACTTACCGGGTTTTTGTGAAAGTTCTCTCTAATGCCTAGGGTGATAGAATACTTTCAAGTGCTTTATGTAATATTCTTTCCACTTCAATGAAAGTATACTAAATGATTGCTCCTCTTGCTGAGTTTTAATACACAGAGCTAAGGCAATAAGTAAAGTATTTATTTTTATTCACTCTTGAATGAAGCAACTCATAGCTAGAAATACATTAGATGCTCTTTCACAGTGCCCTCTGCTAAAAAGTTCCAAGGTGAGGCATATTTAAGGTTAATACAGCACTAGGATCAGTGTCCCAGAGCAAACATGTTTGCAAACCTGTTTTTTCATGCAGTGTTAGACAACACCATTTTCCTAGAGCAGTGGGATCCAGATCAAGCTAGCAGAAGGATGGTGTTTGCTTCATATAGTAACTTGCTTTCATATTCATTCAGTCAATTTGTATCAAACATAACTTGAAAGCAAAACACTGCCAAACTTCTATCTGTATTCCAGTTGCAGTCCGTCTAGAATATCCTCAAACTACAGAAATCCAATGTCTTCTAAGAAATTGGATCTTAAGCCTGAGAATACAGTTCAGTGGTAGAGCACCGGCCTAGCATGCACAAAACCCTGGGTTTGATTCCCAATACACCAAGTGTACACACACACACACACACACACACACACACACACACAGAGTTATTGGATATCAATGATACATATAACAAGTCTCCAAATTTGCTGATATTCAAATAAGATTTAAGTTACTTTGGATCATATTTTATATAATTGTTTGCTTTAAAATTACACAAACTGTGTGTGTACAGAACACAAGTGTACTTTAACTGACCCATAATTTGTCACCTAAAACATGAGCAATTGCTCCATAAAACAGAATTTTAAGGTTGAGAGAGGAGATATGTTAAGAAAATGAAGTGTAAAAATATTGTATTTGGACAAAATGTATACTATGTTAAAATCTATAGCAGATGACCTGCAATAAAAATGAAATTGAAGCTATCTGGCATCCAAACACCAGAGCCAACAAAGAAAAATATCAAAATTAATCGAGGATTTTCTAAAAGGAAGCACAAGGTATGTAATCTTTTTCACTCTAGGTATGTCTTGTTTTCCTTTTGGCACCAAACTTTGTGCCCTTCATTTTCAGCTAATTTCACTCTTTGACCCAATGACTAAGCAATTTTTAAAACTAAATGATTAAAAATATAATGTGCCACATTGCTTGTCTGTGTGTTAGGAACTGGCTTTCAACTTTTTGAGCCTTTTAGCAGTAAACATTGTGAATAGCAATCCCCATAATTTAATGTCTTAAATTATTCATTTACTTATAAACAGAAGAGAGATAAACAGTTGTAGGTCCTTAGAGGAAACCAGCTAAAAATTTAGAACTCTATAAAAAAAGAATGCCCTTGTATATATCTAACAGATATAAGAGGAGACTGTTAAATATGAACTTGCTGAAATTTTTTCCAGAATTGCTAATATACATGAATTGTTATATACTGGGAAGAAAATGATCATTGGTATAATAAATAAATATCAACCAATTAATGGATTACATTATAGTGACAAGGAGAAAGAAAGTTAAAAGCCAGAAAGAAAATGCAGATTAATGATAAAGTAAAGGTAACAAACAAAATTGTAGTAAATATTTTTAAAGCAGCAGTAAAAGCTAAATATGAGGGAATATGAGAATATAACATGGTTACTTTGTTATTTATAGTTTTTTATGTAACACTGTACAAGACTATGCCAGTTTCTTGAAAAATTAAACTTGTTCTTATCAATGGTGTAATACTTATGGTCCTCTTGGGCATTTATGCCAGAAAAATGAAAGCTTAAAATCACAAATTATTACAAATATTCATACCCACTAGCCAAAAACTAGAAACAACCAAAATGTCCTTCACAGGAAAAATGGATAAACACTTTTTGGGACATCCACACCATGAAATAATGTTCAGCTATAAAGTGGGACAAACTATTCATACATACAATAACTTGGATGGATCGCAAGGAAAATATGCTGAGTAAATGTCAGTGTTCAAAGATAATGCTGTATGATTCTCTAATAATACTCTCTAAATAAAAAAATTATAGAGACTGAAAATTGTTAGTAGAGAATACTATTTGCTAAAGAGGGAAGGGGTGGCTGTGGTAATTAAAGTATATCATGAGGGATATTTATGATTAGTGTATTTTGATTGTGCTGATGGACATGAAATACACATATTGTAAAATTGCATAGCACAAATACACATACACACAAATGAGTACAGATAACATAGCTGAAATCTATATAAAGTTGATAGATTTCATCACTGTCAATTTTCTGTTATGGTATTGCACTGTGATAATGCAAAAGGTCACCATTAGGGGAAACTGGGTAGTGGGTATACAGGATCATTCTATATAATCTTTAAAATAGTATGTAAATCTCAAAATAAAAAGCTTTCAAAAGAATTTATTGCAAAAAAAAGACCTTTTTCAAAAATGGATTAAAAGAGGAGAAGGTATTGTCAGTTAAAAATTCAAATTGTCAGTTACCGCGTTTCATGGCAAAAGGTGGTTAGTTTCTAAGAGTGTAATCAGAGTTCTTTAATCCTAAAAGAAAGTAAATATAACTTAGAATTTAATATCCAGATCAATTTTCATTTCTAAAAAGGCAAATAAGTACTTATTTTGCTCCAGACACCAAAATTGAGAGTGTTTCTAACATAGTTCACTGTTATGGAGTGGATTTTATCCTTCTCCACATTAAAAAGTATTCATATGTTGAAGCCCTAATCCTCAATGTGTTTGGAGATGGGGCATTTATGGAAGTAACTGAGGTTCAATGAGACCCTATGACAGGAGTTCCTAATCTGATAGCTTAGTGTCCTCATAAGAAGAGGAGCAGACACTAGAACTCTCTCTCTCTGCTCTGTACACAGAGAAGGGGTCATGTGAGGACAGTGAAAAGGTCCTTGCACAAGACAGAAAGAAGAGGCATCAGAAACCAACACCACAGCATCTTGATCTTGGTATTGGTCGTCTAGACACTAAAACTGTGAGGAAAAATGATGAACACTCATTTTAAAAATAATATCTCAACTGGATTTGGTTATTAAATCTAGAAGTCTTTTGGTGGAGTTTTTGGGATCTTCTATGATGTAGAGTATCACATCATCTGCAAATAATGATAATTTTGCTTCTTCCTTTCCTATCTTTCTTCTATTTCTTTCTCTTATCTAATTGCTCTAGCTAATGTTTCCAGAACTATATTGAATAAGAATGGTGAGAGTGGACATCTTTGTCTTTTTCCTGATTTTAGAGTGAAAGCTTTCAGTTTTTGTCCATTTAGTATGATATTGGCTGTTGGTTTGTCATAGATGGCTTTTATCAGGTTGAGGTAAATACTGTCTATTCCAGTTTTCTGTAGGGTTTTATCATGAACTGGTATTGGACTTTGTCAAATGCTTTTTCTGTGTGTATTGAGATGATCATGTGAATCTTGTCCTAGGCTCTGTTGATATGGTATAATACATTTATTGATTTGCATATGTTGAACCATCCCTGCATGTTTGGGATGAATTCTACTTGGCCATAGTGTATAATCTTCTTGATGATTTTTTGCATTCTGTTTTTTTTTTTTTTTTTTTTTTTTTTTAATGTGTGTACCAGGAGTCGACCTCAGGACCTCACTCTTGCCAGCAAGTGCTTGTGCTGCTGAGTAATATCACTGGCCCTTTTTTTTCCTTTATGCGGGTTCTGGAAGTCAAACTCAGGACCTCGCGCTTGCCGGGCAGGCCCTTATGCCCCTGAGCCATCTCACCGGCCCCCTGTATTCTGTTTGCCAGTATCTTATTGAGGATTTTTGCAACTATGGTCATTAGGGAGATTGGCCAGTAGTTCTCTTTTTTGGTTGGATCCTTCTCTGCTTTTGGTTTCAGGGTAATACTTGCTTCAAGGAATGAGTTTGGGAGTACTGCTTCCCTTTCAACTTCATTAAATTGTTTGAGGAGTAGTGGCATTAGATCTTCTCTAAATTTCTTGAGGAATTCAGCAGTGAATCCATCAGGACCTGGGCTTCTCTTTGTTGGTAGGTTTTTAATTACATCTTCAATTTTATTGACTGATATAAGGTTATTTAGAATTTTTATATCTTCTCATGTCAGCTTTGGTCATTCATATGTTTCTAGGAATCTGTCCATTTCTTCTGTGCTTTACCTCTAATTAGAATAAAGTTTCTCAAAGTAAGTGTTGATGATCTTCTGGATTTCTGCAGGATCCATTGTGATTTCACCCTTTTCATTCTTAATTGCATGAATTTAAGTCTTCCCTTTCCTTTTTTTTTTTTTGTTTGCTTTTTTGTTTGTTTGTTTTTGATAAGATTGGCTAAGTCACATAGTTGGATACAAAGTCACCACTCAAAAATCAATATGCATTCCTGTACACAAATAACAAATTCACTGAGAGAGAAATTAGGTAAACCACATCTTTCACATCCAAAATGCAGCATTCAAAACAATGAAATAGCTAGGAATCAATCTAATGAAGAAAATAAAAGACCTCCATGTTGAAAACTAAGTACTTTGAAAAAGGAGAGTGAAGAGGATATCAGAAAATGGAAAGATATCCCCCTTGTTCTTGGGTTGGAAGAACAAACATAGTGCAAATGGCCATATTTCCAAAACTATTATACAGATTTAATGCAATTCCTATCAAAATTCCAACATCATATTTCACAGAATTAGAGAAAAAAAAATCCTAAAATTCATTTGGAAACAGAAGAGACCTACAATAGCAAGGCAATTCTGGGCAACAAAGGCAAGGCAGGGGCATCACAATCCCTGACTCAAAATTATATTACAGAGCTACTGTGATAAAACAGCATGGGCAAAAAAACAGACCCAAGGATTAATGGAACAGATTAGAAGATGCATAAACAACTTCAAACACACTCAGCCACCTTATTTTTGACAAAGGGGACAACACTTTCACTGGAAGAAAGATAACCTCTTTAATACATGGTGTTGCAAAAACTGGCTTTCCCCATGCCAAAGACAAAAACTAGACCCATGTCTCTTACCATGCACCAAACTAATATCGAAATGGATCAAAGATCTAAATATGAAAACAGAGACACTAAATCTGCTGGAAGAGAGAATAGTTAGAACTCTTAAAGACATAGGTATAGGCAAAGACTTCATGAACGAAACCCCAGTCACATGGAAAATATTACAAAGAATCAACAACTGGGATCTCATCTTATTAAAAAGCTTTTGAACAGCAAAAGAAATCACAAACAGAGTAAAGACACAACCCACAGACTGGGAAAAACTTTTTGCCAGTTGTTCCTGAGACAAAGGACTAAGATCTCAAACATATAAAGAACTGAAGAAAATCAGACCTCCAAAATTTAAACACCCAACTCCAAAATGGGCATTTGTGATGAATACACACTTCTTAGATGACAAAGTACAAACAGCAAATACATATATGAAAAAATGTTCAACATCACTGATCATTCGAGAGATGCAAATTAAAACACTGAGATTGCATCTCACTCCAGAAAGAATAGCTATTATCAAGAAATCAGCTAATAACAAAGCTGGGTGTTGTGTTTTTGGCCATTTTTGTGAGATTTATAGTGAGACTCAGGAGCAAAAGAAAAGGAAGCCAAAATGTTTAGAACATATGGAGCCTTACTAGGGAAGAACGTGTAGGGTTTTGGCTGGGCAATCAATAGCTGAAGAGATTACACAGATAAGATAGCAAATTGCTAATTTTCAGGACAATTGGCAACAGACATCAAGGATATCTTAGATATCTGGAAAGTTACCTTCCTAGTCACAGGTCCAGAAGTCTAGGTGCACAGAATTGGGCTTTTGGAGCAGCTTACAATACTGCTCCCTGCTTTCTGGCAAAGTGTGCTGTGTGGCCTTGCCATGGTTTAAGGGGACTAGGCATAGCTCATGCAGGTATCAACAAAAAATAACAACCCTGCTTATAAGGAATCAAAAAGTAGTTTATTCTGAGCCAAATATGAGTAATCATTCCTCTGTCTTGTTTTCATATAGCCTAAGGGCCTCTCATCAGAGCCAATTAGATGCTGGTACCATGCTCTTGAATCTTCAGAACTATAAACTCAGTGAACCTCCTTTCTTCATAAATGCCCACCTTAAATTATTTTATTATAGCAATGGAAAACAGACTAGTACAACTTTGTTTGCTCAAATATGTCAAAAAATTTTGGAGATCAATCACAATAATCATTCCACCAAGACATTAGTGTATGTCCAGTGTTGAATTGTGTCTCCTCCAAAAATATATTGAAGTTCTCAATCCTTGTGCAGGTGAACTTATTTGGAAACAGGTTCTTTACAGACATGATTAAGATGTAAATTACTATGAATAAAGTGGGCCCTCATTTCAGTATGATTGGTATCCTCATAAGAAGAAAAGCGACACAGAGAGAAACACATAGGAAAAATACCAAGTGATGATGGAGGCCATAGGCTCATCACCACTGTTATATAGTTTCCAGCTCTGGTTTTGCTTCCTTTTATATAAACTTAAAAACAATTAAACTGCTCAATCTTTTAGTTTCAGTATATTTTTCTAGAAACGAAGAAGTTGAATAAGGTATCCTCTAAGATTTATTTCAAACATGATGAAGTATTGAAGGCATTGTACTTATTAACTATTAATATGTTTCTCTTATTCACTAATAATTAATCATAAATTAGTTTAGTAATTAAAAATAGCCCTAAATGCACCAGATTAACCACTAGTTAATCCATTACAGTTATTTATAGGTGGAATTATATAGTCTTGAAATAATTGAAAAGTTCTTGATATATATTTCAAGAATTGGATTGACTCAAGGATTATTAAAAGATGCATGTTTAAGAAAGATGTTCATTAACTTAGAGAAGATACATATTCAAATTACTTTAATTTTGGAGATCAGTAATCTTTTTACTCTTTTCACTAGGCTAGAAATTAAAGGTTATACTATAATGGCACAAACACACATAATATGATTTCTAATTCCCATCTTCTTCCTCTGACCTTCTAAAAGGTTAAAAGATAGAACTATCCAATAGTGAGAAAATTCTGCCTTCATGTATTCAAGGGTTATTTTGAATAGTATAACAATTGAGAATACTAGAGTGAGTGAAAGTGAAAGATGTGTGAAAGTGAAATATTTCAAGACTCCATGCTCATTAAGATGATATGCCAGTATGATAGAAATATTTATAAATATGATCAAAGAACATTCTAATGAAAACACTAAGAAATCAGGAAGAAGAAAATAAGCACTAAGAACCTAAAAATCAGCTTCAAAGGAATAGGCCCCTACCTCAATAGCCAATACAAAAATCTAGATAAATTGCTTGTTAAGCGAGGGAAAGCCACTTGAAAAAAAGAATGGCTGATAGGCTTACTTTTAGAAAGTATGTGTTCATTTAAGTGAAGCAGTTGCCAATTGGCTCATTTCAGAACTATGGCTGCCAGGGATTTGCTGGCATTTACAAGCATGTTTACTGAGGGTCAATTGATTGTACTGGAATGCTATAAACTTGTCCTGCTGGTAACTTGTTTTTGTAGCCAAAAAATTAATCAGTGTTTTTCCAAGGAGAATGGGAAATTTTAATTCTGAGATCACATCCCTTTGCTATGTTGCCAGTTCTCTAACAAGTAACAAATGAACTGGACTACGTACATTTTTTTGTTTTGTTTTGGTTTGGTTTGGTTTTTAGTTTTTTGAGACAAAGTCTGTCTTACTATGTAATTCAGGCTGGTCTTGAACTCACTGTGTACCCAGGCTGGCCTCAAACTCAGCAGTCATCCTACCTCAGCCCCCCAAGTGCTAGGATTACAAGTGTGCACTACAAAGCCATTCACTGTTGTCTTGATAATTTCCCATCAATTTGCTTTCAATATTGACCATAGAAATTTGAATTAATGTGATGAAAATATAAATCAATATTTTCATCCCCAGGCTAGATAAATAAGCAGAAGCCATTTAAAATTGTGGATCACTATCATTCAAAGGAAAAGAGACCAAGATATAAGTGTCTAAATGAATATAAAATACCTCTCTAAAACTGTGAGTGAATCTAAGTGAGATCTCTGAGACTGGTGAGAATTCAGTGGATTTAAACTTGAAAGATGACATACTTCTGTTGACATGCCATGAAGGATCAATAAATTCTATTCAGTGACACTTTCAACAAAAATGACTTGTAATCAGTCATGTATTGGGTGGATTTGATCTTGCATGTTAATTTTTGGATCTTCAATATTCTTTCCAGCTAGTACTTCCATAGTGTTTTATGAACACTTCCAACCTAAGTTGGGTAAAATGATATTCATATTCGATCTTAAAAACATGCAACAACCGTTCTTAAATCAAAAGATAATAATTAGGATAATTTAATATAAAGAATTATTGACTATCATAAGTGATTGGAGTAAGTGCAGGGAGCTACTCATGGATAAAAAGAATTGAAAAGAACTCAGGAAATGGAGAATTAGAAACAGCCACTAACTCCATGAAAAGAAAAAAGGAAGAGGAAAAATCTGAGAACTGGGATTCATACTTTGTTGGAGAGGGTGCAGCCTGGCCCATTGGTTAAAAAAAATTCACTGAGAGGTCTCTGGCAAGCTGTAAGAGAGAATGACAGAGAAAACTAACAACACAGATTTCTTGAAACTCTTTATCAAACAGTGTTAGGAGTTCTGGGAAAGTTGCTCACAGGGAGATGTTATGCCTAACTAGCTGCCATATGCTGAAGAAAAAAGAAGCACAAGAGGACCAGGAGAAGAGCCCCTTCCTTGCCAGATCTTCCTGCCCTGCCCATCAACACCCTCACAGGCAAGGCCTAACATCCTGCCAGGTGCTCAACCTGCTCCCGTATCAAACGCAACAATGCAGGCTGGACTAGGAGCTGAGAGGCAGATCAATAAATGACATGAGGTTCTTCTTTAGAAAAGCACTACCCAAGAGCCTTTTCATGGCGATGATAGCAAAGTGCTTCTGCCTTTAGTGTTTTATAGCACTCAAAAGTCCTGCTATTTTTGTTCAAATTCCGATGTGCACACAAATCATTTCTAAAAGTATTTGTAGAAAATGCTATTGCCAGAAATTTCTCATAGTTTGAAACTCATGAAATATAGAGATCATTGCAACAGTAAGTTTTTTCACATTTTGAAGAAAATGCTAAACTGATACTTAAAAATTTTCATAACATTTTGCAAAACACTCTTTTGGACATTTAAGCTTGTCTCATTGTTCATAGAAATTTTATTGTCTTCGGTATTGAAAGGAATTGAACAGGATGTGGCATTCATCCTGCAAGCACTGTTCAGTAAGTGCTTTTATAGACACAAAATCTTTTATGTCATGGCAGCAAATCTGTGTTAGCTCCTACTTTTCACTGTATAAATGACAACATCGGGACACAACGAGGTGTTTAAAACAGTTAGTTGATAAGTGGAGACTGAGTTTAAGTCTATCATAGTCTGTGCTATTTCAAATCTAACTTTGTCAGTCTAAGAATGATATGAATCCACACACTGACACTGTCTGAAAATTGGAAGAAATGCAAAAATCTCAAATACGATCTGAGAGCTATTGAATCAGAATCTGTGATTTCTCTGTGTGTGTGTGTATGTATATGTGTGTGTGTGTGTGTGTGTGTGTGTTAAATGTTGCAAAGCACTGCTCTATGCCAGGTGGCCTGTTAACCACTACTGGTAGGGTTTGTAAATTTTAATTCTCTATTCTGGGAAATGTTGAAATCTGAAATTTGCAGTAAAATCTCAGATCAAGCTTTAGAATTCATTAGAAATCTCAATTTTGGTACTCAGTACACACACATACATTCACATACACAAATGGACACATGCATATACATTGCAGAGAGAAACACAGAAAGAGAAAAGATCTTACTGAGAAATGTACCAAAAACATTTGCATAAGAGGTTGATTTAATAATTTTTATAGAATTAAGGTATATAACTTATTATGGTTAGCAGGACAACAAGCAAAACAATTCCTGTCTTTCATTTGAGACATATGAAACCCACATGCAAAACGAAGAGAAATCGCAATAAATTTGCGGGTGTGTATGTCTCATTCATTCCCAGATTATTGGTTGCCAGACTCTTTGTTTTTCTCCACTTTATTAAAACTTCAAAAATACTGAATGGCCTCTAGGCATTATTTACTCTGAGTCTGGAAAGAGCACCCAGCGTCAAAGTATTAAACATATTTATTACTTCAAAGTTATTGCCTTGTGATTTTTGCAAGTTTCTAATAAAGTTGTAAACATGGCAGAAATAATAGAACAGTGCACACAATAGAAAGCACTGAACGAGGCCCTAGGAAGTCAGACATACAGAGCAGTATTATGATCACAGAAACGATTGGCAACTAGCTCTGCTACAGTACATTTTCTGCTGCCTAGTTTTTGTTCCTCATGTTCCCTTTGATTTCATCACTTTCTCTTCCAAAAACTTTTTTTTTTTTCTTTTGGGTCTTTTGAGGCAGGGTCTTGCTATGTAGTTCAGGCTGGTTTGAACTCACTATGTAGCCCGAGCTGGCCTCTAACTCATGGCAATCCTCCTGCCTCAGCCTCCCAAGTGCTGGGATTACAGGTGTGTGCCACCACACCCAGCTCTCAAAAACATTTTATCTTAAAAATATTTATAACTCTGAAATGTTTTAGAAATATCTTTTATGAGTAATTTTAGGAAAATAGTTTTTCTATTTCTTAAAAAAAATCATTGGGATTTTGATAGGAATTGCATTGAATCTGTAGATAACTCTGGTAGCACTGACCTTTTAACAATATTAAGTCTTCCAGTCCACAAATATGGTGTATGTTTCCATTTTTTATATCTTTTTAAAATTTCTTTCAGAGATGATTTGTAGTTTTCAGTGCAGTCTTTAACTTCTTTAGTTTATTCCAAAGTATTTTATTCTTTTTGATGCTATTGTAAGAGAAATTATTTTTGGAATTTCCTTTTCAGAGTATTCATTACTAATGTGTAAAAAGGCAACTGAATTTTGTGTATTGATTTTGTATGCTGTTCTATTGCTGAATTCATTTATGATTATAATATTTTTGTGAAATATTTTTGGTTATACATATAAAATCATACCATTAGCAGATAGAGATAATTTCACTAGGGGGAAAGGAAAAAAAGGAAAAGTAAAAAAAATCAGAAAAAAAGAGATAACTTCACTAGAATGTCTTTTATTTCTTCTTGCATAATTGCTCTGTCTAGAATTTACAGTACTATGTTGAATTAAGATTGTGAAATCAGGCTTTCTTGATTTACTCCTGATTTTAGAAGAAGAGTTTTCAGTCTTCACTTTTAAGTGTGATGTTTGCTGTTGGTTTTTCAGATAGGACTTCAACTATATTCAGGTACTTAGCCTTACTCCTGCTTTATTAGGTGTGGTTTCCATGAAAGGGTGCTGAGTTTTATCTAATGCTTTTCTGCATCATATAAGATGCTCAGATGAATTTTTCCTTTCATCTTATTATACCCAATGCTATATAAAGAGTTTATATTTTTCTTAAACCAAATGTGGCCTTCAGAAGGTTTATGGACCTAATTCTTCTTGAAAGGGAATTCATTCATAAGAAATTACTGAATTCAGTAGATATAGACTGAGATCAACTGGTACATGTGTCAGGAGTAAAAGGCTTAGAAAAGTACCTTGTAAGAAGTAGTGATTATCCGAGCATGGTACCGTGACTGACAGTGTCCCAGAGAACTTGTAAAAGCTGTCCTTATAAACAGAGGCCAACAAGCACTTAAGTATCTGACACACAAAATGTCTGATGCTAGTTTATAGCTTCAAAAGTTAGTTAAGATATTCATTTTCTTTCTTTTAACTCTCCCTCCCCTCTCACAATCCAACAGTGGAACTGCCCAAGAATAGAAAGCAAGGAGCATTGAAGAATTGAAAAGGTAAGAAGTTTACAGTTATCACCACAGCCCACACTCCCTTTTAGTAGGTTTTCTTATCTTAGATCTAAGTTAAGGTAGAAGATAAACATAATATTGCACTTTTATATTAACTTATATTAGAATTTTTATACTTCAGAATCACCACAATGCCTATTAAATCTATCTGATATTTTAACCAAAACTGAGGAAGTCATTTACCAAGAAGAAAATTTTTAAAAAAGATAAATTTAATGTCATTTCAGTTTGTACACTCCAAAGTAGAGTTCATTCAATAAACTGGTTGCACTTTCAGTGGGTGAGATATTTTTATTTTAAAAATAAAAACCATGCAATAATTATCAAGGAAAAATAAACCAAATTAAAATGAAATGACAGAAAATAAGTCAAAAGTATCCAATATTAAAAATTGACATCAATCCATAATTTATAAAATAATTTTAGAAAGGCAGATGATACAGTAAAAAATGGACAAGGAATGTGTGTATAAGAACTTCACACACACATGAAAATCAATGGTATAAGTAATATTCACCCTCCCATGTAATCAATGAAGCTCAATTTCAAATATTAGTGATATATAATTACTCTAATCACATTAGCAAAATTAATTGCTTCATGGCCTTGTAATTCTATTGGAAAGTGGTCAAGTATTTTGGAGAAACAATTTATTATTATTTTAAAAACTGAAAACTCTCAAGTTCACTACTTAATATA
This sequence comes from Erethizon dorsatum, assembly GCA_028451465.1. Lineage (NCBI taxonomy): Eukaryota > Metazoa > Chordata > Mammalia > Rodentia > Erethizontidae > Erethizon > Erethizon dorsatum. The sequence continues at coordinate 133,910,257 of CM051823.1, read as the reverse complement.
AGTTAGAGATTACTCTTACAGTGTGAAGAACTGTACTTGTTAACAATAACACTATTCACCGATTTAAAAAAAAAAACACTTTTAAAAAATCCATCAGCCTGTGTGCAATCAAGATGCAGAAAACACACATGGATTAAATAAGGAAAATTTACTTCATAAAAAATCATTAAAAGGAGATTAACAAGAAACTGTGAGATATAAGGAGACTGTAAGTGGTACTGTACAGCTGAAGGACAGTGCCCAGAAAAGACAACTTCGGAAGATTGTTGAGACATTGGAGAAATGTAGCATTTTTTCCTGGGAAATAGGTTCACTGTTTTACTCAAGTTGGAACTGGTCTGCAGTCCCTTGGTAAGCATAAGCCTTACTCTGGATGGCAGGTAAGGATCAGCTGCTTGGCTGTGGGGATGGGAACCCCTTCTGGGCTACCGTAGAGGTTTTGGCTGTCTAGAGAGGAATTAAAATGCTACAGCAGACAAGACTCCTTCGAGGATCAGTTTCTCTGTCAAGAGAACTGCTGGCCAACATCAGGCTGAAGGAAAAAATCACTGAGGAATAGGGCATTCTGGACGTATGGATGGGGCAGAGCTCCATCATCTGTCTTTCCTTCCAAACTGCTGCCCCACCATACAGCAGCACAAAAGAAGGAAAATTCACCTTGCTGCAACATCCCTCTAGAATCTTCCACTATGAAAGTGTGACATCATACTCACTTTAAAGACAAAAGGCTTACGTGGATTCTGTCTATTATCAATTAGCATATATTGAAACAACATTTGGAGCAGTGAGGTAATAAACTGATAACTAGTACAACAAAGTAGTGAAAGAATCAGCACAAATGAATAAACCTCCAGGAGCCTGAACTTTGTTACCCATGAAGTGTAAAAATATGGTTCATGATCTTTAGGGATTAAAATTTTTGTGGATGAGAAGAAAAAGCCAATAAATAAAACTCATAACTGAAATTAGTAAGATAAGCTAAAGAAATATTTTTCCAATGGAATAATGGTAGGATCTGTAAATCAGAGGAAATAAGAATCAAGCCTGTATCAATCAGTGCTCACTAGAGCAACAGATTTAATGGAAGATATATAAATATATAAGGACTTACAAGGTAGGCTTACAATGGCCACCCAAAGGGTCAGATGTGGAAGTGTGCAAAAGGGCTGTGTGTGTGCTGGAGAGCTGAAGGATCCAGTCAAAGGCCAATGACCTAGAGCTCACTGCAGTGTCCTGTGCAAGTCCATATCAGGAGGCCAAACGTCTGTGATGGAAGGCTGAAGTGTTTGTACCAGAAGCCAGGAGACAATATCCAAGGTGAAAGTGAAGACTGGAGCTCCTCTGAAGAAAGTGAAGCAAGCCTTCCTTCTTCCTTTCCCTTTTAATCCATTCAGACTACAAGTCTATTAATTGGTGCCACTCACATCCAGGGTGCATCTTCTGTCTTCAGTAAATCCCTTCAGCCACACCCAGAAGTATGGTAATCCAACTTAGTTGGATGTCTCTTACTCAAATTGACACAATCAGTTAACTATCACAAAGCTTTTCTCTCCTTAGTGAGAATAATGAAAATTTAGGTCTAAAAACAAAAAGAAGAGGCTCTCTCAGGCAGAAGAAAATGATCAGTTGTGTTTAAAGCTGTTGAAAAGATTAACAAAATGAGGAATGTTAAGAGTTCATTTATTCTTGGAAGATGGGGTCATTAGTAGTCTTCAAAAGAGCAGTTTCAATGGGAAGAAGCCAGATGGAAAAGTCTTTCTTACCATCTCCACTATCGTGTCCTAGATACCAACCAGATCTGATGCTATGTCTTTCTCTTCCACTGATCTCTCACCTTCCTGCCTAGCTATGTTATACTTCTCCTCAGACTCTGACAAGTTCTTCTGAGGATTGTTTTGACTCCATTGTAGTGATCTTTGTGCACGTGAGCATTTCTGTTGTTGCTGCTGTTAAGGCCAAAGGAAAAAGCAGAAGAAAAACATGAGATGTTTGCCTAATCTATAGGGGCAAAAACTCTTCAATTTTACACAGCATTAAAATTAATTCAATATTGATTTCAAAGTGCGCCATCTAAAAGGTCTTTTTTCACACCTACTAATATTGATCAGACATGTTTGGTTGCAAACATGAGAAAAAAATTGCTCAAAATCTAAATCATATTAGTTTTCAAAACTAATTAAAGATTTTGTTTAATGTAATATTTTGTTTCTTTAAAAAAAGATTTTATTCTTGCTACACTGAACCTCTTAATGGGGAAAAAGTTATGAATTTATAGACCTAATTAAATTATTTTAACAGAACTATGAATCTAGAGATTATTATTTTCTTTTTTTTTTTTTTTTTGTGGGTACCGGGGGGTCGACCTCAGGACCTCGCGCGCCAACAGGCACCCGTGCCGCTGAGCGATATCACCGGCCCCTTTTTCGTATGTGGGTTCCGGGAGTCGAACTCGGGCCCTCGCACTTGCAAGGCAGGCGCTTACGCCGCTGAGCCATCTCACCGGCCCCAGAGATTATTATTTCCAACTCTGATCTTCTGTAAAATTAAATGCATCTTTCAGTACTATGAATGGCAAAATTTCTTCACAATGTGTGCTGAAGCAGTGAAATGGCAGAAAACTTTACCCAATATCACCATATATACTAGTTACTTGATTTTTAATTGCTACTACTTGTAAGTGTAATGAGGTGAGGAAGAAATATTCGTATTTTGTTAGCTTTAAATCCATCTGCATTACCACTAATCATATTAATTACTTGGACACATGCCAGCTTATTTATGACTTTCAGGACGGAGCCATTATCTGATAAATAGGGGAAACATATTCTTCTTGTCATGGACGTCAGTACAAGGTTTTGATTAAAGAAGGCTGAGGATAATTTGCACAGAACAGCTACATGAAATCTATATTAGTTAGATAAAAATGATCTCTCCCTGAGTACTCCTAAATTCTATTTTGAAAATTAAAGATTTAAAAACTTTTTACCAAATATGCTTCCTGAATAAACTATATTTTACTTGGAATGATTTTTCCCAACTCCTGGTTCTCATTCAGCTCAATGATAAATCATCTACACTGATTTTTCTGTTTATTAAAAAAATATTGTATTGCTTAAATAATGAGTGCATAGAATATGTAAGTAAAATTTGTAAGGTTAAAAAAAGCAGTGTCTATGTGCTCAACAGCACCACAGGCCATAAGATATATTCTGAAGAATCTCCTTGTATACCCAACCCAATAAAATATACCTATCCTAAATATTATGTTAATCTTTCTATGTTTTTTTATAGTTTAATCACCAATGTATACAATGATAAATAATGAAATCTGCATAATTGCCTGTATTTTTCAAAGTTATTTCTTTTTCAGGAACAGCAATGTGAGTCTGTATTTTAACAGGGACTGTCCTACATCCTCCTACACTAAAGCCCAAGAATGGCTGGGAGAAGTGCTTATATGGCGGCTAAAGGCCTGTTTTAGTGAAGGATCAGGATGAAACTCTTCTGTGAATGTTGGGTGTGCAAGTAGGGGTCCAGATTCCTCCCTTCCTGATCCTAGCCACTCCAAGGTGCCCTCTCACTTCTTTAAAAAGGCAACAGTATCATCTGAAGTGGTGGGAGTGGGGGAGGCGCACAACCCTGCCAGTTTGGCTGCACTCATGTTGGAGTGGAGAATGGTGGCTTGATAGTCAGGGAGGCCATGGTTAGATATCCAGGGAGGACACTGAAGCAAGTTCCCCCAGTCCATTGGAGGGGCTGAAGAGGAGCAAAAGAAGACAAGGGAGAGGGATACACTGGAGGATGGTGGCGGAGCTGTGTCCCCCTCTCCAGCCAGCACAGGGAAAAATGAGAAAGTGAGACACTTCTTGTCTACCTGATTCTCCCCCGCCCCAGAGAGATTTCATCCTCCTTAATCTCAAGGGGAGCTGAAGGTGTGAAGCTCTGTCTTCTGTCACTGCTTTGAAGCTGATTTGCAGCAGGTGACCCTGCCTACTAGAGAATAACAGTCTCTTGCTGATTGCTCCAGTGATATGTGGGGCTCCGGCTCCTCTTTTGGAGACACCGATTGGAAGCCTTGCATCATTATCAACTTAATGTGGAATTTCTTTAGTCTGGAAAATACAAAGTAAATATATAGGTAGAATAATTATTACTAAAGGATTCTAGTAGAGCTTCCTTTCAGCTATTGCCATGGAGTTTTGTGCTGTTACATTTTGATAATCATCCATATTGGTGATCTGGATGTAGTTCATTTGTTTTCATTGTTGTGTAGTATTTTTTAACAATCACAATTTACATATTATTCTTCTGTCGGTAAACACTTGGACTATTTTTAGTTCTCCACTCTTGCAAATAATATTGTTGTAGACATTCTTATACATGAATACAGGTATCATACACATATACGGAAATGTTTATAGCTGCATGTGGTTAACAGTTCTAGGATACATATTCAGGATTAGGACTGCCGATAGATGAAGTTTGTCCTGGGAAATTTAATAGATTTTACCCATTTTTTCAAGTGACTATGCCAATTTACAATATGACAAATAGCAAGTGAAAATTTTCATTGCCACACATCAGTATGTCATCAATTGGCTTAATTTTGATTATCTGATAAGTCTGATAGCCCATGTCTTCTGGGTATGATATGTATTTCTATTTTTAATAATGAAGTTGCATATATTTTCATTTGTGAGCCATCTGTATTTCCTCATCTGGGCATACCTGTTCTTGTCTCTGTTTTACGTTCTCATCATTTCCATACACACTAGTAGGAAATTTAATGTATTGGCAGTACTAATTCTTGTGGTTGTATACATGTTGCAAGTATCTTGTTCAAACCTCATCTTCATGTGCTCTAAGACTGTCTTGTGTTTTAAAAAGTTTGAAAAGTTATGTTAGCTGGAAATGATAAAATGTGTAATTTGTTTTTTAAATGTCTGTATCTTGTTGAAGTATCTTTGCCACTCAAAAGTTTATGAAGATATTCTAACATCGCTTCTGAAAACTTCTGGAAATGTCTTTCATATTTGTGATCCTTTGTTCCTTTTGAGTAGAAATCCAGTTTGGCACACTGGTACACATCCATAATACAATGTATTCTGGAGGCTGAGGCAGAAGGGTCACAAATTCTAAGCCAGCCTGGTCAGCTTAGCTAGAACCCATCTCAAAATAAAATAAAATAAAAAATACAATACAAAATGCCAGGGATGTCTGTAAGTGGCAGATCATTTGCTTACAATGCAGGAGGTCCCGGGTATAATCCCCAGTACTGCAAAGGAAAATAAAAAGAAAATAAAAAAAAGAAAACAGTGTTGGCTTTGTATCCAGCTACACTACTGAATTTGGTTATTAAATCTAGAAATCTTTTGGTGGAGTTTTTGGGGTCTTCTATGTTGAATATCATGTCATCTGCAAATAATGATAATTTAACTTCTTCTTTTCCTATCCTTATTCCTATTATTGCTCTCTCTTGTCTAATTGCTCTGGCTAATGTTTCCGGAACTAAATTGTATAGGAGTGGTGATTGTGGACATCCTTGTCTTGTTCCTGATTTTAGAGTGAAAACTTTCAGTTTTTGTCTATTTAGTATGATGATGGCTGATGGTTTGTCACAAATGACTTTTGTCAGATTGAGATAAAGACCATCTATTCTAATTTTCTGTAAGGTTTTTTATCATGAGTGAATGTTGGACTCTGTCAAAAGTGTTTTCTGCATCTATTGAGATGATCATCTGATTTTTGTCTTTGGTTCTGTTGATACGGTGTATTACATTTATTTATTTGCATATGTTGAACTATCCCTTCATTCCTGGGATGAATCCTGCTTGGTCATGGAGTATATTCTTCCTGATGATTTGCTGCATTCTGTTTGCTAGTATCTTATTGAGGATTTTTGCATCTATGTTCATTAGAGAGGTTGGCCTGTAGTAGTCTTTTTTGGTTGGGTCCTTCTCTGGTTTTGGTATTAGGGTAATACTTGCCTCCAGGAATGAGTTAGGGAGTATTGCTTCCCTTTAAATTTCATTAAAGAGTTTGAGGAGTATTGGCATTAAATCTTCTCTAAGTTTCTTGAGGAATTCAGCAGTGAATCCATCAAGACCTGGGCTTTACTTTGTTGCTAAGTAAGACAATCCACAGAGTGGGAAAAAATTTTAGACAATTGTCCCTCAGACAAAGGACTTCTATCTAGAACATATAAAGAATTGAAAAAAATCAGACCCTCCTAAATTCAAAGACCCAATACAAAAATGGGCATCTGAGATGAATATACACTTCTCAGATGAAGAAATACAAATAGCAAATAAATGTATGAAAAAATGTTCAGCATCACTGGTCATTCAAGAAATGCAAGTTAAAACAACACTGAGATTTCATCTCACCCCAGAAAGAATGGCTATCATCAAAAAATCAACCAATAACAAATGCTGGCAAGGCTGTGAGGAAAAAGGAACACTTCTTCACTGTTGGGGGGAGTGTAGACTGATGCAACCACTGTGGAAATCAATGTGGAGATTCCTCAAAAAACTAGGATTGGAGGTCCCATTTGACCCAGCTATTCCCCTTCTGAGTATTTTCCCAGAAGAATTAAAAACATCGTACCACAGCAATATATGTGTACCCATGTCTATAGCAACACAGTTTGTAATAGCTAAATCTTGAAAACAACCCAAATGTCCATCAACTGAGGAATGGATAAAAAAGTTGTGGTATTTTTATCCAGCCATAAGGAATGATAAACTTGAGACTTTTGTAGGTAAATGGATGCAACTTGAGACCATACTCATAAATGAAATGAATGAGACTCGCATGTATAAACATCATATTGTTCCCCCTGGTGTAAGAAAGTGAAAAATTAAATAAGGTCTAAAATGTACAATAGATATTGTGAAATGGGAAGAAATTTTTCAAAAGGAAAAAGGAACTAGGATGGGTGAAAGGGGAAAGGACAGTAGGGAAAAGGGAAAATATGCAAGTGAGTTATACTGTTAGTGTCTCTTAGTTCATTAAAAAGGAAGGTTTGTGCTAATATCAATTAGAGACATTTTTATGCCCATATCTTGTACCCTGAGCAACTACTTTAAAGACAACAACATGTAATGTATTAACTATTGTTATTCTATTATTTTGTTTTGAAATTTTGTTTTACCTTTTCTCCATAAAAGAAAAAATAGAAAAAAGGAAGGAAGAAAAGAAGGAAGGAAGGAAGGAAGGAAAAAACAAAGAAACAAAGGGCCGGTGAGATAGCTCAGCGGCATAAGCACCTGCCTGGCAAGCGCGAGGTCCTGAGTTCGACTCCCGGTACCCACATACAAAGAAATGGCCAGTGATATCACTCAGCAGCACGGGCGCCTGCTGGCACACGAGGTCTTGAGGTCAACCCCCGGTACCCACAAAAAAAAGAAAAAGAAAGAAAGGAAGAAGGAAGGAAGGAAGGAAAAGAAAGAAAGAAAGAAAGAAAGAAAGAAAGGGAGAGAGAGAGAAAGAAAGAGAACCTAAATGGTCATTTCCCCCACTAACTTGCAGGTCTGCTTTCAGATTTCTTATTTTCATGGTTTTGTGTCTCATTGTTATTATGTTCTAGTGTCCTGCTTTTCAATCTGTGTCTTTTTTTTCTTTTTCTTTTTCTTTTTCTTTGCGGGTGGGGCTGGCCCTCACTATTTGATTCAGGCTGACCTTGCACTCATTATATAGCCCCAGCTGGCCTCAAACTTGCAGTGATCCTCCTGCCTCAGCGTCCCAAGGGCTGCGATTACAGGCATGTGTGGCCATATCTGGTGTAATCTGTGTCCTTTCTTAAATAGGACTTCATAATAAGTCCTGGTAACCGCAGTGTAAATTTTACATTTCTTTCTATTTCAAGAATATCTTACTGAGATTTTACTATTGTCCCTTTTATGTGTAGTTTTATATCTGTATTTTTAGAGACAGTACAGAGATCTGTTCAAATTTTAATTGGAACTTCAGTGACTCTATAGAGCAATTTATATGTTGAATTGTCTTTTTTTGTTTGTGTGGTACTGGGGATTGAACCCAAAACCTTCACACTGAACTATATCTCCAGCCCTTTTTAATTATTTGTTTTTTAATTTTGAGACAAAGTGTCAATAAATCATTAAGTTGCCCAGGCTGGTCTCAACCTTACAATACTCCTGCCTTAGCCTTCCAAAGTGCTGAGATTATAGGATTCACAACCACACCCAGCTATGAACTATCTTCTTTTGTTTTGTTTTGTTTTTTGGGTTTTTTTTGTTTTTGTTTTTGGTACCAGGAATTGAACTCACAACCTCACAATTTCCAGGCAGGCACTGTGCCGCTAAGCTATATCCCTGGCCCTGAACTATTTTCTTTATACTAGATTTCCTTTCCAAGAGAATGGTTTACTTCTCTGTCTTTATAGAAATTTTGGTGCCTTTAAATCATGTACCATTTTAAATTATACTGTTCTTGCACACTCCTTATTAGATGATTGTTAAGTAACAGTATTTTTAACAATTATACATGTCATTTAATTAAATGTATTTCTTTCTGATTGTTGCAAATAAAAACATTTGTCTTTTAACTTTTATTTTTGGTTTAATAAACATGATAAACTATTTGATTAGCTCTAATTATAATTTGGTAGACTTGAGGCTTATATATGGAAATTTAGTTTCCCCTTTCATAACCTTTTAAAAAACTGTTTTATTGTAGTATAATTCATATATCATAATATATATCTGTTAGCATATATAGTTCAGTGTTTTAAAATATATTTGCACAACTCTATAACCACTGTTACTACCTTATTTTAGTAATTTTTATCACCCTGTAAAGAAACTGTATATGTTAGCAGTAATGCCTATTCCCAAATCCCTCTATTTTAGGCAATCAGCTACTTTCTGCTTCTACAAATCTACTTATTCTGGATATTTCATTTAAATGGAAACAACTGATATGCAGCATTTATTTATTTATTTATTTATTTATTTATTTATTGTGTTTTGCTTCTTTCACTTAATATGGTGGTTTCAAATTTCATACATACTGAAGCATCTATTTGAACTTCATTCCTTTTTAGTGTCGAATGATACTCCATTGCATAGATACACAGTATTTTTCTTTATGCATTCATCAACTCATGAATAATTGTGTTTGTTTCCATTTTTTACCTTTTATAAATAGTGTTGCCCTGAATATTCATGTACAACAATTTTTGTTGACACGTTATCATTTCTCTTGAGTACAGCCCAAGGAATGGAATTCTTGGATTTATGGTGATTCTGTGTTTAGCATTTTGAAAAACTGCTGGACTATTTTAAATGTGGATGTGCCATTTTAAAGATTTCTTTCCCATTGTAACTTCACATATGTCTCCTGCTTTGCTCTTTCTTGCTTTTCCTTCTGGTATTCAATTACATATATGCTACAAATTTTGAAATTATCTTACATTTTTGAAATTCTGTTCTGTTTATTTTATCTTTGCATTTCAGTATGGGAAGTTCCCTCTTACACATCTTCACACTCACTGATTCTTCTTTTGGCTATGTCTAGTCTACTGATGAGTGCATTAAGGACATTTTTTATTTCTGGCTAGCTTTTGTGGATTCATGCATTTTCTTTTGACTTTTCCTTTGTGTGTATGTATTTCTGCTTGCACTGCTCTTTTGTTCTTGCATGATCTTTTCTCCCCTAGAGCCCTTGATGTCCTTATCAGAATTAGTTTGATGCTAGTTGGGCATGTTATATTGTGCGTTAGGACTGAGGTAAGTAGGCTGAGGTAAGGTGAACTGCTGTTAATGTTCCTTGGGGCTATAGGTACCATAGTTTTGAAATTTCACCAGTTTCCTTGTTTCTGCCTCCTTTCATGATTTTGAGTTCCTTTAAATACTTCTCCTCTGAGAGAGTCTGTGTCTTTTAACTCTTAGTTTGAATCCACTATTACTTTGCCAGAGCCTTGTTGATGTAGTAAGGTGTGAAAAGAGTTCTGTAATCTTCCAATTCAGCCATTAGTCTTTGAATTGACCTATGTCTTTGAGCTGTGACCTTAACATCATTTTCCCCAGTACTATGGTTTATTCCTCTCTGTCCTCCTGACTCTCTTTTCCCTGACTCCAACATAATAACCTAGTTCGTCGAACCCCTGACTTCTGTTGACTTTCTTTTCCCTCCCTTTCTGAGAGAGAAAGGCTGGACAAGGCTGAAGTGGGAGGAAATCTCTCCCCTTCATTGAGATAAGGCTCTGGAAACACTCTGCGAGTAGACCTCTAGTATTATGGAGAAGGCTGTGACCATACTCCACTGCTGTTCTTCACTTCTCTGTACCTGAGCTTCCAGGAAATCTTTTGCAGATACTATAAGAAACTGGAGGGCTTTCCAAGTGTAAAACACCTGAAGGTGTGAGAGTCTCAAAGACCACAGCCCTGACAGATGCTCAATCTCATGCTAATCCATACACTCTCCAGAAGCTCATAAAGTTACATTATAAAAGCAAACAATTCAATTAAAAACTAGCAAAGGACTTAAATAGATATTTCTCCACAGAAGAGATACAGATGGTCAATAAACAATGAGAGATGCCCAATATCACTAACCACATACATTTCTTATCAAAACAAACAAACAAAAAAACAGGAAAAAGATAGAGAAATAGAAGGAAAAGGGGGAAGGGAGAGACAAGGAGGAAAGGAGAGAGGGAGGGAGAGAGGAAAGATGGAAGGAAGGAAGGAAGAAGGGAAGAAGGAAATAAGGAAAAGGTAGGAAATAGGAGGTCTTGATGATGATATAGAGAAACTGGTTATTGGAACTTTTGTGCAACACTTGTGGAAATGTAAAATGGTCCAGCCTCTAGGAAAACAATATGGCAGTTCCTCAAAAAATTAAATATAGATTTACCGTATGATCCAGAAATTCTACTTCTGGGACATACACTCAAAACAACTGAAAGCAAGAACTGAAACAGGTATTTGTACAGAAATGTGGATAGTAACATTTTTCATAATAGCCAAAGATGTTATTTCTATTTTTCTGACAATTTTTTAAAATTGTCATTTATGTGACCTTACTAGTTTACAGTTATAGTGGTTTCCATTCTCAGTTCTTTCTCTCTCAATTTGCCTCTCTTTCCAGATTTCAGGATTTTTGTTTGCCCTGGGATCTCAGTTTTTTGATAAGTCCAAAACATAAATTATTTTTATTCAGTTTGTTCAGCTTTATCATGTATGCAGATGAGTGACAACTTACAAGTTCTTCACATGTCTGGGATGAAGTGCTATATTCTCACCAATGATGCATAAGGGTTTCAGTTTTTCCACACCCTTGTCCTTTCAGTATCTTAAGCCCTGTTTCTCCTCCATCATACTATAATGATTAAGGTATCCATTGTAATATAAATGGCAGAACAATATTGAGTTATAGTTGGTATAAAGAGAAAAATGTTCAATATTTCACCACTATATATATTTACTATATTTCTGAGAAGGTGTCACACTTAGATAATCATTTTATTTCTTTTTATTTTTTATTTTTTTTTTTTTTTTTTGTGGGTACCAGGGGTTGACCTCAGGACCTCGCGTGCCAGCAGGCGCCTGTTCTGCTGAGTGATATCACTGGCCCTTTTTTTGTATGTGGGTTCCAGGAGTCGAACTCGGGCCCTCGCACTTGCCAGGCAGGTGCTTATGCCGCTGAGCCATCTCACTGGCCCAGATAATCATTTTAGAATGATAGATCTCATGAAAAGATTTTCTCTCTCATGCCAAACTACTTACTCCAAATATCAATTATCCTATGGGTTGATTTTAAAAAGTAAGATTTTAAATCTAAGATTTTAAATCTAAAATTTTATGAAATTAAGAAAGTTTTTACAAGTTTAATCACACAAGAATACATAGATTTAGGATTTTTTGGCCCTAATGCTTTTGAAATAGTTTTTGCTAACAGTGCAGGATTTTAAAACGAGACAGTCTTTTCTCATTTATTTAATGCTTTCATATCCATTTCATATCCATTGAAAACTTTTTTAAAGTTTATAGCCATGATTATGCAAAAAAATCCAATGTATGGAAAAAGAAAAAGTTGCTTTATTAAATATTTCACAAGAAAAACCCATTCTCATAACATAAAGGAGATATATAAAAAGATTTAAAATTTGGCTAGACTTTAATTGTGTGTTGATTTATTTTGCCATTTGGGTAGATTCCTTTACAACTATAATCTTTACCAAGGTAGTTAACAGTTTTAGCCACATAAATTTTCATTTATAAAATTGTAGCCCCATTACTCAAGGTATTGTATTTTTTTTAAAAAGATGATTGTGAAACTACACAACCAGATTAGAAGCAATATAAACCAAATTGGTTTTATTAAATTGCCTTACTAGCTCATACTAATATGGTAAATTACTAGTTTATTAGATTATTTCATTGTAGTGCCCAATTCACCACTGCAATTTACCAGTTCTATTTCCTCTACTCTGGAGCATTTTCATCTTAATGGGTTTAGCTTTAAGGTAAATTGAACTCCTAATCCAATCTTCCTTTTAAAACAGGCTTCTCCTCGACTGACTTTATTTTACACTTTTAACACTGTTCACTGGATGTTTACATTTTAAATTTTTAGGCAGAAAAGATTAATAATGTCCAAAGTATTATTGGCACATCATTTTCTTTTTTCTATGGATGATTAAATAGCTAGGAATTAAAACTCATTACATCCTCTCCAAAATAACAGCAGCTGAGTGGAAATAAAAACAATTCCCAGTAAAGAGTGACATAATATTATATAATCAGTAAGTAAATCTTGGCTATATAGTGAGTTTTGTGATACATTAGCTAACAAAAAATTCAATAATGGATGAGGTGTTCATAGCTTAATATTTTAATAAGACAACTTTTATACTGCCTTATATTGATTCAGATTTTCTTTGTGTATGAATGTTGGAAATTAAATTTAATGAAACATTTCAAAGTGAAAATAGTTTATATAGCAAATACAATATGAATAATTTTTGTAGAGAATGATAATATCTACAAATGAAAAGTTAAACAAAAGATATTCTAACAGAAGATCTTTACCATACTTAAAGTTTTCCCAATGTGTTTTATTTCTGTTTTTGTTTCTGGACCTTGAGATATGGGTATTATGGAGCAAAAAAAGAAAAAAAATCATAAGAGAATAGTTGAAAATAAAATGTTATCGGGGGAAATATTGGATTTTCAATGGGTCAAATATACCTTATGTATGTAATATATAACATCAGTCAATATTAAATTATCTCTCTGTACTTAAAACTATGATAATTGATATGTGAATGAACAAGTCTTTGGAATAGAAGAGAAAACGGAAGCAAATGTAAAAGCAAATAGAAATTTTGTAAATGATTAAGTTGACATACTAAATCATTAGAACAAAAATAATTTAATAGTGTTATGACAACTGAAAGCCATTTGTAAAAATATATATTTGAATTAATTTCTTATGCAGTATTAGTCAAGGTTCTGAAGAGAGACAGACCAATTAGATATAGACATATAAAATAGATATAGACAATATAAATATAGGTATGCACATAGACATATATATAGATATTACACGACAATGAATTTATTAGGAGAATTGGTTTGCACAGTTGTGGAGGCTGAGAGGTCCCATGCAGGCCATCTGCAAGCTGGAAGCCTGAGATGCCCATACTCTGGCTCAGTCTAAGTCCGAAAGGCCTAAGAAGCAGCAAAACCCAGTTGTAACTCTGAGTCCAAGGCTAAAACCCTCAGAACCCAGAAGTGGGGAAATGGGTGTTGGTGTAAGTCTTGGAGTCCAAAGGCCAGGGATCCTGACCTCTAAATCCAAGGAAAGTGGGGGAAAAGTGTATCTAAGCTCCTAGAGACGGAGAGACACATTCACTTTTTCTCTTTGTTTTATCTGGCCCTCCAGCTAATGGGATGGTGCTCTTCCACACCGATGGCATAGCTTACCTAATCCAAGTAGTCCACTGAGAGTCACACACTAGTCTCTACTGGAAACACCCTCATGCACAAGCCCAAATATAGTGCTTTACCAAGTTTCTAAGTATTCCATAATTTAGTCAAGGGGATTCCTGAAATTAACCATAGCACATCCTATAAGTAGGAATAAACTCTGAATGGGTTATAGATCTAAACGCAAAATATGAACATTAGCGCCAGAGGAAAGTGTTGGTGAAAGGCTGTATGACAAGGTTATTGGGAGAGATTTTCTTAAAATCTAGACTTAATAAAAATGATTAATAAATCCCCTCACACGAATGGCAAACTTTGCATGAAATAAGTAAAAAGTTCCATGAGGAAATTTAAAAGGAAAATGACAAGTTACAAAAAATATTTGTCACATACTGCAGAAAGGGTTTTTAGTACTGAAATCTGTTCATAAATAGTTCATCTCAATGAAAAGAGTCAAGGATCATTGAAGAAATGACTTAATCCAGTGCTGCCCTCCAAAAAAAGAAAATAGTGCATACTGTTACTCAAACATCTTGTAACAGAGAGCATGGAAGTACTCAAAAAATATGAATAAATCAAAATGACACAAGCCTCAGCTTAAAGAGGCTTTCATGGCCAAATCTGAGATGATTGGAGCATTGATATTTTTTAAGACAGTGACAAGTTGAATAAAAGAAAAATCCATAAATACACACTTGCACTATATATATATATATAGATATATAGATATATATAGATATATATATATATGAATGTGAATATACAGAACACGGGAGAAGGGAAATATCTTCCTTACAGAGAAATATTAAGTAATAAATGAAAATGGAATTATAGTGCTATACAAATTAATTTTCAACACCATGGTGATAAATGTTTCAGGAAAGACTCATCAATGATGTTAGAACTATTGTGTGGAAAGTTTGATGAGGAGCAGGCTCTATGCACTGATTCTAAATATCTCTAAACAGACTAATTATTAATTTCACACCAAAAAGTGGGAACTTGCCAATGGAGACCTGGCAGAGCTCCCTTAATCAAGTGAAAGAAATTTAACATCAATAATATTACTACCTTGTGCCTCCTGATACGATACACAAGTCCATTCTATTGATTTCTCTGGCCTGAAAAATGAAGGCAAAAAGAAAGTCTTCAAGGCCTTTAAATCAAATCAGATCAGAAAACCAATCTTAAAAAATTAATTCCAAATAACCCAGATCTTAATAAACCTTTCTTTAAGGGTCTCTTGGCCTGGAACCACTTCCTGCTTTCACTTCAGTATCAGAGTGTGACCAGGGAAGCACCAGCACTACGTGGTATGGGAGGATAGATTTCTGTGAACAGCCTTGAGTTGCTAAAGCAGATGAATGGCAGTTGGGAAGAAATGCCAGGTATGAAGCAAAAGAAAGTGAAGACACAGTGGAATCCGTAAACTCAAACAGGTCCCATAAGGGCCGAGCAAGCCCCACATCAGCCTTTCATGCTCTGACCTTCAGGATGCATGTGGCCTTCAGACAGCCCACTGTCTTGGAGCTGTAGGATTGGAAACACTGAAGAAGAAGCGCGGACCTGGCTGCTGCCCCCACCGACTGGTGCACCAAGTTAACAGCGGTATGCGTGAGCCCCAACAGGGCCTGACAACCCACACTGACCTGCACAGTGTGATGCCACCGTTGCCTCCCTTCCAACTTCCAAATAACATGCAGAATTTCTCCTGTGGCCAACTTAACTCAGAACCAAACAGGGAATAGAGTTCTAGGAAAAGCAGCTTCAGTATAAGTAAGTTGATCCAATATAATAATTTCACAGCACTATCCTCAGAGAAATGAATAGGGTAAAGGTGGGGAAATGGTGGAATAAGGTGGTTTGACCTCAAAGGCTCTACTTCATTAAGTTTAGCCACCAGTCAATGAGTAAAATGATATGGTGTGCACAGATGAGTAATGGCTGTATCTATTTCATTTCACCTGCTTTCTCTGAAGTATCGTTAAGTTTGTTGATTCTCTTGAAGCACACATAGACAAGGTAGGTTTTTCCAAAACTTTATTTTCCAATACTTGAAATTAAAGACTCATTAAGAGATGTAGGAATGTAAAAACAAAACATAACCAAAATAAGAAATGCAATAATATATAAGTGGTTAAGGGCAAGGTCTCTGAACCAGATTTTCTGGTCATGAAATGCAGCTGCCCTGCCTGTAAAATGGAATGCCCACTTCCATTTTACATCCATCAATTACTTTTAAATTTAAATTTGTATTATTGTGATATGCTACTTCCTGAGACAGAGCTTCTAACACCCTTATACTTCAGGGTGTTAGGACAATCTTTTGTTCTAGTATTTGGTTTGATACTGGTTCCTGACCCACAGCATCCTTTGTAATTTCCTGAGTGATATGGCTGACACAGAGCTCCTAAACCCCTTGAAATGTCCTAGGTGACAGGAACAACTTTTGCTCTAGTGAGATGAGTCTTGATGAGCTTCTGTATAGCCTCAGGATAGGACTTAGTTGTCAGGGGAACTAATGTTGTGATTAGATGAGTGGCACCTTCAGCCTCACCCTCACCCTAAGTGAAGGGAGAGAGCCTGAAAGTCAAGTTAGACAGCAATGGCAAATGACATAATCTTTCATGTCCATGTAGTAGAAATTCCTTAAAAACTCAGAAGAACAGGGTTCAGAGAGCTTCTAGATTGCCAAACGCCTGGAAGTTCCTGGAGAAGTAATGGAAGCTCTGTACCTTTTCCCACGTACCTTGCCAATTGCTTTACTTTATGTATTCTTTCTCATAACTTTGATAATGCAATAAACTGGTAAGTGTGTCCCTGAGTTCTGTAAGCCATGCAGCAAAATTAGCAATATCCAGAGGAGAGGGTTGTGGGGAACCCAAGGTATCAGCACTGGTACCAGGGAATCAGAAGTGTAAGTGACTACCTGCTACTTGTAACTACCATCTGCAGTAAGGCAAGCTTGTTGGAATGAGCCCTTAACTTGTGGTATCTGACTTAATCTCTAAGTAGAGAGCATCAGAATTTGGTTAAATTTCAGGATACCTCATTGAAGTCCACTGGAGGATTAGTTGTTGGTGGGGAAAAATCCACACACATTTTAGTGACAAAAAGTGAAGAGTTCTGTGCCAAGTATTGAATTAAATGCAACAATAGGAAAGAAAAATTTTCAAATCAAAATTATGAAGTGGCATTTTATAATTTAATATTGAGTTTTTCTTACACTAAACTACTTGACAAACTTTTGAAGTCCACTCTAGATATTGAGTATATGTGATTTTAGTATTCATGTTTGACACATGAGTCAAAAATCAAAGTGAAATTTAAAGCTTTTAAAAATTTTATTACAGTAAAAGAACTACTGTCATTAATCTCCCTCAAAATATGTGCCATTGCTTTGAACACACTTAACTCTGTCTTTCTTGCTACCTTCTGAGGTAGTTCTGGAAGTCCCCTTGGTTGACTCTATGTCCTGAATAGATTAAAAATGTTTACCTTTCATGATCATTTTGACTTTGTGAAAAGCCAGAAGTTGCATGGTGCTAGATTCAGCAAATAAGGTGGATGAGGACACACTATATGTTTCCATTAGCCTCCCTTTCCTGTGGATGACATTCAGCAGCAGAGTTCACCATATTTTTGTCGCACCTCATGAAGCCACTCACAAAAGAGAACTTCCAGAACTGCTTCAGAAAGTGACAAGAAGATGGGGTAAGTGTGTTCAAAGCAAAGGGAGTACTTTGAGGGGGGTGGCAGTGTGTCTTTTATGATATTAAATATTTTAAAAACATTCACTATATATTTTCTTCATACACCGTATTCATAATTTTGTTTGCTAAGTCAAAATCATATATTAGTGTATTTAGCTGTGATATATTACATTCGGATCATAATATGTCATATGTATTTGGTGTTTGTTTTGTCTCACTATTCCAGGAATATTTCAAAAAGAAAATATTTACATGGGAAGATTTTTATTTAGCTAATCTGGATGATGCAATAATTATGTATTTGGGTATCTTTTTTAAAAGAAGAAACCAAAGCCTCTTATTTTCAAATGATAGCTAAGGGTAGTGTACAATAAATTAATAATGGCATTCATTAGGAGGGAAAGACACAAAGTGGATATAGGATTGAAGTAGAACTCCAAATTTTACAAAAAATATTTGTACATCATGTATATAATTCAAATATATAATGATAGCAATTAAAATTTAAAATCAAAATGTGTGGGCTGGGTTACAGTTCAGTGACAGGGTGCATGTTTAGCGTCCCTGGCTTGATCTCCAGCACTCACACCTCCCCAGTTTTTTTTAAATGCGATATGGAGAAGTACAGATACCAGAAAATATAAATTGGTATTGAAATATTTTTTAAAACTAGCAAATGTTTTGACATTAGATTTATTCTCTTTTCATTTTGTTTCTTCATTGTGACAATAGTTTTCACTGAAATATCGGTAGATTCATTTAATGTTCCTCTTGAGTCTTATGACACAAACTTAGGAATCAGTAAAAAAAAATGCAGCTGTGAAACTGAGTTGATATTTTCTGTATTAAAAAAACTAAAATTCAAAGTCTGTCACTGCCTCTTAATTAATTATATCCCATCATCTCTTGGCACCTTGTTCTGATGTTTTGTCCCATTCTTGCCCTTCCCTTTGTCTTTTTCATTAATTGTCAGAAACATGTTGCCTCATGGTTATGCTTACATTTATTTTTCTTCAGTTCCTACATCTACAAAAATCATGGTATTCTACTCAAACAGGTCTGTAATACTGATATCAATTTGTTGTTCATTTCCTTGATGCCCTTTCAATTTCCCTTATCATTTATTTCCTAATCATTGTCTACTTTTACTCTCTAAAAGTTTCTTTCACTTACTTTTAAAATACTTAAAAATATAAAATATTGATTTGTATTTATTGTATGTTTATTTATAAATGTAAAAATTTTTAAAACATTAAACCCTTTTTCAGAGCTTGCTCTTACATGCCTTCTCACCTCAAAATACGGCATATACATATTTCTAATCTCAAACAACTGGGTACATCCCCTCTTGTTAATCAATTCACAACCTCTGTGGTCCAGGATTTGCAACCTGAATGCTATCAGTATTTCATTCTCCATTGTTCCTTACTCACACTTGTCTTCAATCTTATGTTGCTTTATAATTAGAATTATGTATAATCTTTTCTTTCACTTTTTCTAGCAAGCTCCTTGTAATTGAATTGTATGCTTACCATTCTTTTCACTAAAAAATCTTCTATTAAGATTTTTTTCTTTATAGTAAGAGTTGAAAGCACATTTAATAATGCATGAACAATAAAAATATATCTTCAGCTCAGACCTCCTTTTTTATTTACAAACTCACATATCCTGTTTCACATTTCAACTTGATTGTCTAATATCCAAAACTTTACTTAAAGAAGCAGAAATATTGATCCGCGCTCTCGAAGCTGCTCAAAAAGATTGAAAACCTGAAAATCTCAGTAAGCAGTGTCAAAATGCCTGGAATGACTAATGGACAACACACAGCCCCATGTCTCACACCTAGAATATATATATGTAAGTGAGGATACAGCAATGATTGCAGCCCCTCGCTAACATGCTACCTGAGTCGTCTGCACAGCAAATATTTTTCCATTCCTACAAATTTGAGATTCGTCAAGTTCTTGTGATTAACAGAGATTCTCAGGAGGGGAGAAACTTCTGTCCGGGGACAAAGTGAGGGTGTTGCTGGCCTGCAAACTGTGTTGATAAACTGAGCGTCTACACTCCTCTTGCCAATGTTCTTGGCTATAGTTTTAGCCCAGATCTGCGTGGTCAGCTATCACAGGAAGTGAGGGTTAATAGGATGCTTTCAAATAAAGTCCACAAGCTTTGTGTCTAGGCATTCCTTTGATGATTTCTCATCCTAAGTGCTTCTGTGACATTTAACCAAAGTGAATGTGAGTTTACCTGGGGTTAACAGGCCTCTGTGATTCATTATTAGACTCTTACCTCCTGTGGCCCTAGAGCTGCTCCTAAGCCAGGATGGAGAGCGCAGGCTGACACCAAGGTTATGTAGCTACAAAAACCCTTTCCGTCACATTGGTGCTATGGACAGGGCTTTGTGGTATCCTAAAGACTCCTCAGAATTATCTATTCAACAAGAGGCCACAACTAAGAGAAATGTCCTGTTCTAGAATGTCTCCAGAGAGTATTATATCACTCCTGAATTGATTTACAGTGTGGAACATGTTAAAGAGAATGAATTTGAATTTATGACCAGATAAGTGGATGCATGCTCAGGTCCAGAATATAATAACTTGAAATTACATCTTCTACCTGTTTGTAAAAGGAGAAAGTATAAAAATAGTTATGGGCACAGAGATGATGTTATCCTCTTTAAGTTGTGCCCGTAATTATCAGTTCATAGAAGAAATATTGCCAGAGGAAATAGAGAATGAAGCAAAAAGAAGAAAATTAAGGGAAAAAGGAGAGCTCAGGAGGGATTGGAGGGATGCCAAGAATTATAAAGGACTTGAACAGATAAAACATCTTTTTATATCACAAATATACCACCCAGTTTCTCATGGACAAGAAACATGTGGCACATTCTCAATTCTAAGCGAGAGAGAATAGCAAAGTTGTGCTCTGTTTACCACCATGTACTTGGGGAGTCTCAAGGCACTAAGTGGTCCTGGCCAGTTCAGAAAAATATTTCCCAAGGAAACAGTATGCCAGAAGTAGAGAAAGGGACTTCTTGGGTCAGTGAGAAAATGGGTACAGTTACCTAGAAGTGCAGAAGAGAAAACAGAACAACAGAAAAACATCCAGGGAACTTTTAAGGAGGCAGGTAGAAGCTTCCTGTATCAACGAGATGGTTTATTTCATCGCTAGTGCCTATACACAGATAGCCTTGGCCTCAGTTCTCAACACATCAAATCGGGAATGCCATAAAGGTCCGAACTATAAAATTTGCTAGTTTACACCCAATTAAAATTTATAAAGCAATAGCTTCACTTCCGGGGGTTGTCACTGCCAGCGCTTAATCAATATGTTGAAGAGGGGGAAGAAAAGAAAAGGACCAAGATGACCGCAGGTCCGCTGACCCCTGAAAGAGCAACAATAAGGGCTGGGACATACGACTAAGAGCTTGATAATTTCTATTTTTCATTTAAAAATTTATTTAATTTTTAGTACTAATTATTATTTATATTTAGATGTTTCATCTATTTTACTGTTCCCATTTTAAATCACATTTAACACCTCTCTTTTTTACTTGTTTTTGATTAATTAATGTCTCTTTTCCTCTATATAGGCCAATTATTTTTATAATTATTCATTTGGTTGAAAATTACACGCTTATTCTGCCTCTTTTTCTATGACTTATTCTAACACATAAGCATAAAGTGTTGAATGAGGGCTAAAGCTAGTTACTGTATTTATCCGTCTTCCAAATACACAAATACATTATAGTTCTTTAACCTGCATATTCTTCTCTTCCAGCAATCTATTTCCACATGGTTTCTCCTGAATGTTATTCTGTATTACTCTTTTTTTTTGTGGGTACCAGGGGTCAAGGTCAGGACCTCGCGTGCCAGCAGCTGCCCATGCTGCTGGGCGTTACCACCAGCCCTTTTCTCGTATGTGGGTACCAGGAGTCGAACTCAGGACCTCGCGCTTGCCAGGCAGGCGCTTATGCCACTGAGCTATCTCACCGGCCCCTGTACTACTCTTTCATTATATAGCACAATTCAAATGATTGTTTGGGTTTACCTACAAATTTGCCACTATTTTTATGTGCTTTCTTTTCTGCAGTTTACACTTTCAAAACAGGAATCCATTTGTCTGAAATATCTTAGTGAGATTTCCATTGATAGTAACTTTTCCAAGATTTTGTTTTGCTGAAAATGTCAGGGTAATTCTCAGAAAATAATGTAATAAGACCAAATTAAAAGTTCAGAGTTATATTTGCTTAGAGTAATTATTAGATCACAAGATTTGCTTTATTGTACTGATGACTTAGGAGTCAGTCTAATGCCCATTGTTTTATAGATAATCTACATTTTCACTTTGTTATTATTTGTGTTCAATTATTTGTGTTTTCTACTCTGTATTTACACTATAATATATTGAGGAATGCATTTTATCCATTGTGAGTACAGTTTCCAACATTTGTGGCAAATTCTCTCATGTAATCTTTTTCAGCGTGTTATGCCTTCCCAGTGTTCTGCATTCCTGACCTTCTAAAACTCTGATGCAGATCAGATATTCTCTTTTACTCGACATACAATTAATCCCTCATTCTGTCATTTTCAAAAACCATTTCTCTGTGGAAAATATTCTGGACAACTTCTTTGAAACTTTCTTCTAGTCTTTCAATTCTTTTTGGATATGTTTAATCTGCATTTTAATACACTCTGTATTTTTATGTAAATAATATATGTTAAAATATGTATGTTAACTTACATGTTTATATAATTGTATAATTACTTTTAATTACAATTCTTATAGCTACTAGTTACCAGATGATTCTTAAAGGCTTATGCTGCATTATTTAAACCTATCATCATAATAGTCATAAAATAGAGTTAGTCCCATTTAAAATAGTAACAAAGAAGATTAAATGTTTAAGAATATATAACAGAACATATACCACTTACATGAGGAAAATTAGAACAGTCGTAAGTGAGACAAAGTTACAATTAGTTGTATGGTCATAAAGACACCCCTTCAATAGCATATCTCAATCTCATAAAACATAATTTTCTTTTGATAATTTAAGAATTTAACAGATTTCAATTTAAAAGCGCAAAACGCTTCTAATATTGAATGAAGATAAATCCATGATAAAATTCATATAGGAAAACAAGTCTCCAAGAATACTTAGGGGCTGTATAGTCTCCTGAGTTTTACCTCCAGGCACTCTGCCTGGCTCTCGCTGTGAAAATTAGTCTAATTATGCTTTCAGCATGGGGAGCAAAAAGAAACCATTTGGAGTATATCCAAAATATTCCCCTCTCTTTATCACATTCTTCACTCAGAGGAAAATAGTTTGCCAGTACCTACTGAATAGGATTTTACTCTAGGCACTGTATCCTTAAAGTGGGGAAGGGAAATATCCAATTTAGGGTCACTGAAAGACTGAAACCTAATCATGGGACTATAGATTGCCTCCACAGCCCACACTTCCACACCACATCCATCAGGAGAAAAAAATGTATATCTATATCTATCTATCTATCTATCTATCTATCTATCTATCTATCTATAGATATAGATATAGATATAGATATAGATATAGATATGAATTGCAGTTAAAGAAACTTCAGCCTTCAAGTTCTATTAAAAAATTCTCCA
Organism: Erethizon dorsatum; assembly: GCA_028451465.1. Lineage (NCBI taxonomy): Eukaryota > Metazoa > Chordata > Mammalia > Rodentia > Erethizontidae > Erethizon > Erethizon dorsatum. The sequence continues at coordinate 133,886,952 of CM051823.1, read as the reverse complement.
GGAAAACCAGAAAACAAGGATGCTAGAAGAAATTTTAGCCTCAGACACTACAGCTACAGCAAACATTAAACACAAGTACTCTGAGCGAGATAAAAATAACGCCTTATGATACAGACAAATCTACCTCAATTCTTTTTACTAATACATCATATCTGGCTTTCAGGGAAAGGTTCCAAGGCATTCTAACTGGGAATTAGCACAATCTGAAGAGACAATGCAAGCAGCAGGACCTGACTCAGGAATGGCAGATTCTGGAATTAGGAGACTAGGAGTTTAAAATAATTTTGATTGGTATGCTAAAGGCTATAATGGAAAGAGTGGATAACATGTCAAAACAGATAGGTAATGTAAACAAAGAGATGTAAACTCAAAAACCAGAAAGAAACGCTAGAAACCAGAAACATTGCTGCAGAAATGGTGAATGTCTGTGATGAGCTCATTGATAGACTGGACATGGTTGAAAAAATAAGCAATAAGCTTGAGAAAATGTCCCTATGAACTTCCAACAGTGAAATACAAAATAAAAAAGAATGCAAAACTGGGACAGAATATTTATGAACAAGGGAGCAATTACAAAAGATGTAACATATGCAAAATGAGAATACTAAAAGGGAAGAAAAAAAAGAACTTTTGGAAGTAAAAATGGCAGAGAATTTTCCAAAATTATTGTCAGTCATCAATTCACAGATACAGGAAATTCAAAGAACACAAAGGAAAATACACATCAAAAACTCTTTACCTAAATATATGATATTCAAACTGAAGAACATGAGAAACAAAGAGAAAATGTTGAAGTTATATCAGGGTAGATGGGGGGAGGAAACCACCATATCTATAGGGAAACAAGGATAAGGATTACATTAGACTTTTCTTCAGAAACCATGCAAGAGAAAAGAGAGTAAAATAAAATCTTGAAAAAAATCTCCAGTATAAAAGTCAAAAGAGGCCCGGTGAGATAGCTCAGGGGCATAAGCACCTGCCTGGCAAGTGCGAGGTCCTGAGTTTGACTCCCAGAACCCACATAAAGGAAAAAAGGGCCGGTTATATCGCTCAGCGGCACAAGCGCCTGCTGGCAAGTGTGAGGTCCTGAGGTTGACTCCCGGTACCCACATAAAATAAATAAATAAATAAATAAAAGTCAAAAGATGTTAAAGGAAGTACTTCAGAGAGAGAAATAATATGGGTTAGAAATTCGATTGTACATAAAGAAGAACATTTGATGAGGAATAAATGAAGATAAAACAAAATATTTTACCTTTCTTATTCTTAATTGATGTAACAGACAGCAGTTTGTCTAAACTAATAATAGCAATAGTACATTTGGTAATTATAGCTTATGGATTCATGAAATAATGGCAGAATTTTCATAAAAGGAGGAAGAGACTAATCGATGCACTTCACCCTTGCATTACTTGTCAACACATGCTGCAAACTTTGAAAAACCACTTAAAATGCAAACGGAAGTGTAATGGGTATGCTAAAATAGGAGAGGAGATAGAATTCTATAAAACGTTCAGTTAAAACCAGACAGGGCAGGAAAAAAGAAGACAAAAATTTGGTGAATCTTGAAGTAATTAAGGCTCTTTGCTGTGCTATACATGATCATCTTATCTTCTTTAAAAAAAAATAGAAGGAAATTTCTTATAGGGAAAAAAAAACAAGGATGACGAAATTTTGTGCATTGGATGGTAATGAAATTCCTCATAATCCTCAGGATTCCTGGATACTTGCTGTCTTTCCTGGCAACAACCTCATTTGTTACTTCTTCTCTTAATGGTTCCTAATTGAGCAATGTCTGTCTGGTAGGAATGGTATTTGAACATGTTAAATAGAGCTGGTAGTCTTCTGTACTCACAGTCAGGAATACCTTTGCATACTGTGACTGAAATGTCTATCAAAAAATCAGCAAATGTGAGTTTCTCACATAGGATGTTAAAGAAATGCGGAGCCTGCTTTTCCAAGCAAGTAATAATTTGGAAGATTTGTTATATCCTATAGGCAGTTAAATAAAGGAACTATCTAATTGGTTTGGCTCACCTGGGAAATAAATAAGCCTCATAATTTTTAGCTGTTTACCTGCTTATTGTTTCCTTCAGGGGGATTTAATCCAAATTCATTTCCTTTCAATAATCGCCCCTCTCTTTGTCATGGCAAGAAAATGTCTCACAATCATTCTAAATTCAGGTTTAAATAAAAGCATCAACATTTATCATACCTGACGTTAATAGTTTCTTGTTATTAAAACCTCCTTGTATTAAGAGGTTTATAACATAATTACTCATTTTCTTTGAGAAAAAATTAATAAGAAACATCTCATTGTTCCTCTTTTCTGGCATTGAACTCATTGCAATCCATTTTTGTCAAATGAAAGATTCTCCAAATCAGTGATATTGTTACCTGTAGGTCACTGAAACCAATCAGATGAAACATATTACTTATGATAGTTAAAAATAATTATGTACAGAAAATAAATTCATTAACTTCCCAAGAATTGAGCAGAATTTCTTGATTGTCTGGGACACAGTTAGAAATGGTGTGGAGAATTCATTCTTGTGGAGAAATATAAAGTTGTCTATATGCATGAACCAGAGAAAAAGGATTGTGACAGGAGAAAACTGTGGAAGTCCTTAAAGAGCATATCTAGCCCAGTTATCATCAGAAAGACCCAAAAATGGTTTATGAACAACAGAAGCATTATGTGTCTAAGTCACAGGGGAGGGAAGAGTGAGAGATAAGTGTTAACTCACAGAAGGTATTAAAATGCTAGTCATAATAATTGTAATTATGCTTACTGGGACAGAGCAAGAGACATGACAATACAAAGGAACATAGAATCTGAATTCTGAGTATTTTATTTACTGGAAAGGTTATTATGGCTTCCCCACCTGGAAATAGATGGAAAATGAAAGCTTTATGTTACTTTAATTTGCACCTCTGATTTAGACTGCTTTTGAGCATCTCTTTATAGGATCGTTACCCTATGATGTTTTCCCTTTCTTAATGGCCCTATTTTCTATTGATGTTGACGACTTTCTCCTGATTATTTGCTGGAGCTCCTGGTGATTTCTGGACAAAAACTGTTGGTTTTAGATATTGCCATCATCTCCTTCCAGTTATCTCTATTACCTTTGTTCACAGTGTTCTTCATTAAATAAAATCTTTAATGTCATATTCTTAATTCATCAAAATTTATCTTATACTTTGTGATTTCTAATTTTGTTTTATAAGTTCTTCCCCATACCCAGAATATAAAGATAGACTCTTAAACATTTCTTATACTTACTATATGTTATGGTTTGTGTCCAGATGTCCCCCCAAAGCCTCATGGAGTCATGGAGGTGGCTTCTGGAGTTCATGACTGATTTGTGGTCTAATGCTGGGATTATGGGTGTGAGTGCTACACCCACCCTGGGGCAGGTAGCCAGCATGTAATATAAGGGAGGGAAAGAGGCTTGCTCTCTCTCTTGCGCTCACGCTCCTCCCTTTTTGCTCTTGCTGCTTTTGCTGCCTTCCGCCGCCATGCACTCTTGCCCTCTGCCATGTGCCACCCTGCCTTGGAGCCAGCTGGTTATGGACTGAAACCTCCACAAACTGTAAGCTAAATAAAGCTTTCCTCCTTTAATTTTGGGCATTGGGTATTTTGTCTGAGCAACGAGAGAAAAGTAACCAAGATACGATATGATTTTATTTTATTTGTATATTGAATTCTCTCACGTCCAACTTTTTATTGAAGTCCATTTTGCTTTTCTACATAAAGCAAGTTTCCCGATTTACACCGGTTTCCCAATTATACACTATAAAAATTCCCAATTAATCTGTGGAATCATCTTTTTCTACATTGTGGACTTGGATTTGTATACGCTCACTTGGACATACTGTTTATTTTAGTATGTGTTTGTATGTGAGTTTACAGTATGATAATATCTTTCTCTTTATAAGGTTACATTTGAGAATGTTGTAATATTTACTAAGGTACCTTATTCCTATTTCTATTTGTTTTTAAAATTTACTCAGCTAATTGTGGACCTATACTCTTTCACCAAACAATCTATTATTGATTTACTAAATCTTTAGAAAAATAAACTGGAATTTTGATTTATAGATTATTGAATTACAAATTAATATTAAAAGGAAAACATTTATTTGATGATAATTAATATCCTTATAACATTAACTCTTTTATCCAAGAAACAAAACTCCACTCCATCAGATTATCTTCTGAGTTCTTATTAGGAGTTTTGAAGTTTTATTCAAGTAATACTAATATTTTCTTAGTTAAATAAATTATCATATAACTTACAGTTTTTATTGTTGTTATAGACAGTATAAGACTTTGTTTTCTTGTAGCTGGTTTTTATGCCAAAAATTCTTTTGAATTTTTGTAAGTTGATTTTGTATCAGAGGACACCACTGAACTCTCTTATTTATTTAAAGAGAATGCCAATTGCTTTGTTAGCTTGCCAGGTACATGACTAATCAGAGCATATTCATATAACGACATTTGCATCTTTTCCTTCAAATTCTTACACCATCCTTTCTTCCTTCACATACACAGCCAAAAATTCCTAACTTATGTTGAATAATAATAATGATAGTGATATTCTTGTCTTTTTCTTTAAGGGAAATTAAAACAAAGACTTGATTAAAGGTAGGAGTTGAATAAATTACTGCAGAAAACTTACCAAGTTCTGTAAGTTTAATCTCTAGCAGCTGAGAATTTTTCTTTTCTAAATCATAAGAAAATATTCAACTTTATCAAATATTTTAGCATATATTGATGTAATATTTTCATGCTCCACATTAGCTTAATAATTTTATAGATCAAAGAATAAATCACCTAATATTGAATTATTAATGAATTATAAGAATAAACATTTCCTGACAATGATATATTACTTTTTATGCTTGCTGGATTTGATTATACATTGTATTATTTATATTTTAGCGTTGTTCTTTACAAGTGAAATACAGACACAATCTCCTTTTGTTCTACTGAATTCCTGACTTTATAAAATAATCTGAATAAGCAGATTGACCCTGCAAAGATGTCCATTTCATAACCCCTGGGACCTGCTAATATATTATCTTACATGGCAAAAGGAATTTAGTGTGCATGATGAGGATAACAGACTTTTATTATCTGGTTAGCTCCATCCAATCATATTAATTCTTACAAGCAGAAGAAACTAGGAGGCTGAAGTCAGAGAAAAGGAGTCAGAGGTCTCAAGAAGGGGATGTCAGAACAGTTCCATTAATGAGAGAAATTTGACAGGTTATAGCTAGCTGTAAGATGTAGGGGATCATAAGGAAGGATCAGGGAGATCCCTGTTTGACTTCCAGGCTGCCCTCTGCTGACGGAACAATAAACTGGATTTGGTCAACAACCTGAGTGAGCTTGGAAGTGGGTTCTATGCTCAGCTTCCTGATAAAGGTTCTCACAGATTACTGACCTACAGAACTATGAGATAAGATACACATGTTGGTGTAATTTACTCTGTTCATGGTAATCTTACACAGCATTAGAAATAGGAGTGGGGTGATAACTGTAACAAATGCCTAAAATCATATACAAATGACTACAATCAAGCAGTTGGTAGAGAATAAAGAAATTGTGTGCCATGACAGAAAAGTCTTAGATTTTCTTTTTCTTTTTTTTTTTGTGGGTACCGGGGATCGACCTCAGGACCTCGCGCGGAGCAGGCACCCGTGCTGCTGAGCGATATCACCGGCCCCTTTTTCATATGTGGGTTCCGGGAGTCGAACTCGGGCCCTCGCGCTTGCAAGGCAGGCGCTTACGCCGCTGAGCCATCTCACCGGCCCTAGATTTTCTTGAAGATTACTTGAACAAAGTATCCATAGTAACAGGCACATTAGTGGCTGATGTTGAGGTCCCAGCAGCAAGTCAGAAACCTTGGAAAAGAATCCTATGTAACTTTGGAGAAGACCTAATCACTGGAACACATGGTTAGCAGAAAAACGAACCTTAAAGATGTTGATGCTGAGAGCCAAGAAGGAAATGAAACAAGTATTAGGAGAGTGATCCTTGTCACACAGCAACAAAACGCTTTGCAGATTTTTATCCTGCAGTTACGTGGAAATAGGCACAGTGCATGTAAATGATGAAACCTGATGTTTAACTGAGGTTTCCAAGCAAAGTGTTCAACGTGCAACTTGGTTTGTTTTACTGCTTATGGTAAAATGTAAGAGGAGAGAGATAAATTAAGGGAAATACAGCAAAACAAACAAGAACCAAGACCAGATGATTTGAATATTCTTACATGGTGAAAAAAATTAAATTAACAAACGCTTCCAAAATGTGGCATAAAAATATCTAAATTTGCTGCTTTACTGCTTTTTGATAAAACATCAGAAAGATCAGATTCAGTTATATTAAACCTTTGAAGTGATTAAGAGTGTGACTCACCATTCCTCTCAACCAAGCCAGGGAGCTTCTAGGCATTTTAAAGCTATTATCCCTCAGCTGCTTCAGCAGGAAGAAAACGTGGAGCAGGAATTCCCTAGGGAAGATCTGTAGACGGCCTCTTCCCTAGTGGGGTGAATCTCCATGACATACACTGGAGATTACTGTAGTCTTACATAGGTTACATTATGTATGTATCATTCCATTGCTTAATTGGAAAAAGATATCTATCCCAAGTTTGGAAGTATTTCTTCATTGGATTTTTTTGGTAATTGAATGTTTGTTGTATAATTACAGGAGACTGATGCATTTTATTTTTTAAAACCCTGTATTCAGGGGTCGGTGAGATAGCTCAGTGGCATAAGCGCCTGCCTGGGAAGTGTGAGGTCCTGAGTTCGACTCCTGGTACCCTCATATATATAAAAAAAAAATCTGTATTTAACTTTGGTGTTTAACATTTGTAAGTGACAGAACTGTAATATAATTCAAGCAAAATTTTGTATAAGCTTATGAAAATTTTTTAAAAAGTACGAAAGGCCAAGTAAAGGAGTATCTGGGATGATTTTCAATTTCAGAAATGGTTGGATTTATAAAAATCACATACTACAGTTCCATCTTTCTAATGTTTAACTGATATCTTCTCTATCCAGAAATGTTGGCACATCTTTTTAGGTTGGCTTTAATCCCTACAAGTTCAAAATAGTTTTCTCTCCACTGAGAGACAGAAGCATAATCACTTACATATTTTAAATGTTAAACATTATGACCTAGTCTTAAGAGAGAAACTGACATGAGAATATTTCTGAGTCAGTTTTGAGTATTGTAAGCAATACATTGATTGACTCTATTTGAGTTGAGTGGTAATGATCTTGGATCAATGAAATGTCATGCTGCAACATCAGTTAATTTTCTAAACTAAATACATGAATAGAATAGTGGGAAATTTCAATAACTAGCTCTTAGTTTCTGAAATTGTCTAATGGTTATGCTATCATTCAGTCTTTTTCTCAGTGTTATTTGTTGTAATTTATTGTGAAACAAGAAAAGCACTTATTCTTCCTTCTCTCCTTATTTCTGCCTTTCCACCCTCCCATTCTTCCATGCCCATAAGTTAAATTTTCATTCATGTTTCACCACACTCTGGCTGAAATGTACATTTATGGTTATCACTATGAACTTGGGAGAGTTGCTGGAATTCAATATTGAAGGGTTTGGTATGCACGTTGTACAGGTCTTAAGTAATGATGTTCCCAGCATTTAATAAGTAGGACTAAGCAACTACAGAAACAATGAAATACATACTGTATTAATATAAACATGTTCCAAAGAGCCAGTTCAGCATTATTGTCTTCATTCATGATTCAAGATTTGAAAATTTGAAATTATCTAAGGATTCATTTGAAATGAAGAAGGAGAGCTGGTTTCTAAAAGTGGACAGGAAGAGTTGGTATCTAAATACTGTGAAAAATCTCCATTTGTACTTATTAGAAAATAAATAATTAAATATTAATATCTTCTCTATCTAGTTTTGTAAAATATGGAATCATGTACCCTGCCATACATTTTCAAATCAAATTGCTTACATGGAGAAACTCTTCCTTCACAAAATACTTGCCCAGGATCCAGTGTACCCAGTGGCAATTTTGCTTCAGGGGACTGCACATTTCTTCTACAATTGAAACATTGCCATTTTGGAAGCCTTTAAGATAGGCCCCTTAAATATTTTACTAATAAAAGATAGAATTAAAGTTTACTCCAAACCACTTTACATTTGAAAAATATTTTTTACTGTAGAATGAAATGTTTTTATGAAATGCATTTTAATGTGAATGTTAAGAGTCTGACTATGCAATCATGACATTAATACTTACATAGACTACTTACTTTAAAATTATGCAGGTTACACTGTATGTTGTATAGTTTAGGTATATGAATGATGTAGTTAATTCCTTACAAAGTAATAATAATGAAGTAACATAGACAAAGTGTAATTATCACAAAATTTACTTTTAATTTTACATACAATTTAAATGATATTGTATGATGACATTTCTTACATTTGAAAACATGCTTAACCTGTCAGTCTTTTGATAAATATGTCCTTTCACGTTTTATTAAAGAGATCTCTAGAAGTTTTCTAACAACAAAAGAGATAAAATTTTATTTTTGTGAAATTTTCTTCAAAAAGAAGAGCAATGAAACAGCAATTGGCTTTGAAATAATATAAAATTGCTAACAGATTTCAAGTTGTTAAAAATCCCTGTTAGGTATTTAAGAAAAAGTAAAAATGTAGATTTGCTTCTTTCCTTTAAAAAAAATTTTCACCAGTTGATTTCCTTTTTTAACAAAATTTTGGGTTTTTTCTTCTTTCAAAAGCTTCCCAAATCTAATATAAAGCAGTCTCTAAAGCTAATTAAAGGCAAATTCAAAGCAAAGGCATTCCAGAATGCATTCAAGAATTTTCAAAATTGCTGTCTTTTTCATATCAAAAGCCAAGTGGGATTATTTTTTGTGATTTCCTTACAACTATTTGTTCTCTGTCAAGAATAAGCAAAGCAAAGGAAAAAAAAATCTTTCAAAATATCAAAGGAATGCAATAGAACCTTTGCCTTTTATATTTACTGACATCTTTAGGAAGCCAGTTCAGGTCTGGGTAATGAATCAGTCAAGACAGACACATGCAGATGAGACGCAGACTACTTCAGGAAAGGAGTGATAGCTCTATCTCTGCTGAAGGGCACAGCAAGCAAATACATAATGGTCTAAAAGAGGATAATAAATAATAAGTCAAATCATAGAATGTCAAATCCTGGTTTTCACACTTCAAAGTGAGAAATTGACAGATTCATAAAATAGTTATGTTAAATATTGCTTCTAGTATACAAATGATGTATTTGATCTTCAGAAAATATAAAAGCTGGTAATAAATTGAAGTGCATATTGTGATGTATACTTGATATATTTATTTTACCCAGTGTTATAAAATTATTCTTTCTCTGAAAATATTAAATATATTGTAAGGGGAGAAAAGTAATTTTCTTCTGTACTCTTCCTGTTTTCTTAGCTGAGTCTCCCTATACAAAAGACACATCAATAAGTAGAAAACAAACAGCAGTTTAAAAACATGTACACCTCCTGTACACATGGGATACAACCCAGAAAAACTGATGAATTTCTAGATCTCAAAGAAGTATCTTTATTTCTAGACTTAAATACTGTAATTTTCTGAAACAAAAAAGGAAGAGTGAAGGGAAAATCTTGACATGAGCAAAATGCAGTCAAATTATTTGCTACCATGTAACAAGTGTGTTCTTTATTTTAATTACCAATAGAATCCTTGTTTACATCTAAAAATCTCATAAGTATAACTTTACTGTCTATTTTTTGTCTGGGGATCAAACCTCTAAAACATAGGCCTTTGGGAGACCTGCACAAAACAATGGATATGTGAAGATTCAAGTCAGTTCCTTCTCCGTGGGTAAGAGTCTTGGTGATTTAATCATTGTCTTCTGATGGTGCAAGAATGGGGGGGGTGGTTCTTGACTTAAAAATGGGACCATCAATCTTTCATAGATGTAAAATTCTCTACAAAAAGGCTACTTTTCAGAGCTTTGGTATCTGTAGGTTTTCAGAACAATCAGCTCAAAGTAATATTTATGTCAAAGAGACATATTTGGATTGGTCTCCTATAGATATATTTTTGGGTGATGAGTCCTGAACACTGTTGTTACCATCATTTGGATGACGTAGTTTATTTCTCTTTGCTAAGACAAAATACCCAATGCCCACAATTTAAAGGTGGAGACGTTTAATTTGACTCATAGTTTTGGAGAATTCAGTCCATTGTGGGCTGGCTTCAAGGCAGAAAAAAACATGATGGAAGCCCATGGCAGAAGAAAGCTGCTCAAATCATGGTAGGCAGGAAGAGTAAGGGGGGAGGAGCCAGCGATAAGAATACATTCCTCCAAGTCCTGTCTCCAATCACCCATCTCCATCCAATCTGAACCCATCTTTTAATAGCACATTCAGCCATGAACTCATCAATGTATTAATTCACTGATGTGTATATCACTTCCATGATCCAATTACCTTTCAAAAACCCTACCTCTAAATACGTGAGAATTTGGGAAACATTCCAGATCTAAATTATAACATATATAATTCTGAAGCTTTGTTTTGTAGTATTTGCTAGGTGGAAAGTTATATTTTATTGTAATTCATAAGATGGCTTAATAAGCTTTCAAATTCTTTTTTTTTATATGTGGGTACCGGAAGTTGAACTCAGGACCTCCCGCTTGCCAGGCAGGCACTTATGCTGCTGAGCTATATCACCGGCACTCAAATTCATTTTTGAAATTAATTACTTCCTTTTAATTATTTTTCATTGTACTATGGCCTATATAAATTCCAACTAAACTTTCATCATTTTTGCTAAAATATCTGTATATTCTCTGTATATTTTCTGTATATTATAATATACAGATAATATACGGATAAAATAGCTGTACATTATAATTATAATATACAGATTATATTACAGATAATATAATCTGTATATTATAAATCTGTATATTATCTTCATATTCTCTCAAAATTTATTCTTACTTTGTTTTAACATGCCAGTATTAGCTCTATGTCTTCTGCTTACTTAAGCATTGCTCTTATATTTCTATTTGATTTTAATGCATTTCCTGTTCAAATTAACATATGAACAGTGGTGCCTTGTTTCACGAACTAAATTCTCTCCATGATTCTGGTCGCAGACCCAACTGGATGAGAACTGAATCTAATTTCCCCATAAGGTCAACACTGAACCTAACCATTGAATTTGGTTCTTGTCCAACTCAGTTTGCAACTGGAATTGTGGAGAGAATTGAGTTCGTGAACCAAGGTACCACTAAACTTTGTTTCTTCTGCCTACTCTGCGCCAGAATATAATGTATACATTTTCTGTGTTAATTATTTTTTCCCTGGCTATTTCTTTAGAGATACATGCAATTCTCATACACATTTACAAATGAAGAAACCAATGCCTGAATACATTTGGCATTCAGTTCGTGCTACCCCAGAACATGACCACAGGATACCAATCCAAAAATGAGTCTTTCACATAGGAATTATTATTATTATTATTTTTTATGTGGGTACCAGGAGTTGACCTCAGGACCTCACACTTGCCAGCAAGCATTTGTGCCACTGAGCAATATCACTGGCCCTTTTTTTCTTTAGGTGGGTTCTGGGAATCGAACTCAGGACCTCGTGCTTGCCAGGCAGGTGCCTATGCCACTGAGCTATCTCACCGACCCCTCACATAAGAATTATTGTAAGCTGGTTATTTTCAGAAACTTCAGGCACTGGAGTTGTGGAAAGCTGCCCTTTTGGAAGAGAAATTTATATCTGTGAAAGGAATCTCTTTGTAAAGGTGTTTTGTCCTCTACACCAGGAAAGAAGGATGACTAAGTCACTGGTGGCTCTTATCCATGGAGAAAAAACCAACTTAAATCTGCATAATAAATCTTGATTTTCTTGGCTTTCTAGTCTTAACTGGGCTTTTCTCACATTGTTCATTTCAGAAAACTATGGTATTTAAGTTTAGAGACAGAGTTACTTGGTTGAGATCTACCCCGGAGGCTTAATGATTTCTTTGTGTTATCGCCCTTGTGTATAGAAGATATTTAAACTTCTGGTTTTTTCATTCATTAATTTTTTGTTACAGGAGTCCCACCTAAGAACTCATGAAAATCATTTTCCCTCAATATAGAGCTAAACGCATAATCCAAGACTACACAGCTCATAGCGAAGACACGAGGATTGAGACTCGAGTGTAATCTGTGTCTAGGACACATGTCTTTAATTATTGTTGTCACACTGGTCAGAAAAAATGTCAAGTATTGTGTGAGGTAATAACCTGAGGGATTTTAGTTGATAGGTGATGATGTTTGCCCAAGATTTAATTTGTGATATTAATTCATGAGAAGATTTATATGGAATGTTTTCAATAATAGTAGAGGTATTTTATTTGTGATGATAAGCATGAACCTTACATATCTCCTCTGTATAAAAAATCACAGTGTACTTGGTCTTAATTTAGGCTTTTCTCATGGAATTCTGCATGATATTTCAAAGAAAGGTATAAGCACTGACTCTAAAACTATAATATCAGATGCCCATTTCCCAATACAGCAGTAGACCTGGAGGGAAATTTAGATGATAGATGGGTCATTGTACTCAGGGAAAAACAACGGACTGGAAGAAATGCAATGCACAGTAATGGTTCAAGCCATTAGAAACTTCCTAGATCCCACCTCAATATTGGATGTCTTTCAGACATACCCAGCACCATGGGAGTAACTGCAATGAAATAAGCTACTTGGACTTCCTACCACATATATTTAGAACATTAAGAAAACAGTTTAGGACAGCATAATATTTTCATGGAATCAGGATGAGGGAAAATTCATTCAAAGAAGTCTACTTAGTTCTTATTCTGATTGAAGATTTTTACTGACTAGTTCGAAAGGATTATGCTATGACTGGTCTGAGATGACACATTTGAAAACTCTTTTAGAATTGTTTTTTACTTATATCACTTGTTTTGATTTCCTTACTTCTGTGGAAGGGACAAATAATTTCCTATGTTACATATGAATAAATGGACTTTCAAAATGTTTACCATAATCCATGCATCACAGGTGCTGAGACAAGAATTAGAAGACAGTGCTAATATATAACCCAGTTATTGTGTAGGCCAAACCAAGGAAACCAAATATTCAGGCAGACAGCATACCAATCTTACTTTTTAATTTGTTTATGTTTTACTGTTATAAAAACTTTTAGAAATGATGAAACTTATAACCTGGAATGAAGTCTGTCTCTTTGTCTATCTTTTCTCTTCATATAAACCCTCTGTATATACCATATATGTGTATATATAACATACACACACATGAGCACACACACATACGTACATGCATCACAAATTATAAACTTGTAGTCCCTCAAATTTCTAATTTGTCTCAGTCTCACACACTCATCTTCCCAGCACACAATCATTAGTAAGATCCTACAGAATTATTTAGTTCACACATAGGTACAAACATTTATACTTACATATCTGCATATTATTGACAATAATTTTGTAACAGAAAAGTTTTTAAACAAGCCCTCAGTGAGTGCTTGTTGGATACAATATGGAGCATACTTATTTGAGACCGCAGGCGAAGGCAAACAATCACTCTGTGAACTCATACAGAACGATCTTCATGTTATTTTATTAAGTAAAACAGAACACATTAAAAATAATGCTCTCTAAAGAACACACAAGGTGTAAAAGGAATATGTAGTGAATTTAAAAATGTATTACAGTAAAAGCTTACTGGCAATAATCCCACACAAAATACTCCCCCCTTGCTTTGAACACACTTATCCCAGTGTACTTGCCAGTTTCTTAAGCAGCTTGGAAGTCCTCTTGCATGAATGTCTTTATGAAGTGCAATGAAAAATACAGCTGGGCCGGTGAGATAGCTCAGCGACATAAGCACCTGCCTGGCAAGCACAAGGTCCTGAGTTCGACTTCCAATACCTGCATATTAAAAAAAAAAGAAAAGAAAAGAAAAATACAATGAATGCTGCTGCCAAGTGCCTTCCAATGGAAAGGGAGACTTGTAAAAGCATTTCACTGTGTCCTCATCCACATTATTCACCAGAACTGGCACGCTGCAAATTCGGGCTCTTTCTCAAAGTCAAAATAACAGTGAAAAGTAATCAATTCAGTATCCTGCATTGATTCAGGATACTGAGGCACCACAACAATGCAACAGAAGACACTCAGAAAAGAAGACTTCCAGAGCCGTTTCAGAAGGTGGCAAAAATGTCGGGGTAAGTGTGTTTGAAGTGAGGAGTATTTTGATGGGAATTAATAGCAATATGCACTTTATTATATAATTTTTAAAAATTTAAACTTTCATTATATTTTTTGATCACATATTCTGTGTATCTCTAGAATGATTCAGAAGGTACATACTACCTTCTGAATATGCCACTCTTTCATAATTTTAAAACTGTAATATATGCATATATTGCTTGTTTAAAAAGTTTATAAATAATCTAAATAATAAAAACAAAATACTTCTAAGCAACTAACATAGATATCATAATAGCATCATAGCAACTAACATAGATATCATAATGTTTATAATTAAGTGTTTCCAAAATAGCGATTTTGAAGACCAGCCTTAACAAATGTTCTGGGTAAATAAGATAGAAAATTGCATGATGAAAGAATGTGTGGAGATGCAGATAAAATCTCCACTTTTTCCGTATTCTGTATGAGACTTGAACATTACAAGTCTTGATTAATTGTTTCATAAAGGAATATTTTAGCACTTTTTCATAAGATGCATTCACTTTTTTAATCCTTTCTCATTAGGTAGCTTTTAACATTGAGGGTATCATTTTTAAGAAGGTATTTCTAAGGAAATACAGTACTGCCTTATGCTAAATTTACCTATGTATAGGACAGTCCATCAATTCATCATTTAGAATAATTTATTTTTATTTTACATACAAATAGAATCTTTTATGTGAATTCCTCTAAGTGAATAATAGATTAGTAGTGGCAAATATACTTAGAGGAAGAGGCGGTTACAGACAGGTCTACTAATAGCTGGGAAATGCTATGGTCAAAGAAGAGACTAGACAAATGAAAATAGACAAATTCACAATTTGTGGCGAATTCCATTAGACTAAAAACAAGGGAGTAATAATGACTTGTTGGAATTATTATGTAGAGTAATTGGTGATATATTGAAGATATATTGATTGGTATGATTCATAAAACCAAAAGACACCCTTCAGAGAGAAGAAATTACAGGGACATTCTTTACACAAACGGGAAGACGGTCTCCATTAAACTGAGGTTTTCATGGTGTATTGCCTTAGTGTTCAACCCATCAAAAGGAAAGCCAACTGCAAAGCCTCCTCACATTTTATCTGGATAACATACTTAGAAAAAAAACGTTCTGATTTTAACTCCCACTAAAAAAGTTTTTCAAAAAGAATCGTGTTAAATCAAATGAGATTATCTTGATGAAATAGCTCTTGAAGGACGTTCAGTTGCCTTTAATTCTTTGTTTATTAGCCACCTTCTGATCTATCAATTATAGCACCAATGATACATATCTTTTTCAGATGAAAGAATCTAGATTTCAAGCAGCTATATCTTTGTTACTCTATCAGAATGAAAAAGTAAGTAAAGTAATTTGATGTTTTTGATTTCTGTTGAAAGTTGCCAAAGGAAAACAACACATTTCAAAACAATTTCAATAAATACATAAAGCTAAAAAGTCATCCAACACCCATTGATATCACACTTTTAGTAGATAGTGTCTCATTTCTCACCACTTCTGGAAGCTTTTATAAATGATCAGTGAAAGAAAAAAAAATCTTGAACATAAAGATACAAGTAATGAAGTTAAACATTTCCCAAGAAAGATACAACAGGGGAGTTCGCTTAGTCTAAAACATTCCAAATGTTATGGAAGCAGGAAATCTTTGAAAACTATGATTTATGTCCCTAATTTTTATAATTAGTTATAATGTATAACTGGCCTTCCATCTCCACAAATTCTGTATCCACAGATTCAAACAGCTATGGATGAAAATTTTTTTAAAGTTTTAAATTAAAATAATACAAAGTGATGGGGCTGAAATAGCTCAGCGGCATAAGTGCCTGCCTGGCAAGCGCGAGGTCCTGAGTTCGACTCCCGGTACCCACATACGAAAAAAGGGCCGGTGATATCGCTCAGCTGCACGGGCGCCTGTTGGCACGTGAGGTCCTGAGTTTGACCCCCAGTACCCACCAAAAAAAAAAAATTGAAAACATTATAATATGACAACTATTTATATATTTGTATAACATTTCCACTTTATTAGGTAACATAAGCAATCTACAGATGATTTAAAGCATACTAGAGTAGTATGTAGGTTGTATGCAACTATATACCATTTTAAATAAGGGACATAAGTATGCAGGAATTTTGGTATCATTGAAGATGTCCTGTAACCAATCCACAATGGATACTAGGAGATAACTATAATTTTTAACCTTTATTTGTTTTAGTTTTTCCACTACTGTTAGTTATGAGATACATTTGCTTTTCCACAAAGAAATACATATGTATTCATGTGCTACCTGAATAGAAATGTCACAATGCAAGCATTAACTTGTATTGTTTAAATGCTAACACCAAACAAGATACAGGCAGGAAAACAATAGCGTAATTTTGATAAGCAAATTTATTCTTGCCCCCTTTTTATTTAAACGACTTTGTTTTTGCTATTAGTTTTTGTTTTGCTTTTAGTTCTTACTAGTTGAGTGCAATTACAGCAAGAGAGAGAAATAAGATGGTTGGGAAGAAACCCATTTCTAATTACTATTAGAGTTATGTAGAGAAGGAAAAGCAAGAAAAGAAAAAAATAGCATCCAAACCAAACTCATTTATTGTTTAAAATGGAACAAGAATTAAATTCTTCCTTACCTTACCAAGCAATAATTTTAAACCATGAAAATATTGTTTCTCTAAAAACAACAAAATACATCATGAAAATAAGTGCTTTGTAGGGAGTAAGGCCTCTAGAGAAGTGGCAACAAAATATCTTAGTTAACTTAGGTAAATTATTCCAGATTTTATATTTTAGTCAAAAAGAATCCAGAGGGCCAGTGATATAGCTCAGCGGCATAAGCGCCTGCCTGGCAAGCACAAGGTTCTGAGTTCAACTTCTAGTACCAACATATATATATAAAAAAAAAAAGAATCCAAAATTGTGAACTTTTAGGCAATAAAACGTTCAGAAACAGAGCAAGTCCTGTGACTTACTTTCCTTGTGGAAATAGCAGACTGTATGTAGTCTTAACTTTAGGCAAGCCAAAAATAACTAATTAGATTGGAGTTATCCATTTCCCTTTACAGAACTGAGCTTTCAGGAGGACTGGACAAGAGGTCTACATCAGATCTAGTCATATACACACATATTTGTAAGCTATTAGAATCTGAATACTGGAGTAAAGTCTTCTCTCGCTGAATTTATTTATTTATTTTTTTTTGTGTGTGTGGGTACGGGGGGTCGACCTCAGGACCTCGTGCGCCAACAGGCACCCGTGCCGCTGAGCGATATCACCGGCCCCTTTTTCGTATGTGGGTTCCGGGAGTCGAACTCGGGCCCTCGTGCTTGCAAGGCAGGCGCTTATGCCGCTGAGCCATCTCACCGGCCCTCTCTCGCTGAATTTTATAGTTGAGAACAATTTCATTCTCAGGAGAAAGTGAAAACTACAGTTTGGTAGAAAGAAATATTAGTACGAGTTCAGCACAAGAAGGAAATGTATCCTCCTGCAGCATGGTGACACATAAGAGATATTAAATCAAATCCAGTTTTTAACTTTAGGTAGCTTTGTGACTGAGCCACTAATTTTCTCTGAGCCTTAAGCTGAATACTTATAATATGCTTCTCTGTAGGAATTATACAGTGCTGAACAGGGGACTTTTGTTTTTAGAATATAATGCTACTCAGTCTTCTTTTTTAATACATTGGTTCAAATTTTCTTCTAAGTACAATTTTCATTCCTTATCATTTGCATGTATATAGGATGATTTTACTTAGCTCAATTCCAAGTACTGCATAGTCCTAATAATTTATTTCTAACTCTCAAATTTAAAATGTAATTTCTACCTTCTAAGTATATGACAAACTGGAGGCTCACCATCATTATTTTTTCCTTTTGGAATTATATTACACTAGAGTCACAGAGCATAGCTTATGGCTTGTACTATTTAAATTTGTTAGAATTTTTGAAACTCTTTTGTGGCAAACACATGTATGTAAAACCACTCTTCACTTTCTCCCCTACTTGAAAACCTATATTTCATATTTTAGATCTAACTATATGAGTAAAATCTCATAAGTTTATTTTGTTTTTTTAATTCTATTTGAAAAGAAGCAAATCATTTATTTTTCTAATCTTTATCAAAATAGCTTCCTGAAGTCACCACCACTGTGCCTTGTTAAACGTAATAATTCTACTTGTGTCACATTCCTTTTGAAACGTCACTTATTGTTGGTTTCGCAGTTTCACTTTTTTTCTTGATGATGAATTATCCTGTCGTCTGGCTCCTGGTGCTGCTGTTGATGATTTGGTGTATATTTAATTGCCTTTCTCCTATAAATTACTGATCTTTATCTCTGTGCTGCTAATAGTATCATTCAGGAAGGAAAGAAATCCTAAATGGGCATCAACATAAATTACAGAAGAATTTTACTTCATCAACTAAATAATCTACTTTTATGTCTGTTTTAACTTAGAGGCTTGTTAAGGGTTGATTTCAAACATTTGATTTATATGCTTCTTTCCAGGGATATATTTATAATGCACAAAATGAGGAGAAACCATACACTAATATTGCCATTTCTGTAAAATGATCATATTTAGATGATGAAATAAGACAGTTTTAAAGGCAAAAACATCTTCAAATCCTCAAAGTAAATTGGAAGAATGAAATTCAAAAGTATTCAGCAGAAGTATGGAAATATGTCCTGATATCAAATGTAAATCTAGGTTTTTATTTTATTCAGAACTGTGTCTCCCCAAAACAATGTTAATAAAAAATAAAAAATGCTATCTAACATTGAATGCAAAAACATAGACTGTGATGTCAGTGATGTCCCTAAGATTGCACGTCAGGGCATCTCTGCTGGAAATTTAACGCCTTGTCAAATGTATCACACATATGTAATTTCACAGAATAACTGAAATACCCTGAAATATTTTTTGTCTTCATTTTAGAGATGAACATTGTAAAGACTACAGAGTTTAAGCTACTTGTATAATTTTCCTCAATTAGTGAGTGCTCTGCTTTAAATGGTTTTGTCCTCCACAAAAGTCCATGTTGAAATTTAACCTCCAATTCAATGTTATTGGGAGATGTGACGTTTGGAAAGTTACTGTGATTGGAGCCCTCATGCATAGGATTAGATATTCTTATAGAAAGGCTTAGGGATTTTGCCCTATTTGCTCTTCCATCTTCTGCCAGGCAAGGATGCAACGTTCTTTCCTTGTGAAGGATGCCACAATAAGAAAAAATAAAATGAAAAATGGCCTTGTTTCCTAACTCATACTTTATAGCCTATAAATTTTTCATGATCTTAAATGTACATAAATCTTAAAACTAAAAAATGCATATTAGACAACAGAAAAGAAAATATCTTTTTAAACTTGGTTTATGTAGTTTTTAGAAATTATAGCCAAAATATTGTGAATAAAAACTATTTATAAAGGAGATTTTTAAAATTAAAAGTTTGCTCTGTAAAATAATAGTTAAGATATAAAAAGACCAGCTACAGATTGGGAGGAGGTATTTTCAAGTCATATGCCCCCAAAAGGGTTCATATTAAAAAAATATAAAGAACGGTGAAACTCAACCATAGGATACCAACCAAGTTTCCTTAAAAATAAAGTCAAATTATTTAAACAGACACTGAAACAAGATATATGGATAGCAATTATATGAAAAGATGTTCAATATCATTAATCATTAGGAAAACGGAAATTAAAATCTTTATGGTGTCCAATTATACACCTGATAAAATAGGTGTAGTAAAAACTCTGAAGATAACTGTTGGAACTGATGTGAAAACAGTATGTTATAGTCACTTTAGAAGACAGTTTGATGGTCTCTTATAAAACAAAACATACGCTTACCATAGTAAACAGCAGTTGTAGTTCTAGGTATCTATCTTAGAGAGGTAAAGCATTTTCATATAAATAGCAGTAACAGATTATATCATCTCTATTCATAATCCCTCCAAATTGGTAAAATCTAAAATGTCTTAACTGAAGAATCGATGAACAATCTGGGATACATCTACAATGGAACACTATTTTGCAATTAAAATTGATAAGTTAATAATATATCCAGAAATATAGATGGATTGCAAATGCATTTACTAAGTAAAAGAGACTACACAAAAAGTCAAAATATCAAATTCCTCAATGTGCCACTCTAGAGAAAAAAACATAAGAATGAAAACAGATTGATGACTTCCAGGTTTTAGAAGTGAGGTGTAAAATGAACTAATGAAAGTGAAATGGAAGCGCATTTTCACAGGTAATAGAACTCTAATGTATCATGATTTTGGTACTAGTTGCATAGTGTATGCATTGTCAAGCCCATAGAAGCCTAAAAAATGTGAAGTTTACTATACATGCATTAGAAAAAAATTTAAAAATTAAAACCTATGTACACAAGTCCTAGTCAGGACTTTAGGAGAACAAATTCAAAGAGAAAAGTTTAACAAAGGCTGTGACCAGTTACCATAAAGGGTACCTCTAAAAGGCATTATGATTACGTTTTCACTAAACTTTCAGTAGCAACAGTAGAAGACAGAAAGTGGCCAAAGGGATTATATTTTCACAGCAGTGAGTGATTGTAACTTTTATCTTAACATCTGTATACACCCTATGGGGTTAAAAATAGTTCTTCACTCTCCTCTAAATAAAAGAGAAGAAAAAGGCTAAACCAGGAAGATGTGAAGATTGACATTCTTACACTGATAAACACAACACACAACTATCAGTGACAAACAGCATACTTAATGTAAAGATTCACAAAAATTCCTTTGAAACAGTACAGAAAACTAAACATATGACAAAAATCTTTCTTATCTTTGCTTTTACTCAGCTTTTTATTAGAGGTGCCAGAAAGTACAGTAAGAAGAGACTAATATCAGTTTGTAAAGAGTAGACATAATTATAATTACCTTCATGAATAATATTATAAACATGTAGAAATGTTTATGGATGCAGTTATTGGCCGTTAGGAAAGAGTTCACCAATATCATTAGTTTCAAGGTCAACATACATGTATCATTTCTGTACATTTCTAACATTTCTATACATCTTTATTAACCAATAATAAACATAATAAAAAAACTCACAATCACAATGAAAAATAGTATTCTAAGATCCCCAAGAATGTTTGAACTAAAGATATACAAATAATTTTTGAAAAACTTAAAATTATTATTGAAGAATACGTATCAGTCAGTGTTTTACTAGAGAAATAGATATAATGCAAGATATACAAATGTATAAGAAATTACAAGATCGACTTATAATGGTCAGCCACAAAGTTGGATGAGGAAGAGTACAGAGGGTGTCATGGTGACTGGAAATCAGAGCTGGGGAACAGAGACAGAAGGGCTAGAATTTGATAGTTAATTGTTAACTTGATGGACTTGAGAGCCACCTAGGGGATTGAGTCATGGAGGGCTGACCTTCACAGAAGTTCTTGGGTAGCTCTCAAGCCCATGAAGATGACAATTAACTATCAAATTCCAGCCCTTGTAAACGTGATTGCCTGGAAAGTCACCTAGGAGATTAGTAACACTTCTGGGTGGATCACAGAGGCATGGCCTTGGGGTCTATATTTGGTCTCTGGCCCCATCCTCTTTGATACTGTTTCCCTGTTCTGCTTTCCAGCTACAAGAAGCTAAGAAGTTTTGCTCTGTCACATGCTCAGTGCAATGCTTCTATCTTCTGCCAGTCATGGACTGAATCCACTTTTGTTTTAAGACATGGGTGTCAGGTATTTTGTCCAGTGATTAGAAATCTGACTAACACAGAAAACTGTGACTAGAGAAGTGATATTGTTCCTGTGGCCAATACCTGACTATGTGATTCAGAAAATTTTAGAATGGTTTGCAGGAAGAGTTTGGAAAGGTTTGGAGAAACAGACTAGAAAAAGCCTTGTATGCTGTAAGCACAGCTTGATGAGTGATTCTGGTTAGAGCCCAAAGCATTAAAATGCTGACAGGAATGTGGACAGTAAAGTCCAAGATCTGGAAACAAAGGGTCTCTTGGGAATTGAACTAGAAGCCATGCATGTTATTCTCAGGGGCTGGCTCTATATACTTAGGGGGTGGGGGGTGGCTCTATATTTTGCCCATGCCCTGCAATTGCAGAAGGCTAACTAAGGATTACAGACTAACTGATCTGGTGGAGGAAATTTGAGTACAGCTCAATGCTCAGGAGCTTTACTTTTGAACCTTTACTTTTGAACAGAAAAGAATCACATTCAAACTTTGTGCCAAAGGAGATGTGATTGGTAAAGAGATTAGCACCATTTAAAATGAAATTAGACACTTCAAAGAAGAAAAATACCTTGAGGGCATCTCAGGAATCAGCAATGCCCCACCCATCACAGAAGAAGGGTGAAAAAGTATAAACCTTTCATTAGATAAGAGAGCCCTTGAGCCTCCTACTTGAAAAGAGCTGTCCAGGAAATTGGTTCACTGGAGTTCATTTTACCATGGTGAGCCATCCAGGTGCCCAGAGGCCAATGGTGCAAGGGATACAGGCTACTTCTTGAGCATCATCCAAGTGATGATGATTTTTCAAGCATACAAAAATTTGGGGGTCAGGGAATAGCTTCTATCTAGAGCTCAGTAGATCTGTGAGGCCAAGCAAGGTGCCCATGAGTAGGGGATGCATAAAGCTCTGCAAATGAAGCTAAAGTTATAGTGAATATCCCAGGAAGTTGGAGATGACACAAATGTGTAGCATCTGCCAAGGAAAGTTGCATGCAATGAGCAGAGCCAGTGCAAAAAAGAAGCGATGCGGGCTGTAACCAGCAAGGTCATAGGGGCAGAGACACTGAAATTCTTTGTAACTCACATCTCACCACCATGTGTCCCGGGTGCTGGACATGGAGCAATAAGACATGTTTGCCCAGCTGCATCTCAGTTGTTTAGTCTAATTCTTTTCTATTCCCCAATCCTTCCTTTTGGAATAGGAATGTTTACCTTGTGCCATTATAACGTGATGTCATGTAATTGCTTTTTATTTTTACAGAGGTTTAGAGCTGAGAGTTTTCTTTAAATCTCACAGGAGACGTTGACTTGGACTTTTGAGTAATGTTGGAACTGTTGAGACTTTGTCAAAGTGATTACTGTTTTCGGTTGTACCAAAATAGTTACATCATGTTAGGTGGAACTATGAACTTGTTGTCTATTTGGAGTTTAAGTATGTCTTAGTCACTTTCCCTTTGTTAATACATGATGCTTACTACCTACAACTGAAAGTAGAAAAGTTTATTTTGGCTCACAGCTTGTAGAAGTTTCAGTCTATAGTGAGCCAGCTCTAAGACAGAACAGCATTGAGGAAGAGCTTGGGCAGAGGAAAGCTGCTAATGTCATAGCATCCAGGAAGCATAGGGTCAAGGGAAGAGCCTGGAAGGGAGATAAACACTTCCAGGTCCCTCACAGAGTGACGCCTTTTCCAATCAGACAGCACTACCTAACAACAAGGAGCTATAATGTCCTCATAATCCAATCACATTCCAAAACCCCACCTATGATCAAATAAGACTTTAGGGGGATGCCTGGATATAAACTACAACAAAATGGTTTAAGGAGATGCATTTGAGGGCCAGTGAGATGGTTCAGTGGCATAAATGCCTGCCTGCAAGCGCGAGGTCCTGAGTTTGACTCCCGGTACCCACATTAAAAAAAAAAAAAAAAAAAGGAGATGCATTTGAGTGTCAGGTTTACAAGTGATGGAATGTGATGGCTAAACTTAATGATCAATGTAATTGGCTTTTTTTTTTTTTTTTTTTTTTTTTTTTTTTGGTACCGGGGGGTCGACCTCAGGACCTCATGCGCCAGCAGGCGCCCATGCCACTGAGCGATATCACCGGCCCTTTTTTCGTATGTGGGTACTGGGAGTCGAACTCAGGACCTCGCGCTTGCCAGGCAGGCGCTTATGCCGCTGAGCCATCTCACCAGCCCTGTAATTGGCTTTTGAGTCACCTACAGAATTAGTAAAACATGCTTCTCTGGGTTTCTGGGTGGGTCATGGAAATATGCCCTGGGGTCTATGTCCCATCTCTTGCCCCTCTTTTCTGGCACAGTTCTCCCCCTCTGCGTTCTGGCCATCACAAAGTAAGCAACATTTGCCACTGTGCAATCTGCCATGAGGCTTCTACCTTGGAGCCAGCCAACTCTAGTCAAACCTCTGAAACTGAGTAAAAATAAACCCTTCATCTTTATGTTACTGGTGTCAGGTATTTTGTTTCAACAGTGGGAAAGCTGACTAATGTAAGTAAGTCCAAAAACTGTTCTTCAAATTATTATAATTAAAACTGTTATAATTAAATATTAATATTATGGGAAAGATATGTATATACCAACATACCAAAAAGGAGAGACTAAATATTCACAACTGTTTCCATCTCCTTTTTTTCTCTGTGAAAAATGGTAGCTTTTACAAAATACGTTTTGAAAACCCTTATTTTTCTCAAGATCATTTGAGCACAATCCATCATTTCTTTTTTTTTTTTTTTTTTTTTTTTTTCTTTGGTGGGTACCGGGGGAACGACCTCAGGACCTCGCGCGCCAGCAGGCGCCCGTGCCGCTGAGCGATATCACCGGCCCCTTTTTCGTATGTGGGTTCCGGGAGTCGAACTCAGGCCCTCGCGCTTGCCGGGCAGGCGCTTAAGCCGCTGAGCCATCTCACCGGCCCCATTTCTTATTTTTTAAATTTTAAATACAGGCTATTAACTCAACGAATATGCCATAATTATCACTACTGAGAGAGTACACAATCAAAGAATATGATATTTGTTCATACTTTTAAAAATCTTTGTCGATGGTCTGTTAATAGCAGTCATAGTACATTTAAAAGCACATTCGGGCTTAAATTTGATTCAAATATTACTCATTTTGTTTTAGAGTTTTGAGGTGAGAAGTAAATGTGAGAGGTGAAACCAGTATAATAACTCAACCTAGTAATTAGAATCTAAACATTAAAGAATGTTTGCAAAGATCAAATAAGAAAGTACTATTTCCAAAATAAAATGTACATTGTACTTAAATAATTATAGCCATTTTCAAAATGATACATATACTCATGTATACACCTATAAGCTGATCAAAAAATAAAGTGTGTGTTTAAATAAAAAATTACTGTAGTAGAGGACATTGCCATTAATCACTTTCAAAATTGTTCTGGTAACTTTCTGAAATTCTGGAAGTCCTCTTTCTTGAGTATCTTTATGAGGAATGAGCAAATATGTGGTGAATGCTACTGCTGGGTGCCATTCAACAGAACAGTAGGCTTTTAAAAACATTATGGTATGTCTACATCCACCTTACTCACTGAATTTTGCACCAAGTGACTTCTGACTCTTCCTCAACATCAAAATGATAACAAAAGGGAAATATTTCAAGTGGATTCAGGATGCTGAGGCAGCTAAGAAAGCATAATTAAAAACATGAAAGATAACGTCCATAACTGCCTCATCATGTTGCAAGAATAATGGGATAACTGTATTCAAAGTGAGGGTAATTCTTAAAAATTTTAACATTCATCATATTTTTGATCACACATTGAATATATCCATGTTTACAGGTAATACACAAACTTATTGAATAAATGTGAAAATACCTCTCCCAAATAATACAGTGGTGCCTCAGTTCATGAACTTAATTTTTTCTGTGTTTCTAGTTGCAAACTGAGCTGTACAAGAACCAAATAAAATTTCCACATAAGGTCAACATTAAACCTAACCGTTGAATTTGATTCGGCATATCATAGTATTATAAAGCTAGTTAAGAAAGGCTCATACTGAATGCAAACGTTTACTAATTTGTGAGTTTTTGAACAGGATTATTTTAGACATAGTGAGTAATGATTCACCATATAAGATAAAACATTTTGGTAATGAAGCAGGCAAAATATAAGCCATCACCTTCAAAGTAATACATCAATGGTATTGATTGCTAGTTATTACCCAATATCTGTTGTTTTATTCTTTCAACTTTTTTGGCACATGGTTGTCTAGAATATGAAATACATGTCTCAATCTCCTCTGCAGTTAGGTACACTCAGAATTGTGCAAATACATAATATACGAGAACACCCCCCCACACACACCATTTTAGAGAAGAATAATACATTGGCTTTCTGCTAAAAATATATAATATATGATTCCCAATTTTTTGTTATTGCTGATCTATTTTCTACAATCTACTGATTCCTTGAGTAATTTAGGGAATTGGTATGGTTTAGATATGGTTTGAATGTGTCATCCAAGGGATTGTGGGTTGCAAATTAATTCTCATTTTAAGATATTAAAAGTGCAGTAACTTAATTTGACTATGGTGTTTAGAGATGGGGCCTTGGAGAGGTGATTAGAGTAAAATAAATTTATCAGGGTGGAGCCTTTGCAATTGAATATCGGTGGCTTTTTAAGAAAAATGAGAGAGAAAATAAAACATACACACAGCTACACACATACCCCCTGCTTCTTGTCCTGTGATGCCACTACCTTGGAATTCTGCCTGAAAGAAGGCCATCACCAGATGCAGATCCTTGAACCTAGCAAATTGTGAGCTACATGAACCTCTTTTCTTTATAAAGTTATCCACCCTTAGGTATTTTGCTATGACACAAAAGGGAATAATAGAAGAGTTATTCAGGGGCAGGACAAAGAGCAACAAATATTAAGGTCTTGGGCAAAAATGTATGTACAACATTCAAGAAAAAACACAGAAGTCAATGTGACTGGAATGGAATGAACTGGAAGAAACTGACATAAAATGAGAACATCAATCATCCCTTTCAGAACATAGTTAAGGACTATTTTATCCTAATGAAATGGAAAGCCATTGGAGGGCTCCTAAGTAATGAACACTGAATGACTTTTTAAAACAAAGCATATCATTTATTTGAGAACATTTATAGAATTTTTAGTTATCTGACTTGAATATTTTTAAACTTTTAATTGTGTTAAAATACATATATCATAAAAATTATCATGGTAACCATTTTCAGTAACATTAAAATCATTCACATCAGTCTGCAAACACTCTCCAGAATATTTTTAACTCAAAAAACTGAAACTTTACGACCACTGAGCAACAATTTCCTGTTCCCTCCAACGCCATCCAGACCCTGCGCCCACCACGCTATCTTCTGTTTTTATGTTTCTACTCTGGATTTAAAAAGAATCATACAGTTAAAAAGGTAATACATACCCCTAATGAAATTTACTCTGATTTATTTCATTTTATCTGCTTACATTGTCTTTAATTTTAAAAGAATTAGAAATTGTTCCTTGATCCACAAATGGGTCTCCACACACTACTGTTTCTGTCTTTGGCAGCAATGGGGTCAGCAGTGTCTAAGCGAACCAGCTGTGGAGGCTGCTGTGAAGGCCCACGCTGGTACACATCTCAGTTTGGGCCTCTCCACTTAGCAGCTGTGCATCCTCCAGCAAATGACTTGAACTTGTTGTGTATCCCTTTTCTCATCTAAAAGCAGGAATTACGGTAGCTCTTACCTAGGAGTATTTCATAAAAATTAATACATGAAATCATTCAGCAAATTGGCATAAATAAAATCATTTATGATAGTTATTTTATCATCAGTATTTTTATTGTTACTGGTGAACCTTAGCTTTACTGAAGAATTCAGAAATGTAAATTCAGGTAGAGGAAATATAATGATCACAAAACATGAGAAGTGTGGTGTGTAAATGACAATGAAAATTAAGATGGTGGTATTGTGGCCTTAACTACATTGGTTTTTAAAATCTTGGGCCTGGCCTAGCAACATAACAAAACATAATATGTCTAAGAGTCATTATTGCTAGTAGATACCAACTGACTATTCTTGGTAGAGACCATGTCATTAAGTCAGTACAACAAATGGACCAAACAAATGTTGCTGACACACTGATATCAAACTTTTAGCTCCATTAGTTAAACACATATGACAGTCCCACATGAAAATTAATTTTATGATTTGAATCTCTAAGATTCAAAACAAATCAGCAAGTGTGTAGATTATTTATATAATTATATACTTATAATTATTTTTTGTGGGTACTTATATTATAATTATTAATATACTTATAATTATATAATATATAATTATTAATAAACTTATGATTATATAATTATATAATATACTTATATAGTTATATAAAACAACCATTGTAGTTGCTTTATTTCATACCTGCACATTCTCCTATGGTGCTTTTCTGTGAAAGTTTGATTATAATCTATTACTTTTCCCTAATTAAAAAAGCCAATACTTGATAGAAATTCTAAATATCTAATTAACTGGTACTTTAGGTATGAAGTGTTTTATCTTGTCACATTGTCTTGTACAAGAGGTAGTTAATACGTTGGAAGCTTTTCAGAAGAGTGTTAATGAATAGGAAATTCTATTGAAATTCTTTGTCTTAAGTTTTGGCACACATACACACATACAAATATTTCTGGCATTAATTGAGCAACAAAATTACTTTAACTTGCTTTCACTAAGACAATTGCTGTTGAATTCCTATTTGCTGAAGGTTTTTTTATTGTTTTCTTTTTTGTGGGTACCAGCGGTTGAAATCAGGACCTCACGCACCAGCAGGTGCCCGTGCCACTGAGCTATATCACCGGCCCTTTTTTCGTGTGTGGGTATCAGGAGTCAAACTCAGGACCTCGTGCTTGCCAGGCAGGCGCTTATGCCACTGAGCTATCTCACCATCCCTGCTGAAGGTATTTTCCACTTTTTTTTTTACAAAAGTTCTTACAACTTTTTAACAAAAATAATTAGTATTCAATTGTCATATTACATTTCTTAAAAATTGTGCCCATTTTATTTTGTATTAATATTTTTCTTCTTAATGTGTAATAATATTTTCTGGGTTTTTTCTATATTTATCATGTTTTCAATTGAATTAAATAGTATTTGGGGTCTTTTATTAATTTCGAAGGTTTAAAATCATCTTATTTTCCTTTGTGGTTTTTCTCAATTACTGCAAAGCTTAGTTCTTTCCAAACACTAACTTGCTCATTGTGCATCTACATTTTTCTAGATAAATATTTCTAATTAATTTTTTATTGTTTTACTTTGTTTTTTTGTGTCATTTTTTCTTTCAATTTTTATTAGTACATGTTTGTAGAACATATGACTACGTTTCTTGTGTGTGTTAGATACCTGTGCACAACATAATGTAATTCTTTTTATACCTTTCCCTGCCACTTCCTTTCCCCTCCTCCATCTCATGACCTGCTTTGCATTTGCAAAAGATCTACTTCCAATTGCCAGACATGGTGATGCATGCTTGTGCATCTGATTTATTTCACTGAGTGTTATTGTCTCTTGTGATTTTAGAGTATTAGTTGATGCCAAAGGGGTTCACTGAGAGAATGAAAGCAGATGAGCTCAGTGCTCTTTGGACAGGACAATGGTGACCTCATGAGGCTCTCAGTGCCCAGGCACAGTGGACAGTAAGCTAATGATGCATGTCAAGAAGTTCTGATTGCCAAGTTTCAGTCAGAACAAGAGGTCTCTCACTGTTAGAAATCATTTCAGGCCTGCATCCTGCCCAGCTTCTCTTAGTTCAAAATATGCTAGACATAGCCCAGAAGACCAGGAAGACTGGGAAGAATGACTCCATGTGGAAGATTTCCAAACACTTGATGTTTAATGGTAAAGGTTTTTAGTGCCTAACAACAAAGACAATATGAAAGACTAAAAATCTTGAGTCAAGAAGGAAAAAACAAATAGTATTTGTGACAATTAATCATGTTATGTCAACCTCACTGGATTGAGAAATACACAGTGGATCACTGAAGCACACATCTGGGTGTGCTGGTGGGGTGTTTCGAGAGGTGACTGCCATGGAGCGCAACAAACTGAGGGGGATGATTCATCCTAGTTGTGGGTGGCATCACTCAATGCGTTTATAGCTGGATAGAATAAAAGGGAAAGATGAAGAAGTTGGTGTGCACTGAAAAGCTCCATTCAGTGAAGGCATCTTTCACTATCACCACCTGCGCATATCAAACTACAGCTTCTTCAGCCTTCCAGGAAGCTTCCAGGCCTTCAGGGTTGGACTGGTGCTGCATCCTTGATCTCTCTTGCTACACAGCTTCCAGCTTCTTGGCCTGAACAGATCGTTCAGCTCTCCAGCATACAGATGGCCACTGTGGCATCGCCTGCCTCTGATCATACATGGTGCTTAATAAATCCCCTGATATACATATGTGTATAAATTCTGTATCAATTCTGCAAAGGAGAAAACATCCACAGTGGACAATCATGGGATGGAAAAGTTCCAATGCTAGGTAAGTCTGTGAAAGTAATTAGAAGTTGCTTGTGAGTCCTGAGGCATACGTAATTTTTTCTTCATGCTTCTACTTACAATTCCTTCTTAATTTCCTGAAATTTAATTTATCTTCTATTCTATCATTGTTTTTTAATGTAAAAATGTTAATGTGAGGGCTTTCAAGGAACTGTGATTTATAAGCCATAAATATTCAAATTAGTCAGAGTCCAGGAAACTGTACAGTATTGCTTTGAGATGATTAAATACTTCTCATTACTAAATTCTCTACAATGCAAACTCTGTAGAATCAAATCTCTTGTATTAAATAGTAAAATAAAAAAAGTTGTTAAGCCCTCTGTGCCCTAAACAATAGGCAGGTAATAGGTTAAATAAAATACTCACATCCCACTGTTGAAATAGATTTATAATAGTATAATTAATTGTCTTTTGAATTCCAGCAATAACAGTTTATGGAATTTTTTGATTCCTAAAAAAATAAGGTCTTATATAACAGAATCATTTTTTTCTGACATGCATACTTCAGAGAATAAAAAATGGTTTTATTTCAGTTATTATTATTGTGACTGCTATATCTTAAAAGCCTTTAAAGCTTTATTCAGAAAGTCTCCATTTTCTAATGCACAGAAAAATATCTGACATAAATGACTTTTTTCATTACAAAATAATTTTTATTTTTTAAAAATATTGCTTTTAAGAATTTAAATGTGGGGCCGGTGAGATAGCTCAGCGGCATAAGCGCCTGCCCAACAAGCACGAGGTCCTGAGTTCAACTCCTGTTACCCACATATGAAAAAATGGCCGGTGATATCACTCAGCGGCACGGGTGCCTGCTGGCGCGCGAGGTCCTAAGGTCGACTCCCAGTACCTACATCAAAAAAAAAAGAATTTAAATGCAAAGATTTTGTCTCTTCTTTGTAGCTGGCCTTGACTCCAACCCTCTCTTTCACGGAAGACACAGGCAACATACAGTTTATACTCTTTGCCTCCATTTTTATTTAACATTCAGAAAGACAAAATTCCTTTGATGATTACACTGTAGAAATAGTGGGTTGCATTTGATATGTTACTTACCACATTAGCTTTCCATCACTATAAAAATATGCCTGATATAATCCACTCATCTGAAGACAACAGGTTTATTTTGGCTCAAGGGTTTGGAGATCTCAGTCCACAGTCAGTTGGCCCAATGGCTTTTGAGCCTATGACAAAGCAGATCATATGGCAAAGCAAAGTTCTCTTCTCATGGTCAGGAAACAGAGGAAGAACAAGAAGCTGGAGCCCGCAGTCCTCTTTGAGGGCACACCCTCAGTGATCTAAAGACTTCTCTCTAAACCCTGCCTCCTAAAGTTTCCATCACTTTCAATGCCACTACCTTGGGGGTCAAGCCTTTAATGCATAGGCTTTTAGGGAACACTCAAGATCCTATTGAATGTGTTAACAGATAACAATAACACATTACCTTAAGATTATTGGAATGGTAATTTTCACCCCTACCCCTGACTTTCATCCCACTCCACTCAGATGAGCTCATGTAATGATTTCAAATCCAGTGAAATCTTTGTAATCCTCTTCCTTTCTGGGTTTTCTACATCATTTGACAAGTATAAAAATAAGGCTTAGCATTTGAGAACCACAGTAGCACAGGTTAAAATCTTGCTTTCTCTTTCCTTAAAAGATCCCTCTGCTAGTAGAACTTAGTTCTCCAGAATTAAACTGGAATGCTTGCATCTCTGTACTTTCTGACCATCAGAGCTCTTGATCTTGACATTCATGCTAGTGTGGGGCTTCCTGAATTTGGCCATCTTTCTCAGTATCTGCTGCTATGTCACTTCCCTACATGCCGTTGACACATATGTCCCCATCCTTTCTTAACAATCTGATTGAATGACTTGAAGGTTTACCTTAAATGATGCCTGGGGCTAGCTATCTTGTTACAACTTCTTTATACATTCCAACTAGTTCTACCAATGGTCTGTAATTTGTTTCATCCTGAATGGTTTTATGGTAAAATTAAAGATTAAAAATTAAAGATATTTCCTTCACATGTACAAATTCATGACATATCTATTGTATAGCTTGGACCAAATCAATTAATCTCTTTCCTTTGGTTTCCTCATCTCCAGTTGTTTTATCTAAGGAAAGGTAAATATCTTCCCAGTGTGGCACTTTCTTTCCTATACTGGAGATTGAACACAGGGCCTTTACACTGAGCTATATTCCCAGCCCTCTTTTCTAATTTTCTTTGTGAGACAGAGTCTCACTAAGTAGCTGAGTCACCCAGGCTGAATTCAAACTCATTATCTTTTTGCCTCAGCCTCCCAGAGTGCTGGTATTATAGGTGTGTGCCACCACACCCCGCTCAGCCTGCCACTCTTTAAAGGTCCTTTTACATGTATCTGTCTCACATTTGCTTACCTGCGGTTTTCCATTATTGCTACCAGTCAGTTTCCTGAGCCTGGAGCAGGATAGAGGAGAGTTAAGAATGTATACAGAGAAAAATCGAAGATATCTATGTTTTTCTCTTGGCCAAGACTTTCAGTTTCACACTTTTTAAAAGTAAAAAATGAAAAAACTAAAACTAAAAACACACCTTATTTTAAGTAGGGCTATATCATGCAACTAAAGCAGAATTTTGATTTAAGTTTTGAAGACTTCATATGGAAAAGAACTCTGATATTATATACCTGCATGCATAATATGCTTCATGCTATTAATCACACATTTTTCCAGCTTATTGTAGTGAGAATTAAAAAAACAGAATAAGGAAGAAACAGAGCTACATGATACCTTGCTCTCAAAGGATTTGCAGGGGGATGGGATATATCACAGTTTTCCTTGAATAAATGACTGCTAAAGCGTCAAAGAAACTTTAAGAAATAAAAATAACCATTATATTTCAGGAAGATAGAACATCTGTAACTAATAGAGGAGCGCAAATTTTGGGAGAAAATCAATCAAATCTTTTAACATTAGGCTAGTATTGGGAACTCCTATACTGAATGTTAGAGACACACACACACACACACACACACACACCTATTCACACATATGAAAACACACACACCACCCTTTAATTGCATCCTCTATATATGGGACACAAAAGGACAGCTTGGACCAAAAAGAATAGCAG
Source organism: Erethizon dorsatum (assembly GCA_028451465.1). Lineage (NCBI taxonomy): Eukaryota > Metazoa > Chordata > Mammalia > Rodentia > Erethizontidae > Erethizon > Erethizon dorsatum. The sequence continues at coordinate 133,853,219 of CM051823.1, read as the reverse complement.
AAAGAAGCTAGAAGTTCCAGAGGACCAATCATCACACAGTTGGCAAGGAAGGAGCTATTAGCTCACCCGCAGCATGATCCAAAAAGGAAGACTTCAGTAGAATATTTAGACAACAAAGGAATTTGTTTTGAAAAACAGAAGAATATTTTAGAAGTGAAATACTTTGTGTTCTTAGTCCAAATTAAAGGGAAATGAAAATGAGGAATAAGTTCAAACTTGGAATTTTGAGAAAAGGAAAACATAAATGTTACATTAAGAGGGAAGTCTATAATTGAGGATTTAAAACTGTATGAACAGCATAAAAAAATACAAAAAATCTGGGTAATGGAAAACTGGACTAATGATGTAGAGGAAATAGGAAAGAAATCCACATACAAAATCCACTCAAAATGCAGGCTAAAATATGGCCAATGATAAGACAACAAATATCTGGAAGGAAAAAGAATAAATTGTCTGCATGCTTACATCTGAGTTTCCTTAAGAAAACAGCAAAAATAATGGTTTAGAAACAACAATCAAAAATATAAGAGAGCAGTGTGTGCCTTAGATGAAGGAAAATGAGGAACTACATAATGAAAGACTCCACTGTACAACTAGAAAACTAAAATTTTCAAAACCTCTATTGCAGACCATTGCTAACAGCTATAACTTCAAAACAAATGGCCTCCAAATCTCAGTGGCATACAACAAATTTTCTCATATGTCTCTAGTCCAGTGCCATGCCTCTGTGATCTTGCCAAGCTTATGCAACATGTCTGGGAGTCAGCTGGAGCCAGTTGTTGCGGGTTGGAAGTCACTTTTGCTTATCTCTGTATGCCTGGCCTCCTCCAGTCTACTCTACAACTTGTTCAGAGATCCAAGCAGAGAGCAGTGGCGGCTGTCTTGGGGTAACCCTTTTCTTAGTGATAGCAAAGGCGCAGAGCGCAAGTGCAAACTACAAGTACACATCAAGGACCTGCTTACATCCTGTCCGTTCATAATGCTCCAAGCACAAGGCTGACCTACTGTAAGCACACTTTGTACAAAACTCAGGTTTATCTAGTAAAGCCAGTAAGAATTGCCATTTCTCATAGCAACTCTACTTAAAAAAAAAAAAATGTTCTTAGTAATAACTAGAAGGAGATATTTGTGCTCTTTGTCATGATGAAAGACATGCATTCATGTATTCATTTCATGTCTGTATTAAGTTAATCTTTATGTATTTTCTCAGTACTTCTGTTTCTAAATAGATATAACCTATAAGTAATGTTATTTGGAAAGGATATACTTTGAATTTTGTCTTTACCAAAAAAGGAAAAAGCCTTTGTTTCATTGTTTTTTTCCCTAACATATTTTCTCTTTTTCCAAGTGATTCATTTATTTCTAAATATAAAAGTACATGATTTTACTTTAGTAAGATTAAGAATTATGTCACCTCTATGACTCACCACTCATCTCTAGCAGAAGATAGACAATTTTGGTTAAATCACTTCCAAAGTAATAAGGCTACAGGCTTATTTTCTGGCTTTCACAAAATCTAAAGTGAGCTGACCTGCTAATGAAATACCACTTATGTAATAATCCCTGGGCCTCTTATGAGTGCTTCCAATAAATCAAATTGAACAGTATTTCAAAATAAAAAGTGCTATGCCAAGAAAGTACAGTATGTTAAGAATTCCAAATGCAAAAGGTGTGTGTGCATTTGTGTGCGTTGTTTTCGCTTAATTATTGGGAATAGGTAGGCAATTTTACATCTTTTAAAAAGTAATAACTTACTGGAAATACAGAGCAGGAGAGGAGATAAAGGAAACAGACATTTTTGTGTTTTGGGTAGTAGTTTCAACTGATGCAAACATTCTGGTGATAAATATAACAATGCTTAGTGACATTAAGTATGAATTGTTTTTATCTGAATATAGAGTTATAGAATTTAACATACATGCAAGCCAGGAGGGCTGAAATTTATTGACTAGAAATGAAATCTATTGTATCAAGTAAGCAAAATTATTATATTCTAGAATAAAGTATTTTAACGGTTATAGTTGCAATGGCTACCTGTATATACAATGAGAGTAGAAAAAATGCATTCAAATTAAATAAAAATTTGAACCCAAGCAAGAGATTCATGGGAACTCTGAATTGGAGGAAGTAGCAAAATAGATAACAAGAGTGTAGCCAAAGGCTTGGATAGTCAATCAGAATAATTCACTGAAATTGGATGTACAAAAACACTTTGAGTGTGATGTATTCAGGTCAGGATCAAAATGTTTATTTACCTATTCTGACTTGCTTAAACATATTGCTCTGTATTAACACTCAAAGTGTTCCAGTAGACACTTTAAAATACAGCCAGCAACTCAGATTCTTACATGGCCAGGTAATAAGGGGACAGAAACACAGTGTAATGCTGTAGCAAGAACATAGCCCATCGTAAAATTACAGATGCTACTCAGAAACAGTGCTTTTGTGGCCACAGAGCAATAAATGCTCCCTGGTCTGGGTTTTGGGTATTTCCATGAAAAGACAGAAAGTCTTTCCATGTAAACAAGTGTTTCCATGAATGTATTGATTTTTTAAATTTATTCTGTTTTACTTTTGGAAATCAAGAGCACAGTGTTAAGTTGATAATATTACTCAGTCCATGATAGGCAGTTATAATTTAGTCTGTAAAACTCGGTTCTTGTTTTATTCATAAATTTCATTTTCATCCTTCATTAGGTTTCAATTTTTAATGTATTTCATTTCATTTTATTATCTCCATTCTCTCTGGGCACACATGTCTTTGCACACTTTACGTACCTCTGTAATTGTTTTATATATGGCTATGGTACAGTATGTATTGTTATAAAATATGTGGGTATTTAATGAAGTTTTTCTGTGTTTTTTAAGTCTAAGTAGTGCTGAGCTGTGGATAATCTTTAGCATTTTAAACTCAATATCATACATTTAATCCACATTAGTGTTCTTTTGAAGCACTCTACATGTTTTAGCTGCTTATATCTCTATTGGTAATGTTATGGATTGACTTGGGTCTCCCAAGAGAAGATGGGCTAACATGTTAATCCATAATGCCATTGAATGTGATGTTATTGGGAAATAGAATTGCTGCAGATTTAGTCAAGTTGAGATGAAGTTATAGGGGTGGGCCCTAATAATATATGTTTTAGATCCTTATGTAAAGGGGAAATTTGGACACAAAGACAGAGAATACAATACCAAGATGGAAACAGATGGGCGATACATCTATCAGCCAAATTTCAGAGAGCTGGCAAAGCATCAGAAGCCAGAAGAAGGCATGGAACAGGAGCTGCTTCACAGCCTTCAGAAAGAACCATGCTGATAACCTACTCTTGGATTTTTAGCCTCCAGAACTGTCGGACAATTATTTTCTGTTGAAGTTGTGTGGTTTAATCTACTTTGTTATTGTAGCCCTAGCCAACTGATAAAGCCCAGGAAAAATAGTAGCCTGATACATGTACTCATGTATGTCTTTTAGGTGTGGGTGATAGTTTCTCTGAGCTATGTGTGATCAAATAGTATAAAAGCACAGTGTGGTATACACATGACTAATGTCGCTCAATAATGATAGATTTCCCTTCAGAACTGTTTATCATTTCACTTTTCCACTGTGATGCACCATCCAATGTCCAGGTTTCTGAGCATTTGTAGATTTGTCAGGTTTTCTTCAAGTGCTTTTGATCAGCACTGTACTTCTGCTTTCTGGAAATTACTTATTCACAACAATGAATTTTTCCAATTCAAGTGTGGGATGATTTCTACCTTTAACATTCAGAAACTCCACTGTAAGTACTTTCTCCCACTCTTTAGTTTTTCTAAGTTTTTATGCTGTCTTTTGATGAATGGAAACTTTCATTAGTATTTTCCTTCAGAAATAATGAATTAATTTGCTTATATTTATGGCCTCTGAATAAAAATATAGGATATTTTCTCTCTGTCCTGAAATCACAGAGCTAACCCATCTAAACTTGCATAAAAATTTTAAGGTTTGCTCTACTCATTAAAGTCTTTGACTCACACATTATTAATTTTTCCACATGCTGTGAAATAAAGATGGCTATTTCTCCTAGTTTCAAAGATATGTATTGTCTGATTAATTCTTTCCCACTGGTGTTTAACACTAGCTCCATCATGCAGCTTACTTCCAAGGATTCAGAGATTCAGATTTCTATTTCTACACTCTTTTATTTTATTTTATTTTTTTTTAATGTGGGTACTGGGAGTCGACCTCAGGACCTCATGCTTGCCAGCAAGCACTTGTGCCGCTGAGCAATATCACTGGTCCTTTTTTTCCTTTATGTGGGTACCAGGAGTCGAACTTAGGACCTCACACTTGCCGGGCAGGGGCTTATGCCTCTGAGCTATCTCACTGACCCTATTTCTACACTCTTAATGGTTCCACTCATTATATTTCTACCTACAAAACCATGTAACCTAGCCTTAACTATGTTAGGTCTACGATAATATATAGTAATGTATTTTTAGCATCCTATATAAATTTAATAAACAGTGTAAGTTCCACAACAATGCCTATAGAAATTCTGACTAGAACTACATTGAATTACATTTACTAGTATTTCAGAAGAGTTGTTATCATTGAATAAGCATATATTCTATTGTCTAAGCAAGAACATTTTGAATATTTGTCAAAAATTTTATCATTGATGATAATTTTTATATTTATGTTTCAAAAATTTTATCCAAAAACTGTTTAGAAAAACAAAATCCTACCTAAAGCATAAAGATATCATTTAGTTCAAACATTTAATAGCCATTTATATTAATGATTAGAGATTTTGTATTATAAAAAAATTGATTATGATAGTAAACACATATGTATATATTTTAAAATTGATATTCATGTCTGCCTCTAATACTATATCCCTGATCTTTCTAAAAAGTTTTGTTTTGTTCCACTCTTATTATTTCTTGGTTGGTAACAAAATGTATACACATTTTTTCTAACTCATATCATATGAATATTAAATTTAGAATTGTTGACATCAATCCACTCATTCTGTTTCATAAAAATATACATTAGAAGATTTGTCAAGTGCAGAAAAATTACAGTTAGAGAATATTCTTATTTAAATTTGTCACATGCAATGTATTAATTAACTTGTCTTATTTTATGTTTTTTATGTTAAAAAACAAATCTCAGATAAGTCCATAGGGACCGCCTTTTTCCCTGCTGTCAGAGACCCTTTCTTTGACAAATATTTTTGTCTGACAACTCATCAAATAATAAATTTATGGTAATTTGTATTATTTTGCCTAATTTAGAAATAACAAATTAAAGCACTTCTTATTTCATTTGACTCCACAGAACATAAATTGCTTTTATTAAATATAGAAACTCTATCAAATGATTCTTTGTACAATTTGAGATGTACAACAGCATAATAGTTGAGTATTAAAACTTGTGCATTATTTTTAGATAAACAATATAATATATTTTTTTAAAAATTCTGCTTGCCATATAAGGATTTGCCACTTAATTTTTGGCAAAAGCATTTTTTGTAATATTGTTTTTATAGCACTATTTTGTAGATCCACCATTAAAAGAAAACCAGTTCTTTGTTTCAACAAATAAATATGCTGTTAAATTATATCACTTTATTTACTCTTCATGACCCCTTTCATTCTCCAAAGTTCCCTATTGGACAATAAATTATATACTCAGTTATATATTACTAAACTTTGATAGTTTTATTTTTTCTACCATTTACTCTTTCTTCTTTTTTTGCATTTTTACTTCCTTGTTTCATTATAACTATATTATTTTTATGAATAAATTTCTTGTCATCATTTAAATATTTTTTGCTAATAGTTGATTTTTCCTACATACCTAATTTACAGTTTCCAATTCTAACTTGTCTTATTTTATGTTTTTTATGTTAAATTTTATTTCATCATGAAAAAATTCCCACATTTTTATAACATCCCCAGTTTCACAATGCTCTGAGGACATCCTTAGGAAAATTAAAACCATGGTCAGACACCAATTACACCATTTTCAATAGCTAAAATTTAAAAGATTGACAAAGTCAAATATTCACAAAGATGTAGAAAAATTATGATCCTCGTATATTGAGAATGTAAGTTTGTGTAAACACTTTGGGCCACTATTTTTGAAGTTTTTTACAAAATAAATAATCATAAATATTTTTTAAAGAATATTTATAATAGCTTTATTGATGAATATCAAAAAGTGAGTGTTATGGCCAAAAAGTTGCAGTCCAAATGCCTATCAACAAATGAATGGTTAAAAATTTTATATAAAAGAATGCTATTTATTAAGAAAAATGTACAAAATGTATAACAATATGAATGAATTTCACAGACATATTGATTAACAACATAAGCCAGAGATCAAAGCATACACAATGTATGTTTCAACATTATAATAATCGGAACACGGTACCCACATACAAAAAAGTGCCGTTGATATCACTCAGCGGCACGGGCGCCTGCTGGCACGTGAGGTCCTGAGGTCGACTCCCAGTACCCACAAAAAATAAATAAATAAATAAATAAATAAATAAAAATAAAAATCAGAACAATGGTTCACTGTGTAGAGGGTTGTGCCATGGGAGCAAGTATATAATTAATGAAAAAGATATGAATATATCTTGATGGAGGTGTTCTTTACATAGGTGTCATAGTGTGTTTTATTTTTTATAAGTTATAATTTCAGATACCTAGAAATTTCATTGCTCTTTCAGAACACTTCTCAGTTCACAAGAAAGCATAAATTATAAGAAATTCAGAACATGCATCATCAATTTAAATATATTTTTCTGCATGACTGAATAATATTTTTTAAAACAACAGTGCAGATTTTTAAGATTAGAAGTATAATAGCACCAAAAAAGTTCTTGTTAATAAAAATAATTTGTCTGGGGTGTTTGTACTTTATTCAGTTTTCTTTTGCAGATATCGTTTTGCCATTTTAAAAAGTGAATGAATTAAATAGATTTGATGCTATTATTATAAACATCTCCTGGTAAGAAAATTATGCTTAAAAACTCTCCTATATATGAAAAATATGTACAAAGAGTAGAGGCACCACATTTTATTACCAGCCAATTGGCTCTAAATGGAATGAATGTTTCACACACTGTTTCATAAAGAAATAATGCTCCATAGTATATATTTCAAGAAAATACTCATGTTCTAAATATATTTTAAAATTTATTTTGAAAAATGAAAATATTCATATGGCAATTTGAGAAGTTGTGTACCATTTTCCAGAAAGTGAAGGAGTTGCTAACAATACCTGATTATATCAAAACACTGATATTTAGGCAAAACAACATTTTAAAGAAACCCTCTGGTGGACATAAGCTTTTAAGTTAATAAACATATATGCATGAGTTAATGTTATATGACTTTAAAACACTTAATAAAATTAAAGTGTACAACATCTTTTCTGTTTTTTTTAAGTTCAGAGTCTTAAATTCTATATTGATATAACTAATGATTTCATGCACTAATTAGTTAACCAGTGAGATGTTTTATATTTTCAATAATCTGTGCATGCATTGTCTTATTCATATTAATGTCTGTCAACTGATTTTAATTAAAGAAGTGTTCATGGCTGAAGGAAGGAAACATTTAAAATATACTTCTCTTTCATTGTTATGCTAGAGATTTATGTTCTTAATGTTAGAGATCTTTTTGATACATGCAGCATCAATGCATATTTTATGTATGGAATAATTTCCAAGCCTGAACCACTATACAAGCACTCACATAAAATCTGACTTACAAATATGAACCCCCACAGAATAGTGCCTATGCTAAAAATACACACTTTGTGATAAAAGAAGAGCAACCATAGATAGATGGTTATGGGATCCATTCTAGGCCATATCAACCAGAACTTATTCACTTATATATTTACTGCTTTTGTCTCATAAGAGCAGAACTATAGTTTTGTTTTGAAATGACATCTTAACAGGGCCAGTGATCTAACCTCAAGATGTGATTTTCATACTTTAGATAAGTAGCTGTTATATGGTACTCTCTCCCCTCTAACTAGACTACATGAATCAGAAACAAGTAGAACTCTGACCCACAGTCAGCAACAACCAGTCCAGAAGCCAAAAAAAAAAAAACAAAAATGAACAAACAAAAATAAAACCAGCCTGTGTAATGATTAGCTCAACACAGCCAGAGCATAATCAATAATGGCTAGCTTCTCTATTCCTTCCCTCCTTCTAATGTAGAAATAACTAGAGAAAACCAAATGTACTAAATGAAAGAGAGAAAATTTTCGTTAGTTCGCATCTAGCTTCCCCATGCTATAAACTTTTTTTTTTTTTTTTTTTTTTTTTGTGGGTACCGGGGATGGCCTCAGGACTTTGCACGGCCAGCAGATGCCCGTGCCGCTGAGCAATATCACTGGCCCTTTTCTCGTATGTGGGTTCCGGGAGTCGAACTTGGGCCCTCGCGCTTGCCGGGCAGGCGCTTAAGCCGCTGAGCCATCTCACCGGCCCATAAACTTTTTATCAGAGAATATCTGAAACTTTCCTAGTGTTGGTCTCCTCCCAAATGCTTTCTCATTCCCTTCTCTGCCACTGAGTCTCTGCAAAGCTCTAGTAATTTCATTGGTGATGGTTGACTTGCTAGTTTTAGCCAACTGTGAATAAACAATTTCTACTTGTTCTTATAAGTGGTCTTTGTTCATTTTCACATGGGTCAGAAACCAGAAGATAGAAAGAGGAAAGCCCCGCTGTCTTATAATTTTCAATCATGCAGGAAACAGTTTCCTGTCTCAGAAATCATTATCCTAGTCCTGGGAGGAAGAGTGGACATTTATAACCATGTTGTTATCTGGTTATTTTGGACTATTCATCTTGGTAGATAAGCAGACAAGGAAAGGAACTAAAATTGAAAACAGAGGCAATATGGTCTTATTTTTATGAGCAAGAGAGACAGTTACATAGCGAAGGATTACATAACTTGTCTGGAACTCTCATTCTTTACTGAATGCCTCTTGTTAATTTTCTGTCTACTGACAGGCAAGAATAGGCAATGGAAGTAACCATGATATGACAAGTTCATGGTATCAGTTACTCAGAACCACCATGGGTGTAGGTAATTTTATCCATATGCAACAAGCTAGACAGACAGGTAGAGCCTTCCAATGAGATTGAGGAAATAAAGTAGAAAGGATATAGAGAAGAAAGATTATGAATATCAAAAACAGGTAGAAAAAGAGAAACAAGTGTATATCACTTTCTTTGTGCAGACATGGAAATGGCCCGAATTTGGTCATATGAGCTGTACCAGTTAAACTTGATTGTCAACTTGACTGGACTGAGTGACTTCCGGAAAGGTGATTGGATTATGAGGGTACTAGCCTCATCAGTGGATTAACCCCATTAGGCTACTGGTCCCTGGCCCTTCCTTTCTGAGTCTTATGTGCTCTCTGCTCTCTGGATGCTATGAAGTGAAGATTTTCCCTCTGCCATTCCCTTCCACCATGACACTTCTGCCTTGGAGCTAGATGACCATGGACTGAAACCTCTGAAACCATGAGGCAAAATAAACCTCTCTTTCCTTAAACTGCAGGTATCAGGCATTTTGCTCCAGCAATAGAAAATCTGACCAATGCATGAGCAGAAGTAACTGTAAATGAAGCTGGGAAATAAACTAGACATATACCCAGGATTAAAGAATTATGTGAACAATTAGCCATGTACTCCTATGGATATTCTTCTGTTGACCACATACTTATTTTGTTTATTTTATTTTATTTTATTTTATTTGTGCCTGTTTGCAGTACATGAAGTTTGCATTCATTTTAGGGAGTAGGTACATGTACTTAACATATCTTTTTTTTTTTTGTGGGTACCGGGGGGTCGACCTCAGGACCTCGCGCACCAACAGGCACCCGTGCCGCTGAGCGATATCACCGGCCCCTTTTCCGTATGTGGGATCCGGGAGTCGAACTCGGGCCCTCGCGCTTGCAAGGCAGGCGCTTACGCCACTGAGCCATCTCACCGGCCCATATCTTGATTCTTTTTATTCCCCTTCCTCTCCTCACTCACTTCCCTCCATCTCTAAATCCCCCTTCCCCTTTCTCATTATTACAGTTATTATTATTATTATTATTAATGTTATTATTATTAAGCTCATGTTTGCAACATATAATTATTATACTAATTGTGAGTATTTGGTATGTGTACATAATGCATCTTCAATTTTTAACATCCCCTTCCCCTCTTTTCTCACTTTTGGTCTCTCGATACCATATGGTTTCTCTCATTTGAATAATGCAAAGCACAAAACAAAGCAAAGTAGAAGACTGATAAAAATAATCAGGGAGATAGAGCTTTTGCAAGTTGTTCCTCTTCTTATAAAACATAAAACCCTACTTTCCAAAGAGAAGCCTTAAACTCCATCTTCTGTAGATTAGGATCTTTTACACAATGCGTACTTTCATCATATCCAAATATGCCCTTATGTTATGTTGATCTAGAAAATAAGAACAAGAAAATTGTTCCAACACGGCCTTCCTATATATACAATATGCAATGTTGTATTAAGAACAAAGATATCAAAAGAAATTCATAATCAAAGACAACCATTGGAAACATGGCAATCTCAGGACATAGTAACTGAGATATCCATGGCAAGCCTCACATAGGCCTGTGATCATTAACCTCAGTTATGTGAAATTGATTGGATATGCTCCACCCAAGGGATTAGTAAAGCATACTTCTCAGTGTCTGGGTGGTCATGAAGGTGAAACCTTGGGTACAATATATGGTCCCTGGCCCTTTCCTGTCTGGTAGTATTTCCCTTCCATGCTCCCTGAGTGCCATGAACTAAGCGGCTTGTTCTCCTATGCCATTCTTCCATGATGTTTCTGCTTTGGAACCAGGCAACCATGGACTAAATACCTTGAAGCTGTGAACTAATTTAAACCTCTCCTCCTCTAATTTGTGGGTGTCAGTTATTGTGTCCCACTGATGGGATATATGGCTAATACAGAAAGTTGGTTCTAGGAGTGTTGCTATTGCTGTGACTGTGGTTTAGAAACTGTTAGCACTGGTTTGTTGAAGAAGTTTGCAAAGATTTGGAGGTGTGGAATGGAAAAGTTCTAGAATGATGTAAGCAGAGCTGGACTGGTGATTCTGTTCAGAGCTAAGAAGACTTAAAAGCTGAGAGGAATGCAGACAATAAAGGCCAAGCTTGGGAGGTTTCACTTGGGAATAAGGACTTGATTGGCAATTGGACTAGAAGTCATGAGTGTCACAATCTAACAAAGAACACTTTAACTTTCTGGCTGTGTCCTGAGACAGTGCAGGAGACTGAGATTAAGGACAGTGGACTAGTTGATCTTTCAGTGTAAATATCAAGGAAAACCAAAATTTGGGTTGTGGCATAAGTATTGCTGGCTGCTTTGGGCCAGATTTATAGTAAGAGTCAGGGGCAAACAGCGGAGCAGAAAAGTTTGAAAAACTTAAGGTTTGGCCTAAAAGGAGCCATATATAAAGTTGGGGCAAAAGGAGGTATGGTATTAGAAACATTGGAAAGTAACCAAGTATTTCGTATAGGAAAAAGAACAAAGGTGGCTGAGGGTGTCTCAGAAACCAGCAAGAGCCAGACATGGTGTAATCCCATGGTGAAATCCCTGTAATCCTAGTACTCTGGGAGGCTTAGGCAGGAGAATGACAACATTGAGCACAGCCTGGACAATTTAACAACTTAGCGAGACCCTGTCTCAAAATTTAAAAAACAAACTTAAAAAGGGCTGGGATGCATCTCAGTATGAAAGCACTGGGTTCAACCCTCAGTACCTTAAAAGAAAATCAGCAAGACCCTACTTACCACAGGCTCAAGGATGAAAAAGTTTAAATCTTTTATTGAGGAGACCCTAGGCCCCCTGCCCAAGAAGGGCCACCTAGGGAATTGGTTCTATGGGATTCATTTCACTGTGTTCAGGCACTCTAAGGCTGCTGCAGCTGTCAAATACGACTTGAACAATGCTCCAGCTGGTGGCAAATCTTGGCATCATCTATGTGATGCTGCTTTCACTGACATGCACAATGCAAAGTTGTGGGGTCAAGACAGCTTTCATCAAGATTTCAATAAAAGGCCTGCAAGGCCAGGCAAGAAGCCCCTGAGTGGGTAGTGCATGAAGCTGAGGGAATTAAGTTAAAGATACAATGGAGACTCAGGAAGCTGGAGATGCCAGGAACATGGAATACCTGCAAAGGAAATCCTGCAAGCTATAAATGGACCCCGTCCATGGGAAGCCGTATAGGCACAGGGCAAGGCCATAGGTGGGGCCACCCATGCCTTCTGGAACTGTCTCACCACCATGTGTTTCAGATGCTGGACATGGAAATATAGGACCTAATGTTTGCCCAGGACTTGAGGCTTCCATCTTGTTTTGTCCAGTTCTCTTCTATTCCCCTGTTCCTCCCTTTCAAAATGGAAATTTTTAACCTGTAGTATTGTACTTTGTTTTTATTTTTATGAAGGTTCATGGTTAAGAGTTGAATCTCATAAGAGACTTGGACTTGGACATTTGAAAAAATGCTGCAACTATTGAGACTTTGTGAAGGGATTATTGCATTTCCAGTTTTATGCAGAATAGTCGTTATCATGTTAGGCAGAATTATGAACTTGCTATTGTCTTTATTTGGAGGTTAAGTGTTGGTTTAAGGAGATGTGTTTGGGTGTCAAGTTGATGAGGGATAAGGTGTGAAAAGTGACCTTAATTGTGGCAACTTGATAGGCTTGGGATCTGCCCAAGGGACTAGTAAAGTACACACTTCTGGGTGTGTTTGGGTGGTTCATGGAGGCAATATATCAAATTTCACCATAAGGTCAACATTGAACTTAACCATCGAATTTGACTGAGTTCTCATCCAATTCGTTTTGCAACAAAAATCATGGAACGAATTAAGTTCATGAACTAAGGTATCACTATATATATATAGAGAGAGAGTCCCTGGGCCCTTCCACTCTGGTAGTGTTCCCTGCTCTACTTCCTGGCTGCCAAGGACTAAACAATTTTCCCCCACATTCCATTCCACCATGTTATTTCTGCCTTGGAGCCAGCCAATCAAAGATTGACTCTCCTGAAAGTATGAGCCAAATTAAATCTTTTCCTCCTTTAAATTGAGGGTGTTATGGTTGCTGTGTCCCAGTTGACTAATACAGTCTTCTACCAAGATGCAAAAAAAGTTTAATAAATGCTGCTAGTTTTGTTCTCCAAATGGAGTAAGTTCCTGTGTCCATTGGCCTCTGCAGCCCCAGGATCCAACTCTAAGTGGTTCTCTGTTTTTCTCATGGATACATCTGAAGTTACTTTAAGTAACTTTTCCCTGCCATAAGCTTTAGAGCTTTAGAGACCTACTTCTCATGGGTGCTTATTTGACAATCTGAAAGTTGTTTCAGAACTTGAATGGATAAAATCCTTTTAAAATTCGTCTAATTTCTTCAATTATTTGATAGCTTTCTGATGTGTATATTTAAATAAGTTTTATTTGCCAATAATCACACTTAAAGTGTTTTTCCTATAAAAAATTATCAAGCTTAAATTATTTTTGCCACCTTGTCCTGTTCCATTTTCTCCAACTTTATAACTGCTACATTGAGAATTTCAAGCTTGGGTGGGAAGATCTTTGTCAGTCAAACCCACTTCAATCATCTTTATTACTGTTTGTAATTTTCTCTGTAGTTTTCGCTTTCATTCTTCTGCCTATACTTATATTCTTTCTCTTCTTTTTCTCTTTCCCTTTTTATTTCTTGGTGCACTCACCTATATCAACCAAAAGACCTTATTAATATTCCATTTTAACTTGTTCATCTATAATTCTTTGTTTTGTAAATGTCATAAGTTGAATTCTGTTTTTCCCAAATTCATATGTTGAATACTTAACTTCAGTACTTCAACATTCACTACTACTTATTGGAAGTAGTGTCATCGTAGTGTAAGTAGTTAAACTGATGGCTTACTGGTATAGGATAGCACCTAATACAATATTACAGCAATCTTATTAAAGAAGAAATTCAGATACAAGAAGAATGCCATTTCAAGATAGAGATTGAGGTGCTTTTCCACAGTCCAAAGGATGTCAAAGATTGCCAGCAACTACCAGAGGGTAAGGGTGAGGCATGAGACAGATTCTTCTTCAGAGCTCTGAGAAGGAACCAACACATTCCAACAACTTAAGCTCTTACTTCTATTCCCCAGAAATGTGAGCTAACACATTTGTGTAGCTAAAGATATGCATTTTGTGATAGTTTGTTGCAGCAGTCATAGGAAATTAACATAATAGTATTTGGCCTTCCATGTCATCAAAACCAAAATTTTTCTAATTTTTTTCCACTGCATAGTATGACTTTCCATAATTCTTGTTTACTTAACTAGCTTTAGAGAAGTTTTAAGTTCACAGCAAAATTGAGCAGAAAGTATGCATATTTCCAACACAACTGTTGCCCTTACACAACACAAATTTTCCCACTACCAACATCCCACAAGAGAGCAAGGCATTTCTCAGGCCGGATATACCTACACTGAGGCATCAGTATCATTTGGGGTCTATCATTTACATTAGGGTTCACACTTGGTGTTGTATTTGCTGAGTTCTGAACAAAACATATGACATATGCCCACCATTTTAGTATTATTCAGAGCAGTTCACTGCCCTACAAATCTGTGTTCTGCCTATTCAGTCTTTCCTTCTTCCAACCCATGGCGACCACTGAATATTCTGCTGTCTGTAGTTTTGCCTTTCACAGTGTGTCATGTAGTTTAAGGCATGTATGTAGCCTTTTCCTATCGGTTTCTTTCACTTAGTAATATGCGTGTAACTTTCCTCCACGTCCTACATGCTTCTAAATTTTGGCAGTTAGGGTGTAGATGTAATTTTCAGCTCCTTTGGGTAAACAACAAGGAGGTTGATTCCTGGATCATGTAGTCAGAGTAAGTTTAACTTCATAAGAAACCAATGAACCATCTTCCTAAGTGCCTGTACGGATTTTGTATTCCCACCAGTGATTTATCTAACATTTAACGTCACATTCATTACTACCTGCTACTAATTTACTAAGCTTCTGTCATACATTTAGATTTTTCTCATGGCAGCGGAACACTTTATAATACTTTTGTATTTGTTAAGATAATTCATCTGCTATTGTAAATACCACCACTAAATCTCATTAATGTACCAAAGTAGGCATTATTTTTAATTCACATAAATCCTAATAAAGGTGATGGAAATAGAAAAGATTATCTACACCATGAAGCCATTCCGCACCCCAGGTTAACGAGTCAATCTTCATCATCTTTAAAGTGTGATTTATGTGGTCACAGTGGCATTTATATCCATCTAGCATTCATGAAAGGGGAAGATCAAAGACTATATGACTCAGCATGCAAATGATTTCATTAGTTTACTTACATTTCATTGGCCAGAGATGAATCACATGACCATATCTAACCATAAGAGGGAAAGCAAAAGGCAGTCTAGGTCTTATTTCAGGAGGAAAAGTAAATGGCATTAATGCCAGTCAAATGGTTTCTGCTTTCTATTAAGCATAAAGCAGTCCCATAAAATTTTAAGTAATTTTGGTGAAATAACTGCATATGAAATTACTGAAAGAGTGAACATTAGAAATGAACTCAAGTACAGTTCATTCATTCATTTCACAAATATTTAATCTTTATGTGCCTGTCACTGAGCAAATGGTATGATATGTAGGAGTAGAAAAAGCAAATAAAAGTCTTATATGAAGCTCACATTAATGGCAACAGTTTAATTGACTATTTAAGATAAAAATTAAATAACAGACATTCAAAATTATTGGTTTGCAAGTTATATTCAGTTGTAAAATTTAATACCTTCCTCATAAAATAATGTGAGTTTGCACAAAATTCATAGATGCTGTGTTGGATATTGTAAAGGATACTAGTGAATTCCTTTCAGGGAAGTTCCTTGAAGACATCCAAGTGGCAAATGTAATTTTAATGTCAAAGAAATGATGATGGGGCACAGCAGGATAATTCATGTTTAGTCAATTTAGTTTAAATTTAAAGTCGCACTAGAAAAATTAGTTTTAAAAGATCAAATGGAGAAGCATATGAAGAAAGCTGGTCCTACTGTGGTTGCCAATTAGAAAAAATAAAACTCATTCCAACTTTAGCTGTGTTATAATAAAAGCCATAAAGCATTTGTGGCTTTTTTAATACATGAAGTTTATGATTCAGTAACCTAAGAATGAGTTATTGAGGCTTGGTAAAGGATATAAAATGTCATTGAAAACTGACACAATTTTTCATAAGAAATAAATATTAGTAGACTTAGCAGAATAAAAAAGAGATTCATAGAGCATTACATTGTTTTCTTAAGTTTATATAGAAAGAATTTAAATTTGTTGCACAATTGTAAAATTTGACAAGCTGATTCAGAAGTTTTAATACGAATGCAAAGCACATAGAATGACCAATAACTTCGGGGAAAAAACAAAATTGGAGAACTTAACATGGTTTGAAAATAAACTATAAAGCTGCAGTAACTATGATGATACAAACTGGAATAGGATTTCAAAAAATAGAGAATAGTACTGTGTCTAAATATAGATTCACTTATATTTGATAAATTAATTTTTATAAAGATAACAAGGTAATTAAAGTGTAGAAATCTGTTTCAACACATATTCCTGGAAAAAACTGAATATCTAATGATGAAAATGTCATTGTACTAGTCTGCTACCCATTGCTATGAGGAAAAACCTGATGCTGGGTTATTTTATTCATAGTTTATTTAGCTCACAATTAGGGAGGTGCAAAGTCCAAACAAAACGGTGTCAGCTGTGGCAAGGGTCTCCTGACAACATCATATGATAGCAGACGTCATCGTGGTGCAAGTAAATGCAAAGGGAGAGATCACAAATTCAAATAGGCAGCCAAAGAATGAAGAAGGGTCAATCTTGCTCTTTTATAGCAATCATCTCTCATGCCTCTTAACTAGCATCACATGAGAAAGCTATGTTAATCCCTTCTAGGGCAGTGCTCCCAATAACTTCCCATTAGTCTCTACTTCTTTAGGGGACAAACCATACCCAAAATATAGTAGATGTTACCTTATAACATATACAAAATTTATTTAAGATGAATCATAAGTTTGAGTGTGTAAGCAAAAGTAGTATCAGGGAAAGAAGTTAAACAAAACATACTCTCAAAAAATTATTGTCTTTGGGCCGGTGAGATGGCTCAGTGGCGTAAGCGCCTGCCTTGCAAGCGCGAGGGCCTGAGTTCGACTCCCGGAACCCACATACGAAAAAGGGGCCGGTGATATCGCTCAGCGGCACGGGCGCCTGCTGGCGCGCGAGGTCCTGAGGTCGACCCCCCGGTACCCACAAAAAAAAAAAAAAATTATTGTCTTTAACATAAACTTTTATCAGAGCTGTTATATTTTTTATTCTAGAAAAAGATAATAGGAAAATAATTTTGTAAAGTGGAAATAGATAGCAATATATTAAAGAAGACAGTAATGAGATACACTGGGCTCAACCAGAAAGCAGAAAGTGCAGGAGAAAGATGTGGTAAGTAGATAAATAGATTGGTATTCAGACAAATGATAGATAGACACACAGACAGACAGATAGTTGATGTATTATGAAGAATTAACTTACATGGTAGTGGTGGATGTCTAAACAAGTCTAAAGTCCATAAAGCAGCCAGTCAGGAATGGAATATTATGGGAAAGATGCTGCTGTCATCTAGGCAGAATTTCTTCTATTTTTATCTCTTGCTCTTACTCTGTCCTCTTCAGTACTATTTTTGTGATTTTTAAGACCTCTTAATTGATTCAGTCATCAGACCAGAGCTTTTTCATAGTAATCTCACATGATTACATTTGCAAATTACCCTCACAGTAATACTTAGGCTAAGGTTTGAAAAAGTAAAAACTGATCAAGTCAAAGTGATACACCAAAAAACCTACCCTAAAAAACTAAGTAATAATATGAATGCCATTAAATAAATAGAATCATTAGATTTTAAAGCTTCTTTTTTTGCATAATTTTTGTTTTCTTGTTTTAATTTGTTTATAAATTTATTACATTCTTATATTAGAAAACGTGTAAATTTAAATCCCTAAATATCAAGCCTATCATACTTGGCAATGTTCTGCTCAAGACATATACCACATATATGAGTATATAAAAATTGAGATTTCAAGTAAAAAGTTGCTTTATTATAAAGCAAAACAACATGGAAGTTTAATGAATTAAAATTAATTGATTTGGTGATAGATAAGTCTACAAGTTATAGAAAATATTGGACATATTGTAGCTTATTATAGAACTACCTAAAGGTTCAAGTGTTTGAGATTTTCATTTTATTTCCCTTACTTTCTTTTCTTTACCTAAATTTATGGAGTACATGTTTGGTGCAAGGTATGATGTCTGTCCAGTTGAGAAAGCTTATCAAGTATTTCACAGAACTGAGAACCCAAACCAAAAAAGGTAATGTTTTACCAAGACAGAACTAGCCAAGTAAAAAGGGTCCAGAACTGAATGCAAAACTAAGAAATTCACACATGAATTGGAATGGAAGGAGAGAAAATGTGGAATTTTCCATGACTCATGAGATAATATTGTTGCCGGTGTTTAGGACAAGAGGCTGGCTGGGTGAGTAGTCAATATGAAATTAAATTCACAGTTCTTCAAAAATTTCAAAAACAGTATTTGCCATGGATATAACTGCTCAAGACTGAGAACACAGAGAATAGAGGGAAAGTTGAGAATAACATTAGTACAGACCTTTAAAAATATGTTATATAAAAAGAAAAGATTCAGCCAATGAAAAATACACGCAAAACTCTAAATAACATTTTGACAAGCAGTATCTTTGTTAAAAGGGTAATGCAAAAAGACTAGTGAGATAATACTTTTTAATGAGTAAAAAAAATGTCAAAATGCTATTTATTAAAATTCAAGATACATTTCTAATGAACCAAGTAGTGTACAAGGCTACTGCTGTAAGCAAAAGAAACTCACAATTTCATTCGCACATATGAAAATTTGTAGATCAGAAATAATAGAGCCATGAGAGTCTAGCAGAGATTATAAACATCTTGTCTGCAGCTAAACTGCTTGCAGGTGATGCCTGGCTCTGACACTTTCTATGCGACCTTGGGCAAGTTGGGTAACTGTGCCTAATGCCTTCATATATAAAAGAGGAATAAAAATAGTACATACTCTATATGATTGTCATGAAAACATTAAATAAGAATGATAAATATATGTTAAATATACAAGCACCTAACTCTGAGGAAACACCGCTAGAATTTATTATTGCCGTTATTACAGTTTATGCCACATTGAAAGAAGGGATCAAGAATGCATGCAACAGTCACCAGATGGGGTCTAAGGTATTTGTCAAAAAAATAAAGTGGAATTTCATCTCAGCCCACTGAGTAGGTTCTTGACTCTCGCAGAAAAAGAATTTCAGGACGCATCCATGTGAGGCATAGGCAGGTTTATTAGGCAGAGTGACAAAGCAGGCGAAAAAGGGGAAAGGACTCAACTTAAGCACTGAATGAGATTCACTCTGGGGAGGTTCAGACTGGCCCTCTCACAAACGAATGAGTCCAACTTTTATGCATCAGCTGAGGCGGGTTGGGATCCAGTGAATGATGATCTCAGTGGTAGTCTCGAAGCTCCAGAGGCTTCCCTATGGCTTGAAAGGCAGTTTGGTTCCCATGTGGTAATTGTGCTTGCTTGGGAAGGATGATCTCATCGTGGGGTGGTCTGGGAGGATTGGCTTCTGGCAGAATCCAAACTGAGTGTAGGTTTGGATACTTGTGACATTCCAGGCGGATCTGGAAGTAGACGCTGTAAGCTGGAAACTGCATGTTTTTTCAAACCTTAAAAACTAGTTACTCATTCTTGAAGGCTGTTAAGGTAGACAAGATAAATTTTTGGCCAGTAAACCTTCGTAATAAAGACACTCCTTAACTGTTTAACATCCTATAAGGCAGAGCCGAGCGGCCACCTAACTCAAAGTTTGAAGGTAACAAGGAAGACCAAAAAAATGGAGTTTTCTTATTCCCTTTCTGTCTGTCTTTTACCTCACAACTTTTCTTCTATAATCTGTCATTCATAGTATTGAATTCATAATTGAAATAATTTCATTGAGGAAACATTGGCATTGCTTAGATTAGCTTCTGTTTTGTGTAGAGGAGGGCATGAGCTGTGTAAGGTGATAGGAAAGGTGATGGACAGCTAAGCCAGCTCCTGTTTCCTTCTGGCTCATACTAATTAGTGTGTGAGGCAGCAACTTGAATAGATTATAAGCCTGAGCTATTTTTCCTATCCAAGGATAAATCTAAGCATCCCTAAACACACATAATAGTCAACAGTGGAGACAAAAATACAAAACATCAATACATATTCCCATCTGGAAAAGGAGAAAGAAAAAAAAAAACCCACATAGCACAAAATAATTAGTTTTTTAGCAACAAATCTTAATTTGACACCTTCACTTTGCCCTCTACTTGAGACCCTGAAACTAAGCTGCATTTCTTCAAACCCTCCTTTCCTTGGGCGACATTTATTTATTCATTCATTGAAGGAATATTTATTATGTCCAGAAGAGCTGTCAGTAGCTGTACTAAATTAAGAGACAAAAAATCCCAGCCCTGAGAAAAATGTATGTTTTGCTCTAAGTGACAAAAATTTTAAATTCAGAAAATGCTGTATATGTTCTAAGATTTAAACACTGAAACAAGAAGAATGATGGGAAGCACTGTTTGGGTGTGTTGCCATTGCCAAAAGGGCAAACAGAAAAGGCTTCTCTGAAAAGTAATATTTGAATAATGACCTGAAGGAAATTAGGTTCACTAAAATGAATTGACAATAGGACCAATTAACAGGAGAAAGAGGCACGCATGTTTGCTAATGTGCACATGGGAAATCACAGGAAGATCACCCAGTCACCCAGTAAAGATCATGTGTTCTATGCCCTCCTGCATAGAGGAGAGGGAGGTGGACAAATATGTAGATAATTCTAAAGGGTAGCAAATAACTAGGAAGCAGAAGAAATGGATCCAGAGATCAGAGAATAGTTTGCAAATTACTCTTTATGAGTCTGATGTGCCTGGAAGATAAACAATAGCTGTGACAGTCTGTCCAAGTTGGTGACATTTCTCAGTCTTCCTTCCTATAATATGAGCATGTGAGTTTAGTTACTAAAACCTCAATGAGGAGACCGCAAAACAATTGCCTACCTCATTGCTGGGTCTGTTCTTTAGGCAGGTAAAACCTCTGCTAGTATCCCATGACCTCCACAGGTCTCTAATTTAAAATGATCAGCCCACCACAGTGCCATATTATATGGTGACAGTCACTAAGCTCCCTCGGAAGTGAGAGAAGAGCAATCAAAACATCAATGGGAACCATCATTTCAATTTGAAGAAAAAGTAAATGTGATGGTTAATCTTGGTTACCAACTGGTTACCAATTTGTGGTTTGAGAGACACCTAGAAAATTGATAAAGCATAATTCTGGTTGTGTCTGGGAGGGTGTTACTCTGAGAGAACTGGCACAGGGTCAGTGAACTAAGGGTAGAGATACTCCCCCATGTGAGCAACACCAAGAAACTGCAAGAAGAGAAAAACTTGAATTTGTGCAAGCTTGATTCTTCTTGGAAAAGAATGGGATTTGGGTGATACTGTTAGTCCTGTACATCAGAAGGCAGATTTTTTTCAGTCCTGGAACATAGATTCAAACCAGCAGCTGGCCAGCTCACCAGGGAGCTTCTAGGCCTTGTCTCAGACTGGGGCTGTGTCTTTGGTCTCTTTTGTTCTGAATCTTCCAGCTTCTGGAGCTTAGCTTTGGTTTCCCCAGCTCTCGAGCCCATTGACAACGATTGTGGAACTGTTAATCCTGTGATTCTGTAAACTAATCTAATAAATCCCCTTTCCTAATTTCATACATGTATTTGGTTCTGTTCTTCTAGAAATCCCTTACAAATGCTGGTCCTGAGTGTGTGTGTTCAGTGTGCTGAACTGAGGAAGTCCATGGCTAGAAAAAAGTGAAACAGAAACATATGGCGACAAGGAAGCAGACCAAGCTGAGTTAGGCCTTGCTCCTAAAAAGTCAGACATGCTCCTATTTGTTTTAAAAAGATTACTCCTGGTGCTTATTTGGAGAATAATGTCTGGAAAAATTAGAATCAGACACAGATTAAAGTGCCACAAAATAATAAGCAGAGAGGACACAAGAGACAAGGCTTTAGCCATGTCTACCTCAAAATACACTTCGACCTTGTTCAAGCTATCCATCTTTTCCTAGGACATGTTGAAACCTCAAAAGGTCAAAATTTTCTACATTCTTTAGTTCAGGTGCTGAGAGCTATAGTTTTATTGGAATGAAATATTCACATCAAAAAATGGCTACCAGGGTCATCTTTCCCCAACTCCCTTCCTTTTCCAAGAATTTCTTGGTTCTTGTCCTCCCCCCAACCTTTCTAAAAACTGCTTTAGATATATTATTTGTTTCCCTATATCTTTGTCTTTACAAGACAGTTTGATATGCTGCCTTCAACAATCTAAATTCTTGACAAACAACAGATATATTCCCTATCCTCACCTGTTTTGTTTTGTCTTTCTACTTTAACCTTGTCTGTAATCTGTAAGACCCCAGAGTACACCCTAAGCTTGTATAAATCTGTCTTTTGAGTTATAGCTCTGATAAGTCCAAAATAACCACTCTGTTAGTCAATGTGAGCCTCTTAAGGCAATTTCTCCTAAGGGCCAACAAGGGCATGATTAATAATATCTATTGATGAATCAGAGTATGGATGGACATTATTGCATAATGGGAGGTGGAGGGAAGTTCAGAGCATTACATTTTCCTCCTTATCTGAAGTCTTCTTATGTCCCAACTCTACTTCATTTTGCTTTTTCGGTGTGATAAAGAGATAGATTTTTGTAGATTTTTGAAACTTTATATTATGTTAATCCATAGAAAGAATATCTGCCCCTAAATGCCCTAGGAATTTTAGATGGAGGCATGAAAGTTCACTTTCAACAATAAACTCACTCAGTGAACATATCAGGACAGAAAGAAAAACCTGGGCCTGATGTGAGCAACAAGCTGTTAGTCTGACATTGTGGTATCTATCTTCAAACCTCACGAAGAGTACAAAACTTGAACATCTTTATGGTTTAAGTCATAGTAGTGGGGTTCCACATCATTCACAGTTGTAAACATCCCTGACCAATAAGGCATTTCTACTATTTGATCTTTCAGTCTTGGACATCCAATGTTTTTATTAAAAGCTTGAATATTAAGATGAAAATGAATAAGTTTAGTACTCTGCAATGAAAAGGTTTTTTTTGTTTTTTTTTTTTTTTGGTGCGGGTACCGGGGGTCGAACTCAGGACCTAGTGTGCCAGCAGGCACCCGTGCCGCTGAGCAATATCACAGGCCCTTTTTTTTTTGTATGTGGGTTCCTGGAGTCAAACTCAGGACCTCGCCCTTGCCAGGCAGGCGCTTCTGCTGCTGAGCCATCTCACCAGCCCTGAAAAGTTTATAGCCTAAGAAGGAAGATGAAAGTTCCCTTTACAGTTACACAGGACCAAATTAGACAGTGGGTTTTCTGAAAAAACAAAAAACAAACAAACAAAAAACCTCATCATTAGAACTAATAATGGTTAGCATAACATCAAAACTTTCTTCTCATTGCTGTTATGTTCATTAATATCAACTTAAGGTGAAGAATTCCACTTAATTATATTCACTGATAAAGAGAGAACTTATATTCACATAATAATACCATAAGTTGAAAACTACAAAATCAGTTTAGGAAGAATGGCGATGAAAGGACATTATTACTTCCATTAAAATCCATAAATGAGAGGTGAAGGGGTAGTTTCTTTGCAGAAAATAAATTTTCAATAGTTTAATTTTTTAAAATTTCTGATGTACCCTAAAAAAATAGTTGATAAATTGCTGCATATTTAAATATCCATGATTAACATATTCCTCCTTTAAAAGTATTTCTATGTAACATGCAGCAATTCTTTTAACTTAAAAATATTCTCTGCAGGGAAATTTATAGCAAACAAACTCTAGACCTAGCCAGGCATGGTGGCGCATGCCTGTAATCCCAGCACTGTAATCCCCAGGCTGAGGCAGGAGGATCACCAGGAGTTCAAGGCTAGCCTGGGCTACATAGTGAGTTTAAGACCAGCCTGAATTACAGAGCCAGATGCTATCTCAAAAAGCAAAAATATGTATAAAATAAAAATAAATTTAATTTTTTAAAAATTTAAAAAATTTAAAAATTAAAGACCTGCTCAGGAAATATTCGAACTCATATATTTTCCACTTCTTTCAAATAGTACCACAGATGTGGATAAATACTTCAACCACACATGTCTGTGAATTCACAGACAATAACAATAAAATAAATGTCAGGTAATGTAAAAGAGCAATTTAAAAGCTGCCATAAAGAAGACATGCCACTTAAAAATCCAGCTAGCAAAGAAAAGCTATAAACTTCACGTGAAATCTGAATGTATTTTAACTCCACAGCTCATTGTAATCATCACAAACATTTCCTCTCAACCTGAATTTTAGGATTTTTTGTGTTAGGGGGGTGATATTCAATATTTCAGAAAATATCATTGGGATAGCTCAAATCCAACAATGTCATCTATAACCCTGAGGAAAATAATATACTTCTTTCCTTTCTCCTGCTTTAAATTTTTTCTAAAATAATTTTTTCCCCTAAGAATCACCTACTTCTGCACTTGACAAGGTCTAAATGCCTGCTTCCCACTGGGGGACTGAGATTTGAATTCCCCGTTACACTTCAAACCTGTGAATTGTTTCACACAGTCTTTAAATGGCCTTGTTACATCTTCTTTCAGAGGTTATGAATCACACACAATAGCTGATAACAGTTAATTATACAATATTTGAAACACTCTTCATCTCAAAGCAGGGTAGAGTGCTTGGCAAGGAGTATTATGCAAATAATTGCTTCACCTCTGAAAAATGTCACCTTCTGCACTCTGGGAAATCACCATCCATCACACCACGACAAAAGGCATAGCCTCCTTTCCGTCACTGGAATGACTGAGGAATAAAATTTAAAAAACATACATTTCTGAAAGGGAAAATATAAAACATGGTGAAATTTCACAACATGTAGCTAATTATAGCCACCTATGCTTGCTCTACTTCTTCATTTTGTGGTGACCTTTGTGTGCACCAGCATGCATGCACGCAAGAACTGATTAGACAAAAAGCAAAGCAATTAGTACAACATTATTGAATTTTGTGAGGATGATGGTTCTGTCACGTGCTTTAACTTAATAGGGTCGCTGCTAAAATGCATGTGTTGCAGAAGATAGGCACTTGGTTTGGAAGCAAGAACCTGCAGCTGTGTAGGGGGTTGATGTGTACGAGCTCAGAGGCTGTGCACCTCACACCGGAAAAGACCCCTGCAATTGTGTCTTGTGGAAGCACCTGATCTGGTCCAAGGGATGCTACAAACTCTCATTGTCAAAGTCATTTCTCTTTGGCCTTCACTTTGTTTTTCTCTTTGATTAATAGATTTACCATTGGTGATCTTTAAAGAACTTTCTCGCTATATAAATCCATTGTTTAAAACAAATCCTTGTCACACAATTACTCTCTGAGTCAAAATTTACATCTCCTGAACCATGCAAATATTCATTTAAAAGCCATAATGTAAAACAAAGAATTGCAGAAAAATATTAAGGTGTTAAAGAAGGTTATTTATCTTTCTGGAACAAAACCAAAACCAGAAATAAAATAGATATAATATCCTAAAGCAGAGGATTTAACCAACAGTTGCTGCTAGCTTCAAAATTGGACTAACAAAAGTTTTAACATTTTTTAATTTAAAAATTCCTTGCACTTAATTATATTCTCTCCATGAAAGGAAAGTAATTTTGTATGCCATGAGACCACGACTACTTATTTTCCTGTGGATTACCTCTCATTTCTCTCCTGGAGAAAGAAAAATGACCTGTTACTTTCTGAATATAAAGTGGATATTTTTTACTAAATGAGATTAGAATATGAAAAGCAAATTTTGTTTATTCTTCTCACTCTTGTTAGAATATCATGCCACTTTGTTACATAAAGCCAAATTCTCAAATTTAGTTTTCTGCCCTTAGCTACAACCAGTCCAAAAAAAAGTCCTTCCTATATTATGTATAAAATTATTTTAATTGTACACATTTATGTAGTATAATGTGATAATTAAATATGCATACAAAGTGTATAATGATCAAATCAAGGTAGTTAATGTTTCCATCTCCTTATCCGTTTTTTTATTTTTTTAGATTAACACACAATAATTGTAAATATTTATGGGGTTGTGTCATATTTCAATACATATACACAATATGTAGTCATCAAGTCAAAGTAATAAACATTTCCATTTTCCTTATCATTATTTTGTATCTGAAGACTTTGAGTGTCTTTCTCCTTGTTACTCATAAAATATAAAATAAGTCTTTGTGAACTGTAGTCCCCCTACTGTTACCTCCAATCCTAGAATTTATTACTTCTGTCTTAATTACAAAAGTTTGGGACTGTGTACCTGTTATCCAACCTCCCACTATCCCATCTCCCCCCTCCTCTGCCCAGACTCTAGTAATCACGATTATACATTCAGGGAGACATTTCTTTAACATCTACATATGACAGAGATCATGTAGTATTCGTCCTTCTGTGTCTTACTTATTTAACTGAACATAATACCCTCTAGTTGTATCTATGTTGCTGTAAATGACAGGATATTCTTCTTTATAGCTAAATAATATTCCATTGTATATATATCACACTTTATCCATTTATCTGTTGATGAGGATCTAGACTGATTCCCTATCTTAGATATTGTGAACAGTGCTACAATAAACATGGGTGGGCAGGTACTTCTTTGATATGCTTATATTATTTTCTTAGATATATACTTGAAGTGGGATTGTTGGAATATATGGAAACTCTAATTTTACTGTCTTGAGGAACATTCATACTGTTCCCCGCAATAGCTGTGCTAATTCACATTCCTGCCAATGGAGAGAGTTCCCTTTTCTCCATATCCTTGCCAACAGTTGTCATTACTATTTTATTATCATAGTTATTCCTACTGGGGTGAGATGATATCTTATTATGGCTTGGACTTGCATTTCTCGAACAGCTAATGACCTTGATAATTTTTCATAAACTTGAAGTTCTAGATGGTTTCACCACTATACATTTCAGTTACCTCGGATGGCTTTAAATAAAATTAGTCCCTCCTCAACTCTTTTTCTATTCTGCCACCATGGTCATTTAAGCTATCATCACTGAGTTATTTTTTGCTAATCGATTTTTTCAAATATAAAAATAGATTGCACCATTGCTACCACATGGCCCTTCAACAGCTTCCTAGTAGTTAGGAGCTATAACAGTTTGCATAGTCTCTAGACCTCACTTGATTATGGCTCAATGCCAAGCTCTAGTCATACTAGCTTTTTACAGGTCCTCCAAGGAACGATGTTCCATCGCCAAGAGGCCTGTTCCAAATATATGAGATGATATATTTATCTTAGTAAAATGTACTCTAGTTTTAAACATCTTTAACCTCATACCATGTTCTTAGGAATGTCTTAACTGAAAACTCAATTCAACACTCTATCTGCCTTCTCCATGCAGAAGCATATACTTACACTAATACCAGGTGCTTCTCCTGAGGAATATTTACCTTAGTAGTAACTGATGTGTATAGTCAATTTTCATTACTCATGGAGGTTATTTTCTCTAAAGTTGTTATGAATCCTGGATTGGTGAATACTGAATCATTGTTTCTAGGAGAAACACTGTTAGTTTCTGTAGTTAAGTTCCTGGGAGTCTCCTGTCACAATATTTTCATCAATCAATCAGCACATAACTAATTTTATATGTTTTTCTTCAATGATACCTTATTTAATATGATTCATCAGCCTTGAACTCATGGGAGACAGCACTGTAAATCATCTATCCATGAAGCTTACCTAACTTTCATCTCCTCCATTCAGCCTTCGTGTGCTTTGAAATACCACACAGCAGTTCAGCACTAAACTGAGAGGCCATTCTAAACAACAATATTGCCAACTAAGAGTCCAAAAATATTTTTAAAATATGATACTGGGGCTGGTGAGATGGCTCAGCGGCATACGCGCCTGCCTGGCAAGTGCAAGGGCCCGAGTTCGACTCCCAGAACCTACATACGAAGAAAGGGCCAGTGATATCGCTCAGCGGCACGGGCGCCTGCTGGCGCACGAGGTCCTGAGGTCAACCCCTGGTATCCACAAAAAAAAAGAAAAAAGATACTGAATAGACCATGGAAAGAGCATTTGTTTACAGTATTATAGCTGAAACAAGTCTCTTTACCACTGCACCTTATCTAATATCAGCAACCCACTAAATTTTTCACCATTTTGCCCAATCACACAATCATGAAAGACTGTCAAAGTGCAGAGTATTGATTAGGGAATTACAATTTGCAAATAGGGAGGTTCAAGTCTATTTATATAAACATATCATAAATGCATATTTCTCCTACTATGCTATCAGCTCTATGAAAACAAAAATCATCGTTAGCACAGTTCACTGTTTTGCTGGCAACCAAATCTCTCTCTCTTTCTCTCTCTCTCTCTCTCTCTCTTTCTCTCTCTCTCTCTCTCTCTCTCTCTCTCACACACACACACACACACAGAGGCAAAACACTCAGTATGTATTTGTATTAATAAGGCAGTGCTACATATAACCAGGACAACTGTGCCTTCCATATTGTAAACATTTCATTTGGTTCTTATACCCTTTCTTTGGAAAGTCAATTGATGTTTTGATTCAAGTTCTTCAAACAACCTTTGTTCTATGAAAGAGTGATACAGCACAATCTGAAAGACTAATGAGTCAGGCAAGATGTGAAAGGAGATAATGAAGATCCTGCCTGAAAAAGAAAAGAAAAAAAGCTTCAGAAAACTTCACATTCCACCTACAGAAAGCTCCAGTACAATGATTTCTTTTTACTTCAAGTTAATATTAACACTCCTGAACCCAGCATCTTACCTCCCAAACCATCCCATCTGACTACATCAAGAAAACTGCAAGTAAACACTGGAACCTCTCTGTCTTAAATTTGGTAACCAGTTAAACTGAATGTATAATTTAGGTTGTTTTGACTTTCTATTGCTTAGATTAAATTAAATTTCTTTGAGTGTCGTTTATGTTTTAACTGGATTTATCACGTCTATTTTATTTCTCAGCAAACTTGCCCCCTCCACATACCCACTGGACTACTTTGTAGTCCCCAGGTATGCCATGCCATCTCCTGCTTCTATGGTTCTACAAAACAAACTGTCTTCCCCATGGCTTTCTTCATCAGAGTAATTTCTTACTGTCTGTCAAGACTGCTCAAGCATCACCTCTTCCCTCCAGTTCTGCCTCCAATATCCTTGGGGTTAATTTTGCTTAGATGTGTTCCCACGGCACACTAAAACAACACTCTATTTTGCTGTTTTAATCATTAGTTCCTTTGTCTCCTCTCTGGGAAAGAGATCCTGCTTGATGTTAAAGTCTGCAAGTAAATGTGATTTTACTTCAGTGTCTGACTCTTTAACTAGTTGAATAAATGAATGAATTGAATCGATGAAAACACACTGGGCTACAATTGAAATGAGTGTTAAGGTAAATTTCTAGCATTAAAAGTGTATGGATGAAGCTAATAAAGATTGATAAACCTTTTAAAATTTTTTATTCGAGAGAACTGCATGGTCTAGAATCTATAACAGTATAACTGCTATTTCCATTTGTATGGATTTAGAGCAGAATATAGGTCTTTAAATCTGTTAGCCATAGTCTATTTTACATATTGCCTATCTTACAAAGAACTCAGAGGAAAAATATTCTCCACAAATATGAGAGCAACTTTAAACCAATTGGTGAAGTGTTTTGGAAGATGCATGTTGTACGCTTAGCCCTGAAAAATTCTTTAAAAACTTTGTTTCTGAAAATCATATGAAAGCATTACTCTCATATTTGCTGATGGCAAAAGAAAAGTTGTGCTGCAAAGAAGTGTCATAAAAAGCCATGGGAAAAATCTGACAATTTAAATAATAAACTGAAATGCATCTGTCATATGAGTTAGAGGTAGTATATGATTACTTTTGTGATATATACGCTAATAGAAGACAAGAACAAACTGGGAACCAAGGGAATCTAGATTTTAATCTGTGCTTAAAGCAATAGCTGTATGTTTCAGGTACATAATTTTCTCTGAGTCTTATTTATCTTTCCTGCAATTTATTATATAATTTCTATTGTTCTTAAACTTAGCTAATCCTTAACTAAGACACATCATGTAAAGAACACAAACAGAAATGTGGTACATAGTAACATAAGAAATACAGATGGTAGCACAAAAAGTAATGCCAAGGTACATCTGAGAATTATCCTGATAATCTTTTGAAGGAAAACTATCCATTGATTATCTAAATATCCCTGAGCTTTGTGAGGTTCTGAAGGAACTGATGTTACCTCTTAAAAAAGATTCAGTTTGGGTGAATCAAGGCATACTTTAAACTAACTTTCTTAAATAATTACAGAGCATACTATTAGGCCCATAATATTCTGGTACCATGGTTTGTTAGACTGTAGGAACATATTGTCTCTATACTTAGTTAGAATAAAAAATGATATTAACACTAGTTATGTTTGCTAGAATGAAGGACTCATTGGACTACAAATTTGGTAACAAGGAAAAGATCTTAATAAATTGCTACTTTATGAATTTTTTGCATTGGAAACTCCTACTTATTACCGACATTCTCTTAAGATACTGATGGATGAGTCCCTGTTGGAAAAGAGCATAGTAAGCATGTTGGGAAAGATCATTCTTACTAAGAAATATGCATTTTGAACTTCCTGGGCAGTTAGAGCTCATGGAGCCAAACCTTGATAGAAGATTGTGTCATATAAACAAATTAAATTAAAGTGACTTGAGAGGATTATTCTGAAAATCATTTTAAGTAAAGAAAGTTCAGTCTTGGTTACCTATGAAGAAGAGTAAAGCATCATTACGATGTGAATTGCTGAATCAAGAGCTGAACATTCAATAATTTACATGAAATAACCAGGATGCATTGCAAGAAGGGGTAAGTTAATCCAGTAAATAGGTTTTTTTGCTTGATTAAACTGTAAACTTGGTTACGATTACTTAACCTTGTGTACTATTTGTCCAGAATTTTTTTTATTTTTTAATAAAGCGCGCTAGTTTTACTCAACTAAGTTAGGAATCGAGATGTAGGAGGTAGCCATAATTAATATAACTGGAATGACTAACGAAATCTGAATATGGGTTGTAAATTAGAATGTAATATTGTACCTATATAAAAATTTCCAAATATGATATTGATAGATATTTATGTAAAAGAATTGCTAGGAGATACATGTTGAATTATGTAAGGGTTAAGAAGTCATGATATCACATGTGTTCTGTTGAGCATTTTAGCAAAATCAATATTAATAATTATATTATTTAGAGGAGGGAAAACATTTCAAACACATTTAATATAGGTAAAAGCTGTATCGGCCTTTATTTTGATATTCTTGCAACCTTTTTTTAAAATAAGAAACTATAAAAATATGTTGTATGCCCTTCCCAAAACTAAGCCAAATGGATGAGGCATCTGTCCATTTTTAGATTTCCACATTTAAGTACGCTTTTGTCTGGTGGCAAGTGAGATCAATGTGCAGTAGGCAGAATTCTCACTGTAATACAGAACTACACTTCAAGATTACAGATAATAGCTGTCTCTCTATTCCTTGTCCTTCCAAAATTCTGTTAATAAATTCCAACTATTTTGTTAACTCCAGACTCTAATTCATCAGGCTGAGTACAAGAAGTCTGCATTAGAATTAGAGCTGCCATGTACCAGATACAAAAGCATTTTCAACTGGAGTCTAACCCAGTTGAAACACGGTCTTTGAAACAAGCCTTTGAAACAAGGTCATCATCATTTGTGTAGTGCAGTAGAGCCCAGACTCTCCAAAACATTGCATTCATAACTTTCAGGATTATACTCCAAAATTATTTCATATAACAAAAAGAAAAAATACATGACCTGTACTCTAGTCCTCTAGGAAAAGACAATCAAGTGATGCCACACCTGAAATGATGCAGACATTGGACTGATTCATCCACTGAGCAATTGAAAAGCAGCTATTCTAATCATGCTCAAAGAGATAGAGAAAAAATTTCTCATGATGGGTGAAAAGATAAGAAACATCACCAGATAAATGGAATATAAAAGAAAAACCAATTAGAAAATTTAGAATGAAAAATACATTCTCTGAAGCAAAATACTTTATGAGCTTATTAATGGAATGACTGTAACAAAAAGGAGTAAATTAACTTAAAATAGATCAATGTAAATTCAATACAAAGAAAAAAATAAAAGTCTGAAATAAGGGAACAACCTCTGTGAGTAAGAATAAAATCCAAACAAACCAACTATATTAGTCAGTGCTTACTAGAGTCAGATGTAGAAGAATGCAGAATGTCTGTCTGCATGCTGAAGACTTGAAGGATCCAGTTGAAGGCCTGGAGTCCACAGCAATATACCATAAAAGTCCTGTATGAGGCTGAAGGATCCTTGATGGAAGACCAAAGGATCTATACTGGAAAGACACAAGGGCCATGGCCAGAAGCTGAAGTATCTGTGCCAGAAGGCTGAGGCATCTGCACTGGAATCTGGGAGACAATGTCCAAGATGAAGATGACAATTGAAGTTCCCTGAAGAAAGAAAACAGACAAAGCTCTTTCAAAGAAAACCACCAAAACTCCTCCAAAGGAAAGCAGTTGCAATAAAGCTCCTCTAAGGAAGATCAGCTGAAATGCTTCCCTCCCATTCTCCTTTTATACAGTTCTGACAACAATCCTTAAACTGAGTCTTCTATACCCAGAACCATGCTGATTTAATTCAGGTGGGTGTTTCCCACTCAAGTTGACAATCAATTAACCTCCATACCAACCAATAAATCCAAAACCTTTAATGTTGGACCACCCTAACAGACAAGACCAGAAAAGAACTTTCAAATAGCTAAATTGGCAAGAGTACAGAAGAAAAAAACAATTCTCTAAGGAAGAAACATCAAGTCACTTATAGAGGAAACCCCATTATAATAACTTCAGACTTCTCTACAGAAACATTAAGGTTCAGGAAGGCATGGAATAATGTATTTCAAGCCCTGAAAGAAAATAATTACTAATCTAGATTACTATATACAGCAATATCACCCTTCAGTATTGAAGAAGAAATAAAATGCTACCAAGATAAGCATAAGCTAAAGAAATTAATGATCATAAAGCCAGCATTGCAGAAGATACATAAAGGAATCCTATACATAAAAAAAGAAGATATAAGTTATAGAGAATTAGGAAAGAATCAAACATTAGAAAAACAACAAAATGACAGAAATTAGTACATACTCTTCTATAATAACTCTAAATGTAAATAGTCTTAATTCTTCAATTAAAATGGGCTTCAATTAATAGTGGTCTTCAATGAAAAGATGCAGACTGGCAAATTGGATTACAGAACAAGACCCAACATTTTGCTGCTTGCAAGAAACACATCTCACTAGGAAAGATGTACAGACTGAATGTGAAAGGATGGAAAGCAACAGAACATGAAAACAGAACCTGAAAACTACCAAGAGTAGCCATACTAATATCTGACAAAGCAGACTTCAAGATAACATTAGTCAGATGTGACAAAGGAGGCCACTACATACTGGAGAGGGAACAATCCACCAAGAAGATATAAAAATTTAAATCTATATTCACCAAATAACAGTAATCCCAATTTCATAAAACAAACATTACTCAACATAAAGGGACATGTATGTCCCAGCACAATAATAGTGGATGACTTCAATATTCCACTTCCACCAACAGATTGGTCATCCGGACCCCCCCCAAAAAAAAAATCACCAAAGAGACATTAGAGCTAAACTATACCACAGATCAAATGTATTTAACTGATGTCTACAGAACATTCCATCCAACAACTACAGAATACACTTCTCAATGGCTCTTGGAGCAGTCTCCAAAGTAAATAATATTTCAGCCCATAAATACCTTTAACGAATAAAAAGCACCATTGGCAGGAGTGAAAGTGAGTACATCAAAACAGATCATACAGAAATTTAAAAAATCATAGGGAAATTCTGTGAAAATGTCAAAAAATAAATAGTGCCAAAATTCAATAGTGTACATTGTTAAATTTATTTAAATTCAGCTTCAATCAGCCTCCATAACTTGACTTTAGTGACTCAAAAATTAACTTAGTATGTAAACAAACTGCAACTTCAGAGTATATTCTTGAATCATGTAGTTGAGTTTCAGCCAATCACAGTGGCTCAGATTCAGTCAATCATAAGCAGTCAACTTATCATATCAAGTATATGTAAGATCTTATCATGCCACACACAAATAAGGCAAACACTGAGCTGTAACCAATCAAGGTGTTTCTGTGTGTCCTTTCTATTTATGTCAATAAATACTGAAAGCTGGCCAACACACAAATGGTCCTTTTGCTGAATTAAATAAACTCTGCTAATTTTTTTTTAAAAAATACTATGAAAGTTAAATTCAGCATCTTTATATTACTAAAGGAATAAAAACTACATAGAATTCTGTATCCAGCAAAAGTATCTATCTAAACTAAAGGAAAAGAAACATATTTTCAGACAAAGCTAAAAGAATTCATGGTGACTGGCCAACATAAACAATACCAGATAAAAACTTAGATCTTGGTAAATTAACGACCATGAGAAGTGGTAAAAAATCTGAAAAATACAGAATACTTTGCTGTTTTAATGTATTCAAAACAGATATGAGGGTTTAAATAAGAATATTATGATATGACCTTTGGGAGCTTTTAGTATGTGTAGTTAACTTTATACAACAAAAATAGTGTAAAAACATTGTGTTTGCAAGTATTTGTAAAAACTCCAACTAGGCTGTGAAAAAATCAGTATCTATTTTAATTCCTAAAGCAGCCACTAAAATATTGCAAGACTAGTATGACTAATAAGCAAATAGATAGGTTCTGCTGATCTTTAGAAGGAAGTAGATAACCTCCCAATCATACATTTTCTTTCTTTCTTTTCTTTTTTCTGGTACTGGGAATTGAACTCAGGACTTGGCAGGCACTGTGCCACTGAGCTATATCCCTGGCCATCAATCATGCGTTTTCTGTAGCCTGGATGAATACTGAGATCATCAAGCAACCTGGCCTACTAGATTCTAAAGGATGCCAAGCACCCCGAGGAGAAGAGAAGCATGTGAACTGTTCCACTTTTTTAAGAGTGCAGGAGGAGGAGCCATCATAAAGGCCAGTAGGAGAAATACAGCTGAAACTTAAATGGACACTTAAATGTCAAGTGTAAGCTAGTGCTGTTGAGTATTCTTTGAGTTATGTGACTCAGTCCACACTCAGAAGTCCATTCTTCTCATTTGCCTGTCACTTAATGATTGCAGGAAAAATGGAGAATGCCGTAGGAGACTTAAGAAGCCCAGCTCAGTGACAAACAGGGAAGAAATCTTGCTTGCCTCCCAGACCCTTTTTATATTTTTCCATTTGAAACAAAGCTGTAATCTACTAACAGAGAAGGAGAAAACACTCCTGACTATTGGCACAAAGCAAATATTTGGTGACTCTGAAAAAGGATTTAAAAACTTTAAAAAACTGTCGTTTGTGGTGTCTTGGTCTCTTTGCGCTGCTATAACAAAATTCTACACACTGAGTGGCTTACAACAATATTTATTTCTCATAGATTTAGAGCTGAGATAAAAGATAACAGCTCCAGGGGATTAAGCATCTGATTAGAACCCACTTCATGTTTCACAGATGGCACTTTCTCATTGTGTCCCCATGGTGGAAGAGACACAGCAGTTCTCTCTGGGGTCTGTTTTAGAAAACATTAATCTCATTCATGAGAACTCTGCCCAGATGATGTAATCATATCCCAAAGGTCCTATCTGCTAATATCATATTGATGATTAGGTTTGAACAAATGAATTGGGGGAAAACATAAACGATCATACCATAGCAAGTGTGTGGAGGAAAGGAGAACAAAGCCACTTGAGCATATCTCCAGGTAGTGATACAAGGCAAAGATCTGCTATCACAGGATGGTAGCAAGAAACTTAGTCTTAAGACCCCTCACTGACACAAAGCTCCAACTTGTAAATTACTATTATAATTATGCAAATTTATAAGGTAAAGTATGATAATCTGACACATGTATACACTTGTAATGATCAAATCAAGGTAGTTAACACATTATCTTCCTACACATTCTAAAAATATTTTGATTACCAAGTGATGTGTGATAACTACAGCTAAAAATTTCCTATTATATATATTGTGAATAACTAGAAGAGAGGACCTCAAAGGCTCCAAACACAAAGTGATGATAAGGAAACAGAAATGTCAATTACTCTCATTTGATCAGTACATATGTATATATGAATTGAAATACTATACTGTACACCATAAATGTATATGAAGCTGAATTTTATTAACAAAAGGAGAGGAAAGCCAAGAAAACCCCACTATGGATGTCCATATGCCCAGTGATTACATAAGATTAAACCAAAAGAAAAGAAAAAAGACCTCCTGTCTCCACCAAATCCTTGAGCTGGGTAAAAGCAGTAGTCTACTCCATGGTGAAGGGAAAAGAACATGGAGAAAATTGCAGTGGAAGCAGTCATTCAAGGATGGCTGAAGTGGAAGATGGACCAGGAACACTGAGAAAGAGTCTGTCACTCCAGGCATCAAGCCAAGGATAAGGCAACAACAACCCATGCTGAAGGAAGTTCTAGTCCATAGTGCACTGAAATCAAAACCTGGACAAAGATCAATGCCTCAGAGGACTGACTCAAAATCTCACTTTAAAGAACCTTCAGAAGAACAGATATATCCCTTTCTAGGCATAAATATCAGTGACTTCAATGACTGCGTTTCTTGTATACATAAGACTTAACATTAAATCAGAACCTATGAGACACAGAAAAAAGTAAGAAAACAATCAATAATTTAAAAAATAAAACATATATAGATATATACAGAGCCAGATGTTGGAATTTTAAGAAAAGTATTTTAAAGTAAGTGTGTCACTGTTGGTTTATACCCCATTTCCTAGCGTAAGGATCTCATTTTCACTGTGTTGTGTGTGCACCGTGATTCCCTTGATCATCCTACTTGTAAAAATTTCATTTATTTTGTCTCTTTTAAACTTCACTAAGTGTTGTGTATCACAAATTGTTACCCTATTTTACAGTTAGAAAAATTAATCTCAGTAAGTTTCAATACTTACCCAAATCACATGTGCTGCTATTCAAACACAAGGCTTTTGACTTAAATTTCTACTGTTACTCATTTTAAGCATCACTGAATCATATAACCCTCTTATTTTTATAGATTTTTTCCTATATTAACATAGTTAAAATTTAAAAGTACTTGTTGTACCTAATTGTATTAAAGTCTCATTTTCAAATTCTAGCATCGTTTTCTTTGTGAACTTGGATTCACCAAGACAGAGAATAGATCCTTCTGAATTATTTCCCCTGTATTTTAAGCTGTACTTCATAATTAAACATTGATCTTTCTTTTTATTTCTGAATTTAATATTATATACAAAGCGTTCATTTTGATGTACTGCACATGAATCACCATTAAATCAGAAGTACTCTTACCTTCTGAATCAAGGTTAATTCCCAACAAAGACCCCAGAATCAGTTAAAAATGCAAAAGTAACAGAAAATTGAATATTCTCCTATAATGACAACTGCAACCATTAATCCTGATATGGCAAATTCACTGAATTGAAAAACAACTAGCAGACTGGGAGAGCATGCTCTTGGGTGTGTCTGGGTAGGTCATGGAGGCATAGCTTTGAGTGCTATGTAAGATCCCTTCTTCGTTTTTCTCTAGCACTGTTCCACTACACTACTTCCTAGCTTCCATGAATTAAGCATCTTGGCTCTGCCATGCCCTTCTGCCCTCATGTTTCTGCCTCAGAGCCAGCTGATTTATGACTGAATTCCCCTAAAACCAAACCATGAGCTAAATTAAACCTTTCCTTCTGTAAGTGATAAGTGCAGGCCTTCTGTCCGGCAATGGGAAAGCTGACTAATATATATTAGACAGTAATATAAAAAGGAAAAGATTTTCGATGGTAACAATTGGGAATAAACAAATGTAAATATTTTATCTCTTCATTTTTAATTCATAGAAGAATAAAGAGATATCCCATCTATTATTCTTATATATCCAATTTATGCTCAAATTTCTCAGGACCACTTATATTGAAATAAGGAATTAGATAGAGACAAATTATTGTTTAAAATACACTAGCACTTGAGGAAGCTTTTAATTTGCCAAGACAATGATGGTAAATTCTTATGATGAAATTCATCTGATGACTACTGCTTTTCTGTTAAACTTCTACAGGAGGCCTAAGATTGAGTAGATTGAACAGAAAATCAACTTTAAGTAGCTAACGGTATTATTATTCCTACTCTCAGCATGAATTTTTGATCTGGACATCAGGAAATGAAAATCTTCCACGTCACTTAATTATCTATAGAGCAGAAAATGTATTGCCAGTAATGACTTCAAATAGATCAAAAGCCCTTTTTGCTTGCTGTCACTGTCTTAACCATATTTTATTGAAAATCAGATGGAAATGAGCTACTTTGCCTTTTTAAACAGAGTATACAGAGCAAAATCATTTATTTCCTATTTTATTTAAATTTATAAATAAAATTTGGGGGAAATTATATTCTAGTACTATACAGTCTTCCAGTCCATAACCAATACATTGTTCCATTTATATAAATTTTGTTTGACTTTTTCATTAGTGTTTTGGAATCTTATACAAACAAATCCTGTCATAATTTGTTAAATTCATAATTAGCTACTTTCTTTTGTGCTATTGTAAATAGTATTGATTTTTAAATATTAAGTTTTGATTGTACATTGCCATTATATTAGGAATTGACCTTTATATATTGACTTAATATCCTGGTACTTACTTGTTATTTCCAGAATTTTTGTAGATTCTTTCGGATATTCTATAGATATAAATATGATGTCATCTGTGAATAAAATACCTTTAATTTCTTTTTCAATTTATATACATTTTATTTGTTTATCTTCCCTTATTGCACTTTTGACTAATATTTTAATCGTATCTCTCTCCATCACTTTACTTGAAATATATCTAAATTTTAATTCAATAGTTTCTTATAGACCTCATATACTTGGATCTTGCTTTGGATATTCTGATAATTTCTGTCTTTTAAAAAATATATTTTTGCCATTTACATAAATTGATTATAGATGGAGTTGGGTTAAAATCTATAACCTTGATTGTTTCTTTTTATTAATGGTTAGATTTTCTGAATTTGTTTTTTATGACATGATATCACTTTGTTGTCTGCACATGTTGAGTTTTATTTATTTCCTATTTTCATTGCTCAGTTTTTGAAGAGGGGACATTTAGTGTGCTTCAAGCTATGTGACTGCCTAAGATTTTGTCAGTATATTTCAATTTGAGATTTCCAGTTATGAATTAAACTAATAAGAAAAAAACTTATGATTCCTTATTATTTCACCTATATAATTGCTGATATGATTGTATTGTTTTTCCTTTATTTTCCCTATGTAGAAGGTAATTTAAGCAAACAAAGAATATCATATCCAATTTGAAGACTACACACACATTTGAGAGCCTGGAATCAGAGTTTATGGAAGAGGACAGCAATTTAAGGCACAGAATCTGGAGACAGACAGCTGCATTCACATTTCTGTTTAGTCAAAACATTTCTGTTTAGTCAAATTATTAGAAGTGTGACCTTGTGCAAGTTCTTTTATTTTATGTCTTACTTTTCTCCTCTGGAAAATGGTTGTGATGCTATTAGTACAATAGTGTTCTGTAAGTACCAAATCAGGGTTTGTTTTCACATAGTTCTTATGTAAGACCCAAGATGTGTTTTTTGGAGGTTTTATCATTTCTGTCATCATAAAACTAATCTTGTGAGACAAACATGTAGTTTTGCAATTAATTACATTTTACAAATGAAAATGCAAAAATTCAGATAGTATAATTAATAGTTCCAAGATGGAATAGTTTTGCTACAAATTGTATTATTTCAGGATTCACAGAATAATACTTCAGGGGCCAGGGATGTAGGTCAGTAGCACAGTGCCTGCCTGGCAAGTGCGAGGCCCTGAGTTCAATTGCCGGTACCAAAAAAAAAAAAAAAAAAAAAAAAAGAATAATACTTCAAAAATCAAAATGGAGATATTTTGTGTTTTAAAAAGTGGTGGTCAATTTCATTTACTATCACTGATTCTTTCACTGTAAAAGATTTTTATTTAACAGATAGTAAAGTTGAGTGACTTACTGGAAAAAAATAAGAAAGCTCTGACAGTCTATTTGGGTAAGAGAATATTCCTTTGTTGCCTATGTTTATAATAAAAATGAATATCATTAAAATGCACTTAAGCTTAAGATCCTAATTTTTTGAACTATAGATAGGGCTGTCATGATGGTGCTTTGAATAATAGCTGGGCAGATTACTTAAAATCTCTATTATTCATATTTTGAAAGAAGGTCTCCTGGGAGACCTCAAGATGGCGGATGAGTAAGAAGCAGGCAGCAAAACTCTCTCTAAAAGTTACCATTGGAACACGGGAATATAGCGACCCAGAAAGCGCAGGAGGGGGGGAGATGCCTC
Source organism: Erethizon dorsatum (assembly GCA_028451465.1). Lineage (NCBI taxonomy): Eukaryota > Metazoa > Chordata > Mammalia > Rodentia > Erethizontidae > Erethizon > Erethizon dorsatum. The sequence goes on along the minus strand of CM051823.1, from coordinate 133,812,364 downwards.
CCCGAAACCCAGAGAAGTTCTGAAGCGCAATCTGGGACCCCCGGCACCAGTGACGGGTGACTTCCAACAAAGAAGAAGGAAAGAAGGAGCAGACCGCGCGCGTGCACCTTCTAATATCCCGGGAGTTGGAGCGCCGGCGGAGGCTCAATTCTACGGACACACGGTGGCAGCTGGCGCCCAGGGAGCCCCCACGGAGGATCCTGAGACAGCGGCGGGGCAGGGGAGCGGCGGAGAACGGCGCTGACCGGCGGTGAGTGTCTCTCAGCCACAGCTGCCCCGCGCCAGAGAGCGACCGGCCGGGCGCCATTGTGGGGGGTGTGGCGAAACTCAGAGCGGCTCGGAAACTGCTCTGGGAACTTGTGCTCCGGACAGGGCAGCACAGGGCCTCTCAATTGAGCCCACGAAAGTGTGCTGAGGTCAGCAGGCGAACGAGACTGGACTCTCAGCCACACCTGTCCCGCGCCAGAGAGCGACCGGCCGGGCGCCATTGTGGGGGGTGTGGCGAAACTCAGAGCGGCTCGGAAACTGCTCTGGGAACTTGTGCTCCGGACAGGGCAGCACGGGGCCTCTCAATTGAGCCCACGAAAGTGTGCTGAGGTCAGCAGGTGAACGAGACTGGACTCTCAGCCACACCTGTCCCGCGCCAGAGAGCGACTGGCCCGGCGCCATTGTGGGGGGCGTGGCGAAAAACCAGAGCGGCGGGAACCAGTGCAGGGAACCCGCGCTCCGGACAGCACGCTGAGCCTCTCAGGCCCAGGGATCGTGAAAGGGCGGCGAGAGCGGAGGCGAGCTAGACTGGTCTCTGCCTGAAAGTACGCGCCTCTGCTCACCACCCGCCAGAGGGTGCTCCTGGCTTACTGGGACGGACCTGCACAGAACAGGACTTTGTCACAAGGTACCTGCCTACAACAGAGTCAACACCTGGAACTGATTCTTTTTATATTTTTTATTTTTATTTTCATTTTTTTTCTCACTGATTTGTTTTTTTGTTCTGGCGAAGGGTTTTTTTGTTTTTATTTTGTTTTGTTTTGTTTTTTGGTGGGGTTTTATTTTTGATCTGTCTGTTTTATTGTTTTTATCTTTGTTTTTGTTTCTGTATGTGTATTTGCTCTTTCCTTCATTATTCTCTCTGGTTTTTTATATGAGTGTAAACAGCGCCTCTAACTTCTTTCTGATTGTGGTTGTGATCTGTTCTTCCTTTTATCCCTTCCTTCTCTTTTTACCACCTGTCCTCTGCACTAGTGTCCCAATTTTAGTGGGATCCCTCTTGGTCCTCTAACCTTACATCTAATTCCTTCCTCTTCTCCCAATACTCTATTTCCTCCTTAACTCATCTTAAATTTAAACTCCTCAAGGAAAAATTGACATACATAGGACTTGTATACTGCATATAATTTTTCTGGTGTGTTTTAGATTTTGTTATATAACCGCAACTCTATACAGCTAAAAGTGGTAAATAACTGGTTAGCTCAGTCTGTCATTTTTTAGGCTGTGTTTGATGCTTTAGTTAACATTATAGCCAAATGTGAAATAATTGTTCTAAACATCTTTCCTTCCTGATATTTCATGATTGAGATTGACTAAGGGACACAGAAAATACAGTGGCACAGTACCAAAGAATCAAGGACTGGGCCAAACAGGTAGCAACTTCGCATACCCAACGAATTGAAGAGGTAGGATCTGGCAGAAAGCTCAAAACCCAAAAGCAAGCTCCACTTGGAAGATACTGCAGAGAAGTAGTCATCTTCTAAAGATCTTAAACACTAGCAATAAAGTAACCTACTATAGGTAATTTGCAAACATCACCCCAGGAATTAAAGAAAGAAAAAATGAGACGACACTTAAACAAGATGCAACCACACACATCCAATTCACCAAAGGCAAACCTAGGGAGCAACGAGGTGGGACAATCCGAAAGCCACCCACCTGGCCTATCTGAAGTGGTAACAACAAAGCAACTGAATGAGGTTCTGGAAAAAATTAAAACAGAAATAATCTCACAGATAACTGCAGAGATAATGTCTACAATGAAGACCATGCTTAAGGACACTATAGCTGATACAGACAAAAAAATAGATGAACTTAAGAAAACTATAGAAACCATGAATGCTCAGCATAGGAAAGAAATGGAATCTATAAGGCAGATTCAAGCAGATATCCAAGAGATAAAAAATTCCATTGAAAGTATTTGTAGCAGAATAAGCCAATGCGAGGACAGGATCTCAGATATAGAAGACAGGCTTGCAATTAGTGATCATGAAATGGAAAAATTCTTAAAAATAGCAAGGGACCATGAAAAATCAATTCAGCAGCTGCTAGATGACTCAAAGATAAACAACTTAAGAATAATTGGAATAAATGAAAAAGCAGGAGATAGCATCAACGACATTAAAACCTTGTTCAAAGACATAATCAGGGAGAACTTTCCTGGAAGAGAAAAGGAATTTGACACCCCTATAAGTGAAGCTTTTAGAACACCAACTAGACATGATCAAAAAAAAACTTCAGCCAGACATATTATAGTCAAGATCCCAGAAATTCAACAGAAGGGCAGAATCTTAAAAGCTGTTAGGGAGAAGAGACAAATCACCTATGAAGGAAAACCCATCAGAATCACAGCTGACTTTTCAGCACAAACCCTCAATTCAAGAAGAGCTTGGAATGATGTATTGCAAGCTCTAAAGGAAAATAATTTTCAGCCCAGATTGATGTACCCTGCAAAACTATCTTTCAAAATTGATGGAGAAATAAAATACTTTCATGACAAAGAACATCTGAGAAAATTTATGACCACCAAACCAGCACTCCAAAACGTTCTGAAGGACATTCTAGAAAGAGATAGGAACCCCAACAGAAGGAATCCACCAGGCAGGGCAAATAATTAAATAGCCGGAAAGCGGAAAAACAAAGAGTGGGAACCAACAACAGGAAAATATCATGACAAGTCAATACATATCAGTTTTAACCATCAATGTTAACGGTCTCAATTCACCAATCAAAAGGCACAGACTGGCGAAATGGATCAAGAAGCAAGATCCAACAATATGCTGTATACAAGAAACACATTTAATTCAGAAAGAAATTCATAGACTGAAAGTCAAAGGATGGAAAACAATACTCCATGCCACAGGAACCCAGAAAAAAGCAGGGGTAGCTATTCTTTTTGCAGACAAAGTGAACTTCAAGCCAAGAAGGATTCAGAGAGATAAAGACGGTCATTACATCCTTGTAAAGGGAACAATCCAAGAGGAAGAGATAACGATCATAAATATATATGCGTCAAATACCAATGCACCCAGCTATATAAAACAAGTACTAAAGGACATGAAAAATCAAATAAGCACTAATACAATTATATTGGGAGATCTCAATACTCCACTGTCACAAAAAGATAGATCAACTGGACAGAAAATCAATAATGAAATAGTAGAACTGAACCAAACTTTTGAACAAATGGACTTAGTAGATGTCTACAGAGTGTTCCATCCCACAACATCAGAATACACATTTTTCTCAGCTGCACATGGGACGTTCTCCAAAATAGACCACATACTAGCTCATAAAACCTGCTTAAGTAAATGCAAAGGAATTGAAATTATCCCATGCATATTATCAGACCATAGTGCAATGAAATTGGAAATCAATGGCAAAAGATCCCACAAAAACTCCCTAAACACATGGAAATTAAACAGCATCCTCCTGAACAACCAATGGGTCACAGATGAAATTAAAGAAGAAATTAGTCACTTTCTACAACTGAATGATAATGACAGTACAACATACCGGAACTTATGGGATACAATGAAAGCAGTCCTAAGAGGGAAATTTATAGCATTAAACACTTATATCAGGAAAATAGAGCAAGCGCAAATAAACAACTTAAGGGTGAACCTCGAGCTTCTAGAAAAAGAAGAGCAGGTTAAGCCAAAAGCCCGTACAAGGGAGGAAATTATAAAGATCAGAGCAGAAATTAACGTATTGGAGAATAAAAAAACAATACAAAGAATCAATGAAGCAAAAAGTTGGTTCTTTGAAAGAATAAATAAGATTGACAAACCCTTATCCAACCTTATTAAAAAAAGAAAAGAAAAGACTCAAATCCATGCAATTGAAAATGAAAAGGGTGATATCACGACAGACCCTGCAGAAATCCAGAAGATCATCTATACCTATTTTGAAAATTTATATTCTACTAAGATGGAAAATGCAGAAGAAATGGACAGATTCCTAGATTCGTATGAATTACCAAAGCTGAATCAAGAAGATTTAAAAATCCTAAATAAACCAATATCAGCCAATGAAATTGAAGATGTAATTAAAAACCTCCCAACAAAGAAAAGCCCAGGCCCTGATGGATTCACTGCCGAATTCTACAAGAAATTTAGAGAAGACCTAACGCCCCTACTTCTCAAACTTTTCAATGAAATTGAAAGGGAAGCAATACTCCCAAATTCATTCCTGGAAGCAAGCATTACCCTGATACCAAAACCAGAGAAGGACCCAACTAAGAAAGAGAACTACAGGCCAATCTCCCTAATGAACATAGATGCAAAAATCCTTAATAAGATACTGGCAAACAGAATCCAACAAATCATCAAGAAGATTATACACCATGACCAAGTTGGATTCATCCCAGGGATGCAGGGATGGTTCAACATACGTAAATCAATAAATGTAATACAGCATATTAACAGAACCAAAGACAAAAATCACATGATCATCTCAATAGATGCAGAAAAAGCTTTTGACAAAGTCCAGCACCTTTTCATGATAAAAACCCTACAGAAAATTGGAATAGAGGGTCTTTATCTCAATCTGGTAAAAGCTATCTATGACAAACCAACAGCCAATATTATACTAAATGGCCAAAAACTGAAAGCCTTCCCTCTAAAATCAGGAACAAGACAAGGATGTCCACTGTCCCCACTCTTATTCAACATAGTTCTGGAAACTTTAGCCAGAGCGATTAGACAAGAGAAAGAAATAAAAGGAATAATGATTGGAAAGGAAGAAGTTAAATTATCATTATTTGCAGATGACATGATACTCTACACAGAAGACCCCAAAAACTCCACTAAAAAACTGCTAGATTTAATAAGCAAATTCAGTAGTGTAGCTGGATACAAAGTCAATACTCAAAAGTCAATAGCCTTCCTGTACACAAATAACAAACTTACTGAAAGAGAAATTAGGGAAACAATACCTTTCACAATAACATCCAAAAAAATGAAATACCTAGGAATCAACCTCACGAAGGATGTAAAAGACCTCTATACTGAAAACTACAGTACTCTGAAAAAGGAGATTGAAGAGGATATCAGAAAATGGAAAGATATCCCTTGCTCCTGGATAGGAAGAACCAATATAGTGAAAATGGCCATACTTCCAAAATTGTTATACAGATTTAATGCAATCCCAATCAAAATTCCAACAGCATATCTCACAGAATTAGAGAAAACAATCCTAAAATTCATTTGGAATCAGAAGAGACCTAGAATAGCAAAGGCAATTCTGGGCAACAAAGGCAAGGCAGGGGGCATCACAATCCCCGACTTGAAATTATACTATAAAGCTACTGTGATAAAAACAGTGTGGTACTGGCAAAAAAACAGACCTGAAGATCAATGGAACAGATTAGAAGATGCTGAAACAACCCCAGACATACTAAGCCACCTTATCTTTGACAAAGGTGCCAAACACATTCGCTGGAAGAAAGATAGCCTCTTTAATAAATGGTGCTGGAAAAACTGGCTCTACACATGCCGAAGATTAAAACTAGATCCATATCTTTCACCATGCACTAAACTAAATTCAAAATGGATCAGAGATCTAAATATTAAAACAGAAACATTAAATCTGCTGGAAGGTAGGATAGGTAAAACCCTTGGAGACATTGGTGTAGGCAAAGACTTTATGAATAAAAACTCAACCGCACGGGAACTATCCCAAAGAATCAATAACTGGGATCTCATCTTATTAAAAAGCTTTTGCACAGCAAGAGAAACCACCAACAGAGTGAAGAGACAACCCACAATGTGGGAAAAAATGTTTGCCAGCTGTTCCTCAGACAAAGGATTACTATCGAGAACATATAAAGAACTCAAAAAAATCAGACCTCCCAAATTTAAAGACCCACTCCAAAAATGGGCATCTGAGATGAATACACATTTCTCAGATGAAGAAATACTAATGGCAAATAAATATACAAAAAAATGTGCAACATCACTAGTCATTCGAGAGATGCAAATTAAAACAACACTGAGATACCATCTCACCCCAGAAAGAATGGCTACTATTAAGAAATCAACTAATAACAAATGCTGGAGGGGCTGTGGGGAAAAAGGAACCCTTCTTCACTGTTGGTGGGAGTGTCGACTGGTACAGCCACTGTGGAAGTCAGTGTGGAGATTCCTCAGAAAACTAGGGTTGGAGGTCCCATTTGACCCAGCTATTCCCCTTCTGGGCATCTTCCCAGAAGAATTAAAAACATCGTACCACAGCGATATATGTGCACCCATGTTTATAGCAGCACAATTTGTAATAGCCAGATCTTGGAAACAACCCAAATGCCCATCAACTGAGGAATGGATAAGAAAGATGTGGTATTTTTATACAATGGAGTACTATTCAGCCATAAAGAAGGATAAACTGGAGACTTTTATAGGTAAATGGATGCAACTCGAGAAAATACTCATAAGTGAAATAAACCAGAAGCACATGTGTAAGCATCGTATTATCTCTCTAGTATGAGAAACTGAAAGAGTAAATAAGATCCAAAATGTACAATAGACATGGTGAATCAAAAAGAAACTGGTCAAAAGGAAAGAGAGACTGGAATAGGGAAAAGAAAGAAGGGAAAGGGAAAAAAATTGTATATATATATATATATATATATATATAAGATGGTTAAGATAGATACACTACCATTTTTACTTAGTTCATTGAAGAGTAAGGTTTGTGCCAATAATGTTTGGACAATTGAATGCTAATGTCTGGTGTCCTGAATAACTAACTTAAAGATAGTAATACGTAATGTATTAACCATTGTTACCCTCCTATTATGTTTGTTTGAAAATTTGTTCTTCTTTTGATTTGTTTTGTTTTTTCTTCTCTTTAAAATAAAAAAAAATAAAAAAAAAAAAAAAATAAAAAAAAATAAAAAAAAAAAAAGAAGGTCTCCTGGAATTTCATTATATAAAAATTTATATTAAAAAGTGTAGAAAATAGGGCTGGTGAGATAGCTCAGCGGCTTAAGTGCCTGCCTGGCAAGCGCGAGGTCCTGAGTTCGACTCCTGGTACCCACATAAAGGAAAAAAAAGGGCCGGTGATATCACTCAGTGGCACAAGCACCTGCTGGCAAGCGCAAGGTCCTGAGTTCAATTCCCGGTACCCACATAAAAAAAAAAGTATAGAAAATAGTTGAGCCTTACCTACTCTCATTAAAACTTAATGTATCATTTTATTAAAATATGTAATCTAAAATTTTTATTGCAATCATATCCTTTAATTTTTGAAATTTCTGCCATTTTCCATGTAATATTTGTGGACCTTGGTCAACCACTAGTAACTGAAACCTATCTGGAAAGGGAAACAACTAAAATGTTCTAAGTAGGAAAGGAACATTATTTAGAACAAGATTACTATATACCCGTTTGATTCAAGATGTATATTTATTCATCTTAACTCAAGATGCACATTTGAATGCAGGATGAAACACATATTTCTTATTTAAACACACACACATACATGTATACATACACATACACTTTTTATACCTTTTCTCAAAAATAATAAGAAGAAGTTATCCACAGGGCAGAAACAGAAATAAAATCACTGTAATAAGAAGGAAGAGAAGCAACACTACGCAGAAGTGACCATAATAAGAGGTGGAGAACCATTAACAAAATAGGAAACGTGTTTGACACCAGTATAAATAAATAAAGAAAAGAAAACCTGACAATCCAATGGAAACAAGTAAAGATGAAATGAAGCAAAGAAAAATCAGTTAGGTATAACACACAAAACATGGTGCAGAAATAAAATCCAAGGACATTACTATGCACAATAGACTTTCAGTTCCATACACACTACAATCTCCACAAAGGTAGGTTTTGTTCTCTTTTATTCACAAGTACATTGCCCCCAACCCATCCTTGTTTATAGTAGGTGTTCAATGAATAGAACTTGATTGAAAGATTTTTGTTGTCGTTGTTGTTGTTTGGTAACTTGGGGATTGAACCCAGGGGCCTTCTACCTCTGAGCTGCATCCTCAGCTCTTTTTAAAAAAAAAATTATTTTGAGACATGTCATACTAAACATCCCAGGTGGGATGTAATCCTCCTGCGTGAGCCTCCCTGAGTGTTAGGATTATACACATGTGGCACTGGGACCATCTTTGAACAAAGGTTTTTAAATTCATGTACTAGATTGTTTTTCTGAGCAGCTTTTAAAACTATTTCTCAGTAATTAAGTGAAGCAAATAATACATTCCAAACACTCATTGATAATATAATGCAAGTGCCTTATCTAAGCTTAGTTCATAGAATAGTAGGAAACTAGAACCTCTGTCTTCTAACTTCTTATTTGCTTCTTTTCCTATCATATGAGAATCAGTTTCAAACACTCTAAATTTAGAAAGGTATTCCACCTGCTCTTAATTATTTAACAGGATATTTGATTGTTATTGCAGCTGATAACCAGCTGTATTATGCCTCATATCTCTCATTAGCACTTTTCAAACGTAATGTTCTGTCAGAATTTTCTTTGTCAAGTAACTAAGTTCAATAATTCAAAATCCTAGCTAATAACTTAGATAAAATTATGACAAACTAAAAATTCTTGAATTATTGTTAACTGATAAAGCAAAGGAAAATGAAAAATGCAGTTTTATAAATAAATTCATGTCCGCCATCTTGAAATGAGTTATTGGACAATAATATGAAATATGAAAAGAAATGCATTGGGATTTAGCACCATATGGATTATACTTTAATAGTCACAAGAAAAAATCTAAGTATAACACTGTTTAAATTAGATTCTGGTATCAGAGAAATAGTTGTTTCTGGAATTATTTCAGCTCTTTGTTCATACTATATCATTGAAATATTTTGTCAATATTTTGATATGATTTACTGGGATAAGCCAGATATGGTAGTGATGAATTAGGGTATTGAATAAATTTAACTTAAAATTTTCCTTCTTTAGGTTTTCTAATTACATGGTCTAGGTAAAAACAGAACATAGTCTCTTTAATAGATGATGTTGGGAACATTGGCTATCCACATGCAGAAGATTGAGTCTAGAAGCATATCTCTCAACATGTACTAAATTAAAATCAAAATGGATCAAAGAACTAAATGTTAAAACAGAAACATTTAACTTGCTAGAAGATAAAATAGGTAAGACTATTGAAGTCATAGGTGTAGGCAAGGACTTTCTGGACAGAACCCCTGTTGCACCAGCAAACAGTACCAATAATCAAAAGTAGGATTATATCAAATTAAAAAGTTTCTGCACAGCAAAAGAAACAACCAATAGAGTGAGAGGAGAACCTACAGAATGGGAAACTATTCCTCAAAGTTCTAATCTCTAGACTATATGAAGAACACAAAAATAACTCCCCCCAAAAATAAAAGACTCAATCAAAAATGGGCAAGTAAAACAAATAGACACATCACAGAACAAGTACGAATGGCCAATAAATACATGAAGAAATGCTCAACATCACTAGCAATTAGAGAAAGCAAATTAAAACAACACTGATGTTCCATCTTACTCTGGAAATAATGGCCATGATCAAGAAACCAAATAATAACAAATTCTGGTAAGGCTGCAGGGAAAGAGGAACACTTAGGCATTGTGTTTGGGAATATAAACTAGTAGAACCACTATGGAAATCAGTATAAAAATTCCTCAAAAAAAAACTAAACCTAAAAATTCCATTTGATCCAGCTATTCCCTTTCTAGGTATCTTCCTGCAAGAATTGAAGACACTATATTACAGTAATACATCCATACCCATGTTTACAGAAGCACAATTCATTATAGCTAAATCTTGGAAGCAGCCTATATGTCCATCAAGAGATGAATGAATAAAGAAAACATGTTATTTAGATACAATGGAGTACTACTTTGCCATAAAGAAATATAAACTTGATTAATTTGAAAGAAAATGGATGCACATTGAGACCATCATGTTAAGTGATATAAATGAGACACACAAGCTTAAATATAACATCGTTTCTCTTACAAGGGAAGCTCAAATTATAAAGAGCAAAATAAAAGATAGAAAACAGGAAGTAGGGAGATAGATCTTTCTCAAGGAAGAAGAGGATTGAGAGAGAGAGGGAGAAGGGAGAAAGGGAAGGGGAAGGAGATGAAAGAAGGAATTATGATGGGTTATGTACGTATGCCAACTCCACACAAGGAATTTAAACATTTTGTACTGCAAACATGTACTATTTTTTTTTTAACAAAAGGACGAACTATGGTCTTTAACAGAACCTTCGGCATTGTCTGAAGTACTTGAAGAAGAAAGAGTAAATATACCTAGAAGCTAGTTTTCAAAAAGAATCATTGGAATTATTAAGCCACCAGGTAGTGAAGGTTCAAAAAAAGAGGAAAATACATATTCACAAATTTAGGGAAAACAAAGGAAAATTAGTCATGATTACAAAGAAGCATGAGAGAATGCTTTGCATATCTATGTAATATAATTGAGTGCTTCAATGACAAAAAAAATTTTGCTAAAAATTATCAAAACTGACTTGTGAAGAGAGGCACATGAATAAGTGTCATTGTTCTGTCAACCTTTAGAGAACTTTCTTAGCTAAACATTCTCAAAGTGGGCTCCTTCTAACTCTGAAGAATAGGCCACTTTACATTCCTTAAACTATGCCAAGCTATTCATTGCTTTTCTAAATATACTCTATGGGCTGCTTCTTCCAAATTTCCTAGGTTGCCAATTAAAATTTCAAATCCCCATGGTTGAGGAACACCTACTAACATAAACTCTCTGGGTGTTGAAATCTACATTCTTACAAAGCATCCTAGGTGATTCTGATACACATTAAAATATGGCCAAGAACACAAATTAAAATAGTGTTGTTTTTCTATAGCCATCATAATAGATAGTGAAATTTGAAAAAATGTAGTAATGAAGAATATTTCAATCCACTCTGCTGGTAACTGAAAACAGAAGTACATTAAATAATATTATATTCCAAATGAAGTTTATTCTAGAAATTCACAAATTGAAAGTTATTTATAACTAATTAAAATTCAAAGGAGAACAAATATATTATCACATGTGATTAACTCAATGTATACCAAAATGTGTTAATTAATGACTACTAAAATTTTTAATATTAAACAAGAAATTTAGAAAATTCATAACAGGTGATTGCTTCATAATGATTCTAACAAAATGTTTGAACTGAGATAACCTGAATTAGAAAAGAATTCATGATAAAAATACAAGTTTTATAAAGGGCCTTCCTAAGCCTTGTACAGTAGTTGTTTCTATTAGTTAATTCCTTTTAATATTTAAAATAGATAATCAAATCATTTTCAAATAATGACAACTACAGTTCTTACATCATTTATCTCTCCTTTTCCTTTAGAGTTAGTTATATCTTTTAAACTATATTTTCATTTTGGCTAGCAACTGCAGAAAAATGTTAATCAATAATTATAAACATAACCTTGCCCTATTTTTAACTCTAATGCACAAAATTATCAGCATTTCAATTTTCAATATTATCATAATGAAATTTAGTTTTTTAATGAAATATCCACCTAATTAGTTGCTGTTGAATTTTTTGGTCACAAATGTTTTTGATACATCTCATGAAAGGCATAGACACTTACGCCTTGAACCTCCTAAATGTGTATTGACCTGAATACCTACTACAAATAAACAGTAGTTTGGAGATACACTGAAGCCCATCCATGAAGTTTTTGGTGCTCTAACAAGTATTTTTGAAGTGATTACCCTTCGCCTCCTTCTCAATTCTTCATCCTTAGCTGCCCATATTTTCTGCCACTAAAACCATTATTCTCTATTAGCCATCTTTACAACTCTTCAGAGTTAAAACCCCTTGGCTGCACTTCCTAACGTGCAAACGCTGTGGTTATGGGCTCTCTTCGCTTCAGTAGATAATCACCACCACTACCTGGCCTCTATTTCTTTGGGACCCCATCATCCTCATGGATGTTAATAAATTCAGCCCCAGGATTTTAACATCTTCTGTCAGCCCTAACTTGCAAAAGAGAGTCTCCACTGAATTTAGTACAAATGTGCTCCTCTTTCCAAAACTTTCCTCATGGCTTTGGTGAAAGGTATGTGTAGATATCTCCATTCCAGTAAGTATAGTTTTCTTAGCCTCTTTACTTGTCTTCCATTATTTGTTGGAGCATCTCCATCATCATCATTTATCCTAGACTTTGTAGGTAACTCCAGGTATAAGTTTGATCTGTCCCTTGGATTTCTTAATAGGGTATGAAATTACATGTTCCAAGAAAATGCCTCCAAGTCAACGGATTCTTGTTTATCTGGTCCTATATTCTGGCCTCTTGATCAAGAATACTCAATCACAAATTCAAGATCCTGACTCCTGTTAGCCATGTTGGATGACTCTTGTAACTCTTGAGTTATAAAATCAACCTCTTCATCTTAATTGGGCTTGAGAATATCCTCACTTAGTTATGCTGGAATTTAATCCTAGTTATTGCCCAGAAAAACAGGAGAGAAAGTTAGGATGGCTCCTAGAGGGAACCTCTTGCTTTGAATGGAAGGTAGGGGAGGCTCTGAGGTGTCTTTTATCACGATTAAAGTGCCACTACTTACGGAGGAAGTGTGAGCTGCTTATGCAAGCTGACAAGTACAGGGAAACCGCAGACCCAGTGATGTTAGTGGTATCTCTCCAGATGTCCTCTCTAGATTTTCCAAACCTGGGCCTGACCTTTGCATTTGAACAAGTCTGGAAACTGCTGCCCCTTCACTCCTATATTAAATAAGTGTTTCCAAACAAATGAAGGGAAAAGAAAAATAGCAAATTTTATATACATTAAAAACATCAAAGAACTTTGAAATCAGTGAGGACTAGATAAAATAAATTTCTGAGAAGGGAACCCTTTCTAAGTGTCCTGAAGATAACCAGCTGTTGTCCTTTCTGTTGTGGGGATTCTGAGTGTAAGCTGAGGACCATATGGGCCAGAATAAAAGACCTCACTGGGCTGGGGGTGAGGGGAGAGAAACAAGGAAACCTTTGAATGTGGTTAGTATGTGTTGATTTAATGTAGTAGAATTTCATTCTCAAATACATGGGCAGATTTCCAAAATCCAATGTTAGTTACTATCTGCATCACTGAGGTTTGGCATTATTAATATACTTACTTCATATTTTTATATATTTAAAATATCTTTATCACTTCATTAAGACATACAGTGGTACCTCGGTTTATGAACTTAATTTGTTTCACCGTTTTGGAAAAGATGGCCGCACTTGTGCTTGTGTAGGGAAGATTGCCATGGTCATGTTTGTCACCCAATGCTGAATCTGTGAACTGAAGCAAAATTTTGCCAAATGCTTTTTTTTGCCAACCGCGTTGCCGTACTGCTGATCCTAGGTCCAATGTTTTATCTCCATCTATTTTGTCTTTTTCTGAGACAGGTTCTTGCTATGTTGCCCAGGCTGTACATGAACACTCATGCTCAAGTAATCCTTCTCCCTCACTCTTCTGAGTGCAGAGATTATAAAAAATGTGCAACCATGCTGAGTATTCTTTTCATATTTATCTATTTCTGCACTCTAAAATAGTTCCACTACATGGATGGACCCCACATATTTCTCCAGTTAAATCTGATTTCTACATTAGATATGCTTTTCCCAAAGTCTGTTGGACATTTTGAACAGCAATGACATAACCTGCCAGCACTCAATATATTCAAAGTAAACTTTTGCTGTACTTTTCCTCTTTCAAACAAACTAATGGATTCACTATGCTGCTAATCATCCAAATTGCTGTTTTGGAGTCATCCTTTATGATTGCTAAACATAATCATCAAGGAAGCCTTTCCTTTTTCTTTGTATTGATGCTGCAACAACTCTACGGTTAACAAAATTCTTGTCCTCACTATTACAATAGTCTTGTTCTACTCACCTGTATTCTCTTCTTGAAATTGATGCTTCCAGATAATTCTTTCCAAAGAACCATCTTACCTTATATATTTTTCATAAAAAATTTTGTTCTTACAGCGGAGCATAGACTTCATGGAATAATCTCTTCTCATTGATAATTATACTACAGGTTTTCAAATATATTTTAATAATCCAATAGTGGCCACTATTTCTACTTAATTATCAAAGTCAACATTAATATTTCAATAATGATTTTAAAATTCATCTTCTACTTTTACTTTCAGCTCATTTCTTTGACTCTCTAAAACATTAGGTAAATAGTGGGAGAAATTTCCAGCTGCTTCTGACCTTTTTCAAGCTGTGAAATATTCTCCCCTAGTGATGGAAGAGTGTTTGTGGCCCACTGAATTTCTTAGTCTATCTCCACTGGCTATTTTTTGTAAGATCTGGTAAAAATTTGGTTCACTTTCCTTTGGGCACTGTTATTGAGTACTCATTTCTATGCCATTGTTGTATTTATTAACATATATATTTTCTTGGGTCTTTATTGATACTTCATTGGAAATACAGAAGGTACAGACAAAGGTTGTTTGTCATTCATTATTTTTTCTTATAAAAAGAAAAAAAGATTTTTAACAATCTGAATATGATAGAATACTAACACTATTAAATTATTCTATTACAAGGCAAAGTACATATTAAATATGTAGTAGAAAAATATAGACAACACTCAGGCTTATTGACTCCACAGGACTCAATGGGATGCAAGCAATTTAAATCTTAAATCATCTTCAAATCTAGCCTGTCAGATTTACTTGCCCTGCACATAGAAGATAACACAAGTAGATTTCATAGCTTTGAGGTCACTTTAGATCCTGATGAACAATCTCACTTTCAGATATTAGCAAGGCCAGTCTGATCTATACCAAATCTCTCATTTAGTGCAAAGCTTATCAGAAATCAACCTGGAGTAGGGGAAATTATGCTGTTTGCTTCTGTTATTCTCCATAGACTTCCATTATTTATTGTCTATTAAGTTTGTGGTTGTGATTTCTTTAGGGCTAGCAGAGGTAGGAAATGGAAAGAGGAACGGCTGAGTTGCAAGCTGGTGATTGAGTACTACTCTATGATATTTAGTCTAAGGAAACCAAGCATTAGTTCTTTCCCTCAAAGTATATTCACATACATGGAGACAATAATCTCTGAGTACCTACATGTGGTATCTTCTAAGGTTCTGCCTCCAAATATAAACCACATATAGCCCATCTACAGATAAAGTTTTTAGAGGTATTAAAGCCTACTGAACAAGAATTATTCAATATGACTTATTTAAAGTATTGGTTAAATCCTGAAGAACTCATTTCTTAGCTTTATCAGGTGTAAAGGTAAAAATAAACAAGAAGAAAATCAGCTAAATATTAAAGTGGACAAGTGTATGGCTGCACTATGAAATATTTTCAAATTTCTGTAAATAATTAAAAATACAGAAAAGGAAGATCTATAGATTTGATGTTAAAATTTTAAAGTAGTTGAATAAAAGTACAGTTTTATCCCCATAGTACTACAGGTTGAACCCAAAGCCTTTGCATTGACCTACACTCTCATCCATTTTTTAATTTTTTATTTTGAGATAGGATCTTGCTAACTTGTTCAGGTTGAGCTTGAGCTTAGAATCTTCCTGCCTCAACTTCACAGAGTGCTGGAATTACACTGGAGTGCCTTGATGCCTGGCTTACAAAGTACAAAATTAAAGAGTGAACAGAAAGTGTGAAGTTTTCAAATAATTCAACAAATGTAAAACATATGTTTAAACCTGAAAAATAACTACCTGGAGAGTCTGAAAGGTAAATAATAGAAGGGAGTTTGGGAACTATATTAGTAAGTTTTCTCATGGCTGAGACCTAATACTCAATATCTACAACTCAAAGGAGGAGACATTGTTTGGCTCATAGTTTCTGGGGATTCAGTCCATGGTCAGCTGGCTTCAAAGCAGAAACATCATGGTGGAAGAGCATGGCAGAGAAAAGAAGCATTTAATGGCTTCTAGAAAGCAGAGCAGGGGAATAGTGCCAGAGAAGAAGGGGCCAGAGACCCACATAGTACCCAAGGTCACCCCTCCACAAACCATCCAGACTCACCCAGAGTGTGCTTTACTAATCAGTAGGGCAGCTCCCAAGCCAATCAGGTTGATAATCTACCTTAACTGTCACAGGAACTGAAGGCAAAATTTATAATGACCCTATGTGAGGATGGCTACAGTTTTAAGAAATTGCAAGAAAGCATAAAGGAATAGAGCAAACAAACAAACAGCAACAACAACAACAACAAAAACTGACATTCTAAGCAAAGAAATGAAAGAAAAAAACACTTAGGAGACAAAGAATGAGGGACAAATCCAAGTGTGTAGAGAGTCCTTAATTTTATATTTATGTTAATGTAAGTCCTATGCCTGCTACTGAGTCATACATGTGCTGACGAAAGAGAAGAAGGACAACAACATCCTCAAGAACTGAACTGTGATATAAATGTTACTCCAAGTTGTAGGCTGGCCATTTTAGACTGAGACTCCAGACTCACAGCAGCACCAGGCCACCCCTCAGAACCTGAGTGCCAGACTTAACTTCATAGTCTTAGGCAACAGACCAATCCCCATGGGCCCAAGCATCAGGCCTGACCCTATAAACCCATAATCCAGGCCTGCACCCCACAGAACAAAGCACCAGGATTGCCCCTGTGGACCCGAGTTCCAGGCCTGCCCCTGTGGACCCAGGTACTAGCCCATCCCAACTAAGGACAAGAGCAATAAAATCACCCAACAACACTACCAGATGACTTACACAGAATTTCAAGACAGACTAACTAAAGAAAGTTTTTCCAGCTGAAGAAATACCTGTTTGTGCAAATGTGAAGATACAAATTCACGGCCACAGAGCCATAAATAATTGGGGAAATATGATACAGTCAAAGGAACAAAATAAAGAACTATCATTAACCAGCCATAAAAAATGGAAATTTATGATCTCACTAAGGACCCAAAATAGTTTTCTTAAAGAATTTCAGTAAGCTATAAGAAATACAATAGACATTGAAATAAAATTAGGAAATTCAGTAACAAAAAAAAGGAAGTTCAACAAAAATATGGAAAGAATAAAAAGGAAAGAAACAGAAAATTTGCAGCTAAAAAAGATGAACTGAAAAATTCCATAGTTTCAATAGTCAGCTCCAGAGACTTTACAACGGACACCACTGAAATATAAAGGATGGTAAGACTACAATGAGCAATTATACATTAACAAATTCTACAACTTACAGGAAATGGATACATTCCTAGAAACATACAAGCTACCAAGACTGAATCATGAGGAAAGATAAATCTGAACAGATCAATAACGAGTAAGGGAAATGAATCAGTAATCAAAAATCTCCAGACAACAAAAGCCTAGGACCTGGGAGTGTCACTACTAAATTCTATCAAACATATATGGAAGATGCCTAGAAAGGGAATAGCTGGGTCATATGGAATTTCTAATTTCAGTTCTTTGAAAAATCTCCGTACTGATTTCCATAGTGGTTGTGCTAGTTTACATTCCCACCAACAGTATAGGAGGGTTTGTCTTTCACCACAGCCATGCTAGCATTTGTTATTTTTTGACTTCGTTATGATTGCCATTTTTTCTGATGTAAGATACAATCTTAGCATTGTTTTAATTTGCATTTCTCTAATGGCCAGAGGCATTGAACATTTTTTCAGATGTCTGTTGGCCATTTGTAATTCTCCTGAGAAGTGTCTGTTCATTTCACTTGCCCATTTCTTTTCTTTTAGGTTCTTTTCTTTTAGGTGGTCTACTTATACTATAATATGAATACCGGTGTTTATAGCAGCACAATTCATAATAGCTAATCCTGGAAGTAGCCTGTATACCCATCTACAGATGAATGCATAAAGAAAATGTGGTATCCATACATAGTGGAATACTACTCAACTACAAAGAAGTACAAATTTTGAGACATTTGTAGGAAAATGGATGCACCTGGAATATATGATGTTGACTGAAATAAATCAAACACAAAAGTTTAAATACCACATAGTATCTTTCATCTGAGTAAGGCAAAGTACAAACACAGAGCACAATAAAAGATGGGTAGAAGGAAAGAAGAGGACAGATCTCTTGCAAATAGGAAGGGTCCAGGAGACTGAAGGCAAGGAGAGAAGGGGAGGGAAAGAGAAAGTAAGAAGAATTAAGATATGCCATGTATAGAATACTAATAACCTCAATGAATGTAAACATTATGTCATGAACATGAGCTAAGATGAATAATATCAACAAAAATGAAAATGGGGAAAAATATTGAGAGAAAGAGGGAAGGAGGTGAGTAAGAAGGGGAAAGGGATTTAAAAAAAAAAGAAACTAACTATATTACATACATGTACCTCTTCTCCAAGATGAATGGAAATTTCACATACTACAAATATGCACTAGTAAAAAAAATAAATAATTTAGAAAACATTTAAGGAAAAGAAATAATTCCAATTCTTTCTCAAATTCTTCCAAAGTATTAAAGACAATGTAATATTTTCAAATTCGTTTTATGGGACCAAATTTATCCTGATAGCAAAGATAGACAAGAACAGCATAAGAGGGCTGGTGAGATGGTTCAGTGGCATAAGTGCCTGCCTGGCAAGCACGCGGTCCTGAGTTCAACTCCCGGAACCCACATACGAGAAAAGGGCTGGTGATATCGCTCAGTGGCACAGGCGTCCGCTGGCATGCGAGGTCCTGAGGTCGACCCTCAGTACCCACAAAAAGAAAAAAAAAAAGAACAGCATAAGAAAAGAAATTGTATGTAATATATATGTAAAAATCCCAAACAAAATACTACCCGATAACATTCAGTAAGGTTAAAAGGATCATACACCATGACCAAGTGGGATTTATTACTGGCATGCATGAATGTTTCAACATATGCAAATCAATAAATGTGATATCCTACACTAACAGAATGAGGGATGAAAATTATAATCACCTCAACAGATGCAGAAGAAACATTGAACAAAATTCAACATTTTTTCATAATAAAAGCTCTTATAAATTTGTGTGTAGCCCTAATGTTCCTCATCCAAATAAAGTCCACATATGAAAAGCTGACAGTTCCTGTCATAATGATGGAAAGATGAAAGCTTTTGAAATCGCTAGCTAGGCAAGGATGCCCACTGTCACTTTCTACTCAATGTAGTACTGGAAGTCCAAGTCAGAACAATTAGGCTGTTTGAGAAAGTGGTAAAGATATAAATAGTTACTGGAGAGAGTCAAGAGAGAAAGTGTACCAGAAAAACACTGAAAGATTTCTAGGCAAACCTAGGTGACATTACAAATGCACTCAGTTTGCATAATTATTCTCCCGCCTGTACTCCAGTGTGAAGGCTATATCTGGTCTCTCTGGTGCTACATAAAAGAAAGCTGTTGCCCATCTCTGACACCAGCAATGATGTGCCTAGCCTTTCTTTACACTTCTTCTTAAGCCATTCTTGTGAGCCAGGGCCCTCATTCTGAGAATTCTTCAAATCATCCTTCCTATATCAAACACTGGTTCAAGAACCAGGGCACTCACCTAATTCTGTGAACTGGAGTTGTGCAGTAAGAATTTTTCATGACTCAACTACTTAATAAAGTATATGAAGTATTCTTCCAAGAAAATGATAATTTAGTAAAATAATTCACATCAATATTTTCTGAAATTCTCATTTTACCATTCTCACACTTCCATGACACATTTCATTTGCATTTTTCAAATATGTGGTATAACTGTTTAGACATCATTTCCTAATGGCTAGATAAATTATATAAAAACTTCTTGTGTAATATGTCAACACTTATGATTAATGAGTTTTGTTTTCTTTCTTAGATATATAAATCAATTATGACTATTAATTGATAAGGTCTTTCAAAAAGAGAAATTAAGGGCCAGTGAGATGGCTCAGTGGCATGAGCGCCTGCCTGGCAAGCGCGAGAGCCCGAGTTCGACTCCCGGAACTCACGAAAAAAGGGCCGGTGATATCGCTCAGTGGCACGCTCAGTGGCGCGTGAGGTCCTGAGGTCGACCCCCGGTACCCACAAAAAAAAAAATTAAATAAGGAAGACTAATGATATACTTTTATAATAGACATAGTGTTTTCTGGGGGACACAACTGGAAAGAAAAGATATTTCTAGACAGGAAGTTTAAGATACTGAGTTTTGGGCTGGTGATATAGCTCAGCGGCATAAGCGCCTGCCTGGCAATCACGAGGTTCTGAGTTCAACTCCCGGTACCTACATATTAAAAAAAAGAAAAAAGATACTGCGTTTTATTTTCTAATTCTGTTGTACAACAAAAAAATAGAATAAAATCAATATCCGCAAAAAACCACCTCGTGATGAAAGACACATTATACCATCTTATTTTAACTATCTGTTGAGAAGTCAGTTTACCCTTAGTCAGATGTAATTGGGTTGTTTTTACTTAAACACTGAGATAAAGTGTGCAAATCCAGATAATTAAATAGCTGTACTATGGTTCTGCCTCATTTGTACTTTGCCACAGTTGATTCAGCTTTCTAATATTTTTCTTTAGCAAAACTATTAAACATATTACCTAAATTAAAATCTGGGTCACAAAACTTTAAAGCATAATTAAGAAAGTTTTGTGATGGGAGTAAAAGCAACAATATAATTTTCACTAGATTTAATAAAAATTTTGTCATAAATATGTACATAAATATCAGTCAAAATTATTGTTTCAGGTAATAACTTTGTAGACCATATTCAGTTGCATTTTTAATGCTTAGATATTTTAAATAACTAGACAGTGTCAAAAACAATCAAAGCTCTACAAAAATCCAGTTTGAAGAACATAAAGCAGGCACAAATTTTTCTGAGTTTCAGCTCGTGGAGACTCAAAAAACATATTTCACTCAAATAACTATCTGCTAATGGAAGAATGTCATTTGAATCCTTTTCTCCAGAGTACTAATGGTTCAAATTTTGAAAACCAATGTATTGCACCACCATAATAGTCTAACTTTGAAAAAACATATGTATTCTCTAAACTGATTCAGAAAAAGCACAATGTAAAAAGTAATAGTAGTATCCAATAAAACCCTTTTGGAAACACAAAGCTGAAGCAATAAAGACAAGGTAGTTATTAGTACAGGCATTGACATAAAGACAGACAAGTTGATGAATGGAACAAAATTTTAAAAGCATACCTTCTCATGCAGTCAAGTGATTTTCAACAAAGGAGCAGAGGCAATTTATTACATAAAAGACAATATTTCAACAAATAGCACTGGAACAAGAAAACAAACATATGCCGAAAGTCTAAACCCAAAGAAACAACACAGAAAACAACTTTAATACATATTTCACAACATATTCAAATATTAACTCAAAATAAAACACAGACTTACATATACAACTTGAAAATAGAAAACTTTTTAAAGAAAAGAGATTTTAACCTTTGTGTTCTTGGATTAAGCAAATATAACTTAGATAGAACATGAAAATCAGAAGCCACCAAATCTTTAAATGATGAATTGGATTTTATCAAAACCAAAACCCTGTTTTTTGAAGATATTGTAAGGATACACAGAATGGGAGAAATATTTGCAAATCTCATATCTGAAAATTCCTTATTACCAGAATATATAAAGAATTCTCAAAACTTGATAAAAAAAATCCAAAACAAAGCAAAAAGCATACCCAACTAAAAGAGAACAAAATATGTAAGTAAGCATTTAACCAAAGAAAATACATATTTGGAAAGGAAGGACATTAAGAAAAGTTAGGATCATTAATCATCAGGGAACTGCATTTTAAAACAACAATGACATAGAAACACATTTATCAGAACATCAAAAATCAAAATAGTGACCATACCAAATGTTGTCAAGAACATGGGGCACTTGAGACTCCTACACACAGATGATACAAACATAAAATGGTTTAACCACAGTGGAAAACAAATTGGTATTTTCTTGTGAAATTAAGCTTTTACTTACCACATGACCCAGCACTCTCACTCTTAGATGAAACATGTGGGTCATTTGGTAAGTGTAAAATTTTTTCCTTGCACAAAAACATTTATGGAAGCTTCACTTATGCTAGCCAAAAACTGGAAATAACAGAAATATTTGTCAGTAGGTGAATGAATAAACCAACTATGTTACATTTACACAATTAATACTCCTCATAAATAAAAAGTGAAACCAATGCATACAAAATGTATGACCCTCAAAATAGTCACACTGCCCGATAAGAGAAATTAAAAATAAACACAATGTTATTCCATGTATACATAAATTTCTAGAAAATGCAAGCTAATCTTTAGTAGTAGAGAGTACATCACTGAATTCAAAAAGGCCAGAAATGTCCGAAGAGACTTCTATGAATGTCAACATGTAGACTATCTCAATGATGGTGATGGTTTCACAAGTTATTTTTATATGTTAAAACAAATTCAAATTATAGTTTCAACATATGTAGTTCTCTGTTACCTACACCTCAGGAATATAAATAAAATTAATGTAAAGACAACACAGCATAAAGGGAAACAGGTAAGTACAGGTATATTGCTATATACTTTTTGCAGTGTTTATAAAATATATATAACATGCAAGCTGGTAGGTAACTAAATTTTAAGTAAATTTTCCTGAAATTTATTCTAGTAAAAATCTATGTTTGTGTTTCTGTCTTTCTCAATAAAAGTTATTACCCAAGCAAAACAAATGGTCAATACAACTTTAGGTCCGTCTATTAAAACATTAGAAGGATTGAAAAAGTAATAGTCATGTTAGAAATAACCAATTAATCTACCCCAGAGAAATATGTGTTGTGTTCCACCACTGCTATTAAGAATGTAGTATGTTAACTCTTCTAATCAAAACAGAACTACCAAATTTTAGAACTCAATCTTCTTTTGTCCTTTTTTAGATGAATACTTTGATAGGCAGAGGTTTCAGAGAAATTTTCAAGACATATAGTTACTTAAACCATCAAAAAAAATCTACAGCAGCAAACAATTTTAGTTGAAAACAGTAAGTTTTTAGACAATCCCCATTGCTCCCTTAAGAAAAAAAAGTCATCTGTCTCTGATGTCTTCTACCAATGGGATTTTATTCCTTGTACTTTTACATATTTTTCATCTTAACATACAGTTGCTCTTATCCCATCATGAGGCCTGTGAGTCACTTCTTATCTTTCTTTCTCCCTGACAACAGGAAGATCAATTGAATTGCACTGTTTTTAACTTAGTGATTCAAATAATCTTTGGTTTTCATCTTATGAACTATCTTCTTTAAGGTTTGTTTGCTAGTTTTTTCTCCTGATTTATTGAAACAAGTAGCTTACTAATTTTGTAAAAGACAGATGCTTCTGTTTGGAAATGTCAATTCATTTGCTTTTAGCAACAAGGTTTAACACAAATACTTGTATCATTAGACATTTATCATCCTTTGATTGTTGAACATTAATAAGTAAAAGCTCAATAACTCACCACTATTTCAACTTCAAATTGTATTTGGCATTTCCTACAATGTATTTCTTTTTATAACACTTCCTTAAACAATTTATTTGGTTGCTTTAAATGTCTTCTTATATAAACATTGAAATCTGCCTGTTTCTTAATTTCTGCATTCAATTTTATGATGAAAATACTCAATTCAATTATTTTGTCTTTGCTAGATTACAAATGAAGCAGTTTATTGCGGTGAAGACTGAGCAGAAAGTTGATAAGAGAACTATATTATAATAACAATGGCCAATGTCACTAGCTCCCTTTTTCTCCTCAGGGTAAATTTCTGATGAAGATAATTTAATTTTTTTCTTTTATTTTTACATTGGAAAAGTCTCTTCCTTACAAATTAATTAATAATGAGCACAATTTTCCCATCCTTAATGCTCATACACTGACTCAAACTTTTAAAAATGCAATATGTTCTTTTACAATTTTGCCATTTTTATTTACTCAACTGAATCATATAATAAAACTCAGTAAAAAATAGCAGTATATGATAAAACACTGATATTTACAATACAGAAATTTTATATATATATATCTGTGTGTGTGTGTATATATATATATATCTATATATCTTATCTAATTCAAAACTTTGAGGCATTAGATAATGTATTTGGAAGTCCTTTGAACATTAAACATTGTAGCAATAACAAATGAAGGAAACACATTTTGAGCAGTAGTCACTTGTGTAATCATTTCTCCCATAATAACTCATTCTTCATTATTTTCACGTCAGAGCTCTTCTTCATCACTTGCTGTTTCATTTCCCAAAGTGCATCATTAGACCATCTCCAGTAGCAGCACTGGGGAGAGACACAGTTTTTTCTAATTAAAAGGCCTACAAAACTAACCCAGTGTCATATTCACAGGGATACAGCCTGAGGATTTGCATTTTACTGAACATCCAAAATGGTTCTTTTGCTCATGAAAGTTTGAGAAATACTAGTAAGTGTGTGAGTCATCTCTTTCCCATTCTTTTCCTTTAATAATATTATCATGTGGTAGGTTGACTGAATGCTGCCAAATTTTTCATCCTTGCATATTTACACTCTCTGTGAAATGTGACTTTGTAGCTCCTCCCATCACCAGGTAGAATCCTTTCCCTAAATCTTGAGAGAGATTTGCTGTGGCCTTAAAAGTCACAGGGTGCTGATTGCAAACCGAGGCCAGAAAAGGACTTGGGAACCCTGCAAATACCCGCAAGAGGACAGATCTCCACATGACCTTGGCCAATCTAGCTCTTTTTCCTCTTGGTTGTAAGTTCTCAGAATAACCAAGAATGCATTATCTTGAAATAAAGAGGAATTGTCTGGAACAGTTGGGCTGCACTGTCATTCCCCTCAGAACAGAATATTTTGCCACACTTGGACTCAGCAATCCAAATGTTGCTTGGCTGTGGTACAAGTTTGGGGCACATGAATATGGGGCTCCATCCACCTCGGGCAGCTTTTCTGAGCCCTAGGGAACATGCTCAAATGAATCATAGGCTTCCCTTTATTCTTCCCTCCTTTCTGTAGGTAATAGAGTTGCTTTGCCCAGTCATTTCACTGGACTAGACCTAAAAATGCAAACGGTAGAGGTGTCAGGGCTTGTTTTTCTCCTCGACGATGCCCTAACTGTGCTGGGGCCCCTGCCAGAGTCAAGAAACCTTACATTATCACCATGGAAATACACTGGGTCAGTCTGCTGGGGAATGGATGACCATATGTAGAGACACAGTGATTTCAACTGACTTGAATCCACCCAAGACCAACCACCTATCACCCATCTGTCAGCAAATTCTAGATGTATGAGTGAGTCCAATCAAAACAGAACTATTCAGCTGCTTGATAGACCCATAGGTAATAATATATGCTTACTGTGTAAGCTACTAAATTTCAGTTGGTTTGTTATATAGCAATAGCTAATAGATACACTTTACATATCAAGAGACTAACACAACAGTATTAGAGGTGGTTTTTCCAAGTCTTCACAATAAAAATTAAATATTCATATCATTTATGCACTTTCAGAATTTGAAATTTTGCTCTAACTATTCTAGGCTTACAACTTTTTTTCACTGAATCATCATGACTATTATTATACTTTCACATATTATATATAGTCTTTTTAAAACTAATCTGAAATTACACCTCAGTCATGATTTTTTCTAAAAAAAATAAGCATAAAAATTGCATTAATTTACTTTGACAAAATAGTAATGCAAATGCAAATATATTTTAGTCATGTCGTTGTCTTTGATTTGCCTTCTAAGCTCAAATTTTGCAGCACATTTGCATTATTATATAGTCAACATAATCTGAGACTGTTTTTATTAGCTCCATTTGAAGAAGTAGAATAATTACTTCAATAACTGAATATGTTTAAATATGTAAGATAATACAACTATAGAACACCTACAAAGGATAAAGTAACATTATTTTTCCCCCATGGGCTTCTCTACCCATCATTTAGCTTTGATAAATTCAGCCACTTGTTTTCTCAGATAATTTTATGTAGATGGCTCCAAAATTTATATGTCCACTAAAATGCTGGATATATTCTAATGATGACCTATTATGTATTTAAACTGCACACTGCAGGCATAAAAGCATAAACAAAATTCATGCTTATGTTTGGCCTTAATAAATTTTTAGGTTTATTTCTCAAACCATCATTTAAACTTTTTTGAAAAACACATTAATGGCTCAATATTTTTTCTCAAACAAAAAAAATGTATAAATTTGGAAATATAGCAGCTATAAAGGTGAAACCTTTATATATAAGTAAAGCAATCCAAAAGCAAGAGAACGCTTAAAGGTTTATTTTAAAAATTGAATTACAAATATAAACCACCAACAATTTAGTCCATCAGAGTTAAATTTAATGCTTAACAGACTGCTTCAACAATTTTGCTTAACAATTATACCCCACCTAGTAACATGAGAATTTAATTTACATTTGTTTACTTAATAGATGAACATCATAGTGTCTCAATAAACACAGATATTTTAAGTTTGTGAGATTTATTCAAATTTCCATTTTAAGAAAATATGTTTCCTGGGCCGGTGAGATGGCTCAGCGGCATAAGCGCCTGCCTTGCAAGCGCGAGGGCCCGAGTTCGACTCCCGAATCCCACATACGAAAAAGGGGCCGGTGATATCGCTCAGCGGCACGGGTGCCTGTTGGCGCGCGAGGTCCTGAGGTCGACCCCCCGGTACCCACAAAAAAAAAAAAAAAAAAAAAAAAAAAAAAAAAAGAAAATATGTTTCCTTGCTTTAAAGCTAGCTAATATTTGTGATTTCATATTTTTCAACATCAAAGACAGATTTATATAGCCATTTCTATGCACAAAACATTGATTCATTCAAAATTTAATTCATTTTTCTCCAGCAAATTTAAGATAGAACTTTTTGAAATTATTTTTTGTGTCAATATTTTTCTTTTAAAGGACATCAAACTTTTGCAATTTGTTCTTCACATTTTTAAATATTTGCTAAATAAATAAAAACAATTTGTTTCATAAATAAACACATTTAGATATAATATTCATACAAATAACCAATACATATAAATAACAATAATAGCAATACCAGGAAGAAAGGGAATAAACAACTTTGAAGATTTCAGCCAATAAAGCCAAGTCAAAAACTTGATAATGCACCTAGGAATATACTTCTATTGTCTGAATAACTGTTTATTTTAATAATTTATGCAATGCTTTATTTAACGAAGTACAAAATGCTTATATGATGGAAGATGATTTTTAGGTAAGCTGAAAACACTCTTTAAACATGGGTATCAATTACAAAGGAGATTAAAACCTTCCTTTCACCACTCACTGCAGCAACAGAAAGGATTCGGTACAATTAGAGCAATCATTCTGCAGATTTGGCTAAGGTATCTGTAAAAGATAATTGAACCCTAGGTGCTCAATAAAATTATGTGTAGTCTGAAAATGCCAATTGTCAAAAGAAAACCCTAATGTTCAGCATTATGGAAAAAACAAGAAGGCAAAGATAGAGAAGTTACTTTCCCAGTTTGAATATCAACTCTCATACAAAAGACTCCATTTGTTTGCAGATTAAGGTGGAATGTAAAAATGGGTAGGAGAACAACAGTGTTACAACAGTACCAAATAAAAAAATATATTTATACTGTATCTGCAATCATGTATTTTGACAGTACTGCTGGATAAATCCTTTAATGTTTGCCTAAAATTATTAGTTAATATTTGAGGAAGTTCAATCAGAAATCCCAAAGGGTGGTAGTGTTAAATAGCATAAAATTTACCTTTAGTCAAAATCAACAGCATTAAGCAAGATTACTTTTCACTCAGGAAATGGAAAAAGGAATCCAGTAAGCATTGAAGTTTCAGTACCTTCATAGTAGCCTTCTATGCTTGGAGACCCTACATCCCTCCAACCCATGGAGAGCCTATTTCTGATTCATTTGTAAGTCTAACCATTCCTGACATCAGAATATTGTTGTGTTGATCTTTATGGTGTTATTTGAAGTGCCTGGGGCACAGAGAGGAACTGCTCTGCACCATATCTTACTATTTTTGTGTCCACTTATTAAGACATGTTAGGGTATGGAGAATTTGGTTCAGGTCTTGCTCTCATTAAAATTTATAACCTGGTTGCAAAGTTGGTAAAAAAGGACTACAAAATCCCCAACTTCCTCTAACCCTTGATGAATATAAATATTTAAACGAAGACCCTGATGTTCATTAAATGATTAAATTGATTAGGCCAAATATAATGAGAATTAAAACAGTGACATTGCTCTTAGTTCTGCTGATGTAAAAGTCCTGTCAATTGATCAGCGAAAATGATTATTTAACAAAAGAAACATGCATTGAATAAATCAGTGGTTGATAATGGTTTCTTTGTATGTGCACAGCAGATGTTACTGTATGCCTTTCTTCAGATTATTGAATCAACTCTAATTATTAAACCAACCCTGAACTCTTCCTGTTATGCGATAAAGTTATAAATGGTAACAAGTCATCTCACGGGTCCCATGTTCCTACTGCCTGTTGAAGAATATTCAGGGAGCTATAAATAAGGTATAGGTCCTGTCTAAAGGCATTGATAAGACAGTGCAAGAAACAGGTAAGTAGCAGATAACATGCAACACAAGAATAGAGTAAGATCAATCACAATGCTTTGAACAAAGTGTTGTAGAGAAATAGAGTGTGTGGTATTCTCTTATTCTCCTTATTTGAGAAATGTTTTTAAATTCTTGCAATGAAGCTGTATGAATGGATGAGTAATAGTTTTCCATACAAAAATGGGTTTATGTAACTACAAATCAAGAAAATAGCATGGGTTTATAGAAAGAGCTCCATATTTCAGAGATGATAAAGTCACTATAAGAAAGGAAGAGGGGTAGACAGAAAAAGATGCCACTAGAGATAATGTGTTAGAATAAGATAATACAAGGCTTTGGTCACCAAAGAAATGACTGTTAGCCTAAATGCCCGTTAATTGGTGGATACAAAGAACATGTGGTAAACACATATGGTGGAATATTTTCAGCCTTAGAAAAGAAGGAAATCCTGCTATTTGTGATCATATAGATGATTTTGTGGAGTTATTATGCTAAGTAAAATAACCCAGACACCAAATGATAAATTACTACACAATACCATTTACATTAAGAGTCTAAAATAGGGGCCGGTGAGATGGCTCAGCGGCATAAGTGCCTGCCTGGCAAGCGCAAGGGCCTGAGTTTGACTCCTGAAACCCACATACGAAAAAAGGGCCGGTGATATCGCTCAGTGGCACGGGCGCCTGCTGGTGCGCGAGGTCCTGAGGTCAACCCCTGGTACCCACAAAAAAAAAAAAAAAAGAATCTAAAATAGTTACACTCAAAAGAAGCAGAGTGGAATGGTGGTTGTCAGGGGCTGGAAAGAGAGGTAAAAAAGAGATACTGATCAAAAGATATAAAGACCTAGAAATCTACTATACAGTATAGTGCCTATAGCAAATAATACTGTATTATATTGTTTAAAATTTGTTAAGTTGGAAGACCTTATATTAAATGTTCATATAACAAAATAATCATAATAGTAATTGTGAAAATTAAGCTATTTTTTTTTTTAGTTTGATTGTCTTGGGAGCTCCCAGGGGATGGTGGAGCACACATCTAGGCATGTCCGGGTGGGTCATTGAGCTGTGACTTTGGGTACTATATATGATCCCTGACACATCCTCTCTGGAACTGCTCCTCCGTACTACTTCTAAGTCCCCATGAACTAAGCACCTTTCCTCTGCCACTTCCTTCCACCATGATGATTATGCCTAATAGCTGACTGTGGACTGAATACCCTAAAACCAAGAGCCAAATGCAACATTTCCTCCTTTAAGTTGGATGTGTCAGATATTGTGTTCCAGGAACAGAAAATCTGATAAATACAAAACTAAAGAAGGCATGAAGAAATTTTGGAGGTGATTGGTAAGTTTGTGACATAAATTGTTGTGCTAGTTTCAAAGATATATACTTATATCAAACTCATGAAAAATATAAATGAAATACAGCTTTTGTATGTCGATCATACTTCAGCAAATTGGTCCTAAGAAAAATAAATTAGTCACTTATCTTATGGTTGCAATAAATATAATATTTATTTTTAACAAGAAACAGCATAATCAAATCTGCACTTACAGTGGAAGTGTAGAATGGCTTCTGCTAGCTTAAGATTGGTGGCAAAGATAGAAACAAGGAGAGTGCTGTACAGTTAAGAGTCCATTTGTTTTCTTCATCAGGTGCCAAAACTGGAAAAAGTTCTGGCTTTGAAATGGACAGCAATGAACCTCATCCAGCAACCTGGTTGCATAAAGATGGTACTGGTAGTCACAATAAGACTGACATTAGATACACAAGTTTTTCTCCAAAATTTAAGGATAGATTCACAAATAAAGTGAAACAAAAAATTAATTTGGGGTTATATTTCCATTTTCCAAGAGAAAGGAAGAATGGAATAGGAAGGCACAATTTTAGTAAGTACTGATGTATTATTAACCTTGGATCTGCCTTTCAGTGTAAAATTAAAAATTACTGTGGCGTTTTGCCTGGATCTAGCTAATGCCCTTTTATGTCTGTTCATTTTGTGCTCTATGAGAAAGAGTTTCAGAAGTTGCCATGTCTCTGAGGTATATTGACTTGGAATTGCATAGTTAGTTATCTGTTCTTTTCATATCTTCCTTAATTCTGTAACCATAAAAGTTGCTTGAAGCACTAATCCATAAAGTAACTCTAGAAAAACATGAAATATATAACAGCTGCTGAGATATTACAGTCCAGAATCTTGCTACCGCCTACACTAGGTTGCCATTTAATGTTGATGTAGTTCATAGACCAGCATTTTTAAACAGGATAAGAAACCGACTTTGCAGTGTGCTTTCTCTGAAGAGCCATGATTTATAGATGTGTATGACCACAGCAATTTCCAGGGCTCTGTGACACTTTCATTTGGAGTAGAAACTAAAGCTACATATTCGCCACTTCTTGTCTGCCATATCTAAAATGCCACTGTGATTTTTTAAATTTAGTTTACTTCTGTTTCAGTTCAATAAGAGAATAATTCAGTATTTTTCAATTTCTAAGACAAGAAATAAGAACAGTTGCAATAATCAAAACTGCTGATGTTTTCTCCAGACCTTCTAGTACTCTATCCTCAGACCTGGATCTCTGGCACAATAGGATCCACAGATATTAAGCTTTTGAAGATTTTTGCATCTATATTCATTAGGGAGATTGGCTTATAGTTCTCTTTTGTGGTTGGAACTTCTCTGGTTTTGGTATCTAGGTAATACTTGCTTCTGGGAATGACTTTGGGAGTATTGCTTCCCCTTCAATTTCATTAAAGAGTTTGAGGGGTAATGGCATTATATCTTCTCCAAATTTTTTAGTAAAATTTCTCAACCTTATTTCTTTTTCCCCATCAGAAAGAAAATCAAGTATATTTATTTTACAATAAACCCCAAGCACTCAAGTTTCAGAGAGGCTTGCTTCATTTCTAGATGGTCCTTTGACTAACAAAAATCCTGGGGGAAATCATCCCTACTGAGTTTGTCCCCAGCAGAGAAATGAAGCTTGCCAAATTGGGGACTGGATGAGAGCTCTCACCTAAATGAAGGCAGATGGCAATTGAAAGCCATAAGCAAAAGAGTCGCATTTTTGACAAAATATATTGCAGCCCAAATGGAAGTAAAATCATCTCACAATATACTTCAGCTTTCTCTAAATTATATAGTTCATATTCTCTACATCACTTTTAAGGGCAAATTAGCAATATAAGGTATGCTTTCTAACTTTCAGTGTAGTAATTCTCTGGAGTTTTATTTTTAAATTGAATATCAATATAATAAATATTCCCATGCTAAGAATAGAACAACAATCAGAATGTTATTAAATAGCAAAACAGTATTTTTCTACATCGGTCATGCTGAATCCATTCCTCTACCTAAAAATTGTGTGTGCGAGTGGGTCACAGGTGAAGGAAAGCAAAGTTTCTGGAGTGCTGTGCAATGGCCTGCCTTATTCTCCATGCCTCATCCTTTTTTTTTTTTTTTTTTTTTTGCCACTGTAGCGATTCTCTCTGACAGCCCTAGAAACTAGACAGTGTAATAAGTACTAGGATTCTTCCCAGTGCTGCTTCTGTATTCCTTACATGTCCAGAGTGATGCTATTTCATAGAAAGAATTTCAGGACAGATACCTAGATCTGAAATAAGTAAAATGTAAGCTGCGACTACACCAGTCAGAAGTAAGAACTGTGTATGTCACACTGCCTTGATCAGAATGTTACTTCACATTTCAGGTTAAAAAGGAGATTCAGCCTATACGTTAGCCTCTATTTACCACTGGCACTCCTCTAAAATGACAATTAAAGTTTGCTGATTTTTTAAGATACAAAATCCCCTAAAGCAAAGAGATTTGTAAAAGAGATAAGTATACACAAAACTTTAGAAACTAAGAGTAAAGCAATTGGAAGAATAGAAAATGATAGATACATAAAAGGCTGAAGGCTGTGTGTAGTGAAGCTGAGATGTACCACTCGGATCCCCCTTCTGGAATAATGACACTATCGACCCAACTGCTGCAAGTGGAGAGGATAAACAGCCCTCAAGTGTCACATTGCTTTGGGAGTACTCAGCTGAAGGAAACCATCGGGTCCACGGCACACTTCTCTGAGTATGATATATTCAATGACTGACTGACTGGCTGACATTGAGATGTAAAGGTCCCTCTCCTCATCAATCCTGAAGGGCTATTCCAATTGTAATTTGGAACTTGGATCTTCACTACACCTCCATTGCAACTGAATTTTGTCTCCTCTTTACTTTGGAAATTTGCTTTGGAATACTTGTTACCCAGAGGCAGTGTGTACTATCTTTGACAGTAAATAGAACTCCTCTGGCTCTTGGCTTAAGGGAGCAAGGTACATGCTAAAGCTTTCATAAGCGGTGAAAATGAATTGTAATCCAATTCAATACATCATGTTAGCAGGTACAGTGTATCTGGCAAATGACAAATACAGGGTGAATTGTGATGACAAATCGATATAATTGGATACTTATTGACAAGTACAAGTGATGGTTTGCAGTGAAAAAGATAACTAAAGATTGAGTAATCAATAGGCTATGAAAAGCTAAGGGTGAAAGTCAGAAGGCCATCTTTTAGTACATAAATCTGTTCTCACCTGGAAGATAGAGATAAGGGCATGTGTAGCACTGTGACTGTTAACCAGGATATGTCACCTTGACTGGATTAAGAAATGTCCAGCATTTTAGTAAAGCACAACTCTGGGTGTGTCTGTGGAGATGACTGGCATGTGGGTGAGCAAACTGAGGGGAAAAGACCCACCCTGACTGTGGGTAGCACCAACCAATAGGCTTATAGCCTGCATGGAATAAAAAAGGGAAAGAGGAAGGATGCTCATGAAGGTTTGAACAGCTCCAGTCTGCTAAAGTGGGTGTGCCCGTTGCTGCCATCACCTTTGGATACTGGTCTCTAGTTTCTTCAGCTTTCCAATGCAGACTTATACCAAAGACTCCTGGGAGCTTCCAAGTCTTTGACCTTGGACTGGTGGTGCACACTTCATCACTTTTTCCTTAGGTTGCATCTTCTTGAGTTGAGCAGCTACCAGATCCTCCAGCTCTCCAGTGCACAGATGGCCATTGTGGACTTCCCACCTCTGATCCTATAAGCCTACCTAATAAATCCCCTGAGTGATTACACATACATTTTTCTATCAATTCTGTTTCTCTATAGAACCCTAAATAATACAAGCACTTAACATAAGAAAAGAAAAGCTCCAGGAAAGTTTAAATTCCCAAACCTGAATAGGTCTCATTGCCAAGGTAGGTCAGAGCCCTGGCTAGGAAATAATGGGACCCTGATACATGGAATAGGGACACTTGGATTGGTGTACTCAGAAATCCAGAATTCCATTTAGAGAGTTATGATGATGTTCTGGTAGAAAATGCCATGACTGTATTTGAATAAATGTAAATTTTTTTTACATGAATAAAAGGAGATTGTTGTACATGACGAAATAAGACATCCCCTGAAAATAAGACTTATTGCATCTTTTGAAGCAAAAATTACTATATTTTTTGCATGTTTAAATCACTTTTATTCCTTCTTTCTTACATTGCCTTTGTGACATCTATTATTGATGCCATAGTAGAAATTAAAAAAGGATAAGTAAGTAAAAAAGTAAAAGGGTAAGGAAGATTAAAATGTGATGGCATCTAAAAAAAATCACAGAACTCTTTAAAAACAGTGCCTCCATCCTGTATCTGGCCACAAGCACACCCCGCTGCCAAGAAGTCAGGACATGTCTGACCGCACAGGGTCATTCACCCAGATCCTCCAGGAGAACTGATGTGAGGGAGGGCATGTAAAAAATGGGCACAATCTCCGTCATCTTTGCCTTTTAATATAAGATTTGGTTTCATCATTTCTGAGTGTAACATATTTCTTCTAAAAATGGAGTTCTCTACTTGTTTGGAAACTTAATGTTTACCTGGAGACGAAGGGGATAAGGCTGACTGCATAGGGAAATACTATACATTGTTGGTGGGAATGTAAACTTCTACAACCTCTATGGAAATCAGTATGGAGATTACTCTAAGAAATAAAAATAAAAATTCCTTTTTTTTTTTAAATCCAGAATTCTAAGATCTCAATGCTCCATGCCAGCAGAAGTCGGCAACTGCTCTCTGTCGAAGAGTAGTGCCCTCCTTGCTTGAAGAAGACAGAAAACCTCACTCCCTGAAAGAAAACATGAACCTGCAGCCCATGGTTCTGCCCCCATTTTTCTCCCTGGTCACTATGTTACCAAATAGGACACTGTCACATCATAACAAGTCAAAAGTTTGCTACACCTGCTAAGGAAGAAATAAGCTTCCACTCCCAAAGAAATTTCAGAAATTAGTATACTTATGACCCAGAAAACAATGCACTGGACTGACCAAAAAGAACAGAACACATTCTTAGATAAAGGAGACTATGTACACGGTGCACTTTATCGTAATATAGGATTTTACACCCTTGCAAGGACCTTGAGAAATAGTGCATTATGGGATAGGATGGATGCGGAGGATGCATGATTCCTACATACGGTGAGGTAGAAATACACAATTACACAGGCAGAGAGTAGCAAGATGTGATATAATTGTTCTATCACCCGATTGGGGTGGTAATTATATTAATCTATCCATGTGTTAAAGCTCAAAAATTGTACATCAAAAAATTAATTTTAGTATGTTATTTAAAATTACAATTAACTAATTTAAAATCTGTTCACAGAACAGGAGGCTCACAGGTCAAAACATATTTGACAAGATATTCTGTCATATTAGTGATGAAAGAAATGCAAAACTAAATCATGAAAAACACACTTGTTCCCATAAATTTGGCAATAATTAAATCAGTGGTAATATCAAACATGGCCTTTCCCTCATTGTTTTAACAATAAAACATTTAAATCCCCCAAAGTTTAGTGTTTGGATTTATTTCATTCTCTATATAAAATAAATCTCTAAGTAATCCCAACCAATCTCTTTGAGACACTTCAAATTTTGATTTTTTATCATAGATTTTTGCTTTAATTTTTATTTTCAAAGCATAGGGTTAGTATATACATGTCTTGCTTACTAAAGTTTTTGTGCCCTTCCCCTTAAATTGGACATTTGAGGTGGATGTCTTGCTCACTTCACCCTAGCCCACACATAAAGTTACATAGATAATCATATGACTCACATATTTCCATTCTCTTTCTGCTAAACTCCAGGTTCTTATATTCAATTCTCTGATTGACATCTTTACTTGACTGTTGACTACACATCCAAGAACTTAACAGATCTAAACTTGACTTTTCACCTCCTCCCGCCAACAACCATCACCAATGCAGTCAACTGTCTAACACTTGACCTGTTCCAGGGGAAGTATGATTCTACTTATGATAACTGTGTACAATCAAGAGTGTTACGTTTCATTGTCCTTCCTTCACATCCTTACCTTCCCTCTCAATTTAGCCATCATCCACCAGAAAGTGCAGATACTATGTGCCATGGGTCTCTTGTGATTTTTCAATACAAGGTCAATACTACCAGTAACACTTCACCTATTCTCACATGCTAAATGATTATTTTGCTACAACTTTCCTAGCTCTCAATATTTACACGTCTCAAAATTTAGAGGACTTACAAAGTAACTTCATCCCATATTCCAGAGATTCCAAGTCTATATTTATAGCACACATTACCAAAAGAACACTATCATACAGTCATTCTTAAATAATAATGTTCATTTCATTTTAAGCCATTTTGATAAAAATAATTAATGCTATTACAATTTATTAATGATTTAACACATACAAATACAATTATCTAGAAATTATTTAAGGCCAGATTCAATAAGAAAAATATTATTTTACAAGATTGTAAATCCTCTGATTCTCAAGGTAAACTGGTTTTGTAATTCTCTACTTGATTTAATAGCAACATTAGGGTCCTGATTCTGAAAACCTCACTTCATCATGTCAGTCATGAGAGTGACTTCACACTGTATCCACAAAAGAAATAGAATTTTTGAAGGATATAAAATTAAACAATATCGTCAGGCTCAACTTCTGCATGCCACATGCCTGGTATGCATTATTTTTTTTTCTTATAATGCTATTGTTGTACTTGCAAGTCAAAGGGTAGAGAACATCAAGTGATTGACTGGATTTGTCCAAAATAAATCCACCTGTGCTTCCTCCTGTGTAATATGAATATTAGGAGAAAATAAGACATGAATAGTTCTTTCAGCCAAGGATATATTTCTTAGACCTAAAGTGCTACGCTTAGCTGAGCAGGTATGATTTTATTTTTGACAACAAAAATAAAATTTTATTTTAATTCTATGTTTTATGAAATCTGTAGCCACTGAAGGTATTTTTTTCTTCAAAGTGTATTTGTTCTTAGAATCTAGCATACAGCATAAATATCTTCATCTTCTCTTCCACTGTATATGTATTCATTCATTTCCCTTCCCAAATTTTTGTGCTTGAAAACACCAATAAAATTTTCTTTTGACATTCTTTGCCTCTTTCCTTTTCATTTATGCCAATTGATCAGTTTCTCTTCTTGCCTGAACACCTCTCACAAAAATAAGGATGAGTGGTTAACAAAATAAAATATGCCAATTGATATAAACAAAAATATATATTTATTCAATGTAGGTAAGTTATACAAACAGAAAGAGCAATGAAAATATATGACTAAAAAATAGAGAAGCAATTGGTAACTTATAGACGCTAATAAAGCACCCAAATGTTGATTTTACCATTCAATAACACTTGGAATTCTTTCAAATCTTCTGCAGAATTACTGATTTCATTTCCATAGTTCATATTCAAGAAAATAGTGTGCAATCTCTTTCAAGTTGAAGTCTCAGAATTTCCATATCATTTGTGGAATCTAGGTAAAGAAAACGTAGCTTTAACTTCTGAAGACATACACATTCAAATAAAATCCTAACGAAAGAGTTCAACATATTTTAAATGTAAAAATGATTGCAGAATCCTAGTAGCATCTAAATGAATGCCTTAAAGGCTTCCTGATAATGTTATAATCTATTCACCAATAATTGTTAAAGCTCTATTGATAATGTTAAAACTCATTGACATAGCCATTTCTGGTAGAAAATACTGTAGTGTAGTTTTCCTACAACTTACAAGATAATTGAACTCATTAAGTAGCTTTTAAAATTTTTCTATTGTTAGCATTGATGGATTTTCTTGACCTGCAATACTATTTGAAAGCTCTAAATAGTGTTCTATCGAATTGCTGAGAATTTATTTAGAGATTTTATCACTATTAAAAAGAATATGTCAAACCAACCGCCAATATTATACTAAATGGCCAAAAACTGAAAGCCTTCCCTCTAAAATCAGGAACAAGACAAGGATGTCCACTGTCCCCACCCTTATTCAACATAGTTCTGGAAACTTTAGCCAGAGCAATTAGACAAGAGAAAGAAATAAAGGGAATAATGATTGGAAGGGAAGAAGTTAAATTATCATTATTTGCAGATGACATGATACTCTACACAGAAGACCCCAAAAACTCCACTAAAAAACTGCTAGATTTAATAAACAAATTCAGTAGTGTAGCTGGATACAAAGTCAATACTCAAAAGTCAATAGCCTTCCTGTGCACAAATAACAAACTTACTGAAAGAGAAATTAGGGAAACAATACCTTTCACAATAACATCCAAAAAAATGAAATACCTAGGAATCAACCTCACAAAGGATGTAAAAGACCTCTACACTGAAAACTACAGTACTCTGAAAAAGGAGATTGAAGAGGATATCAGAAAATGGAAAGATATCCCTTGCTCCTGGATAGGAAGAACCAATATAGTGAAAATGGCCATACTTCCAAAATTGTTATACAGATTTAATGCAATTCCAATCAAAATTCCAACAGCATATCTCACAGAATTAGAGAAAACAATCCTAAAATTCATCTGGAACCAGAAGAGACCTAGAATAGCAAAGGCAATTCTGGGCAACAAAGGCAAGGCAGGGGGTGTCACAATCCCCGACTTGAAATTATACTATAAAGCTACTGTGATAAAAAACAGTGTGGTACTGGCAAAAAAACAGACCTGAAGATCAATGGAACAGATTAGAAGATGCTGAAACAACCCCAGACATACTAAGCCACCTTATCTTTGACAAAGGTGCCAAACACATTTGCTGGAAGAAAGATAGCCTTTTTAATAAATGGTGCTGGAAAAACTGGCTCTACACATGCTGAAGATTAAAACTAGACCCATATCTTTCACCATGCACTAAACTAAATTCAAAATGGATCAGAGATCTAAATATTAAAACAGAAACATTAAATCTGCTGGAAGGTAGAATAGGTAAAACCCTTGAAGACATTGGTGTAGGCAAAGACTTTATGAATAAAAACTCAACTGCACAGGAACTATCCCAAAGAATCAATAACTAGGATCTCATCTTATTAAAAAGCTTTTGCACAGCAAGAGAAACCACCAACAGAGTGAAAAGACAACCCACAACGTGGGAAAAAATGTTTGCCAGCTGTTCCTCAGACAAAGGATTACTATCGAGAACATATAAAGAACTTAAAAAAATCAGACCTCCCAAATTTAAAGACCTGCTCCAAAAATGGGCATCTTAGATGAATACACATTTCTCAGATGAAGAAATACTAATGGCAAATAAATATACAAAAAAATGTGCAACATCACTAGTCATTCGAGAGATGCAAATTAAAACAACACTGAGATACCATCTCACCCCAGAAAGAAAGGCTACTATAAAGAAATCAATTAATAACAAATGCTGGAGGGGCTGTGGGGAAAAAGGAACACTTCTTCACTGTTGGTGGGAGTGTCGACTGGTACAGCCACTGTGGAAGTCTGTGTGGAGATTCCTCAAAAAACTAGGGTTGGAGGTCCCATTTGACCCAGCTATTCCCCTTCTGGGCATCTTCCCAGAAGAATTAAAAACATCGTACCACAGTGATATATGTGCACCCATGTTTATAGCAGCACAATTTGTAATAGCCAGATCTTGGAAACAACCCAAATGCCCATCAACTGAGGAATGGATAAGAAAGATGTGGTATTTTTATAAAATGGAGTACTATTCAGCCATAAAGAAGGATAAACTGGAGACTTTTATAGGTAAATGGATGCAACTCGAGAAAATACTCATAAGTGAAATAAGCCGGACGCACATGTGTAAGCATCGTATTGTCTCTCTAGTATGAGAAACTGAAAGAGTAAATAAGATCCAAAATATACAATAGACACAGTGAATCAAAAAGAAATTGGTCAATAGGAAAGAGAGACTGGAATAGGGAAAAGAAAGAAGGGAAAGGGAAAAAATGGTATATATATATAAGATGGTTAAGATAGATACACTACTAATTTTACTTAGTTCATTGAAGAGTAAGGTTTGAGCCAATAATGTTTGGACAATTGAATGCTAATGTCTGGTATCCTGAATAACTAACTTAAAGATAATAATACGTAATGCATTGACCATTGTTACCCTCATATTATGTTGTTTTGAAAATTTGTTCTTTTTTTGATTTGTTTTGTTTTTTCTTCTCTTTAAAATAAAAAAAAAAAAGAATATGTCAGATACCTCAATAGGAATTAGGAATATAAGAACAACAAAATAATGAAACATTAGTTTTCATGCAAGGATTCACAGCATAAAAAAAATAGACATTAATTTTGAAGAAAATGTTTGACACTTCAACTAAAAGGGTTCACAAAGCACTATGTAAGACTATGGATAAGATATTCATGCCAACAAATACTATTTATCTTGCTTTGTTTTTAAATTTATGAAAGTAAGAAAAATTTCTGCATCCATCCTGTAATAAGAAACATTTTAGGACAAAAGAAGATAAAATATTGGGTTGGCCACCTAATAACTCATTCACTATAATAAATGCTAGAATACATCTCACACAGATGATATTTTAATGCAAAAGCCTCAACTTTAAATCCAGCTTGTTTAAATCCATTATTCATGTGCAAGGACATTCTTAGATATATTCAATGATACAGAAAGTCTCCATGTCTCCAAGAAACAAAAAGAAGTCAACGACATATTCCAGAGAATGGAGATATTAATTTAAAAAATGATTTAATAACAATAAAAACATGAAATTAAAAAATAGAGGTGGTCAGTGAAACCAGTAAAAGTAACCTAAAACCCAATGATTATATATAAGATTATTTTAAAACTCAATCTTACAAGAAACATACTATACAAAAATGATATTATTATATAACACTCACAACCAACTCACAGAGATGTTTATAAAGATAGACATATTTAATACACGCAAAGTGCTTAGAGTTATAAAAGCACATAGCTAACACTTAGACAATCATGACTGAATGATAATAATATGTATTGTCATCTTTAATAGCCCAGATTATCTGAATAAATATAGATATAAAGTGTGGGAAAGGAAGAACATTTTAAAATTTCATCATAGATGAAGAGATTCAAAAGATCCAAGCTGAATGGAGCCTCAATCTTATCCTATCATTTTTCATCTTTAGTTGACTCTCTTTCTGAATCCCCTGTATTTTAAATATTTAGTCTTAATCCAAAAATTGCAACACATTTATATTACTCTGAAATAACATGGCTTGCTTCTGCACAGAGGAAATCAGGCAGAAATCACAGTACTAAAACTTGCCTAATTTTCTACACAAAATACTCTTTTGTATTCCAATCTCATATTCTTTTCTTATTCAAAAGAAAAAGTAATTTTTCTATCTGCAAAAAATTTCAATAAACAGGATATCATTTTGTCAATTGTCCTTTCAATAACTCCATTTCAATATTTGAATCTTTTTGGATGGCATTTAAAATGTTTATCTTGGGGCCGGTGAGATGGCTCAGCGGCGAAAGCACCTACCTGGCAGGCGCAAGGTCCCGAGTTTGACTCCCAGAACCCACATATGAGAAAAGGGCCATTGATATCACTCAGTGGCACGGGCAGCTGCTGGCACGTGAGGTCCTGAGGTTGACCCCTGGTACCCACACATATAAAAAAAATGTTTATCTTGACAATTAAAAAAAGTAACATTAAAAACTTAGGCCACTGCCACGGTTTTTCTACATCTCTTTTCTTTCTCAGTGTAAATTTTTTAAGATATTGTTTGGGGGTAATGTTAGGAAGAGTCAGTAAAATATTTTTTTATGTCCTAGAAGTCAGATTAAATTTAGATAACAATAGTGTGCAGATTAAGAATTAAA
The DNA here is from genome assembly GCA_028451465.1 of Erethizon dorsatum. Taxonomy (NCBI): domain Eukaryota; kingdom Metazoa; phylum Chordata; class Mammalia; order Rodentia; family Erethizontidae; genus Erethizon; species Erethizon dorsatum. The sequence continues at coordinate 133,770,362 of CM051823.1, read as the reverse complement.
ACTTACCTTTGATTACTGATAAATGTTGTTTTGGAAGTGTTAATAGTAAAAATTAAACCAGAATTGGACCAATCTATTATGTTATCCAATCACAGACAAAACTACTACAGTGCAAGAACTCAATGCAGTTGCAAGAGAGATTAAGAATATGGGGAATGGGAAAAAAAAAGAAGAATCAAGATATATCATGTACAGGTACAAATTCCCTATGATGCATGTGATCATTATGTATATCTAAAATGTACCAATAAACAATTAATTAAAAATATACTGATGGGAATATGCAAATTTAAGAAGGCAATTTGACAAGACGTATCAGATGCTTAAAACAAGTACATTCTGCACTTCCATTTCTAGAAATATACCCTAAAGAAATCATTTAATGAAAGTTCAAAGTCATAGCTTAAGTATGTTTGTCAAAGGACTCTATAATGTCAAAAAAAGAAAATATTTCACTTGCCACCATTTGAAAAAGCGTTAACAGATGTATAATATAATGTCACAAAGTTACTGCAAATTTATATTTAGAGTGTTTCTTAACATGGAAGATGAGAAAGGTTTATTTCTAAATGATAAAGCAATTTTATTATAGAATCTGCTTATTACAAAACACCATACTCAATAAAATTCATTAAAATGTTTAGGAAACCTGAGAGGATAAATTGCAATCACTTTGCATTGATACTAATAATACATTTTAAGTGCTTCTGTATCATTTTCTATGTAAAAATTTAATAATGACCATGAAATAATTGTGACTTTAAAAGTAACTAGAATTATAAGAAATAAGTAGTTTTATTTATAGAGTCTTGCTGTGATCAGTCCACGGTTTTGTTTTTTTCTTTTTACAGTAGCCCAATAGGAGCCACTCTTATTCCACTCTTGTTCCACAGTTATAATTCTGAATTTTCATTTACTCTGTGTCAAAAAACATATAGTTTAAATAGCCTTTAAATAATATTCTATGTAAGGTAACAGTAACAAAAGAGTCTTTTCTAGGTACTATTGATCATAAGAGAATAAAATCAAAAGTCCATATTAAATGCAAAATGTTATACAAAATATATTTAGTGGAGCTTATTTGAGGAAAAAAAAAGTCATGAAGCAGGAGACGGAACTCTTATAGAGAAGGTTCAGACAGCTCTGCTCTGTGATGGAGCACTGAGGCCTGGAGACAGAACACAGAACTAAACTACAGAACAGCTTGGTTGGTTGCAGCTAGATGTTTGCCTGGTTTGGATGTGGTTTGATCTATAACCTTCTTGTGATTGGCTGGGTTGTGGCTATCTGTTATAAAAATAAACATCACTATGTCAGATTTTGGTTTATTTCCATCCTAAAATTCAGTTCCTTGAGTAGGAGCATATGGAGGTCGCCTCAGAGCAAACAATTTAACAAAGTGAGTAGGAACTTGGCATAGCTCTAACCACTTTTATATATTAACTCCTTGATCACCCAAACAGTATTTTAACATAGGCACTTTTGTTATTCCTATTGTGAAAGTGACAAAATTGAAGAAGAGAAGTTATTAGATGTGTCCAAGTTAGTAATCTAAGACATGAAAGATACGGGATACAGACAGTCTAGCTTCAATCTCTACTTTTAAGTACTAGTTATTATCTCTGTATTTTACCGAACTACATTGTTAATAAACAATCCCTTTGTGTATATTTACTTTACAAACTTATTACAGTATTTAAAGAAATCTAATACATTTCCTATTCTAAAAATGTACTCAGTGGCTTGCATAATTAATGCTTTTTGTTATTACCCTTCCAGATTTCCTGACAGTGTAATTTTAAACTACTGAGAAATGTTCTTTTCCTCTCCTATTGAAACAAAATATATGATACGGTGAATTAGCTTTTACCTCCTACAAAGATTCTAATGAGCACTCCTGGCCTCAAGGAATAACACAATCACATAACAGAAACTTAAATGAAAAACCAAAAATTTTGGCATATAGGAACCAAAGTTTCTTGATAAAATTTTAAAGGAACATTTTCATATTTCACAACTTGTGTATCACCTTAGAAATAAAAAGTTAATTTTATTTAGTAGATCTAAGAAAGCTGTAAGTACAGGAACATCCAATTCTTGGCTTGCTTATCAACAATCATCTTAAGGAGTTTTGGGGGGATTTATATTCAAGTAACAAAAATAGAAACCAAAACACAAATACTGTACATTATTAGTTAGGTTGTATCTGGAACCACAGGTTTGTTGTATACTTTGAACCAGACGCGTAAATAGGACCTTTGCTTCCTACGCAAATCTTGAGATATAGTTAACAGTCTCAGATTGGCCATGTGTAAGTCAAACAGGAAGAAAGAGAAATGAACCACCACACAGTCTGCTGCAGCCAGGCTGACCTAGCCAACCTGCTGGCAGATGCGATAAAGAAATAAAGAACCATGTCTGTCCTGCTACACTGATCTCTCAGTTCACAGAGGCACCAGACTATTCAACATAAGCAAGAGGCATCTTTCTGTGTTGAAGACGCGAATTTCCTGAGTGAGAACAGAAGGGAGAGCAATAAAGTAGGCGGCTCTAGTTGCAGGCAGAGGCAATCTTCCCATTAGAAAAATTTCATACAGCAAATTATCAAAAAAAGCAATTGCCATCATTCCGCTTTGCCCTACTTATGTTCCCTTAACCCTTAGGCTCAGTCGGTTATCACAGCAGAGCCTTGTCAGTTTGTATGTCATCCAAGGCTTGATCCATGTAATTAACCCTATATTGATGTCATCTTTTAATTTTTTTTCTTTCCAATGTAAATTCCTATAATGAATTCCTGACTCATATTCAGAGATGAGATTTCTTTCATCCCTTGCCACTTTCTTCCACTGCAGGTCAATCAGCATTTCCCCCTCCATTCACCAGTTGGACCTAAGGATCAAAAGACACCAAGGAGCAGGCAAAGAATGTGGCCATGGTGGTCTTTGAGGTATAGCTACTAATAACTCAGTGAGTAAATGTTTGTGATGCTTCATTTCCAGGAGCAGGTCCGATGGGAAAGGTTTATTGAAAAGTGGAGAGAAAACAGAGGCAGGAGGAGAATGAGGGCAGGTATACTGAAAAGGTTGCTTTTCTTCTAATTACTTTTCAAATTTTTATGAATGAAGCTGTCTGGAACAGCCAGTTTGCCAACCTTGAACTTTGCTGCAACAGAGCTTCACAAGGAGTGAGTGGAGATAGATGCTCTAAAAAGCTATATGTATGTGTGTGTGAATATATATATATTCATTCATTATATACTTCATATACTCATTCATTATATACTATATATATATTCACTCAAAGTAGCATAGTGAAACAAATCAGATAGAATAATCTAATTCATTATATAAACTATTATTTTTAAAATATGTCATGAATCCTAGAAGTAATAAGTTGTATTTACGACTTATTTAACTCATGGACCATTAAATACAGAGAGATCAGATTAGCGTCATTGTGCTATTCCATAGCAAACTGAGATGATTAAGACAATCTGAGATCATTAAACCAGTTTAATAAGTATCCACCTAAAATAATTATACAGGAACATATATTGTGAAGTTCCAGCTTGCCAGGTTCGGGCCAACAAACACTGTTAGAGAGTCGAATGAAGATGTGCGAGTGACAAATATTTTTTTCGGAGTGCCTGGCGTCTTCACTGGAATGGAGGGAAGCCCTGAACTGACTCGAATCCCCAGCTGTACTGAGGAACAACAAAGGCATAGAGTTTTGCTGAGTGCAGATGTTTGTTTTAGGTAGCAAGGCAGGAAAGCAAGGCATGGTGACAGTTTGGCTGAATAATTAACTTTTATCTAATTGTCCCCTTGGGAGCTTCCTTGTTTTCCTGTAAGCCCATCACTGCCTGAGCCGGCAAAACATCCTTTTTCAAGACTTTTTGACTCCGCAGCAGAGTTAGCAGTCTTTCACCGCCCAAGGCAACCCGAGCAGACATTGACCCATTGGGTGTTGCAAGGAACTCCACAATATATTATTTAAATGTGTTTATTTATAATAGTTGGGATGATTAATTTTACTGTGTAAAGATTTAAGGACAAATTTTTAGCAAATGTGTTAATTTAACTCTAATTTTTTATATTCACATAATAGATAATAGTCCTAAGAAAGTGACCACCCTTAGTTTTAAATCACTCTTTAACTTACACTAAAATTGAGCAGTATTCTAAATGTTTTCTAAAACTGTTATATAAATATTAGTGTATTTATCTCAAACTCTGCTAGCAATCTTAAAGAAAATAATATGCAGCCCTTATATCATAATTGCTATATTTTAGGCACCCTTCTCATAAATTTAATTCAAACAGATACCCAAGAACCCCAAATTATTCTTATATTTGTCTCACAAAGGAACTGGGGTTCTGGGAAATTAATCGATTTGCTTAAATGTACCCAGCTAGGACCCAACAAACCCCGGAGATAGCCCTTTTATTCTTGCTTAAATGAATGGTTCCCCAGTGATATAAGATTAAGAATACAGATGAAGTGAATTGTATAGGACCATCTTTTTAGATATACCAAATGTTACTCTTCTTACCTAATTTGGAACTGTACCTGAAATATTTAGTAGTAACTTTTAGACCCGAGTGTATCCAGTGAATAATGTTTTAGGGCATGTGTGGCATATTTACAAACCTTATGTACAAAATCCCTGGCACAGAACAACCAGAGTAAGAGTTTAATAGAACTACCCAGACAGTGCAGGATTAGTGTTTCTCTCCTTTGGGAAACTACTTTAATTGAGACTGAAATAAAAAAGTCTCTCTTTATGCCAAATTAGTTTGAAAAATACTCCTATGTTATGATAACATGAGGAATCCAACACTTATAAAAGGAACATGGGTTGAAGGTACAGCAGACAGAAGAATATCAAGTGAACTATGAAGTTAAATGAGAGAAAACAAGAACAAAATAACAAACAACCTTTTTTCTCTGAGGTAATTAGGTATGTGTGGCACAGCCAACCATCATGACCAAACAAATTATACAAGAAATTCACAGAAAAGAACACACAAATGGCCTATAAGAATATAAAAAGTTGCTTAACTAGTACTGATCAGGGGAAAGAATGATGAAAACACAGATTGCTGTTATAACAAGAATACCAATTTGTTTAGCCTCCTTTTCTCTTGCCCAATTAACTGTCTTCTTCTACATATTCATCTTGGTGGTTTTGTGCTCTTACTTTCCTTCAAAAGTTTGGTATTCTTTGGGCATCGATCATGTTTATGAATGAAGTCCTTTTTGCTTGGACAGTAGTAGGTTGGGCCAGTTTTGTTTCTAGTACATAAGTCTATTTTGTTTTTCCAGTAGCACCCCGTATACACTGGAAGGCTGATGGTAAATTCTGATTACATCAAAAAGAGACAGCTTCATTTTAGAGGGAATAAAGCCATCCTTTAATTGAGTCCCCTGAAAAAGACAAAGAGATGGGAAATCATATCCAGAAGGTTCCTTGGAAAATGCTCTTGAGAGATACAACTAGAAGCAATTGGCCAGACATGGGAGCTGACTCACAATTCAGTGGCAAATGAAACCTTAGATCATCCTAAAATGAACTATAGTGCTATGGCCTTTCAGGGCTGTCCCAAAATGAGGCAAGAAGAAAGGAACTTATACATTTGAAATAGTCATTAGCCACTGACTGCCCCAGAAGAAATTGTCACCTTGGACAAAGAAGCCTCTTTTGAAAATATCGAGGGAACACTCAGCAGTGAGCAGCTAGACTCAAATATTTCCACCACTGGATGGATGGATGTGTCCATTCTGAGGAAGAGAACTGGTTACAATATCACTGTATCCACTAGGTAAACCGGTGCATCTCTCAACTATACTTGCTTCTATAAAAAGCTGCTTACACTGGACAATGAATTCTTGTTGATACCAATTAGTCTTGCATCCCTGAGAATTTTTAAGAAAAATATTACTGGGACAACTCCTAGACTTTATTTCTATCATTAATCCTTTGATTAAGTATCATTATCATATCCCCATTTTTCACTCCAATCTGTAGTGTCTTCTTAGCCAAAGTTTGGAGCCTGTCCAGAGTTAAGCAGAGAAGTGCTTGCACATGAAGTCTGTCCCTTCCCTGTTTCATGTTGCTATCGGATTTAGATAGTCACTGTGACTCCATTTGCTCTCCATTAAAAGTTTCAGAAACTTTTAAAAATCCCTGTATTACTAATAACTTTACTGACATTCTCAAAATTGCTAACTGCATTTCCATGCATACATTTAGTTGTCATTTCAAATGAATTTTTTGAATTCAGTAAAAACAGACTCACTATTTCTGCTTGAAGACATGATTTTTAAGTAGCATTAGAAATAATCTTTTAAATGATTGTTTAATGATTATTTGAGTGAAGGATTTCTATATTTTTCCACCAACCTGAGGTTTATATACTGGTTTTTTAATTTAATTTATTTTTTTATTTTAAAGAGAAAAAAACCAATAATACAGAGTTTCAAACCAAGATAACAGAAAATTAACATGGTTAATATATTGCATATTGTTATCTTCAAAGTAGTTGCTCAGATTATAAGATATAGGCTTGCAAAATGGATCAAACAATATTAGCACAAACCTTTCCCTTCAATGAACTAAGTGAAATTAGTAGTGTATCTATCTTAACTATCTTGAATACATATATCTTTTTTTCCCCTTCTTTTCTCCATTCTCCCATCCCAGTTTCACTTTCCTTTTGAATAATTTCTTCCTATTTTACAATATCTATTGTACATTTTGGATCTTATATACTCTTTCAGTTTCTTACACTAGGGAGACAATATGATGTCTACACATATGGGTCTGGTTTATTTCACTTATGAGTATGGTCTTGAGCTGCATCCATTTACCTATAAAAGTCTCCAGTTTATCCTTCTTTATAGCTGAGTAGTACTCCATTGTATAAAAAGACCAAATCTTTTTTATCCATTCCTTGGTTGATGGGCATTTGGGTTGTTTCCAAGATTTAGTTATTAAAAATTATGCTGCTATAAAGATGGGTGCACATATATCGCTGTGGTATGTTTTTAATTCTTCTGGGTAAATACCCAGAAGGGGAACAGCTGAGTCAAATGGGACTTCTAATCCTAGTTTCTTGAGGAATCTCCACACTGATTTCCACAGTGGTTGTACCAGTCTACACTCCCTCTTACAGTGGAGAAGAGTTCCTTTTTCCCCACAGCCCAACCAGCATTTGTTGTTGGTTGATTTCTTGATGATAGCCATTCTTTCTGTGGTGAGATGGAATCTCAGTGTTGTTTTAATTTGCATTTCTTGAATGGCCAATGATGTTGAACATTTTTTCATATATTTATTCACCATTTATATTTCTTCATCTGAGAAGTGCATATTCATCTCAGATGCCCATTTTTGGATTGGGTCTTTGAATTTGAGGGTTCTGATTTTTTTCAATTCTTCATATGTCCTAGATAGAAGTCCTTTGTCTGAGGAACAGTTGGTTAAAATTTTTTCCCACTCTGGGATTTTCTATTCACTCTGTTGGTGATTTCTTTTGATGTGCAAAAACTTTTTTATAATATGGGATCCCAGTTTTTGATTCTTTGAAGTACTTCCCGTGCAATTTGGGTTTTATTGATGAACTCTCTGCCTACCCCTATGTCTTCAAGATTTCTACCTACTTTGTCTTCCAGTAGATTTAGTGTTTCTGTTTTAATATTTAGATCTTTGATCCATTTTGACTTTAGTTTAATGCATGGTGATAGACATAGGTCTAGTTTTAGTCTTCAGCATGCAGAGAGCCAGTTTTTCCAGTACCATTTATTAAAGAGACTATCTTTCTTCCAGTGAACATGTTTGGCTCCTTTATCAACTATAACGTAGATGAGTGTGTTTGCAGATGCATCTACATCTTCTGTTCTGTTCTACTGATCCTCAGGCCTGTCTTTTGGCCAACACCATGTTGATTTTATCACAGTAGCTTTGTAGTATAATTTCAGGTCTGGGATTGTGCTGCCCCCTGACTTGCCTTTGTTGCCCAGAATTGCTATTGCTATTCTAGGTCTTTTCTGGCCAAATGAATTTGGCGAATGTTTTCTCTAGATCTGTGAGGTATGCTAATGGTATTTTGATTGGGATTGCATTAAATCTGTGTAACAATTTTGGGAGTATGGCCATTTTCAAAATGTTGGTTCTTCCTATCCAAGAGCAAGGGATATCTTTCCAGCTTCTGATATCCTCTATGATCTCATTTTTCAGAGTACTGTAATTTTCAATGTATAGATTTTTACTTTCTTTGTTAGATTGATTTCTAAGTATTTCATTTTTTAGGATGCTATTGGGAAAGGTGTTGTTTCCCTAATTTCTCTTTCAGTGAGTTTGTTGTCTGTGTACAGGAACACTATTGATTTTTGAGTGTTGACTTTGTATCCAGCTATGCTACTGAATTTGCTTATTAAATCTAGTAGTCTTTTGGTGGAGTTTTTTGGGTCTTCTATGTAGAGTATCATGTCATCTGTGAATAATGATAATTTAAATTCTTCCTTTCCTATCCTTATTTCTTTTATTTCTACCTCTTGTCTAATTGCTCTGGCTAATGTTTCCAGAACTGTATTGAATAGGAGTGGTGATAGTGGATATCCTTGTCTTGTTCCTAAATTTGGAGTGAAAGCTTTCAGTTTTTGTCCATTTAGTATGATGTTGGCTATTGGTTTGTCATAGATGGCTTTTATCAGATTGAGGTAGAGACCATCTGTTCTGATTTTCTTTGGGGTTTTTATCATGAATGAGTGTTGGACTTTATCAAAAGCTTTTTCTACATCTATTGAGACGATCATGTGATTTTTCTCTTTGGATCTGTGGATATGGTGTGCTGTGTTTATTGATTTGCATATGTTGAACCATCCCTGCATTTCTGGGATGAATCCCACTTGATCATAGTGTATAATCTTCTTGTTGATTTGCTGCATTGTGTTTGATAGTATTTTATTGAGGATTTTTGCATCTATGTTTATTAGGGAGATTGGCCTATAGTTCTCCTTCTTGGTTGGGTCTTTCTCTGGGTTTTGGTATCAGAGTAATACTTGCCTGCAGGAATGAGTTAGGGAGAATTGCTTCCTTTTCAATTTCATTAAAGAGTTTGAGGAGTATTGGCATTAAATCTTCTCTAAATTTCTTGTACAATTCAGTTGTGAATCCATCAACACCTGGGCTTTTCTTTGTTGGTAAGTTTTTAATTACATTTTGAGTTTCATTAACTAATACTGGGTCATTAAGAATTTTTATACGTTCTTGATTCAGCTTTGGTAATTCATACATTTCTAGGAATCTGTCCATTTCTTCTGTGTTTTCATTCCTCTGTGAGTAAAGATTTTCCAAGTAGGCATTGATGATCTTCTGAATTTCCACAGGATCTGTAATAATTTCACTTGTTTCATTCCTTGTTGCAGGAATTTGAGTCTTTTCTTTCTCTTTTTTTTATAAAGTTGGCTAGGGGTTTATCAATTTTGTTTATTCTTTCAAAGAACTAACTCTTCGATTCATTAATTCTTTGTATTGTTTTTTTAGTCTCCATTGCATTATTTTCTGCTCTGATCTTTATAATGTCCTCTCTTGTATGGGCTTTGGACTTGACTTGCTCTTCTTTTTCTAGAAGCTTGAGGCACAGCATTAGGTTGTTTATTTGTGTTCGTTCTGTTTTCCCAATGTGAGAATTCATCACTATAAATTTCCCTCTTAGGACTGCTTTCATTGTGTCCCACAGGTTCTGGTATGTTGTATTTGCATTTTCAATTGTTCGTAGATATTGTTTAATTTCTTCTTTAATTTTATCTGTGACTCATTGGTTTATTCAGGAAGGTGTTATTTAATTTCCATGTGTTTATGGAGTTTTTGCAGTTTCTTTTGCCATTAATTTCCAGTTTCATTGCACTATGGTCAGACAATATGCATGGGATAATTTCAATTCCTTTGCATGTCTATGGACTAGTATATGGTCTATTTTAGAGAATGTCCCGTGTGCAGCCGAGAAGAATGTGTATTCTGATGTTGTTGGGTGGAACACTGTGTAAAATTCTACAAAGTGCATTTGTTCACATGTTTGATTCAGTTCTGTTTTTTCTTTGCTGATTTTTTTGTCTAGTTGATCTATCTCTTTGTGATAATGGGGTATTAAGGACCCCCATTACAATCGTGTTATTGCTTATTTGATTTTTCATGTCTATTAATATTTGTCTTTATATAGTGGGGTGCTCCTGTATTTGGTGCATACATATTTATGATTGCTATCTCTTTCTCTTGAATTTTTTCCCCTAACAAGTATGTAGTGATCTTCTTTATCTCTTTTGATCATTTTTTGTTTGAAGTTCACATTGTCTGCAAATTGAATAGCTACCCCTGCTTTTTCCTGGGTTCCTGTTGCATGGAAAATTGTTTTCCATCCTTTGACTTTCACTCTATGAATTTCTTTTTGAGTTAAATGTGTTTCTTGTATACAGCATATTGTTGGCTCTTGTTTCTTGATCCATTCTGCCAGTCTGTTTCTTTTTATTGGAGAATTGAGGCCATTTACATTGATGATTATAACTGATATGTATTCATTTATCTTTGTCATGAAATTTTCCTGCTGTTATTTCCCTGTTTTTTCCCTATGTTTAATTGCTTTCCCTCTTTGGTGGTTTCTTTCTGATGTCTTCTTGGAATTGTGGTCATTTTTATCTCTGTCTAGAATATCTTTCAGTACCTTGTGTAGGGTTGATTTGGTGGTCATGAATTTCTTCAGTTGTTCTTTGTCATGGAAGTATCTTATTTCTCCATTAACTTTGAAAGATAGTTTTGCAGGGTACATCAGTCTGGGTTGGAAGTTGTTTTCTTTCAGGACTTGAAATACTTCACTCCAGCTTTTCTTGACTTGAAGGTTTGTGTTGAGAAATCCGAAGTGATTCTGACAGCTTCCTGTATAGGTGATCTCTTTCTTTTCTCTAACAGCTTTTAATATTCTGTTCCTGTGCCCAATTTCTGGGATCATGATTATTGTATGGCTGTGTGCAGATATATTTTGGTTATGGCTAATAGGAATTCTATTTGCCTCACTTATCTGTATGTCCGATTCTTTTCCCATGCTTGGGAAATTTTCAGCTATTACTTCTGCAAATAGTTTTTTTTTTTCCTTATGTCAGTTCTGTTGACTCCTGCTTTTTCACTGACACCAATCATTCTTATATTGTTTTTCTTTGTGTCATCTTGCAGCTGTTGAATTATTTCCCCATGTTTTGTTATTTTCAAGAGATCTTTCCTTTCATCATCACTACCTGTGATCCTGTCTTCAAGGTCTGAAAGTCTGTCTTCAGTTTCTTTCAAGCGGTTTTGCCAGCTTTAAATGAAATGTTTAATTTCCTGGATATCTGTTTCAATCCATTCCACACATTCTACTTCTTTCCTATATTGATCACTCATGGTTTCCATCCTCTTCCTATCATCATCTTTTTTTTTTGTTTTAATACGCGGGTATCAGGAGTTGAACTCAGGACCTCGCGCTTGCCAGGCAGATGCTCATGCTTCTGAGCTATATCACCGGCCCTCATCATCTATTTTTTATCTATCTCTTCTCTAGATTTGCTGAGCAATTCCTTTATAAAGGTTGACATTTCTTTTTTTTACCTGAGAGATTATTTCTGATCTGATTTCCTGTATATCCTCATGGATTTGTTTCTTTACTTTGGTTGCTATCATTTCAGAAATGTCAGGTGTGTGTCTTCCAGTTTCTTCTATGTTGATGTCTCCTGGACTTGTTCTGGGTGGGGTGGAGGCCTGAGATTGCAAGGCCTCTCTAGGAAAAGTGTGTTCTTCAAGGATGTCTTCTGTGTGTAGGAGATTCTTGGTTTGTGTCTGTCCCAAGGTCCTATCCTCCCAATTAATTAAGAGTGGGCTGTTGGTGGGCCGGTGAGATGGCTCAGCGGCTTAAGCGCCTGCCCAGCAAGTGCGAGGGCCCGAGTTCGACTCCCGGAACCCACATATGAAAAAGGGGCCAGTGATATCGCTCAGTGGCACGGGAGCCTGCTGGCGCGCGAGGCCCTGAAGTCGACCCCCCGGTACCCACAAAAAAAAAAAAAAAGAGTGGGCTGTTGGTAACTGTTTGGCTCAGTCCCCAGTCCTTTGGTGTAGGGCTGTGGTGAGGTTATTATCCCAGAGCTTCCCGGTATTGTTATAGAAAGGGGAACAACTGATTACAGCTGGCATGATATCCTAGCTAAGTAGTAAAACTAGCAATAACAATTTAGAAATTGACAAACTTTGGTAACTGTTGATTTTGTATTTTAGACCATAGAAGCAAAGTCTATAGTTATATAACAGAACCGATTGTAAACTAGAGTTTGTATGCAAAGTGTTTTCCCTTTGGTAGAGTGGTTTTACCTTGTGGTGGGGAAATTTAGGGAGGATAATATATAAAACAAAGATAACTGGGAAGGAAGTAGAAGCAAGGTTGGAGGACAAAGGATGGTCACACAGGGTTTGGGAAACTAGAGAAGGGGGTAGAAAAGGAAGAGTGTAAGAGTATTCAAGGGATTATCTGAACTTGATTTCTGGGTTTGGGGATGTGATTAGTTTTCTGTGGCTGGAGTTCTACCCAGCCATTTAGAAAAGAGAGAAAAAAAGACAAAAAGAATGAAAGAAAGAGGAAGAAAAAAGAAGAACAACAATCAAAAAAAATTGAGAGAAAAGGGCCGGTTGCTGAACCCCGGGTTCTTCCCACACTAGTTGCCAGTCCCTCAGTGTAGAGGGAGGGGCCAGTTACCTGAATTCCTCCAGCAGAGCCCGTTATCCAGTACTGGATTCTTCCCACCCCTTGATTCCATGTTGCATGGGATATTTCCACGCCTGTAGTTATGCCTGTCCATCTCGTGCCCCTTATCCAGGTTCCTACTGTATCGCTGGCTTTCCACAGGTCTCCAGGCTGCTCCTCTCGCCAGCCAACGCAGTCCAGGGGGGATGGAGGAAGAGAAGGCCACAGACTCAGGCTCATCTTGCCAGCTGTGCAGTCCTGAGTCAATCTATATACTGTTAATAATATTTGTGTTTATAGTGACAAACCAATTATCTGACATTTTATACTTATTTTATTTTATCATCATTATACCACTAACATAAAGATCAGTTTAATTTATAAATGAAAATCACACATGGGAAAGAATAAAATGTCCAAGTTTTTTGATTTTAAAATCATTGAGGCTTACTTTGTAATTTTGTTTTGTTGCATATTTTTAAAATTCCATTAATTCTTGAAACACCTCTATAGAATTCCATGTCACTGCAAAACATTGAGGGTGAATAAAATTAAATAATTCTACTGAACATTTTCATTCATCTCATTGATAATTAGTAGCTTAGCTTGCTTTCCTCTAGTGATTACTAAATTCTAGGTATTACTGTAAGAGATTTCCAAATGCTAACTCATTTTTTCTTCACAATAATATTATAATGTATGGATTATTATTATTACTGAGATTTTACTAGAGAAACTGAGGTACAGAATAATTTGATCTAGGTCACATAGGAATTGTAAAGAGCTGACTTAAATCTAGGAAACTTCTTCCAGAATTTGTGATTTTAATTCTGTTATGCTTCAAATTTCAAATGTTCCCCAAAACTCATGTGCCAAAGGCTTGGTTGTCAATTGATGGGTTTGGGGGAAAGTGATTGGATCGTGAGAGCTCTTAACTCCATCAAGTGGATTGATCCAATGCTGAGATGATAATTTGATGGCATTATTGGAAGGTGATAGAAGCAGAAGATGGGGCCCAGTTGAAGAGAGTAGATCTTGGAGGTGTAACTTGGGGACTGTATCTGGTCCCTGGCCTCCTCCTCTCTCCTGGCTCTTTTCCCTTTCTCTCTGTTTCATGGCTGCCATAAGGTAAGCAGCTCTGCTCCACCATCCCCTTCCACTGTGATTTTCTACCACACATCAGGCCCATGGCAAGGGAACTAGCCAATCATGGGCTAAAATTTCTGAAACTGTGAATCAAATAACTCTTTCCTCTTTTTAATTGATATTCTCCTGTATTTTGGCCACAGTGACAGAAAGCTGACTGACACAATTTTCATACACTGCTGATTTTTATTTTTAAAATCTTCTCTGTATTTAGTTAAGGTATGAATTTTAATTGATCAGCTGGATATTATATCAGAAATCACTTTAAACTGTCTGCTTCATGAAAATATAATTCTATTAAACCTATGGTTTTTCTCCCCCATTACAATAAATAGCTCAGATGTTTGCAGCCACCATTATGCTCTAAGCTGTCTTCTTTTTAGTAGGATTTAAGTATCAGTTGTGAGTACTAAACTCTATTACCAGGCAGGAAGTATTCCATTAAAATCTTCAATTGGCTTAGCAATGAAAACCAAAACTTAGAAATCAAATAAATAAATTATTATTCTGGCAATTTCATTGTTTCAATAAAAACTAATTCTGTGTGTACTTAAGTATGACAATTCACCTTACTCTGATTTTGTTACCACTTCCCTTTTTAATGGTTTTTTATTCTGTGATTGCTATGTGTCCATCGGAGAAGCTGCTAGTTGACATTATGTGGACCAGATTTAAAGAATCATTTAAATGTAAATAAGTACTTTAAGCAAAAGATAGGCTGGGAACACATCTAGACATGGAGAGATTTGCAGCGCTAGCACAATAAGGTATTCACAGGTCCTCTCGTTAGGAAATGAAAATATAATGTGTGACAACACAATGAGTCATGAAGGAATGTGTCAAGAAATAGAAATAGCCATAATCATAGAAGAAAGCTAATGATGAGTATAACTGCCTATTACCTAGATGGTTCTAAAAAAAAGCAACCATTGAATGTCACTAATAATGGTATAAACAATAGTAAAGTCAAGCAAATGTTGAAGGAAAGATAAGTGAAAACTAAACTCCCCTCATGTTCCTTTTGTACCTCAAATGCACTGGAGGTTTGGAACTGGACTCTTTCAAGAATATTGACTAAAACAAAAACATATAACCCCAGCTGAGTGTGGAAAATAAGAAATAAAATGCAAATGTGGAAGAAAGAGCCAGCTCCACCTTGTGCTCATAATATTACTTTTGTAAACTCATATATGGTGTCTGGACCTCAGTCTTATCATCTATAAATCAATTAAATAGTTTGGTCCAGCTAAAATTCCTTCCAGTTCTCTAATTTTTTTTTTTTTTTTTGTGGGTACCGAGGGTTGACCTTAGGACCTCGTGCGCTAGCAGGCGCCCATGCCACTGAGCGATCTCACTGGCCCTTTTTTCGTATGTGGGTTCCCAGAGTCGAACTCAGGACCTTGCGCTTGCCAAGCAGGCTCTCATGCTGCTGAGCCATCTCACCGGCCCCAATTCTCTAATTTTTAAGTTTACTTGATTCATTTCAAGACACTGGATTCCGTCTCATACAGAATCTCTTTGCTGATTTGACCAAGGTTAAAGCTTTGAATAATTCTGAAATCAAACACGATGTAGAAGCAAAACTGTCAACACAATTATACAGCCCTTGAAGCTTGTTTTCTGGATAGATCATCACATCCTGAGCCAGAATTGGCAAGCCAGCAGATGGCACTGTGCCATCATCATGAGCCCAGCCCGCCCTGAAGTGCAAGCACTCATCTCTCAGTCAGAAGTCTTAATCATTTGCAGTAATTAACAGAGCCACATTTTTTTCTTTATGATTATAAGCTGAACTTGATACTTTCTAATTTGAATAATTATGCTGTGCTTAATTCTGCTCTCTGATGTCAAGTGAATAAAAGTTGAAAAGAGAGTTGCTAGTTGCATAGCTTGAGTAAATAACAGGGGCAGAAGATGTAATGAAATTATCTTTCCCTTGAAGAAAACGTAACTGAATTCCACATTCCCAGAAGACAGCTGGACCTGATGCTGAGGCTAAACTCTGTGAAGGCAAGAACTATGCCTGATTCCCTGGCTTACTGTCAGGTATTTAGTAAATCTATAGACTGGATTAAAAATGGGACATAGGATTAACACAGCATTTAGAGAGATGTGAATATGATAAGCTGTAGAAATTTTCTCCCAACTGCTTTAATTATATAAGGAAAGTAGGGATAAGGTGATCAGCTGAGAGTGAAGATAGAGGAGGAGAGATGTTGGATATTCAGAAGGCAGAGAAACTGTCAAATGTTAAAGTTTTTTAAGAGAATGGGAGAATGAATAAACTTTACCAGAGTAATATGGTGTGATTACTGATCAGTTTTAAGAACAGGCTGAAGTTTTTGTTTTTGATTGAAAATGAGAACTAAGGGTGAGCATTTACATTCATAGGGGCAGATAAGGATTAGGCAGAATGTTCAATATTAGTTATGGTTGAGATTTTACCAGGCAAGAACCAGGGAGAGGGGCCAGTGAGATGTCTCAGCAGCGTAAGCGCCTGCCTGGTAAGCGTGAGGTCCTGAGTTCGACTCCTGGAACCCACATACGAAAAAAGGGCCGGTGATATCGCTCAGTGGCACAGGTGCCTGCTGGTGCGTGAGGTCCTGAGGTCGACCCCCGGTACCCACAAAAAAAAAAAAAATAGAACCAGGGAGAGTGAGGACAAGACAGTCAAAATTGTATACAAGTGGTGATTGCAATGGTTGAGTACATAATTTAAGATGAGTAAACCAGGGAAAAAGAATGTCAAGGAATGGAAATAAGGGAAGACCTGTGAATTGGAGGTCTTGGTAAGGTTAGTAGTGATTTTCAATTCTCTAAGTGTGGTTAGGGGAGATGATACGAGGGAGTGATTCACAAGAGGTGAATGCAAATGAAATTGCAGAAACCGTACGTGTGAGTAACTGAAATTATTAAGATATTATAAATATTAACAATGATAAGCTCTAGGATATGACTATTAGATTTATCAATAAGGTAGGATGAAGGACAAGATTATTTAAAGAGAGGAGTCTTAGAAAGTAAGAGACCAATGTGTCAGAAATATTATCCACTTGTATCTCGAAATCAAAAGCCCAAAAGTCAGAAATGCTAGAATGGCAGTGAACAAAAATGTAGAACACCAAGAAATAAATGACAACCAGACAAAGCCCCTTCTTAGATGGTAGCAACAATGCTAATGACATAATCTGATGAGATGGTATTCAAAGACAGAGGATGTTAAAAAGGAAGGAGGAAGAATGGTTTGAAAATGACAGTGAAGGATAATGAGGGCATTTTCTCCCACCACACTGGCAGGTAGCCTACAAAAGTCATAACTTGAGAAGGCTGTGGAAACCCAGGGTCATCACAGAAGATCCAGATTATGTTACAGCAAGAAGGTGCAAGAATCATAGAGCGAGTAGTAATCAGGGAAAAGCATCTATAACATTTTATCAGTGTTGGACCACGATATCTAAGGGAACAACAGAAAGGTTTCAGAATTTTGAAGGGATGGGGATCAGGGGATGAGGGGATATTAGAACTTTGTGCAGTTAGTGCTAAAAGTAAGGGAAACCTAACAGTGAGTAACATAAAGGGGGGGCACTGTATAATGATATTTATAAATCCATGTGGATACAAGGCAGATAAGTGTGGCGAGGCTGTGGGTGTTGCGACAAAGGAAGGAACAGGTATCTGGAGCACTTTGTTGATTCTCCT
Source organism: Erethizon dorsatum (assembly GCA_028451465.1). Lineage (NCBI taxonomy): Eukaryota > Metazoa > Chordata > Mammalia > Rodentia > Erethizontidae > Erethizon > Erethizon dorsatum. The sequence goes on along the minus strand of CM051823.1, from coordinate 133,752,759 downwards.
TCAGAGGCAATGAGATCCACGGAAGCTGAGTTCATCCCGCTGAATGAAACTCTGTTGACCCCCACTGATAGGAGCAGAAGACTCCTCCCTTTGTTTGTGTCCACACTTGACACTCTTTGGGAGATGACTGGCCCAAAACACCATTGCACAACCACTACCTTGAAGCTTGATGATGAACTTAAAACTCTTCAGGAAGTCATTTCTGTTACTCTGCATAGCAGATGCTCCATCTCCAATGTTGGTGAGTACCGAAGGCCTAGGTGGGGCAAGTATCTTCTCTATAAAATTTCTGTTTTCTCTTTTTCACTTTCCGCAACTCATGTTATTTGCACATCGGGTGCTCCTGCAATAACCCTCCAATTTTTTATTTTCCATAATTGTTATGTATTTCCCTTTTCTTTCTAAAGATTACTTCAACTTTATTCTTCCTACCTTTATAATGGGGGGATGTTAAGAGTTTTTTCTGATTTCTCTCTTTCTTTAAATAGTTAACGTTTGTTTTGTGAATGCAAGATTTTGCTTTTTCAACCTGAAGACGCTACTTATTTGCTGCTTTCTACTCCATGGCTTGTCCCTGTTTCATTACAATTTCTGTCCTTCTTCTTTAAGGACTAAAAAGACAGTGTTTCTGTCTACAGGGGGAAAGCTTGTCAACTGGTGGGCTTAACCCAGAGACATTGACTGAGGAGCCAAATATTCCACTGGGCATCTACCAAAAAGAAATATATATTGTTTTCTGATTTTTATCTCTAGCTGATGTGTAATAATTGCACATATTCATGAGATGGTGTGGTATATACAGGTACATACTACGCAGTGAACAAATTTGAGTAATTACCACATGTTACCCCAAACTTTTATAATTTCCTTGTGATAATAAAATTCAAATTCTGGCCTTCTGGCTATTTTGAAATGTACAATATAGTACTGCTAATTATAGTCACTCCACTGTGCAATAACACCCATGAACTTGTCCCTATTTTCAGTTACTTTGTACCTGTTATCCACCCTCTCTTGCCATCTCCCCCTTTACTGTAAATATATTTTTTAGCCATTTAGTTTCCACAAGGAAAACTTTTATCAATATCTCCGGGAATGGAGGATGTAAAACAGGGAAGGAGGTATAAACTGTATGGCTCCAAACTAATAAACGCCTTGGTTTCTAATAAATGCCTTAGTCCTCATCCTTCATCTGTTCTTATTGCCTCCAGTGCTAATTATGCACAGAGAGAATATTCTGCATGAGGGGAGGAAGTAGTTGTTTTAAGTTCAGATGAGGAAGAATTTCTCATAAGGGAGCTAAGGGCTTTATGTGAAGTTGCATGGATAATCTCTTAACCTCACCAATTGCTCCCACGTCCTGAGATTTCTAGAGCTTTTAATTCCTTAGCCATTAAGAGTTCTGCCTTAGAAATTAGCTTGTGTCTTGGCGTTTTCCTCTGGTGCCCCGGGATGTCACTTTCTTGTTTCTGCTAAGTCTCTTACTGCAGATGGATCTTCTTCCCAACCTCTGAAAATTTACTGATATTCTCATTTACTATTATCACCATTCTTATGTTATTTGCTTTGTAGTTCATTCCTTTCTATTGCCCTTGTGATGTTATTGTAGTGGAGTATTTGAATGAAGTGGAGGTCTGTCCATTCACAGGTAAGTCATTGTCTCCCATAACACACGCTTAAATTGCTGTCTCTTCTAATTCCCTTTCACCAGTGTAAGGTGAAGGCCCTTACTAGGGTTCTTTTTGGAGCAAGTGTGCCTGGAGTTAATGTTCATATCGCCAGCAACAATTTTCTTGTGGTTGTTCCAGAAACCACAGATAAAACTAGAGAGACAATTCTGAAGATTTTGCTATTTTCTCAAATCAAAGGAGATATATGCACTATTTAATCCCATGCGATAAACATCAGTATATACATTTCACAGAGCTGCCAGCTGAAGTTCATATGGGATAACTCGAAAGGTGCTAAGTAAAGACGCATACCCTGGGTCAGCTCTGCATGAATCCAGGGACTATCTTCTTGACTGTGGAGCACACATCTTCCCGAAGAGCCTCAAACTAACTTTGGTTACCTGGTGAATAGAAGTTACCTGGAATATGTTGCAATTTAATGAATTTGCATTAAATTATTATTGCTACACTTTTGTGCCACAAGCGTGCAATATAAATATTAATCTTTGTAATATATTGGCATATCAGGTAACATTCCACTGATGACTTCAAAACTTTCCATGTATCTTTAGCATGAAAACTCATAGATTAGTCATTTTGGACAGTTTACTGAGGTGTTCTTTGGACATGTGGTGGTGGAGGTCAGGATTGCAAGAGCAGAAAGAAGAAGAAACTCAGGGCACAAGCATAAGAATGTGAACTGTATGTTTAATCCATGCCTACCCATTATATCTAGGCACAATACTTCAGCCTGAGAGATGACAAATCAGTATAATTTACTTGTATTTAGAAGTTAAGTTTAGAAGTTAGAAGGCACTGATCTCAAAACAGTGAACCCTTTAAAACACATGCATGTAAAATATTTGCAAGTAAATTTCCTGACAGAAACGAGACAAATACAGTGTCATAATTCAGCAAATGAGTGTTAATAATCCTTGAAGGAAATGGCCATTACTCTTTCTGCGAATTGGATTTACATGCCTGTGTGTTCCATCAGTGCTTCTCCATCAAATCTACCGCACCCTAAATGGCATTACAAAAACAAATGCTCCTCTTCTAATGAGCTTTCGTGTTTTCTTCCTTCGTTTCTACTATAACATCTTTTTCCAACAGCAAGGGTAATATATTTGTTCTTTAAAATAAATTTGAACTGCAATTCCAGAGGAAAGGTGGGTTGCAAATGCCTGGCAAGGTAAATAATTCGATGAGACATAAAAATAATGAAATTTCAGCCACCTTTACTGGAGCTTGAAGGTTTAATTCTACTAAGAAGTTATCAGGGAAAGAAAAATGGGGCCAGCAAGTTAAAATTGCAAAATAAATCTTCACTAAAGGGAAAACAGGAAAATTCAATGACAGAAACTTTCTTGTAAGCCAGAAATATCAGTATGCTTTTCAGTAGAACAGCCAGAATATAGATTGTGGTCTATTCTTGTTATTGACATTTAGCTATTATTTGCCATGTGTGAAATATGTGAAAGGGTGCTTGCTTCAAATGTGATTAGGCTCAGGGGAGCAACTGCTGCTTTTGTCCTTACTCTGTTCCTTCCCTTATCCGCAGACATTGTAAGAAACTTAATTTTTTTAAAAAATACAAATAAATAGAAAGATATCCCACATTCACACACACGCACACACATACACACACACACACACACACAAGATACTGGGGGTACATGAAAAGAAACCCCTCTTTGCTTCTATAATGTTCATTCATTTCTTTCCTCCTTATTTCTATAACATTATAATCTTGATCTCAGAGAATCACCCACTTTTCAAAAAAAGATGTTGAGATAAAGAAACCTTTTCACCATTATAAACTAACACACTGAGTGCAGATTTTGACTCTGTACAAAGTAATTTATATTGATTATTTGACTCAGTTTAGTATTCAAATTTACTGTTTTAGGAATATTTATTTCCAGCAATCTAGTTTTAAGAACTGGGAGACACAAAAGTTAAAAAGTGCTCAAGGTCACACAACTAAGTGAATCAAACAGTCTGAGTATTAGTGGATAATAAAGATTTACATTGGATCAACAATAACAGAATTTTTTATACAGTCTATTAACTTAAAAAGAACTTTTTAAAATGTCAGCATAAGCATCAATTAAACTCTGTTTAAAATATTAGTAATTTAATTAGTTTAATTAGGAAGGTGTTTATTACTTGGAAATTCGGTACTTGGAATTAATTATTTCTTTGGGAAAAAACAAATTCATAGCCTGAAGGAAGTTAATGATGATTCAAAACTGAGCTTTAGGGAAATATGTATTGCCCAGTTCACACTGGCAATCTAGAGAATTCTGGACAAAAATCCAGAAGGTGTCTCCTAACCCAAATGTGTACTTAATGAATATCTTGCCAACAACTAACATTGAATATATTACCTAGGACAGAGACAAACATGTAAGCATGCAGTACCTAGTGAATTTACTCACAAATTTTATCTTATAGGAAAAACAGGTTTTTAATTTCAGCAAAAATGGTCATATCTGTTTATCAGCATTTCCTTCCTAAAATGATCTCATTTTATGGCGGACTAGACATCACCAGACAGAAGCGCATCAGAAATGGACTCCTTTAGGACAGTTATAAATAATTAAACACAACGAAAATAAGCAAAACCAAGTACTCCTTCATCGAACAAGGCTACTGAAAAGGCAGTACTCCATTTACTTTCTCGTAATTTTCGTCATTTTTTTTGCATCTTTGAAGTTAGTTATATCCAAGTTCTTTGTGGAAAGCAATGAAACATTAGATTACTTGTTTTGTAAGAATGACAAACAGTAGTGATGTTTTCCACGTGAATATTCAAAGTACCCACAAGTAATAGGGGCGGATGTGGGGCACTTAACCCTATGCCATGTCCTGTGAGAACTTTATTTGTATAATTTCACATCGCTTTCGTTCTCTTGAAAACTGCCACAAACATTTATCTGTAAGATCAACATTCCATGTAATGCTACAAGTGGCACTCCCACCCATCTTATGAAAAAGATTAGAACACAAACAGGAAAAACATCAAATTTTAGAAAATCTCTGTAAAATAAAATGTGTCAATTTAAATGAAAACCTGGCACCAAGATGCCGAGACGACCAGCAGAGCATTGTTCCACAGTCTGAAAGTGCAGGAGGGCGGCCTGCATGTGACAGCCACCTGTGATCAGCATGTCCTGTCTGCCCAAACAACAACTTCTAATTTATAATGATAATGAAACAGATCCTACTCGCTGTTAGGAACTTTGACACTCACTGACAGAGCACTGTGGTCTAATTCTTGCCAGATTTGTTCTATTAAAATCAAATAAGAGGGGCCAGTGAGATGGCTCAGCGGCGTAAGCGCCTGCCCGGCAAGCGCGAGGGCCCGAGTTCGACTCCCGAAACCCACATACGAAAAAGGGGCCGGTGATATCGCTCAGTGGCACGGGCGCCTGCTGGCGCGCGAGGTCCTGAGGTCGACCCCCCGGTACCCACAAAAAAAAAAAAAAAATCAAATAAGAGCAAAATGCATCCATGAAAAACCTTAAATATATTTTGCCCCCAATTTTCTCAATCTCCAAAAAGAAATGTGTAGTTTCCAGTAAGTAGCTTCTAGGCTTATACAGGGCGGTTGCAGAGATAGATTTGTGCACCTGGTCATTAACTGACTCAGTGTCATTAACTTAATTAGGCATATTATTTTGCCTGTCTTTATTACTCCTGTCTTAGAACAAGAACAAAAATAAACTCAGAAAAAAAAAATGAGTCTTGACTAGAGTCATGTCATGTGTCCAGCAAGATGCTTTACAAAGGAATAACAGTTAAGAAACCCTACACACTGTTAGCACTAACAAACATTCTTATCTTTGTTGTGTGTAAAGGGATTTAGAGTGAAGGGGTTCTTAACTCAAACAAATCAATGAAAACACTCAAAAACTTAGATCTCTTGTTTTTTACAGCTTACTGATATTCTTCAGTGTTTACCACTTAAATAACCAAAACATCCGAAAATGCTACGCTACCATTCTAAGGCACTCACTGGGATCCATGCTCTATGAGAGTTTTACTTATATTATTTCACTTTATTTTCCCCAGGACCTAATAAAATCAAAAGTCAGTGCCTCATTTATAGGTGAGGGAAATGAGAGCATGAAAGGTCAAATATTTTGCTCCATCTCAGACAACTAGCAAGTGATGGCCTCTGTTACTGTCCATAGCTGCTGAAACCAAAATTTGTCTTCTTGATATCTCTGATATACCTGCTCTTATCAAGCATTTGACTCATGGTAAATTAACCCTCTGAACACTAAAAAAAATCTTTCTCTTTTCAAGACAAGTTTTAGAAAACCTTCACAAACTGTCCTATGCAGATACAAGGGTGAGAGTATGAATATCTAGGTGTGACCTGTTGAAGCACTCTCTCTTCTTGCAGGAAAAGTAGTATACAAAACCCCAAGTTTCATGAAGCATTCAGTGTAGGAAGAATATGTTTTATCAATAACAAGATAATCACAAATCAAATAAATGACCATGTTGCATTTCCAAGTTTAATTCTCAACCCTTGGAATCTGTCTTTGTATTTATCAAAAAAATCCAGGCAATAGCCTATTAGGATATCTCCCAATCAGATAGTGTTCCCTGATCAAGAAATACTTTTCCTGATTTAAATGCTAAAAAGATTGGAGCAAATATGTTATTATGGGTTTATTTATTTTGCTCAATATAATTTTAATGAATGATATATTTCAATGGGGCTCTTGTAACTCTACCTCAAGTGATGAAAGGGCTTGAACTCAACTTGCCTTTGATGGTTGTTACATTTTATCGTATTCCACATTTAGTGTATAACACTCATGTTTAATTTTAATGTTCAGTCTAAGCAACATGTAAAATTATTCATCAGCAGTTTATCAAACATATTGAGTAAAAACAATAAGAAAAAATTATTGGAAACAGATGTTAAGACTTTCTTTTTACTCAGGTTTGCAGACAGTAACATGATTCAAAGAAAATGTGATGAGTTAGTGAAAGGCAGAATTTTCTAACATAGGGCAGTGAAATGGTGATGTGTACAAGTTAAGCAGAGTTTAAAAATCTGCAGTTCTATGACAGAACTGAGGATATAACCTACAAATATGCTTTCTTCTACTTGGCATACATTTTGATCAAATCCCCCTGCCTTTTGTCTTCCAAAGCAGGTAAGAAGAGAGCCTAAGAATTTTCTGCAAGCGAACTATGAATTCAAATCACTTAAAATATTCATAGTATGGCAGAAGAAGTTCTGGAAAAAGAAAATGCAAATTCCTGTTGAACCAAGGTTAATTCATTTTAGTATTCATTCATTAAGATCATATTTTTAAGAAGTATGACTTTTTAAAAGAATAACTTGTTTAGATATTCTCTTCAACAAAAAGGAAATACTATTAATTACTTTCCATGCGTGGGAAATCTTCAATAAAAACAACTGAAGTGTCTGAAATTAGGTGCACAATAAAAATTTTATGATTAAAACAGATTATTAAGACTATCAAGAAATGTTTAAATATATCAATTAGTGTGTTGATTCCTTCACACTGGCTAAACCTATAGAAACAAGCATTAATAATACATATTTTAGATATATTAAGGGGAAATGATTCAATTACTATTACATGGCCCAAATTAAATTATTTTGTGGAAGTATTTCCACTTTTAGTGTTGTGAGTCAGTATTAGCAAGCAAATCATAAAAGCTATAATTGGTATTCCATGATGTAACGAAATATAACTGGTTTTGTACTATTTGCGTGCATAGAAAATTTGCAACTTCATAGAAAAACTTGTGTTATTTCAAAAGAAAGTTTAGTAAGTTATAATAACTAGAAGAATAAAAGCATTCAAGAACATCCAAATTACTCTATTTCATAGGTCACACCTTCAGAAGACATATTGACTTGATATTCCAACTCCAAGGTCTGACAAATTCTACCAGCTAATGGAAAACCCCTATTTCTAGCATATTGTGTATCTCCAGGTTAAAAAGATAGTATCAATAGCAATAGTAAACACAGGTTCATAAATCCTGTACATAATAAATAGACTCATATGTAAAGCAGTTGTGACTCCAATGACATTCTAAGCATATCCAGTAAAAATACACATCCTCTGTAGTCAAATTTTAGTTATGAATCAGTCTCTACTGTGTGTTAGATCTGTACTTGAAAATTTCATTCTGTCTGTACAACTCCAAATACTAAATTCAATGTTATTTCCTTGAAATTATTCAGGTTAACCAGACCAAAGTAAAGGACACTGGTAAAAATAAAAATACACTGCCATAGAATTATTTTTCTGGGAGAAAAACAAATAGCTACTCAGTATAGAAATTAATTCAAAAAAATGAGTGTTTTCTTACATAAATAAAAAGTGAGAGACTGACTTCCATTTTATAAGAATAAAATACTGAAGCAATAAATAATTTTTATTCCAGGTGGAATTCTAACTCTGCACTATATTTAAAAAATGTTAGTATAAATACTGAACTAGAAGAGATGAAGAGGTTATCCTCTCACTTTAAATATATGTAAATCTGGGCAAAATATATGAAGACAATGGTTTCAGGTATTAGAAGGTAGCACAGATCGGTGATCCTGAATGTGCACAAGTGAGGACTGTATTTGCCCTGATTTTGGCCTTTTTCTAAGTACGGTGGGAGGAGGTCAGTGGTCAAGCAGTGAGCAACACTCCTGACCCAGTACTACTAGGGACATGGACCCTGAAGGGCAGGACACTAGAAAGTGGGAGATGGTCTTAAGCACCCAGAAATCTGCCTAAGACGACTCAGAAGTCCAGAACTCAATGCCAAGTTGCTTATGGTCAAAGGAAGATTTCATGAAGCCTATCAGACAATTGCTGGTCAGCTGAGACTCTATCAGAGATGTCAGGAGTCAGACCTTGAAGTTCTGATCCAACGGTGGAGAGACCTTGGCAAGCATCCCAGACACTCCCTGAGTCACCAGAAGGAAGTAGGAGATGTGAACCAAGTATATAGTGAATTTTTAAATTAAAAAATTAATTACAATGAAAGAAGCATTGCCACTAACCCTTCTCAAAATACTCCCCCTTGCTTTGAGTACACTTATTTCATTATTTTTGTTACTTTCTCAAGCAGTTCTGGAAGGTGTGATAAAAAACATGGCTAGTGCAGCTTCCGAGTGCCATTCAACAGAAAGGCAGGCTCAAAAGAACATTACAATGTGTCTTCATCCGCCGTATTCACCAGATCTGGCACTGAGTTACTCCTGGCTCTTCCCCAAAGTCAAAAAGACTATGAAAATTATAAAAATTTTGAATCCATTCAGGACATCAAGGTAACCTCAACAGCACAACAAAAGATATTCACAAAAGTGGTCACCTTGATTTCGGACTTCTGGCTTCCAAAACTATGAGAAGTAAATTTATATTTTTTTGAAGCAACAAGGATGTGGTATTTTGTTACAGCAGCCCTAGCAAACCAAGACATCGCTCTTACCTATTTCACTAGATTTCTCATTTAGTGGTCTCACAAGAGAAATTATAAACTTGTAGCTGTCTATGAGCATCATATTTCAATACCTATATTTTCAGGTCTCTCTGTTGAGGATTCTATTTCCACTACCTTTGTATATTCAGTGAAAATTTATTTACAGCATTAGCATTGCACTCTGTTAAAACTTGCCTAATAGAGGTACTGAAACAGTTAATAGTTGTGTCAATGCCACTCTCTTTTAATTAAATATTTATCATGCTTTATGATTAAATGATAAAACTAGTATCCCAATATCCATTGATCTCTCTGGCAGAAAATGACACCTGACATCTTTTAAAATTCAAAAAATAGGGGCTGGTGAGATGGCTCAGCGGCGTAAGCGCCTGCCTGGCAAGCGCGAGGTCCTGAGTTTGACTCCCGGTACCCACATAAAAAAATTTTTTTCAAAAAATATTGTAAAAAAACAAAATTGAGAAATAATCTCAGTCAGAAAATCAAAGGACTTATTTCTTTAGATTTATAATTTTTCAACTTCAAGGGGATACAAAAGCAATACGCATAGAAACTGTGCTTTGAATTTTGATCTATTCCTGGGCTCGGGTTATGTGCAATGAAACTCTCTCTTGATGCTTGGCAGCAGCAGTGAGTCTGCCACACCACTAGGGGGGAAAACAACCACCACTCTACAGTGTACTGTTTCTAAGATAGGATTTCCATAGGTTAGGTGGATTCAATGTGTTTTTCACTTATTTTCAACTTATAATGACTTTATCTGAATGTATCATAAGTCCAGGAGCATCTGTATTTGTCACTAACGGAAATTCGACTTGCAACTAATAATAATTCATAGAAAACAAAATTGGGTAAAATCAATCATCATGAAATTGGTAATCAGAATGGTTTACCAGCAACAAGTCAGCAGAGGTACACTGACAGTACCTCCTACTGAGCTGTGTACATTCCAAAAATATAGGAAAAGGTAGGTACAGAAAATGAAGTTTTTAACTTCAAGCCAGGCATGGTGGTGCACACCTGTAATCCCAGAACTCAAGAGGCTGAGGAAGAAGGTTCACAGTGAGTTCAAGGTGAGGTTGGAATGCATAGTGAAACTCTGCCTCGAAAAACCAAAATAAATAAGTCAGTAATAAATAAACAAATAAAAAATAAAATAAAATGATCAACCTCAGAAGACAGTAAGAACATTGGAAACTTTGACAGCAAAGCATAATCACACAAAAATTCAGACACATTCAAGTTATAATTCTTAAATAAAAATGACTGAAAGACATGCTCTTACATACAAATTATCAGACATATTATCCACCAGCTTTATATGGAAAGCATAAGAAACATCCTCCAAATCTTGGAAAGAAATAAAATTACTACTCAAAATTGAAACATTAGATTGGAAATCTATTGGTAGTAGTGTTAATATCAGAAAAAGTATAGGAATGCCTGAATAATAAATAAAAATATGTTGAAAAGTTATTATGATTTGTATATTGGTCATAGTAAGAGACACAAACAATTATGGTTTTTATATTTTAAGGTAAAAATGAAAAAACTTCTTGGTCTATTAATTAGTCTTAACTATATATGAATAAAATAGTTATCATTGATTCTTCATATTTGCTGTCTGTTTTGCTTACATGCATATTTCATAACCTATATTAGTTGAGTCATGATTAACAAATGGACCAACCCAGTAAACGGCTGTTGGCCAGCTCTGCTCAGTACACCCACGTCCCTCGGTGCAGCAGGCTGCGTGTGCATTTTGTACAGTGTTGATTCCAGCTTCTTTCTCCCGCTTCAGCACGGACCTTTGATCAGTTCTGAAAGCGAAGTGCACTTTGCGCTATTCTTGACACACTTCCCGAAATTTTCATTTGTCTCTTAACAGCCTACATTTTCCTTCCCACAACTTCCATCATTCTTTAATTTTGTTCTGTCTTTTGAAGGTTTTCTTAGGGAAATTTTCAAACATGTCCAAAGTATAGAATATAATTTAATGAAATCTCTTGATAGACCCGTTACCTCATTTTCAAAGTCCAAAAAGGCATGGCTAATTTTGCTTCATCCATGCCTTCCTTAACTCCCCCCATCTTCAAGGCATCTTGAAACCAATCCGAAATGTCATGTAAGTACATCCATATTTTCATTTTGATCTCTGAAAGATAAAAACATTTTAAATATAAATGTAGTATCATTATAAAACATAGAAAAAAATTCAAAAAATCATTACTACTCAATAATCAAATTTTCCCAACTATTTCATAATGACTTGTAATAATTAGTATAATTAACCAGTATCCACACAAAGCCCACACAGTGCATTTGGTTGACACTCTTTATTTTTTTATTAATAGTATGTTTTATTGCTCTTAGCCTGAAGCTCTGAGCATTAATTTAAAGAATAAAGAGGTGTTGAAATTTTCACAAAGGATATCCCCAAGGGATAAACCTACCATTTCTCATTGACTTAGTTTCTAACAGCACTGCTCTAATTTGGGAAGACAAACAATCTCATTACAAAACCAAGTCTCATAAGCAATCAGTTGCTTTTGTCACACCAAACCCCTTAAATTAGAGAAAGCAGACATACTATCCCTTCACATTTCACTGCACTAACCTCTGTACCCTAAGTTAGGAGCCATACTTCAAGCTTCTCCAAATAAAACCTGCTTCAGATCTCAGAAATACTTGTCAGCCAACCTACCAATAATCTGCTTACACAGAACCTAAAGAATGGGCATCTCACTCAGGTTGATATTCTTTATATCATTCTATGTCCTTTATTCTATAATCTTCTTTCTCATTAATACTTGCAAATTATTTGTCAACGAAATGAAGTAATTTGTTCCATACATGTTCCCAAATTTTAGACTTCTTTGGTTATATCCTTTAAAAAATTAACTTGTTATTGGCATCCTCTATATCCTATAAACTATTAGAAAGATATTCTGGACTGTTGGTTGTGTTCTGTCTCTCTCTCTCCACTCTAAATTTACTGTAATAAATTTCAGTAAAAATTACTATGTGGTTCACTTTATTGTGATTTTCAGATGTAATTTCATCTGTTCTAGTACATTGTTTGGGATCATTAATGGTTTGGATAGTGCCTATTTGCAAAGCTGCATAAATTTTCAGAGATTTTGTTCCAGTGATACCTTATCCATGAGTCCTATTCTTCTCAGTGTGTTCCAGAAATGCACTTAAGATGTTTGAGAAGCATTATATTTAATTTTTAATCCAAGCTACTAATAAGGGAACGTAATGCATATGTCATTTTAACTTACTTTTTCTTATTTATGCTATTTGTTTTTAAGCATTTATGCTGTGCATTTGACATGTGTTTTGTTATATGTGTATTTTATAAATTGTCTTATCTGAAATTTCAGTTTGAAAGATAGCCTTTTGGTACTTCCATTATTGTCAGTATTTAAATTTTTATAAATATTTTATACTTTCATTATCAATGTCAAAAATGGAAGTACATCTTTGAACTACACCTATTTTAGATGAAAGATTTATGAAATATTTACCTTATCGCTGTTATTTCAGGGTTTTTTCTTTTTTGCCAGTACAACTTGAGAATTTAAAAAGAGTATTTTTGTAAGAGGTTTACATTCCTAATTATTGCTAAAATGTATTTTGTATTTACAATGTATCTTATAAAATATTAATAGTGTATATCAAGATATATACCAATAACTACTCAATAAATCATATATAACTTATATGCCACATACATTTTATTTCACTAATAAAGATGTTTTATTCTAAGTATTTTTGTCATTATTTCTTAATTTATTTCATTTCTTACTTAAATCTAATTAATTCTTCTAAGAAGCAAATATTTTAAACTCATACTCTACTCCCCATGAAGAGTTCCTCAGTATATCCCCAATACATTCCGCAGCTGATGCGTGTATATTCATATGTCAATTTCTAGTGCTTACATTAGAAAAAAATTTAGAAGTTGAATTGTCACATAAATTTAACACGTATAAAATCAATGTGAACAATAAATAAATACACTAAAAATGACCAGTGTTACTACCATACAAATCAAAAAGTATCAATTTTTCCCTTTCAAGTTGATAAACGCTATTTAAATGTCAATATTGAATAGTGAAATGCATATAATGAAGTAGACATTCTCCAGACAAAAGTAATGGGCATTTAATTGTTAGGTACTTTCTAGAATGTAACTTGACATATTTTGAAGAGACTTGAACATATTTAATCTCTTTGTTCAGTAAGCCACTTCAAAAAAATTTATTGTAAGAAAATTAGATTTTTGCATTTGGATAGTCATCAGATATTTTTTTAAATACTAAAAGCTCAACAATTAAAGGTTAAATAAATCATAAATGCATATATAAAATCAAATCATGCACATTATTAAAATGTTACTTTGAAGAATATCTTATGACTGATATGAATAACCAGTAAAATGTTAAGTGAAAAACTCTAAACAGAAGCTCAATATATTATTTAATTTATGATGGGAAAAACATAAGGATCACCACATTTTTCAGATTGAAAGCACAGGTTCAGAGTATGCATACTTGTTTTGATACTTGACTGAATTCACCCCCATAATAACCTTTTAAATAAAAGTGAAAGAGGCTTCATATGTTTTATATTTTTTCACATTTCTTTTAGATACACGTCCGTTTATACATATATAAAAGTGTCTATATATCTTTTCTCCAGTTCTTTCAGAGACAATGACTACTTCTTAATAATTAAGACATTCTTATAAGTTTATGACACATAATTACATTCATTTCAAGGAATTGGTGCATATATGTATCATTTCTCTATGTTCAAAATATTCCTAGTAGGTTTAATTTCTTCCTTGTTTCTTTCTTTCTTTTTAGTGTAAAGATCTTTCACATTACAATTCTATCGACTTTTTATGGCAGAGCTTTAGTTAGAATTCTAACATATCTGTCCTATGTAATTGTGATTTTCTTCCATTTACTGTTGCTCTGACTCTTCTTGATCCTTATTTTCCTATGACTTCAGAAGCCATAATAGTTCTTTGGCCCTTTGATTTTTTTAATGTCTCTGAATGCGTCTCTCCCATCTCTCTCTAATATTTCCTCATAAATTTTTATTCTTCTTCCATAAACTTCAGATAGCAGCAATTATTTTTTCTCTTCCAGTCCCTGTTCTCTGCTTTGTTGCTAGAATTTCCTAAAATACCGTATGTTTTGATCATTGAATATATTTGTTGATTTTCCTCCACTCAATCCTCCTATTTTGATGGATAAAATTCATTTGCAGTATTACCCCTGAGGAATCATTATGAACTCAACCCTTCTCTTTTACTCTCCCCTGCTCACTGCCATCCACCAGCCTACCTCCCAGACCATCACCACCACTAAACAAACAAAATGTTTCTACTTCTTACTTTATTCTCTTCTCAGAGCATTTCTGAACCTTCCATGAGCCCCATAATGTTGAATCTGTTGCCTTCTTAGCTAGAATATCACCATCCACTTTTTAGTTTGTATCAAGGGATGGCCAAATAATTCTTCAAGTTCTCGTTAATGTTATGTCTTTGATGAACTTTTCATAATCCACAAGAGACAAAGAGTTAAATTTTCTTTGTTTGAATGGCATTTTTCTTACATCTTAAAATACTGTACTGAAAAATATCTGTCTATCTTTTCCTGACCACAGAAATGGACTAATGATTTTTTCTATTGTTCCTTTTTCCGCTAGTATTTTCCAATCTTAGTTCCAAACCAATTTGACCATTTTACATGGTCTGTTTGTGACATAAAAAGTCTTGCTAAGTCACTCAGCCTCTATTCACTGCATTATTCCTGTTGAGTATAAATTGAATCTTTATCCTTGACCCTCTTGGTGGTATTACCAAAATAAATCCTCCCAGCAGTCCTTTTCCTTTGTTTTTTAATGCTTTCTCCATAATAAATGCATTTTCTTACTGATTAAATTGCACTGAACTTCTCCCACACAAGATTTTTTAATTAAACTCAGCAAGAAAAAATAAAATAAATATTGGCATAAAATAAAATGAATCTACTGATTTGTGGTTATTCATTTCCTTTTAAATAAATATGTATGTACAGTTTCTTTCCTATATCAAAATTGGATTTTTTACAAGGGCATCTTCCTGTCTACCCAAATGGATGGATATTACACCAAGAAATTTACATTTATGAAAAATGGGAAAATTTTAATTTTTGGACTTAGAACTACAATTAAATTGTTAATTATGTGGAACTATGAGTTGCTTACATGTTGCTCTGAGTGGTTTAACTTTAAGTTGCATTTTCCCATTTATTCTTCTGTTTTTATGTTATAACTTACAATAATATAGCCTGTTTTATCATTATAAAGGTCTATAAATGTTTCAAGAGAAAGGTTTAAGCTTTGTTAAATGACTGATTAACCCTCTTAACAGTATTTTCTTATATATGATCTTTCCTTGCTATTGCTGTATCTGCTTATTATTATAATAGAAACTCCAATGTATATGTCAACTATGATCCTCAAACTAGTGATTTAGTCTATATGCAGGATCTGGGTAAAGGTATAATCTTGGACCAGGTTATGTTAATATGGATGTAAACAGAGAGTCTGTATTCAGTGTGCTAGCTCGAGAGCGTGAAATAGCTCTAATACTTTGCTTAGATGGTGTATTCAAACTTGGTCCCAAAGATAGCCTACGGTGAATCAATATGAGACTCCATAATTTCATTTGTAGGAAGATAATCCAAAACTTTAATGGAAATGCTGAAGGTAGATTTTTTATATGAAAGCTGCTCTCTCATTCTCTAAGAGTTCTGACATTTCCTTCCTTAAATCTTTGAGAAATGCATAGGTCAAAGGTCCCCAAGCGACTGTGTAAAAAGCTCCATGTTCATTCTTCTCTGTAGGTCTACAACCGCGGGGAAACCTACTGTCAAAAAACTTTGCTGTCTGAATCCAATAAAGCTCATGAGATCCAGGAAGGGCAGGAACCAGGTGGCAGTATTTACCTGCCAAGAACTGGCAACCACAATGGTGGCAGAGACAAGGCAGGTATCAGAATGGTTTGACTGGCAGAGATCTTCGTTGCTATCCGATCATAGAGTCCCCCAACTGAACTTGACGGGTAAAAGCTCCCTGAAGTCTTACTTGATTTGCAATAAGTAGAAAGACTTCAGATATAGTGAGCAGAACTCAAACCTGAATATAGCAGAAGAGTGTGACTCATCAACTGTATAGCTGGGCCATTATGGCCCACTCTTGTAATCCCAGCACTTGGGAGGCTGAGGCAGGAGGATCACTGTGAGTTTGAGGCCAGCCTAGGCTACATACTGGGTTCAAGACCAATCTGAACTACAGAGTGAGGGCCTGGCTCAAAAAACAAACAAACAAACAAAAAACAGAACAACAACAACAACAACAAAAAGTTATGTCAGTTTATAGAACTAAAAACCCCGGAAGAAATTCAAGCTCAGGAGGAACAGCGGTGTGGACGTGGGTCCGTGGTTAACAGAAGTCGCTGTGCTCCCTGTCTTCACCATCCGTGAAAAGGGAGCGGCCTTTGTGAATAAGGGAGTGGCATTTGGAAGGAGAATCACAGCACAAACTGGGTGACAACACCTTATAGACAGATGCTCGCGTGCTGTATACGGATCATGCGTTCATTCAGCATTGTTCCCTCACAAGCCAGGGAACCAGGCCAGTAAGACAAGAAAAGAAAAGGAAATAAAAGGTGTATGTACCAAAAAGGAAAAAAAAAAAAAAAAAAAGTCATTATTTGCAGATGTCATGATAGTCATAGTAGAAAATCCAAAGACTTCAAAAATCTAAATTATTCATTGGCCTTCACATGCTGGTGTGATTTGCAGTGAAATCAGCTACGAGGTTAATAAAATGATCAGACGCTGCAAACTTAAAGTTCCTTTTGCTGAGCTGTACCTAGAAATCTCATCTTGCCTTATGAGATACTACTATCTCCTGCGTAATGAGTTGCAGATCTAAGTCAGATGGGTCAAGGCCATTCAGACAGATGAAAGTGCTTAGAAGTCAAGTGGCCTTTACCCTAATGAAAAGAAAGCTCACAAAACTTTATTAGGTAAGAGGCAGGAAGGCCTAGAGTTAATATATTCAGCTATAGATTCATGTAGCCTAGATTCATTTCTGGGTTCTGCTGTTATTTCATTTACAAATTTTGACATGATTTTAGACATCTAAATGGACATTTCATTATGTAGAAAATGAGCATAATTTCAGAGGCGAGGTAATGATTAGGTGAAAGAACTTAATTTAATGTCTAGCACAGACTAAGCAAAAAATCTCACTGACTCCTATTGTTATTGTTATTAGATTTTTATTATGAAGTGGAAAATCATAAGTATATAGGGTATCAGTACATGAATTTCATGAGATAAACAATTTCTGGCTAATTTTATTTCTTGCCCTGGAATTTTTCTGCCATGTTACATTTCTTACATGTTCTCATATATTCCTTATATAGGGTATCAGAATGTTTGTTATCCTGCAGTATTAGAAGCTGCTTTATTTTAACTAACATGGAATTTATGTAAAACAAAGATAATAAATACATATAAATATAAAAATCACTAGCTATAGAGTAATAAGAATATTATATCCAAATATATACTATATATAAAACAATGGGAGACAGTAATTAGCAACTATAATATTTTGAATTTATATAATATGAAAGAATTAGAAAATACCATCTTAAAATTACAGAAATCAACTACAATTTAAAATTTATTTACCACCTTTATCTTTATCAAATCTAAGTATAACATTTTTGAAATCCAAACAGGCCAAAACATTAAAAGTAAATATTTTGAAAAAAGAGAGTGATTTAAATAGTTAATTCCTAGACATATTGAATTTCCAACCATACTGACGTACATAGGTTCCTAAATGTGCATATTTCTCACTAGGTGGTTTAGCTAATTTTATGCACTTTGTGCACCCTTGATTCAAAAAATAAAACTAACTCTATGCTCTTATTTATTTTACTAGTATAGCTATAATTTCTTAAACAAAATTAAGCTAGAAATAAAGCAATAGGATCTTGATGAAACTGATTTCATTATTCATGGATACTGTTTTTTTATTAAATTGTTCAGCCTAATGTATATGGAATAAATACTTAGGCAACAAAGTTTACATGCATTGTGAACATTAGAAATATTCATATGCATTAGAAAAACATTTTCATTTATACTAAAAGACAAGGTAATTTCCAAATATAATAGAAAAAATTATAGAAGATGTTAAAAATCTATGTATATTCTGACTCAGGTTATACTTGCCTTAGACCACTTTGTCTGCTGTAACAAAATACCATAGAATGAGTAGCTGATGAACAACAGAAATCTATTTCTTATACTCCTGGAGGCTAGAAAATGCAAGACTGAGGCAGTGGTAGATTCAGTGGTGAACTGCTTGCTCATGGTGTCTTCTTGCTGTGTCCTATGATGGAGGGAATGAGCTAGCTCCTTGAGGTCGCTTTTTAAAAGGCACTAATCCCAACTATGAGGAATTTGTTTCCATGACATAATCACCTCCCACAGGCCCTACTTCCTAATACCATCACCTGCCGATTTAAGATTTCAACATGTGAATTTGAAAGAGATGTGCACTCATACTGATACATGTGGTAGTATCTCACTAATACAGAGATTTGGATAAACACTATCATATAATGATATAGACCCAAACCAAAAACACAAGATGGGACACAAAGGGTTAACTAGCAGCATTTTATGTTGTGTTACCTACAATTCATGTTAATTAATAATTTCAGACATTTCCGTTAAAATATCATAGTGTACAATTGGAACTTTCCTGTAGTATGTGTGATATGAATATGACATTCTGTATTTTAAAAAGCAAAGATCCAAAGTTTAATAGTGATACTTAGCTCTATCGGTAATTATTACTGACACTACTTAAAGATGTAATATTGGATTATAAATAAACATGATTTTAGACTTTTTAAATGTTCATTTTCAAAACTTATTCATATACAAATTGTCCATTTTAATACATTTTGTAATTATGGAGCACATTTCTTGTCTTTGAATATACTTGTTTCTATGTGTGGCTGAAAAAAAAATTCTGAGAGAATGCAGATCTATGCAGCCTGGACCAATTTTAACTGTAGGCTTATTCTCGTGGAATGCAAGGATGCATTAAAATTGACACTAAAAATCTCAAATCTGAGACACATCTTTTGTTCTACATGTATATTGCTTTTGTTGTTATTTCTAAAATAGTTTAGTTATTAGATTCATCAATTAATACTATCTCTGAAAGGAACACATTTATTCTGAAAATACAAAAACAGAACAAATCATAAAGAAAGGAAGACATGACTTACAATTGGACATTTATTGATACCTGTTATTCCGTCTTGAAATTCAGTTGCTTTGGTGTTTTCTTATGACAGGGTTGGTTACAGTATGTAAAGTTTACCAGAAAATCACATCTGATAGATAAAGATTTACATTCCTAATGTTATTCATACTGAATCAATTCATACTCAGCTTTTTATAAAGCAAATCATGCTTAAGTAGATAGTATGTATAAATTACTGTTGAAACTAAATGTTCTAAATGGAATATGCTTTGATTTAACTACCAGACTGTGCACACCCATATATTACCTAATAATTAGTTCATACAAGGTTAAACAGAACAGTCAACTATTTGCTTGAAGAATTTTATGGTGCCAAAACAAATATATATTTCTCAGAAATACTTTGTATTCAGCAACATCACCTTGAAATATTTATTAGTATCTTGAAAGAATTTTCATCATTTAAGAATTGTGTAAAATTGTAAAATAAAGACTCCTAATATATGGCAGTTGTGTCACATGGCTGCCATTTCTCAACTCATTAATTCAATCTAATACAATCTTTTCCAAGCATAATTTATACGTTTATTATGCTTTAAAAATGTAATCAAGGTATCCGCAATCACATAGATTAGCCTTGAAATACAGAAAGTTGGATAGTGACAAAGCAAATGCATGGCTGGTTTCTGATTGCAGTACCATCAAGGTTCCTATTCCAGAAAATGATGTGATAAGGGAATCTTTGATGGATTGGGATTGGCTTCATTTTTTTTTTTTTTTAGATTTTTGCAGCTTTAAGATGGTGAGGAAGGATCACTGTTTTTTTTCTCTTCTTGTTCATCTAACTGAAAAAGAAAATGTCTTGGGTTGTGAAGGGTCAAAATGGAAGCAGAGAGATTTCTGTAGAATTCCAGGCAAGATAAGATGATATCTGAGACTAAACTGTTAATAGAAATTGAAAGAGGTTAACTTATTCAGGATATATTCTGGAGATAGTGTTGACAGTTTTGAATGTTAGATTTATCTCTACAATAAGGAAATGAAAGGAGTCAGAAATAACTCAGACCTTGTCTTTATCAAATGGGTGATAAGGTAATATAAGGGCAGGGTAATTTTTATTTTAATTTTTTATGTAGTAGCATAAATGATCAAGATTTATCTTTTGGTCATGTTAGTTTTGAGATAACTATTAAGTAGCCAGAGATATCAATGAAGCGACTTGTCATATGTTTTCAAAGAAAGTCATGGGGGAAATAATTTTTGAGGCATTAGCCTTTAAATGCTATATAAAATGATATTAACAACTTAGGATAGGAAAGGAAGATCTAGAAATAGAAGAGAAGAAGATGATGAGAAAGTCAGAGTACCCCTAAAATATTTGGAAGAGAAGAAAATATCCAAACAGAATGAGAAGGAGCCAGGGATAAGAAAGCACCAAAGGATAGAGTCAGAATAGCCAAGAGAGGCAAGTGCTTCAGTAAAAAGCATGCAGCTAACAGTGTTCAACACAATTCAGAGGTCAGCTGCAGAAGAAGTTGCTCTAGATTTCACAGTGTCATTATAGGTCATTAATGACTTAGACCTGAGCAGGGTCGTTGCAGTGGGGGATCAAAATGCTAGAATCCAATAGGACTTCCTAGCTTAATATGGCATCTTTAAAAAATGTTTACCTTTATTCTACTCCAAACCAAACTATTATAACAGCAATGAAATTTAGAGTATAAATATCATCATATTGTACTCTTTGATATAAGTGAAAATTGTGATCAGGTTTCAATGGTAAGGTAGGGAAATGAGCAATGTATTATCTGACAGTGTAAATCACCATCATATGAGACAGTCCATAGTTATTGTATGTTATGTTTTATATCTAGATGTCTCCACAAAGCCTCATCCACTCACAGGTGTGGCTTTTGGAAGGTGACTGGACCATGGGGAAACTTTGGCTAACTTGCAATTAGATGGTGAGGTTTGGTTGAAAGAAACAGGTCACTGGAGGGGTTGTTGCTTTGCCTACCTGACCATGTGGTTTAAAAGTCTCTGGAAGTGGTTTGTAGGAGGAGTTTGGAAAGGTTTAGAGATGACAACTGGAGAAGCAGCCCTAGAATGCTGTAGGCCAAGCTTGATGTGAGATTCTGGTCAGAGCTCTGAAGACCAGAGTGTTGATAAAAATGCAGAGAGTAAAGACCAGGCTCAGGAGGTTTCAGTTGGGAACAAGAACTCCATTGGCAGTTATACTTGAGGTCATATATATTATGTTCGGTAGAAAATTTGTCTACATGTTGCCCATGTCCTGAGACTTTGCGGGAGACTGAGACTGAGGGTAGCAGACTAATAATTCTGGCAGATAAAATTTCAAGACAGTCTGATATGCAGGCTGAAGCGTGGTTACTGCTTGCTGCTTTTAGTGCAAGTTACTGTGAGAAACAGAAGCAAAAGCCCATTTTCACGGGCAACCCATTCAGGATCCCTCCCGTCTCTCAAGAGCTATTGCTGTTCTCCATTCCTATTCCCCATTCCTTTCATCCAATAAATTTTCCTGCTCTTAACCTCCATTGTTCCTTATAATTCATTCTTTGACTTCAGAGAACATGAACTTGGCATATCTGACATCTAGCATTACCCCTACATCACCATGACACTTCACTTAGGCCTACAGATGCCCAACAGGAAAGGCAGGGCCCCCTATAACTGAGATGACCACAGACAGAGATGTTCTACCTGTAATATAACTGTCCGTCCGCCATAAGCATTACAGAACCGTGACACCACTAATGAGATAATGATCAATGGGACCCCAGCCCACCAGCTAACCCTTGAAAGCTGGCCTCCCACCTTTGGAGCGGGCCAGTCTTAATCCCTGTATCATAGTGGACCGCCTCCAGCTACCTAAGCTCCAGTCCTTTCCTGTCTTCCCTCTAACTATCCAATTAAAGTTTCTCCTGTTAAAAAAAGTTTTCAGTTTTTCCAAAAAGAAAATTCCTGCAAAGATGGAGCAAACAAAGGGGAGATTTGTTACTGAAAAAATTATTGTTAAAAAGTAGCCAAGTACTTTACAACAGGACAATAGGAAAGATGTTTTAAGGATACCTCAGAAACAAGCAAGATCCTCAAGCCTTGCTCAAAAGTGCAAAACTATGACTTTGCTTTAAGGAGAGAGCCCAGGGCACCCTTCTTGAGAAGGGCTGCCTAGGGAACTGGTTCCCTAGGATTAGGTTCACAGTGCCCAGCCATTCAGGAACTGAGAGGCCTCTGCACCCATGATACAAATGAGTCTGGCTACTGCTGGAGCTGGCAACGAACCTTGGCATCATCCATATGGTGATGATTTTGCAGGTATAGAAACTGCATGAGTTGTGGGATCAAGAAGGATTTCACCCAGATTTCAGAAAAGGGTCTGGGAGGCCAGGCAGTGTGCCTCTGAGAGGGCAGCGTATGAAGCTGTGAGGGTGAAGTCAAAAGTGCAATAGAGACCACGGAAAATAGAAACCAAGAGACTGTCTGAGGAAAGCACCAAGCAGTGAGCAAAGCCCACCCCAAAGAGACTCTATGAGGGACTGCAAACCACAGGTGCTGTTATGGGGGTAGAGTCACCAAAGATATTTAGATTTTGCATCTTGCCACAGCTGACACTCGAGCTGGACATGGAGCTACAGGATTTAATGTTTGTCCTGTTTGGTTTCAATATTGTTATGGTACCATTCCTCTCTATCCTCTTGTTCTTTCCTTTTGGAATGGGAATGTTCACCCTCTGCCATTGTATGTTGGCAGTGTTTAACTATCTGTTTGATTTTTTATAAGGGCTCATAATGAAGAATTTGCTTTGATCATCATAAAACACTTTGGACTTTTTGCAATGCTAAAACTTATGACTTTAGCAACTATTAGAGATATACTAAATGCATTTTACTTAAAGGCATGCACATCAGCCTTTTGGGCCCCAGGGACAGAATATTATGATTTATATCTAGATGCCACCCCAAAAGCTTCATGCCCTTATAGGCATGACTTTTGGAAGGTCATTGGACCATGGGGACACTATAGATAACTTGCTCTTAGAAGGTGGTATTATTTTCCACAAAGGCAGGACACTGGGGGAGTGACCTGGAAGGGTGTATCTTCCTCCCTAGATCCTCTCTTATTTCTCTGCTTCATAGGCACCATGATGTGAGCAGCTTTTCCTCCATATGCTCCTCCTCCATGCCTTCCTGCCTTAAAGCCAGTCAATTATAGACTGTAACCATGACCCAAAATAAACCTCTCCTCCTTTAAGCTCCAGCTGTTGGGTATTTTGTCTCAGCAATGAGGAAAGAAATCGAGACACTATTAATATTACAAATCAAAACACAAATATCAACATTTTATTTAGAATTGTGCAATTCTGGTTATAAAAAGGTATACTGCATTAATTCAATTCTCACAGCAGCCTTTTCAGTAGATAATATAATAGAAATTCAAAGGTTACATGGATAGCAAGGAGCAGAGCTTTGAAGCAAACCTCTAGGCTAACTTCAGGATTTGCCCTGAAGAGGTTCAAGTGGTTGTTCCCTAAAACCTGGAATCAGATTGAATAAAGTAAGGAAGGAAATGCTTTCTCACCCAGATGCCTTTTCTCCTTAAATAATGTGTATCTGTATTACTTGATGAAATTATAATTTAAACTGACACCAAATTTTAAACTTATTTTCTCTGAGTGGTGGAATTATTGGCAGTTTGTCATTTGTTTCTTTGTATTCTGATCCTCTTACAAATTGACTTCTATTAGTAGTGTCATTAAAAGAATACTATTTTTTAACTTTAATAAAAATTGCAAATAGAAGTTGAAAAAGCAGAGTATACCAATGTCTTTCTAGAAATAATACTCAAAAAGAGAAGAGTAATGAAACACCAGAAATGTAAAACAAAGATAGGAAACACTAGCAGGGAGATGAGAATGACCCAGCAGAGAGGGAACATCAGATGAGGGAGACAGAGAAGGTAATTTCTGGTTGAAGTCTTTAAAGAAGTAAAGGACAATAGAATACAAAGAACAGGTCTGCTCTGACAGCATGCAACTTTCCCCTCAACATTTCTGTTGGGGTGAAGTTAGGACATGTAACTTTAGATGCAGTCAGGTGAATGCACACTGCAATAAGAAGATGAGGAATTTTCATTCTGATTGTTTGCATTTTCCAAATGACATTTGAGACCAGTTTATCAGCTACTGGAGATAGGAGGGCACATGGAAAATTTGAGGAAAAATTAGAAGTTATAAAATGGTCTAAAAATTGACTCACTTCTCAGAATTATTATTCACCTATTTGAGATTGCTGGCCATTGGCTTAAAGTGAGACTAGACAAATGAATTATGAAAGAAGCAGAGAAGGAGCTTGAAATACAGTTGATGCTTGTATAATGTTGCATATCATTTTGTCATCATGCCATACTCCCAATTAGAAATCTAACGACTAAATTAAAGTCCAGAACCTTTTATCACTGGCTTCAGTTTCTCTCAGATTATATCAAACTTAGTTCCTTCTAAGTCGCCATCTGAATGCCTATGGAGATCCCCACAACATGCAGAAGTTCAATATATTATTATCCTCTTTATGTAATTATAGTATATGATTAACCAAATCAAAACAAAAACTTTCTCCATTTAAGACCTTCATATTTTTGTGGGGAAGAATCAGAAGGGATGGAGGCTATTAGGTGAAACAGGTTCTCCAAGACTCATTGTTTAGTTGCTTCTTGTACTGAATACTTCACCAAAACAGATCTAAATTTGTTGTGGTCTTGGAAGGGAATAAGTTCCATATCTTTTAAAATAAGAACTTCTCAGTTTTCTTATTCCCTGAGTCCGCTGCCACCCCTGATTCAGGCAACTGCTTTCCTGAATGCATTCAACTGTGCCTATAAGTTGGCATTCTCATGCTTTGCATAGGTGTTTAAACAATCAGTGCAACAGCTTTCTCACAGTTTTCAATAAGGCATCAGAAACATACTTAAGTCGACCAACTTTGCCCCACATAAGCTGACTAAGCTACTCCTCAGACAGAGGACTAATTTCTAGAATATATAATGAACTCAATTAGACTCCACAAAATAAAAGACGCAATCAAAAATGGGAAATTGAAATAAATAGACACTTCTCGGAAGAAATATAAGAGACCAATAGTTACGTGAAAAAAAGTCAACATCTGCGGCCAATAAAATAATACAAATTAAAAGAATTCCATCTTACTACAGAGAGAATAGTTATCATCAAGAACTCAAAAAGGAACAAATACTGATGAGGCTGTGGGGGAAAAGGGACCCTTCTACACTGTTGGAATGTAAACTAGTAAAACCACTATGGAAATCAGTATGGAGACTACTAAAAAAACTAAAATTAGAAATCCCATTTGATCCACAAATTCCCCTTCTAGGTGTCTCCCCATTAGAGTTAAAGACATCATATTACAGTGATACATGCACGCTCTTGTTTATAACAGCAAAATTATTAATAGCTAAATCTTGGAAGCATCTTACATGTCCATCAACAGATGAATGGATAAAGTAAACATGGTAAATATACACAGTAGAGTATTACTCAGCCACAAAGAAGGTTACATTTTAGTCATTTGTAGGAAAATTGATTTACCTTGAGGACCATAGTGTTTAGTGAAATGAATCATTCACAGGAATTTAAATATGACATGGTTTCTTTCATATTAAATAAAACCCAAATTATAAATAATTACAGAGCAAAATAAAGAATAGGTGGTAGGAAACAGGGATAGTAGGACCTTTTGAGAATGGGAAGGAGATCTAGAGATGGAGAGAGGGGAAGGAAGGAGACAGGGGTGATAAGTAAAAAGGATAAAGGTGGGGTATGTATATGTACCATGCCCCAGGATGAAGTATTCATTATGTCATATTTTGCCATGCATCAAAATCCCCAGGGATGCCAAATTAAAATATATTTCTGGGCCCCAATCCCAAAGATTCTGGTTTGGTAAATAAGAGATGGTGCCAGAGAATCTCAAATTCTAACAAGTCTCCAGATATGGCTGATATTGAGGTCTTTTGTGGAACAAAATGTAAAGTGTTCTCTTACTCTATCCTCATATATCTCCAAACATGATGTTATTTAAAGGCATCTACCTTAGTTTTGGAGGTGATAATTGCTATTCTTGCAGGTTAGGCTAAATACTCTTCATGTACAATTAAGTCTTTAAACTCCTAGGTGGAAGCTAACCTTGGAAGTGTTCCTCATTATTATTTTTATGTAAATATGTGTATGATATATAGAACTTCACTTAAAGAATAGCTATTCTATAGGAAATTGTCTTGGTTACTCTCTCCTTACTGAAACAAAGTATCCAACACCCAAAGTTAAAAGAGGCAAGGTTTGGGCTGGGGATGTGGCTCAGTGGTAGAGCTCTTGCTTTGCGTGCACAAGGCCCTGGATTCGATCCCCAGCACCACAAAAAAAAAAAAAAAAAAAAAAAAAAAAAAAGAGGTAAGGTTCATTTTAGCTCTCAGTTTGTAAAGGTTTCAATCCATACTTAACTGGCTCCAAGGCAGAGCAGCACGACAGAGGGACATTGCAGAGGAGAAACAGTCCATGGTAGGGTAGGCAAGAAGGCAGCAAGCAGAAGTGAGCCTCTCTTTATATACCATTTATATACCAAGCTACAAACCTATTTGTTGGTGCCATTCACATGCGTAGTGGGTCTTCTGTCTTCAGTAAATCCATTCAGCACACTCTGAACTGTGTTAAACCAATCAGTAGACTGATCCAGATTGCACACCCTTAATACAGTATCACACACCCATAATCCATATTCACATACACTAGATACAGCCGCCTCTGAAAAGCCCCGCCTGTGAGTGCACGAGGCTTTGGGGGGACATAGAGATACAAACCATAACAGGAATGGACTTACAACCTCTCTGAATATTAACAGTGCTTCACCATTGACTGTCTTTTCTATTTTTCTTCTTTTACACAATGAAAACAATGTAATCCAATGCCAGTTACCTATTCTGCAAGTCCTCTGAGAGCACCCTGATTTTAAGAACAGTCATGTATTCCAACTCACATTCAGACTCACATATGCACAAAAAAATTGCATTATTTTCACAGGTAATAGGGGTGTGTAATTAAGTTGATTCCAAGATAAGGTTATAGCTTTTAAGAAAAATACCCACCCAATAAACCACATGTGCTGTATGGAGTCTCACACGGATGCTTTTAATGTAAAAGCAATTATTTAAAATCAAAATGTCATTTTGAATTGTTATTCATATTTTATAGCTTAGATACTGTCAGGCCTTAAGACACCAGTATAATCAATCTTTAAGAACATAGTTTTTTTTCAATTATCTTTGTCAATCGGAAAAGCAATTGAGTAGAAGAATAAGTGTAGACAAATGAGAAAGTCTCTAGGTAAAAATGACTTTTTAACAAAGATGTTTTTGAATGTGTGTTATGACAATCCAAAAGATCTTCTCACTCTAAAACCAAGAGATTTGAAAGTGTAGTTCAACATGGAACATTATGTGCAAAAAAAAAAAAATCCTAAAAATCATTAAAAGTGGTAAAGATACTAAGCATTTTTCATTAAAATGTCAAAAAAGATTTCTAAACAATAAGACAAAATTATATCATAAAAATGTCAGGCTTATGTCAACTTCAGATATGTATTATGTGATAAGAAATAGGAAGATTAAACAGCATAAAAGATGTAACTATGCCAGTCACAATATCTCAGTTGGTTTAATAACAAGTATCAATCTATAAGTGAGCAATCTTAATTAAAACAACTATTTAAAGAAAACTTCTAAACCTGTGCATATCATTTTGTATCCCAATTTTGAAAATCACTCTACAGCTGTAGTAAGAGTCTTTATGGAAGCTTGGAAAATATCAGCCTAATAAAAATTCCCTAAATGAAAGTTGGTAGATCATCCCTATCCGCGGGAAAGCAGCAAAAAGGTTTTTGTCTAACAACACTGAAAAATCATGCTTCTTGGACAAAACAGTATTTTTTATGAGTGCTTAGGAATACATATCAGCTTCAGTTCAAGCTCACCCTGTCATTGATATCTCCATCTCTGATTTACCAGACCAGTTGTCCATGTTCTTCTGAACACTTCCTGCCTTTCTTAATTCCCCTTATTAGCTTTTCTTTTCTTCATGTTGACAATAACTCATTTATTTACAATTCTCATTCAGTGATAACTACCTTGCTAATCACCTTCTTCTCAGTCTCTCAAAATCCTTTCTTTGCTTTCCTAAGTAATTGCAAGATGGGATATATGACACATTTGCAACTCTTCCCTGGAAAAAAATGTCCCAGCACACAGCACACAACACACAACAGCATGTATTACATAGTTACCCAAATTTGACTTCATTTATATAGCTATCACCTTTCAGATTAAATGGAGAGCAGCTAAAATATTTTGAGGGAAAACTCTCCTTTACTTTTTAAATTAATTAAGATTCATGAGGGGCCGGTGAGATGGCTCAGTGGCGTAAGCGTCTGCCTGGCAAGCGCGAGGGCCCGAGTTCGACTCCCGGAACCCACATACGATAAAAGGGGCTGGTTACATCGCTCAGTGGCACAGGCGCCTGCTGGCGTGTGAGGTCCTGAGGTCAACCCCCGGTACCCACAAAAAAAAAAGTTTCATGAGAATATCAAAATTAATGGACATAAGTAATAATATTGACGCAAAGATTTCTAACTACTGAAGAACTAAGAAGTTCTCAACCTCAGTTTTAAGGTATGCTTGATAAAATTGCACGCAACGCACTCACACATATTAAAACAAATGGGTGAAAGTGACATATGCAATCACAATAAAAATGAAAATGAAGTCTATCTCTTTGTATTATCTGTTGGGATTTTTTTTTCAAAATAGTTCAAAGCTAACACTATAAAATACAAAATACCTTCACCTGAACTTGCAAAGCATTCATGAATATGAATTTTCCTTCAAGATCCAAAGGATGTACATCTTTACCAATTTGATGACCAAAATATTAGCATTTGTGTTTCATCTCTTATTCCAATTATTCTTTCATCATAAGAATGTCTTCACCCCCTGTCTGTGTTTAGTATAGGAACTCTAGCTTAGTCATTAAAAGAGTTCAATCTTGACTATGGAAAGAACACTACAATGTCTTATCTGTCAGTTTCAGAACTCTCTTTTTATGCTGATACTGCTATGGCCAACACTACACAGTATCCCCCAAAACATGGGGCTACAGATTTCAAGGAAAAAGCATATCACAGTCAAACATTGCCACCAATATTATTGGCTCCTTTTGGCAAGACTGTGGCTTCAGACAGGTAGTGTGGGAAGAATGTCTCTCTGCCAGGAAGCAGGTCATTCTCTTCCAATGTTAAAATCAGAAGGCTTCCCTGCCTCCAGTTCTACTTCTATATGCCCAGGAGCATTTTACCCCCAACTTTCCTCCTTAGCAGGATTTTTTCATAGCTGAGCAATAGTGAGTTGTTACTCCTTAATAGTTTTCAAAATGACCTGTATGTACCTACTTAAATACAGCACAGATAATTGACAGGAGGCCACTCTTTCCATTGTTATAATAGAAGAAATTTATCACAACTAACATGCTAACTATTCCGAAATTGGAGACACTGAGAAAATATTCTGGATTGAAAAAATAAGAAATCCTATTCTTATTTCTCCTTGATATAAAGTAAAAATAAGTAAAATGGTTTATAACTGTAACTATTTTTGAAAATACTGTACTCAATGATTTGCCTCTTAGAACTCAGAGTTTTATAGAGTAAAACAAGTTCTGGGTCAGATGGCAAGAAGCCTGGCTTCTGGTCCCTGCTTTCTAGTAGTTAACTAGATAATCCTAAGTCACAACTTCAGGTTTGTTTTCTCCAGCCTCAACTGTACAATTTGTTTGTTGATATTTACACACTCAAAGATCCCACAACACCTGAGTTTTCAAATAAGAGAATAAAAGTTCATCAAATAAGCAGATATTGCAAAAGTTTTGTCTAACCTGCATTAAAAATATTTACACAGAGACTACATTTAATTCCATAAGTATGCACTAGGCACTTGCTTTCCAGGTATCTTCTATGTGTGTCTTAAGAAGTAGAATGAAATACCTCTGAATTTTTGTGCAATTGAAATTAGAATTCTTGTATTCTTGCACTGAATTTATTATACAGAGACTAAAGTCGCATGTAAACCACACCTCAAGAACTTGCTGTCTTGACTTTACTCAAGTGACTTTTAGTAATACGTATCACTAAAAAAAAATAATTTTAGCCTTCTCTTCTAGATTCTATTATCTGCAAGAAATAAGAGTAGTTGATTTAGCATGAACAGTTAGTGTGGAATGTAAAACATGCCAAATTAGATTCCCTAATTCGTTAATTTCTACAAACATCTATGCAAAGCAATATTTTAGTGTCTTAGAATAGCCTCAAAATAAGTCCATTTTTATCATTCACCGTCAAGAGCTTGTGATAGCATATTATTTTATGTCGTTATAATGAAACATCACTGACTGAATAATTTATACACAATAGAAGTTTATTTGGCTCATTGAGGGTGGGAAGCAAGAACACATTGAGAGAGGTTGCGTGTGCCAAGAGCTTTTTCGCTGTATAACAGGATGGAAGGCATCACGTGGTGGGGGAGTGTGAGAGAAAGGAGGGACGGGCCCAAAGCATCCTCATAAGGCTGCCACTCCCACAATAGCAACATAATCCAGACATGAAGGCTTTGTCATCTCCAGCTTTCTACCTCTTGTCTTAGGTGAGTTGAGAATTGCTTCTAACATGAACTTTGGGGGATAAATTCAAGTGTGTTTTAAAATTTTTATTATTTTTCACTTTTTCCTACTCTGATGTTGTTCTTTTTGTTTATGTAGATCCAAATTTCTGGCCCATATCCCTTTTTTCTCCTTTCTAAAAAACTTATTTTAATATATCTTGCATAGCATGTCTACCGCCACCAAATTGTCTCAATCCTTGTTTTAGACAGTCTTTATTTTGCTTTTCCTTCTGAGAGGATAATTCCAAGGGCATAGAATTCTAGGTTGGAGGGATTTTCTTTCTACAATTTTATTATTTTATTCTTCTCCCTTTCAGTGGTTTCAGTGGAGAAATCAGGTGTAATTTTTATCTTTTCTCTTCTATAGTTGTTTTCCCCTTTCTGGCTTCTTTCAGCATTTTTTCCTTATCTTTGATTTTCTGCAGTGCAAAATGATATTCTTAGGTGTAGAATTTTTACATGGATATCTGTATGTAGGAGCATTATTCTGCTTGGTAAGTTTGAATCCTGGTATCATTATTTTCCAACTGTGTAATCTAAGACACATAATGTATCTTCTCTATTTTCCTCATATGTAAGTTCAAAGAATGGTAGGAATTTAAAACAATTGAGTTTTTACTAATCAAAATATTTCATAATTAACATAATCTATGTGTTCTATACATTACTTCGTGAACAAATATTATTGGACATAATAATACCCTTCCGAAGGCTTTATTTGGCTGCATTACAACAGTTGTCAATTCCAAATCTTTTTTTTTTTTTTTTTTTTTTTTTTTTTTTTTGCGATGGGAGTCTAATTCACTATGTTTCTCAGGTTGGCCTCTAACACATGATCCTCCTACCTCACCTCCCGAGTAGCTGAGAATATAAGTGTATACCATAATAACTTGTTCTCATTCCTAACTTTTGTCCCTAAAATCCATACTTCATTTGCTACTGCAGACAGACTTGTTGAAATATTGCTTAATAAATGTGCTATATGAAATTTAAATGGACTTCCAAAATAATAGGAAAAAAATCTCTTCTTCTTTCTTTTCTATCTTTTTCTTATTTCTCCAATATTAATTTTTTTTTTTTTGGGTACCAGGGGGTCGACCTCAGGACCGCGCGCCAGCAGGCGCCCGTGCCACTGAGAGATATCACCGGCCCCTTTTTCGTATGTGGGTTCCGGGAGTCGAACTTGGGCCCTCGCGCTTGCCAGGCAGGCGCTTAAGCCGCTGAGCCATCTCACCGGCCTGCCAATATTAATTTTATGTTCACTTTAACTATGTTTCTTTACCATTATCTCTATCAATCTCTTTTCCTTTTACAAACTGAACTCTGTTAGCTTCTTTTTATATCTTTCTCAGAAGTTGATTTATATTTCTGTAAATGTAGCAATCACATGAGGCCTCAATAATAATTACTTATCTTCATGCATTTCACTTATATATTGTTATGTTGAACTCTGCTATGGTTATTTTTTTCAAATTGATAATATTTTTATTTATTTTTAATTTTTTATTTTATGAAAAAAGTAAAACAAAATTTCACAACAAAATAATAGGAGAATAACAATGGTACATTGAGTATTGTTGTCTTTAAAGTAGTTACTTGGAGTACAAGATACGGGCATAAAAAAATTCTCCAAACAGTGCTAGCACAGACCTTTCTTTTCAGTGAACTAAGAGAAACTAGTAGTATAGCTATCTTGTTGTTGTTTTTTTTTTCCCCCTTTTCCTTTTCCTTTCTGCTATGGTTTGAAGGTGGCAACTGTTTGGTTTTATCTAAGCTTCTGGGATCCGTGGTTTGGTAACTGACATCAGTTTGGAGAAATTCTCAGTCATGGTGCACAAATATTTCTTTTGTTTCTTTCTCTCTTATTTTCTCCTGTTATGTCCTTTATGAAAATTTCACACTTTGTGTGGTTTTTCCATGGTTCCTGGATATTCTATTCTGGACTTTTTTGCACTTTGATTTAATTCTTTGTTTCTGTCTTTTGCTTTTTGTTTTAGAGCTTTCTTTTGATATAACCTCATTTGTACAAATTGTTTTCTCAGCAAAACATAATCTAATAAGCCCATCAAAGATATTCTTCATTTCTTTGACAGTGTTTTTTTCTGTATTATTTTTTCTTTTTATATAGAAATTGAAGTCTGAGTTTGAATTTCCACTGTTGCTTATATTATCCATATGTTCTTGCATACTCTTCATCCACTAGAGATTTTACATTAGTGAAGAACTAGAACTGTCTCAGCTTGATAAAAATTATGTACAAAAATCATACATCTAACATCATATTTAAAGGTGAGAAATAGGAGGTTTCTTACTATAATTAGGAGCAAAGCAATATATCCATTCTTATAACTCCTTTTCAACATTATACATGAAGACTTAGATCATGAAATAAAACAAGAAAAGGGCATAAAAAGCATATTAATTGGAGAGGAAGAAATAAAACTGCTTTGTTTGCAAATAATAAAATAATCTATATAAAAATTCCACAAGATTGATAGAAACCCCTCCTGAAACTAGCAAGTGAGTATAACCATTATGCAGTATTCCAAAATAATATACAAAAGTCTATTGATTTCCTGTACATCAACAATGAGTAAGTAGAATATAAAATTAATAGCAACAGCATTTGCATTACTATTCAAGAACTGAAGTACTTTGGTATACATGTAACAAGATACATGCAAGATACATATGAGGAAAATTACAAAACTCTGATAATCCAACAAGGAATGCAAGCATTATGTACTGAAATCATGTACTAATAAACAAAACACAAAACAAAAGAAACCAAAGAACAAAATAAAGATATTCAATATTCATGGATAGGAAATTCCATATTGTCCAGATATCAATTTTTCCCTACTTGATCTATAGATTCAATATCATCCCAATCAAAATCTCAGAAGGTTATTTTGTGGATATTGAAAAACTTATTCTAAATTTTATATAGACAAACAAAAGACCAACCATGGGCAACACAATATTGAAAGAAAGAAGCAAGTTAGAGGACTGATACTATCCAACTTCAATACATACTACAAAGCTAGAATGATCAAGACAATGTGGTTTTGCTGTGTTGTGGTTTAGATCTGGAGTGTCCCCCAAAACTCTCATGCACTGAGAGGCAGGGTATTTGGTGAGTGGTTGGATCATGGGGGCTCTGAACTCATCAGGCAATTAATCTACCGGTGAGTTCAGCAGCTGTGCAGTTGGGAGATGGGCCTGATGAAAAGAGTCAGGTCACCAGGGGTGTAACCTGGAAAAGTGTATCTGCTCCCTGGCTCCCGTGATGTGAGCAGTTTTTCTCCACATCAGCCTCATTTCTGCATATGAGACTGCCGACCATGGAAGGAAGCTTCTGAAACGGTGAGCCAAACTGAACTTCTCCTTTAACTTGGTGTCAGGTATTGTGTCTCATTGACAAAGGAAGTGACTAATACGTGATATACAGACAATACAACAGGAGAACCAAATAAACAGTTCAGTCATTTACTTGTGAAAATATATCCAAGGGATCTTTGAAAAAAATAGAAGAGCAATACAATGGAAAAGTAATCTTTTGAATGAATAGTACTGGAATACTTAAACTTTCACAGAGTGAATCTAGATAGATATTTTATACCATTCCCTAAAACTAACTCGAAATGGATCACAGACCTAAACAGAAAGTGTAGAACTATAAAACTCCTAGATTACATGAAACTCTAGATGATCTTGGATTTGGTAATGATTTCTTAAGTACAACATCAAAACCATATTCTATGAAAGAGAGAATTGATTATCTAGACTTCACTAAACTTAAAATTTTTTGCTGCAAGAAAAATACTATCAAGAACATGAGAGCCAGTGAGATAGCTCAGCAGCATAAGCACCTGCCTGGCACGCGCGAGGTCCTGAGTTCGACTCCCAGAACCCACATACAAAAAAAAGAGCCAGTGATATCGCTCAGTGGCACAAGTGCCTGCTAGCAAACGCAAGGTCCTGAGTTTGACCCCCGGTACCCACATTAAAAAAAAAAAGAAGAACATGAAAAGACAAGCTACAGATTGTAGGAAATATTTGCAAAAGACAGATATGATGAAGGACTATCATCTAAATACACAGAGAGTTCTTAAAACTGAACAAAAGGAAAGAAAGAACCTAGACTAAAAACTGGGTAAAAGAGGTGAACAAACACCTCACCAAAGAAGATATTCAGATGACAAATAATTACACGAAAAGGTTCATCATATGTCATCAGGGAATTGCAAATTAAAACAACAATGAGATACTATTACACCAACATTAGATGGTCAAAATCCAAAAAACTAACAACATCAAATGCTGATGAGGATGTGTAACAAAAGGAGTTCCCATTCATTGCTGATGTGAATACTAAATGATAAAGCCATGTTAGAGGATAGTTGCTTGATTTTTTATAAAACTAACATACTCTTACCAAACTATCTAGCTTCTTGGTATTTACAAAAGGAGTTGAAAAATATGTCCACATAAAAGCTTGCACAAAGATACCACTTTGCTACTGTGTGTTAGTCACTTTTCTCATTGCTGAGAAAACACCCTCAACTTAAAGAGAAGTTTATTTAGGCTCATAGGTTTTAGCAGTCTCAGTCCACAGTCTGCAGCCTCCAAATCAGAAACAGCATGGTGGAAGGGTATGGGTGGAGGAAAGCTGTTCACATTATGGCAGCCAGGGAAAAGAGAAAAGGGAGGAGCCAGGGAAGGAAATACATCCTTCTAGGTCATGCTTCCAGTGGCATGCCTCTTCAGACTAGGCACCATCTCCTCACAGCAAGTCAGCTTTAGCACCCCCATGATCCAATCATCTTCCAAAACCCCTGCTTCTGAGTACATAAGAGTTTTGGAGATCATTCTTGATCTAAATCAAAATGACAGTTTTACTCATAAATGCCAAAACTTCAATGTAACCATGATGTCCCACAGTAGGTGAATGATAAATAAACTGTGGCATATCCAAACAATGGGATATTATTCAACTTTTAAAAAAGTGAACTTGAAAGCCATGAAAAAATATGCAGAAACTTTAAATGCATATTAGTAGTGAAAAAAGCAAATCTGAAAAAGTATGAACTGTATGAATCCAGCTATACAAAATTTTGAACAAAGGAAAAGCAGGGTAACTGTTTTAAAAAGTGTGATTATCAAGGGTTGGTGAGGAGAAGGGATGACTATGTCTCACAAAGGGTTTTAATGGTAGTGGGTGTATTCTCTATGGTACCATAACGCTATATACAAACATTTATCAAAACCCATAGAGTGAGCAGCTCCAAGAAAAAAACCCTAAGGTAAACTATGGACTTTGGAAGATAATATTTCAACATAAATTCATAAATTACAAAAGCTGTACCATTCTGGTGGGTAATTTTGATAAGAAAGAAACAATGTATGGGTAGAGACAGTCAGTATATGAGAACTCTCTTCCATCTAATTTTGTGGTGGACCTAAAAACTCATTGTGGTGGTTAAGCTTAACTGTATCCACTTGAGTGGCTTGAGAGCTGCAGAGGAGATTAGTAAAACACACTTCTGGAAGTGTCTAGGTGAGTCATGGAGGCATGACATTAGGTACTTTATATGGTCTCTGACACTTTCTCCTCTGGACTGCTCCCCTGCTCTGCTTCCTGGCCACAATGAACTAAGCAAATTTACTCTGCCATGCCCTTCTGCCATGATGTTTCTTCCTTGGAGCTAGCAAACTATGGACTAAACACCCTCAACTATGAGCTAAATTAAGCATATCCTTCTGTAAGTTGTAGGTGTTGAGTATTGTGTCCTAGTAATGAGAACTCTGAATAATACAGAAAATTGGTGTAGTCATTGCTGTGACTATACCTGACCATGTAATTCATAAGCCTTTGGAACTAGCTGGTGGAAAGGGTTTGGAGAAGTTTGAATAATAGGGCTGGAAGAAACCTAGAAGGCCCTAAGCAGAGCCTAATCGGTATTTCTGGTTGGAACTCAGAAAACCAGAATGCTGAAAGGAATGCAGACAGTAAAGACCAGGCTCACAACGTTTCAGTTGGGAGCAAAGACTCCATTGGAAAATGGTCAAAAGACCCTACATGTTATACTCTGGCAAAAAAAAAAAAGAAAAAACAGATCTATTAAACTTTTGCCCATGTCGAGACATCATGAGAGGGTAACATTAAGAGTGGTGGACTAACTGATCTTATAGGGGAAATATCAAAGCAGCCCAACTTTCAAGGCTATAGCATGGATACTGGTGGATACTTTCACTCAATTTGTAGTGAGAATTAGAGGCAAGAGGCTTAGCAGAATTTTTTGAAAAACTTAAACTTGGTCACAGGAGGTACTTATGTAAAATTGGAGTCAAAGGAAATGTAGCTGCTGAAGAAATTAGTTCCATTAAAAAATAAAACAAAATAAAAAATTAACAAGAACATTTATTCTGTATAAAGTTCAAAAGAAATATGCCTTGAGGGCATCTCAGGAATCAGCTCTTCCCCCTCACTGCAGGCTCACAGTTGGAAAATTATAATCCATTCATTTGAAAAGAGAGCTCTTCGGAGCCATACATGAGAAAGACCTTGTGGGAAATTAATTCCCCAAGAATAGTTTCAAGATACTCAGCCATCTAGAAACTCATAGTATGCTGCAGCCATATTTCAATAGGACCTGGTTACGGCTCATACTGGTGGCAAACCTTGGTGGCATCCATGTAATGCTGGTTTTTCCAGCACGCAGTAAACAAGAGTTTTAGTGTCATTGAAATTTCCACCCAGATTCAAAGGAAGACCTGGAAAACCAGGCAAGGAGCCCCTGAGAGGGCAATGAGTTAAGCGGTGAAAATAAAAGGAGTAGTGGAGACCCCAGGAAGTCAGAGATACAAGGAACATGGAACATCTGAGAAGCATTGCATGCTGGGAGCAGAGCTAACCCAAGAGAGAGGTCATGTGTGCTGAAACTTGCAACATCATAGGGTAGGGGCTGCCCAAACCCTCTGCAATTCATATCTTACCATCATATGCCCAAGATGTTAGACATAGAGCCACAGGACTTAATGTTTGGCCTACTGGATTTCAGCTCTACTTTGATATGATTCTTTTGCATTCTCTTATTTTTCCTTTTTGGAATAAGAATATTCACCCTGTACCATTGTAACTTGGGACTATGTAACTTCTTTTTCAAAGAGGTTCATAGGTTTGCCTTGAGTCTCAGAACAGACTTGGACTTTTAGACTTGGAATTGGGCTTAAAGCAGAATTGTTGAGACTTTGGGGAAGGGATTTTTAACATTTTCAGTTGTACATAGGATAGTTATAGCATGTTAGGCAGAATGATAAGCTTGTTATGTTTATTTAAGATTAGGTTGGCTTAAGGAGATGTATTTGTGTGTCACGTTGTCAAGAGATGAAATACAGTGGCTAAGCTTAATTGTGTCAACCTGAATGACTTGGGAGCTACCAAGCTGGTTAGTAAATCACATTGCTGAGCATATCTAGGTGGATTATGGAGGAATGATATCTGGGAACTATCGGGAACTATATCTGGTCCCTTGACCCTTCTTCTGTGGCACTTTTCCTCTCCCCTGCTATTTGCCTTCCATGATCTAAACATCTTTGCTCCACCATGCTCTTCTGCCTTAATGTTTCTGCCTTGGAGTCAGACTACCATGGAAAGAATACCCTGAAATGATGAACCAAATTAAACCTCTCCTTTATTGTGTGAGTATCGGGTGTTGTGTCCCAGCAACAGAAAGCTAATATGCATCCCTAAAAAATAGAGTATAACAACGAAAAATCACCAAACTGGACTGTCATCCAAGCATCCCCAACTACCCACCCACTGTAAAATTTTATTTCACCTTTGTTCACTATCTCTACTGGGGAATAAGAAACCTCCATAAAGCTGATGGAATGAAACTAGCTTTGATGTGAGTGTTAAATAAATAACAATAAAAATCATTTAAAAATTAGAGGCAAATTTATTTTCTTTTTCCTTTATATTTACAAAAGTCATTTTTATTATACAGTTAATTTCAAATAAATTTAAAGCAGTACATTACAATTTAATACAATTATAAATCTGATGCCTTTGGATTTACTTTGAACTAATAGAATTTATAGAAGTCTGGGTTTACTAGGAACATAATTTTAAAATTTCAGCTATTTAAAATATTTCTCATGACAATTTATTATCAACCAATTTTTTCAGAAAAAATGAAACATGTGTTATTTGGTACATAATGATTATCTTTGCTAAGCATATGCATAGTCATTAGCTTTGGTCTGCATTATTAATATGAGAAAGCTATTTTTGTTTGTTGGGTCACAGTATATAGCAGTCTGGTCCTTACTGTGTTATTATGAGTCACAAAAACTTTTAATACCTAGTACTATAAATAACTCTTCACTATAACCTTCACATTCAACTAATATAATTTTCAATGCAAATTATCATGTCATAAATTACTCCAAAGTGCCCAAGAATGAACTCCTTAAATTAAATTTCTTTCAATAATTACGAGACATAAGCAAGAAATGTCTTTAGTATTATTGAAAAATAAGCTTTTCTTAATGTATAGCAACTATGTAATGCTTTAAAAGATTTAGTATAGAATACAATCTCATTTAAAGAAAAAATTTCACTGCATCATGCGTAGACATCAGTGTTCCTAGATGCTTAGCTTCCTTTTTCCATACACCTTATAATAACACCCAAATTCTTTTTGGGGAAACTTTTCTGCCCTTTATGATTCTGATAGTGTTGTCAACCATAAAAGCCTCATATTTTGGTATATGACCAAGCAAGACTGATGTGAGGATTCTATCACTTTCCACAACTCCCAATGGTTGGCTCAAGGATATGTATTTATTAAAAGCCAAATACTTTATAATATATGAACACTGCGAAAGAGATGGCCTTTCTTGCTTTTAAGGTCAACAAAGATGTACACTTAGGACTGCCAGTATCATTATTCTTACTCATGTGGAAAAACCCTACTTGACAGGGAAGACAAAACATGTATAGAAGCAAAGAGAAGAGATGAAGAAAGAATAAGAGCAAGAAAAAGATAATTAGACTGTTGAATGTTTTTTAAACCCTTGGGACCAATACCTAAAGGCAGAACCATCCTTCCTAGTTACCCAACTCAAAATTTTCCACTTCTGATGAACTTAGTTGGAGTTTGATTTTTATCATTAGCTACTAAAATGTCTGGGATTATATAAACTTCTACCTGATTTAAACTCATTACCACTTCCCTGTTCCAAGTTTGCCCATCATAAATCTATTTTCATAAAATGTTAGGTAAAATAAAAGTTCTATAAACATTTGGTAAACACTTTGATTTTCACCTTGAACATGAGCAACTGAAGATTTTTAGAGGACCGTTAAGAATAAAATGTCGAATTGGCTTTACCCACACAGTTTATCACACCCAGATCATCTCACAGTTATTTGACACTGAATTTCACCTTCTTTATCTGTTTCTGCTCCGCAAAACTACTATTATAAACACAATCAGAAACACTGCAGTAGGTTAACTGGGAACTGTAAAATACACATCTCTTTTCTAATGTAATTTTAAATATGCTTGAGATTGTATTTAAGCATGATGTTTTGGGGAATAAGTGTACGTGTACATGTCAGCAAGGGCATTTTGATATTTATGTATGTGAACCCAAACTTGAACCAGCTTCATGAAAAAAGTAAAATATTAACTTCCCATGAGTGACTGAGACTTTTCTATAAGCCAAGAATTGCATTTGGTCATTGGTTTTACCACATCCTCTTTTATTTTCTTCCATGTTTGTCACATTCACTTTACATGAATAGGCACTTGCTTCATAACACAATGGTTGGTGCCTGTGAGCTTCAGGTCTACACCCTGTCAGTTCATGACCCCCCTCCCCAAATGAGATGGTCTCCTTCCCATCCTAGGCATTATGGACAGTGACTCCAGTTCTATGATTGGCCAAGCATGGAAACATGGTAGACAACAAGAATACATTCTGAGATTAAAAATAACAGGAATCTGGTAAGAGTTTCTCAAAGACATAGAATCAGGATGGAAAATCATGAGTGGCGGACAAACATTTTAGATCCCACATCCAATACATAAGACTTATTAAACTTACTCTCAGGGTTGAAGAAAGACATAGCTGAGAATAAGTGATACACTGCTGAGATGTTCTGCGTGAATCTACAGAACATAGTTATATACTGCAGTACACAAAATAAGTCTGACCTCAGACCAAGAAACCTGAAATGGTAATCGACACTGTACTATAAACTGCCAGAAATTCAGAGAAAATATATCCATATTTGATATACCATAAAACATTCTGCCTTGATTTTGTTCCAATGAAATGAAATTCCACAGAGAAGAAAAATGATTTCTGCACTAACATACTGGCGAAGTCATATTATTGTTTATGACCTGTGACTTGCCCTATATTATAAATACAGCTAGTGAGATTACAGACTGAATACTTGCGAAAACAGATCAATGAAATTGGCACTATATTTGGAACTTTTTAGACAGTAAAATATAAATACAAAATTTTTTAAAATGCTGCACTTTCAACTGTATATTTGTGATTGAAAAAAATCAACCACAGAAAGAAGTGAAAGGGTTGAGACTTTTACAGCACCAAGTAAAAGAAAATACATAAATGTTGAAATATGTGTGTAATTTTACTTTAGGTTTTAATGATACAATGCACCTTGAGACCATACTCGTAAGTGAAATAAACTGGACTCACATGTTTAAATACCATATTGTTCCTCTGGTGTGAGAAACTGAAAGTGCAAATAAGAACCAAAATATATAATAGATATTGTGAAATAGGAAGAAAATATTCGAATGGGAATGGGAACTAGGGAGGGAGAATGAGAAAAAGAAGGAAGGGAAAAGAAAAACAAACAAGAAAAGGAAGAAAAATGGAAACACAGCTTTGGTAAATATGGAGGGAAAGAGGGGTTGAAGGAGGGCAGAGGAATGGAGGGGAAAAAAAAAGAATCAAGTTATATGACGTACAGGTATGAATTCCCTATGATGAATGTGATCATTATGCATACCTAAAATGTACCAATAAACTTAATTAAAAATATAATAATAATAATACAATGAGTCATCTTCATCAGCTTTCTCTCCCTCTATCTCTCTCTAAAACACACACACACAAAGTCAAATAACGCTAAATTTTCATTTTTTCTATTCTGCTTTATCTAAGAAAGAGGAATAAGATAAAATTAATATGTGTCCTTCAGGAACAGTCCCTATGTTGGCTATAATTGTTGCAGTACATTTTCTAATTTCAGTTTTTATTTAATTTTTATGAGTATGTTGTATTTGAGTGCTTCAAAGAATAAAATTTGTCAGCAATGATACCCTTGTATGCCTGGTACATAACAGAAATTTAATAAATATATATCTAAGAATACATGAATCTGTGGAACTCCTGAATTGTGTAGCTAATCATAAATTTTAAATATAGTTGACATAAATATTTCACAATCAATCAAATGAACCTACTATAATTTGTTTTCTGTTTAATTTTTCCAGGTTTATTGATAGATTCGAATGACTTTTCTTTGTAAATCTGAAATACAATCAAAATAAGCTTTTTTTGCTTGAAATATTTTAATAATATTTTTTGAAAATGATTTTTTTATTTTGGAAAATTTTAAATGCATATAAAATTTGAACAATATAATGAACTTTCATATATCTATCACCCAAATAAATTAAGCATCAACCGATCTTCCTATATTCTCTATTTGCCTTCAGCACATTTTTTGGAAATAAAAGTTATCGATTTCATTTAGCATCTTGTATTCAAGATTTAACATCTATCTTTGTCACTTTTCTCATCACTGGACAGAATACCCAACATTCACAACTAAAATGAGGGAAGGTTTATTTTGGCTCAAGGATTTTGGAGGTTTCAGTCCACAGTCACTTAGCTCTAGGCAGGGCCATAAGGCAGAGGAACAAGGGTTTGTGTCATGGTGGAGCAGGCAAAGAGCCCCGGGAAAGGGAGATAAACTTTTCCTGACCATGCCCTCGTTGACCTACCTGCCTCTTCCTACCAGGCCCCACCTTCTAACAGCAGCTCAGCTATAATTAAGCACCTTCCAAAAGCCCCACCTACGACTGTATGAGGCTTTGGGGGGACATCTAGATCTAAATCATAACAACATATTTCTGTATTTAGTTCAAATAGTATTTATAGTGACTTGATAAAATCCAATTTAGCCCTTTTTTAAAAAAGATAATTATATAGAAGTATGCTCGGGATCCAAAAATAACTTGATATCTTTTTGTTTATAGCCATTAATAATAGAATGCTTAGATATATTTGCTCATTAGGATAAAATTCTGATTCCATCACTTCTTCATCATTTGCTATCTGAAATAGCCCTTTAAAGATAAGCTTCCAGGGCCGGTGAGACGGCTCAGCGGCTTAAGCGCCTGCCTTGCAAGCGCGAAGGCCCGAGTTCGACTCCCGGAACCCACATACGAAAAAGGGGCCGGTGATATCGCTCAGCGGCACGGGTGCCTGTTGGTGCGCGAGGTCCTGAGGTCGTCCCCCCCGGTACCCACAAAAAAAAAAAAAAAAAAAAAAAAAAAAAAAAAGATAAGCTTCCAGTCATCTACTATTTGAATATGTAATTATAAAGTTCCATTTAAAAAATCTAAATGAATCAGTGAAACTTTCTCTTTAATTACCAGTGTCCACGATAAATTCGTTCAGCAGCATC
The DNA here is from genome assembly GCA_028451465.1 of Erethizon dorsatum. NCBI lineage: Eukaryota > Metazoa > Chordata > Mammalia > Rodentia > Erethizontidae > Erethizon > Erethizon dorsatum. The sequence continues at coordinate 133,708,686 of CM051823.1, read as the reverse complement.
AAATAATGATGACAAAATTTTATTTTTAATAACCATTACAAATTCAATGATTTACATGTATTTCTTGTTCTATTTGTTTACATATTCTCTCTTGATGTTTATATCATCAGTTTTTGACTAGTAGAATCCTCAACAAATTTTCTCTGAAGATTTTCTGACTTTACCTAAGAAGTCTTTGAAAACTTTCTTGATGTCTGTTATAACAATATGTTCTAATTATATCTTTATTTCAAGCCATTTCTCCCAAAATATATGGTTCTATTTAGTAAGATATGGAGGCCGAAATATATAGACACTATGCTATTCATTTCCACTCGGTCAATTATTTCTAATATTACCATTTACAATAACTGCAAAACTATGATACACTTTTGAATTGATTTTACACAATATATAAGACAATTACTCACTAAAAATATAAAATATTCCTGAAAGTAGTCTGAATAAAATGGAAATATATGCCATTTTCATAGACTGGAAAACACAAAAGTCTTAAAATATCAGTGTTCTCCTTATTGATATATAAATGCAACACAATCATAATCAAAATCTCAGCTTGTTTGTTTCTGTAGAAACTGAAAGTAGATACACTAATTTGCTTAGAAATGAAAATTAATTTGCTTAACAAAAACAATTTTGGAAAAAATAATACTGTTAGAAGAATGGTATGACCAAACTTCAAGATATACTATAAAGCTAAAAAAACAGAATAAGGTCTTGGTGTAAAGATAATCCAGGTAGATTAAGAGAACAATAAGAGAATCAAGAAATAGATAATTGAATAAGAAGAAAGTAAGAATAAATGGATATTCATATGGAAAAAAGAACCTTCAAACTGTTAAATGAAATCTGACTGCATAATTGACCAAACTGCAAAAGCTAAATTTTTAACTTAAAAAAATATTCATTACCTTGGGGTAGTAAAGGTTTCTTGGAGAAGATATTGGTAAATTCATTTCCAACAAAATATATTTCTTCTCTTTGAAACACATCATTAACAAAATGAAAAGGCAAGGCACACTGCCAGAAAATATTTGTAATGCAGCCTGAGAAGAACTTTAATTTAGAATACATAAAAGATTCTTAGACTTAAGGAGGGAAAGGTATGTAATAAGAATTTTTAAATAGGCAAAATGTTTATAAATAGAAGTACAAATAGAGAGATATATTTCATTAAAGAAGATTTAAGAATGGCCAATGAATACACTAAGTATTGAGAAAATAAAATCAGAAAATATGGATTTGCACCTAAACATATACAGTAATGGCTATATTTAACAAAAATGGCAATACCAAGTACTCAAGAAGATGTATAGCAAATAGAATTCTCAGAGGTTGTTATGGCAAATTGTAAAAAAACGTTTTTTTAAATGATCAGCTTTTATAAAGTGCAATATACACTTATCATGTGAACCAGTAATTTTTGTTCTGGGTAATTTTAGCTCTTTTACCAAAAAAAATGAAGATGTGTCCTCCCAAAAATGTGTGGGTTAATATAATAGCAAATTTACTTCTAAGTTCCCCAAATGTACTCAATAGATAGCTAAAGAGTGGGGCCTGTGAGATGGCTCAGTGGCGTAAGCGCCTGCCTTGCAAGCACAAGGGCCCGAGTTCGACTCCCAGAACCCACATACGAAAAAGGGGCCGGTGATATCACTCAGCGACACGGGTGCCTGTTGGCGCGCGAGGTCCTGAGGTCGACCCCCCGGTACCCACAAAAAAAAAAAAAAGAGTGTCCCACCCAAAACAACAAAATATACATTCTTCTCAGCAGTACATGGGACTTCCTCCAAAATAGGCCACACGCTGACCCACAAAGCATGCTTCAGTAAATGCAAAAGAATGAAAATTATACCATGCATTTTAACAGATCATAGTGCAATAGAACTAGAAATCAATGACAAAAGAAACCACAGAAATCATGCAAATACATGGAAATTAAACAAATCCTCTTATATAATCAATGGGTCACAGAAGAAGTCAAAGAAAGGAGATTATTTCCTAGAATCAAACAATAGTGCCGCTACAACATATCAGACCCTATGGAACACAATGAAATAAGTCCTAAGAGGGATGTTTATAGCTGTGAATGCTCACATAAGAAAAAAACAGAGAGTCAAAATAAATAACCTAATGATGCACCTCAAGGTCCTAGACAAACAAGGATAATCAAAGGCCAAAGCTAGTACAAAGAAGGAAATTCTAAAGATCAGAGTAGATTCAATGAAACGTAGACTAAAAAACAGAACAATCGACGAATTGATGAGCTGGTCCCTTGAAAAAATAAACAAAATAGACAAACCCCTGGCCAATCTTGCCAGAAAAGGAAAGAAAAGACTCAGAACAGTGCTAGTCGAAATGAAAAAGGAAAAATCCCAACGGACACGGAGGAAATCCAGCTGCTTTGAGAAGCTGTATTCTTATAAATTGGAGAATTCAGAACAAATGAATAAATTCCTTGATAAATATGAACTATCAAAACTGAAACATGATATTAAAACCCTGAATGATCCAAAAGGAGGCAATAAAACTAAAGAAGTAAAAAAAAGAAAAAAAAAAAAACTACTAAGAAAAGCCTAGGTTTCAGGGCATTCACTACCAAATTCTACAAGAACTTTAGGAAAGCTCTACCACTACTCCTCAAATTCTTTAAGGAAATTGAATTCAAAGGCATACTCCTAAAGACTTTCCTGGAAGCTAGCTTTAAGCTGGTTCCAGAAGGAGTATAAGTCCCAACTAGAAAAGAGAACTACAGGCCAATCTCTTTAATGAACACAAATGCAAAAATCCTCAACAAGTTACTGGCAAACAAAATCCAACAAATCATCGCAAGGATTATACAACATCACCAAGTAGGATTCAGCACAGGGATACAGAGATGGTTCAACATATGCAAATCAATAAATGTTATATATCACATAAATGGAAGCAAGTACAAAAATCAAATGATCATCTCACTTGACACAGAAAAAGACTTTGAAAAAATAAAAAAACATCAAATCATGATTAAAATGCTGAAGAAAATAGGTATGGAAGGACCTTATCTCAATCTGATAAAAGCCATTTATGACAAACCAATGACAAACACAATATTAAATAAGAAGATGAAAGTTTTCCCTCTAAAATCAAGAGCAAGATGAAGATGTCTGACATCACCACTCCTGTTCAACATAGTTCTCAAACTATTAACCAAAACAATCAGGCAGGAGGAAGAAACAAAAAAAGTATTTATAGAGATGAAAGAAGTTAAATTATCATTATTTTCAGATGAAAGGATCCTCTACATAGAAGACCCAAAAACTCCATGCCTAGAATAACAAAATTTAGCAATGTAGTAAGGTACAAAATAAAAACACAAAAAAAATAAAGTTGCTGTATACCAATAATAAACTCACTGAAAAAAGAAATTAGAAAAACAATACCATTAATAGCATTAAGAGAAATGAAATACTTAGGAATTAACCTACTAAGGAAGTGAAAAACCTCTACAATGAAAACTACAGTACTCTGAGAAAAGATATCAAAGAGGACATGAGAAAATGGAAAGATATACCCTGTTTCTGGATAGGCAGAACCAAAATAGTCAAAATGGCCATACTTCTAAAACTGATTTCAGATTTAATGCAATCCCAATCTAAATACCAATACCATTTCCATAGACCTAGAGAAAACAACCCTAACATTCATATGGAACCAAGAGACCTAGAATAATATAAATAATCCTGGGCAACAAGAGCAAAGCAGGAAGCATCACAATCCCAGATTTAAAGCTATATTATAAACTACAGTGACAAATACAGCATAGTATTAGGGAAAAAAAAAAAAAAAAAAAAAAAAAAAAAAAAACAGACACAGGGATCAATGGAAGAGAATAAAGGATACAAAACAACTCCAGGCACATTCAGCTGTATGCTTTTGACAAAGGTGCCAAAAAAATATGCTGGAGGAAAGATACCCTCTTTAACAAATGGTGCTAGGAGAACTGGCTGTCCACGTTCAGGAGACTGAATCTAGAACTATATGTCTCTCTGAGTACTACACTAAACTCAAAAGGGTTCAAAGACCTAAATGTTAAAATAGAAACAATCTGCTGGAAGATAAAATAGGTAAAACTCTTGAAGACATAGGCCTACACAAGGACTTTCTGAACAGAGCCCCAGTTGCACAAGAATAATACCTATAATCATTAAATGGGGGACTGGTGATATAGCTTTGTGGTATAAGCGCCCGCCTGGCAAGCGCGAGGTCCTGAGTTCGACTCCTGGTACCCGCATATAAAAAATAAATTAATTAATTAAATAAATGGGATCATATCAAATTAAAAAGCTTCTGCAATGCAAAGAAAACAATCACCAGAGTGAAGAGACAACCTAAAGAATGGGAAAATAGTTGCTAGCTATACCTCAGGCAGAGGACTAATATCTACAACATTTAATAACTCAATATTAGACCCCTAAAATAAAAGACCTAACCAAAAAATTGGCAACTGAAATGAACAGACACTTCACAGAAGAAATACAAATGGTCAGTAAGTACATGAAAAAATGTTCAACATCTCTTAGCCATCAGAGAACTGCAAATTAAAACAACACTGAGATTTCATCTTACTCCAGAAAAATGGCTATTATCAAGAAATCACATAATAACAAATGCCAGTGAGGCTATAAAGAGAAAGGAACACTTCCACATTTTTTTTTTTTTGTGGGTACCGGGGGGACGACCTCAGGACCTCACGCGCCAACAGGCACCCGTGCCGCTGAGCGATATCACCAGCCCCTTTTTCGTATGTGGGTTCCGGGAGTCGAACTCAGGCCTTCGCGCTTGCAAGGCAGGCGCTTAAGCCGCTGAGCCGTCTCACCGGCCCCCACTTCCACATTTTTGAGGGGAATGTAAACTAGTATAATCATTGTGCAGATAAGTATGGAGAGTCCTCAATACACTAAAAGTAGAAATTCCACTCGACCCAACTGTTCTCCTTCTAGGTATCTTCTTGAAAGAGTTACAGACATATTACCATGATACATGCATACCTATGTTTGCAGCAGCACAATTCACAATAACTAAATATTAGAAATGACCTGGTGAATAAGGTAAATGTATTCATCACTAGGTGAATTCATCACTAGTAATCATGACTAGGTGAATAAAGTAAATGTATTTATACACAGCGGAGTACTATGCCATAAAAAAGGATAAACTTGAGTCATATGCAGGAAAATGAATGCACCTTAAGGCTACAGTGTTAAGGGAAATAAGTCAGACACACAAGCTTAAGTATCTAATGGTTTCTCTTATATGAGAAACCCAAAGGATAAATAAAGACCAAAATAAGAGATAATAGGAAGTAGGGAGGTGGATCTTTTGCGAATGGGAAGGGAAACAAAACTTGAAGGGATGAGGAAAAGAGGGTATTGGGAAGAGATTAAAAAGGATTAAGATATGCAATGTACAAGTACCAACTCCCCACAAAAAATGTGACCATTATGTACTGCAGACATAAATACTGCTAATAAAAAACACAAACTGAAAAAAGCAAGGCCCTAGTATTCAAAAAGAATGGTAATAATAGTTCATGTATTTATTCAGGAAATATAGAAAAAGCAGTATCTACATGGTAAGCATTACATTTGAACTGGATAACTGATCATATCTGAATCCCTCAAACACCTTGGGAGAGCCAGTTAGGAGAGAGAAACAAAAAAGCATGTAATTAAAATGAGACAGACTAAGCACATCATAGGGAACCCAAAAGAGTTTTTAAAAGAAACAAAAAGTATCCAATAGAAGTCCTCACCATACAACAGCATTGGTGGTAATTGTCATTAAGATTTCCTGCAGGAAATGAAATTTAATTGAGCTCAACAAACAGTAAATCAAGAAAAGAACAGCTGAACACATCATATTCTAGGCATTATTTTCCAGCAAACAAGTGTCCTGATGAAAGAAATAAGAGAAAAACTATAGAATACATTAAAGAAGTACTGTTAAGGTGGGAGAGCAATTGACATGTTACCAGAAAAATACTGAGAGGAGATGTTGACCTAGACTACTGCAGTGCAGCGAGGATCTGCCCTGAAGTGATTACAGAGATGATGGATCAGCGAGGCAGAAGGTTAAAGAGGGCATGGCTCCCTCTGGAATTCAAAAGGACAGGACTGACCTATCAGTTGGAAAAGAGTCTAAATCAAAAAGAATTTGAAGTACAGACTTGAGAGAAAAAATTTAGTATAAATTATAACTGAAATCATGGGAATGGACGTTTTCTCCTAGCAAAAGAGACCAGCAGGCACTGAGCTGATTTGCTTTGCCTGGCCATAGATTAATTTCTCTTTTTTTGTCTTTTCCCTTTTTTTCTTTTTAAAATTATCTCCTGAATTTGAATATCTTTAGGCAGATAATTTGCATATCTTTAGGCAGATCACTTGGCTACAAACCACAGCATGACTTGCACTATTTTATTGGCTTATTTCATTCAGCTATGCTATTTGGTTGTATCTTGTTCGCTAGGCCTAATGTGGCAAGGCACACACAGATTTAAACAGAATCCTTGCTATTGCTCTTAGGAACATGTTCTTTTGTTTCCCATTATACTCTCTGTTGTGCTACAATTGACTTTTAGGAATGATAAAGCATTATATATTTATCTCTAATACTGTATCCATAGTGAATTCTGTTCCTAGATTTAAGAGTTCCTTAGTTGTCAATTTTATTGATTTTTCTACAGAAAGAGATTTGGATATTATTGATTGAATTGATCAGTTCTTTGTTCATCTTTCTCACTGATTTCTACTTTTATCTTTATTAATTCCATTTTTTATTCATACTTTTAGCAGCATCCCTGAATTGAATGCTTAGTTGATTTATTTTCACTCTTTATTTTAGTATAAATTATAACTGAAATCATGTTATATGTGTGCAGTTATGCTTGTTTTCATTATTTACATAAAAATAACATTAATATCTAATGAATATCTTATATGACTTTATATATATTTTGTCTATGTGATGTGTCCATTTAAAAGGCTATTAATTTCCTTCACTAAAATTACATATTTTCAATAGTCAAGATTTTTCAATTCTAAAATTAAAGAAACAATTACTTCTTTTAGTTTTAATAATTTAAAACATATTTGTTTTCTTGTGTGAAATGTATTACTTAGTATTATATCATCTTGGATGATTGTAACTTTCATTAATATAAAAATATTCTTTTGTTTGGTATAGAACTTTCTTCCTCAAATGCTATTTCGTATCATTAAATTGGCCAAAAAACTGATTTCTGTTTGTAAATGTATTTGTGGTATATAGGTTTCCACTTAATATTTTTTATCTTCCTATGTATGTTGCCACTAATTGAATTTTGAAATAAAATATTACAGTTAAATTTGAAGAAAAATCAAAACCTGTGAAAAGTAGCATTCTAGAGGAAAAAATATAGGAAGGAGAGTTGGGACAGAAAAAGTGAAGAACCTGAGAGAGATGACAAGCAGGAGCAAGCAGATGGTTTAACAATGGAAGTCAACCATGCAAAATGCTAAGGAAGTTAGGCAAAATGTAAAGTGAAGAATTTCCTATTTGTGTGTGTGTGTGTGTGTGTGTGTGTGTGTGTGTGTGTGTGTGTGTGTGATTAAGGGGTCACTAGTTACTCTCAAAATAGTTTCCATATGGTATTAGATGCAGGCGTCACATTGTGGTGAGCCGTTAATTAAATGGGTTTGGGAAATAAGAACATAGAGCAAGCAGGAGTAGGCAAGAGTTGCAATAAGCTTGTCTCTGTAGGATAAAAGGGATGAGGTTAGGAGAAAGAATTGGGCTATGGGAAAATTCTCAATATGACCAATTTCTATAAATGACATTATCTATAAATCCTAAGAAAAACATTTTTATTTATCTCATCTTAATACCTTTGGCTTCAGAAGACTATTTTATACAAATGATTACAATCATATTTAGCCAGATGACAGTGGTGGCACACTTCTCTTTACCTGAACTCATTGATATCACTTCAGTCATGTGCATCATTAGAACTTCATATGACTTTTGAACCTTGCAAAATAATCACACTATAATTAAACATTTAAGATAAATGTAACTTTATACCCAGAAAGGCACCAAAAGAGTAATATGATACAAGGCAAAAATCTACGTCTAAGAAAGTTTAAGAGATTCATTTATAAGGGTAAAATCTAAAATACCAAGTAATCATAATTTGTACTATATCATAGTTTTATTGGCAGTATTTATTTCCTAAAGGTATATAAAATAAATGTAGTAAATCTGACAATATAATATTAAATTAGAATTTTTTTGATGTCACAAGTAATGCATGCATATCTTTTTTTAGAAAATGCAAATGAATGTATGCTGTCAATGAATACAGGGTCTCAGTCTTCTCCCCTAGTTCTCTTGTTTTTCTTATTTATGATAAGAAAAAAGCTCTATCCATTAAAATTCAAATGCAAATAATAAAATACACAATTTGTTTATTGTTTCTTTTATCCATTAAATACTATCTTTCTCTATTTCTATAGCTACCTATTCTTCTCACATAATAATAGTGTATTTTATTGAAGGAGTGGGGAAGATACAAACATATACTACTAGAGAGAGTTTAAGTAGATACATCCTCAAAAAGAAATTTGGCAAACATATTAAAATTTAAAATGAGTACATATGATAAAATCCCGTGATCTATTTCTACTCTAATGCCAGTCTCCCACTTTTCTACAAGGAAGCACGCTACTCTGTTTATATGGCAAGGCTGAAACATCCTAAGTAAATGTTTTACCCATGAAATGGATAAAATGAGTAAATAAACTGTGACATGTTTATGATATGGAATACTGTATAGCAGCATAAAAAGAATAAGATTATATATATATAATACACCCTCCCACTATGATGCCATGCCTTTTCACAAGCCAAAAAGCAATAGGGCCAATCGACAGTGCACAGAAACCTCTAAAACCATGAGCCAAAATAAACCTTTCTTCCTTATAATTATTTTAGGTATTTTGTTGCAGTCACAGAAGGGACACACACACACACACACACACACATACACATACTCACATTGCACAGGATGCATTGCACAGGATGTCACTATGTGATAGCAATGTTCCAGCATTTTTATAACGTTATGGTACCACCATCATAGATGCAGTTCACCATTGCCCGACTGTTGTTATGTGGCATATAAGTATAATTTTTCAAGACAACTTGCCAAAGTTTCTGCTTCTATTTTCAAATGTAATTAACAAGGAATGTTTAAATATTAAAGGGAAAAACTATAAGGAGGGTAAAAACAATGGAAATGGAGAAGGGAATTGAGGTCACTGATAAAATATGAGAATAAGAACTATAACGAGTGATGAGAACTTCCTTAAGAGGAGAAAAGAAAGGAGGGCAAGCATAAATACTCATGGGCAGAAAATTTTTTATTCTATTTTTTCCCAATTTTCTTATATCTTAATAAGGTATTGTTGTTCATTCACTCACCTTTCAATCCAGCAAGGCTTTTCTGCCTTCTGTTCTTTGAAAATACCCTCAGTATTCATTTCCTAGGGCTGCCATAACAAATTACCACATGCTGAGTACCTTGCTGAGTACCATACACTGAGTACTTTGGAGGCCAGAAGTCTAAAGTCAAAGTGTTGTGAGCTGTGCTTTGTCCCCAGGCTCTAGGAGAGAATCCATTCCTGTCTCTGAATTTCTGGTTGATTGTAAATTCTTCTCTCTTATAAGAATACTCATCATTCGATTTTAGACTCACCCTACTCCAAAATGACCTCATCAAGAGAACTTTAGCTTAATTTTATCTGCAAAGACCCTTTTTTCAAATAAGATCCCATTTTCAGGTCCCAGGGGGCAGTATGTGGGAATATCTTTGAAAGGGTCACGATTAACCCATATACATTTTTTTTCCTTTTGGTAAGATCTTAGTTTCCCTTACTTTTACATTTGAAAATTATATAATTTTAGATATTAAGGGAAAATACTATATTCATAGAAATTACAATACAATGTGTACCAAATGCACAAGGGTTGAGGCAAGTTAGGTATTTGAAATGTTATTTGGGATGCTATGTATCAATGAGAAAATAAGAGGAAGATAATCCCTGAACAAACAATTATCTTGACAACAAATTTTGATTATACAAAGAGGATGATTATGCTGAGGATGATTATGCTAAGGAGATTGAAATTATAAAATATGAAAAAGCCTTCACATGTAAAATAATCTTTGTAAAATTTACGTTTATTTTTGGCATGTATGAACAGGGCCAGAAAGATCTGATTGTTCAGATAATAACCTTAAATTTTTTTTAAATGTTACCTGGTGATGTAGGCGGGGTGTTTTGGGGGTTGAACCCAAGGCCCCACACATGCAAAGCATTCAATCTGCCACTGCACCACAATCCTGTCTGGTAAACTAAATTATCCTCTACTTTCTGTGCATACTGGAGATGGTCAGAAAAGACAGTTACAAAGGAAGGGTACTGGTAATGCTATTAACAACAACCGCCTGTCTTCAGTTATTTGCTCTTGGATCATGTATCTCATCTTCCTTGCTGAATTACACATTCATGAGAAGTAGAACTTAGAATCTAATACCTTCTATCTCCCATTAATATTATTGAGCATATCCTCATAAGACAGAAATATTTCCTTCTCTTGAACAATGAGGAAAATAGAATCAACCCATACGAGATGATTTTTCTATTGTTAGGAAGAGAAAACTATGTCTTTTGGTTCACTGAGTTACAAATTTGAGGAGACAGAGCAAACACTTCCCCGAAACCAGGGAAAAATACACAAACCCCAGGAGAGAGGAGTGAGGCCAAGAGAGAAACCACACTGCCCTTGGAACGGGTTCTCTAAGCATTTTCTGAGCTTCATTTTACTCATAGATCAAAATAATCTAAGGATCAAACAAAATAATGAAAGCAAGGGCCTTCAAAGAGTAAATGAGGATATCCGTGGGGTGTGGGAAATTATTTTGTGACCAAGTCAAACACACTGTAACAAAGAGCTGTAAGTTATAGTAGAAGTAAGCGTGTGAGTTGTAATAGTTCAACAAGGCACCAGCCAGTCCTCTCTAATGCATTCATTCTACTGCCCACTCTGTTCTGTTTCACTTTCATTTTGAAAATAAATTGTGAGGCTATTGCAGGTACTCCCCTGCTCAATCAGAAGGGATACGAAGAAGTGAAAAGAAAAAAAAGAAAAAAAAGAAGAAGAAGAAGTAAACCTGGATAGCTGAGAACATTTTTAAAGGAATTATAGATGAAAACGTTTGCTCCAGGTAGTACAGCTGCAGATCAATAACAACATGCTTTATTTACAGCTGAAAGAGGCAGCAGGGAAAAAGAAAATCTATCTCAGCTCTTTATGTGCAGCTGAACTCTACAAATAACACACCAAAAGTAGGAGAAAACACAATGAACTCCTTTGCTCCGTTTTTTCTTCTTTTTTTCTTCTTCCTTCATAAAATTTATTTTTCTTTCTTTTTTTTTTGTATTTTAAAGAGAAAAAAATAAAATAAAAAAATAAAACAAAAAAGAACAAAATTTCAAAACAACATAATAGGAGGGTAACAATAGTTAATACATTATGTATTGTTATCTTTAAATTAGTTACTCAGGGTACAAGATATTTTTTCTTCTTTTTCTGATCATATACTACTAATTCTGCAAGGTGTTTTGTGGAACACAGTAGGAAAAACAGCTTCACGAACCATGTGGCCAATTTTTCCAAGAAAATGCAGAAATACGAAGGGTGTTTCTCTCTTAGCACCTTCCCAGTTTCACAGTACCTATAAATATATGGACAATCCCTGAAGGATTTAGTGCCCACAGTAATTCTAGGCACAAAGAGATGGGAAGAAGCCTCAAGAGCTTTACTGTGCATTTCGTAGAAGACTGTCTATCAGCAACACTGTGATAAAATCAATAAAATAATCTGATTTAATAAACACGATAAAATAATAATAATAAATAATTGTATAACTATTATAATAATATAGTTCTAGTATGCAATGATAGGGAAGGGAAATTACTCCAGGCTATATTAAGTGAATCATAGTAACCCTAATAGCCTTCAGTGAGAATGGAAAATACTCAGCTTTTATGTAAGAGTACCTGAATAGTAAGCAATATGAACAAAAGGACAAACAATTTGAGAAAAGTGAAATTTACATTTTAAAGAACAACTGATTTTGAAAATATCAGAGCACTATTTCCCTGGAAAGTGCTGACTTCAGTGGTTTCCACCTATATCAAAAAATCAGGTGAGCCCTCCACCTGCCATCACTGCTAAAAACCTGCTATGACAAAATATACAAGGTAATCAACTTAAAAGGAGGAAGGGTTTACTTCAGCTCATGTTTTCAAATGCTTCAGTCCATGGTTGGTTGGCCCTGTTGCTTTGGGCCTATGGTAGTGCAGTACATCATGGTAGGAGCACATGATAGGGAGGTGTGCTCACCTCACGGTGTCTGGGAAGGAAAGAAGCAAAGAAAAGGCTGTGATCCTGATATCCCCTACAAGGGCACACTTCAGTGACCTGTCTTCTTCCCTCCAGGTCCCACACCCTAAATGTCCCACCACAGGTTGGTGACCAAGCCTTTAACATATATTGGGTGTAGGAAAAATCTAAATGATAGCTAATGGAATATCATGATACCTATTTTTGTTCCTCTTTAAAATTGTGTCTGTGATAGTCTTATTTTTTCTTAACATGGGTGAGACAACATTCAATTGATTTCCATAGAACAGTAAATTTTAAAATCATTTCAGTTAAGATTTTAAGATGATTTTGAAAATCTGTTCCTTTAATATGTAAGATATTGCATGTGTTTCTTCCTTCTGCTGAAAATAATTTTTATACCTGCTGAATAGAACAATTTCACATATGCAAAAAATAAGTTTTTAGAACTACCTTCTTAAAGCCACTTCTGGACTCATAACATACTCAAGAATGATTTGTTTGTAAGTAAACTCTATCATGTGGCTCAAACAAAACACCACACAACACAATTCCTCACTACCTAGATGTCGGCTACCAAGAACAAACCGTCCAGTGAAAACCTGAAAGGAACAGTCAAGAGCATTCATGGCCACAAAATTAAGAGGGGGCAGGGAACAGAACAAAAAACAGAGGACTTGGAACAGGGTATTGCCCACATAGTTAATGTTTTAGTTACAGGATATATTGGACAGTATTTTATAACTAAAGGAAAAAAATCAAAAAGGCAAATAATGTTAAAATAGGAGACTTTAAGTAAAGGCTACAGAAATGAATTTTAAGTATACTACATGTGTAAAGTGTTGAAAACTATGGATTAAATTTATTAAATATATTTCAAAATAAAAATTTAATTCAAAATAAACAAATCTTCATTCCTTCTTTTCTCATCCTTTTCACCTATCTCTTACCAAGTACAACACTTTTCATTTGGGAATAAAATCAGACTTGAGAAAAGACTTCCAAAGGTAGTATGAAGAATTCCCTGATATACTTCACCCAAATGCCTCAGATGTAAATAATCCACCACATATGATTTATCATTTGTTCATTTTACTTCCTTATTGGTGCAATACATAAGGCAGCAAATTTATATCAGTTTTTTTTCTTTTCTGATGACTCTAACTTTCATCACTTGGTTAAAGCAGTGTTTTCCAGGCTTCCGCATTTGAAAGCTACCATTTTTTCCCTTTGTGAATATTAAGGTTTTTGTAGGGAACTACTTTGAGATTGTGTAAATTCAGTATATCCCATGATATAATTTCCTTCTTGTTTTTTATTTTACTTTATGGAAAAAAAGTAAAAATTTCATAACAAAATAATAGGAAAATAACAATAGTTAATACATTGTGTATTGTTATCTTTTTTTTTTGTGGGTATCGGGGGTCGACCTCAGGACCTCGCGCGCCAGCAGGCGCCCGTGCCGCTGAGCCATCTCACCAGCCCCTGTTATCTTTAAAGTAGTTACTCAGAATACAAGATGTGAGCGTAAACTATTCTCCAATCGATATTAACACAAATCTTCCTTTTCAATGAACTAAGAAATACTAGTAGTATAATTAACTTGCATTTTTTTTTCCTTTTCCCTTCCTTCCTTTCCCCTTTCCCCTATCCTAGTTCCTTTTTCCTTTTGAAAAATTTCTTCCCATTTCACAACATAGTACTACTCAGCCTTAAAGAAGGATAAACTTGAGACATTTATAGGTAAATGGATGCAACTTGAGACCATACTCATAAGTGAAATAAATCAGACTCACACGTGTCAACATCATATTGTATCCCTGGTGTGAGAAACTGAAAGAGTAAATAAGTTCTAAAATGCACAATAGATATCCTTCTTGTTTTAATATCTGTTGATGATTCTTCTGAGGGGGTATCATTGTAGTGGTTGACAAATGGTGATTTCCTAATACTAAAATGTCTTCTACATTTTAGTTGGATTTATAGGGCAGATAAGAATTTCTTAGTCTCCAGCTTGGTGTTATTAGGAGGTAATGGAAACTTTGAAGCGCAGCCTAGTAGAAAGCATTCTGGTCACTTAGAGTATGCCCTTGAAGGGGATATTTGGACCTCAGCCTGCACCTGTCTCATTTTTTTATGCCACAAACATGCAGGCAGCAACTTTGTTCCACCACATGCTCGGTGTCATGATGTGCAACCTTGCCACGGGCCCAAAAGAAATGGGGTCTAGCAGTCATGACCTGGAACGTCCAAAACTGTAAGCCAAAGCAACCCTGTTCTTTTTTTTTTGAGTTGATTATCTTAGGTATTTGTTACAGTAACCAACAACTAACACAGAAAATTGGTACCAAGCAGTAGAGTCATTGCTGTGACTATAAATCTCAGATGATGTGGGAAAACCTCTGCAACTGGTTTGCAGAGAAATTTTTAAGCATGCAGAAGCAGACTAAAGAAACCCTAGAATGCTTTGAACAGAATCTATTGGGCAATTCCAGTGAAGGGGTGAGAAGACAAGATTGCTGGCAGAAATGTAGACAGTAAAGCTTACACTGATCAGGTTTCAGATGAAAAGGAGGTTTCTATTAGAAACTGGACTAAAGGCAACCCTTCTTATTCAATGGCAAGGAATTTGGATGCGCTTTGTCCATGTCCTAATATTTTTGTGAGGCTGAGCTTTAAAATGATGAGCTAGTTTATTTGGGTGAGGAAATCTCCAGGTACCATAGCATCCAGGCAGCAGCATGGCATTACTGGCTGCTTTTAGCCAAATTTTTTGTGACAATTGGTAGCAAAAAGGAGCAGAATAGAAAGATATGCAAATTTTGCAGTTTGACCAAAAAAGAAACATGTTGAAAGTGGCTGACAAGGAGGGTGTAGCTAATGAGCCTAGGTATTTGTGCCAGGACAATACGAAGCATACCTTGAGGGCAGATCAGCAGTCCCTGCAAGTAGCCCCTGACAGAACCATGTATGGAGCTGTGAAAGTAGAGATGAAGCTGCAGTGGACACTTCCTGAAGATAGAGATGCTAGGAACATGGAACAACTGCATAGGGGAGCTGTAGGCAGTGAGCAGAACCAGCCAGGGGGAGTGGCTATGCGGGCCAGAGGGACCAGGCTGCCCAGGCCCATGGGAGACCACATACCACCACAGTGTGCCCTAGATGCTAAACATGAGGGTATAGGATTTAATATTTTATCTGCTAGGTTTCAATTTTGCTCTACCTATTTCTTCTTTATTCCTTCATTCTTCAGTTTTGGAATATGGATGTTTATCTTGTGCCACTGTGTCTTGGAGTTATGTAACTTCATTATTCTTTTCCATGAGGCTCGCTGCTAAGACTTTGGCTTTGCTGTCGAAGGAGACTCTGGGAATCTCAGGGATGGGCTAAATGCACTTTGCATTGTGAGATAGATATAAGCCTTTAGAGAAGGGGCAGGGGCAGAATGGTATAGTTTCAGTCTTAAATGTCGCCAAAGGACCATGTATGAAAGGCTTGGCCCCAGCTTGACTGAGAAGTGGTAGAAACTTTAAGAGGTAGAGCATAGGGCAAGGCCTTTCAGTCACTGGGGACATGCTTTTGAAGGATAACTTGGGTCAGCAACTTCTTCATCCCTCTCTCTTTCTCATGTTCCACCCATGAAGGGAACATCTTTGCTCCAGCACACACTCTTTGAAATGAAATGCAAAATATATTATTATATTTAAAATAAGCATAACAATATGATAAAGAGGTAATAGGATATGCATGCACGTTTAAATGAGTACTTATCTAGAAAACTGAAGGTGGTTTTTAAAACATAAACTATAAAATATTATATGTTGTACGCTTCATCAGAAAGCTCATAAATTCAATGAAAACTCAGCATAGCTAACTGGTACAGTCAAACTCTCTGAAAGGAGAAAGAATCATTTGCTTTACTGTATTTACAAAGAATGTCCATGAAAAGACTACAGAAGTGAAGAAGAAATTAAATATGCCCAAGGGATTCCAAAGTCAAAGAAAATATATTTGTTTTCTTTTCACATATAAAGCTAAAAATCATTTAGGCCATCAGCTAAAACCCTGATTAATATGGTATAAAAGAAAATGAGGCAAAAGCTAATTATAATCTAATTACTTGCTTTGAATGTTACTGAAAATAATAAGAGAAAATTCTCATTTATAAGAGTCTTTGAAGCAAATTGTGAAATAAAGTAATTGCTCAGGATGCTGTCAAAGAGAAGTTTCTGAAAAAACAAATTCAAATAATTAGAAAAATAACATGTTACATAGGCAAAGCTTCGTAAAAGGCATTCAGTAGTGAAAATATGGAATTAGAAAATTGGTATTTGACTTATCTATAGAAAGAGATCCAACAGTAACTGGATTGACATATGTGAGTCTTCTAACTATGACAGGACCAGAACTGAAACGTCACAGTGATGTAGTTTAAATGGATTCACTCCAAAGCCAAGTGTTGCCAATGGGGTGCTATGAGGCATTAACCAGCGACTCAGTCATGAGGGCTGCTCCCTCAGCAGCGGGATGAGGCCTCTCTAAAGAAGCCTTGCTCAGCCTTTAGTTAGCTTGGGCTTCTGTCTTCTGCCATATGCGGGTGCAATTGGAAACCACTCACAAGATGCTACATATGGTTAGAACTGGAATGTTCCTCAAAGGCCTTTTGTTAATGGCTTCATACTTAGCTTGGCACTATAGAGATGTAGAGGAAACCAAGAGGTAAGGTATAGTAGGAAGCTTTCAGATTACTGGGGGTGTGTCCTTGAAGGGGACTGTGGGACTCTGCTATTCTTCCTTTTCCTCTTGTCCAAGCTACGAGGGTACAGTTTTGCTCACTGCACATTCCTGCCATGATATGCTGACTCCACCAGAGGTGTAAGAAAGGTGGTGTCTGCTGAGTCGTGTCTGCTTAAAGATGTAAGCCAAAACAAACCCTCATCTTTATAAGTTGATAAAGGAAATAATAAGAAAAATATTAACATATACTCATTTTGTACTGGAGTTGAAGATTTGACACAATTCCAGACCACTAGTTTATTTTTATTACTCAATAAAAGGTCAATCAATATTTATTATTCTCTACTCTTTTGCTATCTAAATTAACTCTACATATAAAAAGAAGACATGTTGAAAAGGAAAATGTGACTCAAATGCAGCGATTAAAGTTCTCCATCATATTTAATATTTTCAAAATTATAAAGAATAAAGCATAGCTCAACAAACTATTAAGTCAGTGTTTTTTTTTTTTTTCATATATTTGTGAGCTGGAGACAGCCCAGACACAACAAAATAGATGAGATCAAAGAAGTGGGTAGGTCTTGGCCTTGTTCTTATGTAGCTCACAAAGTCCTGGGAGAGATAATCCCAAATCAATCTTTGGTTTATGTGAAAAGGCAAAATTATGCCCAAAATTACAGGTACTCAAACCACCAAATCTCACCCTCCACTAACCTCTTGCCAATAGTAAGAGTCCAAACATATGGGAACAAATAAAAGCTACAAACTATGAGTGTTTAAATTAGCATTGAGTGGCAAAATATATTGACTGTAAAAGAAACAGAAAGTTGATCCTCATTCTACTTAGTATCGTTTAAATCCAATTACTACAACAAAGAGGCACTTCATACCAATTCCAAGAATATTGCAAGTACAGTTACAGCAAAAATACTTAATGCAATGCTTGTCCCTGACCCTTAGGAGAAATGGAATTAGTGCACAAACTTCACAGAAACACCATTAATGAGATGCAAAATATAGAAAAGGCTGTCTTATAATGACTTTCACCAAGACATGACGGCATGCTTTAGACTTCAGGGAGACAGATGTTGCTTGTTTCTGCCTTCCTTAGAACAGCTGCTGCCCTGCAGTCATGACAGAGTCTCGAGTTGGAACATGATCCTTTATGTTGAAGCATCAATGTCTTTGGCTAAAAAATTCATTTAAAAAATGCTAAAACTATACATAATTCATTGAATTCAACACTCTCCCAAATTTGCTTCCTCAAAGATATATCTAAAACATTTTCAAACACAATGTCTTTTTTTTCAGATTGTCACAGTCTTTACAGATACCTTAAAAGGTTTATTCAAGTCTTGTTTTTTTTAAATGGTAAATGTTTTTCCAAGGATAAATCTTTTTTATGACACTGAGCAGGTGTTTCTAAAGATTTTTGTTCTCGCCATTAAAATTGTTTTAAAAATCGTGTAAACAATTACATGCTAACAAACTGGGTAACCTAGAAAAGACAGAAAAATTCCTGGACACATACAACCTACCAAGATTGAACCATAAAGAAACAATAAGTCTGATTAAATCAACAGTAAGTAAGAAGATTAAATCAGTAATAAATGGTATTCCACTATAGAAAAATCTAGGTTCCGATGCTAAATTCTAAAAAATATTTAAAGAATAACTCAAAGCAACTTTTCTCAAATCATTCAAAAAAACGGAGAGGGGAGAATACTTCCAGACTCCTTCTACAAAGCCAGCATTACTCTGATACCAAAGCCAGAAGTACAGAGAAAGAGAGAGAGAGAGAGAGAACCACAGGCCAATATCTGTGAGGGTCATAATATTTAAAGTATCAACAAGATATTTGCAAATCAAATTAAATAGCACACACAAAAAAATTTCATCATAAACAAGTGAAAATCTCAGAGGAGGGAAAAATAACATTAAAGCAAAATTACTACATGAATGATTAATTAGAAACATCAAGAAATAAAAGAAGTAAAACAAAACAGTAAAAACATGTAATTTTAGAGAATATAAATAAAAAGAATCAAAATAATTTTAGAAAAGTTTATAGATGAAAATAAAAAAGTAAGCCTAATTATACTGTAACTATATTTTATAAAATAAAGCATCTTAATGTGAAAAACCCCAAAACAGAATAGAAAACATATTACAAAATATTAAAAAAATATGTTTTGCGAAAATAAGAGAGTCCTCAATCTGCAGATAAAAAGGGACTTCAAGCCTGAGAAAACACTGACACAGAAGGATTGGCACCCAGATATGTCCTTGATTGTCATAAAATTCAGAGGAAAAACTCCTCAGGTCATCTGGGAGGGAGACAGGGAAATTTCTTACAAGAGAAAGAAAATCAAACAGACTTACAATTTCTTCATGGCATACAGAATCCAAAAAAGACAAAAATATTCTCTGTCAAAACAAAGAAAACTTGACCCAAAATCTTTATAACTAGTCATTCAGAAATGAGCTAAGAGGCAAATGTTCTCAAATATGGAAGTTTTCAGGAAACATAGCATAATTCAGACTTTGAAAAACATCTATAATGGAACTGAGCAAACTGAAAAATGAAAGAAGAAACCACGCTAAAAGAACCAATGGGAAGGGGCTGGTGAGATGGCTCAGTGGCATAGGCGCCTGCCTGGCAAGCGCGAGGACCTGAGTTTGACTCCCAGAACCCACATACAAAAAAAGGGCTGGTGATATCACTCAGTGGCACAGGCGCCTGCTGGCATGCGAGGTACTAAGGTCAACCCCCAGTACCCACACACAAAAAAAAAAGAACCAATGGGAAACATTGAGTTTTTATTTTTTAAATCAATCTGCTGAAAGAAGTATATAATACATGTTGAGTTTAGTATAAGTTTCAAAAATATAAAAATACAATAATCAAATTTTGAGGATGGGGAAAAAATGAAAGTGCAAATATTTGAAAGTGCCTTACCATTTTTAATCTGTGTTTATCTTTAAGAATCCAATAGAAAACATTAAAATTGGATAATTAAGACAGAAAATTGTATGCATTACTTAGAACTATAATTAAATGATATGAAAGAATAAGTCAATATGTGAGCCAGAAGTAGAAATGGAAACTGAAAGATACAGCTTAATAATTTTCTCATCATTCCCAAAAGGGAGGCAGTAGAGTCCATGTACAGTCAGTAAAGCAATAAAAGAAGTTAGGCATTTTGAAAATGGCATAAAGGCCTCCACTGGAAGAACTGAAAGCAAATTATACACTTTTCAAATTACCGCAGGAAAACCATTCATACAACTACAATACCACAAATTAAGCAATTAAGGTAATGTTCAGACCATTACATAGAGTTTTCTGGAAAGAATAAAAAGAAGTTATTAATAGTGGTTTTCTTTGAAAAGCGTATTACGGAAAGTAAATGGAAGGACAAAGTAAAAAGTATTATAGATTTACTTCAAATTTTCCAACTATTTTATATTTACCTACATTAACACATTTTATTAAGTAGTATATATTATTCATAAGAAAATAATTAATATTAAGGTGTGGTGGTTTGAAGAACTCACCAACCTTTATATATTACACTGCATACTTAAAATCTGCACAACCCTATATTATAATGTTCACAAGCTATCTTAAACTTATTAATAATCCTCACATACAATTATAATTTAGCATATACCACATGGGCAGTGAAAAAGAGAGGGGGAAAAAGCCCAAATATGACAAGTATCTTACTACCGATGCTATTTTGTTTTAATCTTTTCTTCTTCTTAAAAATCACTCTTTTCTCCATTAGAAATGAAAGAAAATGTAGTTAACAAAGGCTAGAGAAACTAAGATTATTTTTGTTCACTATTTAGACCAGAAAAATTTCCTTCATAAAGTGGAATTTAAAAGAAGCTAGGTGCACAAAGCAAAGTGCTATCAGGAAACAGAAGATGAAAGATCATTTGGAGATAGGAAAGTAACATTTCATACCAGATTTATAGAAATAGTGAATGACAGCAAGAGAGCTAATTCTTATATTAAATTAAAAACACAGCAGGGGATGTTTACAGGAAATTTTGTGATAAATTAAAATTTTAAGATTCATTAATGGATATGAGTAAAAAAGATTTCATGTAGACAGATGACACCCAGTCACACAATAAAAAATGTTTGGTCAACATTTCTGTTAATCAAATATAGATGTATTAACTGAGGATTTATTAAAGCCCTGAACCATGTTAGATATTTAATAAGGATCCAAATTTATTTCAGATGTGGTTGTACACATTCTGAAGTCAGTACCTAATGGAGTAGGGATAAGTGAATGCATAAACAATGAATATTTCCAAGTCCTGCAAAATTGTCACCTGAGTTTATTATCTTATCCGAAATAAGATTGTTTCTACAGCTCAAAAATGGTATAAAATGAATATCACCAACATAGAAACCCACAGTACTATTTGAACTGTACAGGAAATAAAAAAAATATTTTGGCCCAAAGACAAGAGCAGTCTGGCCCAGTTGACAGATCCTATTTGTAGAAAATGATGCATCAGGTTTTGTTAGCCTAGTGCCACAAAGTATTAACATTGTGTAAAATCACCTAATTCATTTGGATCCCAATTCGCCAAGCTTATTTTTAATTACAACTTGGCTTCTCATCTAATTTTTCAGTGAAAGAATTTGTTAGAAAACATAATCTTCTTGGCTTTTATAATCTCCCTGTAGCTACAATAGCAAAACAAAAGAATATCTGTCTTCTTGTTCCTCCCTTTCTGGCACTCCAGTCCTTTGTTGGTTTGACCATTTGGGGACTTTTCTCACAGGTCACTGAGGATTTGTTCATTCCTTTTAAACTAATTTTTTTCTTTTCATAGTTTAAATTATCCTATTGACACATATTCAATTCCAGTGATCTTTATTTTGTAGTCTCTTATTTGCTGTGGATCTTATCCAGTCCACTTTTAAGATGAATTATTATTTTTCATATCTATAAATTCTAGCTTACATATTTTATTGTATCTTCTATCTCTCTTCTCAAGTATTCAAGTTTACCTATTGCTTATAATCTCACATTCCCACGTATAATATAAGTTTCATGAGGTAAGAAATTTCTGTTTGGCTGACTGATTTATCTCAAACCTGGCACATGGTTGATATTAGACAAATATCATCTGCATGAATAAGATGTAGTAATTATAGCTAAAAGTCTATTATTTGATAATTACTTCAGCTCAGCACTGAGGGATCCATTCTAGAGTTAATATAAATCATGATTTCAATCTGCTATTATATTTTTAATATACCTTATGTTTTTATCTCAAATTGGTCTAATGTCTTCAAGGGCAAAATTATGTTTTGGAGTTTTTGTCCCTCCACAATAATTACCACATTGCCTTTTATATAACAAATGAATAAACTGAAGAGAAGTAATTTTTAATTTTAATTTATTCTGGGGTCCCAGCTTCCAACACTAGCCATTTCAACACTGTAGCTAATAAATTAAAAATGAGCAATGACAAAAACAAGACAAACAAACGAACAAAAAACCAAAAGACAAATATCTCTCCTCCCTTCATTCCAAATCATTTTAGTTTTTAAATTTATCTGTATTAGATCTTTTGCTTATTTTTTGTACTCCAAGTTTTTTCCTATTCCCAATTCTTGCTCTCCTCTCCACTATCCTAGGCAACCCTTTTAACATATTTCATTTTTCTAACTTCATTTTTGTGTGTTTCTTTTTATAATATGTGATGTTGCTCTGGGTATATTTATTTTCATCTTACATAAATTGTTCTGCATTCACACACCTTAATCTGTTCTCTTTTTTTCATTCCATTATGTTTTTAAAGTCTACCTGTGTGGTATGTATACTGCCAGTTGATGTAATCACTGTATTTTTTTTTTTTTTTTTTTTTTTTTGGTGGGTACCGGGGTCGACCTCAGGACCTCGCGCGCCAGCAGGCGCCTGTGCTGCTGAGCGATATCACCGGCCCTTTTTTCGTATGTGGGTTCCCGGAGTCGAACTCGGGCCCTCGCGCTTGCCAGGCAGGCGCTTACGCCACTGAGCCATCTCACCAGCCCGTAATCACTGTATTTGCCCCTTGACCTATTTGTTCTTCAGCTTATGAGGATGGATAATAATACCTCTTCTGCTTGTTTTTCCATGTGACTATGAAGATGCCCTATGAAATATATGTGAAAATGTTTGGAAAGTATGAAAGAGCTCACTGCACATGTAAATCAGTAATGTGCAGGCCAGCGTAATAGTAGAGAGGATAACAGATTTTAATATGCAGGAGGCAGAGGACAGTGATGTGGCATTGTCATGTTCAAAAAGGTCTTGAACTTTGCTGATCCAGGAAGTCACAGGGAGCTGGCCGTGGCCTGGAGATTGCCGCAAAAGCACTATGAACCAGATTGCAAATGCACTTAGTCAAATTGTCTTTCTGATAAACAGAACACTAGTGGTCATCAATGTTTGAGCTTATAAATAGAATCATCCTGTCTATATTTTTGAACACTGGCTTCTTCCTTTTACTGAGATATACAAAATTTTCAGTGTCATTTACTGTAATTCACTTAAACCATTGTCCTGTAACCTCTATGTGTATGAATATATCATAATTTACTGGGTATTCTGTTGAGAGAAGTATTTTGTCCTTAGCTTTGACTGTTATGAAAAATGCCACTCTGCGTATTATCTGTGATTGTCCTGGTACCCATAGGAGAGTTTCTAGGCTGTATTCCAAGGTCTTAAATTCTAGGCCATAGGATATGTGCTCCAACAACTTTAATAAATACTTGCAGGCAATTTTCCAAAGTGTTTGAGTTATCAGACCCAAGTCCACCTCCTTGCCACATGACAGGCCAATTAATTTGAGACACTAGGTGTTGAGTGAGGAAGGCCACTTTATTTGAAAAACTGTCTAGTCAAGAAGATGGAGGACTCCCATCACAAGGCTATCTTGCTGGGAAGCTGACTTAGGAGTGCTTTATACAGGCAGGTAATGGGTATTCTCAGAATGGGGGTGCTTTCCCATAGCAAGTGAGGGTTGATCTCAGACTGGGTACTGCTTTCTCACAGCAGGTACCAATCTGATCATAATTGCATAGTTACAAGATGCTTTTTAGTTCCGCTAATTTCAGAAACAACAGCTACTAATTTCTCGGTCTATTTTTGTCACTGATCGTTATCCCCACATGTAGTTCCTGATATTATACAATGGGTAGGTTAGAGTAAGCTGCTTGAGGCCTTCATATGGATTGCCAAATTCATGGTAATGGAAGAAAACACACTTCACCTAATTATTGTGTAAGACAAAGGTCAGCTGAGGTTAAACAGGGAGTCAAGTGAGATCTGGTCCCAGTTCTCAGCTTCATTTGTACCAATTTATGTTCACATTAGCAATGTGTGAGAATCTCTTCTGCTGCACAAACTCGCTTGCTACGCATATTATCTATTCATGCAACTCATATGGCTGGGCTATTGTTCCCTCTTGTAGAACCATGTTTTCTGTTCTGACCTTTGGACCACGGCGCCTCCACAGAACATCTCTTGTGAATCACGAGCTGTACTCTTCCCTAAGGTACCGCTGTCAGAGAGCTGTTTCCACCTATTATCTGCCAACTGGCAACACTGTATCTAGTAAAGGAACATGTTAGGGCAGGGTTTTTTGACAGGACATTAGTACTACTGATTTCTTGCATCTAATAATTCTTTATTGTGAGGGAGAGTTCTGTGCACTGTGGGATGGATAGAAACATGCCTGGCTCCGCCTACTAGGCAATGATAGCACCTCTTTCTTCAATTGTGAAAACCAGAAATTTCCCCCTAGGCATTGCTAAATGCCTCTATAACAGCAAAACTGACTCTAACAGAGAACTACAGTGTGGCAGTAGCATCCTGCGTCCTGATTATAGAATTCAATCTAAAATAGTAGCAAAGTCAGTGATTTGAGAGAAATCACAGACACTAAAGACAAATAGACAAAATTCTTCTTATACACAAACTTGATATTCTGAAAAGTGTTGTGTACTTAAAAACTAAATGTTATAAAAAATGAAAAGAAGTAATTTCAGGAAGTTGCATGTCAAATAAAATTCATAAGTATGCTAAAATAATCATATACTGAGATCAAGAAAAATTTATTCCTGGAATGCAAGACTGATTCAGTATTTGAAAATCAATGTAATCCACCATATTAATGGATAAAGAAGAAAATAACATTAACATCTCAGTCTATGAAAAAAAAAAGCACTTTCAAAATTCAACATCCAGGGCCGGCGATATAGCTCAGCAGCATAAGTGCCTGCCTGGCAAGCGTGAGGTCCTGAGTTCGACTCCCGGTACCCACATATTAAAAAAAAAAATTCAATATCCATTCATGATGAAAACTCATAGGAAAATAGATATAACAGGGAATTTCTCAAATTGACAAAGAAAATTATGGCTAGCATTATACCTGTTAAAAGAAAATCTCTAGACAAAATAAATTTAGCAGAGTTTATTTGATCAAAGAATGACTGATGCATTAGAAAGTATTCAAAACCAGACATGGCCAGAGAGCTCCAGTCTAGCAGTGTGGGCTGAAGGCAGAAGTAAAATGAGAAATTACTTGATTGGCGATAGCTAAGCATTTGTCTTGAATATTGTCTGAAGCGACATCTCTAGTTTTGGAAGAAGTTTGATGGTTTGAAGTGGACTTACGCAGTATCTATCATGACCCCTTGCTGCCATAGATCTTAATGAAGTTTCTTCATATAAACAGATTAAAAGGGCTGGTACTAAAATAGAAGTTATTTGTATAAACTCTAGATTTTATTCTAACTTTGTCTAAGGAGTGTGTTTTGTGGGTAGTCAGATGATGATGACAATGATGACGATGACGATGACAATAATGATGATGTGATAAAACACAGGTAGTTTTGAAAATCATGGTGTATTTCAATTCATGCTTATTAGCTGTAGTTCTAATATTTTTAATTTTGTGGGCAAGCTACACTAGAAATAGTTAACTAAAATTGAGTTTAAAAGAATGGAATTATATCCTTCCTTTTATGAGAGATTATCTGAGATATGATGACATTTTTAGCTTTACTTGTTAACTTTTCATCAATAAATGTATTTGTTTCAAGTTTGTTCAGGGTTAGCAAAACTGAATCTCAGAATGAACAATTCCAGCCCAGATTGAACAATTCCAACTGGGAGGCCCAGACTCATAGGACTCCATCACAAATATTCGTTGTTTTTCATTATAATTTATAATGTTACTCATTTGCTCTCAAGAATTCTTTTCTAGGGCTGGTGAGATGGCTCAGCGGCGTAAGTGCCTGCCTGGCAAGCGCGAGGGCCCGAGTTCGACTCCCGGAACCCACATACGAAAAAAGGGCCAGTGATATCGCTCAGCGGCACGGGCGCCTGCTGGCGCACAAGGTCCTGAGGTCGACCCCCGGTACCCACAAAAAAAAAAAAAAAAAAGAATTCTTTTCTAGTCAGTTAACAATCATGCTGTAGTACGCATCCTATTCTCAAATAACTTATTCACATTAAGAAAAGAGTACTAGGATGAAGATAATCAAGCCCTCTAAGATTAGCTTATACTGGCTTATACTAGCCTTTTGTATTATCTATTTCCATTTCCTTTTTCACAAAATTACATATGCAACTTTTATTTTCTGTTATCTTGATTTTTCTCACAACTCACTATCTTCTAGAAGTTCTGGCAATTGAGTAACTCTCAGATACTCTTCAATGACTTCTTTGTCTTAGTATCAAAATTTAAGAAGTATGTACAGGTTTCCTGTTCATCTATGTTCTGAAAAAGGCATAAAATATCAAGGGATTTTAAATCATGAAACCAATACATAGAACAGTAATAAGGAGAAATAAAATACAACAGATGCTTATTTGGGTGCCTTTTATTTAGCTCTGAATTTTTTTTGTGGCTTAGGAAAATAAAAACATTTTCTACAATTTATGTACTCGAAGTATAAAAGTATTGTCATATAAATATACATATATAATAAATTAATTCCAAGAAAAATTGCAAGTGTGTTAATTTAATTTGATTATTAAAGTTTGCATTTACAAAAATAAGTTGACACGCTTAAAGCTGTCTTGGTCTTCGCAAGACTTGTCATAAGAAATAGACCCCCAAAAAGCAGATTAAAATAAATGATTGAAAATGGTTGTTTTTCTTTTTCAGTGGTATTATATTAAAATGAATAAACTTCCATTAATATTACTCCTAAAATTTGGCAAATTGTTGCTTATAGTTTTCATTTTCAGAGTGAAGAACTGAGAAATAAATTTAAAGATCTTTACTATCAAATAGAAATTGTGTCATTTTCATCTTAACAAAAGTAATCACAAAGTTGTCATCAATTACCTTCTCTACAAACTTCATAGAAGCATAGGTTGTTTAAACATGTCTCTTATTCACAATTTGTTTGCTTTATGTTTCCTATTATCAATTGTAGAAACACAGAGGGAGACTTCAAAATTTTAAGTATTATCTTTGGACCATTGTCGATAGATGTGAGTAAATTTATATTCAATAAATTTATAAGTAATAGGTATTAGAATCTTCTCAAAGAGTAATCTAAAATATTTTATCCCTTTATCATATTTCTTGCAGAAATTCTTAAACCTATTTAGTTTGATATCACAAGTTCATGCTTTCACATTTTCTTCTATTTTGTCTAATGAACAGAAAATGCAATAATACATTTTTGATGTTTTATCACTTATTCTCTTTTAAAAACATTGCTCTGGTTGGGGATGTAGGCTGGGAATGTCGATAGTAGTAGAGCAAATGTTTAGTGTGTTCAAGGTCCTGATTTAATACACAGCACAAAACTAAAGCAAAACAAACCTTTGCTGAGGATGTGCAATACGATATAAATTGATCATTAAGAAACAAATTTACCCCTATGTGTTCAACATCTTAATACAGTTAAACGAATATTAATGGTGACATCCCCATCACTGCTACTGAATGATTGTCACTGTTATAATACCATATAATCACACAGTTCACAAGAACCTAGAGCCCAGCTCTACCCAGGGTCTGAGCGTAGACCGTCAGGGACAATGATCAGTGACTGTCAAGCTCTGTTGATATAACTCTGATGATTTGGCCTCATAAATATCATACATATTTCTCATTACTATATAGAGATTTTTACATAATTTACAACATAAATATACTGCTCTATGCTCGTAGCTCTACTATTAAATTACATCTGTTTTAAAAAGAGCAATTATGGAATTATGCCTAACTTTGTGGTTGTTTTCCATTACACATTTTCCATCCAAAGTACAGCAGTGATCTCTCATTCTATATTCTAACTTAAGAAGCAGCATGATACAAGAATATGTTCTTTAAAAGGTTTGCATTTACCATAGCACAAGATCTCAAAATCTATCACTTGCTTTCAAAAGGAATAGCAGCAGAGAAAAAGGAAAAAATAGTTCTTTAACACTAAATTTCCTCCCCCAGTGCACTCCGGGATTGCACACTTCTAGTCCTTTGTAAATTTACTCCTGAGCCTCTGTCTGAAGAGCTTTACTTCCTGCCACTTTCCTAACATTGATGGCCAGTGGCTATTTTAAACAGATACAGCCAGTTACTTCTGCCCTTCCATCTCAGGTACCCAATCATTATCTCTCGTTGTGAAGAGCAAGAGAAGAACAAGCATCCTTGCGCTCACCTCGTGAAGAATTTCCTCTCATGTACAGAAAGAAAACAGAGTATGCTGCACATTTAAACATCCTCTGAATTCAAATGGAGTTACAGTTTGCCCCTGACTGTCAATGCCTCAGTTGAGCAGAAAGTGCAGAGCCTGCACTGCGTGCAGAACGGGCTGTGCACACCTCGACTGGCAGGCAGACAACTAAGCGCAGTGTTTTAGTGCCTTCTGGTGTTGGTGCCTAGTAACGCAGTTGGCATAATTTACACCACGTTTAGCATGCAACGTGCACTGATCTTTCTCATATCTGCAAAGAATTTTCTATCAAAACTAACCAATGTGAATTAGTGTAAAAACTATGTATTTATCATTGAAAAAAAGTGAAATCTCAACAATAGCTTTGTAAGCTCTGGACCATTTTATTTCTATTCAATGTGCTTAGTGTTTCTGGGGGAAAAGATTTTGAACAAATACAGTGTAGAGCATACTCTTTCTAAAACTGTGCCAGATAAATAAGTATAGAGAAAACCTCTAGTTTATTTGAGAGTTCTTTTACCTTTTAGTTTTTTGTAGAAACATTAACCATTTACAATCAAGAGATTAGAGTGACCAGAATTACTTTGTACATTTTTTAAAACTATTTTTCCATGGTATAATTCCTGTTCCACAGATAGAAAAAAGACTCTTAGAAAATTTGCTTTAAAAATAAACCACTAAAATAAAAACAAAATGAAAGTAGTTTTATTTGTCTTTTCACAGGGTTGTTAACTGCCTGAATGAATATTTTTATGCTATGAAAAGAAATTAGGAGAAACAACCAAAATCAGGTTAATAATGCTAGAACTAAACAGGCTGAACTTACATAGAGCAAAGCAAACACATCAGAGTACAGTGAGGATCCATTTAGCAAATGAGTTTTTCCAGTGAGGTAAGGAGTAGCCTTATCAAACCTCTAGAAGGGGGTCAATTATGCACCTTCTTGAGTATCTTTAGGATCATACTCATGTAAAAATTAAAGTCCTGCCCAGGAAAAACATACAAATTTCAAGTAAACCAATTGCTCTGGAAAGATATTTTAAAACATTTAAAATGCTCCATAATATAAAATTTACCCAAACCAACATGCTACAGGGAAAAATACAACTAAAAGTAACAGCACTGTCTAGAACCTGATCATTAATAAATTTGAGAAAATGGGTTATTTTAATATCCCTAGGCATTATATTCTATTTCACAATGCAGGAACTTATCTTTACCATGTAAAATAGGCATGACAATGATTATATACTCATCATGCTGCTCAGAAAGATCATGTTTAACTTTCTCTGATATGCAAGTTGAATTTAAATTGAAAATTTAAATTCAAAGTTTAGAAAATAAAAGCTTCTTGATGTGGAAGCCAAAATGTCACATTTCTTTAGCTTTTAATCAAGTAGAGAGCAAAGAAATTAACGTTATTTATTCAAAATAATGTAAGCCATAGTTACTTTTATGACACAACTATTTTCTTAAAGTAATTGTGCTTTAATCTACATTGCCACTCTAGGACGGTGACTGAATACGTGGGGAGCCTTACACAGAACCGTGGCAGAAGGGACAAAGCCCTTGGATCCTGTGCAGGACCCTGTCCTGTGTTCTAAGTCCTTTCTCAATATTTTATCTCTTTCCAACATCCCATAGTCTTTTCCTTCCTGGTCACCAGCACCTTGCAGGCATCCACTCAGAAGACAATAGTTGTTGACTGGTGGGCTTCTCTGTTAGTACCCTCAGAACCTAGTGACCCTTCATGACTCAGCCCTCTTTCAGCCATATCTTCATGTTGGCTTCTGCCTAGGCCATGCACTTTAGTCCCTGTCCCAAAGTCACCCTGTTGAATTCTACAGAAACCCTGTAAGAGATCTGCAGGTTCCAAACTCAGACTTCTTTTCCTATCTCATTTGAAATTTCTAAACCCCCTGTAGGCCACATGAAAATTTTAGAAGAAAAAGCAAAAAAGAACACTACTTCTACTTGTTTTTGTTTTTTATCTGAATAGATTACCCCCACTTTCAACTAGTGTGGCTGCCCTATTGCACACTGAACAGCAATCTCTCCCCGCGTTCCCAAATGTCAACCTTAGTACAGCCCCTGCGCAGGCTGTCTGAATTCACTTCACCGTCTTTCTTTTCCGTGAAAAATTTTTACATTCTCTATCTCAATGATAGTAACTTCCCTTGTATTAAAACCTCCTACTACCCTAAGATCACACACACACACACACACACACACACACACACACACACACATACTTATACTTCATTAGCACTAAAAACAATGGCAAGTATGCAAGGATAGGAATTCGGTGCCCTAGAGGGGAGAAATATCTAGAGTTACATCTATTCAAGTAAATGTATGGGTTCAACCTCCTACTTATGTGTTAGACACCGTTCTACACAGTGAAGAAGCTGTAAGAAAGACTAAGCTATTTATTCTTGGTATCTGGGTTTTTTTCCCTTTAATTTCTCCTTGTAAAAGAATTTTCTGAGTCCCCACACAAGGTCCTTATTTGACTTGCTTTAAATGCTCTTTAAATATTATTTCAACCTCCATTTTGTGTCGGCATAGGAAACTTACTTTATATTAGTAAAAATTGTCTAGATCTTTCTTTGTGTTACAAAGACATTATATTTATGGATGTAATGTACTTTTGAACTGTGTTTTACTTGAAAATCTTCACCACACAGTAACATTAGTCTCTCATATTTGCTAGGGATCTAGATACCACATTAGCTAGGGATCTAATACTATCCTTAAAATGTCTTGTCTTTCTTATATTATTTTAACTAGATATTGGAAGCTATATTAAAAGACATGTAGGTTGGTAAAATACAGTGTTCACTTACATATTACAGTACTGTCCTATGCATCAGTCTAGTTTAGAAGGAAACTGACAGTAACAAAAAACTGCAAATGTCAAGAGGCTTCTAGTTGGCTGGTCTCATTGGCAGACACAGGGTCCACCTTTGCTCCTCAGTGTGTCCCTCCATGATCCAACCTATTCAACATCACACATGTTAGGAGAATACTGCTGGATCGTGGAACTGCACCGTAATTCGGGGTATGCATGTTAAGCTCAGTGTCTCTGAGGCACCTGGGCCACAAACTGCTAATATGGCTTCCCTTGCACAGCTGGATTACTATTGTCTTCTAGTTCATTCCCTAGCCCACAGCAAATTCCTCTCCACATATTGCAAACAACTTCCATAGGGATTTTCTAAAGTAAAATTCAGATTGTGGAAGACCAAATCCCTATAGTTTTTAGGCTAGTATGAAAGCTGCCGTATTAATTCACAAGGCTCTTCCTTCTCTATTTGCTTGTTTCTAGCTACATTTAATTTGGTCATTGTTCTGAATAAAATTGTTAGCAACTTTCCTACCCAAGATCCACAGAGCAGTGGTATCTACTGATTCACAAAGAACATACTGACCTCAAAGCAACACTCTAACAAGTTTCTTAAGTAATTCTTAGGTACATTAAAATATGAAAAGCACTGGCCCACATGAAATTAATATAACAAATATCCACATGTACTTTGTGCCTATAAAACACTCAGACGAGCATTCCATTTAAGGTAGATCTTGCCTGGTGTGGTGGCGCACGCCTATAATCTGAGAACTGAGGAGGCTGAGGCAGGAGGATCACCATGAGTTTGAGACCAGCCTGCATTACATAGTGAGTTCAAGGTCAATTTGAATTATATAGCAAGACCCTGTCTCAAAAAGGGGGGATGGATTCGGAATGCAGTTCAGTGAGAAAGCCCTGGGTTCAATCCCCAATATGAAAGGGAGGGCAAAAATATGAGCCTGACTTAATGGTCCATTTACCAGCACATCAAAATACATAATAAATCTATAAAGCTTTTCTTTGTCCATAAAATATCTCAAAATACTAGCAAGACATTCCCAATGAAACTGAGCTTCACTAAACTACAATATTTTAGAAAGTGGTGTGTATGTATATTCCCAGGGATCTTTCTTTGTCAAAGAACCACGTGGCAGGTGCCAGAATCTGCATCCATGTCTGAGGTTAAAGAGCTGAAGGATTCCCACTTTCACCCACAGGTGATTGCAACGACTGGCCAAGGTTCTCTTTCTTACCTTCTCTTTCTCCCCTTTACTAAGCCTAACAAATAAAGTAAGACACTCAACAGATGTAGCCCAGGACAGCATGCAGACACACATCTCCTGGAGCAGCATCATGTAATACGATAAACACAGGTTGCAGCAGCAGAACACAGATACTTTTCCTGATGTAGAGACACTAGACTTGGGAACCTGATTTGTCCACTAACAGTAAACTACTGGGATTTTTTGTTGTTTGTTTGTTTTCTGGCTCTGTAGATTGCATCCAGCGCCCTCAAACTGAACTACATCCACAGGCCTTTATTTTTTATTTTGAGACAGAGTCTTGCTGAATTGCCCAGGGTAGCTGCGAACTTTTGATCTTCCTGCATCAGCCTCCCTCAGTGCTGAAATTATAGGCATGCACCCACTGCACCTGGTTCTCTGTTCTTATACGAATCACAGTGTGGTAGGCAAAGGCTGTGAGAGGGATGTGAGCATTCTACTACTACGAGCAAGATCTCATTACTCTCCAAACTGAAAAAAGAGTCAACATCAGCTAGTAGGATTTTATTTCGGCTCACTTCTGAAATATACTTCAGCAAGGCCATTTTTATGATTATCTTAATGTTTTATTTTTCTAGTATTTTTGTGACAATTTTTGACATTTGTGTCATGGAGTTTAAAACCAATCAGTCCATTCGGGATTAATTTGTTTTAGGTCATGGAACTTTTTCTGTTTGAATAACAACCTAGAATTCTCAAAAAAAAAAAAAAAAAGAGCTCTGTAAGAATAAAGGTCAAGTGCATGTCCTTACCCAATTGCAAGTTGCTACTTCTAAAAATTATTAAAATACATGTTATAAAAATGCCAAAGTATATCTAACACTTTAAAATAGATAGGAAGATCATTAACTGTTACTTTCAATTTTTTTTTCTTTTTTTGTGGGTACCGGGGTTCGAACTCAGGACCTCGCGCACCAGCAGGTGCCCGTGCCACTGAGCGATATCACTGGCCCTTTTTTCGTATGTGGGTACTGGGAGTCAAACTCAGGACCTCGCGCTTGCCAGGCAGGCGCTTATGCTGCTGAGCTATCTCACCGGCCCTCTACTTTCACTTTTAAAAATATTTTTATTTCATAAATTGCTATGACTAATCACTAAAAAACAAAAGTTTTTTTTTTTTTATGTGGGTACTGGGAGTCGACCTCAGCACCTCGGCTTGCCAGCAAGCGCTTGTGCCACTGAGCGATATCACCGGCCCTTTTTTTCCTTTATGTGGGTGCCAGGAGTGGAACTCAGGACCTCGCGCTTGCCAGGCAGGCACTTATGCCGCTGAGCTATCTCACCGGCCCCAAAAGATGTTTTGTTCCATATTTTCCTACATATTTTGGGGGATCTCAAATACGAAATGAAATCATGTTCATTTGAATTCTTTACTTTCAAGTTATGAAAATATATTACTGGTGCTAAATTTACTTTTCTATGACTTTTAAATATTTGTTTTCTAAATAAAGTAGAGTGTAAATGAAATGTTATGGGAAATCTTTACACATTAGAAAATTAAATCCTTAGAAGCACATAGTATGCAATAAAACATAAAAAGAGAAATTTCAACAGTGATTTAATAGATAAAATGTTTGTATTAACTACATTAGTTAGCATTTAAAAACTGAAAACTGGGGTTGCAGATCTAGTTTACTTTTAAATATGTTTTTAAATAGTTTATCTTTTTGAAAATAATGCACTTGTCCTTCAAAATGCATTTAAAACCATATGCAAAGTTTATCAATAATTGTGCATTTGATACATTTCTATATTGAACTTCCTTATTGCTTAGTAATTTTGATTTATATTAAGTGTCTCTTCTACTAATATCATTTAGTAATTCCATTTAACTAAAAGACATTTGCAGACAATTAAACACTAAGAAAATATGTATCACTGGAGCCAGTGATATAGATGTAGTGGTAGAGTGCTTACCTAGCATGCAGAAGGCCCTGAGTTCAATCCCCAACACCAAAAAAAAAAAAAACAAAACAAAACACCATAAACATACTCTCATGAAAAAATATGATGATAAATGAGATTAATTCAGGTACACACTAATATAAACCTCTCTAGCCATTCAGACATGAGAGAAGTTTGAAACTAACCTTTATTTTTATAATAAATGGTTTTGTTTTCTTCTCTTTTTCCTGCATAAATGTCTTTCTACTTAGGAGTTTCTAAACTTCTTTGGTTGATAGAATTTTTAAATTATTTACTAACCATAATTCCATAATAATACCACCTATTTGCCTATTAACCACAGTACAACTTCTCAAATCTTAGAATCAATAGGACAACCCAAGTCATTTCTTATCCAACACTGATTTTATCAAATCACCCACCAAAACTCTCATTTCATATAGCTATGACACCACAGAAAAGAATGTGATGAAATGTAAAATTGAAATTTTTCACTACCTTCTAATAGTATATTGAACAGCGTCTGAAAGATATCGAGTATCATATATCTTCTTCAAAAACGTAAAACATCCCCAGGTGTCCCTGAGAATTTATAAAGATACAACAAATCATCTGAGGACACAGTTTCAGTGCTAGGAGTTTAAAGCATCCTTTATTCTTTTTGTAACCCTAAAATTATACAGAATTATGAGACTAAATAAAAATGCTGATCTCTTGTAATTAAATATGTTTGCTCATAAGGAGCTCTTTTACTACTAATGTTTGCATTTTAGATATGCCCTCTAAATATTTTATTAAAATATTATTTAGCTATTTGGTTGCATTTTCTTATAAACTATATACCCAAAATCTATTTGCTGGATCACCTCTTTATGTCATGGAAATCTTACATCTTCCTCCTTCCTTCTAATCTAAAGATTTTTTTTTTCTACAACTAACAAAGATTCTGAAGTTATTCCTCCATCTTACTCTTGGGTTAGAGCCCCACTTACATGGTCTCATTCAACCTTAAACCCTTCCCTACCTTCAAATACAGTCACATTTGGAGTAAGGCCTCAACACATAAACTTTGGGGCCACACAATTCAGTCATTAACAAGGTACATCTCACTTTTCTTTTTTTAACTCTGTATTTTCCTCTCAGCTGCTCTATTAATCTGTTATTTTAGTGTGTACTCATTCATACTGTGTTGCATATACCTTATATTTTCTGGAAATTGGTTGGAAAAGGGAAATAGTCACCTTATAATTGTACTACTAAAATATTTTTAAAGAATACTCTTTCTTCGCTATATTTATAGTTTGTTATAGAATCTCTCCATTAAATACACTTTATTTTACTTCTGCTTGTTTTTCACTTCTGCTTGTTCGTAATGTATAGATTTATCTTCCATTAAGTAGAAAATGATGAAGTATCCATCTTTAGTTTTTGTTTATGAAAACAATAAAACTTTCATGAATTTATCCCTTGGTTCCCTACATTATACACCTTCTTGCTTTTAGAGTTCTTTTCTTCAGTTGGAGTCCTGGTTGATGTGTACTTACTCTAATAAACCTTCTAGCACTTTTTGATCTTTTGCTGAATATGAAGCTGCAGGACTAAAAAGGGATCTGGTGGTCTACTAGTCAGCTTTACTGTGCTGCACACAGTACCTAGCATTCATATTTTAAAGAAGGAAACTTCACATTTTCGGGGATTCAGTCCATGGTCACCAGACACATCATGGTAGAAGGTCTTGGCAGAGCAAAGCTGCTTAGTTCATGGTGGCCATGGTAGCCATGGTGACCAGGGAAACAATGCCAGAGATAAAAGCACAAGGAACCAAAAAGAAACACTTTGCATACAAACTCCTAATTTACAATTGGTTCTGTTATACAACTATAGACTTTGCTTCTGTGGTCTAAAATACAAAATCAGGGGCCGGTGAGATGGCTCAGCGGCGTAAGCGCCTGCCTTGCAAGCGCGACAGCCCGAGTTAGACTCCTGGATCCCACATATGAAAAAGGGGCCGGTGATATCGCTCAGCGGCACGGGTGCCTGTTGGCGCATGAGGTCCTGAGGTCGACCCCCTGGTACCCACAAAAAAACAAAACAAAACAATAAAACACAAAATCAACAGTTACCAAAGTTTGTCAATTTCTAAATTGTGCTTGATGCTATTGTTATTGCTAATTGTACGTATCTGTTGTAATCAGTTGTTCTCTCTTCTGTAACAATACTGGGAAGCTCTGGGGTAATAACCTCATCACAGCCTAACACCAAAGGACTGGGGATGGAGCCAAACAGATACCAACATCCCACTCTCAATTAATTGGGAAGGTAGGATCCTGGGAAAGACACAAACTAAGAACCTCCTACACACAGAAGATATCCCTGAAGAACAGACTTTTCCTAGAGATGCCTTGACACTAGTGATATAGCTACCTACTACAAAACTCACAAGGGTCATCACACAAAAAATATTTAAAAATTTTTTTGAAATAGAAAATGACAAGATGAAAAAGCAAAATGCAATCTAGGACCGCCAGCCCACCTAGAACAAGTACAGGAGACATCAGCATAGAAGAAATTGGAAGACACACACCTGAAATTTCTGAAAAGATGGCAAGTGAAGTAAAGAAACAAATCCATTAGGCTACAGAGGAAATCAGATCAGAAATAATCTCTTAAGGAAAAAAAAGAAATGACAACCATAATGAAGCAATTGCTCAGCATAGCTAGAGAATAAATAAATAAAGAAATAGAGTAGCATAGGAAAATAATGGAAACCTTGAATGAACAATGTAGGAAAGAAACAGAATGCATGAAACAGATTCAGAGAGATATCCAGGGAATTAAAAATTCCACTGAAAGCTGGCAAAACGACTTGAACAAAACTGAAGATAGACTTTCAGACCTTGAAGACAGGATCAAGTCCAGTGATTTTCAAGAAAGAGCTCTTAAAAATAACAAGGGGCCAGAAAATAACTATTCAACAGCTCCAAAACCAAGCAAAGAAAAATAATATAAGACTGATCGGTATCAATAAAAAAGCAGGAGTCAACTCAAATGAAATAAAAAGACTAATTGCAGAAGTAATAGCAGAAAATTTCCCAAGCATGGGAGCAGCATCTGACATACAGATAAGTGAGGCATATAGAACTCCAAACAGCCATAACCAAAATAAATCTACACCAGGAGGTATAATAATCAAGATCCTAGAAGTTCAGCCCAAAAACAGAATATTAAAAGCTGTTAGAGAAAAGATACTTATCACCTATAAAGGAAAGTCCATCAGAATCATGGCCAACTTCTCAACACAAACCCTCAAGTCAAGAATAGCTTGAGGGAAATATTTCAAGCCTTGAAAGAAAACAACTTCCAACTCAGATTGATGTACTCTGCAAAATTATCTTTCAAAATTAATGGAGAAATAATATACTTCCATGACAAAGAACAACTGAAGAAATTCATGACCACCAATCCAACCCTACAAAGAGTACTGGAAGATATTCTAGATAGAGATAAAATGACCACAATTCCAAAAACAACATCAGAAAGAAACCACAAGGCTGGGCAAGCAATTAAACAGAGGGGCAAGCAGGGAACCAACAACAGGAAGATAACATGACAAAGATAAGCCAATACATATTAGTAATAGCCATCAATGTGAATGGCCTCATTTCACCAGTCAAAAGAAACAGACTGGGGGCCGGTGAGATGGCTCAGCGGCGTAAGCGACTGCCTTGCAAGCGCGAGGGCCCGAGTTCGACTCCCGGAACCCACATACGAAAAAGGGGCCGGTGATATCGCTCAGAGGCACGGGTGCCTGTTGGCGCGCGAGGTCCTGAGGTCGACCCCCCGGTACCCACAAAAAAAAAAAAAAAAAAAGAAACAGACTGGCAGAATGGATGAAGAAACAAAATCCAACAATGTGCTGCATACAAGAAACACATTTAACTTAAAAAGAAATTCATAGAGTGAAAGTCAAAGGATGGAAAATAACATTCCATGCAACAGGAACAAGAAAAAAAGCAGGGGTAGCTATTCCGTTTGCAGACAATGTGAACCAAACAAAAAATGATCAAAAAAGATGAAGATCAATACATACTTGCTAGGGGAAAAATTCAAGAGGAAGAGATAACAATCATAAATATGTATGCACCAAATACAGGAGCACCCAACTATATAACACAAATATTAATAGACATGAAAAATCAAATAAGCAATAACACAATTGTAATAGGGGACCTTAATACCCCATTATCACAAAGAGATAGATCAACTAGATAAAAAATCAGCAAAGAAAAAATAGAACTGAATCAAACATGTGAACAAATGCACTCTGTAGAAATTTACAGAGTGTTCCACACAACAACATCAGAATACACATTCTTCTCGGCTGCACACGGGACATTCTCTAAAATAGAACATATACTAGCCCATAGAAATGCAAAGGAATTGAAGTTATCCCATGCATATTATCTGACGATAGTGCAATGAAACTGGAAATTAATGGCAAAAGAAACTGCAAAAACTCCATAAACACATGGAAATTAAATAACACCTTCCTGAATAAACCAATGAGTCACAGATAAAATTAAAGAAGAAATTAAACAATATCTACAATCAATTGAAAATGCAAATACAACATACCAGAACCTGTGGGACGCAATGAAAGCAGTCCTAAGAGGGAAAATTATAGTGATGAATTCTCACATCAAGAAAACAGAATGAGCACAAATAAACAACCTAATGCTGTGCCTCAAGCTTCTAGAAAAAGAAGAGCAAGTCAAGTCCAAAGCCCATATAAGAGAGAAAATTATAAAGATCAGAGCAGAAAATAATGCAATGGCGACTAAGAAAATAATACAAAGAATTAATGAATTGAAGAGTTGGTTCTTTGAAAGAATAAACAAAATTGATAAACCCCTAGCCAACCATATCAAAAAAAGGAAAGAAAAGACTCAAATTCTTGCAATAAGGAATGAAAAGGGTGAAATTACTACAGATCCTCTGGAAATTCAGAAGATCATCAATGCCTACTTGGAAAATCTTTACTCACAGAGGAATGAAAACACAGAAGAAATGGACAGATTCCTAGAAATGTATGAATTACCAAAGCTGAACCAAGATGTAAAAATTCTGAAAAACCCAATATCAGTTAATGAAATTCAAAATGTAATTAGAAACTTACCAACAAAGAAAAGTCCAGGACCTGATGGATTCACTGCTGAATTCTACAAGAAAATTAGAGAAGATTTAATGCCAACACTCCTCAAACTCTTTAATGAAATTGAAAAGGAAGCAATTCTCCCTAACTCATTCCTGCAGGCAAGTATTACTCTGATACCAAAACCCAGAGAAAGACCCAACCAAGAAAGAGAACTACAGGCCAATCTCCCTAATAAACATAGATGCAAAAATCCTCAATAAAATACTAGCAAACACAATGCAGCAAATTAACAAGAAGATTATACACTATGATCAAGTGGGATTCATCCCAAGAATGCAGGGATGGTTCAACATATGCAAATCAATAAACACAACACATCATATCCACAGATCCAAAGAGAAAAATCACATGATCATCTCAATAGATGTAGAAAAAGCTTTTGATAAAGTCCAACACTCATTCACGATAAAAAAAAAACCCACAGAAAATCAGAACAGATGGTCTCTACCTCAATCTGATAAAAGCCATCTATGACAAACCAATAGCCAACATCATACTAAATGGACAAAAACTGAAAGATTTCACTCCAAATTCAGGAACAAGACAAGGATATCCACTATCACCACTCCTATTCAATACAGTTCTGGAAACATTAGCCAGAACAATTAGACAAGAGGTAGAAATAAAAGAAATAAGAATAGGAAAGGAAGAATTTAAATTATCATTATTCACAGATGACATGATACTCTACATAGAAGACCCCAAAAACTCCACCAAAAGACTACTAGATTTAATAAGCAAATTCAGTAGCGTAGCTGGATACAATGTCTACACTCAAAAATCAATAGTGTTCCTGTACACAGACAACAAACTCACTGAAAGAGAAATTAGGGAAACAACACCTTTCCCAATAGCATCCAAAAAAATGAAATACTTAGGAATCAATCTAACAAAGAAAGTAAAAATCTATACATTGAAAATTACAGTACTCTGAAAAATGAGATTATAGAGGATATCAGAAGCTGGAAAGATACGGCTATACCCCCAAAACTGTTCTACAGGTTCAATGCAATTCTGATCAAAATACCATTAGCATACCTTACAGATCTAGAGAAAACATTCCTAAAATTCATTTGGAAACACTTGTCCAATCCTGGACAACAAAGGCAAGGCAGGAGGCATCACAATCCCTGACTTGAAATTCTACTACAAAGCTACTGTGATAAAACCAGCATGGTACCGGCAAAAAAAAAAAACAGACCTGAGGATCAGTGGAACAGATTAGAAGACGCAGGCACAACTCCAAACACACTCAGGCACCTTATCTTTGACAAAGGGTCCAAACATGTTCACTGGAAGAAAGATAACCTCTTTAATAAATGGTGCTAGAAAAACTGGCTTTCCACATGCCAAATAGTAAAACTAGACACATGTCTATCACCATGCACTAAATTAAAGTCAAAATGGATCAAAGATCTCAGTATTAAAACAGAAACACTAAATCTACTGGAAGACAAACTAGGTAGAAATCTTGAAGACATAGGGGTAGGCAGAGAGTTCATGAACAAAACACAAACTGCATGGGAAGTACTTCAAAGAATCAATAACTGGGTTATCATCTTATTAAAAAGTTTTTGCACATCAAAAGAAATCACCATCAGAGTGAAAAGACAACCCACAGAATAAAAAATTCTAACCAATTGTCCCTCAGGCAAAGGACTTCTATCTAAAACATATAAAGGATTGAAAACTATCAGGCCCCCCAAATTCAAAGACTCAATACAAAAATGGGCATCTGAGATGAATATGCACTTCTCAGATGCAGAAATACAAATGGCAAATAAATATATGA
Organism: Erethizon dorsatum; assembly: GCA_028451465.1. Lineage (NCBI taxonomy): Eukaryota > Metazoa > Chordata > Mammalia > Rodentia > Erethizontidae > Erethizon > Erethizon dorsatum. The sequence continues at coordinate 133,666,707 of CM051823.1, read as the reverse complement.
AAAAATGTTCAACATCATTGGTCATTCAAGAATTGAAAATTAAAACAATATTGAGATTCCATCTCACCCCAGAAAGAATGGCTATCATCAAGAAATCAACCAATAATAAATGCTGGCAGGGCTGTGGGGGAAAAGGAACCCTTCTTCACTGTTCGTGGGAGTGTAGACTGGTACAACTGCTGTGGAAATCAGTGTGGAGATTCCTCCAGAAACTAGGATTGGAGGTCCCATTTGACCCAGCTATTCTCCTTCTGGGTATTTACCCAGAAGAATTAAAAACATCATACCACAGTGATATTTGTGCACCCATGTTTATAGCAACACAATATGTAATAGCTAAATCTTTGAAACAACGCAGATGCCCATCAACCGAGGAATGGATAAAAAAGATGTGGTATTATTTATACAATGGAGTACTACTCAGCTATAAAGAGCGATAAACTCAAGGCTTTTTAGGTAAATGGATGGAATTTGAGACCATACTCATAAGTGAAATAAATCAGACTCACATGTGTAAACATCGTGTTGTCTCCCTAGTATGAAAAAATGAAGAGTAAATAAGATCCAAAATGTACAATAGGTATTCTGAAAGTGAAAGGGGAAGAAACTGCTCAAAGGGAGAGAACAACTAGGATGGGGGAAAGGAAAAAAGACAGAAGAGAAAAGAATATATGTATGTGTGTGTGTGGGTGGGTGTGTGTGTATACACACACAAGACAGATAAGATAATTATACTACTAATCTCAGTTCATTGAAAAGAAGTTTGTGCTTTCATTGTTTGATCAATTTTTTATGCCTATATTTTGTAATCTGAGCAACTACTTTGAAGATAACAAAACACTATATATTAACCATTGTTAATCTTCTATTGTCTTGTTTTGAAATTCTGTATCATTGTTTTTATTGTTCTTAAAATTAAAAAAAAGTTGCATTAATTTTATTTCTTTGACTTCATTTGACTTATGCACATTTTCATAATTTTTTTGAACATTCATGTTTTTCTTGGTTACTTGCCTATTTATATCACTTATTCACTTTTCACTAAAGGATTTTTTATTTACACATTTCTAGGAAATGTTTATGCTAGTAAATCTGAACATTTGTCTGAGTTATAATATTTCTTCTCAGTTATCTATTTCAAAACTTACTTGGCTGACTTTTGCCATAGAAATCATAGTCATATATTTTCTTACTGAATTTATTTTCTCTTCCAAATAAGTCATATACAATTAGTCATAATTTTTTCTTTGAAAATGTCTATCATTTAATTTTGTAGATCTAAACTTTTAACTAGGATCTGTTTTTTATGTGGTGTAATATTGAAGTTTATCTCTGATTTTCCTGAAATGACCAGTTATACTAATTTCATTTATTTTATAAACCAATTTTTGCAACACAGTTGCTATACCAAATTTGTCATTCTTTTCAATTCTCACATACATTATAGTTACTATGTATCTATATATTCTGTTCTATTGATCTACTTGTTAATTTGTGTGTGAATATTGTTTTGATTATGACACATAGTAAGATACCCCTCCACCCAATAGCATGCTGATAAATAACTGATTTTTCAAAACCCTGACTTGTAAGATTTACCTAACTCCAAGGCATAAATATTCCCATCACGTCTGATTTAATGCTATCCATATAATGTCACTTCCTCAGCACTGCGAAAAAATACACATAATTGGCACTTGACATTTTTTAACATCGGTGATGGTTGATTGTGTCAACTTGAGAAGTTTAGTTAAGAGAAGCTTAATTAAATTGGCTGAGCAATTCCACACCCTAGGGTGTGGAAGACCCACTCTAGGGCAGCTCATCACCTGGATGGTATAAAGGGGAAATGAGGGAGGATGGATTGGCTTCTGTTTCTTTGGAGGAGCTCCAGTCTTCACCTTCACCTTGGTCGTCATCTCCTGGCTTCTGCCACAGATCGTTTGGCCTGCCAGCATAGACACTCCAGCCTTTCATCGCAGAACTGTCAGCTTCCTAATACACACTCGCGAGGCACACTGCAGTGGGCTCCAGACCTTCGACTGAACCCTTCGGTCTCCAGTGTGTGACAGACCCTCTGCACTCTTCTTCATCTGACTCTGTGGCTGACCACTGTAAGCCAATCTTGTAAATTCTTATGTATCTGTATATCTTTTGTCATATGTTTCTCCAGTTATACACTGACTGATACAATATCATAATTATTTATTCATAGAAAGTTCAAAATAGTATAATTGGAGACTCTCTGATATGACTTATGATATGTCTTTGATATGTCTTTTTATTTCAGTTGACAAATTACAATTATGTATATTAATGGTTTACAACAGAATATTTTTAAATGTTTATATTTTGTGGAATGGCTAAGTCAAGGTGATTAACATATGTATCACCTTATGTGCTTATTCATTTATTTGCATGAGAACAGTTACAATCTACTTTCATATATTTTAAAATACACAATATGTTGTTATTGTATTAGTCAGCTTTCCATCACTGTGATAAAAAAATACCTGAGAAATATGACTTATAAAGAGGACAGGTTTATTTTTGGCACATGATTTCAGAGATTTCAGTCCATGGGTTGGTTACCTTATTAAATTTTGGCTTATGGCAAGGCAGCACACTATAACAGGAGTGTGTGGTAGAGGAAACTGCTTACCTCATGGAAGCTGGGAGAAAAAAGAAAGAAAGGAGTCAAGGTTCTAACATCACTGTCAAAGGCATGTTCCCCATGACTTAATTTCCTCCAACAAGGCTCTACTCTTAAAGGTTCTGCAGTTTCGTAATAGTGCTACAGGCTGGAACTGAGCCTTTAATACAGACCTTTGAGGAACATGTTAGATTTCTTGAACACATTGCTTCAGTATAAATGAAATTTCATATCCATTGACCAATATCTCCCTAATTGGTGCCCCCAACCAGGCCCTGCTAACAACCATTTTACACTCTCTCTATAAATTTAACTGTTCTACATTCCACATATAAGTATGATCATATGGTATTTGTCTTTCTGTGCCTGGTTTATTTCAGTTAATATAATGGACTCTAGGTTCATCTATGTTGCTGCAAATGACAAATTTTCATCCTTTTTGAAAGCTGAATGGTATCGTATTATACATATATGTACTTTTTTTATCCATTGATGGACACTTAATTGATTCTATCTTGGCTATTCTGAATAAGAGTGCAACAAACACAGGAGTGCAGATATTTTTAATTGTGTAAGACACTATTTCACCAAAGCTTTCTATTGCCTCTCAATTCAGTATTGGTACTTTTTTGCATTCCTCCTATCCTTAAGAAACCATTTTCTAAAATAAGCATTTAAGACTATAAATCTCTTTGTAAGTTCTGCTCTAGCTACAACCATAAGCTTTGATCTATACATATTTTTGCTGTCATTTAGTTCAAAGAGTTTTGTAAATTCTGGACTTTCGGGCCGGTGAGACGGCTCAGCGGCTTAAGCGCCTGCCTTGCAAGCGCGAAGGCCCGAGTTCGACTCCCGGAACCCACATACGAAAAAGGGGCCGGTGATATCGCTCAGAGGCACGGGTGCCTGCTGGCGCGCGAGGTCCTGAGGTCGTCCCCCCGGTACCCACAAAAAAAAAAAAAAAAAAATTCTGGACTTTCTTTTGACTCATGATTAGTTTTATTTTTCTCAACTCCATAATGCATGTCACTTAAAAGTAATTCTTCGTTAATGATTTCTCACTAAATTCTGGTGCCTGCAGTCTTCCCCAGGGCTTTCCCTGTCCTGCAGATTCCTGATGAGAGCAGTCTCCTCTCATGACTTGCCCTCCAGGCTCCGGGCTCTGCTGTTCATCCCACATCATGTTAGCAGTAGGGGTCCTCTTGCCTCAGTAGCCTGCCTTTTATGAAGGATCACTTTAAGACCTTCCCTGCCACCCACTGCCCTTTTGGCTAAAGCGGTCTGCTTTAGCAGAGTGAGGGAGAGAGAGCAGCAGTGGGGGAACCTGCCTTCCTCTGTTCTGCAGGGCATTGGTGTTGGGCTTTGAATTTGCTCATGCTGTGGGGGTGGGAGGCTTTAAATGAGATGATGCTGAAATTGTGACATTACCAAAATTACACAATTATTAAAGTATGCCAAAATAACCCAAAAAGGACAGAAAAAAAGCAAAATTTTTATCCATGGGCTAAAAAATAACTCAGAAATCAGGACTGAAAGAAAAAATAAAGCTGATTTTTTTTGTTTAAATCCTAGAAAACCATGAATTTATAAGCAGAGCAAGTTAGAGTGAGATTTTTCATATCCTTAGAAAGATGGCTAATGCCTCAAAGAAGAGAACAGTAGATGAGAATTCTACATTCTGCAGGGAGTGAACAGGAAGCTATCAGATCTCTCTAAGGACTGCTCAGAAATAGTTTATCAACTTCTCTAGCCCATATCAGCAAAAGATTGGGCTTTTAAATGAATCTGTGGCCATTAGTTGGTGGCCTATGGATGAAGATAAGAGTAGCAGGTTTCCCCCTCTCCCCGCTGAGCTTCAAAAGAGGATAGTCCAAGAGATCCACACAGAGATTGAAATTATCTGCAACTAGAGATAATTAGCAACTGCTGCCCTGGCTTGAACTGCTAAAAAGCATATTCTCACACCAGTGACCCAAAATCCAGTAAGTAAAAGTTCTTAGCGTTCAACCAGCACACCCTGGGAATTTACATTATCCAGGGCAGAAAGAAAAACTCAGAAGTATCCAACGGATGGGAAGGTGGATGTGAAGAGCACAGAAGACTGGAAGAACAAACAAGCTTTCAGCCCCTTTCTCCTCTGTAGATCCATGAAGTTTTACATCCGATATAAGATTGAAATAAATTAGACTTGATTGGAATCTTTAATACCTGAAAGTGGATGGATCCGCAAACACTAAAGAAGAGAGAGGTGACAGAAAATGCTTGAGGGCACGGTAGACACACCATGATATTTGTATTTCTTTAACTTTAGCCCCCTTGGTAAAATGAAAAACAAATACCAATTTAGAGATGATAGATACACAATTTAACATAAATTAAGTATAAGTTATCATAGAAATAAGTATACCTATTTAAAATAAATTTTAAAATGTATCTCTAGTTTTTCTATTTTGATCTATTCAAATGAATTTTTTACTTTATTCCTAATATTGAATTGTATTTTCAGTTCTATAGGAGTGTTAATTTTGTAATTCTATAATGAATGTATTCATGCTGTAATATCCTTTTAACATGACAGTGCACTATTTGCTAGTATTTAACATTTTACATAAATATAAACTGGACTATATTTTTGTGTGTGTTATTTTTAGATCTTGCTATAAATCTTATGCAATTTTATGAAGATATTTTAGCTATTCATATTTTCATTTCCTGAATAATTTTTAAAACACTGCCGTCATCAGCTTTCTTGCTTCTTTATAAAAATCATTTTTTCTATAACATTTCTTTATATTTCCTGAAGCCAATTTAGTCATTTGTGTTGCAAAAATGCTAGTCCACCCACATATGATAGTTTTTAAAATAGTTCTTGATTAAACGGTTAGTAATTGATCAATCGAGTTTTAAAAATTTGAACATCACAATTACCAGTGTTGTGAAGTTTTCAACATACAGCTTACAAATGCCTAGGTTATGAAAACCCCTGCTGGTTGAAGGATATTTGCCCACTTTCCTTACCCTTTTATCTGTACCTGTACACACCCTTGAAAAATGGTCAAGTGCTGCCTGTCTTTCGACTGGAAGCAGGAGTATCAAACAAATTATCCCAGCACAGGATTACCTACCAACTTACAAGACTACTCCAAGTAGGGAAGATTTGAGAGGAGCCAAATCCTAAGCACAGTTATGCAAATATAACAAGACTTCACCATTTTCCCCCAGTGCCCTAGTTTTCCCAGTGTACAACAGTAGAGCACGTAAGAGCTGAAACTGATGACATGAAAATGCAGTTGTGATGAGGGGACAGAAAGCCTCCGCTGCAGACACACAGCATGAATGAGGACAGTGTCTTGCCTCTGACTGACAACTTACGACCATATCCTCAGGTTTGGGGACCTGGCAACCCAACCCTTATGGTCACATCCGCCCTCCAAGCAGCACCATTTACTGAGATCCCTTTTAAGATAATGTCACGCTATCTCCCTTTGACAGGACCCACATCTGGTCCCCAGATACCCATATCTCTGTGCCATTATCTACAGAAGAGCAAACATCTCCCACAACAGGCCTCTTTACTGTATTATCAACCAGAGGCAGCCACTGCCACGGCCTCCTATATATCTTTTTCTCTTGACAAGAACTGGTCTGAAATCCTTATGCTGTCTCTTATACTGACAGAATAAACATCAGTCTATAAGGTAAAAACAACTTTAAAAATAACAGTGCTCTTCTAACATATTTTCTGATATGTAAGAGAAAAATCAGTGAAAAATAGGAAAATCTGAAAAAAGTAAAAAAAAATAGGAAAATTTAAAAAGAATAAGGGGAAAACTAACTTTAGCACATATTACTTAAAAAACTACAATAACAAAATCTCTAATCTTAATCCCAGTCAGTGGTGTCAAGAGAAGGTCTGGAGCTATTACTATGAACATCACAGAGGATACGCAGAAAGCCACAGAAAGAGAGCAGGGATGATTACCATCTCCGACAGCCCCATAGAAATACACATGGGCTGGGCACAATTGCACTTTCCTGTGAAATGTGCTGACAGTGAGACCTCACCACTCTGCCACTCTTCACTCTCCTAGGATCCATATAGATGTCATCTGTCAGAGAAGCTGCATGATTATCTACAAATCACCTGAAGACTTTGGGAACACTGAGACCACACTAACTTTTCTTGCCATGAGAAAGACAAGCTACAGGTCTTAACTGGTGGAAGGTTAGGCAATGCAGGGAGACCTACTGAAGAAATACAAGACAATCAGCTCTCCACACATGGGCAGAAAAGGAAGATCATAATATAGATTCAAATGAATGTGAGAGCTCAGTAAATGGCAAGGATAGAATCTCAAATGATGAAGAAAAGATAGATTAATCAAGAAACAATGCTGGGCCGGTGAGATGGCTCAGCGGCGTAAGCGCCTGCCTTGCAAGCGCGAAGGCCCGAGTTCGACTCCCGGAACCCACATACGAAAAAGGGGCCGGTATCGCTCAGCGGCACGGGCGCCTGTTGGCGCGCAAGGTCCTGAGGTCGTTCCCCCGGTACCCACAAAAAAACAAAACAAAAAAAAAAAAAAAAAAAAAGAAACAATGCTGAGACAATGAGTTAAAAACTTGGAAAACGGTATAAGTTGTATCCAAACTTTTTACCTTCCCACAAATAAATTCCGAATGTGTCAAAGATTCAAATTTTTTAGAATTCTAAAACCATGGCAAAATAATTTACACATCTAGATACATATATGTTTGCATTTTATTGTTGAAATACAAACAAAAACATACTAGACACTGCTCTCCATCCTCCTTGTTTTCACTTAATGTGGTACACACACAGATATCCGTATCTCTGAAAGAATGAAGGAGTCATTAGTAAGTAGCTGTGACTACTTTTGAGGATGATTACTGATGGATTATGAAAGAAACTCCCTTTCTGCCTTTTAAGTTGTTGTTCCATTTACTTACCTTGCCCATATGAAAGAATAAGTAAATTCTTTTTTTTTTTAATGTGGGTGCCGGGAGTTGAACTCAGGACCTCGCGCTTGCCAGCAGGCGCTTGTGCCACTGAGTGATATCACCGGCCCTTTTTTTTTCCTTTATGTGGATACCGGGAGTCGAACTCAGGACCTCATGCTTGCCAGGCAGGCGCTTATGCCGCTGAGCTATCTCACTGGCCCAAGAATAAGTAAATTCCTAAGGTAAAAATATCCAAACTAAGTAAATTTTGAGGAAATTTGTGTTGCCTTGTATCTCCCCAAAATTTATATGTTAAAGTTCTAATATCCGGTACCTCAGAATGTGACTATATTTGCAGATGGCATCTTTAAAGAGGTAATTAAGTTAGAATGCGGTCATTAGGTTGGGTCCTAAGCTGATGTGACAGGTGTCCTTGTAAGACAAAGAGATGAAGGCACAGATGTGAAGCACCAGACAAGCAAGTGAAGACACAGCGAGGAAACAACCATCTACTCACTAAGAGCAGAGGCTGCAGAAGAAGCCAAGCCAGCCAACGCCATCTCAGACTTCAGCCTCCAGAACTGTGAGGAAAAATTTTCTTTTTAAGCAACTCATTCTACAGTACTTTGTTATAGCTGACCTAGCAAACCACTATACACTACATATATATATCTATTATATATAAAATATCTATTATATGTAATAGGTATCATATAAAATATGTATCTATTATATATAAACATATATATGTGTATGTATATACAATGCATATGTACACATGTATGTGTATTTATATATGCATTGTATATACATAGAGTAATGAAAAATTTAAAGCTATTTACTAGGATTTTGTGGCTTTCCTTTACAGTAATAATTGGACAGGAACCTTTTCTTTACTATAAGCTTCATGTTAATTCACTTATATGTTAAAGTTCTTTACTTTTTAATGAAATTTGAGATACTGCCATTGTTTGTTTTTTTGTTTTTTCCTTCTATAAATACTGATAGAGGTCAATTATCCTCCATTACCTGGACAAAACAAATCAAAGAATTTTATGACAGCCTCTTACTTTCTTTTACAAAATTAATTGGTAATCTCATATTTTTTATGGAAAAGGTTTTCATTAATTATCTTCAGAATTCTTAAATGGAGTAGCAATTAACATTCATTTTCACTTCTCTTATTAGTCCCAACAGCTAATTGTCAAGACTCAAGTGCCTGATATTTGAGGGTGGCACCTCTAAATCTGAGCACTGCAGGTAGGAAAGAGTGGGGGATTCTGACACTAGAATGGGGGTGGAGGGATGCCTGGTGTGCCTTACTAAGATTTTAAAAGTGGATATGAGTTATTTTCAAGACACTTTAGTTCTTTTTTATATTCCACCCCCAGAATCATAGTCACAATTTAAAATAAGCAACACATTGTGTTAGTTTCATAATATATAGTGAAATTGATCCAAGCAAGAATATACCACTGTAAAGCAGTGAATCCAGATTAGGAAATTTAGATTTTTGGATTATTTAGCAGCAAAATTATTTTAAAAGCAAGACAGAAAAGATCCACATCTTCTCTGTCATTTCTTCTTCTTGCTTGACTTTCTCTACAGAATATTTTTCTCTTCCAGGCTCTAAGGTTTGAAGAAGCAGCTGCACTCATTGCTAAACACCTTATTCATCCTTCATTTTCTGCACTCTAAATCTGCAAAATATTGAAGTTTTTCTATGTTATTTTGGACATGAGCATTTAATGGATATCAATTGTAAAAGAATAAAATGTTTCTCCTGCTGCAACTTGCAGTGCCACTCCTCACAGCAGCAAGAGGAAAACATATTTTCAGTGTAAAAAATTTTTGTGATGCTGAAGTTGATACTAAATTTAAATGAGAGAAGTGTGATCCCTGCCATCTCAAAGTTTATAATCTATGATAGACCACCCTGCTCCACTTATAAAAAATTAGAACATGACACCAGAGAGCAGTGACATACGGATAGCTCAGGCAACTCTTAGTAATATAGAAGTGGAAAGATTCATCAGATGAATATCTACAGAGGAACTGAGGCTGAGCGAAGCCCAGGTAAATTTGGCATACTTCTTATCGGGATTTCCAAAACTCTAGCCCTGAGCTCCATCCCACACTACACTCAAGAGCAGAACTGAAGACTACATGCTTAGCCTCTAGCTGTCCTTCTCCTAAGGTCCTGGTTTATGCAGGTAACATTGGCAAGGACAAACCTGAGATACTGAAAAGGCAAGTTTAATTTTCAAGATGTATTAGTAATGCGTGCAGCCAGGTACTAAATAAATAACATCATCTCTATCGTATCATTAAAATACTTTTGATCATTTGTTACCTAAATAACAACCTAAACTCAGGTAGGTACACTGCACTATCCTAGATCCCTTTACACATGTACTTTGAATTTTTCCAAGCTTTAAAACTGTGCTCCTAAATATACACTGTTTTCTTTTCTTGCTCTCAATGGGTAGGAAGCAGTAACACAGCTAGAAATATTGTAGAGTAAGAACAAATAAAAATAATATTGGTGAGACCCATCTAAAACCTCACAATTAATTAAGATTAAATAAAATTTAAAAGTCAGTTCCTCAGTCACATCAGCCACTACATTTTAAGTGCCTAGTAGGCTGGGCTACCATATTGGACAGCACAGTATATGATCACATCCATCATTTTCAGATTGCAGCTCAAAATGTTACTGGATGATTATACCAGAGTACTGTACCTTGAATTCTCACTGAGTGAAAGATAAATTAATTCCAGATTTTAGTCTGGTATTATATATGCTTGAGGGCATCTATAAATATCCTATAATTATTAAATTAAATGCCTACTTTCTACGTTGTAAAAATTATTTTAAAAGGAAAGGAAAGAGAGGCTAACCCTTCCCCAGCAGTGTGGGGAAGGGGAACAGATAAGCTGCTGGACATATAACCCTTCTGCTACACAAGCAAAGAAGAAAATGCGAAAGGAGAATGAAGAAGATCCTACTGATGGAACTCTTTGTGAGAAAGCCCAAGATAAAAGTACATTCCCTGGGGATCAGCAGGTTCTTATGACAGCGCTAGCAGACTTTGAGCATTTCCTTCCACGTGTTAGGAGGCACTTGGAGGTTTCTCAGCAATACACTCATTTTGATTTCTGTTAATCAGATGCTTAGCAGAAGGAGAAAAGGGTCAAAAAATAAAATACCTATTTGGCATTGGCAGTTCTGGCTGAAAAAACATGGGTTAACATACCACTTTAATTTTTATTTCAACCATAGAAAACTTAAAAGCATCAGTTTTAAGCAATCACTTCCAATAATTCTACCATCTTTGGGCACTTTTAGGAAGAAGAAGAAGAGCAATAATCTCCTTTTTAAAGCATCAGCTTTATCAATTATTTTAAATAATTTGTTTTTATGTTAGTTTGCATCACCATAATTTTTCTTTCCATTCTAACTTTGGTAGTCTGGCTTTTCTTCACCCAGCAATTAAAGTCCTTCAGTGAAGCCAAATTATAATAGTAAAGCAGCTGTTCAGAACCGAAAGAGAGACAGGAAATTGTGAAGTGGTTTCCTTAGCAATGGGAATTATTTGAATGCTTTCAAAAGCCAATTTCTTGGCATCTTCTTTCTCTTCTGTCTGCTTGCTGCCATCTCTCACAACTTCATTCACAAATTTATTTTCTTCCTGGCCTGAAACACATTTTTGCTATTTTCTGTAGGGCATAGTTTAAATTTATCTTCTCTTTCTCTTTAAATGCAACATATTTAAAATCCTGAATCTTATTTACCTTTGTTTAACAATGCTACTAACTGAGCATAGTGGGCTGAACAGTGGTCCCAAGACATCATCAAATCCTAATTCCTGGAATTTATAAATGATGTTATCCTATTTGGAAATTTGAATTTTGCACAGGTGATTAAATTAAAGATGTTGAAATAAGAAGGTTGTCCTAGATTATCTGTGTGTGCCTTAAATGCTATCACAAGTGTTTTTACAAGAGAAACAGGGTGGGGCTGCTTTTCAGAGAGACACAGAGAAAGAGAGGTAAACAGAACCCGGAAAGAGATTGAAGTGTTGTAGCCACCAGTCAACGATGCCAGCAGTCCCAGAAACTTGCAGAGACAAGAAAGGATGTTTTCCTAGGGCTCCCACACTGTGAGAGAATGCATCCTTAAGCCATCGTGTCTGTAATATTTTAGAAAACTATCACACTGAGAATAATTTAAAACTATCAATTACTTACTTTTCAAATAAACACAACACATGTTACCGCAGGCTAGAAAATCCAAAGATAAGAAAATGAACTAACCGTAACTTATTGGAATCTCTTTTGGGTTAGTAGTTACATTGCTAGAAAAATGCACTGCTAATTCTCGAGACCTGAAATCATCCCACACCTCTATTCTAAATAAGCAATTATAGCCCCTACCAGCTGGTTCCCAGCTATTAAAATATTCCCTCTAGTGTAACTCTGGGAACTAGTGACAGCTTCCAAAGCAAGAGTGGAAGGTTATTGGCTGTCTTCATTATCTCTGTAGAACTCCTTCTTTGTCTAAGACGGAGTGAAGGCACTGTATCCTATGGCCCTTCTTTGCAGACCAGCAGTCCCAATTAAAGGAAACAAATAAAAATGACAGCCCAGTTCTGCAGCTGATGGAGAGAACAGAGAGCTGTTCTGGGACAGCTGGATGGGCTGTGACACACAGTGGGGGCAGAAATGCAGAAAGCCAGGGTCTCCCAATTGCCAGCTGACGGCTTGTAACGATGTGTAGACTTCTAAGTTTGTGGTCCTGAAGTGTTTCCTAAACATGTGGCATGAGAGAGAAATGAGTCTGCGTAAAGGGAAAGGAAAAAATGGGATTTTTTGGAAAGGTATTCCTTGCTTGTTTGGATATAGATCTTCTACAAATGACAGCATGACAGCCTGGTGGAGCAAAATGGGACACAGAGTCTTCCTCCACTAGTGCAATCTCAAAAGTTGTTCTAGTGAAACAAGGGTCTGAATGAGACCCGTAGTACTGGCGGAAGTGTCAGACATATTTCTTACCCCACCAGCTTAAGGACTGGGATAGAAACTGTACCCACAGGGAAGAGGGGTGGCTCCTTCCCCCAATATTAACTGACTGTGTCACTTGATACAGGAGATAGGAAGTCAAGGTGAGGAGAAATGAAAAGAGAGAGGCTGGTAAGATAGCTCAGCGGCATAAGCGCCTGCCTGGCAAGCGTGAGGTCCTGAGTTCGACTCCTGATACACACATACGAAAAAAGGGCTTGTGATATTGCTCAGCAGCTGGCGCACGAGGTCCTGAGTTCGACCCCCGGTACCCACAAAAAAAAAAAAAAAGAAAAAAGAAAAGAGAAAAGGCTCAGATACTTTTCAAGTCCCCTGAACGGGGTCCTAATATGACCCTCCAGGGCTTTAGCTCTTGTCTCTGCAGATATTCAGCAGGAAAAAGTAAAACAGCATTTACTACCGTCTTTACTGTATAACAAGCATGGTGCTAGGCATTGTATGTCTATTATCTCATGCAATTCTTTACAGAAACGGTGCCAGGTACAATTCTCCCTACAATCAACAAGATTGACCTGTTTCTATAATAGAAATTAGCTTTACTCAAATTATACACCTAGTGGAGGAATTAAATTTTGAACCCAGCTTTGTATAACTCCAAAAACTAGTTCAATCATTATACCTCACCAAGAGGTAATCCGTGAAAAATCCATTAAATCAACAGTTCTTCCATTTCTCAAGGATCAATGAAAGAAGAGAAATCAGCAATGACCATGTCTTCAAAACTGATTAGGTGAAAAACAATTTTTATGAGACTAAGAAAGAAATTTGAATGTTTAAGAATCATCGGATTTATGTATCCTGTTAGGATACTGAAAATTCCACAACTCCAATTTTTTTCACCAGTCCTTAGCCATTTCCATATGCATATGTGTATGTGCATAACTAGCATATATCCCTCCCTTCTACTAGTATAGAAATAAGTGGCCCAGAAAAGACTACCACGTGGCAGTCCAGTCTTCATTGCTTAAGGTCATAAGCCTTTCTAATGAACACTAACCCAGGAAGTAGTGTATATTTACATAGTAAGGTCAACGTATTCATTTTTAGAAGACAGTTATTTTACAGAAAGAATACACAACCCTCACATAAACCTCTTCCAGTAGTCTTTGAAAGAATATAAATTCTCTTGTTGACAAAGTATGTTTGCTTTTACGTATTTGCAACAAAATAACTAGAAATGAAAAATCAAATGAGACAGGAAGCATATCTGTGAGATTTTACTCCTTACCCCTTTTCAAGGAAACAAAACTCAAGCTACCACAGCCTCCAGAATCAGCAAAACTTAATCTCAGGAAGACCTATTAATATCTAGCTCAAGGTGATAGAGAAAGCAAGGGTTTCATTTCAATGAAAGTAATTCACATAAAGAATAACAGGAGATTGTAAGGTATGATAAAACTGGAATTTTAGGAAGTAATTGATGACAAAAGAAAGATAGAATTATAGAGGCAAGTCTTTGTGTTCCTTAGTGGGGTGACTGTCAGCTCCTGGGAAGTTGGACAATCACTCATTGTGATAAGGAAGCCAAGTACCATACCAGTTAACTTAGCAGATTTAATGGAGAAAAAATGCGGAATGTCTCTTCTGATTGTCTCTATTTTCTCAGTAAGATAGCAGCTCATAATAAAGTTGGTAGTGAAAAATCAAAGAGGAGAATGTGTTGCATAGTTTCTGAATACATAATAATTATGCAATGTACCTTTATAAAAGCTAAAACAGATGAAATGTCAATAAGAGTTTGACAATTCCCCAACCTTTAACAGAATGTATTGGCACACAGCTCTCAGTAACTGATGTTAGAGCAAATAAAAATAGAAAGGGTAGGAAAGATTTGAGTAAATAAGCTTAATCCAATAGAGATATTGAAAGTCTTTTATATCACTCACCAGGAAATAAAGGAAGGTACTTTAAATCAGCTCCATTCTAAGCCACTCATGGTGGTCTCCACAAGGCCCCACAAGTGTTGTCATACATTGTTCTCTGACCCATTCTAAAAGAAATAGAAGTCAACAATAAGCTCCTCTTACAAAAAATAAAATAAAAAAACTAAAAAATAACTCATTTATAAGTAACTTATGGTTTAAAAAGAAAAAGCAATACATATGTATAAAAACAATATATAATACAAAATATTTAGAGCTGAATGATCATGAAAGTAGTAAATATCAAAAACAGAGAATGTAACAAAAGCAAGGTGTGCCTCTTGTAAAACATTCCAGAAATACTGAAAGATGTAAAGAAAATCAAATTAACTCTTAATTTCATCATCCAAAAATAATCAATTGATACTTGTGTAATCTTTCAGGCATTATATATACTAACGACATGCATTTTCTCCTCCTTTGATATTAGCTTGTCAGGCTCAACATTTCAGTTCAAAAGATGAAATGCTTTTAGCAGGGCATCTTCCAAAACAAGGAAAAGCCCCACCCCTACTCCCACCCCCCAGGACAATTTTGTGGAATAAAAAGTTTATCATTTCATTACTTAATCAAATATAATCTTTTTCACTCAATTTGCTACTGTAAGATCATGCTTACAAAGAAAGCTCCCAATCTTCAACATTTCTAACTTACTTAAAATTTAATGTGTTTTAAGGTGTGAGATACGTTTCTAACTTTACTGATTGACTTGTCACTTTATTTTCAAAATCATTAACCAGTCACCACACGTTAAAGAATCATTCTTCCCCTGCCCAAAGACCTAAAGATTTGTCTTTTTCCAATATGTCTGTTTAAATTAGCTTTTAATGTGCTAGAAAAATACCCAAAAAATCAGTGATTTCAAAGTGTAAGAATTTACTATTACTTGCAAGTCTGCATGTCACTGAGACTACTTTCTGGTCATGGATGAACTCAATCAGGCATCCAAAGTCAACCCCAGGATGGGTAGAAGATTCTTAGATTTTGACTAAGCCTTCTCATGTATTTGGAGTCAGGCGATCCTACAGCAGCCTAGGCTGGCCTAGGTTGGAAACATTCAGCTCTTTTCTAGCTGTCACTTAGATATACATGTCCCTTGTATCATTCTACTACTCTAATTTTCATGGCAATTACAGAAAAGCAGAAGAGGAAGTCCTGCCATGTAAGAACCTCAGCAGACAGTGCTGTCCTGCACTGATGAACCTCCTGTTGGCCAAAGCAAGACACGTCCTGCCTGAGCCAAGAGACGAGATGGAAGGGCACTGCTAAGCTGTGATGCAAAGTGTACTGCGGTTCCCATGAGGTCATTAATAGAAGCAGTAATAACATCAGTGTGTTCAGTAATAAAAGTTCTAGGAAGTAGTCCAATATAAAGTAGACAATATTCAACTTGTAGAAATACTTTTTTAAAACTTATCTCTGGGGGCTGGTGAGATAGCTCAGCACTGTAAGCTCCTGCCTGGCAAGCGCAAGATCCTGAGTTCGACTCCCGGAACCCACATAGGAAAGACGGGCCAGTGATATCACTCAGCGGCATGGGTACCTGCTGGCAAGCGCAAGGTCCTGAGTTCGACCCCCGGTACCCACAAAAAAAAAAAAAACTTATCTCTGAGGAATTTATAAAGCAGATTCTATTGTGAATGCAGTCTCTTTTTTCATTCTAGTTTTTCATTTATTTTGTAACTTTTCACTTATTTTGTTTTCAAACAAGTAATTTTTGACTTGGCTATTCCCAGCCTTCCATCTATGTAGTTATGTAGCTGAAAGTAAGAATACTGATTCTCATCTTTTCTACTACTTTTTATTTTGTGTTTAATTCAATGTGTATACATTCCCCCAAAAAACTTTCTTGTTCTAGAATTTAATATACATGTTCCTAATTTTCAACATTAAATATAAAACTGCTATTAATTCAAGATAACTATTTCATATAATGTGTGAAATTTCTCAATCTATTTAATTAATGTTTTGCTAATCCAGAATGCAGTTACCTTTAATAAGAATTTAAATTTATGGAGATGATTGAAATATTTTCTTCTTGAGATATGAGGGCAATTAACTGTGTTAGTAAGTTTCCACAGTGATTGGCCCAGGTGAATTGTGGGTTATTCAGATAAGCTCAGGTCTTGTTATTACTACACAAATAGGTGTAAAATGAGACATGATCTCTCTCTCTCCCCCTTCTCTCTCAATCATGATCGAAGCTGACATGTATGACTTATATATGTGGAGCTTCAGTAGCCTATGTTTTCTACCATATTAAGTAAATATGCCAAAGAATGGAGTAATTGCCAAAGAAAGCAGAGAAGAATAAGAAGCAATGCTTCAAGACAACATTTAAGTATCTGAAACAAGCAGAGTTAGATACTATATATATTATTATTTTAAAAATTCATAAATGGTATTGAAATAGTTTTTTAACGCCTAACTAGATTGACTAGTATTTAATACATTTGCCTATGTTCATAGATGGAATATATTTGAAGAAAACTGTAGAAATTTTGATGTCAGGTTAAATTCAGAAGATTTCTATTTCCCCAAAAAACTAGTATAAAAATGATCTGTTCCTTTAAAGGTTGATGGATCTTACCTGTAGAATCTTCTTGGCTTTGTTTTAATTATGAGAAGCCCAATCTAAGCTGGATTAACAATTGATACATACATGCATGCATACATACATACATACATACATACATACACACATTTGTATTGGTTTGGAGAAGTAAGTCGCAGTGTTATATACTAACTTCAAGTTCCCTGGCTTCAGGTGCTGAAATGTTGTCTTGAAGCCCTAAACAATTATTTCGTATTTTGCTCTACCTTTTTTAAATTTAATTTCTGCTTTGGCAGACTTACTCTATGTGGTAGAAAAAGGGTTAATAGAAAGTCCAAGCTTCAACCTTATGGCTCACAACTCATTCCTTATCCACATTTTAGTAATAACAATGCTGAGCTTGTTTGAATGGCACACCAACCACCTGGGTCAATCACTGTAGAAAAAGGGGTGGGGAAATATGATGAATCATACCCAAATCACAAACTTACCCAGGATCTTAAGCACGTTATGAATGTTTCTTAGTTTAGTAAGTGATCTTATACATTGTCCACAATGAAAATGTTAGAATCTCAAATTTTTGCATCTGTATTTTACATATTCCTTTTTGTCTCCTAGACCATTGAATATCTGTAAGGGAAAAAATAAACATATGTAATTAGGGAAGAACAAACTACTATAATGAAACTAATAAGAAAAATTTAAAAATTAGAATATAATAAAGAAGGTATAATCAAACACTGTTAATCTAAGAATTATTAATGATCTCATTACTCAGCTAAGTCTATTAAATCCTATATCTGTAATGAATGCATTATGTAAGGTAATATTGGATTTCATGTTATCCTCAAGAATAATTAAGGCCGGTGAGATGGCTCAGCGGCGTAAGCGCCTGCCTGGCAAGCGTGAGGTCCTGAGTTCAACTCCTGGAACCCACATACAAAAAAAGGGCCGGTGATATCCCTCAGTGGCACGGGCGCCTGCTGGCATGCGAGGTCCTGAGTTCGACCCCCGGTACCCACAAAAAAAAAAAAAGAATAATTAGAATACTAAAAAATTTACTTCATTATATCTGTCCCATGAAAACTCATATGAATGATTATGTTTTCAATAAAGCAACAGATTTAGAATACAAATTTCTAATTTTCTAAACTTCAATCACCTTTTAAACCGAGAAATAATAGAAAAAAGAAAACTTGACAGTGTTACTATTTTCTTATGTGAAATGCACATGAATAGTTGAATAGTGCACACATAAACACACTGCTATAGCTCGGATATGGTTTTAGTATGTCCTTCAAGGTTTCATGTGTTGTGTTGAAATGTAATACAATTTGTGAAGAAATAAAAGGGTAACAACTTACTCTGACTAGAGTGTTTAAGGGTGGAACATTTGAGAAATGATTAAGATTAAATAAGGTCCTTAGGGCAGAGCCCCCATGGTTGAATTTCAGTGGATTTGTAAGAGAGAGATCAGGAGAGATACCCATATGCATACACATTCTCTGTCCCTTGCCACACGATGCCAAGAATAAGGCTATCACCAGGAATCAGCCCTAGACCTTGGACCACAACTGTGATCTAAATAAATCTCTTACTTTCACAACTTACCTAGTTTGTTGCATTGTATTATTTGCAGTGGAAAACGTGCTAACACTGCAGGTTAGGGTGGAGCATCACATGGATTGGCTTTGTGATCTTCCCGGGGAGACTGGTGGAGCACACACTTCTGGGTGTGTCTGGGAGGGTATGGAAGGCATGGCCTTGGAGGTCTGTATATGGTCCCTGTCCCCTTCCTCTCTGGTGCTATTCCCTTTCTCTACTTCATAACCACCATGAACTAAGCAACTTTGCTCCACCTCACTCTTCTGTCATGATGTTTCTGTCTTGGGGCCAGCTGACCACGGACTGAATCCCTTTAAAATGTGAGCCAAATTAAACCTTTCCTGCTTTAAACTGTGGTACAGGATATTGTGTCCAGCAATGGAAAAGCTGACAAATACAAACACATATGCTACATTCAAACCTATGTATTATATGATTTCTATTTTTCTCTATATCTGAGCGACACAATTTTTTTTTTTTTTTTTTTTTGTCTTTTTGAGACAGGGTTTCCTTATGGAGTTCAGGCTGGCCTTGAACTCACTTTGTAGCCCAGGCTGACCTCAAATTCACAGCAATCCTCCTGCCTCAGCTTCCCAAGTGCGGGGATTACAGGCATGTGCCCCCATGCCCAGCCATGACAATGCAATTTAAATATATGTATACCTAAAAATATTTATTATTTTTAATTTGATAACTTGAACCCAAGAAAAATGTGTATACACTTGAGTTGGTACATAATTGCTAATTTCTATTTTCATTTTTATAATTTTTGTACCTTTCAAATTTTACTCAATGAAGATGTATTTTGATAGGATCATAAAAAGTCATAATATTTTTAACTATATATACCCAATCACAAAAAAGTTCTCTTTCTTTATATTCAAGTTTAAAATGTAGAAATGTTAAATCATATTTTGAGCCTAAGAAAATATATAATTACGACAGCACAAAGTGTTTGCTTATATTTAGTTTATAATAAATATAATCTACATTTTCCTATTCTTGATCAGAATTCCTAATAAATATTCGTTTTTGAGTACAGCAATTGTGTTTTAACATAAAGAATGTTGAAAAAACTCCCAAGAGAAACAAACTCTATGGTCACTTAACTGTAATTGGTCAGGGATTTAAAATTCATTGCTAATATTTTTAATTACTTTGGATTTTTTCCACCATTATTCATTAGTTCAAGTCCTTAATATTTGTTATCTCTACTGAAAATGTTTTCTTCTGTTTGTCCTCTTTACTGAATTAACACCTTTTTTGCATTCAAGGTTCAGCTTAGCCATCATAATTCAGACTATCTTGAACTGCTAGCTTAGGTTGCATTCCTGTAGTGAATATAGTAATTACATTCTGTAATTTTTCTTCTCATATGTACGAGTGTTTGTGATTTTATTTGAACAAAAAAGCAAACTCCTGCAACATAGGTAATTCAATATTTTCTTCCACTGTTTTATGACTGGCGCTTAGAATAGTGATAGACACATATAGTAAATAAAATATTAAGTATGTTAAGAAAACCTTTTTAAATGCTAATGCTTCAGTAAATAGCAATGCTGTGAAAAATCTCTGAAAGCAGTTTGAAGTGTTCTTAACACAAAAAATACATATGTGAGGTAATATTTATGTTAATAACCTTGATTTAGTCACTGTACAATGAATGTATATTTCAAAACATCAACCTGTACACTATATGTATAATGTTTTTTATCAATTTAAATAGATATTTGATTGTTTCTAGCCTCCAAGCTGTGAGTTCAATGAGCTGTGAGTACAGTCTTATCACTACTGTATTCTTAGTTCCCCGCCAAGCTTCTGGCAGAAGGCAGGTGTATAGTACACATTTGTTAAACGAAGGCAGAGAAACTTCAGCAAAGGGAATTCCATTCCAAGACATTGATGTTGGAAAACAGCTTCCCAAGCAGACCTCACCAGCACAGTCGTTATAGCAGACAACAGCTACTTTGTAGCCTATACCAGAGATTGGGTCAACCACAGGGAAGAGGAAAAACAGCATTTCAACTTGACTGCAGCTAAAATGCACATACTTTTAGAAGTCTCTGAATGATCATGGTCGGCATATAGTGGCAAATACACTCTCCATGTTTTCTCATTCCAACACAGATAAAGTAATAAGTATCAGTGGGTGCTGATGAGGAACATGTTTCTCCTGGAACTTCCAGAGTCTATTAGTAAATAACATAGTTATATTTGAATATGTTGGGCTTAATATATTTTACATAAAACGTGTTGGGAAATGCGTATAAAAATCCCTGGTAACACTTTTAATAATTACCTGAAGAATTCCATTTAAAAGAGAATTGATTATGTTTAATTTCATGGCATCCTGCTCCTGTTAACAGAAATGACAGAAAACACTATTCCTTGGTTTTAATAACTGAAATGATCTCAAGACTCCATAGCCAGAGACCAGCAAGGCAAAGAGTGGGATCTCATACTGAGTAACCCAAACTGCTGCCAAGTAAATGCTGCCAAACTGGAATTATGTGTCCAACTTTAGTCCAATGTCTATAGCTGAGGGCACAGAATCAAAATGGATAAAAAGTGACAAACATGGGACCTCATGGTGGATGAAAGAGGAAGCCAGCCCCTAGTGAGAAATGAACTAGGTAGCATTGTCTAAATGGACTTATATCAACTCACTACCTATTTATCTCAAACTACAATTCTTTATGAAAGAATAGCAAAAGCAGTTAAGGAGTGTCCTCTGAAATTTGCTTAAAAATCATCAAGAAGCTATATGGATCATGCCAAGCAAATGAGTCATCATACAGCGATGAGGTCAAATATTTACTTGTCCAACTTATTTTATTTTTATTTAGATAAGCTCCATAACCAAACTTTCCTCGTGCTGAAGCACTGAAGATCTATCTGGGAGTATGTTAGCTCTTCATGTACTCTTGCCAAATACCTCATGTACAGTGATTAATATTATTCACATTGAATTTCATGCTTCAAGTTTTAGTATTTTATTCCACTTTACAGTCAAATTATTCCCTTATTCAGAGTTAGTTATTTAAAGGAATAGAAATCAAAATCAGGACTTCTGGGAAGATGGTGGAGTGGTGAAGAGCAGAGAAAGAGCCTCTCCAAGATTTGGTGTCCAGACACTGGAATATAGCAATCTGAGGAAAAGAAGGAGGGAAGTGGGTCCCTGGGACTCAGCAAGGATCTGAAGCAAGAATTGAAGCCCAAAGGGAGAGCAGAGAGAGATTTCAAGGAAAAAGGAGGTGACAAGCGGCTCTTTCTCCCTGAGCCCTGACTCACAACAAGGAAGGGGTGGCTGGTGGCTGGAACCTACAGATGCATGGTGACTACTGGCAAACCCAGAGGTCTCCATGGAGAAATGAATCAGTGGAACAGAGCAGTGGATGCAGCAGACTGCAGTGGCTGGTGAATTTTTTGGGTTCACATGTCCCACAGAACAGGGCAATTGGCCAGTAGCCATCTTGGAGAGGAACCAACTGAGCTCAGAACTCAGAACAGCTGTTGTTCAGCTTCATCTAGCAGCTCCCACTGTCAGGGTTAGGTGGAATTGAGTTCAAACTGGCAGAAGGTCAAGGAACCAAGTTCAAGCTGGCAGGGAGCTGAGTTCAGGCCAGCAGGAAGCATACCAAGTGTTGCAGGCTGAACAAATCAGGTTCCAGCCTCATAGCCAGAAAACAGCCTGAACTTCAGTGGAACTAAAGGTGGATGCTTGCTGGGATTATCTAATACCCCACTGTAAATCTACAGCTGGGTGTGCTGGGATTGATCAACATGAATCTGGACTCTGTCTGCCCACTTTATCTAACACTGACAGCAGAGACATGCCTTGAAGAGGAAATATGTTATTTTCTTATTTTCCTTTTTTTTTTCTTTTCTTGTCTTTGTTTTTTTGTTTTGCTTTTTCTTGATTGTTTGTTCTTATTTTTATATGAGTGTAAACATTGTTTCTAGTTTTGTTGTTGTTTTGTTCTTCTTTTTATTTCTTCCTTATCTCTTTCTCTCCTGTCTTAACCAGTTTCCCAAAGTTTATGTAATCTTCCTTTATCCTTCAGCCTTGCTTCTAATCTCTCCCTCCTCTTCTATGTCTCTATTTTTCACCCTAATCCCTTTTTCTCCCCCAAAGGTAAAATCACCATACTGAGGGCATATTTACTCTATATAATTATCTGGTTCATTTTAGATGTTGTTATAGAACCATAAATCTAGTTCATAGGGTTAAAGGTGGCAAATTAATACCACAGTTTGTCATTTTCTACACTGTCTTTGATGCTACTGTTATTGCTGATTGTACCACTTTAGTCAAGATGACGTAATTGTTCTAATCAGTTATTCTTCCTGATATACCAAGATTGAGATTGTCTCAGGGTCATAAACAATACTATAGGCCAGTGCCAAAGAATCTGGGGCTGGACCAAATAGGCAGAAACTTCTCATCCCCAATAAATTGAAGATGTAGGATTTTCCAACAGACTCAGACCCCAAAAGCAGCTACACCTGGAAGACATCTCTGAGAAATAGTAATTTCCTAAGGGTTCTGAATACTAGCAATAAAGCTTCTTGCCATAAGTAATGTACAAGTATCAAACCAGTAGTTAAACTAAAAAAAAGAAGAAAGAAAGAAAGAAAGAAAGAAAGAAAGAAAGAAAGAAAGAAAGAAAGAAAGAAAGAAAGAAAAAAAGAAAGGAAAAAGAGAAGATACTTAAGCAAGATGTAACCCAGGCTTCCGGCTCAACAGAGGCAAACCCAAGGAGCAATAATGTGGAACAATTTAAAAACCAGCAACCTGGACTCTGACGTGGTAACAGTGAAATTAACAAAGCAGATGAATAAGGCCCTAGAAAAAAATCAAATCAGAAATAATTTTCTCAGGTAATGACAGAGATGGTAACCATAATGAACGACACGGTTAGTAACTCTAGAGCAGACGCAGATAAAAAATAGAGGAACTTAGGAAAATGATGGAAACCATGAACATCCAACATAGGAAAGAAATGGAATCCATGAAAGAGATTCAAACAGGTATCCAGGATACTAAAAATTCCATTGAAAATATACCAGCAGAATGAACAAATGTGAGGACAGAATCTCAGATATAGAAGACAGGATTATTAGCGATCATGAGGATTTCTTAAAAATAGCAAGGGACCATGAAAAATCAACCTCTCAGCAGCTAGGTGATGCAAAGAAGAATAACATAAATGGATTGGAGTCAATGAAAATGCAGGAGACAGCACAAACATAGAAAACCTGTTCACAGAAGTCATGGCAGAAATCTTCCCAAGCAAGGAAAAAGAATTTGACATACAGATAACTGAGGCATACAGAACTGCACTTAGCCATAATTTAAAAAAAAATCTACACCAAGACATATAATAGTCAAGATTCCAGAAATTCAACACAAGAACAAAATATTAAAAGCTGTCAAAGAAAAGAAACAAATGACCTATGAATAAAAGCCCATTAGAACCACAGCAGACTTCTCAACACAAACCCTCAAGTCAAGGAGAGCTTGGAGTAAAGTATTTCAAGCCCTAAAAGAAAACAACCTCCAACCCAGATTGATGAACCCTGAAAAACTGCCATTCAAAATTGATGCATAAATAAGATATTTCCATGACAAAAGAACACCTGAAGAAATCCATGACCACCAAACCACCACCCCAAAATGTTCTGAAGGAAATTTTAGAGATGACAGGGACTACAACTCCATGGAGCCCAAAAGAATGAATCCACCAGCCAAGGTGAGGAATTAAACAGAAGGGAGAAAGATCCAACAATATGCTATGTACAAGAAACACATTTAACTCAAACAGAAATTCACAGACTAAAAGTTAAAGGATGGAAAACAATATCCCATGCAACAGGAAACCAGGAAAAAGCAGGGATAGATATTCTATTTGTAGACAAAGTGGAATTCAAGCCAACACTGATTAAGAGAGAGAAAGAAGATCACTACATACTCCATAATGGAAAAATCCAAGAGGAAGAGATAACAATCACAAATATGTATGCACCAAATACCAGCACACCTGACTATGTAAAACAAATATTAACTGACATGAAAAATCAAATAGGCATTAATACAATTGTAATGAGAGACCTCAATAACCCACTGTCACAAATAGACAGATCAACTAAACAAAAAAATCAACAAAGAAATATCAGAACTGAACTGAATATCTGGCCCTGACAGATTCACTTTTAAATTCTATAAGAAATTTAGAGAAGACTTACTGCTGCTATTTCTAAAACTCTTTAATGAAATTGAAAGGGAAGTAGTCTTCTCAAACTCATTCCTGGATGCAAGCATTACCCTGATACCAAGACCAGAGAAGGACCCAACCCAAAAAGAGGACTATAGACCAATCTCCCTAATGAACATAGATGCAAAAATCCTCAATAAGAGACTGCAAACAGAACGTAGCAAATCATCAAGAAGATTATACACCATGAGCAAGTAGGATTCACCCCAGGAATGCAGGGATGGCTCACCATACACAAATCAATAAATATAATACAGCATATCAACAGAGCCAAAGACAAAAACCACATGATCACCTCAATAGATGCAGAAAAAGCATTTCACAAAGTCTGACACTCATTCATGTTTAAAAAAAAAAAACCTACAGAAAATAAGAATCGATGGTCTTTATCTCAATCTGATAAAAGCCATCTATGACAAACCAACAGCCGACATCATACTAAATGGACAGACACTGAAAGCTTTTACTCTAAAATTGGAAAAAGACAAGGATATCCACTGTCATCACTCTTATTCAACAGAGTTCTGGAAACATTAGCCAGAGCATTAGATAAGAGAAAGAAATAAAAGGAATAAACAAAGGAAAGGAAGAAGTTAAATTATTATTTGCAGATGACATGATACTCTACATAAAAGAGTCCCAAAAGTCCACCAAAAGACTTATAGATTTAATGACCAGATTCAGTTGCATAGCTGGATACAAAGTTAACACTCAAAAATCACTAGCAATCCTGTACACAAATAACAAACTCACTGAGAGAGAAATTAGGGAAACAACACCTTTCCCAATAGCATCCAAAAAAATGAAATACCTAGGAATCAATCTAATCTTCTAATTTAATCTAATCAATCTAATCAATCTAATCTTCTGAAGGAAGTAAAAGACCTTTACATTGAAAACTAAAGTACTCTGAAAAAGGAGATCGAAGAGGGTATCAGAAAATGGAAAGATATCCCTTGCTCTTAGGTAGGAAGAACTAATATAGTGAAAATGGCCATACTTCCAAAATTATTATACAGATTTAATGTGATCCTGATCAAAATACCATTAGCATACCTCAAAAACTACAGAAAACAACCCTAAAATTCATTTGGGACTAACAGAGATGTAGAATAGCAAAACCAATTCTGGGCAACAAAGGCAAGGCAGGGAGCATCACAATCCCTGACTGGAAATTATACTACAAAGTTACTGTGATCAAAACAGCATGGTACTGGCAAAAATAGATCTGAGGATGAATGGAATATATTAGAAGATGCGGAAACAACTCCAAACACACTAAGCCACTTTATCTTTGACAAAGGAGTCAAACACATTCACTGGAAGAAAGATAGCCTCTCTAATAAATGATGCTGGAAAAACTGGCTTTCCACATGATGAAGATTAAAACTAGAGCCATATCTTTCACCATGCACTAAACTAAAATCAAAATGGATCAAAGATATAATTAAAACAGAACCACTAAATCTGCTGGAAGGTAGAATAGGAAGAACTCTTAAAGACATTGGTGTAGGCAAAGACTTCATAAACAGAACCCCGATCACACAGGAAATATCACAAAGAATTAACAACTGGGATCACACTTTATTGAAAAGGTCCTGCACCCCAAAAGAAACAACTAACAGCATGAAGAGACAACCCACACTGTGGGGGAAACATTTTTGCGATCTGTTCCTCAGACAAAGGTCTAATATCAAGAATATATAAAGAACTCAAAGAAAATCAGAACCCCCCAAAATTTAATGACTGAATAAAAAAATAAGTATCTGAACTAAACCGACATTTCTGAGATGAAGAACTAGAAATGGCAATATCACTGGTCATTCAAGAGATGCAAATTAAAATAATGCTGAGATTTCATCTTACTCCAGAAAGAGTAGCTATTATCAAGAAATCAACCAATAACAAATGCTGGTAGTGCTGTGGAGAAAAGGGAACTCTTTTCCACCATTGGTGGGAGTGCAGACTGGTGCAACCAGTGTGGAAATCAGCATGGATTCCTCAAAAAAACTAAAACTCATGGTTCCATTTGACCCAACTACCCCCTTTCTCAGTATCTTCTCAAAAGAATTAAAAGCATCATACCACAGCAATATATGCACACCTATGTTTATAGTGGCACAGTTTGTAATAGCTAAATCTTGGAAACAACCCAAGGGCCCATTAACAAATGAATGGATGAAGAAGATGTGTTTTTTTTTTTAATACAGTGGAGTACTATTCTTCCATAAACAAGGATAAGCTTCCATAAACGAGGATAGACATTCTAGCTAGATGGGTGCACCTTGAGACCATACTCTTAAGTGAAAAAAATCAGTTACACATGTTTAAATTCTGCATTGTTTTTCTCTTGTGAGAAACCAATAGTTTAAATAAGTTTAAAGAAGGACCAAAAATTATGATAGATATTGGGAAATGCTAAGAAAATGTTCAAATGAGAAGGGGAACAAAGGGGAGGGGGAAAGGAAGTAAGGGACAAGAAAAAAAGAGAATAGAAGGAAAAAATGGCAACAAAGCTTCTGTAAATAAGGAGGGGAAGAGGAGTTGAAGGGAGGGGAAGGGAATGGGGAAAAAATAAAGAATCAATATATATCATGTACAGGTATAATTTCCCTACGATGAATATTATCAGTGTGTGTATCTAAAATGTACCAATAAATTTAATTTTAAAAAAATGGAAATCAGAAGCCACAGACATACAAGATCCAGAAATTGAAAAGTGATTGCCTACAATGGCCATACCTCTCATATCACTTTGGAAGAACTCCATGTAGTGGATTAACTAATGGTCAACTTGTAACACTCAGCTGAAATGAATCAGCTTGGTGCTGGGTGTGGACGGCCCACCTGAGGATTGTTGTCAACAGCATAAAAAGAGAACTGGAGGGGAAGATGGTGTGCTGTTGATTCTTCTGTAGAAGCTTGTCACACTGGCTTTCCTGATATGAACTTGGATGTTGTCATCAGAGGAGCTCGGGACCTCGCTGTTGCTGAGGATGGCTGCAGTTCTTTTGCGGGAGCTCTGGTCCTTACTTTGAGTGTCGCTTCCTGGCTCAAGTTCAGATCCCTCAGCCTGCTGGCACAGATCCTTCGTCCCACTGGCACAGACTTTCTAGCTTCCACCACTGACTTTTGGGCCTTCCCAGTGCAGATCCTTGATATAGACTTGCATGAGACATTCTAGTGCTCCAGTTGGACTTGTGGAGGACATTGCTATGGGCTCTAGGTCTTCAGTTGGACTCATGCAGGACATTCCTGTGGGATCCAGGCCCTCAGCTGGATTCTTTGGGTCTCTAGTGTGTGGACAGATCTCCTGCACTCTTTTGCATTTGACTCTTTGGGTGAATATTATAAAAGAATCCTATAAATTATGTGTCCTGTATTAAATTGTTTTCCTTATAAACCCTGACTACAACATTCCACAAGTAACTTTTTTCTTGAAAAAAAGATATCTTTATCTTTTTACAAGATAAAGATATAAATGCATAAACTGTTTTATGGTTGCACACACTTACAGGAGACTTAGGCTGCAAGCAACTTTCTTGTGTTGTATTCTTTAATGTGGCCACACTGAAACAATTTTAGCACAGACAACAGAAAATTGGTCACACCTCTGTATATTTGGGTCACATTTTAGTCATGTAGAATAACAACAAAATAAATTCTGTACTGATAACCCCAAGTCTCACTGAAAACCTGGACTATTGTCACTCACCGCAGCCCAATCAGTTATCCTACAGTGATGTGAATACAAAGACTTTCCTTTGCCATTCTATCACTACTTACAGTTACAAACACATTTCCAAAAACACTGGATTATTTTAACACCATGTTTAAACCTTGAAAATAAGTTTTTTTATAAATGTATTATTTAACACAATACTTTCAATTATCACAAACTCACTGTGCAAAACTTAGCAAATATTATCAACAAAAAATAATCCTCCTATTTTTTAGGAACAACTACTGTTATAATTTTAAGATATGTTCTTCTGTATATTTTCTATTTATAAATCACCCAGTTTCTTTTAGGAAAAAGGAGATTTTGCCCATTTGTAGCCTAATTTCTTGTTTGATAGTGTAGCAGAACCTACATGTTTTTAAATTTAATGGCTAATATTTTACGATATGTAAGCATTATGGATTGAATTGTGCCTCCTACAAAAAGATATGTTGAAGTCCTAAGCCCTACTACTTCAGCAGGTAACCTTATTTGGAAATAAAGTTGTTGCAGATCTCATTAGTTAAGATGAAGTCTTACTAGACCAGTGTGGGCCCATAATCCAATATGGCTAGTGTTTTTTATTAAAAGATGACCATTTGAAGACAGAGACACACAGGAAGAATGGCATGTGACAAAGAAAGGCAGACATTGAAGTATGCAGCCACAAGCCAAGAAATGCCAAAGATTGCTAGCAAACCCTACAAGTCAGGAAGTGGGATTAGTGCTACATCCTACTCACTGCTATGAGACCATGAAACTCAATGCAAGCCACTCATTATGACCATCAGAATGTCTCCTTATTTCAGCGACCAAGAAACTTGCTAGAATACGCTGCCACTGAACTGCAATAGTTGTTCATCACCATGGTGATGGACAAACTTGCTAGGAGATGCCTTGAGTAAACTGTGCAGAGCAACATAGGTGTATTGTATGCTGCTCTGTCCATTTCATACCAATATTCTCAGTGTCCCATGAGAAACAGAGCGGACAGCAAATTCTTTGCTCCTCTCCAGCTCTACCACATACCCCAGTGTCTTCTCAGGAGAGCCAAATGCCAGACCAACTGGTAAATGTAATGAACAGAGTCTGAGTCTGTGTCTTAAGACCAGTAAATTCCTGGCATGAGAAAACTGCTATGCTTCCTTTGTTGTAGAATGAATTCCTTGATCGGAAGCAATGCTGTGCACGATAATGTGCCTGTAGATGAGGGATTTTGTAAGTCTGTCAGTGGTGCTGATTGCAGAAGTACCACAAGGAGGAAGTCAAATTCATACCCAGAGTACATGCCTCATCCAGTGAAGATGACTCTGCCCCATCGTGATAGAAACAGCTCACTGTACCCCATATCTTTAGCTTCCCCCACCCTGCACATTAATGCTGCAATTTGATCGCTGTTACTGGTGCTCGGCAATAAGCAGTAACCATGTCAGTTCTTTGTAAGGCCACGTCGCTGAACTTAGGAAGATCCTTCATCTCTATCATTGTGATCTTTTCTTTCTGGGTTATTGAAAATCAAACATTGAGAGGCTTGGGAACGAGGTAGATTGATATCCACCTAATACCACGCTGTTCATGTGATGATTGAGATTATTTTAAAAGGTAGCTTTCCCCAAAATTCTCTGTAAAATTCAGGATTCCTATTTTACCTCCTCTCTGGAATGCTGTATTCAACAGTACTTTTCATCCATCTCTATGTCTTTTGTCTTTCAAGTGTTTCTATTAGCCATGTGTAGCTCTGTTAGTTACATATGAACAGAGGAGAATTTCAAATACCTATTTTTAGGAAGACTAATCTTATTGTTGACATCCAACTTAAATTAGATTTCTTCATTGTGGAAAAACATAAACATCATGAGACATTTCTCTATATCATTAGCAATTCCTGTGGCTGTAACTGTTAAGTTGGCGTTTCTTTTTAATTGTGTTAGAGCTGTAAAGTCCTGTGGTTTACTCATATATACCACTATTTTCACCTCCATCTTAATTCTACTTTCTCCTAGCTTTTAGGTCTATAATCTGAATTTTCTAGTCACGGATGTTAAAAGATACTCCTCCAAATTTCAAAGCTTGCATCAGCAATGCACTCCTCAGTTAATCAAGCATTTTCTTTATTCTAAAGCTGACCAGGACTGAGAATAAAATGTGCAGTAGTTATAAAACTCTAACTTGAGTATAAATTACGTGAAGATCTTTTTAAAATGAAGAATCTGATGAGGTAGATCTAGGTTGGCATTTGAGATTCTGCATTTCTAACATTTTATAAAGTAGTGGTTATAAGATACCAATCTGTGGGGACATATTTTGAAAACAGAGGAGTAAACACAAAACATAGGTTGTTCTGGACCCAGTTCTTACTGGCTCATGGGAGCCTATTACATTTTCAGAAACTTTTCAAGCTCATTGTTAAACATAGCTATTACTAAAAGTTAAAAAAATATACTTTCTATCAAACATTACAACAAAAGATATAAATATCTAAAACTCATGCACAAGGCCCTGGGTTCGATCCGCAGCACTGCAAAAAATAAATAAATAAATAAATAAATAAATAAATAAATAAATAAATAAACAAAACTCATCATTTCCTAATAAGTTTCCTATATTTTACTTTTGTGTATGCTCTTGAGGTTATTCATGTCTATCGTGTCTGTGTGATGAAAATATATATAATGGTATTGCTTCCCAGTGTACATCTCATCTCCTGATCATCTCCTGTTGGCCTCACATTTTAACACTATCACATTGGGTATTACATTTCAACATACGAATTTTGAGAAATACAAACGTTCAGACCATAGATCCCTAAAGGATAGATTAGGTGAGTTCAATACTCTGTAACTGCACTCAAATCCCAGACTTGAAAGACAGAGAAATAAGTATCACTTTATTTCTTCCATATCTGCAAAGAGCAACACCCTTAGGATTGAAACACTTAATAACCAGAGCAAAAGCAGAGATTTAGAGAGCAAATAAAATATATAGGAATGAACCTTAATTCAACCTGGTTGTTATGTGTAGTTCAGAACTCAACACAAATACCTTGAGTATCATAGTGTTTCTGCACTTACATCTTAAAGAACATATTTATATTTGTTATTTGTGACAATGTCTTTGTTATACTACAATAATCAAACAGTTCTTGAAATATTTCTCGGAAATATTGATGCATTTGCTATACAGAGACAATGGTTTTTAGTTTAAAGCTTTGTATTAAAATGAAAATTTTTTTGAATACATGGATTAGAATGAATGTACATTTTAGGAATCCATATTACTACTCAGAAAGCTTTGGAACAAAATGACAGTACCCTCTGGAATTAGACTTTCCACACTTGTTGGCTTTATTTACAATTTAAGTGGTGCATATACTCATATATTTAAATTTTCAAGTAGTTGCCAAGTTTTCAATTTGTCTTACACATATTTTTTAGTGTTGATATATGGTAGTAATGTTTGGATGAAAACTGATATCATATAATAAGTTTAAAATAAATAAAATTTGTTCTTTAATCTGTAAATAATTCATCCATTGAAACTCAGTTCAATTTTTCTTCCCACTCCATTAATCTCCATTGACCACAAAGTTCGAAATGCTCTCTCCCACCTCATTTCTGAATTCCTATAGTATTTCCTACTTGGAAAGAAAATCAACCAGAGCATAATTCACATAAGACTTCATTAGAAAATGCCTGGCATGAGAAGGTTCTGAAGGAGGGAAGGAGCCTCTTAAATTGGGGAAAGGTATAGGATGTGCTATGGGACTTTGAGATAGGTCAAATTTTCCATTCTGGAAATGAGACAAAGAGAGATTTTAAAGGGCATTAGCAGCCTGAATTTTATCAAGGGTGAAGAGGAAGATAGGGTTTATGTCCTGTGTAGGAGTGGGTGGAATTGCTGCCAGAGACAAGTGCACATGGGGCCACAGCGGAGAATACTCGGGTCTCAAGTGCTTGGTTTCTTTCACATATAACTGTTATTCACTTGACATTTTTTAATGTACCCTAACTCAGGTGACCATAAAAATTATCTTAGATACTTGGAGGAGTGAAAAGAAAGGCTACTAATAATTACCCTGGGAAAACAAGCACACATGACATGGTCATCATACATTTAACTATCTTAGCTTTTATTTCTATTTCCTCTGCCCAATTAAACCTTAAGCCTCCATGAATCACAACAAAGTACCAAAATGGTCTTTTAAAAAAATTGCTTTATTTATTGCTTTATTTAATTGCTTTATTTATTGCTTAAAAAAATTGCTGTAAAACAATAAATAAGCTGAAGTAGAATAATAAATATAAGAGTCTTCATATAGAAGATTCTTTACTTCTAGCTGCAAAGTCCTTTCAGGTAATTTTAATTCAGTTCATATTTACCACACTCTTCCTGAGGCATACCTGTTACACATGGTTCTATCCTCTAACATGACTATAATGCTATCTAACTAGTTTTGTGATGCACAATGTTCGGTTAATTTTCTCTCTTTCTCCAAGTGGAGAAAAAATTAGTATCACTCCTCTGTGTAAAGGAGAACTTCAATATATAGGAAAGTAAGTGAAGCGCTGACCAGACATTTTAATTAATGGGAATATTACAAATTTGCTCCAAGTCCAGAATTAATTACAAAGGTATATATAGAAAGAGATTTTTCTATAAGTTACTTAGAACCACATCATGGCTAGGAAACTTAAGATAAAATAAGATTAGACCAAGTGATATGAACACATGAATATTGACATTGGTGGAGTAAAAGGACAAAATATTAAAATGCCCACATTCAAAGTGCTTCATATCATCGACTGTTATGAATTAGATCTAAAGTGTCCCCCAAAGTCTCATGTGTTTGGAAAGCAACTGTAAGGTAGTGGTGCTACATCCATCAGTGGACTGATCCATCCATGAACTTAGCAGCTGAATGTGCCATTAGGAGGAGGGGCCTGGTGGTAGATTGCCACTGAGGAACGTGACCCGGAAGGGCATGCTCTTGTCCCAAAGTCCTCCCTTGTCTCAGCTTCCTGGCTGCCATGGTTGAACAGTTTTCCACCAGGCCCTTCCTCTACACCATTTCTTCTTGGAGACAACCAACCAGGGGACTGAAACCATGGTCCAAAATAAACTTCTCCTTTAAGTTGTGTGTGTCAGGTATTTCCCAGTGATGGGAAAGTGCTTAATACACTGACTGATTTTATAAACCATTAATTCTTTCTAAAACTTCTCACCCACAAACTAGAACAAATTTATTCATTTAAGCAAATCTTTGATAAGCACCATCAATTTGTGAAAAAGATCTTACTAGTTATTTTGTATTTCAAATATTAATTAAATAGAATACCTACAGGTGAGGGACTTATAGTCCAATGTACAGGGGTAAAATATGTTAACAAATAAATACATTTTTTAAGAATATATTTTTGTCGTATCAGAGAAATGCATAAAGGGTACAGTGGTTGAGCCAAAAAAAATGGATAGACATTTCTACCTGAGGAATCAGAAAAAACTTTGACTTAAAATTTTTTTCAAGTTATTCAAGCTAAGGAAAAAAGTCTCAAATGATTTTCTTTCAGTACTAGATAAATATTTTTAAATTACATTTTATTATCAAATTGATTTATTAAATTTTGAAATATATAAAACAATAAAAATTTTAAAACATTCATAATTTACCATCCCAAAATATCCCCTGCTATATTTACCTTTCTTTTATTCTACCCTTTTCTCTTCAAAATATACCTTAATAGAATTTGAATAACAAAAATGTATTAACCTGGTCTTTTTCATTTACTAGAAACCATGGAGATTGTCCATCCCATTACATACATTTCAGAAACATAACTTTTATGGCTACAAAGTATTCTACTTCAAGATTTGTCTTTATTAAAATACAGCAGAAAAGGAAAACCTTGTTTAGTTTTGCTGGCATAAATGAATCTCTGACAAATTCTCTTTAACACACTCTTGTGTGAATAAATGCTTTATCCCAATAAAATAAATTCCTAGACATGAAATTACTGAATGAAAAGAAATGAATATTTTAAGGCTTTTGATACAAATTACCAATTTGCCTTTGAGTAAGGTTTGTTATTTATATCCCTAACAATATATTAAAATTTTCAATTACATGCAAACTCAAAGATGCCATTGTTATTTTAAAACAAAATGACAGAAAAACCTAGCCTTGTCAATTTCATACTTCAAAAGCATTTTTATTTAATATTGCATTTTCTTGTCCTCTAACTCTGTTAAACTTCTTCACACTTGTTCGCTCCTTCCATTTCTTGTTTTTCCTTTGTCTCATTCTGTGATGTACACATTTGTCTCTTGAACTGTTCAATTACTTTTATTGTTTTTGAGAATTTTTAACTATTAAAAACTTGAAGTGTTTAGCCCACTGTCATAAGCATTGCATTTCCCAGATTTTCCAGTGCTTTTTAGTTTTATTATTCATTTAATGTATCTATTTTAGGTTGAATTTTTTAACATTAAAGATCACTATGTTTTTCCCTTTACAGTTTTTGTCTCTGTGACAAGTTTAGTGAAGTCCTGCCTTCTGCAAGATTACAGAATAGTTGATGTCTTAGTTACTTTTCTCTTGTTGCTGAGACAAAATACCCAATGCCCAAAGTTAAAGGAGGAAAGATTTATTTAGCTCATAGTTCGTGAAGTTTCAGTCCATATGCAGCTGGCTCCAAGGCAGGGTGGCATGGTTGAGGGGCAACCGCTCATGGCAGTAGAAAATACTGAAAACAAGAACAAAAGAGGGCAAAAGGGAGGGAGCAAGCCTGATTTCTCCCCTTATATTGTATGCAGGCTACCAGCCCTAAGGCAGGTGTAGCAGGCACACCCCCAATCTCAGCACTAGACAATGAATCAATCACAAACTCCAGATTCAGCTGCCTCCAAAAAGCCTGCCCCCCATGACCACATGCAGCTTTGGGGGGTCATCCATACACAAACCATAGTAGTTGATTAAAAGTTTTTTGTTTTTTGTTTTTTTTTCTTCATGTGGGTACCGGGAACTGAACTCAGGACCTCGCACTTGCCAGGCAGGCGCTTATGCCACTGAGCTATCTCACTGGCCCTAAAAGTGTATTTTACTACTTGGTACACTTTTATTTTTTACAGTAAAGTCTTTACTGTACTTGTTCCACTTAATAATTCCCAACCATTAAATATGTTTTACCTGAAATTCTAAATATGGAATATTAACATTGTGAACCTTTCATTTGTACAATAAAACCTTTCCTATTCTTTGATTTGAAACACTTTCATGAAGTTTTTAATGAGACTCTTTTAATAAACAAAATTTTTGCTTTTATATTACCGAAAAGTTCCATCTTTAAATTAAAATGGCCTTATTTTCATAAAGCTTTTAGTATTTTTCCTTATTTTTTCTGATTTTGAAAATTGCCAATAAATATTAAAATGCATGTCTTTTTCATACCGTTTCTTGTAATGACTGATTCCTCTCAACCAGTGCATAAAGGTCTTTTTTCTTAGCCTAATTTTAATTAATGTTTGGTCCGGCTTCTGTTTTCTTGTTTTATGTGTTGCTGTTTCTTTTGTTTCTTTACTATATGGACTTTTTAAAAAGTTTTATTTTACTTATATAAACTGCAGTGTTTTAGAAGATATGTGCGCTGTTCTACTAACGCTAATCTTTCAGTTTTTTGGATTTTTCTCGTACATATACTGGTTTTTGTTAATATAATCTGAGAAATTATACTGCAATTGCTGTTCTATGATTTTTTTTTTTTTCTTGTGGGTACCGGGGGTCGAACTCAGGACCTCGCACGCCAGCAGGCGCCCATGCCACTGAGCGATATCACCGGCCCTTTTTGCGTGTGTGGGTTCCGGGAGTGGAACTCAGGATCTCGCGCTTGCCGCGCAGGCGCTTATGCTGCTGAGCCATCTCACCGGCCCTGTTCTATGATTTTTAATATTATGTTTTAAATATTTTCATTTTCATTTTTGCATTAAAATATTTGACTTTGTCCTTTTCAATATTCGTCATCATTCTACCGAATCATGATACTATAATTTATTTATTTTTATCCTTTCATCTCTTCAGCCTGAAACAGGCGAGGGAGTAGGTGACAGGACTTCGAAGTAGCTCCCTGAATGAGAACAAGCATGCAGGTGCAGCTACTGGGGGAAGTAAATCCGGATGTCAGTTAAGGGAACAATCCACTGTAGTCCTTGAGATAAGAAGGAGGGATGGGCAGGCAAACGGACTGAGATTTGCGCAAGCAAAGAACACTCCAGATCTAACCAAAAATCAACCCTTCTGCCAGAGAGGAAAGGTAACACATTTCTAAGCACATTTTGGGCTGTGTGGAAACTCATACCTGTGCAGTAAGTAAAACTCCACCCCTTTCATGCTCTTTTTGGGGAAAAAAATCATGAATAATTAATGACATTCGTTTTGGACCCTATAAAATGGTACATATTCTTTGTTAGGTGCTTCTTCATCTATGGAGGAGCCAGCTTTCTGTCTATGATGTGACAACTTCTTTGCCTCTTTTCTAGGGCTGCCAATTGGACAGTCAATTTTGTTTCTTTTCTTACAATGAAGTTTCCAGTTAAAGCATTTGCTTGTAGACTATCCGGTTGCCTCAGTTTTAATTTCTATTATCACTGAAGGAAGGACACATGCTAGCCAAGGCAAGCCTGTCTTTAGCCTCTGATTTCATTTTGTTTCATTTCATTTGTCAATCTGTTATTTTTTTTAATCATATAGGTAGCATTTTATGAAGCATTTCTATATTTTAATGTATTTTATTTCCTTCAATAGTCAAAATCAAATTTGCAAATTATATTATTACATCACATTAAAATTTTACTAAATATGATACATAACTTTTGCACTTAGGATCATCTAGATGATCTTTATTTGTTCCTGGAATGGGATTCTCAGTTGATTTTTTTAAACTTGGTTTTCATTCTGTAGAGTCAGAATATTTCACAGTGTGAAAATGTTTTCATTGTTGAGTCTTTCAATTTGCACATGCAAAGTAGTTTTAATTAGCTATGGCTTTGCTTAGTATTTCTCTTCTATTAGCTTTTCATACTTTTTTATTCAGCAATACTATCAGTTCTTTCATCTCCTAATTTCTGTCATTTGCCGCTGCATTCTCAAAGAATTTCTGTTTTTAATCCTCCAAATTACTAAACCCATTCTCTACTTTTAAATTCTTATCTTTATCCAACCCAGGGTAGATTATTACTCCTCTATTTAATTTTACTTTCATATGATTTGCAATCTTCTTGGTCTCAGTTTTTTCTGTTTTCTTTGTCTCACATACTATGACATTGTAGCTTCCCTCTAGGATTTTTGGATCCTTTATTATTGGCATGATGTTTTCTTATACTCTGTGAACCTTTTTTAATCTCTTCAGGGTATTTTATTAAATGGTTTAGTGGTAATTTTCAAATTTATCTTCTTCCTTTATGTCTTCATGATGATGTTGCTTCCTGTGAACCTGCATTGTTTTTCTGTTAGATGTTATTTCTCTTCTCTTTCTCAAATGAAGTAGAAAATATAGAGATGAGGTATGTTCTCCAGCACATCTATGATTGCTCATGGTGCTGCTTGTTTTATGACAGCGATGTTTCAAATGCATTCTCGGGCCGGTGAGATGGCTCAGCGGCATAAGCACCTGCCTGGCAAGCGCAAGGTCCTGAGTTCGACTCCTGGAACCCACATACGAAAAAAGGGCTGGTGATATCGCTCAGTGGCACAGGCCCCTGCTGGCACGTGAGGTCCTGAGTTCGAACCCTGGTACCTACAAAAAAAAAAAATCAAAAGCATTCTCAGGTTTTGGCTGGAAAGTAGATTACTGCACAGAAATACAAGGCCCATATTCAGTCTCCAATGGTAAATTTATCTGGTGCAATGTTGCATCACTGGTTCTTTTCTTCCACATATAGTTTAGTTTCTCTAAGTTGCAAAACATCACACTCAGAAGCCATTGTTACCAAGGTTCATCCACAGTCCTTTCATATTTTCTCAGATATTAGCAAGAATTGAGAAGCACGCCGTCTAAAGCTGTCAAAAAGAGGGTATTCAAACCTCAACTATAAACCCCAAACTCTTGCCACTAGTGAAGTTCTTTCTTAATACTTAACTCCTGACACTTCTAGTTGCAAATCATACTGTATTTTTCCAGTCCATTGTTATGGGCTGAACTGTGACTTCCCAAAACTCATGTATTAAAGTTCAAAACTTTAGTACCACAAAATGCAACTATATTTGGAGATTGGGTTTTTATAGAGGTCATTAATTTAAAATGAAGTTATTACCATGCCTCTTAATTAATACGACTAGAGTCCCTCTAAGGACAGGAAGTTTG
This sequence comes from Erethizon dorsatum, assembly GCA_028451465.1. NCBI lineage: Eukaryota > Metazoa > Chordata > Mammalia > Rodentia > Erethizontidae > Erethizon > Erethizon dorsatum. The sequence continues at coordinate 133,627,584 of CM051823.1, read as the reverse complement.
GACGGATAGGTATAGATGGAAGACCACGAGAAAACACAGAGAGAAGGTGGCCATATACAAGCCCAAGGGGAAGAACGCAGAAGAAACACTGCCAACATTTTGATCTTGGACTTGCAGCTTCTAGACTGTGAGAAAAAATCTGTGGTTGTTAAAATCACCCCCCTCTGTGGTACTCTGATACAACAGCCTTAGAAAGCTAGTAATCTTTTTACTCACCTATATTGATAGTTGTGTCCCCCACATTTATCTTCCTTCAAGCCCCTTTCCTCTCTCCCACCCTGATCTTGGCTGATAACTCCCTCTTTATTTCACTGTAGAAGCAATCAGAAAAGAAGATCCATAGACTACTGTTTCTGTGGACTTATATGGTCACGTGTGGAACAAAGGTAGAACCAAAATAATATCTGAAGATTCTCCCCTGACTATTCCCTTTGCTGAAGTACTCTTCCTTGAGATAGATGCTGCCCCTCCTTCAGGTAACTGTTCTAATACCATGTTCTCTATGAGTTCAAGTTTGGCCGTGTTATTTAAAAACTCAGGGGGGCTGGGGAGATAGCTCAGTGGCATAAGCACCTGCCTGGCAAGCACGAGGTCCTGAGTTCAACTCCCGGAACCCACATACGAAAAAAGGGCTGGTGATATTGCTCAGCGGCACAGGCGCCTACTGGCGCGCGAAGTCCTGAGGTCGACCCCCGGTACCCACAAAAAAATAAAATAAAATAAAATAAAAACTCAGTACACTTCCCAACCCCAAATTCATCCTTATCCTGATCAACATTTCTACAACAACTTTCAAAATTCTGTGTCATTTGTTAATGTACTGTTTGTTATATATTGTGTGGACCAACTACACAGAAATAGATGCTTATCTGTTCATTGATATAACTCATGCACTTCAAACTGTGTGTGGCACACAAGAAATTCTGAATAAGTATTTATTATGTAAAGTAATAAATTGACTGTCTTTGAGCAATAACAACTTTCTTCAACCCAGCCTCCCTGTGTTGTTGGTGGTGTTGTTATAACACGACAAAAAAAAAAAAAAAAAAGATTTTACTTGGTGGCATGTAAAGTGTAACAGAAACTCCAGTGTTCTTGACACACCAATTGATTATCAATGTCTTGAACAATAAATGACTGATCTGCTATTCATACTGGTACCACCTTCCTTCCTAAGCATAAGCGCCTTCTCTGTCACAGTATGTCTGGGGCAGAATAGAAACTTCAAGGGGCCAGTGAGATAGCTCAGCGGCATAAGCACCTGCCTGGCAAGCATGAGGTCCTGAGTTCAACTCCCGGCACCCACATAAAAAAAAAAAAGAATAGAAACTTCAAATTCTTATTCTTAATGAGACTTATGTTTTACTGGCTTTTGGCACAAAGCTGTCCTACCGCAGCTTCCACTGCACCTGCCAGCCTCATTGCCACGTACATCCCTGATCTTTCTTCCTTGTAAATGTTCAGTCTTTTCTGCTATGAGGCAATATTACACAGAGGTCAAGGCTATTGGATTTGGAGCCAAGTAGCCTGAATCTGAGTCTGCCCTTTCCCAATAAACTTGACTTGTCTTATGTGTACCTTCCTTAGTTGTAAAATGGATCTAATGAATGAGTATCATATAAAGCTCATGAGAATTAAAATAAATAATGCACATAAACTGTTTAATAGCATATTTCCAAATGGTAACCACTCTACAAAAGTTAATCGTTGTTATTGCTAATTAGCTCTGGTATCAATCTTATTGCAAAGGTGAATTGTTTCTTAGAGATTCCTGGAAAAAAAGAAGCATTTTTTTATCCTGTTCCCTTTAAATTGGCATCAGCCAATGTAGAACTTTACTTTTTTATATTTTCTTGGAAATCGCTATTTGGGCTATTAAATGCAAACATTTTTTGTAGGTAAACTAATTTTGACCTACCCCTGGGCTACACTGAACCTAACTTTCTCTTCATGCTTAGGAGCTCCCAGTGTAACTCATGTCTGTGAATGCCAGGCTTACTGTGTTGTCCAATAGAAAAGTGTCTGGCTACTTGGCACCTCAGCCTCTGCAGGAGAAGGTGTTCCTGTCCCGTAGGCTGTCAAACTTGTAGGACCCAAACTATTTTCATGAACCTGAATTTAACCTTGGTTCATTATATTTTAATCATCTCACCTCTAATTTCTCTGCTTTTGAGCTAGTGGAGATTCATATAAAAAATCCCTGATCTTACAAATTCTCTCCCACTTAGACACAAACTAAGACTATATATGGGAATAATATCAAGTCATGAGAACTAGTTTCCTCAATATATCTCAATGTATGATATCTTCATTTGAGAAAATTTTACAGATTCCCTATTATGTGTCACTCCCAAATAAAAAGATCATGATTCCTACTCCAGAAATTTGTAATAGAGAAAACATCTTAATAAACTAACCCTAAACATTGGCAAAGCAGTGAATATGATAACCTGAAATATAATACAACAGGTTATAAATTTTACTGTGTCAAAATAAAGGTTCTTTGTCATTATAGTCTAATAATGCTTCATTGTTTTAGTAAGAATTTCAGAGAGATCTTTGAAATGACTTCTATATAATCAAAGAAATATGTGAAAAAATAAATCCATAACTTTACTTCAGAATTTCTGAGAAGAAATCCATGTACATTGTTGACATTTGACAAATCTATTTTTAATGAATCTATATCTATTCTTTAATTAACAAGAGAGAAACTTTATGAGCAAGGGCTCAATTTGAAGCCTCAATAAGAGGTCTATTTTGATATGGCCTCACAATTTATTAGAAGAATTTCACATTTTAACATAGATTTGTGGAGTGTTTGATCCAGAAACAATCCAATATGTTTGAGTCTCCAATACCTTTGGCTTTTTGCCCAGTTTCAATCAAAGTGCATTTTTATTATCAAGTAGTTCCTTTCTGTCCCTTTGATGTGGCTTTAGCTTGTTAAATACATGCTCAGTTCATTCCTTTCCATCAAACTTTCTCTCAGTTTGATTCCTCAAAGTAGTTGGTATTTTTAGACCTTACTTTAATTCTTCCACTTGCCTTGTCAAATCTCATAATTGAAGCAGAAAGGTAAAGATCAGGTAAAGATCAGGATGGAGAAAAGAACTATAAGTGCGGATCAATATTGGACAAATTGATTCTAGAATCTAACCAGAGTAAACCATGTGTCACATATACTTTCTCAGCTGGAAATGAAGTATAAGTGTTTATCAAAACCCCTTAGTGTCATTAAGGCTTCAGAAAATTGCCCGTAGCTTCTCTTTGCAAACTTTTGGGAGCCTACACAATTTGTACCTGAATGCTGCTGAGAATAATATGTTGTAGAGGTCATTTCAAATTGATAGCTAAGACTGTTCACAGTAAACATGTTTATTAATGTCAATATTTTATTTTGAGCAACTAAGAATAAATTGCTCAGCTATCATTAACATACAAAAACACATCTGTCATACATATTTATTGACCTCCCTGAGGTCCTCTGACTGTATCTACATTTCAGGAAAGACCTCTTGCCTGTTTAGTTGTTGAGACCACATTGGTCTTAATCATTATGAACAGAAAGAAAAGAAACCAAGTCTCAATTTTCCACACTAGAGCCTCAGAATTTTCATAGTAAGGATCTTAAGAATCACTCAGTAAGTATTTGTGGAATCAATAAATGGATGATTGAATAAATATGAATCAATAAACAAATAAATCAACTCTCAAGGAAAGATTTTCAGTTCTTGGCTCAAATCACCCCATGGCATAGAAACATGAAATCCACATCAGATTGTATAATAATGCTACATTCCTAAATTGCCAGTTTACTTTGCATTTAAGAGTCCTTCTCTAATTTCCATTTGTTAGAAATCTTCCACCAAATGCTTATTCTAATAATTTTACTGTTAAAGTCTGACTCCTTCATCCCCACCATGTAAAATAAATTGGGAGGACTGGCTTTATGTCTAATTCATGGATATGTATCTCCTTTCTGGAACATATTGAAATCTCCAAATCGGCCATCTAGAAAATAGAAGAAACTGGCTCTTAAAGATTTCTAATGAAGATTTTCTTTGAAATTTTTCTCAATTATTCTTTTCCTTTCCTCATAGACAAAAACTGTCAAGCAAACAAAAAACTCAGTTTTGCATCGTGTGAATTAGAGTTTACTATAGGATCTAAACATCTCTCTCACTCTGATCTTCCAGGAAACTTTCAAAGATTCACTTGACAGTGAAAACTAATGCCTCAATTATATCAGATTAGGATCTAGCTCTATGTCCTTGATGAATAATACTAAAAATGTAAGTAGCTTCATGCATATTTCAAAGCATTATAAATATAGTAACTTAATATTTCCTTCTTTATTTGAAAAAAGTTTGCAAGATCTTTCTAAAGAGGTGTCAAAAAGTCATTGTTAGTTTTGGGATTAGGTCTGAGCAAGTCTCATCAAGAATGCAGATTTAGAACAAGTGTTTATCTTCATCACTTCCAATATCCCCCAACAAAATGATAGTATGTAAATCAGTCACATCAGAGACAGCCTTCCATCCACAGATTAGGTTTTGCAAAAGGTTTCTCAGAGAAAGAAACAAATTGGAAGCTTGTTGCCAGATTAAAAACAGCAGTGCAAAATCTGCAGAGGAAGATGATAGCAAAGGAGAGACTATCAAGGAAGACTCCAGAGAGATTAGAGACTCAGGTTAGCTGGTACAAAGGCATTTAAGAGAGAAAAAGGAATAGGCTATAGAAATACTTCCAGGAGTACTGTCTTAAGCATGAAATTGCCTTCATTCCCACTCCAAAGGTAACCCAGGTTGTACTTGTCAACACCTGAGAGCTCCAGATAAATTTACTGAATCACCATTGCAATGTAAACCATGGTCATCAGAGGAAAACCCTGCTCATTTTGGTTTGTTGGGTCCCAAGTACACAGACCAGCTCCTCCTGTCCTCATTCTCAGTGCAAATTGAGGAACCATTACATAGCCAGGAACCAGGGCAATTCAAGTTTGTAGCATTCATTATTCTCTTAAGGGTATTTCAGGGACTAGCCTCCACTCATACTGCATGCTATAGATATTTTTCTCTACTTATATATTTAAATCACAGTTCAGTTTTAATCAATTAAATATTGTAAGATAATATAATTTGTTCCTCATCACTTAATCCTTATTGTATACATTATATATAACATATCTCAAAATTTCCTTTACACCGAGCTTTGTACAGAGAGACAGAGAGTCATCCAGACAAACAAAAACAGAGACATCAAGATCATAATAATTTTGGGCAGAGCATTTACCAATTAGAGTGCCACAAAATAAAGCATCTTAGTAGTCAACTGAATTAAGTATCTTTCATTAAGTATCTTAGTATTCAATGGAATTATTTTACATTATTCAAAATTTTAAAATATATTTTTGAATAAAATATTCTGCATAACCATTTCTTAAATACATGTATTGATAGTTTCATAGATGACTTAATAACATTGAAAATTATTATTTTAGAGGAAGTATCTCCAAGGATTTACTATGGTAAATGGCAGTTAGGGGTGTTGGAATAAGGATAATCCATGCTGAGTTCCTTCTTGACTATTCACTCTTCAAGAATTTGAGCAAGATTCATAGTCCTTCTGAGCCCCTTCGTTTTAAACATCCAAAAAGGGGATTACTAATAAGAGTTTTTGTTTACAAATAGGGGAGACCAACTCGGGCTAATTTAAACAGAAAAGGAATGCAATCAAAGACCAGTGAATTGCGCAGAGCTTGCAGAGTAGCCACATCATAGGCTCAGAGAAAGTCTACAGAGGTTCAGTCAGAGAAAGGTCAGAAATCAGGAAAGACGAGAGAAAACACAAGAACGTCCTGCTTAGGATGGCGTCACTGCAGCCTGCACACAGGCACCTCAGATGTGGGAGTTTGTTCAGACACACCCTCTGCACCTCTGGATTACTACCTAGGCAGAAATATCTGGTTGACCTTGCTCTCCACCCACCTTGGGAATTCCAGAAAATAAATACAGTAACTAATATTTTTATAGCACATACCATATAACTGGCACTTTTCAGAACCCCCTCAGATTATAATCCTCACAAGGTTATTCACGTTTGTCAAATATAAACTATGATAACCATATATAACCAAATATAACTATGATAACTCATTCCACAGATTAGGAATCTGGATGCAGAGATGGTAAGTAATTTTCCAGTGCTGGTGAGTAAAGTGCTAGAACTCAAACCTGCTCTTTACAATAATTTGTTCATCTTCTATGGCAATTGATACACTGCCTGGCAGGTAGTGTCTGCGCAGTAACTATGTGGTAATGTTAGTGCTTCCTCAAAGCTTTGTGAAACAGAGAGATCAAATATTTTTAATGGCTTGCTATTTGTATTTCAGAAATATAGGCCGGGTTACGAAATTGTGAGTGGCTACAGCATCTGGTTAGTAGAAGATGCATTGGTGTCTGCAGGTAAAAATATCACAGGCAATAGGGAAATACTGACAAAATGAAAAAGAACACTTTAGCATAGTGCTCCCCATCCACTTTATGTCACAGTATTTAGAAAAGGATAGTGCTTATGCAGCAACATACTGAAACCAACCAGGGTTTTCTGATTTTCCAGGATTTCTGGCCTCTTCTACCAAGAGAGGGAATCTGTGCCTTGGGACACCTACAACCCATCTATAACAAATCACGATGAGGAATGAGTAGCAACTCACAGCAATAATAGCAATAATTAATATTTAAGGTTATATTTAATAAAATATCCCATTTCTTTTTTAAAAACATCACAAAAAGATTACTAAGTAAACTCTTCAAACTTTTTCTTTGTTTCAGGTGCATTTTCAGATTCATGCACATAATATTTTAAAATTATGTTATATAATAGGCCTCAAATACTAACATGGAGGTTATGAAAAAGGGAAAAGTTGACTGAGGGCTGATGTCCTGGGACATCGCGCTCTGTCGCCAAATGTCTACATCTGCCTTCTGTGAGACATCTTCACACTTGTGGCTGGACACAGTAGTTCACAGACTGCAGTGTAGGAAATGCAGGTTTACATAAGAGGTATATTAGTCTTGTTGGCCCTTTTTACCTCTACATCCTACTATACTAACCTAGTCATAGCTCCACAGATGTACAATACCACATTCACCCCTCGCCTTTGCACGTGCGTAAAGCCAGAAGGACCTTATTTCTATACTATGAACCATAATCTGAACAAGGAGCATGATAATGGAGGATTTTCAGCAGGCCACATTTTTCTTTGGCCATCTGGGCAACCAAAGCTACCTGGAAAAGCATCACTCATGAGAACTTAACCCCACTGAGACTGGCACAGTCCTCCCCACGTCTCCCGCGTGGATATTTAGGGATCTCTGTGACAGCAGAGATTTTCCCACGACTGAATACAGCAAAGGCCAGGAAAATCAAACCACATAATAAAATCAATTGTAAGAGAATAAACTGCTCTTAGTGAGACTATCATATGCCAAAATCAAATTATTTTACTAACAATGTAAAGGGAGGGGAAAAATTGTTAATGATTCAAAAATAAGTCTCTTCCATTAGTTTGAATATTTTAGTTAAAATATTTATTTAAAATATTTTAGTTAAAGTATTTGGAATATTTAAAATTGACCTCTTTCAAACAACTTCTCCTTATATATAAACCCCTGGGGCAAATAACTGTTTTCTAATCTTGAGTAGTTTTTAACACGAGAGAGGGAAGACAGATCTAAGATATGAAGTCAGCCATTTCCTAAGAGTCCTAAGTCACTTAAACATGCAAATTACAATGCAAGTGTTCTCCTAAGCCAAAAGTGTTGCTTTATTAGAGTTTCAAGTGACTCTGGCACAATTCTGATTAAATTAAAGTGAGATGTTTCTTTCCCAAAGTTAGAAAGAGTCGTTAATAATGCATCAGGAAACACTCTGGGCAGTCCAGGGTTTCAAAGTGAAGTTCCCATTACATGGCACTCTTTGTACCATTTGGGATTTACATTTTCCCAAGTGAACAACTTCATGTTTACCCAAGTATCACAAGCCCAGCTGCTCAGCAAAGCTTGTCCTAGAGACTCTCAGCAGCTGTCACGGGTGACTCCACTGTGGAAGACAAGGTGACAGTCACAGCCATTGTCTGAAAGGCATAGAAGAGGCAAGTTCATCCTCTACCAATATGTTCCAAAACAGACACTTTCAACTAGTATGAGTGAAGATATGAACAAACAACATTAATTTTGTGCATTGCTATCGTCATTCAGAGTTATGCATCTTCTTACATCTTTAATAGGCAATTGCAGGGATCCCACCGTGGTTTCTTTTTAATCATTATTTTAGGAGGAAAAGGTGTGATAATAATGACGCAGAAAATGTCTTCAGTTCTAAACCATTTCTATCAAAATCTCTAAATTTTCCACTACAAGTTTGCCAGCAGAAGTTCTAATCATGTTCCGAACCCCACCTGCTGCAGCCCCAGCCTCTGCTTCCTCCCACACACCTGCTCTGCCATGGACTCCCCCTGCCACTGTGCCTAGGTACCCATCTACATCCCGAGCCAGGCACAAGGTTGCTCCTACCAGGGGTTCTGTCCTGAGGTGGCTGCAAATGCTTCCCTTCACTGTATGCAGGAGTTTGCCATTGTCAAAATATATATTTATCTTTTGAATCTATAGGAACCAAGTGAGCCCACCCAAAGGTTACTTGGATTTATAGGACAAACCATATCACATTTCATGTAAGAAAGTTAGAATACGTGACTATGCTGCAGTAACAGCAACTCTACACACCTCATTAAACATCATTCTAATTTCTTTGGGTGCTATTGTAGATATCTATATCACATAACTGTGCATTAATTTTGTATGCATGCACAAAACACTTCTCTCTGCTCTTCTTACTATAAATACTCTCTCCCATGATGCCTTTTGGCCTCATTTACCACTGATAAGAAACAATTGTAGTTGTCCATGTCCAGCCTACATTAACTCCTATAAGCTGTATCCTCGTCTATTCAATATTTTTTCAATCTCGAAATGTCCAAGCTGACACATTACGTATCATTGGCTGCTTCTCCTTCCCGTGAACAGGATGGAATAACAGAGAGCCATGGGGGCTCTTCAAGCATTTTCTATCATGCTACTACTGACTGAGAAGTATAAAACAGAAACCTGAGAGTCATTCCTTTCTTTCTCCTTCACTGTCCATAACCAATCTATCACCAAGTACAGTGTATTTTGTCAGAAATCTTTCTGGTCTATTCCATCATCTCCATCTGTTTTATATGATAGTCCAAACCATATACAGTATGATTCTGAATAAGATGTTTCCTATCAGTAGAGATTAAAATAGGAGATTCAGTTGGGATATGAAATAAAATGTGCTTCACATTTTTGACATCAGAAAGCATTTGGAGCCCAGATACCTCCTTGGGGTATATTTAAAAACATCAAAACTAGCCTACAGCCATCATCTTATCATCTCCCTCCAGTCTACATAAGCATATGACTAAGAGGAGGAAGAGGAGTCAAGAACAACAGGAGTTATGATTGGAAGAGTTCTATAGTTTTGTCATCCACCAATCACCTTTACAAACACCATTACTACCCCTATACGTCAGGTGAAGTGGGCTCCAGAAAAATCCCTGGTAGTGTTTGCAAGATGGCTTGTCGTTTAGCTTCACATTTTTCTGGTAGACTTGTTTATATGCATCTTGTGACTATTTGAGTAAGAGAAAAAAAAAAAAAACTAGAAAGAGATATTTATTTAGAGATGCATCCCAGAAAGAGTATGGATTCCCACATTTGCTTGAGCACAGCCAAATAAGTGTTCCATGGGTTCAGTTAAATGGCAGTTAAATTAGCTTGAGTCATCTACCCATCACCTTATGCTGGAGGGCTGGCTGCTCAGCAAGGCATACCCAACAGTGAGGAGGTACAGGTCAGACATGAGAGGAGAGAGGAAGAATGGTGAGGCAATTAGACAGCAAGGCAGCCCTGCAGGTGCTGTGGGGAGAACCCGCACATGTATCTTAGGAAGACAGAACTTGGAAGGCTGCCACTAAAGGGTATCTTTAGCCCATTGGAATTCATCAGGAAAACAAGGTCAAGAGAGGATGACATCATCAGCAACTAAGTTTTTCTGCATAGCAAAAAGAAAAGAAGAAAGGCTAACAGTGAAGAGGGAACATATGGAAACACAAGTGGCACTCTGTCATTACTGAAGGTTCTTTAGCCCAAGGCTGAGGCTGAGGCTGAGTGGAAAGCAGGAGAGTCTGAAAGTGAACGTGAGATTCAACATCACGTTGCTCCAAGTTTTCTTTAGCTATTTACTCCAGCCTTTGTTCAGACCCTCCCACTTTTAAAAAGGTCCAACTTCCTAGAATATTTTTCTAACATTTGTAAAGAATGAATAAGATACTATGCTATTAGAATTCAGGGACAATGTTAAATCGGCTCAATCTGTTTTATATTTCACCTGGATACAGACGAACTTTACAAATATGGAACAGCCAACCTGTCCAGCACCATGCAACATAGAAACCTACTCAGATTTCACCAAAACCATTGGTTAATAGAAGATATCATGGCTCAGTAGTACCTTGTGTTTCTGATACTTAAGTAATGTCAAAGTTAAGTGAAGTTATTGTTAGTGTGAAATTTGCTGCTTACCCTTGGGAATACTATGTGAAAAATAACCTAATGTTTTTAAGGTTATTCTTACTGTGATTAAATAATTTCCAAATGGGTGCTCCAGGCTGAAGAGTTTCTTTACCTTCTAGAAAGAACTTCACCATTTTCTCAACCCCAGAATGTCATCTTCAATCTACAACATAGATCATAAATTTAAACATTAAAGTAAAAACCAAACCTTATATGTACACCAGAGGTTCAGCCTGTGTCAAATAGTGACAAGCTTTAAAAAGAAAGGAAAGAAAAAAGCCCACACTCTTTGGAATATAAGTGCTCTAATCTTTTACTAGAAACTGTTTGATTTAAACCTATGATCTGAACACTGTAGGCACCCCAAGTATAACTGAAGACATATTTAAGGAAAGAATTTCTAAAAGACAGTTTTATCCAATCCTCTATGTTACTCAATCCAAAAAGAGTATATGTAATATTTTTTAAGTATTAACCACCATTATGGGAATTACAACTTAGATTTGGCAGTGATAACATTTTTTATATATATTTTGCTGAGGTTATCAGGTTAATAATTAGGATTTAGTTTAAATAAAAATGGCTGATTCCTTCTCAGTTTTTTTCTTGAATTTCCAGGGTAAGTAATAGGCCAGAAACTTACTATCCAAAGTTATTATTCATGATTTTTTTTTTTTTTTGTGGGTACCAGGGATCGACCTCAGGACCTCGCGCGCCAGCAGGCACCCGTGCCGCTGAGCGATATCACCGGCCCATTTTTCGTTATATGGGATCCAGGAGTCAAACTCGGGCCCTCGTGCTTGCCAGGCAGTTGCGTATGCCACTGAGCCATCTCACCGGCCCCTATTCATGATTCTTAAACTTCATGGTTTCATCAGTATTGTTTGTAAAAGGAAAATCACGTTTCTGTGATTATTACTATATAAGATCATTAAACAATGTAGGCAAAAAGATATGATAAAAATGGAACACTTTCTTTCTGTTACTAATAGGCTACCAGTGAAGTCAGGAAATCTACCCAAATAATATGGAGAATATTATGGGACACGTGTGAGGGGCGGAGAAATGGCTGAGCCCACTGCCTTTTGTATACAAATATGGTGTTCATGACTCATTGTCAGGAAGCCATGATCTCTGAGTTTAAATAATGGTGATGAGTTTGTCCTGAGTCATCCACACTCTTGCCCAGATGTTTCAGTGACTAAGCACTTACTTTTCAGCAAGTATATTCAAGCAAAGCAAACAATATAGCATGAGATATTTATAATAATTTATAAATGTTTATGAACATCAGCAAAGTATCAAATTACTGTAATTTCTAGACCATCTTCTACAAATATATTTAGATTTCTCCACAAATGATTGAGTTCATCAAGTATTTCCCATCACTAATGACTAAAGACTTCCCCTCTCCAACTTCTGGCAACTCTTCAGGTATTACAAATTACCAGCAATTTAAAAGTAAAATTATATGTTACCTGTCACGGGGGTCATTTCAGTGCTGTTCCCAAATCATTTAGGGCCACAGAATTTTTTCTCTTCCTTCTACAAGATATGAAGCAGAAAAGTGTTTGCACTTGGCTGCATGCTTAGCAAAAAATATGAACTGTTGTGATAAAGACTTCTGCTCACATTAGGCTGCCCATCTTCCTTTCCAAGGCAACTTGTTCAAAGATTGGGTCATGGTCATGCAGACTTCTTTAGAAGTTAGAATATGCTCTAACCAGCGAGGCCAAGAAATAGTAGATTAATTTGAAAAGGAATTAAAAAACTATAATTCTTATCTGCATAAATCATAAATACTCCTATAAAATTTATATAGTACCAGACAAGAACTAGAATACCAAAAGCAATTCTGGGCAACAAGGGCAAGGCAGGAAGCACCACAATCCTAGACTTCAAGTTATACTACAAAGCTACAGTGATAAATACAATGTGGTATTGGCAAAAAAAATACAGACTTGTGGATGAATGGAACAGAATGGTAGATACAGAAACAACTGCGTGTACACTCAGCTACCTTATCTTTGACAAAGGGGCCAAATCCTTTTGTTGGAAGAAAGATAGCCCCTCTAATAAATGGTGGTGAGAAAGCTGGCTATCCACATGTCAAAAATTGTACCTAGACACATATCTTTCTCACCATGCACTAAATTAAAGTCAAAATGGATCAACGATCTAAACATTAGAACAGAAACAATCTGCTGAAAAACAAAATAGTTAAAACTCTTGAAGACATAGGTGTAATCAAAGACTTTCTGAACAAAACCCAGTTACATGAGAAATAATAGCAAGAATCAACAAATGGGATCACATCAAATTAAAAAGCTTTTGAACAGCAAAGGAAACCACCAACAAAGTGAAGAGACAACCTACAGAATGGGGAAAAAATTGCTAGCTACTCCTCAGACAAAGGTCTAATATGTAATCAATTTTTTTTGTATAAGAAATCGAACTCAGGACCTTGCACTTGCCAGGCAGGCGCTTCGCTGCTGAGCTATATCCTTGGCCCAGGAATAATATCTAGAATATATAAAGAACCCCAAAAAATTAGATCCACCAAATTTAAAGACCCAATCAAAACATGGGCATCTGAAATGAGTAGAAATTTCTCAGATGAAGAAATACAAATAGTCAACAAATACATGAAAAAAGTTCAACATTGCTGGTCATTTGAGAAATGCAAATTAAAACAACACTGAGATTCTATCTCACTGCAGAAAAAATGGCTACCATCAATAAATCAACCAATAACAAATGCTGATGAGGCTGTAGGGAAAAAGGAACTCTTTTTCATTGTTGGTAAGAGGGTATATGGATACAATCACTATGGACATCAGTATGGAAATTCCTCAAAAATTAAAAATAGAAATTTCACTTGGCCTAGCTATCCCCCTTATAGGTATCTTTCCAAAATAGTTAAAACATTATACCACAGTGATGTATGCATGCCCATGTTTCTAGCAGCATAATTCGTAATAGTTAAATCTTGGGAACAGCCTGTATGTCCCTCAGCAGATGAATGGATATAGAAAATGTGGTATTTATACACAATGGAGTACTACTTTTCCATAAAGAAGGGTAAACTTGAGTCATTTTTGGGAAATGGGTGTACCTTGAGACCATAATGTTAAGTGAAGGGACTCAGACACATAAGTTTAAATACCACGTGGTTTCTCTTACATGAAAAATTTAGTATATCACCATAAAGTATGAAATAAATGACAGATAATAGGAAAAAAGAGAGAAAAAAATTATTATAATTTAGCAGGGAAAGTATATCTAAAAGTGTACCTTGACGGTACAATTATCTTGTTTGTTTTCCTTTTTTTGGCCTATTAGTCTTTTAGTCTGAATATATGATAATTAATTTTACAAGATCCTGTAAGACAAATAAATGAATCTGACACTAGCAAAATAAAAGGGGGGATGGAAAGAAGGGGGAAAATGAAATGAAATGTGTTAAGTACTTGAACCAATTCCCTACAATGAGTGTAATCATCATGCATTGCGCACATGTACTAATAAAAGTCCAGAAAAATGAGAACAGAAACAAATGCTGTTCCCTTAGGGTGGTACATAAAAAGTATAAACCGAGGCAACAGAATCACTTTTGAAGATTTAGGCTGAGGAATACAGAAAATGGGTAGTACTGCATATTTATGGGAATGCAGATATTAGACAAAGCTGGAACATATAATTTTTGAAGAACTATTACAAGAAGAAATGGATGCCTCTTTCCCAGTTATCCTAGAGAAATTCTAGCTCCAGTTAATCTCTCTGGAGATCTCAGAGAGACTTTCTGAAACTCTGGAAGGAGAAACAATAGGCATAGAAAAACCAAAGGGAACATTCAGAAATTATGTTACAGGAATATCCGTATAAATTTCAATAGTCTAATTAAAGACTCTCTTTAGAGAGTATTAGGATATGCGAGTTCACTTCATTTTTATTAAAATTCAGTTTTGTGAGTTATAACAGAGTCATCCCAAAGTGTGAGACCTTCTGCTTTATTTACATTGGATGTTTAATAAACAGAGATTATACAAGGCATTAGTAATGAAATGATTAGCATAGTTAATACTAGTAATTGATTTCTAGTAACCTGCACATCTACTGATTATGCAGTATAATACCTTAGAACCAGGATGCTTAACTTTGAAAATCAAAATGGCTCCATTTAGAATGCTAGACACATCCCTCCATTATTTTCTTATTATATTAAATAAAATATAGGAACCTCAAGATGGCGGATGAGTAAGAAGCAGGTAACGAAACTCTCTCTAAAAGTTACCATTGGAACACGAGAATATAGCGACCCGGAAAGCGCAGGGGGGGGAGATGCCTCCCCGAAACCCAGAGAAGTTCTATAGCGCAATCTGGGACCCCCGGCACCAGTGACGGGTGACTTCCAACAAAGAAGACGGAAAGAAGGAGCAGACCGCGCGCGTGCACCTTCTAATATCCCGGGAGTTGGAGCGCCGGCGGAGGCTCAATTCTACGGACACACGGTGGCAGCTGGCGCCCAGGGAGCCCCCACGGAGGATCCTGAGACAGCGGCGGGGCAGGGGAGCGGTGGAGAACGGCGCTGACCAGCGGTGAGTGTCTCTCAGCCACAGCTGCCCCGCGCCAGAGAGCGACCGGCCGGGCGCCATTGTGGGGGGTGTGGCGAAACTCAGAGCGGCTTGGAAACTGCTCTGGGAACTTGTGCTCCGGACAGGGCAGCACAGGGCCTCTCAATTGAGCCCACGAAAGTGTGCTGAGGTCAGCAGGCGAACGAGACTAGACTCTCAGCCACACCTGTCCCGCGCCAGAGAGCGACTGGCCCGGCGCCATTGTGGGGGGCGTGGCGAAAAACCAGAGCCGCGGGAACCAGTGCAGGGAATCCGCGCTCGGACAGCGCGCTGAGCCTCTCAGGCCCAGGGATCGTGAAAGGGCGCTGAGAGCGGAGGCGAGCTAGACTGGTCTCTGCCTGAGAGTACGCGCCTCTGCTCACCGCCCGCCAGAGGGCGCTCCTGGCTTACTGGGACCGACCTGCACAGAACAGGACTCTCTCACCACAGGGTAACTGCCTACAGCAGAGTCAACACCTGGAACTGATTCTTTTTATTTTTATTTTTATTTTATTTTTTTTTCTCACTGATTTGTTTTTTGTTCTGGCGAAGGGTTTTTTGTTTTTGTTTTGTTTTGTTTTGTTTTTTGGTGGGGTTTTATTTTTGATCTGTCTGTTTTATTGTTTTTATCTTCGTTTTTGTTTCTGTATGTGTATTTGCTCTTTCCTTCATTATTCTCTCTGGTTTTTTATATGAGTGTAAACAGCGCCTCTAACTTCTTTGTGATTGTGGTTGTGATCTGCTCTTCCTTTTATCCCTTCCTTCTCTTTTTACCACCTGTTCTCTGCACTAGTGTCCCAATTTTAGTGGGATCCCTCTTGGTCCTCTAACCTTACATCTAATTCCTTCCTCTTCTCCCAATACTCTATTTCCTCCTTAACTCATTTTAAATTTAAACTCCTCAGGGAAAAATTGACATACATAGGACTTGTATACTGCATATAATTTTTCTGGTGTGTTTTAGATTTTGTTATATAACCGCAACTCTATACAGCTAAAAGTGGTAAATAACTGGTTAGCTCAGTCTGTCATTTTCTAGGCTGTGTTTGATGCTTTAGTTAACATTATAGCCAAATGTGAAATAATTGTTCTAGGGGCCGGTGAGATGGCTCAGCGGTGTAAGCGCCTGCCTTGCAAGCGCGAGGGCCCGAGTTCGACTCCCGGAACCCACATACGAAAAAAGGGGCCGGTGATATCGCTCAGCGGCACGGGTGCCTGTTGGCGCGTGAGGTCCTGAGGTCGACCCCCCGGTACCCACAAAAAAAAAAAAAAAAAAAAAGAAATAATTGTTCTAAACATCTTTCCTTCCTGATATTTCATGATTGAGATTGACTAAGGGACACAGAAAATACAGTGGCACAGTACCAAAGAATCAAGGACTGGGCCAAACAGGTAGCAACTTCGCATACCCAACGAATTGAAGAGGTAGGATCTGGCAGAAAGCTTAAAACATAACAGCAAGCTCCACTTGGAAGATACTGCAGAGAAGTAGTCATCTTCTAAAGATCTTAAACACTAGCAATAAAGTAACCTACTATAGGTAATTTGCAAACATCACCCCAGGAATTAAAGAAAGAAAAAATGAGACGACACTTAAACAAGATGCAACCACACACATCCAATTCACCAAAGGCAAACCTAGGGAGCAACGAGGTGGGACAATCCGAAAGCCACCCACCTGGCCTATCTGAAGTGGTAACAACAAAGCAACTGAATGAGGTTCTGGAAAAAATTAAAACAGAAATAATCTCACAGATAACTGCAGAGATAATGTCTACAACGAAGACCATGTTTAAGGACACTATAGCTGATACAGACAAAAAAATAGATGAACTTAAGAAAACTATAGAAACCATGAATGCTCAGCATAGGAAAGAAATGGAATCCATAAGGCAGATTCAAGCAGATATCCAAGAGATAAAAAATTCCATTGAAAGTATTTGTAGCAGAATAAGCCAATGCGAGGACAGGATCTCAGATATAGAAGATAGGCTTGCAATTAGTGATCATGAAATGGAAAAATTCTTAAAAATAGCAAGGGACCATGAAAAATCAATTCAACAGCTGCTAGATGACTCAAAGATAAACAACTTAAGAATAATTGGAATAAATGAAAAAGCAGGAGATAACATCAACGACATTAAAACCTTGTTCAAAGACATAATCAGGGAGAACTTTCCTGGAAGAGAAAAGGAATTTGACACCTCTATAAGTGAAGCTTTCAGAACACCAACTAGACATGATCAAAAAAAAACTTCAGCCAGACATATTATAGTCAAGATCCCAGAAATTCAACAGAAGGGCAGAATCTTAAAAGCTGTTAGGGAGAAGAGACAAATCACCTATGAAGGAAAACCCATCAGAATCACAGCTGACTTTTCAGCACAAACCCTCAATTCAAGAAGAGCTTGGAATGATGTATTGCAAGCTCTAAAGGAAAATAATTTTCAGCCCAGATTGATGTACCCTGCAAAACTATCTTTCAAAATTGATGGAGAAATAAAATACTTTCATGACAAAGAACATCTGAGAAAATTTATGACCACCAAACCAGCACTCCAAAACGTTCTGAAGGACATTCTAGAAAGAGATAGGAACCCCAACAGAAGGAATCCACCAGGCAGGGCAAATAATTAAATAGCCGGAAAGCGGAAAAACAAAGAGTGGGAACCAACAACAGGAAAATATCATGACAAGTCAATACATATCAGTTTTAACCATCAATGTTAACAGTCTCAATTCACCAATCAAAAGGCACAGACTGGCGAAATGGATCAAGAAGCAAGATCCAACAATATGCTGTATACAAGAAACACATTTAATTCAGAAAGAAATTCATAGACTGAAAGTCAAAGGATGGAAAACAATACTCCATGCTACAGGAACCCAGAAAAAAGCAGGGGTAGCTATTCTTTTTGCAGACAAAGTGAACTTCAAGCCAAGAAGGATTCAGAGAGATAAAGACGGTCATTACATCCTGGTAAAGGGAACAATCCAAGAGGAAGAGATAACGATCATAAATATATATGCATCAAATACCAATGCACCCAGCTATATAAAACAAGTATTAAAGGACATGAAAAATCAAATAAGCACTAATACAATTATATTGGGAGATCTCAATACTCCACTGTCACAAAAGGATAGATCAACTGGACAGAAAATCAATAATGAAATAGTAGAACTGAACCAAACTTTTGAACAAATGGACTTAGTAGATGTCTACAGAGTGTTCCACCCCACAACATCAGAATACACATTCTTCTCAGCTGCACATGGGACGTTCTCCAAAATAGACCACATACTAGCTCATAAAACCTGCTTAAATAAATGCAAAGGAATTGAAATTATCCCATGCATATTATCAGACCATAGTGCAATGAAATTGGAAATCAATGGCAAAAGATCCCACAAAAACTCCCTAAACACATGGAAATTAAACAGCATCCTCCTGAACAACCAATGGGTCACAGATGAAATTAAAGAAGAAATTAGTCACTTTCTACAACTGAATGATAATGACAGTACAACATACCAGAACTTATGGGATACAATGAAAGCAGTCCTAAGAGGGAAATTTATAGCATTAAATACTTATATCAAGAAAATAGAGCAAGTGCAAATAAACAACTTAAGGGTGAACCTCGAGCTTCTAGAAAAAGAAGAGCAGGTTAAGCCAAAAGCCCGTACAAGGGAGGAAATTATAAAGATCAGAGCAGAAATTAACGTATTGGAGAATAAAAAAACAATACAAAGAATCAATGAAGCAAAAAGTTGGTTCTTTGAAAGAATAAATAAGATTGACAAACCCTTATCCAACCTTATTAAAAAAAGAAAAGAAAAGACTCAAATCCATGCAATTGAAAATGAAAAGGGTGATATCACGACGGACCCTGCAGAAATCCAGAAGATCATCTATACCTATTTTGAAAATTTATATTCTACTAAGATGGAAAATGCAGAAGAAATGGACAGATTCCTAGATTCGTATGAATTACCAAAGCTAAATCAAGAAGATTTAAAAATCCTAAATAAACCAATATCAACCAATGAAATTGAAGATGTAATTAAAAACCTCCCAACAAAGAAAAGTCCAGGCCCTGATGGATTCACTGCCGAATTCTACAAGAAATTTAGAGAAGACCTAATGCCCCTACTTCTCAAACTTTTTAATGAAATTGAAAGGGAAGCAATACTCCCAAATTCATTCCTGGAAGCAAGCATTACCCTGATACCAAAACCAGAGAAGGACCCAACTAAGAAAGAGAACTACAGGCCAATCTCCCTAATGAACATAGATGCAAAAATCCTTAATAAGATACTGGCAAACAGAATCCAACAAATCATCAAGAAGATTATACACCATGACCAAGTTGGATTCATCCCAGGGATGCAGGGATGATTCAACATACGTAAATCAATAAATGTAATACAGCATATTAACAGAACCAAAGACAAAAATCACATGATCATCTCAATAGATGCAGAAAAAGCTTTTGACAAAGTCCAGCACCTTTTCATGATAAAAACCCTAGAGAAAATTGGAATAGAGGGTCTTTATCTCAATCTGGTAAAAGCTATCTATGACAAACCAACAGCCAATATCATACTAAATGGCCAAAAACTGAAAGCCTTCCCTCTAAAATCAGGAACAAGACAAGGATGTCCACTGTCCCCACTCTTATTCAACATAGTTCTGGAAACTTTAGCCAGAGCGATTAGACAAGAGAAAGAAATAAAAGGAATAATGATTGGAAAGGAAGAAGTTAAATTATCATTATTTGCAGATGACATGATACTCTACACAGAAGACCCCAAAAACTCCACTAAAAAACTGCTAGATTTGATAAGCAAATTCAGTAGTGTAGCTGGATACAAAGTCAATACTCAAAAGTCAATAGCCTTCCTGTACACAAATAACAAACTTACTGAAAGAGAAATTAGGGAAACAATACCTTTCACAATAACATCCAAAAAAATGAAATACCTAGGAATCAACCTCACGAAGGATGTAAAAGACCTCTATACTGAAAACTACAGTACTCTGAAAAAGGAGATTGAAGAGGATATCAGAAAATGGAAAGATATCCCTTGCTCCTGGATAGGAAGAACCAATATAGTGAAAATGGCCATACTTCCAAAATTGTTATACAGATTTAATGCAATTCCAATCAAAATTCCAACAGCATATCTCACAGAATTAGAGAAAACAATCCTAAAATTCATTTGGAATCAGAAGAGACCTAGAATAGCAAAGGCAATTCTGGGCAACAAAGGCAAGGCAGGGGGCATCACTATCCCCGACTTGAAATTATACTATAAAGCTACTGTGATAAAAACAGTGTGGTACTGGCAAAAAAACAGACCTGAAGATCAATGGAACAGATTAGAAGATGCTGAAACAACCCCAGACATACTAAGCCACCTTATCTTTGACAAAGGTGCCAAACACATTCGCTGGAAGAAAGATAGCCTCTTTAATAAATGGTGCTGGAAAAACTGGCTCTACACATGCCGAAGATTAAAACTAGACCCATATCTTTCACCATGCACTAAACTAAATTCAAAATGGATCAGAGATCTAAATATTAAAACAGAAACATTAAATCTGCTGGAAGGTAGGATAGGTAAAACCCTTGGAGACATTGGTGTAGGCAAAGACTTTATGAATAAAAACTCAACCGCACGGGAACTATCCCAAAGAATCAATAACTGGGATCTCATCTTATTAAAAAGCTTTTGCACAGCAAGAGAAACCACCAACAGAGTGAAAAGACAACCTACAACGTGGGAAAAAATGTTTGCCAGCTGTTCCTCAGACAAAGGATTACTATCGAGAACATATAAAGAACTCAAAAAAATCAGACCTCCCAAATTTAAAGACCCACTCCAAAAATGGGCATCTGAGATGAATACACATTTCTCAGATGAAGAAATACTAATGGCAAATAAATATACAAAAAAATGTGCAACATCACTAGTCATTCGAGAGATGCAAATTAAAACAACACTGAGATACCATCTCACCCCAGAAAGAATGGCTACTATAAAGAAATCAACTAATAACAAATGCTGGAGGGGCTGTGGGGAAAAAGGAACCCTTCTCCACTGTTGGTGGGAGTGTCGACTGGTACAGCCACTGTGGAAGTCAGTGTGGAGATTCCTCAAAAAGCTAGGGTTGGAGGTCCCATTTGACCCAGCTATTCCCCTTCTGGGCATCTTCCCAGAAGAATTAAAAACATCATACCACAGCGATATATGTGCACCCATGTTTATAGCAGCACAATTTGTAATAGCCAGATCTTGGAAACAACCCAAATGCCCATCAACTGAGGAATGGATAAGAAAGATGTGGTATTTTTATACAATGGAGTACTATTCAGCCATAAAGAAGGATAAACTGGAGACTTTTATAGGTAAATGGATGCAACTCGAGAAAATACTCATAAGTGAAATAAACCAGAAGCACATGTGTAAGCATCATATTATCTCTCTAGTATGAGAAACTGAAAGAGTAAATAAGATCCAAAATGTACAATAGACATGGTGAATCAAAAAGAAACCGGTCAAAAAGAAAGAGAGACTGGAATAGGGAAAAGAAAGAAGGGAAAGGGAAAAAAAAATTGTATATATATATATAAGATGGTTAAGATAGATACACTACGATTTTTACTTAGTTCATTGAAGAGTAAGGTTTGTGCCAATAATGTTTGGATAATTAAATGCTAATGTCTGGTGTCCTGAATAACTAACTTAAAGATAGTAATACGCAATGTATTAATCATTGTTACCCTCCTATTATGTTGTTTTGAAAATTTGTTCTTCTTTTGATTTGTTTTGTTTTTTCTTCTCTTTAAAATAAAATTAAAAAAAAAATAAATAAAATATAGAAAGAAAATATGCCATTATAGGGATTGCTAAAAACATTTTAAAGAGGAGGCTTTGCCACACCTGCATTTTGAAAATCCTTTTAAAAAGCAAAAGAGGGCCGGAGAGATGGCTCAGCGGCATAAGCGCCTGCCTGGCAAGCACGAGGTCCTGAGTTCGACTCCTGGTACCCACATACAAAAAAAAGGGCCGGTGACACCGCTCAGCGGCACGGGCGCCTGCTGGCGCGCGAGGTCCTGAGGTCTACCCCCGGTACCCACAAAAAAAAAAAAAAAAAAAAAAAAAAAAGCAATAGAGAGACTGGCTTCGAGCTCGAAGGGCACAGGATCAATTAAAGCCTAATTCAATGGACTGAAGGAAGTATGAGTCTAAGAAGGGAAGATTTACCTGATTCAACTGTGCCACAACTCACCACGTTCCTTCCTTCCCACTACTCTCAGTAAAAACTGGAGTAAAAGCCAGACAAATAACCCTTGCTGCTGAGGTAGTCATCCAAAGGACTGGTTAGAACAAGGTGTGATGATGGGCAGAGGGAAGACTGGCCCAAAATTATATTCTGGAAAGAATGGTCAGGGAAGTGCTGGAATTCAGCAGTGTGCACTTCTTAATGGAGCTCTGAGGATGTCCTGACTTCAGCCACTGGTGCAAAATAAGCACTTGAGAAGAGAAGAAGCCATTGTTGAAAGCAATGGTCCAGAAAAGCAGTGGGCTGAAAGAGTCATTGCAAATGCAGGTAGAAAAGCAGCTGCAAATCTGAGTAATTGATGTCATATTCAGTAAAAAGCACAGCGTGGTGATGGTCTTGCATGCACGTGTGGAATGGGAAAGCTGAGCACCTTTCCCAAACTTCCACTTGGCTCAAATGGTTGAACAATCTCAGACAGCCAGACCCACCCACATTCACAGGGAAATTAAAAAGCACCATTAATATCAGAGATAATTGGTTTCTGTATTATCATCTAGTTAGGATTATCTGTTTCATTACCTTCTCCAATTATGCAGATAATTTAAAATTGACTATGCCTTTCTCTCCACTATTTGCTGTTCTCATATATATTATTTTTCTTCAAGCACTCCCAATATATTGAGCATTTAGCATTTCATTGTACACAAATGCTTTAATTTTTATTTTTAATATGACTAAAATGAGACTTAGCTGATAGTTGTTATCATAATAATTTGTTTATTTTGTAAAAGTAACTCAAGGAGGGCCACGGTCAGAAATGTTTTGAGCATAACCTCAGAGATACACACTTAAGTTTCAGATATAGACTAAAATTGACATAGAGTCCAGTTAAACAATTCGAAGGGACTTGCCTGCCCCATAGCAGAATAGCATAAGAAAGTATTGCCGCATATAGAGAGGAATAGGATCTGGAGAAAAATTAAACCTCAACTGGGGACAAACTTTATTTTTTATCCCTACCTTTCATTTTTATTTTATGAAAAAATAAATTGTCAGAACAAAATAATAAATGAATACAATATTAATACACTGTATCATTATGTTCAAAGTAGTTACTCAGAGTACAAGACATTTTCAAAAAGATTGTCTCACAAAGAAAAAACAGTAGCACAAAACTTTCTTTTCAATGAACTAAGAGAAACTAGTGGTATAAATAAAACAAATTATCATATAAATTTAAACATTTCATATGCTATTTTCTGCTCTAAAAACATTATAAAATTATTCTTAAAAAAGAATGGGAATAGGTGGGCATGGTGATACATACCTGTAATCCCAGCACTCTGGGAGCCTGAGATGAGAGGACAGCAAATTCGAGCCCAGTCTAGGCAACTTAACAACTTAGTGACTCCCTGTCTCAAAAACAAAAAATAAAAAGGGTGGAGTTGTAATTTAGTGCAAAGGCCCGGGCTAATCCCAAGTACCACAAAAAGGACTACATTACAAAAATAGGGGGCTGGTGAGATAGCTCAGCAGCATAAGCACCTGTCTGGCAAGCATGAGGTCCTGAGTTTGACTCCCAGTACCTGCAAAAAAAAAAAATTGGTATATGAATCTTTGTATGATGAAGGCTTCAACATTCTAACTGAAACATACAAATAACCAATAGTCAATGTATTTTAAAATATTTTATTGTGGTAAGATATACAGCAAAATATCACTTTAACAATTTTTATTAATTGTAACTGACAAAAGACCCTAAAAATTGTACATATTAATGGTGTACTATATGATGTTTTGATATAGTTACAAATTATGTAATGTTTTAGTCAGGTTAAATATACCTATCTCCTCAAACATTTATCATTTCTTTATGTTAAAAAGGTTCAAAATATTTTCTGTAGCTTTTTGAAATGTATAGGACACTATTGCTACCTACAGTCATCATATTGTACAATAGCACACTAGAAATTCTTGCTCGTATCTAACTGTAATTTACCATCAGTTGATCAAATTTTCCGCATTCTGCCCTCCACCCTATTCTCCCTAACTTCTGGTAACCACTACTTTCACTCTCTACTTCTTTAAGATCAATTTTTTCAGATTGACCAGATGAGTGAGATTATGCAGTACTTGTCCTTGTATGCCTGGCTTATTTAACGTAATGACCTCCAATTCCATCTATATTGTCATGAATAACAGGATTCCATTCTTTTATGGCTGAATAATATCCTGTTGTATATAAATATGTACCACATTTCCTTCATCAATTCTTCAGTTGATGGACACTTGAGCTGTTTCCATTTCCGGGCCATTGTGAATAGTGCCACAATGAACACGAGAGTGCAGATGTTTCTTTGCCATACTGATTTCATTTCCTTTGGATATATATCAAGTAGTGAAATTGCTGGATCATCATAGTTCTAGTTTTAATTTTTTGAGGACCCTTCATACTGTTCTCAGTAGCAGCTGTAGTACAAATTTACAGGCCCTACTGTGTGCAAGGATTCCCTTTTCTCCACATCTTTGGCAACGTATCTTTAGCCTTTTCGATAATAGCCCTTCTCATTAGGATGAATTGATATCCCACTGTGGTTTTTATTTTCATTTCCCTAATGAGTAATGATGTTGATCACTTTTTGATATACCTATCAGCCAGGCCCTCTTTTGAGAAATATCTACTTAGGTCTATTGCTCATTTTTTAATCAAGTTATTCGGTTTTGTACTATGTCATTTCAGTTTCTTATATATTCTGTGTATTAAAGCATTGTCAGATGCACAGTTTGCAAATATTTTCTCCCATCCTGTAGGTTGCCATTTCTCACTGATGATTACTTTCTTTGCTATGTAGAAGCATTTCAATTTGATGCAATATTATTTAGCTATTTATTGTTTATCTTTCTTGTGATTTTGGGGTCTTGTGCAATAATATACTTGCTGCTCCAGTATCCTGAAACATTTACCCTGTGTTTTCTTCCAACAGTCTATTGGGGAGTTACACTTAAATCTTTAATTTCACTTGGAATTAATTTTTGTAACTGGTGAGAAACAGAGGTCTACTTTCATCTTTCTACATTTGGTTATCCCATTTTTCCAGCACCATTTTTTTTTAAAAAAACTGTCCTTTTGGGCCGGTGAGATGGCTCAGTGGCGTAAGCACCTGCCTGGCAAGTGCGAGGGCCCGAGTTTGACTACCAGAACCCACATATGAAAAAAGGACCTGTGATATCGCTCAGCGGCACGGGCACCTGCTGGTGCGCGAGGTCCTGAGGTCGACCCCCAGTACCCACAAAAAAAAAAAAAAATTGTCCTTTCTCCAATGTCTGTTATTGACACCTTTGAGAAAATCAGTTGGCTGCAGATGTGTGGGTATGTTTCTAGAATTTCTATTCTGCTTCATTAGTCTATGTGTCTGTTTTTCTTTCAACATCATGCAGTCTTGATGACTAGAGCTCTAGAGCATATTTTGAAGTCGAAGAGTATAATCCTTCCTGCTTTTTGTCAAGATGGCTCTGGCTATTCAGGATTTTTGTGGTTCCATACAAATTTTAGGATTTTTGTTTTCTATGTCTGGGAAGAATGTCATTGGTATTTTGATAGGGATTGCACTGAAACTGTAAATCACTTTGGGCAATATGGGCATTTCAATAATACTGATTCTCTCAGTCCTTGAATATGGTATGTCTTTCTATTTTTTCTTTCAGTCATCTTCAATTTCTTTCATCAGTGTACTATATTTTTCATTGTGGAGATCTTTCACCTCTGGTTAAATTTATTTGTAGGTATTTTTGTACCTGTTGTAAATGGGATTGCTGTCTTGGTTTGTAGTTTAGACAATTGTTAACTCACATACAACAGTGCTACTTTCCTATGTTGACGTATCCTATTATTTTTTGTTTGTTTTTTTGGTACCAGGAGTTGAACTCAGGGCCTTGCACTTGCCAGGCAGGGACTGTATTGCTGAGCTATATCTCCGGCCTAATGTATCCTGTTAAATTACTAAAGTTGTTTAGTAATTTAGTAGTTTTATGGTGGAGTCATTGAGGTTTTCTTTTTGTGTGTGTGTGTGGGTACCGGGGATTGAACTCAGGACCTCATGCACCAGCAGGCACCCGTGCCGCTGAGCGATATCACTGGCCCTTTTTTCATATGTGGGTATCGAGAGTCGAACTCAGGACCTTGTGCTTGCCAGGCAGGTGCTTATGCCGCTGAGCTATCTCACTGGCCCCGAGATTTTCTATATATACACTATGTCATCTGGAAAGAGTGACAATATGGCTTCCTCTTTTATAATTTAGATACTCTTTCTTTCTTTCTCTTGTCCGATAGCTCTGGCTAGGATTTCCAGTACTATGTTGAATAAAAATGGTAAAAGTAGGCATCCTGGTCTCACTCCAGATCTTAGAGAGAAAGCTTTTCCCCATAAAGTATAATGTTAGCTGTTGGTTTATTACTTATGAGCTTTATTATGTTGATGTATGTTCTTTCTAAACCTAATTTGTTCTGCATTTTTATCATGGGGATGATTAATTTTATCAAATTTTCTGCATCTGTCAAGTAATTGTACAGTTGTCCTTCATTCTGTTGGTGTGGTGGATCACATTATTTATTTGTATATGAAAATCCATTCTTGCATCCTTGGGATGAGTCCAATTTGATCATGATGAATAACCTTTTTAACATGCTGTTGGATTTGATTTGCTAGTATTTTGTTGAGAATTATACATCTACATCCATGTAGGATTTTGGCCTCTAGTTTTCACTTTTGTGTGTGTGTCCTGGTTTTGGTATTAGGGTAATGATAGCCTCATAAAAATGTGTTTGGAAGAATTTCTTAGTGCTCAATTTTTTCAAATAAAGAATAATTGCTATTAATTCTTTAAATGTTTAGCAGAATTGAGCAATAAAGCTAGTCCTAAGTTTTTCTTTAGTGGGAAACTTTTAATTACTAATTCAATCTTATCATTTGTCTGTTTTCATTTTCTATTTGTTCACCATTCAGTCTTGGTAAGGTGTATGCATCCTGGAATTTATCCTTTTTTTTCTAGATTATCAAATTTGTTGGCATATAGTTCATAAAAATATCTAATGATCTTGTGTATTTCTAAAATGTCAGTTTTAATGTCCCCCTGTCATCTCCAATTTGAGTTTCCTCTCTTTCTTAATCTAGCTAAAGGTTTTCAGTTTTGTCCATCTTTTTGAAGAAACATTTATTTATTTCATTGATCTTTTGTAATTTTTTTAGTTACTGTTTTATTTATTTCTGCTCTAATCTTTTTTTTTTTTCTTTTATCAATTTTGGTGTTTTTTCCCTCATATTTCTAGACTCTTAAGAAGTGGTAATAGGTTGTTTATTTGAGATCTTTCTGCTTTTTCCACATGAGCATTGATTGCTGCAAACTTTCCTCAGTAATACTTCTGCTGTTTTCCACAGGTTTTGCTGTATCTCCATTTTCATTTGTTTCAATAATTTTTTTTTTTCTATGGGTACCAGGGGTCAAACTCAGGACCTCACGCTTGTGAGCAGGCACTTGTGCCGCTGAGCGATATCACCGGCCCTTTTTTTCCTTTATGTGGGTACCGGGAGTCGAACTCAGGACCTTGTGCTTGCCAGGCAGGCGCTTATGCCGCTGAGCTATCTCACTGGCCCTCAATAATTTTTTTTACTGTACTTCCTTTTTTCTTCTTTTATTCATTTGTCAAGAGTAAGTTGTTTAATTTCCATGTATTTGCATACTTTCCACAGTTTTTCTTGTTATTGATTTTCAGTTTTATTGCATCATGGGTAGAAAATATACTCCTATTATTTCTATTATTATTTCAATTTGTACAAACCTATTTTGTAACTTATATATATTCTAGAGAACGTTCTATGTGCTTATGAAAAGATTGTGCATTCTGCCATTGTTGGATGGAATATTCTGTAGATATCTGTTAGGTCCATTTGGCCAAGACCGCAATCAAACTCTGACGTTTCTTTGTTGGTTTTCTGTCTTGATGATCTGTCCACTGTTGACAATGGGGTATTAATGTACCCTATTAAAACTGTATGAACTCTCTCTCTTCCTTTAGGTCTACTTATATTTGCTTTACATATTTGGATGCTCTGATATTGAATGGATATGTACTTAAAATTGTTTTTTCCTTTTGGTGGATTTACCCTTTTATCATATAATGACCTTCCTTATTTCTTTTTATTGAAAGAGTTTGATTTAAAGCATTTTTTCTAAAGAAATACAGCTATTCCTGCTTTCTTTTAGATTCTAATTTCATGGAATATCTTATCTCACCTCTACTTTAAGTCTATGCATATCCTTAAAAGGAAGGAGAGTTTTCTGTAAGTAACATATAGTTGGGTGTTTTTTTTTAATTTATTCACTCTATGTCTTTTAATTGAAGAATTTAGTCCATTTTTCTTCAGCATAACTATCAGTAGGTAAGATTTCACTACAGCCATTTTGAAACTTGTTTTCTAGTTTTATTGTAGTTCTTTTCTTTCTCCCTTTCTCACAGCTCCTTTTGGTTAAGTGATTTACTAAAGTAGGGTGTTTAGATTCTTGCCGATTATTTCTCATATGTGTATTATAGATTTGTGCTTTGTGTTTACCATGAGACTTACAAAGAACATCTTTTGACTATAACAAACATTTTTAAATGATAACAGCTTAACATGACTATAAAGAAGTAAAAAAATTCCTAATTAAAAATTCTACACCTCTATTATTACATTTTAAATATTTGATGTCACATTTTATATATGTTTGTATTGCCTGTCTCAACATATTATTGTAGTTTTTAAAATTGTTTTTGGTTTTTAACCTTTGTATTAAAGATTTAACCTTCATATTAAGTGAATGATATATGCACCATGTTTACAATACTAGGGCATTCTGAATTTGTCTGTAAAGTCACACTTACTAGTCAATTTTATAGTTACCAATGCTTTCTCCTTACTCATTAACTGTTTCTTGAGTTGCATTGAATGCATTCACAATGTGGTAAAACCATCACTGTTGCATTTTCCAAAACCTTTTCATCACCCCAGACTATATCTATTAAACAATAACTCCCCACACCCTACCTTCCCAGCTCCTAGCAACTCTAATCTAATTTCTGTCTCAGTGATAGAAAATTCCGTAATCTAGATATTTAATAAAAGTGGAGTCATAAAGTGTTTATCATTTTTTGATCTGGTTTATTTTACTTACCAGTGTTTCCAAGGTTCATCTGTGCTGTAGCATGTATCAAAATTCCATTTCTTTCATGACTGAAAAATATCCACTTTATGTGTGTATCACATTTCCTTTATCTATTCGTCCACTGATGGACACAGCTTGTTTCAGCTTTTGTGAACAGTGATGCAATTAACATTGTCATAGAAATACCTGCTAGAGTCCTTTATTCAATTCTTTTGAGTATATATCTAGAAATGGGAATTGCTGGATCATATGTTAACTCTATGTCTATTTGAGGAATCATCAAATTTAAAAACAGTGACTGTACCATTCCATATTCCTTAAAATAATGTGCAGGGTTTCAATTTCTCTGCATCCTTACTGACACTTGTCATTTTTCTTTTTCTTATCTTTTTCTTCATTATAGCCTTCCTAATAGATATGAATTGATAGCTCATTTTGATTTTTACTTACATTGCCCTAATCAGAGCAGTAATGCCCATTTATTTCTAAAAGTGGCATTTAATAAATCAAAATTTTGTGTTTCTAAACATTCATATCTGGTATTTTATTTTCTAAAGTAGCCTTTAAAACTTTATACTCAGGAGGTCAGAAGAATGTGGAGTGGTGAGCAGCAGAGAAAGAGCCTCTCAGAGAGTCGCGGTCCAGATGCTGGAATGCAGCAAATCATCAAGAAGATTATACACCATGACCAAGTTGGCTTCATCCCAAGGATGCAGGGATGGTTCAATACATGTAAATCAATAAATGTAATACACCATATTAACAGAGTCAAGAACAAAAATCATATGATCATCTCAACAGATGCAGAAAAAGCTTTTGACAAAGTCCAGCACCTATTCATCATTAAAAAAAAAAACTACAGAAAATTGGAATAGATGATCTCCATCTCAATCTGATAAAAGCCATTTATGACAAACCAACAGCCAATATCATACTAAATGGACAAAAGCTGAAGGCTTTCTGTCTAAAATCAGGAACAAGACAAGGAAGTCCACTATTTCCACTCTTATTCAACATAGTCCTGGAAACTTTAGCTGGAGCAATTAAACAAGAGAAAGAAATAAAAGGAATAATAATAGGAAAGGAAGAAGTAAATTATCATTATTTGCAGATGACATGATACTCTACATAGAAGACCCCAAAAACTCCACTAAAAAACTGCTAGATTTAATAAGCAAATTCAGTAGCATAGCTGGATATAAAGTCAATATTCAAAAATCAATAGCCTTCCTGTACATGAATAACAAACTTACTGAGAGAGAAATTAAGGTAACAACACCTTTCACAATAGCACCCAAAAAAATGAAGTACCTAGGAATCAATCTAACAAAGGTTGTAAAAGACCTCTATATTGAAAACTACAGTACTCTGAAAAAGGAGATTGAAGAGGATATCAGAAAATGGAAAGATATCCCTCGCTCTTGGGTAGGAAGAACTAATATAGTGAAAACGGCTATACTTCCAAAATTGTAATACAATCAAAATTCCAACAACATATCTCACAGAATTAGAGAAAACGATCCTAAAATTCATTTGGAACCAGAAGAGACCTAAAATAATAAAGGCAATTCTGGGCAACAAAGACAAGGCTGGGGGCATCACAATCCCTGACTTGAAATTATACTATAAAGCAACTGTGATGAAAACAGCATGGTACTAGCAAAAAAACAGACTCAAAGATCAATGGAACAGATTAGAAGATGCAGAAACAACTCCAGACATACTAAGCCACCTTATCTTTGACAAAGGTGCCAAACACATTCACTGGAAGAAAGATAGCCTCTTTAATAAGTGATGCTGGAAAAACTGGCTCTGCACATGCCAAAGATTAAAATTAGACCCATATCTTTCACTGTGTCCTAAACTAAACTCAAAATGGATCAAAGATCTAAATATTAAAACAGAAACATTAAACCTGCTGGAAGATAAAATAGGTAAAACTCTTGAAGACATTGGTGTAGGCAAGGACTTTATGAGTAAAACCCCAAATGCATAGGAACTATCACAAAGAATCAACAACTGGTATCTCATCTTACTTAAAAGCTTTTACACAGCAAGAGAAACCATCAATAGAGTGAAGAGGCAGCACACAATGTAGGAAAGCATGTTTGCCAGCTGTTCCTTAGACAAAGGATTACTATCGAGAACATATAAAGAACTCAATAAAACCAGACCTCCAAAATTTAAAGACCCAACCCAAAAATGGGCATCTGAGATGAATACACACTTCTCAGATGAAGAAATACAAACAGCAAATAAATATTTGAAAAAATGTTCAACATCACTGGTCATTCGAGAGATGCAAATTAAAAATGACATTGAGATACCATCTCACCCCAGAAAGAATGGCTATTACCAAGAAATCAACCAATAACAAATGCTGGAGGGGCTGTGGGGAAAAAGGAACCCCTCTCCACTGTTGGAGGGAGTGCAGACTGGTGCAACCACTGTGAGAATCAGTGTGGAGATTCCTCAGAAAACTAAGATTAGAGGTGGTATTTTTATGCAAGGGAGTACTACTCAGCCATAAAGAAGGATAAACTGGAGACTTTTATAGGTAAATGGATGCAACTCAAGACCATACACATAAGTGAAATAAAGCAGATACACATGTGTAAACATTGTATTGTCTCCCTAGTGTGAGAAGCTGAAAGAGTAAAACAAGATCCAAAATGTACAGTAGATATTGTAAAACGAGAAGAAACTGTTCAAAAGGAAAGAGAAATTGGGATGGGGGAATGGAGAAAAGAAGGAAGGGAAAAGCAAAAAAAAAAAATGTATATATATATCATATATATATCATATATATATGATATATATATATATCATATATATATCATATATATATGATAGTTAAGATAGATACACTACTAATTTCTCTTAGTTCATTGAAAAGAAAGGTTTGTGCTAATATTGTTTGGACGATTGAATGCCAATATCTTGTACTCTGAGTTACTAATTTAAAGATAACAATATGCAATGTATTAACCATTGTTACCCTCCTATTATGTTTTTTGAAATTTTGTTCTATTTTTTCTCTTTAAAATAAAAAAAAAACTTTATGCTCAGACCAATAATTTAAAATATGTTTCATAGGAAAAAATAAAAATTTTGGTATTGTTTGTATTTACAATATATTCAAGAGCCAAAATGTAGCAATGTCTTGATGAAAAAAATGCTTTTCTGATTTTGAAGTACAAAGACACACCAGATTTAAATAATATATAACACGTTTCTAGTTATTTGACTTTATAAGCAATTATATAAAAGACATTTTTCCCTGTATTCCCTTCTTGACTAAAGTGCATACCTGTTTATAAATACATGGTTGCATTTTAAGATAACTTAAGAATGTCATCTGATCCACCTGCATTATAAAAACACAAAAATATTTGCCTGTCTTCAAACTCATTTCCCTCTCTTTATCTGTCTTCATATTCTGTTTCATTTTTCTCAAGATATAAAAATTGGTCTTTATTTTTAGAAGCTATTGCACACAGCAACACAAAAATTAATGATCATCCTTGAAACATAAGCAAAATAATTTTAAAAATATGATATGTAGATAACTTTATAATTAACCTATTATTTAGGCATCCAATAATTTAAATACATTAAGTACTGTACTATACATGCAAACATGGAGATTATCTCCTTCTAGCATGATGTTAAGATAAAGGTTACGCCAAAGAATTTTTTGTTTTCATAAAATATTTGTTTTCATCATTTATTCATAATTCAAGTATATTTTAATTTGATATTTCATACTTTCCTATTAATTCAAGTATATTTTAATTTGGTATTTCATACTTTCCTATTTTGTACTAGTGTGGAGAAAGTAATAAGTAATAGATAAATACACTATGACTAAGTACTATTCAATAGTCCAACAATGATTACCTATTTCTCATTTAGTAACCGCATTCCATTAAAAGTTCTAAAATAACGACTAATAAAGCTTTTCTGTTTTTAAAATGAAAGTTGTGTAGGAAAAGGATTTCCAATTTATCTTTAGGTTTCTTCTCTTACCTACTTCTAACAGCCAGTCTTACCAACAAGCCTCTCCCACTCAAAAGCATTGAAATAGAGTTGCTGGGAATGGAAAGGATCCATGTCTGTAATATGAACAGAGGAGTGAGTTGCTTCACTTTCAGCTCTTTCTGAAGAATTAAACTGTTACTAGTCCTGAAAAATACATGCATACCTTTCCTAAAGCATTCTCTGGCACATAATTCATGGTAATAATGAGTAGAGGGAGGGGAAAATTCTTTCATAGCCCTAACTTTGGAAAAGGATGAAGAGCGTGGTTTTTCTTGCTAGGACAATAGTTTAAAATATAAATGATTATTGGAAAGTTGTAAACATCTGTGATTCCCAAAACCAAAACCCAGTAAGAATTTTACTCTGGTCTGAGTAGTCTTACTTTTACTAAGAAAAAAAAAATCTTGACAGTGCATAAACCTACTGGTGGCCTGGATAAGATAAGCAGTCTTATTCACAACAATAACAAAGCAAATAAACACAAACAGAGTAATGTTTGCATTTAGTGTTAAAAGAAATCAATAAATCATGGCAGGATCTGAGGCACTTAACCCACAAATGGAATGAGGGAGCATAATCCGCCTTAGAGCAAAACCTCAAGGTACTTGTAAGGTCTGATTGCATTGGATGGAGTGGTTAATAGGACACCTCACTATGCCCAGGAGAACTGCAATACCTAACTGATGCCTAACACACAGAAAAGGCTATGTTGCCTGGAGACCTCAGCCCTACTTTTTCTCTTAGAAATGACTCAAACTCCAGTACAAGCCTTATGGAGCAAATTTAGGAGACTCTCAGTAAGACCTCTTCACACTTCACTGCCCCTTTATTGCAAAGTAGACATTTAAGTGACCAAAGGACTTCTGCTCTTAGCTAAGTGTGATGGACCAGAGAAATCCCAAGTAATATAAGGCCATGCACACATAGTACCAACTGTGGAAAAGCAAATTTGACAGAAAGTGGCTAAAGAATTGGCTCACTGCTAAATATCTAACCACTCTCTAACAAATAGGAAAGCTTGAAATTTTTCATCATCTCCTAGAGTTTCCATTCGTCATAATAAAGAATATCAAATCCATGGTGTTTCTAAGCATCAGTCAAACACAAATAGTACTGTCTTTTGATAAATTCAAATATAAATGTACCTACATGTATTTTTGGTTTTTTAGGGACATATATGGTAATGAATATGCTAAAAACATATTTTTATTGTATCCTATTTAATTTTATAATATTATACTTTATATAAATATCCCTAGACCTAAGATTCAAGGATTTGTTCTAATTCATTGTCTCCAGCTTCCAGGAGAAAAGAACTTTCCCTTTAACATTTAAGTAACAAAAATTTCTTAATTCTCCAGTTCATAGTTAATGTAAGGCTGTGATGCTTCAAAATGCTGACAGTTTTGAGTGACACTGGTTCAAGTGAAGACCATAAATGAGCTCAGTTGTGTCAATCTTCTTTTTAAGGAGCTATGCTAACTAGACTTTATGAATGACTATTCAAAAATATATTATGTCATAACCACTTAACCGAAATCTTAATTATTTATCTTGGTCACATTCCTCATTTCTGACCCAAAATATCTAAAACCTGCAACTTAAATGTTTATTTTGGCTCATGGTTTCAGAAGCTTCAGTCCATGGTCTGCCAGCTCCCAGGCAGAAATGGCATGACGGAAGGGTCTGTTGGAGGAAAACTGCTCACATCATGGAGGCCAGCAGAGAAAGAAGGGAAGAGCCAGGGCCTTTCAGGTCCCACTTCCAGTGATCCACCTCTAACCCAAGCCCTAATTTCCTAGCAGCACTCTAGGCTACTAAGCTCGTTATTGGATAAATGTACTGATGCCGCCAATGATCCAATTACCTTCCAAAAGCCTGCCTCAGATCTCGTGAGAGTTTTGGAGGATTTTTCAGATGTAAATCATAACATTACTTAAAACCACAATAATCATGAATTTATTTCACAAATCTGAAATTTGGTCAGGGCTCAGTGGAGAAGATGCAGCTCTTTTCTATAATTTCAGGGCTCAGCTGAAATAACCCTAATCACTGTGAGGGGATTGGCAGCAGCTAGAATCTCTCCATGTGGTCTCTTCCTATGATCTTGCTATGTAGTTTGATCTTCCCCACAGTATGGCAGCTTTGTGGTAACTGAATTTTTTATATGAATGTTCAGAGCTGTAAGCAGCAAAACTGGAATCTGCCATTCCTTGCAAAAGCTTTGCTCAAAATTGGCTGTGCATCACTTCTGCCATACTTTATTGGAAAAGCAAGATAAGGAGCCATCCAAGATTCAAGGGGAGGGTAATTCCGATACCTTTCAATGAGCACAATGAAGACTATGCTGCTGTCTTTAACCTATGACAGTCAGTGGATTCCAATAGCACTCATATTATCTGTGACTGAAGAGATTTCTCTAACAATCCTACAGTAGACTTTAAATTCAAAATCATAACAGAGGCCATGAACAAAGCTATGCCTTCCATAACAGATAACTGTTCTCTTCGGCTTGCCGTTACGTTCTGATAAAGACTAAACAGAAGACTATGATACACAAAGTGACCAAGTGATCATCAAGTGAATGATATCTGATCTGCCCACTGAAAACAGGCATGTCCAACATCCTGCATTTCCGGGGGGTTGAGATACGCACTTGTTCAGGCTTAGGCAGGCCCTGAATGCATAGTAAATAGGTGGGGGCTTCACATCCTTAGGATGCCTGTTCCTGCTGCATATTATTTAACCCCCTAGGAAATGCCTGGGCTTCACCAGAATTCTCTCTGACTCAATGACAAGAAAAAAACCTCAAGTTTGGTTTACAGAAGGTCCATCACAAAGTTGGAGGGCCGGTGAGATGGCTCAGCGGCGTAAGCGCCTGCCTTCCAAGCGTGAGGGCCCGAGTTTGACTCCCGGATCCCACATACGAAAAAGGGGCCGGTGATATCGCTCAGCGGCACGGGTGCCTGTTGGCGCGTGAGGTCCTGAGGTCGACCCCCCGGTACCCACAAAAAAAAAAAAAAAAAAAAAACACAAAGTTGGATTGCCAGGGCTGTACATTTTCCATTTAGGGAAATCCTGAAGCAAAATGGGAACGGAAAGTTCTTCAAATGGGAAGAACTTCATGTATTGTATTCATTACTATGTTATCTAGGGTAAATGATTATTTCTTTCAAGGGGAAACAGGATTTCCGATACATGATTTGAGACAAGGAGGAGTATGTCTGTTGGGTGCATGCCTATAATCCCAGCACTTTGGAGGATGAGGCAGGAGGATTGCTGTGTGTCCCAGGCCAGCCTGGGCTCCATAGCAGTTCAAGGCCAGCCTGAACTGCATAGCAAGACCCTGTCTCAAAAAAAAAAAAAAAAAAAAAAAAAAAAAATGGATGAGGAGTATGTCTATTGCTTTGGGAATCTTGCTGGGTCATTCCTAGTATACCACACGTGGCTGTACAAGTGACAGAAATAATTCAGCAACCTAGTAGATACAGGATCATCAAGGGTATAAAGCTGTCACAAAAAAAGTTCAAGTCACCTGTGAGCTCAAGAACCTACCCTATAAGGAATTGTAGTTGAGAAAGAAATGACTGTGCATCAAATACAACCTTGAGAACAGCTGCGTAAGTGAGGATTATAATGAAAACCCATATTTTTCATTGCTATGTTCTTACTTTTGGATGCTTCCTTTTATTTGCCACACTTCCATTTACTTATAATTTTAGATAAGATGTGTGGGTAATGATATCTTAGTTCAGAGATTATAGGATACCAAGAGGCTACTGATTTATGAATTAAAAAATAATGATCAAAAAGCAGGAATTAATGCAGAAAATGATGAGACTGAGCCATTGTTTTCAGAAAGTTTTGTTTGTACTAGGAATTGGTTCATTATGTTAAGCAGTAGCACCTTGAAGTTACAATGAATTTATATGAAATTTCAAATATCAAAAGATGAATGTGGTGAATATTGAAAAGGGTGTAGATAATGGGACACCGTACATTCATTTGCTCAATACTAATTCCAGCCCCCCTTGAGTTTACTTTGCTATAATGCAGTGACTAGAGATGAAATT
This sequence comes from Erethizon dorsatum, assembly GCA_028451465.1. Lineage (NCBI taxonomy): Eukaryota > Metazoa > Chordata > Mammalia > Rodentia > Erethizontidae > Erethizon > Erethizon dorsatum. Next base: position 133,589,702 of record CM051823.1, on the reverse strand, counting down.
TGCACATTAGTACACCAAAGAAGAAAAACATCACTCTAATAGATGCAAAAACTATCATCATGCAAAACTCTATTTGTATTCTTGATTGTTTAAAAATCCTTAGCCAACAACAAATAGAATTTAACTTCTTTAAACTGATGAAAGAATTTAACAAACAGCAGCAACAATTATACATGTTGATTAAATATAGCTGTATTTCTATATCATTTAGGATTTTCCAAATTAACACAATAAAATAAGGAAATTAGTGAGATACAAATATTAAACAAAACATAAAAATACATCATTATTTTCAAGTGACATATTTGTCTACCAAGAATATACTGTAATAGCAATGAAAATAACTATGATAATGTGAAACGTCTACTGAGCCATTACTATGTCAGATATTTTATTACGTAATTATCTGTATTAAGTAAGTTGATGAAAACAACTTTAATGATAACATTCTTTATCAAAAAATAAATTTTTGAAGACAATATTATATTTTTCAAAATTCAGTACCAAGTCGAATATGTGCATAATATGCACAATAAAATGATTTTGTAAATATTGCTATCTAAATGTAAAGTATAAAAGAAAACATATGGTTCCCTCAAAAAAATGGGAAAATAACTGAGTGACCAAATAAATGATGAATAAAATCCATATAGAAAAAAGTTGGAAGACATTATTGAAAGATATTAATGGCCAAATGGCAAGATATACAAATGTCCTAGAAAAGAAGGTAAAATTTGGCATAAATTTCATTTCCCTCCAAGATTATACGTAAATCAATATAACTCAACATGACAATAGGAGTTTGCTAAAAATTGGCAAGCAGATTTCTAAAGTACATATGAAAAAGCAAATGTATAAAAACAACCAAGAAGTTAAATGATAAAGAACAAAATAAAATAGAAAAATCAGTATAGCTAGAGCTAATGAGGACCTCAGTCCCCAGAACATGGCGTACGCTGGTAACAAACCCACTACAGCAAGATGAACCACATGAGGAAAGAGTATGAGGTGACAATCAACTAAGTAGCCTAAAGATCACAGAAACCAAAGGTCAGTACTGAATGCTAACAACACCCACCCCCCACCGAAAGAAAGGACTTGTTCAGAGAGGAAATCTGGAAAGAAAATCTGAGAACAAATAGTGAGACTAAAGAAAAGTCCTCCAAGGCTCAGAGTTGCCAATAAATTCCAAAATTGCACAGATGTGAGGGAAACAAAAAGCGATGTGGTGGTTCTAGCAGTCAATTGATTCTCACTCATCACCAAAAAGAGTGTCTCATCCCACTGGGAACAACCAAATTGAGCAAAAAACAAGCTGGGGGCTGGACGGAGATAATCCCAGGAAGCACTTAAAGAGAAAATTATTTTTAGCTTCTCTTGTCACACAAAAACTATGTGATGAGACAGATGTTAATTTGCCTCACTATTGTATCTATCTATATGTATATTCCATAGTGCCATGTTGTATACATCAAATACATGTAATAAATTTGTTTTTGAGAAAAATTCAGGAATAAAAAAATATTCTTACCTATTTGTGGAGAAGTAAAAAGTAGAACAGAAAAAAAATGGAAATAAATGCAAAGCCTGATTCAGAGAACACAGCCCTGGGAGAGAGGCTTGTAGACCTCAAGAACAGGAGACAGAAAAAGTCTTCTAAGCCAGATGTAGCACAGAGGAGCAAACAAGTGGCTGGGGAGAGGGGACATATCATCACTCCTTGTTGGTAAAAATAGAGAAAGAAATTCTTAAACTGTGCTGTAGAGAAAGCTATCTTGGCCTGCTTGTCTCCTGATAACCCAAGAAATCTTATTTCATTCCGCATTCAAAAAAAGAAACAACAACAAAACAAACACTTTCTAAAACAATAGAAAATTATTACAAGGAAATCATGAACAAGGCTATAACAACATTGAGGCAAACAATGAGAATTCACCAGAAAAATTAGGTTATACATCAGTGAATACTGCAATAGAATATATAAGCTTTAGAGAATAATTAAAGCTTTGGTTAAAAACAGCACAAACAAGAAATAGAAAAACTCAGAACAAATTAATAGATACCAGTTTTTAAAAACTAAGATAAAAGAAAGCAATATTCCCTTAAAGAAGACTAAATTAGAAAAACACAAGACACCGTAAAAAGCACAAGAAGGGAGATAGGAATAAAAACCTGGGGGAAAACAAACTGAAATATTTAAAAACTATCACAACTATTAAATTGATATAATTATTACCAAAGCTACATTTTTTTAGAAAAAGAACGCAGCAACTTCTAAAAAGGATTTTAATGTATAAGATGTGAGACAAGAATTGTATGTCCAGCTTAACATTTCTTTAAAAATAAAAGCCATCGACAGCTATAAATACTCAAGACCTCAAGGAATATATTCCTATAATCACTTTCTGGCAAACCTACAAAAGAATGAGCTTCAAGCACACAATTTTTATAGAAGATTTAGCAAGTATTTAACTTAGTGGAATTAAAGATATAAGATGGGAATAACAGTGAAAAAATAACATGTAGTTTTTGTATGTTTAGCCATTAACTTTAACAAAAAGCATAAGGTAAGAATAATGAAAAGTAGAGTGAACTTTTCACATATGAATTAGCAGGAAAGAAAATATGAAGTGTGATTAAAAATTATGATGAACACTTAAATTAAAAAAAATTATTCCAGTAAAAAAGTACATTGCTGTTAACCCTCCTCAAAATAATTCCCTTCACTTAGAATACACTTGTCCCATTATTCTTGCTACTTTCTGAAGCAGTTCTGGAAGTCCTCTTTCCTGAGTGCCTTTGGTTGTGCTGTCGTGGCTCCTTCTGTATCTGAATTGATCCAGCATTTACTTCTCATAATCATTTTGACTTTGGGGAAGAGTCAGAGGTTGCATGGAGCCAGACCTGATGAATAAGGTGGAAGAGGACACACTGTAGATGCACCAATTCCCCATGATAATGTAATCATTGTATACTACAAACATGCACTAACAAAAATTTAAAGAAGAAAACAAGTCTGTCTTTCTTTTGTATGGCACTCAGTAGCAATATTCACCATATTTTTTACTGTACCTCATTAAGAAACAGAAAACAACTTCCAGAACTACTTCTGAAAGTGACAAGAATGATGGGACAAGTGTGTTCCAAGCAGACAAGAGGAGTATCTTGAGGGAGATTAATGGCAATGTCTCCTTTACTATAATAAATTTTTAAAACTTAAACATTGACTATATGTTTAAATCACACCTCATATTACTTGAAGCTAACAAATAGACTAGTAGAAACTTAAGAATACTTTTGACAAAGTATATTTCTTAAGATACACTCTATTAATAGTGTAGCTAAAATTAGTAAATGAGGTACTAGGAGCATAATTCATGATTTAAGATTAACGCTAAGACAACATTATGTATTAAACTTGGATAGAAGTGACAGTGAGGGATTAACTGTAGTCTTCTTTGTAATAAGAAATTACAAACGATATCTAAAGAGAGGTGATCATGAGTAATTTTTTCTTAAAATGATACAAATTAAATTACAACATATAAAAATCAAAACTTCTGGGCCGGTGAGATAGCTCAGCGGCATAAGCGCCTGCCTGGCAAGTGCAAGGTCCTGAGATCAACTCCCGGTACCCACATAAAAACAAACAAACAAACAAAAAAAATCAAAACTTCCTAAATGCCAAAAGAATATAAAAAAAAATCAAAAGGCATACAATTGAAATAATTTAACTAGAAAAATTGAGCAATATGAAAAATATATTTAGTCATGCTATAACAAACTAAGATGAAAAACATCAAAGAAAATGTAAACTAGCTTAAATCACCTATTTAAAAAGTTTGCCTTCCTAATACTGCAAAAGCCAATTTTTATTCTACCTAAAAAGGGGCTTTCATAAAGCTAAAAATGTATGAATGGGCAAAGATATATAAAGTAATGGAAAATAATGCAGTAATAGCGTCTAGAGAGAGAATGAAGCCAAAATATACAAGTCAAATAAAGGTCATTTTATAATGCTAAAAATCTACATTTTAAAAAGGCATAACATATTAATATTTATTTTCCAAAAAACACAACAGTGAAAATTCCACAATTTACCAGAGTTAAACTCTTTTTTTTCTTTTTTTTGTGGGTACCGGGGGTCGACCTCAGGACCTCGCACGCCAGCAGGCGCCCGTGCCGCTGAGCGATATCACCGGCCCTTTTTTCGTATGTGGGTTCCGGGAGTCGAACTCGGGCCCTCGCACTTGCCAGGCAGGCGCTTATGCCGCTGAGCCATCTCACCAGCCCTAAACTCTTTTATGACTTTCATCATCGTAGATTAGATTTGCTTATTCTTGATTCAATTGAACATGGCTTCTTTCTCTGACTATAATATTTTTTAATTTGTCTGTTTTCTGTATCCATATCACGTATATATTTCACTATAAATAATAATTTACATGTTTCGAATATGTTTAATATGAATTAAAGTGGAAGTCAAGGTTTTATGTTTTTTTTCCAATATGAATATCTGGCACCACAGTACATATTAAAAAGACATCCTTTACCTCCATTAATTTGTATTGGCCACTCCGTTGAATTTTTTTTTAGGGGGTGGGATTTGAGACAAGGTCTCACTATGTATTCCAGGCTGACCTTAAGCTCATTGTGTAGCCCAGGCTAGCCTCAAACTCACAGAGATCCTCCTGCCTCAGCCTCCTGAGTGCTGGGATTACAGGCATGTGTCACTATGCCCAGCCTGTTGAAATTTAACTATAAAAGATGTAGATCAATTTCTGATTGTCTATTGTCATTGTCAATTGTCTGTCACTATTGACTACTCTCTACAAATACCAAAATATCTTAGTGATTATATCCTTACAGTAAGCTTTAAATCAGATATTATAAGTCTTTCCACTTTTTCTTCTTTTCCAAGATTGGCTTGTTAATGCAGATTTTTTGTTTTCCCATGAAATTTATAGAAAATTTCCAAATTTGATTTTATGTCTTTAGATCTTTCCAGACACATTTATTGACTTTAGTAGTTTGTGGGGTTTATTCCTTAAAATTTGCTGTGTTCACAAATCATGTCAACTGTAAATAAAGCAGCATAATCTCTCTCTGGCCAGTCCTTATGCTTTGAGGTCTTTTTCATCACTTACAGTACTGAGTAGGACCTTGAGTGCCACACTGAACAGAACTGGAGGAGCTTAATTTCCTAGCCTTCTTCCTGTTCTCAAGGGGGAAACATTTATTATTTTACCATTAAATAAGATATTTACTATACATTTGTAACACAGACTCCTCACCAAATTGAATACATTCTTAATTTTTCTTCTTTGATAAGAATTTCTGTTATGAATAGGTGTTGGATTTTGTCAAGTACATTTCCAATTTATATAGATAATTATTTGTCCTTTTTTATTCTGATAACACAGTGAATTATATGGATCAATTTTCTAATGTTAAAATCCTTGCAGCCTGAGACATACTCAATATTTATGATGCATGCCTTCCTTGTATTTATAGATTAGATATATTAATGATGGTGTTAAATTTTTGTCTAAATTTAAATGATTACTGTTGACTTATAATCTTTTTTTTATTAAATAAAATTGTTTGCAGTCAAAAGCAGTGTTATTCTAGTCTCATAAAATGAGTTGGAAAGTGTTCTGACTTCCTCTATTTTCTGATGGCACTTGTACAAGTTAGGAATAATATTTTCTTCTTAAATATTTATAAAATTTACCAGTGATGCTACCTGAGTGAAGACTTTTTCTTCTGGGAAAATTTTTAATTACAAATTGAATTTCCTCAGAAAATACAGGCAGATGCAGCCTTTCTATATCTTCTCATGCCACAGTAGATATTTTGTGTCATTCAAAGACTTTGTCAGTTTCATCTCCGTTGTCAAACTTATTGGGAAAAGATATTCATTCTATTCCTTCACTATCTTTTTATTTGCTGTATGTCCGAGTTGCTCTCCCTTTTTCCCTCTTAATTTTGTAATTGTGTTTCCTTTTTTATTTTTATTTTTTTTATTGTTAAGGCTTGAGAGAGGTTTAACCATATTATTAACACTTTTCTGAATTTATGTTTGGCTTCCTAGTTCATTGTTTGTTTTCTCTTTCCTGTATTTCTTTTCTAAATTTTTTTGTTCTCTCCTTCTTATTTTTGGTTTATTTTAGTCTTCTTTTGCTAGATTTTTAAGATATGTTTGCTTCCTTGATTTCATTTTGTTTTTATTTCTTAACAGTTTTTTTGGCCTGATGATTCTTCCTGACCACAATTACTAACTATGCAGAAAAGGGAAGAGGCACTGTGAGAAGAAAAGAGTAAGAAATACTTGCAGCTTTAGACATTCTCACCACGTCTGCATCTTTGGGCAGAGCAGCAAAGGTAAAGCATAACTCAACTGACCCTAGACTCTGGCAAGGTCCCTGAAAATTACAATGTCTGAAATAAAAAAGGCATTCATTACATAGGATTACCATCCTCATGAACATTGCAGAAAAAATAACTCAGTTGACTGACACAGGTTAGTCAACATAAGGATAGAGGAAATACAAGAACTGAATTCTGAACCTCAAACAAGTCATTGTCCATTAGTTTTTGTGTACATGAAATTGAATTTTAAGGACAGTTGGGGAAACACAAGGTGAAAAAAAGAGTTAGAAAAATAGTAGAAGTTTCACAAATTTTTTGATAAGCAACAACTCAGAGACACAAGTTTGGTGAAAGTCAAAAAAGATAAATACAAAGGTACATTATAATCCATCTGATCTCAACAAAAGCTAATGAAAATATCTAAAAATAACCAGAGAAGAAACGCATACTTCATCCAAGAAAATAATAAAGAAAATGATATTCCTGACTTCTCATCATAAGCAAATTAAGTCAGATAATAATTAAATGACATTTTTAAGGCTAAAAGAAAAAATATTAACTTAAAATTCTTTGTGCAGAAAGAATAACCTTCCAACAATAAGGAGGAAATTGAAACATCATTATATGAATGAAAGCTGATAGAATTTATTAGAAAACTAAGCTGAGAGAAATGCTTTCTTCTCTTGGGTTTCAGTTTTTCTTTTATTTCTAGAAAAAAAGTAGTATTGAGATATTGAATAGCTAGAAAAATATTAAATATGTCAGTGAATAGGAAAGCCATTTAAAAAATTTTTCCCAATGTATTCTAAGGACATTTGACTATTTAAACTAAAAGAAAGGCCATGTATCATGCAGCTTATAGCACCTATAGTAGCAAAATACATGATAATAGTAACAAAATAATAGGATAGAGGTAGAAAGAATTATATAATTTTAAACTTCTTACTTTACACATAAGGTAGTATTTAGCACTAATTTATTGATTTATAGTAGACTGAAATAAAGAATATGTATTGTTGGTTCTAGAACAGACTCTGGAAAAAATAGATATGTACAAGTAAATAACCAGCAGAAGGAAATGGCAGAGTAAGAAAGGCTGAAAATTTGCCACTCAGAAAAAAGCTACAAAAATGGTTTAAAAATATTAAAGTAAACATTTTTCAGAATTTTGGAGATCAATCCAAAATTTTCAGAAAACCTGGCAACACTTTTTTCAGTAAATGGCTAAACCTTGGTAAGGACAGTGAACTTTCTGGCATCTTAACTTAACCCTAATCCCATCCACTAATACCTGTTTGCTATAGTCTGGAATGTGTCCCCAAAATTCATGTGTTGGAAACTTAATCCCCAAGGCAACATTGTTGAGAGGTAAAGCCTAATGAGAATGTTTAGGTTGTGAAACTTTGTACTTATTGATGGATTGAAGCTGCTATAAAAAGATATGTAGGAGGGAGTTCACTTTCTTTTGCTTTTTTGTCATGTGAGGATAGCATGGTAAATTTATCTTTTGCTTGTGCTTCTACCTTCTACCACGTGAAAAGACAATAAAAAGACCCTCATCAGATGCTGGCACCTTGATCTTGGACTTCCCAGCCTCCAAAACTGTGAAAAAAATAAATTTCTGTTCTTTATAAATTACCCAGTCTGGAATATTCTATTATAGCAGAGTAAATGGACTATCTCATTAGTTCAATTGTAGCCTTAAAAAAATAAAAGCCTTGGGCTGGTGAGATGGCTCAGTGGCGTAAGCGCCTGCCTTGCAAGCGCGAGGGCCCGAGTTCGACTCCCGGATCCCACATACGGAAAAGGGGCCGGTGATATCGCTCAGCGGCACGGGCGCCTGTTGGCGCGCGAGGTCCTGAGGTCGACCCCCCGGTACCCACAAAAAAAAAAATAATAAAAATAAATAAATAAATAAAAGCCTGGATTCTGGACAACAGAGGAATCAGAATGTAGTATGATCCCTTCCGAGACCTCACTACCAAATACCTGTCATAATATGACCCCCCCGGTGATTTTCAGCACGAACCAATTCTAACTATTGGTTTATTTCTTTTCTTTTTCTGTCTCACCAAAGAATATCAATAAAAAGGTATAGCTTATAAAAATAAATAAATGATAAACTATTGTCGTGAAATGATAAATTCTTCAAATGACAGCAAGCAGAAAAAAGTATCAGCAACTTGGAGTTAAGAAAATTGATATTCTCCTTCTAAAGTAAAGAAAGAAAAAAGGATTTTAAAATTTACATCATCAAACATACCAACGAATTCTTAATAGGATACTTTGAAGGGGAAGAAAGAGAAAATATTTGAAGAAATTATGGCCAAAACTTCAAATCTGAAGTAAAACAACCTACACTATGAAGAAACTCAGTGATCACAAAGTAAAAAATCAAAGAGAACCACACTGAGACACATCATACTCAAATTGTCAGTAGAAAAAAAATCTTGAAAACAGCAAGAGAGAAGAAACTTATTCCACATAAAGGAACTACAGCAAAAATAACAGCAGATTTCTTATCAAAAAACAATGAAAGCCAGAAGGCAGTGGAGTGACATGTTCAATTTTGTATCTGGCAAATTATTCTTAAAAATTAAGAAATTATGGGCCGGTGATATAGCTCAGTGGCATAAGCACCTGCCTGGCAAGCACGAGGTCCTGAGTTCCACTCCCGGTACCCGCATATAAAAAAAATTAAGAAATTAAAACATTCCAGGAGAAACAAAAACAAGAAAATTCGTTACCAACTGACCTGCCATGCAAGAAATCCTGAACAGAGTTCTTCAAGGCTAAAATGGAAAAACCTTAGACCCTAACTCAGATCAATAGAAATAAATAATGAGCAGCCACTATCATAATCACAATGGTAAATCTAAATAATATATTTTGTTTGTAATGATTTTTTCACACATGATTTAAAGGACAACCACATAAAGCAAATGTTAAAAATATGAATATATAATGGGGAACTATTTGACCATAGCAGTATAACGGCAGAGGAGAAAATAAATTATGCAAGAGTGCCCATAAGCTACAAATGTGTATATATATATATATATATATATATATATATATATATATATTTATAATACCTTGTAGTTAAGCTAATCTAGCTAGGCTACATTAAAATATTAATATGAAGTAGATCATTATGAATTGTGATGTTAATGGTAATCAGCATAACAAACACTAAGAAAATACTTCAAAACTCTACAGTAATAAAAAGACAAATGAATGGAAATGATACACTTATTATATCATTGTAAAATATCTTTTGTCGGGCGGGTGAGATGGCTCAGCGGCTTAAGCGCCTGCCCAGCAAGCGCGAGGGCCCGAATTCGACTCCCGGAACCCACATACGAAAAAGGGGCCGGTGATATCGCTCAGCGGCACGGGTGCCTGTTGGCGCGCGAGGTCCTGAGGTCGACCCCCCGGTACCCACAAAAAAAAAAAAAATCTTTTGTATTTGGTAGCATTTTTTTCTTAAAATCTGTTTTTCTAATATTCCATTCATCTCAGCTGTGTTTTTTTATTATTTGCCTAGTATATCTTTTTCCATCTTTTTACTTTCAACCTCTTATTTAAATCTAAAATTTGTCCTTTTCAGACATAGTATAGTTGAATAATTTAAAAAATTTAATTCCATTCATGATCTTCTATCTTTTATTGGACAATTTAATGCATTTACCTTTAACGAAGCTCTGATAAGGTAGAATTTACACCTGCCATTTTCTATTTCATTGTTTTTTTTTTCATTAGTGTCTTCAGTTTGTGTTACACTGCTAAAGGTTGAAAGTAAAAGGATGGGAAAAAGGACATACCAGGCAAACAGTGAAACAAACAAACAAACAAACAAACAAACAAAAACAGCTCTCTTCACAGCTGAGATGGCTGTAGTATTAGAAAAATAGACTTTAAGAAAAAAATGCTACCAAAAACAAAGGACATTTTATAGTGATACAGTCAGTAAAGTTAATCAAACCCAGAGCTTTGTATATGCTAGACAAGCACTCTACCACTAAGCCATATTCTCACCTTCTAGATGTCTTTTTTAAGAACTAATGATGGGGCCGGTGAGATGGCTCAGCGGCATAAGCGCCTGCCTGGCAAGCGCGAGGGTCCGAGTTCGACTCCCGGTACCTACATACAGAAAAAGGGCTGGTGATATCGCTCAGCGGCACGGGCGCCTGCTGGCGCAGGAGGTCCTGAGGTCGACCCCCGGTACCCACAAAGAAAAAAAAAAAAGAACTAATGATGGAACTGGAAAAGATATTCACTGAAGAGATATAATATAGCAAACCTAGCTTAAAGCAATGAAATTTAAAAGTAATAACAACATTTGAAAACAAAAAGACTTTTTTACCTACAGATAATTTTTTCCAAGGAGAAATAGAATTTAAAATTATAATTGCCTAGAAAAACACTACATAATATAATTTTTGCCAAACCACCTTATCAATTTTCAATATACAATTCATAAAGTCAAATATATGAAACAATAAAAATGAAAACATACATTGTTAAGTTCATCTATATCATTGCTTACCTTTTGATTGATATATCTTGGGCCAAGAGAGATTAGTTAAAACTTCCTTTGCTAACATGTTTCTGTTTCTTCTGCAGTTGTGGCAATGCATTCATTATTAAGAATCATACTGTGATATGTCAACTCATTATCACTTTTGAATTTAGTCCTTTAGTTTCAGAAAGTGTTCTTTGTTTAATTCAATGCAGTTTAGCTTAAATCAATGCCAAGTTTGAGGCCTCTGCATTCTTTTTAATAAATTTACCATTACATGTTTCCTATTTTCTTCTTAACATTTCTGTACCATTTGTTTCAGGCATGTTTCTAGTAAGTCGTACAAACTTTGGTTTTACTGTGATTTAATGTGAAAGTTTCTTTTTGAATTAAGAGTGATAATCTTCTTTAAATGTACTGATATGAAACTCAACTCAGATCTCAACTCTACCCTGTAACTCTATATTGTCTACTGATTGTGTATGCAAGTTAATAAAATTAACTATAGTAAAATTAGCTTCTAGCCTTTCCTCCTTTTCTTTTGGACTACCGAAATTCATTCAATATAACCATCCTTCCTAGTATTTACCTTTGCACTAAAATACTATCTCTATTACTTGATTTGTCACTTTAAATTATATATTTTGATTTCTTGCTATTATTTAGGAAGAATTCTGAGTTCACTGCATTTTCCAATTTACTTCTCCATTCTCTCATGAACTTTTGTTAGTTCAATTATTTCCACATTGTCAAAGAAAGATATGACAAAGCATATCACATTTATTGCATTCATCACCATATTTATCGTTACTGTTTTTGAGAGAGGGCCTTGCTATGTTGCCCAGGCTGGTCACCAAACTGCGAGTTCAAGACATCCTCCTGCCTTGACCTGCCATGTAGTTGGGGTTACAAGTGTGCACCACCACACCCAATTTATCTTATTCTTAAAGGCTTAAATGTACAGTAAGATAAATTCGATGTCCTGTACTTATAGGTTTGCTAATATCTTTCCAATAATTTCTTGGTTAACTAGGTTTTTAAATTTGCATACTCATAAAGTTGCACAAATAAATATTAAATGGAAAGTTCGAGAAATAAATGATTCATAATTTTTAAATCTTGGATCATCGTGAGCAGCATGATGAAATCTCTTGCCATTCGACTCCACCTTGTGTAGAACATGAATCTCCCTTTGTCCAGTCTATGCTCATTATATATGACTACATACCTATTAGTCACTTAGTGGCCACCTTGGTTACTGTACTTATCGTCAAGGTAGCACAATGCTTGTGTTCAAATAATTCTTACAGAGTAGTAGAGCTTAATGCTGGGTCATAATGCCTACATCATTCACTTCATTTACACAGTTACATTTACATCATCACATGAAGAAGGGTGAATTCATTACAATAAAATTTTTGAGAAAGAGACCATAGTCACATAAATTTTATTGTAGTATGTGGTTAAACTTATACTACTTTCATTATTCATTTTTGTTAATCTCTTACTATGCCTAATTTATACATTAAACTTTGTCACAGGTATATCTGTATTGGAAAACCTAGTAATATTTAGTACTTTCTGTACTTTTAGGCATCCACCAGGGATCTTGGAATATATCCGCTGTGGATTAGGGTAGACTACTGTATTTGTCTTCAGTCAGTCTCTATTCCAAGGATCCAATAAATTGCAAGAATGAAAATACAAAAAAATTCAGTCCAAGGTGAAATGAAACTGTGGAATAAAGACAGAGAAAAGACCTTTAAAAAGCCTAGAGTGAAAAGATGAGTTAGTAAAAGAAAAAAGCTAACTAGACTGATGACTAGCATCTCAGAAGCAACAATGGACACTGAAATACATGAAGTGCCAGCTGTGGTGGCACATGCCTGTAATCCCAGCACGTGGGAGGCTGAGGCAGGAGGATCACCAAGAGTTTGAGACCAGCCTGGGCTACATAGCGAGTTCAAGATCAGCCTGAACTACATAGTGAGACCCTGACTCAAAAAATAAAACGACAACAATGACAAAACTCAAAATGAAATACACAAAGCATCTTTAATTCCACACCTCAATATAAGCATATAGAAATATGTGCTCATATGAATCAAAAAATTTTTTTCAATGTGTACTGAAGCAAGGGCCTTTGCACTGAGCTACATTCCCAGTCCCATTTTTTGTTTGTTTGTTTGTTTGTTTGTTTTTTGACATAGGGTCTCACTAAATTTCTCAATTACCTAAGCCAGGCTTTAACTTGTGATCCTTTTACCTCAACCTCCCAAAGTGCTGGGATTATGTGCATGCACCAGCACGCACAGCTGATACAGGAGATAGTTAGAGAAGATTCATACCAGCAGTGCTTTTCATAGCTCAAAATACTGACTAACAAAATACCTATTAGTAGTGGGAACAGACACATAGTGATATATTCCTACATTGGAATATTATGTAGTAATTAAAATAAACTACAGCTATGTACAAACGGGGATTAAACTCAAACCATAACATTAGTCTAAAAAAGCAAATTGCAGAGAATACACACTGTTCAATTCTGCACATATAAAATGTGAACAAACTCAGTTATTCAAAATATGTTTCATAAAGCTATACATGTGGTAGGTAGTATAATGCTCCCCCAGATGTTCACATCTAATCCTTGAACCCTTTAAATATGTACCTTAACTGGCAAAAGAGACTTTGAAGATATGATTAAACTAAAGAGCTCAGATGGGGACATGGTCCAGGTGGACCCAACCTAATCATGTGGATCCTAAAAAGCAGAGAATCTCTCCCAGCCACAGTCAGAGAGCCATGACTGAAGAAGGCTCAGAGATAGTCATGGTGGTGATGCCTGTAATCCCAGCACTCTGGGAGACTGATGCAGGAGGATTGCAAGTGTGAGCCCAGCCTGGGCAATTTACAGACTTACTGAAACCCTGTCTCAAAAAATTTTTTTAAAGAAAAGGATGTGGATGCAGCTCAGAGCAAATGCACTTGATTCAGCCCCCCTCCACACACACACACAAACACACACACACACAAGGCTCAGAGATGCCATGTTGCTGGCTTTGAAGATAAAAGGGACCATAAGGCAAGGAATATGGGTGGCCTCTCAAAACGGGAAAGGAGAAGTACATGGATTCTCCCCCAGAGCTTCCAGAAGGCAATGCAGCCCTAAGAACACTTTTATTTTAGCTCAGATATATCCATATCAGACTCCAAACCTATAAAACTATAAAATAATATATATTGTGTTAAGCCTCCAAGTTTGTGATAATTTATTACAACAGCAATAGAAAGCAAGCACAATGAACATATAGTTTAATTTTTTTCAATGTATAAGAATGAATTAACACCAAATCCAGAATCAGAGAATGTTTGACTTCACAAGGACTTCTGTGATATTGGGACATGTTTTAATTCTCAAAAGAATAAATACATGGGTGTGGTTTTATTAGTGTGATTTTAACTGTGCATACACTCTTCAGTGTGAATGATACAAACTATTTTCAAAGACCAAGCAACAGGGTGTCTGCTACAAGAGGAGCATCACCTTCAGTGTCCTGGACGGACATCACTTAGACTGGATTTCCTCATCCGTGACTAGATGGAGGGCAGGGCTGAGAGTGGGAATACCAGGAAAGCGTCCTGCTCTCTCTATCCTTTGGTGAATTTCTCATAATTACATAGACAGCGTGAAACGTATCTGTGTTCAAGCTGACTTGCTGGAGTTTCAGCTAAGGTGATCATCCACTCAGTGAGAGGACCCCAGGAACAAGAGTCAGTGGGGAGACCTCCACTGGCAGAAACTGTTGTGAGAGGGGCTTGTGGAAGTACTGAGGCAGCAGCTGGAGCTAAAATATCGGGGACCTGTATAATCCTTACACTGCCCCCAAAAACCACAGTGCCCACCATAAGATGGAATCTGACCTTGCCACACCCACAGAAATGCCAACCCATCAGTACCTGTCTCCAAAGCACAAACACCTACCATGAAAATTGTGGCCAACACAAGTTAAGTAAAGAGATGTTGCCCTTTACTCTACATTTCTTCTCCTTGGCTCCCTTCGACCCAGTGGGAGCCGGATCCTCGCTGAGAGAAGTGGGGGCGGGAAGGACAATGTATTCTGTGCCTAGTCTCCATTCCAACTCCCTTGAGCCAAAAGCCTGTCCTGCAATGGGAAAAATAAAAGTTTTGAGAAAAATAAATTAAAATTCTGAATGGTACTGGAGTGAGTTTAATAATGGAAAGTGACCAGATTGTCATGGAATCTGCCCAAGATATCATTAAGGAATGGGAAAAAGGGATTTGACACAGGAAGTTTTACAACTACAATTGGAAAAAAGAAAAATTCAGTCAACTTAATATCCTCTCAAGAACCTTTTCAAGACTGCTAAAGTAAAATATTATGTAAAGGTTTATTTGGTTATGCAGGGAAGGGTCACATGATCCCTTTCAAATTTTGGAGTTCAAAGATGGTGAAGATTTTAGCCATACTTCCACTGCTACAGCTCAGCCACTCTTTAAACTCAGGTAATTTGTTTGTATTTTAGTTTGCTGATCTACAAAATGTAGACTAATTTTTTAAAGTGTATCTGTTTGCTCAATATAAGTAAAGACAGTAACAGTACCAGTTTCATAGACAGGGATGTGAAGATTAAATCACATTATAGATACAAAGTAGGCAAAGTATTCACTACGATGCTTGCCACTTCATAAGCACTCCTTGAATGTAAATTTTAATAACTGGCTGAGACATAGGGAGCTCAAAAAGGCTTCTAGGAATGGTAACTTGGGCTAAAGTGCGAGTAACAGCTGGCCAAGACAAAGGGGATGTTGGTGATACAGGGAGGAGACGTTTTGGAGAACGGGAGCAACACAAGCAAAGAAAGAAAGACCAAAGGTTTGTGTTGTTATAGGGGTTGCAGTAAAGGGAGGGATAGAAATATGCTGATGCTGCTGGAATATTAATCGTTAGGGGGAAAAGTATGAAAAGTGGAAGTAAAGCATGGACTGAAAATCCAGCCAAAAGAGCCAAACTGTTCAGTTAGCATACAAAAAAAGTTCATTTTTGTTCTGGCTTGTACCCACCTTTCAGATTTCCAAATTTCATGTGCCATATAGATGTCTATTCCCGACTCTTGCTTTACTGGACTTTTCTTGAACCTATTGAAAATTCCCATGTAATTTTATTCTGCCGACACAATCTTTCATGCTTGAAGTAGTCTTACTCTTCCTTTTTCCTGTTCATCTGGTTAATTCTTTTGTTAATTACAATTCAGTTGTCATCACCACCAGAAAGCTTTGGCATTAGTTTGCCATTGTTATTATTATTAAACAGGTTTTTACTGGCCACTTCACTCATGATATTGTGCAAGAAGCTGGACTTCAATGTGAGCAAGCAAAGTCCCTGCCCACAGAGACAAGAGTCTTAGGAGGGAGAAGTTCAGGGAAATTGCCAACAACATTATGACTGAAATCAGAAGAAAGGATCTGAGGGCCTGAGCTCTGATCCCTGGGATGAGAGGTATCCTTCACACCAGGGTTCTATTCCTGTGCTTTTATGGCCCCCCCATTCAGACTTTTTGGGAGGAAAAAGAGGAAGAGAAAAAAATGAAGATTTGCTAAAATATTTTGTCTCTTAGTATGTGTCAGACAATGACAAAGCACTTTACATGGCTATCTTATTTAATACTCAAAACAACTTTATAAGACATCTAGTTGTCATGCCCATTTCAGAGATGAAGAATCCAGGGTAAATTAACTTGCCGACAACACTCAGCAAGTGAATGGGAGAGCCAAAACTCCAGCCTTAGATTGCAGGCTGTGAAATGTACCATACTCTTTATATAGAAGCAAAATGTCTCCAGTTTTAAAAATAATTATACACTGAGGCACTTATCACAATCCATTGTATATGTTTACATGTCTGCCTCCTCTATTTACTCATGTCCTTCTAAACTCTGGGAAATTCTCTGTGACCTCAAGAACAGCCTGCAGAATATTCACATTTCATCTATAATACCCAACATGTTGGTGGATCACCCAAGGTCAGCACTCAGTAAAGGTTAGACCAGATGCTTTAATGCAGGCATGAATGAATTAATCCTTGAATGAATAAACTCCCTTAAGAGCTTGTAAGAGTTGAACACATGAGAAGAGCCTCAAAATTTTAGGGCATGTTGACAGAGGGTAACAGGCAAAGGTTCAGGCCATAATGGCAAGTTGTCAGCTTCATAGAAGTCTAACCACAGGCAACAGGCAGCTGTCTTGGCAGTCATGCAGTGCCCACATCAGGGGATTTGGCAAAAGGAAATGGATGGAAAAGTGGGCAAGCAGGCAGGTAGTTAGCATCAAGGATTTTGGAAGCAAGCAACAGGTAGAGCAGAACTTCATTCTATTTAAGGACTTGGGCAATAGACTAGCACTCCCACCCCAGACAGTAAAAGTGGACATTCAGAGGTGTGGGATTAAGATAAAAGGATAGGGTCTGGAGCCAGGATACAAGACCAGAGCTGCACCAGCACGGAGACTGATAGATGCTGAGCCAATAGGCTGTGCATACAGGCCTTTCTGTATTTCCTCTGTCTGAAATTCCTCTTGCTTTTTACACCAGGGAGCTCTGCAGGGATAGTTGGTTAAGCCTGTTTATAGTAATTTATTAGTTTCAGGTGTTGGGATCAGAGGGCTCTAGGAGCAGGAAGTAAAGCACATAGTTATTAAAGGAAACTTTCTGTTGTTACACTAAAACTAGTGGAATCATTCTTGATTTCTCAATTCTTTTACACCACACATCCAAACAGTCAAGTGAATTATATAAAGACTACCTTTCAAATATATCCAGTATTTGACTACTCTTCAACATGTTCCCTGCTATGACCCTGGTCCTTGCTGTCATCATCCCTCACCTAGTTAACAGCAACAGCCCTCTAAATGCCTTCCCACCATCTATTCTTCTTTATTCTATCTTCACTGCAGTAGCCACAGTGGTTCTAGTCTCATTTGGTCTCATTTTTATTTCATTATTATCTCTTCCCTTATAAATTATGTTACATATCCATTTGCAAATATTCTTTCTTATTTTACTTATTACTGAATTTTATCTGTTTCCATTACCAGAATAACAAGGGTGTGGCTTATTTTTTAGTCAGTCCCTTTCAAAATTCTCCAATAGATTTCTAATTCACCCAGAATAGAAGCCAAACTAAAAGGCAATACATGATTCCCTTTCTTTTCTCTTTCTAACCTCTTGTGCTACTCTCCCTGCCATGTATGACTTGAGTGTTCCCCCAAAAGTTCGTATGCTGGAAACTCAATCTCCAAATGTATATGTCAAGGGAATTTGGAGATGGGGCCTCTGAGAGATAATAGGATTGGATGAGGTCATGATGATGGAGCCCTTGTGATGGTGTTAGTGGCTTTGTAAGAAGAGGAAGACATACTCAAGTTATAACATGCTTCTTTTCTTGCCATGTGACACCTCCTGCCATGTTACAATGCAGCAAGAAGACCTTCACCAGACGCCAAGTAGAGGCTGGCACCATGCTTTTGGACTTACAA
The DNA here is from genome assembly GCA_028451465.1 of Erethizon dorsatum. Lineage (NCBI taxonomy): Eukaryota > Metazoa > Chordata > Mammalia > Rodentia > Erethizontidae > Erethizon > Erethizon dorsatum. The sequence continues at coordinate 133,571,250 of CM051823.1, read as the reverse complement.
CCTTTGAATCATGAGTCAAACAAACTTCTTTTCTTTACAAATTACCTAGTCTCAAGTATTCAGTGATATTTGCAGAAGAGGGATGAATACTCTGCCCCTTTGTTCACTGCTGTTCAGTGTCTATGAGAAACATAATTTCTCCTCAGGGCTATTGATGTGGCTGTATCCTCTTTTGGAATTCTTTTTCTCCAGACACCCACTAACTTAATCCCTTGTTTTCCTCAGATGTTGACTCAGATGTCACCTTCCAAGTGAGATCTTCTTTGTGATTCTGTGTAATTTCAGAACCCCTTCCAACTCTCACAAACAAGTAGTTCCTCTCCTCTTTTCCTAATTTGTTCTCCCCTATAGCATTTATAATTACCTAACTCACTATATAGATTATTTTACTTATTTACATTGATTATTCCATCAATTCTCTCATTAGATTATAAACCCTATGTGGGAAGAGATTTTTAAGGGGATTTGTTTGTTTGTTTTCCTTGATACCATCCCCAGTGCCTGAGACAGTGCTTGACACAGCCACATAACAGATGTTCATATGTACCGAATGACTGAAATACTAAGAAAAATGGAGGTCAAGTGTGTTTATGTATAAAGAAGATTCCAGTTATGACTAAAGATTTTCAAATTTTAGGTTACAGAATCAATAAAATTGAGACCTTGATACCACATGTATCCTTGCACATTTGTGCATATAGGTGTATGCGTGTAAAAGAAGGGTGCTGGGGGAGGAAATGAGGGAGAAGAAACATCTTCATGTGTTCAGAAGCCTTTGTGGATTTATTTTCTTATAAAAAGAAATTTTCAAAGTCTTTAATATGACAATTTATCAAATCCTAAGAAATAAATTCAGAGATCAGATTTCATGATTCAAGCTTATTTACCAAGTGAACTCATTGTTCTCAAAGTATCAATTTTGGAAGAAAAACAACAATTTCAGAGTTCTTCAAGAACTATTATCCTGATGTATATAACTGTCCCTTTTTAAAATCATTTGAACCCCAATTGACTAGACAGAGATTTAAAATACTAGGCAGATGTGCAACAGTATATCAGATATTGCTACTAATTACAGTATTCTTGACTTCTGCTTAGTTCCAGAAGTCATATTCTGAATCCAAATCTTATTCAAAATCTTATTCAATGCAGTACTATTGGCCTCAGAATCTTCTTCAATACAGTACTATTAGCATTGATTAGAATTTGTTTGAAGATTAAAAAAAATTTCCATGTGAGATTTAAGATTGTAACACCATCCTCACCACAATGTAGTCTTAATCTACACTTAAAACTTGGTAACTTTATTGAACTGAAAGCTCTGAGGCATAACAATCAAGTTTTCCTATAGACATCCTTTAATTCTCACTGAACTGATCATGATACCATACTGTAATTCCACCCCAAATACCCTGCTACCCATCCCAGCGTATATAAGTGGTCCCAATTCTTTGTAAATTACTAGAACACCCAGTCCCACTGAGCTGACTGTGATCTCTCTACACCAGATGCTACCATCCCCATTATTCCTTATATTCTGATATGTCATGCAAACTCCAGAGTCCTGCACAATGGCATATTATGGATGCTTAATAAATATTTTCTATATGGCTGTAAACCAAGAGGATAAGAAGTAACTTCCTATTTAAATATGCTATATTCTAAATCTCTCCTTTCTTAAATTCCTACTGTAAATCTACAAAGCCATTCAAAATAGTTTCATTCATAACACAGAAAGTTCTCAGTGTGCTACTTCAATCGGCCACCTTGATCATTTGTGATTTCTATGCTGTACAGTTGAGAGTTCTGATTATAGAACACCCAATTTCTTTTTCATCATTCCCTGACAAAACTCCCAGAAACAACAAATAATACGATAGTATCTCAAGTATTGTCATTTATTTTTATTACATCATGCGTAAAGCCTATTTCAACTAGATTATATATCTTCAAATTTAGGTAAAATATTATCCATATTTTTTTATTCCCCACAATACCAGTGAAGAAGCTAAGAGATTTTTTTAAGTGAGTGAGTGAGTGAATGAATGAGTGGATGAAACTTGAATATGCAATTTCTGTATAGAGTATTGGGTAAATTTCATTAATATCCAAATTTAAAGGTTTAGGTGAGACTATGTATTTTTACGTACTATATCAACATAGCTCACACTATGAAAATAGTCCACAGAAAATCAAGAAACCAGGAAATTTTTTAAACAAAACTTTTGCAAAATGAGCATAGATCCTCTTATTTTCAACTTGTATATTTCAATATGCAATTCAAAAAATTAGTTATGTGGGTCCATCTACATACTGAATATCTTTAGCAAACTTTTCCTCTCCACACTTATACAATCAAAGATCTGCATTAACTTTACATATCTCTAAACTTTCTCTGCCATGAACCAAAGCAAAGATACTGGAAAGTTGTGAAATCAGACCACTGCCTCTATCATGACTTTCACTGGGCCTTGGGAGGAGGTATGTGTGATAACTTAGAAACCTGTTCCACAACCCAGCAACTGTCATCTAGAAGCTGCACAATTCTCAAGATAATATACCACTGACCCTTAACTCTTTGAATTTTGCTCTATTCATTGAGAATCTGACTGTAATATTTGAATTTGATAATATCCCCTAGGTGAAGTAAAACATTTTTCTATTTTTCCAAGGAAGAGGAGAGGATCGTTGTCCAACGTTATATGGTAGATCTGTAGAACCAAATCAAATGTGAATTTGAAGCATTCATCTAATGAGTAATTTTTAAAAGACTTAAGAATAACTCAAAAACAACTCTACATTGTAAAAGCCACTGTGAGAATTAAAGATATACAAAATTGAGCATAACTAATAAAAATCACACGAAGGTGTTTATTTCTATTTCCATAGACTCAATCAATTACCTTGAGATACCAATTTATTAGTGCTAGTCTCAAAGAATGACATTGAGCCTTTTAAATTCAATGCTGGTAAATTAAATGATTAAGGAAACATTAATAACTACTGAGTTATAAAAAATAGAATATATATAAAATGTGAAACTATATTTCATTTTAAATATTTGAGAGGCAGAGCCTCTTCTCTTTTTACTTTTCCCTCATCTTTTTCAAATGTTGGTGAAGAAATAGAAGTATTTTCCATCTAAATAGGTTCTCAGAGAAAAGCCTATCTCAAAGGTTTGATTAAAACAAGTTGAAACATGATAAGCTCCATTTGCTAAAACTATAGAAAGACTGTGCATAAGTAGTCATATTCTAATTAGCTTCGCAAGCTCCATCCTGTAGACATTTACAAGGCTAGAGAAGTCACAATTTTCTGGATTCAACCAAATAATTTCTTCCACTTCCCTCTGCTTTTCAAGGGTAAAACAGTTGTTTTTAAATAAATGAGTATGTGGGAAAATAGAATGAAATTAAGTGCTATATAGTTTTTTCCTGAAATAACCTTTGAAGTGTACCAAACTCTCTAAGGTAGATTTCACCTATCCTAATGATGACAAATACCCCTAATTATAAGTAAATATGCAGTAAATACTTTCATATTCTGTTCGTTTTCAATATCTTCTGTTTACAAATATCTTGTCTGTAAATCTACTACCTGTCTTACTGTGAAGGTATTATACCAAAAGTGCTGCTTTAGATTTTGTCTTCTTGAAAAACATATTCGTTAAGACATGGAAATACTCATGATCAAATGCTGCTTGGCATAATTACCATACAGCTGTTTAATGATGGTAAGTCCAATGAATGGCCTCTGAATTCTGTGTAAAGAGTATAGAAGCATTTTCCATTGCCAAAATGAGCTGCAATTTATTTCTGAGTCACATATAATAATTTTATATAGCATTTACTTTTCTTTCCAAAAAAACTAGAAGTCATAATGGCAGGTATATAGTAGACATCAATAATGTTTGAGTTGAATTATTTCCCTAGTCACCTTTATGTCAAGGATGTTGCAGATAGTTCCTAAGACCATGATATACACAGAGACCAAAAATGATCACAAGGCGAAGGTCATTAAGACTGTGATTAGTTCCAGTCTACTAGTCATCGCTTGGATAGTAGGCAACATGCCTATCAGTTTCACTTCCTAGAATGCTATCATTTAAGATTCTAGGTAATGCATCAGGGATTACACAAAAAACACAATCATGAAAGAAAATTGCCAAGAGATTACATTTGACTTTAGCAAGTAAAGGAATGGTATGGCTAAGTAGCCATATGTAAAAAGTTGCCCAAAGAGATGTTATTGCAATTTAGGGAAGCTCAGAGATGTAACAATCCCATTTTTATCCAGTACCTTTGTTTTAAAATTGGCTGTGGAAACCTTACCCTGGTATTTAGTTTAAATGTGTGCTACTGAATGGAGCCATCTTTGATAGGCTGGGCACAAGAAACAAGGCAGTCTATGTGCATTTCTGGGAAACACCAGATTCTCACAGGCAGCAATCAGGATTCAAGAAGAACCACCAGTGAAAAGTAATGAACACTTTTTGTAAGTGACCTCTTCATTCATTTATTCATTCATTCATTCATTATTTGCTGAGTATGTACTATGTGCCAAATTTTGTTCTAGCTACTACAAATGAAACAGTAAAAAGTGAAGGCAAATCTCTTAAGATACTTTATTCTAGCAGGGGATTGGAAGGAAATAAGTAGTAAACATGATCATTCACATAGTGAAAAGTATTTTAAAGAATATAAGACATGGATGCAACAGAATGGAAATCTTTGATTCACTGGAACTGTAGATGAGGTCATGTCAGGTCATTCTGAGGAGGCGATATAACGACCTACACCGGCATGATATCAAAGAACTTGCTATGCAAAAATCCGAAGAGAGAGGATTCCAGGAAGAAAGACTGGCAAATATTATAAACGAGATTCATTCAAGAAAGTGAAAGAAGTCATTCTACGTGACTAGCATACACTTAGCTATGGTCTGTGGGAGCATGGTATAAGCAAATGAGGCTGCAATAATATTATGTAGAACATTCTAGGCTACAGTAAGGATTATAAGTTATATTTAAAGTGCAATGAATATCTATTGAAGAGTTTTCAGCAAACACACGACAAGTTATGCGTTTAGATCATTCAGCTGTTGTTTGGATTGTGTGTTTTGGGGTTGGGGGAAGAAAAAAGGAGAAAAAATAGGCTTCTGAGTTGTGTAGCTGAGAGATGACAGTTGCCTGAATCAAGGTCATAACAATGGAAAAGGAGCAAAAGGAACAAATTGGGGGTGTATTTTGGAGGTGGAGAAAACATGACTTGCTAATTAATTGGATGAGAGGATGAATGAAAAGAGATAAAACACGGATGAGTTCTACATTTTTAGACTGAGTAACTGGGTGGAACAATTTGAAGAGGAACAGGTTTGGAGGGGGTGGATATCCGGAGTTCTGCTTCTCAGATGCCTGTTAAACATGATAATAATAGTACCTACCTTGCAGGGTTATTGTGGAGAGAGAATTTTTGAAATGTAGATTAAGAATTTAGATCAGTGCCAAGCAGGAAGTAATTGTTCAATAAATATTAGCTACTATGATTCTTCGGGTAAAGGTAGTTGAGAACAGAAAATAATTCTGTGAGAGGCTAAAAATGAAGATAATAAATGAAGGCGTTATATAGAATTCACTGCTACTCAAACTATTTTGGAGAAGTACTTTTCTTTTTTTTAATCCATCATGGGGCAATAGTACAATAAACTGAATGCTTATGTCTGTCACAAATCCTAAGCCCCAAAGTAATGCATCAGTATCTTTAGAAGGTGATTATGTCAAGTGGATGGAGCCCCCATGAATGTGATTAGTGCCTTTATAAAATCATACCAGAGCTCTCCCTTGCTTCCTTTCACCATATGAAAACACAGCGAAAAGACAGGAGGGCATGAGCCGAGAATTGGGCTCTCAATAGAAACCTAACCTGCCTACATCCCGACCTTAGACTTCCCAGTCTCCAGCACTGTCAGAAACGTTTCTGTTTATAAGTCACCCAGTCTATGGCATTTTAAAAATAGAAACCTGAAAGGAGCAAGACAAATACTTTTGTAAATCCCAACAAAAACTGAATTACCTTAAAAATAAAATGTGTAAAGTACAACTTACTAATGCGCTTGCGTGCCCTGGCAATGTCAAATTGCTATAAAGGTTTCTAAATTTTACTCTCAATATCTGTACTCATCTCCTATTACAGACCAGTAAAAAAAAAAGTTTGCAGACCAGCACCAGAGAATACACTTTCAAGAACATTAGTACTTAAAGCTATGGATGACATAGCTAAAGAAAGGAGATACTGGAGCAACCCCGGAGACACATTTAAGTGTGGTGGTGGTGATGGTGGTGGGTTTCCTGTAGGCTGAGATAATAACGTTTGCATATACGCCAGCCCGCGAGGCATCCAAGCCACGGAGAATCGTATATATTTACAAGTAATCAGTTTTAATTAGCTATAAGGAAAGAGCCTAATCATTCCTGCAGGAACTCATTCCTCTTCCCACAGATACGGTATCTGAAGAGAAAGACATCCGCTTCCCTACTTCCCCCTCAAAAACACTTCAATCATTCAGGATACAATCTAGGGTCGAGGATGCAGTAGGTACCCGAAGCTCCTTCGCCACCAAGCTGGGCTCGCTAGGGAGCGGAACAATGATCAGACTCGAGAGCTACCAAGCTGCTCCTACGGGCGCTCTGAACTCATGACTCCTGCCTTGTCATCTGCTTCCCACTCAAAACTCCAGCCCCCGAGCGCCAGGGTCCCCGGACTGCGCAAACGCCCCTGGGCCAGAGGGCATCTGGAAGAATCCTTAGTGAAAAGAGTCCTATTTCTGGGTAAGGGAGTCAATGAAGGACTCTTTACACAAGTCGAGCCCGTTGGTGAGCAAAACTTCCCTAACTTCACACTTTTTGAGCCCCCACGCAGGACCGCTTCCGCTGGGAGCCCGCGGCCGCAGCGATGCGGTGCGCCCTCGCCACGCGCTTCCGAGGCCGGAAGCACAGGACGCGGGCTCGGGGATGTGGAGTTGAAGGAGCCTCCGCACAGCACAGCAGCCCTTGTCCTCCAGGAAGCCTCCGGGGCTCCAGGGCTCCCGCAAGTTCCGGGACCCTCGCGGCCAATGGAGAGCCCGTTCCAGAGCGCTCCGCACCTTGGGCTGGGTCCCGGGGCGGGCGCGCGGGTGGGGGCGGGCGGGGGCACGGAGGGGGCGGGGCCTGGGCTCAAGGCGGCGCGCCGGGGGAAGCAGCAGCACCTCCGGCCGCGCCGGGCGAGGGGCTGCGCCAGCCCGCGAGGCGCATGCGCGCTGCCGGCCGGCTCCGCTCCCTCCCCACCCACCCAGCCTCCTCCTCCTCCCCCCGTCCTCGCCTCTCTCCGTCTCTCCTCGCCCGCCGGATGCTGAAGTTGGGCGGATGGCAGCGAACAGGCTCCGCTAGAGGACCGAGCAGCCCAGCCTCGCACCCTCGGACCCTCGGTGCGCAGCGCACACCTCCAGGCGACTGGGTAAGATGCTGCCTCCACAGCGGAGCAGTGCTAAGTAAATGACATCAAAATGTCTGCTTTGCACCGATGGATGGATTTTTTTTTCCTCAAAGGGGGAGGTGAAGGCTGGAGGGGGCGGAGAGTGCGGCTGCCAGTGCCCTGCAGAGGAGGCTGGGGTCTCGGGCTGCCGGGGGAAGTTGCACCCCGCGTCGCCGCCCTGGGCTGGGCGTCCGTCCTGCCCGCCCGGGGACACCTCGCTCGGGTCCGCTCCCGCGGGCGGCGGGCACCTTTGGGGAACCCCGGAGAGGGCCGGCGCGGCGGGAGAGCGCGGGGCGCGAGGTCTGGCGGGGTCTTTTTGTGTCTGGTGGGTAGAGAACCGACCGTGCAATTCAGTGTCTCATCGCCAGATCACCTCGGCTGGTATTTTTTCCTCCCTTCTCTTTCGGTGCCTTTGGGGGAAATGCACTATTCAGGTGGGGAAGGTGTAAGGAGAAAGCGTTGCAAAAAAATGAGCACCTTGAGCCCGGGTAACAGAGTTGGGGTGTGTGTGCGGAGGGGTGGGGGTCGCTTTTGTTCTCTGCCCTCCCCTCCGTCCGGGGAAGGGAGTTCTGGTGCTGGGCACCGGGAGGTGGCACCGCCGCCGAGGCGCGAGGGCGAGGAACGCCCACCAGACCCGGGTGGGTGGATGAGCGGCTCCCTCGCTGTGGGGGATGAGGATTCTTTCTGGGATCGATGGAATCAGTTTCATCGCTGCCTCCTCGCTGGACTCCGTCCACCTCCCCGTCTCCAAGGGCTGCAGCAGAGTCTGGGTGCCGAGGCTCGGCCCGGCCGTTTACCCCTCTTCTCACCTCCCTGTCTCCGGGAAAAATGTCGGAGGACTTGGGGAGGGCGGAGGGACAGAGCTGGCCTCTGAGGTACTCCCCGCCGGCGGGAGGCGTCCCAGGAAGTCCGTGCCGCCCTCGGGAGTCCCTGGGCTCCGGAGACCAAGCAGAGGTCGCTGCCCAAAAAAGATGCCCCCCGCCCGCCTGGCGCCTGGGGACCCGCCCTGCGCCGCCCGCCCCCTGCCGGAGCCCGGGACGCCGCGCACCTGGGAGAATCCCGGTGGCTGGGAAGGCGGACCCTGGCTCTGCGCGGTGTTGCTAACCGCCCTTCTCCCCTCCTTCCTCGTTCTGGAGTCCTGTCTGGAGAACTTTGCCAGCTTCGTAGTTGTTTCTTTCCTTCTTTTCTTAAAAACTGTTTTACAGCGAGATTGTTTCCATCCTGGGATAGCTGTCACAAATAATGAAGAGAAATCTTAGTTTGCCTCCCACCTAGAAAAAACACTTCTGAGACTGAATTTCATCTGCATTTCCGGCGTTCATACATGCTGGTTTTCCGGGTGATGAACCCTTTTGAAAATGATTTAATTGTCTAAATGAAAAATAATGTCTATTCCTCTAATGTAAAATAATTCCTCCCCGATTCAAAGCTAAGGCTATATGTATTAAATAATTTTGCAAACTGTAAGATACTTTTAAGTACAATATATTTGTACCTGAAGTCTTTTGTAGTAATCATAGCAGTCATCTATGAAATGTACGTTTTGGCACTAATAACCACTCGAAAGGCAATTTGTACTCATTAATTAAAATGAAGTTTGACCTCCACTTAAGTTACTGTTATTAAGCTATTTCTTCTGTTGACATGAACAAAAACAGTAATTAGCACACTCACGAGTGTAGATTTATACACTTTTTTATAATCTTTTTTTTTTTGTGGGTACCGGGGGGTCGACCTCAGGACCTCGCGCGCCAACAGGCACCCGTGCCGCTGAGCGATATCACCGGCCCCTTTTTCGTATGTGGGTTCCGGGAGTTGAACTCGGGCCCTCGCGCTTGCCAGGCAGGCGCTTAAGCCGCTGAGCCATCTCACCGGCCTGTATTTAGGGTAACTATGGGAGAGTAGTTTACGGTTTTTGGATATTAGAAAACAAATGTTTGTTTTTGCAAAAAGATCAAGTGGCATAATTTATTAAATGAGATGAATCTCCATGACAGTGACATCTGATCTCGCAGCCATGGATACTCATCCTCACTCTTGAAATTGTAGTCTGGAAGATTAAGAAAACTACTTAATTTACAACAAACATAAGGTGTCCATTTTGCCAACCTCTACTTTCTCTGGTTCCTCAACTATATACCTAGTTTTTAGTTCCTACTGAAGGGAATTAACTATGAGTTTACTTTACTGTCCTTGTTCCATTCCAGGAACAGCTTTTCCTTTTCAAATAGGTTTTAAGGATCATACTATGGGGAACTAGTTTATTTGCACTCATAATGTTGAAGGTCAAATTCTGCTATATTCCTATGGACGTGTTATACTTTTTGCATAATAAATATCTAGCCTTCCTTAGCCTTCCCTATGACTAAGGCCAAAAGTTTTGAAGAAAAAGAAATGTATGTTTTTATCTGTTTGGTCTTATTATAACAGCCAAGTAGAAGTGAATGATCTACATCTTAATTGATAAAAATTCTGACAGAACTGGGTGTGATGGCACACACCCGTAATCCCAGCACTTGGGAGGCTGAGGCAAGATCACATGTGTGAGGCCAGCCTGGGCTCCATGGCAAGACCTTGTCTCAACAAAAAATCTGATTTATAGACTAAAGAGTGAGAAAGAATTTATGAGTTAATCTACTACTATGGAGATTATGGACTTTGTGTTGGAAGCACATTTGCTGAGCTGCATGGACTTTTCTGGAAAAGTGCATGGTAGGCACAGAAAATGTGACATGGAGCTAAGAGGGATGGGAACCCATTGAGCTGCATTTCTGATGAGAACCCTGATAGTCCAGCCCTGAAGAGTTACAGTGAACACCTTCCACTGCCCAGAAAAGCAAATGCAAGGACCATTCTACACTCAGTGGTAAGAGTAATGCCATGTGCTATTGAAAGCATTTTATTTCGTCTGCTTACTATAGTGTATAAATATAAATTGTTGTAGTGGCTGAAAATTATGTAACATTTCCAGTGGAGAGTCTGGATCCTCAGACATGTAAGTTTTATGAAAAGTTTAAAAAATAAAACAATCCTTTGCCATAAATAGACAAGACTTCAGGGTTTGACAGATACTGCCACCTCTCCTTTCTCCCCTTTTCTCCACTTATCCCCCAAAGACAAATACACTTTCTAATTTCCAAAAACTTTATTTGACTCTTATTTCTGCTACTATGCCAGTACCTCGTGCAATAGCTGGCAAAAGGCAGGTATTAAATAAATATTTCTTAAATGAATAAACTTTGCAGAATTGACATGGCTCACAAAAGTCTTCTAAGATCAGAATTACAATTTTTAATAGTTCTCATGCTCTTTATCCTAAGTATCATGGCCATGGTTCCACATCTTTGGAGACAGAAATTTTTAGAATTGTTGCAGTGTAAATATGTATGTTGTATTTATTTATTTATTTTTGTGGGTACCGGGGGTCGACCTCAGGACCTCGCGCGCCCAGGACGCGCCCGTGCCGCTGAGTGATATCACCGGCTGTTTTTTCGTTTGTGGGTTCCGGGAGTCGAACTCGGGCCCTCACGCTTGCCAGGCAGGCGTTTACGCCACTGAGCCATCTCACCGGCCCAATATGTATGTTTTAATATACTATTTATTCTGTTGATTTAGTTCCAAATTATGAAACAATATTCATTTATTTTAGATACCTTAGAACACTTAAAATGTATGAGGCAGAAAATGAAAATTATCTTTGGGCGCACACAATTACGATGAATACAAATTCTGGTCAAGCTGACCTCAGCTTGTATCCTGGCTTCTCCATTTAATAGTGATGTTGGTGTGTTACTTACCTGCCTGGGCCTCGGTTTCCTCAGATACACAACTGGCTAAAGATATACCTCCCAAGATGGCTTCAAGCATAAGTATAATGCAATCTTCGTAAAGAACTGAACATAGTGCTTACTGTGTACTTATAATTACCCCAATGCTTAAAGAAATGCTATTGAAAATACAAAGCTCTTTACCACCAGTTCAGTGTATACATAATGTACTAGTGTTTAAGGAATTCAGCCCTGCATGGGGGCCCTTGCCTATAATCCCAGCATGCTGGTGGGCTGAGGCAGGAAGATACAAGTTCATGGGCAATTTAGCAATTTAGCAAGACCTGTCTGAAAAGAAAGAAAAGAAAAAGCTTAAATACAAAAGAACTGTAAATGTAGCTCAGTGCTAAGTCCCTGGGCCCAGTGCCTAGTCCCCTTTTCCCTGTCAAAAGCATTGGAAGCATCTTGCAGAACACCATACTTGCTTTTTTAAAAACTAGTATTACTGTTACTACTTCTATATTTGAATATTTTAGTGACTACAAAAAATTCATCTTATGGATGCCTTATTTAGCCATCCTTTTATTTGGGGGCTTTTATGTTACTTCCAGTATTCCTATTGTAATGGATATACATCCTTATTTATAGATTTTTGTATGCATATCTTTAATGCAATTTTTCCTTCAGGCTTCATATATAGAACATCTGGTTCTCAGTGACATAATGTCATCCCTTAAAAAAACTTCGATAGGTGAAACTAATAGTTTTCAAACTTATTCATTTATTTATTTGAGACAATTACTTTTTTGTCATTCTTTTAAGCATTTTTAAGAAATGGTTTGTTCAAGTCTTTTGCTTATGTGTCTATTGGTATTCAAATATGTTTTTCTTCTTTGAGTGCTAATATTAATCTCTTAATAAGGAAAAGCAAACAAGGAAAGGAAATACTTAGTGGCAAAGAGAGCATGTGGCAAAGACAGCAGAAATTACTGTGGCTAAAGCAGACAGACTGCAGCGATTATTATGGCTGGAAACAGATCAGCTATGAAATCAGGGTAGCCATAGTGCCTGGGCTTCTGACCTCGCAAATTCCCTTTCGAAAGTTCGGGTCACTAAATAGTCTGCAGATACCTTACCGTGAGAAGCTTGTACATGAAGAGTTTCCAGGTTTTTATGGGTTGTTTCTGTTAGTTTCCTATGTTGTAGGAAACTTTCAAATTTTCCTGAGATAAATGGGATTGAAAGGAAGGACAGTTGCTGGGCCTAATGATGCATGCCTATAATCTCAGCACTGTAGAGGCTGAGGCAAGAGAATTGCTGCAAGTTCAAGGCCAGTCTAAACTGCATAGTGAAGCCCTATCTCAGAAAAACCAAACACAAAAAAGAAAGAAAGAAAGGAAAGACAGCAGTGGATAGAGGTCCTATGGGTAACTAATTGAACTTTCACATCAAAATTAAAAAATTAAGGTTAATTATAATTTTATGTGAAGTTAGTATCATATCCTATCCAAAATTTTCAGCTGTCAATGAAATTTAAATATTTAAAAGTAAGAGTTTAATCTATCACCTTAATGAGTTCTGTATACGTAATGTTACAATTTAGTGGTCTTACAAAGTCCTCGTTTTGAGTTTTTAAATTCTATGACTTTTTTTTTTTTTTATGTGGGTACCGGGAGTCGACCTCAGGACCTTGTGCTTGCCAGCAGGCGCTTGTGCCGCTGAGCGATATCACCGGCCCCTTTTTCCCTTTATGTGGGTTCCAGGAGTCGAACTCAGGACCTCACGCTTGCTGGGCAGGTGCTTATGCCGCTGAGCTATCTCACCGGCCCAATTCTATGACTTTTGACAAATTTAGTTTCAAAAACTTATTCAGCTTGGAAAATCTGTGAAGTCCCTTAGATACTAAGCTGCCTAGTAAGTGCAACATTTTATAATCATTTCAGGCTCTAGTTTATTAAACGCATTAAAGACTCAGTGATACAGAAGCAATAAACATAGAATTTGTCATGAGTGGAGGTCCCCTGAAAAAGAAACAGTGTGCTGTGGTGGAAAATAAAGTTTTATTTCAAATAGAACTGGATTTGAATTTCTACTTTACTGTTTAGTAGATGTAAGTCTTTTTCATAAAATTATGTAACTATTTCATATTTGGAATTCTAGCATGAGTAATTAACATCTAAAATCTCTCTGAATTTCCTAAACTTCGTATGGGCCGTTTTTCTTTTGAATCCTTGTGTTGATAAATACAGTTTTATTGTAGACAATGGGTGTGGTTCACAGAGTAAATATTTACTTTCTTATATTGGCCCACAGGCTTTTCATAGTACTGTCGATTGGTTTTTGAAATACACAGGTTATAATTCAAGAGCCTTGGGATTACAATAAATGAAATGAGTAGGTAAGTGTTTATTTCATTTCTTCAGTTATCTCAGGTCTTCTCTGAGCATTGTGAGTTAAGTCCAGTGAAAACTCTCTTGTAAAAGTTGACAGCACTTTCCTACTTATTTTCATTCTCAACAAAAGGTAGGGGCCAGTTTGGTGTATTAGAAGAGGTTATCTAATCCATGGATTTCTTTTTTTTTTTTTTATGTGGGTACCGGGAGTCGACCTCAGGACCTCGCGCTTGGCCTCAAGCACTTGTGCTGCTGAGCAATATCACCGGCCCTTTTTTTCCTTTATGTGGGTACCAGGAGTCAAACTCGGGACCTCGCGCTTGCCAGGCAGGCACTTATGCTGCTGAGCTATCTCACCAGCCCTAATCCATGGATTTTATGAGTCCATTTTGGCTCTAAGAAGACCATCTGTCCTATTTCCCCCCGTTCGGCTACTTTTTCAGTATTCAATGAACCAGAATCAAAGTTTGCTATGTGATAAGCTATATGGTAGGCTGTATTATTTAATTTAGATGGTATGTGCAGGAAAGCATATGGAAAATTGCCCCTGATAGAAAGAGATACAACCAGAGAATGTAATTTGGTAGAAAGACCCCAGGTTTTGGATTCAAATAACCAGGAATTTCGGTTTAACATCTCTGAGCCTCGTTATCATTATCTGTAAAACTAAAAATGATAATTGTATCTCCCTCCAAAGTGTTGAAGGATTAAATGAGATTGTGTCTATAAAAATACTTTCCATATTGGCAATCACTACACAAGTATTAAATACTTTAATAGAGTTAAATAAAAAAAAATCCAAGAAACATGGTATAGAACATATGTATCTTTATTTATGCTTAAGTTGCTCTCCATGTGTTTCCTGTTTTATTCTTTCCTGACTAGCTTGTTTAACCAACCAATTAGGCAAACGTACATTCATTCATAAACATTTTAAAGCACCTACTATGTGCCAAGCTCTGTGATACAGCTTTTAGAGGCAAAGATGAATTAAACATGGCCTCCTTGTGTAAGTAGTTTGCATATAAACTGCTTCAATTTATTATTTTGCTTTTATTGAGTAACACTAGTCATTCTACACTTAAAAGTCATAATTAAATTCCTATGGGAATAATGAGCAAAGCCTTCCTTAGGGTTCAGCAATTTATGTTACTTGATCTCAAAATTTAGAAGCTTCTGCCCCTGATGTGCAAGCAAGCTGCTAAGCAGAGACTCGCAGATAAGGAGGAAAGCAGGAAGTGACTCTGCTGGTGGAAGATTTAACAAGCTCCACCACAACATCAAAACAACAAAATAGTGGAGGCTTAAGCCTCTTTGTGAGGCTGCAAATAGAATCCCCAATCCTCCCTAATTAAAGAAAATATCCACATGCATCTGTCCTGTTGTTTTCCTGTCTCATGTCCAAGCCGGCCTGGGTGATCATTGTATTATAATGTAAGGTACATTAAAATGTTGATGCAGGGGTGTGTAAAGGCTGACAGAGAGCATACTGTTCCCGCTTTTCCTTAGGGTGCACATTTCCCATGCAATAACAATAACACAGTTTTTCTCTTGATACTGTTGTAGTTCCGTCTTTGACAGTAATCTTTTTGTAAAATAGTACATTGACCAAAATATCCAGAATATTCTTCTGAGAAAAAAATATATATTTGATTTTGGAGAAATAAAATCATCTTCAAAATTGACTTGTTGAAGTCATGCTAGTGATTTCTAAACACGGGAATGATTTCTAAACCTAGCAGATAGATTTAACCTGATCTATGAAGATTTGATATCATTTATAAAATCAGGGCAAAGACTTCAGATCCTATCTAGCAATATGTTATGAGTATATAGTTAGTTTGCCTATGTATGGTAATGAAAGCCATTGACATTAGGAATGAATAAATTTGAAGGTAAACTAAACTCTCATGTCAGCCATTAAATTTAACGTGCTTATTATTAAACCTTGGGGTTGTTAATAAATAACTGAATGTGCTAATTTGAGGTTTGAATCTATTTCTTTTTCTAATTATTTATGCTAAGCATGACCATGTGACGTTTTACCTGTGATCTATGAGTTTATTCTGATCAAGATTCACTGGATAAAGGGAAAAACAAGTGTTTTTATGTGATCTCTAAGGTATAGTCACGTTATAAAGCAATATGATGACCTGTGAGTAAATGAATCATGTATTGTGACTTGGAGCACTCAATAGTCTCAAGGTAAGTTGCAGTAATAAATACTGTAGTGTGATTTAGAATACTAACATTTTCCCCACCTACTCTTTGGGTGAAGCTTGATATTTGATGTCCTCCCCCATTAATATTATTGTTGTTGACATACCATGTCTTTTTTTTTTTTTTTTTTTTTTTTTTGAGACAGGGTCTTGCTATGTAGTTCAGGGTGTCATTGAACTCACTGTGTAACCCAGGCTGGCCTTGAACTTACTGCGAGCCTCCTGCCTCAGCCTCCTGAGTGGTGGGATTATAGGTGTGTGCCACCACACCCAGCTGTTTCAGTATTTCTAAATAGATAAGTTGAGGAAGGAGCATACATTTTTTCATACCTCTGATACTTCACAGAAAAATTGAAGTCTACTGCCATTAATTTAGGAGATTTTACATAAGCTTTTATCTGAAATTTAAAACATAATCATTCTAGAAAGCACATGTTAAAGGTATCAGGACAAAGAAAAAGAGTTCTGTTTTCCATTCACTTTTGGTGATTGGAGGTCAACTGGCCTGATTGTTGTATCTATCCTAGTTTATGAATGAATAATGTTGGCAATTTTGACTGAAGCTATGGGAGCCCATGTTTTCTTTTGCTCATGAGCAATAATCTCAATTTTCACTGTTGAGACATTTTTGACGAAATTATCTTTAGCAAATTCAGTGCTAATAATGAACCACCAATATTTATATAAATGATAGTTTTAGTTGAAAAATAATGCTTATATATCACTTTTAATACTGAAAACCAAGAAATAGATAAATGCTTTATCAATTAGAATTGTCTCTCAAGTTCAATATTTTGAAAAGATGATTTGTGTCTCAGCCTATGCACATATGTGTTTCACCTTTGTGTTCATGAATGGTAAAGGAACAACTGACAAGATGCTGGTGTGACCATAGTCCAGTGTTCAAAGGAAAAAAGATACCTATTGAGAATACAGGAGGAGGAGGATTAGTGAGATGAGAAGCTAAGCAAAAAGCAGGAAGGCTGTGCTCAGAAAATAAATGAGTCAGCTAAAAATTTATTATATCTTCAAGTAAAATATCATTCAGTATAATATTATATAACCCTGCTGCATTATGTAACAACTTCCAGTTTCGAGAATTCATGTGACCTAATTTTAAGAAGGTAATTTTTTCCCATTAATTCAGTAATTTCATTGACTAAACATCTGAGTAATGCAAGTAGGATTTTATGAGGTAAAATTCCATTAAATAAATGTTAATTCCAGGAAAGAAAAAAATGCAAAGCACTTCTTCACCTAAAACATAGGTTTTGTTAAATAGTTAAAAGTTCTTGTAGGTGATACCAAAATTCAGTCTCATTGATAAAAATTTGTACTGAATATTTCTTTTAAGTGCAACTATTCCTATACCTATCTTATATAAAAATCAGATGGAGAAACCTTTATATATTATTTTAAAATAGCAATAATGAATAAATGCACACACTCAGCTTTGTTTTATTGGGCAACAGGGCAGTACAATGACAATGTCTAGAGTGTTTATTACCATTTGGGGAAGTGACTAGGGTGCTTGGAGAAGCTTATCTGCTCATTGCCACTGAGATTATTTTAACAGAATGTGGATTTGTAGCTTCGTAGGATTGCTGAAGGTAGTTGCTCGGTGAAGCTGCTGATTATAACCAGAATCAACTTTGTCCCTAAGTGTGCTGGTCTTTAACCACTTAGCCCCAAGGAAGTTCTAGTCTGGTTAGATTTCAGGGGAAAAAGGAGGTGGTGTTCCTGAAAGTGGAGCTCAGAGGGTACATTTTAAAAAGCTAAACTGGGGACATGCAGAAATAATGGAAAAAGAGAGAGGTCTTTTGATACATTGGTAAATGTGGCCTGGGTGGTTCTGCATTCTATTTCCAAGGTTTCTTGAGGTTCAGCTACTGTACTCATCAATTTCACCTCTTCTGTTTCCTGCCTCCTCATTCTTAATTAATGTACTATGTAATTGTGAATGAGCTATTTGTCAGGTCTGTGCAGTGGGAAGGTAAAGGGAAATAGGTGTGTGATTTCAGCTCTCCAGGTGGGAGAGAAGTGAGGCTTGAACTGGGAAACTGCAAAGGGCCCGATCTATTGGAAGATGTATTAGTAAACATAATTCAGAGCCTTAGAATTCCATCAAAAGGGAAATTAAGAAGACCTTCCAGGAGCCTTAAAGATAACCTGAAGGATTTGAGCCTGTGTGTCTGGGTAAAAAAAATGCCATAAAGTACAGAAAACCAGAGTGACAAAGAGGTTTAGGAGGAAATAAATTAAGTTTGGCTTGGGAAATAATTTGATGTATCACAGATGCTTAGCATGCTGTTAAACTAAAAGGCTCAGGAATATTTGTTGATTAACTATCAAGAAACAAGTATGATCTTAGGCTACACCCATATACATAGTGTTTAGAATGAAGTTGGTGACCATTCTATTTTGCCTACTCAAATCACAACTGGAATGCAATATAGATGGTGAAATAACTTACAAAATGAAAATAATTCTTGTCAGAAGGGATTGTAGAAATTTAACCTGGAATAGAATGATGCCCCTGAAGAATAGGTGTGTTTTACCTTTTGGAGAAGAACTATGGGAAATAATTAGATGAACTCTAAATTGCCTCAGCGTATAATGGGAACAGTAGAACTACATAGCAGAATTGGAAAGTGATAATATGTGTAATGTTACTGGCAAATAGTTGGCAGCCAGTGGACTTTAGTTTTTATTGTGACTGTTAAGAATAGCATTAGATCCAGTGGGCACATGTCACAGACAGATTTTGCCATCCTCTTGGAAATAACTTCCCAACAGCCATAGCTGGCTGGTTAGGTGAGCTACCTTGAAAAGTGGTGTGTTTGCTATCCCTGTAGCGTATTCTTGGCAGAGATGTTATAGAGATTTAAGGATAGGAAGGTGAATAACAAGGCCTTGTTCTATCTGCAGTGTTCAAATGCTCTAGCAAATTTGGAATGAAATTCCAAGAGAAAGGTGTGGGCTAAATATAATATTTGAAAGTCTTTTATTAACAGGTGACAATAATAGAAAAAGGAAAAAAATACCAAAGGAGAAAATGCAGAAAGTGGATGAGAGCCTAGAATAGAATCTTGGAGCATGTCTGCATTGAATGGACATGTGAGAAGAACAAAAAAGCAAAAGGAAGTTAAAAAAGCATGCATACATATTTGTATACGTATATATGTATATATGTATAGATATATACGTATATGTATACATATACTCATACGTATACATATACTCATACGTATATACGTATACGTATATATGTATAGTGTTACCTTCATTCATGAACTTAATTCTTTCCATGATTCTGGTAGCAAACTGAACTGAGCGAGAACTGAATCAAATTTCCGCATAAGGTTATCATTGAACCGAACCATTAAATTTGAATACGATGGCCAGAATGAAAACAATTGTTGAAAGAATGTGAAGGTACTGTCGTGTGCCATGAAACTAAGGAAGTGAAGAAGTTTTTAGACCAATTTTATTCATACATGTATTAACCTTCCAAAAAGTATTGAAGAGACAATTTTAAGAAAAAAGATCAGCTATGTCATGCCATGTGACAGAAAAGTTGAATAAGATCAGGACTGAGACATTGCATTGAATTTTGCAATGAGGAAGTTACTCATGATTGTCTAGAAAGCACTTGTGATTAATAATTTATACATCATCTATTTCCCAGAGGTTTCCGGCAGCTTAAATAAAAGCACTTTCATACAGGGAAATGAAAATGAAACAAAATAAAGATAAGAAATCACAAAAAGAAATAAATGAGAGAAGAGGTGGATATACCACAGAACCTGGATAAGATTATGATTGTAATACCAGGGCCGCATTTTATTCCTGAGGCTCCTGGGCAACTCATTTTATAACACAGTAGTTAATGAAAGCAAATGGTTCTTCAGAGAAATTTTTCTTTCTTTGTTTCAAATTAGATAGAAAGTATATGCCATGACTCTTAGGTTATGGAACAATGATGTTTGACATTGTGATCAACAATGATTCTGCTAAAGTCGCAGGCTTGCTTTGAATTGCTTTTTCTTCTTTAAGATCAAGGTCAAGTGTGCAGCATTAAGATGAGATCTTAAATGCCAGTAAGGTGGTGATGATCCATGTGGGCAAAGGCTACTTAAGCATCCAAATACTCCTGAGTCTGAAAATTGAGCTTATGACATCGCATTAGGGTGGTTTCAGAAATAACGTAGAGCACACCCACACCATCGTTGCCAATCCCTCTGCCCTGAAAGCACTTCCCTTGATCTTTGTCATCATTCAAATTTCAGTTAAAATGTTTCAAATAGACCTTTGTTGGACTCTCTGTCGAATGTGGACCCTTTGTCATCCCTGTTGTCTTTCTTTCTGTAACAATACTATAATCTGGTTTCTTATAGTGTTTACTGCTCTGTTAAATTATTTGATGATCAGTCTCCCTCCTCCCACAAATTAGAATGTAAGCTAGTACAACACCAGGCAGTAGAGAATACAGTATGCACCCAGTGTGTTGAAGGAACAAAGTTTTTGTGTATGGGAAAGAACTTAGCTTGATATTGATATGGGAACAAAATGGTAGTGTCATGGTAGTGTTGGGAATGGAATAAATTCTCCCTAATGGGTTTGATGAAAAGAGCCTGATGATTATGATAATGACACAATTTTGTGCTCGAAACTTTAAGAACATTGGCGTTTAGGGACAGAAATACATTCTCTTTATACTTGCTTGTTCATTCACAAAGAGCAGGAATATTAACAAGAATGGTAAAGTCATGAATATTCATTGACCATGTTTATAAAGGGTGGAGCCTACCTGGGAAGAGCAGAAAGCCCTACCTTAGGGCATCTCTCTTACTGGAAAACATGGTTTCATGTTACTCATTTAAAATGTAAAGATAGTCTTTCAAAACTTGCCTAAAAGATAAATCAAGTTGCTGACATACAGATAGAAAACTGCAAGTAGAGAGAAACTCATTAGAATTGAAGAGGAAACTGGAATCAGGTGAGAGAAAGGAGGTAGACCAGGCGGTAAACCAAAGAACACTATGAATGTAGACCAGTTGTTTGAAAGAGCCAGGAGAGAAGTTTGACTGTAGACAAATTAGTAGAGACTGAGGTGGATGGCTGAACAACAACAAAAAAATTCTAACATTCATTAAACAGAAGGAAGTGAAACACAAAATTATCAATAGAAAAGAGTCAGGAGATACACCATGAAATTTTCTGGATCATCAATTTTATTTATTCCTGAAGAGTTTTAAATGTCTGTATATCAAAATAAACACAAACACTAGAGAATTATATAAAATACTTATGTATGGGATTTGTTTGTTTATTTGTTCTTTTTCTTTTGTGTTGTTTTGTTTTGTTTTTGCTTACACTTGGTACTTGGAAGCAATTTTGATTACTTAGGCACCATGTTGGGCTTTGCCTCCGCGCTGCAGGGTGCAAGTTTGCAGTTTAGAGGTAGTGGAATTTCCCCAAGACTGTGGACAGACAAGGGATTTAGAATCATAGAACATAATGAGTTCAAAAGGCACCTTGAAGTCATCTAAGTCTACAAAAATAATGGGCTCTTTTTTCCTCCTCTTCTTATCTCTAATATTTTAACTCATAGCCAGAAGAAAGATGTTGCGAGACAGATACTACATATTGGTCTTTTCTAATGGCTTTACTTGAGACTTCAGAAATGATGAAAAGTATTTTTCAGCTGAGAAAAAAAACATAGAAAACCCTCAGTCTAGTATTTCTTGTGTGCTGAGTGAGTTTTGATAATCATATTAACTATCAGTGGAGAAAATATTTGATTGTTAAAGCAAACAAACAAGTAGACAAAGACTTTCCTCATTTGAATTAGTTAAATTGTTAGGTGATGTCCACGCTAATGAGTATGCCTTCGTGCAGTGAGCAAAAGTAAATTATCATAGTTTCCACTGGGAGAAATTGTACTCTTAAGAAATGGAAGGGCCGGTGAGATGGCTCAGCGGCGTAAGCACCTGCCTAGCAAGCGCGAGGGCCTGAGTTCGACTCCCGGTACCCACAAAAAAAAAAAAAAAAAAAAAAAAAACGAAAAAAGAAATGGAAATGGTCTTTAAAAGAAAAAATACCTCAGTAACTCATTGGGATATACTCTTTTGAATGCAAATTTGAAAATAAGGGAGATTTTCATATACATCCATTCTCTTATATGATGGTGAGGTGTCATTCGAGAGTAGGGGATAAGCAGGACATTGGAGTTCAAATAATAACAATGAAAAAACTTGATGCATAACTGAAATTCTTTCAAACCATGAAGCAGAAAATAAATTCATCTTCTGTAATGTTTTGCTTGTTTCTAATGTTTTGTTCCCTCTAGCTTTTATAGAAATAGCTTGGGAATGAGGAGTAAGTGATTTTGGAAAAAAAAAGTTGTAAGTAAAATAAAAATGATTCATGCTGAATTTTTGTGTATGGTTCATCTAGTGACTTTCTCTTTTAACAAATGCTGTGTGCTAAGCACTGTTCTGGAAGCTTCTGATTTATTACAGACTAAAACAGACAAAATGCTTGTCCCATGTGGTTGGTTTTTGGGCTTGATTTTTGAGTTTATTTTGCACATAGTGTTTTGGAGTCCTTTGGAAAGCAGGGCTATCAAGATGACTCTGTGTGTGTGTGTGTGTGCGTGCGCATGTGCACTCATGTGTATATGTATCTTTTTCTTTCACTCATATAGGGAAAAAATAAATGAGGATAAGTGAGGGAGTATCAAAGATATGCTGACTGTATCATATTGGAATGTAATTGTAATGATTTAAAAATTGGCATAACTTGGTGTCCATCTATTTCAAAGCAATATATTGTACTACTACAAAAATATTGAGTTTGGAAAATATTGGAATGAGCTGTCATTCCATTTCCTTCTCTCATTCAAGGAAATAGATAGCTGATAGCATCCAAAGTTCCAGGCATAAGGGGGAGAAGTAAGCTCATTTTTCTCAGGCTAGAAATCTGTCTTCCCTCCAGGAACTTCCCAGGAATGAGTTGCCTGTTTTATCTTCATCCCTTTGCTGTTTCTTGTGTTTGCCTGCCAAACCTGCTTCCAAGTGTTCTAAGCTTAGAGGTACATTTCAGAGAACCACAGCACAATTAACTAAAGCAGAAATTCTGATGTACTGTACATCAGAAAATTAAAATCATATTTAACAGAGGTTAAAAAAAAGGAATATGTTCCTGAAATGCATACTTAGGCATTAAAATAGGAATTTAATTTTATTTCATCTGAAAAAAATTATGTATGGAAGCTGTATTATGTTGAGATCCAGAGTAGGATGAAATGCATGGAGAGGCAGAGAGGCGGTTTAAAATAAGAAGGAAGAACATAGGATTTTCTTATGCGAAGAGGGGGATGGGTGCTTTGCAGATTGCCCTATAACTGACATGCTCTCAAAGTTTCCAGTTATATTGTAGGAGTAGTATTTACTGAAAGAATTCATTTGGAGCAATATGAGCCCTGCTTTTACCTGTGATTATTGTTTCCTTCTCTTCCTCCTTTTCCTTCTCCTTCTCTTCCTCTTCTTCTTCCTTTTTCTTTTCTTTCTTCTTTTTTTGGTTGTTGTTGGTGGTGGTCAGAATGACTATACAGACTATACAGACTAATTGTCTGTTTTCAAGGGTGGCACTGAAGCAAAAAATGATGAATTATCAAGAGATTCTAGGGATTTGATTGTTGCCAAAGGGAAATGAAGGAAAACAATCTGAATGTATTCCAAGAAAATATGTAACAATAGCTAATACTCCAATTTGTATTTTATTTGTTTTGAAATGATGGACTTGGAGAAACATTGCAAATACTCTGCTACCACTTGCAATCATTAAAGGCTAAAAAAAGCGAGTGATATTTTTACAAGGAAGACTTTTAAATACTGATTTTTCAAAGAGTTATGTGTTGTCTGGATAGAACTAAAATTTGATGATCAGAACACATCATATAATAGAAAGTATATGACATTAAGTTTATTTGGTACATGAAATAATTTTTTAAAACAGCATGAAACATTTAGAATTTATTTCATTTAACTTATAAGAACAATTAAAGTCTTCAGGTTGAAATGAAAATTAATTTAGATAGCAGCTGTTAATCTGGTGTTAAACTTATTTTTGATACTTCAGATATAACTGGACTGTTCGATGCTTGGAAAAAACATGGCACCCTTAGTTCTGAGTACAAAACTGCTAAAATGTTTGTTATATTCTGAGATAAGGTCAGGAGAACTGAGTTCTAACTATAGCTATAGCTTTGCTCAGGGGGACTTGTGAATAATAACATCACAAAGAATTATAATATTTATGCAGGATCACTATCAATTAGTATAATCAGGGAAATGATCATTTCCATTAGTTATCCACGATTGCCAATCAACCACAGACCTGGATACTTTACGAAATAATGAACTATCTCTCCATGAAAGGAAAATTTCAGATATCGCCTCTATGTCATTCAGTGCCCAACCTCTTCATCCCTTTTCTTTTACCTTCTCTTACTCACAAAAATCATTATGCTTACCCCCAGAAAATGGTCTCTCATTTGCCACTTCTACATAACTTTGCTAATACTATTTCCCACCTGAAATGGTGTCCATGTTATCCTTCACTTTTCTGAGTCCTGATTATCTTCTAAGGTCTAAGCTAAATCCTAAAAATTTATAAATCCTGTCTGGCCGCCTCATGGCTACCTTTCCCTGCACTAAAACTTCCAGCATCAGAGCAGTGACACCTGCCTTCTGTCTTCTTCATGAGGAAAGCTTTTTCCTTCCTCTGTTCTTCACCACAGGGTGGGATTTACGTAGTCACTCACACTGTAACACCAGTGGTGACCTTGGCCCCTTCTCATTCACACCCTGGTCCTCAGTGTTCTGTCCCTAACCTAAACTTAATCTGTGTGACGCTTAATCCTGACATGCCAGCTTCACTGGGTTAAGAAACATTTAGCAGATTAGTGGAACACACTTCTCAGTGTCTGGATGAGTCCTGGAAGGATATATTAGGGTACTTTATATGGTCCTTTATGGGTTTCCCTTTGGCATATTCCCCATTCTACCATGCTCTTATACCAGGATGTTCCTGCCTTACAGCCAGGTGACTGTGGACTCAGTGCCCCCAAGCCATGAGCTAAATTAAACTTTTCATCATTTAAGTTGTGAGCGTTGGATATTGTGTCCAGCAATGGGGAAGTTAATACAATCTATTTCTTTTTTTGTTTGTTTGTTTGTGGGTACCGGGGGGTCAACCTCAGGACCTCGCATGCCAACAGGCACCCGTGCCGCTGAGCAATATCACCGGCCCCTTTTTCGTATGTGGGATCCGGGAGTCGAACTCGGGCCTTCGCGCTTGCAAGGCAGGCACTTATGCCGCTGAGCCATCTCACCGGCCCCTACAATATATTTCTTAAGGGCTTCTTTCTTCTTTTACATTTCTCCATTTCTGCTTAGTTCATCATCATTGTTAACCTGGAGTTGATTCCTTTCTTGCCTTGTCAGTTGCCTTGTCTTCCTCATGGGTGCCAGATGATCAAACATCTAACTCCAGTGTCTGGCTTCACTGTAGGAGGATGATTTTTTCCTCATAGCCCTCAGGATATATCCAGATGTTTTGCATCACCTTTCCTCTGATTTTCTCTGTTTGTCCCTAATTGCCACCATTCAAGCGCTTTATGCTCCAACTACCCTGAATGAGTGAATGAATCTTTAAAAAAGAAACCGTGCTATTTAGAACTCCTTGTTTTTGCCTATGCTGTTATCTGGACAGAATGTTTGACCTGCCTTTGTCCACTTGGAAAACCTCACTTTACATGTTGTGGTCAGATCTAACCTCAAACATTTTCAGTAAAACTGCCTCTGGTTACCCCGGTGTAACCATAATTTTGCTTTCCCTCCTCCGCAAATGAACATTTATGATTTCACAGTTAAGCTGTAAGATTGGTGAGAGTGGGGACTAAGTCTTTTTGTTGGGTGGAGGGAGATTTTCTTATAATGCCCACCATTTTATTAGCTATCCATGGAGCTGTAAATTTTCCTGTCAGTATCTAGAGTATGTATTTAGAATACAATAGCAAGAAAGAAAAAGTAACATCTGTTTTGCAAGGCAGCCCAAGATCAAATTGTATTGTATTTATTTATTTATTTATTTATTTATTTATTTATTTATTTATTTATTGGTACCGGGAATCAAACTCAGGACCTTGCACTTGCCAGACAGGCTCTGTGCAGCTGAGCTATATCCCCGGGCCCCCAAGATCAAATTGAACTGATCAAGTAGGCGTATTTGGGATCCTAGGACAGACACATTGATGCAGACCAGCTTCCAGATTCCCTGAGGCTGCTAAGCTTCAGGTTGTTACTTTGCTCTGAGTAAATCCCAAAGTTGTTACATTGGCCCTCACTGACCATCTTTTACTACCCTTTCTTTCTCTGCCCTTGACACAGAGCATCTTCTCTGTTGGTGGAGTCAGCTGGGAATCCCCATCTCCGCTACTTTAATCCTTCTGCCTGGAATGTTCATCCCATAAATATTCATATGGCTCACTTCTTTATCTCCTTTTTCATTGCTCAAATGTTACCTTTCCAAGGATCCCTTTCTTGACCAATATTTAAAATTGTTAATCTGCTAATCTTCTCCTGAAACACACACACACACGCACACACGCACACACACACAGACCATGTTTCTCTCTGTAGCACTTAGAAGTTGATGGGTTTTTTATTTCTTTTATTCATTACTGTATCCCAGGTACTAGAACAGAGCCTAGCTCACAGTAGTCATTCAATAAATATTCGTTAACTAAATCAATGAATCCTTCTGATATGTGCACCAGCTTTTCTTATATATCCAGCCTATATCCAGGCAATATCTTTCTCTTTGTATTATCTTCATCTCCATGATCCAGTTTCAGATCTGCTAGTTGGTAAATGTCAGACCTTAGTTAAACATACTCTGGATTAAGAGTCATTTATCATTATTTCATTCCTGGCTCTGTCAGTTTCTAATTATGTGACCTTGAGTGAGTCATTCAATCTTTCTGGGCCCAGTTTTTCCCATTTGTAAAACTGGACTAATGATACCTAGTGAATTACATACAAGGAGCATGACAAACACATCAAGGATCATAATGTTCCATAAGCATGTTGGTTGGCTATTTTTATCTGTTGTCCGTGCAGGCAGTTGAAGAGGCAACCTGGCAAAATGACAAGTTGAACTTAAGATTCAAACAGATATGGATTTCAGTTCTACCCTTTTTTAGCTGTGTGACTCTGAGAAACAAAATTTGGCTCCTTTTCTATAACCGGGGAAGACATTTTATCACAGAAATGATTGAAATATCAAATGAGGCATTACCATGATACAACAATTCTAAGATGCACATTTTTTCTCATTGTAACATTGCCAAAATGAGTGTGCGCTTTGTAATCAGTGGTGTCTTCCCTTCAATGATAGGTGGTGTCTACTTCCAAGCTTTTATATGCGAAACGGGGTGGAAATTATAGTTCAAACTCTCTCGAATTGCTCTGACAATTTAAGGATATTTGCCACTCTTCCCCTATTGGGAAAAGGTGGCTTCTAATGAGTAAAGTGGTGAATGTTGTCTTAAAATGCTTAGTAACTATCATTTTGTGGGTTGTCTTTAAAATTTGTTTTTCTGATTTTACCCTAAGAAAGTAAATAATAAAGTTTCAAAGCCTGAACAGCAAAACAATTTGCTCCATTTATTTCCTGTTAATAAGAAGGTACTTTGGTTTTGTTTTGTTTTGGTTTTTTTGGGGGGGCGGTGTCCCTCCACCTGCATATTCCTTCAGTTTGATTTATAGTTGCTGTTGCCTTTGGTTTGATCATGGAGGACAAGAATAGATGAATATCCTGGCAACCTCAGCAACTGCACTTCAGCATAATACTGTTGCTAGGAGAAAAGGGCAGGCACAGCACGTGAGAGGATGTGTGGCTCTGCTGTCCTGGAGGTGGCAGCAGGTTGTGGCAGAAGCCAAGAGCTCAAAACAGCATTCTCCACCCTCTCTCTGCTAACAGGCATGGAAGTGTAACCACCCTTTCATGCAGTGGGTCAACTGATGGCAATGTTTTATGGCCTACTTTAAATAAGTTACAAAACTGAGGGGAAAGAAGTTATTACTAAGATGTCATTGTAAATATACAAAGCATTTCAACCCATTATTCTTAAACCCTAGTCCATTAAAGTGAAACTACTAACCATCCAGCAGTTGGTCATTATTCAAAAGTTATATCCTCCCATGTATCCTGTGTTTTGTAGTAGTATCTCTCTGGTTTTCGGTTCACAAAATTGGAAAAGAAGAACTGAAGAATGCTGTGTGAGTTATTGTAAGAAATTTTACACCCATTAGCTATATTCTTTGTTCAGTGAACTATAAAAATTCTGAGATGGATGTAATATACTTCCATAATGATATTAAATAGTAAAAATTCATTGTTTAATTTATTTCATTCATTCAGCAATGTAGTTGAAAGTCTTCCTTCTGCCAGCCACAGAGAATCAGGGCAGTGATTAAAAATAAATATTGTAATATAGAATTTGTAAAACAAGACACATACACAATGGAAGCAGAAAATCTAATGTTTGCATTGTACTTTATTTCAAGAGAAAACCAAAATGCTTTGGGCTTAGCCCTATTAGCATTTGAAAGAAAGTAATATTCCAGAAAAAAATATTTTAGGGATCCATCCACAGAGGCCAGCTGTCAGTTGGCAACTGTGATTAGATTCCTCCACGAGCATAGAGGTGCCTGGGGGAGCGCTAAGGGACCCTCTCCATCTGTGACGTTGTTGGTGTGACAGCCACTGGAGTAAGATAGACTGCAATAGACCAGTGAACTATCTCTGGCTAATTTTAAGGGACCATTTTCTCTCCTGTTTTTATTATGTGGTTGATGGGTTCTGACCAAGTCTGTGACTCAGGTATTTATCTCTTGCATTGTGAATCTGTGTTCCTGTCCAAAGTACATGTGATTCTGATCTTCTAGTTGCAAGATCCATAAAATACCCTCATTTTTCTTTTCTCTGAAGTTGATTGATTTACATGTAGGAAACCTTTCTATTCACAAGTCTATACCACCTGGTTCTTTGATTCTTTTATCCCTTTGATCTGAGCATTAAAAAAATGAGAACATTAGCATCCATTTGGATATACTTCCATCCACAATAGAAATAGGGCATGGAATGATGTAGATATGAATTAGTATGGAACTTAAGACATACTAACTAAAGACCACAGGTTTATATTAAAAAAAAATGTTCCAGTACAGGTGATTATTCTTTCATCACCCACATTACATCTCCAGCAATGTGACAACTCTAGAATGAGCCTCTCTGTGTGTTTACATACATTTGTGTACATACACATACATTATATTTGTAATTGTATTCAACCTGTGTTAGTTTTGCCCATTTTAGCCCTGGCATGTTCCTTTCCAAGTCCTCCTGTTCTGTCCCAGTATACCCTCCCTCAGAATCATCTGGCATGTAGCTGTTAGGACTTATGGAAAAAGTTAAGTGATAAGGCTTATCACTCCCTTAACAGAAGACTGTGAAAGAACAAAATGCCTTCAAAGAGCAAAGACAGCTACACAGATGGCATGAATGCCAGATAATATATTTGATATCTTGCTATCAGGTACCACAGGCTAACAACACTGGCATCCTATAGTGCTAGCTGCTAAAGGCCTCCCTCCCAGTCCTCCAATTTCATTTTATGAAGGAATTCCGTATACTGAAATGACATCTTCAATTACTTTTAGAATAGTAACAGGATGGGTAGAATATACAGAATGGGCATGTACTTGGAAATGTGTTGTACTGTGTTCAAAACTTAATTCCATTGCTTAGAACATAGGCAAACTGCTTATAATTTTTGAAACTAAGGTTTCATTTCTAGAGAAAATATTTACTTGACAGAATTATAGGAAAAAAATTGGGTAAAAATTAAACTGTAGTAAATAAGACCCTGTATGTATTATCTAAATTATTATTTCCTTTCCTTTTGATATGTGAATTATAATTCTAGTTCTAATATTTTAATGTAGCAAAATTTTGATATGAAGAATTATATCAGCATATAAGCAAACATCTAGAGAAATAAGTTTCTAGAAGAACAGGTAAACTCATAAATAGGAGTGTATTATTGCCTCTTACACAGAAATAATGTAGACAAGAAAAATGTATGCACATAAAAGGATTTTTGTTTTTACATTATAAATTGGTTGATACGACCTTCGTATAAATTTTTGATTTATCATAACTTTCAGGGAATGGAGTTTTTAGGTGTTGTAGTTAGGGTTTGAAAGGGCATAGATTTAATACAGGACACATAATTTATAGGATTATTTATAATAGCCACCCAAAAAAGTCAAATGCAGAAGAGTGCAAGAAATCTGTCCACACACTAGAGACCGGAAGACTCCAGCCGAGGCCCTGGATCCCATGGCAGTGTTCCACACAAGTCCAGCCAGAGGACTAGAGCCCAAGGCAGTGTCTCATGCTAATCCATATCTAAGGTCTGCACTGGTAAGGCCCAGTGGACAGTGGTGGAAGCTAGGAAGTCTGTACTGTCAGGGTGAAGGATCTGTGCCAGAAGCTGAGGGATCTGCACTGGAGCCAGGAAGCAATGCTCAAGGCAAAGACTAGAGCTCCCCCAAAGAGAACAGCAGCCATTCTGGTGACAGTGAGGACCCAAGCTCCTCTGATGATGGGAACAACCAAGTTCCTGTAAGGAAAACCAGCGGGGGCAAGCTTCTCCAGGAAAATCAATGCCATACAATCTTCCCCTCATATTCTCCTTTTATGCCATTGGCAACAATCCTTAGGTAGGTCTTCCATGCCCAGAACCATGCTGACTCAGTTCAGCTGGGCATTCTCACTTAAATTGACCATTATTCCACCACACTAGGCAAACAATCAGCCAGATTAATTAAAATTTATGTATAAAAACCCCTTCCTTCCTTGGAAAAATTCTTGTCAAATTGAGAATGTATTAATTTACTTTTCTGCCTTGTTGAGAAGAATATCCTGAATATAGGCTTTGTCTTGGTTACTTTTCTCAATGAGACAAAATACCCAACACCCAAAGTTAAAGGAAGAAAGGTTTATTTTGGCTCACAGTTTGTAGAGGTTTCAGTCTATAATCAGCTGGCTTCAAGCCAGGCTGGCATGGCAGAGGGGCATCACAGAGGAGAAACAGTTCATGGTGGGCAGAAGGTAGCAAAGTAAGCAAGAGACCTTAGCAGCATCTTTCTGGCCCTTTTATACACTATCTAGGCTACTGAGATTAGGGCAATACCAAACCAGTCAGGGGACTGATTTAGTAATCACACACCCTTAATCCCAGCATCACATACTCTAGATTCAGCCACCTCTGACAAAAGCCCTGCCTATGACCATATGAGGCTTGGTAGGGGACATCTAGTTACAAAACATAACAGGTTTTGATACGAGAATGTGTGGCATCTTAAAAATATCATTACTGAAACTCTCATTTAAAAAGCTCTAGATTTAATCAGCAGTTGCCAGTGAAGTAGGCAACTATTTGTGGGGCTGAAGGCTAGGTGCTGTGATGAGTGCTTTCACACGCACTTTCTCATTTAATCCTCACCCACTCTAGAAGCATCATTCTCTTATGGAAACGTAATTGCACAGATCAGGAAATGAGGTGTTGGAGTTTAGGTAATGTGCTTACAGTTAGTTATTGAACTAATGAGTAACACACAAGACTTCTGGTTACAAACACTAACCCTTTATTTTACCCAGACTCTTTTATTTCTTGTTTTTTTTCCTTCACAAAACTACTCATCGAACATAAAGTCAGGTGGATTCCAGCAACCAGGAAATTTGAAATGGACAAAATACATGGTTCCTCTAAATTGCGGCACTCTTCTCTCTTCTCTTCTCTTCTCTTCTCTTCTCTTTTCTCAAATCTCTTTTCTTTTCATGAACAAATTTTAGAAAAGAGTTTATCTGTTATACTTATTTAATAATAATAAAGTGGAAAAATAATTTAAATTGAGTCAAGGTTATATTTATTTGAACTTCATTTCCCCCCCTGAGGTATTTAAAATTTAGTCCAGATCTTTTCCACTAAATCTTTATATAAAGATAAATTAAAACTCTTGAAAATATCTCAATGTAAATTAACTACTATAATAAATATTAACAAAAAGGAGACAGTATCACTGTTCTCTAAATTGTCTCTTTGGTAGAGGAGAAAAAGAAGGAAAGACAAAACTCCCGCCTTCATTTTAAAGAGTGTGGCAGTGAGTGGATTAAGCTATTGTTCTAATAGTTATGTATATGTATATCACATTGGTGTGTTCACTTTAGTTTTCTATATATAATCATATGGTTTGTCACCCAGGTCAGTTTCATTTTAGAAAGTAAAAAGGGACACCAGAAATCTCTAAATTGGACTATGAGATGTGGATATAAATAATTCCAAGCAAATCAGACATTGACCATAAAAATCTGGTATTTTTGACCCTTCCTTCCCTTTTCACTACATCAGTGCTTCTCCTTATAATTGTTACTCAAGTACCAGGTGTCATTCTGGCTGATTTCCTGATTTATCAAGTCATTTTTAGCTTCAGGTTCAACCTTTCAAGGTCATGGAATGATAGTATTTTTATTGGAAGAGATTTTATTAAAAATCTGATTGCAGACTTCCCTTATGTGACAGACAACTCCACACTTTGACTTTCCCTTATATTTACACTTTAAAACAGAGTTGTCAACTGATTCTCTGTTAAGAGTAAGTCCTGTAACCTGAACCCTTGATAATTCCTCTTCAGTGCCTGTCTCTTAGCTTCTTATCTCACTGTGGGAAGCAAAGAAATTCAGTACTTCCCAGAAAAGATGAACATCATGTTGGGGAGATGATACCACCAAAATCACTGCATGGAAGCCAGAATAATATCTAAGGGGGAAAAGCAAAGTGTCAACCAAAAGTAGATATTTTATAACATTTTAGAATCAGTAATTCTGTTGAATGGGTATTGAATTTTAGGAATGTACTGTGTTAAAAATTCGGAATGAATTTTTTCAAAAACGAATTTCAGTGAGAAGCCTAGAAGTGCAGATGTCATCATTAAAGATGTTAACTAGTCAACATGGAGAGTTTTATTTTCTTTCCCTTTACCTATGTCTGTACAGGAAACCTGTCCTCTAAGGACAGCTCCTTACCCTCACTCCAATCCCTAGGAAACTTGGTGTCTCCTTATTTTAGTCATATTGTCCACTCCTCCCTAATTCCTTACCTGCCCTCCAGCATCAGCAACATTCATTATGGAGTCAGCCTCTTTCACTACTCCACTTTCTTGAACTGAGAAACTTGACTCTTCCCATGAAGTCATTGCTTTCCTGGCAGCCCTTGAAATGGACGGCTTTTCACCTCTTCTCTTAACTGGCCAAGAAGTAGAACAGGTAATCCTTTTTGACCATTACTGCTCCTCAGGCCAGTCTTTCTCCTCCCTAAAAATTTGAACCTCATGTAATCAGATTATATCACCCTATACCACTCATTGCTGCTGTCTTCTTGTTTCCATGTCACTTTCGTTTCTTACCACTTGGTGTACTGTGGCCCTTTCATCCTTCCTCCCGTTCCTAATTTAAGAAATCCCTCTTAGAGTTCTTTGGCCTCCTCTTTCTTAGTGATATCTTGCGCTATGCTTTGTTAGACATTCACTCCCATGCTGCATTTCCTTGGGCTGAAATGTAACACCTCCAGCATCTAATATTTGTCCAATGATTTGATCTCAATGCCCCATGCCCATCCTGCTCCCAGACTTCTAAAGTCCTTTGTCCATACAGGAACCTAAAATCCATTAATTCACCATCTTTCAATCCCTGGATGTCCTCTAACTTCTCTGTGTTGAAATTTTTCTAATATTTATCTCTAGATTGCTGCTGTCTAATGAACCTTAGTAGGCATATAATAAGTTGGTCAGTAAATACTGATCAAAGAAGACAGAAGTTTGGAATGAATGTTTAAACTTGCAGGTCATTTTTCTTGCCCTTCAGAAACATTTGTTCTTTCTTTTATGTAATTATGGTATATATTTTCTCAGGAGCCATAAATAACAGCTAACCAGTTCACTGCTTTTTGCATAGTTTGTTAAAGAACAAATAAATCCAAGTACCTGTTAAGCTGTTACACTCAATTCTTTTTTTTTTTTTTTTTTTTTGTGGGTACCAGGGGTTGACCTCAGGACCTCGTGCGCCAGCAGATGCCTGTGCCACTGAGCGATATCACCGGCCCTTTTTCTTCGTATGTGGGTATCAGGAGTCGAACTCAGGACCTCGCGCTTGCCAGGCAGGCGCTTATGCTGCTGAGCCATCTCACCGGCCCTACACTCAATTCTTAATGCAAGTCAATAAGATACTGAGTTGAAACAGCCACAAAACAAACAGGTTCTAGATGGTTTCCCCATTATCCATGTTATATTTAGAGAAAAATGTTCTGGTATAAAGAAGAGGCAATCTCCACTTTTGGCCATGTTTTTCTGATAAGCTGTCTGTCATCTTTCTGAAATAATTCAAAAAAATTAATTTATCTGAAGCAAACATGAAAGTTAGAGGTGCTAAGTTTTCCATGAATTTTCCAATGTGAAGACATAAAGGCAAGTTCTATGATCTTGTCAGTCATCAAATTTGATGTATCAAATGTTTGTAATGAAAAATGTACCCTATAGAAAATCTTAAATTTTAGAAACTAATCTAAACTACTGTTTTTATGTCAGTGGTCATATAGATGCAATAATCTGAAATCAACATCTATTTTATCTACCTTCTGTTACTGAAAAGGAAGAGGAAACCCAGTGAGGTTAAATGGCTGATTTAATGTGATAAGGAAATGAAACCAAGTTGACACTCAGAGTCTCCAGTCTGCAAGAGCTAATGCTTATTGAGTGTTTAAGTAGGGAGCAAATACTGCCAAGCATTTTACATGCATCACAGAATCTTCACAATAAGGTAGGAAGGTAGCTCTGATTATCATCCCCATATTTTTTTTTTTTCTGAATGAAGAAACAGCCCAGAAAAGTAAAGAACATTTCCTATTACACAGCAAATTAGTGATAGAGCCAGACCTGTGTCAAACTCACTTTTCCCAGCAAATTATATCCTTTCCCAATCCTATGCCTGCATCTGGTGTTTCTTCTACTGGGCAGGCCTGTTAACACTCACTTTCCCTAAAATATCACTGCTTTTTAAAAATATGTATATATATTGTTTTATTTATAATTTGGAGATTTTTAAAAATTAATTTTATTGATATACTTTGACATACATAATGATCACATTCATCATAGGGAATTTGTACCTGTACATAATATATCTTAATTCATTTTCCTTCTCATTCCCCTCTCTTCCCTTCACTGCTTTTGTATCTACTTCCTGGCTTCTCCCAGGTTCCAGCAGCACCTTTTTCATTTCTTCCCACAAGATTTTTGGCTCCTGAGAAACTGTATGTTATTTTTTCCCTTACATTTCTTGGACCTAACATGTGTCTAGAACATAGAATATGCCTAGAGCATAGAAGATGGCTATCTTAAGTACACGATAACTAACGTGTGTTTTAGAAAACTGCAGCTGATATATTCCAATTTTAAAGACTGAAAACAGTTTGAATCCTAAGTACTGTATTGTGTGGAGTTATAGTATTTGCAAATATTCCATAGAGATTCAATCAAGTGCCTTCCCTTATGGGGAGTTATGCATCACTTAAGTGACTCAGCAAAGATGAATAATATACATAAGTAGATCATTTTTCTTCTCACAATCTGCCAATAAAATGGGGTAAATGGCATTCTGATAACCAACTTGAGATGTTTTCTCTTAGAATACTTATTCCAGAGAATTCCTTTGAGTAGTTTTAGAAATTCAGTAGTATACCTCCATAGAGTAGCATATATAATATTCAAAAGCCAGCTGTACTACAGATTCAATTAAGTGGATTGATATCCCCAGAGTAAGCATACCTAGTATTTAATTTCAAAATAATTCTTTCAATTGCAGCGTTTTTTCAGAACACAAAGTAGAAGTATTAAAAATTAGAAACATAACAATACTATTTTAGAAATTTCTTTCCTGCCTTATTTACGTGTATTCTTTTTTGTTGCTTGTGTTTTTCTTTTTGTAAAATGTCTACTACATGGTGACTAAGATATACTAAGGTAATGGACTATCTTCAATATCAAAGAATAGTTCATTATGAAACATTATGGTTTTCTTTCTGTTACTCAGGGACTCTAAGTCACTGGCTGAGAATTAAAGCAAACTGAATTTCATAAATTAAATATTGTCTACCCACAGAGTATAAGCCATTTAAATTTCTATTTTCTCAAAATTACTTTAATTACTTTTTAAAAATGACCAGTTTAGAAATTCCCACAAACATGTAACAAATATTAAATTCTTAATGGATACATCTAAGATTTTGCATTATTATTGATATCGCTATTTTTTGAGGTGAATATTCATCTTGTTTCTTTTATTTATGAAGATCATGTTGACCCCCAAATTATGTTTATCTGTGAATGTGGTAATTATTTTTAGAAGATTAAAATATTTGAAAAATTAAACATCCAAATACAAAAATTATTTACAGAGTCTTCATTGATAACAAAACTGGATATACTATTTGGGAGAAGTTATAAAAGCACTCCACTGAAAAATGGGTGCCTTTGTATAAATACAGAGGGGAAAAGAAATGAGCACTGGGAGATCAGGGACCTCTTATTCTTTGTCCTGTTGATTGATTCTATAATTTTAATGTTAACAGTATATTGAGAACATTCCAAAAGTGCTACCAGAGAAATATGATGAAGCGTTAAAAGTGTTGATGCTTACCTTTGTAGGTAACACATTCAGCCTTCCTGAAAGTCTCCGGTGCCTTGAATTCTCTGTATTTGGTTTTCAAAAGGTACTATGATGGAAATGTGGATATTACATAGGGAAGAGCAAAGGTACAATGACTAGAAATTATTAATACAATGGGAAATTCTGTCTCTGATTATCAACTTTAAATGCCTATCACTTAAATAGCTCAATACACCTACCTTAAGTTATGGAGCTGTGTGGTACATTTTGGAAGAATACAGAAAATCTCATTCCTTGATGAGGGTAGATACTACAGAATCATATTTAGATCATGCACTTGCATCATACGCATTGTGACTTTCGGGCCTGAGCACAATCTTGTGAAGTACTAGATTTTGTTCCTATTTCACAAATGGGGAGATGAAGGCTCAGTAAACTTAAGTGATGTCACAGATTACCCAGTGATTTAGTATTTAGGATAGGGAAGACTGAAGTGTGAGTCTTCTGGCTCCAAGATCAACTTCTTTTCACTAGATCATTTTGACTCTCCAGAAAGCCATCAACTGAAATTCTTTGTATATTTGCCCCTTATCTACTAAATAAAAAATGTGTTAAGTGTGTGCTTCTCTATTCTCCTTGTCTGTGTGGACTTTGTAAGTATGTTTCATCCTACACCTTAAGGACCTTTTCCAAATGTGTATTCTCACCACTTGTTTCCATATGTCCTCCTTATTTTTGGATAAGGATAAGAAGTGACCATAATCAGGGGTTGCTCATACCTAGTAGTCAAGAAATTTATTGAATATAAAATGAACTTTCACATAGTAGAAAAAACAAAGATGAAGCAAACCAGTACTCAGATCACAAGTGCTGCACTGACTTGAAAGAGGTTCACCAGACTGGGTACCATTGGGAGTCACCCCGGGAGAACAGTGAGTTTGAGATAATAGAATCATATCTTTTTACTCTGAAAATCTAAAATGCAGTTTGTCTGCCAATAGATAGCATTAAAATATTATAAATACATTCCTAGATACATGTAACTGCCAAAGCTGAACCATAGCATTGAAATATGATAAATATATTCCTAGTTCAAAGACACTAATTCACCGGGTGTGGTGGCCCATGCCTATAATCCCAGCACTTGGGAGGCTGAGGCAGGAGGATCGCCCTAAGTTCAAGGCCAGCCTGGGCTATATAGTGAGTTCAAAGCTATCCTAAGCTACACAGTGAGACCCTGTCTCAAAAAAAAAAAAAAAAAAAAAAAAGATGCTAATTCAAAATCTGAAATCAAATAAGAAACTAGATGTGCAATGTTTTTTAAAATTGAGAAGAAATTAGACAGTTCCTACAATCAAATGATAATGCCTGTACAACATACTGAAACCTATTAGCAACAATGAAAGCAATACTGAGAGGGAAGTTTATAGTGGTGAATTCCCACATCAGAAAAACAAAGCAAGTTCAAATAAATAACCTAATGATGCACCTCAAGGTCTTAGAAAAAGAATAATAATCCAGAGCCAAAGCTAGTATGAGGAAGGAAATTGTAAGATCAGAGCAGAAATTAAGACTAAGAAAATATAAAGAATGAATCAAAAATTTGGTTCTTTGAAAGGTTAAACAAAATAGACAAACCCTTAGCAAAACAAGGAAAAAAAAGACCCAAATCCATGCAGTTAGAAATGAAAAAGGTAAAAATCACACCGGATTCTGCCAAAATCCAGATCATCAATAGCTACATTGCAAACATGTACTCTTAATAAAATAGAAGAAATGGATAAGTTCCTAGATACATGTAACTACCAAAGCTGAACCAAGCAGATATAAAAATCCTGAACAATGCAATGATCAGTCAGTGAAATTTAGGAAGTAATTTAAAAAACTACCAGCTATCAGCACAAGTCCTGATGGATTCACTGCCAAATTCTGCAAGAACTTCAAATGAGATCTAATACCAGTACTCCTCAAACTCTTTATGAAATTGAAAAGGAAACAGTACTCCCAAAGGCCTTCCTGAAAGCAGGCATTACCCTGATTCTAAAACCAGGAAAGGACCCAAACCAAAAAGAGAACTATATGCCGATCTGTTTAATAAACATAGACATAAAAATCCTCAATAAGATACTGGCAAGCAGAATGCAACAAATTATCAAAAAGATCATACATCATGATCAAGTAAGATTCATTCCAGGGAAGGTTCAACATACGCAAATCAATAAATGTAATATACCACATAAAGGGAAGCAAGGACAAAAATCACATAATCATCTCAATAGACACAGAAAAAGCATTTGACAAAATCCAGCACCCATTCATGATAAAAGCCCTGAAGAAAATAGGAATATAGTCTTTTTCTCAACCTGATCAGAGCTGCTGTATCCATTACAAACCAATGACCAATATCATACTAATCAGACAGAAGCCTAAAGCTTTCCCTCTAAAACCAGGAACAGTGGCTGGGCATGATGGTGCACACCTGTAATTCTGGAGGCCAAGGCCAGCTGGGAGTTTGAGGCCATCCTGGACTACATAGTGAGTTCAAGCCAGTCTGAACTACATAGCGAGACCCTATCTCAAAAGACCAAAAAACAAACAAACAAAAAGTTAAAAAATAAAAATAAAACCAGGAACAAGACAAGAATGTCTGATATCCTCACTCGTATTCAATAAATTTCTTGAAACATTAGCTAGCTAGAGCAATTAGATGAGAAAGAAGTAAAAGAGATATGGATAGGAAAGGAAGAAGTTATCATTATTTGCTGATGACATGCTTCTCTACATGGAAGACCCCAATAACTACTGAAAGACTCCTAGAATTAATAACCAAATTCAGTAGCATAGCAAGATACAAAGTCAACACTCAAAAACCAATAGCAGGGGCCGGTGAGATGGCTCAGTGGCTTAAGCGCCTGCCCAGCAAGCGCGAGGGCCTGAGTTCGACTCCCGGAACCCACATACGAAAAAAAGGGGCCGGTGATATCACTCAGCGGCACAGGCGCCTGCTGGTGCGCGAGGTCCTGAGGTCGACCCCCCAGTACCCACAAAAAAACAACAACAAAAAAAAAAACCAATAGCAATCCTCTACACCAATAACAAACTCACTGAGAGAGAAATCAGGGGAACAATACTTTGTAAAATAGGATCAAGGAAAATGAAATGCAGTCCCAATCAAAACTCCAATAGCGTTCAGTACAGAACTAGTGAAAGCAATCCTAAAATTCATAGGAAACCAGAAGAGACCTAGAATAGCAAAAGTGATTCTGGGGAACAAGGGAAAGGCAGGAGATACCACAATCCCAGACTTCAAGTCATGCTACAAAGCTACAGTGATAAAAACAGAGTGGTATTGGGAAAAAAACAGACTTGTGGATCAGTTGGACAGAGTAGTGGATGCAGAAACAACTTTAGTGCACTCAGCTTCTTTATCTTTGACAAAGGGGTCAAATACTTTTGCTGGAGGAAAGATAGCCTCTTTAACAAATGGTGCTGGCAAAACTGATTATCCACATGCCAAAGATTTACCTAATCCCGTCTCTCTCACCATTCACCAAACTAAAGTCAAAATGGATCAAGGATCTAAACATTAGAACAGAAACACTTAATCTGCTGGAATACAAAATATATAAAACATTTGAAGATTACAGGTATAGGAAAGGACTTTCTGAACA
This sequence comes from Erethizon dorsatum, assembly GCA_028451465.1. Taxonomy (NCBI): domain Eukaryota; kingdom Metazoa; phylum Chordata; class Mammalia; order Rodentia; family Erethizontidae; genus Erethizon; species Erethizon dorsatum. The sequence goes on along the minus strand of CM051823.1, from coordinate 133,530,833 downwards.
GAACCCAGTTGCAGAAGAAATAATACCAGGAATCAACAAATGGGATCATATCAAATTAAAAAAAAACTTCTGAACAGCAAAGAAAACCACCAACAAGAGTGGAAGAGACAACCCATGTAATGGGGAAAAAATTTTGCCAGCTACTTCTCAAAGGACAAGTATCTAGAATATATAAAGAACTCGAAGAAATTAGACCCCCCCCAAATTAAAGACCCAGCCCAAAAAAGGGTATCAGAAATGAATAGACACTTCTCAGATGAAGAAGTACAAATGGTTAGCCAGTTGTGGTGGTGCACACTTATAATCCCAGCACTCGGGAGGCTGAGGCAGGAGGATCGCAGAAAATTTGAAGCCAGTTTGGGCCACATAGAGGGACCCTGTTTCAAAAAACCAAAGGAAAAAAAATACAATAAGGACATGAAAATATGTTCAACATTGCTGGCCATTTGAGAAATGAAAATTAACACTGACATTCCATCTCACTCCAGGAAGAATGGCCATCATCAAGGTATCAACCAATAACAAATGCTGGGAAGGCTGTGGGCGGGGTGGGGGTCTTTTCTTTATTGTTGGTGGGAGTGTAATCTGGTTACAACCACTACGGAGATTCCTCAGCAAACTAAAAATAGAAATTCCATTTGATCCAGCTATTCTCTTTCTAGGTATCTTTCCAAAATAGTTAAATATATTATATTTCAGTGATACATGCATACCTATGTTTAGAATAGCTAAATCTTGAAAACAGCCTATCTGTCAATCAGCGGATGAATGAATAAACAAAATGTGTTTATACACAATGGAATACTAACTACTCTGCCATAAAGATGGATAAAGTTAAGTCATTTGTAAGAGAATGGATGCACCTTGAGACTATAATGTTCAGTGAAGTAAATCAGGCACACGAGCTTAAATATTGCATGGTTTCTCTTATATGAGAAACCCAGTTTAGAAATACAGTACAAAATAAAAGACAATAAGGAAAAAGAGAGAAACAAAGTTATTGTAATCCAGCATGGACAATGTGTCTAAAAGTATACCTTGATTTAGTGTAATTAGGTGTTTTATTTGTTTGTTTGGCTTATTCATCTGGTTGTTAATCTGTATATATTATAATTAACTTTATAAGGATTTATAAGATAAATCAGATACTGGGGAAAAAAAAGCAGGGGTAGAGAGGAAAGGGAAAACAGAATTGAAAAATAAAATGAAATACACTACAATACAATAAAATAAATGGTTTTCCCAAAAACTGAAATTTTTAAATTAAAGAATGCTTCAAATACACAGTACTTGATTGTAAGACTAATTACTGTTGATAATATTTCCTAAGTAACATCTTCATAGTTTTTGTTTTCTTCAAGTTATTTGTAGTTTTTGTTAGGACTCTCTCCCTTGATTCAGGGAGCATGGAAATACAGTACTCCAAGACCCAGACCATGTCAGGAGTTGGTCCACTTTCCACACACCCTTTTACTGGTTTTCAAATGAAAGCAAGTCCTACAGGGAAATTGAAACCATAACCATTTCTGTAACACTTTGTTCCTCAGGGGATACTCGGACTAAAAGGAATGCACAACAGCAAAACACATTTAAGGTACAAGTTATATGAGTCATCAGAACTATTTGTACAATTCCAAAACATTCATAAGCTAAATTGAACTGGGATAATTTGTGAGCAATGTTCTGACCTCTCACATTTCCAAGTCTCACTTGACTCTGTAGCTTAGAGGTATTTTTTAAGTGGATTGTGCCACTTTGATTTTGTGATCTCCCAAGCCCATTCTACACCAAACCAAGTATAATTACACATTCTTTATTCAAAAGGCAGAATGAGTAAAGATAGAATTGGAAGTGAGTAAAGACAAAGGCATTCTATGACAAAACAACAAATTAGGAGGCATTTATACCAAAATACTGTCGTTTCGTGCTCACTTTAGCAGCACATATATTAAAATTGGAAAGATATTAAGATTAGCATGGCCCCTGTACAAAATACTGTAGTTTCCTAGAGAGGACGTAATCAAACTGGTATTGATTGATAAGAGCTTCATTGTTAAAATCCAAACAGCAAGAACTTTTGTGACTGTCCTAAAGACAGTTACCTGATTCTGCAACAGCTGACATGGAAATCATCAAGTGGCGCAATAACATCTAGAGCTACCAACATGATAGCATTTACTTTGCAAAGAAATATTCTAAGCATATAGTCATGTAACTCGTGAAATATTAACACAGTGTTTACTTGGTAGATACATTATGTCTATATTTTTATTTATTTATTTATTTATTTATTTATTTATTTATTTATTTACTTATTTTTGGGTACTGGGAGTGGAACTCAGGACCTCATTGTTGCCAGGCAGGTGCTGTGCCACTGAGCTAAATCCCTGGCCCCTTTTATGTCCATATTTAAAAGATACATTATATCTGTATTTTTCAAACAACAATTATGCAAAAAGAAAATTTAATAAGCTTTGAAAATTGTTTTAAATGATTAGCTTCAATTAAGACTTTCATACAGTAGTAAATATTGAGATATTTCAAAGTGAATCTGTCATATTTTCACCAGTTTCTCCAATGGCAGGAAATTCCTTTTTCAACTAAAAAATTCATGGCTTGACCTGAAGATTCGTATGGTCAAATACTGATGGAAAATTGAGATTAATTTTTTAATGTCCCCAGATTACAGAATATGATTCAATGGCAATAGCATTTTAAGTCAAATATTTTATTAGAATCTTTATATTTAGCTTATGGATCTTAAGCCTCGTATCTTTTTTTTTTTTTTTTTTTTTTTTTTTTGTGGGTACCGGGGGTCGACCTCAAGACCTCGCGCACCAGCAGGCGCCCGTGCCGCTGAGCGATATCACCGGCCCCTTTTTCGTATGTGGGATCCAGGAGTCGAACTCGGGCCCTCGCGCTTGCCGGGCAGGCGCTTAAGCCACTGAGCCATCTCACCGGCCCTTAAGCCTCGTATCTTAATGTATAATTATGGGAATATTTGTTCAGTCACCAATAATGAAAATTTTTTCTTAAAAATACAAAGATGCCTGCAAAATACAATGAATGTTTAAATTTAAAAAATGTTACAGTAAAATACACATTGCCACTAATTCTCCTCAGAATACTCCCTGTGACTTCAAACACACCTTCCCCATTATTCTTGCCATTTACTGAAGTAGTTCTGGAAGTCTCTTTTGTTGTGGGCAAATGGTTTTATCCTTCTGTCACACATTGCTTCTTGTACAGCAATTTCTGTCAAACAAAAAACATTGCGTTGTGTCCTCATACACCTTATTGACTAGATCTAGCAACGTGTGACTTCTGGATTTTCCCAAGGCAAAATGATCATAAAAGATAAACATTTATGGCCGGTGAGATGGCTCAGCGGCGTAAGCGCCTGCCTTGCAAGCGCGAGGGCCCGAGTTCGACTCCCGGAACCCACATACGAAAAAGGGGCCGGTGATATCGCTCAGTGGCACGGGTGCCTGTTGGCGCGCGAGGTCCTGAGGTCGTCCCCCTGGTACCCACAAAAAAAAAAAAAAAAAAGATAAACATTTAAAATTGATTCAGGCTATGGTTTGTGTCTGGATGTTCCCCAAAGCCTCATGTGGTCAAAGGGCTTTTTCAGAGGTGGCTGAATCTACAGTGTGTGATTGGTAGTGCAGTGCTGGGATTAAGGGTGCTGGGATTAAGGGTGGGTGATTGCTGGATCAGTCCATTAATTGGATTGGCACTGCTCTAATCCCGGTAGACTGGATACAATATAAGAGACAGAAAGAGACTTGTCTCCTCCTCCCTTGCTTGCTTTTGCTGTCTCCCACCACCATGAACAGTTGCCCCTCTGCCATGAGCCACCCTGACTTGGAGCCAACCACTGATGGATTGAAACCTCTACAAACTGTGAGATACTTTCCTCCTTTACCTGGGTGTGAGGTATTTTGTCTCAGCGAGAGAAAAGTAACGAAGTCAATTCAGGACATAGGGGCAGCCATTATAACACAACTAAAGACGTGAAAGAGGGCTACCTGAGCTAGTTCAGAAAGTGGCAGAAATGAAGGGAGGTGCGTTGCTTTGATGGTCATTAATGGCAATGTGTCTTTAAACATAATAATTATATTTAATTTGAAGATTCACCATATTTTTATTATATCATATTCAAAGATTTATGCTTGATGAAAGCACATGAAACAATTCTTCAAATGAGCCATTTTTTATGTTCAAGAGTAGAATGAAGTACCGTGTTTCAGACACCCCTGGAATGCATTTATAATTAGATTGTATTCCTAGACAGAAGCAGTATGTATCATTGTATAGTCAGATTAATAGTCACCATAAGATTAATTACGGGGCCGGTGAGATGGTTCAGCGGCATAAGCGCCTGCCCAGCAAGCGCGAGGTCCTGAGTTCGACTGTCGGGACCCACATATGAAAAAAGGGCCGGTGATATCACTCAGTGGCACGGAGTCTGCTGGTGCGCGAGGTCCTGAGTTCGACCCCCAGTACCCACAAAAAAAAAAAAAAAAAAAAGGATTAATTACTAGGAATCTATGGCAATTCATGCTACTTGTAAAACCAGACGTCTTTTCCTTATAAGTTTTAAGCCCAAAGAATTAGGAAACAAGCAAGTGCTAAAATTTTCTTTAAAATATAAAGGTTTATTTAGTGTTTATATTTTCTCCTTGCCTAAATCATTGATTTGTTAGTTTTAAAATTTTTATTGCTAAGTGGTCTTGTTTGGTTAAATGATCTTATTGCAGACAAGCGCCACCAGAGGGTAAGATGTGTATAATTAGTATCTGTGTCAAATTTAGAATGACATTTTTTTGTGTACAACTTAAATATCTGTTATTACACACAGATTAAAATACCACTCCTCCTTAATGTGCTAATTGGAGAATATTCACTAAATAACTGGACTATCCTGAGTATTTATTTCAACTACTTAATCACCAGCATTACAGTTGATTTAATTCAATTATTTTGAGGTTTATCAGAAATGGACTTCTTTCTATGTATTTCTAGATGAATTCTTAAAATTCTAATTTAAAGAATACAAATGTATTACCAATTGAATTCATCGGCAAAATGAGCACATATATCTTATTTCCCCTACTCAAACCCACTAATAGAAAATAAATTATATACATCTGTATATATATGCACATACAACACAAATATACATTTTTGACACGTTTAACAATAATGAAGGAAAAAAAGAAAGAACCATTGAATGGTCAGGCTTTGAAGCCTTCCTAAAAGAAACAAACCAAAAAGAAACCACTGTCCAAACAATGCTTGAGAAAATTCTTTTATAGATGGAAGCAGTTGTTGAGATTTTGCAAACACTTAGAAAAAACACAGGATAGGATGTGTTTCCAGGAAAATCATTAAGTGAACCACTGGGACCACATTTCAGACGGTTGAGTTGTTACTTATTTCTGTTTCCTTTATAATAATAATCTGTGCGCAGTATCCATGTTTACTCCATACTTAAGTACTGAATATGGCTTAGAAGACATTAGTCAATAGAATATAGCTTAAAGGGTTATTAATCTTACTATAGAATGGTACATTTATTGCTATCTAAGAATACAGTCAATACCACAACTAATTCTAAAATACATTCCACTTGTCTATTGAAATACTTCATTCTACTCTTGAATATTAAAAAAATGCCTCATTTGAAGAATTGTTTTATGTGATTTCAACAAGCTTAAATACTTGAATATAAGATATAATGAAAATATGGTGAATGTTTAAATTAAAAATAATTATTATGGTAAACGACACATTGCCATTAATCATCCTCAGGTAGCTTATAATCTGAAATATAACGGATTCACCGCCTACACCTAAAATAAGCTACCTAGACATGTTTTATGGTTGGGTTTCAAATTATCACCCCAAAAAGACTAATTGTGTTGTTGATGGCTTTTAGGAAGTGATTGTATCATGAAGGTTCTTAATTTCATAATTTGATGACATTACTGAGAGACGATGGGTACAGAGGGTGAGACCTGGCTAAGGAAGTGGATCATGGCGATGTAACCTTGCGATTTTGGGCTGTTTCCCAGCTGCTATGAGATGAGCACACCTTTCTGCAATGATATTTCTGCCTTGCCACAGACTTAAAAGCAAATGGAGCCAGCTGACCATAGAATGAAATCAAGATTCAAAATAAACCTTTCCTCCTTTAAATTGTTTACACCAGGTATTTGTCACAGTGACAAGAAGCTAATACAACACGCCACTTCCAGTGTTGTAGATGCTGTACCCCATGTTTACCAAAAGTATCTGTAGGTTGGCAAATAAGTCCCAGAAACCAGGGTGGTAGATAACTAAAGAAAACCAGGGGAGATTAATCCGACGACGGGCTGAACAATGCCAACAAATTAAAGGAGAGACACTTAGAACAAAATAGAAACCTTTAAAATAAGAATAATGATTTCCTACAGGAAAATGGATGCACCTTGAATCCATATTATTAAGTGAAATGTATTAGACACAGACACACAAGCTTAAATATTACCCAAAGTATAAATAAAAGAGTAAAATAAAAGATAGACAATGGGAAATAGGGATACAGACCTCTTGCAGATGGGAAGAGGACCAAGAGATGTTGGGAAGGGATGGGGGATGTAAAATGAATTAAAATGTGTCCTGCAAGGGTACCAACTACCCACAGTGAGCGTATTCATTGTGTACCCCAAACATGTATTAATATTTTTGAAAAAAGTGTAATTTTCTAAAAGGTTATTGAACACAAAATATTCCATTCATAAGAGTGAAATTATAGGGCTCTGGCATAAGGTGGCAGAGTGAGGGATGAAACAGAGAAAGAAAGATAGGCCACAGACCTTTTATAACCCAATTTCAGAAGTAACATCCTATCACTTCTGCCATATTCTGTTCATTAGAATTGAATTGGTAGATCCAACCTCTAATCATGGTATATACCTAATATATTTTAAGGACTCAAGGACCATTGGGGGCTATCTCAAGGTCCAGGAAATTCTCTCATTAATCAGCTCAAAGCCTAGAACTTTTATGTAAATTTATTTTAACTGACACATAAAAATTGTACATATGAGGTACCATGGGATGTTTCAACGCATGTGCACATATGTTATGTAATGTTTAAATCATATTAAACATATATCTCCTCAGAAAATTATCATTTCTTTATGATGAAAGCACTTAAACGCCTTTCTTATAGGTTGTTGAGATATACAGCACATTACTATTATCTTTAGTTACCCTGTTGTACATTGTACAATACACACCAGAACTTATTCCTTATTTAACTGTAACTTTGAATACATTGATCAATGTTTCTCCAACCCTTCATCCTTGCTACTCTCTCTAGCCTGGTAACCATTATCCTACTCTCTACTTCTGTGCGGTCAACTTTTTTAGATTTCATATATGAGTGAGATAGTGCGGTACTTATCTTTCTGTGCCTGGCTTATTTTGTATAATATAATGATCTCTAGCTCCTCCCATATTGCTGCAAATGACAGGATTTCATGTTTTCATTGCGAATAATATTACATTGTGTATATGTAGCACATTTTATTTATTCATCAATTGATGGACATTTAGGTTGTTTCCATTTCTTGACTATTATGACTAGTGCTACAATGAACAGATTAGTACAGACATCTCTTTGACATGTCAATTTCATTTCCTTTAGATATATATCCAGTAGTAGGATTACTGAGTTGTAAGGAGGTTCTATTTTCAACTTTTGAGGAACTTCCATACTGTTTTTCATAACAGCTTTACTAATTTACTTTCCCACAAACATTGTACAAGAGTTCACTTTTCTCCACATCCTCTCCAGCACTTGATATTATTGTTAGTCTTTTTTGATATTAGCCTATATTACTGGGGTGAGGTGATTTCTTATTGTAGTTTTTTAATTTCCCTGATGATTAGTGATGTTGAGCATTACTTCAGATGCCTGTTGGTCATTTGCATATCTTCTTTTGAGGAATATCCATTTAAGTCTATTTGCCTATTTTTAATTAGGTTGTTTTGCTATTGAGTTTGGGAGATTTTTTTTTATATATTTTAGATGTCAACCTCGTGTCATTTGCGTAGTTTGTAAATATTTTCTTCAACTCTAGATTGTCTCTTCGCTGTGTAGAAGCTTTTTAGTTTGATGCAGTCCCATTTGTCTATTTCTAGTTTTCTACCATCTAGTGCCATCTATGGAATCAAGAGACCTGTTAACTGCCTCCTGCACATTGAACAGACAGTAGATGTTTCTCTTTAAAGTGAGGGAGGAATGGAAAGCTCAAAAAGTTATTGGTTCATAGAAATTCTGCAGCTGAATTTTGGAGAAGTTCTTGATTGAAAATGGTTCTCTGTGGTGCTGAGCTGTACCTGAGTCATCTTTCTTTTCTTTTCAAAGGTAGCATGCATTTGCAGCTGACTGATATGTGTGTTTGTGTTTATATAAACTGTAGGAGAGACAGACAGACACAGACAAATAGACATCAAGTATTGTACCTACGTTATTGAAAGTTTTTCATCACGTAAATGAGTATCTCAGTGTTTCTAAATTTTCTCCAGTAAATATTTTTGGCTTTTATAACACACACACACACACACACATACACACACGCACACAAAAATATTTTTAACAATGGGGAAAATGCATTTGCTGCAAATATTAAATGGTGGTGTAATGAACCTACTGATACTATCAAATAATAAGAACAAAACATGTAAACCATATTGCCAATTTACTAATACATGTTAAGAAATATTACTGCTAGTAGTCTTTCCCTATATAAATAATTATGCAGAAACTAAGTCACACTGGGAAAGTTGTTGGATGAACATTGAATCAGACCAAGAGATAAAATAAGTTACTAGATCCCTTCTGTTATAACTCAAAAAATGTTTCCATTATGGAATGATTAGTGATGTTGAATCAGCTTGCCAACCCATATATTTACCTGAGCTGTGCTGGTCCTGTATTTTGAATCTGTTTTTTCTGTGTAAAAAGACCATCTCTCTTCTGTTATCATAGTTTTCTTCACAGGATACAATTTAGTAACTAGATTCCAGATTTCTTTTTAATACAATTGCATTCAGAGCTAAAAGATAATAACCTATTCTAGAAAGGACATAGGGTTTCCTTCAGGGTAGCCATAAATATGTTATTCATCATAGTGATTGTAGCCTTATTTCTTCCTCCAGAGATCTATAAAAACAGGCTACATAATTTCTCTTCAGCGTAATTGATGTGCAAGCTGGTTTATAAAGTGTGAAATGAAATCAGTGACCACTGGTGTTCTGTTTTACCCTAGTGATGCAACAGTAATTTCTTTCATGCTTAGAATTAACTTTCAGATAGCTTATGAGTTATAGAATGTATTTTAAAGCACTGTATCCAAATTTGTTATTAGTTCTCAAAATCAGTTCACATTACTGTGATGAATCATGGCATCATGTCATCCTATATTTTCTTCTCTCTCTTTTTTATTGTCATTTTCTCATATTTATAAAAAATAGAATAAGATGATCATGGCTTATTTGGTGATTAAATTCATCAGATAATTCTTGAAACAATTATTTTAGTAGTAGAGGAATAGCTGAAGCCCACGAGTTAGTAGGGATGTAATTATCCTGCAAGAGTCTTGTTTCTCTTAGACATACGTAGAGAAATATGTATCCCAAGAACTCTGCTGAATTGTCCAACAATAAAAGAGATGAGAGTAAAAGGACAGCTAATCTCCTCTATCTCCATTTTTCTACAAGGGTCCCTGTAAATAAACTCATTTAAACCTGCAGGCTAAGCACATCATACTCATACTTGGAGATGTATGCTGTAGTTTTTGAAAGCTCAATCTCAGGCAATTAATATTTTCTAATGCCATTCATAGGTACAGGGAGAACCAGATATTTTATGATTTTTCTTTCAATTAGAGCTGTACTACTCAAAAGAATCAACCTTGGACTACTGGTGGTATGTAAATGAGAGTTACTGGTCACCAGCAGCATATAAACCATAGGTCTACATATGAATAATGCATAACTCAGTGCACTATTTCCCTCATTCTTTGTAAGTCCCTTTAAATATTTTCCAAGCCAGAACTTTGAAAGGCACTGAACTAGAGTATTGGAGGTGAAATTCGGTCTGCCAGCATTTACTCTTTCCGTGTTAGAGCACAAGGGCCTGGTCTCAACTCTGCTGCTTCTTTGCAGTGCGACCCTGGTGGAATTAATTTAACTGCTTTGTGTCTTAGGTCCCTCTCTGTATGAAGAGGATGTGGCACCTGATGATTACTGAGGTCCTTCCTAAAGCCGTAATTCAAATTTATTCTATGATTGAATGTTGGTATAGCAATGGCCAACGATAGTGAATAGGCTAAGTAAACTATGACAATTAGATATCATTAAAATTGTTACGGTGACTATTGCTTAAGAAACATGATTATGATAGATGAAACAAACAATAGACCCTATGCTATGTGCATTTATACCTTATTATAACTATGTAAAAGTCTGTACACAAAAGAGCCAGGGAATAAATTTTAAAAGAGTTTTTGAAAAACATTGTGAAAGTATGGGACCTCACGATTTTCCTCCTTTTCTGTTATCTAAATTTTTGCAACATGGTTATGTTGCTCACTAACATAAATGAAGAAACAGCATACACATGCATTCAATTAAACATAACATACTAACAATTGTGAGTCTTTTTCTACTTACAAGCATGTTAATAGGTAGAATCGCCCTTTTTCTCTACCATTTGGTACTGCATTTCCCATTGCATCTGTCAGTTCCTTGTTCTCACAACAGGTGCTCTTCTATAGAAAATACTGGTATATTTCTGCCTACTCTGGAGTCAGTGAAACCTTCTGCGGACAGTGTTTATATAACCTTCTATACATAGAAGGAGGCACAGATCCTCATGGCTAAGGCAGTCTTTCCACCTGTTCTTTAGACTAACTTCCAGGCTTCTTCCAGGAACCTTCAGTCACTAACATCTTTAAACATAAAAATTTCCACTCTGACCATATGGCCTTCGCAGCTATTCTCTGTCGTTCTTCTTAAGAGTTGTTCAAGCTAACCAGCTCCATTTCCTCACCTCTGCAATTGGACTGCCATCCTGTGACCATCTTAAAATAGCCCAGAGTGTCCTCTGGTTATCACTGATCCCCTATAGTTAAATCCAGTAATTTTTATGACTTCTGTGTCAGCATTAGAATCCATTCTAGGCTAACACAGAGAAGAAATTTGTTAAGGGATTTTAGTTAGCTCCTGGATCTCTAAGAAGGCCAGGGAGACAGATTTTATCTATACCTAAACTCCCAGAAGCAAGGCTGAAGTACAGGAACTGCGGAGAAAACGCCACTGCTTATTCTGTTCTGCTTTGATCCAGCTTCAGTCTGGGTGGTAGAAGCTCTGCTATTCTGACAACGTGGAGTAATCAGCCTCTTCTCCCACCTTGCATGTCGTGAGGCCAGTTCTCCCCACTGTGGCCATCTCCTCTGTCTGCTGAATGAAGGAACTCGCCAGACTTCAACAGGTCACTCATCATTACATTTTTTTTTTTTTTTTTTTTTTTTTTTTTTGTGGGTACCGGGGGGACGACCTCAGGACCTCGCGCGCCAACAGGCACCCGTGCCGCTGAGCGATATCACCGGCCCCTTTTTCGTATGTGGGATCCGGGAGTCGAACTCGGGCCCTCGCACTTGCAAAGCAGGCGCTTATGCCGCTGAGCCATCTCACCGGCCCTTTCATTACATTTTAACAAGCCGAGTCATGTCACACCTGAGCACCATTGAGCAATATTGTCAGTATTCATTTGTACTTCATGATAATAAGGTTTACAAAGGTGTTTTCAGTATTTGTGCATATTTTACATATGTGTGAATCTTCAAAAATAAACTCTTTATCTGGACATCTATATGACAGTTTTTAATATGGCAAAACTAACATTGTCTATTCAAGATGAAAATACTCTTTTATACTTCATGGCCTTGTCAAACCAAGCAAGTTTAGTTTGCCATTTCAGGTTTTTCTTTGTTAAAATGGGCCTTTTGGGTTTAAATTGAATGCATATTGTAGCAGTTCTTGCATTTCATTTGGAAGATTTAAGTCATAGAGTAGTATTTACTGATTCTTGTTTGTTTCTCTTTCTTTCCTTCCCCCATCACTATTGTCCAAAAGTTAATGAATCTTATCTATCAAAATTAGTACTAATGACCTTATTTCCATAAAAACAGACTCTCCACTCTGCCAGCTTTTCCTTCTGCACGCTTGCCTGTAGGGAAACGATCCATTAGTTAAATATAAAAAGAAATTAGGAAATGTCTCCCATAAATCTGGCTGTGGCATAGATAGACATTCTGTGTTAGCATTTTCTCAAAAGAGAAAAAAATTAAATCTATGATGATAATTATCACTATTTTAAAAATGTTTTTTAAAAATTAATGAAGAAGGGGCCGGTGAGATGGCTCAGCGGCTTAAGCGCCTGCCTTGCAAGCGTGAGGGCCCGAGTTCGACTCCCGGATCCCACATACGAAAAAGGGGCCGGTGATATCGCTCAGCGGCACGGGTGCCTGTTGGCACGCGAGGTCCTGAGGTCAACCCCCCGGTACCCACAAAAAAAAAAAAAAAAAAAAAAAAAAATTAATGAAGAAGGGCCGGTGAGATGGCTCAGCGGCGTAAGCGCCTGCCTGGCAAGCGTGAGGGCCCGAGTTCGACTCCCGGATCCCACATATGAAAAAAGGGCCAGTGATATCGCTCAGTGGCACAGGTGCCTGCTGGCACGTGAGGTCCTGAGGTTGACCCCCCAGTACCCACAAAAAAAAAAAAATTAATGAAGAAAACTTTTAGTCTCATGATATATTCTTTGTAAACAAGACACAACTGTTTTCTCACCATTGGAATCCAGATAAACATTTAATTAGATATGTAATCTTATCTGGGAGATGAAGCCTGAAATTTGTGGGGTGAGAGAGAGAAGATATCTTTTTAGATTAAAAAAGGAGCCTCCAGAAATAGGATTAAGGTCATTTTGAATGTTTTCTGAGTACCACACTATGAATAGATAAAGCAAAACTATAAAGTCAAGGTACAAGTAGAAAATGATTAAAAAGATAAATATAGTACTATATACAGCCAGAAAGAAGAGAGCCATTTCACCAATAAGATGTAACAATGATAAATAGGTTCAAGATACCCAACACAGAAACTAAAAGACTACCATGGAAATTTTTATATGACAATAAAAGTTGGAGATTTTTAACATTCCTTTCTGAATAATTGGTAGAACAAATAGACAGAAAATCAGAAAGGATAAAGAAGCTTGAGTAACAATATCAACCAATTTAAAGCAATTGAAATTTACAAAACACTGAATCCAAATACAGAATACATTCTTTTTAAGTACCATAGAAAATTTATCAAGATAGAATGTATTCTGAACTATAAATCAATTTTTATTTTAAAAAAACTAAATTAACTTTTTAATACACACTATATAGTCTCATTTCAAATTGTATTATATTTGAAAATAAGAAAGATAACTGAAATAGTCACGGATACTCACTAATCAAACAAAAACACATACAGATCAAAAGAAAACACATACAAGAGAAATTAGAAAATATTTTGAATTGAGTGAAAAAGTACAACATATCATAATTTGTATAATTACTCATACCTATCAATTATACAAATCAATGGGCTTCATATTGTATTCCCATACATTTATATATTATGCATTTTTTGAATGTTGGATAGACATAAAATTTTTATAATGCTGTTAAAGCAATATTTAGGTAGAATTTTACAACACTGAAGAAAGAGTTCAACTCAGCTATAATTATAGAATAATAGACTAAAACAGAGAAACTTTAATTATTTCAAAATTAACAGAAGGGGGAAATAATAAAGGTAGCAGAAATCATGAAAATAGAAAACAAACCATAGAACTGATAAAAGTAATAAAATTAATAGAAGAGAGAATACTGCTAATATCTGGAATAAAAAAAGTATCACTCTGGATCATAAAAACATTAAAGAGAAGAAGGAATGCTATCAACAATTTTTTGCCAACAATGGACTGTTTGTGTAGAATGGGCAAATTCCTTTAAAGAAATATGAATAAGAAACAAAAATGTAAATATACCAGTATCTATAAAGTACTGAATTCATAATTTTTAAACTTCCTCCAAAATGATGCCCAAAAACCTGTTTAATTCTCTCAAATATTTAATGAAGAAATAATACTAATATTCACAAAATCTTTCAGGAAAGAAGGAACTATTCCTACCATTTATGAAAACTAAATCAACAAAGGAAAACTGCAGATTGATTTCCCTCATATAACTGGATACAAAAATCCTTTACATGTTGAATATGCTATTCAAATCCAGCAACATGTAGAAAGGCTATATATCACAACAAAGTGTTTATTCCAAGAACATTTGGCTTGATATTTGAAAGTCAGTTAATGGAATTGACCATACTTGTAGAATAAAAAAGAAAACCGTACGAGCACATCAATATATGCAAAACAACAACAAAATTCAACACCCATTTGTTCATTTGTGATTAAAAAGAAAATGAGCAAGGTAGGAAGAAAAGGAAGAGAATTCCCTGAATCTGATAGAGAGTATCTGTGACAAGGCAACAGCTAGTCCTGCAATGAACGGTGACACCTGGAATGCTTTCCTTCCACGATCAGGAACAAACTAAGAATATCCATTCTTTCTTACTCTCAACACTGTATTGTATGTCCTGGGCAGTGTAATACGGCATGAAAAGGAAATACAGCTTGGAAAGGAAGAAGGATAGATGTCTTTTTTTTCCTTGGCACTGGGGATTGAACCCAGGGCCTTCCCACTCACTGAGCTCAGTCCCCAGCCATTTAAAAAAAAAATTTTTTTTTTGAGATAGGATCCCACTAAGTCATTAAGTTAGCAGCCTGGGCTCCCTGCCTTAATTTTTAGAATGTATAGTTTTTGTAGACAATCTTAAGGAGTTTGCAAAAACAAATGTAAAAGACCTTCTATAGCTGAGAATTTAGCCAATTAGAGTAATAAATTAATAGGCAAAGAGCTATTTATTTCTATGAGCTAGCAAAGAACAACTAGAAATTGAAGTTAAATAATACCATTTATAATGATTTAAAACTTAAAATACATATAAATAAATCTTTTTTAAAATATACAAGATCAGAATTCTAAAAAACTAACAGCACTGAGAAATTTAAGAAGACATAAATACATGAAAAGAAATCATGCTTGTGGATATTTTTAGGATTTAAAATTTTCTCCAAGTTAAGTTAATTCAGTCTCAGTCAAAACTTCAAAAGCCTTTTTGTAAAAATTGTCAAAGTGATTCTAACAGTGCATACAAAAATACAAAACATCTAGAATAGCCGAAACAATTTTGAAATCAAAAAGCACTGAGTAAATGAGTTTACGCCAGCTAATTATAGACTTTCTATAAAGATGCTGTATATATTGTATTATACTGTACATTTGCACATAACTGGGGACTCCAAAATAGACCCACAGATAAAAGGTCAGTTGATTGTCTTTGAAGGTACAAAGGTGTCCAATGGATATGTCATACAATTTTCAACAAATATAGCTGAAAGAATGGATTCCCCTCCCAGAACTAAAATGTGTAATGTACATGTACCAACTCCCCATGATGAATGTAATCATCATGTACTGCAAACATGTACTAATAAAAATTCTAAAAATTAAAAAACAGAACAATGGATTCCTGTACTGAAAAATAATGAACCTTGACTTTCACATTCTATGCATTAACTCAAAATATATCCTAGACTTAAATATAAAATTTTAAATTATACAACTCACAAATGAAGGAGGAGGAGGAGGCCTAATAATAGTAGTAGTGGAGAAGGAGGGAGATTTCATAATGTTTAGGTAGGCAAAGATTTCTTAGTATACAGAAGGCATAAACTATGAAGAAAAAATTGATATACGTATTCAACTTCACAATGAAATCTTTTGCTCTTTTGAAGAAACCATTAACAAAATGAAGAGACAATCACGGATTATAAAAAAAATACAACACATGTATTTGCCAAAGGAATTGTTTCTGGAATATATAAAGTACTCTTTCAGTGCAACAGAAGACAACCCAGTTTAAGAACTAGGCCAGGGCTGGTGAGATGGCTCAGCGGCGTAAGCGCCTGCCTGGCAAGCGCGAGGGCCCAAGTTCGACTATCGGAACCCACATAGGAAAGAAGGGCCAGTGATATCACGTGAGGTCCTGAGGTCGACACCCGGTACCCACAAAAAAAAAAAAAAAAAAAAGAACTAGGCCAAATATTTGAATGAAGACTTTATAAAATGAGAGTTGTGGCAAATAAACACATGAAAAGGAGCTCTGCATCATTCATCATCAGGGAAAATGCAAATGCATGAATTCTTATTTAACACTAGCATTTACTCAGAGAAATAAGTGCTGCTATTATTATCCTCTTTATTCAGACTGTGAGTAACTTACTCTGAGCCATAGCTATCTAGCTCCAAAGTCAATGTCCTTAGCCAATGTACTATGCTGTAATTAATACTGTTTTTCTCATGAAATGTTTCTAAAATCTTAAAGTCATTCCAAACCGCTACAAAGAAAATTGATTTTTTTTCTGCAGTTTCTAAATTATTTACAAGATATATTAAATCAGAATATAATTGCCCTTTAATAAATGGATGTAATGTTGCTCCATATAGTATACTTTGAAAAGAAACAGTCGGTGTATATGAGGCATAAAGCTGATTTTTTTTTTAAAGACATAGTCTTGCTGTGTGGCCCAGGCCAGTCTGGAACTCACTTTGTTGGCCAAGCTGTCCTCAAACTCATGATCCTTCTACTTCAGGTATCCACCGCTACCCCTAGCTTAAAGCAGATACCTTTTTTTTTTTTTTTTTTTGGTGGGTACCGGGGGTTGATCTCAGGACCTCGCGCACCAGCAGGCGCCCGTGCTGCTGAGCGATATCACCGGCCCTTTTTTCATACGTGGGTTCTGGGAGTCGAACTCGGGCCCTCGCGCTTGCAAGGCAGGCGCTTACACCACTGAGCCATCTCACCAGCCCAAAGCAGATATCTTTTTAAAATTGTAAATTTTATAAACTAGTAGTGGGGATGATATTTACTAAATGAACATTTTTCTCCTGAATAGAGTATAGCTTATCATTGTTAATAAGTAACTCAGATGTTATAACAGTATTCCCACAAAGATTAGTTGAAAGTGTTTCCAAAATGTGATTGAATATTTTTCTCATGACCCCCACCTTCCATATCACCAAACTTTTTTATAGTTGAGAAATTGTAGAAAAAATATTCAAAAATTCTGAATACTGAATACTGTATGTATGTCAACTAGCAGGTATTCTAAATAATGGCAAATATACAGATCATTCCCAAACAACCCATATCAAACTATTTTCTTCTTTCTTCCTGATCTGGCAGAAAAAATCCCCACTTATTCTCCCTACTGCGCATTTGAGGATAATTTTACTTGTATAAGGCTACAATTTAGTTTTTTATTTTTAATGATTATTTTCTTTTTATTTTGTTCTAATTATAAAATTTTAAAATACATAAAATGGAGGTACTATTTATAACTGCAATGGCTTGAAACTTTACTTCTGATATACAGTACTTCAAAATTTGTCACAAAGAATAATGACAGTCTTAATCACATACTACACTATCACACCTAGTCAAATTAAATGATAATGTCATAACATGAGCTAATACCCACAGCATAGTAAAGTTTCCGTAGATGTCTCCTGTATTATTTACAGGCAGGTTTTTTTTTTTTTTTTTCAAACAGTGTCTAATCAAACTCACCCGTTGCATTTGGCAACGTATTCCTTATAATCTAGGACAGTCCCTCTCTAATTTTCCTTCAGTGTTTATTTTGTGAAGAGCCCAGGAGAGCTGTACTTTAGAACTTCCCATAGTTGCTTTTGTCTGATTGTTTCTTCTCAGTGTCACTTACCTTGTTCCTCTGTCTCCTTTATTTCTGTAACCTGAAAATCTGGCCTAGAGATTGAATGATATTCAAGTTAAATAATTTTGGTCAAGAAGTATAGATGAATACTTCTCTTACACTGAAAATATTCATTCTTTTTTTCTTTATTAAGTTTATTGGTATAATTTAGATATACATAATGATCAGATTCATCATAGGGAATTTATACCTGTATATGATATATTTCGATTCCTCTTTTTTTTCCCAATCCCTTCTTCTCCCTTCAACCCCTCTCCCCCTCCCTATTTACAAAGATTTGTTTCCATTTTATCCTTTTTTTTTTTATCATTTTTTTGTTTTCCTTCCTTCCTTTCCCCCAGCCCCTCCCTAGTTCCTCTTTTCTTTTGAACAATTTCATCCTATTTCACAATATCTATTGTACATTTTGGTCCTTATGTATTCTTTCAGGTTCTCACACCAGGGAGACAGTTCGATACTTACACATGTGTGTCTAATTTATTTCATTTAAGAGTATGGTCGGAAGGTGCATCCATTTGCCTAGAAATGTCTCAAGTTTATCCTTTGTGGCTAGGTATTTCTCCATTGTATAAAAAAAAGTATCTCTTTTATCCATTCCTCGGTTGATGGGTATTTGAGTTGTTTTCAGTATTTGGCTATTACAAACTGTGCTGCTATAAACATAGGTGTGCATATATCGCTGTGGTATGATGCTTTTAATTCTTTAAAAGATACCCAGAAGATACCCAGAAGGGAAATAGCTGGGTCAAATGGGACCTCTAATCCTAGCTTTTTGAGGAATCTTCACACTGATTTCCACAGTGGTTGCACCAGTCTACACACCCTCCAACAGTGGAGAAGGGTTGCTTTTTCCCCAAAGCCCCACCAGCATGTTTGGTTCTCCTTTTTCTGTCTGGCTGGTGTTTGGGTTTGTTTTTTGTTTGTTTTTTTGTTTTTTTCCTTTCTTTTTTTTTCCCCACTGTTTAGGTTTCTTACCTTTCTTTTTGTTTTCTTCTATTCATCTTCTTTCTCTTTCCTCAACTATATCTCTTGATTTTATGATATTTTCATTTGCGTGAACATTGTCTCTTCTCTTTCTAGTTCACTTCAATTTTATTCTGCTTTCTTTTTTATTCTTTCTCTCCTGTGTTCTCCAGTTTCCTACAACTTGGGTGATCATCCTTTGCCCTCCAGCCTTACTTCTACTATATCCGTCCTCATTTATCACTCTATTTTGTCCCCTATCCCTCTTAAATCCCCCCCCACACACAGGGTAAAATCACTCCACTAAGGGGAAAATCATTGCATGTAAGTTCCTAGTATATGTTGAATTTTGTCATATACATGTAGATAATATTCATTCTTAATAATACTTTTTATGCATTTGTGTTATTGTCTGCATGTACAATGGTTTCATAGAGACAATAGCAATATTACTACTAACAGAAAACCTACAAAGTGAAGTTTAAGATTTTTTTATTGCTTATATCCTACCTAGGATGTCCAGTCAGAGTATGATGCTTGAAAACTAGTTAATTAGATTCTTTTGCATAAAGTTATATTATTAATTTAATATATATTATGCTTATTTGTTTATATTTCTGTTTGATTTCACAGTTTTAAATTTTAATTTTGGAACGTGAAAAACAGGGTTCGAAAACCAGCACTACATGAAAAGCTATATTCGAGAAATCTGCTTCCAATTGTCTCAATTTCTTCTATTCTGTTCCTAGCAGCCCCCTGTAAGAAACTGTTACCATTATCGATTTGTCATCTGTGTCATTTTTTGGTTGAAGTAAGCAAATACATGTGCATGTGTCTGTATATGAAAGTGTGTGTTTACACTCGAAAAGACACATTTCATTTTCCTTCTTTTTCACACACAAACACACATGAACCTACTGTCTACCCCCTTCTTTTCTCATTTAACATAAATTAGTCCCTGTCGGCTCATAGAGATCTTCCCATTTTTCAGAGGTGCACAGTCCTCTACTTTACAGGTGTGCGGTGCCCCCAGGGGGTTTTCCTAGGCTCCGCTGACTGTTCAGGCTCCGAAGACCGTCAGTCAGCTCGTAAGCATGAAGTTCTGGAACCCCGAGGACAACATCAGTTGTCGCTGTCTTCAGGAGTCCACGCGGCCTCCCAGTCCATGCTAGTGACAGACCATAGGGCAGTTCAGGAGCTGTTTTCCACTGGGTAACGCTTCTCAGCTGTGAGGAGATGAGACGTCTTAGACAGGGGAAGAGGCCAGAATGGAGAGAAAGGCAGGAAATGCCCTGACTCCCACAGGAGCCAGCATCTCTTGTAACAATTCCACCGGGTGCCCATGAGGCCTACACCTCGATACAAAAGCCACCACCCTCAGGGATGGCGTTTATAGTTTATTTACAGTTCTTCTCAGTCCCGATGCAATTTGTAAACGAGGATCTTCTCATCAGAGGCTTTATTACTGGGATATGGTTAGTGAATATTCTGCCTTCATCTAGTTGTCAGGAGTGCAGTGTTGGGCACTTCACCAATAATTAAATCCTCTTGGAAAACGAAAAGGGCTTGGTTAACACGACCCACAGGGTATATCATACTTTCTTCAACCAGCCCCACATTCGTGAGCATTTTGATTATCTCCAATCTTTCGTTACTGCAAACAGTGTTGTATTATCCTGTGCATGTGCTGTTTCCTACTTACAGAGATGAATCTTCACAGATTTGCAACACGTCCTTTTGTTAGATGTTGCCAAATCCCACCCCCTCATAAGGACTGAAAAATTTTGTCTCCTCTCCTGTAGTGTGTGAAAGTGACTCTTTATGCACAGCTTTTCTTTTTTTTTTTATTTTTTTATTTTTTAAAAGTTTATCAAAAGCAACTATACTTCTACGTCATGGTAACAAATGAAAACAAAACACATCGGTTACAAGAGTGTTAAAATATAAAATAGTGATAAATCTCACTACAAAATTTATGAGACCTATATACAGAAAACTAGACAACATTACAGAGAAATTAAAAATTTCAAGAAACATTTTAAGGTGAAACACTTAAGATAACAATTTTCTGTGAAAATCCAAAAGACTTGAAATCATTAAAACAGTTTTGAAAAGGAAGAAAAAACTTTGGAAAGCTAACATGACATCATTTCCAGAATTAATATACATTTATAATCTTAATTTACTCTTTCAGCTTCTCACACTAGGGAGACAACACAATGCTTGCACGTATGAGTCTAATCTATTTCACTTATAAGTATGGATTCGAGTTGCATCCATTTACCCACAGCCTTTCATATGGATATGTTTGTTGTCAGGCTTGACGGGATGTTTGTTGTCAGTTTTTTTTTTGTTTTTTTTTTTTTTTGTGGGTACCGGGGATCGACCTCAGGACCTCGTGTGCCAGCAGGCACCCATGCTGCTGAGCGATATCACTGGCCCTTTTTTCGTATGTGGGTACCAGAAGTTGAACTCAGGACCTCGCACTTGCCAGGCAGACGCTTATGCCGCTGAGCTATCCCACTGGCCCTGTTGTCAATCTTTTGATCTGAAGTTCTGATACTTGAAAAATAGTACAGGAATTTCTATGTACTATAATTTATATTTACTTTATATTTAGGTTGAACTTTGTTTTCTTATGTTAAAATACAATTATATCTTTCTTTTTAGTGAATCATCTGTTTATATCTTTCTCTGTATTTTAGTACGGTTTTAGTCTTTTGTAAAGAGCTTTCTTTATCTATAAACCCTCTGTACTATAAATTAGCTTGTGCTTCTGGTGACAGGGTTTTTTGTTTTGTTTCTGCCTTGCAAGATTTTTTCCTACAATTACAGCATGGTTTGCAAGGCTTTTCCTTCTCATAGGTCATTAAAAAATTACTCATGTTTGCTTGTTATATTGTGTATTTCCAATTTTTTCATTTGCCCCTGGAATATGTTTAGAATATGTTCTTGGGCAGAGTATAAGGTTTAAACTACTTTTATTTCTTTTCTAAATGGCTGAACATTTTTTCCAACACTCTTTCAAAGAACTCTTTTTACTTTTATGCTATATTAAACTTGAGGCCTTTTCTCTGTAAATAGTGTCAATCTTGAAGTAGGTTTAGTGTGAATGAGGAGTGGAGTTTTGGATAATAAGTCAAATTATTCTCAGTTTACTTAAAGCTAGGTTACCTAATTTAATCTATGTAAATTTTTAAATATGGAAAAGTGTATGAATTCATTTATTCATACTGTTTTGTACTCATCATTTTGTAAATTCATCCAGCTGAAATAATTAGCCCAATTTCATTCTCTCTTCTGATCGGCACCAGGGGAAGGCAGCTCATGATTCCATGCTGAATTGCACTAACAGGGGAGCAGATGATGGTCTGCCTTGCCAAGCTTTTTGTCTCCTAATAGTGTACTTCAAATAAATGAAAAGCTCAAAAAAGTGGATTTTAGTTCCATCCGTGTGGAAAACTCAGGATGGGAAAGCAACAAAAATCCATGTTTTAATAGACAGTAAACAATCAGTCAACCAATCAATCTACAGTCCTTCATGGATACTAACCAAGGACTGCAGTATGCACAAAAATCCCTTTTAAAATATTACCAACCTGATTATGAGAATAAGCATTATTGAGAATATCTATTCACTATGGCTAAGTAGGGATTACTTACACTATATTTTGTTTGTAACTTTTAGATACATACCTGGAAATTGTGATGGCAGGCTTTTTCTTGCCAGTTACAGAATAAAATGTTATTTTTTTATTCAATCCACAGTCATACCAGAATGGTAACTGGAAAGTCCCACATGTGTCTGACCCCCAGCCTGCTTTGATAGGGAGTTTCCTAGTGAAGAAGCCATTGAAAATGAAGAGTGTTCTTTTTTTTTTTTTTTTTTTTTTTTTTTTTTTTTTGTGGGTACCGGGGGGTCGACCTCAGGACCTCGCGCGCCAGCAGGCGCCCGTGCCGCTGAGCGATATCACCGGCCCCTTTTTCGTATGTGGGTTCCGGGAGTCGAACTCGGGCCCTCGCGCTTGCTGGGCAGGCGCTTAAGCCGCTGAGCCATCTCACCGGCCCAAGAGTGTTCTTAATAACATATTTCATGTGACTCATTAAAAGTAATGGGTATAGAGTCAAACAAAATGCTAGGGATATATTATTAAGAGAAATATACTCAGGTTGAATTGATTTTACCCGCCTGTTAAAACTCAGAAAAACTCAGAGGGCAGGTTTGCCTGCACTGCTGTGTGTAAATGAACAGCTAGAAGTAAATTAAGTGTTATACAACAAGCAGCAGCTTTGGAAATGTAAGAAATTGTGTGAATTTGCCTTACAAGTAGGAATAGATCTTTTATTGGGGATAGTAGGGTGGGGTTAATTTCCTCCTCGATAATTTTTTAAACACTCCTTTTTTTATTTTATTTCAAGAGTGACCTGAAATACCCATCTTAATAGTCCTAAAACATGTCCGAATTCTAACACACCTCTTATGGTAGATCTGAACTCATTTCCTTCTTATTTTAGGGTCTGAATATCACACTTGGCAACATACAGTAAGGGAAAATAGAGCCCTCTCACTACAGTTTATCATCAGTCATTGGGCTCACGGACACACAAGATATAAGGAAAATGGACTGAGAGAGCAGACCTCATGGCTCGATATTAGCCATTTGTCCTTCTAGAAGACTGGTCCCAGGAGACTGGTGTGTAAGGGCTGCACCAGTGGGTTTGGCCAGTGATGGGCACTGGCAGGAGGTCAGAGGGAAGGCACAGAGTGTGACTGGGCATTATTCTCTGCGTAGTCACCTAGGCCAACTGCTGCTCCTGATGCAGCAAAGGTCACAGCTTTGGTGGGAAGCCTCATGTCCCTATGTCGTACTATTACCTAACCCCAGCATGCTGCGGTATCCTGTGGGGTTTCCCAACATTTCCTCCCACTTGTTCTTAACCCATTATTAAACTAAGTCTGACTGCCAACCATTACCCCCTGGCATCCTGACTGCTAAACACACTGAAAATCCCGCGGGGTATCCTCCAGCTATCAAAGGCGTGCCTGTGGCACTTCAGGCTGAGTGTGGGGAAGCAGCATGTGCTGATAGGACTTTGTCAAGTGGAACGATCCCCTTTGCAGGACAAGACAGTCACTACAGCTCTTGGGTTGGAGCTGACAAGAGATTGAGGATAGAGCGGAAGAGAACAGTTGCACAAGAGAAAGATTTTTTTCCTTGCTTCTAGTGAATAATGCTGACAATGTTTTCTGAAATACTTTAGAAGCCTCCTGGGGAAACACATTTGCAGTGAAGATGATGCTCTTTATTGCAGACCAAGCAATGGATTTTCATTGCAAACTATGTTAATGAAAGCTGATGGACCATTAATACAGAAAACAAATAAGAAACTCACTTTTGGCTCATTATGAACTGTACATAGTAGGAATTTATGTATGCTCACTGATTTTTCTGAATTTGTAAATCTTTATTTTTAAGCAACAATCTACATATTTTGAATCTCAGATCAAATATTTTCATAGCTCATATGAAATGGAAACCAAGTATTGCAAGTTTACTTGTAGGATAAACCACCATTAAGTGCTTTAATAAGTGCTGGGTCTTATAAGCTTCCCCAATGAATAAAATAACTCTGGCCATCCCAAGTTTTTATGGAAAGATCCAGAAGCCTAGATCATCAAGAGAGATTAACAGAATCTTTCATCATGGATGGAACTCAGCCAACTGACTTCTTAATGGGATCTGGAATATGCCCGTTGCCTAGCAGAGAAATTTGCATGAAGGCTCTTATTTCCCATTATGATCATTTCTTGGCTCCTCTAAGGGATTGCCCTACAAATCTGTGCTAGATCATATTGCTTAGGAATTAGTCACAGAGAGAGAGTCATCATAGACTCTGGAGATAGACAGTTTTAGATTTAAACCTGTAGTGGAAATTAGCTGAATATCTCATGACGGAGTAATTTCTCTGGTTTGTTTCCGTATTTGTAAAGTGGATCTCTCTCTCTCTCTCTCTCTCTATATATATATATGTATATCTAGATATAGATAGATCTATATACATACATATGCTCAATGTAGATATATAGATATATTTCATAGCTTTCTTTGAGAGTTATATGCGAATGTATGTGGAAACTCATAAATAACAAAAGAATTATCTTCATCTCTCTTCTGTTTAATTATACAACCCATTTCTACCCTACTCTGTAACGCATTTTTACAAGCTCTGTTTCATGAGTCTGACTTTTGCTAAGACCTATGATAACTGCAGTGTGTGTGAGTTTAATATTTTAATGGCTTATGAATTATGTGGAATAGAGTAATGCAATGGCATTTTTCCAACAGCATGTGAGTTGTTTATATTTTTCATACTCCTTAGTAATATTTCTGTTTCTACACGACAGATCATTGGCACTAACTGTGCAGCCTGTTGAACACTACCCCAGAGGCTGAGAATGCAAATAATTTCATATGTTCCTTATTCTCTGAACCCTTGTAGAGAAAATACAAATGCTCAAAACTAAGGGTTATTAACTTAAATTGAAAGTTCATCACGTGCCTCATACTATGCTAATTACAGTGATCATTTTGTCTTATCCTCGCAACCTGACGAATTAGGTCATGCTGGTACTTTGATTTTAATTCCATGACCTAGGGCTCAGAGTGCTAAGGTAACTTGCCCAAGGAATCAGAGAACTATGAGAACGCATATTCTCCCTAACAGTGCTCGTTTTGGCATTTAGATAAGGGAGCATATGACTACCCAGTGTGTGAACTATGAATCTGTGCCCCTTTGCAAGATATTTCTTATGGGTCTGCAACTAATAACAAGTGCTGATAGTGAGAGTAAGCGTTTGGAGACTTTTAGAACCATTTGTCATTGTCTCTCTAATAGTAAAAACTAAATTGGGACTGTATTTTGCATGGATGCTTCTCATTTTATCACTAATTTTCATGGTATTTGACAAATTATCGCTCATGGCTGACTGAAAATTTGAAAACAAAAAGCATCCTTGTCCTCCATCACTACTAGTGGTGGAGGGTAAGTCGGAAGTTTTCATGGATGAAACAGAGATTATGACAACAATATGAATAACTAGTGATATCTGAGTACTTACTGTGGGTGCATAGTTGTGATTGGTACTATACAGCCATAGTTTTTTAAATGCACATATAATTAATAGCCTCACAATAACCCTAGATCTTTATGAAGCAGATATGTACTGTCCCCATTTTATCTGATTATGTTCTGGATATTGCTGCCGACATCCGCTTTTCCACCCGGAGATATTCTTTGCTGAAAGTTGGACCACTGGTGTTCCTTTCATTAGTAATGCTCTTCATGGATACGTTAGGACAGCGAATCATCATACTTTCTCGTCCACCTAAGAAAAGATTTTTGAAAACTGTCATTTTACCTCTTACCTTTTTTCTGTTTTCCAGATGATACGTTAGTGGGAAGTTGGCAGTCACTGTGCGAGCCTTCTGGGTCGAGCCTTTCTTCCTTCATCATTACACACAGCCTTTCTAATAGCTACTGCCTGCTTCTCCTGGGATGAATACATGAATGTTTTGCTATGAGTGAAGAATGCTGATTGAATTAATTCTATCACTTGTGTACTTCCTTGAGTTTAGTGCATTAATTAAAAAAAAAAAAAGATTGAGCTGGTGTGAATTTTTAAACAAGATCAGGACCAGTTTGCTGAAAATATATTATCCTAAAGTCACAGTGATGGGAAAACATCATTTTGATTGAATATATAAGTAATGTGCTATAAGGAAAGACGACCATGAATCCTCTCCAGCTTCTTTTCACCTTGGGTAAAACATGGGCTTTTGAAAAGTTTACTCATTATTTGTTTCTTTTAAGGCTCTTAATTTAGATGCTTGTTAATGTAAGATGAAATACACAGAATATAGTTTTGGACCGATGAGTTAATTTACACCCTTATGTGCTGAATAATCTGAGATGATGTCATTGCAAAGCTTTCTTCAGTAGAGGAGGTACTATGAAATACAAGAGAGAATCACACTGAATTGTGGAAAAAACCTGAATAGGTCTGTTACATTAAACTGAAACATAAATGGAATGTATTTAGTGTATTTTAGCTCCTTCTGCAGATATTTCCACAAAGCATCAATCTCTCTGTTTCCACTTACCATGTTTAAATATTGCGCTGCATTAAATTTCCATAGCAACTTTTCCTGTTTACATAACTATTATTAATAATTATGTGAATAATTACCATTAGAGGAAACAGTCTCTGGCACGTGTTCTTTCAAATGTTGTGGTTTTGTTTCATCTATAGAGTTTTTCTCTTTTTCACATTTTAAGTCTTTTTTTAAAATTTTAACCATGTTTATCTTCTTTATGTGGATTGAAGTAAAGAGTATGTCTGCTCTGAAAAAGTTTGACGAATCTCAAAGTGAACATGTCACACAGATGAAAGTGCTATCAGTCCTTTCCCAAGAAAATACATTATGACTCTGTATTAAACACGGACTTTTAAAAAAAATGACACAAAGTAATAGGGCCATGCTAAGGATTCTTGTCAGTGTGCAGTGTTTGTGACAACAGTTCTTCTTACTGTGTTTTTGTCATCATTCTTTTTTTGTTTGTTTTTGTTTCTGTTATTTTAAAGAGAAGAAAACAAAACAAAAAAGAACAAAATTTCAAAACAACATAATAGGAGGGTAACAATGGTTAATACATTATGTTAGTTACTCAGGGTACAAGATATCAGCATTCAATTGTCCAAATCGTCATTCTTTACCTAAGCTAATTCTGCCATTCTAAAATAAAGCAAAGCCTGAACAAGTCCGGGAAAAATCAGATTTTTGAAAGCATTACTTTATCTGTATGGGTCTCCCAGGCATTCCCAAATTTCTAAGTAACCTAATGACCTTCCCCTTCATTTTAATGTACACATCAGGTCTCTGTTAGAGAACCTATTGGCCTGCCTGGCACAGAAATCACCTTCTCTTTTTCTTGTTTCACTCATTTAACAGACACTGATTGAGCTCACTGGCCCTTGAGCTTATCCATGGTGCTTTTCACCACACACCATTTTGATAATATTATCACTGAAATAACTGAAGTTAAAATTTATGTGTAAAATTAAATATTAGTTTATACTACCTTGCAGAGTACACAGACATTAGTAGATGTAGAAAAAACAATGTTTTGAAAGTAAGATAAACTTTATGAGAGATGTTTCTCTCCTTAAATTAAATCTTTTTTCTCTGAGCTGAGAGCTACAGCTCACAACCCATCAGTACCTGGTAGAGCTTAACTGGACTCATGATTCTTCTTTCATGTGCACCACCAGTACTAAGATGAGTGACCTAGCCTCTGCCCTCAAGGAGCTCAGTCTGGCAGGAAAATTTCACAAATGGCAAAGCTGTAGGTCAAAAGGGAATGACAGGCAAGGTAGAGAAGTGCTGGGTGCCCTCCCAAGGCTGGGAGTGTCTGGCAAGATTTCCTAGAGGGGGCTGGTGAGATAGCTCAGTGGCATAAGTGCCTGCCTGGCAAGCGCAAAGTCCTGAGTTCGACTCCTGGAACCCACATAAAGGAAAAAAGGGGCTGGTGATATTGCTCAGCGGCACAAACGCTTGCTGGCAAGCGTGAGGTCCTGAGGTCGACTCCCGGTACCCATGTAAAAAAAAAAAAAAAAAAAATTTCCTAGAGGAAGCACCTCCAACAGGTTCTGGGGAAACCACAAAAAAAGATCTGCAGGTCTGCAATCCTTTGTAGACACTAAGAGGAAAGTACCTATTTTTTCCCTAAATGGGAAGAAAGGCAGAAAGGTGATAACAAGTATTATGGTTTATATCTAGATGTCTCCCAAAGCCTCATGTGCTCAAAGGTGGGGCTTTTGGAAGGTGATTGGATTATGGGGCCTTATAGCTGACTAGCTGTTAGATGGTGGGGTCTGTCTGGTCAAAGAGGTGGGTGTCTCGGGGCATGGCCTGGAAGGGTTTGTCTCCTTCCTGAGCATCTCCTTATTCTCTTTGCTTCCTGTCCACCAGGCCATGAGCAGCTCTCCTCCACTATGCCCCTCTGCCATGCCATCTTGCCCTGAAGTCTATAAATCATGAGCAAACTTATAAAAACTTAGCAAAATAAACCTCTCCTCCTTCCAGTTGTGGATGTCAGGCATTGCCCAGAGACAAGGAAAATAACTGGAACGAGGAAGGTGAACATGGAAAGAACACAGTAGTTGACCCTTACCCACAAAGAATGCGTTGAAGATACCCAGTGGTTACTCAAAACTATGGCGGATGTTCCCAGACCCTTTATTTGCATTACTAGGGTGTGCTTTAGGGCTATTGTGAGGTAATATAAGGGTCATGTGAAAATAAGCACTGCCATACCTCCACAATTGATAATCGAGATAGCTACTAAGTGACTAACGGGGAGGTAGTGCCTGTAACATGGACAGAGGTAGTGCTCACATGCTGGGGAGGGGGGCAGATGCAGTAGGGTGGTACAAGAACGGCATGCAATTTTAAACTTAGGAACTGTTTATTTCTGGAATTTTTGATTTAATATTTTTGGACCTCAGCTGACTGTGGGTAACTGAAATCACAGGAAAATAAACTGGGTGGATAAAGTGGGGCTACCGCAATCCACCAGCCCCTTTTTGATCTTTCCTGCAGCTCTTGGCTTCCCTAGAATACACTGCATCCTTCTTCTGCCTCCTCTATACCAGTTGCAGTGCCTAATGAGCCAGACCCTCAAATTTACAACTCACTGTAGCCTGAACCAGTGTTTCTGTGCTCAGTGCAGACTCTAATCACCTATAACTCCATATTAGTTCATATTGCTAAAATGCAGATTGAGAGCTAGGAGATCTCAGGGCTTTATGTCCTTGTTTCTAACCACCATCCAGATGATCTGATGCTGCTAGCCTATGGACTACACCTCAAGGGCAAATGCCCAAACTGAACTCCGTATGTGAGAACCTTGGCAAATGCCAAATCAATCTATCACACTTGCTATGTATTTAAAAACCCATTATGGGATTTCAAAGGAAATCATCAGGTATTTTTGGTGAAACGGGAAGATAGATGTTTATTCAGAACCAATAATAATAGGGAAAATTGTGATTAAGATTACAAATTATTGAGTGCTTTCTGCTTGGCACACTACTATGCTTAGTAGTAATAGCAGCGGTGTATATAGTCTATTCCTTATAACTGCTGAGGGAATTAAATATCATTTGTCCATTTTACAAAGTAAAGCAGAGTTCATCTAACTTATTCAATGTCACATAGCCAGTACAAGGCAGACCTCTATGATTTATGTCCAGATCTCTCTTACTCCAAAACACTACACTCTAAATGCTTAATCAAAAGAAACAAATAATCATTTTTAAAATTTTCCCTTCCTTCCTTTCCTCCTTCCCCCATACTAGTTCTTCTTTCCTTTTGAACAATTTCTTCCCACTTCACAATATTAATTGTACATTTTGTCCTTATTAACTCTTTCGGTTTCTCACACCAGGGAGACAATGCAATGTTTACACATGTGAGTCCGATTTATTTCACTCAAGAGTATGGTCTCAGGGTGCATCCATTTACCTAAAGAAGGACAAAATGGAAACAAGTCTTTGTAAATAGGGAGGGGAAGATGGGTTGAAGGGAAGAGAGGGGATTGGGGAAAAAAGAATCAAAATATATCATGTATGGGTACAAATTCCCAATGATGAATATGATCATTATGTATATCTAAAATGTACCAATAAATTTAATTTAAAAAAGAAACACATAGAAAATTAACAGAAGCATGGAATCTTGAGTAGTAATTGTGATGTTATGTTGAGTAAGAATGGCCAGATCTTCTGGGGAAGAAATCAGTAGTTGATCTGCACAGGTGTTGTTATCAAATGGTCTTGTCAAATAATGCATTAAAATGTGTCCAGGAGATTTTATACAAGAGCCAACACAAGGAAGGTGATGGTACTGATCTGATTCTGTAACTTAAGGTACAGGAAAGCACAGGAATCATTATGTTTTAGCATCTGTGTGTATTTACACATAACTACACATGTGTTAATATCAGGGACACAGAGCATTGCTGACTCAGCAGAATGTGACAGTTTAACAATATGACATATTAACTAGGAAAAGGACCTTTATGGACATATTAACTGATGAAGCCAGGTACAGATCACCCAAAGTATGGATCATTATTGTTATTAATTCTTAATACAAAGAAGCTTACTTCTTAATTGTGTTCATGTAATTACAAATATGATGTTTTTTTGAAAATACACTTAAAAATATCACCCTCCCCCTCCCCAAAAGCAGAAACTGGTTTGGATACAACTCTTTTTCGATAAGGGAGTCATGAAACAAGAAGCGATATTGAAAGCTTGCTCAATTATATAGATATATGCTGGCTTAGCTGAAGCAGGCTAGTGATCAAAAATTTTAAATTGAGACTATGAATAAGTATCTGCATATAGTGAATTGCTTCCTTGTCTACCCCAGTGCTAAAGAAAAGGCCTCACAAATTTGGCTTATTTAGCAAATACCTTTTGGGGGCTCAACACTGAATCAGCAACTACGTGGTAGAACTGAATGCTTTCACAAAACATGACAAAATGGTTGCAATTATAATGAAGTTTGATTGTTGGATAACGAGTTGATTGTGGGTACTATGAGTCACTTGAGACTCGGTTCATTTACATCTGATAAAAATTACAGTGTTAGTAGTAAAATAATAAAAAACCCAAACCATTAGTCTTCTTTCTTCACTGAATGAACCTTTGTGTAGATCTCCAAGATAGGAAAATTCTAACCAATAGACACAAAAACTTTACAACTTACCATATGGGAAGTGAAATGATCTCACTGCAAGAAGATATTGATGGAAATCTTCAACATCTGTAGCCTGAAAACATTGTGCCGCTTCAACTTTTTTGCATATCATGAAAAACTTCTCTCAATACGGTAAGACCCCGACTTACTAACATTCAAGTTGCGAACTTTCACGGATGTGAACGGACCTGACATTATGCACATTCATTGATGTGAACGAATTGCAGAAGTAGCTCATGGGTCTCCAGGACATTGTCACAGTTGTGTTGCTGGGTGCTTAATGTAGGGTGTGATAGTGTACAGTAGTTTAGTGCTCAGTCAGAGCCCAGGATGTCCGGAAGCAAAAGGAAAAGCAGTGGTGATGTGGAGAGGAGGGATGGGAAGCGCAAAGCAAATACATTGTATATTTGTGTCAAAGGTGTATAAGACGCACTTCGTTCAGCTTACAAACGAATCTGATTTGTGAATGTTCTCTTGGAACAGAACTCATTCATAAATCACGGACTTACTGTATACCTTGTGGGAGCTGTCATATTGGGTACTTACTGGAGGTGAAAAGATTTGGTCCAAGTGTTTTATTGTTCAGTTCTTTTACAGTAGTGCAGATATACTGATGTGCTCTATTATTATCAATTATCTGCCAGTGAGGAGCCTGGGACACAAAGAGGTCATTAACTAACCAGAGGTTAACCAACTGATGACAAAAGCAAGATGTGGACACAGGCAGTATGACTCTAGGTCTTATTTACTCACTGTCCTGTAGTGAAGCTTTGGAGTGGGGACGAGGGCTGCTGCCATTTGTGTATTTATGAGTTTGACTTCTGAAAATCTTTTGACATTTAGAGTGAGATGAAAACTAATTTTGGTTTGCCAAGTCAGTACTTTCTCCATGTATCCTAATTTTCTGAACTTGAAAACTATAATAGCATCTTGATTATTAAGAAGGATGTAAGCATTCTCTAGAATGAGGCAAAAAGATTGAAAGTTCAAGACCAGCCTGGGCAATTTAGCAGCACCCTGTCTAAAAATGAAAAGTAAAAAGGGGTGGGTTTAGGGGCTAGGGATGTAACTCAGTGTTAAAACCTTGGATTCAATCACCAGTACCATAATTAAAAGAATGGAAGAAAAGAAAGAAGGAGGGGGGGAAGGGAGAAAGGAAAGAAAGGATGGTTGTAGAAGCATTATTTATCTTCCAGAGTTAGGAAATAATAAAACTATCATTCTTATATTTATATGTGATATGTATCAAAATGCCCAAATTTTGTATGGATTTTTAAGGTAAAATATGAGTATTTACCTTGAAGCAACATAGATGTGAATTTACCTCTATCCTCTATGAGGGAGATTTTGGAAAGAGATGAGGAGCACTATTCAACTTCAACAGATGCTTTAGGCGTATAAGAATTGCAGGTGAAAGTTCCAAATCTTTGCTGTGCAGAAGTAATTATTTTTAATAATCACAGAGGAAACTTCCACACTCACTATCATCAATAATCAGTATTTATTGTGCATCTGCTGTAGACAGAGAATGCTGTGAGATCCTAGGGAAAGAATAATATTGTTCAATGCTCAAGAATCAACAATATGATCTAGGAGAATGCAGAAATTGATATAATAGTGGTTCTTTATCTACCTTTCGGTTGTATTTTGAAGAGAGCAATTAGCTTGGGCAATTCATTACAAGAATGAAGACCTCAGAACCAAGAGAGATTTTTTCAGTCTAAGCATTCATGTCCATCCCTGAAAGTCAGCCTCTTTCAAACAGTCAGCCAGCCTTGGCTTGAAAGTTCAAGAATGCTTGGCTTGGGACTCACCTCACAATGAAATCAATATCTTATCTGCATATCAGTCAGAATTTTCGTAGTTAGGATCTAGAGTGTCTCCATGACTTGTACTCATCAGCCCATCTTCTAACATTTGAGATCTTGCAAAGCAAATTTATATTCTTTTCTACCTGGCATTACTTTAAATATTAGAATATTATGATTTAGATTATTTTTCTCTAGAATAAATGTCTTTGCTCTAGAAGTAGTGTTCTTATGAAGTAGTCATGAATTTTTTAAACTTTCCTCCTTCCAGTCTCTGAACATATTTCTTAAATTGTAGTGACCCAGAACAGAACATAACAGAGCCGGGCATAGTAGTGCAATCCTTTAATATGAGCACATGGGAGGCTGAGGCAGGAAGATTGCCATGAGTTCAAGGCCAACCTGGGTTACATAGTGAGTTCAAGGCCAGCCTGGACTACGTAGCAAAACCCTGACCCAAAAAACAAAAAACGAAACGAAACAAAAGAATTGAACATAACATTTTAACCAACCAACCCAGAGAAGACTTATCCCCATTGGTTTTAGTAAACATCTTACTATTAAAGCATTCCAGTTTTCCAGTAACTACTTTGTTTAGATCACACTCTTGGTTAATACTGAATTTACTGTTTGATAAATTACTTAGAACTTTTCATATCCTCTAAATAAGCCGTGGTTCACCCATCCTAGTCTTACATAGTTAATTTTAGACCCAAACTCATAATCTGTTTATCTTTCTAAATTTTATTTTATTTTTTATTTATTTTATTTTATTTTTTTTGGTACTGGGAATCGAACTCAGGACCTTACACTTGCCGGGCAGGTGCTTGTGCCGCTGAGCTTATCCCTGGCCCCTTTCTAAATTTTATCTTATTTTATTTGGCTCATTGTTCAAACTATAAAATGATTTTGATCACTACATCTGATACAAAGGAAAGGGGAAGAAGTAACAAAGTAAAATTGTGTACAGCTAGAAGTTGGATCAGAATTTTCTTCTCATTCCTTGGAAGATACAAGTAATGCACAGTGGAGGAGTGGCCCCTCTGATCCCTATGCCTATTTTGTGGATTTTCCTTATTATTATTTTGCTTAAGTTTTAGAAGGAAAGTGAATATGCTAGGACCATTAATTCCATTACAGCATTCCCAGCACCTCACTATCATTGTATAACGGCCAAATGAAGTGGTTTTAGAGATGGCTGGTGAGAGAGGAGTATTCTGGGATGCCGGCTTCACACTCTGCCTGGCCTGCTCTGCCCTGGATCCCAGGCCCTTTCTAGGCCTGCACCACTCAAAACATCTAAAGTCTTACCTCTAGGTACATATTTCTTTGAAAAGGAGGGAACAATGTCTGCTGCCTATACTATGAAATTAAAGGGTTTCTTCTATAATAAGTTAGAGAAGAAGAAAAAAGAATTTCCTCCACATATCCAAAAGTGTTTGAGAGTGTCAGGCCATCATTTTGCCTCATTTGCATAACTTTTTGATGTTTTATTTATGACATTAAGGAAATTTGCTTAAAACTGAAGTGGAACTTTAGAAAAGAAAAAATGTAACAGTTACGCAGATTTTCAGTTCTGTAGTTACTGATAAACCTCAGCCAATTCCCTGTTTACACCACTATTTACAGTTGCACGCAGCAAGCAGGTGCACATCAATGCTGAAGGACTGACCACCCAGGGCCAGAGGGCAGGCTGTGTTCTCTGTGCTGACTGGGACTTACAAAGGAGCTGCCTTGGCCCTGTCTCTTAGCAGTGCTCATAGAGAGTATTGATTTCCTTTTTCTGGGCCTAATTCTTTGAATGATGCAGCTATGTAGTAAAACGATAGAACACTGTTTTTCAACATAGCCATATGCCAGGAGGCCCAGGAGAAGTTTAGACTGGAACACAGATGAGATGCTGAGCTGCTGGTATTCAGGGACATATAAATCAGGCAGAAAAATAGAAGCAATCTGCTCCAAACGGTATGAGGATCTACACAAAACAATCAGTGAGTAGGAATCTTTTTTCAGAAGAAGATGTGTATAGCGAAACACACACAATTATCTCCAAAAAAGCACAAAGAAAGCATTTGCTTTTAATATTATTTTCCTAGCCGGCCAAAAGACAGATGGTCTTGAAAATCCAGTGAATGTTCGTGTCTCTCTGATTTCAAGCCACATCTTTAGAGTTACCCTGAATAAATGGATATCAAAGATGGCATTTACCTCCAATTTTTTCAATTTCCTGTTTGAAATTGAGCATTTAACAGTGAAAAAGTTAAGATATTCAGTGCTCAAGAAAGCTATTGAATCTTTCAGTGTATAAATGTTCAAGGTATAAATAAGGACTCCCGTGTTATGTGTGTGTGTGTGTGTGTGTGTGTTTCTGAAGAAGAAATTTTTAAGATATGTACAAAAGATAACAAAGCGAATACTCCTATATCCTGTGCTCCAAGTAAATAAAAATTAATTTTTGGTTTTGCTTCAGGTCTTTTTAAAGAAATAATCAAATAAAGTTGAAATCCTTTCTTCTCCAATAATATTCCCTTCATTATCTTCCCAAAACATTAGTCATGGATCCATTTCATGCTCTTACAACTTTTCTATATGTATTATCCCAATGACTAGGTATTACTATTCTGTATACTCATATAAATTAATGATATTATATCTAATATTTTGTCATTACTTTTTCCATTCAGCATTGTTTTTGAAATCTCAAGTTGGTTCACATAGATATGTTACTCATTTTAAGTGCTGTTTACATATATATGTAATATATATATTATATATTATATATATATATATATAAAATATATATATATATAATTTTATTCCTGAAAAGAATAAAATGTGGTTGCATCTTAGCTTGGGCTGCTATAACAAAATACCATCAACTGGATGGCTTAATCAGCAACATACATCTATTTCTAATAGTTCTGGAGGCTGGATGTTTGGGATCAATGTCATTTTATAAGGGTATTAATCTTATCCATGAGAGCTTCCCCCCATGACTCAATTACCTCATAGGCTCCACTTCGAATATCATGACATTGAGAATTACATTTCAAAACATGAATTTGTGGGAACACAGCATTCCATCCATAATATTCTGCCTTTGGTTCCAAAATTCATGTTTTTATTACATGCAAAATATATTCATTCCATCCCAGTAGCCCCAAAAGTTTGAGCATCAATTTTAAAATACAAAGTTTAAGGACAATAGTCCATCTATTTTCAAAATTAGACACAAATGAGATTCAAAGTACAATTCATTCTCAAGCAGAATTCCTCTCTGACTGTGAACCTATAAAACCAAGGAAGTTATGTATATGCTATCAAATTATAATGGTGCTCCAGAGAGCGGTAGAGTAGACCTTGCCTTTCCAAAAGGGGAGGAGGGCCGGTGAGATGGCTCAGCGGCATAAGCGCCTGCCTGGCAAGAGCGAGGGCCTGAGTTCGACTCCCGGAACCCACATACGAAAAAAGGGCCGGTGATATCGCTCAGCGGCAGAGGCACCTGCTGGCACGCGAGGTCCTGAGGTCGACCCCCCGGTACCCACAAAAAAAAAAGGGGGGGGGGACTAGGAAAGCAGGAGGAAAGGCCCAAGTAATTCCAAAAGCTAGCAAGACAAACTCCATGAGATCTTAAGGCTAGAGAATAACACTTTTTGACTTGCTGCACTGCCCTCCAGGCCCAGTGAGGTAGAGATTCCACATTTGGACCCACTGGAGTAGAGGCCTTGCCCCTTCGACTCTACCTGTGTATGATTGTGGGGGAGAAAGGGTCAATGTGCTAGGCAGGGATTAAGCCCCCACAGCTCCTGGTTGTCCCTCCCCCATAGCTTCGGTGACAGTGATTTAGCCTTTTAAGACAATGTTATCTGTGCTCCTCTTGCCCCCACATTTGAAATCAAGAAAGCTACCTTCCTGACTTTTGAATCACCTTTGGGGTCATTCTTAGCTTGCCTTGGAGAATAGAGCAAGGCAGCAGCTAGATAGCTTGATGGTTCTGTCCTATAAAAATCCAAGAAATCTGATAAACTTCTTTCATTCCTTTCTGCCTCCTTCCCCTTCCTTTTAAAGTATCAGTTTCTGGGCTTAAGCAGCTGATTAAATTTATGATTCATATACTTACTAATCTGTTTATCAAGCTACAACCTAGTGTTGTTTTAGGAACAAGTCTTTTCAACTATTGCAATGTAAATAAATAGAAAATTTTCCAAATCTCTAAGATCTGGTTCGTTTTTTACTTAATTATTCTGTCTTTAAGTCGTTCTGCTCTTCACGCATCTTACTATAAGGAGTCTGGGAAACAAAGCCACTCCTTCACACTTTGCTTAGTAATATCCTCAGCTAAATATCCAACTTCATTGCATACAAGTTCTCATTTCCAAAAAACACTAGAACATTAACACAGTGCACCCAGGTTTCTTGCCACTTTATAAAAAGAACTGACTTTTCTCCATTGGACAAAATAGAAAAAAGGACTACAACGTTAATGATGACACTAATATATTCCTCATTTCCATCTAAGATCTCCTCAGGATGACATTTACTGTTCATATTTCTCTTAACATTCTGTATGCTATTATTTATGTATTCTCAAAAAAGGAAGCTTTCTCTGTAGTTCTCTTCATTCTTTTATGAGTCATCACCAAACCACCTTTAGAAGTTATGTTACTTGTGGTTTCTTCTGCTGTGTGCTTCAAAACTCTGCCAGCCTCCGCCTGTTACCAAGTTCAGAAGTTGCTTCTGCATTTTTTTTTTTGTGGGTACTGGGGGTCGAACTCAGGACCTCGCGCGCCAGCAGGCGCTCGTGCTGCTGAGTGATATCACCGGCCCTTTTTTCGTATATGGGTACTGGGAGTTGAACTCAGGACCTCACGCTTGCCAGGCAGGCACTTATGCCACTGAGCTATCTCACTGGCCCTGCTTCTGCATTTTGAAGTTATTTGTGATTCCAGAGCTCCACTTCTCAGGACCAATTTTTGTCTCAGCTTAAGCTGTGATACCAAAATACTACCCACTTATCAACAACAGAAGTTTCTTTTTGTTTTTGTTTTTTTTTTCCTTGCAGTACTGGGGACTGAACCCAGAGTCTTTTTTTTTTTTTTTTTTTTTTTTTTTTGTGGGTACCGGGGGGTCGACCTCAGGACCTCGCGCGCCAACAGGCACCCGTGCCGCTGAGCGATATCACCGGCCCCTTTTTCGTATGTGGGTTCCGGGAGTCGAACTCGGGCCCTCGCACTTGCAAGGCAGGCACTTACGCCGCTGAGCCATCTCACCGGCCCTGAACCCAGAGTCTTTACACTGTGCTACATCCCCAGCCCTTTTTATTTTTATTTTTATTTTTATTTTTAGAGAAAGTCTAGCTAAGAAGCTAAATTGCCCAGGCTATGCTCAAACTTTGACCCTCTTGCCTCAGCCTCCCAGACTGCTGGGGTTACACATATGCACCACAATGCCTGGCTAACAGAAATTTCTTTCTCTCAATTCTGGAGATTCAGAAGTCCAAGATCAAGGTGCCAAGCCTATTTGGTGACTGATGAGGGCCTCCTCCTGTTGTAGTTGCTTTCTGCTTGCTGTGGCCTCATACGGTGGGAAGAGAGCAAACGAGCACTCAAGCATTCCTGAAAAGTGTACCCACACAACCTAATTCCCCCCTAAAGGCCCTAGGTGTAAGAACCATCATACTAGGGATTAGATTTGAGCATAAGAATTTTGAGATGACATAAGCATTTGGTCTAGCAGGTTGTTTCCATTTTAAGGTATTAAGTGCATTGTAATTAATGTCTTCATATGCAGTTATGTATCCAATGTACAGTATAAACATGCAAGTGGAATTTGTCCCAGGTTATGTATGTTGTTTTTAGGTTTACTCAATATTGTTATTCAAAAAGATTTATCAGTTCACATTCCCTCTATCAGTGTATAAGTTTTTCATTATGTGTTTATAACACCTGTCTTTTACTTATTGGAACTTGTTTTTATTTAGAGATACAATTTTTGTATAGAAATCTAAACTTCTCCACATCATTTTGAATAGTTTCTCATTTCCGAATGATATAAAAATATTCTATAATTTAAGCCATGATTACATTCTGTTGATTCACTTATCTTTCCCATGTCATTGCTATTAGTATTCTAATTGTCATAGTTTTGTATTATTGATACCTATTGGACAAGGACAGTGACTTTCCAGCAATGCTTTAGTTATATTTGCCCTTTATTTTTTCAAATACATTTTAACAGCTCTTTATTAAGTTCTATGGATGAAATTGGGAGAACTGTGGAAGAAAAAAAAGTTTTGGAGGAAAGATAATGGAGTCAGATTAGAATATGGTAAGTTTCAGAAAGCCAAGTGGAGGGCCAGTGAGATGGCTCAGTGGTATAAGCGCCTGCCTGGCAAGTGCGAGGGCCCGAGTTCGACTCCTGGAACCCACATACGAAAAAAGGGCCGGTGATATCGCTCAGTGGCACGGGCACTTGCTGGTGTGCGAGGTCCTGAGTTCGACCCCTGGTACCCACAAAAAAAAAAAAAAAAAAAAAAAAAAAAGCCAAGTGGAGATGTCAAGTAGGTAGTTGGATTATGAGTCCTGAATTCAAGAAAATCATCCTACTGGACATGTAAATTTGGTAATTTTGTGTCAAAAGCTAATAGATCCAGTAAAAAAAAAAAAAGTCTATAATTTCATTAAAGAAATGATAGAAATGAGTTCTTGGCACAGATTACTGTGTCCACACAAACTTTAAAGGTAAAGGAGATGAAAAGGGATCCACGAAGGAGAAAGAAGTAACCAGTGAGATAAAAGGCGAACAGGTGAGAGTGGTACCCAAGAAGGCAAGAGAAGAGAGTATATTTCAAAGAGAATGGAGTTGTCCCCGTGTCTGTGTTACTCAGTTTGGACTACCATAATAAAAAGCCATAGACTGGATAGTTTAGAAACAGCAGAAATTTGTCTCTCAAGGTTCTGGAGGCCAGGAGTATGAGATTAGGGTTGGAGGGACACACTCAGTCCATTGCAATGTCGTACTAAGGCCATGTTTTAGTTTGTTTTCTGTTGCTATAACAGAATATGTAACTCTTGATAATTTATAAAGAAAAGAGTTTTAGTTTGGCTCAGAGTTCTGGATCCTGGGAAGTTCATGATCTTCTAGGCTTCTGGTGAGGGCCACATGCTGCTTCAAGTTAGATCAGAAAATGGTGGCAAGCTAAGGGGGACCCTGGCTTTATAAGAACCCGCTCTCACGATAGCTAGCCAACTCTTGTTGGAACTACATTAACGCACTCATGAGGGTAGAGCCCCTGTGACCTAATTACTTCCTATGGGCCCCACAACACCTTTCCATCATCACACTTCAGAATTAAGTTTCAGTATGAGTTTTGGTGAGGAAAAATCTATTCCAACCATAGCAGCCCAGTAGAAGATGACAACATGACTCTTTAATATAAAAATGTAGAGACATTACGATATCTATAAAATCACTTTCAGTGGAAGAGTGAGATAGTCCTTACATTTTCTAATTTATGTCATCTTAAATTTAGTTCTTGATTGTTTCCAAATAAGAAAACATATGATTTTGTTTTAGCCAGTCGTTAGATTCAGTGTCATATTTTAAAACCAATTTCAGTGCTTGTTAATATAGTCTGACATTTTCCCACCAATTTTGTCTTTTGACTGAAGTGGAGTCCAGCAAAACTTTAATAATTCAGCTAACTTATCAAAAATAACCTCCACTATTAAATCCTTATTTAGCTGATTGTAATGTTGTAGAATGACTATTATTCTCCCACAGCATCCGAAAAACATTTCTCTATTGCACACTGTCATTGGCATTGAATACTGCTCATGAAAAGTCTACTGTCAGTTAAAAATGTTACTTCTCTGAGGCTAATCAGTTTTTTTTTCTTTATCTTGTAGATCTGTGGTTTTACTATAATGTTTGTGTGTTTGGATTTATTTTTGTTTTATTTATCCTGTTCAGCATGTGTGTTTCCCCTGTTCTTTCTGTATCAGTGTTTATTTTGTTTTCTTTCAATTGTGAGAAGTTCTCAGCCAGTTTCCCTTAAAATACCACTTCCCTCAAAATCTGTTAATTCCCTCCTTAAGATAAAAATCGTGTTGGTTGCCTGTTGGAACCTTTCAGTACTACTGTTGTGCTTGTTTCAGTTCTCTCATGTTGCATGTATCTGTTTACACTGCATTCTGGGTATCGTCTTTGGCACCATTGCTTACTCTCTTTGGGGTTGCTTTGGGAGGAGATTCTTCCATCTGAATCTTTTTAATGTGTTTTCCATTTTAGTTGTTTTTTTATGGCTATTTTTATTTCATATTTGCTTATTCTTGTTTCATAACCTCTTATTTTCCAATGAGTGGCATTCTTCCCTTTATTACATTGTTGAACTTAAATTTATGCCATTAAAATAATTTTAGGTGATTCTCTGATTTGCATTTGACTGAGAGAATACTTGAGCTCAAATTACTGAGTTGTGGAGGGGAAGGCCAAAAAATTACTGAATTGGCTTTCTATTTTCTTTTTCAGGCTTTTTACCTTTTGATGTGTAGTTCTCACTCTCACTTGCCCTTTCTAGTCTAATCTTTTCATTTGTCTCCATTAGTCTCTCAAGACCCTCAGTCCTGAAGCAGATCTTTCATTTGTATCTCAGGATTCCTTCCATCCCGAAATGGTTTTGGAGACATGCCTGGCTCAGTCACTGAACCACTGGGTTCCTTGGTATAGGTTTTACCTGGATGAGTTTCTCTATATCTTCATTCTTTAGTAGTTGGGTACCATTGAATGGTTAGAAAAAGGTTCTTTGATACCTTTATGACTGGCAGAACCACAACCCCTGATTTCATGCAAGTAACTTGGAATCTGGTCTCCCACCTCTCATGGTGGAGCAGTTTACATCTCACTGGAGTGGGCCTTTGCCTCTTTGTGTTTCTGTACATGAATCATAAAAGTGACTGTGGCTTTAGCCCCTATTTACTTACCACTGATGTTTTCTGTTTAGTTTCTGGTCTAAAGAAATGTTTATTTTGTTTTTAAGAGTATACTGTTTTTTTTAAATACTTATCATTGTATTCAGAACTGAAAATACAATTTTTATTTTATTTTGTTTATTTTTTTTTAAGACAACAAATAAACATTCTTATGTATTAACAAACTCAAGAATTAGAGAATGTACAAATACCTTTTGGAGAAAAATATTACTCAGTATAGGATTAAGCCATGTAAAAGCTAGGTAAAAATAGAAGACTAAGGAATGGAATAGTCAGAGTGAAAATACAATTTTTAAAAATGAACTCACAATGGCAAAATGACCTGAAGCACATTATAG
Source organism: Erethizon dorsatum (assembly GCA_028451465.1). Classification (NCBI taxonomy): domain Eukaryota; kingdom Metazoa; phylum Chordata; class Mammalia; order Rodentia; family Erethizontidae; genus Erethizon; species Erethizon dorsatum. The sequence goes on along the minus strand of CM051823.1, from coordinate 133,487,879 downwards.
TTTAATTAGTATTGCTCTAAGTCATACATATGACGATATATGTGTATGAATTATTTATATAGCATATTTACCAAAAGCATAATTCAGTAGCATTTAGTCCTATTTCTGAAAGTTCATGCTAAATTTGATAATATTGTGCTAAAATAACCTTTTTTAGCCATAGTTTAGTCCTAGAAGAGGACTGATTCTCTAAATAGGTACAGCTCATTTGCCCTGACTGGTGAGGTCATAGATACAGCATTTGTATCCCAATTTTTTTTATCTGCTATGATATATAAATCCTGCCAAAGTAATCCCCTCCAGTTTGATGGCTTTTTGTTTTCCCCCAATTATCTTTTAAATGAAAATAAATTTTAGAGAATGGAGAAAGAAAGGTGATGCCTTTTGAAAATGGACTTCTAACCAAAAGTAAGGTCCGATATCAATGCCTTCAAGGTCAGGTCTCTGATGAGTCAAAAGTGCCAAAAAGGAGATCAAGTGTTTTAAAAGAAGAAAGAGGGCACCAAACACAAATTTGACCTTCCTCACTATGTTAATATAGTTACAAGTTTTACAGCAATGATTTGTAAAGCTTAATTTGCCTCACTATGAACATCAGTGGAGAAGCTAGTCAAATGCATCCCATAATCATTAAAGGCACTCATAAAGGAAAGCATAGTCACCCTTGAATAAAGAAGGAAATTAAAAATAAATGTTCAAACCTTATCATGTTTACCGTGACCAATGATTTTGATTATGCGGCAGCATCGCTATATAAGTTTATGCAGCAGATAATAGTAGAATTTTATCCCCATTTTTAGGATATGCTCCCAATATGTTTTTTTTCCCCTCTGAGAATCTTCAGTTTGACTGCTAACGCATACTGGTTTCACCTTTCCTTAAATTATGCATCCTTCAGCATAGGCGACTTCTCCTAAGGGCAATTTTGTCATATCCTGTGGTTTTCTCTCTTCTTTCAGCCAGTTGGGTCCTGAAGTAGCTGAAATGCGAAAAAGACAGCAATCACAAAATGAAGGAACACCTGCTGTGTCCCAAGCTCCTGGAAACCAGAGGCCCAACAACACGTGCTGTTTCTGCTGGTGCTGCTGTTGTAGCTGCTCCTGGTATGTCATGCTGTGGGTACCATGACATTTCAGTTGGTGACGGGCCACATACAACAGTGGTCCCTAAGATAATAAGTGGAGCTGAAAAATTCCTATCACCTAGTGACATCGTAACCTTTGACACATCTCTCCCATCACATACTTGTGGTGATGTTCATACAGGCAAACCTACTGCATTGCCAGTATATGAAAGTACAGCACACGCAATTATGTGCACTACATAGTACTTAGTAATAAATGACTATGTTACTGGCTTATATATACATACTATACTATATTTTTATTACTATTTTAAAGTATATTCCTTCTACTTATAAAAAAAAAGTTCACTGTAGAGTAGCCTGCGATGTTATGCCAGCAGCAGTCTCTTGTGTATTTGGTCTCTTGACTGCGTCACAAGGCCACACTGAGTGACTGACCTACATCCAGGTTTGTTTACATACATTCTATGATGTTCCCGCAGTGATGAAATTGCCTAGAAATTCATGTTTCAGATCATAGCCCCACTGTCATTTGATGTACTGTTGTACTGTTGTATTCATTTGGCAGCTAACACAGTGCAACAAAACTTCAGTATTCTGTTTGGCGTTTTAATCCTGAAGAAATTAAGAAACAAGTATTGGCAGGTCAATAAAATAATGTCTGGTAACAGAAACATGGCTGAGTGCAAATAGGAAATAGAAATATCCTCTTCAATACAGTGTAACAGAACTTAAAATAGCTTTCATTTACAAGATAATTTTGGTTATAGGTACATGCTGAGTTTTAAAATTTTTATATTACATCAACCAGCCTCTCTTTAAAGAGAATTTATTTTTCCAACATGAGATGTTCCATTAGCACAGGGAGCAAACCCTTACTCTGTGTTGGACACTATTCTCAGCTCATTATGTAGAGTATCTCATTTTATTACTATAACAACTTTATGAGGTATGGATTCATAGAATTGTTTTTTTGATAAAGGAGGAATCTGAGGACCAGAGAAGTCAACTCATTTGCTAAATCACACAGTGACAAATGAAGACAAAACTCAAACCCAGGCAGTCTGACTTCAGAACCACCCTGTTGAGTCACTCTACAATATTTCATAGATTAAGACCAGAGCTAGGCGATTTCTGTGGGAGTGATAAAGATTACATACACTATGATCAAAATACTTATCCCATCTAGAACTCTGTTTCCTCTAATCTGAAATTATTAAGGCTTAAGGAATGAAAGCAAATGAATTGTGTGTGACTTCCTAAAAAAAAAAAATCATCATCCAGACAGCAGTTTTTTTACATTCATAAAAACTGCTTTGAACCTTTCAGATTACTACAATAGCTGTAGATTTTCTGGGGGCTAGAGTTTTCCAGACCGAACGGAGCCTGTTCATAATCTGGGACATCACTATGGCACAGCATTTTTTTTTTTCTTTATTAATGGTACTGGGGATTGAACCCAGAGCCTTTGCACTGAGCTACATCCTCAGCCCTGTTTTATTTTTATCTTGAGACAGGGTCTTTCTAAGGTCACTAAATTTCCCGGGCTGAACTTGAACGTTCATTGCTCCTGCATGAGCCTCCCAGAGCGGTGGGGATTACAGGCCTGCCCAGCTAAAAGCACTTCTATTTTGGCCACAGTGATATGCCACCATATCAAAAAAATAACCTTGCTGAACGCTGGAAAAGTATAGAGGCCATACACAAAAAGAGGACATGATCATTTGAGCCTTCCTGTGAGGTTTTGAAATAGGCTGGGGAGATCCAGAAGATCATCATTGGTCTAGAAGTTCTACTTGTGAGCTAAGTCTGCACACTTACAAGTCATCCTACTTCAGACAAATGATAGGTAATTTCTAACAGAAACAACTTAATTTTTTAAAAAGGAGAAAAGTTAAATAACCTTGAACAATAGATTTTTAATTATGACTGTTAACCAATTGCAAATGAAAATGTCCTTTATATTTACATTTTTTTTTTTTGTGGGTACCGGGGGGTCCACCTCAGGACCTCGCGCGCCAACAGGCACCCGTGCGGCTGAGCGATATCACCGGCCCCTTTTTCGTATGTGGGTTCCGGGAGTCGAACTCGGGCCCTCGCGCTTGCAAGGCAGGCGCTTACGCCGCTGAGCCATCTCACCGGCCCCTATATTTACATTTTGAAAGTATAATTTTTTTACTTTATACTGTAAAGGAATTTTTGAATGAAAAAAACAAGAAAGAAAGAAATGTTCTTCAAGCTATCCGGGCTAGGTCAAAGGAGCAGAACAAAAAGAAAAATGAAAGAATGTAATTTAGGGACAAAAAAGTTAGAAATCAAAATATGAAATGGCTGTCATTTGTGAATAGCAACAGTTGTCATGTGGCTGATTTTACTTGCTTTTAAGGAAATAGAGTGCTAGGAAAATAAATGTCTATATCTGGGAGTAAATATAAATACTTCACCTTAGCTTCACATGTTATGGGCTTTTAAAACAATTTGAGAGTCTCATTCATATTTCATTGTTGGTTCATCTCTGATTTTCTAATTCATCCCTATCTTTATAAAAATAACTATTATGATTTACTTGATAGAAGAATACAGACAATAAGTACTTAACTGCTTCATATTTCCAGTTTTCTTCAAAATCTTAACAGTTTGGATATTCTTCATGATGACTTTTAAATTGATTTATTCTCTAGCCCTGTCAAATAATAGGGCTTCCTTTCCCAAATCATGGTCTCCTGTCTTTCCTCATAGCATTCCATTTCAACAAGTGAACAAGAGAATGAGGTTTAGACCATTGAACTGTCTTACAGAAATGAGTGATGGATGCTTGAATATCAGTCACAGACAGTCCCTTCACACACAAAATCTTCTCCACATGGCACTGATTCTGACCAGGTGGCCAGACTGTCTAGAGCAGTGATGGCGAAACTTTTAGAGACTGAGTGCCCAAACTGCAACCCAAAAATCCACTTATTTATCACAAAATGCCAACACTGCAATTAAACCTGAATACTGAGGATTTGGTTTGGAAAAAGCTCATACATTAACACCTTTTGTCGTAAAAGAAAAACACAATAACAGAGCTTCCAATGATACAAACAGCTTGTTATTGAAAGGTAAAAGTTTGCATTTGGTGTGGTTTTGCACAATTAATGTGATCTTTGCTGTTGTATGCATGGTGTTAATTTGTCAAACCTTGGCTCATATTTGTTAGTTTGAGAGCAGCACATGCAGCACTCAGGTCATCTGTTAGTCTGTTTCTTACATCAGATTTGATACAATTCAAAGCTGAAAACAGCTGCTCACAAGCATGAGATGATCCAAACAAAGTAAGAAAAGCAATCCTAAATGCTTTCATTGACTTAAAATTATTTGACAGAGAATTCTGCACTCTAAGGGTTGTCTCTATCTTACGGAACTATAACATCTGTTACTAAAATTCTCCTTTGCAGCTGCTACAATGCTAGAACATTCCTTGTATATTTTGTGCTAGCTTGTAAGATTGTCTGCAAATGTAGAATTTTCTAAGTGCTTTTTTAAATTTGGAAAATATTTCAACTGCCCACTTTGAAGGTCTGGGGTGACTTGGCTCTAGTGCCAACGGAGAGGGCTTTACATGCCTGCTGCAACACCCATGCGCCACTAGTTTAGAGGTTCGGAGCTGACACTGGCAAGCAGAATAATTTGTCTCTTTGGGTACTAGCCTTCTTCTCTGTTCCTGATGAGAAAAAGGCCTTTGGGAGGCGTTGAGGCTCCTCACAAACTGCTGTCAGGGCAGCATGAATTAATGAGTTTGTTCAGATGTTTGCATCTGAGATGACTCATGTAACAGTGCATTGCAAACTAGACACCACTGTGTGCTCACAAACACAGAGAGCAATGAAGAGGAGAGGGGGAATCAGGGCTTTCAAATTTATTTTGAGTTTAAAACTAAGGTTTAAATTGTCCTGTGAATGCTCTCATAACATCAGAGGTTGTATGAAAATGACCCAGGATAGGTTTTCCAGTCTTCAGGTGCTAATCACGTTTTTTAATGCCTGGTTGCTTCTAGTGGAGTCCCCTTGAGCAAGATGGGTCTCCTTGTGTTCAGTCATAGAAAGCAGAACTCAGGAGACCTCAGCTACCATGCTTTCAGTAGCTGCTTAGTGCTGAGGGAAGTAGGGAACCCAGGATTGCTGGCTGCAACCCTGGCCTCCCACTGGCTGTTTCCAGGCCAATTCCTCTGCCTTTAGATGTTTTACACATTAAATTCAGCTATAAACTTTTGTTTGAACAAAAAATACCCTCACTAAAAAAGTTAAGTTTGGGAAGTGCAGCGTCTGATTTTGCAGATCAGTAAACTGTTGGCTGTCTGCTGTCAGCAGATGGATCAGTGATAGAGGTGAGATTAAAAGGTAAGCCACTTAATATCCAGTCAATTGATGGGTCCGTTTTAATATGACACTTCTGAGCTTTTTACTCCCAGATCTGATGTGAACCTTTACCAAATCCAACTTTCCCAGTGAAATTGACCATCTCATGTACTCCTGGGTCCCTAAGATTTGTGCAGCCCATGGCACCAGATTCTTCTCAGGAGAGATTAGTCACAGAATAAATTTAGTAAAAATTGGCTAGTCCTTTGAAATTAAAATTGTCTTCCTGTTGGACACATTAGTTCCCAGAGTTCCCAGACTGTGGGAGAGATCTCATTAAATAAATGTTAGGTGCTTCATAAACATGCTTTTGGTTGCCCCTCTGTCTCTTTTTAACAAGTACCACAGCTTCTATAATTCAAAACAGTGCAAAAATAATGTCCTATTTTATCCTCTGATGCTGTTACACTTTAGCTCTCTGCCAATAGAAATACTAAGATGCAAGTTTTAAAAGTAAAAGGATATTTTTTGAAAAGGAAAACAAAAATCCACATCTGCACCATGGTGAAGAAGCCACTCCCTGGAAATAAAACTACTCACACATGCTGTTGAATCATTTCATCTGAGGCACCAGTGAGTAAATAGTCTCCTTTGTACCTGTCACCCTCAGAAAGCTGATTCATCCCACATGGAGCATAAGTTATTCCTATGGAATATCTTACTCTACACAGGATTTCCAGAGCACTTGCAGCCAGATCATCATAAATATAACCCAAAGAACTCTACAGTTTCGAAACTCATGATACCATAGGTGAATTTCCTGTTACATGAACTTTAAACTACAAAATCAAAAGATTATCTGCCAATTGAAACAAGGTTTTACAGGCCATATACAAAAACACAAAAAGTGGACATTTGGACTATAGAACTTCATTCATTCATTCATTCAATTACCCATTAATAATTTATTGAATGTCCATTGTCTCCTATCACTGCTATATTTCATCAGCTTTCACCAGGTTCTCCCTGCCTCTGCCTCTCCCTGGAAACAAAGCCTCATTAAGCAATTGAATCTAAATAAGAATATTTGGTATTATTCCCAGGTTGCCCTCTAAAAGAGTTTAATATTAAAGCTGCCTCTGCCAAATATGTGCTACTTATGACCAGAGTCCTATCTATTGTAAAGCTACAAGAATTAGAACAGAGGGGCCGGTGAGATGGCTCAGCAGCTTAAGCGCCTGCCCGGCAAGCGTGGAGGGCCCGAGTTCGACTCCCGGAACCCACATACGAAAAAGGGGCCGGTGATATCGCTCAGCGGCACGGGCGCCTGCTGGCACGCGAGGTCCTGAGGTCGACCCCCCGGTACCCACAAAAAAAAAAAAAAAAAAAAGAATTAGAACAGAGCTGACCCTTTCAAAGGTATAACGTGTACTCCTTTTGATGCAGCATTTATTTAGAAATGCATAATTTTCTAAGTACTATGTTGCAGTACAGTATTTAGATTCTCAGTGGAAAGGCAGGAAAGAAAGTAATACATAAAAATATTATGTTAGGTCTTATGCAGGAGATTGGAAAGGAAAACAGTGGGGCACAAAAGATTAACTTGATTCAGACCAGAAGGCAAAACTCAGCTTAGAATCCTTCTAAATAAATGCTGCTTCCAGCTTGTGCAGGCAAGTTCAGTAAGAAGACAAGGAAGTGTTCTGGTGGAAACCTTTGGGATGGCAGTGGTGACACCTGCGGTGTGGATTCCCTGAGGTGAGGATAGGAAGGAGAGGAGAGTCTGCAATGTGAGGTGTCTGGTGAGGGATCACAGAGTTATCAGAGGATAAAGTGGAGAGAAAGGTAAGAGTCAGATGGCATCAGCCCCAGGATCTGGAAGGGAAATGTCAGTCTCACCTTGCCCTTGGTGAATATGGGGGAAGGGTCTGTGTGAGCTTCTGAGAGAGGCAGCATCTTTGGGAGAGCTGAGTGCCAGGTTGTCCTATGGGAGAAAGTGGGCCATGGAAAGTTGAGAACGCCAGAGAGTGGATTTGATGTGGGAAGGGAGTTGCAAAGAAAATGAGTGATCTCAGAGGTAGGAGGCGCCTCCTTGTGGTGCAGAAGCTCAGAGTCCTCAAGCAAGTAGGAGAAAAGAGAAGACGTAAGAGGCATTATAGTGCAGCCAGGGATGCACTGTGCTTGCAGATACCACAGCCAGCTCAGACATAGGCAGGACCTGTGGCATTTCAGCAGGGCTGACTCATGGTGTATGACAGTGTGGTGAGAACTGCAAGTATCTGAATGGCCAGGATGTGCCGGAGCTTTAGGATGACCTCGGCAAGGACCTGCACCCACACCCATGGCCACGCCTCCTCTGGCGTGGGCACACTGCACATGTGCAGGGTGCAAGTCCAACTCAGAACTCTCTGGACTGTTTCATACCAATGATTCTCCTTCTATGTGACCTGTGCTTTTGTTTTTCAAGTCCAATTTTATTGCATGGATTCTGTAATTGGATTCACAAAATACCCAGTTGCTACTGGGTATTTTCATAACCATATATTAAGGTTTCACACTTCAAAGAGCCACAGAGACATTTTGGCTTATATTATCTGATGTGTAGAGGTGTTTAACATTCGTTGAATGGATGATTGATTTGGATTTGCCAATTGAGCTTACTTTTATAAAATACGAAAAATCTGTGTCACAGAAATTCTTTTGAAAAATTTTCCCAAGTCTTGGTATAATTGTGTGGCAGATGATGATTATTAGAAAAACCACCAGTTTTTCTTACGTACTATTTTCCATTATCCTGCTATGTGTACGTATTAATAGAAGTAGTACAGGTTGTAGTCATTTTTAGTAAAGAAGGAAAAGACTTTGGTGAGGAAGCACTAAAATCTGTTTAGTAGTTCTAGAATATAAAGTCAAGATGGACAAAACAAGACTAGCGAGATTGACAGTAACAAATAATAAAAATATCATTTCTGCTGTGTCAGTAGTTAGCATCTTACACTTCTTTGGAAATGGGAAGTGACTAAAGATGAGTAAATAAGAAGAGGATAAAGTCTGTTTTGTGTTGAATGATGTGCTCTGGAGAAAATGGAAATTATTTGGAAGGACATGACAAAGACGAGGAATATTAGGAGACATTTGCAATAGCCTCAGTGAGACGCCAGAGACCCAAAATAAAAAGGAATAAAATGAGTAAGAGGAATGAAAGGAATGGAGAGATTCGTCATATTCAAGAAAACCTTAGAAAATGCTGTCAAGAGTTAGTCACAGATGAGAAAGTAGAGAGAAGGATAACTCCATATTATTTGCTTGTGTTGCTTGCTTGATGTCGATTCATCAAATGAGAGAATAGGGAGTTGTTTAGGCCAAAGATAAGATGGCAAGTTTGGCTTGCTCTGTTTGTGGTACACAGGACTTAGTTGTGTGAATGAATCTGAGGCTTGCAGGGCATTTCTACATTAAATGTGACAAATCAGGAGCAACTGTGCACATGGATGCAGAGAAGAAACAGACACTGGGAAGTGTGGCGCAGGACACAGCAAGGGGTGTCACTGAAACCAAGGAGAGAGGTACACCAGAGAAGTCTGATCTGCTCAGGATCCTAAAGCATTTTGTGATCTGGCCAGATAGGAGGTTATTGGTGAACTTTGTGAGAACCAAGCTTCTCCCTAATGTGCACAGGGAGGAGGAACTTGGAGAAAGAGAAGTTGCTGATGAAAAAGAGTAAGCCTTCATGGTGAAAGTTTAGTGGGAGGGAAGTTGGACTTCCCTTCCTGAACTAATCAAAGCAAACTACTCAGTTTCTAAGACAACATGAAATTCAACTCTTCCAAATCCAGAACAGATTAATTAGCTACTTTGACAACATTTAAAAACTTGCCCAACCTTTCCTGATTAATAATACAAAAATGAGGTGGTAGAATTTTTATTACCCTTACCTTTTTCTACCTTTGTAGTATCACTCATGCTACAAATGCTTGAAATAAATATTAACTGTTTGTATTTGTCCCTCTCAATTAAAATTCCCCATTCTTTTGGTCTTACCCTAGTTTTTTTCATCATCTATGCATGGTAGATCTGTTACAATCTGCCTGCTATTTTAGGACATTATTCAAGAATCTTTTTGTTAGATAAAACAATGAAATCCACTTTTTATGAAAGCGAAGTTTCTTGAATAACAATTCTGCTCAATTGAGCATTGTAAGTATCATAATTTCGAATGCTAAAGAAATCCTAGAAGGAAAAAATCAAAGCTTTTATAAATAAGGAGGGGAAGAGGAGTTGAAGAGAGGGTAAGGGATTGGGAAAAAAAAGGAATCAAAATATATCATGTGTAAGGTACAAATTCCTTATGATGAATGTGATCATTTTATATACCTAAAATGTACCAATAAACTTAATTTTTAAAAATTTGTATCTTTGTTACACATCTTTGTGTGCCACATATTAACATCAATTTCATGCGAAGGAATATCTGTTTCTCAGTAGAAAGCAAATTCTACCATTGTTGCTTTTGATATAAAGAAATATAGATTATTTAAAAGTGCAGAATTATTTCAGTCAACCAATTCCCTAAGTAATAGTGGAATAATAACTCCTTGTGCCTTATTCTAAATAGAGGTTATATTGTCATATTTAAGGATGACACACAAACTTTTGTGAAATATCTCCTTAAATAAAGCCTACTTTCAAGAGGCAACTTGAGATAGGGAAAGAACAACCATCCTGGAATTAGATAGATCTGGGTATGTCCCTATTCATTATAATCTCTCTGAGTCTTAGCCTCTTCCTTGGTAAAAAATGATTAGTAGCATATATCAGTAATCTAGTTTATGATTCAGTAATGTTACAGGCCCATGAATAATTCTTTATTAATAGATTTTATTTCTCACTTCTTTACAAGTCCCAAACTGAAAGGTTGTTTCTGTTGTTGTTGTTGTTGCTGCTGTTATTGTTTAAATTAAGAGAATTTTATTGAAAATAAAGAGAACAGCTCCTGGATTTCCAGGAGGGGTCCCAAATCGGGTGGCCAGCAAGCCCTTTGTCAGGGGTAATTTATAGAGCAAAGTCACAATGTGGGTACAACATGGGTCAAACTACCATCAACCTGTAGGATTACAAGTATTCAAGCTGAAAGGAATTGAAAGTAGGATGTGATCATTGTGCATATATCAATGTTCTATTTACATGTTGTCAGGGACCTGACGGAAGGTAGCCCAGCACCTCATGCTTGAAGCCCTGGGTTCAATACCCAGCACAGAAAACAAAACAAAACAAAACAAAACAAGACAAAACACAACACATTACGTGTCGTCAGTTCATTTAACAGACACTGTTTCTTTAATCTGTGCCACTGTGACCTTCCTCCCAGCTCTTACACTAACCCTACATTCCTGGAGCTCACACCTCACGGTCGTAGGACTTCTAGAGTATGAGAAGTCCTTTCCAGTGGAGTGAAGTTTGCCGACAGATCAGGATTGGTACCACTGATCATACTGGTCCCAAGGGTGCCCCCCACTTCTACCCTATACAAAGTCATATCTACAGGAACTGAAGAACACCAGGGAAGGGATGTGTCTTAGTTACTTTTCTCATTGCTGAGACAAAATACCTGACACCCAAAGTTAAAAGAGGAAAGGTTTATTTGGCTCACAGTTTGTAGAGGTTTCAGTTCATAATCAGCCGGCTCCAAGGCAGGGTGGCTTGGCAGAGGGGCATCACAGAGGAGAACAGTTCATGGCTCCTACAAGATAGCAAAAGCAGCAAGGGAGGGAGGGACAAGCCTCTTTCTGTCTCTTATAATGTATGCAGACTACCCACCCTATGGTGGGTGTAGCACTCACACCCTTAATCCTAGCCAGAACCATGCCCAACCAATCAGTGGACTGATTTACTAGTCACACACCCTCAATCCCAGCACCACACACTCTAGATCCAGCCACCTCTGAAAAGCCTTATGATCGCATGAGGCTTTGCGGGCACATCTAGACACAAACCATAACAGGATGAATGGGAGGCTGATAAGTGACCCACCAACTGTCAGACATGTGTCTGAATATCAACTGCTACAGTTGCCAACTTTTTCATTCTGTTTTTATAATAGGGACACAATTTAACAAATCAGAAGCTGAAGTTCCAACATAACTGGTCATTTAAAGGCTCAGATGATCACGTGCCATTTAATTACAGTGTCTATGAACTGAACAGAAATCCATTGGCCTTTCATATCCAAGATACTTGCTTTTCCACAAAACATCCACTAACTTACTTGTAAATTACAGAGAAAATTACTGTGGATTGAAGAAGCAGCTTAAAATAAATTTCAATCAACCAGAGAGCTAAAATAAAAGACTCCTATGATTGGCATGTATCAGATAAAATTTATCTACATATTTGATTCCGTAATTCTCTTCATTTTAAGGAAACATTAAGGTACTTTGTTTATGCCTAATAAGAAACTTTGGTTATCTAACTGAATGTAAGCTTACATAGTGGGTCCAGATTTTAACCATGTAATTGCTTGTTAAATTCAGTTGGCATTCTAAATCAAATAAGCATGTCAATGAACCTAAAAATACATGGCATAAGATTTGAAATAAAAAATGTAGTATACAGAAAAAGCAGGAATTTTAAAACATATGTAGAGAGAAATCAATAGCAAAAGGGAGAATCAGAAAACAGATTTGTCTTCAGTTTCCTTGTGTCTAAAAAAAAGAAACTAATGTTTACATACAACCCAAAAGAAGTAATGTGGATAATCTACTCTCACAATGGCTCCTTTAAAACATTAAAAAAAAAAAAAATCCTGCCCATTGGTAGTTAAAAACCTTCTGTAATTAATTTGTTCTAAGAACGTCTGACCCAAGTTTCAAATTCCCTTAGCATGAGTAGAATGCAAAACAATTTATTATTGGAAGGCATAACCCACAGTGATAATAAGATTACACCTGCCTGTTTTTAAGACTAAAGTACTCCCAAGTCAAATGACTTTGGGGCTGGAATTATTCAGAACATTTTCTAAATACCATAAAGGAAAATGATTCCAGTTATGCACACTTCCCAAGATTAAATTTACCCTCTTCTAGTTTAATAATTATATCACAGGAAAATTGAGCAACTCTTCAAATTCCTCAGAAAGATATAATTATTAAAACTCTTCCATGTAAGAATAGATATTTTTCCTAATGAGAGTAATTACACCCAGAAACTTTTTCAGTTATCATTTACTCTGACTTGGTTAAAACATTGTACTGTATTTATAAATGTGACATAGCCATCTAGTGGAAACCTTTTTAATAGCTGGTTATTTTACTTGGGAAATGTAAGTAAATGAAACAAAAGCTTACAAAAATGCACAAATACCTGCTCATTTTTAATCATGTATCATAGGATACATGATAGTAAAATGTAGAAGTCTTTATGGAGGCAGTGTATTTTTTAACATTACATTAATAAGGTTAAAATTATACGTTTCTGTTGTATAACATTTTCAGACACAAATTTCTAACTACTAGTTCCATCTCCACACACCCACTCAAAACCAAGTCATATTATAGAAATGTAAAAAGAAAAGAAAAGAGGTTCAAGTCCTAGGTGGAGACTGAGTGTTCACGTATGTGCCTGAACTTAACGATATTACAAGGCTACTGCCTAACCTTTTGGTCCTTTTGTTCCCCACCCGCCTTGGGTTGTTTGGTTTTTTTGGTAATCTTTTGTAAGCAACACATCAATTCTGTTCTCCTTTCCTTGTCTCTGTCTCCTGGTGATATTTTTGTGGATGGGACAGTGTACTTCCCTGGGAGCCCCTTCTCAGCCATAGCAACGCCTTGTCTAGAGTCACTAGCTTTTCTTCCTGTTTTCAGGCTTTGCTATCAAGCTTCCTGTAACCTCTCCTTTCCAGTGATCTCAAGTTCCAGGGAGTTGAAAAGAAGTTGCTGCTCATTTGTGTCTGTAGCACATACAGACCTTGCGCCCAGCTGCTGGGAGTGATAGTTGGGCAGTAGTGCCTACACAGGAGCATTTACTCCCAGTACACTAGTTTAAAATAGGCGTTTACCCTTCCCGGACCTTTAAGACCAATCAATGTTTGTAAACAACCAAAAAGGTAAAATATCACAATGAAGTCTTTGATGTAAAGAGAAGTGACACTGCATAGCAAAAACAAATGTGAGACCAAATGTCGCAGGATGTGAGTGCCAGTCTTACCCCTGCTATCATGTAAGTTAACCTCAGTGATTGTCTCCTTGTAAATAAAATGGGGATGATTAATAATAAATCCTCTGCTTACCAAACAGGACTGTTGTGAGGAAGAAGTAATAAGATAATATATGAGGAAGTATTTTATAATAATGGCAAAATGTATGCCTCTATTTTCTCAGTTTGAAATAAAAAGCTCTGGAATAAAATTGGAACTGTCATTTTCATATGCAACGAACTTGCCCTTACATTTAATTAAGCCCTTGTAAATATTTGCCTTTTTTGTCCTAAATTTTTATTTCTTGCTTCACTTCCTTGTGAAGTAGGTTACTACCATTATCCCCATTATGAATGGGGAAAACAAAGGATGGAGAGTCAAAATCATCCCCACAGAGATAGATTCTGTATTTGGCGTTCACTTCATTCTCTTCTTGGCCCATTACTTAATGCATACTTCACTCCCTACTCTAGTTTTCTGTTTCCACTGTGGAGCATCTCATCTGTGCACTCTCCTCTCCATTTAGACGATGTGTTTTTATAATTGACAGCCTCTGTATGACTTTATCACCCCTTGGATTGGAATCCCCTTTTATCTAGGATCTCCATCTGGCAAACACCTGTTCATTTTCAACCCTTTTTAATCATTACCTCTTCTGTGAAGCCTTTCTCAGTTCTCTCATGCAAAAGAATAGATGGAAGAAACACCATGTACAAAGTTCTATTTTAGTTTGAATCACAATGCATGTAACATTTATTTACCTATCTAAGCTCCTTTGTCCTACTTTGAGTTTCCAACCCAGCCACCATTGTATAAACCAGTTGTATTATACATATTTGTAAACTTATTATTGTTAACTCCTGAATAAATCTGTATTGTTTTACAACATTTTAAGACAAAAATGAATTATTTAATGAATTATCTAGTAATCCTTTTTCAGAACCTAAAAGATGTTGATTTCATTTTTGCACTGAGAAAACTGAGATAAGAGCTCTATTATAAAAGGAAAATGCTGATATCACAATGTGCGAATGTTAAAATACTGAAAACAGTCTACTTTTATCAATGACAATGGCTCCTACTTGGACCCTTGATGTCACAGTGTATTAAATTTGAGCATCTTTGAATTTTTGTGTAAATACATATGGTTCGTGATCATCCTCTATCCCATAGTTTCCGTGGCTATTGCAAAGTTTGCATCTTTTTTTTTTTTGTACTGGGAATCGAACTCCATACTACGTGCTTGCCAGGCAGGCGCTGTGCCACTGAGCTATATCCCTGGCCCCAAAGTTTTTATCTTATTTTCAACTATTTCAAGAGTTCTTCCTAAGAACCAGTTGCTTTTCTTACAATAATAGACCATCTTCCAAAATAGACCCTGAGCATATGACTGATCACTGTATAATTGGCAGTAGGTAATGTTTTCTCCATTCCTACTACCCAAACTGCCCTGTAAACAAACAATCCACCCATACATAGAAAGAGCACATGTTACTATTTTCTGGAAGGTACCAAATGTATTTCAAAATTACCATTCTAGAAAAACCTGTAATGGTATTTCAATGCCTGGTTTAGTGTATTTAGCCTGGATTATTGGCATTTTTCTTCCATAAAGTATTTAAGTTTTGATCAAGACTGCCAGAGTAAGCAGTGCATAAATGTTTGTTCTCCTTATGGCTTTAACTGTTTGAAAAGTAGAAATGTGAAGCTGGGCATGGTGGTGCATGCCTATAATTCCAGAACTCAGGAGGCTGAGGTAGGAGAATCACCACAAGTTCAAGGCCAACCATGGCAACTAGCAGCCATGGCAACTAGGCAACTTAGCAAGACTGTATCACAAAAAATAAATAAATAAAAAATAAAAATAAAATTTTAAAAATATATATATATTCATTCCTGAGGGTGTAGCTTATTCTGAAGGCCCTGAGTTCAACCCCCAGTACTGCC
The DNA here is from genome assembly GCA_028451465.1 of Erethizon dorsatum. NCBI lineage: Eukaryota > Metazoa > Chordata > Mammalia > Rodentia > Erethizontidae > Erethizon > Erethizon dorsatum. The sequence continues at coordinate 133,472,317 of CM051823.1, read as the reverse complement.
AAAAAAAGAAATGCTAGTTGTTAGTTTAAAATATTATATTTATAAAATGAAAAACAGGTGACTACTTGTGATATCTTACAAGTACTAACTTTGGTGTTTTCCTTTTAGACTTCTTCAAAAATATATAACATGTGTCAGTCTAGAGCAAATATGTCCAGTAATTTATTACCTTAGATAGAAAAAATTATGCTTCCATGGAGCAGAACCAAGTGAAATTGGAAACAGATCAGCATTGGGACAGTTAAACAGTCCAGTATCATCATTGTTTATTTTCTTCACCTTAAAATGGCATTTTCTTTTTTTTTTTTTTTTTTGGTGGGTACTGGGGGTCCAACTCAGGACCTTGTGCACCAGCAGGCGCCCGTGCTGCTGAGCGATCACTGGCCCTTTTTTTTCGTATGTGGGTTCTGGGAGTCGAACTCAGGACCTCGCGCTTGCCAGACAGGCACTTATGCCCCTGAGCCATCTCACTGACCCCCTAACACGGCATTTTCATTGGCTTTTGGTCATTGAAACCATTTTTAAGAATGATACTAAAGAAAGGTTAATTAAAAGGACAAATTGTACATTGGAAAAGTTAAATTTCTTTCTACAGGGTCAGATTGTGTTCAACATCAAGAATGGCACAAACTGAACAGTTAAGGATTTATTGAATGCCTAAGTAGTTTTAGTCTACTACTAAAATGTGCATCTATATTTTACCATCTGAAGATATGAAAGACGTAAACACAACCCACTATTTCTAATATGGTAGCATTTGAGATGTTTGTAAACATCACAGAAACAGAGAGAAGAGCCAGAATTCATGTTCAAAAATGTGTGAATCATGCACATGGATTCCAGATTTATTGCTCTAGAGCAGAGGCCGATGAAGAACAAGTTTCTCAAAGATGCTGCATGAAATGAGGTGGGTTTGTGTTCTGTGTGGTGCACTCTCTGGGACCCTGTGTGGAAATAAAAGAAATAAGCTCTGAAGGAGTTTATTATTTAAGCGGGGGAAAAAAAACCTCTTTATTTGGTCTTCTTATAGTGCTTAACACACATATAAAATAAAGCTTGGCAGAATGAGTATTAAATTCTTATAATATGATCCTTCTAGAATTTACAACTATTTGCTTATTTCATAATACATATTATGCATATTTTATAAATACAGGAAGTTCTGCACAATATTGTCAGCAGTGTATCTCCCCCAGTTACCCACTTTCACATTCCAGAAAAGCACACTCACTCAAAGATACTTTGGGAAATTAATGAATCTCCTCTTAAAGTCATATCTGACCTACATAGATAGCAACATAGAGGGTTGCAATTTCCTACATTACCTCAAACTCCACCCACGTTCACAATATCCACACAAAGAGACGTCAAAATGGCACGACTCTCTAGATATGTCCCACGGCTCCACTGCACTCAGGGATTTCACTCCTGGAGCCACAGATTGGCCCCACTCTGGGAAGTCTCGTCAGTCAGCCAGGATGCTGCCTAACTCAGAGCAATGAGCTAGAGTCACATCCCAGGATTCTTTGGGCCATGCTACTTTTGTTAGATGTTTAATCTCTTCTTCTCTTGGTTCTACACCAATAAACCTACCATTGTTCCTAGGAATAGGAAAAGGAGAACTTAGATGATTTCACTATTGAATTTTATTTTTTCTTTGAGGTGTCCTTTTCTGACTAAAGAATCCTTTCCATTGTCTATCAACTCCTCTTTTCTCCAGTCGGTCCCCCTTCTTGAGTAAATCTTCCTACGTTGTCTTACTTTCTGTAGACTGGCCTGCTTATCAAGCTCCCAAATTCTTTCCTTCCCTATATTCTCTTCATCCTGACCCTTGCACCTGAGAATAAAAGAGACATTGAATTAATGAGACATTGTCTCAGTTTCTCTTACTTCACTTTCTACGTTAAGAATAATTACTTGTTCGACGCTTCTCCCCCTCAGTGTATCCTTTCTACCAGAACCATATTAGTGACACTTTTGTGCATTCCCGTAAGTGCTGTATTACCTCAGTGCCTATCAGAGCGCCTGGGGAACTCAATTATTTTATTAAGTACTTAATAAAAACACGAGGTTGTTTGGCAGTATAGATTTCAGACTGCAACTATATTACATATTTAGCATTCAATTTTTGAGCCAGCCTACCAGACCATTCTGCACTTCACTTTGTTCATACGTAAAATGGGAATAATAACATAATGCTTAGAGAATGGTGCCTACCACCTAACAGGCACTAAAAGATAACAGTTTCTGTTGCCTCTTATGGCATAAATAAGTAAATAAAAGATGTTATCTGACCTTCTTTTGCTCTCTGATGGGCTTTTGTGAAGCTCCTAGACTTCTAGATGGAAGTATCAGTTTGCTGATTTCAGGAGCTCCTGTTTTCCAAGGCTGCTGAGTCATCCTCCCCACCTGCCTTCTAAATATCTGCTCATAACTTCCCCATTATCTCTAGTCTGTAGGTTTGTGTACCTTGAACCTTTATGTTCTGTCCTAAGGCAGTGATCAGCTGCAGCTTATCTGAACCACACAAGTCTTATTGTTGTAGGTTACTGAAATGTATAGTATTATCCTGTAATTCTGTCAGATTCCCACCCTTGTGTCTCAGAAACATGGAGCTTTCTCCCACCCAGGCCTCTTCTGTGTCAAACCCTCAGAGCTGCTGCCCTGCGCCTCTCAAGACAGTGGAGATTAACCAGCTGGTGTGAAAGGGCAAAGACAAAGTCAAATACAAATCCAGTAGCTGAAACCTTAGTGATTGAAGGAATGATGGTATTGATAACAGCAAACCTGTCCTATAGGGAAGGGTGATAAAAATTTAGCAAAATCTGTATTAGATACTGATTCATTGTGTCTTCTTAGCTACTAACTGGGGAAAAATAAGTGAAAAACAAACTGAACAGTGCTAACCAAAAGTCAAAATGATTTTAGAATTAAAGGGTAACTTAACAATATTTACCATATATTAGAGCATATTATCATACAGTATCATAGATTTTAAGCAATTCAAATTATGTCAACACGAAGTCATTTTATTTAAAAATTATTCTCTTTCTTCTGGTTGAAATGGGCTTACCCGTCATTTAAAAGTGTTTTCTCTCTACCTGTTTTGTTTGTTTTTTTCTTTTTTTGGTACCAGGAATCGAATTTAGGACGTTGCGCTTGCCAGGCAGGCGCTTGTGCAGCTAAGCTATATCCCTGGCCCCTCTCTACCTGTATTTTAAACATTCCCCTCTCGCTAACAAAAAATTAAAGCTCTTGTGAAATATTTCCTCTGCAAAATGTATTCTTTTCTGTAACTAGTTGAATTTCCCTTAACAAAATTAAATGTTCTGCTATGTTACAGCCTCACCGTTAGGAATGAAGAAAGAGGGGAAAGTGCAGGAAGACCCATACATACCACAAAAATGGAGAGTATCCAGGTCCTAGAGGAGAGGTGAGTGTGGCATCCATGATGTAATTGCCTCTTGTATTTCTCTGCTACTCACGGGCTACGAAGGGCCTAAGTGTTATCTCTCTGCTTAGGGTGATCCTCAAAATCATCTTGTGAAATGGACAGTGACACAGCCTGGGAGAGCTTCTTTTGTGATTGCAGTGGATTTTTATCAATTTTTCTATTAGCTATGTTTATCATTGCCTAAGATCATGTTGCTCTTTCAAGACATAAAAAATTACGGCATTAATGAACCCCCTAAAATTGCCTTATTTTTTTACTTCTCTTTTCTGAGAATATGTTTTAAATTCTCTTCATAAAAGTTGAAGCACATACACAAGCTGGGCAGGGTGTCACACACCTGTAATCCCAGCACTCAAGAGGATGAGGCATGGGCCGGTGAGATAGCTCAGCAGCATAAGCGCCTGCCTGGCAAGCACGAGGTCCTGAGTTCGACTCCTGGTACCCACATACGAAAATAGGGCCGGTGATATCACTCAGTGGCACGGGCACCTCTGGAGTGCTAGGTCCTGAGTTCGACCTCCGCTACCCAGCAAAAAAAAAAAAAAAAAAAAGAGGATGAGGCAGCAGGATCCCTGCAAGTTCAAGGCCAGCCTGGGCTACATAGTGAGTTCAAGGCCAGTCTAAACTATACAGTGAGACCCTATCTCAAAAAACCAAAAATAAATAAATGAATAAAAAAAATACATGCACAAAAGACACTAAATTACTCAAGTCAGCCAGGAAAGGTGCCCAGCTGGCTCCCAGCCCTACTTACATCAGAACAGACTGGAGCCAAGTTTCTCCAAAAGGAGAATTTGAGTGCAATATCTAGGGAATAAAATTAATATACCACTTGACTACTCATATAATTATAAATGCTTTCTTTTTCTGCTTTTTATGAGAGGCTTTTAATAATGATATTTTAAATAATTTTAAGCTTTTCAAATTTAATATTTTTAAGTGAATGAGAAAATTCATACATTATGGAGTAGTGATAAATCTACTTAAAATAACTGGTCAAAAGGTTAAGAAAACGTAAAATACCAATACCCCTTTGATCAAATATGTTTTAGATTTTAAGCAATTCTAATTATGTAAGTATGAAGTCATAATGGATAACAATATTCATTCCGATTTACTATAACCATCCACTTCTTTGATGTATTAGCGAGTGGAACACTGACTGGTGGTCTGTGCAGTAAAGTAGTCACAGAAAACCTGCACATAGATTTCTGAAAATTCCCAGTGCCATTCTAAAAGCCTTCTGCTTTACAGTGGCATTTTCAGAAATAAGTACACATGATATATTCTTACTTTAGATCCCATTACTGATGGAAAGTGCCTACTAACCGTGAGAAATAAACTCTTTCTTATGACTGGAAAATAGAAACCTGCATCACAAAGCAACGAAAAAAATTCAGTTTGTCCTTCAAGGTAACTTACACTGTTTTTATCAACTTGCAGTGTATTGTTAGAATTTAGACATTTCCAAGCTTTATGAAGCATTTATGATGCCCGTGTGATGTGGTGTACAGCTCCTTAATGTTTGAACCCTTGGCTCATTTTCATGCATGTCACCCTTACCATAATGTTTGTCAAGACCCAGAAATAATTCACCCATCCTGCCAGGTATTTGTCAGATCAGACCGGACTGAGAGGCAAAGTACTAACCACTAGGTGGCAGCATCCAAACAGACTTTTTACCTACCCTGCTCCTGGACTAACTTTCAGAGGTCAGCATTGCTTTTGATAACAACCCTATTCCGTCTCTGCAGCCAAAGCCCCACTGCGGATGAAGTCTTATCCTGGTCTCAAAGTTTCGACAAGATGATGAAAGACCCTGCAGGAAGAAACCTTTTCCGGGAGTTCCTCCGAACAGAATACAGCGAAGAGAATCTACTTTTCTGGCTTGCCTGTGAAGATTTAAAGAAAGAGCAGAACAAAAAAGTCATTGAAGAAAAAGCCAGAACGATATATGAAGATTACATTTCTATTCTATCACCAAAAGAGGTAAAAATCTGGAAAACATTGAGGTGGGCGTCCTAAGACCAGGCATAACACTAAAAGGCCTGCTGTCCAAGTTGAGCAGTGCTTGGGATGTGGTCAGAAGGCCTTTTTGGGGAGGTTGCTGACCTTCCATTCGGAGACTCTCCCTGAACACGTGTTTGAAGGTAGTTTCCCCATGATGCTTTAGGATTGTTGGTCTCTGGCTGAATCTTGTGTGGCAGTTCACTTGCTTTTCAGAACTAACACTTGGGAGCCTCTTTAAGCAATTTTCTGTGACTTAAACTAAAATGGAAGTGAAGAATTTAGGAAGATACCTCTCAGAGCTTGATCCCCAGATCACTTGTATGAGAATTTGTCCAAAAAGCAAATTCTTGACGCCTGTCAGGGACTTCTAAATCTGAATTTTTGAAAGAGAGCCTAAGAATCTGCACTTTTAACAAGCTTCCCACAAAAAATAAAAAAATTATTGTGAAGGTTTAAATTAAAAATAATTTATTATAGCAAAAGACTCTTTAATACCCCTCAAAACACTCCCCCTCACTTCCAACATATGTACTGTACCCCATCATTTTTGCCACTTTCTGAAGCAGTTCTGCAAGTCCTTTTTCGTCTTTAGTTGTGCTGTCATGGCTGCCTCGCTGTCCTGAATTGATTAAAAACATTTACCTTTACTGGTAATTTTGATTTTGAAGAAGAGCTAGAAGTTGCACAGTGCCAGGTCTGCTGAATGAGGTGGATTTGGACCTATTACAGTGTGTTTATGAGCCTGCTTATCTGTTGGATGGCACGCTGCAGCAGCGTTCACTGTAGTTTTGATTATACCTCATACCAATACTTATAAAAAAGACTTTCAGAACTACATCAGAAGCTAGAAAGAATGATGAGATAAGTGTGTTTGAAGTGAAGGAGAATATTTTTATGGGCATTAACATGTTCACAATGGGGCCGTAATTCATGATGTCTCACTAACATGCATGACTGTACCACTTGTACAACCAGTAGTACAAGCCACTGGATGGGACGGTCATGGAAATTGTTTTACTTATTCTAGACTCTATTATTGAAACTGCAAGCTTGTCTTCCCATTGCCAGAATGCACCTAATCAATAATGAATACTTCTAGCAACCAAATAGCACATTTCCGTTAACTTTTTAAAAATCATTTCCTAAGGAATGTGTGGGCTAACAGAGTTAAAGGCATTTGGTGAGGGAGGGGTTAACAGTAAGACCAGGTCCTGGAGCTGTGGGGATCAGAGCTCCAGGGGTGTTTTTAAGCCCTCAGAGAACATAGTGGCTTCTAAAATGCCTTTTCTTTTCCACATCAATTTCCCTTTGCTTTTTTGTCTCTCTTAAACTACTAGGATGTTTCCTTATCTATTTACATGTCCCAACCTGGGTGCTTCTTCTCCCAGAGTTTGGCTTCCACAGCCCTTTGGTGCCCAGGGACATGGCTGATGTCCCCTAGAACTGGGCTGTGGTCGTCAGTCTTCTGCTCAATACTTGATGTATCCCATCCTAACTTGCATGCTTTCCTTTGTGATCTGTAAAATGAATCAGCATCCACTTTATCAGATACCTAAGTTGGGAATACAGTATAAACTCTTTCACTTCTGATGACATTTACGTAGTGATTTTTTTATTAGGTTAACATGTCACTGGTATTCCAGAATACTCTAGCAGCATTGTCTCTACAAAAATGAGAGACTAGATGTACAAAAGATTTTTTTAAATTTCCTTCACTAATACTGAAAAAGTATTCATAGACACAAAGTAGGGAGATTTTTTCCTGTAGTTTCAATACATATGTTATTCTAGAACTTGGTATGGTTAACACTAGTATAGTTCTGCATCCTAAAAAATACAGTCATTAGGTTTCTAGTTTACCTAGAACATTAGCATCTAACCAACTCTACTTGGATTTATTAGTACCATCCTTTTATTCTCATTTTTATTTTAAAGTTGCATTATATGACAAATAGACCAGATGATCCCAATGTGCTTCTCTTGTCTATAGTTATGCAAATTAGAGTCCTTAAGAAGATTATCTAGCCCACATCACTTCCTAAACATGTAAGACATATCATCTGAAAGTGATAGTTATCTAGATTACTTAGGCAGTCTTTGATACTACATGTATTTCATTTTAAAATGATGACTGTTCCATTTTTTAAAATACTATAGAAAAGAGTATTCTCCATATTAAGCACACAGTTCCTTTATTTTCGTGGTCTCCCTTTTCTCATCTTTAGTTTTTATGTGAAACACTGCTGTTGTTCTCACAGATGGCGCTGATTGATGGAACTTTGCAAAATACCTGATTTTCGCATAAACTTGGATTTCCATTCTTTGTGCAAAACCGATGGAATTTTGTATTAGCCTAATTTCTTTGTTTTCAACATGAATTTCACTTAAAAAGTCATTAAAATATTATTTCCTGATACAGAACATGACCTTCTTAAAATTACATAGATTAATATTTTGTGTAATAATGATATTTATTCTTTTATTTTTCTTAATATCTACATTTTGGCTATTACCTACTCTATAATATTCTCAAAATGCCAGAGAGAGAGTAGTGATTCACATTTTTATCATTTTGCTATTGTGTACTATTTCATAAATAAATTATGAATAACTAAGCATAGAATCTACATTATTCACCTGGGCATGGTGGTGCATGCTGGTAATCCCAGCACTCAGGAGGCTGAGGCAGGAGGATTGCCGTGAGTGAGTTCAAGGCCAGCCTGGGTTACATAGTGAGACCCTGTCTCCTGTATGAGGTGCCTTTGTTTAGCTGACTGATTTCATGCCTGTCAACATAGTAGTTAAATTTTATCATTATTTAATAGCAAAAAAATTATAGTAGGTATTTTCAATTGTACAAATTAACTGTTGAAAATCTGCATGAGTGTTTTAAGCCAAGATATATATTTACTCTTGAACCATGAATGATGCTCGGTGACTTGACTCACAGTTAATCATGTAGTTTCTAGTTATTCTGCAGCCCTTTGCAATCTGTTGTATGTCAGTGACATCCCTGTGCAAAAACTCACCATTTCTAATCAGCCATGATACATTACCAACTGATGACACTGAGTTAGTCTTCAAGTTTTGTTTTGTAACATTGGTAAGAACACATGTCACATCAAGAATACAGGTCATTTATATGGTAGTCAGAGCACTGGAGTAATACCAGGGCTCAGAGGATTCTAGTACTGGTTCTGCTACATCTGAATTCTGTGATTTGGGATAAATCACTTCATCTTTCTGGGCCTCAGTATTCAGTTGATTTGTTTACAGAAACAACAATAAAAATGGGTCAAAAGACTAGTAAGCCAAATGGAGAATGACATCTTATAAGGCCATTGGTACAACTACATTACCTTCCCCACCAAATGACATGGCTAATCAATCGCAATCCTCACGCAGTATTTAAGGCAGCCACCTCATACGGGAGTTGATTTATCATCACAGGGCTGGACAATCTGGTTTTGTTTTTTTTTTTTGTGGGTACCGGGGGGACGACCTCAGGACCTCGCGCGCCAACAGGCACCCGTGCCGCTGAGCGATATCACCGGCCCCTTTTTTGTATGTGGGTTCCGGGAGTCGAACTCGGGCCTTCGCGCTTGCAAGGCAGGCGCTTAAGCCGCTGAGCCGTCTCACCGGCCCACAATCTGGTCTTTCTACTCTGAGATTCTATAATAGTTTCTACTTAGAATATTTTTTAAAACATGAACATTTGAATCGTTTATAAAATGATAAATGACTAAAAGTTATTGAGATTTTATTATTCACAAGAACAGCACTTCTCTTCACTAGACTTTATTTTACTTTAATTTGATTGACTGATTATGCCCCACATTGTTAAATCTACATTTAGAGAGTCTACATTTTAAAAAATATTTACATACAATATTTACACACAATTTCTTTAATGAAACCTTTGATGCTATGTACTGAAAAATTCTATTTCATTTTTTCAAGACCTTATTTATGCATTTTTAATTATTTGAGGATTATGTTATAAAATAAGAGATGTTTGAAGTCAATATTATTCTTGATATAGTATACATTTTAATAAAGAATCAGATTTTATAGGTTTTAAAAAATGAAAATAAAGACCTTGATAAAGTAAATTTGCTTTTTTTATGATGTCCTCAAGAGGAAAACAAATAAAGATAAAAAGAAGCATTTAAGACTGGTTACTTTGCTGCACACAGCAAATTCTGTTGGCACATTATATTTATTAAATACTTGGGCCAGTGAGATGGCTCAGTGGCTTAAGCGCCTGCCCGGCAAGCACGAGGGCCCGAGTTCGACTCCCGGAACCCACATACGAAAAAAGGGCCGGTGATATCGCTCAGCGGCACGGGCACCTGCTGGCACGTGAGGTCCTGAGGTCGACCCCCCGGTACCCACAGAAAAAAAAAAAAAATACTGAGAAGACAAACAGTAAAATTAAAAACTGTAATAAAATGTCTATTTTAAGGCTATTACCCTAAAAATGGATGCACTTTGAGACCATAATATTAATCAGACACACAGACTTAAATATTGCATAACTTCCTTTATATGAGAAATTCATAGTGTAAATAATTTTAAAAAACAAAAGCTAGAAAATAGGAAACATGAGCCAGGCCTGGTGGCGCACGCCTGTATTCCCAGCTCTTGGGAGACTGAGGCAGGAGGATTGCTGCGAGTTTGAGGCCAGCCTGAGCTACAAAGTGAGTTCAAGGCCATCCTGAACTGCATAGTGAGACCCTGCCTCAAAAAGACAAAAAAAATAGAAAGAAAGAAAAGAAAATAGGAAACACGGAGCTCTTGTGCAAGAGAAGGGGATCCAGAATCACAAGGAAGAGGGAGGCAGAGGAGGGGAAGATAAAAGAATTACAATATATTAAGTACATGTACCTACCCCCTAAGATGAATGTAAACATTATGTACTGCAAATATGTGGTAATAAAAAATTGAAAACAAGAAAAAGAGTAAGACTTATCAACTACAAACATTGTCGAATAATTGAAGAATGAAAGAAATGTAAAACCTTAAGTAAGTACAATACTTGCATCTGAATTGAACACTGTGTGGTGTATTATCCACCAGTCTCCTTGGTGATAGCAGTGTCATTGGCCAGGACTGAAATCCAGGCCTGCCACACACATCTGCATGACATTCAGCAGCTCACTTCATTGCCCTGGAGCTTCAGCTTCCTGGGTTTGTAGAATGATGGTATGGAGAGAACGCGATATCCACTGAATCTCTGACGTTTGCCATGTGGTGAATTTAATAGTAGTAGGAATTGTTTGCTTCTGATTTCATCTTAAATTTCCAAAGAAAAAAGTAAACCTATTTATATTCCAGAATCATCTACAACTTACATGATAGACATATGGATTCGGTGTGTACATGTATTTGCCTTTAGCAAAATAATGTGAATTTAGCGTTTCCAAAGAGCTGAGTCATATTTTCTAAACAAAACTCACTTGACTATTATTTTCCCATATTTATTTCTTCATATGTGCATACATATTAGCATTCAAAAATATTTATCAAGTACTTCCTAGGAATCAGGTACTGGACTAGATATTGGGGCTATGGTGGGGAATAAGACAGACACTAGCTACTTTTGTGGAGATTACATTTTAGAAGACAGACAAAGCATGCTGACGTCAAATAACTACTGTGATAAACAGTAAGACAGGAAGTGTTGAATGATGTAGTTTAAAATAGGAGTTGTCAGAAAAGGTCACTCCGAGAAATAAATTCCAGGTTGACAAAAGAGCCAAAGACATTAGGTGTCATCATAATTATGATCAATTATTATCGTTACTATTAGCACTTTACAGTGGGTTTAAAATTAATTGTGTTCTTTCATCTACTGTTACAATCTGAGTCTCACAACAGTCTTTCAGTTACAAGGACAAATGTTGACACTTCACACAGCAAAACACAAAACAAGACAAAATTATCCTCAAACTGGTAGAACGAATGTTTGAATGTATAAGAAACAAGAATTACATCTGATTGAGATAGAACACAAGCCTAGGATCTTCTGATTCCAATTTGGTGCTCTTCTAACTATAGCATGCTGATTATATCCTCCATTGTCCAGTCTTTTCCTCATGGCACTACTATAGATTTCTGTAAACACAATTTTAAAACTATAGACAAAATTAGAAATAGCAACCTTAACCACATGCTGTGCACCCACCCCAAGCAGGATATAAGAATATGGTTACTACATTTTATCCTACCAAGAATTTTTGCTCCAAGATGTAAATTCAAATAGTTGCTCTTAATTTGTAATTTATAATTATTTTTTCAGTAGAAATTACAAGCACAAAAACAATACATGATGAAATGTGAAATGACTAAAACAAATAAGCATAGTTATTTATTTATTTATTTAGTGGTACTGGGGTTTAAACCCAGGGCTTTCACACTGAGCTAATCCCCCTCCTTTTTTTATTTTTTATTTTGAGATAAGGTCTAAGTTGCTAAGTTCTTCAGACTGGGCTCAAATTTGCCATCTTCCTGCCGCAGTCTCCCAGAGTGCTGGGATGGTAGGCATGCATTGCCATGCCTGGTTTAAAATTTACTAAAATTAATAGAAGAATCAAATATCCTAGATCTATGAAATTTACAATTGGTAAAATCTTGATATGGATTTCTAAAGGAAAAAGTAATGAAAATTTTACTTAGAAAAGAATCCCGAGTAAAGCAATTTCAGTAAAATTAAACATCAGATAAAATTTGGGAAAGAATAATCATGATATGTTAAAAAAAATTGTTCAGGAAATTAACATAACTGAGGATCTTCTATGAGGGAAAATACTTCCAGTAAAATTTATTCATTTTCAGTATAATTTTGCCAACAATATCTGCAGAGTCAAAATTTCCACTGTGTCTTGATAGCTAGGACAAAAAGGCAAGGTCAAAGCTGTTTTACTTGCTGGGCGTGGTGGCGCACGCCTGTAATCCCAGCACTTGGGAGGCTGAGGCAGGATGATCGCTGTGAATTTGAGGCCAGCCTGGGCTATATAAGCAAGTTCAAGGCCAGCCTGCACTACATAGTGAGACCCTGTCTCAAAAAAAAAAAAAAAAAAGAAAAACCTGTTTTACTCCCTTTAACAATATTAATCTATCTTAATGTTCCCCTTCATGGAATAGAAAATCTAGTGATTAACCATGTGTATGGCTGGCTTCTCTGCGTCCTCCCAAGCCACACTAGCAAGATTTCTGCCTTCATCTTCCCACTTTACCTCCACACTTTTATTGAGCCTAAATTCACATTTCATTTTCCTCCCCAGTAGTGTGGGGAATCGCTTGGGATCATTTTATTATGCTTGCAAGCCACTTTGCTTCTTCCCTGTCTTCTCCCTGTGGGAATGAATGCTTACACAAGGCCTATCTCAAAGTCACTTTTGTCTTTTAAGCTTCCCACACTGTCAAAGTTTTCAGCACTGCTAAAACTGCCAGTTAAATGCTGCCAGTTAAACACAGCCAAATCTCTCTGAGCTGTCTCACACTTTTATTTAAACTGTGTTATTCTGTAATGTACCTTCTGCCTCCCCATCTACGTATAAGGCTATGGAGACTAGAAGGAGACTAAGGCTAGCGCTTGTCTTGTATTACTCAACTTTCTCTTCCCTTAGGATGAGTTTTTTCCAGGAAACTCCTCAGTCCCTCATGCAGTGGACCCCAGATAAGATGGCTTTATAAGCCATCCACACATTTCTGAGTCCCAGGATGACTGTGGCTCAGGTCCAAGCTGGGACCCACCACACCACCTTGTCTTATAGACGTTCCTCATTCTGAAGCACAAGATGCCACAAGATGAAACTGTAAATTGTTAACCCATGGGGTTTGTCCTTGATACTTGGCCTCTCTACACTTCTTTTGACTGACCAACAACCTTTTCAAATAAACAACCAAATATTAAGGTAAATATTTTATTTTTTCAAGTGGAAATAACAAATGCATTTTTGTTATAGATTATTAAATGTTGAACTGTATTCTTTATGATATTTTAGTACTGTTTTTAATTTGCGAAGAAATTTGGCAGTTAAACAGGATTTAAGACATGTAACCATTCAAGTTATTTTATTTTTGTCTTAATATAACTAATATGATTTCAGCTACCGATAAGAAACTTATACTGTTTAATTATGCTGTTATTTAAGAAGTAAATGACCCTCTTTTCTTGATTGCTAACCTGAATTTTTCTTCTCCACTGAAATAAAACATTCTCTCAAGTTTAATAGTAAGCACACCATGTATAAAAACAAAAGTGTTTGGTAAGACTTCACCCTACCATAACAACACATTTTAGAATAAGAAGAAGTTTAAGCTCCATTGTCAATATTTTCCTGTTGAGTAAAAACACAAAAGATATTTTTAGGTAAAATAAAGAGCTTAGGAAAAAATTCTATACTTTTTATTACTTTGTAGTTGATAATGACTTCATATGGCACAGAAAGTAAAAATTAAACAATCATTTATTTACAGAACATCTTTTTTCTAAGAATTCCCAACAAAGAAAATATAGTTCTAAGAGTTGTTTAAATTTTCTGTATATACCTTGGTTTAACTAAACTAGGAATTTAGCCTGGATCACCATTTCCTTTTTTTGTTTTTGTTTTTATTTTGTTTTGTTCTGTTTTGTATCACCATTTCCTGACAAATCAAGCAGCCATTGCTGATGTGTGTCAGTCAATCCAATTCCTCATGGTCAGTAGAGCTCAGGATCTCAGGACACTCAGTGGAATATTAGTGGCTTCATTCATACTGTTTTCAGAACTTAGACCATCCAGATCCTGGATTGGAAAAGAAGCCAGAACCAAAAAGACTTTGCAAGCTGCTTATGATAAAAGGTTTATATAGAAATAGATAAGGTGTGTATAGGACAATTAATTGTGGAACATAATGTCCTATGACATGGCATTTCAGGGCAGAGCTTTAGTTCTGCTTCCCCAAGCAAAATGTTATTGCTATGTGTTTCTTTTTCCTGTTCCCTTTACATCATGTCCTCCTTATATTATGTCCAAAAACTACAGAATTTAATTTTTATATACTTTTCAAATTCTAATTGTATTCATTATTTTAATGAATATTTTGAACTCCTGTTTATATTTCTCTCAAACTTTGTGTTTTAAACAACTGTTCTGCTTCATCTCTGGTCAGAGATCTTTGGGTGTATTCCAATGTAGTGTTTTCCTGGGTCTTGCCAGGTAGATGTAGAATCTTGAGAATACCTGCTGCATTTTTCCTTCACTGTGCCCTGCCACACTCCTGGTTTCCTACTTTTGATGCAGTAGGCCCACTTGGGATTTTAAAATATTGAGAATCAGCATCTGATATGCATGTTAATTTCTGTGAGAGAACCCTTCTCTGTCAAATTTTTGCCCTGTGATCAAGTTTGCCTAGCAGTTGCAGAAAAGGAGGCAGCAGACTCATATTCTGGTTATTTTGTGGTACCTCCACAATGAGTAGAAATTGTCACAAGCTCATGAATGAATGCATAGAGAAAAGATACATCTGAGTAGGTCAAGATACCTATGAGCAAAATTTCTGCCACAAAGTCTAGTTTTGTTCTGTTTAATTTGCTGTTTAAAGGGAGAAAATTACAAAGGATAGCCTTTGAAAACACAACCTTAGGCCAGACATGGTGTTGCACACCTGTAATCCCAGCACTAAGGATGCCAAGGCAGGAGGATTGCCACAAATTTGAGACCAGCCTGGGCTATATAGTGAGACTCAGAGGAAGAAAAAGAAGAGGAAGGGAGGGGGTAGAGAGAGAGAGAGAGGCAATGAAAGAGACACAGGCAGGCAGACAGACAGAGAAGAGAAGGAAAAGGAGAAGAAAGAAGAAAAGGAGAAGAAAAGAGAGGAAGGAAGGGAGGAAGAAGAGGAAGGAAGGAAGGGATAGGAAGGGAAAGGAAAGAGGGGAAAAGACAACCTTAGAATTGTGGCAGTTGGATTTACTCTGGAGCTTCTCTGATATATCACAAATCTAGTTATTTGAGGCCTTTTGAAAAAATATTAATGTGTCTGCTCTTATTTCTTTTTAGGTCAGTCTCGATTCTCGAGTTAGAGAGGTGATCAATAGAAATCTGTTGGATCCTAACCCTCACATGTATGAAGATGCCCAACTTCAGATATATACCTTAATGCACAGAGATTCTTTTCCAAGGTTTTTGAACTCTCAGATTTATAAGTCATTTGTTGAAAGTACTGCCGGCTCTTCTTCTGAATCATAATTTTCATTTAAAAAAATCATTTCGGAGGGCTGGGATGGAAAACAGAAAGAGTTAACATCAAAAATTGAGTTCCTGGAGGACTACAGTTTAGCTTTCCTCAGGATACTGTGAAAATACTACTATTATGGTCTTTGTCTCCATTTTTATCAAGGTTATCCCTGACTGAGTTTGGAGAAAATACCACATAAAACAATGAATTGCCAAATTAAGTTTGTTTTATTCAACACTCATGCTACTTACAAGCAAACTGTATTTGTAGGCCTACAAACAGTCTCCTAGTGTATCTCCAGAGACTGCATGTGCAAAGTAAAACTGCTTCATTTGTCACATAGTTGTTGTACTATTTAATCAAATAGCATAACTTATATCTGTATTTAAGAACTTTTGTGCAATATGATCTTATGAAACAATTGCCAAAAAATTGGCTGTGGTTTGCATTTGTTTTAAACATCCAAAACAAAAAAAGGCATTTTTTAAAATGTAACAATAGTATTCAACATGCTATATACTGTGTTTAGTACACTAATTTTGAAGCCAATATTTCTGTGTATGAAGAAAAGAGCTATTTATCTGTTTGTTGGAAAATCCTAATGAGGGATTCCTCTGGTTGTTCACTGCCAATACTGTGGCATTTTCATTACAGAAGACTTTGCTATGTTAAAAAGAAATAAGACAAAGAAAAGAAAAAAAGCACAAAACAATTTGAAGATATCCTAGCTCAGTGACAAATCAAAGAGTGATATTGTTTTTAATTGTAATAGAAGATGAATCTATGTATATATCAGATGTCCAATACTGTAATTAATTTATTAAAGACTGGCTCTCCAGTTCTAAAATGTTTGTGTAAAGTTATGTACTTCAGCAGGAAAAAAATAAACTTGATAACATAGTTTTGGAATATAAAGAAAAGGATTTAATAAAGGAATGCCTATATGTAGCACTGTAAAACATTTTGACGAATAATCTGTCCTGTGCTTGAAAGTAAAATCCAGTGAAAAGCTAAGTTTTTGCTATGAAAAGCTTCGTAACGGTTGTGAAGAAGACAGTTCTCTACTTCAGACCTTAGCTGTCTTCACATAGTATCTTTAACGTGACTTATTTTAAAAATGTTAAAACCAAACTATTCGTTCTCATCCACAATTAAAAGGCAGTACAGTGCTCAAATCTTTTAGCTGCCATATTATTTAATTACACTAACTCTTTAAAAAAAATACTTGCCTGACATTGGCTTGTACTTCTGACATTCAAGAAAACAATGTCCTATTGTGCACAAAAATAATAATGATAATAATAATCAGTGTCATTTATATCAAAGGGTAACATTTGAATATTAATATCCCCTGGATGCTATTTTTTTAACCTTAAAGTGAATGAATATAATACTGAGTAAACTAAAATGAAAATTTTAAAAAGATTTATATCCATGGAGAACACTGGCCTTATATTAAGGATGATATTAAAATTATAAGTTTTCTTTGTCATTTTTAACTACCTCTCATTTTTTAATTTATTAAACATATTTTTAAAAAACAGGTTTGGGGGTTTTCTTTTTAAATTTATTTTACTTGAAAGGTTGGCATAGTAATTTTCTTTTTCCATAAACTTTAAACATTTCAAGAATTTTTTAAGCGACTATGATTTTATAATTTATATAGAATTCAGGAGACATGAATAAAAGGGCTATTATCTATTCCCTATGCAAATATTTTAACTGTTACAGTGTTTGACAAAATGGGATTTTAAAAAAGTTGCAGAGTAGAAACCAAAATGTTCTGTTTACACTGGCGTTGCTGACTATCCTACCATATTCAGCACTTTTAAATACATTATTTATGAAAAAATGGTTAAATGCAAGATAGAAAATATTTATAATAATCATCTTTTAACAAATACTTGCTTTTTAAAAGTGTTAGTGTCTTGACATATTTTATCCATGTCACTTTACTATTCAAATAGTAGTTATCAGTAACATGTTGAAAAAGATAGCTATGAAGATGTTTACAAAATCTCGTATTTTTCCTAAAGAGTAAAGTAAAACCTAAAAGCATCATCACTTCTATTGTGAAGTTCTATTGTTGCTAAATCATTTTTTTCTTGATTAGAATTAAGTTTATTGTGTTACTATGATGTATAAACATATATGGTATAGAATCATTCTGTTCGAGGCACAACAAATTGGTGCACATGACTAGAAGGTATGTAATATATTATGATACTCCGCATGCATCAATCTTTTTAGGTGTAGACTTTATAATTCTTGTTATTACTATATATGATGGTGACCTGCTAGTCGTAAGTTATCTTTATAAGATACTTTGGGCTATTAGATGAATTGTCTGTTTGACAATACGTTTAATATTTTATCAAATGTAAAAGATAAGGGCCTTTATAAAGACTCCCAATCTCTAACCTGGGCATTTGTAGAACAAGATTTAGAAGATGGTATGTCCATTTGAAACCTGATTAGGAAGTTGTATTGAGAAGGATTCTAGAGCAGATTGTACAATAGATGTTGGCAACCATGCTATACAAGCATTTCTGTGCTATACTCATATTTTTGGGGGACGAGAGGGTTTTTCTTTTAATCTCAAAATGTTTAAAGTTTCTAAGAGTATGTCTGTGTATTTGCAACTTTATCAATTTTTTAAAATATGGTATAATCTGTTTAAGTCACAGAGCTGTAATAAAAAAAGCCCTCAAATGATGTCTATGCTACCATTCCAAGAGCACAATACCTGCTTTATTAGAGTTTGAGTTTTCCTAGTGAGTAAATGCCTCCCTGGGGAAAATTTAGCACTTTAAATGGAGCACTTCGTGTTTTAGGTTGCCAGGATTTCTTTGTAGACAGAATCTGCTAATGCACACAGACAGAGGTTAATGTGCTTTCTGTATTATTTAATTTCAAATGCATCTATAACAGAAAGAAAAGTAGATGATGCAAACTGTGTATATAGAGATAAACTGGAGACCCAGATCTCTTCAGCGATTGATGACACCTCTTTACTCTGGCTTGTTGTTATTCATAACCCAAAGTTAGCATAAGTGCTCTGGCAGTGTTACGGGGCACATATGAGTAAGTGCAAAACACAATTTTGATACTGAAGTTATGAAATGCAAAAGTCAAGACAATAATGTGGTCTTTCTTTTTTAATCTTAAAATATGTACAGGATTACCAGCTTTGATGGTTGGTCATGGTGCATGGGGTGTTTATATGTATCTCTTAATGTTGCCTAGTATAAAATGTGTATTGTACATTTACCTGGTAGCTCGATTTAGTAAAAGGAGTATAGAAATAGGTAATTAATATTTATTTATTGGGAGCACATATACATTTTTACCCCATTAAGTTGATTTAAAATAATACAGTACCAGATTCTTCTTAATGAGTTTACCCATTTTTCTATATACCTTTAACTTTACTGAAAAATAAGTAATATTGTAATTGTGACAAATTACATTTACAACAAATACAAAATATTAGATGCTTTGATGAAGAAATGTAAAGGCAAGGGATTTAAAATACAATCACAAGATAGGAAAATAAGAACCTTTTGGAAAGTCACTAAAGTTTCTCAACAAGATAGAAAATGCCTACACATAAAGCCCTATCAAAAAAGAACTTTGAATATTTTGAGCTTGACACATTGGCATATTATTTTGAAATGTGATAAAGGTATTTCAAAAATTGTCTTGCCTATTTACTTTGACAGTTTATGATCCCAGTCTTCAAATTATATTTTGCAAACACTTATATGTGACTGCTTTACTCAGTTTTTTAAATTTCTGACATACATTGTTCTCCTGAAAAGTTTTAAATCTGTAAAAATTTTAATGCACTTACTACAATTGCAAATATTTATCAATAAAACTGATATCAAAAACTTGCTTCAGATCTTCTCTGTAACATTTATAATATCCATGTAGCCCACAACAGTACACAGAGAGATAAGGACTATTTCCAAATGCAGGGCTTTGATTTATTGATAAGTATTTTTAAAACTATTACTGACAGGAACGGTCCTATCCAGCCCCAAGAGACATCTTTTCAGATTAATTCAATGGGATATTCTAGACCTTAACTTTAATGAAAACTCTATGGAAGGCAAAGAACTACAGTAAGTAGTAACAGGTCTCAGTATGGGGACTAATTTTCGTGTTATGACAAAAGCTTTAAGTAAGGAAAAGGAACACTATTAAGCACTGATGACAACCAAATGCAATATTTTTCTTGTTATATGTGCAACCTGAAATTCATTATTCCTTCATTACTTCTCATAGTAAGTCTCTTCTGTTGCAGAAATTTCAGAATTTTAAGACTTAATTTATACCCAACTGCTGATACAGCATGCCACCTTTTAATAGTTAGAAATAAATATTTTAGAAAAATGAACAAATTGTGCTTCTGAATACACTTCCTTTTTAAAGATCTAGCTCTTATCTGTGCATTAAAGTGATACCATGTACAGTGCTTACTAATGTAAATGTATGTCCCAGATTCATATATATAATATAGTGAAAAAAGTCAAAAACTTAAAATGACAAATTTAATTTCAAGTTAACATTTCCATCTTCTGCAATGGCAGGCAAATCAGTTTTACTCTCTGCGTCTATTTTCTCATATGCAAATGAATATTGATTCACAGGATGGCCATGAACATTAAATAAACAGAAAGAATGGTGTTACATATATTGTCACAGTGCTTCAGCTCAATAATATAAAGTCATTTACCAAACATATAAATAGGTGATAGAGCTAGAATAAAAGATTGACTGTTAGAAATCATTGTTCATTAAATCTTTTATCTTAGAATGGTTTCAGATTCATGGAAAAACTGCAAATATTAGAACTGGTCTCATATACTTGACACCCATAGGATATCAGTCACAATTAATGAGGCAGTATTGACAGATTAAGTCTATACTTTATTCAAATTTCCTTAGTTTTTATGTAATACTTTTCCTGTCCCAGGATCCCTTTCAGGATACCACATTACATTTAGTTGTCCTATCTCCTTAGGATTCTCTTAGCTGTGAGTTTCTCAGACTTTGTTTTTGATGACCTTGACAGTTTTGAGTATTTGATCTGGCATTTTGCACAGTTTCTCTATTTTGGGATTTGTCTGCTGTTTTCCTCATGATTAGACAGGTATTTTTATTCTTGGAAGGAATACCTCAGAGGTATTACCATTCTTGGCACATGATATCAATAGTACATGTCATTATCATGTCTTCTCTTGCTGTGAGAATTTCTCAAACTTCAGGTTCTTCTCAGGTGTTGATGTCAAACCTTGATCACCAGATGAAGTACTGTCTATTAGATTCCTCCAATATAAAACAGTAGTTTTTAAGAGGTTATATTAGAGGTAATTTTTAAGAAGTTATATATCACAGGTAAATTTACTGGACATTTACACTGAGCTAAAAAAAACTCTTTAAGGATATTCCTCAACACTACAATTAAGTTCCATTAATGCCTTACTAACAAATACTATGAATACAATGAACTGGAAAGTGAAACAGAAGAATAAAACTCCAAAACAGTGTTAGTGTGAGTAAAAGTGAATTTTCCCCCAAATTGTGTAATTAACGTAATCATACACATACTCTTTTTTTCACACACATAGTCTTAAATATTAAAGATCTTACTTTTATGAATTGCAATGAGGTAATTTAAATTGATAATAATTTTGCTTAGTGCTTTTCTATATTCCCTCAACTGAACAATGTACACAATATTGCAATGAGACTTGATACCCCTTCCTCCCGAGATTGAACCAATCTGTCATAAGTACAACGTTCTTTGTATATGATTTTAAAATATTTGCTAAATACTAAAAAGAATTTTAATGTGTTTGCGTCTATAAAATTAATCATATTGAATGTGTATAACTTATTATTACTATGTTCACTGTATTTAGTAATCTATATCCATATTTTGGACTCCACCAATATTTGTTAGTGGACTATAAAGAAGTTTTGAGTATATGGATATAACTTAAGGGGCACCATGCTTGGTTATTTTGCAATGTCAAAATAACCGTAGGTGCTCGTGAATTGAGTAGATACTCCCAATTATTTTCCAATTTAAATTTTTTCTGAGTTTTTATTCACCCTTTCCTGAATTTATCATTTTACCTATGTATCATTTTACCTATGTACATCTGGAAAATGCTAGATATTTCACCATGTAATAGAATTTAAGCATGACAATAATGTAAGAAAATTCAGAAGTCTCTTAAGTATATTTGAGTTTACAAAGTTTTTATTTAGCTGTATCGTGGAAACTTATGGATATTGTAAAATGCACATGCATTACACTT
Organism: Erethizon dorsatum; assembly: GCA_028451465.1. NCBI lineage: Eukaryota > Metazoa > Chordata > Mammalia > Rodentia > Erethizontidae > Erethizon > Erethizon dorsatum. The sequence continues at coordinate 133,450,297 of CM051823.1, read as the reverse complement.
TCTTAAAATGTTTTGAATTAATAAAGAATTCACCAATGTATCCTTACCTTAGACAATTTACCGTTTCCTCACTGGTGTAACACTATAAGAATAAAAGATACACTTATATGTGTTTCTTAAATTGCTTATGCATCTGAGGGAAAGTAAATTCTGACTGGATTCTTTATTATAAAGTTATTGCTTATAACAATTTTGCACCTTTTGTAAATAATGAAATACATTCTTGAAATGACATGTTTTGAGAATTCAGCTGAGAAACTTAATATTGAGTTCAAATTACTTCCACCATTTATTTCTATGTACATGGAAAAATTCAAAGTTGAGTTTAGAGTTAAGAATTTCATATAAGGATATAAACAACGTAGCAGGTCCATTCCATACTCAGATCTGAATTAAAATGACTTTCAACCACTATCTCACAGCCAAACAATTTTATAAAGTAGTGCATCTTGAATAGACGAGTGAAAAGAACTGTAATTAGTTGGAGCTTTTAAGTAGCAAAACTATTTCTCAATTGTAGTATCTGAGGAATCATTTCATTCTTCCACTTCACTTTGCATTTGTCATGTAGTGCTAAGGGATGAAGAAAGACAATGCAAATTCATTTTCAAGAATTTATACTTAATAGTTTTGGTTTGATGACTGAAGGATATTTTAACCTTGTTAGAAGATTCCATTCTTTACCATTTGATTTTACTTTTAAAGGACAAATCTGATGGAGGGGGGGTGATGGGAGGGGAAGGGGATGAAAAAATTAAGATGTGCAACGTAACAACTCCTCACAAGCAATGTAAACATTATGTACTGCAAATATGTACTAATAAAAATTTTGAACTATAAAAATTTTAAAGTGCTGGGAAGCCACTGAAGGGCTTTATGCAGTTGGGGGGGGCTGTAAATTAGAAGCCACTTCAGTAAATCATCTGCCTTAGCAGTGTAAACAACTCCACTGAGTACGTAACTGCCCAAACCAGTCAGGTAGTGGTATTTCCAGATTGAGCAGTCAGTCCTCAAATTGTCAGGTTGTTTATTCCTTCCTATCCATCTGTTTTGTGGACAAGCCTGTGAATAAGTCTTCTGAAAACCACAAAGAATTAAACCGATAAACCTCAGTATTCCTGGCCCCTATCCAAAGTTTTGGGGTTGAGGGGGCAGGGCAAGGATTAGGCTACCTGTGGCAGGTCTTTTTTCTTTCTTTTTTATTTTCATTTAAACCGCGTGCTGGGGATCAAATCCAGGGCCTGTGCATCCTACGCAAGGCGTTCTCCTGACCAAGTTGGCAGGAGTTCGTAGGCTTTGCTGTTCCATAGTTTGTTGTAACATTCACTCAACCTCTGTTAAAAAAAAAAATGAAAATGGGTGAGTAGGTGAGAGAAGTCATTTTAAAGCAAGTAGACTCCGCAGATGAGTGATGTGAAAGTAGACGCTGTAAAATCACTCGATGTCTTAGCAAACACTTCAGCAACATGCCGTTTTGCCATCCCTGCCCAACACGCAGCAACAAGCGCTGGAAGGCGTTTCCGACCAGGTGCCCGAGGCCTCCCGGACCGCCCCGCAGACATCCCCACCCTTCCCGCTCAACCCGCTCAACCCGCTCAACTTTTGGCCTTCACCAACTTTGCGGCTTTCCCACGCTTGGCGGAAGTTATCACCAACGCTTCCGGGAGGCCCTTGAAAAGCGGCGCGGGGCGTCAGCCTGGGTGTAGTGTCGCGAGACTGGCTCTGCCGGAACTTCCGGTCCGCCTGCCCCATCCCCCGCGCGCCGCGTCTCGATCTTTCCCGACCTAGCGATGCGGTGCCGACTTCTGTGGGGTGCTGCGCGTCGTCTGTGGGCCCGCCGGGCTCCCTGCCAGCCCCACCGGTCTTTCAGCTGCAGCAGCCCACCGTTGGAGGAGCTGTTCGTCCGAGGCGGGCCCTTGCGGACCTTTCTCGAGCGCCAGGTGGAGTCAGAAGCCCATTTACAAGTCAGGGGCCCCGAATTGATGGCAGTGACCAAACTCTTGAGCGAGAAGGAGCAGGAGATGCGGGAGACCGAGCACTTGCTGCACGGTAAGGGCCGGGTCAGGCCAGGGGAGCGGCGACAGAGTAAAGTCTTGACTCTGTTTGCCCTTTACCCCGTTGGCCGGGCTGTCTATACTACCGAGTTTGAAGCTCTTTAGTCAGGTGCAGTCGTTTTTGTTTTGGATCACAGATCAGGACGTCATTACCTGCGTTTCTGATCTCATCCTCTCCTGTCTGCGCTCTTGGACTCCCTTGCCCAGTCTACCGCCCCATTTCACCGAATTTAGGTTGTCTTTTCTTTACTCCGTCTGACAGGAGCTCATTTGCTCTGCAAAGACAGATAAGGTACAGTCCCTAGAATGGGCGCCAGACCAAAGCTGCACCGTTATATGGAGATCATCTGCAACAGTGGGCGGAGCGGTGCTTGCTAAACTCAGACAAAATTTGAAACCTGAGATTATGCATTTTCAGTAAGTTTCCCAGGCGATTCTCTGGTTTTCGAATCTGAGGTGGAGCTTAAGTTTCTGCTTTACTACAAGAACCCTGGATGCCGAGCTGCAGATCCGTGGGGTAGAAAGGATCCAGAGAGGGCTGCAGCCTATTCGCGGACACAGAACTAATTATGATACAGCTGATAAATGAGAACAATTACAGTTATATGACTAAAGATCTAAGCGAGAAAGAACTTGCTAGGAAGGTGTTGCGAAAGTCGAAGGACTTAACCTTAGAGGATATAATAATAGTATAACCTTTATTGATATGTTACCATGCTGCAGGCTTTGCTTAGCTTTCTTTACTAACTCATCTAATTTCACGTAACAAGCCATATGGTAGATACTGTTAGCCCCATGTGACAGAAGAGGAACCTGATCATAGCAAGCATTACAAACAGTTTACAAGAAATAGAGTTGGGATTGGACTCCCAGTCTCCTGCTGTTTATTCATCACAGTGCTTGTAGTGGCCAAAGGAAGAGAAAGTATGAGAAGTGGCAGATGGGAACCTCTTTGTGGAGGGACTCAAACACTAAGAAGCTTATTTTATGTTGTTGGCAAAAGGGAGCCAGCAGAAGCTTTTAGATTGGGAAATGAGTGAATTGGTTTTGTGATTTAAGAAGTTTTGATTTGTGGCAGTGTGGAATGGGATTGAAGATGCCATAAAAAACAAAAGGCCAATGCATTATCTAAGTGAGAGTTAAAAGTAAAGTGATATAAGAGAAAAGCAGGGCAGGCGATATCGCTCAGCAGCACGGGCGCCTGCTGGCGCGTGAGGTCCTGAGTTTGACCCCCGGTACCCACACACACACAAAAAAAAAAAAAACCGAGAGAAAAGCAGCACGTCTTGATTCGTTGGTTTGGGGTTTTTTTTGTTTTTGTTTTTTGAGGTTTTTTTTTGTTTTGTTTTGTTTTTTGAGACAGGGTCTTACTATGTTGCTTAAGTTGGCCTTCAACTCACAGTGTAGCCTAGGCTGGCCTCAAAACTCTCAGCAATCCTCCTGCCTCAGCCTCCTAAGTGCCTGGATTATAAGTGTGTATTACCACGCCCAGCTTGTTTTGAGTGTTTCCTTAAAAGGATTAATTATTAAATGGTATTGAGAATAATGTCTTTGGAGGAAAAGTTAAATTGGCTGCATAGTTTAAGCCAGACTTAAAATGCAACTGGAAGCCAGGTGCGGTGGCGCACACCTGCAGTCCCAGCACTGGGGAGGCCGAGGCAAGAGGATCACAACGAGTTCGAGGCCAGCCTGAACTACATAGCGAGACCCTATCTCAAAAAAACCAAAAAAAAAAGGCAAGTTGATTTCAAGGTTAAGTATTTTAAAAATCAAACTAGAGAAGTTGACAGAATGTTAGGAAACTGTGGCTAATGGAACAAAACAAATGTCATTAGCAGATTTTGAGTTATTACTGTGTCATACACCACTCTTTACCAAAAAAAATATGGAATGGCCTTTAAGGAGCTTACAGTTTAATGAGAAAGATATTTAAGAAGTAAAAATACAAGGGAGTGAATATTTTGATTTCTGTAATAAAGAGAAGAATATTTTAAAGGTAAAAGCTGGCATTTGAATGGCTCTTGAATAGGAACCAAAAGGTTGTCAGGTAGTGCAAGAGAAGGGTCCACACCTATAATCCCAGCTACTGAAGCAGGAAAATGGCAAGTTCAAGGCCACCCTAGGTAACTCAGTGAGACTCTGTCAAATTTAAAATTAAAAAGGGCTGGAGATGTATTTCAGTGATAAAGTGCCTCTGGTTCAATCCCTACTACTGGCAAAGAGAGAGAGAAAGGAATTGTGTTGAAGTTCAAGGCAAAGGAGACCACTAAAGATGAAGGTACCATATTGGGAAATAGAGTATGGGAGGGCATAGAACAGAAGAATGTAACGTAAGAGAATCTTGAAACAAACAAACCAAAAATGTTAAGAACCTTGCATGACAAAGAATTTGGATTTGTTTTTTTAGACCATAGGAAGTTAACATGGTTTTAAACAGAGAAGTGATATCTTTTTAAAGCAATGTTGGCATCAGTGTTGAGGATAAATTAGAATATTCTCTAGAGGCCCTAGTAGCTGAAAGGCCAATGAAGAGACCCTTAAAACAGACCAAGGAATAGGTGGTGGTAAGGCAGAGAGATACGACTTGCAAGGCATTCTGAGGAATAACAGGATTTGATGGTCCTGAGAAGGATGAAAGAGAGAGAATTCTAAGAAAAAGTTTCTGGCTTCAAAATTAGGAGTGCTCCTGTTAACTAAAATGAAAATACAAAACTTGGATTGAATTTAGGAAAAAGATGAGTTTTACATTAAAATAAACCTACAAGAAGGACATCCAGACAAAGATATCTATTCTGGCCTACGAGAAAGAAAGGGAAAAAAAAAAAACAACTACTGAATAGGAGAGAAATTGAGCCTGAGTCATTGTAAGAGAGATACACCTGATAAATTAAAAGTAGATGAAAATGCTTAATGCAGATCTGTAGACATACAAATAAGACTAATGGCCAGAAATTCATAGTACTGAATTTGAGGAGCAGGCAAAAGAGAAAGCTATGAGATCCAGAAAGAACAAACAGACCTTTGGGACTTCAACCAGTTAAATAAAGGTTTAAGAAGTTAAGAGATTCTTAATGGCTGACTTAGAAAAGTTAATACCTTTTCAAGAGTCTATAGATTTTACAATTTTGTCACTAGAAGTTTTAATAAAAATAGTCTTCTTAAAATTGTAGGATCTAGGGGCCGGTGAGATGGCTCAGCGGCGTAAGCGCCTGCCTTGCAAGCGCCAGGGCCCGAGTTCGACTCCCGGATCCCACATACAAAAAAGGGGCCAGTGATATCGCTCAGTGGCACGGGTGCCTGTTGGTGTACGAGGTCCTGAGGTCGACCCCCCGGTACCCACAAAAAAAAAAAAATTGTAGGATCTAGCAATTTCAGAATCAGTTAACAGAAGAGAAATAATCAGTCTGGCATTTTATCTTGAAATTTTGGTGGGAAAGGAGGGGGTAACAAAAACCAGTTTCTCTAAGGGTAAGAGAAAAGGACCCCTCTAAATGGGGAAACCATGGATAGGTGCCCAGTGAACACAGACTGATTCATGATATTGAAAGAGAAACTCAGCTTGTAAATTACCCCTTAGAGCTGCACCATCCAGTATAGTAGCCAGAAATTGAATGCGGCTGTTGAGCTTCTGTAATGGGGCTTGTTTGAATAGAGATGTGCTAGGAGTATAAAATTTACAGATTTCAAAGATTTTGATATACAAAATTTAATATTTTTATATCTATTACACATTGAAATGATATTTGAGGTATACTGTGTTAAATAAAATGTAGGGTTAAAATTAAATTATTTCTAACCTCTTTCCAGTCTCTTTAGCCTTGCACAAGATAACATTTCAAAACTGAAAGGAACCTTAGAGTCAACCAGCTTGAAACTGATTTTGCTCTTGATGTAACCCAGACTCGGAGAAATTGAGGGCGTTGCCTGAAGAACACCATAGGAGTTGAACTAGAATTCATTTTTTTCTTTCCCTAATTCAACATACTGTCCATTTTTTCGTATTTCTTCTATGCCATACTCTTTCCAAAACAATTTCATACCTTTCCATCAATGCTTACCTTAGTTTTGCTACTGTCATTTTCTCTCTTTGAGTCAGTCCTTTCCTTTTGCTCAACCCCTCAATAAAAGTTCCTTCAAACTGCTGCATTGTAATATTTAATTACCTGCTGTTTTGGGTTTTTATTCTTCCTGAGATTTTCCTCTTCTAGAAATATACAAAGAAAACTAAAATTATCTGTATGTCTGCCTTAAAAGTAGGTCCTTTTTTTTTTATTAGAAAAGGATTTTATTTCAGCATAAAAATGCAACCTAGAATAAATGTCTCCTAATGGAAGCGTGTACAGCTATCTTTAAGTATCCCTGAGCTTCACTTTTGAGATGTACGCAATTACAATTTTACAGGTTTGCAGCCTTAAATCTGTTGGGAACATTCCAAGTAAAAGTAATTTAGCAAAAATGGCTTCTTGTAAAACCATACACACTAACCTTTTTTAGAAACCGAAGCTTTTAACCAACCATTTTATGCTGTTATACTTGAAGGTGTAAAAAGTGAATGTTTTAAAGCCAAGGAGCATCAAACCACTCTGCCACTCCCCCAAGACGTAGGGCAAATTTGAGTTTTCTGCTTTCTTACCAGGACTGAATGTGCCGCAATCATCATCTTCTCTTAGCATTCCACCAGTCATTTAAAAATTACAAAAAGGAGAGAAAAAAAGAAAAAGCCTACCATAGCAAGGTGTTCTCCCCACTTGGGCCTTGTGAGTCTGTGGAAGCCCTCACTTCTCACAGTCCCCCACTTCCAATTGTGGGACACACGATGACATTGCTGCCCTGGCCTGGCGCACACAAATTCTGCTCTGTAGTCTTCATGACGGGTCTGCCATTCTTACCATTGTTGGACTTTGTGGTTTTCCTAATGAGAGGACAGGCCACGTTATCTGATCAACAGTTTCAAAAGAAAAAACTAGTGACGAGGTACCAGATGCATCCTTGTGTGCGAGGCTAATGAGAATGAGTTTCCAGTGCCCTGTCTTACTGTGAACTGTGGGTTCGGGTTCCTGGGATATTGGCTACATAAGAAACTTGGTTTTAACACAGACAGGCAAGAGCCACAGGATGCAGGGCAGCGACCTCGGGGAGGCCCAGCCATTCATTACCTGTTCCCAGTTCTGTGGTGGCTGCTAGGGGACTGGGAGTCCTTCGTGTGGTGGTCACTGAACCCTCTGCTTCTCTCCCTGTGGCTGCGCCCACCTTTGCCAGGGGACTTCCGCAGGCCGGGGCTGCCCCGGTTCCTATGCGAGAGCTTCTGGCGTGGCCACTGCTCCTTGTGCTGCAGCCTCAAGTCTTCACAGCTGGCTGCGGTTCTGGCCCAGCTCGTGTCTGGGTGGTGCTCCTCAGCTCTCCCATCGCGTGTGTCCCACACGTGGCCTTTGCTGGGCTCCCGGTTACTCTTGACCTGCTTCAACCCATCCTTCTCCTTGGGTACGCTGTGGTTGCAGGTGGGGATGCCCCTGGCCTGCTGGTTGTCCTTGGGGATGCAGGCAAGGACCCCTGGGCACCTCTTCTCCAGGGAGTCACTGTCCAGACCCACATGGAGTGGAGTCTGAGCCTCCTTATACCTGACCTTGTCTGTTATGCTGCCTTTCACGTTCCTGGGTGCACAGTCAGCCTCTACATGGGGCGTGGCCTCTTTGGGGCTTTTGGGGTCCAGGGGGCCGCCAAGGGGGTGGAGCATGGCTGCATAGGCATTGGAGCTGCCAGAAAACACAGTCTGCAGGACATCTCGCTTGGGCTGCATCAGGTCTTTGTGCAGATGCATGTCGTGGGGCTTCTTGCACAACAGGGTGCTCAGCTGCTGCACCTGCATCTTGTGCTCCTCCTCCACCTGCCTCAGCTCCTCCTGCTGCTCCTGTTTCTGCAGCTTTGCAGCCTTGGCTCTGCTCAGCAGCTCAACCAAAAGCCGGATGGACTGGAGGTTCCTCTGTACCAGCAGCAGCTTCCTCTCTTCCAGCTTGATCTTCTGGAGCTTTTTCTGCTCTTCCGCCTGAAGCTTCTCCAGCTGCTTCTGACTGCGCCAGAACTCGTGGTCTCTCTGCTTTTGTGGTCTTTTGTGAAGCTTCTCTTCCCTCTTCCTCTCTTTCAATAATTCTTCCAGCTCCTTTTGTTTCCTTTCCTTCACCCACAGCCTCTCCTCTGCTTCCTTCTCTCTGTGCTTCTGTTCTCGCTGCCGCTCTAGCTCTTGAAGCTTCTGCCTCTCCAGCTGTCGTTTTTTAATGGAAGCCTCTCCCAGGTGTTTGGTGGAATCAAAAGAAACTTTGATGTTACAAGCCACGGCCTTGCCGTCCTTCCCTTTGTACATTAGCTTCATCCCACGCAAGGTGCTCATGGCCTGAAGGAAGCCCCCATGCTCACAGTACTGTATGTAGGCCTCAAAGTTTAAGTGTCCCCCAAAACCGAACACGTGGAAATTCCGACTGGTCATCTCCTCTCGGTAGGGGTCCAACATGGGGATGTCCACATTCCTGATCTCCCCAAACTTCTCGAACACCCTGACGAGTACCTCCTGGCTGGGCTTCTCCGAGCCTGATTCCTTCTGGGCGAACCACTTGCAGGGCAGCCCCTCTAGGTGTATGGTGTCTGGCCATTCCCCTGGCAGCATCTCATTCCTTTCCTTTGCGTTGAGGAAGAAGTCCCAGTCACCGTGGGTGGGCAAGTCCATCTTGAACTCAGTGGCGTGCACCTTCAGGATGTCGGAGAAGCCGCTGAGCTTAATGGTCTTGCCGTCCAGGCAGGCTAGGAATGACTTGACCAGGCTCTTGTTCTCCACCTCCCCCTCAAAACGGATGAAGTCCATGGTGCTCTTGGAGATGCGCAGCGTGGAGAACTGGTGGTTGTGCACCATGTCCTTGAGCCGCTCCATCACCTCCCAGTTGGAGATGGACTTCCCTGGCTGCTGCAGCTGCGGGAGGGCCACACTGATGGTCATCTTCGTGATGGGCTTCAGGTACAGGCCATAGGAGGGGCACAGCTCCACTGCCTCAGATGTGTCGTGCACTATGGTCGCCACAGCCATAGCCAGGATCTTAGGCCTGAAACATGAGAATTTTCTAATTAGCACGGAGGAGGGGTTGTGTGGGTTGTGGACAAAGACCTCTGAACCCTCAAGGGCACAGGGCACCCCAAGGAACTTGATCTTGAGCCAGAGCAGCTCTGCCACCTACTGGGTACTCCATACAGGCACCAGCAACTCCACCCAGCTATCCCTGGCATTCTGTTACCCTCACCCCATCTGTCCAGCTATCTCCTAGACCCAGGTACCCTCCCCAGTCCTCCAGATTTTGATCCCCCTAATGTCCCAGCCCCCAGGGTTCCCCAATATTCCTGGACACCCCAGACTCCTATATACATGTGGCCCCCACATTCCCAGCCTCCAGCATACCCACCCTCCTCCCAGAGGCCCTAAATTGCATATACCTCGATAACTCAAAGGATGCAATGGTGCAGCCCCCAGGGCCCAGTATAATTAGTCCAGCTATTGAACAAGCCCCTGGCTGCCACATAGGGACCAGATACTGCCCGCTGAGCCCCTCTACACCCTGGAACACTTAACACTGCCCCAGAACCACCTTTAGCTCCCTAGTACCCCATATAATCACTGGTATCTCTGCAGCCCTTTGCCACCGCTCCTAATCTCCAAGTTCCACCCCTCAGACTGCTGCTACAAGCCTTGGTACCACTCTCTCCCAGCCCCCCAAACTCCCGACGCCCCTGTTTGGCCCCCGGTGCCTCCCCCAGACCTGCACTGCTCCTAGCCTCTGTATCATCCCAGCACTCCTGTGTGATTTCTGCTAGCACCCCAGTACATACCCAGTACCTCCCCGAGCTACCGCCTGGAGCCCACTGCCATGGCCCCGGAAGTGAACCCAGACCTTCAGCAGTCTTAGACCCTCCGCACTGCCCCCACACCTAGCCCGATAGCAGCCCGATACCGCCCCCAGACCTCCCCCCAGACCTGGTTCCCGCCCTGAGTCCCAGGGGCAGGGGCAGGTCCAGCAGAGAGGAGAGGCAGTTGAGGGCATCGGGGCTGGCGTTCTGAACTGGGCTCGGCCTGCGGCCCGGCTCGCCCCGCCCCCCGCAGCGCCGCCGCCTTCTGCGACCTGCCTCAAGGTGGGTCTTACACGTGTATTAGATATTATTGCCAGTTCCCGGCATGGCTGCTGCTTAATACGTGAGTGTGCAAGCTGATGCTCTTTAAAATCTTTGCTCTTTCACAGAACAATTTATAATAGCTAAAAAAGTTTCTCCTTCCGAAATAAATAACTTTCTATTTTTAAATTCAGTTTTGGTTTACCTAATGGAAATGTCTGTTCCCTTCTGGTGTTTCTAACTAGCTAAATCCATTCATTTGTTACTGTTACAGTCTAACTCAGGAAGCCAAAAGTTTATTAGTGTATTTCATGAAGGTAAAGTGGTAAAAAAAAGTTTAGCTTCTTTATTTTCCTATATGCTTTTTTAGTTATACTGTCGTCATCAGAAAACTTTGTTTTATAGCTACATGCTTATGAAAGCTAATGTATAAAATGCTACTTTTAACTGATGGCAATTATTAAAAGGACAAGATGATAACACTTTATTTAATGCTTCAACATTGTTAACCTTGAAGTCTGTTCACAACTTAACACTTAAGGAAAATTTAACTGCTGCCTTTCTTTTTAGATAAGAATGAAGATTTAAGGAAACTTGCAGAGAATGAAATAACTCTGTGTCAAAAAGAAATAACCCAGTTAAAGCACCAGGTATGGTATTTGTGTAAAACATAAAGCATTTCTGCCATTTCTTACGTATTTATCTTTGTGTCTCTAGCCCTAGTAGAGTGGCAGTCCTAGAGTTCCAAAATCACACGTTTCTCTTCCATATTAAGGAAGCTTCCAAATTCAGATGTGAGTGCTTTTTTCTTCTGTAATTGTCCTACCTACAATAAGCACTTATATCTTATTAACTGAATGGAGAACTGATAAAAAGCATATAAGAACTCCAAGATAAAATAAATTTTAGGTGAATCATTTATAATATAGTTGTAACATTAATACTTTAAGGAAGTTCTTCTGCATTATATGTTTCTAATCGACAAGATGGCAATTAGGTTGGCAGCATTATTAAATTATTTGCTTAGAGAAATGCTCCCAGAACCCCCATCTGTCCAGCTATCTCCTAGATCCAAGTACCCTCCCCAGTCCTCCAGATTTTGACACCCCTTAATGCCCCAGCCCCCAGAGCTCCCCGATATTCCTGGACACCCCAAGCCCCTGTATACATGTGGCCCCACAATACCAGCCCTCTTGTACCTTTAGGGTTTGGGGGGTAAATTTTAAATAATTATTTATTATAGAAGAAGTAATATTTTTGTATTTACAGATTATCTTACTTTTGGTTCCCTCAGAAGAAACAGATGACAAGGATTTGATCCTGGAGGTAACTGCAGGAGTTGGGGGTCAGGAGGCAATGTTGTTTACTTCAGAGATGTTTGACATGTATCAGCAATACGCTGCATTTAAAAGATGGCATTTTGAAACCCTGGAATATTTTCCAAGTGAAATAGGTCAGTGAACTGTTCAGTTTGTTTTGGTAAAATGTAGATTTAATTTATTTATCTACATATGTCCTCGGAAAAGGGTTAACAAGACAATGACTAGCTTTAGAACTTTTTTAAAGGAAGCTTAGTTTTGTGTTCATTTACCTAATTTTGAATGTAAACATACCACTTTTGAAATGGCCTGTAAAATCTGATTTGTCATTCAATAGTAACCATGGAGTGACTATAAGTCTTTAAAAATGGTCTTTTAAATGTGTCATTGATGTCAATTCATTAGTACCAAAAATGCATTATGTTTAATAATTATAAAACAGTAAAGAGTAAGACTAAATGACAAAGACATGCTATAGTTCTTTAATATGCTTATTTTTTATTCTGTCTAGTATATTTCAAAATAGTAGATATAGTCAATTATTTATAAATGTCAAGAATAATAAAAAGAATTGTGTTTCCTCTTTTCCAGGTGGCCTCAGACATGCTTCTGCCAGCATTGGAGGTTCAGAAGCCTATAAATATATGAGATTTGAAGGAGGAGTGCATAGAGTACAAAGAGTGCCCAAGACCGAGAAGCAAGGCCGCATCCATACTAGCACGATGACGGTGGCAGTATTACCCCAGCCTGCTGAGGTGAGGGATAGTTATCCCTGGTCTTGGAATCCTTAGCCAAGTACAGTATCTTGCCCCTTGACTTATTTTTCAGAATGAAGTATGAATTATTTGAGGAGAAGGAAGTTTAATAAAAGGTTTCTGTTTACTAATTTTGAGAAAATTTTTACTCTATGGTAGGGTTACTGGTGTTTCTTTAAGTCTAATTTGTGTGTGTGTGTGTGTGTGTGTGTGTGTGTGTGTGTGTGTGTGAAGCCTAGATGAGGAGTGGAACAGTTAATGGAGAAAATGAAACAGAATAAATGGCAGGAGCCTCCCCTAGGTACCACTCACTTTGGTTTAACCACTCTGAGTGGTTTACATTTGGAGGTGGTAAAAGCTTTTACAAGAGGATGGGATACAGAGGTTCCTGTATGATCCAGTTCTTCCAGCAACTTTATGAAGGAGTCCTGTAGAGAATTAAGGAAGACTAAGGGCATGACAGCATTTTTACTGCTAGGACTGCAGACAGGTCAGAGTAGTCAATGGTTGTTCATGGAACAGAGCTTTTTAAACATAGTACTTCTGATGGTGACTGCCAGGACAAAGCATTATCCTGCAGTCACCACGCAGTGTAGTCATTGAGTCTATACCCTTGGCTTCTTGGCCTTTGCCATGTCCCTTTCCCTCAAAATATGTGTGAGATAAATCCTTCCTATATTTAAGCTAGCATTTTTCTCCCCGCTAACATCTTCTTCAATGTAGAAATATTCTGTATAATCTCATTTTAGTTCATGTGCACACATTTCTAATAATAACTAAGTTCTAGTGTTCATGAGGAAAGGAAATAATTTATAGAGAAGCCCAGTTTTTGAGAATTAGGAAGCGTTTGCTTTTGTTCTGCATTATGTTTTGATTCCCATCTCTTCTGAAAGGAAAAACTAATAGTATCCTTCTAAATACTATTTATTTTTAAGAGTAAATCTTTTAAATCTTATATGAACTCTACATATGTAACATGTATTTATAAATAAGCCTTTATATAGCTGGTACATGTAATTTTTTAAAAATTTCAATATTTCTTCACATGTGTAGATTAATCTGGTGATTAATCCTAAAGATCTGAGAATTGAAACAAAGCGAGCCAGTGGCGCTGGGGGTCAGCATGTAAATACCACGGACAGTGCTGTCCGGATAGTTCATCTTCCAACAGGTGTGTACTTATTCTTGAACGTAAAACATTGAAGAAAAGTCAGTTTCTGAGGGAACTGACTAATTTTCCACTGATATAGACCCTCAATACCAAAGAAATATATGCCACTAAGGATTGTTATATCTGTAGCTGATACTTTGCAGGGCAGTTACAAAGCCAGGAAGAGGGAGAGGTCTGAGCCCAAGGAGTCTCCTCATTAGTGACTATGAAGAGAGGTATCTGTCAGTTGTCCTTTCAACTGGCTTTCTGAAGTATATATTTAATAATTTTAGATATTTTTTTAAATGCTTACAGTGAAGTTATTATTATGATTCTTTATTAGAAAATACTCTAAATCACTGTTTATTGTCCTTTTCTGAGGACTCCTTTCAGAAAATGACAGCATTGGTCCTCCTACCCAGAAATACACTCCACATAAAATTTGCATATAATTTGAGGGGTTTCTTTCCTTCACTGAATTTATTCACAGACTTCCAAGGGATCTGATCCAGTAATTAGGTAAAGGAGCTGTATCTAAATCTTTTAAGTCTCCAATATACTACTATGTAGAACTAAGTAGTGAGTGTTACCACAGTGACTTACATGTAGTGAAGAGCATAGGGCTAGCAGGCCACACATACCTAGAAGAATTTAAGAATCTCTTTCTGTGACTGATCTCAAGTGGGCATAGCTTCCATTAACCAGTTTTGGTTGATGAGACTGAACTAATAGTTTTGTTCTTTGAAATAAAGGAAAATCCTCTTGTTAAACTTTAAGAAGATGTCTTATATACTATAGAGTACACAATCAGGAATAGGGAAAAAAGTGGAAATCCTCAAAATATTAATAGTGATATCTCTAATAATAGGATTTTGAACTTCCATATATCTTAGTTTCTACAAGGAATTATTTCTTTAAAAAATTATGGTAAGGGAGGGTATGGGAAGGCAATCTATATTACATGATTTGTGTTTACTGTTTAGTATGTGTGCTTTCCATATGGAAGTACTTTGTGGTACAGCTCAAACTTAAACTTACAGCTTTCTGATAAACATTATAAAGTTTAATATCTGCCTTTTATGTTAGAGTACTGTTCTTCTACCCTCATAAAGGAAGAAAAAGGATAAGACGGAAAAAAGAGTATTTCTTGATAGTAAATGCAGGTTTTTCTATTAAATTCAATGCAGGTTATTCTGTTTTCTTTAATTCTCATCGTAATATTCAGGTGTGGTTTCTGAATGCCAACAAGAGAGATCTCAACTTAAAAACAGAGAGATGGCTATGAAAAAGTTACGTGCAAAGCTGTACAGCATGCATCTAGAGGAAGAAACAAGTAAAAGACACGATGCTAGAAACATTCAGGTAAGAAGTAACTTAAAAATGCTTCTAAAAGATAAACATATTTTTGGTTAACTCAGTATTTGTATGTCGAAATTGTTTATATATATATTTGTCAAAATAAGAAAACAAGTTGCTTAAATAAGGGCTATGCCTGTTCTATAGTAATCTTATAACTCTGCCCTATTTTCTGTATTCAAAGGCATCTTTCTCAGGCTTTGTCAAAGTTACTGAAAAAAAGATATACTGAGTCCCTGTTCATTTTTAAGCCTTTGAAATTATGGAAGCATGAAAGTTGGAAAGTAACAACTTACTTTTCTTTCTGTTTGGCATTTAATTTTATAATTTATAGAGTCCTTTTAATAATTCCTCAGTGTGAGACATTCATCATCTTGTCACTACTCAAAATGACTACATTAACCCACAGAGATTATGTATCATTATCTACTATTTGAATATCAACCAGCTTCTATATCTACATCATCACTGTGTAGTAGACATTATTTGTCTTTATTTTACAGATAGGGACATTAAAGTTTAAAGTTGAAATAGATTGCCTCATGTCATACAGCATTAAAGTGGCAGGCACAGGATTCAAATATTAATCTGATTTTAAAGCCCATATTCTTTTTTCTACGTCATGTTCCCATGTCATTTGGGGATTCAAAATATTAAAACTTGGTTCTTGAATTGTGATTTATATTACAAATCAAGAACTTAATCCCCAAGTAAGCTAAATTTGTAGGCTTAAACTGTCCTGAATCTAATTGCATCTCATATCTTTTTTTTTTAATAGGTTGGAACTAAAGGAAGATCAGAGAAAATAAGAACATATAATTTTCCACAGAACCGGGTCACAGATCACAGAATAAACAAATCACTGCACGATCTTGAAACTTTTATGCAAGGAGGTTATCTACTAGATGAACTTATACAGTCATTGAAAGACTACGCTGATTATGAATCTTTAGTAGAAATTATTTCCAAAAAAGTTTAAGGTGACTTGTTATTAAAGCCTTTTATATAACATATGGCTTAGAAAAATTTTATCACAGCAAATACCCACTAGTACTTTCTTGAAAAACATGAGTTAACACAGGTGGAAGTAATGTGTGTATTCTTAAGACATGGATCATTAGTGTAGATCTCTCTCATGTATTAGTAAAACATACACACAGGATCACCATTGCTATTGTCATAAACCTCAAACTCTTCTGCATAAGAAGTAGACAATGAATAACTGTCAGTTGTTTCCTATAAAATATTTAATTGATGATCAAAAATTTGGTGTAACTCTATTAGAAATGCTTCAAATATAAAATAGAAGTATGGTAATACATACCACATTAGTCAGTGTCCAGTCAGGAGACTGAAACCATATCATTAATTTGACTGACAGTGGAACAAAAGACAACTCTAATGCACTAACACTGAGATAGTACCTTCAGACTGAGGAAACACCAAATGAAAGAAGACTCTTGCAAACCCCCACCCCCTAAACACAGGCCTGTTAGCGGGTGTGGTTGCAGACCACTCAGTGATGGAAAGCTTCCTGGGTTGCCCTGGGCCAGAGCTGGTATACAGCTGATAGCTCAGGAATTATAAGCAGAGGACCTCAGAGCCTCAGCAACTGATAAGCAAGAAACTTTCTGTCAACATGTAAATGAAACTGTTGGATAGTAAGCCTTTCTGTAGTATGGTTCTTCAGAGAAGCAGAAAGGATAGGATGTGTATATATAGAGAGAAGATTTGGTATAGTGATTGGCTCATGTAATTATTAAGTCTGACAAGTCCAAAATATGCAGCATAGGCCAGGAGTGGTGGTGCACACCTGTAATCCCAGCACTCAGGAGGCTGAGGCAGGAGGAGTGCTTCAAGTTCAAGGGCAGCCTGGACTACAAAGTGAGTTCAAGGGCAGCCTTGAAATCCTATCTCAAAAAGACCAAAAAGAAAAAAATAAAAAATCTGCAGCACAACCCAGCAGTCTGGAGACCCAGGAGAGCTGCTGGTGTAGTCCCAGTCCTAAGACCCTGCTGGAGAATTTTCTCTTGGTTGGAGGTAGCTGGTCTTGTTCTAATCAGACTATCTGCTGATTGGATGAAAGCACTGACATGGAGAAGGCAATCCTCAAAATGCACTGATTTAAATGTCAGTTCCATCCAAAAACTTTCTCATAGAAACACCCAGAATAATGTGACCAAAATGTGGGTATCCATATTGACACAGAAAATTAACCGTCAGTGTCCAAGAGTGCCCTGGTAGCCATGCCACAGAAACAAAAGAAATGAAGCCCTGTCCTCTCAGTGTCCCTCCACCAAACCTTACTGACAAATGTTAACATGGTGCTAGCTGGCAAGAGAGACATGTACAGATTGCTGTGGTTTGAATGTGTCCCAAATTCAGATGTTGCCAGTCGGATAGTTTCATTAAACTCTTGATTAGCCTATGAGAGTTCTCCATCATGAATGGGATTAACACCCTCATGAAAGAGGCTTCCTGTGGTGGTCAGCTAGCTTGCCCTTTATGAGAGCACAGCAAGAAGGCCCTCCACCAGACCAGCACCTTGAACTTTGAGAAATTTCTGTTCTTTATACATCACCTACTCTCAGCTGGGTATGATGACACACACCTATAATCCCATCACCTGGGAGGCTGAGTGGGGAGGATCGTCAGGAGTTTGAGGCCAGCCTGAACTGCTTAGCGAGTCCCTATCTCAGAAAAACAAAAACAAAACAAAACAAAACAATTACCTACTCTCAGATATTGCGTTAGAGCAACACAAATGGACCAAGCTCCAATATTGAATGAAGTTGAATTTTCTGCTGAGATGCCGTAGACTTAACTGGCAAAACACCCATACTCATTGCCTAGTTTCAGTCATGTTTTCATATTTGCTTAGTGTCTGAGGTAGATTACAAATATCACAACATTCACCATTAAATATTTCGGCCCATACTTTCAAAAAATGGCACTGTTCCACTGAAGCATGTATTATCATCACACTTAAAATTCACACGAAATCCCAAGTATCTCCAAATATCCAAGAATGCAAATTTCTCTAACTCTCCCCTAAATGTGTTAGAGCTGACTTCTTCAAACTAAGATCCAATTAAAAATTATGCATGAAATGTAGTGGTTTTATCACTTACATTTCTCTCAATCTAGAACAGCCTTGCCACCCTCCCCCCTTTTCTCACGGCATTGCATTATATTTTCACTTGAGAAGATCACGCTAAATGTGGGTGTTATTTAACTTGTTCCTAAAGTCAGTATTTCTTGCATGCTGGAAGTCAAACTTTAAGGCTTAGCCAGTTTAAACACCCCTCCTTTTCCCGTGACTTAGCATTGCTGCCACTACGATATTGATTCAGATAGGCCAGGTTTGAGTGCTCCGATATGCTTTTACTAGGATGCATTAGATTTTCTTAAAAAATGACAGATGAGACAAGGGAACTCACCCTGTGAATTGGAAGACTTTATCCTTTAAAATGAGCTTAACACTAAATTTCTTCTGTGAAAAGATTTAAAAGAAACAAGGTGTTCCCTTTCCCACGGAGCTCTGGTTAGGCCTAGCTCTTTTCTATGAAGACTGACTCCAGAGAATTGGGCCTGAGAGGGAAGGAAAGCCCAGGAATGTTTGCTTGGAGATACAAAAGATCTTGTGGTCTTGAGCAACAGAGAATAAAGAAGTGTCCTTGGTAAAGAAACGAAGGACACTCAGGTATCAAAGAAATGTAAAATGCTAGAAATGGTGATTTTTTTTTTTTCTTTTTTGAGACAGGGTCTTGCGCTGTAATTCAGGCTGGTCTTTAATTCACTATTATATAGCCCAGGCTGGCCTGGAACTCGCAACAATCCTCCTGCCTCAGCTTCCCAAAGGAATTTTTTTTTAACATAAGGTAAACTAAGATCTATATAATTAGGAGAACTCCACCTAGTAGCTACTGCATATTAAATTTACGGCAGTTACTAAGTGAGATATCCTGAGAAAATTATTTCATTGTTCGAGTTATATGATTAAATATTAAAAGAATTAGGAGACATGTATTTAACTCCCAAAGTTGCCACACTCTTTCCATATTGGTTAGAATCAACAGTAGTCTTGAGTTCTTACGAACATATGTATTATAGAAACTCAAAACAGTATTATCAGATTTTTCCTCTTTCTTTTTTTTTTTTTTGTGGGTACCAGGGGTCGACCTCAGGACCTCGCGAGCCAGCAGGCGCCCATGCTGCCGAGTGATATCACCGGCCCTTTTCTTGTATGTGGGTACCGGGAGTCGAACTCAGGACCTCACGCTTGCCAGGCAGGCGCTTATGCCGCTGAGCTATCTCACTGGCCCTGTTTCCTCTTTCTTAAGTCAATATTTATTAGCAATTTATTAAATTTTCAGAGTAGTTTATATTGATAATTTATTGTCTCACCTGATTGCTTTAAAAGGGATGTATACAAAAACCAAGATACAATCTTAAAGCTGGCTCTGAATTAAATCAGATACTTTTAATTTGAAGAGAATCTCTCTCATGAAAGGCATTCTGTGTTCACAACAACTGCTGGATGCAGTTTTCAGTGACCTGTGCAACTCAAGAACACAGTAGGACTGATCAACTACATTCAGTTCTTGCTGATTTATCACTTCTTATATCATTTTCCAGGTTTCTGTTTTGGACAAAAGGTACAGACCCATGGGTGATTAAATACTATAGTGTATTATTACTTAATTTCCCCTCACCTCTTCTTAGGTAGTAATTAGAAAAGTTAGACTGCAGGCTGGACTTCATTCTTTAAACAAGTCTGCATAGTTATACTGGCCCTAGCCATTCCCTTATTTCTTGCCCTCAGGAAAAGAAAGTGTAAGAGCTGTACTAATTAGGGTGGAAAAGAAATTTTGATCAACTTTTAAACACCCTGTACACCAGAACATAATAGACAAAAATTCTCTAATATTTAAGTGATTTTTAACAATATAAATTTAAAATACACATCAGAGGACAGAGATATAGCTCTGTAGTAAAGTTCATGCTTAGCATGCTGGAGGCCTTGGGCTCAGTTCCTGGCACAAGTGAAATGAAATGAAATTTAAAATGAAATAAAATAGTATAAAAAATAAGTAGGTTTATTTATTTATTTAGTTTTTGAGACAGGGTCTCCCTCTGGTATGCAGTTCAGGCTGGCCTTGAACTCACTAGACTTGCCTCCAATTGGCAGGAATCCTCCTGCCTCAGTCTCCAGAGTGCTAGGATTACAAGAGTAAGTGTATTATACACATGCAGAGCAATCGGCATTTTGGTCAGTCAACTGTTATTGGTTCCTCCTACAGTAATTATTTATTCCTAGAAATTTTGGAAATTCATGAAAAGGTAAGAATGGAGCAGTATAATTGCGCTAGAAATCATAATTGTGCTAGAAGTAGAAGCCTAGTGAAATCCTAATAATGTTTGAAGGTCTTTGAAATGGACCTTCATAGATATTTGTATAAACAACCCATTTATATAACTATCTTATTAACCATGTATTGTCATTCCTACCTCCTCCTGCTTATGCTGCACACTCTGCCCTAGAAAACTCCTCTACAGACAGATTTCAGGGTCTAACCTAAAAGGCACCGCATCTCTTAGGCAGAATTAACTGACTATTCATTTATATTCCACAGTATTTTACCATATACTATGATCCAGATGTGTCCACCCAAATTCATGTGTTGGAAACTTAATCTAGAATGCAGCAGTGTATGGAAGTGGGACTTTCTGGGAGGTGTTTAGGTTTTGAGGGCTCTGGCCTCCGAATGATTAATGCTATTATAAAAGGGCCTGATGAAGGAGTTTGACCATTTTTGCTCTTCTGCCTTCTGCCATGTGAGGACACAGAATTTGAGGCACCATCTTGGAAGCATAAAGCAGGATTTAGCAGATGTCAAGAGTCTCAATCTTAGATTTCCTAGGTTCTAGAACTGTGAGAGATAAATTTTTATTCTTTTTAAATTACCCAGTCTGTGATATTGTTACAGTAGCACAAAATGGACTAAGATACCATAATTCCTAAATAACAACATTTACTACAATGTAGTAAATTTACTGGTTTATTTCTGTCCCAAGATTTTGTGTTTAATAAGGACATAGGAGGCGGAGCATCATGGGACATGCCTGTATTCCCAGCACTCTGGGAGCTGAGACAGGAAAATCCTAAATTCCAGCCCAGCCTGGGCAATTTAGTAAATCCTTGTATTTAAAAAAAAGGTGTGTGTGGTGGCAGGGTGGGGTGGGGTGGGGTGGGGTGAGTAGACTGATGATATAGTGAAGTGCAAATGGTGTGGGTTTAAGCCTCAGTACTGCAAGAGAGAGAGAGAGAGAGAGAGAGAGAGAGAGACAGAGAGACAGAGAAAGAAAAAGAAGGAAAGGGTGGGTCAGGACCTAGGATGAACAAATACAGATGATCCTCGACTTACAATGACTGGACTTTTACATATTGCCCTTTCAGTTTTAGGGATGCAAAGGTTATATTCCAGGTGCTCAACTAATTTAATGAGGACCCCCTCCTTCATCTTTGCCCATATCTGAAAATAAAAGAGGTGAATAAAGATGATCTCTAAGGTCAAATCAGGAAATAATGTGAAAATATATTATTAACCGGACCCCAGAAAATATTATTATTCTTCAGATTAACAGGGAATAAAGCACATGGACTTTTGAGTCTCACAGACTCCCAACTTCATGGAGTCTGTCCCTTCCACCTTCTGTCATGTGAGGACACAGTTTTCCTCAGGAATCGTCCCAGTCTATAAGATTCACATGCTTACTAGCTGTGCAGTTCTATAACCACAGTCAGAATGAACTTACACACCTATGTATGATTATCATAAAGCAAAATGCTAGTATTATTGTAAGAATTAAAGATTAACATTCTTTTTACAGAACTGCATATAAAAAGAACCTATTAGTTTTCCTTTTGTTTTTTTGAGACAGGGTCTCACTATGTAATTCAGGCTGGCCTTGAATGCACTATGTAGTCCAGACTGGCATCAAACTCACTTCCATCTTCCTGCCTCTGCCTCCCAAGTGCTGGGATTACAGGCATGCACCACCACACTCAGTTTCTAGTTTTAATACCCAACAAATCACTCCCTTGCTAAAATCTCTACAACTCTTATCCAACACAATCAGAAGACCCTGTAAACTTTACATGGAAATCTGCAAGATATACAGGACCTGGCTTCTCCCTACCACTTTGACCTTGTCCCCTAAATTCTTCCTTGCTGCATGAGTTCTTGCCAGGCACACTGGTCTTCCCTCTGCTTATTGTGTAGCTCTCTGGATGGCCAGCTCAGTATTCTGATGATGGTTCAAAGCCTCACAAAACTTCCTGACCAATGTCCTTAACCTGTCTCTACTCCTTTCTCGATTTTCTTCCACTGTGTTATATTTTCTTTCATTTTACTGAAATTCTTAGTTATCAATTTCTTTCCCATTTGAACATGCACTCCTTGAAGGACTAGACTTTTATGTTTTTGTACCTGAATCTCCAGGACCTAGCACCAGACCCAGGCAAAGTAAAGTAAGGTCCAGGCCCTCAGGAGCAAAACTTCGGGGACCAACAATAATTTCAGTAACCAAAGTTGATACCATAATGCAACATTTCAAAAAATGAAAGTGGAAAAACAAATCATAATGAACTCATTGTAAAAATGTTACGTTAAGACGGATCCACCCAGCGCTCGAGTGACTCATCCTCAATTTGGCTCTGCCTCACACAGAAAGTGTCACCAACTGCACAGAACACTAACTGAAAGCAAAGTACTAACTCATTTCTCCCGATACTGCAGAGAAGCAGAGGCCAGCAAACCCACACTAGGATTCGGGTTTTTTGAAGCGGACATCCTGTGGCTTTACTGTGCTCGAGCCAAAAGCTTATTCCAGGGAATGCACTGTCACCGCTTAGGACCTTGTGTATCTAGTCAAAAGTTTAGTATCACTAATAACTACGGTACAATTTGTCATTATCCTTTCTACCCAGCACTAGAAAAATATTAGCCTGGCCAGGGACCTTCAGCCCAATAAAGTAGGGGTTTTGCCTCATTATTAATTAATTAATTATTTTTGGAGCAAGTCTACTGTCTCTTGCGCTTGGCTCATGAAAGAAACAAAAACTCAGAAGAGCGTAAATACAAATTCAAAAAAACTTAATGCTCATAAAAATCATGAGTTGCTAAATACTGCAGCTGAAAGTAAGAATAAACACTAATACAGTATGATTAACTGCTGAAAGAAAGGAAGAAAGAAAAAGAAAAATAGCCGCGCCTACAGGTCCAAAAAAACGTGGCCACAAATCTCCCGCCAGGCGCGCAGGCCGCAGCCACTGGCCCCGCCTCGCCGGGAGGGACGCGCACCTTCGCGCCGCTACCTGCTTGGCTCCCTCCCAGCCCAGCCCTCGGAGGAAACGCGGGAGACCCCAGAGCGCAAGCGCCAACCCGCCAAGCCCTTGGCTCCCCCTCCCACCACCAAAGCGCCTGCGCGGAGGCCCCGGGCAAGGGGAGGGCCGAGTTTAGGAGGGAGGAGCAGCGCGCCTAAATCCTAGAGAGGCGGGCTACCTAGGGCTGGGGGGAGGGTTCGTCTTCCGGAAAACCCACATTCTCGGATGATCAGAGTTGCCGCTCATCGAACTCCCACTTGTAAGACGATCGAAGAAATTTGGATATTATTTGTACCCATCAGAGAGCTTCAGACCGAAGCC
This sequence comes from Erethizon dorsatum, assembly GCA_028451465.1. Taxonomy (NCBI): domain Eukaryota; kingdom Metazoa; phylum Chordata; class Mammalia; order Rodentia; family Erethizontidae; genus Erethizon; species Erethizon dorsatum. The sequence continues at coordinate 133,426,808 of CM051823.1, read as the reverse complement.
GGAACTGCCTTCAAGATGAAATTAGGACTTGCGGGAAGCCCGTTCCCAAGAGGGCAGAGAGCGCAGTCGCTGTACGCATGTGTGGTAGGCCCTCTCCATGTGCGGCTGGACCGCTGGCTCCAGGCCCTTGGAGGCCCCGCCTCCGGTTTCAGCATCTTTCCGGATGGACAGAGAGGCGAGATGGTAGAGGGTTGGGCTTTGCAGCTAAAGCCCCGCCTCACTACTTCCAATTGGCCGTGGGCGAGCGAGTCCCCTCCTATCGTTTTCTTATTGGTGCGTGCGTACGAAAGGCGCGCCCCATTGGGCCGCGCGATTTGGGCACCAAATTCAAAGATTTTAAAAGTACCAGCTGGCGCCTTTTAAGAGCTACAGCTCTGTGGAGCGGGCGGCCAGCTGCGCCGCAGGTATCGCGTTATTCCATCACCTGAGACGGAACGCAAGTCCACTGGCATGAGCCGGCGTCCCTGCAGCTGTGTCACACGGTCACCCTCCTGCTCCTGCAGCTTCAGCCCAGTGACAGCCGCCGGGCGCCCTCGCCCCTCGGACAGTGAGTGAGGGGAGCGGGCGCTGGGGAGCGCGCTCCGGGAGGGCTGCTCGGAAAAGGCGCGCCCTGCTACCCCCGACCCGACAACCCCCGAGCTCGGACGTCTGGCCGCACACTCAAAGCCTTCTCGGGCGGGTGGCGGCGGTGGTTCTGGGGTCGGAGAGAAAGCAGGCTGGGGTTCGGGGAGGGGAAGCCAGATGTGCCGGGGTGAGATGGTGGGATGGCGGGCTGTGGGGTGCCGCCGGCCACGAGGAACCTGGGCTCCGACACCAGAGAAGTGGGGGTCGTGGCCGACTGGGCGCCCGCTTTCTTCCTGGGAAGACCTACCTGTCCCCACCCCGCTGAATGGGCGCCAAATCCTCCCTCCCTATCCCCACCCAGGCCCGGGCTCTGACAGGGCCTCGAGCCTGCAGACCCCGGGGTCCGACCAGGTGCCTCAAACCCCTTTCAACATCTGTCAGGACCCTCGCTTCCAAGGTCGGTTTCTCCAGCCTTCCGCCTCCTGAGTCTTGGCGGGCGCGGGAGATCGAGGTTATCTCCCGCCTCCGCCTGTCCCGCGCCCTCAGGGGACGTCCCACCCCCACCGACCTCTCAGGATTTCCAGGGTCTCGCTCATTCCCGACTCCCGCCAAATGGAGAGATCCCCTCCCCATCTGACCAAACTCAGTTCGAACATACCAACAAAAATATCAGTTTCCCCCTTTTTTCCCTTTGCTCCATAACTATCCCAAAGCCTGGAGTTGAAAGGGGGAGATGTTTTTTAAGCACTTTTTAGTACAAAATCGCGGATTGCCTATAGTTTTTAGACGATTTTTGTAAGAATTGAAGAATTGGTTCTTATTTATTCCTATATCCCTGTAAAATTAGATATTCCATTATTCCACAATTTGGGTTATTTCACAACTCAGACCCTTCACCTTTTTTGTTGCCATCTTTAAATGAAGTCCACATGCATTCATTTTACCTCATGACTAGAAATGAAGAAAATAGCAATTCGATTTTGTAGTTTAACAGTTTGAGAATGCCTCTTTCATTAGAAAAGCAATCAAGTCTTTAAAGAAAAAATACTTAAACAGGCTAATTATATTTGTAGAAGATCTCAAATCATAAGTCTCCCTTTGAAATTCTGAAGCTTGATTTTTATAAATTCCACTTGATTTTTACTACTCTTTCTCCTCAGGAGGTATTTGGTGCTCCCAACTTTTATTTTCCTGTTTATAGGTTACGAGAAATTTTAAAATTGTTGCACCCACATTTCTTTTAAAGTAGAATTTTCTAAAATTTTCGTAAAGATTATGGGTGACTTGCAGCTTTTGGCCATGAGTCTTGAACCTCTTAAATTCTTAAGTAAAGGAATGTCCGTGCCAGACCTTGGGCACATGGTGATTATCTATAAGTACTGAACACTGGAATTTAATTATATTAACATACTGGACGAGCTGTATAGATTTTAAGCACTGTAATCTTAATCATATTAATGTGGAATGTCAGTTCTATACAGGAAAGTTAAGTGGAAGTCAGACTTTATACAGTTTACTATCATTATTTTCTTGATTTGACTGTGACTTGGCAGTGAGAGTTTTTTTAAAAATCAATATTTGACTCGATAGTATCTCCATTTTAAGGAAAACAGAAAAACGAGACACATAACTGTTCAAGTTACAAAAGCTAGTCAAAAGGGTGAGCAGGGATTTTCATCTGGAACTTGGATCTGATTTCTAAATGTATGCTTTTGTATGCAGTGGTTCTTACTACTTTTATATGTTCAGGGTGCATTATAAGGAATATGAAGGAGTTTGGCTTATTGTGAATAATGTGGTAAAATAGATCCTATTGATTAGATCTTTGTGATAAGGACTAGCCATACATTCATTTTGTTTTTCTTTGCCATTTTATGGGTGGGGAACTGAGGCTTTAAGAATTAGTTGTGTAAGTTTTCCCAAATTCTGGAAATGGTACTTTATATCTAAGGTATTCAAGGCTGAAACCCTAAGAATTTTCCTTAGTCATCATCCACACCCAAAGTACACGAACAACTAATTTTTACTCCTATATAATAGGAGTAACCCCAACCCCACCCCTCTACTGGGGATTGAACCCTCTTACATTTACCCATTTCATTTCTGGTGCAGTCATCATCCTTGCCCCAGGTGGGTCCCCACCTCTCTGGACTCCTGTGATAAACTTTCTTTCCTTCTGTTGTTACCTTCCGCAACCTGTTCTCCACAGTTGCCAATGATGTTTTCAAAATACAAACCAAATCTCTCTCCACTACCTAGAACAATGCAAAGGCCAAGCTACCCTACACATACTATAGACCGCTCTAACTCTCAAATCATTTTCGAGTCATTCTCCTAGCTAAGTTGCAGCAGCCCTACATGCCTTACTCCTCCTTGAATACTTTATACTTCTTGCTTTCTATGTTTCTCTGAATCTTAAACTCTTCCAAACAGATATCCACAGAGCTTTCAGATCTCAGAATGTCCCTTTATCTAGATCACCCTGAAACCCAAGCTTGGTGGCACACACCCTTAATTCAAGCACTCTGGGAGGCTGAGGCAGGAGGATCACAAGTTTGAGCCCAGCCTGGCCGACTTAGTGAGATTCTATCTCAAAATTTAAAAACATAAGAAGGGCTGGAAATACAGCTCAATGTGAAGGCCCTAGATTCAATCCCCATTACTGCAAAAAATAAAATAAAATAAAAATAATAATAATTATTATCTTTCTCCCTTTCTTGCTCTGTCATTAAGTGGGTTATTAGGTAAATGGAAGTGGCAAAGCTAAACACTGTTTGTGACAGGGTCTTAGTATATAGTTCAGGCTGGCCTTGAAGGAGCAGCAGTCCTCCTGTTTTAGCTTTCAAGTGTTGGGAATGCTGGGATTACAGCAGTGCTCCACCATGCCCAGCTCAAGCTAGACTATTGACCCTCATTTGTCTAATTTCGTTCTTTGTTTTTTGGCAGGGTCTTGCTATATAGTTCAGGCTGGCCTTGAACTCACTACGTAGCCCAGGCTGGCCTCGAACTTGCAGCAGTCCTCCTGCCTCAGCCTCTTAAGTGCTGGAATTACAGGAGCGCACCACCATGCCTGGTCTCATTTGTCTAATTCATGTCATATATTCTCCCTTTAAGGGTAATACCAGATCGATTATATGAATACATATATTTCTTAAAATTGTTTAGGAACACAGGACTTCATCAGTGGGAAGTACTAGACTAGTTAAAGATGAGGAGTTAGTTTACTTTAGCTTCCTTTTCTATAAATGGTAGTATTCAATTTATTTTGCAATATTGTGGAGATAAAAGGTTCACAGCAATAATCTCAAGTTTTGAAATTAAATCTACAGCCAACATCCCGATTTTAGTTTCTAATAGTTTTCTGTAATAAAAAGAACCAGGAATATCCTGTACTGACAGAAAGTAAGGAATGCTCAAAAAATAGAATGATGCAAATGTCATTTTCAAGTAGGTCAAATGGGCACCCAAGCCAACTAAAAAGGCTCACAATAGTGAAAACTAGAACACTTTTCAACACCTTTTATTATTGGATTATGACCCAAAATCCATGATTCTGTTCTGATAAATGACAAAATAAATGGAATAGAATAGATAACTATTCCATACAGAAAAATGATTTATATATTTACTCCCCTCAAAGAGGCGGAACCAAACTCATCATTCCTTTGAAGTATGAGCTATGTGTAGTGACTTCCTTCTAAAGAGTATGGAAAGGGAAAGGAACACAAAGGAGTGACTTTATAATGGGGAATACTGACCAACACTTACTCAGCCAGGTGATCAAGGTAAACATTGTAAAAGATAAGGTATATTAATAATACTTCTGGACATGGTGCCGCATGCCTGTAATCCCTGCACTCAGGAGGGAGGCTGAGGCACGAGGATCTCCGTGAGTTTGAGGCCAACCTAAGCTACATAAGCGAGTTCAAGGCCAGCCTACACAGCAAGATCCTGTCTCAAAAAAAAGAAAAAAAAAGAATACTATTTACTCTTACTAGGATATGGTGACAATAGCACTTTACCTGTGTTTTAAAAACCCACAACCTTAGACAAACCATGAGGAAAAATATGCAAATCCCAACCAAGGGTGCTTCTGCAAGGGAAGTCAGGCCATTTTTATTTTTGTTTTTGTTTTTTAAATTTCTTTAAGTTGGTAGTGCTGGGGATCAAGGATCGAACCCAGTACCTCTCACATGCCAGAGGTACCCTACCATTGAGCTATGCCCCCGTCCCCGAAGAAAGTCAAAAATTGTTATAGCCAAGAAGATCTTGTGGAGACTAAGTTATCTTAGTTGGAATCTTGGAACAGGAAAAAAACAAAAAACAAACACAGTAGAAACTGAGGAACCAAGTAAAATATGGATTTAAGTTAGTAATAATGGATCGGTATTGATTCACTAATTGTAATATACACCACAGAAATGCAACAGTTGGTTGCTGGGTATATAGCAACTGTGCTACTTGTGTGAAATACAGAAGTTGGGGTTGTAAGTCCCTGGATTGAATTTCCAGTACCACAAAAGAAAAAGTTGAAAGGTTTTGTTTAAGTTCCGTACGTGATAATTCAGTGAATTAAAGTACAGATTCTAATGCCAGTATTAAAATACTGGAAAACACTTGTGTTTGTGTGTGTATGTGTCCTCTCATTGTATCAGGCACTGTGCCATTTGCTTGAGATTCTGAAGTAAACAGTAGTAGTTATGTCTGAGAGATAAAAATGTTTTCTTTGTACCTTAAAGAAGAATATAAAAAACTCTTGCCTCATAAATTATGGGTCCCTGTTTTTATTTATAAGCAAGTCTATTTCCAAAGTACCTCATTCCCAGGTGAGATAGTGTAAAGAGCACTGAATTTAGAGTCAAAAAGAACAATCTGGCTGTCTTGACTACTTGTCAAAGCTTGTGCAAGCTTCTCAGCTGACCTCTGTTGTAAAGATAAGGTAATAGAGCTCCCCATTGCACCTCAAAGGCTCTTTGGGCCAAGTATTTAGAAATACTGCAAACTTTTCAACAAATGTAAGATATTTGAATCATTGTTAGCTCTATTTTAAAGGACTGTGTATTCAAAGAATAATATTGAATGGTTCTGTAGACAGTCTTCTAGGAAGGGTTCTAAAGACAATGAGTATGCCTTTGAATAAAGAAATTCAGAAAGTAAGGTTTCACACCCCTTCACTTTGGGCTACTAAATAAAATAAAAGGCGTGTCTTTAAAGGTGGCTTTTACTTTTTTTATCCTGTCACATAAGTTGTAGTCTTCTGTCTAAATTGAAATTGTGATCCTCCTGCCTCAGCCTCCTAAGTGCTGGGATTACAGGCTTGTGTCACCACACCTTACTTGAACTTAATTCTTTATAGTAGTTGAAGGAAAAATAGAAAACAATCTCTTGGCATTTTTTTTTAACTCTTCTGAGTAGAAGGGAGCTGTTAAATGTGTTTTAGAATTGATTGGGAAGTTAGAATTTGTATATTTTTTAATTTGCTCTTTATGCCCTAAACTCTTAGTTTAAATCTAGTTTTTAGGTTAGTCTAAAGTTTAGTGTGATCCTGGAGTGCGTAACTGTCTTTCATAGTTAGACATTAGGAAGTTGAAGGCAGTCTCCACCTACACGGTTACTTGACGGAAAGATATCCTTTTGTAGTTTGACTTGAAAAGTTTTGCACTAAAAGCAGTTATGTTAATATAGACAAATTACCACCATGTCGTACATAATAAACTGGTACATACATTTGCTTATAGGATAAATTATTTCCCATGATTGGCTTATAGGAGGGGTGGGAGATAGGCATGTTTGAATCATATGAGGTCCACTCTTAACCTGGCAGTGAAGACCCTAAGGCTTTCTTTGTGTCCTGATTGTTTTTTCTTCATACACCCTGTCATCAGTAGAGGTGGATGGTTCTCCTGAACCTGTCTACCATGTTGCTGCTCAGTATTGTACCATTGCTCAAGTTAGGTTTCAGTGAATGATCTTCCCAGTCCCTACTGCCTGACAAAAATTGCAGTCCTTTAAAGCTGTGGTCTTCAACTGAAGGATGGGGGATGATATTTTGCCATCGCTACCTGTCTTCCCCGGTATTTGGCAATAAATAGTAACTGGTGACATTTGGGCTTTGTTGCATCTTGAGGAAAGGGGATGGTACCTGCTATAAACATCCTACAGTATGCAACGTGGCCCATAAGAAAAGAATAGGCCAAAATGTCAGTAGTACAGAGATTTGAGAAACTTTATCTTAAAATTAAATAAATAAATAAATAAATTTTTTTAAATGTTGTCTGCTGAAGTATATCATAAGTGATTTCTTAGGTCCTAAGGGTAGGGGTGGGAGTAACAATCCTTAACATAATTTTTTAAATTTAAATTTATTCTTTTTTTTTTTTTTTTTTTTTTTTTTTGTGGGTACCGGGGGGTTGACCTCAGGACCTCGCGCACCAGCAGGCGCCTGTGCCGCTGAGCGATATCACCGGCCCCTTTTTCGTATGTGGGTTCCGGGAGTCGAACGCGGGCCCTCGCGCTTGCCGGGCAGGCGCTTAAGCCGCTGAGCCATCTCACCAGCCCTTAAATTTAAATTTGAATGAGTAATGTATTCTAATGAATAATGTCCAGAAAGAATTGCATGACTTGTTGGTAGCATATTTTTATGCTATTTATAAATACTTTGTATTTTGATGAGTTTTTTTTTTTTTTTTTTTTTTTTTTCTTTGGTTAGCAGGGGTCGACCTCAGGACCTCGCACGCCAGCAGGCGCTCATGCCGCTGAGCGATATCACCGGCCCCTTTTCTCCTATGTGGGTTCCGGGAGTCGAACTCGGGACCTCACGCTTGCCAGGCAGGCGCTTACGCCGCTGAGCCATCTCACCGGCCCTTGATGAGTTATTTTAAAACAACTGAATGGTAACTCATACCTGTTGTCTTATCACCTCAGTGATAAATCTGGTTTTTATGATGAAATGTCATTCTAAGTCTTCTGATTGCTAGCAGTATTTCTGACACTATTAGGTAAGATACAGCAAGGCATTGTACCTATGTGTGAGTTTACTATCCATTAGGATGCACAAACACCTTGAAAATATCAGATGGTCACCCAGAGCCCTGACTAGAGTAAAATTTAGAGAAAAGAATTATGGGGTTCAGGTATACATTAACTTATGGATGTTTAAATGTCATTTCAAGACCAGGATATAAATACTGATTCTGGAAGTATTTGTGATTACTTTAAAAATACTTTTTTTACTTTAGACTCTACTTTTTTTTTTTTTTGTGGGTACCAGGGGGTCGACCTCAGGACCTCGCGCGCCAGCAGGTGCCCGTGCCACTGAGCGATATCACCGGCCCCTTTTTCGTATGTGGGTTCCGGGAGTCGAACTCAGGCCCTCGCGCTTGCAGGGCAGGCGCTTAAGCCGCTGAGCCATCTCACCGGCCCCTAGACTCTACTCTTGATGTATCATTTTCTCTCACTTGTTTGAGAAGTACAGATACTTGTTTTGTCGTTCTTTTTCCTACATCCTTAGTTAACCAGATATAGATTTGAAGTAGATGTTATAGTTATGCAGATCCAGAATCCATCTGTTCTGAAGTACTGTTGCAGGAATAATTTAAATATTTATATGAGTATGTATATTTATAGGTTTGAATAATATTTCCACGTAGTATGGTCATATCAGTAAGCTTTGATAATTTCATAGCTTTATAGGCAGATGCACATAGGCAATACATAGTGCACAGAAAATGCAAAATAATTAAATCTTTCCTATCCCAACTTAGTGATATTCAGAAATTTTGCAGTTACAAAGTAAATGTTGTCTTCTTTTTCTAGGTTATAAAGAAGAAAGTTCCACTCTTTATGTCAAAATGAAGTGTGATGTTAATTGTAATCATATTCATCCTGAAATTAAACTGGTAAAACCTGATGACAGTGGAAGACAAGGTTTCTACAGTCCCGCCTACTTGGAAGGTTCTTGTAAAGACTGCGTTAAAGACTGTGAAAGGTTATCATATCTTAGGTCACCAATTCTGAGCTCCCGGATTACAGAATTTGAAACTAAAAGCAAGCCCCTGCATAACAAGGAAAATCGACATGTTGAACAAACACTTAATAGTTCAAATGAAATAGAAGAACTAGAGACCAATAGGCTTTATGAAGACAGTGGCTATTCCTCATTTACTCAACAAAGTGGCCTTAATGAACATGAAGAGGATAGCCTCACTCTGGAAGAAAATTTCAGAAGCAGTCCACGGTCCTGCCTGCTACAGACACAAAGCCCAGACCAGTATCCCAACAAAAACTTATTGCCAGTTCTTCATTTTGAAAAAGTGGTTTGTTCAACGTTAAAAAAGAATGCCAAGCGAAATCCTAAAATAGATCGAGAAATACTGAAGGAAATTATATCCAGTGGAAATTTTAAACTACAGAATATAATTGGCAGGAAAATGGGCCTAGAATTTGTAGATATTCTCAATGAACTCTTTCGAAGGGGACTCAGACATCTCTTAGCAAATATTTTGGCTCAGCTCAGTGATATGGACTTAATCAAGTAAGTACATTATAATCTGTGCATTTTTGATGGCTCACTACTACCAGCTGATGTAGTGATCTTACAATGTTTTTTAATTGATGTAATGGCTTTTGCTTAATAGCTGGTATGTCTCCACCTGTGTGTCACTAAAATGAAAGAAAATTTTATGGAAGTATGCATTTAATGTGGTTATTTTGAATTTCATATTCATGCTATTAAAAATCTTTGTTAGATTGGTGGTTTTTGTTCATTTTAATTCTGAAATTTCTAAATTACATCTTTGAGTAATAACTAAAGCAGCCTAGCCAGGCATGGGGCCAGATACCTGTAATCCCAGCACTCTGGGAGGTTGAGGCAGAAGGATCACAAATTTGAACCCATCCCAGGCAACTTAGTGAGACCTTGTGTCAAAACAAAAAATAAAGGGGGGGTGGATATAACTCAGTGCCAAGACCCTGGGTTCAATCCCTAGTACCACACACACACAAAAAAAACAGGCCTAGTTCCATTCTGCAGGTCTTATGACTTTGTTACCCATGAAGTATGAGATAATTTTTGTTAGTTTTAGACAATTATTGACGTAGGGCTCTCCTAGGATTGACAGTGGTGAAAATGTGATGATTCTCAAATAGGGACCTGGTTATGACCATTTATTTAAAAATCTTAGGCTGGGCCGGCTGGCAAATGCCTGTAATCCCAGCACTTGGGAGGCTGAGGCAGGAGTATCACCACGAGTTCAAGGCCAGCCTGGGCTGTATAACAAGCAAAAAAAAAAAAAAAAATTAATTACCTGTTCCCCTTTACACCAAGACAAATCCGTTAAGATGGCATAGCTTTGAGAAATAAGATGATTATACAGGCTATTGGATTAGTTTGGAGTCAGCTATCCATTGATTTAATTTTCGGGCTTTTTGAAAAATTAGAAATACTTGGCAAGTGGGGCTTTACTGTAGTCTTTGTGAAATAGAGGTAAAACGAAACACATAAGTGTTGATACTTCTTGTTGACTAACTCCTTAAAGGATAATAACTATCACAGATGGTACTTTTTTCATGTTAATAGCTTTTTTAAATTGATTTTTACTAGTAGCAGTGTATCCCATAGCACTTTGATATATGTACCTTTTAGCAGACATTTAGCATAGTGTCATATACAGAATGCTGTCTATTTGATTTTCACAAATATTGTTAAAAAAGTAAGACAAAATAGTAGTTCATAACCTGGAATTACTTGATGGGGAGCTTTTAAAAATAGAACCCTTTGCCCCATTTTAGGCCAGTTAAACCCAATTGATTAGGCATGGGCATCCTTAAATCTTAAGTGCCCCAAGCAATTCTAATGTATAGTAAAATTTGAGAAGCACTGCTAATATATATTCCACTTTCGTGCTATTAATGTTTCTCTTCTATATTCATCTTAGCATCTTTGTCATGCTTTAATTGTTTCTTTTATGATCATTTATTTTCCAGTGTGTCTAAAGTGAGCACTACTTGGAAGAAGATTCTAGAAGATGATAAAGGGGCATCCCACTTGTACAAAAAAGCAATGCAAAGAGTTACTGTAAGTCTTTGTAGGTAATGTTTTCTTTTTAAAATGCATTGCTATTACGCTTTTACTTTTTGAAATAAGGAAGTAGGAAGAAAAGGTAATCTGGAAACCCTTCTTTAAATTCACAAAGCATTTTAGCCTTTCAGTAGAACTCAATAAGAAGCCAACTTCAAAAATAAAGAGCGGGCTGGTGAGATAGCTCAACGGCATAAGTGCCTGCCTGGCAGGCGCGAGATCCTGAGTTTGACTCCCAGAACCCACATAAAGGAAAAAAGGGCCGGTGATATCGCTCAGCAGCACAAGTGCTTGCTGGCAAGTGCGAGGTCCTGAGGTCGACTCCCGGTACCCACATAAAAAAATAAAGAGCAAGGGGCCTGGGATATAGCTCAGTGCCTGGCAAGCACAAAGTCCTGAGTTCGATACCTGGTACCAAAAAAATTAAAAAATTAAAAATAAATAAAGAGCAAGGAATCCCACCTTGGTCGTTTATTTGTTCAGTTCAAATAGAATGTTCAAGATAATAAGGGAGGAATTAGAATGTCCAAATAGAAATAGAATGTCCAAAGTAATAAGGGGAATTACTCAGTTCTCAGATAATGAGAGTTGTCCATCTAGTGGATCTTAGCTGCCAATTGTGTGTATGTGTTTTATAGCCTTTGGAAATTTTTTTATTGTATAAAATTTGTATAGTGTTTTATTTGTATAGTGATTTTAAGAAATTGGGCTATAAGAAAAGACTTCTTGTGTTGATTAGTTACCAGAAAAACAGTAAATTTTCTTTTTTCTTTTTTTTTTTTTTTTTTTTTTGGTACCAGGAATTGAACTGCTTATGCCGCTGAGCTATATCCCCGGCCCAGTAAATTTTCAATATATTAAATTCAAATGCATTTATTTTTCTGAAATACTTGGGAACTGTAGGAATCAAGATCTATACATGACTAAAAGTTCAGGTCTTAGAGTTGGACAGACTGCTATTCAACCAGAAGTGTAACTTTAGACTAAAATTGCTTAAAGTGTCCAAGTTCAATTTTTTCATAGTTAAATTGATGATGGAAAATCTAATCTAAGTGAATTTTAAATCTGCTGGTAACGTTGAGATGACACTTGAACATGGATACTGCCATCTTCTGGTAATGGGTGGAATGACCATTTGTTTTGTGGATAGTACTTCAACTTTGTTTACTTATAAATCACAATAAGGAGCCCGGCATGGTGGTACATGCCTGTAATCCCAGCACTCAGGAGGCTAAGGCAGGAGGATTGCTGCGAGTTCAAGGCCAGCCTGATCTACATAACAAGACCTTGTTTCAAAAATAAACAAATAAATAAATACCATATAGACTATGTATGTAAAATGATTTCTCAGTTTCCGGTTCATACTTTCTGTCAACAAACTAGACTTTCTGTGTCTGAATAGTTATGTGTAGCTGTATTTAAGCATGTGCAGCTAAGTTAGACCTTTCTTATATATGTAGAAACTAAAAGTGACTGGATTTATATAAGAAAGTATCTTAATTCCTATTAAATGTTTTTTAATTAGGCAAAGAGCATTAAGTTTTCACCACATGCTTCAACCAGAGAATATGTTATGACCAGAACTGCATTAGCTTCTGTTCAGAAATCAGCATCCCAGGCTCTTCCCAAAACAGATGCTCAAGCCAAGTTATCCAAGAAAGATGATCAGAAAGGTTCTACTTACAGTCGACACAGTGAATTCTCTGAGGTAATGTTGCTCAATTAATAAATTAGAAACATCGGCATTTATTGTTAAAAGGGTTTAGAATGAGAAATAGGAAACTTTCAAGGTGAAAATATAACTTGGCTCTAGATAATAACTATTATATTCCATACCAGATTACAACACCTGATACTGGGATATTCGTTTAACTGTAATTGTAGTATAATAAGAGTTTAAGGGGTTATTAATAGACATCTTCTGTCCCCCTTCATTTTACTCTAAAACATGACTTAAAAATTTCTTTAAAATTCTCACACTACATTTTACAATTGCTGCATATTGTAAGTAAGGGATGAGCTAAGCAGAAAATGTCCAGCTCTTAGTCAAAGCTTCCTACAGTATCTACACGTCATTGGCTAATCTCTACTAAAAGTTCTGCTCACATATGGATAATCTTGTGAATTTAAATTCGAAAACCATAATCTTATTGTAGAGCCTGTGTTTTGAAATGAAAGATTGCTAAAGAAAAAAAAAACCCTGCCTTATATTGTGGTAGGTGGTTTATAAAAAGAGAAATGATGGTGAAAGCAACCAATTCTTAAGCGACAGACACCAGGAAGATGTTACAGAAAAAGGTGGCATTTAAGTTAGGGATTGGATTTGTAAGTAGCATTCATGAGGTAAAAGGCACGTCTAAAAGTAGCGGTGGCCATTGGACTCCTTGACAAGTGATATTATCTCTTGCCCACTGAATGGTAGGCTCCTTGGGGCAGGAACCGACTTCAGGCACAGAGGTGTCCTCTTGGTTTTACTAACTAAATTGCAATACATTTAGTCCTTTCTAATATTTATCTATGGGATTTTTGTTTTCTAGGTTGCCAAGACTTTGAAAAAGAATGAAAGCCTCAAAGCATGCATTCGCTGTAAATCACCAGCAAAATTTGATTGCTATTTACAGCGTGCAACCTGTGAACGAGAAGGTTGTAGATTTGATTATTGTACAAAGTGTCTGTGTGATTATCATAGCACTGAAGACTGCTCAAATGGCAAGCTCCTAAAAACCAGTTATAAAATGGGTCCTCTTCCTGGTACTAAAAAAAGCAAAGAGAATCTACGAAGGTTGTGACCTCTAAACAAATCAATTGTAACTTATCGTGGAGGTTCATTAGAAAATGTTAGGTTTTTATTTTAAAAAGTAAAAGTAATTGTTTTTTAATGTTAATCACTGTGATATCTGGAATTTTGTTCCCAAAAAATAGAGGATATACAGCCTCTTAAAATATTTTACAATTTGCTGTGAAGAAGCTTAAAATTCTCAATACAAATTAGAAATTTTAAATATTTATACAAAAGGGGAAACAGTTACCAAAGATTTATGATTTAGAGGTTAAAATAAAATTGATTCAATTTCATGGTAAACAAAGTCCACCTAATTTTGTCTAGACAATCTTAAATATAAATCTGGTTTACCACCTATTAGCATTATATTTGCTTTACCAAATTAGTACCAACTCAGCTATCAACTTCTGGACTCGGTTAATTTAAATGTTTGTCACTTGTTTTAAACCTTTTTTTCAATGTGTCTTATTTCCACAAATGTGTTCTTTGTAAAATATTGCTGTCTTCTTTATTTCTGAAGATAATTTTAAAACAGTATTTTATATGTGTGTAAATATTTCTGTATTTTATGTGCCAAAGTAAGAAAATGTATATACATGTTAAAATAATTTTGCTTGTTATTAATAAAGTTGGTATAAGCTTAATAATGTATGCCTTTGATTTTTATAAATATCTTAATCCTAGAAATAACTGAGTTAGGAAGCTGTAATTAACTGCATTTGTGTGAAGGCACTGAATGGATTTGTGTCTATTCATGGAGAGCTTGTGAGATTCCCTGGCTCTACCTGGATCCACAATTTTCTTCTCCCAGGAGCATAACTTAGTACGTGTATAACTGGGTCTTGAAATAAGCATCTTGATAAAACTTACAATATTTAAAAGCGTGATAAATTTTATTGCACATGTAGGCATGAATCTGCCACCATATGGTAATGAAAATAACTTCTTTCATAAGTTTTTCCTGCCCCTTCATAATTCCTCTCATCTTGGTGTCACTGACCTTTGATAACAGATTAGTTTGCCTTTTTGAGAATTTAATGGAATCGAAGTGTTTTGTCTGGCTGCTTTCACTAAACATTTGGAGATTCATGCAAGTGTGTATTAGTACACCATCCCTTTTTTCTTACTAAGTGGTATGCAATTCTATCAGTTTTTGTTTTTATGTATTTTGAAACTGCTGAAAGCTATGTAAACCTTGAGGATTGTTATGTCCTCTCAGTATATTTTTAAATGACTTGTATGCTTGTATGTGTTTGTGCTAAAGGAGTCTATACTACCTGATAGTAAAATAGGCACTCCAATCGTTTATTTTTCCAGCTCTCCCTTTTTTTTTTAATTACTATGTGTTTGTAGTATATAATGTTTACATTCCTTGTGGGAAATTGGAACATGTAGAATATATCATGTACATGATATATTGTAATTCCTTTTTTATCCCCTTCCCCTTCTCTACCTCCCTCCATCTCTTGCTCCCCTTCCATTTTTTGTACATGTTTGCAATACATATTTTTTAAAAAATTTGTGGCATAATATGACCTTCCTATCCATTTTCACTTTTTTGGATAGTTTTTACTTGTATTTGACATGTATTTTTTTTTTAATTAAGTTTATTGCTACATTTTAGGTATACATAATGATCACATTCATCATAGGGAATTTGTACCTGTACATGATATATCTTGATTCTTTTTTTCCCCCATTCCCCTACCCTCCCATCAACCCCTCTTCCCCTCATTTACAAAAGCTTTGTTTCCATGTTTTCCTTATTTTTTCTTATCCCTTCCTTTCCCCCTCCTCTGCTCCCTGGTTCCCCTTCCCATTTGAGCATTTTCTTCCTATTTCACAATATCTATTAGACATGTATTTGTTTGAATCAGCATTATAGTAATCTTTAAATCCACTTTGATAATCTCTTCACTGGAATGATTAAATCATTTTCACTTATGTGGTTACTGGCAGATTTAAATCTACCATCGTAATATTTTTCAATTTGGTTTATCTGGTTTTTGTCCCCAATTTTCTTTCTGCCTTCTGGATTAAATATTTTTATAATTCCTTTTTGTCTAGTTTATTAGCTAATTCAGTATAACTATTCTACTTTTGGGATTTATAGAATTTCTCATAAACTTGTTTTATCATAGCTTCAAATAATATACTCCTTTATATAAATAAAATTCATTATTTTGTCCCTCTTTTATTGCTATGTGTGGTACATACATGTATGTGTATATTCACTCCCACACTGGTATGTTTATTTCTTTATCAGAGATTTACATAATGAGAATTTTACTATTTCATATATTTGTGTAAGAACATAAACATAACTTTACTGTGCCTGAAGGACTTCCTTTCACTTTCTTTATAGTATGGATCTCTTGGTGATCTTTAATTTCTTCAGCATTTGTATGTCTGGAAATGTCTTTTACCATTTTAAATTTATTTTTGACAAATATATGAGGTACAGTGTTGCTTTGTATGTTGTATTAGAAAATGATGTAGTCAAGCTAATTAACATGTCACCTCATTTTTGTGGTGAAAGCATTTAAAATCTTTTCCTAGAAGTTTTACATTACCACTATATTACTATCAACAATATTATCATCATACTGCACAGTAGATCTCCAGAAATTCTTCCTGTTTAACCGAAACTATATCCTTTAATATCTCCGCATTCTTCATCCCTCCTCTTCTCCCACCACAGTCACGGGTGTCTACTATTCCATTGTTTCTACAGTTTTGACTTTAAGATTCCACATACATGTGAGGTCATGTAGTATTTGTCTTTCTGTGCCTGGCTTATATCAGCATAATGTCTTCAGGTTCATCCAGGTTGTTGCAAATAGCAATTATTTTTAAGGCTGAGTAGTATTTCATTATGCATATGCCACATTTTCTCTACCCATTTATCAATACTTACATTGAATCTATATACTGGCTATTGTAAATGTGCTGCAATGTACATGGGCAATCAGATATTTCTGTGTTGGCTTTTTTTGTTTTTTTTTGTTTTTGAGATAGGGTCTTGCTATGTAGTCTAGGCTGGCCTTGAACTCTCGGTGATCCTCCGGAGTGCTGGGATTATGGGTATAACTATTTATTTGGGTTTTCAGTTTATTTCACCAATGTTTTATAGTTTTCAGTGTATGGATTTTTCACCTCCTTGGTTAAATTTGTTCCTAAAATTTTTATGCTATTGCAAATAGGATTATTTTCTGATTTTTTTTCCCAGATAGTTTGTTCTAGGTATTTAGAAATGCTAATGATTTTTGTATATTAATTTTGTATCCTGAAACTTCATTAAAACCAAAACCAGACAAGGGTACTACAAGAAAATAAAATTATAGACCAATGTAAAAAACATTGTAATGACCAATGAACACAGATGCAAAATCCTTAAAATAGTAGCAATCTGAATTCAACAGCACATTAAAAACGTCATTCACCATGATCAAGTGGGATTGATCCTGAGATACAAATCAATATATGTGATATACATGAATAGAATGAAAAACAATAATCATATAATCCCTTTGCTAGATGCAGAAAAGAACAAAATTCAACATTCTTTCATAATTAAAAAAAGTTATAGAAGAAATGTAAGTCAGTACAATAAAGGCAATGTATAAGAAGCCCATGTATAAGAAGCTAATGTTCTCGGTGGTGAAATCCTTGCAGTCAGCAACAAGAGAAGGTGGTTGTTTTCAACGTAGTATTGCAAGTCCTAGCCAGAGAAATTAGGCAAACAAAAAACAAAACAAAGAAACAAAACAACAAAAAGAACAAGGAAGGAATTAGAAAAAGAAAAGTAAGAAAGAAAAGCGAGAAAAGGGGCATACAAATCAGAAAGGGAAAAGTTAACTGATCTCTTTGGAGATGACATGATATTATATATAGAAAACTAAAGCTTCAACAAAAGCTGTTAGAACTAATACAGTAATTCAATTTTTATAAAATAGAGATCTATGTTGTGTCAAGTGGTGTTTTTGAGATATAATGCAATACTACAAAATCAACCTTTTTTTTTTTTTTTTTTTTTTTTTTGGTGGGTACCGGGGGGTCGACCTCAGGACCTCGCGCGCCAACAGGCACCCGTGCCGCTGAGCGATATCACCGGCCCCTTTTTCGTATGTGGGATCTGGGAGTCGAACTCGGGCCCTCGCGCTTGCAAGGCAGGCCGCTTATGCCGCTGAGCCATCTCACCGGCCCCAAAATCAACCATTTTTAAGTATAAAATGTGAGGATTTTTTTGAAGTATGTTCATAGAATTATGTAATCATTATCTCTAATTCTGCAATATTTTCGTCACCCCAGATCGAAATCCTTAATTCTCTTTTCTGCGACTTTGCTAGTTCCTGACATTCACTAATCTACCTCCTGTGTCAATAGGTCTGCCTAGTCAAGTCCTTCATAGGAATGGAATAATACAGTAGGTGGTCTTTTGTGTTTAGCTTCATTCACTTAACTTGTTTTCATGATCATAATGTAGCATATATAAGCACTTCATTCCTTTTTCTAACTGAATGATATTCCAAAAGATATACCACATTTTGTTTATCCACTCATCTGTTGATGGACATTTGGATTGTTTATATTTTTGGCTATTATAAATAGTATTTATAAAGTAGATAGCTTATATACTAGTTAGTATTTTCATGATATATGGTATGTTCCAAAAAATTTATATAAAGTAACCGTACTAGTTCAAAGCTTACTAAAGCTTAT
The DNA here is from genome assembly GCA_028451465.1 of Erethizon dorsatum. Lineage (NCBI taxonomy): Eukaryota > Metazoa > Chordata > Mammalia > Rodentia > Erethizontidae > Erethizon > Erethizon dorsatum. The sequence continues at coordinate 133,408,662 of CM051823.1, read as the reverse complement.
TTTTATTCCAACATCTAGGGATCTCATTTTTATGGATTGAATATAAATAAAATCTCTCTTAAGATTCCTTAGGGCCCGTGAGATGGCTCAGTGGCGTAAGCGCCTGCCTAGCAAGCGCGAGGGCCCGAGTTCGACTCCCGGAACCCACATACGAAAAAAGGGACGGTGATATCGCTCAGTGTCACGGGCGCCTGCTGGCGCGCGAGGTCCTGAGGTCAACCCCTGGTACCCACAAGAAAAAAAAAAAAAAAAGATTCTTAAGTTCATTCACGTTGTGGCTGATCCTGGCCAAGTAAGATCTAAGCTGAGAGATTAACTGCAGAATGACTTCTTTTGTTGGGTCCCTCTGGTTAAGCCATTGAGCAATCTATTCTCATATGGTCATTCCTTGCCCTTCTAATATAGTGTTGGACCAACTAATATTTTTGGTCAGTTGGAATGACCCTTTAATGGCAGATGTCATTTCATTGAGATGTTTATTCTAATAAAGGAAGTTAATGTTAGGCAGCCCCATAGTAGCTCTGTTTTTACTAATAGATGATGGGGATTATATTTAATGTTTCTGCTAAAATTTCAGTGTGCTCACATGCCTTATATCTTTTGTTGGTGTTCCCAACTTCAGTATCACATATTTCACTGAAGCAATACCGTATTAACATAGGAGCACTGAAACCTACTTGCCATTAGCCAGGGTCTGTGTCAGAGTGTTGTCTGGCACCCAGAGGTTAACATTTCATGTCTTCTGTCCAAGGAAGTTTGTCACGCCCAGTTCATGTGACGCGAGGACCAGCTGTAGAGACTGCATATAAGAAAAAAAATGTAATTCCTCTACTGAAGTAATTTCTTGTAATCCTACCCTGATTGTTCTTTTTTTCAAAATCTGCTTCTACAATTTAAACACAACACCACAAGATGGTGCTCTTTTAACACCATCCTTTTCAGTATGTTCATTTGTGGGAAGCTTAATATAAAAATTAGAATTCATCTATAAAAATGGATGAAATAATATTAATTTTTATTCAATTTATGTTATCAGCTTAGAAAAAATAATATATATATAGACATAATGTTAATTAGGATATATATATATAATGTGTATATATATATATATACACACACACAATGTTAATAATACATAATATATAATGTTAATTAGGATAGATAGATGGATATGAAGGACACAATTCTTGTATCTCTTCAAGAACATTTTAAAACATTGTTAACATACAAAGTTTAGATCTGCACTAACCAATACAGGAACAACATGTGACCGGCACACTCTGGAAATCTGGCTTCAAATTGAGATGCACTGTAAGTATAAAATACACACCAGATATCGAAGACTTAGGATGAAGAAAAGCAAAATCTCACCAATAATTTTTGTTTTGACTACACACTGAAATAACATATTGGATATACTGGGTTAAATAAAATATTATGAAAGTTAGATTTACTTGCTTATTTTTATTTTTCCAGTGTAAAAACTGAAAATCTTTAAATTCCATATCAGGCTCACTTTGTGTTTCTACTGGACAGCGTTGGGCTAAGATCACACAACAAATGCCAAAGGAGTCTTTTCTGTCATCGTAAGCTGTATGTCACGCTTTGTAGCTATGTACGTAGTACACTAGTAGCCAGATCTCCAGACTCTTTAAAAACAAATTCTAGACAGAGACGAGAACAGATTCCAAATGTACTTTTAGCGCTTTCTTGAGAACTCCCACCACTTGTGGTTTTGTAGTAACTGACCCCTCCTTGGCCCTTGCTCCATCTTTGCTCTCAAACTGACAGAAAACTTCAGTTACTAAGCCAGGTCTAGTCCTTATAACCCTATCACCTAAAAAAAAGCTTAATGACTATTTCTGAAATTAATAAATATAAGAAGAACTAGATAAATTGGCCTGATTTCTTCTCTGAGAGACAATAGACTGGCCACTGTGTGCTTTCTTCTACATTGGCAGCAGAACCTGCTGTGACCCTTTTTAGAACACTTCTCCATTCGCTTTACTCAGGAGTAAGCATTCCTCTTCCTCCTGAACTTTGAAGTTCATAGAGAACCCATAATTTTATGTTCATAAAATATTACTTTGCTAATGCCTTTTCGGTTTTGATGACTTTTTTTTTTTTTTTTTGGTCTAACATCCCTTTACAAGTTAGAGATAGATGGGAATGAACAGACTGGTCCCAGAGTCCATCTGCACTTTGTCACTTGATTTCAAAAGATGTGGACTTGCCTGTCAGGGTCACTTCGTGAATTCGTGTGAGGATTATAGAGCAAAGTTAATGAAAAGAAATGTGTGATTGTCATGGTGAGAGTGAAGGGGAAGGAAACTATCAACTTTCTTCTTTTAAGCAAGAAAGGTTAAATATCCACTACATTTTGTTATTATGAATCTTTCTATGTTGCCAATATGCAAAAGATAACTCTACCCATAAACAGAAGAGACTATGTAAACATTAGATTTATTGACCCAAAGCACCTATGGGATAAAAGTGTCCCAAATAGAAAGAGAGATACTTTCCCGTCATTTATCTTGGGCTTCAAATACTGACTTTTCTACTTACTAGTCAACCTTGGGCAAGTTCTTAACATCTATGAGCTTCACTTTTCATGTTTATAAGGAGAGGGTAATACTGCCTACGTATTATTAACACAGTGATTAAATTAGAAAATATAAGTGTGAATGCATTTTTGACCCATAATAAAATAGCTATTACATTTTATTATGGCCCAAATACTAGTGCTTACACATATCTGAATGTTTCTGATAGTGAAAGAAATCTAAGTATATGGCTCAGTTATAAAGAAGAATAAGATTGAATCATTTGTAGAAAAATGAACACATTTTGAATCCATACTGCTAAGTGAAATAAATCAGATACAGAAGGTTAAATATCACATGGCTAATCCTTATACAAGACACCCAAAGTATAAATAATTTAAAGAGCAGAAAAGAAGAAAGATGAGAGGAACAGAGAGGTAGACTTTGTGGAGATGGGAAGGTGATCTGGGGATGGGAGGCGACAGGAAGGAGCAGGGGGAAGTAGAAAGGATCAAGATATGATTTGTATTATACCAGTACACCATGATGAATACATAAAAATAAAAAAATAGAAATACTAAGTTAGCCATAGGAAAAGACAAAAAGGCAATACACGAAAAGCAAGCAAAATACGGCACCAGAATGGAAAAAAAAATAATAATTATTATTATTAGGTACTGGAGAATGAACGCAGAGTCTTCAAAGTGAGCTACAGCCCCAGCCATTATTTTTTTTGTTATTTTGAGACAGGGTCTCACTAAGTTGGCCTGGGTTCCAGCTTGCAGTGCTCCTGCCTCAAGCTCCCAGAGTACTGAGATTACAGGTGTGCACCGTTATGCCCAGCTGAAAAATTACTGTAACAAGATCAGAACAAAGGAATTATTAAAGAGAGTCTTGAATGATTTGAAAAGAACTCCTTGCTCCCTCTCCTTCTCTTTTACAAATGTACAAAATATTATACTATGTGCTATGATTGAGGCAGATACGACTCACCTAGGAACTCACACAGTTTCTGAAGAAGTGATAAACATTATAAGAAAGGTATTCTAGCAAATTACTGTGTGAATTGAGGGTGAAAATGCCCGATGTCCTCAGAAGTTCCCATGCTCCTGTGAAGAAAAGTAATTCTCTTCATCTATTTTCATCACATACTGGGAGGAAAACAGTATCTATTTCACTCTAAGAGTTAGGAAAAGTCCACTGAAAACTTTTTTTAAAGTGTAAGAATAGGGTGACAAGGGCTGGTGAGATAGCTCAGCGGCACAGGCGCCTGCTGGCGCACAAGGTCCTGAGTTCGACCCCCGGTACCCACATTAAAAAAAAAAAAAAGAACATATGGTGACAGAAGAGGAAACAGAAGCAATAGAGATTGTGAAAACACAAAGAAATAAGTGCATTGTTTACCTGACTCCAAACACATGGAAGGTGATTTTTTTTTTTTAATTGTAGTATTACTTTCCCAAAACTTAATTTTTTTGTTTTTGTTTTGTTTTATTTGTTTGTTTGTTTGGTACCAGGAATTGAACTCACGACCTCACGCTTGCCAGGCAGGTGCTTATATCCCCAGCCCCCAAAACTTAATTTTTAAAAAAATGTTCAGGTAAAAAATTTTAGTATTTATAGGAACAAAATTTTCATTCCAGAGGCTAAATTAGAAGCACTTTAATTGAGGGGAAGATGGATGAATGAACAGATACAGGATACCAATAGATTAGCTTATTGAAGAATCAATGTTCCAGGCCCCAAGCATAGGAAATTGTGCTCTATCTCTCTAGATAAACTAACGAAAAGTCCCAGATCTTCAGGAGACAAATGCACAAGCCATCTCCAATGCCATCTTCCAACTTCCTGAGAGATTCAATAAGGAAGAGAAAGGAGAATGAGGATGATGGTTTCTCAGCCCTGCAAGGAACAGCAGGTCTTTCTGAGTCTCCTGGCCTCCAGGAAACAGGACCTTGTCACTGCTGAGATGCAGCAGAAGATGGAAGAAGAACATGAAAGTAGGCTTTCCCACCCTTCCTCAGCTGCTGGAGCACAGGAAATGTATCAGTGCTGGCGACTCATGTAAAATGTTGTGCTTTTGTCAAGTTGCTGCAGTCAACTTACATTTAACTCCTTTTGGCATTAAACTCTGTATAGTTTAATGAGCAAAGAAGTGAATTTTATTCCACGCAGGTTTTTGTGTGGGCGATGAGGGGCATATGGATCTCAGAAGCAGCCCGTAAGATTTTAGAAGGGTATCTTCCCAGGAACTCATTTATCCTGAGCATTTTAATGGTATAATGAAGAGAATGCCAAATTTCCTGTTAACAGTTACCTCCTGAGAAGATTCATGATAATGTGTTTTGAATGCTGAAAACACTTTTTTTAAGTAAAATTATTTCTAGTAAATTTGTATGACCACTATTATCTTATTTCTTGAGATTTTACCTCAAGTTTCCTGTGCAAAGGTGTCACTCTGGAGGCTTTGCCTGTGTAGCTACTACGCAAGGAGTCTATGTCATGTTGATCACTTGGACTCTTTCATGGTATTCTTATTTCTTGTTCCAGAAAAGGTTTTTCTGCCCTTTTTATAAGCTTGCAAACTTTTGAAGAGTTCAGAATGTCAGTAATTTGCTGTTTTCTCTTCCTATTGTTAACGTTCTTTCGTTTCTTTCTCTGGTTTTCCACCAGAGGGCATAATAAAACTAGCTAATATACAGTTTGTAGCTATTAACTTCAATACATAAATTGAAATTTTTGAACTTGCTTAAAATCGTTCTAACTTTATTACTGTAAGGTATTGTGTTTAAGAGTAAAGTATATGAAGCCAGATTCTGAGTTTAGGCCCTAGCTCTAATATTTATCAGCTCTGTAGCCTTGAGAAATTCTTTAATTTTCTCCCTGATAAAGTTTTTTTGTCCTCGTAAAATGAGAATAATAACACACCTTTTGGTGGATATGAGCATTAAGTTAGTTTAGACTCACATATAATGTACTTAGTACCACATCTGGTACCGTGTATAGTAAGCAGTGTCCAAGTGCTGCTATGAAAGTTTAATGAAAATGGCTGTTCTGTGTTACCTACGATCTATGTGGAAAACATCAAAGACTAGAAAGCTACTAAAGAAAGGTAACTTTTACCATTTTGGAGTGTCAGGCATGTGTCAGAGCCTAAGTAGAGGTGATATTTCTACCCAACGGACACATGAGGGAGAAGTCCATGTCCTCTGGCTCACTGATGAATCCCAAGTGTTAGAACCATGCTGGCTCATTGTAGGGGTTCAATAAATAAGTTTTAAATGAATGAAACATGATTTTTATTAACCCATTGCTGTAATTTGGATCTTAATGTTCCTTAAAGGCCCATGTGTTGAAGGCTTGACCCCTGGCCTATGGCAACGTTGGGAGGCAGTAGAACCTTCAGGAGGTGGAAAAGAAGTTAGGTCATTGGTGACTGGTGACGTGCCCTTGCATGGGATACTGGAAATCTTGTCTCTTCTTTTTGCTTCCTCGTCAACATGAGTTGAAGAAGCTTCTTCCACGCATTCTCACAATGATGTACTGTGCCCCCACAGGCTCAAAGCAATAGACTCAAACAATCTTGGGCAGAAATCTCTGAAACTATGAGCCAAAATAAATTTTCCTCCCTTTAAGTGGATTCTCAGGCACTTCTTCACAGTGACAGAAAGCTGACTGACTCCCATGTAGGTAAGAAAACAGAGACTTAGAGCATTGGTGCAACTTGCCCAGGACCATACAAATAAATGGAATTTATTATGTCTTAACCCAATGTCTGATTCTGAAAGCAGTCTCCTTTCTACAGTTTTCTTACCTTAAAGAAGGGTAGAGACAGTTGAAGTAAGTGGACTTTGGTTGTCTTTTATAACTAACCTGCCTGGCTGAGTTTTTCTACTGTGCTGTATTGTAATGTTTTCATGTTTTCATTGCTGGGACAAAATATCTGATGTACATAATTTAGAGGAGGAAAGGTTTATTTTGATTCATGCTTTCAGAGGTTTCAGTCCATGATCAGCTAGCTTTAAGGCAGAAACATCACGGTGGAAGAGTGTGGTGAAGGAAAGCTATGGTAGGCAGGACATAGAACGAGTGAGAAAAAGCCAGAGGAAAGAGCTATTGTTCAAGGCTACACCCCCAGTGCTTTGCTTCCTCCACAGACCCTGCCTCCTAATTGCCAATTCATTCAGGAACTTATAAATGAGTTAATCTATTGATGAGTTTAGTGCCCTAGAAATATAATCATCTCTCTAGGCATCTCTTACTTCAATCGATTGACCCGGAAGATTAACAGTCATATGTTTGGAGGAAGAATGTAAGCCAGGTACCTCTCTCTTGAGGGCCCATGCTCTATTTTCTTTGAGTGTATAATTTAAAAGCTGCCTAATAAATTTTTTTATGCCGCTTAGTATACTAAAAATTCTTTTTTTGTGATGGAAGTCAGCAAACATGCAACCCATCCCCTGGATGGAGTAAGTCAAAGTTCCCCATCTCTACTTTAAGGGACTTTCTTGGACCCTATCCAGTGACATTTTTGTTTGTTTGTTAAGCCAGGTTTAAGAATTAATGAGGCACTGGGACTACAACTTTGACTATCAAAGTAGGATGGTTTATCAAACAACAAAATCTTTCTCCTTTAGATTAGTCAGAGTGAGATTTTTGATCCTTGGCTAGGTAGGATCAGTTCCCCCACATCAACCTGAAGCAGCCATAAGAAGACACGCCTTGGGCCGGTGAGATAGCTCAGCGGCAAAAGCACCTGCCTGATAAGCGTGAGGTCCTGAGTTCAACTCTCGGTACTCACATAAAAAGGAAAAAAGGGCCAGTGATATCGCTCAGCGGCACAAGCGCTTGCTGGCAAGCACGAGGTCCTGAGTTCAACCTCTGGTACCCACATAAAAAAAAAAAGAAGATGCACCTTTGGCCCCTCTGCATCCCTTAAGAATAAGGGGTCAAAGTGTCAGGGAGTGGGAATGATAAAAGGATAAAAGGAATAGGTAGAAAGGAGACAAGGGAAATCATAACTTAAAAATTTTACTTTTAAGAAGACTGCAACTTCAGGACACAGAATTAACCAAGGTTATCCATATCCATACTCTCTAGGTTTATTTATGCTTCTGTTATGCCTTGTATCTGAATGTCTCCACGAACTCTCATGCACTCATAGGTGGGGCTTTGGAGAGGTAGCTGAATCATGGGTGTGTGATATTGGACTAGGGTGTTTGATAAATGGATTAGTTCACTGATTAGATTGGCATAGCTCTGGGTGTGGCTGAATGGATATATTGAAGACAGATGTCCTACCTTGGGTGTGGGTGTCACCAACCAGTGGGCTTGTCACTTGTGTAGAATATAAAGGGAGAGAGTAAGGCAGGGTCACTGCTTTCTGTCTACCCTGCCATGGACTGTTTCTCCTCTGCCATGCCCTTCTCCCCTGCTGCACTGCCCTGAAGCCAGCTGACTGTGGACCAAAACCTTTCCAAACAGTAAGCTAAAATAAACCTTTCCTCCTTTAACTTATGGGTGTTGGGTATTTTTGTTCCAGCAACAAAGAAGTAACTAAGAAACTATGATACCCCAAGCTCCTTAAAGGTATTTTAAATCCATAAATTAGCTTAGTTTATAAGGTAAAGGGGCAGAACCTGACCTTAAATTAAAGAAACAGATTCAAAGTTTTCAAAGAATATTTTTATGCAAAACATTCACTTAGATCAACCATCTTTAAAAAAACTAAACAACATGGCCCAGGCCTTTCTCCTGAAAAATGGGGCATTTTTTTCAACTGTAAAATGAGCCATTATTTTTCTACTGCGATTGAACCATCACTTATCTTCTGTAAACCTAACCCAAACTTTCTGTTGATTCAGACATTCCACAGATTTCCGCACATAACTATTCCCTGCTCTAGACAATCATACACCTCTCTCTTGAGGTCCCACACTCATTTTTTTGACTGTATACTTTAAATTCTGCCCAATAAACCTCTTTAATTCCTCTTTAAATAAATATAAGCCAAGACATTCCATTTAGTAAAACTTAATGAGGATTGTTTCCACTAGGATTTAGATAGTGCTTAGCAAATTAACTAACTGACTTAAAGCATTCTTAATTACTCTCAAGTAAGTCTAACAAATATCCCTAACTCATATTTTCCTGAAGCCATTTTGAAACTTATTTTCTGTAACCAAATGGAATAAGTAAAATATAAGGAAATATAACTTTAATATCTGCTTAAATTTAAGTTCACTTTTAGGAGGGCAGAATGGCTGATTCACAGTTTCTGCTGGGTATGAGTTTGTTGAATATGTGTGAGAGGAAATAGAAGCAAGTGCCCATGGCTGAAATTTTCTAGTCCTTTGATATATAATGAGGTTGTTTGGGCAGCACTTGGAAACTTGATAGAAATGCACTCTTGTCCCAGACCTACAGAATCAGAAAGTAGCATTTTAATAAGATCCCCAGGTGATTTATATGCATGTGATAGATTGAGAAACTCTCCTCTGGTTAATATGGTTAATTGTGGAAAATAAATAATTTATTCCTATTAACTAATCCCATTTTAGCACATTTCAAAAAAGTAAAGAATTGGAAGAAAAATTACAGTTGGCACCATAAACCTTCAAAATATTTTTCTTGGGAGGAGGGTGGAACTCTATGTGAGTGTGTTAAAAAAATGGAAACTACAAATAAAAGAAGTGCACCCATTGTGGCAATTTAGAGCAGGTTTCTCAAATTTTACAAAATGTTTTCTTGAATGGATTACTTGTATGAAAGTTTTGATTTCCTTTGATTTATGAGTTTATATAGCTTGAAGTCATTTTACTGTCAAGGTCATTCTTATGCTGTGTGTGTGAATCATCAAAATGTGTTTCTTAAATCCAAGGTGGAGGGAGTAGCCAAGCCAGAATTTATGGTACTGTCATGTCTTTGACAGATACCTCATGTTAGGTTATAAAATGTTCTTGCCTATGAAAAGGCAAAGAAATCTGCAGTGACACATGGAAATATATTGTAAACACACTTCTGCCAGCATATTATATATATTTTTATACATGAATACATGTTTAATATACACTGGTGTATATACAATACATGTATACATCTATAGACAACATTTTAATGGCATTTTATGTGTATAGATTTTATATATAAATTAAATGCAAGTATTTTTCATAAAATAAAGATACTATAATATCTTCGTGAAAGTTTACAGTTACCATGACATAACTTGTTATATACGTGTGAAAATAGATGTATGCCTTTGTAAATACACTTTTAAAATTTTATAACACAGTATAATGACACTGGATTATCTTGGTAGGCTTTTATTTTTCTTTAACTATCTCTATATAGTCTGGTACTAGTAAAAATTACTAATAATTTAGGAACATTAATAGTAATAAAACAATTTCTTCTGATGATTTACAGATTTTCTTTCATTAAATTATCTACACTTTCTTTTTAACCTGTGAAACCGAACTCTTTTTAAAATACAAAACTGTTTACTGTGCTTGGGTGGTCATTTGTGCCTCTTTGACTTAAAAATAACTTCTCTTTAATTTAGAATATTTTGAATAGGTTTATCTTTGAAATTACCTTTGCTTTGGTTCAAAATAAAAATGGTATTCTTTCCTTTTATATCTCTATAAATTTGCACACAATCGTATATTATATGTCCTCCGTTTTATCCTTAAAGTCTAATTGAAGAAATTAGCAGCATTTGTTCACTCCCTGTGCACTTCGGAACTCTTTTCCTGGTACTGAATAAGTGGAAGGAAATCAAATGGCATCATTGGTGACTGCAATGGGTTTACCTGAACAATGCTGTGCTTTAACTTTTTATTTTATATTTACTTCTATCAAGTAAGGATTTCCTACTGCAGAGGACAGCTTTGTATTTGTTTATGAAAACAGCTGTGCTCACTTGCTCTGCTCTTTGTTTAAATTATAGCTGAGTTTGCAGAGCTGCACTGTATGCACTGGCCATGTCTTAGTGATCACTGAAGCTATTTGATACTACTACTTCAGAGAGCCAGATAGGTGGCTTTAAGATTGTCCCACCCTATTCCCCCTGGTTTTGCCTTTGGTGAACTGGATGTCTGGGGTTGCATCTTGTTTAAGTGTCTTCTCATTTTCTTCTTCTTCTTTTTTTTTTTAGTTTAATTCCTGATTTAATGCTTGTAAATTGCCTATAGTGAGTTACTTTATTGCTAGTATTTAGAACCCTTAGGAAGTGACTACTTCTCAGAGGTATCTTCCAGGTGTAGCTGGTTTTGGGGTTTTGAGTCTGTTGCAAGATCCTACCTCTTCAATTTGTTGGGGATGAGAAGTTGCTGCCTGCTTGGCCCAGCCCCTGGTTCTTTGGCACTGGCCCACAGTATTTTCTATGACCCTCGGGCAATCTCAGGCTTGGAATACCAGGAAGTACAGCTGGTTAGAACTATTATGTCACTTTGGCTAAAGTGGTACAATCAGCAATAACAATAGTATCAAACACAGCCTAGAAAATGATAAACTGAGATAATCATTAGTTTACCACCTTTAACCGTATGAACTAGATTTGTGGTTATATAACTGAATCTAAAACAAACCAGAAAATTATATTCAGTAAATAAATCCTCAATATGTCAATTTTACCCTCAGGGGAGAAAATTTTAAAGGGGTTAGGGAAGAAATAGAGAAGTAGAAGGAGAGGAAGAGATTAGAAGCAAGGCTGGAGGACAAAGGGAGATCACACAAACTTTGGGAAACTGGTGTGGAAAACAGGAGGGAAAGAGAGAAGGAAGAAATAAAAGGAAGAAGAGTACAGAACAGCAACCACAAAGAAGCTAGAAACCACATTCACACTCATATAAAAACAAGATCAAACAATGATAGAGAAAAACAAAAACAAAGCAAAACAAAACAACAGCAACAAAACAAACAAGAAAAGAGAGAGAGAAGGAAAAAAAAGAAAAAAAATGTTCACTTCCAGGTTTGTTTCTGCTGTCACTGGTAGACAACATGTGGAGACAGAGTCCAGATTTGTGTTGATTTATCCCAGCAAGCCAGCAGTAGCTTTATGGCAGGGTAGTGGATAATCTCGGCAAGCCTGCACCTTTATTTCCCTTGAAGTTCAGGCTGCCTTCTGGCTGTGAGGCTGAGACCAGACCTGTTCAGCCTGCAGCCATCACCTTCTGTGGGCTTGCACTCAGCTGGGACTCGATAGATGGACCCAGAAGTTGTTCTGAGTTCTGAGCTCAGTCAGCCAGCCCATCTTCAGGATGATTCCTGGCCAATCGCTCTCCACCATGGGATGACTGAGCCCTCAGCACCCACCCGTAGCTAGTGCAGTCCTTCACATCCACTGCTCCCTTCCACTGCTGCTTCTCTTGAGGAGGCCTCTGGTGTTGCCAGCAGTCACTGTGTGTCTGCACATTTGAGCTGCTCCTCCAACACAGTGCGTCCTGACTCAGGGAGAAGGCTCCCCTGGCTACCTCCTCCTTCTTCGTTGAAGTTTCTCTCTTTGCTCTCCCCATGGTCTTTGATTCTCACTTCAGATCCTTCCTGGATCTGGGGGACCCACTTCCCTCCTTCTTGTCCTCCTCACATTGCTGTATTCCAGTGTCTGGACCACAACTCTCGGAGAGGCTGTTTCTCTGCTGCTCACCACTCCGCCATATTCCTGGAAGGCCTCACTGAAGCTATTTGAAAGTGTAGTCAAATTGAAATGTTCCCTCAATAGCAGTAGTTAAAGACTGAGATCATTATCAATGGAAAAATATTTATTATGTGTAATTCATGTTATATTTTATTTATTTATTTATTTATTTATTTTACGTGAGTACCGTGAGTTGACCTCAGAACCCTACGCTTGCCAGCAAGAGCTTGTGCCGCCGAGCGGTATCACCGGCCTTTTTTTTCGTTTATGTGGGTACTGGGAGTCGAACTCAGGACCTTGTGCTTGCCAGGCAGGCGCTTATGGTGCTGAGCCATCTCACCGGGCCCACATTTTAATATATTACTGTTCTGTTTTATTTGAAAATGGTTTGTGTTATGGAATTCATAGTCAAGATTCTAAACTCACAAGATTTAGTAAGATTTAGTATCTACAAGAAAAGTGAACACCAAATAAAAAAGGCACGTATATTCAAAGGAAATCTGTGAAGACTAATAACAAAAGCATTTCCAAGGTATTTCTGGTGACATATTTTTTATGATGCTCAAGTCAAGAAAAGCAAAATAAGTATTTCCACGAACAGGTAGAGGTTCTTAACTGAACACCTTGTACCCACTCCTATCAAATCCCCTAACCCCAGTATAGGAATGGTATTTTTAAAACATAGATTATGGAACAGAAGCACAAAATCTCATGGAAAAATGGCCTAATCTTCAAGTAGATTTCAAATCACCTATTGCTTTGGGATTTAACACTAAAGATAGGATCAGCTTTGTGGGCACTGACCCATCATGTCACAGCAAGGCTCTGCAATGAAATGTACAGAATGACTTCTGCCCTGCTCTTATCCTCTTGAAATATTTAATAATTTTATCTCTGAGCTTGTTTTTTTTATCAGCGAATCCTAATGGAAGGACTCTTCCTTGTTAATTGTTTACATGGATTAAAAAATATTGTCTACACTTTTTCTAGTTATTCTAAGTGGATGGGCACATGTAAATCACTTGTTTGTTATTACTTGCCATTGAAGTCCTAGTGAATAGGTTTGAGCCCAGAGTTTTTTCGATAGTTCTTATATATTTGTTCTGGTTTATTTATTTTGAACCTATTTTACTATTCTGTATTTTTAAAAAATTCCTAGTCATAGTGTGTTTTTCTAATTCTTTTCTTTTTTATCTACACTTATTTTTCCCTCTTTTTAGTCTCAATATAGCTCCCTTTGTCTTTATCAACACCATTTGGTACAAAAATTTTATCAGTATTTTCAATAAATCAGCCTTTGTCTTTGTTGTAATTTTCCTCATTTCTTACTTTTCTGTATACTATTGCAGATCTCTGCTCCTGTCTTTTTACTTTCCTTCCTTTAATATTTTTGCATTCCTGCCACTGTTCCAGTTCTATTTTCTTGAAATAAATAAATAAATTTATTTCATTCTTTTCCTTTTTTAAAAAAACATAGCTAATCAAGGCCAACCATTTCCTTCTCAATACTATACCAACTATAGGCCAAAGGTTTTAATATGTACTATTTTTACTGGCATTTCACTTCAAATATTTTATTATTGCCATTGCTATGCTTTTTTAGGCCTGCAAATTATTCATAAATAAGTACTCTAAAATTTCTCAATGAATAGACTATCAGGCCTATCTTTTCACTCTTAATTTTTTTTTTTTGTGGGTACCGGGGGGTCGACCTCAGGACCTCGCGTGCCAGCAGGCACCCGTGCCGCTGAGCGATATCACCGGTCCCTTTTTCGTATGTGGGTTCCGGGAGTCGAACTCGGGCCCTCACGCTTGCCAGGCAGGCGCGTACGCCGCTGAGCCATCTCACCAGCCCTCACTCTTAATTTTTAAAGTTTATTTTACTTTAGAAAATGCAGAGAAAAGATTGTACCCATACTTTTGATTTTCTGAGATTTGCTTAGGAATTGATATGAACTCCTATTTTATAAAAGTTTCATATTTGTTTTCAACATAGATGTGTTCTGTATTTGTTGGATATTTGTGCTTATGAATTGTGTTATTCAAACTTTCTAAATCTTTATTCATATTTGACAGACCTGTCAGTTTTCATAGAGGCATATTAAACTCTCTTGCTATGATCTATTTCTTACTGTAATAATATTAATATTTTATTTTTATATTTTGAGTCTAAGTTTTCCTGCAATACAGTGTTAAGATCCTTGAATCTTCCTTGAAAATTTTCCCTTTTATCACACGGTAGTGAATCCATGCCTACCAGTGCATTTTTGTATTAAATAATCTGATAGTTGCTTACCTATACCAGATGTTGTACACCGAATTGTGTCTTTCTCCAAAATTAGTATACTGATGTCTCAGCCTCCAGTATCTTGAATGTAATTGTACTTCAAAATAAGGTCTTTAAAGAGGTGATTAGGCTAAAATGAGACCATTAAGATGGGGCCCTAATCTGATTGGTGTCCTTATAAAAAGAGAAGGGAACGCCAGGGTTGTGTGCTCCCAGAGGGAGGATCATGTGAAGAGGCAGTGAGTGGTCCATCTAAACCAAGAGAGAGGCCTCAGGAGATACAAAGCCTACTGACACCTTGAACCTGGTCATGTAGAGTTGATATTTACGAGCAAATAAATCCGTGTCTGTGGTGTTTTGTATTGGCAGGTTACTAGTACATCACATTTCTTTTGATTAACATTTCCTTGAAATATATCTCATTACTTACAATTTTTATGTGACATTTTGTTTGAGGGACACTAGCTTTAATTGCTGTTTCCTTTCATACTATCCAGTTTTTAGTTTTGCTGTAGAGTTGATAATTTCCTCCTTATACTATGTAATTTTTTACTGCAAATTTTAATATTTGGCTGAGATTTTTATGTATAAATCTTATGAAATTATGTTATGGAAGTAGCTTTTACAATTGTTTTGTGTTTGATTCTGCTACATGCCCAGAGGTGTGTCTTATTTTGTACCAGGTTTAGATGAAAATTTTTACCTTAAAATTTCACCTCCCTAATACAAATAGTTTACATTTCTACAATCCTTCCATAGCCCTTAGGTTTTGATTAACATGGAAAGTTGTTTTATTATTTTTCTGTCTCCAAAAATACCCTAATATGGAAAAGCTTTCTTGCTACACCTCTGGTCTGCTGAGCAGTTTTCTCTCCTGTTTAAATGTTGTGGTAGGTACTAGAAGATCCTGAATTAGGACATTATTGCCTTAGGCTTTGCCCTAAGTCAAGTTTCTTGTCCATATATAAGCATTCCGGAAACTATAAGCCAATCTTAGTTATAAACATCGACACAAAAACCCTAAGCATATTATTTAAAATGATGTAATAATGTATAATAGGAATAGTACTTCACGATGAAGTAGGAATTAGAAGTATCTCAAGAATGCAAAATAGGTTTAACATTAAAAAAAAAAATCAATGACTAAGCCAGGGATGATGGCACGTGCTTGTAATCCCAGCACTCTGGGAGTATGAAGCAGGATTGCAAATTTAAGCCTAGCCTAGGCAGCTTCATGATATAGCAAGATTCTGTCTCAAAAAACCAAATCAGGGGCCGGTGAGAAGGCTCAGTGGTATAAGCACCTGCCTGGCAAGCACGAGGGCCCGAGTTTGACTCCTGGAACCCACATACGAAAAAAGGGCGGGTGATATCGCTAAGCGGCATGGGCGCCTGCTGGCGCGCGAGGTCCTGAGGTCGACCCCCGGTACCCACCAAAAAAAAAAAAAAAAAACCAAATCAATGACTATAGCTCACTACATTCACATAATAAAAGGAAAATGATATGATCATTTATATATATTAAAAAATATTTTTTAATTCAATATTCAGACATCTGCTTTTGGAAGAATGATGTTTCTTGTATCAGACCAATGCTCCTTCAGACTAAAAACAAAACCTAGATAAAATATAAAAATATCAATTTGAAGGCATCAACAAGCAAAATAGCCATGCCTGGAGAGGCCAACATCTTTTGATAAAAGAAGAGCACTGGTGAACCCTACATTTTCCATTTTTATCCCTTTGAGACAGTGATCAACTTATGTAGCCAGCATAGAAATGATATATATAAAATGGCCTCCTAGAATTTATGACAGTTTCCCTGAAAGCAACAAGAAAAAAAAATAACAGACCTACCAAGGCAGCCAGAATTTGAAATGCCATAATCCCAGAAGAAAAGACACTACGATGTGTGCCCAACATTCTGTATGTAATTTCCTCTTGATGTAGCTACTTATTTCTAAACATCCTTAAGCCAAGAGATCAAGAAACCAAAAAGAACAGAAGAATTAAAAACATCATACCACAGCGATATATGTGTACCCATGTTTATAGCAGCACAATTGTAATAGCTAAATCTTGGAAACAACCCAAATGCCCATCAACCGAGGAATGGATAAAAAAGATGTGCTATTTTTATACAGTGGAGTACTGCTCGGCCATAAAGAAGGATGAACTTTTATAGGTAAATGGATGCAACTTGAGACTTGTAAGTGAAATAAATCAGACTCACATGTGTAAACATCGTATTGTCTCCCTGGTGTGAGAAACTGAAAGAGTAAATAAGGTCTAAAATGTACAATAGATATTGTGAAATGGGAAGAAATTTTTCAAAAGGAAAAAGGACCTAGGATGGGGGAAAGGGGAAAGGGGAAAGGATGGAAGGGAAAAGGGAAAGAAATGAAAGTCAGTTATACTACTAGTGTTTCTTAGCTCATTGAAAAGCAATGTTTGTGCTAATATTGATAAGACAAAATTTTTTTTTGATAAGAGAAATTTTAATGCCCATATCTTATACTCTGCATAACTACTTTAAAGATAACAATATGCAGTTTATTAACTATTATTATTCTCCTATTATTTTGTTATGAAATTTTGTTTTACCTTTTTTCCATTAAAAAAAAAAAAAGAGAGCTAAGCAGAGACGTCAGCAGCCCACTGAGCTGAGGTGACAAAAATCAGACTAAGAGGTCAGTGAAGGAAGAGAGCCCCTGATCTTTACTTCAGGCCTTCTTTGGAGACCTCTGTTAACTATGCTTACCCAAGGAAAGTAACAAACTGGAAATAGATTAGTCTTCTAAAAGCCTAAAATATAGCCTCAAATAAACCAAATCCATGTTTACATCAAGATGATTCACCTTTACTCTCTATACCAGGAAAGAAAATCAAATCCTATCTGGAAGAAGATAACATCATTCAATGACTCTATAAGTTATTTTATTCACAATATAGCTTAATAGACAATTACTAGTTATACTGGAAAACAAATAACCAAAGAGCTAGAGGTAAAGTAGACAATACAAATAGACTCATAGATGATTTTTATGTTGGATTATCAAGTATGACTTTTTAAATAACTGAGCAATATGTTTAACTACGTAGATCAAGAAAGTGAAATGGAGAGTCTAGTACTAAAAAAATACAATAGCTGAAATTAAAGAAATCAGATACAGCTGAAGAGATAATTAATAAACTAAAAGATACTGCAGTAGAAAATATCCAGATAGAAACCTAGAGAATAAAATCAAAGAGAAAAACACAAATGAGAAAAAAGTCAGAGAATATAATAAAATGTGTAATTGAACATTCAGAAGCATAGGAGAGGAGAAAGGGGCAGATATTTGAAAAGAAACTACACAAAAATTCTTTTTAAACAACTTTCTTGAATTCTTTTTCTCTTGTGTCTTTAGCACAGACAAGTGGTAATTCTGAGATTTGGCATTGGAATTTGGGCTGAAGAATGAAATAAAGACCTTTCTGTTTTATCTGCGAGCTATTTAGGCTTTCTGCATATAACAATAATATACTTCCCTTGTGATGTATGTTATTTTAACAGAGGTCTATACTGAGTTGGGGGACTCAGGACTCCACTAAAGACAAACTGTGGTTTGCTTTCATCCTGTATGTTTTCTTGAGGTGGGTTGTGTATAAATATTGTCACTTCGCTGAAGTAATTATTCAGCTGAGCTAAGTATCCTTTTTCGTTAGTAAGTATATTCCTTCCCAGTTGAAAAAAACTAAAGAAAAAATATTGTGAAAAAAGTGCTTACAATAAGTATGATTGTGTTATAGTGTAAGCTATAATAACATGATTTGCACTTTTCAGCTATTATGATGTCAGATTCCTTTTTCATGGACTTGACTAAATATACCCAATCTTCCAATTATTATTGTTTAGAAAATGTCCTATATTACTCAAGGCTACATCTTTACCTCACTGACTTGTTATATGTACCGTGGTTGTTGTTTCTCTATAGGCTCTTTGAAGAAGCTTTTGTTATATCAATTACACATGTAGTATCTATAAGTAGATTACTATTTTTTCCTTCTGCCACTATCCTGTATTCATGTTATTTGAGGATTGTTTAATCTCAATTTATTATTCATTTAATTAAAAGCTTTATTCCTGCAGATTCATTAATGATATTACTGAATCCAAATCCAGTATATACTACCTGATATGCTATACTATGTGTCTAAAAATTTTCTTGAATTGAATAGCCCCTGAGAACAAAACCTTCTGCAGGTTTACATTAAGAAGTGTAGTAAAATGATGATCCCTTTATCCCCAGAATAGCTACAGAATGGCTCTGTGAACCAGTGTTACCAGACAAGTAATGGGTTGAACAAACCACCACAGGATCAGAGAGTCTCAAGCCAGGATGCAATTTTAAATGACCTTTAGCTTGATTTACCTTGACTTTCCTTCTTGATCTTGTCAGGTCAGGAATACATGTATTACTGCCATCATGAGTTTTTTACTTTACTTTCAGAAATAAAGATAATGTTTGGTAACTGATATCAGTAAGTACTTTCTGTGTGCTAGGTGAAGCACTTTGTGTGTACAAATTCATTTGGCCCATTTAATTCCCTTTCCTCTGTCCCCATCCCTAACAGAAAACTCAAGCCCCTGTAAGTTAGGTGCTTTTATTTTATAAAAATAAAGTTACTTAGCCTTACTTAGCCTCACAGAGGCTAAGTAACTTGAGCCCAAGTCAATCTGATTCCTAGGACTGTGTCACTAGGCTTGAATGTACAACACACTCCCGCCTAACTCCACAGAGTCCGTGTTATACTCCATTTCTCCATGAAGTGCTTTTGATAGTAAACATTGTTGTAAATTTAAGTCAAAGTGTCGTGTCTTTGGAGAACTCATTTTTGGTCGTATCCTTAACTTAAATAAAACAATACATCTTGTGGAATAAATGTTGGGATTAATTAGAGGATATTTTATTTATTTATTTATTTATTTATTTATTTATTTATTTTTAAAGACAACAAGTAAACATTCTCATGTATTAACAAACTCAAGCATTAGAGAATGTACAAATACCTTTTGGAGAAAAATATTACTCAGTATAAGATTAAGCCATGTAAAAGCTAGGTAAAAATAGAAGACTAAGGAATGGAATAGTCACAGTGAAATTGTATTTTCATACTAGGGAGACAATACGATGTTTACAAATGTGCGTCCGGTTTATTTCGCTTGTGAGTATTTTCTCGAGTTGCATCCATTTACCTATAAAAGTTTCCAGTTTACCTTTCTTTATGGCTGAGTAGTTCTCCATTGTATAGAAATACCACATCTTTTTTATCCATTCCTCGGTTAATGGGCATTTGGGTTATTTCCAAGATTAAGCTATTACAAATTGTGTTGCTATAAACATGGGTGCACATATATCGCTTTGGTACGATGTTTTTAATTCTTCTGGGAAGATACCCAGAAGGGGAATAGCTGAGTCAAATGGGACCTCCAATCCTAGTTTTTTGAGGAGTCTCCACACTGATTTCCACAGTGGCTGCACCAGTCGACACTCCCACCAACAGTGGAGAAGGGTTCCTTTTTCCCCACAGCCCCTCCAGCATTTGTTATTGGTTGATTTCTTGATGACAGCCATTCTTTCTGGGGTGAGATGGAATCTCAGTGCTGTTTTAATTTGCATCATGACAGGATATTTTGGAGACAGGAACATTTCTTCATCCATCTGAAATCATGCCCCACAAATGCCCATTTCCTTTATCTATGACTAAGACTGACCTTTATAGAGACTGTTGGTTTCCTTGCTCTCTGCTCCTGGAGCTATTGACTGTCATTTCAAATGAAGAAAGAAAAAATAAAGAACTAAGACTATGTGTGATGTCAGAGCGAGTCATAGGAGTAAAATGGTAATGTATCTATCCCCAGGTGACAATTATAGGTAGGATAATCTACCTTTCATCACATAAGGAATATGACACTTTATAGCTCTTTTGAAAATAGCATTCTTCAACATACTTCCGAGATTTCATTAATGATGAAATATTTTAACAATAAGAGAAACGGATATATCAAAGATAAAAACTATTCTTTAAGTATGATTTTAGCATCGTGTAACTGGCTTTCTTTTGGTAATTCTCTTTGCGTATTATGTCTAAGCAGTATGTATCAATTTGGGGAAGTTAATTTCTATTTCTCATTTTCCCTGTAGTTATCATTTTGTTCCAAATTTATCTTATATTGATTGTCTTACCAGTTGTTCTTTAAATTCATCTGAAACATATTTAGTATAATCTTTCACCCCATGACACTATGGATTTAATAGCTTTTACACAGAAAAGCACTACTAGCTGGAAATAATTGATGATGTTGAAATATTTAGCATATTATTAGAAGTGACAGGTTTATTCAGGCAGATTGAAAAATGCAAGCATGAATGAGGTCTGTGTTTATTCCCATGAGATAATGTAACTTTGAGTAATTTGGTCCTTAGTTATCATTAGAGCAGAAAGAGAAATAAAATCTTTAAAATTCTTAGAATAGTCTTTATAGCCTCATTTTTCTCTTATGATTATAATGTAATACCATAACCATGTCATTATTTTTATGTGCCCATTATCATATAATTAATTAAAGAATAAAAAATAATAGACTAGACTGACCAATTATCCAAAGGCATTATGTATAACAGACAAGAACTTACAATCATCTGCCACATTATGATTTGCCTCATTTTTGAATTTTGAGTATAAATTTATTTTTAAAGTGTACAATTCTAATTATGAGAATCTAGTATGTATTCACTGTGTCGTTTTTGACATTTCTTATGTTAAAATGAGTTTAAAACATTAAGACCATGAGAGGCAATCATTTTTTTATAAGCATAGGGAGTACTAGTGAGATGTTTACTAGGATGATTATCAATTTCATTCAAATTAATCTTCTCTAAATATTTGGCTTCAAAATTCAGAGTGTGCTAGAATAATGCACAGAACAGAGGTTAAAAAATACAGCCTTATGGTAGAATACATTAATCATCTTTCATTCAACAGTTTATTGTACACAAGATGCCAGATTCTGTTAGGCACAAGAGATTCATCTTTGACAAAGGAAGATTCAGGCCTTGCTTTCATATCACCTGGAGCCCAGAGTTTGAAGGGGAAACCAGAGGATTAAGCAGAAATAATAAAGTGTAATGGATTTCATAGATCCTTATATCCTCCCTATACCAATAATGAATAGATCTATCTTTGCTCTCCAAGTTCATATATATTGTTACAAATGGGAGAATCCCCTCTCCCCCTTTTTTCTGAAATAGGGTCTCACTATGTAGTCCAGACTGGCCTTGAATTTGCTATGTAGTCCAGAATGGACTCAAACTAAAAATCTTCCTGCCTCAGCCTCCTGGGTTCTGGGGTTGCAGGTGTGTGCCACCATACCCAGGAGGATTTCCTTTCTCATGGCTGAATAATATTCTGCATGATCCCACTTATATAATATAACTGTAACAGGCAAACCCATAGAAGCGGAGAATGCAATAGTGCTTGATGGCTGCAGGGTGGGGTGATAGGGAATTGTTAAATTAATATAAAATATGACTTATGCTACGTGAATAAGTTCCAAAACTCAACTGTACAACAACCTGCCTGTGGTTAACACTGAGATATCTGCACTTTGCATATTGTTAAAAAATATATATTTGTATCCTTACACACATGTACATATGTATTCTTACTACGAAAAAGGGAAGGGCAACACAAGAAAACTTTGGGAGGTGTTGACTGTGCCTCTCGCCTTGATTGTGACGATGGTATCACGGGTGTTGGCGTATGTCCAAAGTCACCATGTTGTGCTCATTAAGTAGGTGTAGTTTTTTGTACATCAATTACACCTCAGCAAAGTCATTTAAAAAGAGGATGGAAACAGGAAAGGAGAGAGGGAGACACCATGAGTTCTTTTGACTGGGTTTTTCTTCATTTGTACTCGAGTGGTTGGATCTGGAACTTGACCAAGCCTCTCCAAACGTCCCTAATTCCTTGGCTCTCAGTTATAATTTGTCCCACATCACTTAGATATCATGTATCATAATGATGGTATTGGGAATGATGATGGTTATCATAGCAATTATAATGTGAGCTAATTTATCAAATGCTATTTTCTTCATTCACATCACTTGTGGTTTAACTGGCCATCTGTCCTGGAATGCATCTCTTAATTTTAGATCTGCTTTCTAGGCTTATGGACTGACATGGCCACTCTAGAGTGACAGCACTGTAGACCCAAGTTATTGATGATGTCACATGATAACCTAAACTTTTTTTCCAGTCAATGTTTTATTTGTTTATTTTGGCCCAGTTTCAAGTACTTCTTAAAATTTTAAACATTTAAATGTTTTTTATTTAGTGGAATTGAGGCAGTCATTTCTGTAATTTCACAGTTGTACAGGTTTATAAATGTCAATCAAGTGACTGTTAGCATGAAAATTAAGTGAAATAAATAAAGTTAGTGGTAATTCAGTGTCATTGCTCATTTTTAAAAGTTTTATTACTTTATTATTTCAGCCAACAAATATTTACTGAGTAACTAGTATATGCCAAGCACTAATACATAGTGAAAAAAACATGTTCTTGCTGATAAAATCTGATACATGTCATTTCTTAAGTGACAGCCAGGAAAACTACACACAGTTTATTTGCAGGTTTCTAAATGCCTGTGGAGCTTATTTTTATCAATCAATACATATTCTAAACTAATAGAGTACCTTAGCCTTGCAAACACTTTTAATCACAAAGCCCCCCAAATTTCTACTTTGAGCTTCTATATTTTACTATGTCCATAATAGTGTTTCCTCTCTGTCCTCACCACTATTTGTCACTTCTTTTTCATTATTTAGGACACAAAAATCTACCTGTAACAAATATATTAATCAACAGATGTATTTATTTACCATTGACTCTATGTACAGTGCTAATGGATTTGAGGGATGTTTGAAATTCTGAGATTCCAAGAAGATGAAAACCTCTTCTGGATATGTGCAGAAGGTATTAGGTTATTGGATATGATTGACAATTTCATGGGAAAAGATGTAATTTGATCTGGGCTTCTAAGAATGAGTACTACGATGGATGAGGAAAGAAAATTCTCAGTGCAAAAAGGAAAAGTATTAAGAAAATTGGGGAAGCAGGAAGGAGTGGGTGTGTTCAAAGGGCATGGCACACCACTGGAGAATATCTATTGGTAGTTCATTGGAAAATTAATTTGGATAGTACTAGGCCAACTTATGAGGGAATCTGGAAGCCAAGCATATGGTTTATGTAGCCACAAAAATATGTGACACAGATTGACTCTGATGGCAATGCAGGAAGATAAATAATGCAGTGAAAGTCCAAATGAACAGAGCCAGGGGAAATAGGGTTTACATATGAATGTACTCAGAAGTCCTATCTACCCACAGCCTTCACTGCCAGCAAAAGAAGAAAGTCAAGGAAACCATCAAGACATCATTAAATAATCAATTATTAAGATACTTTAGTGACTTTTTTTGCACATTAGATTTTTTTCCTTTAGCAAAAGACTTATACCAATAAAGCCTCAGATTCTGGTTGCTAAAAAATGTTACATAGTAAAGACTTTGATAAGGATAAAATGCTGCACAAATTTTAATTTTGGCAAAAT
The DNA here is from genome assembly GCA_028451465.1 of Erethizon dorsatum. Taxonomy (NCBI): domain Eukaryota; kingdom Metazoa; phylum Chordata; class Mammalia; order Rodentia; family Erethizontidae; genus Erethizon; species Erethizon dorsatum. The sequence goes on along the minus strand of CM051823.1, from coordinate 133,384,543 downwards.
AAAAAGATGAATGAACTATAATTCTCAGAAAATTCTTCACTCTTTTCTATCCAGGATATTTAATATCAGAAAGAATATGGCTAATATGAGACTTTATTCCTGCATGATATTCTTGCTATTTGCAGAGAAAATAATTTTTTTAAACATACTCATAAAATGATAGCTAATTTTTGTTGGATTCTTTAAAAGACTGCTTTAAAAGTGATACGGAGTCAGGCATGTCACATACAACACTATAACATCAAATGCTCTTGATTAGATTTGTGCAGCCCTGATGGCAGATGTCACTGCCCAAATGAAATATAACATTGCTGACACTCCTGACAAAGAAAGAAGAATAAAAAGGAATTAATTGTGAATTAGTATTTGAAGAAAACACTTGTTTATGGTTGTTTTAAGAGTTATTCACCTGCATTTTAAAAGTCTAGAAACATTAAATCATTTTATTTTAAAAATGATGAAAATAGGACATTGAGAGTATAAGAAATAAAACTTTAGTGTTTCTGCATGTATGTGTAGAAATAAATTTTTAATTTTCATTATGAAAATATTAAAGGAAACAAATTTCTCTTAGCCATTAATCTATCCTTTTGTGAATTAAATGATGATTAATACGTATTCAACACTGTTCAGAACATTGCTCATATAATGAGTACTTTTCCAAGTCTCTAAAACTTGGAGCAAGATAGAAAATTAGAGGAGGTGTTGGGGGAAATCAGATATCCACATTGTTAGAATATAAAACCAAGTGATGATTAAAGAAACTGAAATTATTTGGTCTGTGAGAAAAAACTTCAAATGTGAAAGACAAGCAGAACAAAAAAAAGCATTATCTAAACAATAAGGAATTTTAGCTGGGTGTTGTGGTGCAACGCCTGTAATCCCACCACTCGAGATCCTCCTGTCTCGGCCTGTGAGTTCAAGGCCACCCTGAACTACATAGTGAGATACTGCCTCAAAAAAAAAAAAAAAAAGAAGATAAGGAATTTTGAATAGATATAAGAAAAAAGTTTTATTTGCAAGCTAATTCAGCTAAACAGTTAAAATCTTATCTTCTTTTAGAGATATTTTAAAGTAGGGTGGAATAATGCTCACTCATTCATTCAATTATTTATTGGGCAGTAGATATGTGCAATATAGACAAGGGTTCTGGTCTCTTAGATCTTAAGTTATAGTAAAGAATAAGACAATAAATAAATTTATAAGATGAGAATTTCAGATATTAAGAAGTATTATGAATAAAAACTCAGGGCAATGGGAAAGAAATTGACCAAATTGAGTCATGTACTTTAAACGGGGGAGTTAGGAAGTCTCTTTCAATGTTTCGAGGGGGAACATTGGTACTGAAGTATGAGTAGTGGAGGGTAACGGCCATTCACAGTCCAGGAGAAAAGCACTGTGGGTAGACAGCAAGGATAGAGGCCTGAGGTGGGGTTGAGCTCAGGATGCTCAAGAAAGACAAGAAGGCCAGAGTATCAGGAGAATAATCGAAGAGAAGATGACTAGGAGATGAGAAAACTGAGGCTGGGGGCCAGTGATATAGCTCAATGGCATAAGTGCCTGCCTGGCAAGCACGAGGTCCTGAGTTCGGTTCCTGGTACCCATATAAAGAAAAAAAAAAAAGGAAAACTGAGGCTGGCTGAGCTTCTGCCAGCTCTGTTAGTGCAGATAGGAGTTTGGTTTTGTTTCAAGCCCAGGGGGAAGCTACTGGGTAGTCATAAATGAATGAGAAAACTAGGAGAGGTGAATTTTCTGGTTTGTTTCTTCCATATGATTTGACAATAATCGAATGCTTTTTGAAAAAAAATTTTTTTACCCATAGAAAAGGACTTAATCTAAACTTGGACAGAGAAGCATTTAAATTTACAGCCAAATTCAATGATCTAAAAACAATTTGAGTTTTAGTCTATTAAAGAAAAATTTTGTCTGAAAAGACTACAACAGGAGATTTAAATCTCATCCCTCTTAAATACCATTCAGAAATACCAAGATAGCATTCCCCATGTTTTCCATTTCTGCAAAGTAAGAAAGAATATTACTTTGATGCCAAATTTACATGTACAGATAATACCAACTATCAAATTAACTAAAATCACTGTATTTGTTTATTTTTAGGTAAATTTGTTTGCCAGCTTAATGTTATAAAATTCATAATTCCCATAGGGGGCAGTATAGCTATCAAATAATCATTTAATTTTTAGTAAGGTAAAGAAGAAACAGGAACGAAGCTAGCACATGCTAGTAATAATTTATTATATCATTTGTCCTCTTTAAAGTTTTAGGTAATATATGAATAAAAGTGACTCTCAAAAAAAAAAGTGACTCTCCTGAAATCACAAAGGAACTATGGATTAGAACCTTCGAATCTTGGGCTCTTTATTACCGTTCTACAATGCTGTGGACCACGTCAAAGCTGCTATGTGATAAAAGCTTAAAACACAGCCCAGCCCTTAAGACTTCATGGCAGTGTGGGCTGCAGCTCCGTGGGCCTTTTGCTATCCAGATAAGCATCCTTCAAAGACCAGCTTCAGAAAACAGACTAGTGCGGAGCCCCTACCTCCACCTATAGTTGCCCAAACAACACTTATTTCAATCTCTCCATATTGATGTTTAAAGACATTTTGTTAAAGGACAGACAAGTCCATGGTTATATTTACTACCATTGTTCTAAATCATCATCACACCTCTAGAAGTACAGAAAGTTGGGGCCAGTTAATAGAATTCTGATGTGACTAATCTTATCTTTCTCACTATTCTTTGAGCTTCTGCCATTTTTCCCTCCAGTTCTCAAAACAGTGATTTACACATAGTAGATATCCAGCATATTTTGTTGCAAGAATTAATCTATACTGAAAATATTTAGTATTCTTTTTTTTTTTTTTTTGTGGGTACCGGGGGTTGACCTCAGGACCTAGTGCGCCAGCAGGCGCCCGTGCTGCTGAGCGATATCACCGGCCCTTTTATCATATGTGGGTTCCGGGAGTCAAACTCAGGCCCTCATGCTTGCCAGGCAGGCGCTGCAGGCGCTTACGCCGCTGAGCCATCTCACCGGCCCAATATTTAGTATTCTTTATGAAATTTTTATTTATAAAACATATGCTTGATGTTTAGCACATTTTGTAGAGAATAGCCTTTGAACAATGTTTAGTGGTTTTTAATGAAATTTTTCTTTATCAAAACAGCATAGGAAATTATCTTTTTTTTTTTTTTTTTTTTTTTTTTTTTGTGGGTACCAGGGGCTCGACCTCAGGACCTTGCGCGCCAACAGGCACCCGTGCCGCTGAGCAATATCACTGGCCCCTTTTTTCGTATGTGGGATCCGGGAGTCGAACTCGGGCCCTCGCGCTTGCAAGGCAGGCGCTTACGCCGCTGAGCTATCTCACCGGCCCAGGAAATTATCTTTTACTAGAAGAAAGACAGAAAATAATTATTCTCTTCAACTGTCAAAAGATACTGACACTGTTTCTGATATCTGACTTAAAATTAGTATTTATGTTTTACTTTGCCTGCTGCAAAGATTTGATGCAGCGTGTAATAATTCAATGGACAAAATCAATACAAATGCAACTATATCTTCTGTCCCAATAGAAGCATATATTATGTGATGGGGAAATCAAAATGGGTATGGGATGTTCTCTGCATCCAAGAAGCTCCCTGTCTAATGGAGGCTGGCAATTAACTATAATACATATAGTCAGGACCATGGCGGTGTTTTGAGCAAAGCGCTCTGATGCAATAAGAAAAGACAAATGCAATAAGAAAAGATAAATGCAGTAAGAATGCAAAATCATTGCAATTCTGAATAAGAGTCCTATGTTGGGTGGAGGAATATATGAAAAATCTGGATTAAGAAAAAACACTAATAAAATTGAATTCTAGAATAAGGAGAACTGTGAGACTTTATTGCTATTTTCATAACACTGAATTATCACTTTATCTCTATATGAGTACAAAGAACAAAATTAGTGCTACTTCATGTAGTAATACAAATATAAGGGACATTTTCTAGCAGTGTCTCCTTCTTACACCAGTACTTGACATTGGCTGGTAATACAATTATATATTGCACCTCCCTGAAAACAGTCCTGTGGGAAATACAGAAATGTTTGTGAGGCTGTGAGTTTTTTCACAATCTAATTTCATATGAGTTTAACTAGAAGTTCTGCACAAGTAATAAGTACATTCCATATCAGACTACTGCTATCCACTTTTGTTAGCCCTCCAGGTGTGGTACATACTATTTATCTATTTTATTGTAAATGCCCAACAATCACTTTATAAGCAGCATCAGCTGTTACTTTTTCTGTGACTGGGTCCTCAAATTATCCACTGGTCTAAAAGGCAGCCATTAAAATCAGATATTAGCCACTTTTCAACTAAGCTTTTGATAGCTCTGGACTGCTAATGAGTGCCCGGTATGTGACCCTAATCAATGAAAAAGGTATGACCACAAGCAGTAACATGTTGTAAACTTTGTTGGAAAGTACTTGGGCAAGCTCCCTTGAGATGGAAAGTCCTCACAGTGAGAGTCTGTCCAGAGGCTATGTGGAAGCCACCATCCAGGAGAAGAGAAGGAAGGGCAAGAGAACTCCTTGGTGGCAGGAAGAGTGTCACACATCCTTAATATTTTAGATGATGTTTCTCAGTAGTGCAGTGCAAACTTTCTAGGCCATGAAGGTCCAAAGGGCAATGGCATCTTGAGACCCTGTAACAAGAAGACTCTAACTTATTAACAGCCAGAAGATGCTGGGTGAAGTTCTCAGAGTATGCAAAATGGCAATCTACAAATGGCTGAAAAATACATTTATGTTAATAAAAATTTATTACCATAATAAATTTATGGTAATAAATTTTTATTAGTACTTATTTGCAGTACATAATTATTACATTCATTGTGGGGAGTTGGTATGTGTACATAACACATCTTAATTATTTTTTTCTTCCTCTCCCTGCCTCTATCTCTTAGTCCCTTTTCCTTTTGCAAAGTCCATCTCCCTGTTTCCTATTATCTATCATTTATTTTGCTCTTTAAGTTGTTTGGGTTTCTCATATAAGGGAAACCATGCAATATTTAAGCTTATGTGTCTGATTTATTTCACTTAACATTATGGTCTCAAGGTGTATTAGTTTTCTGACAAATGACACTAATTTGTCTTCCTTTATGGCAGAGTAGTACTCCATTGTGTATAAACAGCACAATTTCTTTATCCATTCATCTGTTCATAAATATATAGGCCACTTCCAAGATTTAGCTATAAAGTTGTGCTGCTATAAATATGGGTATGCCTGTATTATTGAAGTATGATGTCTTTAGTGCATAGGACTAATTTTGTCATTGAGGCCCAGAAACATGGGTCTGTTAGACCCACGTTTATCCTTTAGAATATTTCTATTGATGAATTATTAATTTTAGTTTTAAAAGTTTTATTATATTAAACAATGAGTACTTAATAGGAAAAAAATCACAAAAATATTGAATTTTTAGTATTTATTGAGTGTTTATTAAAAAGCATCAAAAATTTCAACATTGACTGTTTTTTGGTGTTCTGAGTCTAAACAAGAGCAACACAGATAAATTCTTATATGAACTACAATGAAAATACCAATAATACTTTACAAAAAAAAAAGTAGTCTTTACTTAAGTTATCACACCTAAGGCATTCTTCACACATGACAACAGCACATTTCATACACACAATTGCTTACATTGAAAGCACATGCATTTTGCTTTCCTGGCCTTTTTGTAGGACATACTTGATATCTCAGTGGTCTTGCTGTTTTGTCAGGAGGTCCTTATTATATTATATTGTGTGTAGTTAATGGAAACATAAAATATCAGTAAAATAAAGTGTGAAATTCCTAATATGTAGTGTGTGTTTACAATAAACATCAACATTTTCACATCAGCTATGTACTTGCTTACAAAACCTAAAGGATAACATCAGAAATAAATTCCTATATGAACTACAATGAAAATACCAATAGAACTCTACCACAAAAGTAAGCTTTGCTTCAACTGTCACACCCAAAGCTGTCTTCACATATGACAACTGCATGTTCCATGCACATGTCTTGCTTACACTGACAGCATGTGTGCTTAGCTTTCCTTTCCTATGTGGTAGTCTTGTCACCTCTCTTCTCTTCCTGTTTGTCAAGAGCTTCCTACTATGTTGTACAATGTGCACTTAGCAGGGAAATAACATATCAATAAAATAAAATATCAAATGTGTAATGAGTGCTTAGAATAGACATCAACATTTTTACATCAGCTGTTTACTTGCTTACAAATTGTAAACAACAACATCAAAAATAAATCCTATATGAACTACAATGTAAACACAAACAAAAGTCTACCACAGAAATAAGCTTTGCTTCAACTGTCACACCCAAGGCAGTTTTCACACATGAAAATTGCATGTTCCATACACAAGTATCACTTACACTAATAGCATGTATGTTTTGTTTTCCTGTCCTTTCTGGTAGGACACAGTTGACATCTTTTGGGTTTTCCTGTTGTCATAGTAGGTCTTTGTTATGCTGCACCTCCTTATTCATCTGTCAGCTCACCGGTGTGCTCCACAACTTTTTTGCATAGTTCCCTATGCAGAAACATTTTGTTTTTCCTCTGCTGTAAATGATCTCACGAACTCCAGTTCAAATCCTCTAAGAAAATTTCTCTGTGATATTTTCCACTTGTTAATTTCTTTATAAACTATCAAACTATTTATGTCATGCATGTTTAGGATCCAGTAAAACATAACTATTGGCCAATGCGTTGTGTTCCAAGTGACGTCATAACTCCTGAAGAAGTCATCAACAACTTCTACTCTGCCTTTGGTTTTGTTGTAGAAAGTTTTCATCTCAGGCTTCTGCCTTGTCAAAGTTTCCCATCAATATTTCCATCACGATGAAATGTTGACAGCAGCAGTACCAGTTTGTTTTTCTCTGCCATATAGGAGGCCAATGCTATATTTTTCTGAAATCCAAAGATTGTACTGTATAATTCTGTTTTGAAATCACAACATTTCATTTGGAATTTCTGCTTTTTTCCTGCATACAGTTCCTGCACTGGTCAACTTGTGCTCTGTTAGAAAATGTAACATCAGTTGGAATTTGGTACAGCAATTGTCAAGTGTCACATTCTGATCAGTTTGAGATATGGGAACAAGTCTGTTCATAGCATCATTCGGTTTATTACTATAGGATTAAGGACCTGATGGTTGAGTTTCATGATAAATGTCTAAACTGAAAGCATAATAAGTCTTCACATCTACAAGGGCATAAATTTTTTTGCCATATTTTGACCCATCGCTTTTCTATAAGTCTTTCACATTCCTGCAATCACCATGAGAAATCCCTGCTAAGCACAGCAGACCTATGAATACTTTCAGTTCAGCTAGTGAGGTGTCATAATAAATACATTTTTTAATATGGCTACTGATGCATACAGAACATTTTACTTGTATTTCAGCCTCTGTGTATTGCACAGCATCTTGTAGCATTTCATCTGTTACAATTTCCAATATTGAATGGAAGTGCTAGCATTCTGTCCAATACATTTCACACCTGCCAAGACCATCACTATATTTCTGGACATAGTTCTAACACCTAAATAATACAAGCACAGAGATGGACACTCTTTAGATAGTTTATTGCCTGTTTATCCCCTGCTTTAATTTCACCTGTGTCAAGGAAGAATTAAAAGTACTTACTTCACATCATTTATATTTTTAGAACTCTGACATTGTGCCACATAGTAAATACTAGCCAAAAAAAAAAAAAAAAACCCTCTTATTATTAGAAAATCCATAGTTCTCAAGCAGATGCAACCAATATATAATTTTAATATTCCATTTATTATAGCAATAAAATACACAGATACAATCTATCAAGATACATAACATTCCTATCAAGTAATATTTTTCTTTAGGGCCAGTGAGATAGCTCAGCGGCATAAGCACCTGCCTGGCAAGCGCGAGGTCCTGAGTTTGACTACTGGAACCCACATAAAGGAAAAAAAGGGCCGGTGATATCGCTCGAAGCACAAGCACCTGCTGTGAAGCGCGAGGTCCTGAGGTCGACTCCTGGTACCCACATAAAAAAAAAATATATATATATTTTTTTTTTCTTTAGCAACTGCAATCAATGAAAGAGAAGATTTAAAAGATGCTATTTCTTCCATCTCTCTTTTTATTTAAGATGTGGGAAATTAAACCCAAGGCCTTGTGCATGCTAGGCAAATACTCTACCACTGAGGTTCATCTCCAGTACTTTCTTTCATCTCTTTAATTTATATAATATTTAAATCTTAATATTTCAATGAATGGATATGGAATTTGACAAAATGAGTATAAATATTTACATCAAATAAATAACAGGAAGAATATGAGCTGTGATTGAAAAATATACTGAATACTTAAAATTTTTAAAAATTAATACAGTAAAATGCACATTGTCATTAATTCCTCTCAGAAACACTCTCCGTCACTTTGAACACACTCATCCCATTGCTCCTGTCACTTTCCAAAGCAGTTCTCCAAGTCCTCTTTCATGAGTGTCTTTAATTGTGCTGTCCTAGCTGCCTCCATATCCAAAATTGGTTCAAAACATATATCTTTCATGATCATCTTGACTTTGTGGAAGAGCTGAAAGTCACATTGTGACAGATCTGGTGAATAAGATGGATGAGAACATGAGACTGCCTCCTGTTGAGCAGCACTTGGCAGCAGCCTACACTGTAATTTTTTGTCATACCTCATAATGACATTCACAAAAGAGGACTTCCAGAACTGCTTCAGAAAGTACAAGAAAAATAGGAGAAGCATGTTTAAAGGGAAAGTATTTTGAGAAGAATTAATGGCAAGTGTGTTTTACTGTAATAAATAATTTTAGATTTAAACATTCACACTGTGAAGTTTTGAAAAGCTGAGATTGAAAACCAAGTGTTCTAAAAGAATTCTTCAAATGTATAACTAAATTCTAAATACGTAAATGGCTATATCAGTGGCACTGAACAGATAATCCTAGATAATCCTAGACAAAGTAATTTGTAATTTATCCTCTGTTTCAACTCTTATTTTTCTTGCTTCTTTTGTCATATAATATGAATTCATGTTAAATGTTACAAATCAATTTAGACATTCTATTGAGATTTAAACTATGTTCTATCTCTATGTTTTTTTTTTTTTTTTTTTTTTGTGGGTACCAGGGGTCGACCTCAGGACCTCGCGCGTGAGCAGGCGCCCGTGCCGCTGAGCGATATCACCGGCCCTTTTTTCATATGTGGGTTCCGGGAGTCGAACTCGGGCCCTCACGCTTGCCAGGCAGGTGCTTATGCCTCTGAGCCATCTCACTGGCCCTATCTCTATGCTAATCATAACAAATTTACATTTTAAAATGCTGTGTCTCCAAATACTTAAAGATTCTTCAATAACATTCAGAATAGTGTAGTTTTCTCTGAATATGTTCTATAGTTAGAATATTCTTTAATAAAATTTTAAAGCCTAATTTTATTCTAAATAAATATATATACAGAGAATTAGTATAGAATCATTTCACTCATATTTATTATTTATATCTTATTAAATTTTACTTGCATTAACTTCTCTTTTATTAAAAATATTTTTTAAAATTTGAATTGGTTTAAATCCAATTTTGTAACTTCTGCATTCTGTGATTTTTTTTCTTTTAATTTTATTTTGTGTCTTTCCTTTCCGTTTTAGCCCAGCATCTATTATTTCTGCATATCACTTGCTCCTTCTTCCGAAAATAGATTATTCTTACACTTTATGGAAAATTTTTCTTCATTCTAATTTCTTCATTCAAGTGGAGAGATGAGTCAAAATTTGATTGACCCAGTATTGCTAAAGAGATGTCTAATAACATTTCAGTTCTTTGCCTGCATTCCCTTTGCAACAGATCAATGAATTATGCAACATTTCTCCAACATTACCTGTATATCAAATAATATTTACTGTCTCTGAAGAATATCAGAAAATGTAGAGGTTATATCTAGGACAATTTGTGGCCAACAAAGGTAGTAAATGGGCTGTTTGGAATGTATTTGAAAGATAAAAGGCAACTAATTTACAAATCTTCTATGAAGATTTTTAAAGTGATGGCATCAAACTTTTAAGGAATAAAAATCTTGAATTTGTAAAAACTACCCTTTAAAATGGAAGTTTTCATATTCATACACTCTGACTATGTCCTGTGCTAATGTAATAAAATGAGTTAATAAAGAATTATAAATTTAAAATAAAAAGAAATCCAGTATTTCTTCCCACCATCCAGTATTATTCTTTTCAATCAGAAAGAATCTATTTACAATGGAGTTTTAAATTTTTTTGGCAGGCAGGTGCTGTGTGTATATAAATTCTAGGTACATGAATTAAGAATAGCTTGGTCTAAATTTTTTAAATGGCAATACCAACTATCATAGAACAATAGTCTTAACAGTATTAACAGATAGTTACAAAAAATAAATATTCATAATAAGAGATTCTAACTGAAAATAACTACTAACTGAAATACTAACTGCAAATAAAAAATTTAAGACTGTACAGGTGCCAGTAACTTGCAATGCCTGCAGGGGCAGAGCCGTAGGGGCAGAGCTGCCTAAAGCCATGGAGTCTTTTCCCCACTGTGGGGCACACAGGATGGTACACTTGGAGCTTTAGGATTTAATGTTTGTCCTGCTAGGTTTTGGCCTTGTTTCCCATGGACTCTTCCTTTCTACTCGCCTGTTTCTCCCTTTTAGAACAGAAATGTTTACTTGCCCCTGTCCCACCACTGGGTCTTGGAAGTATTACATTTATTTCTTCTTATTTTATGTAAGCTCTGAGCCTTGTAGTTCTTTCAGGGGTGATAATGTTACTATGTGGGCATCCTACGGACTTGGTGTTAGTAGGGCGTAGGGATAAGTAGCATTCCATGGTCCTATGATTAGATCTCAATTGTTTCAGTGAACCTGTGGCTTTAGGCTGTGACTTTCACAAATGCTTCAGCATTCCCCCACCTTCTACCCCTTAGGTGGAACAAGAGACTGGGTTTGGCTAGTTTCTTTCCCATAAACTGGTTAGGCTCCAATAAAATTGTTCCCCTTGAAGGCGTGTTACCAGCCTGTCAGGTCCTTAAGCTTGCTGCTCCCTAATGTTGACTTGGTGAAAAGGAAAAAGACTACTTAAGGCTTGCTCCAAGGAGATAGCAGGGCCTTATATTGGCACAAATCCTCATCTCACTGTGTCCAGGGCATTTTATACTAAGGAGGAGAGAGGAGTGGGAGTACATTGAGACAATACACAATTCTACATTTGCTTTATCCCTGCAGGCCCTTTTCAGCTACCTCTCTTCCCTGGGGAAAGGCAATCAGTCCAGACCTCCTGGGCCAGCATTTGCCTATTCTGTCACCTTACCTTTGCTAAAGAGAGGGCATAGCGCTTATGGCTGTGCCCTAGGCCTGAGAAGTCTGCAAAAGCCCACTTGTTTCACAAGGAGAAAAGTCTAACTTTCAAAGTTCCATTTTCCTCTTTGGGTTACCAGCAGGCCTTTGTTAAAGGACAAGCGATGGCTTTGACCCTGGTTTTCCTTCTTTCTTGTGGTAGCACAGGGGGATTTTCTCCCAGTTTTCACAGTGAGAACCTTGTGGATCACCTAGAGCAAAACTGGTGAAAATGTGGGTTTCCCTTAATATTACCAGATTGAAGGTCCACACGGCTCACCATTCAAGGGAAAGACTGACTTGGGAGACCAAAAATTGTGGAAAGATGTAGATTTATTCAAAGCCAGTTGTGAGGGAAAAAAATAAAAAAATAAAAAAAAGAGTGGCTTCTTCGTCTCCTAAAATCTCTTTCTTAGCTGGGGTGTGAAGGACTTTTATGGAAGAAAAGGAAGTAGAGTGAGACAATGGGCAGAAAACCCCCACCCTGGACAGGACTCTTTCTCTTCAGGGCTCTGCTCTCTTCCTCTCCTCCTCTTTCTCCCAGAAATAGAGCTGGATGGGGCCAGCACCTGCCTTTTCTTTTCAGAAAGACACATTAATTTTCTGCAAATCAGTTTGTAGGAGGGGAGGAGAGGAAGAGAGTTAGAAAAGCCTCTCTTGGGAATTTAGAATACCAGGTGAAAGGAGTAGGTTAGGAGATTAAGGAAAGCGATTGGGGAGAGAAGGAATTCCGTAAGAAAACTTTCCTAAGAAGCAGCTCAGTTACGTGAAGACAGGCCTCCAGGGGTTTTAAATTCACAATCTACTGCATGCTGACCCTCCAGCAATTCAATAATTGTAGGTGAATGTCCCTGCTGATATTGACTGTAATAACAGGCTTCTGCTCTAGGCAAACTGTGATTCTCTGAGTTCACCTCTCTCTCCTGTTTTCAAGGCAGTGTCCTGCCCTATGGAGAGTTGTTTTTTAGGTTTTTTTCCCCCTTGTTTCAAGTTTTCTTTTTGCATGCAAGTGACAGCTTCTAAGTTCTTTACAGGTTAGAATGGAAACTGCAAGTGCCTAACAATAAGCTCTATAAATGTTACAGTTCTAAAAGTTGACTGATCTGGTTCCCAATTTAGGAAGTCCCTTAAGTCTACCCATGAATGTGTATGCAAATCAACCCCCCAGTTCATGGAGACTTCTACATGCTCACTACTACTTCTGTTACTTTTAAGCAAAATAATTTAAATAAAATTCTATTTAGAGAGTTTTTCTGTATTCCACAATACAGGGAGAGTTTTTCTGTGTTCCACTGACTTCACTTTGTAGACTCAAGTTTTATTTTTTCTAACTCAGTTAAGTTTGCTTTTATTGTTTCTGGGATTATTGCTACTTCTGGTATTCATGTCTTTTCCTCAGCGCAGTATTTCTGTTCTCAGTTGTTCATCATCGTGGCTGTCATTATTTTCTTTGTATTCTTGAGGAGCTACGGTGGCATAAGAGTCTGTTTTCCTTAACACTGACTTCAGTTTCCCAAGGTCAATTGTAAACATTATGACTTTAATTCATCTCTTAAAGTTTAGATTCCCTGAAGTTCTCCTCTTATTTTAGTCAGCTCACTTTCTATTGTTGACTTATACTCTGTTCTCTGTCACTGGAAAGCCAGGTCCTAACACTGCAAAGCCCTAACACTATGAGGAGCTAGCTACATACCTTGTTTCTTTCTGTCTTTGACAAAAGATTTTGGACAAAACACATAGACCATAGTATAGAGCATAGATAGAGCTTATTGCAAAATGATAGATTTTCAGAGCCAGAGAGCGAACACATCTTCAAATACGAAAATAGGCAAGTGCCAAGATGGCAGCTGCACTAAAAGAGGTCTAGGGTTACATTTATAGGATTAACTGGGTCTTTCAAGGAATATCCTTTCATTCCTCTGAGGTCACTGTTCCTTTATAAGAAAAATGGGCTGTAATGACCCATGAAGTCCTTGTTTAGTCCTTAGGTGGAAATTTTCCATTTATTTTGTTTTGAGATCTTGAGGTTTTTCCCAATTCCCTATCCATGGTCTGGACTTTGCGTGGGCCCTGGACCTCATCAACAGGCTCAGAGGCCCTTAGTCTCTTGGGCTACAGTTTGCCACTGCAAGCTTGTGTGGAGTTTGTCTGTAGCTAATGATTAAGAAAATGAAGAGAAAAAGGAAAAACACATCACGTCTTTGTTTTTCAAGTAGTCCCCAGGGCCCTATGTCCAGGCTTGTTAATATATAACTTTTGGCTTAACATTCACCTTTGATTTTCTGTTTTGGTCTCTGCATCTTTCTTGTGCTCTTTATGTACATATATTTATTTAAACTTGTGTGTGCTATGTGCATATATGTGGGTATTTAAATAGCTAGAGAGAGAACCACAAAATACAGAAATAAGACTAAAATAAATGACACACCTTTGAAACATTTACATTAAGTTTTCCACCTGAAAACAAAGTATCTGTTTGAAACAGTGTGCTTAGTGTATGCCTTAGAAAAAGCAGAAGAGCCATTTTTATCTATTTAGAGCCTTGAGTCATTAGGCAAAGAAGAGAAGTTGAGACAAACAGTTTGCCTAAATCATGGCTATTGCAATTTAATTAAATTACGTAAGAAAATGTATAACACAATTACTGAGCTACACAATTGTGATCTTCTATTTTTCCTTCCTAGGTTACATGGATTTTTACTCTCCTGTCTTTCCTTGAGAAGGTACACTGGCTAGGAGCGAAGGCAAGGAAACCACTGTTCTAGTAAAAAAAGAGCCCAAGCTTGAGTATAGTGCAGCCTTGCTAATCCTTCCTCTTCCTTCTCCTCCTCTTTATGCTACTCCAGCCTGGTGCTGAGACACCCAGAATCAAGACTGTAAGTGGGCATTGCCTATTTGCTGCTTTCAAGTCAATATTCACTCTTGCCAGTGGGAGCTTTTTTTTAAGAGTTGCTAGGCCATTTGTGTTTGAGGTGAAAACTGCTTTTCATTTTCACATATTAAAACAGTGAATGTATTCTGTCCAAATATAACTACACTCAGTTGTTCTCACCGTGATGCTTTCCTTGATGCTTTCAATTCTTACCTCCTACAAATATTTATTGAACAGATAGTGTACCTCAGGCTCTTGGCTAGGTTCTAGAGATGGAAAGTTGAATAAAGCATCTAATGGGGATTGTCTAAAATCTCATGGAAACAAACTGGAAAGAACCTTATTTTCCCACAAGTAAAGTAAAAACAAATGGTCTTTCCTTCCTCCCTTCCTTCCTTCACTCCCTCCATCCTTCCTTCCTTCTTTCCTTCCTTCCTTTCTCTCTCTCTTTTTCTCTTTTCTTTCATTCTTTTCTTTCATTCTTTTTTTTCTTTCTTTCTCTTTCTTTCTTTCTTTCTTTCTTTCTTTCTTTCTTTCTTTCTTTCTTTCTTTCTTTCTTTCTTTCTTTCTTTCCAAATCCATAAATCCTTGTTAAAAATCCCTTCAGTTTTGAAATACGTACAATGCTGGGTGCAGACTGACAGAGTCTGGTGCCTGGGGGGACAATTGGATATATCTCATTGTTTCCTAATCTTCTAATTTGCTTATAAAATTAATGTCCTACAGGATTCCCATTCAAACAATCTTCCTTTTTGAGAATGCTTTCTCCTCTGTTCTGTAGACCTATTTCCTTTCTTTCTCTGTTTGTATTATTCCATGTTCTAGTCCCAACTGATCTTACTCATCTGCAATTATTCATTTTCTACCTGTAAATTGACCTTATAATGTCACTTGCTGTATACAAATGCTTTAGTAGTTGCCCTAATTGTCAGGACAAAGTCAAGCAATAAAGACTGGCCTTTGTTTGGAAAAGGCCACCTTTATTCTGAAATCTCAATCCATTTTCACTTCCACTTTTGCATTCTTTGCTCTAGCAGCAGTATAAAGTACACAAATTCTATTCTCCTGACTCATAACATACTTCCCCAAAACGTGGTATTTCCTCAGTCTAGAATTTTCTGCAAAAGTTCAATTTTTAAAGTTTCCTTTTAAAACACACTTTAGTTAGCTTTTCTTTGGAAGTGTTCCCTGACTCGTAAGTCCAACCTGGATATTTCTCTGGTCGCACATGCTAGGCAAGCATTCTACCACTGAGTGACCTCCTCAGCTCTCAACAAATATTCATTTAGTGCCTACTACGGATTATACTTAAAGTTAGTTCTGAAAATATGGTGGGAAGCAGTGTAAATGAAGCTCTCAGCTTCATCTATCACACTTAATAATTGTCCATTTATTTGTCACTCTCTTCTTATGTCTTATAGTTTATGAAAGAATCATTGTACTTTATTTAATTTTGTATCTTAAGACTATGATAATGTACTATGTGTTCAGTCAGTCTGAATGGCAAGAATTAAGGAAGGAAGAATAGAGGGTGTTGGGGAAAGAAGATTAAAAATAAAATCTTTTGCTAGGGCTGCCATAACCAAGTACCATTGACTGGGTGGCATTAAGCACAGAAATGTATTTTTCCAAAGTTCTGGAGGCAAGAAATCTGAGATCAAGGGGTGTCTTCTGAGGGCTCTCCCCTTGCCTGGTAGAAGTCCATATTCTTCCTGTATTTTCACATGGTCCTCCCTGTGTCTGGTCATCAGTGTCTGTTCTTACAAAGACACCAGTCATATTGGATTAAGACCTACCCTAATGCCTTGTTATAACTGAATTACCACTTTCAGATCCTGTTTCCAAGTACAATCACATTCTCAGGCACTGGGGATTTGGATTTCAGCATATAAATTTTAGGAGGACATAATTCAGGCCATAACACTGTCAACTAAACAAACTGTCCAAAAAGGTAGAAGTGGGTGGGGGGAGAGAACAGCTGTATTATGAAATAAACAATTAAAACAGAATGAGATTTGCACCACAGGCTATTGGCTGAAGTGATAGCAAAAACAGAAAAAATTTTACCCTTTTTATTTAGCTAAGCTGATATATCCATTCCATACATTTTTGACAAGGTATTCACCCGGCCCACAGGTGAGAGGGCTTGATAACCGTATCTGGCATAATTCACCATCATTTCACTTGATATTTTGGGCATCCACCTCTGTATAATAATTATGTGAAGAGAAAATAATTTTCTTGGGTTTTTATGAAAGGAAGTAGTCTTCACGTTGGAGTCATGCCCTGACACTCCCAGGAAAAGGAGAGGTAGAGGTCTATTATCCTTGCTAATTACATTTGAAAGGATGACTTTAGAGACCTTAAGAAAACTTTCTTGGGTTGTAATGCTGGTCAGCGCTTATTTAACTTTAAAGAAATTGCGTACATGTTAAAGGGTTAGAAAAAGAAATTGTAGTGAGTTGTATAAAACAAATGCTGAAAGGAAATAGAAGGGTTTCTTCCATTATTTTCAACAATAGAATTAAAGCTCTATTTTAAATTTATATCTTATCTCACAAAAAGAAAAGCAGAAGCTATACGTGTTTCAGTTAACTCTCTGAAGTGATTCGTACAATGGGACATTCCTATTCCTTGTTCTTTCTAGGCCTGCACCCAGGGGCATATCCAAATCCACAGTGCCTATTTAAAGTCCACCCTTCCTGTTAACTAGTGCTCAGAAAGCACACAATTTAGGTTGATAGAAAGTATAGTTAATCCATTCTAATTCTTTTTTCTTTTCTTTTCTTTTTTTTTTTTTTTTTGTCTTTTTGAGACAGGGTCTTGCTATGCAGTTCAGGCTGGACTAGAGCTCACTTTGCATCCCAGGCTGGTCTCGAACTTGCAATGATCCTCCTGCCTCAGCCTTCCGAGTGCTGGGATTACAGGCTTGCACCACCATACCCGGCTTCTAATTCTTTTTTTTTTTTTTTTCTGGGTACCGGGGGTCGAACTCAGGACCTCGTGTGCCTGCCAGCAGGTGCCCATGCCGCTGAGCGATATCACCGGCCCTTTTTTCATATGTGGGTACCGGGAGTCGAACTCAGGACCTCATGCTTGCCAGGCAGGCGCTTATGCCGCTGAGCCATCTCACTGGCCCATAATTCATTTTTAAAAGTGAAAAGAAATCATAATTACCTTAACATTTGAAAATTGTTAGTTCCATGATTTTCTAGGTCACTTTCCCTAATTCTGTATGCTAGAAAAATGAGCACACATCAAATTTTTTATCTCTATTTCAGTGCTTGCTCTTTTGGCAACATGAAGTACACACTTCGCAGCGCAACTGCTGAGGGATTTAAATAGTCATCAGTGCTGATGTACTTACTCTTCATGACTTATGTATGCCTTGAGACAGTCTAAATAATACAGCATTTATCTTATAAATAAAGAAGATAGCATCTGATGTCATGTATCTCAATTTTGTCATTTTCCATGTGGCTGCACAGTTATATCAGATTACGGAGTTCTAGTTACACATAAAATGTGCTTGTAATATACTATGAATGTTTAAATGAAAAAAATACTCATTACACTAAAAGACATATTGCCATTAATCCTTCTCAAAATACTTTCTCTCCCTTCAAACACACTTATCCCATCCTTCTTGCTACTTTCTGAGCCAGTTCTGGAAGTCTTCCTTAGTGAGTGTCTTTACAAAGTATGATAAAAAGTACAGTAATGCTGCTGCTGTGTGCCATCCAATGGAAAGGCGGGCTTGAAAACATCGCAGTGTGTCATCATCTGCCTTGTTTTTTTAAAATATTTGTTGGGCCAGTGAGATAGCTCAGGGGCATAAGCGCCTGCTTGGCGAGCACAAAGTCCTGAGTTCGATTCCTGGTACCCATATAAAGAAAAAAAAAAAAAGGCCAGTGATACCGCTTAGTGCTACAAGCACCTGCTGGCAAGTGTAAGGTCCTGAGTTCGAATCCCGGTACCCACATAAAAAATTTTGTTTATATTTATTTGTAAATGTTTGCAGAACATAGTGATTACATTCATCATGGGTAGCTAGTACATATATATAACACATCTTTATTCTTTTTTCTTCCTCTTACTCTCTTCTCCCTCCCTCCATTTCTTGATCCCTTTTCCTTTTGTAAAAGTCTACCTCCCCATTTTCTATTATCTATCTTTTATTTTTGCTCTTTAAATGATTTATATATTGGGTTTCTTATATAAGGGAAACCATGCGACATTTAAGCTTGTGTGTCTAACTTATTTCACTTAATATTATGGTTTTAAGTGTATCCATTTGCTATAAATGACTCAGATTTATCCTTCTTTTTGGCAAAGTAGTACTCCATTGTGTATAAATACCACATTTCCTTTATCATTTCATCTGTTGATATATGTACAGGTCATGTCGAAGATTTAGCTGTTATGAGTTGTGCTGCTCTAAACAAGCATATATCATTCAATATGATGTCTTTAACTCTTTTGGGAAGATACTTAGAAAGGGAACAGCTGGGTCAAATGTAATATCTATTTTTTGTTTCTTGAGAAATCTTCATATTGATTTCCACAGTGGTTGTACTAATATACATTCCCACAAACAATGTAGAAGGGTGCCTTTTTCTCCACAGCCTCGCCATCATTTATTTGATTTATTGATGATAGCCATTCTTTCAGGAGTAAAATGGAATCTCATTTTTTAATTTGCATTTCTCTAGTGGCCAACGATGTTGAACATTTTTTCATTTATTTATCAGCTATTGGTACTTCTTCTTAGCAATGTCTATTTATTTCAGTTGCCCATTTTTTGATTAGATCTTTTATTTTGGGGAGTCTATTTGAATTTTTAAATATATTATAGATATTAGTTCTCTGTGTGAGGAATAGCAAAATGTTTTCTCATTCTTTCTCTTCACTCTTGATTGCTTTCTTTTCTGTGCAAAAGCTTTTTAATGTTACAGAATCCCACTTGTTGATTCTCGCTGTTATTTCTTGTGCGACTGGGATTGTGTTCAGAAAGTCCTTGCTATGTCTATGTCTTCAAGAGTTCTATTTCATCTTCCAGCAGATTGTTTCTGTTTTAATATTTAGATCTTTGATTTGATTTTAGTTTAGTGCATGGTGAGAGATATGGGTTTAGATCTAATTTTCTGCATGTGTATAACCCCTTTTTTCCCCAGCACCATTTACTAAACAGGCTATGTTTCTTCCAGTGAATGTTTTTAGGTCTTTCATCAAAGATCAGATGGTCGAATTGCCTGGAATTGTTTCTGCACCCCCTTTTCTGTCCCACTGATCCACATGTCTGTTGCTGTGCTAATGTGACATTATTTTCATCACCTAAGCTTTGCAATAGAACTTGAAATCTGGGATTGCGATGCTTCCTGCTTTGCTCTTTTTGCCCAAGATCCCTTTTGCTATTCTGGGTCTCTTCTGACTCCATATGAATTTTAGGATTATTTTCTCTAGTTTTGTGAGAAATGCTGTTGGTGTTTTGATTGAGATTACATTAAATCTGAACACCAGTTTTGGTAGAATGGAACATGTAACAATATTGGTTCTGCTTATCCAGGAATAGGGGTAATCCTTTCATTTTCTGATATCTTCTTCAATCACTTTTTTCAGAGTAGTATAGTTTTCATTGTAGAGGTCTTTCACTTCTTTTGTTAGGTTAATTCCTAAGTATTTAATTTTTCTTGTTGTTATTGTGAATGATACTATTTTCCTAATTTCTTTCTGGGTGAGTTCATTACTGGTGTATAGGAACACTTTTGATTTTTTGAAATCCTGCTATCTTGCTGAATTTGTGGAGAATCCAGGTGATAGGGATAGATTCCTAGAAATATATGAATTTCCAAAATGGAACCAAAAAGATACACAATCCCTGAATAATCCAAACAAAGAATGAAATCTAGGCAGTAACAAACAAACATACCAACTAAGAAAAGCCCAGGAACTGATGGATTTATCACTGAATTCTAGAAGAACTTCTGGGAAGATGTAACACCAATATTCCTCAAGTTCTTTAATGAAATTGAAAGGGAAAGAGTACTGCCAAACTCATCCTGGAAGCTAGCATTACCTTCATTCCAAAACCAGACAAGGCCTCTACTAATAAAGAAAACTACAGACCAAATTTTTAAATGAGCATAGATGCAAAAATCCTAAACAAGATATTGGCAAACAATGCAATAAATCATCAAAAAGATTATATATAATGACCAATGTGTTTCATTCCAGGGATGAAAGGATGGTTCAACATATGTGAATCAATAAATGTAATAATACAGCACTTAAACAGAAGCAAGGACAAAAATCACCTGACCATCTCAACAGACATAGAAAAGGCCTTTGACAAAATCCAATATCTATTCATAATAAAAACTCTGAAGAAAATAAGTATAGAAAGACAGCATCTCAATCTAATAAAGGGCATTTACGAGAAACCTGCTGCCAACATCATATTAAATAGAGAAAAACTGAAAGTTTTTCTTCTAAAATTAGGAATAAAACAAGGATGTCCTCTATCACCACTCTGTTCTATATAGTACTTGAAAATTTAGCCAGAGCTTTCAAGCAAGAGAAAGAAATAAAAGAGATTACTTATGGGAAATGAAAAGGTCAAACTATCCTTTACTCACAGATGACATGATCCTTTGCATAGAAGACTGAAAAAACTCCACAAAAAGATTTCTAGAATTAATAAACAAATTTAGTAAGGTAGCAGGATACAAAATAAAAACATAAAAATCAATATTGTTCCTGTACACCAATTATGAACCCACCCAGAAAGACATCAGGAAAACAATACCATTCATCACAGCTTCAGTAAAAACTCAATTGTTAAGAATTAAAAAAGGGGGGCCAGTGAGATGGCTCAGCGGCATAAGCGCCTGCCCGGCAAGCGCGAGGGCCCGAGTTCGACTCCCGGATCCCACATACGAAAAAAGGGGCCGGTGATATCGCTCAGCAGCACGGGCGCCTGCTGGCGCGCGAGGTCCTGAGGTCGACCCCCAGTACCCACCAAAAAAAAAAGAATTAAAAAAGGAAGTAAAGTCCCCTGTAACAAAAACTACAGAACTCTGAAAAAAGAGATGGAAATATATCTTCTGTTCCTGGATAGGCAGAGTTTTACCTATTTTATCTTCCAGCAGATTACTTCCTCTTTTCCTTTTAATACAGAATATTCAATGGATTTTTGTTGTATGCATGGTTTGTACCACCCTTACATTCCTTGAATAAATCCCAGTACGTATCATAGCATATGATACTGGTCTGGTACTTTTTTCTTGGGGTGTTTCTGTTTTGCTATTAAAATAATACTGGTGGCATGGAATGAATTATAAAATGTTCTTTCTTCTTCTATTTAATGGAAAGTGTTTGAAAGATTGGAATTAAACATTTCAACGTTTGGTAACATTCACCAACAAAGCCATCTGGTCCTGGAAGTTTCTTTATTAGAGATATTTTTTGTTACTAAATAATCTATTTTCTTGTTATACATCTGTTCAGATTTTTTTTCTTCTTGAGTCATTTGTAGTTTCTATCTTTCTAGGAAGTTCTCCATTTCTTGGTTATCTAATTTGTTGATATACAATTGTTCATAGTGCTCTTTAATAATATTTTTAAAAATTTCTGTAAAGTTCATAGTAATATCCATCCCTTCCATGCACTGAGTAATTTTTCTTCACTCTTTTTCTTTCTATTCCACTGGATGGATAATCTAACTTTCCCTATTCTCCAGTTTATTGATTTTTTTCTTCTGTCTGCCCAATGTTGAGCACTATTAATACATTTTTTTCATTTCAGTTATTGTACTTCTCAGTTCTAGAATTTCTGGTTTTTTATAATTCCCCCTACCCCTCTCCTGGTGATTGAATTCAGAGCCTTCACACTGAGCTACATCCTCATCCCTTTTTAAACTTTTATTTTGAGATAGGATCTTGCTAAATTGCTCAGGCTAGAGTTGAATTTGAGATCCTTTAGCCTCAACCTCCCAGGGTGCTGGGATTACAGGGTGTGCCCCACACATGGCTATATCTCTTTTTAGTTCTGTATTTTTTGAAACATTGTTTTTCTACCTTCTGTTTGTTCTTTAGATATGGCTTCCTTTAATTCTTCAATTCATTCCTGTTTACCCTGAGAATACTGGCTGGCACCACTTGTGGATACAGTGCTTACCTCGAGATAAGACATGGATTACAATCTTAACCTTACCTCCAAAGTTTACCATGAAAAATCATGCTTTTATTATTACTTTTGGATCGCTCTAGTGTATTTACAGACTTTAGAAACAAAAGACATAGTTCTATTTATAACACTCTGCTTTTAATATTGGTATTTCTATTTAAAAAATAGCAATTCTTGATCACTGAAAATTAAGTGAATGCTGCCAGCCAGCTACATTTTTTTCTAAACTGGAAATGAGTTTAAACATATTTATAATAATTGATTTAATGGCTTACTTAGTAAATCCAATATCTGTGCTTCCTCAGGCACAATTTTTAGACTGATAACATCTCCCTGTTCCCAGTGGTTTTTGTTGTTGTTGTTGTTGTTGTTGATATTTGTTACTTTTGTGATTTTTTTTTGTTAACTGGCTTTCCTGAGTTAGTTCTATAAAATTTATATTCTTTTTTCGTACATCCTCACCAAAGCCTCTGTTTAGTTAGCTTAGTGATCATCTGTTGATTAGACACATATCATATTTCCTTGAGAATTTGAAACCAACAAATCTGCCAGTCTTTGCCGAAGTGCTCATTGTGTGTGTTGGGTGTGCACCTTCAATATTCAGGCAGGAAATTTATAGCGTCACTTTAGCCTTCATTTCCAGCAGTGAAAGAGCCTTAAGGTCAGCCAGAGGTGAGAGTTTAGAGCTATCTCCAGGGTTTACTGAGAGAGGGTACAGCTCTTCACATAAACTTGACCTTCTAGATTCCAAGGGACATATCAGAAACATATACATATGCACACACGCATGTATGTATTTATATAAGGAAAATAGAGTTTGATATTTACAGCATGTGTGTAATGTTTTTCTATGTTACTTATGGGCAAATGTGGATCATTTTCCAATAGATCCAATTCCTTTAGTGTGATAAGTATAGATCTTTCCTCTGCATTAAACAAATTTCTGTTAATCTCTGTTTTCGCCACCAGAATTACATTTTTTTCTAACTTACAAGAGGGAAATACAATCTATCTTTAATTCATAGTGTTATTAACATAGACTCTGTCAAAAAATTGTTTATTTTGTTTATTTTTTTATTGTTTACCACTAACCTCATTGAAAGGATTATCTATGCACAATTTATGTTCTTTCTGTTTCAGACTGATTTATTCCATTTACAATTTGGGGCAGGAGAAATGCAGCATCAGGCAAGCAGTTAAACACAGGCAGGGTAGGTCTGTATTTCAGACATCTGACACAAGTACAGACAGGATTAATGTGATTAAGAGCTGGTTTAGCTAGGTGTGGTGGCACACACCTGTAATCCCAGCCCGTGGGAGGCTGAGGCAGGAGGATAGCTGTGAATTCAAGACCAGCCTGGGCTACAAAGCAAGTTCGAGGCCAGTCTGCACTACATAGTGAGACCCTGTCTCAAAAACAAACCAAACAAAAATAGCTGGTTTCACTTTTGAAGTATGGTAAGGAAAAATAGCTGCATTTGTCCTTTTCAGGAATTTAGAGTGAAGCTTGTCCAGTTTAACTTTCATTGCCCTGAAACATGAAATAGCATCAAGAAAGTATGTGTTTAGTACAGCCTAATGCCACTTATCTCTCCCTCTCCCTCTTCCTCTCCCTCTGCCCCCCCCACTCCTTCCTGTCATGGGTTTACATATCTTGGCCTTTAGTCATACAGTCTCCTTAGGATAAAATACCTATCTCAACCTGGAAAAGTCCTTTTTCTTCTTGTAGACCAACCTACTTTAGAGAGCCTTCTTTGATTGTCCAATCGAAATTATTCCTTTCCTTATCACTGTACACAATTCCTATTCGTTTTCTATTGCTGTGCAATAAATGCTCAGACTTAGTGGCGTAACAGAACATACATTTATTATTTCATGGCTCTCTAGGTTAAAAATTTGGTTGGGCTCAACAAAGTTTTTTTGCTTGGGATTTTACAAGGCAGAAATCAAGCTGCTCCATCTGGGCTCTTATTTAGAGGCTCAGATAAGGAATTCGTCCAATCTCATGTATTAGGTTGTTCATGAAATCCAGTTCTTTGCATCTGTGTAACTAAGGTACCTATTACTTTGCTACCTGTCAGCTTAGGGCCATTCTCAGATCACAATAGTCACCTGCATTCTTCAGCATTGTCTCCCTCCATCTTTGATCTGGCAAAGGTACACTGAGTCTGTTTTCACTTTTAATTGCTCTTTCTATTCTGCCACCATCTAGGGACAGTTACCTGCTTTTAAAAGTTTCAGGGCCTGTGAGATGGCTCAGTGGCATAAGCACCTGCCTGGCAAGTGCGAAGTCCTGAGTTTGACTCCTGGTACCCACATAAAAGAAAAAAAGTTTCACATGATTTCACTGGGCTCATGATGATAATCTCCCTTCTGGTTAACTTAACGTCATTGATTAGTAACTTTCATTACATCTGCAAAAGACATTTTGTCATGTAAAGTGGCATGATTGTGGATGTGATGTCTTATTCTACTGAGGATCTGGGAAATTTTGGTGGAGGTAATTTTTAGAATTATGTCTACTACACTATTTCTTAAAATCTTTTTTTTATAGCTTTTCTCATAGTCTGACTTTCATAATCATTAGTTCCAATTGTGTCTCCACCCTCCACAAGATGGTGTACTTCTTGAAGAAACTGTGCCCAGCCTCTGATTTCTTGGCATTCTGTTTTGTTGGGTGAGGTCATTTGTCTTTTCTCTATAGGCTTAGCTCTGCCATTTTTAAAGAATGGGAAAAAGTTACTTTTCTTTATTCCCTAATTACAGGTATATCACAAACTTTCAATTAGTAAACACTATATGTTTTTAAGAAGTAAAAACTAATTAGATAATATTTATAATCCAAAATATCATTTTAGACTTTTTAGTGGTTAACTGACACATCCCTGAATTTTTATGTAGGACAGATTATTATTAGTATTTCTTAAATGAAATATCAAGACCAGAAGATATGCTAATACTGTAATTTTTTTTTTTTTGCTATATTATGTAAGATTATAGTGGTAGGAAGTCTAGAAAAGTCATTCAGGAACTAAGGCATGATTGATTCCAGGAACCAGAAAGAAGAAAGGGCAACAGACAGCAAACTGAATGAAAGTTTCGAGGAGTCCCTTTGGAGCAATGGCTAGCAGTGGGAGGGTGTTACTCAACGCATGTACTATTGCAAGTTCTCCTGGCCATCAAACCACTTGAAGCTACCAAATGCAAACCAGTCCCTCAAAACAGTAAAATATTTAAATAATTCCAAAAACCAGGGAAATGTGCCATTTCCGTTGCCTTACAAGTTTCGTAATATTTTACCAATTGGTGAGACATCTTCCCAGCTCAAAAAAGCACTGAAGGGTGTGGGGATTTAGTGAGAGTTAGGAGGCTAGAGCAAAGACCCAGGTGAGATGTGACAGAGGCTTTAGTGAAAACAGCGGATGGGGGATACCATTAGAAATTTACCATTATAGATATCTGGAATATATAATTAATAGGATCGAGTGAGGGAGAGAAAACGTGAGAGTTAAGTACAAATTTCAGGTTAGTAGTGGAGCAGCTGTGCTCACAAGTGTGCATCAGTAGAGAGTAGTAAGTTTCAGCTGAGGGAAGGAAGGGATGTGTGGGTGCATGGAAAAGAGTTTACATTCAGACACACTGAGTTTAAAGCAGCTAGCAGACCTCTAGCAAACCAAAGATGATGCCCAGTAGTTAGTAGAATAACTGAGTGACATTTTTTGAGACAAATCTCTTTTTGGCTTTTAATAAAAATTGTGTTGGCTTGAAGCACTTTTATATGTCATGGAGGATTGTACCTGTTGTAGTCAGGGTTTATAAAGGAAAGGATTTAATATAGGACACATAATTTATAGGATTATTTTATAATATTTACCCAAAGAGTGACATTCAAAAGAGTGCGGGAGATCTGTCCACACACTAGAGACTCAAAGAATCCAGCTGAAAACCTACAGCCCATGGCAATGTCCTCCACGAGTCCAACTAGAGGCCTAGAGCCCACGACAATGTCTCATGCAAGTCCGTATCAAGGATCTGCACTGGGAAGGCCCAGAGGTCAGTGGTGGAATCTAGAAAGTCTGTGCCAGCGGGATGAAGGATCTGTGTCAGCAGGCTGAGAGATCTGCACTGGAGCCAGAAAGCCATGCTCAAAGTAAGGACCAGAGCTCCCCCAAAAAGAACCACAGCCATCCTCAGTGACAGTGAGGTCCCAAGCTCCTCTAACAATGAAAACAGCTGAGTTCCTATCAGGAAAACCAGCAAGACAAGCTTCTCCAGGAGAACCGACAGCACACCATCTTCCCCTCTGGTTCTCCTTTTATGCCATTTGCTACAATCCTCAGGTGGGCCTTCCACATCCAGCACCACACTGATTCAGTTCAACTGGGTGTTACAAGTTGACCATTAGTTAATCCACCACAGTACCAAATAATTTTTAAGCAGCAGAAGTGATGGCTACATTGATGTCTATATGTACCCTTGAAATTTTCTTTATAGTGAAAATCAGCATTTGCTGAAAATCATAATAATAGCTATTAGAAAGAATAAAGGTTATAACATCTGATTTGTCATTTCCTGTGGATTTGCCTTAGATTCAAATCCAAAATTGTGATTTAAAATGTCAGCCCTCTTGCTGACGTATATATATATGTTACATATATATATATGTAAAATCTCTATATCCCTTGGGATCCCTCACTTATCCCTTTTATATTCTCTCCTGCATTACGGGGCTAGATAACACAAAATTGTATTCTTTAACTTTTCTGCAACCAAAATTCCTGCTGTGCTTGTATTATTATGAATGATGTACTTATTAACAAGATTTGGAAATTCAAAGGAGGCAAAGGTTATCTATGTGGTCCTGTGGCCTGAGGAAGCTGCCAAAGAGGTTTCAAGAGACATGATTTTTCCCTGCAGCTGGGTCCATCTTCCAGCCAGTCTAGTACCACATTTACACATGAGCAGTGATTTTGGGGATGGTGATGGTAGTGATAGTAACATTAGTAGCAGAAATTTCATGATATCTGGATCATAGTTAAGATGATTGGACACAAAACAAATAGTTCAATGACAAACAGTTCACTTTTACTTCTTTGTCCATATGAGTGATTTTACAAACATCTACCTCTTGAATTAATTCCTTTCTGCTTGACCTATGTAAGATGGTTAATGCTTCCTGTTGTTATGGTATATATCTAGATGTCCCCCAAAGCCTCATGCATTCATAGGTGGGGCTTTTGGAAGGTGACAGGTTTATGAGTGTGTGATACTGCATCATGGCTGTGTGATACTGAATTAGTCCACTGGTGGGTTTATAGCTGCGTGTGATGTTGGGAGGAGAAGCCTGGCGGGAAGAGGTGGGTCCCTGTGGGTGTGGCCTGGACATAAATAGCCGGCTGACTACAGACTGAAACCTCTACAAACAGTGAACCTTTCCTCCTTTAACTTGTGGATATTTTGTCCCAACAAGAAAAAAGTAAGCAATACACCTGTACTAAACCTTGATTGGTACAATAAAATAAATAAAACACTGTACTAGAAATAAGGGTACCAAGACCTTTAAGATACTCCTTCTGACTGAAAAGACTTTGGGAATTTCCTATCTATTATCAAAGTTACTATAGAATTATAATTAAAAAGTACATGTGAAAATACACTAGTAAACATAAAAGCATTCTATGACTGCCCAACTCTACTACTTTGCCAAGAGCTCGTCACATTCCAAGAAAAATCTTAATATAGGCAAAATCCTTTCCCTCCTTTCTTCTTCCCATAGGTTTCCACTGAGTGATAAATCTGAGACAGAAATGGCTCTCAGCACTTTGAATGCATCAGCAAATATGTAGTAATAAACAAAATTAAACCTCTTAGATTTATTAGATTAAACTAATAGAGTAATGGTCACTTACAACTAAAACGTTTTGATTTTTCACAAATGGGTTAAAAATACACTTGTCAAGAAGAAAAGCAAATGGTCATGAGTTCTGAATTCTAGTTCAAGCAGAAACTTGGAGATTGCAACAGTACATGCTGACTGAGTTACATTATGATTCTGCTGTCTAGTAATTTTGTATTTTATTTTCCTAAAAAAGAAATTAAGTAGCATTAATTAAAATGAATTAATTATAATAATTAGAAAATTACATGTTTAAGACAAAGATTATAAGTGTAGATCTTATGTCTCACTCTACCTTTGGAATAATTATTTGGCCAGAATAGAAAACTTTGGCATTTCATTCAAACCCAAAATGATCTCCACAATTTTATCACAAAATGCAACTAGCTAAATAGGACCTTAACTTCCTTACAAACTTTTTTTTAGAAAGACTATTGAGGGGCTTGGAGACAGAGTGAAAAAAATTAATAGGTCCACTTGTCCATTCTAGAATTGTCATAGGAAAACATAAACATATGAAGCAATTGGAAAAGAAAAAGAATTTAAATTAAAAGATTCTACTCATAATGAATTATCATAACATTAGTAAAAATGTAAATTTTATTTGAAAACTTGGAGTAAGCTATTTATTAAGAATTTATTGGAACTTGGCAAATTTTTTCAAATTGTATTTTAATATTAATTCATTCATTGCCTTAGTTATATAAACACAAGATCCACATGTAACTATATCAATATGAATGTTTATGAGTTTTAAAGATAAATATGATAAACTGTTTTAATACTATTGTTAAATTAACATAAAAATTACCATATTTATTGGATACCATGTGATGTTTCAATATATGTAATACATTATGTAATTTCAAATCAGGAGAGATATGTTTATATCCTTAAAAGTTTATCATATTTTCATGGTAAGACATCCAAAATCATTTCTTCTAGCTTTTTGAACTATGTATACATTATTGCTATTTAGAGTCACCAAACTATGCAGTAGAACACCAGAACTTATCTCTCTTATGCAACTATAACTTGTACTGTCTTTCACTTTCTTAGTTCTCCCCTTTGCTACTCTCCACATTCTCTGATAAATGCTATTCTACTCTTAACCTCTATGTCAACTTTTTAGATACCATATATAAGTGAGAGCATGAGATGTTTGTTTTTCTGAGTCCAATAAATATATGAAAAAATGTTAAATCTCAGTAATCATGAGGGAAATACAAATCAAAACCACAATGAAATATCATTTTACTCTAATTAGAATGGTTGTCATAAAAAAAGACAAGCAATAACCAGTGCTGGCAAGGATGTGGAGAAAAGGGAATAGCACACACTGTTAGTGGTAATGTGAATTAGTACAGCCATTATTTGCAGGGGAGTTTCTAGAAAAATTAAAAATGGAATTACCATATTGGTCTCAAAATCCCACAACTGGGTATACAAGCAAAGGAAATGAAATTAGTATGTTTAAGAGACTTCTACACTCCCATGTTCATTGCAACATTATTAACAGTCGCTGAGATAGGGCATCAACTCATATGTCCACTAACGGAAGAGTAGTTAAAGAGAATGTGTTATGTACACAGAGTGGAATATTACTCAACCATGAGCAAGGACTAAATGTTGTCATTTGTCAACATGGATAGAACTGGAAGCCATTTATTATGTGATAATTATTTTAACTCTAAATCTAAAGTCTTGTCATCTTTGCTGTTAATCCTTTGCATTTACCCTTCTATCCACTTCCTTTATTACCTCCAGAAGCATACCACTTGAAAAACAATCTAATTGAGTTCACCGTTCCTCAAATCCTTTTTTATTCCCCTTTCAGCCCTGTATTTTAGTAGGCCCATATTTTAGAAACAACATTGATATTATTGTGGCTTTCTAAAGACAATATGTTTTTCATGTAGGTAATAAAATGTTGTTTTTTTTTAACTGTGGAAAAATATGAATGGTCCAGTTTAGAGTAGGTGTTTGCTAAGGTAATTTACCTCCTCTCACTTTCTCTTTTCTCTAAACTCATGTTAATGTATAACAGTTCTGATTATTAACAACTATAATAATCATGTTCCACCTACTTTCTTTCTTTTTTTTTGTGGGTACCGGGGGTCGACCTCAGGACCTCACACTTCCAGGAGTTGAACTCAGGCCCTCACTCTTGCCAGGCAGGTGCTTATGCCACTGAGCCATCTCACTGGCCCTCCACCTACTTTCTATAGGGTTACTTCCTACCTAAGTCATTATTAGTTGATTTTTTCACTCTGCTACATATTGTTACATGTCAGGATCTTTTATTATTTCACTTTAATTCATTTTTTATTGACTACTGCGTTGTAGATCATTGTAAATAATTTTTTAGACAAAAGATGGGCAAAACACCAAGACCTTACAAGAATTATTAATTTGATAAAGTATAGAAAAAATGTTACCAAAGTGAAACAAAAATCCTTTTACTTCACAAAAGCATAATTAACTGTTAGTATGCTCTCTTACTTTTACTATAATTTTACTTTTACTAAAATTAACTTTGCAATGTAGAGTTATCCTAAAAAATTAATATAGTAGATAATATGCAAATTTTGTTTGAAGTACTGATTTTAGGTTTCATATACCAGATCTTTAGTTGATTTACTGCCGAAATTTTTTTTTTTTTTTTTTTTTTTTTTTCAAAAGAAGAACAAATTTTCAAAACAACATAATAGGAGGGTAACAATGGTCAATACATTGCGTATTACTATCTTTAAGTTAGTTATTCAGGACACCAGACATTAGCATTCAATTATGCAAACATTATTGGCACAAACCTTACTCTTCAATGAACTAAGTGAAAATCGTAGTGTATCTATCTTAACCATCTTATATATATATATACAATTTTTTTCCCCTTTCCCTTCTTTCTTTTCCTTATTCCAGTCTCTCTTTCCTTTTGACCAGTTTCTTTTTGATTCACCATGTCTATTGTACATTTTGGATCTTATTTACTCTTTCAGTTTCTCATACTAGAGAGACAATACGATGCTTACACATGTGCTTCTGGTTTATTTCACTTATGAGTATTTTCTCGAGTTGCATCCATTTACCTATAAAAGTCTCCAGTTTATCCTTCTTAATGGCTGAATAGTACTCCATTGTATAAAAATACCACATCTTTCTTATCCATTCCTCAGTTGATGGGCATTTGGGTTGTTTCCAAGATCTGGCTATTACAAATTGTGCTGCTATAAACATGGGTGCACATATATCGCTGTGGTACGATGTTTTTAATTCTTCTGGGAAGATGCCCAGAAGGGGAATAGCTGGGTCAAATGGGACCTCCAACCCTAGCTTTTTGAGGAATCTCCACACTGACTTCCACAGTGGCTGTACCAGTCGACACTCCCACCAACAGTGGAGAAGGGTTCCTTTTTCCCCACAGCCCCTCCAGCATTTGTTATTAGTTGATTTCTTTATAGTAGCCATTCTTTCTGGGGTGAGATGGTATCTCAGTGTTGTTTTAATTTGCATCTCTCGAATGACTAGTGATGTTGCACATTTTTTTGTATATTTATTTGCCATTAGTATTTCTTCATCTGAGAAATGTGTATTCATCTCAGATGCCCATTTTTGGAGTGGGTCTTTAAATTTGGGAGGTCTAATTTTTTTGAGTTCTTTATATGTTCTCGATAGTAATCCTTTGTCTGAGGAACAGCTGGCAAACATTTTTTCCCACATTGTGGGTTGTCTCTTCACTCTGTTGGTGGTTTCTCTTGCTGTGCAAAAGCTTTTTAATAAGATGAGATCCCAGTTATTGATTCTTTGGGATAGTTCCCGTGCGGTTGAGTTTTTATTCATAAAGTCTTTGCCTACACCAATGTCTCCAAGGGTTTTACCTATCCTACCTTCCAGCAGATTTAATGTTTCTGTTTTAATATTTAGATCTCTGATCCATTTTGAATTTAGTTTAGTGCATGGTGAAAGATATGGGTCTAGTTTTAATCTTCGGCATGTGTAGAGCCAGTTTTTCCAGCACCATTTATTAAAGAGGCTATCTTTTTTCCAGCGAATGTGTTTGGCACCTTTGTCAAAGATAAGGTGGCTTAGTATGTCTGGGGTTGTTTCAGCATCTTCTAATCTGTTCCATTGATCTTCAGGTCTGTTTTTTTGCCAGTACCACACTGTTTTTATCACAGTAGCTTTATAGTATAATTTCAGGTCGGGGATTGTGATGCCCCCTGCCTTGCCTTTGTTGCCCAGAATTGCCTTTGCTATTCTAGGTCTCTTCTGATTCCAAATGAATTTTAGGATTGTTTTCTCTAATTCTGTGAGATATGCTGTTGGAATTTTGATTGGAATTGCATTAAATCTGTATAACAATTTTGGAAGTATGGCCATTTTCACTATATTGGTTCTTCCTATCCAGGAGCAAGGGATATCTTTCCATTTTCTGATATCCTCTTCAATCTCCTTTTTCAGAGTACTGTAGTTTTCAGTATAGAGGTCTTTTACATCCTTCGTGAGGTTGATTCCTAGGTATTTCATTTTTTTGGATGTTATTGTGAAAGGTATTGTTTCCCTAATTTCTCTTTCAGTAAGTTTGTTATTTGTGTACAGGAAGGCTATTGACTTTTGAGTATTGACTTTGTATCCAGCTACACTACTGAATTTGCTTATCAAATCTAGCAGTTTTTTAGTGGAGTTTTTGGGGTCTTCTGTGTAGAGTATCATGTCATCTGCAAATAATGATAATTTAACTTCTTCCTTTCCGATCATTATTCCTTTTATTTCTTTCTCTTGTCTAATCGCTCTGGCTAAAGTTTCCAGAACTATGTTGAATAAGAGTGGGGACAGTGGACATCCTTGTCTTGTTCCTGATTTTAGAGGGAAGGCTTTCAGTTTTTGGCCATTTAGTATGATATTGGCTGTTGGTTTGTCATAGATAGCTTTTACCAGATTGAGATAAAGACCCTCTATTCCAATTTTCTGTAGGGTTTTTATCATGAAAAGGTGCTGGACTTTGTCAAAAGCTTTTTCTGCATCTATTGAGATGATCATGTGATTTTTGTCTTTGGTTCTATTAATATGCTGTATTACATTTATTGATTTACGTATGTTGAACCATCCCTGCATCCCTGGGATGAATCCAACTTGGTCATGGTGTATAATCTTCTTGATGATTTATTGGATTCTGTTTGCCAGTATCTTATTAAGGATTTTTGCATCTATGTTCATTAGGGAGATTGGCCTGTAGTTCTCTTTCTTAGTTGGGTCCTTCTCTGGTTTTGGTATCAGGGTAATGCTTGCTTCCAGGAATGAATTTGGGAGTATTGCTTCCCTTTCAATTTCATTGAAAAGTTTGAGAAGTAGGGGCGTTAGGTCTTCTCTAAATTTCTTGTAGAATTCGGCAGTGAATCCATCAGGGCCTGGGCTTTTCTTTGTTGGGAGGTTTTTAATTACATCTTCAATTTCACTGGCTGATATTGGTTTATTTAGGATTTTTAAATCTTCTTGATTCAGCTTTGGTAATTCATACGAATCTAGGAATCTGTCCATTTCTTCTGCATTTTCCATCTTAGTAGAATATAAATTTTCAAAATAGGTATAGATGATCTTCTGGATTTCTGCAGGGTCCGTCGTGATATCACCCTTTTCATTTTCAATTGCATGGATTTGAGTCTTTTCTTTTCTTTTTTTAATAAGGTTGGATAAGGGTTTGTCAATCTTATTTATTCTTTCAAAGAACCAACTTTTTGCTTCATTGATTCTTTGTATTGTTTTTTTATTCTCCAATACGTTAATTTCTGCTCTGATCTTTATAATTTCCTCCCTTGTACGGGCTTTTGGCTTAACCTGCTCTTCTTTTTCTAGAAGCTCGAGGTTCACCCTTAAGTTGTTTATTTGCGCGTGCTCTATTTTCCTGATATAAGTGTTTAATGCTATAAATTTCCCTCTTAGGACTGCTTTCATTGTATCCCATAAGTTCCGGTATGTTGTACTGTCATTATCATTCAGTTGTAGAAAGTGACTAATTTCTTCTTTAATTTCATCTGTGACCCATTGGTTGTTCAGGAGGATGCTGTTTAATTTCCATGTGTTTAGGGAGTTTTTGTGGGATCTTTTGCCATTGATTTCCAATTTCATTGCACTATGGTCTGATAATATGCATGGGATAATTTCAATTCCTTTGCATTTACTTAAGTAGGTTTTATGAGCTAGTATGTGGTCTATTTTGGAGAACGTCCCATGTGCAGCTGAGAAAAATGTGTATTCTGATGTTGTGGGATGGAACACTCTGTAGACATCTACTAAGTCCATTTGTTCAAAAGTTTGGCTCAGTTCTACTATTTCATTATTGATTTTCTGTCCAGTTGATCTATCTTTTTGTGACAGTGGAGTATTGAGATCTCCCAATATAATTGTATTAGTGCTTATTTGATTTTTCATGTCCTTTAGTACTTGTTTTATATAGCTGGGTGCATTGGTATTTGACGCATATATATTTATGATCGTTATCTCTTCCTCTTGGATTGTTCCCTTTACAAGGATGTAATGACCGTCTTTATCTCTCTGAATCCTTCTTGGCTTGAAGTTCACTTTGTCTGCAAAAAGAATAGCTACCCCTGCTTTTTTCTGGGTTCCTGTGGCATGGAGTATTGTTTTCCATCCTTTGACTTTCAGTCTATGAATTTCTTTCTGAAATAAATGTGTTTCTTGTATACAGCATATTGTTGGATCTTGCTTCTTGATCCATTTCGCCAGTCTGTGCCTTTTGATTGGTGAATTGAGACCGTTAACATTGATGGTTAAAACTGATATGTATTGACTTGTCATGATATTTTCCTGTTGTTGGTTCCCACTCTTTGTTTTTCCGCTTTCCGGCTATTTAATTATTTGCCCTGCCTGGTGGATTCCTTCTGTTGGGGTTCCTATCTCTTTCTAGAATGTCCTTCAGAACGTTTTGGAGTGCTGGTTTGGTGGTCATAAATTTTCTCAGATGTTCTTTGTCATGAAAGTATTTTATTTCTCCATCAATTTTGAAAGATAGTTTTGCAGGGTACATCAATCTGGGCTGAAAATTATTTTCCTTTAGAGCTTGCAATACATCATTCCAAGCTCTTCTTGAATTGAGGGTTTGTGCTGAAAAGTCAGCTGTGATTCTGATGGGTTTTCCTTCATAGGTGATTTGTCTCTTCTCCCTAACAGCTTTTAAGATTCTGCCCTTCTGTTGAATTTCTGGGATCTTGACTATAATATGTCTGGCTGAAGTTTTTTTTTGATCATGTCTAGTTGGTGTTCTGAAAGCTTCACTTATAGAGGTGTCAAATTCCTTTTCTCTTCCAGGAAAGTTCTCCCTGATTATGTCTTTGAACAAGATTTTAATGTCATTGATGTTATCTCCTGCTTTTTCATTTATTCCAATTATTCTTAAGTTGTTTATCTTTGAGTCATCTAGCAGCTGCTGAATTGATTTTTCATGGTCCCTTGCTATTTTTAAGAATTTTTCCATTTCATGATCACTAATTGCAAGCCTATCTTCTATATCTGAGATCCTGTCCTCGCATTGGCTTATTCTGGTACAAATACTTTCAATGGAATTTTTTATCTCTTGGATATCTGTTTGAATCTGCCTTATGGATTCCATTTCTTTCCTATGCTGAGCATTCATGGTTTCTATAGTTTTCTTAAGTTCATCTATTTTTTTGTCTGTATCAGCTATAGTGTCCTTAAGCATGGTCTTCGTTTTAGACATTATCTCTGCAGTTATCTGTGAGATTATTTCTGTTTTAATTTTTTCCAGAACCTCATTCAGTTGCTTTGTTGTTACCACTTCAGATAGGCCAGGTGGGTGGCTTTCGGGTTGTCCCACCTCGTTGCTCCCTAGGTTTGCCTTTGGTGAATTGGATGTGTGGGGTTGCATCTTGTTTAAGTGACGTCTCATGTTTTCTTTCTTTAATTCCTGGGGTGATGTTTGCAAATTACCTATAGTAGGTTACTTTATTGCTAGTGTTTAAGATCTTTAGAAGATGACTACTTCTCTGCAGTATCTTCCAAGTGGAGCTTGCTTTTGTGTTTTGAGCTTTCTGCCAGATCCTACCTCTTCAATTCGTTGGGTATGCGAAGTTGCTACCTGTTTGGCCCAGTCCTTGATTCTTTGGTACTGTGCCACTGTATTTTCTGTGTCCCTTAGTCAATCTCAATCATGAAATATCAGGAAGGAAAGATGTTTAGAACAATTATTTCACATTTGGCTATAATGTTAACTAAAGCATCAAACACAGCCTAGAAAATGACAGACTGAGCTAACCAGTTATTTACCACTTTTAGCTGTATAGAGTTGCAGTTATATAACAAAATCTAAAACACACCAGAAAAATTATATGCAGTATACAAGTCCTATGTATGTCAATTTTTCCCTAAGGAGTTTAAATTTAAAATGAGTTAAGGAGGAAATAGAGTATTGGGAGAAGAGGAAGGAATTAGATATAAGGTTAGAGGACCAAGAGGGATCCCACTAAAATTGGGACACTAGTGCAGAGAACAGGTGGTAAAAAGAGAAGGAAGTGATAAAAGGAAGAACAGATCACGACCACAATCACAAAGAAGTTAGAGGCGCTGTTTACACTCATATAAAAAACCAGAGAGAATAATGAAGGAAAGAGCAAATACCCATACAGAAACAATAACGAAGATAAAAGCAATAAAACAGACAGATCAAAAATAAAACCCCACCAAAAAACAAAACTAAACAAAACAAAAACAAAAAAAAACCCTTCGCCAGAACAAAAAACAAATCAGTGAGAAGAAAAAAAAATAATAATAATAATTAAAAAAAATTAAAAATAAGAAAAAAAAAAATTAAAAAGAATCAGTTCCAGGTGTTGACTTTGTTGTAGGCAGCTACCTGTTCTGTGCAGGTCCGTCCCAGTAAGCCAGGAGCGCCCTCTGGCGGGCGGTGAGCAGAGGCGCGTACTTTCAGGTAGAGACCAGTCTAGCTCGCCTCCGCTCTCAGCGCCCTTTCACGGTCCCTGGGCCTGAGAGGCTCAGCGCGCTGTCGGAGCGCGGATTCCCTGCACTGGTTCCCGCCGCTCTGGTTTTTCGCCACGCCCCCCACAATGGCGCCGGGCCAGTCGCTCTCTGGCGCGGGACAGGTGTGGCTGAGAGTCTAGTCTCGTTCGCCTGCTGACCTCAGCACACTTTCGTGGGCTCAATTGAGAGGCCCTGTGCTGCCCTGTCCAGAGCACAAGTTCCCAGAGCAGTTTCTGAGCCGCTCTGAGTTTCGCCACACCCCCCACAATGGCGCCCGGCCGGTCGCTCTCTGGCGCGGGACAGGTGTGGCTGAGAGTCCAGTCTCGTTCACCTGCTGACCTCAGCACACTTTCGTGGGCTCAATTGAGAGGCCCTGTGCTGCCCTGTCCAGAGCACAAGTTCCCAGAGCAGTTTCTGAGCCGCTCTGAGTTTCGCCACACCCCCCACAATGGCGCCCGGCCGGTCGCTCTCTGGCGCGGGACAGGTGTGGCTGAGAGTCCAGTCTCGTTCACCTGCTGACCTCAGCACACTTTCGTGGGCTCAATTGAGAGGCCCTGTGCTGCCCTGTCCAGAGCACAAGTTCCCAGAGCAGTTTCCAAGCCGCTCTGAGTTTCGCCACACCCCCCACAATGGCGCCCGGCCGGTCGCTCTCTGGCGCGGGGCAGCTGTGGCTGAGAGACACTCACCGCCGGTCAGCGCCGTTCTCCGCCGCTCCCCTGCCCCGCCGCTGTCTCAGGATCCTCCGTGGGGGCTCCCTAGGCGCCAGCTGCCACCGTGTGTCCGTAGAATTGAGCCTCCGCCGGCGCTCCAACTCCCGGGATATTAGAAGGTGCACGTGCGCGGTCTGCTCCTTCTTTCCTTCTTCTTTGTTGGAAGTCACCCGTCACTGGTGCCGGGGGTCCCAGATTGCGCTTCAGAACTTCTCTGGGTTTCGGGGAGGCATCCCCCCCCCCTGCGCTTTCCGGGTCACTATATTCTCGTGTTCCAATGGTAACTTTTAGAGAGAGTTTCGTTGCCTGCTTCTTACTCATCCGCCATCTTGAGGCTCCTACTGCCGAAATTTTGAAACTATAACCTTTTGTTTTTATTCTTCACTCTAAATTTAACAATGTTAGATACAAAAAGTTAAAAGTATATAAACAATATAAAAAGTAAAAAGTAAAGTATTGCAGGCCCACATAAATAATAAATGGGATTTGTAGCATCACAAATTCAGAGATATACTGTGGAAAATGCAGTTCTGCATCTAATATCCAGTTACTGTCAAATCAGCTATTTAATGCATGCTTGCAGCAGATTCTGTACGGTGTCCATTTTGATAAGCTTGAACTACATTTCTTAGAATCTTCTTCCCATGCAGTTCCAGGTTAGAGTTTGCTAAATGGAAATGTGACATGGGACTCAAAAAGGAGACATTAACTGACAACTATTACTCTCTGAAGGGAAGATGTTTGTTGGGATGAAAGACAGATGCAGAGGTTACT
Organism: Erethizon dorsatum; assembly: GCA_028451465.1. NCBI lineage: Eukaryota > Metazoa > Chordata > Mammalia > Rodentia > Erethizontidae > Erethizon > Erethizon dorsatum. Next base: position 133,345,655 of record CM051823.1, on the reverse strand, counting down.
GACAAATTCCAGTTTACCCTAGCTCTCCTTCCCCTCTGCCTCTCTTCATAACCAAGAGAAACAGCCTACCGCCCAATGCAGAGGCAGGTTCCGTGCACTTCCTCACCACCTCTGGGCAGCCTTACAGGATTTGCTGAAATGTGTTTAAAAATTTTTGCAAAAGTGTGTAACTACATGCACGTACAAATTTGAGAAAAGTTTAAAAATGAAAAATACTCTATTTATAAATATTTAACCATTTCTGATCATGCCTAAGTGAGATTTTGAGAGATAACCACAACCAAAATAAATGTGTGAATAATAGTAACTGAATATATTATCACTCACATAATTTAATCTAAATGTAATTCATCTTAAACTCAGTACTTTAGTTTAAGAGTGAATCGTTGATGATGTATAAATGACAGTAAAAAAAGAATTTGTTTTATAAGTCTTCTTGGGCCGGTGAGATAGCTCAGCGGCACAAGCGCTTGCTGGCAAGTGCAAGGTCCTGAGGTTGACTCCCGGTACCCACATTAAAAAAAAAAAAAAAGTCTTCTCTTTTTTTTCCAGATTTTGCAGTGAATGGCTTTTCTGGGTGTCATTGTTTGCTATAGTTAAGGGAAGTAATTCCCTCCACATTTTGTCACCCAGGATACTGTTTTTTGGTCCTCCTGGTTGGAGTTGGATAGCCACTGTACCCTAATCTAGATGTGTTAATTTCACCATGTTCTTGTCTTTCCCCAGTTACTCTGGTGTTTGTGACCATCACCATAGACTTTGTTTCCTTGATTCTATAAATGTTGGGCACCTGAAGGTCTAACGTCAAAACATAATGAGTGTAATCAAGTGGAAGGAAAACCATTTGAAAATGGTTATTTCTCCCCCACCTAATGTATAGGTCCGTGTGGAAGTGTTCCTTCTGTTATTTTTAAGAACGCCTAAGACTGAAATAGTTTGTTCATTGAACAAGCTATGGAGAATGAATAGTCAAGTCAGGGTCAATGTGGTCCTCAAAGACCTCCTAGTTTATTTGATTAACTTCAGCCAAAAGATAACTTATATGGTTAGGTGACATCTAAAAGTCACTTTGATAAAACTGGGTACATGGTAACCTAGAAACCTTTAGCCTTTGTCAGATAGGAGTAACTGTGACAATGTAAGTCCTTTTCTCTTCGTGGTCACCAGATGAAAATCACCATTCTGTTATCTTCTGTGCTTCTGTCTCCTCTGGCTTCTCTCGTTCAATCGGATGCTCCTTTGGTTACTCCATTCCCATTCTTCAGCTTTGTTTTCTAGAGAGACATTCTTTTTGACCTAAATTATGTTGGCATCTATTCAAGCCTTCTATTTGGCAATAGAGGAAACAAAGATAGTTTTAATGGAGATGTGGTTACTCATAGTTTCTGCAGTGTAAATTGTAAATTAGATGTTTATTAATACAATTGAATTAGGACTTACTGTCACTTTTTCTGAGATGTGTTAAACAATATATGAGAAACTCTAGGATTAAACAAGTGCATCCATTCTAGACACTAGTTTCTTAATAAATAATATATTTAACAGTTTTAACCCTACTTAAAGACTAGGTCAGTCTAATAAGAAGGAATCTTTCCTTCATTTAGCCCTGCTTTCCTTTTATTTACCATTATTAGAAATAATAATTTCCTGTTAGAAAGAGAACAGAGTGGAGTACAGTGCTTCTCTTTTCAAAACTCTGGCATCCCTGTCTTTACTAATGAGTAAGAAATCTCTACCAAGGCAAATTTATTTCTTCTAGAGACACTAGTTATAATAACTCCCACTGTATTACCTAACATCTATTTAGTCCATTATTTGAGGTAAAAATCTCAAACTTCTTTCTAAATAGATTTAGATTCTATATTGATATTTTACAAATAGGATAATTCATTTAACAAAGTGATATCTGAAAATAAAGAGAATTTTATTGTATCATATGCATGGCTACTATTCATTTCACAAGTTTTGCCTTTATTTCTGTTAGCTATAGGTTTAAGCATGATGTGAAAGTTTTTTGTTGGAGAAGTTAGCCCTGTGAGACCATTTGAAGTAAGGTAGCAGAATTGCTTTCCTGCTTTCCTAAACTTGACCAGAATGAAAAAATTAAATTGAAAATACTCAATCTTTTTACAGTCCACAATTAAATATTTATAAAATATTTGGAACAATGAAAGAATTGATTCCACTGCTACATGAACAATTTGGACTAATGATGACAATGCAGTAATTTGCTTGACTTATTGCCTATGCATTAGCATTTTAACAAAAGGAAAATGAAAATGCTGTTGTCATGAAACTTGGTGCAAATAACTCATACATGAGTTACCAGCTGACAGTTTCATGCATGCCAATATTATGAATATAGAATATGTCATAAATAAGGGCTAGCTCAAAGAAAAGGACCTTAATAAAATTTACACTTCATGGTGTGAAGTAATTCTTTGAATTATACTCCATAGCCCAGCATGTTCTATGAAGTCTTTTTTTTTAAACATAGTCAGACGGGACAGTGTGGAATATGCTTGCCAAACCAATTCCAGCACAATGTTCTATTAACACTAATGACGTCAGTGTGGCATATATTTGTTGTCACATGGATTTTGGGATGTCTGTGAGAGAGGAGTTCAGGAACCCTGAGCTTTTAAGTAGTTTCTAGAAGGCTTTTCCTCGGGCATATTTTACTGTACTTGAATTCTGATTGAAAAAGTTAATGATAGGAAACTCTCTTAATAGTCTCTATATTTTATACAAATGATTCATTAGAATAATTTTCTAATTTTAAAATATTTGTAGCTTCAACTTCATCAATAATGGGCATTACTTAAAAATTAGGCAATTGTTTCTAATGCTAAGTCACACATTAAGTACACTTTGACTTTTAAAAAAAATTAGGCACTTACTATATTCGGGTTCTGCTAGTTCCTGTGAAGTAATAGAAAGGCACAACTTTCACCCTCAAGATTTCGGGTTTTCAGTATTATTTTTAAATTTTATTGGTACATTTTAGACAAACATAATGCTAACATTCATCACAGGGAATTTGTACCTGTACATGATATTTTGGACTTCTTTTTTCCCATTCCCCTACTCTCCCTTCAATCCCTCTTCCCCTCCTTATTTACAAAAGCTGTGTTTTCATTTTTTCCTTCTATTCTTTTTTCTTGTCTCTTTCTCCCCCCCACTCCATTGTTTTCCTTCCCATTTGAACATTTTCTCCCCATTTCCCAATATCTATTATACATTTTGATCCTATTTACCCTTTTGATTTCTTACACCACAGAAACCATGTGGTATTTACACATGTGTGTCTGATTTATTTCACTTGAGTATGATCTCAGAGTGCATCCATTTAGCTAGAAATGTCTCCACCTTATCCTTCTTTATGACAGAGTAGTAATCCATTGTGTGAAAACCACATCTTTATCCATTCATCGGTTGATGGGTTTTGGGCTATTTCCAAGATTTACTTATTACTAACTGTGCCACTATAAACATGGATGTGCATATATTGCTGTGGTATGATGCCTTTGATACTTTCAGGAAGATACCAAGAAGGGGAATAGCTGGGTAAGATGGGAACTCTAGTTTTAGTTTTTTAAGCCATCTCCACATTGAGTTCTAGTGGTTATACCAGTCTACACTCCCACCAACAGTGGAGAAGGGTTCCTTTTTCCCCACAGCCCCTCCAGCACTTGTTATTGGTTGATTCCTTGATAATAACCATTCTTTCTGGAGTGAGAGGGAATCTTAGTGTTGTTTTAATCTGCATTTCTTAAACAACCAGTGATGTTAAACATCTTTTTATTTATTTACTTGCTGTTTCTACTTATTCATCTGAGAAGTGTCTATTCATTTCAGATACCCATTTTTGGATTGGGTCTTTCAATTTGGGAGTCTGATTTTTTTGAATTCTTTATACATTCTAGATACTTATCTTTTCTTTGAGAAATAGCTGGCAAAAATTGTTTTGCCCACAGTGTGGGTTGTCTCTTCACTCTTTTGGTGGTTTCTTTTGTTGTACAAAAGCTTTTTAATAAGATGAGATCCCAATTGTTGATTCTTCATTATATTTCCTGTGCGATCATGGTTTTGTTCATAAAGTCATTGTCTAGACCAGTGTCTTCAAGAGTTCTACCTATTCTATCTTCCATCAGATTTAGTGTTTCTGTTTTAATATTAAGGTCTTTGATGCATTTTGATTTTAGTTTAGCGTATGGTGAAAGATATTGGTCTAGTTTTAATCTTTGGCAAGTGGAAAGCCAGTTTTTGCAGCACCATTTATTAAAGAGGCTACCTTTCTTCCAGTGAATGTGTTTGGCTCCTTTGTGAAAGATAAGGTGGCTGAGTGTGTTTGGAGTTGTTCTGCATCTTCTAGTCTGTTCCATTGACCCCTGGATCTTTTTATTGTTTTTGTCCATACCATCCTGTTTTTATCACAATAGCTTTGTAGTACAATTTCAAGTTAGAGATTGTGACACCCCTTGCCTTGCCTGTGTTGCCCAGAATTGCTTTAGCTATTCTAAGTCTCTTCTGATTCCAAATAAATTTTAGGATTTTTTTCTCTAATTCTGTGAGATATGCTATTGGTACTTTGATTGGGGTTGCATTAAATTTGTATAACAATTTTGAAAGAATTATCATTTTCACTATATTTGTTCTTCCTAACCAAGAACAAGGGATATCTTTCAATTTTCTGATATCTTCTTTGATCTCCTTTTTTCAGAATACTGTACTTCTCAATGTAAAAGTCTTTTAATTCCTTTATTAGTTTGATTCCCAGGTATTTCATTTTTTTGGATGCTATTGTGAAAGGTGTTGTTTCCCTAATTTCTCTCTCAGTGAGTTTGTTATTTGTGCATAGGAATGCTATTGATTTTTGAGTGTGGACTTTGTATCTGGCTACGCTACTGAATTTGGTTATTAGATCTAGAAGTCTTTTGGTGGAGCTTTTTGAGACTTCTATGTAGAATATTATGTCATCTGCAAATAATGATCATTTAACTTCTTCCTTATTCTTTTTTTTTTTCTTTCTCTAATTGCTCTGGCTAATGTTTTCAGAACTATATTAAATGAGAGTGGTGACAGTGGGCATCCTTGTCTTATTTCTGATTTTAGAGTGATGGCTTTCAGTTTTTGTCCATTTAGTATGATGCTGGCTGTTGGTTTGTCATAGATGGCTTTTATCAGATTGAGATAAAGACCATGTATTCCAGTTTTGCACAGGTTTTTTTTTTTATCATCATGAATGAGTGTTGGACTTTGTCAAATGCTTTTTCTGTATCTATTGAGATGATCATATGGTTTATGTCCTTGGCTCTATTAATATGTTATATTACAATTCTTGATTTTTGGATGTTGACCCATCCCTGCATTCCTGGGATAAATCCTACTTGGTCATGGTGTATAATCTTCTTGATTATTTGCTGCATTCTGTTTGCCAGTATCCTATTGAGGATTACTGTGTCTATGTTCATTAGAGAGACTGGCCTGCAGTTCTCTGTTTTGGTTGGATCCTTCTCTGGTTTTGTTATGAGGGTAATGCTTGCTTCCAGGAATCAATTTGGGAGTAGTGCTTCCTTTAAATTTCATTAAAGAGTTTGAGAAGTAGCTGCATTAGATCTTCTCTAAACTTCTTGTAGAATTCAGCAGTGAATCTGTGAGGGCCTGGGCTTGTATTTGTTAGTAGGTTTTTAATTAATTACCTCTTCAATTTCATTGATTGATATTAGTTTATTTAGAATTTTTGTATCTTCTTGACTCAGCTTTGGTAATTCATATGTATCTGGGAATCTGTCCATTTCTTTTTTGTTTTCTGTCTTATTAGAATACAGGTTTTCAAAACAGGTTTTGAAATAGGTATTTTTGCAGGATCTGTTGTGATTTCACCCTTTTCATTCCTAATTGCATGGATTTGAGTCTTTTCTTTCCTTTTTTTTTCTTTGGTAAGGTTGTCTAAGAGTTTGTCAATTTTATTTAGTCTTTCAAAGAACCAACTCTTTGATTCATGGATTCTTTGAATAGTTTTCTTAGTCTTCATTGCATTAATGTTTGCTCTGATCTTTGTAATTTCTTCCCTCATACAAGCTTTGGGCTTGACTTGTTCTTCTTTTTCTCAAAATTGAGGTTCAACATTAGGTTGTTTATTTCAGCTCAGTCTGTTTTTCTCATATGGGAATTCGCTGCTATAAATTTCCCTCCTGGACTGCTTTCATTGTGTCACATATGTTTCAGTATGTTGTATTGGCATTATCATTTAATTGTGGAAACAGTCTAATTTCTTCTTTAATTTCATCTGTGACCTATTGGTTGTTCAGGAGGGTGTTATTTAATTTCCCTGTGTTTATGAAGTTTTTGTGGTTTCTTTTGGCATTGATTTCCAATTTTATTATACTGTGGTCCAATAATATGCATGGGATAATTTCAATTCCTTTGAATTTACTTAGGCATGTTCTATGAGCTAGTATGTGGTCTATTTTGGATAATGTCCCATGCACAGCTGAAAATGTGTATTCTGATGTTGTGGGGTGGAACACTTTGTAGATATCTATGAAGTCCATTTGTTCAAAAGTTTGGTTCAGTTCTGATTTTTTTTTTTTTTTTTAATATCAGGCATTGAACTCAGGACCTTTTGCTTGCCAGGCAGGTGTTTGTGCTGCTGAGGTATATCCTTGGCCCTCAGTTCTGATATTTTATTGTTGATTTTTTCTTTTTTTGTCTAGTTTGTCTGTCTGTGACAGTAGGGCATTGAGGTCTCCCATTACAATTGCATTATTGCTTATTTGATTTTTTTGTATCTGTTAATATTTGCTTTATATACTTGGGTGAGCTATTATTTGGTGCATTTATATTTATGATTGTTATCTATTCCACTTGGCTTGTTCCCTTTACAAGGATGTATTGAGATTCTTTGTCTCTCTTAATCAGTCTTGGCTTGAAATCCACCTTGTCTGCAAATAGAATAGCTACCACTGCTTTTTTCCAGTTTCCTCTCATATGGAGTATTGTTTTTCCATCCTTTGACTTTCAGTCTATGAATTTCTTTTTGAATTAAATGTGCTTCTTGTATGCAGCATATTGTTGGATCTTTCTTCTTGATCCATTCTGCCAGTCTGTTTCTTTCGAACGGTGAATCGTGACCATTAACATTTATGATTATAACCTGTATGTATTCACTTATCCTTGTAATGTTATTTTCCTGTTGTTGTCCTCCCCACTACCCTGTTTACTTACTTGCTTTGCCTGGTGGATTCAATCTATTGAGGACATGGAGTTGTAGTCCTAGCTATTGCTTTCTAGAATGTCCTTCAGAACATTTTGGAATGCTGGTTTGATAGTCATGAATTTCTTCAGGTGTTCTTTGTCCTGGAAGTATCTTATTTCTTCACGACTTTTGAAAGGTAGTTTTGCAGGGTATATTAATCTGGGCTGGAGATTGTTTTCTTTTAGGACTTGAAATATTTCGATCCAAGCTATCCTCAGGATCCTTGTCCTGAGAAGTCTGCTGTGATTCTGATAGGCTTTCCTTTATAGGTGACTTGTTTCTTTTCTCTAACAGCTTTTAATATTCTGTTCTTATGTTGAATTTCTAGAATGTTGACTATTATATGCCTTGGTGTAGATTTCTTTTGATCATGGCTAATTGGAGTTCTATATGCTTGACTTATCTGTATGTCAAATTCTATACCCATGTTTGGGAATTTTTCTGCCATGACTTGTGTGAACAGGTTTTTTATGTTGTGTGTAAAATCTCCTGCTTTTTCATTGACTCTGATAAATCTTATATTATTCTTCTTGGCATCATCTAGCAGCTGTTGGATTGATTTTTCATGGTCATGTACTTTTTTTCAAGAAATCTTTCTTTTCATTATCACTAACAATCCTGTTTTCTGTATCTGATATTCTGTCCTCATATTGGCTTACTCTTTTTTTTTTTTTTGTGGGTACGGGGGGTCGACCTCAGGACCTCGCACGCCAGCAGGCACGCATGCCGCTGAGTGATATCACCAGCCCTTTTTTCGTATGTGGGTTCCGGGAGTCGAACTCGGGCCCTCGTGCTTGCCAGGCAGGTGCGTATGCCGCTGAGCCATTTCTCCGGCCCATATTGGCTTATTCTGCTATGTATACATTCAATGGAATTTTTAATCTCTGGATATCTGTTTGAATCTGTTTCATGGATACCATTTCTTTCCTATGTTTGGTGTTCATGGTTTCCATAATTTTCCTAAGCTTCTCTGTTTTTTTAATCTGTATCTGCTCTAGAGTCACTAAGCATGTGTTTCATTGTGGTCACCATCTCTGTAGTTAGCTGAGAAATTATTTCTGATTTGATTTTTTTCTAGGGTCTCATTCATCTGCTTTATTACTTCCACTGTTACCACTTCAGAGATTCCAGGTGGGTGGCTTTCAAATTGTCCCACCTCATTGGCCCCTCATTTGCCTTTTGTGAGCTGGAAATTTGGGTTCGTATCTTGTGTCTTCTCATTTTCTATTTTTTTTTTTTTTTAGTTTGATTCTTGGGTTGATGCTTGTAAATTGATTATGGCATGTAGCTTTATTGCTAGTATTTAAAACCCTTAGGAAATGACTATTTCTCAGACATGTCTTTCAGGTGGAGCTGTCTTTTGGGTTTTGGTTTTCAGTATTTTCAAAGTTCTAGGCTATTGACAGGTACACTAAATGTACCATTTTACAAATCAAATGTAATATTATTTTAAACACATCCTTTGAAGTTCAGGGGAGAGCCCCATGATTATGCTGATGAAGTATTGAAATTCACAATTACTTTATCAAAGTGTATTTGAGATTGACCTTGAAGAAAGCAATTTATATAAAGAAAGAACTGTGTAAAATTTCTGAACTGACCATTTGAGGTCAGATCTTAATCTTGTGTCAGCTGACATGTCAATAATTTGGGAAAACTTCTAGATTATTCTCCTATTATTCACAAATAAAAATTATTCTGTTACTTTCTATAGGGATAAGTTCTACACTATTAGGAGAGGTATTTTCTTTAGAAAAACTATTTTCATCTCCCTTGAAGCCAAACTGTTTTATCAACTTCAATATGACTCCAATTAAATGTTATTTTACTTGTAATCCCTATCTGTGCATGCTAATGGAGGATGAATCTAGCAAATGATGTCTATAATTAATACTAGTAATTTTGGAAAGGTAAATTTAGAAGAATACTTTTTTGTGTAAGAGTCCAACATATCATAGGAACCCGCTCTTATAATGACAAAAACACAATAAATTCTCCAAACGTAAATATTCATATAGGCAACTTAGATTTATCCTTTTGATCCTTATTAGATACATAAAGTCTTAAACAATATCATATGCTTACTATAGCTATTAAATCACTGGAAATTTTTTTTTTTTGTGGGTACCGGGGGGTCGACCTCAGGACCTTGCGCGCCAGCAGGCGCCCATGCCGCTGAGCAATATCACCGGCCCCTTTTTCGTATGTGGGATCTGGGAGTCGAACTCGGGCCCTCGCGCTTGCTGGGCAGGTGCTTAAGCTGCTGAGCCATCTCACCGGCCCTAAATCACTGGAAATTTTTGCTTGACTTGATAAATACCTTCCCGGCTTATGTACAAATCAGTATGGAGTTAATCCTCTGAAAAATGGACTATCTAGCTGCCTCAGTCTAATTTCCTACAATGATGACTCATGTAGTTTTGAAATTCCAAAGGTCAGGAAACGTTGTGTTTGTGACAGTCTGTGAAAGCTGCCGGTCCAGATGATAACCTGAGGCAAAGTTTTGGCATCATCAGGTGTTATCAAAGGGTCTGCAAATCTTCAAACTGCATATTTCCCAAGATAATTTCCTCAAGGGGAAAATGAAAAACAGTAGTTAAGAACCTCCCCCTCTCAAATTTTGACAATTAAAAAATGAGATGTAGGTGATTTCATAAAAAACAAAATGAAAAGTGACTAAGCTCTTCATGAAAGGCTTTGATGTTTTTTCTCATTAAAGTATTAACATTCAAAAAATTTTTAAGAAATAAAACATAATAAAGGACATAAGTTTAGAATATTAATGAGAATTTTAAAAAGTGCCAAATATGGGTATGCTAAAATGAAAAAAAATCTCTAGTTTACTGTTTCTATCAGTAAAGACTAACCCTGATAATAGATTTTAGGCAGATTTCTACATTAAAATAACAAAACTCAAATTAAAATAGCAAGATTTGTGTGTAAAAATTAATTTTTTTTCTCTTATATGATTCAATCCATGTTACTATAAAGCAATATACATTATATAATATACATATATAACTTCCTCTATATTAAATAGAATGAATCTTCTGTCCATTAATATTAGAAGTTTCACTTTTAATTTTTTATTCTCAATTATCTCTGATTATGTCTTTTATTTGTTTCTAAAGTCTTTCATTTCCATAATCTGGGGACTTTTTCCTTTACAAAATGATTATATGAGATTTGTCTTTCTTTTTGCTTTCCTTTCAACCTAGCTCCAGAAGATTTTTAATGTGGTACATTCAAAGACAAAAACTGGGTTATCATATCTTTCCTATAAATTGCTCTCAATTTGGTAGTAATTGATTCCCTTGCTAATAATGGGTAATAGCTGTTTGCTGTAATTTTACTATTCCTTGCACTCTCTTTATGATCTTTTTAATGTCTGCATCATCCCAGCTCACTTCAATATGAAATATTTCTATCAATGACAGTGGTTCATTATGTCTCTGATTCTCAATCCTGGGATTATGTCATTCCAATAAGCACAAGATGCTGTAGGGTTGTGCATGTACACGTTTTTGTGTGGAAATGCTCATACATATGTCTGGTGTTTTTTTTTTAATGTGCTCACTCATTTTTCATAGAGTAGATGTCTAGATGGTGTGGTTTTATAAACACCATGCTGTTGATTCTGTGGCATTTCCCTCTTCCAGCAACCTCTCCATAATCACTAATATGATTTTTCATTTTTCCACATAGGTGAGAATTTCCCCTGCTATTTATTAAGTTTTCTTTTAATATCTGAAAACATTTTTCTCTTTGCCATCACTTTATACTGCTGTTTTTGTGAGTCTTTTTTCTATTTTCAGAATCATACTTGTAAGATAAATTACAAGTATGTACCTCAAGAACAAGTAAAGCAAAATCATAAAATAATCTTGTAATGACCCCCATTAGCACAGAGCAGGCTGGCAAGTTTCCTTCTGTGGTTCTAGAGAGCCATGAAAAAGGTTTTCCTTGGTGGAATCGGCATGTCTACTAGTGTGTTGTGATAAAATATAGCCACTAAATAGAAATTTAGCCCCAAGAACAGTTTTATCACCCTTGCTCTACATTTTAAAATAATCTTATAAGTAACATACTCCTGTCTTTCTCCTTCAACTTTCTGCTTTTTGTTTCTTGGGCTTTTTTTATTTCTCAATGTATGCTCTAAGAATTTACACTTAGTCTAACTTCCAGTTTTACACATTCACTTATGTACTCTCAGCAGTCTTTTCTAATTATTTTTCCATGTTAGCTTTCCTTCACTATAACAAAATACCTGAGATAATAAACTTATTAAGATGAAGATTTTTATTTTGGCTCACAATTCTAGAGGTTTCCATCCATGACTGACTGCATCATTTTGGACCCATGGTGAGGTAACACATCATATCAAGAGTGTATAGTAGAGGAAGACCTCTCACCTCATGGCCAGAAAACAAAAGATAGAGAGGAGGAAGGGACCAGCCTCCCACAAATCTTCTCAAGGGTATGTCCTTAATGACTGAAAGACTTCCCACTAAGCCCAATCTTTTAAAAATTCACACCACCTCTCAATAGTGCCTTTAATACATGAACCTTTGGAGGTTAAGAACCAATAGCATCCTATAATGTAATGCATTTTAAAATATTGCTATCTTCTTCATTAAACTACAAGTACATCTAGGACTGAAATAGATACTGGGTATAACTAACCTCTAAAACAGCACATTCTGGTCCATGAATAAATGACCAAGGGATCTATTTCACATTTTTCTTGCATTATTTGTTCTCTTGACTTGTATTCCAACCTCTGCATTAACTTTTTAAAATGTAGTTTAAGAACATCCTTTCTTTTATTTTTGGCAATATTATGTGTTATATGATAGATAGACACAGCTAGAGAGGTATGTAAATGTACAAAGATATCATACCCTGCATGCTTGGGTTCATACTGTATTTCAAAATACCTTCATCTTTTTCGCTAATTATGGCTCTGGTATTTGATGTTAATGAATGGAGACATAGTGAACAAATGCCATAAAGGACACATGACCAGCACTGGCCAACTTAGGTTTCTTTCCTCACCAGCACATTAAGTATGCAAATGTTACTTCCATACTTCACATGTTTAGATGTGTCTAGATAGCTTTGCAATGTTTCTGATATCCAGTAGTTTTACTTAGTCTTGAAGGGAAAATGATGTCTTCTATGAAAGCTTTTGGTTAAAAAAAAGAAGACCTGAATATGATGATCACCCTTTCCATTTCTTGTCTTTAGTGTGTTCTCCAATTGTCTTAAGTTTGTCAAATGGGTATTATCTTGCTGCTTTGACGTCATTTTGGGTCTTTTATCCTCTATTAATATTTATACATGTTTTAAGTTTATCTATATTGAAAAAAATAAATTTAAGAACCTCATTGTTAATTTAGCTTCATTGTATTCATCATTTTGCCTTTCTCTAGATTCATAAAAGACTTCTGTCAATATTGGCTCAGAAGAAAATATAGAACTTAACAAGTATAACCAAGGAGAAAGAAAGGCAAAGAGGTAGGCAAGAGAGCTCTTCTTTAAAAACAGTCACTACCTGTGTCCACTTAATGAGCCTATCAGTTTCCTCATTTTTTTTTCATAAGGAGAACTACTTTTTCTATCACAAGATAACCCTGTAAATCTTTTTACTGTGCTTGACACTTACAAGGTTCTTCAACACAATTCAACACCCAAAATTTTGTCACTCAAAAGGCCTGACCTTGGCATAAGAAAGGTAAAACGTTATGTCCCTGGCTTCAGGGAACCGACAGTCTTGTTCTGGGGGAAACCCTGGGCTCCTTTCCTTGCAAATCGCGTGTCCTCCCAATAGATCACAGAAATGCTGATAAGTGATGTTCTTCAGTTCTCATGTTGGGGAAGGTCTTGATTTGAGGTTACTGGATGAAGGTCTATGATTTGGAGAACATTCCATTAATAGAACTGCAAGCACAGATGGCCTGGAGTTCTTTCCAGGGAGAATTTTCTGAACCACATCCATGGCAGCTGGTTTATATGAGATGGTCTTTACCAGTAGAAGAAGGAATCAGGTGGCCTGGCTCATTTTCAGTGGGATGGCACCCATGGAATTAGATACTATTTAGCATAAATTTGCCGAATTTTGATACTGATAGTCTTGTGATCCTATTGCTCTTTCTTTGCAAAAAGAAGTTTCATCTGCTATGGTTTAGCTAGGTTACTGTCTGATGCATACTCTCCATCTGTGATTTCATCAGTGCCATTTTTGCTTTGGGTAAATATAAATTAAAACTAAAGATTAAATCCAAATTGGCACTGACTTTTTAAAAAATAGCATAATGTGCTGAGAAATCATAGAGAAAACAAATATTTTACATGCTGCCAGTGCTATTTAAGTTAACATTATATTCAATATTTCTTTGTTAATGATCACACCATGAAAAAAATCTCAGATAGGGAGAAGCTTTAGTAATATTTAAGAATAATATTCATTTATTAAGCTAAAGCATGAGTTGGGGTCCACTGTGGTCTAAATGTTTGTGTTCCCCCTATATTTACATGTTGTAATCTTAACTTCCAATGTGATGTTATGAGAAGGTGGCCTTTGGGAAAAGGCTAGCTCATAAGGGTTGGATTTCATAAATGGTATTACTGCCCTTATTAAATAGGCCAGAGGGAATTTTTGACTCTTCTCCCATGTGAGAATGAAGCAAGAAGGTGCCATCCCTGAAGAAAGGAATGGAGTCTCACCAGACAACAAGTCTCCCAGCACCTTCATCTTGAATTTCCCAGCCTCCAGACCTGTGAAAAATAAATTTTTATTGTTTAGAAGCCACTCAGTTTATCCTATTTCATTATAGCAGTCCAAACAGACCAAGAAGGACCTACGGGATTTTTACTGTTTTAAGTATTGATATGCCAGAGAACTATTTTAAATACTGTAACAAAACAGCAATGATAACAACAAACTTTGATGAGACTCTGCTGGAAATCTCTTAGCTGCTGCAAGACTCAACAAAATTTGCAAGTTGAACTTCCCTCAGCTGAGAAATGCTTATGACAGATCTCTTGTTTCAGCCATGTCCATGGGGGGTATAGGCAGAGAATGAAAGTGCTTGTTAACTGCTTTTCAAACCTCAGCAATACCAGAATTAGCATAGAATTTTTATAAAAATTTATATTTCTGCCTCCATGATTTATACTTCATAGATCCAGTGTGAGGCTTAAGAATGCATATTTTAAAATATGATGATTAAGCTTAATTGTCAATTTAATTAGCTTGTGAGACACTTAGGGGATTAGTAAAACACTTCTGTATGTGTCTGAGAGGGTTAGGGAGGTATAATCTTGGGGTCTATATCTGGCCCCTGGCCCTTTCCTTTCTGGTTCTGTTCCCATGCTGTTTCCTGGCCATCGCAAAGTGAGCAAGAAATTGCTCCATTACACACTTCCAGCATCATATTCCTGCCCTGGAGCCAGCCAACCACAGACTGACTCCGCTGAACCCTGGAGCCAAGTTAAACTGCTCCTATTTTAAATTGTGGGTATCTTGTACTTTTTTCCAGTAATGGAAAAGCAAATATATATAGCTTTTGTAGTCTAATAATAAACCAAAATTAAAACTTACTCAAAAGAGGTGTTTCTGGCTTGGCTTCTAGTATGTAGGTTTTACCTTTCCTATCTGTACCCCACTTGTAGTAACTAAATTCTGAGTATTTTCTCCAGTGCCCAAGTCCATTTTTTGATACACTGTCTAAAACATTTTAAGATTTACTTTGCTGTCTCCAGTTTGCTTTTTTCCTATACTCTCACTCGGAACAGAGTCCTAAACTCTGAATCCCAATAGCCAAATCCACATAAGAAGACATAGAATGACTTGCTGCTAGTCTTTCGATCTGTGATCTTGTCTGTTTCTGAGTTCTACAGCACCACACTGTGCTCTTTCTCCCTATCTGCATTACAGAACATTTACTTTCGTCATACTGGATGTCCCTAACTTTGTCTGATTCTCTGTCCTACCACATCCTTACACCAGGGGTCTCAAATTTAGGCATGCACAGGAATCTTTTGCAGTTTGGGTCAAATACACTTTTGCACTTATCCACCACAATCACTTATCCACCCCAATCAATAAATCCAAAACCCTGTAAATTAACCTTAGGAGTGTAACTTTTTAAGAAGTACTCAGATCATTCTAATGGAGTTACTGTTAGACCATACTTTAAGAAGGAGAATGTATATCTGGCTTATTTCCCTAAGTCAGCTACTAGTTGGGGGTCAATCTTATTTTAAATTCTAACTCATTTAAATCTAATCCATCTTGCTACAATTAACATGCCACTCGGTTCGCTATGTGATGGAATACACTAGTATTAAATTAAATCCGATGTCACCTTTTCTATTTCTGATTTCCTCAGTTGAGATTTTCTTGCCTTTTTCTGAATTTTGTAGTTCTCCATCTCTTTCCTTTTTTTGTAGTATAGCCATACTACATACATATGTCTTATAGTATAGCCATGTATCCATCTTCATAGGCATTGAGCTTTTTGGGGGCAGTGCCTCGGTCTGGGCTTCTCTGTATTTCCAGTACAATGACCCAGGCCTGGCACATAATGGGTGATCAGTAATGCTTATTAAATGAAAGAAAGATAGTGCTATATTCGGAACTAAAGGTCTGACGAAATCATGTGATATTTAGAAGCTTATTATCTTTTTAGAAAGTAATAATTTGAAAATATTTCAAGATTTTCCTTAAAAGAATCAGTAAAAAGGAAACCTCTCCAAAAAGATTGACTGTAACAGGAAAAGAATGACTACTGCATGAAAGACTAGAAAATGTGATGTTGCATCTAAGTGGTTATAGATAGGATTTGGGAATTATTTGGTAAGCATGAGTTAGAAAAAAAATTGGGTTCTCCATGTTGGACCTATTTTTCCATTTCAATGTGAGAATTAAGTTATCTTTTCAGACTATCCAATGAAACTTTAAGAAGCAAAAGATTGATCCACTTGACTATTTCTCCATTTCTGGTTGGTAGCCAGACTAGACTGATAGTATTATGTACTTATTTTCCTTTTCATTAAGGAAATGGATGAAAGGGAACAAGTTTGTCCCAGTTTCTTCACACTTTCTCCTATTGGACATATACACAAAGAAATCTCATTAAAAAAAGTATTAAAACTTGAAGTTGAAGATATCTATTGCCAAGAAAATTAGCCAGTATCAGAAAATTCCTAGTTATTGATCATTAGAAGCCTTAATGGATTTGCCAATCAGAGAATGGGATGTGGGAGTTGATGTAACTTGGTACTGTGTCCTCTGTGGGAAAGTATATTAAAAAGAATTAACATTAATGCATTGGATGGAAAATGCACAGTGAAGCTTTAGCAATGATCAACACAGCCATTGCACTTACTCCAGTTTCCCCAGCACTATTTCAATCCTTTCTTTTACTATTAGCCAGGTGCAGCAAAGAAAGAGAAATCACATCAATTAATTTAAAAGGATTTAGTATGAAGAATTATCAATCAGATGCAGGGAAACTAGAAATTTTCAGAAGTTTTTGTTTCCGTGTTTGTTTCTTTGAGACGAACTATCTTGCCCAGGCTGGTCTCTGTCTCGTGGGCTCAAATGATCCTCCTACCTCAGATTCCCAAGTACTGGACAACAAGAGAGTACCATGACACCTGTGAACTGAAATTAAAGTAGGTGGAACTAGTGATTCACAATGTGTCTTAGTCCATTTATGCAGCTGTAATAAAATAAGTGAGTACAGATAATGAAAAGGTACAGAAACTTACTTCCTCACTGTTCTGGAAGGTGAGAAATCCAAGATCAAAGCACTGGCAGATTTGATTGTGCCAGTCGCTCTCTGCTTCCAAGATTATGCCTGGTTGTTGCATCCTCCAGAGGGGAGGAACACCGGCTCCTCACACGGCGGCAGGTTGAAGGGCAGCAAGCCAAACTGTATGAAACACTTATTTAGATGGGTATTAACCTCATCCATAATGCAAGGCGCTCTTGTGAGTTAGTGACCTCTTAAAGGTGCCACCTCTTAATACCATCACACTGGCTATTAAATTGCAACGCCTGAACTTTGGGGAGCATGCATTAAAATCATGGGATAGAGGTAGTAACTTCAGAAAGTAGGTTCACTGGGGGGAAGTAAGATGGGAGAATAAAAGAAAAAGAAAAATGATTATTAAATTTAGACTTTAGTATGAGAGTTTCATAGAGTTGGAATCTAGACATCCAAGGAGGAGGGATTCCTTGATAAAACTGGTATCCCAGGAATTTAGGAGGCCGCTCATGGAAGTTGTGAAGTCTGAAGGTTACAACATGAATGAATCAAAAAATCTCTGTTCTTAATATGCTCCCAGTTTGAGGAGGAAGGTAATAATACATGTGAAGATAATTTTCAAATTACAAAGTACAATTCAAAAGTAAATTTTCATATAGTTAATACATTTTAAATTTATTTAACATAACAATTCGAAAGAAATATTCTAAGGCAGTCTACATTGTACATCTTCTGCCCATTGTCAAACTGAATGTTGGACTAGGGAACCTGGACTAGGGAATTGAAAACATCACAGTTTGTGCCTTACAAGTATTCAAGAGCTGTTTGTGATAGCTAGCTTTCCTGAGTTGACTTCAGATGATTCTAGTGACTATGCTGGCTTCTTAGGGGATGGGAAGACTAGAACCAAGAGCAGTAGGGAAGGACCTTTGTCATACCTCTTGAGAATTCTTCAACACATTGAGGCAGAGATAGAATCATTGAATACAGGGAAGAGCATTATTGAAGTATGATTCTACCTGTTTGTCTCATGGGCAAGAAACTTTTTATCATGAAGTTTATGAATCAGAAATCAGTTCATCAGTATTCTCCAAATAACATGTGCTTTCAGTTGGAAAATAATTTCAGACCAGTTTTTCTAAGCTCTATTTAAACACACAGGTGGCAAAATCAACATTTGTATTTGAATTGACTACAAAAGAGCATAAAATTTAATTATGAAACAATGGTCATCAAGAATACTTCCTCTTGGCTTAGGATAACAATTTTTTTGTTTTGCTCCATTTTATCTGAGAAGGTTGATTACATAAATGCCACATAACTATTCTGCATTTGGCCAGAAAAGAATCTCTCCCTGTAATTACTTTCTGATTATGCAGCTCACCCTTCAATCCACTCAAATAGTCCCTTGTGTTAATTGCATAATATTTCATTGTTAGCAGAATGTGCAAATAAAACTCTTGTCATTTAACAGAAGTTCAATCTGTAATACAGACCTTTTCTGAAATAAAGCACAGTGGCTTCCACATAGTGTTAAAGAAAAATAATCCCTGATACTTCATAAAGATGATAAGGAACATTGTATTGAAGGGGAGTTTTGAGAGACAATGGAGTTTTGAGAGATAGAGAAGGAGAGGGAGAGGGAGAGGGAGAGGGAGAGGGAGAGAGAGAGAGAGAATGAATCTTAAGCTGTCAATTGTTTGGCTCCATAGCATGAAGCCATCAATATGGAGAAAAAGAGATAAAACATATAAAGCTGGTGCCCTTATTTGACTTTCAAGGTTCAAGTTAGTTATCTTGAACTTTTCAGTCATATTTGAACAATTTTCAGTTTCTTCCCTTTGTCATGTGCAATCTAAACAGTTCTAAGACAGAAATTTATACTTGACAGTGGATATTGCTAAAGATAAAACTTAAGCAGGTGAGTTTAGCTAAGTATAGGTGTGGTGGTGTGATACCCTTGTTAATGCATTAGAAAATGAGCTGATCACACAGTTGTTCCAACCTTCAGGTAAGGGTTTGCTCTTGGCCCACGGCAAAGGTCAGGGTACAAGAGTATTAGTTGAAGTTTAAGGAAATGGGAATAGGACAAGTTACAAAGGGAAGACAAAATAAAAGGTAAAATTTGGTTTTATGGAAACAATGAATTGATAAGATTTCTGGCTTTAGTTCCTAGGCAATTTTATTAATAGTTATCAAAACAGAGGCCATTGAAGCACTGGAATAAATACCCTGAAACAAAACTTCCTATTTTTTCTTCTAGCACTAAGCTGATCTGAAGATAAGGGAAAAACCATGAGGAAGCCATTAGCATATTTTGTTTGGAGTTCAGTAACATTTCCTGATACCTTGGCTCAACCAGCCATCATTGCCTCCTGCTGCAGGGACCATTTACAATCCGTAGATAGGTCAGGCTGCTCTCTCTCTCGGGGAATTTTATGTTTTCATCCATTTGAACTCTCTTCCAACAGGTATCTGCTTGGCAGGGGACTCCCTCATTCTTTCCGGTCTGTTACCAATTTTCATCTTTGCAAAATGCTCTCTCCTGACCATATTATTAATAACATTTGACATCTCCCCTTCCACCACTATCTCTCTGTCTTCTACTCCCAGCCATCCTTTCCATAGTAGATTGTTCCCTGCTTCTTCTTTGTTATCAGCACTAACAACTTCCAAGGTTTCTAATTTACTTATTGACATGTTTTTTGTTGACCACCAGCCTGTCCCTACCAGAACACCATTTCCTTCAGTCTAGGGATTTAATGATAATTTTATACCCTGATGTAGCCCAAGTGTTATGAAAAAGGCTTGGAAAACTGTACACTTTCAATAAGTGTTTGTCAAAAGAATAAAAGACTGTCACCGAATTGAAACTTTCAAGGAGTTTGTTTGTTGCCGGTAAACACCCAAGTCTGGAGAGAGAGAAACCCATGAGTGTCCATAAGCAAAGAAAATCATCACCTCTGAAGGGAGGGGCTAAAGCCATGCAGCATGGAAAGGAAGTCTTCTCCCTTGCTTGCCTGATGTGTGGCAAAGGCCTTTAGAACAAAAACTGTAATTAACCAGAGGGCCCTGAGGACTTCATTCTCCTATAGAGCAAGGGATCATGACTTTTCCTTCTCCACTTGGTGGCCCTTCTTTACCTCTATTTTTCCAAAGGAAGCTCTTATTAAGATGAAGATTTTGTTTATGTTTGACTATAATACTTTGAGCACGTTGGGCTGATCAGGTTCATCACTGATCTGGATCATTTATCATTGCTGGGCCATAAGGTACCCCATAAGGAACTTAGCAAAACTTCATAGAGTATACATTTTCACTCCATTTTTATTGTTGCTTTATTGTTATTGGGGGTAGTGGTGGTCTACCCTCTGGCTGTTTTATTTTCTATTATATTTTGTTCCTTAAAGATTTTCAAGAGTTTTTACATATTTCTAGACCTACACAAGCCCTTCATTAATATATGTTGCAGATATTGTTACCCAGCCTATAGATTAATATTTTTACTTCCTTAATGTTACCACTTGGTGAACAGAATTACTTGATTTTGATGAAGTTTAATTTATCTATCTTATTTTATGATCTTTGTATTTTTGCATTTTAACTAAGATGTGTTTGCTACCCTCAAGGTCACATAGATATCTTACAGAAGGTGTGTTATATTCTCTTTTACATGTATATCTACAACACATGTGGAATTGGTTTGACATAAGCTCTGATTATGGTTCTATTTTTCTCTATTTTAATGTTCAGCACTATTTATTGAAAAGACCATTGCTTCCCTATTGATTTAAAGTGACACTTTTGATGAAAAGCAAGTGTTTGTATATGTGAGGGTCTATTTCTAGACTCTTTTTTCTTCAATTAGTCTCTTAGCTAGCTTTGTAACAATACTATATCGTTTTTATACTGCCAGTTTATTAAGATATAGGGTCTTCCAGCTTTATTCATTTTCTTCAAAACAATTTTTTTCCAGATTTGTGCATTTCCATAATAATTTAAGCTGTTTTATTTTGTCTTTAAATTCAAGTATATTTGTACCCTAATAAATAATACTGAACTACCTATTATTTTATATTAAATTACTGCCTTTTTCTTTCTCTTATATTAAGGCACCGCATCAGTTCTTTTACAGTCACATGCATACCAATTCTTTTTTTTTTTTTTTTGAGGCAAAGTTAGGGTTAGAACTCCAGGGCTCAAGTAATCCTCCTACCGCAGCCTTCTAAGTACGTGAGGTTACAGATTTGCAGCACCATACTTAGCTAAACAGTTTTGTTAAATTAAAGTCCTTATTCAAACTGCCCCCAAATATCCTTCTTAGCTTATTTTTCTATTTTGGATCCAGAATCCAATCAAAAATTGAATTTTGTTATTTATCTTCTTAGACTTGTTTAATTTAGAAGAGTTCCTATACAATAATTCTTGTATAATATTGATATTCTTGCATTATAGTCCAGGGAGATTTTTGTATATTGTCTTAGAATTTGTATTTGTCCATGATTAAGATTTATCTCATGAGCATATTCTCTTTAAAAACATTTTTTGGGGGCCAGTGAGATAGCTCAGTGGCATAAGCGCCTGCCTGGCAAGCACGAAGTCCTGAGTTCGACTCCCAGTACCCACATAAAGGAAAAAAAAGGGCCAGTGATATCGCTTAGCAGTACAAGTGCTTGCTGGCAAGCGTGAGGTCCTGAGGCTGACTTTCGGTACCCACATTAAAAAAAAAAAAAAAGTTTTTTGGTAAGAATATTATGAGTAAAATGGTATTCTTTTTAATGCAACACATCAAGAGGCAAATGGTATCAGTCTGTCTTACTACTGTTAACACTGATCACTCGATTTGATCCCATGAAAAGATATCTTTGTACACTTTGTAATTAGTAATGTTTGGAGTAACATCTGGACAAAATACAAACATCATGTTTTATAAACAATTTTACCCATTGGTTTTAGCAATCATCCATTGATGATTCTTGCCTGAATCAATTATTACACTGATGGTTCAAAAACAGTGATCTTCTACTTCAACAGCTCCTTCCAGATTTATTAGCTGCCATTCTTCTGTAAAGAATGTGCCTTCTTCCCATCTCCCACAGTTTTTGAATGTTATTAGGCACACATTTTTTAAAAGTTTATAAAATACATTGTTTTGATCATTATTGTTCATTCAATTCCACCCACTTTTTGCTAATGGCAACCCTTGGATCAGGACTTTTGAGCATATAATCATCTTGTGGCAAAATGTTCTGTTCTCATATTATATTTTCCTTGCCTAACATGCAGTCATGTGTTCATTGCTCCTGGAGGTGTCATTGCTTCTAGACAGCGTAAATACAAATCTACTTATAAAACCATGACATAAAATTGTCAGACTGTTTATCTAATTGTCTATCTGTAATTTATCTAGAATGTTCATACTGGTATAGAATTCAACGTATGGAATTCTAGTTCTCTATACTAGTAATTCTAGTTCTTTAGTCTCTTCAACAACATTAATATATTCTTTTTTTTTTTTTTTTGTCTTTTTGAGACAAGGTTTTGCTATGCAGTTTAAGCTGGCCTTGAGCTCACTTTGTAGCCCAGGCTGGCCTTGAACTCGCAGTGATCCTCCTGCCTCAGCTCTTGAGTGCTGGGATTGCAGGTGTGCACTACCATGCCCAGCTTAACATATTCTTGTGTAAAAATTATTTTCAGAATTCTTCTTCCAGTGTTGCTACTGGCAATGAATTAATCAAATAAAACTCAAGATTTCTTGGCAATCTTTTTTGTCCTTAGTACATATCCCATATCCGAGTTACTTAATTTTACATTTTTCTGTATGGCTTTACTGCTAATTTGATATAGATACAGGTTCATTTTCTCTGATTATGTTCCACTGCATTTTCTTTTCTTCAGTCCATATGTATTTGCTTTTATTTTTAACTGTGAAAATATTATCATGTTCAAAACTAATATATATATAAAAAGATATACTTAGATTTTTTTTTTCAGACAGGGTCTCAATATATAGTTCAGGCTGGCCTTGAACTCACTGTGTACCCCAGGCTAATCTCAAACTCGCAGCGATCTTCCTGCCTCAGTCTCCCAAATCCTGGGATTATATAAAAAGGTATACTTAGAAAACTCTCATTTTCTTTCTGATTTCTTTTCTCATCCCTGTCTCCCTTTGGGTAAAACATCATTAATTTTGGCTCTATCCTTCCTTCCTGGGTTTCTTTTTGTATAAAGAAGCAAAGGCACACATTTCTTCCCTCGTTTCTTTTTAGATGGAAATTTCATACTATATATATTCTTTTCAACTTTGATTTTTTTATTTAAAAATGTACATTGAAAATCACTTCATATATATTCATAGAAATCTAATTTTTTTCAGTTACAGTGTATTCTATCATGTGGATATAACACATAGTTCATTAAACCCTTTTATTTATGAGCAATGAGGTTGCTTTCAGTATTTTGCTGTTAGACATACTGCCATAATGAAAAACACTGTTCATATGTTTTTATATCATTGGAAGTATATTGGCTACATGAGAAGGTAAATAGATATGTTGTGTTCTGAGTTATGACTAAGTTCTGGTCTAAACATATTCCACCATTTAGCATATCTACCAGTAATGAATGACTGAACCTATTTCCCAAAGCCTTGCTGGAGGTGTGTAGTGACTATTTTAGAATATGGTAGGTACTATCAACTGTATCTGTTTATTTTTTTATATTTCTTATTAAGAATAAATTGAACAGCTTTTCACATGTTTAAGGACCATTTTGATATCTTGGTATGTGTATAGGAAAGGAAGATAAGAGGGGGTGAGTAAAAACTGTTCATGTTCTTTGCTTGTTTTCTCTCCCTAGTTTATATAGTTTTTCTCTCATTTTAAGAGCTACTAAACACTGAACCTTTGAAACACTAAACCTTTATCAATAACATACATTGCAAATACATTTTGGCAGTTTGTTGTCTTTTGACTTTGTCTGCTGTATTTTTGCATCTAAATTTTTATTTCAGTTTGAGCCCTAAAATTCTTCCAAGATTTATTTAGCAAGGAAATTATATAACCACGACTAAAAGAAACATGTTATCAAGGCATTTCACATGCCTAATTTTCCCTTGTTACTTTACAGAGTCTCCATCTGTAGATTTCAGTTGGTCAGGAAGAGTCTTTATCTAATTCATCCAGAATGCTATCCACATCTCACAGGAGCATTTTAGAAACTTGGTCAGGGAATACTCCGCGTGGGTAAATGGCTGTGGAGATCTAAAGCAATTTCCATAGAGTACTCAGTTAATGCACTCCAGTGGATACATATTTTATGAAGATTGCTTTATTGAATTTTTGCACCAAACACAGATATGCTTCCTCTTACATCTTTTAACTCTTATTAAGTAAATACTTTAAGAATATTATTGTCCTCAAAACTATAAAATGCAGTCGATATTTGTGCTACTAAGTATTGAGATATGAATACAACATTCATTGCTTTCAGGACAATTGGGTTTTCACTCAATGTTTAAAACAATGTTTAGTGAAACTAGTTCCTTCCTAAATTATTCTGATGATTTTTGTTTGTGTTATTCCTTTATCTAAGTAATTCACTACATTCTTTCCTTTGTTCTTTTCTAATTAAAATGTCAATTATCTTAGAACTTCATGCTTGAATTTTTGAATTCTGTGTTAAATCCTTAGATCTGTGAGAACATCAGCATGTATGGGTGAGTGGAGTTAAATTGATTCTAGAAGATTCAGGAACAATATGACTTAAGAAATTTATTTAGAGCCTCTTTTTAAATATATATTTTGTATTTGGTTTTGTAAGTCCATTCTCATTGTATACATACTTGAACATAAATGGTGTTGTCATTTTGGTGTGGTTTCCTATTAATCTATACATAATTTTATGCATTTTTGCACATATATACTGTCTTATGTTTTCCATTATGATACTACATAAGATTTTCTTTCACCAGATATAAAATAATATACATAATATTTATGTATCTTTTCAAAATTTTAAATAGAGAGTAAGTTGATTAAATTAAGCATAAGTTGAAACATTAATAGCTACATTTATTTGTTCTGTCTTACATGATATTATTAAAAATAAAAAACTTGTAGACTAGAATGGTTGGCAGAATTATACATTCTTTCTAAGAATGATAATGTTCATATTTCTAAAATGCATAAACTTAGATATTGATGCTCAAATATAAGTAATTTTGTTTAGTTCATCTACCTACATACCAGGTACTTTCCAAGTGCATGGTCCTATTCAAGGAAGTGTAGAAAATAAAACAGACATTTGCTATGCTTGAATAGTAAATGTGAATATTTAGAATATTTTCCATGATGCATAGAATGTATAATTTTTAATTAATTTATTGAACAGATATAATTTCACATATTTATGCAATCACAGTAATATGTTGCTTAGTGATGGAGATATATTCAGAGAAACACATCATTTGACACTGCAAACATCCCAGAATGCACTGCTTAGTTTGTACAAGACTTTGAATTCAGTGCTAGTAGTACGGAGTTGACCAAGAGTTAGTGAATTTACTTGAGTTTGGAAACATATGTTTTTTGCTTAAAGTCAAGCCAATTCTTAAAAAAAAAGATGTCCCAGTTTTGTCAATGTGGATATGAATGTTAAAGGAAAAAAATTTCGGTACTCAATTCAATTATTGGAAATATATGCTTGGAGCATCTTGAGTATGAGAATTTACTTTTTCACTATAAACTTTACAAAATCTAAAACAAGATCAAATATTTCTGATGAAAATTTCTCATCTGAATTAGACGTCCTATAAAGGTAAAATACTGTACTTCAAACACAAAACAAAGATGGTAAAATATCTTACAGTAAGTGTTCTATATCAGACAACTATTACAATGGTAGTTTTTTGATGTATTGTGTTAAATAACTAAAATTACTTTAGTAAAAATCCTTAAATTACCTACCTGGCTTTCATTGTTTCTACTGGGCTGCACTGTTATAAGACAACTCATATTGTAAATTGTGTTCGTATTACCTCCTTTAATATTATTTAACTTTTCCAGCTGTTGGGCTCATATTCCTTACTTGATGATCATGTTCTTTTCTCACTTATGCATGTTTTATTAAGGGCTTGCACAGAGAATTAAAAGATCATTTAAGGCCAATTTTCTGTAGTCAAAGAACTCAGAGATTAACAGGAAAATGAGTAAGTAAATACTTGCAATATGGAGACACAAAAGTTTAAATATGTAGGTTCAAAACACTCTGGCTGTAGAGAAGAAGGAATAACTAAGTACCCACCATAGCACTCCAACAAGCAGAGGTAGTAGTGCTATGCTGTTAGTTATAACTAATGGCTTTGAGATTAATGCAATAAGAGGAATTTAAACCTTTGCATGTAGAGTGGAGTATGGGAAAAATGCCAGTGGGAAAGAACTTAAAGAGGAGTGAGGATTTTGAGAGAAAATGAATTATGGCCAAAATGTTTCGATGAAAGTCTTGGTTTTGCATGAAATTCATCTTGAGAATAAAGGAATATGTTTCTATGCGATGGCAAAAACTCCTGTCTTTGTTGCAGAGTTAACAGTAACCATATACAGAAATATGAAAGCATCCCTCTTCTGTCAGTTTTAAGTATATTCTTTACTTTATAGTGCTGTTTGAAGTGAGGACCATCTCTCTTTACCAGCAGAGAAAGTAAGCAGTTCTTAGAAGCACCAAGTGGCTTACGACACTCGTTGCTTCTGCTTTAGTGCCCTCAAGTGGTCATTTGAAACCAATCACTTAAGGCATTGTGTTATCTACATAATGTACTTGCAATTATGCACAATCCTTGAATTAGTTTTTGCTAAATATGTGACTAACAGACTGGCCCTTTGAGGATGTGGCTTTTGGTAAGTTATTCCAAACTTTCTAAGTAAATGGAGGAAGCTGCCATTTTATAAGTGAATGTTTTAGGCATTACCAGGCCTGGAATCAGTGATAAAGTGTTGGCCTCTGCATGTTTCGTGAAGAAGACAGAAGTAAATCATTAGCCTTTTGAAAATTCTCTACAAATGATCCAAAGGTGCCAAAAAAGACATTTGGGCAAAGGTTTACTGATGGGGAAGTGGTCCCTTTCTATGTCTTTAAGTGCGTATGGCACTGTTCTATACTTCCCCTGAGTCGTAGAACTGAGCATCCTGTCATTGTTAACATCCTTCTAACAGTGAGCCTTAGACAAGCACATAATGACTTTGGGGGATGAAAGCCAATTTAGACACATACCCTGGATGTACCTCATACACTAGTATATCCTGTGACCCAGTGAAGAGTCTCAGGTGGTAAATCTCAGAATTTGGACCTTTCCATATTATAAGAAATGAACTCGATATGCATTCTTTTAGGAGCAATTATTTGGATTTCATAGTAAAATTTTATACTATGCTTTTATTTCTGATAAAGCATTAAATGATGCCATTGTATGTAGTAAATAAGACTATGCATTTATTGTACCACTTTTTTTTCTGAAAGTTTACACTGCTTCAGAGCCTAACATTTCAGTTTCTCTAAGGTGAAGCAACTTTAATTTCTTCTGTAGGTTCTCAGATTCCTCAATTTAATAGGAGAAGAGATTCTAGAACTTAGAAATACAAATGAATTGGCAATTGACATTTAGTTGAAGGGTAAAGAATTCTGGGAATGAAGAGATGCAGAAACTTAGCACATTAAGAATGAGTGCATGCCCTGTAGTCTCAGCACTTGGAGGTGGAGGCAGGAGAATCACAAGTTCAAGCCCAGCCTGGGTAATTTAGCAAGTTACTGAGAACTTGTCTCAAAAAATAAAAAAAGGCTGGAGATGTAGCTGTATGTAAAGTTCCCAGTTCAATCCCCAGTACCAAAAAAATAAAAATAAAAAATGTCTCATATTTTACACAATACAATTACAAGATATCTTACATCTTATATATCTTATAAGATATTATAAGATGTCTTATAAGATATTTTATACAATACAATTTTATACAAAATTTCTAATTTTATAAAGCAGAAAATTATGATGTCAAAGGTCAGGTCCTCTCACTATAGATTACAGAGGATAAAGAAGAAACAATGGTATGCCTGAAATTTACTGTATGTACCATTTAATTAACAATACATTGCACCTGATTTGAGCTATACACATGCATTTTTTTGTTGTGTATAAAAAATTCAAATACACTGACCTCTTGTGGGTACACTGGATTTAGATGAAATTGTGGTATCAAGTATCAGAAGTTTATTAAGAATATTAATCATTTTATAATTAATAATCAATCTTAATATGCATTCTTAATATTAAGATTTTTATTAATTGAACATATATTTATTAAGTGTCTATCATGTATAACTCCCATATAATTTCCCAGAATAAAAACTCTACTTACGATAAAATGAGTTGGGGGACTTTTATTTGCATATCTTCAAACAAACACAAATGACTTTCAGGAGCATCTTGTATCTCACTGGTGAATTAGGTGGGAAAGACATGTTTTCTTTACTTCTAAGACTTGTAAAGAACAAATGAAACAATTCATGCAAAAGACATTTTGAAATTCTAGATTTCTAATTTCTAGTTGCAGTTCACTTCTTTTACTGTACATTACTAGGCCGAGACCTGTGGTTGAGAGTATGGTCTGTGTTTGTTTATAATCTTTCACTCTGTAACAATAAACAGCTAATCTTATGTTAGGTCTGTAACAGAGAGGAAAAGATGATCAAGTTGGTGATCTCTGGCTGCATCACATAGTTATTTTAAGAATATACCTTTTGTTTTACTGTATTTTATCCTCTCTGAAGTAAATATTTGTGCTTTGGTTTTTAGTTCCCATGGCTCTAGCCAAATGTCTGGCACAAAGTAAGTACTCAATAAATCACTTTGGATTTGTGAACATATCAATATATTAATATAAACTCTAAGAAATGAGTCAGAGATTTCTGGTAAAAGTTAAAGGGACTATAATAATAGTTTCAGCTATTAGCAAGCATAACAACAGCAACAATTATTTTGTAATTGTAATTTTTAATAGTATGTCACAGTTAACTATGTTAATGGTTACAGTGCAAAAATACTGGAATGCAGAGCACTTAACTGGTGTGATAAATGTGCATGGAATTTTACCATAGAGCCAAAGAAAACTCAACAGTAAGCAACTGACACTTCCTGCGCCTGGTGAATGATATCTTACCATCAATATATGGCTATGGAGAACTCCATGAAGATGGAGCTACATGGCAGAAACCAAGATAAATGTATCAAGAAAAATGGACTTATATATAATCACAGAAAATTAAAAGACATTCCTCAATTAATAAGCAAAGAATATATTGAAAAAGTTTTGTGTACAACTACATGGATTCTGTAAAAGAAGCCCAATAATAATGAAATTATGAGGAATTCAGTGGATATGACAGTTGAAGCTGTCAGTGTCCTGGGTACTCAACTTTCTGAATTCTGGATGTAGAAAGATAGTGTTGGTACAGGCTGAGGATGTACAAATAAGTTAGTTAACTAAAATTTGTAACAGATAAATTATTGAAAATCTGAATTGTTTCTGTAGTTATATTTTAAATGTGTATCTTGAGTCTTAGTTTTTTCTAAATAATGTATACATTTGATTCTAAATTCTCCAGTGATGACTTTCTAAGTGGAAATAAACTTCTGTATATAAAAATAAACAATATTACCATTTAATGTTGTACATAATAACTTCTAATTTACATTTTAATTACTTATTATATATATATATATATATATATATATATATATACAAGTCAAAAATATCTATCATGATATTTGAGTAGGTACTTCCATCTCCTTCTCATGCATTTATTCCAGCTTTGCCATCATTTTATATCACCCAAAGTAGCTCGCAGTCTTAGAGCTTTTGTCAAAACTTCCTCTTTTCTCCCCCGCAAATCCACAAAATATCAGACAAACAGCAGCAACCAACTGGATCTGACAGAATAGAGGCCATGTGAGTTCCCTAACCTTCTCACGGTATTTTGTGATACCTGGGTAGGTTCCATATATATTTTGCCTTCATTTGCAGTTATAACCAGAATGTAAGGTTTAATTCATGTCAGATGTGACAGAGTTGAAATTCACAAGATATTAAGAACTTTCCTCTAAGTAAATTATCTGTGGGATGAAAAACCAAAGTTGACAGAGAGGAGCCCAGTGAGAGAAGATGCAATATAAATAACAAGTGAGTTACATCTAGAACTCAGATATGGATGATATGAGAGACATATTGGAAAAAATGAAGGAAAATGAATATTTATTGGCCTTGGCTTTTGGGTTTCTAAGTCTGAATGACTGGATGGGATTTTACTGCCATAAGTAGAAGTAGGAAAAATGGCAAGAGAGGAATGTTTGATGGAAATGATTTGATCTTGTTAGGACATCCAGGAAAAAATGTGTAATAGAATTCTAGAAATGTGGGACTGGAATTTGGGGAAGATGAAATAATTAAGTATTCATACAAAGCTGATTCTCTAAGGAAGTAAGTGTTAGGGTTTAAAATCTGGAATATTGCCTTGGGAAAAAACAATAACAACAAATAAGAACAACTTTTGGAGGATCAACATTATAAAAAACTTCTATATTATGCAATTGTTAATGTTAACAATTGAGAATGGAAGAAACCATGTATATTAAGAAAACAGTTATGATTAATAATTTCTGCCTATTTCTACATGATTATTAAGAATACAGTATGCAATCCTCCATACCTAGAAGACCAAAATTCATTTGACAAATATTTATTGATTAATAATTAGTATTAGTATTGATTAGATTTATTGTTCTTCTTGACCCTGGAATTCTAAACTGGGTATATCAATCAACTTTCTGTTGCTATGACAAACTATCTGAGGTAAATGATTTAAAAGGAGGAAAGATGTACTTTGGCTCATAGTTTCAGAGGTTTCAGTCCAGAGTTTGTTGGACCCATTGCTTTGGGCCTGTGCCAGCACAATATATCAAGTCAGGGAGTGCCTGGTGGGGGAGGTCTGTTCACCTCATGATGACTGAGAAGTAGAACAAAAAGAAGAGGCTGCGTTTCAAGTCCCCTTTAAAGGCAGGTCCCCGATGACTTAACTTCCTCCAGTTAGGCTCCACCCATCAAAGATTCTACCATCTCCTAAGAATGTCACAAATTGATGACCAAGCCTTTAACACATAGGGCTTTGGTGGACATTAAAGATACAAATCATAACAATAGGCCACAGTGATTTGCATGAAGTTGTACATTGTAAAGGTTAACTGGGTGGGCTTCAGCTTTGGCATTATGCTGGGTTTGATGGGAGGCTCTGTTTGGTCATCCCCAGCTGTTGGAAGTGGGTGCCTGAGCCTTCCCGAGTTATAGTTTTCTAATTTGTGAAGTGGAGACGTTTAATGCCTCCTAGAGTTGTGAATTAATATGGCAAAATGTTAGAAATTTTTTAACACAGTGCCTAGAACATATAAGAATTAAATAAATGTCGGGGGCCGGTGAGATGGCTCAGTGGCATAAGCGCCTGCCTGGCAAGCGCGAGGGCCCAAGTTTGACTCCTGGAACCCACATACGAGAAAAGGGCTGGTGATATCGCTCAGCGGCATGGGCACTTGCTGGCATGCGAGGTCCTGAGGTCGACCCCCGGTACCCACAAAAAAATAAAAATAAAAATAAATAAATAAATGGCTCCGTTTTGGGGCCAAGCATTAGATTCTGGACCAAAGGAAGTTTTAAATATCTTTTTAAGTTTTCCAAAAAATAGTGACCAAAAGTCTCTATTCACATTTCAGCTCACATTTATTTTAAGAGTCATTCACTCTATTCTGAGTCATTCACATTTGCAGCATGAAATTTTTTTCTATAGAAATAATGTTTCATGCTTAAGGCAAAATTTCAAATTATCTCAAACCTGCTTTATCTGTAGCATTAGGTCTTAATGTTTTAACAACAAATATTTAAACCAAAATAGTAAGTGTGTATTGAAAATATTTGGAAAATTTTAATAGACTTATTAAGATTTAGTTTATATCACAGAATTTATTCTTTGTCAGTGTATAACACATATATTAAAATTAATTTTGTAAATTAAAGTTATACAATCATCACCACTGCACATTGTATTTCCATCACCCTCAAAGTCTACTTGTGCTTTTCAGCAGTTAATCCTAATCCTACCTTCAGATTTCAGTAACCACTGATCTGCCTTCTGTCTCTATAAATTTACCTTTCGTAGACATTTCATATAAATGGAGTCATACATTAAACTATTTCATTTGGCTTCTTTCTCTTTGTGTAGTGTTTTTGAGATTCATTCATGTTGTGATGTGTATCAGTACCTTTCTTCTTTTTATTGCTCTGAGACTTTACTGTATAAATAGCTACAAATATCTTTACTGTATAGATATCTATGGCTATTATGAGTAATGCTGCAATGAACATTTGTGTATGTGTCATTGTGCGAATGTGTGTTTTCATTTCTTTGAGCTAGATTCCTACAAGTAGAGTTACTGGGTTAAATATGAGAAAGTGCCAAACTTTTCCAAAGTGGCTATGCCATTTCAATTCCTATCAACAATGTAATAATATTCTAGCTCTCCACGTTGTCACAAATAATATCATAATCCTTTGAATTGAAGCTATGCTCATAGGTAAAAATTTGGGATAATTTGGGGGCAATTTATTGTGATATTATTTTGCATTTTCTTAACAGCTAATGAGGTTGAATATCTTTCTGTGGCTATTAGCCATTCATATTTCAATGCTTCCTTCCCCTTTTCCTCTTCTTTCTCCTCCTCCTCCATCTCCTCCTTTTCCTCCTGTTTCTCTTCCTCTGAAATGTCTATTCAGATCTTTTGATTTCAGTTATTTTATTTGGATCCTCTAAACTGAATTTTAAGTGAACATATTTTTAATGATCAACTATATAAATTATTTAATTTTATTTAGAAACCTACTCAAAGGCAATAATAAAAGCATAGCCATGTAAAGAATTTTCGCAAAATGATATTAGAAAAGGTCTGTCTTTCTTATTTAAGAGGATATATGGGAGTCTTGTGTAGAGGGCTGATTCAAGGACAGCCATCATCAATGATCAGGCCTCATGGTACTCAGGGGCGGCTTCCTCCCTCCAGGTTCCATGACGGCTGATATATCTCTAAGCCCTCACATATCCTAGGCAGAAAGAAATGAGAAAGGTAAAGGACAAAAGGCATTAAGTCCCTGGTTTTCTTTGGAAATCCTACCTGGGGCAAATTGGTGTGTATCTTATTGGCCAGCATTGGGTCAAATGACCATCCCAAGGTGCTACAGAACCTGGGCTGTGATGGGCATGGGATCTTTTCAATGTGCCTATTGCTGCTCACTATACTTTTTTTTTTTTTTTTTTTTTTTGTGGGTATGGGGGGGTCGACCTCAGGACCTTGCGCACCAGCAGGCGCCCGTGCCGCTGAGCGATATCACCGGCCCTTTTTTTGTATGTGGGTTCCGGGAGTTGAACTCAGGACCTCGGGCTTGCCACGCAGGCGCTTATGCTGCTGAGCCATCTCACCGGCCCTCACTATTCTTTTACCAAGGAAGAATGTGATAATGGATCCTGGAAGCCAACCAACAAGTTAACAGTACTATTTTTATGCAAACATTTATTTAAAGGGTGAATTATTTGTAATAAAAATTTAATTTTAATTTGCACAGTATTATTTGTAATGAAAAATTTAATAAAATTAATAAGAAAAAAGCTAGCTAATTAGGGGTACTTATCACATAGAATTTTATGATGTTATTTAAAGTACATTTATAAGATTATTTAATTGCTAGAAAAAATGATCTTATTATATTAAGTGGAAAAGCAGTATTCCAAACATCATATATAATGATCACATTTTTGTTTAAAAAGGTCACATTTTAGATTTAGAAATAAAATCATCAAAATTTTAATAATATTTCTGAATTTATAGTGAAATTAAGTAGAATGGTTAAATTTTTAATTTTCCATTTTTTCCTAATGGCCTTAAAATAGTTATAATTATCAGAAAAATGTTATGATGTCTAAATTAAAATTAAAATGAAGTTTTGGTTGACCTAAATACAGGTAGGGTTGACAGTACCCTCAGATGCCATCATTATGGTATCAAAAGGAGGAGGATGAGTAAAACTTTCAAATTTGTGTCTTGCCCCAGAACCTGGTGTAGCTGAACTGAATTGCTGTAGGAGTAAACAAACACCTTCCCTTCCTTCCTCATATCCCACCCTAATCCTCTTTGAGATAAATTAGACTTGGCTCTAAAAAGGAGGAAAACTGAGCCTACATGTGCTTTAGCTACTGGTCTTAGGAGGTCAAAACTAGGCAGATTCTGGTATTTATCTTAAGATAAATATAATAATATTTTAACTCCTGAAGCAAATTTTCCTTTGATATTCTTTTAATTAATTTATGTAGCTACATGTTCCTACTGGGGTGAATGATATCTTTGAAGGTGTCTATTTTTCAGCAACTCTTTGAGAATTCAAGATGGCAAAAGACTGTTGAATGCTTATGAATTTGTTCTGCAAAAGAGATTTATTTAATGGACAAAGAAATCAGAAACCAGAAACCCTTGAGTATAAGGATGGTTGAGCTTCCTTGAGGACTAGACTTAAATTGTTAGGGACATTTTTCAATTGTCTTTTTCTAAGCAATCTTCAACACAAGTATTTTATTTACAAGACAGAAACATCTAGGCAAAAGCCTTTCTGCTATATTTTTAGTAACAACAAGATTTCATTTGTAGGCAGCTCTGTTATTATAAGTATGATGAGATCATACTGCAGGTCATAAACATCATGATGTTTTTGTTTCTAGGAGTTTTGATAGGGCTCGTGATCTATTTAATTTTTTTAAAAAGTATCTATATTCCTGCATTTGATAAACTAAGGAGACACAGTGAACCTGAGAAGGGAGAAAGAGAAGGCCTCATTGCCCTCATGACAGGTATGGGTGAAGAATCTCTTTAAAAGATGCCATATGACTTTGCAATAGCAGCAATGTTAACCTTTGCTCCAAAAGATAACTCTGGAATGTGAGAACAACAAATTCTGGTTAAAGGGATGGTGAGACAGATTTTCTCTACGATGTGGTTGTTATTGACTACTCACATATCAATACAGAGTCAATAAAGTACTGAACTAAAACTCTCTTGCCTGCTAGAGCAAACTTAAGAGAGATTTAGTTTGTCTTATAAGTTTTGCTTGATTCTAAACTACTTACTTTATTTTAGATAAAGTTTCTCTTCCATTTCTTCCTTGAGTTGAATTTCACAAATATATAAATTAATAAGGAACCATTAATTATTTCATTTATATGTTATACAAAGCAAGTGTATCTTGGAGTCTATGTACTAAAAGTTGTTTTTGCAATTTTTATTAATGTCCATATTCCCCAACACACTTAAAAATTTTTCAGTCTTTTTGAGACAGGGTTTCTCTATATAGTTCAGGCTGGCCTTGAACTCACTTTGTAGCCCAGGCTATCCTCAAACTTGCAGCGATCCTCTTGCCTCAGCCTCCTGAGTGCTGGGATTACAGGCGTGTGCCACCACTCCCAGCCCCACACACTTAAAATTTTTGTGTCAAATAATCCCTATGATTTCAGTAATTTCCTTTTTTCCCCCCACAAGAATAGGCATGGTTTTACTATGTCTTCAGCAATTGTCCTTCCTTCCCGACTGGACCTGTCTGTGCCTGGGACCCTTTGTCACAGGCTTGCGGCATCTTCTCCTTAGCCCCTGCTCCACTGCCAGGAAGTAGCTAGGTTCCATGTCTCTGTGCTCCAGTTTACAGGCTCGTTCCAGGCCTGACTGTCACCAGCCTCTTCCTCCTGTATTTGTAAATCCTCAGGAAAGGGTATGCTGGCCTCTGACTCGGGAGCCTTCACACGCTGTCCTGGCTTGTAATCTTGGAGAAGCTGGCAAGTAGTCTGTCGTTTCTTGTCCAAAAGCTCCCGTTGGGTTCCAACCAGAGCAGTCACACTGCAGAAATGGCCACTCAGGGCCTGCCCAGTCTGTCCCCGTTCTTCCCACCTACCACAAATTCCACCATAAATTCTCACTGCTCGAAAAGGGGTTCCAGCTAGGCCAGCAGGTTGTTCAGGTGCTGCTCTGTCTGAGAAAGCTGTTGTCAACTGGGCCAGCTGTCATTCTGAGTGCAGTGATTCCTTCTTGCCTTTCTCTTCTTGGAGAACTGCAACCTCCTCTTTGCCCTGTTGTAGAGGAAGGAAAGGGCAAAACTGCAGCAACAAGGTTCTGCTCTAGCATCTGTCTCCAAAGCCACTAAGGAGAGAAGCAGAGTTTGTGGTAGAGAAGCTATGGTGTTTCTAGTACAAAGACTCCCAATCACTTGCAGTCCAGCTCCACACAGCGTATCAATGTGCCCCGTGTGATCAGTGCTGAAACTTGTCCAGGAATGAGCAACTCTTCCAGTTCGATAGAACTCTGATTGTCAGACAGTTCACATAGAAAACCACAATCTCTTCGTTTATCTTCTTTCCATGATGCTGATTAGAGCTTAGAGCTTTCCAAATAATGTCTGTCTCTTCAACATGATACCCCTCAGGAATCTGAAGACAGTGGTCACACTCCTTCCTTCCCATCCTGTGTGTGTGCGCATAGTGAGGATCAAACCCAGGGCCTCCTCCTGCTAAGCAAGGGCTCTACCACCAAGCCACACCCCAAACCCTTCTCCAGTATTTTTTTTTTTTTTTTTTTTGTGGGTACTGGGGGTCGACCTCAGGACCTTGCGCACTGGTAGGCGCCCGGGCCGCTGAGCGATATCACCGGCCCTTTTTTCGTATGTGGGTTCTGGGAGTCCAACTCGGGCCCTCGTGCTTGCCAGGCAGGCGCATACACTGCTGAGCCATCTCACCGGCCCCTCCAGTCTTTTGTAGTATAAAAACTTCAATCTTTTCTGTTAGTGGTCAATTCATGTTTTTCTCTGGTTGCTTTATTGAGCACATAATTGCCTTAAAGCAGTACCCCAATGAGCATAAAATTCTCCCAGTGTTCTGATCAACAGTTTAAGCACAATACTTTGTTCTGAGCTCTGATTTGAGAAGTTGTCACATCACATAATGAATTTACATAGTAGTCAGCTGGAATGTCCAAGTTTTTCATAGCTGCTGCTAAGTAAGTTATGTTTCTTCCTGACCTGTACTTGGATCTAAGAAGTGAGTTTAATCTATCCATGTGAAATTTCATCCTTAAAATCAGACTCATGCTGGGTGTGGTGGTGCATGCCTGTAATCCTAGCATTCGGGAGGCTGAGGCAGGAGGATTGCCACAAGTTTGAGGCCAGCCTAGGCTACATAGTGAGTTCAAAACCAGCCTGGGCTGCATAGCAAGACCCTATTTCAAATAAAAACATTTAAAATAAAAAATAAAATCAGACTCATCTTAGCCTATGAAGTCTACTTGGGATTATTTTTAGCTATCTCCTCTAATTTCATATCATCTCCAAGTTAGTTCAGCCCTCTTATTTCCTGAAGCAAATAAGTGATAGGATCAGGGCTGAAGATACAGCCCTGGGTGGCACTACTTCCCATTTCCACAGTTTCAGTCCACCGAAATGTAGTGTCAGCTCACATTTCAGGGCCTCTTTCTCAAGGAGAACCTGGGACTGCTTGGTGGTTTGAATTCTACACTGCGGCTGCAACAATCAACCACTTGTGCCAAGTTTGGAACCTTGCCGGGAACTGTACTTCAGTAGTTCAGACACTAGTTGGGTTGAAATCTCAACTCCACTAGTTACTAAGTGAGTGATCCCAAGCAAAGCATCTCTTCATCGGATTGTGGGAAGATTAAAAGTGATGGTCACTATGTATTTACCAGGCGTCCTTCACATCCAATTCTTCCCTGGATCCTCATAATGTGGCAGCCTGGGCTATTTATTTATTTATTTTTCAATCAGATTTTATTGATACATTTTAGACATACACAATAATCACATTCATCATAGAGAATTTGTACCTGTACATGATATAACTTGATTCTTTTCTTTCCCCATTCCCCTGCCCTCCCTTCAACACTTCCTCTCCTCCCCATTTATAAAAGTTTTGTTTTCATTCTTTCCTTCTTTTCTCATTTTTTTATATTCCCTTCATTCCTTTCCTCCTTCCCTCTCCTTTGTTCCCCTCCCCATTTGAACGTTTTCTTTCTATTTCACAAGGCCTATTATACAATTTAGTCTTTGTTTACACTTTCAATTTCTCATACCAGAGAAACTATGTGGTATTTACACACATGTGTCTGACTTATTTCACTTATGAGAATGGTCTCAAGGTGAATCCATTTTCCTAGAAATGTCTCTAGTGTATCCTTCTTTATGGTAGAGTAGTACTCCATTGTATAAATAAACTACATCTTTTTTATCCATTCCTCAGTTGATGGGCATTTGGGCTGTTTCTAAGATTTAGCTATTACAAAGCTGCTATAAACATGGTTGTGCATATATCACTGTGGTATGTGCTTTTAACTCTTTCAGGAAGATACCAAAGAGGGGAAGAGCTGGGTCAAATGGAACCTCTAGTCCTAGGTTTTTGAGGAATCTCCACACTGATTTCCATAGTGGCTGCACCAGTTGACACTCCCACCAGCAGTGGAGACGGGTTCCTTTTTCCCCACAGCCCATCCAGCATTTGTTATTAGTTGTTTTCATGATAATATCCATTCTTTCTGGGGTGAGATGGAATCTCAGCGTTGTTTTAATTTGCATCTATTGAATGACCAGGGATGTTGAACTTTTTAAAAAATATATTTATTTGCTGTTTCTACTTC
Organism: Erethizon dorsatum; assembly: GCA_028451465.1. Classification (NCBI taxonomy): domain Eukaryota; kingdom Metazoa; phylum Chordata; class Mammalia; order Rodentia; family Erethizontidae; genus Erethizon; species Erethizon dorsatum. The sequence goes on along the minus strand of CM051823.1, from coordinate 133,306,798 downwards.
ATCTGAGAAGTATCTAGTCAATTCAGATGCCCATTTTTGGATTGGATCTTTAAATTTGGGGGGGGTCTGATTTTTTTGAGTTCTTTATATGTTCTCAGTAGTAATCCTTTGTCTGAGGAACAGCTGGGCCAAAATTTTTTTAAGATGTGATCCCAGTTGTTGATTCTTTGTGATAGTTCAGCCTGGGCAGTTTAGTGACTTAGTGAGACTTTGTTTTAAAAAAATAAAAATAAAGATGGGCTAGGGATGTAACTCAGTGCAAAGGCCCCGGGTTCAGTCCCCAGTGCCACCAAAGGAAAAAACAAAAACAGAAGCACCTGTGGGAAAGCCAAGGAACTGCTGTTTGTTTTACAGACAGTGGGCAAGCGGTGTCTTGTTTTGGGTACCATGATGCCCCACAGGGAGATTCAGGCCAGGAGCACCCACTCACAGCGGTCCCGCACTGCACCTGCAAACACTCGTAGCACAAAGGCCACAACGCCGTGGTGTACAGCACTTCCACGGTGGCTCCTGGCTGCTGGCGCTGGTCCTTGGGCGGCAGTCACTGCCAGGGTCAGGACCCCAGGGCCAAAGTGGGTGCGGTGCAGAGGGAGGGAGGAGGCGGAGAGCGGTTGGCATGGCAGGGACTCTTCCCCGGCATTCCCAGCCTCCCTCCAGCAGCTCTGGCTGGTACTTGGGTGTGCCCTGAGGTGACAGCTGGGGCACTCTCCGAGAACCTCAAGTAGCCAGACACAAGCAGCACCCCAGCATGCGTGACATCATTGTTGGCCACAGGGGAGCCCAATTTCCTATATTTTTAAAGTTGTGTTTGGCTGCCTTATGATATTCTCGCTCTTTGTCTCTCTGTCTCTGTCTCTCTCTCCCTTTCTCTGTTTACAAACATACACACATAGACATTGTATAATCCAGTTTAATGAAAATAAAATATGTAATTATAGGTACATATTACAATTATATACAATTCATAAAGATACCTACTTCTCACCACCCCTACTTCTCATGCTCCCCATTACTGGTGGCAGATAGAAGGTACCAGTAAACAGCCCTGGACACAGATGGGAAGACTAGAATTCAAGTTCCAAAATTTCCACGACACTATACTTGGTTTCCATAAACAGACAAACAGATAACAATAAAACGAAGCGCAAACAGAATGGAATAGAAGTTACAATGGGAACAAGTGGAAGAACATGAAGTCATGCAGAGAGCAGTCAGAATTGGGGAGGTGTCACAGGGGCGGCGTGTCACAGTATTCTGAAGAATGCTGAAGACAAGGAAGCCTGATAAATGGCCACTAGACATCATTGGCATATTAAATGGACACCCAGTTTTCTAAAAGCTTGTACCTGCGAGAACAAAGAGATGATAACAACAAACTCTAGAAGTTGAAAGATAGATGCCAGGTAGTCAATTCTGCAAGCTGAAGCTCAATGGTCAGTTGACACTGGATGTTACTCAAATGCAAATGGATTTGGACTATAAAACCTCAGAAAGCTCAGGAATTGTATGCATCGATTATCTCTAAAAGTGAGATTCATGGGAACTGGAACAGGAGGATTGGTTTCTTTGTTGGTTTTCTTTATATACAAAGTTAGATTTCTGTTTCTGAGAGAACACTGAAATTCCATGCAATGTACTTTAAGTTGAAAGATTTAGAAATAAAGGTAAGTCATTTAAAAAAGTTTCTACATATTGGACTTCCAAGTAAGTTCTGACTTTTGAATAAGCTCAGAACAACAATATTCCTTCAGACTGCGTGCAAACATTCAAGCTCAGCACACCCCCCCATGAAGGTTGTATATTAACAGCATCACTATAAATAGGAGATCGAGTTTCTAGCTTGAGTCACCCTTCTTAATAAGCAGCTGGTCTCTTTTACCAGCTGATATTTAATATTAAATTGAACCCCAGATATTTCATCAAAATGGCTTGCAGCGAACACCCTACACTGACCTCATGTCCGTTTTGTGGCTCATTGTAAATTTGCACAATGGGGGAGTCTGAGCGGCAGCTGCAAATTTTCTGGTTTTCAATACGCACAGCATATTTGTCAGCAATTACGTTTCAGCTTCCCTTTCTGCTCTTGTATTCTCAGTACAGAGCAATGATGGCAAATTAATGATTCCGATGATTAGGACTGGGCACTCCCCTCCCTATAATGAAACTGAATTTCTTCCAATCCATGGGTCATTTTATGCACCAAGAAGCAGAGATAATGAAAACACACTCTTAATTTCTAAAATTCTTTGTGTTTCCTAAAATTTTCTTCCTAGTAATAACATAATTTTCTTCCTAGTAATTAAATATCTTTAATTTCTAGATATCCTTGTCACATATACTATTGCCCTTGACAGAGCTTTTAAAAAATGGGTCTGGTGTACCTTTAATGGTAGAAGTGAGCATTCATCCTTGGAAAGCTGGGCACACAGCCTAAGATCAGGAAAAGAGTAAACATCTTTTAAATTTAGTTTAAAAAGGATACTAGTTTAATGTTCTAATAAAAAGATAACTTTTGTAATTCATCATAATATTCAGATTATTGCCCAGGAGGAAAAACGATGCTACAAAAATTTGTGGGGTTTGTGTTAGTACTTTGGATATACCATGGCACACCCTCTCTTATTTCCAAGCTTCATGCATTGTGGACTTGAAAAGCCAAAAGGAAAAGATTAATCAGGAGGAATCATGATTAAAATTGCCTCAAATTCCATTAAAATTCTTTATTTTTCTTTCATCTTTTTGAAAACTTACACTTTTCTGAATTTGGTAGATATAGAAAATTTTCTTGTAAGTTCTTTCTGCTGAATGTATACAATTTTATTCTGTAATGATCTTTAAATTTCAGAATTTGAAACATTATTTAGAATGCATATATTTGGCATAGATCTACATATGCAAGCGCTTGAGTCAGACAGTCTGGGTTTGAAATGTAGCTCCTTCATTTTCTTGACGTGATTTTGAGCTATTTAATTCTCTGCCCCTCAGATTTCTCACCTACACAATGGGTGTGAGTGCCTACCTTTCAGGATTATTGTAAACATAAATGAAATACTATAAAGTGGTTAGAATAGTGCCTGGCAATAATATAAATGATCCAGTGTTAACTCTTATATGTGGATAAGAAAATTGAGTCCAGAAGTGAGAAGTTGTAAGTGCAATAAAAATTTTAGTAAGTTTCAAAAATTATAAACACACACATGTGTTTCTAGAATTTTCTCAGTAAGAAACAGTCCTCTCCAGAAGCCAACAATTCTGCAAAATGTTGGTGCATTTCTATTCTCAACAAAAGCCCAGACAATAAGTGATACTAGTCATCATGATAACGATCTCAGAGGGAGAACTATGTATGTAAGTCTTAGTTGCTTTTCTCCTTGCTGAGACAAAATACCCAACATCCGAGGTTAAAGAAAGAAAGGTTTATTTGGCTCATGGTTTATAGAGGTTTCAGTCCATAGGTGGCTGGCTCCAAGGCAGGGTGGCACGGCAGAGGGGCATCACAGAGGAGAAATAGTTCCTGGTAGGCAGAAGGCAGCAAAGCAGTGAAGTAGCAAGCTTGTAAGTTCTTCCTGGTGAATATATATATAATTTTATTCTGTAATGAATAACTCACAAGCTTACAAGTAGCAAGTGACAAGCTTCAACAGCAGCCCTCTTTTGTTCTCTTATACTTTATCCAGGCTACCTGCTGTTAGTGCAGATAGCACTTACATCCTTAATCCTAACATCACACCATGAATAGATCCCAGCACTGTATCTTCGATCCCAGCATCACACCCTAGATCTAGCACCTCTGACCACATGAGGCTTTGGGTGGACATCTAGATACAAGCAATAGCGATATACCTCTACTACGCATGTGTGCATTCACTCATTTGATTATTTCCTCATTCAACATACACTCACTGAGTATCTGTAGTGAGTTGTTCACAGAAGTTGATTGTTGCTGAGAGTTAAATTATATGTCCATTTTATTACAAGCAACATGCTCCTCCCTAAGTTTGTGTTGGTTTCTGTTTCTGCTTTTGGCTGCATTTACTAGTGCCTGTGGCTCAAGTCACAACTCGTTATTGAACAATTTCAACCATGTTTTACAAGCATGGCTGTACCTTTGCTATACATTACCTATTGTAGTTTTTCTAAACCTTCTTTTTAAACTCCTCTCTTCACCACCATCTCTTTACTTGTCAATGACTTATTGAGATTTTTGTGAAGTTTGATGTTAATTGCTTTGATCTGTCTCAATTCTCCTTCCTCCTTTTTAAAACTGTAGCATATTGAATTCATCTCCCTTTTTTTTTTTTTTTTTTGTGGGTACCGGGGGGTCGACCTCAGGACCTCGCGCGCCAGCAGGCGCCCGTGCCGCTGAGCGATATCACCGGCCCCTTTTTCGTATGTGGGATCCGGGAGTCAAACTCGGGCCCTCGCGCTTGCCGGGCAGGCGCTTAAGCCACTGAGCCATCTCACCGGCCCTCATCTCCCTTTTTTTTTTCTGCTCTAGAGGTATGCACTCCACTTTGTGAAAAAGAATCCTTTCCCCTATGCTCTTTTTTTTTTGAAACTGGGTCTTGCTGTATAGTCCAGGCTGGCCTTGAACTCAGTGATCCTCCTACCTCAGCCTCCCGAGTACTGGGATTACAGGTGTGCACCACCACCCCTGGCTTCCCCTATGTTCTTGATCCTGACTTCCTTCTTTGTTTTATCAAGAATATGTTCTCTCCTTCTCACTGGACTCCTCTTGTAGCAGAATGAAAGCAACACCTTCCTCCTTTCATACTGGTCCCTAAACTCCACTGTTAGTAGTATCTCAATAGGAGTTCTCACCACACCAAAACCCTGTGTTTCTCACGAGAAGGTCTTGCATCTTCAAATAAAAGAAATTAGAATCATTTTCAAAATAGATTAACTATAATTTAACGACATGTCTAAGTAAAATAAGATGACCTGCCTATAAAATAAACCCCCCAATCACACAATATTTTAAGAGATATTTCCACAAGGAAATGATTATCAAGTTTTCATGTGAATAGATTTACTGGGTGGCTTTGTGGCTTTGCATATTCTAGGGATATTAGAAGAATTATCTCTGTCCTTTAAGTGTTTATTTTCTGAAGGAGATGCTAGCTCTCCAACAGGTCAGTGAACCATTATGAAGGGTTGTATGGAAAACACAATTGTATTGTAGACTTATATTATAATCTTCCAATACTTACAGCAGGAAAAGAACAAGTATTAGTTTCTTCCAATACTTTGGGCTGAGAAAGAAGTGGTCTAAGATGCTGAAGCTTCCAGCTTTTAAATATTTATGTACTAAAATCTCGAGGGGATGCTAAATGACACATTAAGATGTATTTGCTCCACTTAAATTGCGATCATTAGATTTCTGAGTCTCTGAACAGCAGCTACAGATCCATATTTCTCTCTTTCTATTTCATTACTTGCTGATAATTGTATTTTATGCTGCTTTAGAATTCATCTCATAAAATGCTATATATTTTCACATTGCATTGTGGTCCTGTAGCATTCTCAGTGACATAGCATACTCCTTAAAAATAATGTACTTTATCTTTAGAAACATTTTTAAAATCAAGTGATACTCGAGAATTAGGCAAACAGAAAATTATCATGTTGTCATAATGCTACACCTAGAAAGTGTTGTTCTTAATTTATAAATTCCTTTGTAATAAGAATGTATAGGAAATAATTTTTTGCTACTAAAAAATGTTCACAGTGAAAATATTGGGAATTCAGGTGAAAACAAGTATTATATCAAAAAAGTCATTTATATTACAAAACAAGTGGGTTTTTTTGTGTGCAAACATAAGAAAGTCACTATACTGGCCTAGGTCTATTTTTGGGTAGCATAAAACAGCTTACCTACTACTGGAAACCTCTCCTATAATAGTCAAATCACTAGAAGAAGTAGCCTACACTTATAGTGTCCTCGGTAATATGTCCCATGCACTCCTCCTACCTAAAAATTTTTTTACAAGCTTTTTCTGCAAGGTCAAGAATTACTTCCATGTTTCTAAATCCAATGGATACTGTTTTGTCATAATTTTTGACGATGAACATTATCAACACCATTCTCTACTGGTCTTTTTTTGTTTCTTTATACACAGTTGATTTAAAATAATGAAATAGAGAACTCATTAAAGATACTATATCATAATTATAAAATGGCCCATGTTGTCTTTTTATTTTATTGACAAATTGCAACCATAACTGTAGAGCACACATTATCTGTCTAAAGTATGAAATAATGGAATTGAACTAATTAGCATATACCTCACCTCGATTAACATTTACCTCACCTTAAGTATTTATCCAATTTACTCCTATTTAATTGCTACATTGAATTTTAGACCATTTTCTCCCTATTTCTTCCACCCTCTGGGCCTCTGGTCTTTAAATGAAGGTTGCACGTATATCAACCAGTTGCCATCACATAGAAGTAAACTTTAGGTACTGGAGAACTGTGTTGAGCCATTATCTGGGTTTTCCTGGTCAGACCCAACATATCCCCCACAGAACTTGACTTTGTTTTATACTTTCCAGAGTCTCAGAATTGCCACTGTCTTGGTGAAAATTTTCTGTCTCTTCTTTTGTTCTTCAGATCAGAAATCGTTTTGATGATTCTTTCCTCATCAATTTACAGTAACTTTCCTGGGTATTGAACTGAAGAATAAGGATGATTTCAAACAATTGGAGTTAAGGGAAGACCCAAGTGAAATGGCACATGCCAGAAGAGTAGAGTCAGGCAAGCACAGAAACAGAAGAGACGAGTGATGTGTTGATGCCATAATGAAATTCCTGGACGAATTTTCAAATTTTGGTTCTTTATTTTTGTTTGCTTGTTTTCTTACTAAAAATAAATGCCACTCCTGTCTCTTAAATTTTGAAAGAGTAAATGGGATTATTATGGATCTTGAAGTTTAGGTTCAGCAGATTTTGGAAGAGGATTTTCCAGGTGTGAAGAAATATGCAGAACATAAAGAAAACACTTAAAATACAACAATTATTGATGAAGATGTGGAGAAGCTGGAGCACTTGCACAAAGTTGGAGGGGATGCAAAATAACTATGGGAAACAGAATGGATTGGAGATTCCTCAGATAAATTAAAAATAGAACTACCATATGATCTAGCAGCCCCAGTACTGAGTAGTTTCTTTCTCTCTTCTTTCTTTTCTCTCTTTCTTTTCATTTTCTTTCTTTCTTTCTTTCTTTCTTTCTTTCTTTCTTTCTTTCTTTCTTTCTTTCTTTCTTTCTTTCTTTCTTTCTTTCTTCCTTCCTTCCTTCCTTCCTTCCTTCCTTCCTTCCTTCCTTCCTTTCTTCCTTCCTTCCTTCCTTTTTTTTTCAATACTGGGATGGAGTTTAAGGGCACTCTACCACTGACCTGCATCCTCAGCCCTTTTTATTTAGCTATTATTGTTTTTAAATTTTGAGACAGGGTCTTGTTAAGATGCCAAGGCTGGATTTCAATCCTTCTTCTTCAGCCTCCCTAACTGCCGGTATTACAGGCATGACCACTGTTCCTGGCTGATATTATATTCTCAAAGAGGTATTAGCACTACTATATTCATCATGACCATATTTATAGTAGCCAAGAGATGGAAACAACCTAAATGTCCAATGACAGATAAACAGATAAAGAAACTGTGGTACATAACTGCAATGAAATACTATTAGCCTTTAAAATGACTTCCCAGCATTTGGAAGGTTGAGGCAGAAGATTTTGAGTCTGAGGCCAGCCTAGGTTACATACAGAGATTCTGTCTCAAAAAGAGGGAGCGGGGGCCGGTGAGATGGCTCAGCAGCTTAAGCGCCTGCCCAGCAAGCGCAAGGGCCTGAGTTCGACTCCCGGAACCCACATACGAATAAAGGGCCGGTGATATCGCTCAATGGCATGGGCACCTGCTGGCACACGAGGTCCTGAGGTCGACCCCCTGGTACCCACAAAAAAAAAAAAGAGGGGGCGGAATCCTGCAACATGCAACAACGTGCAGGAATGTATGAACCCTAAGGGTGTTACTCTCTTTTTTTCCCCTCTGGAACTCCTATTATGTCTATGTTGATACTCTTGGTAATGTCCTGCAAGTCTCTGAACATCTGTTCATTTTCTTCCTTTTTCTTTTTATTCCTCAGCTAGATAATCTTATTGATCTATATTTGAATATACCAATTTTTTTTTTCTACGGGTTGAAATCTAATGCTGAACTCCTTTGATGAATTTTTCATTTCGGCTACTATATTTTTAAACAAATTTCTATTTTTTAAATTTTTTTAATTTTTTGTGCGTACCAGGGGTCGACCTCAGGACCTCGCACACCAGCAGGCGCCAGTGCTGCTGAGCGATATCACTGGCCCTTTTTTTGTATGTGGGTTCAGGGAGTCGAACTCTGGCCCTCATGTTTGCCAAGCAGGTGCTTATGCCCTTGAGCCATCTCACTGGCCCAAATTTCTATTTTTTTATAGTTTTTTTCTCTTCATTGATATTTTCAATATGGTGAGGTATCATTCTCAATTTTTTTTAAGTATTCTAGACTTGATTTATTTTACTTCTTTGAACACATTTATAATAGCCAGTTTAAAGAATGCCTAATAAATTGTTGACTGTGCTTCCATGTGAACTGCTTCTAATAATCTTTTTTCCTGTGGGCCATACTTCCCAATTTTTTCACATGCCTCATTTGTTCTTGTTGTTGTTAAAACTGTATATTCAAAATACTATTTGGCAACTCAGAAAATCAGATTTCTCTCCTAATACTGACATCAAAGAATCTTTAGCTTCCCATGGCAAGAAATGGAAAAGTTGTTCTTTCAAAAGCCCTATGAGTTGAGAGGGAGCCAGGCATGGTAGTGCATGCCTGTAATAGGACTGTAAGTTCAAGCCCAGCCTGTTCAACTTAGCGAATTAATGAAACCCTATCTCAAAACTAAACATAACAAAAGAGCTGGGGGTGTAGCTCAGGATGAAGGCCCTAAATTCAATCTCCAGTACAAAAAAAATGTTGAGAAGTGAAGATTTATGAAGGAAAAGATAAGGGTAAGTTGGTCAGTTCTCTGGACGTATCCTTTCATAGATTTTAAAAGTAGATGGAAGGTAAAAAAATATTTCCTCCATATAAAAGGAAGGATTTCCTATAATAGTTTTATTTTTCTACCTTCCAAAGTTCCTTTGCTTGCTAAACATTGTAGTTTCCCTATTGCTACAATAGGAAGTTGGAATTACATGAAAAAAATTGTTCCTTTAGGTAATTCTCTGAAGTATATCCAAAACCAAACTAAGCCAAAATAAAACAAAGGTTTCACATTTCTATGATGGTATATGTACTTTCTTTTTATTTTATTTATATAATCTCCAAAATTTTATTTTAAGAGCAATTATTGTATTGATGGGCATACAATGTCATTAAATGTAAAAGACCTCTAAGTTTTTCATCCTACAGAAGAGAGATAGTGAGAACAATCCTTTCTCATGGTGCTTTCAGAAGTGATTAAAACAGGGTGAAAAGATTCAGTTCTGAATTTACAACTCTACTGCCCTTATAGATATCTTACGAATAAACTAGAAGCAATGTTAATCCTCTGAATGTATAAAGTTATTTATGATTCTGCACATGCCTCTGAAGCCTGGAAGTCAGCTGGAGTCTTCTTCCTTTTTTTTTTTTTTTTGTGGGTACCGGGGGTCGACCTCAGGACCTCGCGCGCCAGCAGGCGCCCGTGCCGCTGAGCGATATCACCGGTCTTTTTCGTATGTGGGATCCGGGAGTCGAACTCGGGCACTCGCGCTTGCCAGGCAGGTGCGTACGCCGCTGAGCCATCTCACTGGCCCTGGAGTCTTTTTTTTTCTCTGAAAGTTTGATATCTTCACCTGTCCGTGAGAAATTCAAGTCCATTCCACCATTATTTGCTCATATCCGTGATTTTCCTCCCCCTTACGTACCAGACTCTTTGAATCATATATAATAGTCTGTCCAGGTACAGAACTTATTCTATTTACCTTTTTTTTTCCTATAAAAATCAATATACTCTTGGCCTTTTGTGAAATTTATAGTCCTTACCAAAAATTTACAGGTGGGTCTCATTCTAATCTATGGATTTTCACTGTGGTGACATGATGACCTCTTTTCCCTTGCCTTTTGATAGAAGCTCCTCTCTCACTCAGGCCTGTTAAACCTCTTTTGGTAGCTACTTACATCACTGTCTCTACACCTCAAATTTGCATGACCAAATCTATCAGTGATTTTCAATTAGCAGAATCCACCCCAACTAAAAGTCAGTTGAGTTATACATAATGAAAACATTTCAGTAAGTCCCCAACATACAAAAATCTACTCACTGAAATTCTGAAGATAATGAGAATAGGAAACTTTGGAACCTAGTCTCAATATTACCTGTCTCAGAATTTCAGAAGTTCTTTGATTGGGTCACATGAAGAATAATGACATTAGGGATATTAAGAAGATTATCCGTACTGTTAAAATTACTATATTCAAGCCTATTTTGGGGTAATTAACCAGCCTCCCTATCCTTCTCCAAGAATCCTACACTTTCCTTTAATAAGATGAAGATGCAAAAGATGTAGGATTAAAATGCAAGAAGCGCTGGGTCACTGAGTCAGACCTGAGTTTATATCTCTTATCATTTATTTCCAAACGCAGGTGTAATTCTCACCAAATAACCACTCTTTTATGTAGAAGCTGAAAATAGGCTTAATTTTCAGTGAAAAGAAGACCTGGATGAGCTTTGAAACACTGCTTTCATAGTTTATAGCACACGAGCATCTTAGTTCTTTACTCAGAACTTCTTATTCTTTCTGCTTATTTCTCATATTATTTGTGTTTTAAATATGTCAGGATTTATATTTGAGTTACTTCTCTGCAATTAGTACATTTATTTAAAAATGAATGGACTGTGCTTGTCTAAGCTTAGAGAAAATCTTTGCTTTACAATTGAGTACTTCAAGTCAGAGTAACCCAAATCCAAGTTTGTGTCTGGCTGTTAAAAGTGGGAAAGTTCTGGTTGGTTCGTTTTTGTTGCCCAGAGCCCACTTAAGATGTACCATGCTTAATTCAGAAATGCTGACTCAAATTATTTCTCCCATAACTGTGTCTTCAGTCAACAGAGGCCAGTTAGTCTCCGAAATACATCATTTGAATAATGTTTCATGTATTAGAACGTCCCCTCTCTTTTGCAGATATGTTCATTTCTGTAATCAAGATTTTTTCATTCAAATCATTTAAAATCACTCTTTCCAGGTATCTTGATTAAACCCTAAACTTCCTCTAGTAGAACAGATTTCAGATACTGAAAAATTTAACTCAGTTATGCAACTCAGAATGGACCTCTGGGTTTTGTGCATCTCCAATACAACTGTTTAAACAACTTGACATTAGAATATTAAGCCATTCTGTCATTTTTTGAGCAATTTCCTGAATAATTTCCAATTTCCAAGCTATTTGTACACAGGAAACTGCTGTTTAACAAAGGTCGCACCCAGTGAAATCAGGAGCCTTTCATCTAATTATAAGCATCCTTTATTATCTCCAATTATGTCTGTTGTGACCCTGAAACAAATTTTCATATTTGAAAATGAACTATAGAAAGATCCTAATGGGTATGAAGAGTATTCCTCTCCTACCAAATGAACTAATTATCAGGGCCCCTATCAAAATCTCTGTTTCAGAGATCCCTGGGAACACATGCTTGGCAATGGGATCTATTTACTAAAAACTCATTTCTCACGAGACTTCTACAAGCATCCTTAGCTTATTTAGGAACTAATCCAGTGGATGTGCCCTTGTATTAGAGGACAAAAATCAAGTCTTGTGGAAAGAGGTTTTAATTGCAATTATGAGCCTTTCCATTTAGAAAAGATACCGTAGCTTGGCATGGTGGCACATGCCCGTAGTTTCACTCTGGGAGGCCAAGGCAAGAGTATCATAAGCTTGAGCTCAGCCAGGGCAAATTAGTGATGTAGTGAGACTGTCAGAAAAATTTTTTAAAAATTAAAGGGGGTGGGGGAGCCTGGGGATGTAGCTTAGTGCAAAGGCCCTGGGGTCAATTTCCAGTAGCAGAAAAAAAGAGATACCCTTGCAGAAGACTAAAATAATAGCCTTACGAAGCCACAAGGCCTGAGTGGCTGCTGTAAACATTTGTAGTTCTGGAGTCCTCTGTATTTTAGTACATGGTTATATGAGAAGAGAACATACTGGGCTATGAGGGCTATGAGGAGATAGTAGAAGATGTGTCAAAATAATCTATGTTTATCTCTCTCTATATATACATATATATATTTTTTTAATTCATTAATTTATTTACTGTTTGGTACTGGGGATTTAAACCAAGGGGCTCTCTAGCACTGGGCTGTAGTCCCAGCCCTTTAATTTTTTTTTTTTTATTCTTTATTTTTGAGACAGGGCCTCACTAAATTTCCCAGGCTGGCCTTGAATTTCTGATCCTTCTGCCCCAACCTCCTGAGAATATGAGATTACAGGAATGCGCCACCATGCCAGTCATATTACTACTATTTCCTTTTTTTTAGCTTTTTAATTTTTTTGGTGCTGAGGACCAAACCCAGGGCCACTTGCTAAACAATCATTCCAACCCCATATTACTATTTCTGGAGCTACTAATAAAATATAATTTAAAAATTATCCTGACATAACATTTTACATTAAAACAGTTCACACCATGAGATTCTGTATATTTGTAATTTGAAAAGAATTTTACTCTAGAATACACGGGCACTTTGATTACTTGAGAAAACTGATCTGAGGGAACTTAAACTTTGAACAAGCAATACCTACCTAAAAATAAGTTAGTTTAGACTCTGCTTGTTTTCCCTATATTCTGTCAATATTCAGCAGCAGGACTCAAGAATAATTCTGCTACATCAAGTTGTAGATATGAAGAGGTGATCAAAGTAAGGTGAAATTGGTCTTTTAAAGTATTAGCATCTTCTTAATGCCATAAAATTTAGCTGAATGGATATTTAATGACTGTACTTGAAAAGTATTTTTACCAATGTGCCAATTTTTGTATTAGGGCTTTTATGATAAAAAGCCAACATTAACTGATTTTTAAAAGCCATTTTATTGTGGAAAAATTTGAACATAAGATGTAGAGATACTTCAGTATTATTAACATATAACTGATTTATTTTCATCCATACTCCTGCACCATCACCCACATTGGAATATTTTAATTTAGTTCCTAGATATGATATTGTCTTATTATTTAGTGTTTCATAGTACATCTGTAAGGGGCAAGGCTTTTTTAAACAATATAAAAAATGCTATTATCATGTATCGAAACAGGTTCTTTTTTATGATAAAATAATTTTATTTTTTAATTAATTATATTGGTACATCATAGCAAATTTTTCCTTGTGAATAATATATCTTTCTTCTTTTTTCCCAATCTTCTCCCCTCTCTTCAGCTCCTCTTCCCTTCCTTATTTACAAAAGCTTTGTTCCTATTTTTTCCTTCTATTCTTTCTTTTGTTTTTCCCTTTCTTCTTCCCCCCTCCCCCCTCCCTTGTTCCCCTTCCCATTTGAACACTTTTTTTCTACTTCCCAATATCTACTATACATTTTGGTCCTTATTTATGCTTTCAGCTTTTCACATCAGAGAAACTATGCAAATTTAAACATGTGTGCCCGATTTATTTCACTGAAGAGTATAGTCTCAAGGTGCTTCCATTTAGCTAGAAATGTCTCCAGCTTATTTTCTTTATGACAGAGCAGTATTCCATTGTATAAAAAAGCCACATCTTCTTTATCCATTTATCAGTTGATGGACATTCGACATGAAGCTTTTAACTCTTTCAAGAAGATACCAATAAGGAGAATAGCTAGGTTAAATGGAAACTTAGTTTTAGTTATTTGAGGAATCTCCACATGAATTTCCAAAGTGGTCGCACCAGTCTACACTCCCACCAACAGTGGAGAAGTGTTTCTTTTTCCTCATAGGCCCACCAGCATTTGCTATTGGTTGATTTCTTGATAATAGCCATTCTTTCTGGAGTGTGATGGAATCTCAGCTTTGTTTTAATTTCAATCTCTCAAATGATGTTGAACTTTTTTGTATATATTTGCTATTTCTACTTCATATGAGAAGTGTTTATTCATTTCGGATGCCCACTTTTGTATTGGGTCTTTAAATTTGGGGCTCTGATTTTCTTTGAGTTCTTTATATATTTTAGATATTAGTCCTTTGTTGCAGGAACAGCTGTCAAAAATTTTTTCCCAGTGTGTGGGTTGTCTCTTCATTCTGTTGGTGGCTTCTTTTGCTGTGCAAAAACTTTTTAATATGATGAGATCCCAATTGTTGATTCTTTGTAATATTTCCCATGGGATCAGGGTTTTATTCATAAAGTCTTTGCCTACACCTATGTCCTCAAGACTTCTACCTATTCTATCTTCCAGCAGATTTAGTGTTTCTATTTTAATATCTAGGTCTTTCATTCATTTTGATTTTATTTTTATTTATTTATTTATTTTTTTTGTGGGTACCGGGGGGACGACCTCAGGACCTCGCGCGCCAACAGGCACCCGTGCCGCTGAGCGATATCACCGGCCCCTTTTTCGTATGTGGGATCCGGGAGTCGAACTCGGGCCTTCGCGCTTGCAAGGCAGGCGCTTAAGCCGCTGAGCCGTCTCACCGGCCCTCATTTTGATTTTAGTTTAGTGCATGGTGAAAGACATAGTTCTAGGTTTAATCTTCAGCATGTGGAAAGCCAGTCCTCCCAGCACCATTCATTAAAGAGGCTGTCTTTCTTACAGTGAACATGTTTGGCTCCTATAACACAACAACTTAATATAGAATTTTGGCTAGGCAGGGTTCTAGTTTCTTTGATTACATTGTAAATGTATTTTTTCAGTTTACTCAAATCATATCACATAATCTATAAATCATTTGTTTGATACATCTCCCAAGGATCTGCTAATTTATGATAGTTCCCATCCTCTCAGTTTTTGTTACCATGTAATTGTTGGAATTTTCCAGTCTGGCTAATGGTACCATGGTGGTGTTTAAAGCAAATCATTTACCATGTAACTTTCTATGAACTGGAAGTTAAATCTAGATGTTTAAATTTCGCTGGGCTAGAATATTCACAGGCAGTTATGTGTACTTCCTATTGTGCTATCAAATGGCACACGATGGTTGGCTATTTCTTTTCCTTTTTCTGTGATGTTAACATTGGTCTGTGAATTCATGTATGATCAACCTGATCTTTAGGCTTTTTATTGTCCTTCACCTAAAAATTTTAACAACATTGGTGAGTGTTGTTGACATTATTTTGTTAGAACTAATAGTACATCTTTAACAAATTATTTCTTAGAATTATTTCATAAAAAACTTGTTCTCATCCACTCTTCACTTACTCTCACGTACTTTGTAAGAAAGACAGAACAAATGCTTAGTTCACAAAGTTACTCTTAGTAAAATAAGGCCATTTATCCTTACCAAGAGCTTTTGCATAGAGCAAGCATGAGAAAATAATTTTAATTTAATTTAATTTCCTTATTTTGGACTGGGAGAAAACTATTTTGGGTTAATTGATTTAGTTTCCCTTGATTATGAGGAGGTAAGGAAAGTATTATCTTTTTGTAGGAGATATGACTGGTTACCAAGAAAATCTTTTCTAATCCGGAAATTATGTGATGCAGAATGGTGACAGTGAAGAGCTGGTGAGTTAGGGAAGAATAAAGGAAAATGAGATACTTGTCTTTGATGGGGTGGTTTGAAAAGCAATGGAAAGTATGGGGGAAAAGGTAAAATGATAAAGTAACAAGAAGGTATAGTTTTTTCTTATAGTTTTGACTTTTAAAGCATGCTATTTTTAAATATTCAAAATACAAATAAATGAAATAAACAAAAATGAAGGGGGAAACACATCATGTATTAGTGGAATACACACCAATACAAATTACTAACACAACACAAACACTTAAGTAGGCTATTAAAATCAACCCATTTAATTAGCAAATGCAGTTTTTTAATTTATCCTTTCAAACTAAAGGAAAAAATACTGCAAACAAATCTACAGTTGGAATGTTTATTTCTCTAAGCTATAGGTTTGAAATTCTGAAGTTCCTTAGTACATATTCTAGAATCAAGCAAATGCATGAACGATTGATTAACCATAGTAGGAGTCCAGTTTCTATTGTCAGAAAAGGATACAAGTTGACTATATTTTATCTGCAATGCCTGGGACCTGAAGTTTTTCAGATTTTGGATTTTTTTCAGATTTCAGATTTTTTGCACATACATAATGAGATACGTAGGCGACAGAATCCATGTTTACACAAGAAACATTTATGTTTCTTATACACTGTACATGAGTCTGAAGGTAATTTTGTGCAATATTTTTAGTGTGTCAGCATTTTGTCTGTGACCCATCACATGAGGTCAGTGTGGATTTTTCATTTGTGGTGTCGTGTAGGCCCTTAAAACATTACAGATTTTGGAGCATTTTGAATTTTCAAATTACAAAAATGTAAAGGAACAAGTATTAGAAAGGTGTTCTACGATGACCCCTGAGAACCTTGCATACTGCTGGATATGCCAAGAATGTAACCCCCTGAGTACATTTTAACCAGACGTTTTTTAGGGTTGATTTGTACAAGCAACTTTGCAGCATGAAATCACAAATTTTTTAAGACAAAGAACAGATTTGCTTATTTGGTACAAAACAGTAAGTTCTCCTAGGCCATTGTTCTTCAGCTACAGCGCAAATTCACTGTGTGCCCAGTATTCATCCGGGCCTTTGCGTCATTGCTCAGCCTGGAGTGCAAAGGGAATAGATTTAAGTACATAATGGTGCTTGCAGTGCCGTCAGTAAAAATGTCCTTGTCTGTGACTCAGGAGTCTTTTTGTACCAGCACCTAAGAAACAAGCTAACTTTTTAGATAAGTAAGGTAAATCAAATTCCAAATATAAAAATGCTAAAATGATATTTGGTATTGTATTAGAGTTGGAAGAATGAGTATGAGGTTGTAGTTTGTGTAGACAGAGGGTAGAGTAGATGGGTATATGTCAGTAACTGTACAGACATTTCCTAGATATATTATGAGGAGCTGGAAACAACATCCTAGATTACTTCTGCTTTTTCACAGCCCCCATGTCTCATCATTTATTTATTTATTCATTTATTCATTTATTTATTTTTAGCTTATTAGTGCATGTGTGTAGTACATAATGTTTACATTTCTATGGGAAGGAGCTGGAAACAGCATCCAAGATTACTTCTACTTTTTTCACAGCCCCCACATCTCATTTTATAAGCACCAACCCTTCTAAAAGAAACCAGGTTTCTCTGGAAAGCTGGCTAATTCTAGGACACAGGATGAAAGATTACAAGAACAATCAATCTGGAGCAGCATTCCATGTTGGAAAGTAAGAAGGTGCTCAGAGAATGGAGGGGACATGAGAAAAGGACACAGCACTCAGTACGAAGGCTTCCTACTGGCCAGATTTAGGTTAATGCTGAGAATCTGAACAATGACAAGATTACTTTTTTTTAAAAACTGTTTAGTTTTTTGAGTTCTTTATATATTCCATAAATTAACCCTCTATCGGATGAACAACAATCACTTTCTGCCATTCTGTAGGTTGTCTCTTCGCTCCAATCATTTCTGTTTTCCTATGCAGAAGCATTTTAGTATAATGTAATCTCATTTGTCAATGTTTGCTTTTGTTTTTTGTGCTTTGAGGGGAAAGGATAGAAAGGTGGTTAGATACATCAATGCATGTATAGGAATATCACACTAAATTCCATTAATATGGACAAATAACAGGTATTAATAAAATAGTAATAGCAGGAAAGCATTATAACACACCGGAATAAGAAAAATAAATAAATAGTGGCATTCTTCATTGTAGAATGACAATACACACATAAGGAAACAGAGAAATAGAAAAAGCATTTGGCAACAACCACAATAATAACAATTCAGGCAAGAAAATACAGTGGAAGTTAAAACTGGTGGAAGCTAAAACTAGTCGATGAAAAAGAAAATATTTACATAGTTTTAAAATATCCTCTCCATAAAGTACTTACTTGTAAGTGACAAACTGAAAATGGTGACTATCTAGTAGAGAAATCTGGCAGACACTATCTTAGCCAGGTGGTCAGGATGGGACGATAATGTGGAACACGGATGCAATGTACATTTTGATGTGATGCACTACGTACACAATATCACTTTTGTGCTACTTTTGCATAAATCACATAAATCTAACTATAAGGAAACGTCAGATAGACACAAATGGACTAGTTTACTGTATAATAAAAGGCTTGTGCTCTTCAAAATGTGAAGGTCATGGTCATAAAAAACTAAGGAATCGTGCCAGACCCAAAGAGACTGGAGATGCAGACAACTAAATAGAAAGGGAAATTGTGGATTGGATTTTGCATAAAACCTATTCTTTTGCCTTTTCTTTAAAAAACATTAATGAGAAATTGATGAAATTTGAGTAAAGTCTGCGCATGAGATAATAGCGTATCAAAGTTAATTTCCTGATTTTGATCATTGTTATGTGGTTATACAAGAAAATGTCTGTTTCAGGGACTACAAACAGAGGAATTTAGTGGTAAAGTGTCATATGTCTATAGCTTACTCAAATAGCTCAGAACGAATTTTCATATTACATATTATATATATATACATATACTGTACATGTATTTACATAAACAATTTGTTTCTATAGATATATCCCTTTATGGAGACAGAAAAAGACTAACTCAAATGTGGTACAATGTTAACATTTGGAGAATTTCATTGAAGATTTTACAGAGCTTTTTGTATAATTTTGTAACATTTTAGTAAGTGTAAAATTGTGTTTTTAAAAGCTTAAAAAAATTAATTCTTTGTGAAATCCAGTAAGTTTTATTTTTCTTTCCTAGACCTAGCCAACAGGCTTTAGCAAACAATTAAGTAATTAAAATTTTTAAAAATCATGTTTTTAATCCTGGCCAAACATGGAGCAGTAATCTTATCTTTCTGAGTTTTGAAAATATATCAACATAAGCATGCAAGTACTTATTTGCTTCATAACACTATATAGTTTTATGTGGAAACATAGGTGGAATCCTGACTTGCTTTTATTTTATTTTTATTTTTTATTTTTTATTTTTTTTGTGGGTACCGGGGGTCGAACTCAGGACCTCGCACTTGCCAGGTAGGCGCTTATGCTGCTGAGCTATCTCACCGGCCCTCCTGACTTGCTTTTAAAAAGAAAGTTTCATGGTAGAAATTTGAAGAGCAAATAATTATAATCTCAAGCAACAATTCTTAAACTCAGGTTCATGACATACTAGTGCATCATACTGCCAGTAACTTATTTCTACAAATTCTTTTTTTTTTTTTTATATGCGGGTACTGGGAGTCAAACTCAGGACCTCGCGCTTGCCAGGCAGGCTCTTATGCTGCTGAGCTATGTCACCGGCCCTACAAATTCTTAAAGTAAAACTTGAAATAGTTTCTTTCTTTGCATGTCACACCATGATTACCATTATAATGATGATACTGGAATTTGGTAAATTTTCCTGAGTGGGAAAGAGTGGGATTATGGCTACCTACCATACCCTGCACAATGACTAGCTGATGCTCCCATTTGTCACCAATAAACTCAACATGCATGGATTTTTATAGTACTCTATACCTCTGGAAATATTTGGTTTCAACAAAATACCACTGTATTCAGGGGAGGAATTTTGTCCGTCTCTGAACATCATCTGTCACGGATTTTGTGAGGAAAGAACCTCTAAAAAATTACTAGTTCAAGAATGTGAATAATTTGAAAAAAAAACTGTAACTTTTACTTCATAAATATATTCTTCTTAATTGAACAGGGTTTATGTGGGACATTTCAATGTTAACAAAGTATATACAAAAACATGATAAATCTATTTTATCATTTACAGATAAAATAATTTTCAAAAAGAAAACATTTCAAAAATAATTATAACTGCAATATTTCTTAAGAAATTCTGGCTCATTACTGTTAATGTATGTATACTAATTGTAAACGAGCACATTTGAGTTGGTGAATATACAACTACTAGGAAACATTAGTGCTAGGGCACACTTCACTCCCTGAAATTAACTGCATTTGTGTAAATTGAATTGGTTTTGTCAAAGGATATCTTTTTATGAACTAGATCTTATGTTCGCAAGTAAGTGTAATGTTGTTTTTTTTTTTTTTTGTGGGTACCGGGGGGTCGACCTCAGGACCTCGCGTGCCAACAGGCCCCCGTGCTGCTGAGCGATATCACCGGCCCCTTTTCTTGTATATGGGTTCCGGGAGTCGAACTCATGCCCTCGCGCTTGCCAGGCAGGTGCCTATGCCACTGAGCTATCTCACCTGCCCAAGCGTAATGTTTTTGAAACAGAGTCTTGTTAAAATGTTGGATTGCCCAGGCTGGGCTCAAACTTGCTATCTTCCTGCCTCAGCCTCCCAGAGTGCTGGGATTACAGGCATGTACCACCACAGCCAGCTGTCCCTGGATTTTTTTGCTGCACATATGAGTATGGATATATCCTTAGTGGTTTTTAGGTGGCTTTGGAATTCTGCTCTCATTCTGCCTCTGCCTCTGAAAAGCAACGGGAGATGGCAAACCAGAAGGACCACAAAGCCACCTGTCCCAGGCTCTCACTGTAGAAGGTGAGAGTGAGCTGGAGGCCGACTGAGTGAACAGAGATGGTTAGCGTACCTTCCCCTCCCCCCTTCAAAACTGAAGCTGTGTATATTCTGTTCTGCCTTAATCTGTTACCCAAGGATTTTTTCAGGAAACAATGACTTTAAAAAATATAAGAACCACATTAAATAAGGCCCAAATATATTTATTATTTTAAAAATATATACATTGGTATTTTTATAGCAAGTTGAACACCCTAAATATATAAATTCTATCCATGCTTTAAAACACATTTATAAATTTTCTCTCTTCCATGAAACTGCACATAAATATTCAAAGTTATTTTGATTTTAGTTTAATGTGTGGTGAGAGACATGAGTCTAGTTTTAGTCTGTGGCACGTGGAAAGCCAGTTTTTCCAGCATCATTTATTAAAGAGGCTATCTTTCTTCCAGTGAAGGTGTTTGGCCCCTTTGTGAAAGATAAGGAGGCTGAGTGTGCTTGGAGTTGTTTCTGCATCTTCTAATCTGTTCCATAGACCTCAGGTCTGTTTTCTTTTTGTTTTGTTTTGTTTTGTTTTGTTTTGTTTTGTTTTTGCCAATACCATGTCATTTTTATCATAGTAGCTCTGTAATATAATTTCAAGTCAGGGATTGTGATGCCCCCTGCCTTACCTTTGTTGCCCAGAATTGTTTTTTCTATTCTAGGTCTCTTCTGGTTCCAAATGAATTTTAGGAATATTTTCTTTAGTTTATGATGTATGCTAATGGTATTTTGATCAGGATTGTATTAAATCTGTATAACAACTTTGGGAGTATGGCCGTTTTCACTATGTTGGTTCTTTCTACCTAAGAATAAGGGACAGTGTTATGGTTTGTGTCTGGATGTCCTCCCTAAGCCTCATGCAGTCATGGCAGCAGGTTTCTAGAGTTTGTGACTGATTCATTGTCTAGTGCTGGGATTATGGGCATGAGTGCTACACCCACCCTAGGGCAGGTAGCCTGCATATAAGGGAGGGAAAGAGGCTTGCTCTTTCATGCTTCTCATCCCTTTTTGCTCTTGCTGCTTTTGCTGTCTTCCACTGCCATGAACTGTTCTCCTCTGCCATGCCACTCTGCCCAGGAGCCAGCTGGTTATGAACTGAAACCTCCACAAACAGTGAGCTAAATAAAACTTTCCTTCCCTAATTTTGAGCATTGGGTATTTTGTCTCAGCAATGAGAAAAAAGTAATCAAGACAGATAGTTTTCAATTTTCTGATATCCTCTTTGATCTCTTTTATTAGAGTAATGTAGTTTTCAGTGTTAAAGTCTTTTACTTTCTTTGTTAGATTGATTCCTAAGTATTTCATTTTTTTGGATGTTATTGTGAAAACTGTTGTTTCCTCTCCCAGTGAGTTTGTTATTTGTGCACAGGGATACTGTTCATTTTTGAGTGTTGACTTTGTATTTTCAGCTATGCTACTGAATTTGTTTATTCAATCTACAAGTCTTTTGGTGGAGTTTTTGGGGTCTTCTACGTAGAGTATTAAGTCGTCTCCAAATATTGATAATGTAATTTCTTCCTTTCCTATGTTTATTCCTTTTATTTCTTTCTCTTGTCTAATTGCTCTGGCTAAGTTTTCCAGAATTATATTGAATAGGAGTGGTGACAAGTGGACATCCTTGTCTTGTTCCTGATTTTAGAGTGAAAGCTTTCAGTTTTTGACCATTTAGTGTGATGTTGGCTGTTGCTTTGTCACACTAAGACAAGGACCATCTATTCTATTTTTCTGTAGGGTGTTTTTTCTTTTTATCAGATTGAGATAAAGACCATTTAGTCCAATTTTCTGTAGAGATTTTTTAAATCATGAGTGGGTGCTGGACTTTGTCAAATGCTTTTTCTGCATTTAGTGAGATGATCATATTATTTTTATTTTTGTCTTTGGCTCTATTGATATGGTGTATTATATTTATTGATTTGGATATGTTGAACCCTTCCAGGATCCCTGGGATGTATCTTACTTGGTCATGGTGTATAATCTTTTTTATTTTTTATTTTTTTTTAATTTTTATTTTTTTATTTTAAAGAGAAGAAAAAAACAAAACAAATCAAAAGAAGAACAAATTTTCAAACCAACATAATAGGAGGGTAACAATGGTTAATACATTACGTATTACTATCTTTAAGTTAGTTATTCAGGACACCAGACATTAGCATTCAATTGTCCAAACATTATTGGCACAAACCTTACTCTTCAATGAACTAAGTAAAAATGGTAGTGTATCTATCTTAACCATCTTATATATATATATATATATATATATATATATATATATATATATATATACAATTTTTTTCCCTTTCCCTTCTTTCTTTTCCCTATTCCAGTCTCTCTTTCCTTTTGACCAGTTTCTTTTTGATTCACAATATCTATTGTACATTTTGGATCTTATTTACTCTTTCAGTTTCTCATACTAGAGAGATAATACGATGCTTACACATGTGCTTCTGGTTTATTTCACTTATGAGTATTTTCTCGAGTTGCATCCATTTACCTATAAAAGTCTCCAGTTTATCCTTCTTTATGGCTGAATAGTACTCCATTGTATAAAAATACCACATCTTTCTTATCCATTCCTCAGTTGATGGGCATTTGGGTTGTTTCCAAGATCTGGCTATTACAAATTGTGCTGCTATAAACATGGGTGCACATATATCGCTGTGGTACGATGTTTTTAATTCTTCTGGGAAGATGCCCAGAAGGGGAATAGCTGGGTCAAATGGGACCTCCAACCCTAGTTTTCTGAGGAATCTCCACACTGACTTCCACAGTGGCTGTACCAGTCGACACTCCCACCAACAGTGAAGAAGGGTTCCTTTTTCCCCACAGCCCCTCCAGCATTTGTTATTAGTTGATTTCTTAATAGTAGCCATTCTTTCTGGGGTGAGATGGTATCTCAGTGTTGTTTTAATTTGCATCTCTCGAATGACTAGTGATGTTGCACATTTTTTTGTATATTTGTTTGCCATTAGTATTTCTTCATCTGAGAAATGTGTATTCATCTCAGATGCCCATTTTTGGAGTGGGTCTTTAAATTTGGGAGGTCTGATTTTTTTTGAGTTCTTTATATGTTCTCGATAGTAATCCTTTGTCTGAGGAACAGCTGGCAAACATTTTTTCCCACATTGTGGGTTGTCTCTTCACTCTGTTGGTGGTTTCTCTTGCTGTGCAAAAGCTTTTTAATAAGATGAGATCCCAGTTATTGATTCTTTGGGATAGTTCCCGTGCGGTTGAGTTTTTATTCATAAAGTCTTTGCCTACTCATGGTGTATAATCTTGATGATTTGCTGTATTCTGTTGCCAGTAACTTATTGAGGATTTTTGTCTCTATGTTCTTTAGGGAGATTGGCCTGTAGTTCTCTTTTTTGGTTGGGTCCTTCTCTGGTTTTGGTATCAGGGTAATACTTGCTTCTAGGAATGACTTTAGGAGGATTGCTTTGCTTTCAATTTCATTAAAGAGTTTGAGGAGTAATGGCATTAGATCTTCTCTAAATTTCTTGTAGAATTCAGCAGTGAATCCATCAGGACCTGGGCTTTTCTCTGTTGGTAAATTTTCATTGACTTACATTGGGTTATTTAGAATTTTTATATTTTCTCAATTCAGCTTTGGTAATTCATATGTATCTAAGAATCTGTCCATTTCTTCTGTGTTTTCCATCTTATTAAAGTAAAGTTTTTGAAGTAGGTATTGATGATCTGGATTTCTGCAGGATCTACTGTGATTTCATCTTTTTCATTCCTAATTGCATGGGTTTGAGTATTTTCTTTCCTTTGTTTGATAAGTTGGCTAAGGGCTTATCAACTTTGTTTACTTTTTCAAAGAATCAACTCTTTGATACATTAGTTCTTTTTTTTTATGTTGGTACTGGGAGTCGAACTCAGGACCTTGTGCTTGCCAGCAGGCGCTTGTGCCGCTGAGTGATATCACCAGCCCTTTTCTCCTTTATGTGGGTACTGGGAGTCGAACTCAGGACCTCGCACTTGCCAGGCGGGTGCTTATGCCTCTGAGCCATATCACTGACTGATTCATTAGTTCTTTGTACTGTTTTCTTACTTTCCACTGGATTAATTTCTGTTTTGATCTTTACAGTTTCCTTACTTGTATGAGCTTTAGGCTTGACTTGTTCTTCTTTTTCTAGAAGTTTGAGGTTCAACATTGGTTTATTTATTTGAGCTGGTTCTGTTTTCCTGATGTGAGAATTCACCGCTATTAATTTCCCTCTTAGGACTACTTTCATTGAGTCCCGTGAGTCCCGGTATGTTGTATTGGGATTATCATTTAACTGTAAATACTGTTTAATATCTTCTTTAGTTTCATCTGTGACCCATTGGTTGTTCAGGGGGCATTATTTAATTTCCATGTGTTTATGAAGTTCTTGTGGTTTCTTTTGGCATTCATTTCCAATTTCATTGTGCTATGCTCTAAAAATATGCATGCGATAATTTCAATTCCTTTGAATTTACTTATGCATGTTCTATGGGCTAGTATGGTGTATATTTTGGAGAATGTCCAATGCACAGCTGAGAAGAATGTGTATTCTGATGTTGTGTGGTGAGATATTCTGTAGATATCTACTAAGTCCATTTGTTCACAGGTTTGGTTCAGTTCTGATATTTCTTTGTTGATTTTTTTGTCTAGTTGATCTATTTGTGACAGTGGGGTATTAAGGCCCCCTATTACAATTGTGTTAGTGTTTATTTGATTTTTCATGTCCATTAATATTTGTTTTATATAGTTGCGTGTAGCAGTATTTGGTGCATATATATTTATGATTGTTATCTTGTCCTCTTGGAGTCTTCCCTTAACAAGAATGTAGTGACTTTCTTTGTCTCTTTTCTTCCATTTTAATAAGTGCAATTGAGCATATAAATTTTTCGGCTCAGTTGAGGTATAATCAATAAAATTGTATGTATTTAAAGGCAATGGTATGATCACTTGGTGAACATTGTGAAATAATTACCATAATCAAGTTAATTAACGCATTCATTCATCACTTCACATAATTACTCTTTTTTTCCTATTTTTTTCCTTTTTTTGGCAAGAACTCTTAAGATCTACTTTCTTAGCAAATTTTGTATATATAATTCAGTATCAATAATACAATCATTATGCTGTACATTAGATCCCCAAGAAGTTGTTCATCTTATAACTGAAAGTTTGTACCCTCTGAGAAATATAAAGTTATAAAATTTTACTTAAGTACCTTTTTGCCTCCATTTTATGAAGTTGTATATGCCACACTCTTACCATTGAGTTAAAATTTTTAAACATCTATTTTGATATCATTTTTGGTCCATGGATTACACAGAAATTTACTGTTTAATTCTCAAGCAAGTGAGAAATTTTCTATTTTTCTTCCCATTTACTTTGACTTTGTACTGACACAATCAGGGGATATAGTCTGAATTGGTCCATCACACCCTGAGACATACTTTTCAGCCCTGGATATACTTAGTGCTAGTAAACATCCCTTTGCACCAAAAAATTTCTTCTTCCTTGTTGCTTGATGCACTGTTCTATATATAATATCGAGGTCCAATTTGTAATCATATTGTCCAGACATTTTATAACCTTACTGAGATTTTTGTCACATTGCTTTATCAACTTTTGCATATTATTTGTTTCATTCTTATTTCCTTCAGTACAGATTTTTTAAACAAATATCCATTAATTATTCTGAAATGCCTTACTTTAATTCTTTTTAAAATTTTTATATGCGGGTACCGGGGGTCGAACTCAGGACCTCGCGCTTGCCAGGCAGGCGCTTATGCCACTGAGCTATATCACTGGCCCCATTACTTTAATTCTTGTAATCTGTTTCCTTATAATCTGTTTACAGATTTTAGCATAGCTGAAATGTTATTCTTAATGTTTTATAGTACATATTTTCTGTTCTTCTACTTTCAGCCTTATGTTAAAAAGGTGTTTATTATATGCAACCTATTGTTGAGTTTTTTTTTTGTGGGTACCGGGGTCGACCTCAGGACCTTGCACACCAGCAGGCGCCCGTGCCGCTGAGTGATATCACCAGCCCTTTCTTCGTATGTGGGATCCGGGAGTCGAACTCGGGCCCTCACGCTTGCCAGGCAGGCGCTTACGCCACTGAGCCATCTCACCGGCCCCCTATTGTTGAGTATTTTAAAATTTGCTTTTCACTGCATTTAAATGTATTGTGATATCTATTATACTTGTGTTCATGGCTAGCATCTTCATAGTTACTTCCATTTGATCCACTTAATGTTTCTTTTTCTCTGATTTCTCTTTTCTTCCTTTAAAATTTTTATTTGTCTACTAATTTTTTTTTTTTTTTTTTTTTTTTTTTTTTTTTGTGGGTACCGGGGGAACGACCTCAGGACCTCGCGCACCAACAGGCGCCCGTGCCGCTGAGCGATATCACCGGCCCCTTTTTTCGTATGTGGGTTCCGGGAGTCGAACTCGGGCCTTCGCGCTTGCAAGGCAGGCGCTTACGCCGCTGAGCCATCTCACCGGCCCTGTCTACTAATTTTTAAATACTTTATTATGTTCCATTACTGCTTACCCTGAAGGTTACATCTGCAATCTTGGTTTATTTCATTCAAATGTGAGTTGTTACATTTCTTACTTCACTGATATGTTGGAACACTAGAATGATTCATTCCATTCCATTTTGCCTTATTGTGGTCATAGATGTGTATTTAAAATCTTACACAATATTGCATTATTGTTTGAACTGAATGTGTATACTTGGGTTTGACATGATAAATCTTGGGAAGAATAATTTAAGAACAGTTTTTAAGTCTTCATTGTTTTATCTCTTTTAGTAACTTCCTTTTCCTTTCGTAGCTCACAAGCTAAGATAAAAAAAAGATCCTAATATTTAAACTATTGGTGCACGAATCTCTGTGTTTATTTGTCTGTTTCTTTTGTTTTTTTTTTTAAGACAGGCTTTCACTACTTGCTATGTGGCAGTTTGTAGTTCAGGCTGCCCTTGATCTTACTATGTAGCCCAGGCTGACCTGAAGCTCATGGAAATTCTCCTGTCTCAGTCTTCTGAATGTTGGGATTATAGGCGTGTGCCACCACTCCTGACTTTTTTCCCCCTCTGTTTTTGAAGTTCTGTTTTAGTAAAACTAATTACATAAATATAAAAATTAACGTTTTATAAAATAATTTTAACTTTCATCTTTTAAACTAAGGACACTAATAATATAAAATTTGTCATATTAAAAATAGCCATCTGTTTATAACAAGTTCTCTAATAACATATGTAAGCAGAAATACTTTAACTGAGATTAGTAAGTAAATGATAAAACATAATTGTAAATAAATACTAAGTCTTTTCAAAGAATCTGTAAAAGCTTTTGAATCAGAAAGGATGAAAAGGCAAAATTCCAAGTCTTGAAGATAGAAATTCATAGATAGATTTTCTCTTGGAGGATTGTCCAATCTTGATAGTGATTGGATAAAACATATATTTATAGATAAAACATAAATTTATTATTGATCATTTCTGGTTCATTTCTGTTTTCTCCATTTTAAATTTATAATCTATATTTACTGTATAAGCAATAGCGTTACTGAGTCATATAGAATTTCTTCATTCAATTCATTTGCTGTCCCCCCACCGCTTTCTTTTCTGTACTGGGGCTTGAATCCAGGGACCCATTACACTAGGAAAGCGCTGTACCACTGAGATCCATCCCCAGCTTCACCTATATTAAACTTTCCAGTCCATGTCTTGGGTATGTTAATATGTTATCTTCTGAGGAATGACATTTACCCAATATTTTTCCTGAAGCTCTTCTCTAATGGGCCCTCCTTAGCTTCTCTGCAAATCTCATGCTCTCTAGCTCGTCAGTGCTTATTGCAAATGAAATCACCTGTAAAATGGAGAGATCAAGTCAAATTGGTTTTAAATAGCTCTAAGTCCCTCTTTTCTTTGTATTTACCTCATAAAAACGATCCTCTAATGCAGTTTAGGAAATGGTTCCTGTGCCTAACGCCTTATTTTTTTATTAACATCTTCAAGTGTCCAGTCTGCTGGCCTTCCTATTGGAGTTTTGCCTCATCAGACACGTGCCTTCAATCTGGAACAGTATCACCAAACTATGCCAGAGCCAGAGCAATGTCCGCACGCCATACATATTTATCAAAATATCTTCCCATAGGGATGGGTATGATCAGAATACAAGTATGTATGAAAATGTCTCAATGAAACCAAATACTCTGTACTACTAATATGTACTAATAAAATACCCTCTAATGGTTTGAATGAAATGGAAGTGCCAATCACAACTTTATAGTTTAAAAATACCTGACTACATATAAATTATTTCATTGCCCAATCTCTTTTCATACCATTGTCAATAGTCAGATGCCCCAACCATAAGTTAAGACTACTCTCACTGCACAATAATGCTGCATGGTAAGACATACAGCCTGAATTCATTGGAAATTTTAGTACTTTGCAAGGATTTTTTACATTAATGTTAATTTTTAAAATATTACATTAAAATATTTTTTATCTTGATTAACTGAGGTTTTTGGAACACTCTTACATTTGGCATCCCAGGTGAATGTGTCACGGGCTACACCCTAATCCCTGTCCCAAGTTGAAGCCCATCTCTTGAGAGTTAATCTCTGAGCATTCAGCATGGTAATTTTTCCTTTTTATGAAGATAGAACATTTGCTTTTCACCTTGACCCTTCCTTGAGTTCATCTCCTGGACCATCAGCCCAAACCCTAGAGAAGCTAGGGATAAGAAAAGAAGATTTTCCATTTCCAAGTCTCATCATCTGGTGGGTCAAGCAAATTACTCTCCAGTGGTTCCAACATTTCTCTCTTTGCTTTTCACCTTCTGGCCCTTTCTCCTGGATCTCCTTAGCAGTTCCTCCTCATCTAACATGTGGAGCTGCATGACTTCATCCCAAACCCCCTCTCTCTCCCTTTCCTTGCTACTCCCCAGCTGTCCTGTGCCTGCCTCAGCTCCCTGTACTTTCTCTCTCCAGGAGCACTATGTACCTTTTTGCATCCCTAGCACTGCATCCATGACTATGAGAATGCAGGTTAACACTAAAACTTTCACACACATTTAATCCAGCTACTGTACCAACCTGATTTAAAAGTGGTCCAGATTAGGGGCCGGTGAGATGGCTCAGCGGCTTAAGCGCCTGCCCAGCAAGCGCGAGGGCCCGAGTTCGACTCCCGGAACCCACATATGAAAAAGGGGCCGGTGATATCGCTCAGCGGCACGGGCGCCTGTTGGCGCGCGAGGTCCTGAGGTCGACCCCCCAGTGCCCACAAAAAAAAAAAAAAAGTGCTCCAGATTATACACCTGCTTTCTAAAATATTTGAGGGTTAAGCCTAGGGTCCAGGGTATGACCTAGAGGAAGAGGTTGGTTACCTAGTAGAAGAAGAAAATAATTTCTCAGTGTTGTTTCTAAACATGATTTCCCCCCGAATCAGCCTGTACACATCACAGAGCTTCAAAACCAAAATTTCCTATATTACTATAATGAGTAAGATTTAAAACTCAGACAACATACTAACAGTATACATCCTAAGCACTGTAAATCTATTTACTCCTCTTTCATCATCTTAGCATGCACGTTATTTGTTAGGTTTATATAATTTAAAAGCTTTTATAATTACTATAATGAATTATTATAACCAATATATATATATTTTTAATGTGGGTTCCAGGGGTTGAACTCAGGGCCTCGTGCTTCCCAGCAGGCATTTGTGCCACTGAGCAATATCACCGGCCCTTTTTTTCCTTTATGTGGGTACTGGGAGTCAAACTCAGGACCTCGCGCTTGCTAGGCAGGTGCTTATGCCGCTGAACCATCTCACCGGCCCCTATAACCATTATTTTAATAACCATGTCCAATTTTTAAAATATGTACAGCTCAGAATCACTGGCAAAACACTTTTCCATTAATGTTATTTCTTCTAATAGATTGTCTGTGTTACTCACCAGCTGGACAAGCCTAGGTAACTCAATATCTATTTATTGGCTTCCCCACTTCAATAGTGAAGACACAATTAATACCCAGCTCACTGGGCTGCTTTAGGGATTGAATAAATCATGATGTGCAAAGTGCCTGGAACCCTGCCTGTTACACAAGTGGTCAACCCATAATGGTGATAATGGCTATCACCATTAGCATTATTAATATATGTAAGGCCTTTAGAGCGAATATCATGTCTTCTTTAGTCTAAATTGTTCCACAGGGAATAAACTGGATCATTCTGAGTTCAAAATACAACTTTCAAAATAGAATTCAAAATCAAAATATAGTTACTATAGTAACCATTTTGTTTGGTGAAATTAATAAATAAAAAAGGATATCACAACTTATCAGAAAAACAAATCATTTAATCTTTTTCTTTATTTTTACTAAAGACCAGTGTTTTCTGAGGAAAGAAAGGTCTCAAATAGTATAACAGTTTTCCCTTATTAAGGAGCAGAAACAATAAACAGAGGTCAGGGTAAGCTTTTTGTTATAATGCATTTCCCAGCTTGGAATAGGTAGGATCTACTAACCAAGTAGTACAGAAAATATTCATTTAGAAAGATTAGAGACAGAAATCTCAAGTTCTAAATATTTTTTGACGGGAGAAAAAAGCCATTCTGTAGTCCTTGAAATTTGGAGGTTGGACAAGATGATCTTTGCTATAGTAAAAATCTGAACAAAAATGCAATTTAAGGGCCGGTGAGATGGCTCAGCGGCGTAAGCGCCTGCCTTGCAAGCGCGAGGGCCCGAGTTCGACTCCCGGAACCCACATACGAAAAAGGGGCCGGTGATATCGCTCAGTGGCACGGGTGCCTGTTGGCGTGCGAGGTCCTGAGGTCGTCCCCCTGGTACCCACAAAAAAAAAAAAAATGCAATTTAAACTTGGAACTACACTCAGCAAGATTCCACTCAATTAGGAAAATTTAGAGGCAGAAAGGACCTTAAAAATTTGCATATTTTTACCTATACATCATATTAGGTTAATGGACAATATAACCACATAAGAGCACATAGTATTTATGGTAGAACTTAGTCTTAAAAGTGTGTGATTCAGTATTTTCCAAACATGTGTCCCATATTAATTCCCTTAGGGGCAAACATTTTTTCAAACTCATAAACTCATTATTTCTCATTTCCTACCTGAAAGAACATATTATGAAATATGCAATATACCTTTATATTAGTGGAATATACCACGTCAGTGAAATGTTGATATTCTGATATCTCCTTCAAATTGTAATTAAGAGAATCAAATTCTTAAATTTGAGACAGAAGAATAACCCTTATCCTTGCTCAAAGTAAAATTACTGCTTAAAAGAATTACTACAAATATTTCTGTGTCCTTATATCTTGCTCTCTTTCAATATACCAAATGTAGAAGATAATTTTTCTGAAACAGTAAGGGCAATTACTATTTATTTTATTTCATTTTTGATCAACAATTAATACTATAATTTTGGGAGTTACTATGTGATATTTACTATTCATTATGAGGTTCTTGTATATCTATGTATATTTCAGTCCCTGCAGTAGTTCTGCGAGCTAGGGATTACTGTGCCCATTGATGAGAAGGTCTCGGGATGTGCTTAAAAACCCTATTGATAACTGGATCCCAGATCTTTCTGACCCAAATTCCCATACCTTCACTTACTAGTGCAGAATTTTCTTTTTCCTAAAACATTTTAAAAATATCTCTTTATTAACATAATTGTTATAAATATTTCCTTCACAATTTCTATGTATAAAAATGTGAGTGATTTTTAGTGAGAAAACTACAGCACTTCATGCAGGAATTCACTTTGACATCTAAAACAAAGAATTTCTTGTTATAATAATTTTTTCCTTTGCATTACAAATAGGTTATTTTTTACTATCATTTAACTTTTTTCAAAGTTGATTAAGAATAAAAATACATGAAAATAAGTAGAGGAGCTCTTTACTTCTAAGAACAGGACCTATAAAGTTGAACATTCCAGATGCAAGTTAATTTCAGTGCATCTCATGTTCACCTACAGGACTGCATGAATTGGGAAGGGGGTGGTCAAGTCTTGCTTGGGGCAGCACTGCAGGTATTATGGCTTGTATCTAGATGTCCCCAAAAGCCTAATGCAGTCATAGGTGGGGCTTTTTCAGAGGTGGCTGGATCTAGAGTGTGTGACTTATTCAAGGTGGGATACTAGGATTAAGGATGCTAGGATTAAGGGTATGAATGCTATTCACCCTAAAGGCAGATAGCCTGGATACAACATAAGTTACAGAAAGAGGCTTGCTGCTAGCTACTTGTAGTTGGTCGCTTGCTTGCTTTTGCTGTCTTCTTCCTGCCGTGAATTATTTCTCCTCTGTGATGCCCCTCTGCCATGCCACCCTGCCATAGAGCCAGCCAACTATGAACTGAAATCTCTACAAACTGTGAACTAAATAAACCTTTCCTCCTTTAATTTTGGGTGTCAGGTATTTTGTCTCAGCAATGAGAAAAGTAAGACAGCAGGGTTATAGGTGTGGGATTTCTCAACTGCTCACTTCAGAAAGAGGAGAAGAATGAGCTGGCCACCTGTTCTCTGAAGCTCGCAGGCATACATGAAGGACGTACTGGTATCTCATCTTCCTCTGAAGATTTCTGAAAATTGCCTGTGTTTGAAGAGTCCATGAGGGCATAGCAAAGAGGGTCCTCTTCTGTGATTCTAGAGATGAAAGTAGAAGCAGTCCCATCTCTCCATTCCAGTTCTTCAAAGCTCCTGGAACTGTAAAAAAAAGACTTCAAGACCCCTACGCCTGTACATAAAGAGGCTGAGTTCAGAGGAGAAGGCAGGAGCCATGATTCCCACCCAGAAATAAGAGGCCAAAGCAATATAGAGGACCAGCACGAGTGGGCCTAGGGTATGGGTGGGGTTATAGGGAGATGTGTCTGTCTCATTGAGAAGGTTTGAAAAATGTCTCTAAGAAAGTCATCCACATCATTGGCAGGGAAACCTCTCCAATGTAGGGATTGCCAGCAGCAGAAAAGAACATTTTGCACCAGAGCGAGACTGTGGTTTCTAAATGGAACCAGTGTGGGGCCAGGTTTGCCTCCTCACCTCCAACGTATGGCCAGGGCAGTTAAAACAGAGGCCTCTTTAGTTTTCCATCTCTTCTATCTTTCAGGCCTCCAAAAACTAGACCCAGGAGAGAAGAGAGAAGGTGTGTGACGTGGAATTCATCTTCCCCACTGTGTCTACTCCAAGACCCTGGAGTGAGAGAAGGGAAGGAAGGTCAGATGCTGGGCCTTCCTTACTTTATGTTTCTCTTTGAAAGGAAAAGCAGGTAGCTTAAAATAAATTTTGAGATTGAGGCTTCAAAGATGCCATTATGCAGTGAAGAAGGAATATTAGGTAGTTTTATTACAGTCAGTGGTTGGAAGAAAACCAAAATGTTCATGTTTTGACCCCACTGACCTATTGCCTAATCAAACCATGTGCATTTCTGCGTTCCCAGGAGGTAAGAGTCAGCATACTGGGCATTTTGCTTTTCTTCCTTTAAAGCATTTATTCTACATTTGGCACATTACTGGAGATTTTGGTTTAAGTTGTGCCCACTAAATATTAGATTTAGCACATGCTGATTGAGCAGATTCTACATAATTCAAACAATGTCAGGCAACATAGAAGACACAAAGGTGTGTAACAGAAGGTGCATCCTTCTTTTCCAAGAGCTTATTATCAACTGGGGGCAATATATAAGCACCCCCTATGAAATATATTTTAAAGAAAAGACTGCATTTGTGTAATGTTAGACAAAGTTAAATACAATATATATTAAACTTTCTCATATTTTCTTCAGCTAACTCCTAGATGTTTCTTTTGAGTTTATAATTTTGGTCTTGTTGGATATTACTGTTTATTAACAAGTGAGTGCACAAAATACCCATGAAATATTTGGCAAGCTCTTCCAATGGAAAATTTCTACATTTGAGCCAAGCTAAAAAGGCCAAACCTCTCTTATTTGTTGTATCTAGTATCTGCTTCTGTGACCAGTCCTAGCTGATATGATGGTCTTCATCCCCTCTTTCTCCAAGCCATGTCCTGTCAGCCTTTGCCTAGGCTTCCTTGTGTCTGATACCCTACCTGGATAATCCCTTGCTGTCTTTCATTCGTCTTTACAGCAGCTGTTTTGTCTTTCTGATAGCCTAGACTTCCTTTATCTAAAGCCAGAATTGCCTTTAAGCATTTATTCTACCTCACTTGATTATTTCAAGGCCTCCCTGCCTCCCAGCAAAGACCTTTTATAACCACTCATCCTGAATCCCCCTTCCATTAAAAAATCTTAAAATCACAGTGACTAATATATACCCCCTTATGCTCACCTTATTACAGCACTAAATTACAAAATAGTATCTAAAATGAAATAAAGGTTTTCCTTTGTCCAGAAATACTTGATCCATTTGAGAATATTTCAAGCTGATGTCAATTGATGAGGGAGCATGATATGACAAATAAAACACTTGAGGATGCTTAGGTATCCTCTTAAATATATTATCGTGATAAGATAAAGTTTAGTCCTCAAACTGGAACAGAGCAGTTAAGGTAGCATGTGCTGGCAGATAATCAAACTAAGACTCACTAATTAAATTTTTCTGCAGCACATAACGATGCAGTTGATGATGCCCAGCACAGTCCAGAATTGTCACAAATTGCTGTTACTTATGAAACAGAGCAGTAGCTTTCCACTTGAATATTTTCCAGAGAAAAGAGAACTGCTTGTATATGCATATATGCTCACAGGTGCTTGTAGCTGTCTCTAAATATTTTCTATTGGGTACTTTTGTACACGTAGAAAGCTTTGGATTTTTTCCTGTGAACCAGCATTCTTGTGACTGGCAAGTACTCAGTCACTTACAAGATTAAAGTAAGAAACTAGACATATCCTTTCTCCATCAAAAATATATACACGTGCATATTTATTTTTTATCACTTTCACTTTTCACTTATGTCAGCAGATTAGAAGACGGTGTGGAGATCTAATTCTCCCGAGGTAGCTATACTTTAAAACATTATCAAAGAAACATCCTTAGTGCTCTGAGGCACTGAATATGCAATGCGCTGCCTTAAGAGGACTCTTCCCTTACATGAGAAACTCAAGATATAAATAAAGAGCAAAATAAAAGGTAGGTAATAGGTATCAGGGAGACAGATCTCTCTCAAATGGGAAGGGGTCAAGAGATGAAAGGAGGGGGTGGAGGAGAGAGGAAGAGATGAAAAAAGAATTAAGATGTTTTATGTACGTGTATCAACTCCGCACAAGGAATGTAATCGTTATTTACTGTAAACATTTTCAGAAATAAAGTAGATAACTAAAATGATAAATGGCCTCAAATTTGTATACCACTTTTATCTTAAACTCTAGATTGTCTGACCTGTAAATACTCAAATTTGTCAAGAAATTTATCTAATGCACACTAAGTGGCAGAAAATTTAAGAGATTGTTCTCTAAAATAGAAAATCCAGATTCTTATTTATTCTCTGTTCTAGCTGATAGTAGCATCTAGGGAATGATCATTTCCCTTACTATAGACTTTTATATTATTATACTCATAGAGCTCACTTCGAAATGTTTAAAACATTTATAAATTTCACATTTTAAATGACTATTTGATTAGTGACTGAATCCCTCCAGTGGACTGAAGGAACAGGAAACTTGTTAGTTTTCACTGAATTATATGGCTACTGTTTAGTGTAGCACCAGGCATGTGTGTGTGCACGTTTACTAAACACATTGAAAACGAATTTAAGACATCTGGGCTTCTGTTTCTCATATTCAAAATAAAGAGCCATGATGTCTGAATGTCACTCCAGTCTTTCACATCTTTTTTTTTTTTTTTTTTTTTGTACTGGGAATCGCACTCAGGACCCTGCACTTCCCAGGCAGGTGCTTGTGCTGCTGAGTCCTTCACATCTTTACTAAGTATGAACTGCCGTTTCCTGTTCCCTGACTTTCAGAAGCTTGGCATCTGCTGAACAACAGAAGCGTTTGAAACTAGTACAGAAGAGATAGCAAAGAATCAGCTATTCTCTTGTGGATTACTGAATTCAGAAAATGAATAAGTAAACTACATCTACAAATAGGATTATGCACGATGGACACATTTGAATAATGTAAGAGGCTAGAAGTGGACATTTCCAAGTTAATGGTAGGGAAATGACAAAGTGAAAGACAGAACAAAAGGGAGATGAGGTGTGTAGGGGAATGTCATATTGTTTTTTCTGTATTTTCATGTTTGTATGATTAAAATCTCCAACTTATTCTATTAATGTTTGTTTCTCTGCATAATTAAGTGATGGATAAATGCCATAGCCTAGATCTTTGGGACTGACTTCATCAGAGTTATTTAATTTTACTTACTGGTTCCTGGAAATTCAGATAAGAAATATCACATCTCAAATCTTGGGCAGGCCAAATGACAATGCAGTACTCCTAGGAAGGAAAAGTGGTTATACCCTTCATGCTGTGTGGAGGCGGGTATTGACAATAGAGATATCTGCCTCCTTTCAAAGATAAAGGGAGACACTTCAAATTCTTTAATTCTGAAAAGCAGGTAGGTAGTAACAGTTTACAATAGCCTCCGAAATGACCAGAAAGAGAATTCCAGTTGCCTTAATGATTAGAAATAAGACTTGAAGTAAAGAAATTCAAAGCCTGTTTACAAAGCCATGCCCTTCACATTTATTTAAGGATATATGTGATCACAGGAACACAATTGTGCAAGTCCAGCAGCCACATGGCACATTGCTTTTAATACCACTGAAATCAGAAAGGAGAATTCAAGTGGAAAAACAGCCAAGTAAATGCATATACAGTAATAAAACGCTCCAACTAAATGTGCACACAATAATAAAATGCTTTGTTTAGCTTGAAGAGTGAAGTGTAAGAATGATTACATATTTTTAGGTAATTTTTTGAAAAGAAAGTCAACAAAGCATTTTCAACAAGTGAAAGATGATACATATGTTTCATGGTTTTGACATCCTCACATGAATATATATAGATACATATTCTCTGATGAATAGATATACAAAATAGATCTTTATGGAATAGTATTCAGCAATAAAATAATAAAATGTCATTTGCAACAATGTACACGGAACTAGAAGACGTTTTATGAAGTGAAATAAGTCAGACATAGAAAAACAAATACTGCATGACCTCACTGACTATGTAGGGTATTAAAAACAACTGATCTAATACAAATTAAGAATAGAATAGTTCTTACCAGAGAATGGGAGATAAAAGGGCGCAAAGTAAGGGAAAAGGTTTGTCAGCTTGTGTTATGTTACAGTTTAGTAGGAGAAATAAGATCTGTTGTTCTACTGCATACCAAGATAACTATAGATAGCAATAATGGACTGTGTATTTTTTTTAAATCTAGAAGAAAGGACTTTGAATGTTTTCACCACAAGGAATGATAAAGTTTTGAGGAAACAAATATGCTTACCCTGATTTTAATATTACAGATGTATACACATATCAAAACATAACATGATATTCAATAAATACATAAAATTTTTATATGTCACAAACAATCTGATTAAAAAGTGGAATGGCTAAATACCTTAACAGACCCCTCATCAAAGAAGATATACAAATGGCACCTGTATGATGGCCAAAATCCAGAATACTGACAAGAGCAAATGCTGGGGAAAATACGGAGCAAGATGGACTCTCGTTCATTGCTGGGGTCTGCAAAATGGGGCTGCCAATTTGGAAAACCATTTGACAATTTCTTTCAAAAGTAAACATACTTATACCATACGATCCAGCCAATATGGTCTTTGATATTTAGCCAAAGGAACTGAAAACTTAGGCCTACACCAAAACAAGCACATGAACACTTACAGTGTCTTTAGTTATAATTGCCAAAACTTAGAAATAACCAAGATGTCCCTTAGTAGGTGAATGAATAAATAAGCTGTAGTACATTCACATGTTTATTGAGTGCTCAAATGAAATGAGATTTCCAGCCATGAAAATACTTGGAGAAAACATAAATGCATACAGGTATTCCTTGTTTAATGACTGAACCATTTACTGTTCAGACTTACCACTGAGGCACGTTGTTCAGACTTGCAGCCTGCCACCGAGACTTAAGACCCACACTGGGACTTAGGATGCAGGAACGTGAGAGGCAGTGCAAGCTTATGGTGGCTTCTTCCATAGTACAGTACTGTAATTTTGGCTGTTTGTACTGTAGTTCTATGTTTTGTTATATATTACAGTACTGCATGTAAGAGTTATGCAAATAAAAGAAAGTGAAGTCACCAAGTTGGAGTTTCCTTTGACTACTTCTTTGTTCTGAATATTGTAATGTATATACTACACACAGTTCCTCATTTAGCGACTAATTCAGTTAATGACCTACACGCAGGAACGGAATGAAGAATGTCTGTATTATTAAGTAAAAGAAGCCAATCTGAAAAGGCTATGTACTGTATGATTCCAACTACATGATATTCTGAAAAGGCAAAACTATGAAAATATGAAAAATTCAGTGCCTACCAGGGACTAGGAGAAGGGAGGGATGAGTAGGGAGAGCACAGAGGATTTTTAAGGCAGTGGAAATACTCCATATGATGCCATAATGGTGGATTCATGTCATTTTACACACCCAAACCTATAGAATGTGCAAATTAAGAGTCAATCTTTACATCAGTCGGCTATGAATTTTGGATGATAATGTTGCAATGTAGGTTCATCAGTCGTAACAAATTTACCACTCAGATGGGGAAGGCAGATATCGATGATGGGGTAAATTGCCATGTGTAAGAGCAGAGGTATATGAGAGATCTCTAGCTCTTTTTGAGTGTGTGTGTGTGTGTGTGTGTGTGTGGGTACCGGGGGTCGAACTCAGGACTTCACACGCCAGCAGGCGCCCGTGCTGCTGAGTGATATCACCGGCCCTTTTTTCGTATGTGGGTTCCAGGAGTTGAACTCAGGACCCACGCTTGCCAGGCAGGCGCTTACACCGCTGAGCTATCTCACCGGCCCAGATCTCTAGCTCTTAATTCTGAAGCTACAATTGTTCTTGAAGGAAGTGGTGCATTCCTCTAATCCCAGCCACTCACTACCTGGGAAGCTGAGGAAGACGGACTGATTGAGTCCAGGAGTTTAAGGTCGGCTGGCAACGTAAGGAGACTGTCTCAAGAAAATGAAAAGGAGGTTCAAAAATAAAACAAACCAACACAAATCACCTCTTTTGTTTCTCACATGTTCTTTAATGGTAAATTAAAATGTTCCTGCAGTCTTTCTTCAATATTAATAGGATATTAGTTTATAGCATAGTTCTTGGTTCTTTAGGGATAGAACGAAGGGAAAATTCTGATTCCTACCATCAGGAGACTTAGAGAATACAAGTGCTGTATTCTTTACAGAAACTAGAGCAGTGTATGTACTCAGTGAGTGGCATCTTATGTAAAGTTCATAGCAGCTGTGTGAAGAATGACTATGCTTTAACTTGGACTTGGAACCATTACTGAGATTTTGGTAGTGGTAGAAATGGGACTTGGAAGATGAATCAGTGTGAACAAAGATGTAGATTCTAGATCTGATGATCTATTAAGTTTCCACAGATTAGGCAATTCTGGTTTGTACGGAAGATATGGAGAGGGGGAAAGGATTGTTTTTTAAAATTAAGATCATGAATAAAATGAAAGAGTAAGCCATTATAATTTATAGCCTCATTATAATTTAAAGCCTCCTTTAATATCCACAGGTATCCTCACACTTCCTAAACATTCAATTTTCCTGTTATCCCTAGTATTGTAAGGAACAAGGATGTACAATTTTGGATTGCCAAACAGTTCAGTCCTGTACCTGACTTTGGAGAATGCGGACAAATCAGAGGATTGCCTAGAGAGCTCAGAAGGAAATGTTGAAAGCACTGTTCGTTTCTTTGTGGTAAACTCTCATTCTCCAGTGGCAAAATGGTGTTTGTATTTAAGTATCATTTTTAGTATCTGCAAATGTCACACACAGACCTTTTGTTTTTACTTCAATAACCTGCACATAGTGTACATTTAGTTAAAGCCTTCCCAACTTCAAGAGATTTATTTACTCTAGTGCAAAAATATCTTTACTTGTGATGAGGCAGTATAAACTTACCAAATATTGTCTTATCTTCTAATGTAAAGATTTAAGGCACTAGGTTAACAATTATTTACATACATCAATAATGATAAAGAAACCAGTTTTCCTCTTCAGTCAAATTATTCTCTAGAAGTGGCAATATACAGTGTCTTAAAATTGAACTTTGGCATATTTAAAAAAATTAAATCATGATGTAATTGAACAATAGTATTAAGATGGATATTTTAAACATTTTTAAAGTTCTTTCTAAGTTTTATGGGTGAGTGAAGCAATTACCCATATTTTCCCATTATGTTATATCCGTTTCTATTTTTTGCATATTCCTGTGCTGTTTTGTTCACAAGCATATATAATAAAAGTAAAATTTCCATTTATTTCACTTAATACTGTCCCATAAATAGTTTTTGTCTTTCCATAGTTTTAAAAAGAACTGTCTAGGGCTGGTGAGATAGCTCAGCAGCATAAGCGCCTGCCTGGCAAGCGTAAGGTCCTGAGTTCGACTCCTGGTACCCACATATGAAAAAAGGACCGGTGATATCACTCAGCGGCACAGGTGCCTGCTGGTGCGTGAGGTCCTGAGTTCAATCCCTGGGACCCACAAAAAAAAAAGAACTGTCTGACATGTCAGTAATCAAACTTATTTCATGCTCTTTTTAAGTGCATTTCAAAAATATCCGCCATAGTAATTTTGTTTTTTAATTTACTTAATTTATTTATCAGTATATGTTTGCAGTATATGATGACTACTTTCATGGTATTTATATATGTTCGTGACACATCTTAGTTTTTATTTTGTCCCTTTCCCCTCCCTCTTTCCCCTTCCTTTCATCTTCTGGTCTCTGTCCCATTTGTAGTAGATCTATTTCCCTGTTTCTTTTTATCTATCTTTGATTTTGCTCTTTATTTATACTTTGTGTTTCCCATATGAGAGAAATAGTGTGATATTTAAGTTTGTGTGTCTGATTTATTTAAGATTATGTTTTCAAGGTACATCCATTTTCCTATACATTGTTCAAATCTATCCTTTATAGCAGAGTAGTATTCCATTGTTTGTAAATACCACATTTTATTTATCCATTCATCTCTTGATGGACATATTTGCAACATCAATTATTTTGCTTTCACAATGATTGTCCCAAACTCCTTTTGTATTTTCTAATGCAATAGTTATATTTTTATGTTGTATACTTAAGTTGTTCCAGTTCCTTCAAGAACAATAAGATGTGCTAAAGGACAAATTTACAACAAATCTAGTTTTGCAGATCTTAACTGGCTTCATTTATGATTCTAGAATTAGGCAGCAGTCTAGAGCAAAAATGGTTAATAGTGTCCCACTTCACCACATGGGTGAGTTTTTTTTTTTTTCATGTGGGTACCAGGGGTTGAACTCAGGACCTTGTGCTTGCCAGCAGGCACTTGTGCCACTGAGCGATATCACTGGCCCTTTTTTCATATGTGGGTACCGGGAGTCGAACTCAGGACCTCGCACCTGCCAGGCAGGTGCTTATGCCACTGAGCTCTCTCACCGGTCCTGGGTGAGTTATCTTTAATACCAGAGGAAAAGGGGTGACATACAGAAAGCAGATATGAGGGACATTGACAACACAATTAGTTCTATTCACGTCTTTTTTTTTAACATGGTTTGAACAGTTAGGCTCCTTGGGATTTTGTGATCAGCTAAGGCTTGGCTATTGTTTTTTTTTTCTTTTTTTTTTTGTGGGTACCGGGGGGTCGACCTCAGGACCTCGTACGCCAACAGGCACCCGTGCCACTGAGTGATATCACCGGCCCCTTTTTCGTATGTGGGATCTGGGAGTCGAACTCGGGCCCTCGCGCTTGCAAGGCAGGCGCTTACGCCGCTGAGCCATCTCACCGGCCCATGGCTTGGCTATTGTTTACAAGAGTAGGTAACAGTTTGTTTGTACATCAAGCAGTTCATCGTAAGTCAAACCAATATGTATGGAGGCAGTATTAGGCCAAACTAAACAGATGAAATCTCAAGGCCATATGGCTTTTCATAACTCATTAAATTTCAGAATCTGAAACTCCAATATTTTATCTTTAAACAAAATTTTATTGTTCTTAAATGTTATTCTAAATTATTCCCCTAAAATTTTCTTCAGGTATTTAGACTAAGCAACACCTCTTCTCTTGTTTTTTGTTTACTATTATTAAGCAATAACCTTGCACTTTAATGGCTTTTTCCTATAGCGGGAACATGGTTTCAATTGTCATGAAGGGGCTTCCCCCTACCATCACCACCACCATGGTCCATAAACCAACTGGAGATTTTACATATAATTCAGATATTGGTATTATAGCCTTTTATTACATACAAAGAATTCTTGTGTGGGAAATTGAAAGGTCATAGTCCCAAGTACACCTTCCTATTGTTTTCATATAACAAATGACACATTTCTGATTGCCTTGATTAAGATATTTTTCCTTTCAGAGTTCAAGCCTCATTGATAATTATTATTTAAAATGAGGTTTAAAGGAGCCCTGATTTTAATGCCTTGATGTAAATTTTATTTATTTATTTATTTATTTATTTATTTATTTATTTTATGTGGGTACCGGGAGTCAACCTCAGGACCTTGCACTTACCAGCAAGCGCTTGTGCCTCTGAGTGATATCACCGGCCCTATTTTTACTTTGTGTGGGCTCCAGGAGTCGAACTCAGGACCTCATGCTTGCCAGGCAGGTGCTTATGCTCCTGAGCTATCTCACCAGCCCCTTATTTTTGGTTTTTTGAGACAGGGTCTTGCTATTTAGTTCAGGCTGGCCTTGAACTCACTATGTAGTGTGGAGGACCACCTGGATGGCTCTTCTTGAAAGAAGAGCAATTATCTCCATCTTGGCTGAACCTGACCCTATTTCCACATATTGATATGTACAGAGCTGGCTAGGACTTTTCCTTGTCTCTTTAAATGGCTTTAAGTAATGCAAATCGGTCCAGCCGAGGTCCTGATATGTAGTCTTTGAAGCAAGACGGCAGGCCTGTGTTTCCCTGCCCTTTGCTCCCAATACATGGTTGAGCCTGGCGGGATGGAGAGCCCTGCTCCATGCTGTCGGCTGGGATGGAGCCTTGAGAAAGAGGCTATGACTTCCCAGGGCATAAAAGATTACACATCAGAGCTAAAGCACCGACCCCAAAACATTAGATACTATCTTAAATTGTGTTATGCAGATTACTCCTTCTGCATATCCTTCCCTCTGCATATTGCAAAGGTGATTTCAGGCCACCTACCTAGCCCAGCTCATGGTGCTCACATATTTCCCGCTACTCTCACAGTCACTCATCTCCAAGCCTCTCCCCCTCGAGAATTAATAAAACCTGGGTTTGGCCCTGAGTCGAGGCCTTTGTTCCGGTAACTACCATCTTGGCTGGGCTTAGGATCCCTTGGCTCCCCACAACTATAAATATGCCTTAGTGTTTTTATTCTAGCCGTGGGTTGCACTGGAAGTGGTAGATTGGAGTAACTCATTAGAGTTCCAATAACTTTTCCATAGGATTACAAATATAAACTTCCCGGACTGTGATGAAGACCAGGAAGGGCTTGCTATAATGTAGCCCAGGCTGGTCTTGAACTCATGGCAATCTCCCTGACTCAGCCTCCCTAGACCTGGGGTTACAGTCATGTGCCACTATGCCCAGCTGTAAACTTTTTTAAATGAAAGCTCAAAGAGATTTTTTTTTCACTTTGCAGCTTAAAAATTTTACCGGACTATAAATTCTGACTTCTCCCATCTCTTGATCCCCTTCCTGTTATTTATTTATTTATTTATTTATTTGGTACATGTTTGCAGTACAAACATACATGTTTACGTTCTTGTGCTGAGTTGG
The DNA here is from genome assembly GCA_028451465.1 of Erethizon dorsatum. Lineage (NCBI taxonomy): Eukaryota > Metazoa > Chordata > Mammalia > Rodentia > Erethizontidae > Erethizon > Erethizon dorsatum. The sequence continues at coordinate 133,262,152 of CM051823.1, read as the reverse complement.
TAGAGATGGGTGGAGTTGGGGCTGGGAAGATAAAGGGGGTTAAAAAAAGAAATTAAGATGTGTTATATCCATGTACCAATTTCCTCCAAGGAATGTAAACATTACATATTACACACATGTACTGTTAAACTAAAAAATTTTTTAAAATTTTAAAAATTAAAAAAATAAACTTGACTTCCTATGATTCATTTTGTGTGCGATATCAACAGCAATTTGAATATCCAATGATTTTTTTCGTTTGCATCATGCCTTTATTATAAAATCTTTTTCATATTGTTTTTTCCTGATATTTACATGTTTACTTTTCAATTTTTTAATTCCAGAACTGTCATTTTTCTATGTCATTCTTTGCATCAGTTTTTCCTCATTTGTTCTTAGTTTTGCTCTCTATCATTTACCTTCCCTTTGGAAGAAATGATTCTTTGACACATATACTTGTTTTAGTTACTTTCCCATTGCTGGACACAACACCCAACGCCCACAACTTACAGAGAGAGAGAGGTTCATTTTGCTCACGGTTTCAGGCCATGGTTGGCCAACTCCAAGGCAGAAACAGGATGGCAGAGTAGCATGGTGGAGGAAAAGCTGCTCAACCTTTGACAGCTGGGAAGCAGAGAGATGGAAGAGGATGAGGAACAGACAAGAACACACACTTCCAGTCACCCTGCTTCTGGTGACCAACTCCCTCCAGCAAGGCCTCACCTCCTAACAGCACATTTAACTACTGAACTCATCAATGGATGAATGAATCCCCTGACAAGTACAGCACCCCATGATCTAGTCACCTTCCACACACATGAGAACTTGGGTGACTTATTTTTTTTTATCTAGTCCATAACAATACTACCTCCAATAGAATGCTTATTTGTTCTTTTTCAAATTCAATTGGGATCTTTTGATTAGTACTTTTTTTTTATATGCAGGTACTGTGATTAGTACTTTTGAAATGTAGATTTGCAAAAAACTCAGAAGAGAAAGAAGTTGACAAGTATGTTCTTGAATTCAGAAATATAGAACACATTTATTTATCTCCTATCACTACTTATCACGAAATGTTTTTCCAAGTTTTAAATTGGAACAGACTAAATTGAAGAATTGTTTTTGACCTGTTAAACCACACTGCACTTTAAAGTTCATGGAATACAGATAATTTGGAGTTAGACAGTTGTTTCTGATTACTTTTTAATTGTTACTATGTACACATACATATAGTTGAATAAAACTTTGATTATACACATTCATATAAATGACCCTACATAGGCAATCCCAATTTTAATTGTTTTACATTTTTATTTGGTTTCCATTTTTACTTGGTTCTCCCCTCTTCCTTTCCTTGTTCCAACAGGAACACTCCTTCACAGGTAACTAACGCTGACAGCTTAGTGCATATCAGTCTATACTTTTTGCATGTGTCTATTTTAACATGGAAAGAGATTTTATGCACATCTGCCTCTTTTCTCATTCAACACGTCTCACTGGAAACTGACCCAAGAGATTTGACTCATTCTTTTCAGTGGATGTGTGATATAAAGAGTATATGATGCTTCAGAGCACAAGATAGCATAATTCATTCAGTCGTTCCCTTGCTAATGAGTTTGTCACTGTGAGCAGTGTTGCATACTGGTGGCAATACTTCAATTTCTATCAGATGGATTTCTAGGAGTGAGGTTGTTGGATTTAAAGACACAATATTTTTAAGTTAATAGATGATGCATATTAGTGCTCTAAACAGTGCCACATGTAGCATCACATAACAACAATGTACTAGAATACTCCATATTAAGATTGTAAAAGTATTTTTCTTTTAATATTCTGATCAGAAAGTAGAAAGTATATGTTGCTAATATAATTGGTATGTCTGTAATTATTAGTTGCTTTGAGCATCTTTTAGTTACTAGACATTTGGATTTGCTCTTGGATGAATTGTCAATTTATGTTCTCTACTTCTTCCTCTATAGACTTTTTCATTTGGCAGAACTTATTTTATGCTTTAGATATTAATCCTTCCTGAGTGTCTTTATGAGGTGTGATGAAAAATACAGTGACTGCTGCTGCCGAGTGCCATCCAACAGAAAGGCAAGACTTGTAAAAACACTATGGTGTGTCCTTATCCTCCTCAATCACTGGATCTGGCACCATGCAACTTCTGGTTCTTCCCTACGTCAAAATGACCCTAAAAGATAAACGTTTTGAATCAATTCAGGTCGTCAAGGCAGCCATAACAGCATAACAAAAGACATTTTGAGAAAGTGGCAGGAATGATGAGATAAGGGCATTTGAAGGGAGGGGGAATATTTTGAAAGAGACTAACAGACGTGTATTTTACTGTAATAAATTTTTTAAAAATTAGACATTCGCCATATATTTTTCCACCACACCAAGTAAACAGAATCAGATTCAGTAGAGATATGCTGTGTTAACAATTACTAGAGTAAGGGGCTGCGGATGGAACTTAGTGATAGAGCACTTGCCTAGCATGTGTGAGGTTTGATCCTCAGCACTGCCAAAAAAAACAAAAAAAGGAATCAATGGAGTGATAAAGAAACACTTATGACCACACAAGATGAAAGACTATGAATAGCACGGATATACTGAACTTTGAATGGGAAGAAGCACATCTCTCAGACTGAGAATGATGCTGGTAGCTTTATAGGTAGTTCAGTGGGCAGAGCCAGAAGTCGAAGGCATTTTGCTGTTCAACACAAGACCCCAATTGTCTGCTGAGAAATCAGGGGCAGCACTAGGTCAATGACTTTGTGGGGGGCGGGGTAAGGACATTAATGGTCACTAAGGCCCAAATGAGAAGAACTGGGAAGTAAGTCAATTTGAGCCTTTGCCTGGGACTCCATTTGCACAAATTCAGTGTGTTCTGCTGTCCTTTTCATCAGTCGGAGAGTGGAAACAGAGCTGCTGGAGAGCAGGCCTGGTCCAGGGAGTGAGATCTTTGGGTCAGCAAAGTTGGAAGGAGTTCAGGGCAATGAATGTCTTAAAGAGGTTGAATGTCTTAATGAGTGGCTTGAGGAGGTCCAAGGAGAGAAAGAATGAAGTGGTAAAATATTTGATTAACTACAGAGAAACAAAGAAAAAGACAGACAATGAGTGTTTGTGAGATTGTAGTGGGAGATCAGTAGAAGAGAAATAGAAGCTCAGAAAGTTTGCAGTAAGACAGGGAAATACTGGAATTTAGTATTTCACAAAGTGAGCAGACTTAGTTGAAAATATGTTCTAGTTGTGTAAGTGATTATTTGAGTTTACTATACATACAAATATGTGTAAAGAGACCAACAAACTTAAATCATGCATCTATTTCTGGAAGCTTAATATAGACGATACTGTCCTAATACTCTTACTGAAAGACAGAATGAAACCTAAAACAACTGGGTACATTATAAAAAGATCTTTTGAATATATTAATGAGATGAATAAAAGGTTAGATGTTCTCAACAGCGGAAAACTAGGTTAAAAGTTAAAGTCAGGTTTAAGGAGCAGTGAAGTAAGTTTCCGCATTGCGGATGTTGCTAAATGGAGTTAACATCAACTGGATTTCATGGGTAGGGAACACAGAGACCAGGAGATGAAGCCCAAAGGCAACTAGAATTTGTGGAACTATAAGGATAATCACCAAAAACATTAAGAACAAGTTCTTAAGCTCCAAAACTACATCTTTTGTTCATAAAGGATAAACAAGAAATAGAGCTGCTATACTACAATGTTCTGGAAGGAAACAAGTACTTTCTCAAGCCTTGTCAAATGAGAGGAACAGAAGTCACCCATCCTGGAGGCTTATGCTATGTGGGGGATCCAAATATTTAAAATATTCCCAGGAGCTACTGGACTAGAGTCTGCCCAAAGCAAAGACAACTGCTCTCAGAAAAAGTCCAACTGTATCTTAAAGTCTATAACGGTTCTCAAATATCAAATTCTAAGAGAAAAAAAGAAAACTCACAGTAGGAAAAAAAAAGCCAATATCATAAGACAATATGAATGGGAACCAACAGAAATAAAAAAGTGAAGGAGGATAAACATTTAAATATTGGCTTATCTGATAAATAACATATTGTAGAAAAGTTTAATATATTTCTAAAAATAAAGGAAGAAATAATGAGCAAAGGAACATTATTTTTAAAAATTGGACAAAGAATGTGTTATATACATGTACCAGTTCCCCACAATGAATGCAATCATTGTATACCACAAACATATACCAATAAAAATTTTTTAAAAATTTAAAATTTAGACAAAGAGAAAGAATAGATTGTTACAAAAGAACAACAAAGTTCACAGATGACTGATTAACAGAAATGATGGAAGCCAGAACATAGGGAAAGAAATGCTGAACTCTAAAAATTTGAGTACTCAAGAGGTACTTGCACATTTCACATGAGGCAATCCAAAGCCCTGAAAGATTTTAAATGCATAGGGGAAACTTAGTAAGGTGTATAACATGTTAACTTAGCATTCAGTATGATTTAAGAATTTTTTTAACATAAAAGTAAAAAAAGTGAAGAAATAATTTTAAAATTGAAAAGGTAAAGGTAAGGTCTTTATCATCAATTTCATAGACTGTATTCACTTGCAGTAGTTCTAAGAGAAATCAGATAGGCAGTATTCTTTTGGCTCTAATGAAACTTTGAGTTTTCATGAAAAGTCAAGGTATAATATTTCCTCTACTGAATTAAAAATCTGATTTTTCAGTGTGTTCTGTGCAAGGGCCAACCTAGGCTCCAACTAAGGATCTGCTCCTGGGTGTTTTATTACATGCACGATTTATAAACTTATTTAAGTATGATACCAACTCCTTTATTTCTTTTTTTAGGGACACACTAAGTACAGGCCCCTCCTTTGATATGGTTGTGCTAAGTATTGTGTCATGCTTAGGTTTTTAAAAAGATGAATCATTCAAAGAAATGAAGAGCAAAACATACTGTACTCCATAAGGTAGAACTTTCAGCTTTGCACTCTGACTGTCCCTATTCTTGGTATGCATTTCTGCTACAGTAATTTGCCTGGATCTGTGCATTCTTAGTGTGGGCCTACACCCCCCCACACTCCAACCCCACACCTGTAAAGTAGATGGCAGGACCAGAACTGTCTTTGCTCCCGGTGACACAAGTAGTAGTAATACGGAGTCAAAGAAGCTGCTCCCTATGAGGATAAATGCAGCTATATTAAATAACTTTTATAGTTTCCATGGGAAAATTGTGCAGTATAAGCATTAAGAAGTACTCAGGAAAAGGTGAGTACACTTATTCAGAAAAGAATTTTGAGGTTTTCATAGCAAATAAAGATGTAATAGTTTATAAACCTTGAAGTTAAGAGTAATTTCTTTTAAACATATGTTCATTTTAACCTAAAGTGGTTAGAAAATAGTAGAAATAAAATTCCTTTTTAGAAAATCTACTGCAGCTTAAAATCTTCAAACATTATTGGATGAAAAATCTTAAAACTCCTCAGGTAATCCTTAGGTGAATGAGCAATATTGGCTTTATTTATAAATAAGTTGGCAAAAATATTACTTGTTATACCCCACTAGAATCAAATGTTGTATGACATTGAATTTTGTAATATACAACTCATTGTATATTTCTCTCATTATTAATGTATTTTCTTGGTTTTCTGAGCCCAAAAAGAATTACTTCTTTAAAAATCTTTCTTACATAAGCCTTTGTGAAAATAGTTCCTACAGTAGGAAAGTTTTTTGTTTAATTTTTGTTTCTCTCTCTCCCTCTCTCTGACTGTCTATCTCTCCCTCCCTCAGTGTCTGTCTCACTGTCTCTATTTTTTTTTTTTTTTTTTGTAGTACGAGGGAATAAACCTTGGATCTTCTCTCTGAGCTACATTCCCAGCCCTTTTTAATTTTTTTAATTTGAGACAGGCTTTCACTAGTTCCCTAAGTTGCCCAGGGCTGGGTTTGAACTTGTGATCCTCCTTCCTCAGCCTCACAGAGTGCTGGGGTTACAGGAGAGTACCACCACATCCAGCTTGCTCTTCCATTTCATACAATGTGATATTATAATAATATTTTGTGTCCGAGCTGATTAACATTTATGAGAACTACACATGGAAACTAGAGAACCTTGGAGGACAGAGCATAGAAGGGCTGACAAAAGCTCCTCTGTGGTCAAGCTTAGTAGATATTGAAAATCTCTCAAGAGATGAAATGAACCAAAAGGAAGTTATAGAATCAGCTCATCAATAAGGAATTGTCAGCAATTCCACCTGGTAGTAGAGAGAAATCTACATCATTTACTATACAAGGATAATTTTGCAATTATTATTTATTGAACTTATGGCAACATAGAACACCATCATAACTTTTCCTTATTTCAGTTCTGCGAATAAACATCTCTGTCTTAAAAATAGGGGATAACAAGTTTCAGAGGCAGTAGCCAATATGCCCAAGATTGCATAGCCATTAAATGGAAAAGTCATGTTAGTTTTATACCAAGGGTTCCCAAGCCCTGGGCCATGGACCAATATAGTTTTTGGCTCATTAGGAACCAGGCTGCACAGCAAGGGTGAGCAGCAGGCTAGAGAGCAAAATTTCATCTGTATTTACAGCTGCTCCTGTCATTCACATCACCATCTGAGCTCTTGTCCCCTGTCAGATCAGTGGCAGAATTAGATTCTCATAGAAGTGTGAACCATACTGTGAACTGTTCAGGCAAGGGATCTAGGTTGTCAGCTCCTATGGGAATCTCATACCTGATGATCTGAAGTGCAGCTGAGGCAGTGATGCCAGTGCTGAGAAATGTAATTATTATACATCACAAATATATACTAATAAAAAAGAAACCAAAAAAAAAAATTCCTTCCCCTCCCGTCTGTGAAAAAACTGTCTTCCATGAAATTGCTCCCTTATGCTAAAAAGGTTGGGGACAACTATTTTAGAACTTATTCATCACTTTCATGAAATATGGAAACTTTTAAGATGAAAGCACCTATTCGTGTTGAAGAACATGAAGATAGACACATCAGAGCAGAATAAAGAGTCATCAATCAAGAATGAATTACAGCTGTAGGGAAATTTCAGACTAGAAAATTTTTGCAGTGTCTTCCAATCAGAAGACACTGTGATTCTATCATTCCTTCAGGCAAGATGCTCCAGAGTGACTCAGTGCCTTACAGGACAAACATTACTCTCTGACTTATGGGAACCCTTTCAGTGTATGGCAAACTGGCTAAGTGACAGGAGGCATATCTGTAAAATAAAGGAAGGAAGGTTAGGAATATGTGGTCTCATTTTGAAAATATTCAAGAAAAATGGGAGAAAACACTTGGAGGAATAATTAGAAAGACTGAATCCATTACTGGCATTATGAACTAACCATTTTAAGAGCATATTATGAATAAGTATATGAATAAGGATAGAATTTCTTTAAATTCTGTCATTTCCTAGGTTTCCATGGAAACTCTGGTAAAGTAGCTCTGATTTTAATTCTATGGATTCTTACTAGGGAAGAAATAGTATATTTAGCACATGGTATAAGAAGAGAATTCAGAATTTACATGAAGACCTCAGATCTTGTTCTGCTCTTGCCACTGACATGAATGTGTCAATGTGTGTCTTTAACCATGAATGTGTCATTGAATTTCCATTAATATCACCAGGATTGACAACATAAGAATTATTTCACTTCATTTCTAGTATGAAAACATTTTAATATCCATTCATTTAGATAATGCTAGATAGCTAAAATACCATTTCTGCTCCAATTAGTTTAAATTCAAGGGAAAAGACTCCCAAAAGAAAATAAAATCTAATAATTTTGAAAATATGGAGAACATGGGTAAATGATGTCCTAGATGTCAAGGAAGGAGAAAGTTGGAGAAAATAGGTTGCTTAGTAATATACCCTAAAGAACAGTCAAGTAGGGTGCAGATGGGTTTTTGACTACTAAATTTGAATTGGATTTCATGCTGTTTTGTCACTGGTAAATCAGAGCAAGGACAGTTTTAACCATAAAAAGCACACTAGCGGTAGTAGAGCACTGAAGCATAAATGCATTTGAAGGAACAGGAGAGAAGTTGAATAAGAGTTTTCACAGGAATTTAGTCATGAAGAGAGGAAGGAATACAAGTTTGCTTAAGGAAGAGTTTGAGTTGCTTGAATGATTTTATTATTTTACTTGTAATTTTAATTGTCACTGATTACTTCCTTCTTTGACATTTTTACTAATGGCTTCAACAGAGGTATTTTTGTTTTCACATGTGTGGTACTTAGGGTGCGGTGTCAACTTTGTTGGCTTTTGGGCGCACACTCATGTGTAGCTCATGGAGGCATGACCATGGGCTCTATGTCTGGTCCCTGCCTCCTTCTCTCTGGCACTGTTCCCCTGCTCTGCTTTCTGGCCACGATGTACTGAGCAGATTTTCCCCACCGTGCACTTCCACCATGATGTTCCTGCTTATCATGGACTAAATCCCCTAAAACATAAGCCAAATTAAACCCCTCCTCCTTTAAATTGTGGGTGTTGGGCATTGTGTCCAGTAACCAAAAAGCTGACTAATATAACATGGAAAATTATCGACATAGGAAATTGTGGTATTGTTACACTGAGAATTTCTTTTTTTTTTTTTTGTGGGTACCGGGGGGTCGACATCAGGACCTCGCACGCCAGCAGGCGCCCGTGCCGCTGAGCGATATCACCAGCCCCTTTTTCGTATGTGGGTTCCGGGAGTCGAACTCGGGCCCTCGCGCTTGCCGGGCAGGCGCTTAAGCCACTGAGCCATCTCACCGGCCCATACACTGAGAATTTCAACAATTTCCCAAAATGACTTTAATAAAAGTACTTGAACAAATGAAATAATAACTGGGGAGCAGGGCTTTACAACATGTATTAAAAACTCCCACTACATAATGGGAATATAATGTATCCCAAATATCCACTATAACATTATCCTTCCCTTTATTATCTTATTTACATCTTCACATTTTAAGTTGTTTCCAAAATTGCACATCAGTGTACCAGCAGGTTTTTTTTTAAATAAGAGCACAAGATATTGACTATTTTTCAGATCCAAGGTGTGACATGCTTGCGGTCTTTAAGTGAAAAGAAATGTCCTATGTTTTACTATATAAAATAAAATATGTTGTTAATTGTCTAAGATCATCAGATAGCATTTTGCTCTTTGATGGGCATAAGTTGGTTTTCTCTGATGATTATACAGATATGGATTCAACACATAGCAACCCAAAGAAAAGCAACCTTCATTTAGGTACACAGTGCAGGCTAAAAAGACTAATGCCTAGTGCAGGCTAAAGGCTAATCTCTTCCGTTACATTTAAACTTCACCAGCAGCACCTACTGTAAAAAACGCAGCTCTTAGCTGAGGGGCAGGGAATTTGTTTCTCTTCACCGAAGCAGGAGCAGGACAGGTCAAGTGCTTTTCTCCTGTGTAATGGGGCGCACGCTGCTGGCTGAGTGGGTGAACTACTTCCTAAAGATCAACATCTTTTCCCAATTAATACTTTCCACATTCTCTATCCTTGGATACTTGTGAAAAAAAATAGACCGCATATTATTTAGTTTTTGTTTCTTCTGTAAACAAGATCTCTTTATGTCACTTGCCAAGCTCACTGGTAAACATGTGACACACGCCACAGTTGTAGGTTTTGTGTTCCAGGTTTGACAGATTTACAAATTCAAGCTTCTGATCTTAGGGGGTGGCACTGGCAGGACAACAAGCAGTTTTGTGTCAGGCTTGAGGAATGTCACATGGGAAAGAAAGCTCCCTAAAATCCTATAAGCCCAGAGTGAAAGACAGATATAAGTGCTTATCCTTTTGAATCCTCCAGAAAATTGAAGGAATATAAATATCAGATTTGCTGTCATTTCAGAATCATCTAAGCTTCAAACCAAATAATACTCTTTATCCTGAAAATTCTTTTGAATATAAATGAGTTTGGCATCTCTGAACATCTTTGACTTAGGCATTATAGTCCTCAGACAAGGGAAAGAATTCTTAATTTCGGGGAAAAAAAAATTGTGTGTGTGTGTGTGTGTGAGTGAATGCCAATTGAAACAAGCCCACGTTAAAGTAGATGAAAGGTTGGTTCCAGAAATTACAAATGGCTTCCCTTCAGACACTATCCTCAAATAAGGCCCAGGTTCAACACCAGAAAAACCTCTGAGATAAGACTCTCTGGCCCCGTGAATGGCACATAGAATAAGAATTCACCATTCCCCACAGGGCAGTCTGTTTCTCACGATGAAAGTTGTAATGAGCAGTAACGAGACCACGGGTACTACCAAAGTGAAGTAGGCGATCTCAGAAAGTTCTCAGGAAATACTGAGTGTCTCTCGGAAAATGTCGAATTTTCAATGGAAATGTGACAAATGTTGGCTCTTTCAAGGATAGCTGCCTATGAAATGGGTGGAGAGGGGTTCAACACCAAGCAAAACTCTACACCCATCTCCAGCAGCCACCTATGCCTGTGATTCTATCAATCATATCCACAATACTGGAAGTGTAACTTAACCTCACTGTGTTCCTATGTGCACTTAGGCAACTCCGAATATGAAGGAGTGGCTTGTTACTATCATCACTTGATTTTACAATATCTTTCTGGCCCTACTATGAATCCTTAAAAATTTTTTTTCCAAGCAAAAATATGGTATAAGCCAATTTTTATTAATAGAGAATAGTTATGATAAGACAAGAATAACTGTTGAGCATTTTCAAGGTAAAATGCCTTAGGAAAAGCAATAATTCCTCTATCTCGAGATGATTAATTTGTTCTACTTTCACTTTGCGTATGCACAGAAAAGGAAGCGTCACAGAAGGGTTATCCCTGGCCCTGTATTTCTGGCCTAGCTGGATCCAGGAAATAGCATTCATGGGTGAAATAAGTCATTTACTGCCAAATTAGTTTCACTGACATTTGGGACAGTGATAGAGAATTTAAAATGGCTAATCTCCCACATTTTAAACACAATCCTTGGAATGAGCCTTAACTAGCACAAATGTCATTGTTTCAGCAGAGCTACTTTGAGAAGACAGATTTTTGAAGTAACAAGATAGGGAATATTTTTCTCAAAGAACTTTTTTGTTCTTTTCTGCATTTTTTTTACTAGTGCATATTTGTAGTACAAAATGATTACATCCATCCAGGGAGTTGGTATATATACATGACACATCTTAATTCTTTTTTGTCCCCTTTCTGTCTTCCCTCCATCCATCTATTTGTCCCCTTCTCTTTTGCAAAAGATTGGTGCCCCTGTTCCTTACTATCTTTTCTTTTTTTTTTTTTATTTCATTTATAGTGGATACTCTTTATTATGTTGGGTACTTCCAATAGATGGTGCTTATTTTTTTTTCATTATGCAGATTTTATTTATTTATTTATTTTTTAAAGACAACAAGTAAACATTCTCATGTATTAACAAACTCAAGCATTAGAGAATGTACAAATACCTTTTGGAGAAAAATATTACTCAGCATAAGATTAAGCCATGTAAAAGCTAGGTAAAAATGGAAGACTAAGGAATGGAATAGTCACAGTGAAATTGCATTTTCATACTAGGGAGACAATACGATGTTTACAGATGTGCATCCAGTTTATTTCGCTTGTGAGTATTTTCTCGAGTTGCATCCATTTACCTATAAAAGTTTCCAGTTTATCTTTCTTTATGGCTGAAAAGTATTCCATTTTATAGAAATACCACATCTTTTTTATCCATTCCTCAGTTAATGGACATTTGGGTTGTTTCCACAATCTAGCTATTAGAAATTGTGTTGCTATAAACATGGGTGCACATATAACACTGTGGTACGATGTTTTTAATTCTTCTGGGAAGATACCCTGAAGGGGAATAGCTGGGTCAAATGGGACCTCCAATCCCAGTTTTTCGAGGAGTCTCCACACAGATTTCCACAGTGGTTGCACCAGTCTATACTCCCACCAACAGTGGAGAAGGGTTCCTTTTTCCCCACAGCCCCTCCAGCATTTGTTATTAGTTGACTTCTTGATAACAGCCATTCTTTCTGGGGTGAGATGGAATCTCAGTGTTGTTTTAATTTGCATCTCTCGGATGACTAGTGATGTTGAACATTTTTTCATATATTTATTTGCCATTTGTATTTCTTCATCTGAGAAGTGTTTATTCATCTCAGATGCCCATTTTTGGATTGGGTCTTTAAATTTGGGAGGTCTGATTTTTTTGAGTTCTTTGTATGTTCTCGATAGTAATCCTTTGTCTGAGGAACAGTGGGCAAACAGTTTTTCCCATGTTGTGGGTTGTCTCTTCACTCTGTTGGTGGTTTTTCTTGCTGTGCAAAAGTTTTTTAATAAGATGAGATCCCAGTTGTTGATTCTTTGTGATACTTCCTGTGCGATGGGGGTTTTATTCATAAAGTCTTTGCCTACACCAATGTCTTCAAGAGTTTTACCTATTCTATTTTCCAGGAGATTTAATGTTTCTGTTTTAATATTTAGTTCTTTTATCCATTTTGAATTTAGTTTAGTGCATGGTGAAAGATATGGGTCTAATTTTAATCTTCAGCATGTGTAGAGCCAATTTTTCCAGCACCATTTATTAAAGAGGCTATCTTTCTTCCAGCGAATGTGTTTGGCACCTTTGTCAAAGATAAGGTGGCTTAGTATGTCTGGAGTTGTTTCTGTATCTTCTATTCTATTCCATTGATCTTCAGGTCTGTTTTTTTGCCAATACCACACAGTTTTTATCACAGTAGCTTTATAGTATAATTTCAAATCAGGGATTGTGATGCCCCCTGCCTTGCTTTTGTTGCCCAGAATTGCCTTTGCTATTCTAGGTCTCTTCTGGTTCCAGATGAATTTTAGGATTGTTTTCTCTAATTCTGTGAGATATGTTGTTGGAATTTTGATTGGAATTGCATTAAATCTGTATAACAGTTTTGGAAGTATGGCCATTTTCACTATATTGGTTCTTCCGAGCCAAGAGCAAGGGATATCTTTCCATTTTCTGACATCCTCTTCAATCTCCTTTTTCAGAGTACTGTAGTTTTCGGTGTAGAGTTCTTTTACTTCCTTTGTGAGATTGATTCCTAGGTATTTCATTTTTTTAGATGTGATTGTGAAAGGTGTTGTTTCCCTAATTTCTCTCTCAGTGAGTTTGTTATTGGTGTACAGGAAGGCTATTGATTTTTGAGTATTAACTTTGTATCCAGCTACACTACTGAATTTGCTTATTAAATCTAGCAATTTTTTAGTGGAGTTTTTGGGGTCTTCTACGTAGAGTATCATGTCATCTGCAAATAATGATAATTTAAATTCTTCCTTTCCAATCATAATTCCTTTTATTTCTTTCTCTTGTCTAATTGCTCTGGCTAAAGTTTCCAGGACTATGTTGAATAAGAGTGGGGACAGTGGACATCCTTGTCTGGTTCCTGATTTTAGAGAGAAGGCTTTCAGTTTTTGTCCATTTAGTATGATATTGACTGTTGGTTTGTCATAGATAGCTTTAATCAGATTGAGATAAAGACCATCTATTCCAATTTTCTGTAGGGTTTTTATCATGAAAAGGTGCTGGACTTTGTCAAAAGTTTTTTCTGTATCTATTGAGATGATCATATGATTTTTGTCCTTGGTTCTGTTAATATGGTGTATTACATTTATTGATTTACGTATGTTGAACCATCCCTGCATCCCTGGGATGAATCCAACTTGGTCATGGTGTATAATCTTCTTGATGATTTGCTGCATTCTGTTTGCCAGTATCTTATTGAGGATTTTTGCATCTATGTTCATTAGGGAGATTGGTCTGTAGTTCTCTTTCTTAGTTGGGTCCTTCTCTGGTTTTGGTATCAGGGTAATGCTTGCTTCCAGGAATGAATTTGGGAGTATTGCTTCCCTTTCAATTTCATTAAAGAGTTTGAGAAGTAGTGGTGTTAGGTCTTCTCTAAATTTCTTGTAGAATTCGGCAGTGAATCCATCAGGGCCTGGGCTTTTCTTTGTTGGGAAGTTTTTAATTACATCTTTGATTTCATTGTTATTGGTTTATTTAGGATTTTTATATCTTCTTGGTTGAGCTTTGGTAATTCATATGTATCTAGGAATCTGTCTATTTCTTCTGCATTTTCCATCTTATTAGAATACAGGTTTTCAAAGTAGGTATAGATGATCTTCTGGATTTCTGCAGGGTCCGTTGTGATATCACCCTTTTCATTCTTAATTGCGTGGATTTGAGTACTTTCTTTCCTTTTTTTAATAAGGTTGGATAAGGGTTTGTCGATTTTATTTAATCTTTCAAAGAACCAACTCTTTGATTCGTTGATTCTTTGTATTGTTTTTTTAGTCTCCAATACGTTAATTTCTGCTCTGATCGTTATAATTTCCTCCCTTGTACGAGCTTTTGGCTTAGCCTGCTCTTCTTTTTCTAGAAGTTTGAGGTTCACCATTAGGTTGTTTATTTGTGCTTGCTCTGTTTTCCTGATATAGGAATGTATTGCTATAAATTTCCCTCTTAGGACTGCTTTCATTGTATCCCATAAGTTCTGGTATGTTGTACTGTCGTTATCATTCAGTTGCAGAAACTGTCTAATTTCTTCTTTAATTTCATCTGTGACCCATTGGTTGTTCCGTAGGGTGCTATTTAATTTCCATGTGTTTAGCAAATTCTTTTGTTTTCTTTTGCCATTGATTTCCAATTTCATTGCACTATGGTCTGATAATATACATAGGATAATTTCAATTCCTTTGCATTTACTTAAGCAGGTTCTATGAGCTAGTATGTGGTCTATTTTGGAGAATGTCCCATGTGCAGCTGAGAAGAATGTGTATTCTGATGTTGTAGGGTGGAACACTCTGTAGACATCTACTAAGTCCATTTGTTCCAAAGTTTGGTTCAATTGTAATATTTCATTGTTGATTTTTTGTCCAGTTGATCTGTCTTTTTGTGACAGTGGAGTATTGAGATCCCCCAATACAATTGTATTAGTGGTTATTTGATTTTTCATGTCCATTAATATTTGTTTTAGGGCCGGTGAGATGGCTCAGCGGCGTAAGCGCCTGCTTTGCAAGCGCGAGGGCCCGAGTTCGACTCCCGGATCCCACATACGAAAAAGGGGCCGGTGATATCGCTCAGCGGCATGGGTGCCTGTTGGCACGCGAGGTCCTGAGGTCGACCCCCCGGTACCCACAAAAAAAAAAAAAAAATATTTGTTTTATATAGTTGGGTGCACTGGTATTTGTTGCATATATATTTATGATTGTTATCTCTTCCTCTTGGATTGTTCCCTTTACAAGGATGTAGTGACCTTCTTTATCTCTATGAATCATTCTTGGCTTGAAATTCACTTTGTCTGCAAAAAGAATAGCTACCCCTGCTTTTTCTGGGTTCCTGTTGCATGGAGTATTGTTTTCCATCCTTTGACTTTCAGTCTATGAATTTCTTTTTGAATTAAATGTGTTTCTTGTATACAGCATATTGTTGGATCTTGCTTCTTGATCCAATTCGCCAGTCTGTGCCTTTTGATTGGTGAATTGAGACCATTAACATTAATGGTTAAAACTGAAATGTATTGACTTATCCTTGTCATGTTATTTTCTTGTTGTTGGCTCTCCCTCTTTTAATTTTTGTTTTCCCTCCCTCTCTTTAATCATTTGCTCTGCCTGGTGGATTCCTTCTGTTGGGGTTTCTGAAGTTGTAGTCCTTGTTATCCCTTTCTAGAATGTCCTTCAAAACATTTTGGAGTGCTGATTTGGTGGTTATAAATTTTCTCAGATGTTCTTTGTCATGGAAGTATTTTACTTCTCCATCAGTTTTGAAGGATAGTTTTGCGGGGTACATCAATCTAGGTTGAAGATTATTTTCCTTTAGAACTTGAAATACATCATTCCAAGCTCTTCTTGACTTGAGGATTTGTGCTGAAAAGTCCGCTGTGATTCTGATGGGCTTTCCTTTATAGGTGATTTGTCTCTTTTCTCTAACAGCTTTTAAGATTCTAACTCTTATGTTGAATTTCTGGAATCTTGACTATGATATGCCTGGCTGAAGATTTTTTTTGATCGTGGCTAATTGGAGTTCTATAAGCTTCACTTATCTGAATGTCAAATTCTTTTTCTCTACCAGGGAAATTTTCTGTGATAATGTCTGTGAACAGTGTTCTGATGTCGTTTATGCTATCTCCTGCTTTTTCATTGACTCCAATCAATCTTAAGTTATTCTTCTTTGCGTTATCTAGCAGCTGCTGGATTGATTTTTCATTGTCCCTTGCTGTTTTTAAGAATTCTTTCTTTTCATGATCACTAATTGCAAGCCTGTCTTCTATATCTGAGATCCTGTCCTCACATTGGCTTAATCTGTTACAAATACTTTCAATGGAATTTTTGTTCTCCTGGATATCTGCTTGAATCTGCTTTATGGAGTCCATTTCTTTCCTATGCTGAGCATTCATGGCTTCCATCATTTTCATAAGCTCGTCTATTTTTTTGCCTGTGTCTGCTCTAGCATCCTTAAGCATGGTCTTCATTGTGGACATTATCTCTGCAGTTATCTGAGAAATTATTTCTGATTTAAATTTTTCCAGAGCCTCATTCAACTGCTTTGTTGTTACCACTTCAGAGATGTCAGGTGGGTGGCTTTCGGTTTGTCCCACCTCACTGCCCCCTGGGTTTGCCTTTGGTGAGCTGGATGTGTGGGGTTGCATCTTTTTTAAGTGTCGTCTCATTTTCTTTTCTTTCTTTAGTTTAATTCCTGGGATGCTGTTTGTAAATTGCCTATGATAGGTTGCTTTATTGCTAGTATTTCAAACTCTTAGGAGATTCTTGGAATACCAGGAAGAAAAGCGCCAGTCAGTGTGTCCCTCTCGGCTGGTGCTTCTCTGTACCACGGCGTCTCGCGTTACACCGCCGAGGTTCCCACTGTAGCCGTGGATGGAGTGGTGGCCGCCCTGAGTTCTGAGCTCAGCTGCTGCCCCCCCCACAATGGCACCTGGCTAGTGGCTCTCGCACACCTGATGGCTGGGTGTCAGCACTCACCGCCAGTCAGTGTGTCCTTCAGGCTGCTGCTTCTCTGCACCACCGCTTCTCGCGTTCCTCCGTGGAGGCCCCCGGGGGCGCCGGCAGTCACCACGTGTCTGCAGATTTGAACCGTTACTGTCTATCTTTAATTTTGCTCTTTATTTATGCTTTGTGTTTCTCATGTAAGAGAAACTGTGCAATATTTATGCTTATGTCTGATTATTTCACTTAACATTATGGCTTTAAGCTGCATCTATTTTCCTTTTTGAGTATGGTTGGATCTCAAACTCCTCACCCTAAGCCATAAAGTGCCTTCCTGCATTTCTGCAATTGACTGAGACCACGATACTAAGGAAAATAAGCCAGACACAGAAGAATTCTGCAGTTGATTGCAAAAATCACTACTGATGCTTTTCTGTTCCATTTGTTCATTCTAGGACACTTTTACTAGAAAAATAAATTCTTAAAATTTTTTAACAAAATACAAATATCTACAAATACAAATATTTGTAGTATTACTAAGCATTTAATTTTTATGAATTCAGTTATATTCATTCTTTTCAGCAATCAAAAGCATGAAATGTACTTAATATATGCTCTGTATGTTTATAGTACATACGGTATATTGATAAACTTACACTTAAGTATAGTTTTACATATAAAATATATAAAAATATAGCCAGGTGTGGTGACACATGCCTGTAATCGCAGCACTCTGGGAGGCTGAGACAGGAGGAGGTCAAGTTTGAGTTCAGCCTGGGCAACTTACTGAGCTAGCAAGACACTGAGTCAAAATGAAAAAAAAAAAAAATTAAAAAGGCTGGGATAGAGTTCAGTGTGAAGGTCCTGAGCAAAATCCCTAGTACTGCAAACAACATCAACAATAACCGTGTGTGTAAATGTAACGAACAATACATAATGTAACTCAACAGTAGTTTCAGGCATTTTTTAGAGTAATTTTGACTTAATTCTGTGTTGACCTAACTTGCTAACTTTAAAAAAATATCATCCTCAAGGGCTGGGAGGATAGCCCAGTGTTGGAGTGCTTACTTTGCATGTGGGAGATCTTGGGTTCAATTCCTAGGACATCAATCAATCAATCTTCACATAAGATACAATGTTACCATAAATGTATCCATGCAACCAATTTATATAGTTTCTACCTCAGTGCTACATTCATAGGAGAGTTTACTCAAACAGAAACAATTCTTAACAGAATAAAATATGATGTCTAATACTTATCAGGTGCTTACAAATACTATTTCAAATATTACTTTCTGTCTTTCATGAAACAGTATCATGTGCATTTCATGATTGGCAAATTATAAAACATGTATATAAATTATAATCAAATTCAGGATTCAAGTGATGAATGGAAAGATATTTCATAAACAGAAGAAATTTTTAAGAAGTAAAGAAAAATGTGTTTTGCTTGATTTTCATTTAATTTAAAATTTAATGTCTCTTTGAGAAGTCACCATCATTGGAAAGGAAATGCTCTTCGTTTTGTAGCAGAAGCCAGCACTGCTGTTACCAGAGTTTTAGAGCAAAGCATAGCTTCAATTTCCACATTAGTCATTCTAGTGCTATTTTATTAGTATATGGTTGTGATACATAATCATTACATTCACCTCGGGGAGTTGGTAAGATACTTACTGCATCTTGATCATTTTTATACCTTGCCCCCATTCTCCCCTTCTCTCTTTCTCCAGATCTCCTTCAGAGTCTACCTTCTCATTTCCTACCATCTCTCTTTTAGTTTGCTCTTTAAACGATTTACATTTGGGGCCTCTCATGTTAAAGAATCCATGTGATATTTAACCTTCTGTGTGTGATTTATTTCACTTAGTATTATGTTCTCAAGATCTATCCATTTTTCTACAAATGACTTAAGTGTATCCTTTATGGCTGAGTAGCACTCCATTGTGTATATGTATATCACATTTTCTTCATCCATTCACCTATTGATGGGCATATAGGCTTCTTTTCTTTTAATTGCCTCTACTCCGAGATTTGTTTTCTACCTCTTGCTCGTTGAGAGGCATTCAAGGTCCTTTTTCTCTCCCTCATATTCTTCTCTTTTTCTCCCTCTCTCTCTCAAAACAAAAACAAAACAAAAGTATGGTCTGTACAATGGAATACTACTTAGCCATAAAGAAAGATAAATTTGAGCCATCTGTAGGAATGGCCATTCATGTACCTCATGTCAATGGAATTATGCAGGATTTTTTCCTTCTGTGATAACCATCCGTGCTGTCACAAAGATTATTATAAATATTTTAATGGCCAAAACCCAACAAGAAACTGGATAAAACTGAAGGAAATTGAGAATGAAAAGTGGGAAAATAGGAATGTGTAATGGAAATCTATATTTGAGAAGGATCAATGATTTCATAAAATGGTTAAAACATTTTAGCAAATGACACAGGAAACTGTCTAATGGTGTCCATTAGGTTGGTTGAGAAAAAAAGAATAGAAATAACTACATTAAAAAAAAAAAAACCTGGGGGCCAGGGAGATAGCTCAGCGGCATAACTGCCTGCCTGGCAAGTGCGAGGTCCTGAGTTCGACACCCGGAACCCACATACGAGAAAAGGGTGATATCGCTCAGAGGCACAGGCGCCTGCTGGTGCACGAGGTCCTGAGTTCGACCCCCGGTACCCACAAAAAAAAAAAAAAAAAAAACAGAAAAAAACAATGTCATTGTACATTTTGTAATTTCTTGTATTTGCTTAATTTAATAGCCACAGAATGAACTTTTTTTCTTGTGGCTGGCAAATATAGGACAATAAACAGAAGCATGGCATATTTTTTGAAGAAGCCAAACAGAAGTGGATGGTGATCAGATATGTGAGGCTGTTTAGGTGGAGCAGGCTGATGTTCCAGAGGACCCACAAATTTCCACAGCTGTAAAATGGGAGGAGTGAGCATTATTTGATCGTATGGAAAGGAAAAATTCCAAATACAGCCATGTAATTCATCAGTGACCTTTTCAACAGTTAAATATTTTAGGCATGGAGGCAGATCTTTAGAGAAACTCTAATGCATTATTTAGGCAGCAGATGTTTGTTTCTGCAGTCATTTCAAAAGCCCTCAGTGTAGGATCAAAAGAAGCATGTCAAACTCACAAAGAACAGCTTAGATGCTCACTACCACAGAGTAAGCACACAATCAAGTTTTAATTATTATCTTTTTTGGGGCCCATCTTCCATGGATTCCTGTCTCAGTCTTCTAGGCAAGAAATTTAAGTAAAAATAGAAAGTACTATTCTATGTAAGCATCTCTAAGACACTGGGAAAAGACACCACAATGCTTTGACTGACAACAGAACAGTACTATCGATACAGAAGTTCATGTCAGGTCAGCAAATAACACTTCATGGCTTCAGTATATGAAAGTCAGCTTTGGTGTGATCCAAACACAAAGCAGCCAGATGAACAGCTGAGGTCAGCTTCAGCAGGTAATGGCTGTGCTTCCTGGGACCATCACACCCAGAGCCACTACAAAATAGAGAGAACTGAGTGGCAGATGAGATGAGATGAGGTGTTTGTTTCCTGGTGTCTCTACCGAAATGCTGGAGGTGTGAATTTGCAAGTTATCCCTAGGGATCCAGAGATTTTATCAATAAATCTATAAACATCTACTAGGGGTTTCTTTTGGAAGTTACAGATAGCAACTCAAGAGATGCAACAAAAATAATCTCATTGAGGCAGGGAGTGTCCTCACAGACTCAAAGGGACGAGGAGGATGTTCAGAGGAGGGGCAGGAACAAGGGTAGCTGTAGGCACCAAGAGGGTTTTGTTTGTTTGTTTGTTGTTTGTTTTTGTGGTGTTAGGGATTGAACACAGAACCTTTGCAGTGAGCTAAAATCCCAGCTTTTAATTTTTTTTTTCTTTAATTTTGAGACAGTCTCGCTAAGTTGCTAAATTGCCTACGCTGGGCACAAAATTGTAATCCTTCTGCCTCAGCACCCACAGAGTCCCGGGGTTACAGGCATCATTATCTCAGCCAGCTCCTAGACTCTGTTCCCACACCTGCTGCCTGCCTAATTTTTAGATCTGTTTTCAGTAATTTTTTCACTCTATTTGCAATTTAAATTCCAGAAAGAGCAACTAACTTACCTGGTTTCAGTCACGAGTTCACTCTAGCTTCAGGAGAGCTGAGCACTTTGAGTGGTGGATTATATTTGACAAGAATTAAATACACTGTATGCTATGGGACAAAGTTAATTTTCCTAAAGAAAAATCAATTTTGTTATAGAATTAGGCACTTATTGCCTAATGTATTAGAACCATGGAAGTTCAGTTAATTGTTAGGATCCTTGGCATGTTGGCATGGGACACCAATAAAAGTAATTACAAAACAGAACTGCCACTGAACAAAGTGTGAAAAATGAGACCAGTGTCATGGAAAGAAAGGGGAGGCAGGAAAAGCAAGTTGTAAGTGGGGAGAAAACAGGTAAAACTAGAGACCAGGCTTCAAGTTCCTAAATACAAAGTGACATCCTTGAGAAGAGAGACCATGTTTCACTCATACTTTCACTGCTTAGCCTTTCTTAGTTATATGGTAGATGGTAGATGACAGATGTTCTACAAAGTTTGGCTGAACTATCAGAAAAGGAATAAGTGGGGAAATGGTAGATAAACTGAAGATAGATGGATCTGAATAATGCCAATAGAGGTGGATAGATGGTACTAAACTAGCTTGCCCTGTTAGCAGAGAACCAAGAATTAAAGTCAGGCTATTAGGTTAGCTACAAAGCATCTCATGATCCATACACAAATTTTTAACATGTCTTCCAGAAGTTAAAAGGGTTCAATTTTCTTTGATTCTCCTCACTCAAGGAACATAGTTGATGAATGTCAAAACAACTTGTGTTGCTGAGAGAACATGATTTCAATGATACAGATTTTTAAAATGACCTCACATATACTCAAATCCTTTCAGCTTCTAAAATTATTTACAATTGACATCCAGTCATCTTATTTGCTGTTTTTCCCCAGAGAGCTTTGTAGAACAATAGCTTGAAGAATACCATAAAAACATTCAAAGTAATCCTGAGCTTTGATGGGAAATGGGAAATAATAGATTGATCCAGCTATGACAGAAATCTTGGTGAAATTGTCACACTTCAGCTAAGATCCTTGTTATGTTTGAAGGGTCCTATTTCTTGGTACATTTCCTTTTCTAGGAAAGGAAATGGGAAAAAGTACAGTAATCTAGTCCTGTGTAATAATAATCTTGGTGAAATTATCTTATTTGTGTCTTATAGCATAAGCTTGTCTTGTGAGAATTCTCTAAAAAATTATGGACATTTCTGGCTTTACCTTGGCTTGTGGTTTTTAATGTGATGTTTTTCAAATTGACCAATAAGAGTTTGTCATTTTTGTTTTGTTTTATAGTTTAGTAATGTTAAGTGTATTCACATTGTTGAACAATCCATTTCCAAGACTTTTAATCTTGCAAAATTAAAGCCTATTGCTCATTAAACAATAATCACTTCTCTGTCCTCCTAGCTTGGAGAAAACACATTCTGCTTTCTGTCTCTAAGAGATTGACTACTGTAAGTGCTTCACATTAGCTGAACTGTTCAGTATTTGTCTTTTGTTCCCCTCTTTTGACTCTTGATGGCTTATTTCACATAATTTCCTCAAGGTTTACTGAAGTTACAGCTGGTGTCAGAATTTCCCTCTTTTTAAAGGCAAAAATAGTCTTTTGCTTCATTTGAGTTGCCTCCACACTTTGACTATTGTGAATAATCCTGCTATGAACATGGATGTTGTACAACTATTTGTCTTTTAATATAATGTACACAATATGGTGTTTCTCATGGATATATATCTCCAAGAGAAACACCGGACTGTGTACATATATATATATATATAATACATACATATATATAATTATATATTTTTTTCTCCAGGAAATCATTACATCTCACTTTAAGTAAAGATAAAACTGTTAGGGCCGGTGAGATGGCTCAGCGGCATAAGCACCTGCCTGGCAAGTGCGAGGTCCTGAGTTCGACCCCTGGTACACACACACACACACACACACACACACACAAAAAGATAAAACAGTTAAAAATAATGACAATCATTTTAAAATCAACTCAGTTACATCCTCATTATGCACTCAGAGTTTTACTAGTTTTACTACCTAAGAGACTTAGTATTCTCTCCCTATCTATGAGATCTCTTTGTCTTCTGTGGCACCAATCCATGATTTAGAAAAAGTGATACTAAAAATATCTCTTGAAATATTTTTACTTCTTTGAATTATTGCGTGATTTGGCTGAGCACATGCTATGGACTGTATGTATGCCTTTAGTAGAGCTTCACAATATTTCAAAGAATATAATGTGAAATCAACTTTATGACATGTAATAATGGACTAGAACTAAAATTTATGTATCAGTAAGTTATGTATAGGTTTTTCAGAAAGCCTAGGATTATGTAGATGCAACAGGGTTGGGGAAGAGCTTCAGAACCAAAGTCTACAACAGAGAATATCAGACCATTGGACTGCTCCTTTCATGTAGTGTACACCACTGCTTGTTATCTTAACTTTGAAGGGTTTGTGATAGAGTGCAGCCCTTTCATACCAACACTATTCTCAGTGTGGCTTTCGGACATGTGAGTACAGGTCCGACACATCCACGAGTGCTCTCAGTGAGGTGTAAGAGAGAAAGTGCATGAAAGTGTTTCTTGCTAGTAGAAAATCAGGACATTGGATCCACCCATAGATATCCCAGCTCATGCCAGTAGATTAGAGATGAAGTGTCAGATTGACATGGGAGATTTATCCCTGGCAGGGCCATGGTACTCTTGAACTTTTTAAATACTTAGCAAATTGAGTGATCCTTTAGCATGGTTTGCAAAACCTCTGGCTCATTTACTATCAAGCTGAGCTTATCCTGGCAATGTCTGTGACAGCCATGCTGGATTTTTTCTTCTTATTTCTATTTTCCATCCTGCCACCATCCACCCATTATCAGAACTTTTTCATTTGCTCATCCTTATCCCACCTTCTTGTTCATTTAATTCCTACTTATCTTCCTGATCTCAGCTCAAACATTACTTTCTGAAGGATTCTTCCCTGCCACTCCAATTGGGTCAAATTCCTGTAACAAACCCTGTTATGGCTTGTATCAAGATGTCCCCCCAAAGCCTTATGTGCTCATAGGTCAGGCTATACATAAGTGGCTTGAGCTAGGACAGTGACGGCAAACTTTCAGAGCTTTGGATGATACAAACAACCTGCTGCAGCACTGTGCTATAGATGAGCCACCACTGATCTAGGGTGTATGAATATAGGTTAAGGGTGTATAATATCTAAATTACCACTGATTGGTTTAGCATAGTTCTGGGTGTGGATAATGGGAAGCTGCACTCTGGGTGTGTGTGGCACCATCCAAAAGTCTTGTAGCCTGGATGGGATAAAAGGGAAAGGAGACTTGCTGCTGCTGCTTCATTGATGTTTTGCTGCTTTACTGACTCCCATCTGCTCTGTTTCTCCTCTGCAATGTGATGCTCCTCTGCCATGACACCCTGCCTTTGGGCCAGCAAACTATGAAATGAAATCTCTACAAATTGTGAGCTGAAATAAACCTTTCTTCATGTAACATGTGGGTTCAGGTATTTTGTCCCAGCAATGAGGAAGTAACCAAAACAAACCTCAGAATATAGCTTTCTTTGGTGGAATTTTTCCTGCTTATAATTTGCATTTGTATGGTGATCAATTATCTACTGACTATTTTGTCACTACGCCACAAACCCGTGCAGGCAGTGGCCTTGAAGATGTTCTCTATTCTTTGCCCAGGTCCAAAGCCTGACACAAGGTAGATATTTGTGAAAAATGTTTCATGTGAACGTGTGGTTCCATGCACAGCAAAGATGTGAAGAGGCATAAAGATACATGGTGATGGGGGGAGTTCTTTAAACTGTGATGATGAGGTCTTGACCAAGATGGGCTTAATATTCTTTCAGCTTGACTAAATTTTAAATATGTTTCTTCCTG
Source organism: Erethizon dorsatum (assembly GCA_028451465.1). Classification (NCBI taxonomy): domain Eukaryota; kingdom Metazoa; phylum Chordata; class Mammalia; order Rodentia; family Erethizontidae; genus Erethizon; species Erethizon dorsatum. The sequence continues at coordinate 133,237,188 of CM051823.1, read as the reverse complement.
ATCAGAGGTCCTTAAACTTTTTCTCAGAACATTTAATTTAAAAATTTGTAAATTCTTTCTCTAACCCTTTAAAATGTACATAAATTGTCTCCTAGCCTCTTGCCAGTTTTATAACATAAATATGTCCTTCTCAGGGACCTAGAAACCATCCTTTCAAAATAAAACCATCAAAAACAACAGTCCCCCTGTCCCTCCGTCTCTGTGAGAGGGTAGGAGCCTAACTTCAAAAGAAAAGGCCAGGGCCGGTGAGATGGCTCAGCGGCGTAAGCACCTGCCTGGCAAGCACGAGGGCCCGAGGTTGACTCCCGGATCCCACATACAAAAAAAGGGGCCGGTGATATCGGCCGGTGATATCGCTCAGCGGCACAGGCGCCTGCTGGTGCGCGAGGTCCTGAGGTCGACCCCCCAGTACCCCCCCAAAAAAAAAAAAGGCCAATTAGCAATCACAAATAGTCTCACCACATTGGCCAACCTCCTTTCTAAAGTCTTTTCCACTACTTCACCCTAGTGCTTAAAAACTTCCCTACCTTTTGTTTCATCATAGTAGTTCAATCCCTTCTTCTTGATACAATGGTCTAAAATAAAGTCTTCCTTCTATGTTAACTCTCAGTGTTTCTTTGATATGATGCAGCTGAGCATTCCTTTGGCAGTAACTTTGGCTAGGAATGGTCTTCTACTTTACATACCAAAAGAATGGTTATCTCCTAACATCTATAGACTTTCCCTGCCAGAGCTGAGAAATTGGCCAAATTACTTTCCACATCCTTAAGAATGAAACTACTAGAACTGCATAAAGGATGGCTCTGCATGTAGAAAGAAAAACAGAAGACTAACCCATTAAATTTATACACAAAAATAATTTCCTGATTTTGTTTTTTACACTTTTCCCCCTTAAATTTCTTGACTTTAGCTGTCATACTGTACTTACGGCATTTCCTCGTCCTCCATTGGTGTTATCTATCTTTGGGCTTTCAGCACCTACAACCAATTCCATTGAAGGGATCTGATTAAATTCACCAGATGTTGTGCAGTGTTTTTGTTGTTGTTTTGTTTTTAAGACAACAACTAAAAAAAAAAATCCAAGGAATATGTACACTGGAACTGTAGTGGTAGCTTTCAGTATTGTAAAGAGATTGTTCTATACAAACCTTTTTGCTGTTAATCCTGTATGTAATAAAGTCCTTTCTAGATCCTATGTGAAAAGAAAAGTGAAGCAACTGAATCTTTATCATGTTCTCATAGGCAGAGCCTTCTTGTGTTATGTAAACTATGACATGTTATTAAAAAATGTAAACCAAAAAAAAATTAGTTGATCATTTAGTCCATTCTTTTCAAATTAAATGTATAATTACTAGTCAGAAATCACCACTATAATATATTTCAAAATTAGCTTGACAGACAGAAAACCCAGTGCTCGACTCATCCTTGGTAGGTAATCAAATTTAAAAAAGGCCTTTTCAAAATAAGAAGCTAGATCATCCAAGGATGGGACAAGTAGTCTAGGAAAACTGTAGTTTAGAAATCAGGAAATCTGGGCAAAGATGTGAAGTCCTGAGGTGGGCAACTGCACTGATCAGTGGAGAGGCCTGCAACAGGAACATCTACTAACACTGTCATTTCTTTTTCCTTTCTTATCTTCCTTTCCTTTCTTCTTCCTTTCCTTCTACAAATACTTACTGAACAATTATATGCTAAGCACTATTCTAGGCCCTAGAAATAAACTACTTTACAAAACAGATTAAAAAAAAAAAAAGAAACTCCACTATTATATTGTTTATATTCTGGAATAACATTCCTTCTTTCTTCTTTTCTGGAATTAGATTTCAGAGATAATCAACATTTTTAGTGTGGCTGACTGCTACAGTTTGAATCTGTTAAGTGCTTGTTGCATCATGATGGATACTTGAAGAGGTGGAGCCTGGTGGGAAGTCTTAGGCCAATCTTTTTCACTCTCTTTCTTTTTCATGAGGTTTTGATATAAACAGGATTCCTCTTCCATGTGTTCCCTCCATGAGGTATTGTGCTGCTACTGACCCAAAGCAATGGTCCAATGGGTATGAACTGAAACTCCAAACTGTGATTCAAAATAAACCTATTTAAAGCTGATTATATCAGTTATTTATTATAGTAACAGAAAGCAGACTAACCTCCTGATGATTCGAAATCCTAGTTCCAATGCAATTAAAAGCCAAGTGGTTTTATTGATCAGCTTCACGCTGGGCTTGAAGAGTTCCGGTAAATTTCCCCAGATTCAATCTTAGTATTCATCAGCATTCATAAAGACATATGTCTCTAACTCTCAGGGATGAATTAAGAGGCCACATAAAGAAACAGAAATTTAGGCAAGGCCATGGGTTCTGACATAAAATTCAGAATGAGCTCTGCTACATCTTGCTTATAATTCAAGGGAGGTAACTATCAGGAACCTTCAGTAAGGTGGTTCTAGGTGACCTATAGGCTCTGGGCTCTTCCACTGGGGGCTCAAAGACAGAGCTAATTATAAAATCTAACATCAAATTAATTCACAATACAAATTGTGGCCTCAATTTGCTTGTGTTGTCCACTGAAAATAAATTGCCTTGTCCTGGGAGCATTCTATTTTCTTGTTTTTTTTTAGCGTCTGTTCCATATATTAATAGCACATGAATTACCTAAAGACTTTCTTACATACAACTCAACTAAAATCGCCTAGATTCTTGACAACATTAAATTTTCAAGTTGCCAACATTATAACTATTCACTAGTGTGGAGGATGTACTAAAAATTTTAGTGAGTCAATTGCTAGTCATGAATATTATTAGCCAAACTCGTGAACATTTGAAAATCTAATAACTTATGATCTGCAATATTTATGTTCCCTTCAGGTACCATTGTGTTTTCCTATGTAATTTTATGACACATATATCTACAAAGGACGAAAGGCATTGAAATATGTTTATATGTAGTTTCAGGCTAAATGAAACCTATGCTATATTCACCATTAATTCCCTATAGAAACAAATGAGAACAGTGTCAAACTAGTTACCAGAAAAAAAATATTAAATGTAGTTCTTTAAAAATGAGTTTGGCATCAAGTGTTACATAATTTACATACACTGTAAATATATATTATTTAATATAAAATATGAAAATATGAATTTTTATATATGTGATATTACTGTCATAATACTATAATTTACTAATTGTTTTAGTATGCCTTACATATTGATTTAAGCACTAAGAAGTATGCATTCACAGGAGAAATAATAAATATGCATTCATGGGAGAAATAATCTTTCCCCCATGAAGGAAAAAACATTTATAAGTACATGTAATTTGTAACTATAAATATATGTAATATATATAAATATATACATAAAAGAGTAGATTAAATTTTACAAGAGTCATAGGGTAATAAAGGAATAAGATAAGGAACATCTGAATTTTATGTTTCCTGGTATTAGTTTAACCAACTTGGGTGTATTATAAATATTATATATTTTCCAGCTTGGGTTAGTAGTTTTTATAAGCTTAGGTAGCTAGTAATATTTTTATATATTATCTGCTGTTGAACATACATGAAAATTTGTTTTTATTGTCTTCTTTTATGACTTAAAATCTACCCTCATAAAATTTCTACCATACTGTACAATATTATTAACTTGCTGAACTTAAGCTCTAAAGACTTATTCACCCTATGTAACTCAAAGGCTACTGAAGCCATGGTCCAAAATGTGCTGGGTTGATGACCCATGTGGTGCTGGTTTTATAGGCATGCAGAATAGAAGAGTTGTGGGGTCATGGAGACTGCCACTCAAAATTCAGAAGGCCTGGGAGGCGAGGTATTGTGCCACTGATAGGGCAGTGTGTAAAGCTATGAGAGAGAAGCCACAGGTACAGTGGAGACTACAGGAATTTGGAGATTCCAGGAACATGGAACTTCTGCCAATAAAAGCTTCAGACAGTGAGTGGAGCCACCCTAAGAGAGAGGCCATGTGGGCTATAACCAGCAATGCCATAGAGATGGGGCTGACCAAGCCCTTTAGAACTCACATCTTACCACAACCTACCCTGAGTGCTGCACACTGAGCTATAGCATTTCATATTTCTCCTGCTGGGTTTTGGTGTTGCTTGGTCTGATTCCTTTCTATCCCCCTATTTGTCCATTTTGGAATGGGAATATTTACCTTGTGCCATTGTATGTTGGAAGTATTTAACTTTATGTTTTATTTTACCAAAGGCTCATGGCTATGAATTTGCCTTGAGTCTCATAGGAGACTTTGGAGTTAGACTTTTCAGCAATGTTGGAACTAAAACTTCGGTGAATCTTAGAGATGAACTAAATGTATTGTGTATAATGAGATGGATGTGAGTCTTTTTAGGCCAGGGGCAGAATGTTATGGTTTATGTCTTAAATGTCTCCCAAAAGTCTCATGTATTTGGAAGGTGATTGGCTCATGGTGGCACTGTCATAGTTGAATGTGCTGTTAGGAAGTGGGTTCCTGGTAGGAACAGGTGTACAACTGGGGGCATGACCTGGAACAATATATCTCTCTCCCCTGCTCCTCCCTTTGTTCTCTGCTTCCTAGGTACCATGAGTTGAGCATGTTTTCCTCCATCATCCTTCCCAACCTCCTATTTCTGCCTTGGAGCCTGCTGACCATTTACTGAAACCTTGAGCCAAAATAAACCTCTCTTTAAAGCTGCAAATATCAAGTACTGTGTCTCAGTGACTGGATAATGACTAAAATACGACCTCATGTTGCTTCTTTCATCATTACCTCTTTTTCTGTGTTTAAATGTTTATTCTGATCTAATTTTTCTTTGGAAAAGGAAACTCCTGGAGTAGTGTTTTAAAATGGTTTCAAATATGCATTTGTTTATATTCATGAGTACAAAATCAGTTGGTTAAATATATCGTTATGTTCTGACATTTCTGTCTCAATTCCCTAAGCATGTTTCACAGGAACTGTTCAAGGATACAGTGTTGCACAAAATTTCAAGACTAGTGTGATGTCTGTATTGCGCTGCTTGAAGATAACCTGCCTGGAGATTCTTTTCTTTGATAGCTGGGTTTGATTAACATGTATTCTCATTCCTTCTTAGTATATAAAAGGCTTCTATATACTAAGAATCAAGTCAGCAGAATCAAGTCCTGAAAATTTTCTCCTAGTATATCTGGTCATTACTGTGCTAACATATATATACTCTTATCTCCCTCTTTAACTCATATATTTCAGATATTTTCTTATTTGGATTTAGTTTTCAAGTTTCTCCTTTTAATTTTTTCCTCATAAAATTTTAAATTTGTTTGTATTTCTGAGTTACTTAGATTCATGGATTGTTAATTACTTTCTAATAAAGTTCATTTTATTTACAATTTATTACCCTTATTACTATTTTCTAAATTCCAGGATTTATGTCTTGAAATCATATTCTGGTCTTCCCACTGGGCGTTGACTTACATTTTATTAAACAGATCCTGTGTTGTGTATTTCTATATTTATGCACCTATTAGAGTTTCACCCAGCATGATTTCTCCTATTTCTTTTATTAACTTTGATTTTTCAACTAGACTCCTCTCCTTCAAGCTGCTTATTAACCTTCAAAGTATAATTATAATTTGTTTTATGCTTATTCTTAGTAACCTTAATATAGAATTCAGTAGTTATAACTAATCCCTATGACCTAACTTGGTCTGGAGGCTTGGTTTGTTTGGCCGATGACATGACTTTTGGAAAATTATATGAAATCTATCACATAGAAGATTCCCTCTCCAATAGATGAAAACTCCCACCAGTCTCTATGGTATAGCGACATGTGAATCCTGTCCTTATTTTAACTTGAAGACATGGAGTTTGGGATCCTTAATGCTTTGGGCATCATTTTTCTCAACACTTCTGTAGGTCTGGCCAATGATTTTCTTCAGATAACGTTGGGCTAGTGAGGTGTAAACTTCAAAGAATGATTTGGTCTCTGCATAGGCTGAAGGTAAACCGCTTGAAAAGGAGTGGAACCAGAGGGTACTCCAGAGTGTCATAGCTTTCCTCGGGACAAGAAGTCCTCTTATACGTGAGAAAGAACTATTCCATTCAAAGTGCTAAGACTATTCAACATTCAGAATAAGATCAACTTATCTAAGTTCAGGCCATAGTGAGAAAGCTAGGAGAGCCACAATCTGCAGAACTTTCCATTTAAAAGACCCTGCAACTCTGATCTGAGCCCCCTCACCTCCCCCTCTACTTGCCTATGGAGTCATTTAGATGCAGCTTGTAGACAGTGCCCCCCTCCGGTCAATAAATATGGGAACTATAGTATGTAGTTCTATTTGATCCTATTCTTGAGAAACCTCAGTGAATAATAGGGATAGGCTGGGAGACTTGTTTTAGTGGTGAGAATCCAATTACCACATTCTTGCCAAATTATTTTAATTTTCTAATCCTTTTTGTTGAGCCATGCCAATTTTTGGAGGACTGTCATTAATCATCTAATGCCAGTAATCATCTAAGAAGATTAAAAAAAGGAATCAATCTGAACAGTAGTTCATAGGTGTAATACCAACAGAAGTAGTAATATTAATAGCAAAACCAGTAGAATCTAGTGCTAAGCTTACAGGATAACAAAGTTAACTGGTACTGCTTGATTTAATTGAAATAAAGAATTTGAAATTCGGTGATCTTTTAGTATACTATGCTACCGATGAAACACTAGAATTTCACTGCATGAAAGCATGTACTTAAAGTAGTTTTAATATAATTTTTGTGTATTTTATCTAACATTTATTTTGATTTTGATCCTTGTAATAATTTATAAATTAAACCAAGTTTATTAAAATGCAATGGATCAAGATAAACTGGTGTTGAATAATCCAAATTTCAAAGTAATTTTATGTGCTCCAAATTATGGCTGGAATTTGTAATTCAATTCTTATTTATGTGTGCTGAATTCTAAAGTTCACATATGAACTCATTGATAATTCTTTTCTCTAAATATCTGATTCTGTTATATATGATTCTCTAAATATCTGATTCTGTTATGATTTGGAGAAAATAAATGTCATGTCAATATTCTCTTGGCTTTAGTGAAACAGGAGCCAGGAAGAGCTATTTCTGTCCCTGAGTTGATCTAAGGGTAGATTGGTAAGCAACCATCTTTGCACTTGAGCAGAAACGAATTGTTGACCAAGGCTGAGGCAAGCTCTGGAGGCCATCCACCCCATTCAGAGGAGAGTGGAGATGCAAATGGACCAGAGAAAAGGTCACTGTGCAGAGAAAGACCAAATACAAACCCTGACTTAGACAGTTCTTGGGTTGCAGAAGGGCCCTGGGGAAGGAGCCCCGATACAAACAGGCTCCTGCTGTAATGTTCTTTTTGCTTGATTCCCAGAAAACTTAAGCTTGCTTCTCACCTGCCCAGGGCTGTGGAGATGCTGTACAAGACTAATTTCAGTGTCCTCCAGCTAAAGTCATTCTAGTGAATTTCAGGCAGTGAGACTCTGTCTTGATGATGCTTCGATGCAGTGGGGAAAGGGGGACTGTGCTTTGTCTTGCAGTAATTCACAATCCCACATGGGCAATAATAAATTCCACATGGAAATGGCATCAGACCATAACTTACATGTTCAAATTCTGTGGGGGCACTTAGGTTGCTCTGGTGTGAAATTCACTTGTTCTGCAGGACCCTGGCTCTCAGTTCTACTCTGATGCTTCATTTTCATTGTCATAGACAGAGGCTTCATTGCGAAGCTCCAGAATAAGTTTTTGGATTCCAATGAGAATGCACAGCGACATCAGATGTTATTGGAAAGGAGGACTGTGGACATTCAACTTTAACCTACAAAGCTACTTAATTGCATGAGAAAGTTAAGGAACACTTGCATGTATTGTTTTCCAGGAACTCATCCCTTTAGAGTTACATTATCCTTCTTATAATATAGACTGCAAAGAAGAGTTATTAAGCTAGTCACACCAATTTTTTTAGTTTATTCAGCCTAATGTGTGGAAGACGTTGTTCCCCTACCTGGACATTATCCACTGAGAAACAGCCTTTCTCATTTAACCCTTGGTGTTCATACCCAATGGGAAACACAAGACACAGAAATATGATATTTCTGCTTTATTGTTTGTTCCAACACATATTTTGTCATCAATAGTTATTCATTGCCTCCAAAAATAAGTATGAATCTTAGCAAGTTGAATTTGTCTTTTTATGTACAATATCACTGAATTAATTTCATACATATAATAGTACTTTGATAAAAATGAACCATAATGTTATTTAATTCCAAAGCATTTTTCCAGTTATAAACAAGTTGGAGATTATATCCCAAAGTTTAGTAAATAACATTAAATTTGGGAAATAAAACATTCACTTTTATTTCATTTAAAAATCATTATAAGTCATTAACATTTGAGCTTCATTTACAACCATGTTAAATAATCAGAGGTTAAAAATTAAAAGTAGAATATTGGTGAATTAAGTGGCTTCAAAAAGTTGTAGAAGTCAGACAAAATTAGGCAGCATTTGGCATAAGATCTTTAAATTTAATATTAACCTCTGTTTGTCCAGAGATGCTAATGTCCTTTTCCTTTTTCTCAGACTATCAAAAATGATGGTTCTTCAAACAAAAGCATCCAATATTCCTATATCTCTTTTAGATTAGTCAGAGATTTTGATGCCTGGCTAGGCAAGGTCAATGCCTTCCTCAACATGAAGCCACCATAAGAAGACAGACATTTGGCCCTCCTGCATACCTCAAGAATAAGGAATCAAAGAAGAAATAAACACAGGTAGAAAGGAGACAAAGATATTCATAATTTTAAAATTGTACTTTTAAGAAGACTGTAACCTCAGAACACAAAGTTACCCAACATTATCTATATCTGCACTCTCTTGGCTTATTTATGTTTCTTTTCTTCAGGCCCATCACACCATGTATCCTTTCATGGTACTTTACATACATAAATTAGTTTAGCTGATTAGGTAAAAGGCATAAATCTGAGCTGGAGAAAAGCAGATTCAAAGATTTTAAAGAAGGTTTTTGGGCAAAACATCTTAGATCACTCATATTTTTTAAAAATACAAAAGAAAGGGCCCATGCCTTTCTCCCATAAAATGGGCTGTCATTTTACCTGTAAAATGAGCTATTATCTACCTGTGGGTGGACCATTATTTTTCTGCTGTAAACCAAAACCAAACTTTCTATGGATTCGCAAATTCCATAGATTTCCACTGCCAAAATCACATAAATATTCCCAGCTCTAGACTATAATGTACTCTCCTGAGGGTCTGTACTCTATTTCTTTGAGTGTGTGTTTTTAAAACTTTGCCTAATAAATCCTGTTATGCCTCTTAAAAATCATTATATAATCTTAGGAAAATGCTTTAAAACATGACTATTATAATAACTCCTACATAATGCCAACTTTTTCTTTATAATTTTGCCTTTACTTTTCAGGAGTATTCTGAGGTTACCACCTCTCTTAAGTATTTGCTCCATAAGACCTTGAACAAGAATTATCTCAGTTCTATTCTATTAATCTTATCTTCACTACCTACACACGTCAGATTTATTTTATGACTAAATATGTTCTTTCTGCCTGTCTCTGTCTTTCTGTCTCTCTCTCTGTCTCTCTTTGTCTCTGTCCCTCTGTCTCTCTCTGTGTCTCTCTGTCCCTCTCTGTGTCTCTCTGTGTCTCTGTCTCTATCGCTGTCTCTCCTTGTATTTCCAAGTTGCTATTTCATTGATCTCTACCACAATTATAAGGGTATGGCTAAAATTTCCTTATGTGTATAAAGATTAAGATACGGGAAAAAATCCTTGAAGCAAAAATTAAGAATAATGACATTGTTGTTTCTTTAGTAGTAAATTATAAGCTTACATGCAATGGCAATTTCTAGTTCAGATTCTATATTTTTTTAGGCAGAAAAGTAAGTAAAATACAAATTAGGAAATATGTCTTAAGTGTTATAACACTTAATGGAGAGAAAAATCTAAGAAACAAAAAGAAATCATGAAAGGTCTACATTCGTCTTCTGCCACTGGAACAAATGAGGTTAGCATGTAGGTGAGGCACAAAGCAGAGAAAAGCCTGTGTGAACACATGGCTATAGAGAACAGAAAAGCGAAGGAGAAAGTAGCCAAATTATGAAACCAGGGCGAGTTTCCAAGGAAGAGAAAAAGAAAGAGCACAATTGTGTGGAGTAAAAATGAGAAAAGTTAAAGTATGAAAGGAGATGTGTTTTGCAAGAATCTTTCAATTTCACAAGGCAAAAGAGAAGGACCAAGGAAATGTTCTCCGTAATAATCGGGAAGACAAAGTTGTTAGAGAACTGTGAAAAGACAGAGGCCTTTAATGTGTCCTTTTGCTCTTTCCCCTTTCAAAAAGTTGAAGTTGCTGCCAGTTGAGATAGGCTACTATTTGACTTTGAAACTCTAGCTACAATAGGCAAATGAATAATTGTGTTATATTTTTCAAAAATCTAGTTCTATTAAATTTGCCACTCTACAGTTCTTAGGATTTCATAGATATGATTATAGAATTCTTAGTCTTCCATGACATCCTATAGGATATTCTGTTCTAAAGCCTAGAAACACTGCATGTCTTAGTATGGACAGAGTAATATGTAGTGGTAGTCATAGTAATGCATACTGTATTGCATTTACATAAAAATTTGTAACAGAAAAGATGTAACTTCGATGGAATGAATAGATTTACTTTAATTCTTACAGAGATGTTAAAGAGCTAAATATTTGGAATATGCCAGCCCCCAAATTATAAATACAAACATAGTTAAGATGTCTAGAAACATTACCACATTAAGGAAAATTTAGTGCCCTTCACTAAACCATGTAGTCCCAAGCTGAGAAATACAACAAACTAATATCCAGACACTCAATACAGTATACAACATACATTCACACATGAATAAAACAGGCATGTAGCCAGACCTCATGAAAAGCATACTCTAGAGAAGTTAAAAATTCTTTTCTGATATTTGATATTTCTCCACTTTTTCTATTCCTTTTTTCTGAAACTAGTCTTTTGCAAGGAAGGTTTGTTCAGTTTCATTTTTCATTTCAATAGACAATAACTCTCTAATTTTATTCTATTGGTCATCCAGGTGTTCAACATTCTCTAGCAAGGATAAGAGGTCAATAATGATGTATGTAAACCTTTGGTTTAAGCCTCTATAATCAGTCCTTCCATAGTTTTGCCCTTTTCATTTATTTCCAAATTCTCAACAAATTTTGGTCTTTGGTATTTGGAAAAGATCTATCACTATTAGGAGGAATTTTCAAGCATTATCAAAATTTAAGTCATTTTGTATTTTTCATAGTACTTATTTTTATGTTTTTAAATAATAATGGATAGTCATTATAACAAAAGTGAGGGATTTTCTGTGATGAGATCCTCCCTCTGTGTATATCTGGCTTATTAAATCACCTTTTCCTCTTCTCCCCTCCTCTTTCCATTCCTCCTCCCCTTCCTTCCTCTCCCTTTTCTCCTCCTTCTCCACCACCTCATCCTCTTCCTCCTCCTTTTTCTTCTTCCTCATGTTTTGAGACAGGGTCTTGCTGAATAGTTTTGGCTGGTATTGTACTAATGATTCTCCTGCCTCACCCTCCCTGGTGCTAGGATTACAATATGTGTGTCACCTCAATATTTCCTCTTTTTGTAACAAAACCAGTCATTTAGAATTTCAATCTTAATGATATAATTAACTTAATTACCCCTGTAAAGATCCTATCTCTAACTACAATCACAGTTTGTGATCATATTCTATGGGATTAAGACTTCAATTTTAGGGGGGCCCAATTAAGCCCATAATACCACTGATTTTAGATGAAGAGGAAGAACCAAAAATGCTGATATATGGAGTTCCCTTCCAGTAATGGTTTTAATACCAAATGTCAGTATCAAAAGAAATCATTCTTTGTTCTTAAAAGATGTCGTCATGCTGTATAGGCACATAATAAATACCCATGTATTTATTACTGTGGTGCTTTTGTTACAGAAAACATTGGTCACTTTTAGTATGATCTTCTGCAGTATTTCCTCGTGTCATTTCTCAAGTCCTTCATGAGATCCACAAGTCCAGTCCTGGGTCATCTCATCGACCACATCTCTTGTTTGTTCTCTGTCTAGCTCATAGTGCAGTGGCCACCTGTGTTTCCTTACTGCACTGTTTCCTGGTTTGCAGGTGCTGTCCCCTGCCCAGAACAGTCTCTGAGACATCTCTATGGCACATCGTAGTCATTTAATAAATATTTTTTGAATGAAAAAGGATTAAATTTAAAAGATTTACATTAAGATACAATTAAACCTCTTTAGTTTCACATTCAAATTATGCCACCATTTCAGCTATACAATCTCCTATGTACAAATAATATCTAGAAATTTTTTCACTACAGTGCGTTCCCTGGCAAGGTCAATAATAAATAGCCAATAATTTGTGGCATCAGGTGAGGACAAGAGATACAAAACAACCAATTCATTTTAACTGGTGTAAACTGCTTTGCAATCACTGGTCTTTCCAGAATAGCCCCCCCCCTTGTGTGACCAGTTCTAAATGTAACAAATGAAAATGAGCAGAGCTTTGTCCTACAGGAGGGTCCTTCTTCATTAAGTCTTTGTCATTCTTTAAGTCTTTTTGGTGTGAATTTAAGAATTTCAAAAACAAATCCCCACATACATCTATTATTATTTTACATAAATAGAATTTCAGTTTTAAGCTTGGTGCTTGGGGAGGGGAATGGAGAAGACTGTATTTCTCATCCTGTCTTGCAAATGACTATGGCCATAAGACTAGTTCCAGGCAAGGGAATGTTAGTGTAAAACAGCAGCTCAAAGAGAACCAGCGCATACCCTTTGCTGCCCTTTTTCCATGACCCCTTTTCCAACCAGCTGCCTGGAATGCAGATAGAATGGCTAGAACCTTAGTTGTGAATTTGCATCATGGGAAGTATCCCTTCCTAGGAGATAATGAATGAGCTCGAAAGGGTTTAAATTCCCCAGAGCTTTGGGAATCAGCAGCATCATAGCAACATCGACATTTTACTTCTGTCCTTATGTGAGAAAGAAGCCTCTCTCTTATTTAAGTAACTGTTTTTTTAGCACTCACACACATCAAAAGCAATCCTACTTCAAACATCACAGAAGCCATTTAGTGCCTGGGACTTTAACGCCAAAACGAGTTATTGTTGAATCATTTAAAAGAATCAGAACAACGAAAACTATCTGCAATAATAATCAAAGGTCTTTATTTTCTATATTTAGTTCTTACAATCATTTTGGAAAAATAGTTGTGTCTCCAAATCTACTTTCACTGAAAGAAGCTGATATGACTAAATATTATTCAGAAGGATTATGGAAAAATATTTATTCCTGAAAAACAAGCTCCATCCCATTTATTTCTTGCACATACTTCACACAAGCCCAGAGGGAAGGACCACAGTCAGAATGGGAGGTCAAACCTCTCAACTAAAACGCTCAGTCAGAAGACAGCCTTTGAGGAATAGAGATCTAAATTTGAGAGTTTTTTCAAACCCCACTATAAATAAAGTTGTCTATAAATGCGAAAACTGAATATTCTGAAAATCTATTTTGAGAATGTCTTTATTATAGTTGTTGATGCTCTCTTAGATATTCTGACATTTAGTTAACATAGCATTCTATCTGCTTAACATTCAAATGTAGATACACTGCTTATCTGCTCTATTCTTCTGAATAGTGAGCTACGCTCTATAAATAAACCCATCAATTTGCCTCTGTTATTACCCTTTCAGAAAACCTCATAAAAATGGAATTAACCTATTGTCTACTTATCATTAAACATATTTTTGTTAGAAAGAATATATAGCATCTGAAATTACAGACCTCTTATAAGCTAAAGACAAATTTTAGAACTTTCTAATAATATTTACAATGTAAACATCACAGTTATTACATCAGAATAAAATAAATCACAACATTCACAACACAGTATATTTTATTTGGTTTTGCTATTGAAGTTGTTTCTTGAATTAGTTATGTAGAACTCAAAATGTAATTACTTTATCATCTGTCTTCAAGAATTCTGAAAAAGAAAGAATTAGTGCTTCAAACAAAAATATTTTTATTTACAGGATTATAATCTCATTCACTCAGCCACTCATTTAATAAACATGCATTTTTCCTTTTCCTTGTCAACAGCCTGTGGCAGGCAATTATATTCTGGCACAATCAAGAGAGAATCTTTCAGAAGACTGATTGTCACAAAGAAATTGAAATGTGAAGAGTGATATAATTAGTCATTAATAATTATATATTTGTACTTTTCACAAACAGATAACCCACAGGATTTCCTGTTTAGAGAACTTATACAAAGCCACCCTTCCATAAAGAATGCAAGGTGGGATTTTATATGATCTTGCAATTTACAAAAGATAGAGGGCTTAGTCCATCTTTATGGTTTAGTGTCTGTCATATTTTTTATCTTGATGAAGAAGGCTTTGTCTTGAAGTTTTTCAAGAAGCTAGATGTGATTAGCTTTCATCTTTGATCAAGGGACTTGTTTCTCCGAAATGTCTACACATAATAAAAGGTATTGCTGTGGACAGTTCCTGATTATATACTTCCTTATAAGGGGGTAATCTCATCAGGGGACAAATGTAACCAGTCAGGCAAGTGTCTTTCAGATACTTTATGCGCTCTTGATGACTCTCTTGAAAACCTTGCATGACCACACCAGGAACTGACGTGATACTGTGAATTACCATTAGCCTGCTTGGGACTAGTTTAATTTTCTTGACCTTGTCAGGAGTTGAAATCCTGCCCAACTTTAGCTTTTACAAACAAGATTTATTGAAACACAAATGTTTCTGTTCATTTTACATATTATCTGTGACTGCATTCATGCTAAAATAGCAGGGTTAAATAGTCATCAGAAACTAACTAGACAGGCCATAAAGCCAGAAACATTTCCTTCAACGCCCTTTAGGGATAAACTTGCTGATATTTGGTATGCTAATGACATGAAATTTCTTTAAGCACTTGCCAAATATTATAAAGATTTGAATGAATTTTAAACATTTAATTCAGGAAATAAATATGTTTTGCTGCCACATTTAGCATAGTGCCTACATTAACTTTACAGGTCAAAATTTGAATTTTGCTGCATGAAATTTTCTATGTTTCAAAGAATACAGTTAAACTCAGAATGCACTGGTGTCTTCCTGATAATGAACCATGCTCTAATTTGGTGATATTTCCCTATACCTAAATTAAAAGAAGAGCTAGTGGACAATTGTGGGACTAAATCTTAAATTAATAAAAGCTGTATGGTTTAATTCTCAATAATAAAGCCAGTTTTTCTCATGAGTGTGAGTCAGGCTTCTCTGTTTTTTATCTTGACACGAAGGTAGGAATAAGGCTGAATAAACTAGGAATGCCACTCAAATCCCCAACTGTGTGCTCTCTTATGTGATCAGAACATTGCATGAATCATTTTCAGCTGTTTACTGGTTTGGGGTCCGTTTAAGGAAGAGGTGCTCTTAGATGAGGTCTCGTGATAAAGGAAATTATTCAGCCCTAAGATGTTTTGTGCCCAGTGACTCTTCCCTATACACATAACTAGAACTAGATGATGGCTATAAGAATACATTGAGAGGGCTGGTGAGATGGCTCAGCAGCTTAAGCGCCTGCCAGGCAAGCGCGAGGGCCCGAGTTCGACTCCCGGAACCCACATACGAAAAAGGGGCCGGTGATATCGCTCAGTGGCACGGGCGCCTGCTGGCGTGCAAGGTCCTGAGGTCGATCCCCCGGTACCCACAAAAAAAAAAAAAAAAAGAATACATTGAGAATGAACGAGTATACTCACCACTTGTCATCAGTTTTGTTCCAAAGAGCTTTTTAAAATCATTTTTCTAGCTCTTCAGGAAAGTCAGGAGATTCTCTCTCAATGCTGTGGATCAGAAGGGGCAAACTGTTCATGTTAAGGCTCTTCGATGAGAATGGTTCCAAAGAAATGATTATGACATAATGAGTAGGCTGTTTCCTTTGCTCTGCAAAATGCACTGATACTAAACAATCATCTTTTAGGTTAGTAGTTACTTAGGAATTGTTTCTCAATCTTAGAGTGGCTAAAATTATTCTTACAGACTTATAATTAGTGAGAAAGGAGAGTAAGCTTTTCTGATTTCACCCAAACAGAACTATACTTAATACTTGCCATGTACATAAAAATAACTGGAATAAAAAAAGAAAGCCTTTCACTCCCTTTCTATCCAGTCCAATATTTGCACACCATAGAGAGACATGGCTTTTACAGAACTTCAGTATGCAAAACATTTGACCATGACTCATGGTTAAATTTGATGAAGTAAGGATGTTGAACACCCACATGAAGGAAGTTCCATGTATTATCAAATTGCTAATTGTACTTTACATGTTTCAACACTTTTGATGGAACCTGTTCCCAGATTCAGACTAGCCATAATTTTTAACTGGGGTGGCATGGTAGAATCAACTGGAGAGATCTTTTAAAATGCAAAATAAATTGAAAAAATAGTGTTGAAGTCTGCACCCCCAGAGGCACTGATTCCCAGCAATTTGTTTTAGGTAAGGCCCAGACATTAGTATTTAGAAAATTCCCCAGGGAGGTTTAAAGTCAGCCAAGGTTGAGAGTGACTGCTTCCCAAGGTATAGGTACTGAGATGAAAAGATGGGTATGTGCAAGTGTAGCTTAAATTTTGAAAGTCATTTATAATTTCTCATTTTAAAAAAATTATTATTTTTTATTTACCTCCTTTTCCCATTCAGAATCGAGTTCAAGTACTTCTTCACAGCCATTTGTTTCCTAAGGCGGGTGTAGTTATCGGTGAAGACGGCATCTGAGTGACGTTTGACCAGTACAGGGTCTTCTGAGATGTTACTGCTAAGCAGTGTGAGGAAAAGGGAATCAAAGAGTTTAATAAGAAGAGGCAAATGCACCAGTGTTTCAAATCATTTGATAACGAGACTTTCACAACTTGAGTGTAGATTTGTGAAAGATTGGTACCTCAGAAAACTACATGTGTCTGAAATCAGTGAATATATTACTAAAAAGGGATTTCCTTAACCCATGGACCTTGTTTTTCTCAAGAATATACATTTTTATTTAGGTAAATTGAACAGCATCAAAGAGTTGTCAATCTTGAGCAAGGTTGATAACAACAGCAAAATATAACTTATAGATTGAGTAATCATATGTTTGATAAAAATTATAAATTCTCTTTACCTCACTCGTTTTCCAATAAGAGACTCAAGGTATTTTTTGGCAGATAGTTGACCCAGCAGCCTACTAAAGTCACTGGTGAAAACTCCATCAGCATGTCTGGCATTTCTAAAACAAGTAAGAAAATATAGCTATTATTTTGTAAATGGTTTTCTGGAATATCATTCTAGCTCATTAAAAAAAAAAACAGGGATGTATCAGCTTACTATGAAAGCTACTCATTAAAACTTAAATCCAAAAGGAAGCTTCTTAACACCCAACAAAAGATATTTTCTAGTCATTAATATCAAGATTTTTTTCTATCTCTAGCCCAAGACTGAAAAATTTAGAAAATGAGCAGTTTTAGAAGTATATTTTGACATTATTATTCCCTGACTATTTCATCATTATGATGCTGTGAATCTTTTAAGTGGATTTCTTTCTAAGAAAAATTGCTGCACAATTATAGTATATTTCAACTAGTTTCTACATGTTACTTTGCTTTTCTTCCTGCTAGCCTAAATGAAGATACATGCAAAGGGAAAATATTTCAATTTTGGGAAATTCACAAGCATATTACACTTTTGTTATTTCTTTCACCAGAATACTGGAGACAAAATCTCTTGTGATAGAGAGGATCTTAGGACCTATTAACCAATTTTTCCATGCAAGTGAGAAACTTTTTATTCTTTGTTTTCAGTATGGAGCTATTTGGTCTATAGTGAAAATTTACTTCAGAGGAGCAGTTTTATGAATGAACAGCTCTAACAGAGTCTTTTTTTTTTAAACATAAAGATGAAACTCTTTCCATAGCACCTCTGCCATTAGGAAATCTGAAATGCAGTCATTTTACCAAGACTGACCCAATCTATGATGTTGAAATTATGTACAAGAGAACATATGTGAATAATGTACATCCTTCCTAGTTTTTTACAACCTGGTACATGAAAATCATATGCAGCTGCTAAAGCTGCTTTAAATCATGTTGAATGAAGCCATGTCACATGGAGAGCTGTAGTGTTATGATGTAGTAGTAGCTTCATAGTGAGATAGAACTAGGACAAAAATTATTCCAGAATAATTTTCTAAATAAAATAAAACAATATAAATAAACTCACCTGGATACATCATAATAGGGTGTGTCATTTTCAGCTAATGCATTTTGCAAGATGTCAGAGTCTGCTTTTAATGAAACTTGATCACGTTCATTTGCTCCTTCAAATGGTACCCTGTCATCCATCCTACTAGGGAAAAATGTGTTAGAAATATAACACATTCCTTTCTCAGAACGTGGTGCTCATGGTTTGGCAACCGTTTGAAATAAGATATTCAAAATCTTCAAAAATATCACCCATTCACAATAGAAAATAGGATAACTTGAATTAATGGCTTCTATGGTTTATGAGAGTACAAATAGAAAATTTATTATTATCCTGTGAGATAGAAGCCATTCAACTTCTATAAGCCAGGCGTAGCAAACAGAAGTGCTACATAATTCAATCCTATAAGAACATTAAGTAATATATACTTCCTTGGTGTACTTCATTACATCAAGAATATCTTCACTATGCAATAGGTAGAAAGACTTATACAAAATAGAAACTAGCTATATTCAATATTAAAACTGAAAACAATTTATGCATGACATTTACTATAACTTTTCCCAAATATCTTTCAAGATTTGAGTACTTTCTGCTTTTGTCTCTCTAGGTCCCTAACCATTGCTACAAAGTTTTCCTTGGTATGATATTCTTCTCTGCATTGATCAAATCCAAAGAATCTCTTCATTTATTAATTTTCCTTCAGATTCTATGGATTTTTTGAGGTCTTCTGGCTTCTGATCTTATGTATTATTACAACTTTACAAAGGGATATCTTGACTATGCATGGAATTTGAGTGTATTTGTGGATGCATGAACATTTTTAACAGCACACTATCAGTAGTGTGTGTGTGTGTGTGTGTGTGTGTGTGTGTGTGTTTATTCACCATTAGTTCAAACCTTCAGGAGGTTTGAGGTCCCGGGCACTTCTGTATATCACTTTTGGTGATATTGTAGGTGGCAATCAGTAATAAGTAGTTTTTTGTGGATCCAAAGGCTAGCAATCAATGCGAATTTGAGCAGTCTTGTGACTGTTTAACTGTTGTGATGTAATATTCACATATAGCCATTCTTTTCTAGTTGTTGAAATAACATGATTTGTTTGGCTTTGAACAAATTTCACAGAGACCACTAACATCTGAGAGAGTATTCATTGTCTTAAGCATAAGTATACCTGAATCAAAGAATCAGGAATGGGCAAATAAACAAAAAAAATATTATTTTGTCTTCAGACATAATAGTACCTATAAAGTGGAAGAAGAAATCAAGCTACTATAGATTTATTTTACTGTTTACTTATTTAACATAAATTTATTTCATGTCAAGTAAAGGTTTAAATATGAGTTGTGGTATGTTTTATGAATTTGAAATATGGACTACTACATATCCAAGGATTTTTAGTTCAAAGCAAGTACATTATGGGGACTATATCTCAATAGAATAATTTTCCCACAATTTTGAATATTGGTAGAGTGATTCTGCCTAGATTTCTGTCCAACATAATTTTACAAATATTCCAAAAATAAACTACTAATTTTACAATTACATACTGATTGATCTTTGAAAATGAAATTAAATAAGGTTGGCTCCTAAACAACTATTTTTCCACCAGAACTTGTACTGAAGTAAGACGGGAGTTCATAAAAGTTTATATTTACCTAACTGTGGTTTTGAAGAAAAGCCAAAACCCTCTTCTTCCACTGATAAGTTCTACAAGTAAAACTAACCATTGATAACGTTTCTCATGCCCTGAAGGTGAATTCTAGGACTTGAATTACTGTAGTGACTTGATATTGGAAAATAATTTGCTCAACACATCAGAATATTTAAAGGATAAGCAGTTTAAACTGTTTCACTATCCAAAATAATATAGGAAACTCCAACTTGGATAAAGAAGAAGTGCTCAGTTGTGTGATTGAGAGTGAACTTATCTCAGAGAGAAGATTACCTCAGAGCAGACGGTGGTCCAAAAAGAGGCCAGGTCAGTGCTTGCGAGAAGAGCACACTGAGAAGCGTCAGGACCACAAGGAGCTGGGGCCTGCTTCTGGCTTCCATCTCAGCCTCTAGAGACAAATAATCACATCAGCTTTTCCAATCACTTGTCACCGGCAATGGCATTCTGAGAGGCTAGCAGTGTTTCTGAGGCTTATGAAGAGTAGGAAAAAAGTAATTTTTATCTTCAAGCTAAAGAGTTAAACTGCAGTATGATTACTTTTTAAATCAAGCAGATTTGCCTTGCTGAGAAGTGTTTGAGAAAAAATTAAGATCCTTTCTGCATGATGTCTATCTCTCACCAGGCACTTCATTGGCCCAAGCATATATTAAATATCATGCTATTGTTCTGCAAATAAGCCTGTGAAAAACATTTTTATAATAGAATTGTAGCACCTGCTTTTAGTATCTATTGTGATAAAGTAAACAACTTAAAGAAATTGTTTTTTCTACTTTAAACTTTTAGTATCTGACTATGATAAAATTGGAGTATCACCTATTTAATAATTATGCTTTGGTAAATTATATACACACATGCATATGTTTGTGGGTATATATATATGAATATAGTGTCTATATACTTATCACCATAAAATATTTTGCACATACATGCCTTTTCCCTCTCTTAATAGTGGTTATTTATGGGAACTTATTTCCTTAAGCCTGGGTGTGAACAACTTAATTTTAAAAAGAAAATTAACACTCAAATGCCAATGGACAGTATATCATCATTGAAACAGATTTTGCTATTAAAGGAAAAATCTATATTTAAAATCAAAGCTTGTGTTTATTGCATTTGATCCACTTACACAATTCATCTCTAAAGAGTTTATACATGAAAAGTTAGGTCTTCAAGGTCTGTTTCTCTTGCTGCTTGTAAAAGTCACAGAGTTTAAATTTAAAATTAAGAGGAAAATAAATGCTTTCTAGGTTCACTTAATCAACATGGGGAATAGAAAAACACTTTAAAAATAACTTGAAAACTTCAAAAACAAAGGTATCAACTGAACTTTTCAGACAAAGATCTATATACAAGCAAACAAAACCTACTCAAATGCATTATTTTATTAAAAAAAAAACAGTATTTAATAATGGAGCAAGCAGACCAAAGCATCTGCCAAGGAAAAGGATTCAGAAAATCCATTCATACAAGAGAAATTGAGATATTTTTACTCTTACTAGGGGGTTTGAGAAATTTGTCTATTTACTGTTGCAGAGAAGAAACACTGTGAAATTTTTGTAAGAGAGAGAATATTCAATGTAGCTCTGAAAAAAGTTCCAAGAACAGGAAGAAAGAAGAAAGGTAAAGTTTTCACTTGCCTTGAGGGTGGTGTAGCTCAGGAACCTGTCTTCTAGAGGGCGTCGGAGCTGTCTGAGGTGCTGAAGTTCTGGAGGCCAGAGAGGCACCAACGCTTCTCTGCCCCTAGCACTGGCTGAGTCTTGGCTGTTACCGCCAGCTATTGCTCTGCACGGTACCCTGACCAGCATTTCAAAGTCCGTCATTTTATAGGGCTTGTACTTAGGACTGAGCAATCACAAAGCCCTCTGAAAGACGTCACAGGGGATGAATAGGGCTTGAAGTTCTTATTAAATTGTCATTATGTCTGATACATATAAATTTATAGTGAGTAACTTCAAAATGTAAGATAAAAAAAGAGGAAATTTATTTTTTTAAAACAAAAAAGATGAAGCTTAATGCAAAATTCCTTAATCTTTTATTAGTTGCAGTGAATTAAGAGAATGATTACGGTCTTCTAGCCAGGACCACTGGGGTTTCATAAAAAAATGAGGACTTTGTGGAGAAACAAGTACAAAAAGTGAAAAAATACTTATGTTCATTATGTTTATGAATGTATAATTGTCCTTTATTACAAAACATCAATTCTTCTAATGACTTTTTGTTTTTATGTATTCATGTGGATCCTGATTTAGTCTTACTTGATATTTATCCTAATTTTGAAAGTAAGCAGAAATAATTTTTTACTTTTCTGTCATTACTCTTTATGTTTCAGGATAAAAGTTTCAACAAATCTCTTAAGACAGTATAATGGGCACACTATTTTTTTTTTTTTCTTGTGGTGCTGGGGATCGAACCCAGGGCCTTGTGTGTACAAGGCAGGAACTCTACCACTGAGCCACATCCCCAGCCCTGGGCACACTATTATAGCAGTATTACTATATCACATTTTGTACAAAATGTAATTCTCAATATATTTTCACATACACTATATCAAATGATTAAAAATAAATTATCACACTGTATTTCTCAGGAGGTTGAATTTTTCTTCCTTTATTAAACTCCTTGCATTATGTAGAATTGTATTGTTTCCTCCCCTAACTTGCAACACAAAAAATCCACACAAGTTTTGTAATATTTCCAACTCAATCACCTTATAGATGGTTTCAGAGAATTCATTGGAAAGCATTTATAGAGTATTTTGATAACTAATTTCTATTTGTGGTCTTCTAAATCAAAGTAGCCTAGCATACATTCATTTAAGGGTTAAGGTTGAAATACAGCCACACAAAGTATTTCATGAACAACAAAATAAAATGCTTTCTTTTTATTGAAAAAATGCAATGTGTATATTCTCTTGCATTTTTGTTTGCACATTCCTCAATGGGAAATGGCTCTAAAGCCCTCTTTCTTTCTTCTTTAAGATTTGCGTATCTATTTGCTACATTCAAAGTCAGACTGATCCAGTAAAAGAATATCTTGCTATGCTTAATCATATTTTCTAATTCAGTTACAAGAAAAATTAAATGAATTAAATTTCAAAATGTCTGGAAATTTGTTTCCCAGTTGACAGCTCTGACCTAAGCCAGAGTTCCTGTGGCTTAATTCCAGGAAATCTTTTTTTTTTAACTGATTATTATAAACTAGGGGTTGAAATTGTTCTCATATGGAATTTTTTTTTTTATCCTCAGCTCTTCATCACCCAATTTTCAGTGAAGCAATTTTATTTAAGGCCAGAAACAGCAAAAGTAAATTGATTAAGGATCACAGACAAATAAATACTGAATGATAAGCAGAAAAGAAGACATAAAATTGGATTATTATTTGGCCTCAGCAAGTACTTAGCATTCAAGAAGAGTAACTGTTATAGATTTTTCCAAAGTAAAGACAATTTCTCGGTTATAATAAACACAAAAGTAAAGGGAAATAATTCAATTTTCTTACCTCTGAACCAAATAAACTAATCAAAAATTCCATTCTTAAGAGTTTAAAAGAGAAAGAAAACCATTGCAAAAAGGGATTATAGCACCATCTGCAGGTTTAAAGTCTTAATGCACAGATTTACAAAAACGTGTTGCTATTTTCTTTTCTTTCCTTTCCTTTCCTTTTCTTTTTTCTTTCTTTCTTTCTTTTTCTTTTTTCAAGGAAATAGAGTGTAAACTAGAGGCCCTTTAGATAGCTAATCTCTAGGTGCTTCCAGAAAAATAATCATAAGAAAAAGGATTGTATGAATTTATTCTGAATGCATGTTATCATAAAACTCAGCAAATGCAGCTGTGAATTTAATGTTTAATTTGCTTCCCCCCTACTTTTGGCGTATCTGTGGCAAAACTTACTTTCTACCTTAAGGTTTCTCAATAAAGTGATATTTATAACAAAAGGAACTCTCACTCATCAGGTAGAACACATCTTCAAAATCCTTCTTTTTAGGGAGAGGGGTCAATGGGATTAAAAATGATCAAAGTACGTTTAGTGCATATACCAGGTTTCCCAAAGGAGCCTCACCATGCACTAATTTTTAAAAAATCCTTTTAGAAATAAGTAAACTAATGTCCAGAAATTTAAGTTATTTTTGCAAGTATTTAGGTGGTGGTTAGTATTATACAAAATTGAAAGCCAGGCCTTTTGATCTTGATGTAGCAGTCTTTCCATTAAGAATGGTAATATTCTGCAATTGTTGTAATTAGCATTATTGATAATAATAGGTCAGGTTATAGGAAACAGATCATAGAAATAATGTGCTCCCCATTTTACCAACAGAAGTAAAGGCCTGGACTTCAGCTAAAAAGGCATCTTAACTAAAATATACTGGATGCAGGGAGATCAAATGGAAAGGATTTTTAAGCTCGGGCAGAAATCCAGATTCACCACATTTCCTTAGTGCAAAGGACTACCAGAGGGTCCTCATTTCCAGTAGGGACGATGCATCTAAATTGCTATTTTCTGTCTCTGTGTGTGATGGCTCTGGCTGCCAGTCTTCCTAACTCATCCCCAGCCCCAAGACCTGCCCTACCTGCCATGGTGATCCTGGGGCCTGTCTGCCAGATAAATTTGGAATCTACTGGTTGTGAGCCAAGTGTACTCATCATGTTGCATTTATATCTGTCAAGCTAAGGGTGGTGTTTATATTTTTAAATGGTTAAAAAAAAGAATACATTATAATACATGAACATTATATGAATTCTAAATGTCAGTGTCCTTAATGAAATTATGCTCATCACATATGTATGCTCTGTGATTACTTCTGTGCTACAAAAAAATCGAATACTTGCAAACATTAAAAAAACTGTGCACCTTGCAAATCCTGAAATGTTTATTCTTTAATCTTCATTAAAAATGCTTGACAGTCTCCTATCTAGAACTTCCTCTTTGAAAGAATAATTTTAAAATTTTGTCTTAGCTGGAAATAAGGGTGTGCATCTGTAATCCCAGCCACTCAGGAAGCTGAGGCAGGAAGATGGAAGGCTGCAAATCCAGCATCCGATAGACGCTTTAAAAGTATACATGTATATTATGTATGTATATGTCTATTTTACTATATATTAAAAGAAATTTAAAATATATTTACATTATATTAATTTATATGTAGTCTAAATTTAACTATGCATAACTTTACAGTTTTAAGTATATATAGTTTAAATTCTTTTTACATTGTTATTGTTAGTTGATACATGAAACTTGTACTATTGTGATGTTAGATATATGTATACAATGTACAACATTCAAATCAGGGTAAACATCTCCTCTAACACTTATTTCTTTATGGTGAAACTATTCAGTCTTTTCTTCTAGATTTTATTTATTTATTTTTTTTTGTCATTTTTGACAACACAGATAAAACTGGCAGTCATTTTGCTAAGTGAAAAAAGCCAGGCACAGAAAGATAAGTACCACATGACCTCACTCATATGTAGAGTATAAAAAAAAAAAATAGAGTTCATAGAAGTTGAGAACGGAATGGTGGTACCAGAGGCTCGGGATAATGAGGCATTAGAGGAGGGATGAGGAAAAAGATTGATACTACTCTATGGTTAGCAATGAGGAGGAAGTTCTCGCATGCTATTGTACAATATGGTGACTATAGGTAACCATAATGTATTTGCTATTCTGGAACATCCTTTATAGGCCCATGGGTTAAAGTCCTTGTCCCCAGCCTGTGGTGCTACTAGAAAGAGGTGAAAACTAAGAGGCAGGACCTAATGAGAAGACTTCGGTCATTGGGGCATGCCCTCAAAGGTGACAGTGGTACTTTAGCTGCTCCTCTTCCACCCTTTTGTGTCCGCATTTTAAAGTAAGAGATTTTGCTCTGCACATGCTCCTCTGTGATGTGCTGGCTTGTCACAAACAAAAACATAGGGACGAACAGACTGTGGGCTGAAACTTCCAAAACTGTGAACCAAAATAAGACTTTTCTTTTTATAAGTTGATTATTTAGATATTTGTTATAGTAATGAAAGTTGAAAAAACAGTTCAGTTTATTTTTAATTATTTTAACTTGAGAATTTGGATTTATTTTCAGAATTGCCATTCTTTTGGTCATATCAGTGATTTGACCAATAATACCAAAGAATGGTCTAATAAAGGCCAATTTTCCCTTTAAAGTTACCTAATAGAGGGCCAGTGAGATGGCTCAGTGGCATAAGTGCCTGCCTGGCAAGTGCGAGGTCCTGAGTTTGACTCCCAGTACCCACATATGTAAAAAGGGCCGGTGATATCGCTCAGCAGCCCGGGTGCCTACTAGTGAGCAAGGTCCTGAGTTCAACCCCCGGTACCCACCAAAAAAAAAAAATAAATAAATAAATAAAAATAAAGTTACCTAATAGAATTCATTCTGTAGTGTATATTAAAGGATATTAGGCAATAGGACACTTAATGATCTAAATCACTGAAAGCAACCTCCCTTAACTCTAAAACATGATAACCCATTCCACTTTGATGCTGAGGAATTTACAGAAAATTTTTTATTTCAGAATTTTCTTGCTTCAAATCAAAATACCTGTACAAAGTCATTAATGGACTATGAATGCTGTGAGTCATTTATACTTTAATGGGGTTGTATTTTCAGAAACTTTTACAAAAGATTATAAAAAGAGGGAATGTTATAAAAATCACAAAAGCACACATTTCTGAGGTATGGGAATTTCAAAATAGGATATTTAAAAATTTTAAAACAAAATTCATCTACTTCATAATACCACCTGTCATATATGTGCCTCCCATATCCACACTCCAGGGCACTAGTCTTGAACTTGATGCCCCTCTCTTTTTATTATGTGGGTCATGAAGGAAAGGTAGAAGTTAGCAGTGGAGGAAATGGAAAACAATGTTGTCTAACGTCTGACTTCTAACTTTAAGAAACCTGCAATTCATGTGTTTGAATGAAAAACTGGGCAATAATATTGACCAAGTGAGTCCCATTCTGTACCACTGTAACTATCCTCCACAGACCAGGGCAGGGCCTCTAAGATGGGAAAGGAAAGAGATTATTAGAGCTCGGGAGGCATCTCTCTGCTTCCAGTTGGTGGGAGTTTATGGTTGGTGTGAGGAATACATGACAGAACCCTGTTGTATTAGACTGAGAAGTGAACGGTAGAGGCAAACGTGGCTTCATTTTGTATTTGATTGACACAAAACAGCGCAGCATGGAGGAACACACAGCAATGACACAGGAAGAGACAGAGAGACCTGTATGACAAAGGAAGTCCCCATGCCTATCTTAGAAAGACCTCAAGTACTGTGGAAAGGGGCTACCGAAAGCAGGTTTTGAACAAGTTATCAAGAGCCCAGTGTGTGGCCATACCCAGGGACCTGCTGTAACTGCAGGTTTCAGTGTGTGACAATCAGGTACAAAGCATTTTCTCAGGACCCAGAGGTAGCCTCCCAAATTTCATCTTTCTGTCTCTGCTCTCAGAAACTTGGAGGCTACTCTGAGAAAAATAGGAGAAAGCAAATTGCTAAATGTCAGATTTTTAAATCTGAAAAATTGAGTTTGCCCAGAAACAATTAGAATTGAATTTTCTGTGAATCAGAGGAAATGATTGGAAAATAATTTTTTGTACGTTATATACCATGTAGCCTGTGAAAATTTATACTCATTATTACTTTACAAATGAATGGTCTTGAGTTTTGTATGATCATTGTTTGCCTTGGGGTAGGCGGATTAGGACACTATATCCTATTACTTAGCATCAAACCAACATTAAAAGAGACCTTGAAACAGAAGCCTGGCAGCTCTGCACTTCATCCTAAAGTGGAGAAAGGGGGTGGGGTGGAGGTTTGCCCCCTCACTGGCAGCAGTGCTTCTTTCTCAATTTTCCATTCTTCAGCTATTCTAGCTGATCTCCAGTGCTGATATCTGGTTCCTCTTCTTCAGCTTCACTAACCCATTGCTTGGTCCTCAGGCCCTCAACCTGTTTCTTTGCTTTTGCCTCTGTGCTATATGAAACCCTAGGACTAGGACTTTTGACTTCTCTCAGGATAAATTTGATGCCACAGGTCTCCTTCTCAGCTCCCTCAACCACTCCTTGCTGCATATTTTCCAGTTGTCCATTTTGATCCAGACTCTACTTCTCTCCAGCCTGCTTCTTATTCCCTGGAGCTTGACCTTAGCCCAAGAGATACTGGTTGAAAATCAATGGGTAGAAGGAGTAGAAGCAAGAGAATTTTGAGTACTTATTCTTCTGAGGACAAGATTTAGAAAGGTGACATTCGGGCCGGTGAGATGGCTCAGCGGCGTAAGTGCCTGCCTTGCAAGCGCGAGGGCCCGAGTTCGACTCCCGGATCCCACATACGAAAAAGGGGCCGGTGATATTGCTCAGCAGCACGGGTGCCTGTTGGCGCACGAGGTCCTGAGGTCGACCCCCTGGTACCCACAAAAAAAAAAAAAAAAAGAAAGGTGACATTCCTCTCCAGAAAGACGTAACTTCTTCAGGAAGGTCTTTCTACAGTAGACCTAAATGTGCCCACAGCTTCCTTCTAAGGCCAGGCTGTGGGTCCTTTGTCACCTCTTTGGTTCTGGCACTTTTATTAAACCCTCTTCAATTAACCTTTGAAGAAAGCCTTTTGTATCCTTCCGGTGTACAACTCTTCCTGTACCCAACTGCACACTTCTAAGAGTATTTGAAAACATTTCATGCTAGGATTTTATAGAACCAGAAGGCTTGTCATTTTTTTTAAAGTTTTAAAATTTTTAATTTGAATTGGAAAAATCCTTAAAATAATCATTGTTGAAGCTTGGAGGAAGGTCAGGCTAGCTCCAAGCAGGTCTGTCAGATCGGTGAGCAATTGATTTTTGAAGATTATGGCTGAAACTCAAAGAAATTAGAAGCCTGTTCAAGCCCTTGATGCTGCCCAAGTTCCCTCAGGAAAAGAGGTTGGATCAATTGCTGACACATGTCCGGAGGAAAGGTCAATCTTCTACTAGAACCAGACATTAAACCCTGACTGGGGTCTTTGGGGAGCAGTGGAACAGTCCTGGGAAAGAGCTCTGAGACACACATGGCCCCTACCTCTCTAGGGCTCCTGGCGCCTGTCCCTCAGGAAAAAATAGCTCACTGTCTAGGAAGCAGGAGCTGTGAGTATTTGATAAACTTTTGTTTTCTTCGTCATCATTCTAACATCCTGCATCTGTAGTCATTTCACTGCCCTTCCAAGTCTGGGAGACTGAAGTTCTCATTTCTGACTCATAAAACTGTAATTTTCAGCTGGAAAAAAATTTAAGATAATTTAGTCCTATCACTTTGTTTTGAGAAATTATAATAATTCCATATCCAAGGGAGGCAAGTGACTTCAAATGAGTAGCAGAACCAAGGCCTAAACCCTTCTTTTCTCTCTTCAAATGGACTATAAAGTCAGCTAATTAGCAACAGAATAGAAAATCTGTCTTGTAAACAAAAGTGAGAGGATGAACAGGGAAGAAGTGTGGTCACTCTGCTGCTTGGCCATCTGGATTTAACATGGATGCTGGATTGATTTGTATTAATGATATTAATAGGCAGCTAAGTCCACTGATTTACACTTATTTGAATATAGTTCTTACTCAAAATAATAACCAAAAAGGACTGCTTTTGAGTTCCATCATGGCAAGGAATACTTTCCAAGGTCCACACAAGTCTATCTAGCTCTAGCGTCTTTAGGGTGTCTAAAAAAACCACCATGTAAGTAAAGAGATCCAATGTTTCTATCAAAACAATCCTGAGTATGATTAGTCAGCAAAATTACATAGTGGTTCTTTCTTTTCATTCATAAGAAGGATCATCCTTGACATTTTTCTTGAGAAGGGAATAAGAATGAGACGTTTCTGGAGTTGTCTGTGTTTTAGGTGCAGATATCAGTGGGGTCTGGCGATTGTACTTATGTATACAGAAATTCTTATCATTTGAGGGAATGTGGAATTCCAAATTCTTTGGATGACTGGAGATTCCCTAAAGAAGGTCAAGCCTTCATGGTCCCTCTGACACAACTTCAGCAAGTGCCAGTACAGTCCTGCTCAGTATCTTTTTTTGTCCCAAGATTTTCTCCACAACAATGCCAACAAAATCTATTCCACAAATGTCTCTAATCATATTATTATAGATAGCTAAGTTATTTAGAAATATTATACGCAGCCAGACAGTGCTGGACCCTCCAGAGGTGAGTGTAGAAAACAACTGTGGGAGGAGGCACATTTGTTGAAGGTCAGGACCAAGGACAAAGAGGACTGACTACAGCCACATACTTCCCCAAGGGATGAACAGCAGTGATTGATACTCTAAATAGGCATCAATCACCCTGGGTGGAGGACCAAAACCTCCTTAACCCACCTTTCCAGGAAAGCCTTTGTTTGTCCCATGTGCACTTTCTACACGACTTGCTTCCCCATTTGATCCTCATTTAATCAATATTACCTAAACAACCAGTCATAATCTTATTATCGGTTGACCATAGTTTTGTCCCACCTCATACCCACCTTGTGATTTCCCACTAGATCAATATTACTTAAGTGACTACGCTTGTAATCTTATTATTTGACTATAATTTTGTCCCACCTTACATGCACCTCACCTCATTTTACTCTATGAAACTCCCTTGAGAGGTAGTTTCCTGGGCCACCCACTCGGGACCCCCTTCTGTTCCTCTTAGACAGAACCTTTTCTTTCTATCAATAAATACTTCCTACTCTTAACCTCCATTGTTCCTAAAATTCATTCTTCAATTTTAGAGGCTATGAACTCAGCATATCAGACATCTAGCAGGTTGGGAGTTATATTTTCCTTATGTTATTTGGATTATTTGGAGGTCCTAAATCATCCCTATATCATATGCCCTATATCATATGCCCTATATCATTTGTTTGGAGGTCTCTTACTGAGATAATTGGACAGAGGTAAGAGTTTGCTTTTGTGTATAGATTCTGCATTGTGATTTGCTTCAGTAATCAAAATTGTTTTATTCTTTGTGTTTTCAATTGTATATGCTTTAAATTTTTTGTCAACTGCTTATGCTTTGTCTCTTTTAAATACCATTTTGTTAAAATGGTGATATTTTTAAGTTGGGAACATGGGAAGGTTATGATGCTTCTTTAATGGGACATTTTATTCCTGTTTTGTATCTATTGCATTTGAACTACTTGCTAAATTTACTGGTGTTCCTTGTTTGACTTGTCAGACAACAGTGCTAGGAAAAGTAATGTTAGAGTGTCCCCTAGTGGGTTTTGATATAAAATTCTGTGAAATGGGTCTTTTATGAAATCTAACCTATATTTAGCTCAGGTTTTTATCTAACTCTTATAGAACTTTAACAAACCAGGTTACTCTGCCAGCTAGTTAAAGGCTCTTTAGAGCAGCTGTCACATTCTTAAAGCAGAGGATATGTTCTTTAGCACCTTCTGGTGAATCCCCTTTGAAGCCAATGGCCAATGGAATGTTGACCAGACAGGCAGCTGGATTCCTTTCTGGAGACAGATCTCTGGTTGTGTGGACTGTTATGGGTTCAAACTCATAATAGAAAGCCAGGCAGCCAATCTAGAATTTTGATGAACCTTTATTAAGCTGGCCAGCTGACTGACCTATGCACTCCACACAGGGAGATCACAGATCAGCACCGAGCCTCTACAGCACACAGAATTTAAAGCAAAAATCACATCCTGATTGGAACAGAAAGTAACTGTTTTGGCTACTGTTACATGGTTTCATCTGTTTTGGCTATGGCCACATAGTGTTAACCGTTTTGGCTATGGTTACATAGTTTCACTGTTTTAGCTATGGTTATATAGTTGACCAGAGAACAAGGATACATAGCAATTGCAAAGGAACAGCACAGCAAGTTTTGTCCATTTTTGGTAAGTAACCTAGTTATACTTTCTCATAGTATTATTTATTGTCTAGGGACTTTATAATCATGCGGGCCATCACATGGATCAGTGAAAACTGGGAGGACAACTGAAGGGTCATGGCCAAGGCAACTCTCCAGTGGATATCCAAAGGTTCCTCAGTGGAAGTTGGGTCCAGAGAACCTGACTGGTTAACCAGCAGAAAAATCTCCATTTATCTATCATACTTTTCTCTCTGCTAGTAAGTTAGAAACTCCCCCTGAGTTTTTCTCCATCTTGTTGGGAGTTAACTTTAGAACCACCTCACATTAGACTGCTCTCCTTCCAAGAAATCAGGCTGAGGCATCTTGCAACAACTGTTTGCTTTCACAGAGGAAAGTAGCTATCAGGGAAATGACTTACATTTGTTCCTTGAATATGCTAACTAAGAGTAAGAGAGAAATTTTAGTCAGCCTTTCTCTTCTTTCATGTGTGTGTAGAAGACTGATAAATGTGGCTTTACTAACATGTGAATTGCAGTTGCTAGATAATGGGTATAAGTTTAACTGTGAACTTCAGAGATGTAGAGATTTTAGAATGGACTTGAAAATGTGTAGCCTTGTCTTACTGCTAAAGAAGGTTGACTAGGTGATTAGGTCCATAACAGGAATCTCTTAGAGACTTCTTCAACCTGGGGCCCAGGGCAGAATTTTTCTCTGAGCCATTTTTACCTGACTCTATCTCTAGAGGTGATCTCTTTTTCAGGCTGAGAAGTGCTCCAACTACTTCCAACTTGCTGTTTGGTATTTGCCCTCACTCTCTTTCAAAGAACTAGAAAGTACTGGTTTAGTGCTAAGCAATGCTTCCTTCTTTAAATGTAACTGTTACAGCTCAGTCAATTGTACCTTGTGCTTTTCAAAACACCTGCTGGAGTTAACGATTTGATTTCTTGGGGAATACAGTGTCACAAGCCAGTAAAAGGTGGCTAGTCTGACTTGACCTATCTTCTGGTCCCTCTCCAGATGGCTGCCACCTGCTCTGGAGTGGGTTACCTCAGGGGATTCCTTGGGGATATCAAAATCAAGTAGAAATTAAAGGGATGGCAATTCTTTCTTTTGTATTCTCAGGTGGGGAAATTGATATCAAAATCTCTTACTCCTTTGGAATGTATTAAGCACCGGAAAATATTTGACCCTTACATGTGGAAAAAGAGCCATTTAATATTTTTCTGCATCCAAGCATGCTCTACCTGCCCCCAAAGCCAAAATGGAAAGCCGAGGGAAGTATTAATTATGATGCTATTTTACAACTAGAATTGTACCGTAAAAAAAGAAAAAATGTTTAGAACAACCTTATTTTCAGACTCCTTTGCATTAAGAAATAATCCTTACTTGTGTTCAAAATGTAAATGTAAGCCACAGAAAAACCAGATACCTCTGGCCCTTAAGGCATCCACTATAACTGAACTTGAGGCTACTCTTCCTCATCCTTTGGAAACTGTGGATGAGGTTTCCAAGCTAACTTTAATCAAAGCCTCACTCACTATTACTGAGTCTAAGGTTTCCTCTACTTGCCCTTTGGGTCTTGAGGGTGGAGCTCCTAGGCCGGCATAATTAAAGCTTCCATGAGGCTGTATCCATCCTTAGCTGATTTTGTTCAGGCTTCTCAAGGACAATATCCTTTACAGGAAGTAAATGGGGAATCTGGAACTACCCATGTTCATGTGTCCTTTTCTCTCAGTGACCTAAAACAGATCAAGCTAGATCTAGGAAAGTTTTTAGATAACCCTGGTAAGCTGATAAGTACATTGAGGTCTTTAGAGGACTTACTCAAACCTGTGAACCAGACTGGAAAGATGTAATGTTACACTTAAATCAAATATTGACTTCTAATGAGAGACAATGGGTACAGCCTTTAATCTGTGAATTTCTTAAATGTATTACAGATACTGGGGATACATATTTTCTGATGGGTTTAAACAGAGCCTTGCCAGCACTGCTATAGAGGAACGTTACTTAGGTTATTGGACAGAGAATCCAAAATGTCTAGGACTGAGACTTCTTCTGGACTATTATCTGTCTCTATCTGTCCCTGGAAGTAATAGATCTCTTTTGCAGGCTGGGATTTTAGAACTTTTGATTCAGAGTCATTTATTAGAAAGTATGCCCTAGATAATATAATGAGAACACTTTCATTTTTTCTGTCACTCTCTTTCAAAAGGTTGCAGGCAGCCATTCAGGTTCTTTGATTATTGGTTTAATTTTCTCCTTGGCAGTGCAGTTGGAGTCACTCATAGCTTTTGTCTCTGGAGGCATGTTTTGCTAAAGATTAGAGACCTGCCCTAGGAAATTTCTTGATCTAGAATTGTTTTTCTACACCTGAGATGGTTAGGATTTAGTTCTTGTGCCATAATTGGAGTCACTCTTCTGTCCTTTTTCCACTGCCTTGCCCTGAGAAATAATACAGTTTACAACAGCGTTTGGTCTGAAACAATTCTCTCCTCCATGGCTGCTGAATTTCAGGACCAAGTTTCCAGAATGGCGAGTATCCCCTCCCTGAGACCCATCCAGAGTGCAACTGACCTTCACTTATCTCTGGATCATATTAAAAAACTGATCTAGATTTAATCATAAAACTCTCAGAGAATAAATGTAAAAGTTTTAGTCCAAGTTGTATCTGCTTTTCAGCTCTCAGGCAGAACTAAAAATTAACTCCTCTTCTCCCTCCCCTCAAGAATGATGCCGACTGGTTTTTATAGCACAGTACAGACTGACTATAACACAGAGCAGTTCATTGATAAGGCAAAACATTCCTAGGGAACCTTATGAGTATAATAACAGTTTTAAATGAGAACAGGTATTAAAAATTGGCACAGCCCCAGTCCTCAGAGGACTGACTCTCTCATCATGATTTCGCTCCAGAACATCTTGCCAGACCAAGTGCTATTCTTGGAGATATGCTAACTGAGGCTTTAAAAAGGAAGGCCTATAGCTAAGTATGATCCAAGGGTCACAGGCAACATGGAAAAAACTGTTATAGGTAGACATCTACAGCAGGGCAGATTGGAAGCTTGGCAGGCCTTCTTCCCCCCCGCTTTGAATTCATACTTAGGTCCAAGGAGTGCCACCTAGTCTCTTTCTACACCCAAACCTGGCCTGCACACCCCCCATACCCCCAGAAAAAGTTAAAATTACCTTTAATAGCCTGTCCCTTTACAGGGAACAGTTACATGTGGCTACCAGAATAGCAGTTTTGGCTGTCAGCTGTGATTATCCAACAACTATGGCTATCAAAACAACAACGAGAAGCCTGTATAGCTGAGCATTCCAATCAGATAAACCATCAGCCTAGGGCCTGTCTTAAAAAACTGTCTTTCCTTTCACAGGTGTAAAAGGTTTGTATTCCTTCTCATTCTTATTACAAGAGATCTCTGTTAATTGGCCTATATAAGTTCTGGCTAGTCTATTTATAGTTATAAATTTAAAAACTGTAAAAGGGTTATTATAATTCAACTTGGTCAAATACATCTGAACATACTCTGGTCTATTAACAATTGTTTTATGTGTGCCTGTCTGTCTATCTGTTCAACTTGTGACTGGTTACAATACTTACAGCCGTTTTGTTTGAGCTCAACAATATTTTTCTTCTTTTCGCCCTTTTGGATGTTCAAAAACATTTGTCTATAATTTAAGTTGGCTTATAGATAAATGTCATTACAGTTAAGAACATACTTCCACCCAGGTTGCCAGCTGATCAAAATGATGTCAAGATTGGTTTTACAAATGCAGTGCATATTGTTGTCTGTGTACAATAACTTGGGAGTCTTTCACTGGTCAAGAATAATGTGCTAATCATTATGATCTCGTTCTCATAGATCATCTGAATTTGTTAAGATAATTAAATAGGGACCCCTTAGGCTTAAGGAAACTGCTGGACAGGACTCCCCTTGGTGAATAAAGGAGCAACTGCCTGGAAACATTTTATTACAGTCTTTGTTCACTAATGGGACCCAAATAATTTCCAAAGCCTCATGGGAGAAACACCCCAATAAATGTTGCTAAACATATTATTGTAATATGTTTACATTGGTTATCATCAAAAGGTTAAGTTTGCTGAGGGTAAAACAATAAGGTTTTCTTAAAAGATGCTCTTAATACAAAACTAAATTAAGAGACAAAGGTTTCCATATAGCAATGACATTCATTATCACTAATCCCATGGTGTACTAAATGTATTATTGCCTTCCAGGTGTTACAGGTCTTCTAAGATGTAAAACTAGGATTGTTTATGGTGCTAACCTTTTTCTAGACTCAGATATCTGCCTTTCTCTTGTACTTCTGCTACTTGTGATAAGAGTTATATGTCAAACCAGCATGAGACCACCAGTCAAATGATAGGTTTTATCTTTTAAGGCTTATGTGATGTACATGTTATATATGTGTCACTACACTTAGAGATGCTCAGGCAATGATCAGTCCACACACTTCTTTGATGACATCCCATTAAAGGATAACAAATTAGGTGAGAGTTTCTTTATGTACTAGATAGAGGTGACTGACTAAAAAGGCTATTCTATATTAAGATAGACATTTAAATGTGTTTCAAAGGTAGTATCATGATTGTTATGCTGACAGATCATATGTGACTCTTGATCTCAAGTTTTCTCTGTAAAGCTTTTATAATTGTTTTCTGTTAACATTCTGCAGAGATTCAACTACCAAGCAACCATGACTGGTAAGAAATAACAGTCCTCTGGCTATACTTTATATTTCAAAGTGCTTGATATTCAGATGAGATTATAATAGTTAAGCTCACTGCTCCCCCTGCAATACTGATATAACTGATATTTTCTGCTGGGTGTTCAACAACTGAAGTTTGGAGACCAGAACTAGAAAGGTAACTCGGCTAAGAGGACAGACAATATTTTGGCCCTGGCCCTCCAAGGTCAAGGAGGACCCAGGACATGAAGGAACATTTACTACGAGATCCTACAAATTTGGTAGTCACCCAACCTCTTTAGCAGGGAGATTGCTGGACCCCAGAGAACAAGAATCAACAAATGTACAGTGTGCCAAAGGAGGATCACCAGAGAGAAGAAAAGTCTCCCGTGCTTTTATAGAAAGCAACGTCTTCAAACAAAACCATGATACATCCTGATGGCTGACACTGACAGATGAGCTGAGAGGCTCTGTACATGGTTCCAAAAGTGATGCCTGAGGAGACTTAATGGAACTTGATAGAAAGCAAGAGGTTAATTTTGATTAACACAGGTCTCATTTCAACTTGGTCTTAAACACCCAGCAGAAAAGTATAACCAAAAGATGTATAAACAATACCATAGTACTAAAAACAAGATATGAAAAGGGGCTCCAATTGCTGACCACTTCTGGTAGTTTCCAGCTACACCAGTAGCTGACCTGTTATGGTTCAGTAAGGATAAAAATTACAATAGAAGCTATAAAAGCTCAAGGGTCTTTAAGTTCTTTAGCTACAATTGTCCTTTGAAACCACCAAACCCTCCATCTTCTTACAGCTAAAAGCAGAAGGATTTATAACAAGAAAATCAGACTTATAGATAATCTCCATCAGTAGAGGGGTCTAAGGGTCAGCAGGTTATAATCACTATTCCAGTCCCTTAAGAACAGTTTCTGGACATGGCTCTTTCCCCAACCTGCCTTTCCATTCTAGTGCTCCTGCTTTGGTTATACATGCTTTAATTTCTTAGAAAATTTGTTCATTTTGCCTAGAGACTGCCACACTCCAGATAATCATGACAATGGAACCAATGACAAATGTGCCAGACTCCTTTTACCAGGATCCACTAGATGGAGCTTGTGAAGGGAGTTCATACCTACTAAACTGCAACATGACATCTATCCAAGGCCCTTTAGATTAGCTCTCTGGAAAAAGCTCCTGACTGTGGTCAGCCCTACACCAACCCTTATCAACTCAAAGCAGCTAGATGGAAACTACACCTATTCTTCCCTAACTGCAGTTAGGGATACTTATTCAGAAGGGGGAATACTATAAATAGCTAAGTTATTTAGAAATATTATTGGCAGTCAGAGAGGGTTGGGCCCTCAAGAGGTCATTATACGAGACAACTGTGGGTGGAGGCAAATGGGTTGAAGGTCAGGCCTCAGGACAAAGAGGACTGACTATAGCCATATACTTCCCCTAGGGATGAACAGCAGTGATTGATACTCTAAATAGGCATCAATCACCCTGGGTGGAGGACCAAAACCTCCTTAACCCACCCTTCCAGGAAAGCCCTTGTTCATCCCATGTGCACTTGCTACGTGACTTGCTTCCCCATTTGATATCCATTTAATCAATATTACCTAAGTGATTATAGTAGGACTCTTATTGGTTGACCATAGTTTTGTCCCACCTTACACCTACCTCACCTCATTTTACTCTATAAAACTCCCTTGAGCAGTGGGTTCCTCAGGCCACCCATTCAGGACCCTCTTCTGTTCCTCTAAGACAGAAACTTTCTTTCTCTCAATAAATACTTCCTATTCTTAACCCTCATTGTTCCTAGAATTCATTCTTTGATTTTAGAGAACACAAACTCAGCATATCAGACATCTAGCAGGTTGGGAGTTATATTTACCTTATGCTATTTGGATTATTTGGAGGCCCTATATCATCCCTATATCATACGCCCTATATAAATATCACCATATTGCTCTTGTTAAAATCTTCCTATGGTTTTCTACTGATGTCGCCATAAAGTCCTGACCCCAAACAGACTTGCAAGCCTGGTTCTTGTTACTCTCACCCATGGCACCTCACTGCCCCACCCCCCATGAGAATCTATTTTCAGTCACATTGAACAACTTTCAGGTCCTCAGAAGTGACATGTTCTCTTACCTCTGGTTTTGCACAGACCCATTTCCTCTGTCAGGAATACTCATTCCAATATCTCCTTGTCCTTCAGGTCTTGACTTACACAACATTTTCCCATGAAGATCTCAACCCATTACCCCATTAAATCTGTACTAAGTATTCTAACACTGACCATGCTGGATGATTGCAAGTGTATTATATTTCCTACATCTCTAGATAGTTTTCACATCATGATCACTGTGCCTGACATGTAATGGTTATTTAGTAACTATTTTAGACAAGGATATGGGGGAGGGTGAAATTGTATTACTTCCAACTCTATTTAATTTGGACCTGAAGTCTTTGGCTTTTTTTACTATTGTTTTAGCTTTTGATTCTTTTGGCCCAATATTGAATACTTCCTTCTTATCTTCAAACCCATCTTAGTACTATTCTAGGAATTTTGATTTTGATTTATTAATATTTTTTAAAAAGATAATTGTCAAAAATTGGGCAAGCAAAAATAGGCCAACAGTAAACACAAAGACAGAAAACTAAATGAAAATAAAGTAATTACAGAAGAAAACTAACAAAATTGGGAAATTAATAATAAAATATTTTAGAAAATACTATTGAAAGGGTAGAAGTTTATCTTGAATGAAATTTGTACGTGTTCCAGATGTGGCTTGGTCCTTTTTGATGATCACCCAAGGGTTTATTAAATGCTTGAGCCAAAGAGGGCTCCCCCCAGCAATGGAGGCACTATGATAGCACATAACTCTGAATCCAGTGGCGCACTTAGATTATACCTCCCAGAGGTGTTGGGGGATGGAAGTAAGATTGACTCTATTTCTCATCATCCTCAATGACTCACTTGAAGACTTGGTGGTTTTCATCCCTGCAAATCTGGACTACTGAGTTTAGAGGTCTTGATAACCAGAAGTGGAAAGCTTCCACCTGGGAATAACACAGGAGTCCTATTCAAAGTTAAACTGCGTTGGGCCGGTGAGATGGCTCAGCGGCATAAGCGCCTGCCTGGCAAGCGCGAGGTCCTGAGTTCGGCTTCCAGAACCC
This sequence comes from Erethizon dorsatum, assembly GCA_028451465.1. Lineage (NCBI taxonomy): Eukaryota > Metazoa > Chordata > Mammalia > Rodentia > Erethizontidae > Erethizon > Erethizon dorsatum. The sequence goes on along the minus strand of CM051823.1, from coordinate 133,197,452 downwards.
ACATACAAAAAAAGGGCCGGTGATATCGCTCAGCGGCACGGGCGCCTGCTGGTGCGCGAGGTCCTGGGGTTGACCCCTGGTATCCACAAACAAACAAAAAAAAAAAACAATGTTAAACTGCATTTATCTTTTGGTCTCTATTTCCACTTTGTGTAGTAGGTGGACAAATATAACATCACGTCCTAAGAAGGGAATGGAAGCCAGGAATGCAGACAGCTGAAGGATGAAGGTCTGTCTCCCATGAGGTTTGCTAAAGAGTCAATCATGTGGGCCGTTTTAGAGTGAATGGAATCTAGGGCAGTAATAGAGAACATGAGTATGAGCTGCAATTGTGGATTACAAACCAGTGGCAACAGCAAGGACTATCTTTTTTTCCACTATCCTTTTCTACTTTTCTTAGGAGAAAGAGATCCACCAGGATCCTAGAAGAGCTGCTTCCAGAAGGCATGACCTGAGCACGTGGGCAGAGTATGTGAGCACTGTGAGGCTTCCCAGACTCTCCCACCTCTGCATACCTGAAGCAGCTGGGCTGGGGAGTGCTGGTGGCTTATTCCAGTGTTGTCATATCTGAAAATTGCCCTCGGCTGCTTAGAGTAGCCTCGTCCAAGACCATGTTCCATTTGCAGGAAGTCACCCACTTACATGATTGGCCAGTGTGGGGTATTGCTGTAGTCAGCTTCTTTCAGTTTGGGGCTATTCTGAAAGACCATTATAGGTCCCGAATGTCCTGTGGCATCATTCGAGACCTTTATTAAAATTGTGTGTAGTTCTACTTCTCCCTTTGCCTAATCTGGCTTTTTTCACTTCCCCCTAGGTTTTGTGTTTTAGTGGACTTCCCAATAAACCTCTTATGTTCAAATCTTCACCTTGGAGTCTGCTTCTCAGAAATCCCAACCTTCAACATAGAGACTACCCAGATTCTCAAAGGGTGGAGATAAATGATGGCCAGCTCCTTCACCAGAAAATAACGTCTTTACCAATTCCGAAGGGAAGTCTAGTGCTTTAAAGAAACTCAAACCCTAGAAATCTCAATGGTCTCTTGGTTTCATTACATTCATTGGGAGGAAGGAGTGGAAAGGGGGAAACTGCACTAGCAGAGCAGCTGTGGGCTCCTCTTTCACCGTGAGGTGAAGGACTATATGTGCTGTGACACAGCCAAGGTGGATCAGCACAGGCATCGGAGACTATGTTGACTATGTTGATTTGAGGCGGACGGCGGAGCCGAAGACAGCCTTCACTACCCAAATCAGACAACCAGGTTTCCACCTCACCAAGATCATTACCTATATCTGGCAGAGTGGAGCCTGTTTTAGCATAAAGGCAAAATAAAATAAGGAAAATCCTTAGACTATATAAGAATTATTATATTTAATATGTAAAGAGCTATTGTATTTCTAAAGTAATGAATATTACCATTAAAAATGAGCAAGAAGCAAACTTCAATGGACAATTTAAATCACAAACAGATTTGAAAATTACTTTTGTTAAAGAAGTTTTAAAAAGTGGAACTACATAAGTTATTTGGATATTCTGGAGATCATTTTGGAAAAATATATACATATTACAAATGCTAAAAATATTTAAACCTTTGCTCCATGATTGACTCAGAAATTTCGTTTCTAGAGGTCTAGCCTGATTAATTTATCAGGCTAATTAATCATAAGCCTAAATAATTATGAGCCTGATTAATTTTCTGAATAAAGCAATGCTTTGGGAGCAGAAAATGGAAATAACCAAAATCTTTCTCCCTCAGTGGACTCTAAGTTCCCCAAAACATAAGAATATTTTCTGCTTTGTTTGCTTCATATCTATCATGCATGATGGAGTCAGTAAATATTTATTGTATTTACATTTCACAAAATATGTTATGGTGTACACATAATGCAGTACCTTCCTTCAAATATCTTTACAGTTATGTTTATTGAAATATATATATACATATATGTATATATATAGACATACACACAATAATTAATGTTTTAAAAAACTGACAATGTTTCAATGTTTTTCAGTTTGGGGCATATGTTGTATTTATACACATTGAAGATCTTTAGGAATACATATCAACATCAAAATAGTAATTATCTGTAGGGAATATTACTGATGATTTTTTCTCTTAATCTACCTTTCTAAATTAACTACACTTATTATGTACTATTTTAAGTGATATAAGAAATTATATAGAGGTATCCAAGAATAATGAAGTGGTACAAAATATGTTTCAAAGATAACTCTCTTGAGCAATATTTCTATTCTTGTCTAACATCAAAAGAGTAAAGAAATCCTTGGGATCTTGTAATGAGAAATATTGTTTCAATCATTTTGATGGATAGAAAAGTTAGAAATTGAATGGTTCCACAAATTATAGCTTCTTCTAAGAAACAGAAGTTTTCAAATGCATTAAGATTATTATATTTATAACCCTCCAAGGTAATTTTTCTATGAATTATTATTCAAAATGTGAAGGATCAAAAGTTGAAAATTCCAGGATCTAAAATCTTCACTCAAAAGCATATAGCATGTGTTTTGCATGGATAAGTGAGCATATTAGACATCATCTTAGACTTCAAAAATTCTCAGTTTATGTAGATTAAAAACACTGGCATATGCACTTTCTCTTTTCATTCTGCTATGTAGTTATAATTTCCATCTGATCCGTATACATAGGAAAGAATCAAATTCTCAAGTTCCAGAGGAGGAAATCAGAAAAAAATGCTAAAACTAAAAAAAAAAAAAAAAAAAAAAAAAAATTAAGAACTAGTAGCCTATGAACATTATCTAGAAATGGAGAGCTCAATACCAGAAGAAACAGCTAAAAGCACAAATAGTATTTTGGGGGAAGTTTGGGGCAGGGCCCTTGTATTACTATTTGACTGTTTTGACAATGTATGTACATTATTTATGTAAAAATTATAATTAAAAAAACTCACTGACATTCATTTTGAAAATAAATGTAGAAATTACTTACAAAGGCAAAAAAATTGCCAGTGCTGGGTTCCTTCTTCTTTCATCTGCAAATTAACACATCAAATCAGAGAAAAAATTATTTAGACATTCACATGGGGCTTTAGACTTTGTATATTAACTCCACACTTTTCCATTTCCATTCTCCATATACATTTATCATAGCAAGTAATGAATGGCCAGGGTCTTCTTAAAACTTCCATTTCAACTTTGTTAACTCAAGTGGCAACACATAAATGGTGTCTTACATTACCAAACTTATGTTTGGTCACATGGAGAAGCCATTTGCTTTATAAAGCCAAATTAGAAAAAAACGTTTCTTAGCTGTCTCTAGTTTCAATGAAAAACATTTTTCACTCAATCTTAGAAACCATCTAGGGGACCTAAAAATTGTCAATGGTTTGATAAATAGCAAATAAAAGAACAATAGTATAAATGGTTATAGTAAATGTATACATTAAGCAAAGATAGTCAATAAAGAAGGAGAATCATAAACTAAAGGAGTACTTAATATATTCACAAAAGCAATACTAATGAACTATCTTAGATAGCTCTAAATACTTCCAGAGGATTGTAGGATACTTGCTTACTTCCTCTGTGAGGGACGTAGGGTAAAGATGAAAGTGGGCAGATGACTAATATGCATAGAAATTTCCAGAAAAGAAGAAAAAAACATTTTAAAAAAATTTTCTTGGGCCGGTGAGATGGCTCAGCGGCTTAAGCGCCTGCCTGGCAAGCGCGAGGGCCCGAGTTCGACTCCCGGATCCCACATAAGAAAAAGGGACCGGTGATATCGCTCAGAGGCACGGGCGCCTGCTGGCACGCGAGGTCCTGAGGTCGACCCCCCGGTACCCACAAAAAAAAAAAAAAAAAAAAATTTTCTTGACTTATAAAGACTTTCAAAATTTAACTTTGTATTCCTAAAGTCAGTCTTCCTAAGAATGTGTGTCTGGTTAAAGGAAAAATATATCTGTAAATCATATATGGATAGCTGTGTTTAAATTTTTATGTAAAGATACTAGCTTTCCAAACATAAAGAACATTCGTCCTTATGTTTTTATTTATACTTCCATCCAAAAGTTATTTTCTTTTAGAAACATTTACCCATTTAAAACACTGAAATACAGCTTCTTTTGGAGGAGAACGACTTTAAAAATAAAGTCAACTAATTATGCATTTATTTCAAAACAAGACGATAAAACTTACATTATTTTATAAAACATGGAACTATTTTGTTCCATTTTGTTTATTTTCAGTTTAGGTTTTTATTTTTGTATTATGTCTAGTTTTAATTAATTAAGGCTCTTTTATTAGTTTGCCTAAGATTCTATCCAACTAAGCAGTAAGGAAAGAAACAAATTTTAAACGGAAAATAAAATTATTTAAAATGAAATATTTTTCTAGAACTTTCTTCAACTTATAAAAGTATTCCCTTTAGTATGCTTTTTTAAAATAGGGGAAATAATGATTGTAGCATTTCAGAAGTCTTTTTTTTATTCTCACTCTAACAGGAGTCAAGAATTCTGAACAGAAAGCAACTCAGAAGAGAAGATAAACACCTTCCTCAAGTACATGAATCAAGCAATTGGATTTCACCACAATGAAAAGGATAAAAGAATGAAACTTCATGATAACTTAATATTTTGAAAAACATAGGATTGAATATTAATTGTTTATAAAATTGAAGGTATGTAAAATTTAAAGTGAAATAAAAAGTTGTAAAAGAAGTCATGAGTTCATTTCAACACATATCCATATAAACATTTGTCCATCTGAAAACATTACATTTAAAATGGTAAGACACATGAAAATTTGCCAAAAAGTTCATATTTTCCTATCCTAAGTATTTAGACTGTTCTTAATAAATATTAAGTGCCATATAAGTGAGTGAAGAATATGAAGAGACAATTTATAAACAAAAACTACCATGATCAACAAATATAGTAAAATTTTTCCATTATATAGTCATGAAGGATAAAAGAGCTTTAAAATGCTAGAAACTCTGATTTTTCAAAAGATCCAGGTAATTGCTTATTTCTTTGATTTTGTTTCATGCATTATTGTCTTTGTTGTTCGCCAGTGATGTCATATATCAACCTATATGAAAATAGGAAAACCATTAATGACTAATGAAAACTAGAAACTTGTCAAGGAATTTTCAAATATTCACTGCAAAGATAAAATCACAATATATATTAAGAAAAGAATAAGAAAAATTTTAACATTGCCTGTTTCCATTTTTTATATTTTATATTGGTTGTTAAAATTATAATAGGTGTTTAAATGTTTTAAAATAATACACGGCTATAATTTCATGACATTTAGCCAGGCTTTCCATGCTTTTACAGGAATTTTATAATTATTTATAATATTTGTATAATATTCTATTGTACTGATATAGCTATCTTTATTCTCTTAATGTACGACCATTTTTTTAATGTTTTCTTATGTTCTATTACAAATAAAGATATACTGGATATGTTCATGAATATAGGTTTTTATTTTCCCTAAATTACTTCATTGGGATAAATTCATAGAAATAGGTATAAATTGGAAAAGCTAGTTATAAAGGTGCCTGGAGAGGGCTGGTGATATAGCTCAGCAGCATAAGCGCTTGTCTGGCAAGTGTAAGGTCCTGAGTTCAATTCCCACTACCCACATTAAAAAAAAAAAAAAAAAAGGGTGGCTGGAGAAACTGGAAGAATAAAAGTGAACTTTTATGGTACTTAAGTAATATCTCTTAACTGTGTATAAATGAAATAATATTTCCTGCATTTAAACAGTAGCTAGCCAAAAGGAGAGGTGATATTATATTAACTGCTCTTGACTTTTCTCAGTTGTAAATCTTAAAATATTCACTGTACGATGTTGTTGACAGGGCGGTTATTTCTAGTAGTGATTAATAGGGATTAATATTCTTTCTTTCATAAATAACTTGTACTTAATAATTTAATAGTATTTTGAATGAAGTAGATACACTGTTCCTCTACTGAATCCCTTTCCCAAAGGTAATGCTTATTTTTTTGTTACCGAGGATGCAACACTCGTAAGGAACACTCATAAGCAAAGCATAAAGTATGATTCTTTATTGCACATGGAGGGAACATAGCTAAGTGGATAAAACATATACTCTGGAGCTACACTGACTCGGTTTAAATCCCAGAGCAATCATTAACATATAATGAAAGTCCTTAGAGCAAATTAGTTAAGCTGTCCGGGGACTACACACATAGCTGTAGCTATAGATGTAGATTGATATAGATATCTCCAGTGTTTTCTTAATATACAAGATATATATGACGTATGATCAAAAGTAAGGTGAATTTTTAATAAGAATTTAAAAACATTTATTGCAGTAAAAGACACATTGCCAATTTCTTCCTCAAAATACTCCCCATTGCTTGAAATACATTTATCCCATCATTCTTGCCACTTTCTAAAGCAGTTCTGGAAGTCTTCTTTGAGTGTCTTTCACAGCTACCATGATATCCTGAATCGATTCAAGACATTTACAGCAATATCTATCAAATAAACAGATTAGGATAGGTTTTCATCCATTTATTCAGTGGATCTGGCTCCATGTGACTTCTGGCTCTTTCCTGTGGTCAAAATAATGATGAAAGGTAAATGTTTCATACTGATTCAACATATGGGACAGTCACAAAAATACACTCAAAAAGAGGGCTTCCAGAACTGCTTTAGAAAGTGGCAAAAACAATGGGATAAATGTGTTCCAAGTGAGGGGGAATATTTTGAGGGGAATTAATGACATTGTGTCTTTTATTGTAATAAAAATTTAAACATCCGCCATAGTTTGTGATCAACTTTGTATTAAATCTTAATTTATACATGATTTATTATACACATAGTATAATACCTATATTCATAATCTAGCCAAAACTGTAAGAAACTTCTGGCCCAGCTTTCTATTGATCTAAAGAAAACTTCTAATTTATTTATGGCTAACAACCTCATTCAACGATGTACCACATTCAGTTACTGAGGAATACATTTTGCAAGCAATTCATCTTAGTATGTTCCAGAAAATTGCATTGCTCATAGCCAGACAGTCTATGGGTGATTTACTCAAGATAGCATTTGGTTATACCCGCTTTAAAAATACTCACGTTAAACTTGTTAACACATGATGTGGTATAATTTCTTGAAGTTTGTGTAATTTAATTTAGGACATACTGTAAATTATTTCCTTTAAAGATCTATATCTTTCTTAAGAATATACTCTGTGTTTACCTTCGAGCAAAAATGAAACAGATTCCTCTACCAATTAGCCCTACATCAACATTTCAACTTTTGTAGGAGGTCAAATCCACCCTGGTTGTCAAGTACATGTTTTCATCCTTTACTGTGACATATGGAATTTTCTTCATTCTGAGAAGTAGGCACAATGTTAGAACTAATTGTCATGCACATTTATAAAAAGTTTATTTTTTAAAAAGATATGCATAAAAGATGTGAAGCCTCTCACTACTCCCAACTCTCTTTGAAGCAAAAGTCCTAATGAAAACTACAAACCCTGTCCTCAGAAAAACTCATTCATGCTGATATGCACCCATAATGAACACCATTTATAGGGTTTCTAGACCACTGTCTCAAAGTATATCAAATCCTTTAGGTATTTGAATCTGGTTAGGGAAGTCTGTTTAAGATCTAGAAATCCCCTTGCAAGACCACCAAAGTGCTGTATACCTCAATGATACAGTGCTGTTTGCTTCAGTGGGATTAGTTTCATTGATTTTATTTTACTTTTTTATGATGATGATCACCTACATTGAAACATACTGCCATAAAGCTCTTTGCTGTAGTTACCCGAAGGAGGACTTTGTTCATTAGGTCACATGGTATTCTCTTTATGATAAACTTCAACTATGATTAAGACATAAAAGCCAGAACTTACTGTGTTTCTCTTGAATGAATGATTTGCCTGGGTCTTATGGGCAATTGTGAACGACATATCTGTTCCTCTTTTTAGATTTACCACTAGAAAGCCAAAAGCTGTATCTGTGGCCTGTTGCTGATAAGTATTTAGGATGTAAGATTCCTTTTTAGCACTAACCTCATTACTGGCTCCTCTTTACTTCCCCTTTACATCTTTACTTCCTTACCTTTATTAGAATATATGAAGTAAGCAAACTCAGAGTCCCCTTCACTTCTCTTTAGCTGCCTTGTTTGCCTGTAAACATCAACCTGACTGGGTGTTGAGTGGTAACACAATGGAAGTGATGAAATGGATCCTATGGCGATCCCATTCAGTAGCAAGAGTTAACTTTAGACTGTAGAAGTCATTAGCAAGAAGTATCCTCTAGGAAAATTTCAACTTTCAATATAACTACAAAATAAGTTACTATTTATTAAAAATTTTTGATTAATTTCTACCAATATGCATTCATTTCTTAATACAGGGTCACTTACTAAAATATTTATCAGTTTGCAATATTTATAATTTTGATATAAATACAAGTTTTCCAGTTATCTCAAAAATGTCACACATTTTTACACTGTTAACACTTAATGCTGCTCTTCTAAGTGCCATTAAAAAAGTTGGATCTACACTAATAATTTCTTGTATGTGGTATTAGACTCATAGTCTTGTTCTTTTATATGCCATAGAAATGTTAGAAATAAATTTCCTTTTTTAAAATTTTCTTTCAGCAGCATTACGTCATAAACATTGCCTAATTTTATAAAGCATCCGTAGATCAGGGATCTGGCATGTGTTGTTTTATTTCAAAAACAAATTTCCAGTAAATGCAGTTTTCAGTTTACACTTATGAAGTCAAAATGTCAAGATGACTCAAAAACAATACTTTAAATTGCAAGTGAACTTTACAGATTTGATTTGGCAAAGATAGCACAAGATTCAGTGAGACGGTGTGTCTACAGTATGCCCGAGTGAGCAGTCAGCGCCGAGGAAGATAACGTCAAAGGCCAGACCCACACCACTTATTCAAATACCTTGGGGTGGAATGAACTCAAAAGCATGAAGCAATTTTTTCAAAAAATAAAGTCAAAGCATGAGGGAAATGTGACTGGAGTGTCTCCTCTAGTAAGAATTTCTGTGACGAACAATCTATGAAAAGCATACACATAGAGGAAAGGCAAAAAACAAATAAATCACCATACACAGGTCTTCTCTTCATTTTCTGAGACATCCCCTTCCAGAGAGAAGAATGCAAGGGTCTAAAGGCCATGATGAAGTTTTGTAAGGCAACACATCTGGCCTTTGTGACATGAGTATCTCCTCACTTCAAGCTCTTTTTGGAAAGGATTTAAACAATAAATTCTACATTTTGTCCAGAAGAAATGGGTTTCATGAAGAAGGAAATTTATTCTTACATGGTGGAGGATTAAAATCCTTGAAATAATATGGTCCAGATTTTGGAACTGAGATATGAAGTGTCAGCCTTTTATGCATCAGTAGGCATTGCACAATCTGCCCACACAGATTCCTGGTTAAGGAAGAGTATGCTTCAGAGCAAACTGAGATATGTGAAATAGGAAAAGATTGTTACAGTATTAAAGAGCATAACACAACGAGAGAAAAATGACTGTGAGTCTTAAGTGGTAACCAAGCACTAGAGATATCTTTGTTACACAAATTGCAGAGTGAAGGATGCAAACAAACATTTCAATGCATTTGGAAGGTTTGCCCTCTTTATAGATTTATAAATCCAAATAAACTCAATCCATTAATGGAAGCGGGATGAGTGGGGTTTGGCTGGGAAGGGGCCCAACGGCATACTTTGTGACAATGAAAGTATTATATACGTTGATGAAAACGATGGTAACGTGAGTGTGTACATATGGCAAAGTGGATTGAACTCTACACTTAAAATACATAGAATTTATTGTATGTAAATTAAACTTCAGTAATGTCTTCTAATGCATATTTTTAAAAATTAAGATTTGCTCATTTTTAAAAAAACTAACTCAACATTTTAAAATTCCGAAATCATATCACCCAAAGTATCATGCCGCAGTCCAGCTGCTGCAAGGTCGGGGAAGTCCCGAAGGTGGGCGGAAGCGTCGGCGCAGTAAGAAGGAGACACTACACTAGTTGTCCTCCTGTTATGCTACTTTTTTCTCTCACTACTTTCTACTACTTTTATTTTTTCAAATTAAGCATATATATATACTATTTTTATTGGCAAAGCATAAAAGCATGATTATGTGAACAGAAATCGCAAGCATAAAAGCATGATTATGTGAACAGAAATCTTTGGCAGACAGTATGACATTTGAAAGATGGTTACATTGTAACTGATATCAAGAAGGGACTGTACTTTTCTGTTGTTTCTATAACTACAGGCCCATTTCTAAGAATATGATGGATCAAGGTTAATGAGGCGTCTCACACCTGTTTTTTCTCAATAATGTGGTTTGTTTAAAATCAGTGGGAAATGTTATAACCTGATAAGGTCATTGTAGCCATCAAAACAAACTAGCATTTCAACAATAGTTAAGTTTCTGTTTTTTATAATAAGTTTTGGTCTCCCCACCTCAGGGTAAATCCCCGTACATTATATGATTTTTGGTTTTGTAGTGGGCATTGTTGTTATTTGTGAGAATAACATCTGTTCTCTCCATCAGTCATCAGAAACTTCCAATCTTTATGATTGTAATGTTTGAGAAATGATTTTATATAAAAGCACTCTTAGTAATATACTCAGGAAAAGAAGTCCCATGAGAAATTCTCCCACTACCTAAGCATAGAGGAATGTGCCACGTCGCCTCTGAGAAAGCAGTCTTCCTTGAAGCCATGCATTTCCCTCTTCCCTGACCGTGTCATAGGGCCGAAGTGGCAGGGGACGTGGCATCTCCCCCTTTTTTATTTGATGTTTTAAGCTTCAGAATGTGTAGTTGTTCTTGAAGATTTTGTAACGTAGAGAGGATTATTCTGATGAAGACTGGAGAGATAAGACAGAGAATGATAATAATAATAGATGTAATAGCATAATGTAGCAGGGTTTGCCACCAAGAGGTGGGATTGGCAATACTATTAATGGAAGCAGCAATGTCTTTAACTAAGTTGGACTGCATATTGAGAGAAGGAGCATTATTTAAATCTCTAATTTTATTTTGTAATTCTGATATGTCTAGGCCTACATTTGAATTATTTCATATTCCTTGTAGATTTTTTTTACTTTGTACCAAGGTTGAGACGTCTCATTATACCTATATGGTGTAATGTATATCCATTTATAATTAGCATGACATCTAGTGGTAAGTTGTGTCTTAATATTTTGTATTTGATTTCCTAAGTAAATAACTGTATCTTCTAAAGCATTTATTCTAGTTTCTAATTTTTGATCTATACGTTCTTGTAATGTTAAGGCTAAGGTGACATTATGTGTCAAGTCATTAACATGATTAGCAGTGTGTACTTCTTCTACCAAGGCGGCAGTAGCTGTTGCTAAAGAAGCTATTATGGTTATTAATGCAGTAATTCCTAATATGAGTGAGGCTACAAAACGTTTTTGTCTTAATAAAGCATTTAGTTGTTGAAATAGATTCACTCCTGTGTCATCATACCAGGGCTCATGTAATTCCACTGGTATGAGAACATGTGGTGGTTGATGTACTATCAAAAAGGTGGATAAGTTTTTTGGGAATCCTGAATCAATACAGTTAGTTAATAAACATTCTTTACATTGTACATGATAAGTACCATCATAAAAGGAAATATTTAAGGATTTGTCATTTCCAACAAGAATAGCATGAGGAGTATTGACACATGCAGTAATAGCATAAGGTGTAGGGATTATGTTGTTAGGACGAGTTAACAACACCATACTAGTAGCAGCAAAGAGTCGAAAGAGGTCAGGATAAAGTTGTATAGGGAAATTTTGTGAATGACTTTCATAAATGGGCGCTACCCATCCAGTGGAATACCAGTGATACATTGGTTCGCCATCAATGGGAATTTTACCAGTAGAGTTGAATATGATGCAACTAGATTGAGGACTTGGAGTAGGGGAAACTGATGATAAAATATATGTAGTATAATCATAATTAGGGGAAAACACAGAATAATCATATATGGAAACATTAGTATAAGGTATATTATGTATAGTAACTGCATGAGAAAAGCTACAGTCAAGCCAATGAGGAAAGCCATTAGGCTTTTCAATAGTTTTCCAATATTGATCCCTATTAGGATATTTGTCTTTGCAAGGATCAATTAGTAATAATGAGTCATCTCCTGTAAGATTTTTGTAAGTGTCATTATATTTATGATAACCAATTACTTTTATAGACAGAGCCCAGAGGTATCGTTTATTTTCTATATTTGATGCAGGAGAATCTGTAAAAAATGTTCTGTAGTTGAGGGGAAGGCATCCAGGTAAAGGGATGCCCTTGATGGCAAAGCATAAAGGAACATCATCGGAATATCCATAAAAGGTATAATTATGGCTTGTCTTATGTGGAATTAAGGAGTTAGAAATTCCTCCCATCAATTGGGTATTGTTGGTGAATACCTTTAAATTAGAAGTTCCCCAGGAAGTAAGATGAAAAAAAGGAGGGTTAGGAAGATAAGCCCAATATTGCATATGAGAGGAAGCATCATCACCAGATACCTGTGCAGAAAGAACAGCCAATATGGCAAGGAAAAGATGTAAAGGGGTAACAGGTTCACCGCTGGCCTTTACCACTTCTTTAGCTTTACGGGTTAATTTTTTATTTGTCCCCATGTTGGAGGTTTAGCTTCTCGAGTAGATTTTGTCTGTGGCGGAGCAGAAGAAGACAGAGCGAGCTTGGCCATCTTAGCTGTCACTCTGTCTGGAGCTTCTCCATGTTCATCCGGGGTCAATTGAAGTGGACACCGGGTCTCTGGAGGCGTTTTCGGAGGAGTCACCGGATACCATGGGACTGGAGGCATATGACGTTTTTTGGTCCTGGTACAGCCGGATGAGCCGATCCGGAATCCAGCAGGGAACTTCGGCATCCTGTGGAAAGATACAAGCATAGCCTCGACCTGATGTTAGTAAAATATCTGGTCCTTTCCAACTACCAGTTATCAAGTCTTTCCATAAGACTTTAGGATATACATTTTTTATAGGATTCCAGTGTTTTTCCATATTGGTAATGCCATTAGCATCAACATTGACGTAGTTAAGAACAAATAAAGTATGATTTAATACATGATGAGGAGACAAATATTTTGTGTATCCAGACTGTAATTTTTGTATCTGAATTTTTATAGTTTGATGAGCTCTTTCAACTATAGCTTGCCCTTGTGGATTATAGGGAATTCCCGTGGAGTGGAGTATGTGTAATTGTTGGCAAAATTCTCTAAAATTTTTTGATGTATAAGTTGGGGCATTATCAGTTTTTATATGTTGAGGTTTTCCCAACACTGTAAAGGCTTGATACAGATGTTGTGTAACATCCTTAAACGCTTCACCACTCCTTGCAGAAGCAAAGAGTGCATGTGAACAAGTGTCAATACATACATGTACATAACTAAGCTTTCCAAATGATGGAATATGTGTAACATCCATTTGCCATAAAGCATTTGGTTTAAGACCTCTTGGATTGACTCCCATTGGTGATGAATGGATATGGACAGCACAGGAGGAGCAATTTCTTACAATTTGTCTAGCTTGTTCTCTAGTTAATTTGAATTGATAATGTAGGGAGTTAGCATTCTGGTGGTGCAAATTATGTTCTGTTTGTGCTAATTGATAAGTATCCTGTTTAATTAATGCTATTAGCCTTGTATATTCATCTGCTAAGTTATTACCTTGCGTAAGTGAACTTACCAAATTTGTACGGCTCCTAATGTGTCCTACAAAGAAAGGATGTGTCCTTTGTTGAATCTTTTGTTGCAAATCCAGCAAATAATGATGAATAGATGACTTATCTGTAATTAAGGCTGTTTCAATAGTAGGAAAAAGATTATAAATGTATTTAGAGTCAGTATATAAATTGAAGACACCATGGCACTTTTGAAATGTCATAATGACAGCAATTAATTCAGCCTTTTGAGTTGAGCCTTCAGCAGTTTGTCGAATAAAAGGATCTCCATTAATAAGAGTTATAGCTCTTCCCTCATAGTCAGCTTTTCACATTAAATATAACCCTGGGGAAAGGCAAGATTTTGTTGTTTGTTGCCAATCCCAAGGGGTCATCCATTCTGCAGCAATAGAGTTTACTAGCTGTAAGGTGTATGGAGAAGTAGGACCAAAGTCTTTGACAGCCATTTTTAGTTTTCTTAGTAATTTAAAAGGAAATGGTTCCCATGAAGGGGCTTTATTATCTCCAAAAAACAGGACTGGAAAATTTAACAATGGCTCCCCTGTTTCTCTAGCCTTTTTCAAAGCCCCTCTAAATCCTACATCCATAGGTGTATATCCTGAGCCTTTCTTTTTTCGCCTATGTTTCCGTTTTATTTTGTCAGTAAATATAGGGAATTCATCATCATGATGATAGGGAGCTGCTTTCTCATCTAACTCTGCAGCGTAGTCTGGAGGTAAAGTGTCATCCTTATCATCCTCATCCTCACTATCTGAAGAACTATCTGAATTTTGGGCTCCCTTTTGTAATAAGGGAGCAGTGGCAGTATCAGTTTTTGGAATTGACCCATAAGAATTAGTCTTTTTAAGAGCTTGACCTGGTGTGTCTGATTCATAGCGTTGTAAAGTTTTTGTAAGACAAATTGCTTCAGGATCCAGATCAAGGCAATCTCTAAGAGCATTCCAGAGCGAGAATGCCTGAGCTGGGGTTTCATCAGCGCCATATAACTCATAATGATTTCTGATTTTTTTTTCTAATTTCAGCCAAGTTTTAAGACTCAAGGTTCCTTTTTCTGGAAACCAGGGGGAACAAGTTTGCACAAATGAGAAAAATTCCTGTAACTGTTTTTTAGATACCCGTATTCCCCGTTTCAGCAACATTTGCTTAGCAATATCAATGAAGAGGCTCCGTGCCCGAGATTTACTTTGTCCCATGATTACTCGCCCTTTTCAACCCGGTCTGTACTTACCGAGGGGTCTGCAGCACCCTTGGCGAGAGCCTTATCAACCGCCGAAATAGAGAAAGCTTACCTTCGAGCCCCACGTTGGGCGCCAGTTGCCGCAGTCCAGCTGCTGCAAGGTCGGGGAAGTCCCGAAGGTGGGCGGAAGCGTCGGCGCAGTAAGAAGGAGACACTACACTAGTTGTCCTCCTGTTATGCTACTTTTTTCTCTCACTACTTTCTACTACTTTTATTTTTTCAAATTAAGCATATATATATACTATTTTTATTGGCAAAGCATAAAAGCATGATTATGTGAACAGAAATCGCAAGCATAAAAGCATGATTATGTGAACAGAAATCTTTGGCAGACAGTATGACATTTGAAAGATGGTTACATTGTAACTGATATCAAGAAGGGACTGTACTTTTCTGTTGTTTCTATAACTACAGGCCCATTTCTAAGAATATGATGGATCAAGGTTAATGAGGCGTCTCACACCTGTTTTTTCTCAATAATGTGGTTTGTTTAAAATCAGTGGGAAATGTTATAACCTGATAAGGTCATTGTAGCCATCAAAACAAACTAGCATTTCAACAATAGTTAAGTTTCTGTTTTTTATAATAAGTTTTGGTCTCCCCACCTCAGGGTAAATCCCCGTACATTATATGATTTTTGGTTTTGTAGTGGGCATTGTTGTTATTTGTGAGAATAACATCTGTTCTCTCCATCAGTCATCAGAAACTTCCAATCTTTGTGATTGTAATGTTTGAGAAATGATTTTATATAAAAGCACTCTTAGTAATATACTCAGGAAAAGAAGTCCCATGAGAAATTCTCCCACTACCCAAGCATAGAGGAATGTGCCACGTCACCTCTGAGAAAGCAGTCTTCCTTGAAGCCGTGCATTTCCCTCTTCCCTGACCGTGTCAAAGGGCCGAGGTGGCAGGGGACGTGGCAGTATCACATGGACAAGTTCACTCATGTAAATATTTTTAAATGTTTGTATATTTTTATTGTATCCTATTGCTTCACTTTAATATCTAAATTCTGCCTTCATTAGAACTTCTACTGAGATGAGTGAAAAAGAGATTTTTCTCTGAAACTATCCTGTTTTCCTCAAAACACTAATTAAATTTTTCTTATTTATTACAAATGACACCTTTATCATAACTAATTCCTCTCATCTGCTTGGCTCTATTTCTGTACTGTTTATTCTGTTCCATTGATTTGCATATTTATTTCCTTTTTTCTTTTCTGCATGACTTTTAATTATTATTTTAGCTTTAAGAACATCTTGATGCCTAGTAGACTGAGGACCTTCTTATTACTCTTCTTTCTCAGAATTCTGACAGCCTGTTTCTCAAGGTTTTATTCTACATGATTTGCTAACTTCATCTAAGCTAAAAGAATTATAAAAGCAAATACAAAAGCAAAACAAAGCCCGTATGTCGGGATTCTGGCTCTAATAACACAGAATGTGTAAGTTAATTTAGGTATTAAATTATCTTATAATCCTGAGACTTTTTATCTACAAATAGGGCAAGTATATTGAAATTTTTGTTTGCATCCTTCAGTCTGCAATTTGTGTAATAAAGACATTTCTGGTGTTTGGTTACACTTAAGATCATAATCATTTATTTCCTCATTGGGTTTAATTCTTTATTAATGTAACTATGTTTTCCGATTTCATATATTTCATTTTAGCCAACTTTTCAGATAGTCATCCTCAGTTCACATTAGTATAGCTTTGCCCAAAATTTTACTTTCAGCTTTTCTGAAGCACTTCATTTTAGCAAGATTTACAATTAGCATGCAGTTGGAAATACAACAGAGCCTCTGTGTGTGTGTGTTATCTCATCATATTTATTTTCATAAAGAATATGATTTATAGTCAAACCCGGTGGTGCACACCTGTACTCTCAGCACTTGGAAGACTGAGGCAGGAAGATTGCTGTGAGTCAGGCTAGTCTGGGCTACATAGTGAGTTCAAGGCCAGCCTGAACTACATAGTGAGACACAGTCTCAAAAAAACCAACAAACAAACAAACAAATAAAAACCAAATGTAATTTATTTTAATTCTGACATCTTATATTTTCACTTTTTACTTTAATTATTGTTTTGTTTCAACCATTTGTTATATGATCTGTGATTTATTTGTATCCATGCCCATTTTCCTAAAAACAGGTATTTACTAGCATTCACTAACATAATTTCTCACCTTATACTTGTATTTCTCAGTTTATCAGCTTTAGAAATAAAGCAGTATATATTACAGAATAAAATAGCTTTTACATTTTACTTCTTTCTTAATTTTAATTTATTAGTACAAGCGTGTACTAATGTTTATATTCCTTGTGGGAAGTTGGTACATATATATAACACATATTGTTTTTCATCCCCTTTCTATTCCCTCCTTCCCCCCTCTATCCATCTCTTGATTCCCTTCTTTTTGATTTTTATACATGTTTGCAGCACACAATTTTTACAGTCCTTGTGTGGATTTGGTACATGTATGTAACAAATCCCAATTCCTTCTTTTATCCCTTATCCCTTCCTTCCTTCCTCTACCCTCCATCTCTTGATCCCCTTCCTTTTGAGAATGAACTATTTCCCTACTTCCTATTGTATTGTTTTTTGGTTTTACTCTGGTTTTGCCATCTGGGTCTTACTCCCTACCTCAAAACACTTTGCAAAAGCCACTGTACCTGCTTTGTCACATGCTTCTCTAGACTAATCAGTGTGACTGCATTTGATGCAGTAATGATTCCTTCCGTCATCACGGGGGCAGAGAGTGAGGGATGGCATGTGCTTTTTGAGATAGCAGAGGTTTGGCAGACAAAAGGTGTGTCTCTCACCATAACCTCACTCCTCCATCATCCAGTAACAAATTAATTTTGGAAATTTTTGGCTTTATATTGTTTCCTAGAATGTTGTATTCTTTTTACAAAAGAAAATATACAAAGTATGTTTCTCTCTTACACTATAAAAAAAGAGTGATGAAGTAACAGGTTAAGAGAAGCAAATGTAGGGGGGGGAGGACTTAGTATTTGAATCCAGAATTGAAGTTTTTGATAACCATATTAGTACAGTTACTTTCTAAAGAGCATTTTCACATAGTATCAGAGAGAATAAATCTTTATAACTTTTGTGTGGCTGGTGAGTGTGTGTGTGTGTATGTTGTTTTCATGTGTTGCTAGGGTCCTTTTCCTTAATTTGAGAAATTTTGTTCCTATTTGCTTGAAAATGTGAATGGCTCATCAGACTGGATTTTCAGACATTCAGACACTCGTGAATTTTCTTCACTATATCATGCCGTGCCCCTGAGCTGGAAAGTGCATATTGTTCTTTGTGTCTCTTATCAATCATCAAAATTCTACTATTTCTTCTCACTATTCTTTGTGAATTCTTAGTGGGAATTTTTATTTTTCTTTACTTATGGGGAAGTGGGGATTTTTCCCCATTTAGAATTTTTATGCTTTTTCTCACTTGTGAACTTTCAAATATCCGTCTCATAATAATTTTTAGCCCTGATCTTATGAGCAGTTTATATAAATAGCATTAACTCTTTGTCCTGCATTTCATCAAAATTGTCTTGCATTTGCTCTTAATTTTTGAACAAACATCTTTGGCTGCTCCCTCCTACCCTGATTATCTGCACTTTCAGATGCCCATTGTCTGCCTATTTGCCTCCTGTTCCTCAATAGCGGCCAGCCCTAGTTCTTCCTGCCCTCGTTGTGGTCAATAATCCAATTTAAGCTTCAGTCCTTCCACGGTCTGTCTTAGGTACACAGAGGCTTATCTGCAAAGCCTGATTTTTCAGTAAAGACCCTCTACCATCATGGAATCCCTGGCACTGTGGGAACCCAGTTCACAGCTTTGTATCCATTTGTATGGTTGCTTTATAGAAGTTCCAAAATGTATGCTACAAGCAGCAAGAATTTCTGGCTCCAATGACAGATGCTGATGTAGCTTGGTGCCCTGCTGGTCAGGCACATTGGAATAGACCCTCTCCTTTCCTTAACATACCTTACAAGAGCCACCATGTATGTTATAGCACTTCTGCATCTGCTTTTTATTTTACTCAATATGTAAGAAAGATTCAATCAAATCTCTGCTTGTTGCATGACCCCATCTCTGGAAACTGCTCTAAAGCTACACCTGCAATACACAAAGCTCTTCAGTAAACACAATGTATAAATGAATCACAAAGATAGGAGATGACATGCATTTACGACAACAAAGTGTGGGAGGATCACTTGTTTTTCAGATCAGGTCAGGCAAATGCCTTACATCTCTCCACTTCTCTCAACACAAGGAGACACCTAGGTTGTGTAAGGCAATATTGGATAAATGTTTTTTGCAAGACCCCATCCCATATAAAAAAAAGCTGGTTAAAATATTTTATAAAATTCATGGATGTAAATAAGTGTTTGTGATTTTTCCATGGATATTTTATGTGGAAAAAGAATATATAGTGTTATTATCCTATAGGAAAACCTGAAATATTTCATTCTAAATGAAAAACCTTATAATCAGCCTGTCAGCCCCATTCTGGTGGTACTATATCATGTAATTCCATGAAGAAAGGCATCCTTTTCTGCAGAAGTGGTCTGACTATTCTCTCACAACTGGGATTTTGCTATGGAGAACACTTGAATGAAAGTCATAGAATTGCTGAGGCATCTGGTCAACCCTATCTATTTGATAGCCAATCAAAGGACAACTGAGAAAGAAGAAACATGAGCAATTTCTACACATGTCTTGTTCACAGTTACCCTGTCCAAATAACACTGCCAGGCCTGGCTACTTCTACACGTGGGAAAAGATTTAGAACATTTCATAGAAAGCGCTTCAAAGCGTGGGGCTCTGAGAGACATAAGGCTCCTGCTTGCCTGGGTCAAGCAGAACTAGTCTAGTGCCTAGACCCTAAGGGTCTATTTCTTATCATCTGTCCCTTAAAGTAGCTTGGGGATTAATTTCTTTCAAGATGTCAAGTGATAAAAATAGGTAAGTAACTTAAGCAATGAGAGTTTGTTAAAAGGATGCTTCAGGCTTTTTACTCCAAAACTCTCCTTTTCTAGTGTTTTTTCTCCTCGAGGCCCCTCGTGGGAGTAATTCTCTGTCTCTCTCCTCTCATCTCAGCTTCTCACCCAAAGCAGGGCAGATTCAATAAAGGCCGGTTGTTCACCATCTGCTGTAGAATGTGATGCATGGTGAACAGAGCAGGATCGGTCTCCCCAAGAATCTATTGCCTTGTTTCACAAAGAAAATGGTGTGTCTGGTAGGCACGTTGAGACTCCTGGATTGACTTTTAGCTATCAGGCACCATCCCTAAAGGGTCTAGACAAGGGTAAGGCTCTTGATACTTTTGTATCAAGTTGTCTCTTAAAAGAGCAGTCCTAACTTGGACCCCGAACATATGGGAACCTTTCTTTCTTAGTAAATTTGCCATAAGAGAAGCAATTCGTTCTCTTATAAATGATTAGCTGATATGATTGATGAAAATACTATTGTTTAAATGTATATGGGCACTTTCTCAGCAGGAATATTAACTACTTTAGCAAAAAATTTGCTAATCAATTAATTATTTTTTATGAATTATTTGTTTTAGTCTTTTACTTCTTTATTTAGAAGTTTTCTGTACAGTTGTGTTAGCTAATCATAACCTTAAAGATACAACTTGTTGTCCTTAGTCTTACTAAGAGTTTTTTTTCTGTCTTTCTTTCTTGATATTTTTGTTTTGATTTTGGCTTTTTTTTTAACTTTGGATAAATTTTTCATTTTTTTTTCTGGTACCAGGAATCGAACTCAGGGCCTCATTCTTGCCAGGCAGGTGCTGTGCTACTGAGCTACATCCCTGTCCCAAATTTATCTTTTGATAAACAGATTTCAGATTTTTTTGTAGACTCAGAGCTATTAATATTTTCCTTTGTAATTCATTCCATTCCTCTTAAAAAGTGGCTTTTTGTTATTTCATGTACTTGCTAAACATATATTAAATAATTCTGAAATTCAAACTCATTTTTAACAAATAGTATTCTTCTCTTTACACTAATTCGCTGAAAATTTTTGTTAAATTTATTTGTGCTGTTACAAATGTTGTTATACATATTTATATAAAAAAGATTGTTTCTCAGCTCATTTACAAAGAATGGTTTCACAAATTTTTATTTCCAATGAATTTTAATAAGTTCAAAACTCCATAGTACAATGTTTCATCATCTAAATTGTTTTTCTTACTCATGTATTAGTTTCACAATTTCTTTGCTCTTTGCTTTTTAGAAGTGTTTTTACTACTCAATAAATGGAATCAAAACAGGCATTAATTTAATTCAATACTAAAACATTTCAAATAAAACAAATGCAACTAAAGTTTTTGCTCTAATTTCATATTTCATAAACTGCACAATATTTATAATCACTTTGATTGTTTTATAACTAGTGCTAGGCAGCAGGCAACAATTCTCCCAGACAGTGAAACACAGCAGAGAGTTTCTGCTCTCATTTCCCTCATTTTGAAGACACAAAGCAATTTTAACTGCCATTAAAAATTATAGAAAAAAATATAATTTGTATATTTCTTGTTAAACATTAAGAATGACATGCAAGTTAAAAACAGTCTTGTTATTAAGTTAAAGCTCTCCTGAAATCTTACTTGGCTATATTACAATTTCTAAAGTCCCTTAAACGACCTACATCAAATTGATTGTCCTGTTAGCTTTTTTTTGCTTTCTTCCTTTTTTCTTTTCTCCTTCAGTCTTTCTTTCTTTCCTTTCTCATGTACTTAGAGAGCTTTATATAGATATTATGAAGAATAATTTCTCTTGAGGAACAATGGATCGTATAAGATATATGACATTAATAATGAAAATACTATATAGAACCTATTATGTAAAAAATTTTGTATTTTATTAGTATATGTTTGCAATACATAAATACATTCTTTATGGGGAAATGTTACATATACATATTGCATATTGATCAAGAATTTTATATTCTGGAGCACTGTTCAGACACTATTAGCTGGGATAACTGAGCTACAAAAACAAAATGAGAGTACGTTTTCTTCACTGGAAATCCCAACATTCTGAGATGTATACAAACAAGCATAAACTAAGTATTTGGTGTATCTAAAAATGAACCACAGGATTTTTAATAATACACCAGTGAACTCCTGTCCTTGAATACAAAGGGCAGTCACTGAGCCCCTGACATCTGGTGCACACCTGTGAACTCCTTCGATAACTATCTGCACAATGAGCATAGGACATGATTTAACCACTGTACAGACTCTGCAGAGACGAGGTTGAAATTCAGAGACAGCAAACAAGAGATGGTGCCCGGTAGCTAAGTCACTCCAGGAGAATTCCTCATCCTTCAACATGGCTGTCCACCACAGGCTGTTTCCCCAGTGACTCGTCCGTATTTGTGCGCAAAGTTCCATGAGAAGATCCCTAGATAAAGTATTTTCCCTGTTGCTCCCTTCAAGCCTAAGACAGCAAATAGGCCTCTTAAGAGAACTGTGAGCTTGGTGTTAAGCCAAAGTTTGTTTTCAGGTCAAACGAAGTGGATGTGATATTGTTGCTTTTGTAATGACATCACTACAATAGTGAGGAAAAGTTAAATCGTGTTAAAACCCCAGAATTTTACTTCAACGATGTCAATAATTATTTTGGGGAACAAACCAAAAGGAGTCTCTGAAAAGCAAAAAACAACAACAACAACAAAACAAAACAAAATTGTCAGAGTATCCTACTACAGTAACAGAGTTCAGCTTCCTTGATTCAAAACAAATGAGTGGAATCAAGGAATTTTAGGAACTCTTATGTTTTTCATTTTGTAGCTGATTCGAATCACTGTCTTTACTAGGCCTCACCTTGAAAACGAAAGGTATAAACACGTTGCAATTTCGGAAAATACTTTTTGTGAGGCGTCTGGAGAAAAATGTGTTTAAAGAAAATGCATCTTATATCGTAATGCCCAGCTTATGCGCATCTTCAACTTGGAAACGTATTATTTGGGCCATGCCCCCAAAATGCTGCTTAGCTACTCGTGATTTCCTTTCATTGAAAGACGAGAAGAGAAAACACCAAAACAGCCTGCTCAGGAGTCGGGAAAGGCCTTGATGATGGACTCGTAGGCCGGCGGGGGCGGCGGGGCGAGGCTGGCCCAGTGGAGGTCGGGCCGCGCCGAGCCGTGCGCGGTGCCCACCGGCGCGGAGGAGCTGGGCGCCGGCAGGGTCACCAGATGACTGTCCGTTTCCACGTGGAGCGGGGGACACTGCAGAAACGGGTGGAAAGTGGAGCCCCTGAAGCTTGACTTTCTCGGGAAGGAGTTGGCTAGTTCCATGGAAGCCTGGCGCTGGAAGGTGAGGCTGGCCAGGCTGAGGTTGCTGCGCCGCTCACAGCCGCTGTTGCGGTAGAATCCAGTTCTGAGCCCGTGGCCGTGGGAAGCCCGCGACCTGCGGCCTGAGCTCCACTGCGAGATGGGCGCACTGGCTCTTCTTCGAGACAGACAAACCAACAGCACCCAAAAAAACCCGCCAGTGACCAGCCCGATGGCCATGGAGACCGTGAAGGCAGTTATAAGATTATCTGAAACGAAGGAAACGAATGGCTGAATTGATTTTAGTTCTGTGGGGAATCGAACCCAGCCCGGCAAATGGTCTACCACTGAGCTACACCCCAACCCTACGTTGCTTTTTATTAGGTATTCAAGGGATACACAGAACACAGTATAAACTGTAATTCATGGAATACGTGATTAAACAAACTTTGAATTAGAGAATTAGAAGATGGTCATAGGTGGATGTAGACAAATGCAAGCTGATACTATTTATTCAGGCTGTTCCATTTATTCAAACAGAAAGATACACTATCAGGGGGTAACATTCCAGATTGCTTATGCTATTTTTATCACCTTTTGTTGTTGTATTTTTATTTTATTTATTTAGTTAGTTTTGAAGGTCTCCTTATATAGTCCAGTCTGGCTTCAAACTTGTCATGCATTCCAGTCTGGCCTCAAACTCACAGTGTCCCTGCTTCATTCTGCTTAGTGCTGGCATTACGAGCACCAACCATTGTACAACTATCATCTTTAACAAAGAAGTAAAAATAGTTTCGCTAAGACCATACTTCAGCTCATCGATTTTTTTACATAGAGTTGCAAATGTAGCTCAAACATCATTTTCTTTTGATTTACAATTGTAGCTAACGTGCCAAAATAATAAAGAATTTCATTGCTACTTTGACAGCCTTTTTCCTCTGTCTCTACTCGTCAATCACATTGATTTCTCCCACCTGCAGTTTTCGTGATGCCTCATTTCTTGAGCTCATTCTGAGATAGGAAGGACTGGGATAGAACCATCTGGCAAGCTGATTTATGTGGTATTTCCTAAACTCCCAGCCTGTCATATCTCTGACTGCATGGTGACGTGACCTGTGCAGAGTACTGGGCTCTCTCTTTTTCTCCAAATTCCAGTTCATGCTGCTATTGTGCCCTTGCCGTGAAAATGAAATTCCTGTTCCCTGACTCTCCATAGTCTTCACTACACAGTGGTATCCTCCAATTCATACAACTTGTGTTTGTTCAGATTTCCTGTTTTGGAAAGAAAAAATATACTCTTCCCAAATGGAAATGCCACCTTACTACCTCTTGCAAACGAAAAACATGTTCTTAGACGAAATTGAGTAACTAAGACTCTAGTTTGAATGGAAAACTTTCTGTATTGAAAGACCCCTCCAGCCTCGTTACCCACCCTATTTCCCTACCCTTCACTCCACGATCCAACCCACAAGTCATTAGGGACCCCTTGCTACCCCCAATGCCCATTATTCTCTCTAAAACTCTGTGTTTCCCCACATATCTTTAAATCTTCTGTCTGTCTGGTCAATTCATTCTTCAGGATCCATTTCAAGTATTTCTTCTTGAATAAAGGCTGCTAAACTTCTTGGAAAAAAAGTTACTGTTATATAAAGAGGCAAGATTTTCGTCTGTTTATCTACAGATTCTGTACTGAAAGAGCCGCAGACTGGAAACTAGCTGATTAGTGTTGTAACACTGAGGCAGGTCACAAATTCTTTGCTGTTCCTCCCACCAAGTGGTAAAGTCTATTTTCAAGTCTGGCTGGCTGTTAATTTGCTTTCACAAATAGGATGCAATGGAATTGAAACCTTGCAAGTTCAGGCTCAAACTGCAAGAGGACTTCAGCCTCCACCCTTGCCATTCTGGGGAGCCTTCCACTGTGGGCATAGGAAAAAGTCCTTCCTAGTCTGCTAGATGATAGAAGACACAAGGCCTGGCTATTCCTATTGCTCTGGCCAAGAGCCTGTTATCCTTACATGTAAGTAGAATCATTTTACATAGTTCATTTGCTTGTAGCCCACCCATTGATTATGAGAGTGGAATAAAGCCAGCACCAAATCCAACAAGATGACAAGATCTCTAAGTGCCAACCCACAGAACTGTGAGCTAAGTAAACGATTACTATTTTAAACCAATATGTTTTGAGGTGGATTGTTGAGTATCAAAAGCTCTAAGGTTTCCACATTCAGCTCTCTTCCTAACATCTTGTATGGCTTTGAGGGAATGTGTTTAGACTTGTTGACTTCACAAATTTTTTAAATAAGGGAGTTAGATTTTATGATTCCCAAGTTTGTTTCCAGCATATTGTTGTAATCTATATTATGTAGAAAACCCAGCATACAGAAATAAGGAAATCGATATTAATCTATTCATAAGAATAATCATCGTGGCCCAATTTTAAGATATATTGAAGTGTCCTTTCACCATGTACAGTATTGTGACATCTATGCCTTGTAGAAAAGTGATTATTTGTTGTATTCTTCTTTCATAATTGACTTTACAAGTAATTATTTTAAAACTCTCTAAAACAATGGTTCATACAAAATCTGAATTAATAGAAGAAAAGTTCTGAATTATAGGATGATTTACTAGATCATGAACTGTTATTCCAAAATCTGCCTTATGAAAATAATATTAAGTCATAGCTTTAAACTGTAGTCTCTTTAGAGATTTCACATAGTTAGGCTCCAACTCAAGAAAGCAAATAAACAGACCCTAAAATTAACCTTATCGGTAATATACAATGATTCCCAATTAACTTTGTCAGTGCCCAAATATTTGAAACCTAAAATTTTGCTTATTAACAAATTTTAGGAATTCTTCACTGTCAAAGCAATGGCAGCCATGAAAATCAGCATTTCTCAACATTTTTTAAAAATAAAGAACAGCAAAATGAGTAAATAAAATCATGCAATATGATTTATCCTTTTAGCGTAATTAGAAGTTGAGGTAACTTCAAGTTACCTAGAAAATCCATAATGGAAAAGAGCTACAGTAAATTATTCCCCATGCTTCCCACATAAGCTTCCATGGAGAGGAAGGGCAATTTTGGAGGAAGTGTGGAATTAATGAAAAAGTGTCCTGGTATGTGAGCACACACTGACTGAAGAAGGAAAGGGACTTACGAATGTACATGGGCATGGGAGGAAGAGGTCTTAGAAAGTAGGAAGAAGGGGCCAGTGAGATGGCTCAGCGGCGTGAGCGCCTGCCTGGCAAGCGCGAGGACCCGAGTTGACTCCCGGAACCCACATACGAAAAAAGGGCCGGTGATATCGCTCAGTGGCACGGGGGCCTGCTGGTGCATGAGGTCCTGAGGTCGACCCCCGGTACCCACAAAAAAAAGAAAGAAAGTAGGAAGAAGAAGGCAAAGAGACAGTGATAAGACAGTTTATCTGCATACAGGCAGCACCATAGTGAAGGAAAGTAAATCATCGCTTGTATAAGGCTGCAGAATAAGAGAGGACGGAGTGAGGGAAAATGCTAACAGGTACCGAGTTTCTTGCTGAGGGACAAAAATGTTCTTAAATTTGATTGTGGTGATAGCTGCACAACTCCATTCTGAAACTACAATAAGACCATTTAATTGTATGCTTTAAGTGGCCAAATCATATGAAATGTGAATTATATCCTAAAGCTAGTTTTAAAAAGAAAGAAAAGATGTGATTTTTAAGAAACCATGCATGAAAGGGAAAAGAGTCAAGATGGTAAATAAATTTAAGTTCTTTAAAACAAAGGAAAAGTAAAAAAACCATCAAAGAGCACACAATTCTTCCCTCACCTCTGCACTATAAAAAACAAAAGTCAGCCAGTAAGAGCACCATACTTTGCCACACCGAGGATTAATCCCAGAACTGTGGTGTGGACAGGCAAGGATAGAAACTGGCATCCTTCATCCTGACAGGGAGAAAGGTGGGAATGTAAGAGTGATGTTAGGGAGATGTCGGTTTTGAGTATCTCTGAGATTATTCATATGGGTCGTCAGGGTTAAATATGGGCCTGAAGGAGAAGCTAAAATTATGAATCTTCAGACTATAGGAGAGTTTCTACCATCCATAGGAATCTCTGACACTGAAAGTGAAAATGTGTTTAAAGGAGTAGAGAATAACTCTTCAGGAAAATCCAAATTTTATAGGTGGTAGAAATAAACATGGAAACCAACAACCAATCAGTGAGGATCGAGGAGAAAAGAAAGATTATTGGTATTGAGTCAAAGAAGAAAATAATTTTAGGTAGAAGTCACTAGCGGCCAATGTCCCAGAGATATTTATGTACTCATTTGTTTAACATAGAAAACAAGTTAGGCTAAGTATACAGACAGCAGTGTGGAAGAGTCTCAGCCCTGGCAGAGCGCGACTTTGAGACCAGTTAGGATAAGAAACACGTCCTTTAAGCCTGGCAGTGAAAGGGTTGTGGGCCACTTTACCCAATTGGTTGTGGTCAGATGAAATCCACAGAGAGAGAAATCCAAAAATCCCTAAGTCCCCCTCTCCACTGTGAGCACAAAGCAGCAGTGGAGAAGCTTGGGAAAAGCTACTAATTAGAGCCTATCAGTTAGGGAAGAACTGAAAGCTCCTTTTTATCTGTTGAGGAAGATGGAACTCCCAGTGATATCTGTGATGGGCTGAAGGCAGAGTGGAGAAGACAGTGAAACAATCTTGAACATTTCTGCCATGATTCAGACATGCAATAGCCATGGCTTAGTCAGGGAAGAAACAATGAGGGTAAGAAAGA
Source organism: Erethizon dorsatum (assembly GCA_028451465.1). Classification (NCBI taxonomy): domain Eukaryota; kingdom Metazoa; phylum Chordata; class Mammalia; order Rodentia; family Erethizontidae; genus Erethizon; species Erethizon dorsatum. The sequence continues at coordinate 133,169,414 of CM051823.1, read as the reverse complement.
AAAACTTGGCCCCATGAGACACTAAGTCAAGAGAATTTGAAAGTTGTTTCTCGTGGGGTGGGAAGGCTGAGGGGAGGCTGACCAAGGCACACAAAATTACAACTAGACGGCAGTAAGAAGCCCTGGGGTGCTATTATTGCATATTAGGGTGACTGTACATAACAATTATAGACTATAGACCTCAAAAATTTCTAAGGAAGGATTTTGAATATTTTTAACATAAAGAAATCATAAATGTTTGAAGAAATAGATATGTTTAAACTGATTTAAACACACAATGTATGACTATATTGGAGCATCACACGATATTCCATTAATAGGTACAATTTCCATGTTTTTATGTATCAGTTAAAAATCAACTTAATTTTTCCAAAAGGCCAGGGAGAAAATGCAAAACATTATTTGTAATCTATACTGAGAAAAAAATGTCAAAGAAGGCAAAATGGAAAATAAGACAACAAAATAATTATAGCATAGGAATAAATGTTTCACTAGAAAACAAGCAAAAATTATTACAAAGTCTCAAACCATCTAATATACTATAAATAAGACATTCAGGTGGTGGTAGTGGTGAACTGAGGCATCAGGGCTCTTGCTCCTAAATTATTTAAATTATTATGTTATTTTCAAATAGTAATTTGATAATCAGATTGAATCAAAACATTTTAGAAAAGCCTTAAGTACTTGCCCACTTCATAGGCTCTTACTCCATGGGCACTTACATGGATTTACCATTTTATATAATATGAACTTCTGAAAAGATTTGATCAATCAAATTTTATTATAATTGCTAATTCCTAATTTCCTTTGTATTTTGCCACTTTATTATTAATTTTTTTTAATATGTGGGTATCAGGAGTCCAACTCAGGACCTCGCACTTGCCAGGCAGGTGCTTATGCCACTGAGCTATCTCACCGGCCCTATCTTGCCACTTTTAAACATGACATGAATTCTCTATTTCCCGGAAAAGTGTTTTAAATGAAGTTGGTGGAATGCTCCAGGAAAGAACCAAATAAAAATCATACACTGCTCAAGTCCTTTTTATTTTTACGAATAAGTGTACGAGTATAAGCATCATTAAATATGATACTTTGGTTTAGAAAACTAATTTTACCTTATTCCAGAGAGTTTTTGGCAATCTTTATTTTTGTGACACTAATACAAGTTCAATAATATATTATTTTACATGATTAAGTAATCAGTTGCCCCTGGAAGAATTTCTTCATTCATAGAATAGTTTTTGCGCCAGAGAACCCATCAGTTAATTATCAAGAGAAACATTTTAATCAAAGAATATGTACAAACTCACGCAGAAATTTTAAATTCTTCTTATTCAGAATAAATGAATGAATGAAAGCTGTCCTGTGGTCCCTCTAGATGTTGTGATTCTGAGCAGGAAAGGAATGCAGCAGGCAAGGAACTGAAACTGATTTCCTTCTAAATGCAAAATTCCAGTTTCAACTTAGAATATCTACTTTGTAAGATAAGAGCTCATAGCTTAGCATTTGTAGTCTGCAGGCATTGTTGTAAATATATTATATCACCTAATTCTTAAGCACTCCTAGAAGGAAAATGCTAGTGTTACTTCCATTTAATAATTGAAGCTACCGAGAGACATAAGGAACAAACTTAAAGTTACACAACCAGTGAAGAGTCAAGGGACGATTTGATTCCAAAAGATTAATAACTAACTCACTTATTTATTCCTTAGGTGTAAGATAAGAAAATACTAATCTAAATTGAAAGTAAAGAAATGAAATGCCTAAAAATTTAATCACTTTAAATCACTTAAATATCAGTGACTTCCAATACAGAATCATAGAGCGGGAACTTCAGCTATTACGATGTCTGAAAAACATGTCCTGGCTCAGCCTCTTCATTAGATATTGAAACAAAAGCTAACGTTTGTGTGACTCTTGATTTATTCTAAAAATTGATCAACATCTATCACTGGTCAGAGGAATATTATGTACACTGACGTAAGAAGGCAAATAGTGAAATTCACAAAGTACCTGCCCTTGCTTTTCTATAGAAGCCTGCTTCCTCTCTACTAGGTCTTGCTGAAGACTCTATTGCAGAACATGAGGAATGATGATATGTGAAATTAAAAGGATATATATTTATTTTCAATAAAGGGGGTTTGAACCAGAATCTGAAAGGAGAAAATAGGTTCAGTTACACATAAAACCATTTAAAGGCTGCAGAATTTCCTATATGTGGTCTCAGTGCCTTGTGCACCTCTCTACTATCTGTCTTTTGAGAAATAAAGCATTCCCAATATAATGTTATTAATAGTGGAATTATAGCAAGAGTCAATTCCAGAAAAATATATAAAATCAAGGGTAAATAATATCTGGCCTATTGAGGAGACTGAGAATATTAGCAAAGACAAAAAAATACATTGAGTGAGAAATATATTTACGAAAGATGACTATTTTTTCCTAAAATATGTTATTGTTTTAATGTAAGAAAAGTAGGACAATGTCCAAACTTCAATGGGCAAATTATTAAAGATTATGTTGGACCACCACAATCTTTTTAAATAACAAATTTCAGTGTTTTGAGTAAAAATATTAGTTTTGGCGGCACTAAAACTAGTACAATATTGCCAGGAAAACAATTTGACAACCAATCTATTTTAAAGATCACAATCTGTACCTTGATACTATATTCCCGTTGTCAAAATTAGGAAGAATGACACAAAATATGATCAAACATAAGATTATATAGCTATCTGAAAAGGATTATATAACAAAATTTAAATAGACATAAGATTAATTAGAATAATGCATAAACATAAATAATAATTTAAATTTTGAATAAAGTAGGGTAAGTTGGAGGTAAAAAAGTAGTAAAACTGACATAGGAAAGCGTTGCCTTTGACACATGGATTTGCTTGGTATTTGCTCACTTGAGTACACATACCATGACACTTACCTCCTAACCCACAAAATGAGCCAAATATATATTTTAGAAATCATGGTGCTAATTCTTTAATCTTGCCAGAAATGAAGAATTTTTAAATAGTTTCAAGAGATAATTCTGACATAAGATTTGGAAGACTTCCTTTTTCTTTCATAGACATCTTGTTTTTTTTCAACCACTTCAGTCCCACTTCATTTCAAAAAATTTTATTATTATATGATTATTATACATCATAAATACATACATCTTGAGGAATTGGTGCATACATGTATCATGTCTTCATCCATTTTACTGTCCCTTCCTGCCCCTCCTTCCCATCTCTCCCCATTTGTGGGTCCCCATAAAGTCTATCTTTCTGTTTCCTATCATCTACCTTTATTTTGCTGTTTAAATTATTTTTACTTAAAGCTTATCTATCTTGTTAAGCTTCCTTTCAGTCCAAACTGCAAAAAATACATGTAGAAATGCAGAAAAGCAACAAGAAAATAATGTCGATTGTCATAACTGAAGCATAGCTTAAAAATCCCATAAGGATTTTTAAAATTTCACTCTAATGATTATCTGGCCCACCTACACTGTAGAATTCAGAAAATCCATAGTGAAAGCTTCGTCTGTTGGTCACGTACCTATAACATTTTCATATCAACAAGTCTATCCTGGCAGGCTTTTGACAATAAATTTTAGGAAACTTTCAAAAAACTTACTATAGAATAAATGTACCCTCCAAAAATGAAGATATTGGTACAGATACTGCTTCTTTGAAAATTGCTGTCTTATTTCTCAACAATTTTAGGGGGAGAAAAAGAGCCATGATTTTACTTTTTATAATTTTAATATAATACTACTAATGAGATGAAATAATTGCTTTCTAAAATGCAATTCTCTCATTGAAGAGAAAATGAACCTAATATAACATTAGTAAGACATGTCATAATTAAGCATTGCTACCCTAATTAGCAATTTATGTCTATACAACTAGCAAGTGGTTGGCATGTAATAATCCTTCACTGGATTCCAGGTACTACTAGTAACAGTTGTGTAACTTACTCAAGTCATTTGTTCCTTCTTGTTCTATTAATAACAGCCACTATACTACTTTCCAAGTCTAAGGTCCTAGAATTGACTGGTGTTCAGTAAACCTAACCAACACCTAAAATGCTGTCCCTTGTTATTAAAATTTGGTACAGGCCACCATCTAGTGGCCTTCAGTTGAATAGTTCTAACATTTGAAAGTGATTTTATCAGTGACACTAGAATGGAACATTGATTCAAACTTTCAAAATATTTGCAGATATAAGAATCATAAGCTCACCTTTTACCAAATTAGGCCATGCAATTCTTGGTATCTCAAAGGAGGATGGTTTAGACAACAGGAAGACTTGGTGAAAAGATTTTTAGGAAGAATAATAATTTAGGGCCAGAAATTTGATTAATTATAACATGGAAGCACCTTGAGATTATAATTTTAAGTGAAAGAAATCAGACACACAAGTTTAAATGTCACATCATTTCTCTTCTATGAGAAACCCAAAATATAAAGGCAAAATAAAAGATAAGAAATAGGGAGAAAATAAGAACTAGAAGAGGGGACCAAGAGATGGAGGCAGAGAGGGAGGAGGGAGGGAGTGAAAGGAGGTGAAAAAGTAATTAAGATGTGTTATGTACCTGTACCAACTCCCCATGAAGAATATAATCATTATGTACTACAAACACACACTAATAAAAAATAAAAATAAACAAACAGTCAAAGAATAAGTATTTTATGTGTTTATTTTATCTGCTAGAAAATTCTATTGGATTTTTCTACTTTTACAAACAGCCCAGAATTCAAATCTTCTCACTGTCCAAGTGATCACTATTTATACCTGAAATACTGCAGCACTCTTCCAACTGCTCTTCCTGTTCTATCCTTGCTGCCTTCTCCACCCCAATTATACTCTATTCTCAACACAATCGTCAGAGTGAAGCCTTCAAACTGTAAGTCAAATCATTTCACTCTTGTTCTAAACTTCTACTTCTCCCAGGGCAAAGGCAAGTTCCTAAAACTGGCCCTGAAGTTCCTCTCTGAGAGACCTCCACCCCCATCTGAGTTCATTTCCTCTGCTCTTCCTCTGGACCAGTGGGTTGCTTCCACTCTTCTCTCCTTGCCAGACCAGATATGATTTTGATTTAGTGTCTTGCCCTGGTTGAAATCTGGTCTTGAAAATCTTTTTGCAGCTATTTGCATGGTGAATTTGAAGTGTGTGTTCATATGTAACCTTCTCATTGAGGTCCAACTTGGCTAACTTTAAAATTATATCCTGTCCCACCACTTATGCCTAACTGGCACTCTTGATTTTTTTCCCCCTAATTACCGGAAATCAGACTCACTGAGGTTTATCTTGTCTCACAGTTTTGGAGGTTCCAGTCCTTGGTTGGGTGGGCCAAATTCTTTTGGTTCTATAGTAGAGTGAGTCGAGGGACAGCATATCATGGTAGGAGGGGAAGGTACAGCAATGCTCTCCACCACATGGCCAAGAAGCAGAAGAGAAAAAGTAAGATAGCAGGATCTCTATGACCTAAAGACCTTCCACCAGTGCCTACCTCTTAAAGGTTCCACCTCCTCCCAGTAGAGTCACAGGCTGGGGACTAAGCCTTTAGTACAGGAACCTTTGGAGAGTATTATGGAAAGCAGTACACAAGTTCTTCAAAAATTAAAAATAGAACTACCACATGATCCAGCAATACTTCTAGCTATGTTCCAAAAATAATGAATTAAATATTTTTAAGGCATAGCTGCACTCCCATGGTCACTACAGCATTACCACTATGGTCAAAATATGGGATGAACCTAAATGTGTATCATCATATGAATGGATAAAGAAATTTAATAACACTCAGTCATGAGCTGTGCAATGACTTTTATTTTTTTGGAGTACTGGCAACTGAACATAGGACCTTTGCGTTGAGCTACATGAGGTAAAACTGGCCCCAAAGCCCTTACTTGAGAGACCTCCTTCCCCTGCCAAGCTCATTTCCTCTGCTCTTCCTCTGGGCCTCTGGACTCCAACCACTCTTCTCTCCTTGCCATTTCTTTGTGTTTTTTTTTTTTTTTTTTTTTTTTTTTTGTGGGTACCGGGGGTCCACCTCAGGACCTTGCACACCAGCAGGCGTCCATGCCGCTGAGCGATAGCACCTGCCCCTTTTTCGTATGTGGGTTCCGGGAGTCGAACTCGGGCCCTCGTGCTTGCCAGGCAGGCGCTTAAGCCACTGAGCCATCTCACCGGCCCTCTCCTTGCCATTTCTTAAACAGACCATTGTTTCTAATTTGAGAAAGGGTCTCACCAAGCCAATAAGTTGCCCAGGCTGGGCTCGAGCTTTTGATCCTCTTGCTCAGCCTGCTGGAGTGCTGGATTACAGGCATTTGGATCAATTACGGCCCCACAAGATTATATTACCTGGTGACACCATAGCCATCTTAGTTTGTGTAAGTTCACTATATGATGGTTGTACAAGAACAAAATTGCCCAACAATGCATTTCTCAGAATATATCCTTGTCATTAAGAGGTGTATGACTGTATTTGTGTGTGCATAAAAAAGAATATTATAGAGTAGTGGAATATCATCATTCAGCTCTTAAAAATAAAAAAGGAAATTCTGTCATTTGCAACAATATAAACGAGTCTAGAAGATATGATAAATGAAATGTCAGGCACAGAATTGATGAATGTTCATTACTGAATTCTTCAAATGGTTCTGCATATTTAAACATTTTAATAATAAAGTATTGAAAAAATGTAAGAGAATATCATAAACAAATTTTACACAATATATTTGGAAATTGAATTTAAAGGAACAAATGCTTAGAAAAACAAACTACCATAACTAACAGAAAAATCAATATAAAATTCAAGTGGTCTGCTGTTGTTAAAGAAGTCAAATGTGTTCCCCATGTTTACTGCATCACGATTCACAATACCTAAGCTATGTAAAGAGCCTGGGTGCCCACTGACAGATGAATGGATAAAGAAAAGGTGGTGAAGATACGCACAGTGGAGTATCATTCATCCATAAAGAAGAATGAAATCATGTCTGTTATAGAAAGAAATGGATGGAACTAAAGGTCATCATGCTAAGCAAAATAAGCCAAACTATGAAAAAAAGGTTAAATAAGCAAAGGAAAAAGTTAATGTTTCACATGTTTTCTTAGATGTGGAAACAGAGAGAGAGGGAGACAGCAACAGAGAGAGACAGAGACAGAAAGAGACAGAGACAGAGAGAAAGAGAGAAGAGACAGAGAGAGACACAGGACATGAGAACAGAAGCAGACTAATTGTGAAGAAGGGAATAAGGGGGAAAAAGGAGAAGGGAAGGTTATAAGAAAAGACAATTCTCATGAATGTCAATAGTTCAGAAACGAGGGAAATATTAAAAAGTACAGCCTGGCACACTCAGCCTCATCCATACTGCATCAGAATTTCAGGAGCCCAGTGAGAGATGAGTTTCCATTATTCTTTCTAGACAATTCAGATACAACTGTTTTAAAGACCAGCACTTGTAAACACTTGTTTTTCAAACTTTCCAAGTATCTGATATAACTGAGGAAATAATGACTGGGCTATTTATACACAATGATATAGAATTGTTGAAGACTTTTTAAAGTTAGTGTGTCATTGTTAGATTACCTTTCTAACCTAACAGGACAATCCTAGGGAGGTGAAACATGATGGACTTGAAGACACTAAACTGGTAGTGTTTGGTTAAGTTAGGTCAAACTTTTACAATGACACTCAAAATCTTACAGAAATCTGCCTCCAACTTGCCTTTCCCATGGTGTGCCTATGATTTCCATACACAAGCGTACCGGGCAGTTATTCACTTCTTCATAAACCTGTCTAAATCTTTACTTCTGCGTATTTGCTGGTGACATTTCTCCTGTGCTCCTTGAAATTCTTGAATGATACCTTATTTATGTCATTAGCTCCTAACATACTGCCTAGGTAAGATGGTTAGCCAATGCTTGTGAGCCAGTCAGGGAGCTGAAGGGGAATAAGTTAATGAATGAAAAATAAACATCCTTAGAATTATCATCCTTAAAACATCCTTAGAATTATCTCCCTATTTGAAATTTACCTGGATTCCCAAGAACAGGCAATGTCCCATTTTTTTTTTTTTCTAGGAAGAATTTAGGGGCCATACCAGCATTTTTTAACTCCTATGATATAGTATCACTTATGGCCATTTTATGCAATATAAAGATAATATACACCAAAATGGAATAATTGTTGATGTTGCCTTATGTTTGCATTTGTGTGTATACATGATCACCTCCAAGAGTGTAATGCTCCTGAAAGACATTGTACTTACGGTGAGGTTTAAATTAGGTGAATAAATGTAAGCTCCTATACCAGTATCTTTCCCCAGTTTTTCACAATGCTAGCCAAATGGGCAGGGGGTAAGGTAAGATAGCAGATACCACAAATCTATGTCTTGCATGAGGCTCTTAGGTACTCTTAAATACTAAGACAATAACTTCAGTGACATTTGTCTCCTCTTTTGTAAGAGCAGGACACAACAAGCTTTCAGGGCCATGCTTCCTGCTGCTTGGCACTGAAGAAAGCCAAGGTGGACCATTTGAGGGGGTAGTATATGCCTGTGTTGTCCCTTTCAGGGCAATTTTGTTGCCAGATCTTACCCTAAAGACTTATTGCATAAACAACATTTAATAAGTTTTAGTGGGTGATAACTACGAAAATGTGTGTAATCAGTCTTGGTAACCTTGGTACTTTAAGGATGTTAAGTCTGGAAAATGACTTTTTATGGAGCTTAACACAGGAAGCCTGCTCGTGTGAGTTTTTCTTAGCTATTTTATTTTCCCTGAGTTACAAGCCCCAAGCAGACAACTGATTTTGGAAGCAATAAACAATGTATTATACTGTACAATATTTTTAGAATCATATTGTGAGAGAATCACTGATCAAAATAGATGTTGATTTTGGTACAAAAAATGAAAATAAAGACTTTTATATTTCAGGAAATATTTATGTATTTTACACTTACAGTTTATTTATATTTGCCTTTTTACTTAACTTTTTTTTTTTTAATGTGAGTACTGGGAGTCAAACTCAGGACCTTGCACTTGCCAGGCAGGCGCTTTTGCCGCTGAGCTATCTCACAGGCCTCTTACTTAACTTTTTGTCCCAGAAGTAATAATATAACCTTTAATCTATTTTCCCCAAGTCATCGAACATCTTATCTGTTCACAATATTTGCACTGTTTTAAAAATATTTATCAATAAATGTTACATGTTCCTTATTAGATTTTATTACTTTCACCTATTTTCCATTATATTCACATGTTAAGAGAAAGGAACATTAGAGCATATCCTTAATATACTATTTAAATGCAGATTTTCTTACTAAAGATGTCTAAATTTTAGGATTAAAAGATGGACTCCCACTAAACATTCTCTTATTAATTTCAGCTTTATTTTAATGATTATCATCATGCTTTATTCATGGGCAATGAATCATTTTCCAAAATAAATATGAAAGTTAATTTTGAATGGTTTGAAAAAAGTGTATCTGGCTTTTACATATTAATTTTTGCCATATGAGTTATTTTATTTTTGAATAATTTATGCAGTTATGCATGCTGCAATGATGAATTTAGTTTATACACATTCTGTTTAGTCTTAGCATATTTACTTTCTCTGTAAATGAAGATAGCAATAATATTGTCACAAATATATAATTAGACCCCAGAATTCAAAAGCTTATTTGTTTCTTGGTGTTTACCTAGAATAACCTATTTCTGAAGCTATTTTCTGCAGTGTGGAAGCATACTTTCTTTTTAAATTTTATTATATAACTTTATTAAGCTGTTTATTAGTAAACCTCTTCTTAAACAAGCCAAAATTGCCATTGATTTAAAAAAGAGAAGGAATTAATTTCCTTCAAATAAATTTCTGCAGTGACAATTAGGCCAAATTATTAGGGACAGCAAGCCAAAGCCGCTCACTTTTCACCTGATAGTTTCTAAATTCTCAATTCGAATCACAGCACAAAGCCTGACAGTTTTCTATGAGGATTAAAAACTTGTTCAGGACACGCAAAGAGGGTTATAGATCTCTTCCTTAGCTCCAGTTTTTTCTTTAAAGATTTTTGTCTAACTCAGATTGCCCCCTTTATTTTTGAATTTCTCTGAATAGGAGCGTGCACTTCAGTTTTGTTCTTCCCTGCACCTCTAGCCAGAAGCCACTGGTGGTTTTGCGCTCAGCACCCTTTGACCTCAGCAACTCTTAGAATCAGGAAACCCTAGACTTGGCTGTGACTGAACTCAGCCAAAAGCACTCTGGTATCATTCCTCTTGCCTCTGTGAGAGGCTTTCTTTAAAATGTTATATGTGTGCTATCTCCCCTTAATTTTTTCCATCCCATAACATTTTCCCATCATCCATGTCATCATGCTCTAAATTAATTCAAATACGGACCTGTTATTTAGACTCATTTTGGAAATTAAAAAGTATAATGCTGACGATGTAAGTTACAGTAATAACTTCTATAGAATACCTTGGTTTCATTAAATAAACCCACAATCCATAACTTTCAGATAAATAATTTTTAGCCAAACCACATTGTCATATTCCAAACAGCAATTAATTCCACCTTATATTTCTTTTCCTTTTTATTCTCACTTAAAATTTTTCGTTATTTTCTTATTCTGTAAGCCACGCAAGATCTATACTGTTTCTCAGATTATCCTTTAATATCTCTGTTGCTCACTCTAAAGACATTTTATGTGAATATGTTTCTTGTAAATCTATGAAAACTTTAATTGGTTTATAATAAACAAAACATCTCAGATATTTCTAATGTTGTAGTAAGTTACACAGTACATTTCTCAGCATCTTCATTTAAATTAAAAAGTTAAAGTAAATACCTTACCCCAAAAGTTTTCTGGCCATGAAATCTCTAAACTTGTTGTGTTATTAGCCATAATATCCACAAGAAAGAAGAGACAGAAAGAAAAGCCAGTATATCCCAAAGAAGCAGTTCAATTCTAGTTTGTCTTTGTAGTTCAGCAAAATAATTTTCACACAACCCCTCATATACTTGTGTTTGCATTAAAGGAAATAAGTGTATCATGTTTCCTGCTTTTATACTCAAATTAGCAACTGTTTTTCTTATCTTGGAATTCCACATGGTTCCTGAGACACAAAACTATTTCCTTCTCGTCATTTCCTCAGCTAAGCTAAGGACCTCCTCCCAGACACCTCCAAAGCTGCAGTGGGACAGAGGCTCTTTCTGTTGGTATTTCCCCGTCCCCTACTGACAGACACAGGGACAAATGCTCGGTTATGGACTTTGGTTAAATTATATAGCATTAGAAATAGACTGCTGTTCAATGTTTGAAAATCCTGTTTATATAGTAAATGAGGAGTAAGGGGGCTATTCAGAATATCATACTCTATCAAATGCAATTACCCTTTGTTTAAGAATTTCAGTTGTTGGCCTGGTGAGATGGCTCAGCGGCTTAAGCCCCTGCCCAGCAAGCGCGAGGGCCCGAGTTCGACTCCTGGTACCCACATACGAAAAAGGGGCCGGTGATATCGCTCAGCGGCACGGGCGCCTGCTGGCGCGCAAGGTCCTGAGGTCGACCCCCCTGTACCCACAAAAAAAAAAAAAAAAGAATTTCAGTTGCGTATTAAAATTCTTAGTATTTCTATTTCTTATTTCCTACATTAAGTTTGAAAAGGTATTTCATTAATTTCATAAATATTTGAGGATGGTTTATATGTAATTTTATTACCTTTTAATGGTATTTAAATATGAAAAGGGTAGTTTTTACATTGACTAAATCCCTTTAAATCAGAAAGGGGAAACATAAATGCAAATCTTTCAATTACAACAGAATGTTCAGTGGTATGCAAGAGTACAATGATCAGAGGAAATTGTGATTCAGGGAGAGGTCTGAAAAAGCTAACATAAGAGATTACATGAAACTTTTCTGAGGATGTAGGTCAGTTAAAATTTCTAGTCTTTGTCCTTGACCTTTACTAGTCTAGATTGGATCCTCTGAACCTTCAAGACTGTTGCAAGTGGGAATAATAGTTCAAACTGCACTTAATAAATGCACAAAAATGGGTTCAGTTATTTGTTTTTCTCTATTTTTGAAAAACTAGCACAATCTCTTGCACAAACCTGTTGTCACTAGAATATGGTTTAACATGAGGCAGAAATCACCTTTGTGAAGTTTGTAATATATTCCTGAGAAGTTCTCGGCATTCAGAAAAAAATGATTTTTCACTTATATTAATTTGTACAGTCCTAATGCTTCAAAAGTACAGTTGTTTGTGCTTAGTTTCTCCATTTTTATGGGTTTAAGTTAACTATACATTTATTGGAAATTAAAATGTACACAAGTGATAATCTAAAACAGAGCATGAGATTGTAATAGAAAATTTAGAGAATATGCCGCACAAATATGAAGGCTTACCTGTATGATATTTTTCCTGAAGTTTGTTTCTATATAATCTGGTAAATAATCATATTATTAGTTAAGAAAGGTAAAAAGGGGTCATAGTACAGTTACCTCCACTTTTAGTACTATTATTGACAAAGTTTGTACAAATAAAAAAATTTAAAGCATGTTATTTCTGAAAAAGTATAATCTAGATAAAAGTATATTGAAATGTTATTCATTTACTTTTCTAAAAATATGTTAAGATTCTTCAATCGCTGTATGTATTTTTAAATATATATGTTGTATTATGAAAGGGTACCTAATTTCAATACATCCTAATTTCAAAACTACATATAACTTCATAAAGAGCTATTCCAGCTGCACTTATGAGTGGAACAGAGAACTCTGGCTTTGTGTCAACTGCCCAGCCCATTCCATCTCAGGGCTGGATGCAGGCTGAGACTTCCTTTCATTGTTTCGTGTTTAGTCATCGAGATTTTCTACCAACAAATTTTCACTTTTGCAGATGGTCAAAATCCTAAAGGAAATGTGTTTTCTGTCAACTTATGACCAAGGTGTTTTTCTCTCTTTTGTTCAGAGCTGGTTGATAGCGCTGGCAGTTATCTCTGCATGTAACTCGCTTGGTAAGGATTCCTGCTTTTCCCTGGCATAGATCCATATAAGCGAGGATTTATGTCTGTGATGTTCAAGTCCTGTGACTTGTCATGCCATAACAGGAAGTTGATTTTCATCTTTACAAAAACGTTAGGTCTGTTTTTCTACTGTTCATTATCTTACAAGTTAGGTCTCCAGTCCTCATAAAATGCACATGAAAGTTTGTTTTTAACTTAGATATTCATAGGACTTATGATCTTCACTGAGGTCTCTGCCCAGAGTCATCTCCTCAAGAGCAGACATTCACTAACCACCTGGTCTAATATATTTCCACGTAACTACTATTTCTTGCTTGACACTACATTATTTCTCTCTTCAGAGCACTTATCACTCCCTGACATTATGCTATCCATATGTCTTAGCCTTTTCCAGTTACTATAGCAAAATACCATAAGCTATGTGGTTTTCCAACAATAGATATTTATTTCTTACAGACTAGAGGCTGAAAAGTCAAAGCTCAAGGCCTTGGGAGACTCTGTTGAGGGCTGGCTTCCTGAAAAAACAGCCATCTTCTCCCTCTGCATCCCTCTGTGGGTAGGAATAGTTGCTCTCAGCTGCTTTATAAGGGCACTAATCCTGTTTATGACCTATGGCTTTCCTATGGTCACTCCATGACCTAAAAGCTTTCTTCCTAATGCCATCGCCTTGGTAGGAGAGGATTTCAACATGTGAATTTTGGGGAGACATAAATATCAGACTATATCAATAAGCTTTGCTTTTTTGTTTTTAAACTGGAAGTCAGTTTCATGTGGATGAGAACTGCTGCAATTTGTATATGATTTCAGTGTGTTCCCCAAAGTTCACGTGTTGGAAGCTTCGTATCCAGTGTGACAGTGCTGAGATGGAAGAACTTTGAGAGATGGGGCTTAGCGGAGGGTTACAATGTCATGTAGTCTCCAACATCATATATAGATTAATTCTGGTCTCACAGAGTAGGTAATGCTTCACAGGAGTGAGACAGTTCTCACTAGAATGAGGTGCTAAGAAAAGCAAGACCGTCCCTCCCCTTCTGTCTCAGCATGTTACCTTCTCCATGTGGGTTCCCACTACTGTGATGCCACTGGCTGTGAAGTCCTCAACAGAATCAAACAGATGTGGAAGCCATGCTCTTGACTCTCCAGAACTGTGAGTTAAATGGACCTCTTTCCTTTACAGTGTATTCGGTCTTAGATATTTCGTTATATCTGTACAAAACCAACCAAGAGAGGAACTTTATTGATCTTGCTCAGTCTGTGCCTCTAAAATGACACCTGGAAAACAATGGAATCTTTATAAATATTTATTACATAAGGGTATGTACTGAGCTGAAGGTAGCGTAAGATGAAAGTACTTTGAACACTTCAAATCAGGTTGATAAAAGAAGTCACCAAACACTTAAAAACAAAAGTTAAAAATCCCTATTCATAGTCATTTCAATATTTTTATATTCTATCTTATAACTTGATACAGTCAAATGATACAAAAGAACAGTGTCCCATTTAAGTGAAGACATAAAACTGAATTAGTACTTCCTTTTTTAGCTTTATCTATTAAAACTATTTTCTTTCTCCCATATTAAGATCAAAGAATTTCACTGAACTCTAAGAGTACTGAATTCTAAGATATAATAAACTCCTACAAAAATGAAAAATTAAAGTCTATTTGAAAAAACTAAAGTTTTACAGAAACCTGAAAAATGGATTAAAATATAAACCTATTATTTAACATGTTGATATTTTTTTCTGCTTTTATGTTATGAAAGTTGTTCTTATTTCTTCTACTTAAATTCATTTACTTTGATAAGGAGATAATAAAATTAAGAAAAATCAAATAATAGAGATGGAGTATGTGAAAATTGAATTGCTGAATTTGAATATTTTATAAATTTCAGTGGAGATAAAGATAATTTTCCAGATAGAGGGTATTAATTTTTTCACCATAAATGTCACTACGATTGCCTGACTGAGGCTGAGGTATGTGAGGAACAGATTAAAGGGAAAAGTTGGCTCAAATATGAACTGTGAAAAGTAGAGCCAAGTGGCCAGAGAGCCTTGGAGTTAGATGCAACAGACTTTTTGTTGAGTCTTTAGGATTTTCTGCATATATGATCATGTCATCTGCATACAGAGATAATCTTACATCACTCTTTCTGACTTGGATGCCTTGTATTTCTATTTCTTGTCTAATTGCTCTGGCTAGGATTTCCACTACTATGTGGATTGGAGTAGGTATCAACTGTGAGCCAGAATAAACCTCTCCTTTAAGTTTTGAGTGCTGGGTATTGTGCTCCAGTGACAACAAAGTGACTAAGACAATGCAGAAAAGTGGAAAAATCCTACATTCATAGATGGAAGAATACTGTCATAATGTTCATCTACTTAAAGTGTGTGCAATTCCTATCAGTTGGAAACCTATGTTTCTTAGAATTTTGCCTCTGGGAATTCTCTTAAACTTTGGTTTAAAGTGTGTTTCTTTAAGTAGTTTATTTTTTCATGCATGTTGGTCATGGTTAATTCAGTTACTATAAACTAATTCTTCAGCTTGAAATCTAACTACAAAATTGCAGTACAAAATGTAGGTCCCTTACAGGTGAGCACAGGCTTTCAATTAGGAATGCTCAGGAGAACCTTACTTTCTTTCTCCAACTCCTAGAGGCAAGGAAAGGTGGGAAAATCTCCTGCAGAACTCTTTCTTTCCTAGATTAAATTTTATCAACAGCAAGATCCAACAGCCATCCTCAGGACAAGTATCAACTCCAGGAATTTGTTTCTTCAGATTTAGTAATTGACTAATAAAAATTACATATATATTTATATAAAATGAACATTGTAATCAAGCTAATTAACTTTTTATCACTTCACATAATCACTACTTTTTCTGTTTTCATGTGTGTTCATGGTAAGAAATCTTAAGATCTACTCTCAGTTAGTTTTAGGTCTGCAGTACGGTAGTGTTAACTATATTCCATTGCTGTACATTAGACCTCCAGAACCCATTCATCCTGCATAATGGAAAATTTGTATTCTTTGGTCAGTATACCCTCATCTCCCACTTCCTCCTGCTCCTGGAAACTATCAGTTTACTCCCTACTCCTATGTTTCTGACTATTTTAGATTCCACATATAAGTGAAGTATTTGTCTTTCTGTGTCTGATTTATCTCATTTAGCATATTATCTTTCAGGTTCATCCATACTCCTGCAAATGACAGGATTTCTTTCTTTACTATAGCTGAATATGTACTTTGACACACATTGTTTTTTTTTTTTTACAATCTACTCCATAGAAATATATCCACAGTTTAAGGGAGCATGGGGTGTAATCACAAAAATTCAATATTTTTGATAAATAAATTTCAAAGAGCAAAAATTTAGGAACAGCATAAATGTCTGTTATGGCTTGCATTTAAATGTCTCCCCAAAGCCTCATGCCATCATAGGTGGGGCTTTTTCAGAGGTGGCTGGATTTAGAGTGTGTGATTGATTCATGGTGCAATGCTGGGATTAAGGGTGTGTGATTACTAAATCAGTCCAGTGACTGGTTTGGCTTCAGCCTAATCCCAGTAGCCTGAATACAATACAAGGGACAAAAAGATGCTTGTTTTATCCCTTGCTTGCTTGCTTTGCTACCTTCTACCCACTGTGAACTATTTATCCTCTGCAATGCCTGTCTCCCTTGCCACCCTGCCTTGGAGCCAGCCACTTATGGACTGAAACCTCTACAAACTTTTCCTCCTTTTTTTTTTTTTTTTTTGCGGGTACTGGGGTTCGACCTCAGGACCTCATGTGCCAGCAGGTGCCCATGCCTCTGAACAATATCACCAGCCCGTTTTTCGTATGTGGGTACCGGGAGTTGAACTCAGGACCTCGCACTTGCCAGGCAGGCACTTATGCCGCTGAGCTATCTCACCGGCCCCCTATCCTCCTTTAAGTTAGGGGATCGAGTATTTTGTCTCAGCAATGAGGGAAAATTAACTAAGAGAGAATTTGGTACCAGAGAAGTGGGGTCATTGCGGTGAATATACCTGACCATGTGGTTCAGGAACCTTTGGGGCTGGCTTGTGGGAGCAGTTAAGAAAGGTTTGGAGATGCCGGTTGAAAAGTAGAGCTGGAGTGCCTTAAACTGTACTTGATGGGAGATTCTGGTCAGTCTCAGAACACCAGAATTCTGATAGAAATGCTGCTGGTAAAGATCGGGCTCAGGAGGTTTCTGCTGGGAAGAAAGACTGCATTGGCTGTTGGACTCCAGACGCTGTGCATTATGGCTTGGCGGAAAGTTTGTCTGCATTTTGCTTGTGCCCAGAGACTTTGCCTGAGAATGAGATTAAGGGCGGTGGTCTAATTTATCTTGCAGAAGAAATCTCAAGGCAGTCTAATGTTGAGGTGTTGGCATGGCTACTGTTGGGGGCTTCTAGATAGATTTATGTTGAAAATCAAGAACAAAGAGCCTAGAAGAATGATTCAAAATGCTGTGAGCTTGGCCAGAAAAGAAGATCCAGCAAAGTTGCAGCCTGCAAAGATGGAACAGAGGTGAAATTGGTGGCCGAAAAGACTAGCAAGCAAAGGCCAAGCATTTTCAGAAGAAGACAACAGGAAAGGTGGCTTGAGGACAACACAAGAACCTGCACCACAGATTGCCTTGGATGCTGGACCTGGAATTCATGTTTACCCTGCTGGGTTTTGAACTTGTTTTGGTTCTATTTCTTTGTATTCCCCTGTTTGTACCTTTTGGAATAGTAATGTCTACCTTGTGCCATTGAATGTTGGATATGTTTAATTCACTGCACCTCAGTGTTGCGAAGGTCAAAGATTTTGCTTTGAGAAAAAAATCCCCAAAGCACCATTTTTTGGAATGGTGGCAGCCTAGGGAATTTGTTCCTTGGGATTTGGTTCAGCATGCTCAGCAATCCAGGAACTCAACTCCTACACCCAAGAGAAGAGGAAGCCTGGCTACTGCTCCAGCTGGTGGCAGACCTTGGCATCATCCACATGATGTGCTGGTTTTATGTGCATGCAGAATGCAAGAGTTGTGGGGTCAGGAAGGCTTCCACCCAGATTGCAGAAGAAAGCCTGAGAAACCAAGCAGTGTGCTACTGAGAGTGCAGTTCATGAAGCTGTGAAACCAAAGGTGCAGTGGAGACCCCAGAAGTTTGGAGAAGCCAGGAATGTGGGCTGTCTGAGGTAAACTGCAAGGAGGGAGCAGGGCCAGCCCAAGAGAAAACCCATGGGAGCTACAGCCACTGGCAGTACCATAGGGGCAGAGCCATCCAAACTCTTTGGAGTTCACATCTTGCCACAGATTGCCTTGGATGCTGGACCTGGAATTCATGTTTACCCTGCTGGATTTTGAACTTGTTTTGGTTCCATTTCTTTTTATCCCCCTATTCGTACCTTTTGTAATGGTAATGTCTACCTTGTGCCATTGAATGTTGGAAGTGTTTAATTCACGTTCTTAGAATTTTAATGTGCTTTGTTGTTCTTTCAACTGAATTTCACTGGTATTTGTTTGGTCATGTATTTGGTAATGTTTTGGTTGTAAGTTTACATTTGGTTGAAGATAATCTATGGGAGTGTTTGGTGACAGAAGTGAGGCTGCTTTTTTCTAGAACTAATTTGCATTTTTATATCTGCTGAGCAGTGGGTTCACTTACAACCTGGGACCCCTTAATTATTATCTTGTTGTGAAGTTTCTCCATGGGTTCTGTAAATTTCAATGCTATGCTTACAAAAATGTAGATCCATGGTAACAAATTCTCAGGTAAAATATTGCTCTTGAAGTCTTAGAGCTATGACAAGGCAGGTATTTTTCTCTTTACCTCTTTGTGCTTACAGGAAGAATTTTTTAAAACTAACCCTTTCACTAAGGTGTAATCCTTCTTTAAGTTTATTGGTACAATTTAGATATACATAATGATCATATTCATCAGGAATTTGTACCTGTATATGATATATCTTGATTCTTCTTTTTCTCCCAATCCCCCCTCCTTTCCATTCCTCTTCTTCTCCTTATTTACAAAGCCTTGTTTCCATTCTATCTTTATTTTATTGTTCTTTTTTCTTTTCCCTTCCTCCCTCCCCTCTCCCTTGTTTCACTTTCTTTTGAACAATTTCTTCCTATTTCATAATACCTATTATATATTTTGGTCCTTATTTACACTTTTGGTTTCTCACACCAGAGAAGCAATGTGATATTTACACATGTGTGTCCCATTTATTTCACTGAAGACTATGGTCTCAAGGTGCATCCATTTCCCTAAAAATTTCTCAAGTTTATCCTTCTTTATGACTGAGTAGTAACCAATTGTACAAAAAGACCCACATCATTTTTATCCATTCTTCAGTTGATGGGCATTTGGGTTGTTTCTAAGATTTGGCTATTGCAAACTGTGCTGCTATAAACATTAATGCACATATTTCACTGTGGTATAATGTTTTTAATTCTTCCAGGAAGATACCTAGAAGGGGAATAGCAGGGTCAAATCGGATCTGTAATCCTAGTTTTCTGAGGAATCTCCACACTGATTTCCACAGTGGTTGCACCAGTGTATACTCTCACCAACAGTGGAGAAGTGTTCCTTTTTCTCCACAGCCCTGCCAGCATTTGTTAGTGTTTGATTTCTTGATAATAGCCATTCTTTATGGAGTGAGATGAAATCTTAGCATTGTTTTAATTTGCATCTCTCAAATGACCAGTGATAGCTTAAATGCAGGGTTCGGGGCTTACTTCTAAGTGGGGGTAGGTCTGGCTTTTGTTTGGGAATTCTAATTCCCAAAATTATGTATTCCTATTTTCAGCATTTGTTCCCAAGCAACTATAACTTCAAAGTTTGTTTCCTTCTCCAGTTTTAATCCCATATTGTTTGCTTTGTTGAATATTACTTGTCTTTGTTTGTTTCTGCCTTTGGTCACATCTGTCTTTTACTTCCCAGAGAGCTCATAAATTCAGTTGAGAATAGTGATTTTATTTTTGTCTTCAAAGAAATGTTAACTGATTTAGGGGCAAAAGGAATGAAGATAG
The DNA here is from genome assembly GCA_028451465.1 of Erethizon dorsatum. Taxonomy (NCBI): domain Eukaryota; kingdom Metazoa; phylum Chordata; class Mammalia; order Rodentia; family Erethizontidae; genus Erethizon; species Erethizon dorsatum. The sequence goes on along the minus strand of CM051823.1, from coordinate 133,149,374 downwards.
CTCAGATAATGGGGAGATGATGTAAATTTCATTTCAGACAGACTTTTTTTTATCAGCTGCAGAATGGAAAATAGATTCAGGAGTGTAGCTGAAGAGAGCATGTAGATTAAGTTGCTATTATAGTAATCCAGAAAAACTATTCTACTAACTTTTTCTTTTTTTTTTTTTTTTTTTTTTTGTGGGTACCGGGGGGTCAACCTCAGGACCTCGTGCGCCAACAGGCACCCGTGCCACTGAGCGATATCACCAGCCCCTTTTTCGTATGTGGGATCCGGGAGTCGAACTCGGGCCCTTGCACTTGCAAGGCAGGCGCTTACGCCGCTGAGCCATCTCACCGGCCCTCTACTAACTTTTTCTTAAAGGGGTAATAGAGCTGTAAAACATGCTCAGATTTATGAAACATTAAGGAGATAAAAATGTACTGATATTGTTCAGATTGGATAAAATTTAAAGAATAAGATTGCTGCATGTATCAATGTTGGCTAAACAAACATAAAGGTAAATGAATTAAGTCAATGGTTTAGTTTGGGGCAAGGTGACTCTAGGGTGTCTCTGAGATATTCAAGCAGAAACTTTACATAGGCAACTGAATACAAAGTGAGAAACACAGAAGAGTATGTATACTATCAGAGACCATTAGGACAAAGCTTGCTTTGAAAGGAAGTGGAAACTCAATATGGTTAGGCTGTCAGTTCTATCCAATCAATCTACTGATTTAATAAAATTCCTATCAAAATCCCAGCAAGATTTTTAATGAACATAGGCAAACTTACTCTAAAATCTATATTAAAAATTACAAGCTATAGACTTGCTTAAAAATACTGAAAAAGAAGAATAAAGGGGAGAAGAATCACTCTTCTCAATATATAATCAAGATAATCCAGTATTATTAGCAAGCAATAGACATATGGAACGGTAAAACAGAATACAGACTCAAAAACAGAAGCACCCAAACTTGCTCAACTTGTTATTTTTTAATGTGTAGAAGCAATTCAATGGAGGATAACCTTTCAATAAATAGTGCCAGAACAATTAGACACCAGAGACAAAACACTAACATTTCACACAAATATTAACTGATAAGGAGTCACAAACTTTAACATAAACTTCAATACAAAGATATAAAAATGTGAATACATTACTAAAACTGTGAAATTTTAAAAAATACATGTAAGTATAAACATCCAGAATCTAGAATTCTTAGACACCAAAAGCACAGACTGTAGAAGGAAAAATTCATAAATTAGACTTCATCAAAGTTTTAACTTTCACTCTCTGAAAAAATTGTCTAAGACAATAAAAAAGAAGAGCCAAGAATCTGGAGAAATATTTGCAAATCACATATTTGACAAAGGATTAACATCTAAAATACATACCAACCTTTCAAAGCGCAATAGTTGAAAAGAATCCAGTTTGAAATTAGGCAATAGAAACACACAGACCTTCCAACAAAAAAGACACGCAGGTGGCAAATGAGCACTTCAAAAACACTCGACACCATTAGTCACTAAAGAAATGCAAATAACCCACAATGATATAGCACTCTGTACATCTACCAGAATAGATACAGGTTTTTTTTGAAGAGAGAGAATATTTAAAAACTGTTACTAGGTATTGAGGAACTCACTTGTCCTTCAATGAATAGATGGCCAAACTGTGGTATGTCCATCCCACACAACACTACTCAGCAATGAAAGGGAATAAACTGTTGATATAACAATGACTTGGATGAATCTTATCTGGGTGAAAAAAGCCAATCCTCAAAGTTTACATAATGTTTGATTCTATTCATAAAATTTCCTAAAGTGACAAAATTATCGACAATTAGGACTAGCTAGTGTTTGGCAGGGGTTAGGGATAGAGGAGAGAGGTGGGTAGAAATTGGTGTAGTTATACAAGGGCAACACAAGGAAATCTTTGTGATGATGGAACTGTTCTGTATCTTGACTGGTGGCTACATGAGTCTATATTTGGCTCACCTTAGAACTAAAAGATTAACTTTTAAAGTAAAATGAGGAGTGTAGAAATTCAGAACACAGAGGAATAAACATTTGGATTTAGTAAGGAATATTAAATACTTTCAATACTCTGAAAGATTGAAATCAGTGATGCAATGGTGAGCAAGACAGAAGAAAATACAGGAAGAGGCTATGGGAATCAAACCCACCTATCTTGCCAACCTTCAGAGAATCCTGGCACATAAGAATACCCAGTTTGAGAAAAAGTATGGGTGAAATGTGGGAATGTACATAAAAAGACTAACTATGTCTTAATTACTTTTCTCTCATTTCTGAGACGAAATACCTGACACCCAAAGTTAAAGGAGAAAAGGTTTATTTAGCTTACAGTTTGTGGAGGTTTCAGTCCATAATCAGCCGGCTCCAAGGCAGAGTGGCCATGGCAGATAGGCAACAGTTCCTGATGGCAGAAGGTGGCAAAAGCAACAACAGAGAGAGAGGGAAGGGACAAGCCTCTTTCTGTCCCTTATACTGTTTGCAGGCTACCTGCCCTAGGGCAGGTATAGCACTCATACCCTTAACCCCAGCATTGGACCTTGAATCAATCACAAACTCTAGACTCAGCCACCTCTGAAAAGCACACCCCACATGACTGCATGTGGCTTTGGAGGGACATCTAGACACAAACCATAACAAACTCTAAGTATATTCATTGTGTACCCAAGGTTTGTTTCCCCCATAAACTTCCTCAGAAAGGCAGCTTATAGCCAGTTATCTAGACATTCCCCAAACCATGTCCCCAAACCCCACTCCTCTGGTGTCACTCCCCACACTTTCCCTCCATCCCTCACTCCATTGTAAAAAAATATCCATTCCTAAGACATTCTGTGAACATTTGGGAAAGCTTATGAACCCCAAGATTTACAGGATTTTGAGAGCAATCACTCTCCCCCCACCTACAAACCATAAAGCAGTCTTCTCTGTAACTTGGAGATTCTTATAATGTCTGGTATGTATGATGATGGTAATAATTAAATAAGAGAATGCATCAACATAACTTTTGCAACATGTAATAGGATCCGTAAGGTTTAATTAATAAAAAAAAATAGTGTTAAAGCTAAGAAGGCAAGCACAAAAGAGAACAAGGTCAAAGATTGTGGGTGGGAATCAGGGGAGAGATCTTAAGGGCTGCGTGCTGTGGCTAATACATTGCAGTGACCGCCACTGAGATCACCTCAGGCTCTGGCTGTCTACCCTGCCTTAGATAGAGCAGAACAATTCCCACGGCCTAGTGACAATGCCGTCATTATGACATCTTAGAGCACCACATGACTTGCATGTTCATGGAGATGTTGGTGTAAACAAATCTTCTGCACTGCCAATCCTATGAAAGTGTAGCACAGACAGTTGTGTATAGTAAATATGCCTTGATAATGATAACAAATGAATTACTGGCTTAGATATTTACTATACTGTATTTGTTATTGTTATTTTGGAGTATACTCCTTTTATCTATACTGACAGCAGCCTCATAAGTCCTGTGTTTGTATCAAGACTCCATGTGGGGGGATCGGCTTGGGCCTTCAAGGTTTCTGTGAGTACACCTGACAGTGTTCACCTGATGAAATGCCCCATGGAGCTCTTTTCAGGAGTATCTGTGTTGTTAATGGACACTTGGCTATTACTGCAATGTTGTAAGTGACTCTGCAGGGTGAGTCGGGTGAGTCTTTTCTCTGCCCTTCCCCTCCATAATCTCCTCCTCCAAGTCCCCAGGCCTGGTCTAGAGCTGTAGGCACCAAAAGAGTCACAGCTGGTGACGTTGCCAAGTCATTTAATCCCAATGAGCCTTTCTCCTAACCGATAAAATGGGGCTCCAACACTTAACCTAAAGCCAATACATTTAAATTCTGTTTATCTTAAAAGCTTATTTTACATGATGATAAATAATCCAGTGCCTAAGGGTTGTACAACATATAACACTCCTATCAGAAAGCCCAAAAGCTTCATTTTTATCTTCCAAGTCATTTCTAATATGAAAGATTGGAAGTTGTGTTTCTTCTTAAATATAAAATTTTCATTTAAGCTTAAGTTTGTGTTCTTTAATGAGTTTTCCAGTAGCGTATCATTTTTAAATATTATTCTATTTATTCTCTCATTTCAGTTATAGACTGAGGTAGGAGCTACCACAAGTGTCTATAACTGTTTGTTACAGACATTTTACTTTTCTGGTCTTTACCTACTGATTTCCTTCTCTCATTCCTTCTACTCTTTCTTTTGTCTTTCCCACTCTGAACTTGAATGTCTTCATGAGCTAATTGAGATGGTAATAATATTCATCCCACAGAACTGAAAAGTGATTTAATGAAAGGACCCATGAAAACCCTTTAGCTCAAAGGTTAGCACACAGTAGCTATTAGTGTGTGACATAGCCAAAGCTCTATTATTAATGTCTTATCAAATGACTTGGATTAGAAAATCTCTAAGAGCTACACTAGCCATTGCTTTAATCTAATTTTATGGTGATTATTTTCTAATTATGAGTTCTTACAGTTATTTTTTAAATGTCAGGCTCTTAGAGTGGAACACAGTTATTTAAAATGAAATAATGTCAGTGGACTTCAAAAGGGCAAATGGGTGTACTAAATGTCTAAATCAATATTTTTTTTATTTTGCTGAAAAAAGGTAGAACATAATTTCATAACAAAATAATAGGAGAATAACAATAATTAATACATTTCATTTTGTCATCTTCAAAGTATTTACTCAGAAACAAGATGTGGGCATAAAAATTCTCCCATCGATATTAGCATGAACATTCCTTTTCAATGAAGTAAAAGACAGTAACACTATAGCTACCTTGCATTTTTCTCCCTTGTCCCTTCCTTCCTTTCCCCTTTCCCCATTCCTAGTTCCTTTTTTCCTTTTAAGCAATTACTTCCCATTCCACAATATCGATTGTACGTTCTAGACCTTATTTACTCTTTCAATTTCTCACACCAGGGAGACAATATGATGTTTACACATGTGAGTCTGATTTATTTCACTTAAGAGTATGGTCTCAAGTTGCATCCATTCACCTATAAAAGTCTCCAGGTTATCCTTCTTTGTGGCTAAGTAGTACTCCATTGTATAAAAAGACCACATCTTTTTTTTTATCCATTCTTTAGTTGATGGGCATTTGGGTTGTTTCTAAGATTTAGCTATTATAAACTGTGCTGCTATAAACAAGGGTGCACATATATCACTGTGGTGTGTTGTTTTTAATTCTTCTGAGAAGATACCCAGAAGGGGAATAGCTGGGTCAAATGGGACCTCTAATCCTAGCTTTCTGAGGAATCTCCATACTGATTTCCACAGTGGTTGTACCAGTCTGCACTCCCACCAACAGTGGAGAATGGTTCCTTTTTCCCCACAGCCCCGCCAGCATTTGTTATTGGTTGATTTCTTGATAATAGCCATTCTTTCAGGAGTGAGATGGAATCTCAGTGTTGTTTTAATTTGCATCTCTCGAATGACCAATCATGTGTTGAATGTTTTTTCATATATTTATTTGCCATTCATGTTTCTTCATCTGAGAAGTGTGTATTCATCCCAGATGCCCATTTTTGGATTGGGTCTTTGAATTTGGGGAGAGTGAGTTTTTTTAATTCTTTGTATGTTCTGGATAGAAGTCCTTTGTTTGAGGAACAGTTGGCTAAAATTTTTCCCACTCTGGCTCTGTTTGCTAGTTTTTTCACTCTGTTGGTGATTTATTTTCATGTGCAAAAGCTTTTCAATAAGACAAGATCCAAGTTTTTGATTCTTTGAAGTGTTTTCCATGCCGTTTGGGTTTTGTTCATGTATTCTCTGCCTACCCCTTTGACTTCAAGATTTCTACCTACTTTCTCTTCCAGTAGATTTATTGTTTCTGTTTTAATATTTAGATCTTTGATCCATTTTGACTTTAGTGCATGATGATAGACATGGGTCTAGTTTCAGTCTTTGGCATGTAGAGAGCCAGGTTTTCAAGCACCATTTATTAAAGAGGCTATCTTTCTTCCAGTGAACATGTTTGGCCCCTTTGTCATAGATAAGGTGGCTGAGTGTGTTTGTAGTTGTGTCTGCATCTTCTAATCTGGTGCACTGAATCTCAGGTCTGTTTTTTTCCAGTACCATGCTGATTTTATCACAGTAGCTTTGTAGTATAATTTCAAGTCAGGGACTGTGATGCCTCCTGCCTTGCCTTTGTTGCCCGGGATTGTCTTTGTTATTCTAGGTCTCTTCTGTTTCCAAATGAATTTTAGGAATGTTTTCTGTAGTTCTGTGAGGTGTGCTAATTGTATTTTGATAAGGATTTCATTAACTCTGTGTAACACTTTTGGGAGTATGGCCTTTTTCACAATGTTGGTTCTTCTTATCCATGAATGAGGGATATCTTTCCATTTTCTGATATCCTCTTCAATTTCCTTTTTCAGAGTACTGTAATTTTCAATATACAGATCTTTTACTTCCTTTGTTAGATTGATTCCTAAGTATTTCACTTTTTTGGATGCTATTGCAAAGGGTGTTGTTTCCCTAATTTCTCTCTCAGTGAGTTTGTTGTTTTTGTACAGGAATGCTATTGATTTTTGAGTGTGGATTTTGTATCCAACTATGCTACTGAATTTGGTTATTAAATCTAGAAGTCTTTCAGTGGAGTTTTTGGGATCTTCCATGTAGAGTATCATATCATCTGTGAAAAATGATAATTTAACTTCTTCTTTCCTGTCCTTGTTCCTTTTATTTCTCTCTCTTGTCTAATTGCTCTGGCTAATGTTTCCAGAACTATATTGAACAGGAGTGGTGATAGTGGACATCCTTGTTTTGTTTCTGATTTTAGAGTGAAAGCTTTCAGTTTTTGTCTATTTAGTATGATGTTGGCTGTTGGTTTGTCATAGATGGTTTTTATCAGATTGACGTAAAGACCATTTATTCTGATTTTCTGTAGGGTTTTTATCGTGAATTAATGTTGGACTTTGTCAAAAGATTTTTCTGCATCTATTGAGATGATCATGTGATTTTTGTCTTTGGCTCTGTTGGTATGGTGTATTACATTTATTGATTTGCATATGTAGAACCATCCCTGCATTCCTGGGATGAATCCCACTTGATCATGGTTTATATTCTTCTTGATGATTTGCTGCATTTTGCTTGCTAGTATCTTATTGAGGACTTTTGCATCTATGTTCATTAGGGAGATTGGTCTGTAGTTCTCTTTTTTTGGTTGGTTCTTTCTCTGGTTTTGATATCAGGGTAATACTTGCCTCCAGGAATGAGTTAGTGAGTATCGTTTCCCTTTCAATTTCATTAAAGAGTTTGAGGAGTATTGGCATTAAATCTTCTCTAAATTTCCTATAGAATTCAGCCATGAATTCATCAAGACCTGGGCTTTTCTTTGTTGTTAGATTTTTTATTACATTTTCAATTTCATTAACTGATATTGGGTTATTCAGAATTTTTATATTTTCTTAATTCAGCCTTGATAATTCATACATATCTAGGAATCTGTCCATTTCTTCTGTGTTTTCCATCCTGTGTGAGTACAGGCTTTTGAAGTAGGTATTGATTATCTTCTGAATTTCCACAGGATCTGTAGTGATTTCACCTTTTTCATTCCTCATTTCATTAATTTGAGTTTTTCCTTTCCTTTTTTTTGATAAGGTTGGCTAAGGGGTTATCAATTTTATTTACTCTTTCAAAGAACCAACTCTTTGATCCATTAATTCTTTGTATTGTTTTCTTAGTCTCCATTGTGTTAATTTCTGCTCTGATCTTTGTAATTTCCTCCCTTGTATGGGCCTTGGACTTGACTTGCTCTTCCTTTTCTAGATGCTTGAGGTGTAGCATTGTTGTTTATTTGTGCTTGTTCTGTTTTCCTGATGTGAGAATTCACTGCTATAAATTTTCCTCTTAGGACTGCTTTCATTGTGTCCCACAGGTTCTGGTATGTTGTATCTACATTTTTGTTTAATTGTAGATATTGCTTAATTTCTTCTTTAATTTCATCTGTGACCCATTGGTTATTCAGGAGGGTGTTATTTAATTTCTGTGTGTTTATGAAGTTTTTGCGGGTTTTTTTGCCATTAATTTCCAGTTTCATTGCACTATGGTGAGATAATATGCATGGGATAATTTCAATTCCTTTGCATTTACTCAAGCATGTTATATGGGCTAGTATATGGTCTATTTTAGAGAACATCCCATGTGCAGCTGAAGAATGTGTATTCTGATGTTGCTGGGTGGAACACTTTGTAAACATCTACTAAGTCCATTTGTTCACAGGTTTGGTTCAGTTCTGATATTTCTTTCCCGATTTTTTGTCTAGTTGATCTATCTCTTTGTGACAGTGGAGTATTAAGGTCCCCATTACAATTGTGTTATTGCTTATTTGATTTTTCATGTCTATTAATATTTGTCTTATATAGTTGAGTGCTCCCATATTTGGTTCATATATATTTATGATTGTTATATCTTCCTGTTGAAGTGTTCCCCTAACAAGTATGTAGTGACCTTCTTTATCTTTTTTATCATTCTTGGCTTGAAGTGCACATTGTCTGCAAACAGAATAGCTACCCCTGCTTTTTTTCTGGGTTCCTGTTCCATGGAGTATTATTTTCCATCCTTTGACTTTCAGTCTATGAGTTTCTTTTTGAGTTAAATATGTTTTTTGTATACAGCATATTATTGGGTCTTGTTTCTTGATCCATTTTGCCAGTCTGTATCTTTTGATTGGTGAATTGAGACCATTTACACTGACAGTTATAACTGAAATGTATTGGCTTATCTTTGACATGTTATTTTCCTGCTGTTGGTTTCCTGCTTTTTCCTTCTTTTTAATTGCTTGCCCTGCCTGGTAGCTTCTTTCTGTTGTTGTTCTTGGAATTGTGGTCATTTTTATCTCTATTTAGAATATTTTTCAGTACTCTTTGTAGTGTTGGTTCAGTTGTCATGAATTTCTTCAGTTGTTCTTTGTCATGGAAGTATCTTATTTCTTCATTAATTTTGACAGATAGTTTCGTGGGGTACATCAATCTGTGTTGGAAGTTGTTCTCTTTCAGGACTTGAAATACTTCACTCCAAGCTCTGCTTGTCTTGAGGGTTTGTGTTGAGAAGTCTGCCATGATTCTGATGGGCTTTTGTTTATAGGTGATCTGTTTCTTTTCTCTAACAGCTTTTAATATTCTGTTCTTGTGCTGAATTTCTGGGATCTTGATTATTATATGTCTGGGTGTAGATTTATTTTTGTTATGGCTAATTGGAGTTCTATATGCCTCACTTATATTTATGTCAGATTCTTTTCCCATGCTTGGGAAATTTTTTGCTATTACTTCTGCAAATAGTTTTTTTTTTAATGTCTTTTTTGTTGAATCCTGCTTTTTCACTGACATCAATCAGTCTTATATTATTTTTCTTTGCATCATCTTGCAGCTGTTGAATTGTTATTTCCTCATCCTTTGTTATTTTTGAGTGATCTTTCCTTTCATGATTGCTAGCCGTGATCCTGTCTTCAAGGTCTGAAAGTCTATCTTCAGTTTCATTCAAGCGTTTTTACCAGCTTTCAGTGGAATTTTTAATTTCTTGGATATCTGTTTGAATCTGTTTCATGCATTCTATTTCTTTCCTATATTGATCATTCACAGTTTCCTTCCTTTTCCTATCATCATCTATTTTTTTAAATCTATCTCTACTCTAGATATGCTCAGCAATTTCTTTATGAATGTTGACATTTCTTTTTTACCTGAGATATTATTTCTGATCTGATTTCCTCTATAGCCTCATGGATTTTTTTCTTTATTTTGGTTGCTATCTTTACAAAAATTTCAGGTGTGTGTCTTCCATTTTCCTGTACCTCTTTGTCTCCTCAACTTGTTCTGTGTGGATTAGAGGTCTGAGGTTGCATTTTGCTTCTGCATCTTGTTATTTTCTATTTCAAAAATATTTTTATTTTGTTTTCTGTGTTGATTCTTGTAAGTTTTTGTAGTAAGTAGCTATATTACTAGTATCAAGGACTCTCTAGGAAAAGTCTGTTCTTTAGGGATGTCTTCTGTGTGTAGGAAGTTCTTGGTTTATGTCTGTCCCCAGATCTTACCTTCCCAATTAATTAGAGTGAGATGTTTGTATCTGTTTGGCTCATTCTCTGGTCCTTTGGTGTTGGGCTGTGGTGAGGTTATTACCCAAGAGTTTCCCAGTATTGTTATGGAAGGGAGAACAGTGGATTACAACCAATATGACATCCTAGCTAAAGTAGTATAATTAGCAATAACAATAGCATCAAGCACAGTTTACAAACTGACAAACTGTGGTAACTATTAGTTTTGTACCTTGAACCATAGGAGCAAAATCTACAGTTATATAACAGAACCAATCTTAAATTAGGAGCTTGTACGGGAAGTGCTTCCCTTTGGTAGAGTGGTTTTACTCTGTGGTGGAGGAAATTTTAGAAGGATTGTGTATAAAACAAAGATAAATGAGAAGGAAGTAGAAGCAAGGCTGGTGGACAAAGGATGATCACACAAGCTTTGGGAAACTAGAGAAGAGGGCAGAAAGGAAAGAATGAAGGAGTAAGCAAGGGATTATCTGAACTTGGTCTCTGGGTTTGGGGGATGGAATTAGTTTTCTGTGGCTGGAGTTCTCCCCAGCTATTTAGAAAACAGAAAAGAAAATAAAAAGAAAAAAGATAAGGAAAAACGGAAAAGAAAAAGAAAGATAAAAATAAATAATAAAAAAAAAAAACAGAAAAAGAAAAAGAAAAAGGGCAGTCCCACCCACCTGCTTCTATTCCATGTGTCTGTCCCCGAGCACAATGTTGGTTAACCTAACCTGGCTCGTACTGTTAATGTTGCTTCAGACTTTTCCAACCCAGCAGTCCAGCCTGTCCATCGTGTGTGCCCTAGTCAGGGTCCTACTGTGTGGCTGGCGTCCCCCAGATCGCCTGGTCCCACCAATGCAAGGGGAGGGGGCCACTCACCTGGATTCCTCCTGCTAGGCCGGTTCCCAGGTCCTGGATTCTTCCTGGTGAATCAATAATTTTTTTTAAATTATGAAAATTAAATGCCTAGTAGAGCAGAAAAAGGAAAACAGAACTAGCATAAAATATTTTTGATGAATATTAATTTTTTAATATAAATCATTCTTGTGTCTTACATGGGAATATTTGCATTATTTGAAAATTTTATGTAATAAAAATTTATCTTGTAGAAACATACTTAAACAATAAAGAAGATAGCTTGTATTTTTCCATAGGTGGTAAAAATATCTTTACTGTATCAATTTATCTCAAGGGAATTTATGATACACTCATAAAATTTCTGAGTTTTAAAAAGTAGTCATTTTATTATGAAAAATATATATATAATACTTTAAATAATTTTTTTCTCTTTTTCTCCCATCACTCTCTGCCCTATATGTCTTAAAATTCATAAAAATTTTGAAAGCAGAAAGTAATTTAGCACTGAAGTAGTTGTTTTTAAATCACATTAAAGGCTCATTTCCTCTTACTTGGTTCACACCCTAAGGGAAGTATTCCAGGAGAGGGCAGAGCAATGTCCTTGAAACTGTGTGTATAATCAGTGGAATTGTATTCTAATGGAAGTGATTATTTTTTTTTAATCACAGACAGTTTATATTAGTGGATAACAAACCCCCATAAATCCAAAGTTCTCAATGCCCATTTATTATCTTGTAACTGAAATTATGTTATGCTACTCTGAAGTACAAACTTTATTTGAAACATTTGGTTAGTTTATCATTATAAACCTGAATTTGTCTTTATCCAAATAACTTTAGATTTATTAACATAGGCAGTAGTTATGCTCTCAAAAAGAAAATTATCTATTTCTATAAGGTATGGGAGTTTGTAATTTAAGGGAAATTTTAGAGGATTATTTTGGTAAAACAGAGATTCATTTTATAACACAAAATTCGAACAATAAATGATACTTTAAAGTAATGTATAGATCTACTATATGGACCCATATTCATCTTTACATAACTTTTTAAGTTTTGATTTCTTTCTAACAGATGTCATTGTATGTGTCAGCTTGTTAAGTAATTTGTGAAGAAACTTTAAAAAGTTTTTATGAATAACAATTTACTCAAATTTGTTAGGAGTTTCTTTCTTTCTTTGATGTTCTGGTGCATAAATTACACACAAAAAGTGATTTGTGACATAGAGATGGAACTACAAAGTGTGAAGGTATGCCTTCAGCCTCATTGCACCTTAAATACTAAATGTGAATACAAAATAAACCAAGAGCAAGAAATGATGCTATACAGAAAAAGCTGTGAATTAATGGTATTCAAGGAAAGTCTACATTTCTCACTGAAACAGAGTTCCATTTAAAGACAAAGGTGTTTTTAACACTAAGTGAAAAAAGCTAAACAAAAGCAAAGATATGTTGTGATGCCACAATATTGTTCTTAGACATTAACATTTAAAAGTGATTACCATTAATACTCATTCCCATAGTTATAATCAAGGACTGAAATTAACTTCTTTTCTCCTTCTCAGGATAGTTTCAAAATGGCTGAATGGAATAGAAGACCTAAAAGCAAGCATGTAATTCTGGCATAACAGGAAGTAATCATAAGAAAGTTGGTGTAATGTATGACCACACTTTCAATATTGTAGCTGTATCTGGCTACTGGTGCTTAAATTTAAATTAATCAATAATGAATTCATTTTTTCAGTCACACCAGTCATAGTTCATGTATTCAATAGTCACATTTAGCAAACTTTTTCTGTTTTGTTTTGTTCTGTTTTATTTTTGGTGCCGGGGACTGAACTCAGGACATTTGCACTATTATTTACTTTGCATTTTTATTCTGAGACAAGTTTTCACTAAGTTGCTAAATTGTCCAGTCTGGGCTCAAATTTGCTATCCTTTCACCTCAGCCTCCCAGAGTGTGTGCTGTGACAGCTGGTGAAAACAGCTGTTATATGAACATCTCAGGTACATATTTCCATCATCATGAAAAGTTTTACTGACCAACATTATTATATTATCAATATATTTTCCAGAGACATCCAAGAAATTATGAAGTATGTCTTTGGGGTTATTCAAATTTTATAAAGTAGGGACGAGATAGTAGAAATGTGCTTCCATATTAGTAAAAGGCTACATAATGGCCAGAGAAGAACTTAAAATTTGGATTTATAGTTCTGGATTCCAGCCTTAACTTGACAGGGTGACATATTACCTTTGGTTTCTGAGTTTTTATTCCTTTCCTTATGAAGTCGGGGTAACATAATGCTTACCTCATAATAAGTTTACAAATACTAGAAATAACACATGTGTCAGTGGCTGATACATAGTAAGCATCCAGTATGATACTTATTGTTTTTATTAATCAATAGGTGGGAAGATAATAAAGCTGTTAAGGGTCACTCAGAAAAAAATCATATTTTAAAATAAAGTATGACTCTTCATTTGCTAGAGTAAGTACCTTAAAAGGCCTCAGTTCGTTTCAGAAATATCACACCAGAAGAGTTTTGATTATGGTAATCACGGAACAATGAGGAAATGATCAAGCAAGGAAAGGAAAGTATCACCACAAAGGAATCAGTGAGTCAGGAAAAGGATACAGAAAATTTTAAGTGGCATGGAGAAAAAAGAGCAACGATACAGAGGGACATAAATATACACAAGTAAAAGAAGAAGACCTAATGTATGACAAAATTTCTCCTGGAAATACATTAGAAAGATAAGTGACAGTATAATGACATAATCAAACACGGGAGGGAAAATAATTTCTCACTACTGGACTGCAAGGAAATGGGTTTTCTATAAGATTTTTTTTTCTATGGTAGTGAGACAAATATGTGTAAAAGGCAGAAGAGAGAAAAAAAAGAAGGCAATCCTGCTAACGTGCATCTATTACTGACATACTTTATAGCCTTGTGCAAGTCATTCAAAACCAATGTATGAGGCCAGTGAGATGGCTCAGTGGTGTCAGCGCCTGCCTGGCAAGCGCGAGGGCCCGAGTTCGACTCCTGGAACCCACATACGAAAAAAGGGGCCAGTGATATCGCTCAGCAGCACGGGCGCCTGCTGGCGCGCGAAGTCCTGAGGTCAACCCCCGGTACCCACCAAAAAAACAAACAAACAAACAAAAAACACAAAAAACCAATGTATGACTGTTTTATGAAATCCAAAACAAGTAGATGATATTTACTCCCTCTAAACTGCATATAAATTGTTTATGGTGAGTAACTTAGCTCTGGCAACCAAATTGTATGTGCTTTGAGATATTTCATCAGAAAAAGGCAGTCCGGTAAAGACAGATGGCCTGATGACCAAGGGGAATGTGTGCGAGGGGTAACACAGTACTAGAGAACAGAAGTGGCGCCGGTCACTGCGGCCAAACCTGCATAAAGGAGAATTCAATCATCCATGCGATAAGACTGAAGATAGGGGAGGGTCTCAGGCATTTCCTTAATCTTCCCTGGGCAAACATCAACCACCTGGAATTAATTGGACACTGGGAGAAATTAGATGTTTGAAAGAGAAAGAAAAATCATTCCTTTCATATAAGACTATGGCTTTTAAATATCCAGAAGCAGTAGGAATAACTTGGATTAAACAAGAAGCAGGGTGAGGCACTTAGAAAGAAAATTTTGAGATCACCCAAGGCTTCAGACTCAGGAAGCAATTTCTGTTTGGTACTAGATCTACTAAAGACAGTAGTGAAACTCATTGTTCTTAGGTAACATATATATATATGTATTTCTTTTTTCTTTTTTTTTTTTTTAGTTCTAATATTGTGTTATAAACAGTGGTAGGTACTGAGAGTGCAACAATGAGCAAAGGGAAATTCCATCTTTTCAAAGTTAACAGTTGCCCATGTATGAAAATAGGTAGTTTTATTTCAGTCACTATTTGTACTGGTAATTTAATAAATACATATGTTCTTATTGACAATGACATTTGTTTAGAAAAGTGACCCGTGTCCAGTCTGCTGCCAATCTTTATCATTAGTGCTGCAAGGAGCACTTCAAGGAGTTCACCAGAAGATGGCGGGTATAGCTCTGCAACGCTACGATATTATAATTACAAAAGTTGAAAGAAACTGTCTCCTGTGTACCCTGTAACAGCTCTATTACAATCGCAAAGAACTCTTCATTTTAGTCATTAGTGTTAGGCATGCTATGCATATTTTGATCAGCAAGCAGTATAGGCATTGTTAGATGTACAAGATTTTTTTCCTATTGGTTGTACTACTTTATCTTTATTTTTTGAAAATGTCAACCATAGTACAAAAGGATCACATTCATCTTGGGAGATTTGTACATGTACATGACAATCTTAATTCTTTTTTGTGTCCCCTTCTCCTCCTCTCCCTCTACCCTTCTTCTTTCCCCACAGACATACAGGATTTTATTGATGACGAAATAGCTAAAAGTGCAGTGTTATAAAATCTCAAAACTGAAGGCTCATAGGAAGACGGTCTTTCATCTCCCTGTTGTCTTTACCCATATCTTATTTTCAATAACTTCTGAAAAAAAGGAGGCCGTAATAAAAACTGTAAAGGCTTTCTCTTTGTAGAAGTAAAAATATATACTAGAGCTTCCTATAGTAATAAGTCAAATCAGTTGTTAGTTAAAAATAAATGCGTGAGTGTTCAGGTTTAAAAACTAGAAAAGGACAAAGTAATCAAACAGTTCCTGTTGCGTCTTTTCTAAACTTATCTCTAAGACCCATTTATGTTTCTCTTAGCAGTGGGGATGAATTCTGAGAAATGGGCCACTGGACAATTCCATCCTGTGTGAATGTCGTAGAACGTCCTTACGCCCCAGGTGGTATAGGTCAGTCACTACCTGGCTGCAGTACAGTTCACACATATGTATGGAAACTAAACAACACTCCTGAACAATCATTTGATCAAAGAAAAAAAAAGAGTTATTTAAAAAATATCTCGAGACAAATGAAAGTAGAAAAGCATAATGAAACAATGGGAAGTAGCAATAGCAGAACTAAAAGGGAAGTTTATAGTCATAAACACATACCTTAAAAAAGAAGGAAGATTTTAAATAAACAACTTAACTTTACATGTCAAGGGGTTAGTAAAAGAACTAAGTTTAAAGTTAGCGGAGGGAAAGAAAGAATATAGGATGGATAATAGATTTGAAGCTTAGATAAAAAGCTTATTAACTGGCAAATTAGCCCATGAAGGAAAGTGGAAAAATCATTAAGGTAATTTTCTTAGGGCTGCTGTAGCAAATTACCACTAACTAGAGGTTTATGATAACAAAAGTGAAAGAAAGACTAATTTATTCTCTGTCAGAATCAGCTGACACTGGAGATCAGTCACTCCTGTGGTGCTAAAGCAAGGCCAGTCCGGAGAACAAAGAGCGCAGAGGTGGACCAAGGGCACAAGCTGCTCCAGCCCAGAGAACACCAAGCCCCAAGGCAATCCAAGCAATGGGTTGCTAGGCAAAGGGGTGTCACGTGACATCAACCTGCCCACCATATAAATAAACGCATTGCGATGGCTGAGCAGTTCCTTTCCTGCCATCAGGAGAGAGGGCTCCACCTGACCTCAGCTTTTTGTTTCTTATCTTTATTTTTCTGTCTTCTCACTGTCCTTTCCCTCAGGAACTTTGAGAGCTGCAAGAGCCATGGCAATTCTCTTTCAGTTTTGGGGCCCAGAAGTCCAAAATCAAGGTGTCAGCAGGATTGGGTCCTTCCCTAGTCTGAAGGATAATCCGTTTCATGCCTTTCTTCCAACCTCTGGTAGCTGCCAGCAATGGTTGGCATTACTTGGCTTATAGATGCATAATTCCAACTTCTGTGTTCACCTTAAATCACCTTCTTACTTGTGTATTTCATCCTCTTTATAAAGATTCTCATTATTGAATGAAAGGTACATCTGCATAATCCAAGGTTATTTTATCTTAAGATCCTAAACTTAATTGCAGCCATGAAACTCTTTCCTCAAACTCAAATCATACTCCCAGACTCCAGACAGACATGTTTGTATGAGGATGGAGGAGGAGGGTCCCCATTCAACCCACTACTTAAGAGTAGTGGAGTTCTTTATTAGGTAGAGTAATTTTATCTATTTTGTAACAAACCAAAAACCTCAATTTAGTTCTCATTCTATTTGCAGTTCAACGGATATCAATGGGGGAGAGGAAGACTGTCTTCAATGCAGTTCCTCAGAGATCCTTACTCTTTTGTTACTTGATGCACCATCATCTGGAACTTTGAAGTTTTCACTTAATGATCAGAAGGCAAAGGAAAAGCATGGATGATTGTATGGGATAATAGGTAACAGGTAATAGGATTCAACCTTGAAAGTGTAATACATCACTTCTCCCCATTTTCCATGGGCCCAGACTCAAATCACATACCTTCCACTTAATTGCCGGTGAAGACTATTAGTACATTTCTGTTATTGGGATAAAACATCTGACATAAACAACTTAAAGGAAGAAAGGTTTATTTTGGTTCATGGTTTCAGAGGTTTCAGTGCATGGTCAGCTGGCTCTCTTGCTTTAGGTCTATGGCAAGGCAGAAACATCACCCTGGAAGGGTGTGGAAGAGGAAAGCTACTCGCCCTAGAGCAGCCAGGAAGCAGAGAGAGTAAGAGCCTGAAAAAAAGATATACCTTTCAAAGGCACACTCCCAGTGAACTGCTTCCTCCAATTAGGCCTCACCTCCTAGTAATCCATTCTGCTATGCACTCATCAGTGGTTTAGCCCATTGATGAGGTTAGGACTCTAACAATTCAAATTGCTCTCTAAGTGTTTCTTAACCCAGTAAAGCTGCCAATCGAGCTGATTTTCACAGAAGGCTTTTCATTGGGTGCCCCCAAGTAAGAGGAAATAGCTCTAATGAGCAGTTTCTGCCACATGCATAAATAAAACAATCAGTATTAAAAATCTAGTTCATACGCGGTGCCTCATTTCATGAATGTAATTAGTTCCATGATTCTGGGGAAGATGGCCAGGTTCCTATTTGATAGAGGAAGATGGTTACATTTGTGTTCATCACCCGATGCAGAGTTCACTAAAGGAAGTAAAATTTTGCCTAGTACTCCTGTTCATGAACTGAATTGTTCGTGAACAGAAGTGTTCATGAACTGAGGTGTTACTGTATTTAGTTCTGTATGCGTAAAGAAGACCTTGAAGTACAGAATGATAGTTTCGAAGACTTACTGAAGATTAAAGGAATTGGTTTCATATTACATCACAACTAAAACTTCAAAAAATTAAAATATATAAATGAGAACTATCAATATTCTAATCTTAGAATGTAATCAAACTACTTTCAGTTCTGTTATAGGATGTAAGCCTACTGCAGTCCATTCTTCCTGCTAATTATAACTAAAACCTCTGAGAAAACACCCCTTCCTCATGAAAAGTAACTCCCTGAGGACTGTGAAAAATACTGAACAGAGAAATAGAAAACAAGGGAACAAACAGAAAACAAATAACAAATTGGTAGATTTAAATCCAACTCCATTAAAGTTAAAGCTCTAAAATAGCACTGCCAATAGAAATACAGTGTAAGTCATTTTTGCTATTTGAAATTTTCTATCATTCATGCTAACCAAATAAAAGGAAATCCATATATACAAATACTATCATTCCAATATGCAATCAACATAAATTTACTAATGAAATACATTACTTTATTTTTGGATTATCTTTGAAATCCAGTATACATTTACAATTAAAATACATTACCAACTCAAAGTAGATACACGTCAAGTTCTTGATTGAATAATATAGAGAAGATTTACTGTATTTGGGCATAAAGTTCTAAATTCTCCAGTTAAAGGCCGAGATCCACAGAAAGGATAAAAAGTAAGATCCTGCTGAGTGATGGTTTCTGTAAAAATGTAAATATATACATAAAATATTTTTGCTCCTGGGTTTCCACTCAAATGTAAAGGAAATAGGAAATAGATATCCACCCAATGACAAAGAATACTTGTATTTGTAGTAGTTCCAAACTGGAAACAAACCAATGCCCATCGACCAGCAAATGAACAAATTGTGCTATATCTAGCTAACAGGTTACTACTTAGCCACAAAATAGAACAACCTATTGGTACAGGCAATATTATGACTGACTGAATCTTAAAATCACTGTAGTGTGTAAAAGAAGCCAGGCAATGAAGTACATGTAGCATATGGTTCTATTTTTTAAAATTCTAGAAAATATAAACCAATTATTATGGACAAAGTAGAACAGGAGTCCTGGAGGTAGTGAAGGAAGGAAGGATGAATTATAAAGGGGCACCAGGTGTCTTTGGTGGATAACACAAATATTTTTATCCTGATTATAATGATAGTTATATATATGTGTGCATCAAAATTGTTTGAACACATAAATATATAAGGTTATCATATCTTAATCATACCTCAATAAAACTTTTTAAAGCTAATAAATAAGCAGTAATACCACAGATAAACAAGAAATCAGAAATCAAAATATTCTATCACCTTAAAACCTTGGTACTTTTTTTTTTTTTTTTTTTTTTTTGCTACAGGGTCTCACTATGCAGTTCAGGCTGACCTTGAACTCACTATGTAGCCAAGGCTGGCCTTGAACTCATTGTGGTCCTCCTGCCTCAGCTTCCTGAGTGCTGGGATTACAGGTGTGTGCTACCACACCCAGCAAAACTTTGGTGCTATAAAACAATGTCTCTATCACTATCATAGGAAAAAAAAAATCTACATGGCAATTGTAGAAATCTAAAGAATAAGCATTATTTAAAAACCAATTACTACCTTTGGAGCTAAGTAGAGCACTAGTATTATGAATAGCTTAAACTATTCATAGACTAGTTTATTGGATAAAAGGCATTTATTTGTCTTTTCTGAATGAACTGTTCGTCTGGGCTACCCTAGTTGATGAAGCAAAGGTTTTTTTTACAGAAGATTACCAATGACTAACTGTAGAAGAAATGACAGACTATTTTTTTTAAATCACATTTTGCAATGGCTAGTGGAGTAATTAAGTAAGAAAATTCATCACTGAGTAAACCTATCAAAAGAAAGTTTTCAAGAAAACATTATAACAAAGTTGTTGGGTTGTTGTCATCTAAAATCATCAGTTAATTTTAGCACCATGAAAAGAATAATCAGATTACTCAGTGTCTCCTAATTTTTTTATAAAGTGATGTCAAGTCCCCTACAATGCTGAGGAATTCCTCCTAACAAAAGGTGCCTGATTTTAATAGAAACTAGCACTAACTCATTTACGTGAACTACGATACCATGAAGATGCAAAGAGATACATCCAGAATGTCACGGTGAGGGTTAATTTTATGTGTTACCTGAGTGAGTCAACAGGTCTCCAGATTAAATATGATTTCTGATGTTTACCCTACCAGCTACTCTGGTTCTGTGGTCTTCAGATATGAGCTAGAATGACGCCAGCAGCTTTCCAGAGGTCCAGTTTACAAAAAGCAGATCGTGGGATTTCTAGTCTTTAAAATCACAGAGCCAATGCTCCGTGATAAAATTCTTCTTATAAATATATTCATTCAATTATGTTTCTCTAGAGAACCTTGGGAGATATTCTTTCAAACTCTGTATATGTTTAAAAATATTTTCTAATAACCCCCAAAATTTTCCCATAATTTTTCCCCAGTTCAAAACTGTCTAGTGGAGATTGGTACAATTCGTAGCTGATAGAATCTCTGCTTTGGTTCCCTGATGCACAAAGTGAGGGCCATTCTGGTAGAAAGTGTAAACTAGAAATCTCTGAAACTGAAACTGAAACCCTCAACCCTTGACTCTCCTGCAAGATAGTAAATAATACTAAGTAGTGGCTACCTGGAGAATTATAGAGATAAATTCTACCATCTAAGACTTGAGAGTCATTCTTGCAACGTCCTCATTTAATTCGTGTGCTGAGCAAAAGCCAGATGAGTTACAGGGAATAACGGTAGATTATAAAACTTTAATCAAGTAGTAAAACCAATCACTGCTGCATTTCCAGATGGGGTACCTCCATTAGAGCAAGTAAAAAGAGCCCTTCGGATTTAGTATGCAGCTACTAATCTGGCAACTTTTCTTGTTGGCCTTAGTAAGCAAAATTAGAAGTGATTCATTTTTATAGAAGAGCACCAAGGGTCTTTTGATGGATTCTAATATAATATACTCCAGGGGGAGCCTTGATCATTTTGATATTTCGCAGGACACCACACTGACCCCCTATATTGATAACATTATTCCAGCTGGACTTGGTGAGGAGGAAGTAACTAGCACCCTACATTCCTTTATAATACATACTGCTTATTTGCCCTGAGATAAAAGATAAATTTGGGAGCCCATCTCACTGAGTTTCTAGGGGTTCAGTAATACACATTATATCAGGAGATCCCTTCTAGAGCAGGAGACTTGTTGCTGGATCTTGCACGACTCACCACTGAGTGAGAAGTGTGGTAATGTGTTGAATATACTTGAATTTTAGAGGTGACACATACAAAATGTGGTCAAACAGCACTAATCTCTTTACTGCAATGCACGAAGTCGACAGATTTATGTAGGGCTCAGAAGTGAAAAAAAAAAGGGCTGTGCAGCAGGCCCAGGCTACGGGAGCTGTCCTGAGCCTAGAGCCTCATGGTGTGGTAAGCTGTGGTAGTGTGCGGGGCGGCATAGATGCTGTACAGATCCTCTGAAAATCCCCCAGTGAGGACTCCTAGGGGTTGGAAGAAAGCTCATATCCTCTTCTATAAATATGTGTTCTTGAATAGAAGAGCTTTCTTTCCCTGGTAGAGACTGAACACCTGACCATGGGGCAATAAGTGTGCTAAGTTAAACAGTATCTACCCCTCCAAAGTTTATGTCCTTCCTGAAACCTCGTTCTGTGACCTTATGTAGAAATAGGGTTGTTCCATATGTAATAAGATAGCATTATACTGGAGTATGGTGGGCCCTTAGCTCCAAATGGTAAGTGTCCTTATAACAAGAACAGAAGATAGACACACATGGCAAGAATGCCGTGTGACAACAAAGGCAGAAACTGGAGTGACATGTCTACAAGGAAAGGATTACCAAGAACACCAGAAGGAAGACAGATTAAAGAACATACGTATTCTCCTCTAGATCCTTCAAAGAGGGCCTCCCCTGCCAGCACCTTGATTTGGAACATCTAGCCTTCAGGCTGTGAGAGAGTAGTGTTCTCTTGATTTAAATCTCCTAATTTTTGGCACGATATTATGACAGCTCAAGAAGAATAATACAATGGGTAACTCACACTTGAGTGGCACTTCTTGGACTGGATATTGTGTGGCTAACAGACCACAAATCTGAGTGTACACAGAGGCATTCCACTGCAAAGTAAAAGTGGCATTTGTGAGGCCTGGGCCCAGCAAGTCTGAGAGGCACAGTAAATCGCATGTGGCTCAGATTCTCTTTTCACTACTTTGCTGCCTCACCTCCACCCCATACCTATGGCCTCATGAGGACATTTCTATGTTTAGTTAAATAAAAAGCTTGGGCCTAGTGTGAAGACAAATTCCTACTCTTTCAGGTCAGATGAGAGTGAACGGTGCCATGCCAGAGCCCACTAGGGGGTCCTCTGGAAAAACATTAGTGATGGAAAAGTCCTTCCAGGAAGCAGAGTTGGAAGTGGTACATAGGATTATTCATTTTGTGTTGAAGGACAGATGTCCTGAGCTATTGATCTACAATGATTCTTTGGAAAGTGAACAGATTTTTAGCTGGAGAGTAATTTGGAAATAATAAAATTAGAAAACTGATTATAATTGTAGAAGTCCTAGAGAAGAATTGTATATAGAGGGAGCCCTTAGAGTAGGAAAAGAGTGTAAATGTGTTTGTTTTCCATTTAAATGTCTACCAGGGAGCACTGCTAAGTAGAGAATTTTCTCAGTGATCAAGTGCACAAGACTCCTATTCCGTAGATGTCACTTAGTCTGTTAGCCCTTCTTGCTTGACGAGCCTATCTATGAAGAACACCTGGTGGCAAGAACGGAGGCTGCACCTGAACTCCACAACATGGCCTCCCTCTTCCCCCGCCACTGAGGCTGACCTCCCACTACTCTGCCATGTGTCCAGTGTGCGAACAGCGATGGGAAGTTCTGACCCTCAGTGCATTTCCCAGGAGACCAACCAGCCATCTGATGGCAGTGCGACTGCGCCGGACCTCTTCTGTCATACGGACAAACGTGTCTGATCTAAACCTGCAAAGAGACAAAATATATGCACGGATTTTCCTTCCTTGCTCACGGACTTCTTCAGTACCACCATTCATCAATGTTAATAATGTTTATCTACCATCATATTATCTCACATATCCTTTTTAATCGGCACACAATTTAAGGCAAAGAATATTTGACAATTGGTTCATTCTCTTGGAATGCACTGATTTTACACATGCTTCGTCACCCAAATGTCACTGTCTTGAGCCAACAGTCAAACATAATGTCGAAGTTCCAGGATGCTGTGAACTTGGAGACAATGCTGTGTGAGATGAGGTCTTGCACTGCAGAGTGAAACATGGGTTCTAAACGGAGATGACTGCGCAGTGCTCCGTCCCCTCAAAGCATAGACATAATGTACAGGTCTGGGAATGATGGGTAGAAATGGGAGCAGTGCTCCTTACCGTAATGTCGACTTGACTGCTGGAAGACTTTTTGCTTACAGTACCTGCAACCTTAGACACTGTGAATGTGAATGTCTTATGGCCAGGGGGAGGACATGCTTCCACCAGAAACATGCTCATGATTCCCATGAATTGGAAATTGATACTGCTCATTGGCCATTGTGGGCTTCCCATGCCTGTGACACAAGAGGCAAAGAAGAAAGCTTCTCTGTGAGAGTCACGAATGTACTAGTGGGGCATGAAGAATTATGATTAGCAACTAAGGGACTTACTCAGGTGTCTTTCATCTTCTCTAGCCTAGTAGTCCTGAATTAAGTACTGCAGCAATGTGCTGAAGATAAGACCACTAAGCTTAAAGATTCTTCAGAAGTCTTAGTTACTTTTCTCATTGCTGAGACAAAATACCTGATGCCCAAAATTAAGGGAGGAGAGGTTTATTTAGCTCACAGTTTGTGGAGGTTTCAGTCCATAATCAGCTGGCTCCAACGCAGAGTGGCCACGGCAGAGAGGCAACAGTTCATGGCGGCAGGGGAAGACAGCAAAAGTAACAAAAACAAAAACGAGGAAGAGCAAGCCTCTTTTCCTCCCTTATATTGTATGCGGGCTACCCGCCCTATGGTGGTGTAGCACTCACACCCCTAATCCCAACACCAGACAATGAAGCAATCACAAACTCTAGAATTGGCCGCCTTCAAAAAGCCCACCCCCCGTGACCACATGAGGTTTGGGGAACATCCAGACACAAACCGTGACACAGCTGAAGTGCTGGCAGAGAAACAACATTGATCTCATGAGCATAGTGGCTGTGTTTCTTGTTATTTAATGTTTCTTTTACCCTTTTATTCCAATGATGCCTTTTATAAAGAGTACACATCTGGCTAACGTTAGGTTTCAGAGGAGTACGGTATGACTAAACTGACCTCACACACCAGGGCACAGCAGTCAGTGTGATACCTGATTCCTCTGTCCATGCTGACAGGAATCCCAGACAATTGCCAGGGGAATCTGGGGCTTTAGATTGGGAAAGTTTCATTACAAACAAAAACTAAAAGAATAACAGGGAAATTGTTAATTCCCAAGAAAACAAGGAGTTGTACAGGGAATGATAGTATAATCCATGGATCAATTATAAACCCACTTTTTTTTTTTTTTTTTTTTGTGGGTACCAGGGGGACGACCTCAGGACCTCGCGCGCCAACAGGCACCCGTGCCACTGAGCGATATCACCGGCCCCTTTTTCGTATGTGGGTTCCGGGAGTCGAACTCGGGCCCTCACGCTTGCAAGGCAGGCGCTTACGCCGCTGAGCCATCTCACCGGCCCTATAAACCCACTTTTTTTATACGAATGTAAATGCTGGGCATTTCTCTGACTAGAATGATGATAAACTCTCACAGCAAAAATGGGGGACAGGAAGTGTGTCTGTGTGCAGAAGAAACAGAGAGGAGCACTGGGACAGAGTAAAATGCTCATTTTCCACAGTGAGAAATCAATGGATAAGAGCTGAGACATCAAAATCAAGAAATAGAAAAATAAGCCTGTTGTTTAAAGATACGGAGGTAAATATGTATTGAACATCAACAAGTGTGTTCCAATTTGATGCTCCTAAGCAAGGAGAAATAGAAGGGAGTAAGGATGAAGGACTGCTGTTTTCAAGAATAAGACCTGTAGGGCCAGTGAGATAGCTCAGTGGCATAAGTGCCTGCCTGGAAAGCGCGAGGTCCCGCGTTCGACTCTTGGAACTCACAAAAAGGGAAAAAAAAGGGCTGGTGATATCGCTCAGTGGCACAAGCTCTTGCTGGCAAGTGCATGGTCCTGAGGTCAACTCCCACTACCTACATAAAAAAACAGAATAAGATCTGTTGAATTACTTAACTTTCTAAATTACATGCATACATTTTGTAAGTCATTAAAAAGAAAAATAACTTTGAATGAGTGAGGGGAAGAGACTAAAAAACAATAGCTAAAAATCCATTATTCCTTTTAGCTTTCTATAGACAAAGTTAATTAACTTTTAAGACAAATTCTTCTCAGAAAAAGGAGTAACATTATACATTCGCTTACAGAGATTTTTGGTTTATGGCAATAGTTGATTTTTGTTTATTTTCTTAACAGTTGGTTGGTCCTTCTTCTGCATATTTGAGTTTGTTTTGTTTTTGTTTTGCTTTAAAGAACAAAGGATATTAAACAAGAAATAAATGTATTGTCCAATTAAATGGTGATTTGTGTGGTAACCTACACTTTCAAGGGAATAAACATTCTGTCTGTCCCATATGCAGTTGGAATAACTTACTAATCCAACAGCAATTATTTGACTTATTCCTTGTGAATTTTCTATAAATCAGCACAACAGTATTCATTCACATGTTTTATTCTTATGTTGCTAAATGCCGATGGGTTGGCTTATAGTGTTGTATAACAAAAAAGAAGTTAGAATTATTTGTAAGATTTATTATAAATATCTATCTGTAAATTCCTAGGGAGAGAAGGGAGAGAAGTAGAGACACGGTCTAGGAAGTAAATTAGAAAATTTTTTTGTTTTTTGTCTTCAGTGCCTGAAAGACAATAAGTAAAGAAATAAATATTTTTATATCTATTATGACCAGAATTTTCAAAACATAATGAGAAGGCATTTTACCCACATTCTACCCACAGTTCTTAATTTTTTGTTAGATCATTTTGGATTTTTTGTTTGCTGTTTTGGGATGCAAGAGTTCCTGATTTCAATACTGTTACATGATATTTCTTTCTAAAACCACCTATAAGTTTGTTCTATTTTGCCATCTTCAAAAGCAAAGTCAATACAATAGCTCACCCACCATTTTTTGTATGAGAGAACTATCACACCCCACGTTGTCGGTATTCATATCCTGAAGCTGGTCACAGGACATACAGTATTCACTTTGAAACTAGCTCCTGAACTTGGCTGGGGGTCTGAATTACCCATGGAGTTTACTTAAAATGTAGATTTCCAAGCCTTACCCTAGATCAGAAGAAGCAGAACATGAGGTGCAGGTATTCAAGAAGATGTATTTTTAACAAGCTCCCCAGATAATTCAGATACAGCATGTGGAAAGCTTTGCTATTATATAAATTTCAAGAATTTAGTACAAAACATTCGAGTAATACCATTTCCATTGCAATCTATTTTTTAATAACTGTCCATAAATATACCTAAGCCTCTTTTTCATGATATCCCCTGTGCATTCCCTCACCCCTGAGTTGACATTAATTTATTCATATTTTAGTAATACTTTGGGAGATAAGTTAGAATTAGGGTTAGGGTTAGGTACCCAAAACCACACTGCATAATTTGTAAAATGGTGCATCTTTACATACATTTTGTTTCCTTCTTTCCAAATAAATTGCCTTTAAAATGATCCCTGTACATATAAATCATCAAGCAATAGCTTGGACATGTGCATCCTTAAGGACAATAATGGAGACAGATTAGAACATGACAACAGAAATGAGAAGGAGGAAAGTTAACTGTGAAAAACAGAGGAACTGGTAAGCAGATAAAGCAATCAGAAGAAACAGTTTCAGTTCTTGCAAGTGTAGGAAGAGAGACAGAAAAGGGCATGGTAGAAATGACATGAGGATTTGCTTCCTGGAATTGTCTTAAGGAAGATTAACCCAGTGGAGGATGTCAAAATTTCTGCTGTAAGAGCAATTTGGAGGACATAGGAAATAGAGATATAGGGGTGGGGTTGGTATCTAAAAGAAAAAAACTAAGGCTGTATTTTTCTTTAAGGACAATATAATTCTCTTTGTTACCCAGGCTCAATGTTTATGATTTCTCATAAATGCCTCTCTCTTATCTTAGCCTCTATTATTCAATCAACTATTTAGTCATGGCAGCTTTACCTATGGTATTAGTTACCTTTCCATTGCTGGGGGAAAAAAATACCTGACATACAACTTAAAGGAGAAAAGCTTTATTTGGGTTCATAGTTTCAAAGGTTTCAGATCATAGTCACCTGGCTTCAGACAGAAACATCACAGTGGAGGGCCTGGCACAGGAAAACTTCTCACCTTGTGGCAGCCAAGAAGTACAAAGAAGAGGAAAGACCGCAGGGAGAGACATACCCTTGAAATGCACATCCCCAGTGACCTTCTTCCTCTAATTAGGTCCTACCTTCTAAATGCCCACTCCAATACCCAAGATGAGCCCTCAATACCCAAGTCTTTGGGGGATACTTTATATTTAAACCGAACAACTATGAAAGTTCTTTCATAGGCATCCTCTTTGCCTTTCAACTATGATCAGCTTAATTTGAGTCTCATTTCCTCCTATGACTTACAATGATATTTTTGCTTTTGACTTTTCATCCCCCTGTTATGGCCTGAATTGTGCCACTCCAAGTATATATGTTTCTCTAACCCCAGTGTGGCTGTGTTAGGTGAAAGGGCCTTTGAAGAGATAATTAAAGTTAGGTGAACATGCATACCTGTGTTTATTGCAGCACAATTCATAATAGCTAAATATTGAAAGAGGCCTATATGTCCAACAACAGATGAATGAAGAAAACATTGTATTTACAAGCAATAGGGTGCTAGTCAGCCATAAAGAAAGATAAAATGGAGTCGTTTGTAGGAAAATGGATGCACCTTGAGACCATAATGTGAAGTGAAACAAATCAGACATGCAAGCTTAAATATCACATGGTTTCCCTTATATGAGAAGCCCAAAGTAAAAATAAAGAGCAGACTAAAAGATAGATAATAGGAAGTAGGGAAATAGATGTTTCTCAGAGGGGAAGGGATTCAAGAGATAGAGGGAGGTTAAAGGGAGGGAAGAGAAAGGAGATGAAAGAGGAACTGAAATGTATTGTGTACATGTACCAACTCCACATGAGAAGTAAACATTATGTACTATACATGTGTACCAATAAAATTAAAAACTATATATATGTATATAATATATAGAAATGCAGGGAGGGGAGGGAGAGGAGGGGAGGACGGGAGGAGGTTAGAAGAATTAAGAAATGTCGTGTACATGTACTAATTCCCTACAATGAATGTACTACAAACATGTATCGATGAAAATACTTTTATGCAAAAAAATCTGAATGAGATCATAAGGACAGTCCCTAAGTTAATATGACTGGCTTCCTAGTAAAAGGAAGAGGCACCACGGATGTGTGTGCGGGAAGCAAAGGCCAGGTGAGGACATGGCAGGAAAGAGGCCATGTGCAGGCCAAGCAGAGAAAGTTCATTAGACACCAAATCTGTTAGCACTTTGATCTTGGGCTTCCAGACTCCCAAACTGTGAGACAATAAATTTCTCGTATTTAAGCCCCCCAGTTTATGGTGTTTTGTTTTGGAAACTCTAGCAGACTAATACACCTACACAGAAGGTGGATTAAACTTTTAAAAATGCAACACTCTGGCCGGTGAGATAGCTCAGCGGCATAAGCACCTGCCTAGCAAGTGCAAGGTCCTGAGTTCAATTCCTGGTAGTCACATTAAAAAAAAATGCAACACTCATACAATTACTCTTCTCCTATCAAGTCATTAATGAGATTAATCATTCTGGACTTTAAAGTCATTCTTTCTGGATTTATCTTTTGCCACGCCAATTAGGAGCCCCTGGTTATAACATATTTGAAAGATGGTGGAGGCTTGGACCCAGCTGGCTATAACAGAAATAGTGAGATATGATAAAATTTTCAACATATAAGACTTCCTGATGGACTAGCTATGACATATGAGAGGTAGAAAAATTATTAGCATCTTATGACCGGTGGACTATTTCC
Organism: Erethizon dorsatum; assembly: GCA_028451465.1. Classification (NCBI taxonomy): domain Eukaryota; kingdom Metazoa; phylum Chordata; class Mammalia; order Rodentia; family Erethizontidae; genus Erethizon; species Erethizon dorsatum. The sequence continues at coordinate 133,120,057 of CM051823.1, read as the reverse complement.
AAAGGTTTTCCATGTAAAATAGTGCCTTGGTTCATGAACTTGATTCTTTCCACAATTTTGGTGGCAAACCGAGTTGAACAAGAACTGAATCAAATTCAATGGTTAGGTTCAGTGTTGACCTGAGGAGGAAATTTGATTTGGCTCTCATCTAGTTTGGTTTGCAACCAGAACTGTGGAGAGAATTGAGTTTGTGAATCAAGGTACCACTGTAAATACTTGCATTTGAATGAGTGTCATTCTCATGGGGGCAATTTTCAAGTGAAATTCTGGAACAATCAGGATGGAGAGCATAACAAAGATTCTAAACCCAAAATAAGAGCCAATGGTGATGTATGAATAGCTGAGGCAGTCACTACAGATGTATGTCAGGAGATCAGCATGTCTCTAGGCAGGAAGCCTTCAGGAATCCCTAAGAGCATGCATCATGGTGGTTTTGACTGCTGTGGATTTGGGGTATAAGGCAGTACATAAATCGTTCCCAAATAAGGCAGCCACTCATTGGTGCAGAGAGAGATCTAGTTACAGAGAATCAAGGCACTAGTGCAACACTGAGGCACCCAGGTTGAAGGCAGACATGCCTCATAACCAGCCTGCTGCTTGGCTACTGAGCTACTGTCCTAAGGCTCTTTCCATTGCCTCTGCCAAGCCAGGCTGATATCAGAGGCCCAACTGGGCTGAAACCTAAAGGGAAGTATAGCAGGCTATTGGACTGGAATTCGGGCCATTTAAAACCCTAGAATGATGAACCTTGGAGTTGTATCTGTCTTGAAGATTAAAATGCTAACATAATATGATGGTTACGATAAATTCCAGATGGTGTTTTTATCCTACTGGGGTTTCCACAGCCTCTACCACCTCAGCAGCTGCACCAGTGACTTCCTGGTGATGCATTCAGTCTGTTCACGGTGTATACCAGAGCTCCCTGAGACTGCTTTAGACAGGGTTCTCGCTACTCCTAACTACTATTGTGATAGAAGAAAAGAAGTATATTCCTAGATAGAGGACAGAGATACATAGATACATAGGCTATGAAGTCATGGGCATGAGAAATTTTAGTCATGTACTGCATAATGACATTTTAATCAGTAATGGGGCATATATACCACAGTGTTTCTGTTAGAATATTACAGAACTGAAAAATTCCTGTCACTTAGTGATATCATAGCCAGTGTAATGTTTTAGTGAAAGCCATTATTCATGTGTTTGTGGTGATGGTGGTGCAGAAAGCCTAATGCACTGCCAGTTGTGTAAAAGCATAGAAGGTACCATTTATACAGTACATGATACTTGATCATGATACTAAATGACTGTGTTATTTGTTTATATATGAACTGTACTATATTTCATCATTATTGTAGAATATATTCATCTACTGTGCTTATAAGAAAAAAAGTCTACTGTAAAATGATATGTTATGCCAGCAGGTGCCTCATCCTTCTCTTTATTGTGTCAAGAGTCCACGTTGAGTGATTGACTTATCTTACCTAGATTTGTGTCACATACTCTATGATGCTGGTACAACCACAAAATCACCTAGCACATTTCTCAAACATATCCCTGTCCTTAAACAGGGTGTAGCTATATTTGGCACATGTAGAAATGTTGAAAAGTCATATTTTGTTCAAACCTTGGCATGTATCATGACATGAGGTGCACTGGGGAGGACACTGAAGACTGTGTGGCACAATGGCATGGCCATCTGAAACTCCTCAGGCTGGCTCTAGAAGTAGAAGGAATATTTTCCACTCTTCCTACAATCTTGACAGCTGTCATGGCAGCAGCCACCCTGGGACACATAGCATTTATGTGCTTGGAGAAGCAAAACTAGTTTTTCATATCCACTTTAGGCCCTGTTTGTTGCCAGACTGATTTTAGAACACAGGTAGAACAAACCCAAAACTGTGCTCAAAGAGAATTGGGGGAAAATAATCTTTAATTGTTTAACATATCTTATTATTAAAAAGCCTATTTCTAATAGCATAAATTGTGTTTAAAATGTGGTGAATTAAGATAAATAGTTGGCTCATGCTTCTAGTCACTGTAACAGGTGAAAATTCATATATGTTATATTAGTCATTTTCCTGCTGTTGGGACAAAATATCCAACATTTGCAACTTAACGGAGAGGTTCATTTGTCTCGTGGATTCAGTCCACGGTCAGCTGGCTCCAAGGCAGAAATGACATGATGGAAAGGTACGGCGGAGGACAGCTTCTCACAGCACAGCATCCAGGAAGCAGAGAGAAAAGGGAGGAAGCAGGGACAAGAATACATCTTTCCCAGTGTGGCGGATTGACAACTGGCAGTCAACTTGTAACACCCAGCTGAACTGAATCAGCGTGGTGCCTGGTGTGGAGGGCCCACCTGAGGACTGTTGCCAACAACATGAAAAGGAGAACTGGAGAGGAAGAGGTGCTGCTGTTGGTTCTCCTTGAGGAGCTTGTCACGCTGGCTTTCCTGATAGGAACTTGGCTGTTCTCATCGTCGGAGGAGCTTGGGACTTCGTTGTCACTGAGGATGTCTGTGGTGACTTTCGGGGGAGCTCTGGTCCTTACTCTGAGCGTTGCTTCCTGGCTCTGGGGTAGATCCCTCAGCCTGCTGGCACAGATCCTTCATCCTGCTGGTGCAGACTTTCTAGCTTCCACCACTGACCTTTGGGCCTTCCCGATGCAGATCCGTGAAATATACTTGCATGAGACATTGTTGTGGGCCCTAGGCCTTCAGTTGGATTCGTGGAGGCATTGCCATGGGCTCTAGGTCTTCAGCTGGACTCATGCAGGACACTGCTGTAGGATTCAGGCCCTCAGCTGGGTTCTTTGGGTCTTTAGTGTGTGGACAGATTTCCTGCACTTTTTGTATATGACTCTTTGGGTGACTATTACAAAATAACCCTATAAATTATGTGTCTTGTATTGTATTGTTTCCCTGGCAAACCCTGACTACAACACCCAGTCACACCACTTGTAAACTGCCTCTTCTGACCAGGTCTTACTTCCTAAGAGCACATTCAATTATGAAGTCATTAGTGGATTAATCCGTTGATGAGTAGAGCACCTCCATGAGCAAACCATTTCTCAAAAGCCCCAGCTCTTAACACATGAGACATTGGGGGGACATTATAACTAAATCACAGCATACAAACAATGTGATGTTATAAACAATTTCAAGAGAATTCATCCACTTTTTTTTTTTGGAATACTAGGTGCCATCTGTGTATCTTAAAAGTTCCTGATTCCTGGTAAGATGAGTGAATCTTCTGGTCCATAGGGAATATTGGTTAGTTGCTTCCCCAGGGTTTATTATCTTATCTTACCTTCCTCACAGTCCTCTGGCTTTGATTCAGGTACTATGCAGAATATGCTCCATTTGTCCTTCCTGCTCTCTCTGGGTCCTTTCCATTCTGCAGTCTTCCCTAGAAGGAGGTCCAACATGCACATCATAGTGCTCCTTCATTCTCAGGCTTCCGGTTTTGTTTGGACAATGAAGGGTCCAAGAAGAAAGAGAAGAAAAGAAGGGTATTAGAGTATTAATTCCTCCTAATTCTTCTGTCTCCCTCCCTAAGCTCCTCTGAAGTTCCTATGACCCTCAAGGTTCCCTGCTCCTACCAACATGTCACATGCCACAGAACTCTTCTTCCAGGTTCCAGTGAGCTCTCTCTTCTTGTTTTCCTCTAGCCCAAGATTAGATAGGACTATACTGTTGTTCTCTTTAAGTTCCTATGTTATGCATACGATTTAACTATGCCCCACCTGCACTTTGTGATTTGGCCCTTTGAGTGAGACAAAAGCAAAAGCACTTCACCTCAAATTACCCCAATCCAGTGAACCTGCCTTATGTCTCTTTTGGGTACAAATACAGGTTATCTATATCTTGCTTTCTAGACCATCTGCTTTGGGAAGATATTAATTACATCAAGTTTAGTACCAGAGGTGGGTTCTGATTGGGTAAAAGCCAATTAAATCATTTTATTCCTCCTGGACACAATGATTAATGTGCGGAGGGTGTTGGGCACGTAATCTAACCTAGTCCAAACTGTTAAATTTTAAGACATTTACCTGTAATTTTAGACATAAATACCTTTTCTCTCAATGGATAAACCAAGAGGTATGTGGTGGCCAAATTATTGCCAGTAGACATACAATAGACATGAGAGGAGTCACCTTGGAAAGAGCCCAATATGTAGCAGCAGAAGACATAGCAATGCAAAAGAACCAGATCCCTGATGAAAGCTTTGGGCAAGTCCTGAGACCTAGTCTTCTGAATCGTTATGAGCTAGTATATCTTCTGTATTATTTTTGTGAGTGTCAGCTGGATTAGCTTTACTTGTATATAAGGAGTCTAAACTGACACGTGTTCACACAGAAATTTGATTATGATGATTTCACAAAATTTTCACCTCAAAATAGGTGTGTGGAATGAAATAAACCAGGAAGAAGAAATTCTTAAATAAGGATCTGCTTTCCTTTTCAGAGGCTCCTTGGAATAGTTACAGTGGCCCACAAAACTGTGCTAGTGAGTTTATTCAGCCACTCTGGAACACTCTTTATAGGAATCTGATTAAGAAGTTTTCATTGCCAATGATCTTTTCCCATTGCAAACTCTTCCACAACCTGATGTCATTACTGGCACAGTTATCTTGTAAACAAATGCTCAGTTCCAAACAGTATTTAGTGAACTTGTCATACACATGCTGGATAGAATTGTGGTCCCCTGAAATAACTCTTGAAAGTATCCTGAAAATGTTACGATCTGTTGAGAAAAGAGAGAAGTAAAAACAGAAAAAGAGAGATGATATTAATATATGTTGAAGGACAAAGAAAAGGTTTCAACATACCTAGAGAGTTACACAAACCCAAGGAAAAAATGAAAAACAGCATGCACCCTCAGATGTGATTATCAGGAGATTTCAGAAATGTATACTTATCAGGATCCATTTCAGTCATAGAATTGTATGTCCAAATAGCCAAAAGTATAGTGGCAGAAGTACTTCTGAATCATTGAAAAATTGTCAATGAAAAAATAGAATTAAGGAGCTACAAAGAAAGACAAATATCTTTTTCTATCTCTGTGTTACAAAATATGAGATTATCTGTGTTGATGGCCCATTGAGGGTCAGGATGTCCCAGAGATTTGTGTAGTCAATTTTCAGTGGATTTGATAACAATATAACTAGATATTTGATAATAGGTAGAATTCTATAAACCATAGTAAAATTGGATCAATATACATTTACTTGTTCAACAAGTATTTATTCAGTGTATCTTTTATGTGTCTGCTTTGAATGCAGGGAATATCAAAGTTTACAAACAAAAAGATCTGCATTCATAGGGTTCATATTTTAGAGATAGGCAGAAAATAAACTAGATAGATAAAGAAAGTAAATTCAAAGTTAGTGCCAAGTGCTGGAGAAACAAAGCATCTGAGAAAGAATATTCAAGCCAGAGTGGAGGGTATTTTAAACTATTATGTAAGACATTTAAGAAAGACTTTACTGAGAAGGTGATTATTTGATAAAGGATCTGAAAAAGTTAGGGCATAAGGTAGGTGAGTAATTTTCAAGGCAGAGGGAACATTGTATGAAAAATGTCCTGAGGTGGGAACATTCCTAGAAACCTTCAGAAATGTCAAGGAATGCATGTAGCTGCAGAGCAATGAGTGAAGGGGAGATTTGTAGTTGGGGCTAGAGTTAATAGGAAGGTAGGAGCAAATCATGTAGGGCTTCATAGATCACAAAGGGACTTCATCTTTTACTCTAAAAATGGAATGCTATTTTTTTTTATGTGGGTACCGGGAATCGAACTCAGGACCTTGTGCTTGCCAGGTAGGCACTTATGCCGCTGAGCTATATCCTGGGCCCTGGAGAGTTTCAAAGACATAACACAGAACTCCCATATACTATTTAGTTAGATTTGTCAATTGTTTACTTCTTGCCCCATTTACTTCTCTGTCCCTTTCTTTCTTTCCTTAGGTTACTTTTTCTGATCTGTATGAAAGCATGTTGAAAACACCATGAATTACAGCCACTAAGTATTTCAGGTTATTTTTTAAGAACAAGGACATCTTGTAGATAATTTTTAAAGACAGGGTCAACATGGTTTGCTGACTGCCTGAAGGTAAAAAGTGAGAAAGGAACAGTCAAATATGACACCAAGGCTTCTGTATGAGCAACTGAGAAAGATAGAACTGCCGTAAACTGAAGAGAGGAAGACAGAAAGAGTGGCAGGTTTGAAAGAAAAGATCACAGGCCTCATTTTGGACCTATTTTATTTGGGATAGCTTTTAAAGTTCCAGTGGAAATCCCAAGCAGGCAATTGAATAAATAAGTCTGGAGTTCCTGGGAGAGGTCTGGGCTAGAAATCTAAATGTGGGAATTAATAGCATTTGCATGATACTTAAAACATAAAGCTATATAAGATCACCCAGAAATTAGTGCAGCTGGAAAATAGAAAAGCTCCATGAATAGAGCCCTTAGTCCTTCAAAGTCTTCAGGTTGGGGAGAAAAGAAGGAAGTAGCATAGGAGATCAAAGAGAAGAAACCAGAAGAAGACAGAGAGTGAGGGAAGAGAGTGGTTCAGAAGCCAAAGTAGGAAAGTACTTTAGGAGGAAAGGGTAAATGATAGTTGTCAAATGATTCTAGTAGGTAAAGAAAGGGCCAGAGATCAGTTTAAATTAGCAAAGAAGTCATTGGTTGCCTAGATACGGTGGGTGCAGGGAATGATGGAAGGCTTAGCTGCAATGAGTTCGAGAGCAAGAGGGAGTAGAGAAGTTGCCAACAGTGGGAGAGACAGTTCTTTTAAGAAGTGTTTTGTTTTTTTTTTTTTTTTTCCTGAAAGCAAGGAGAGAAATGAGGTTGTATTTGGAGCTCAGGTGATAATCAAGAGAGGTGCTAAAATTATTAGTAGTACAGGGGTAATAGCAGCATGCTTACCTGCTGATGGGATCCACTAATAAATAGAAGAGAAAGTAATGGCTCTGAGAAGAGAGGAAAATATGCTGGCCGGAAAAGATGCATCAAGAATATAAGTGGAGGAGTTCACCTTAGCTAGAAGCTTAAGAGTTTATTCAAAGCAATCGAAGACAAGTTTGGATGTTGTATATGAGCACTGAAAGAGACGGTGCACAGAAGGTGCTGGTGGGAGCTTGTTGAAATTTTCTTGATTGCTTAAAATGTCCACACAACGTTATCAGCTGAAAATTTCAATGTGAAAGAAATTTTGGAAGTTTGAGGACATAGGAAGAAGCATAAAATCTGTTTAGGAAAGTGGAAGAACATATTGGTGAGATAAATAGAGTATTCGGGGACATTTGCCTCAGTGAGCAGGAAGGCCGAGACCAGTTTGCATGGCGGAGTCTTTTTCCAGCTTTGTTCAGCAGCGTGAGTTCTGGCGTAAAGGAGGCCGAAATGAATTTAACCAGGAATGTGGTTTGGCCAAGTGAATATGACAAGGTGAGAAGAGAGTAAATGAAGTGGGAGTATGCTGGGTAAACATGGAATGTAACTCAGCTTAAGGAGAATGAACATGAAGATGAGGGACAATACAAAACACTGTAGGACAAATTCAGTAGTTTCCCCTTATCCATGGATACATCCAGGGCAGACAGAAAAAAACAACATGAGATTTCATCATGTTATTCAGAATGATGTGCAATTTCAAATTTATGAATTACATATTTCTAGAATTTTCCATTTAGTATTTTAAGACCATGGTTGACCACAGGTAGCTGAAACTTCAGAAGGGGAAACTAGAGATAAGGAGAAACTGCTGTAGATCACTGAGTTCTATGTGTGGTTAATGTGGGTTATACACTTCACGCACCTAGGAATACCTCTTTCAAGTGGGTGCCGTTCATATCCAAACTTTATGATTTGTATGTTTATTATAATAATTTTCTAGAATATGAAACTCAAGTGCCTTGTTTCATTAAAGAAAAGACCTACCGTAATAATTTCCAAAAGGTAGAACTGAAGAATTCAAACAAAGTCTTTGTAAGGCCTGCAGTATTTTCACCAATGGATATACATTCTCATTCAGAATTAGGACCGGAAAACTAGAGAGAGAAGACTAGAAGCAAAGGAAACAATGGTCAACAAATGATGTGTTTTTGATTTAGATTATATTACAAATAATTATCATTGTTGATAATGACAAGGCCATGACTATTATCATGGGAGTGGTTGGCCAACAAAAGGGAAGGAAACAATAATCTAACAAAAGCAGATCCTGAAGAAAGCACGGAAAGGAAAGTGACAAAAAAAGAAAAAAATACACTGGAGAATTAATAGCATCATCCTAAAATTAATCAGTAATGCTGAAATAAATGCTTCGTGCTTCTTTTAAAAACAGTTTTAAAATCAAATTTAATGATCCTCATATTAGTGAGAGTTATAATAGATGAAAAAGATTCAACTTTTGGGGGGTTATAACAGATGAAAAAGATTCAACTTTTTAAAGTGAGATTTCTGTGAGTTTTACTTTAAATAAACATTTGCATTAACCTGTCCAACTCAAGGTTATGTTTGTGCTGTATATTGTTTGTTGGAAAGCAGCTTTTGTTCATTAAGCTTTCTCTGCTCTCTCTCTCTAATATCTTTGGGGTTAGAAGTCTGGGAATTTCATTTCTTAGGTTGCCCTTCCTCATGGGTTTGAATAGAGTTCGCATTCTGCCAGTGCTTTCACATGAGACTTGGGAGGCAAGGAGGACATAGGAAATCTCCTTGCAGCGGCAATGGCTGTTGTTCTGCAATGGCTGGCTGAAGCCCAGCTTCATCAGCAGGAGGGGCCTCAGAGCAAGGCTGCCACAATGCTGCTGGTGGCTTCCTGCAGTGTCTTGACCTCTGGGTGGCAGCAGCAACCTGCTGAATTTGGATGCACCCACAGTGGTGCTACCTGAAAGCCAAAGTCAGCCACACAACCTCTCCAATCTTTCCAAAGACTTTTTAGCACTGAACTTCATGCATTGAATCCTCAAGTTCCTTTCATTTTTCCTTAATGAGTACTGACACAATATGTCATGCTAACACTGCTTCAAAGGTGGGACTCCTGTTTTTTAACCTGCTTGCATTTGCCAACAGTGATGACCTCATTGGCAATGCAAAATAGAATTCTAAGCAGACCTGGAAAACTGTGATAAACCTACCTAAATCTATTTAAAGCTACTTAAATGAACTTCTATGGAATCCTGAAGTAAACAGCCTGTTGAAGACAAGATGTTAGGCCATTAAGTTGGCTACTGCTCTACAATCTTCTGATACGAAAGAGAACAGAAAGGGCTATGGGGTAAGTCAGCTACTTCTGACTGCACCAGTGATGCTAAGAAGAAAGGGACAAGCTCAGAAGCATTACATTCTTAGATCAAGGTATAAGTAGAGAACCAGAGAACCGCTGGAACACTTGTACTCACAGCCACATTCTTGACAAGCCAAAAACCAGTTCCTGCACTTCCTACAGGTTGCAAATTACTGTGCAAGATGAACTCAAAACCTTGCTATGTCTCTTACATAAAAGATAGCTCCTTACTGCAAAGAGTAAGCTCTGAACATTGAGGAAAGGGACATTTTAGTGGATTTGGGTGAATTTGACTCCTTTGAGACTTAAATTCATAGGGCTTGGCACTTCCTTGCCAGAAAAAGTGAATCCCTTTTTCCTACCTATCCTTTCTTTCCTTGTTAGCAGGTAGCATTGACTCCATTTGAGCCCATTAACTAGCAAGAGGTTCCCAAGTTTCTAAACCCAAACCAGACTGTTGCTGACTCCATCCAGACCCTGGGAGATACCATCTTTCTTTACTTTTAAAAAGTAAGAGAGATGTTTTGCTTAGCAGTTTACTGCAGTGTCCATAATAATTGGTTTCGCAGACAGGTAAGTTTGTGTAAGGGAGGTAGAAGAGACACTCTGATTAGTTTGCACATGTGCTCATGTGAGTTAAAATCCAACTCTGGTGGGGACGGCCACTTTTGATAAATGAACAGGTTTTAAATATTGTAATTTTTCCATAATATTAACACAATTGCATAAAGCAGAAATGGCAAAGACAGGAATAATTATTTGCTGATTTCATATGGGCATGATAACTCCTATTTTTACAAGTATATGGAGCATGACAATGCAGGCATTGGGATAAAGCTGAGCTGAAATCAATCTGTAAGTTTGCTGTACTTTCCTATCTCCTATTAATGCAGCGAGGATATGGGTGGCTCAGCCACAGTGACATGAGAACAGCATTCTGTATAAATTGAGAGCATGTGAGAAGAAGACAGATACCCTGGCAGCTATCTCTCAGCCTACACTGGCCCTGGGATTATGTTTTGTTCTTCTCTGGAACTGGTGTCCTAGCTCAATCAGGTTATTGCAAAGTGAGGTAGAGACTGATAATTTTTCCTTCATTTGCCAACTTCAGACACATGTAGAATATAAGTAATAATAGCTGTAACAAGAATAGTGATGCTAAATGCATCTTGCATTTATTGACTACATGCCAGGCACTGAAGTACTAAATGCTTTCCAGGTTTTAGCTCATTTAGTCCCAACAGACCTATAAATGAAATACTTTTATAATCCTGACTCACAGATTGGTTAAAAAAAAATTTTTTTTTCATGAGAGGCAAATTGCCAGCTAAAAATCACACAGGTAGTTCATGGTAGAGCTGGGACTCAAACTTAAGACTTTCTTCCCTAAAACCCAAGATTTTATCCACTCTATTGATAACATATAACTCTCCCAACTTCTTTTTGGCCCATGTCTTAGAGCAGCAGGCTACTCTAATGTAAAATCACCCCCAGGATGGCTTTTAAATGACATGTATTTTCCCACAGTTCTGAGGGTTTGGGAAGTCCATGATCAAGGCACCTGAAAGTTCCATGTCTGAGGAGGGCATACTTCCTAGCTCACTGATATGCTCTTGCAGTGTCCTCACAAGGCAGAACATTCAAAGAACTCTCTTTGACTTTCTTTTATGAGAAATCCCATTTATGAGGGCGCCACCATCATGACCTAACAACCTCTCACAGGCACCACCCCTATCCCATTAGCAATTAGGTTTCAACATATGAATTAGGGTAGGGTGGGGTACATAAGCATTCATTCTGCAGCTGCACATGTGACCCTAGGCCTTGTATGTTTTATCTGTTAAGTGTCTTTCAAAACCATCCACTGTTTCTACCACCATCAATCTAATAATGCATGTCATGATCCTTTTCTAAATGATTACTGCGGTACATTCCTAACTGGTGCATAGTCATAGATTCTGGCCCCAATTTATAATCTCTTTTCCACCTTTTAGCCAAAGGGAAAATTTTGAAGGGTAAATCTGATTAAGTTGTGCCACTACATGAGACAATCTGAGAAGACGACTTCAATGGCACAGTATAAAGATACATGTCTTCAAGGTAGCTTTGAAGAGCTCTATGTTGAGCCTCACTGGGCCCATTGCTCCCCACATCTGCTGCCTCCCTCACCCCTGGGTTCTCCTTTGCAGCCAGCCACATGTGTCTTCCTTAGTTCATCACATGTACAGTGCACTTTTCTTCCCAGATCCTGTGCGCATGCTCTTCCCAGTGCCTGGAGTACTCCTCCAACCTCCAGCTTCCCTTTACCTAGTTAATATCATTTTCCTGCACATCAAAGCTCAGCTGTCTCCCCTGAGCAAAGGCTTCTGATCTCTGAAATAAATTAATTCCCCTCATTGAAAATCCATATAAAATTAGGCTCTTCTTAGAGAATGGGATTTTATAAGTATTCATGTGCTTCTTTGACATCTCTCCCTGGCTATACTGTAAGCATGGCGAAGGCAGGAAGCAGGTCAGGTTTTGCTGACCTCTGTAGCTCCTGAGCTCAGGGCAACATTTGGTATATAGCAGGTGTTCTTGCAATTATTAAGTTGAATTAAATAAAGCAACAGCTCAGGAGGAGTGAAAAAGGCAAGCCCGTCGAAATGCCCAAAACGTGCTCAGTATTCTATGGAGGATAAGGTTGAGCTGAGGGTGGAAGTTGGGATCAACAGGCAAGATATGCCAGCCAGCCATGCCCTGCTGCTGCCTGTCTGAGGCTGAGAGGGCAGAAGTTAGCTCTAGTCAAGTTCAAACTGGCTGGAGTGGTGCTTCAGGCCTGCATTTTAAATGGCCCCCATCTCAGGGGAGTCAGCCCCAGGAAGCAGCTACTGAACACACAGAGTATAAAGTCTGTAGAATTTCTTCCTACCTCATCTTCAAGAGCCAGTGGTGTGGACTGGTTCTGAGAAGGTAGGGGTTGGGGAGAAGAACTGAGATAGCAGAAAGCCTGAAGTGTGGACCTGGGTTTGGTGGCACCTGGGCAGAGAGAGAACATGCTGACCAGGATACTAGGCTCTCTCTGCACACCTAGGTTCTAGTTATGCCCACGAGAGGGTCTGGGCAGCCATTACAATAGAGATTACACAGCCATCTCTACTGTGTTGCCCTTCAGTAGAGATAGGGGTAGACTCTGATAGTGACTCTGAACCAGGACCCCCACCCTCCAGCCCCAGACTCCTGATTATCAAGTCCTGCAATTAGAGAGTCACTCCTTGGTCTCTAAAAAAAAATCATAGACTCAAGAGGAGAGAAGACATCAGATTGCTTTGCCAGAATTTTTTTAGAAATTAGTATGATTATAATCATAGTTTGGTGGAATCAAGGAAAGAATTTGAAGAAAATGAACAGCTAACAGTGAGAATGTTGGCTGCAGGTGAGGGAAAAGTAGGAGGTAAAAAGAAACTTCATCCTCTTTATGAGCTGGTCTTCCCATAAATTTAAGGAATAAAAAATTATTGTATCCCAATAGAAGATTCAAGGGACACTTATTTTTTAAGATTATTACAACACAGCTTCAATTATTTTAGCCACAGTAATCCTGTTGGATTTGGACTTTATTGTTATCGAAAAGCGACTGTGTTTGACTTTGCTTGGAAACCATAAAACCACAACAAAATAAATTTTCCTGAATGTCACCAGGCAACACTGGGATCTCTCTTATACCGCGAGTGAGAAGGACTAGTAAAGGATTCACATGGCTCTGCAATGTGTATAATGCCTCTGAAGGACCCCCTAAATTTTTTTTTTAAGAATCATCTTAATAAATAAGATTTAATACAATCTAGGTGTCAAGTACCTTCTCAAGAAATGTAAGCTTTATGAACACAGCAACAAAATATAAAGGTTGACTAGTCTCTCTCAAATTGTGTTACTGATCCAACAGCTTCAAAGTCAGCTGGTAGGATCTTCCCGGAGGTTGAGTAACAAGAGGCCGGAGGAATGTGCTCCTCGACCTGCTTCAGTCCTTCCTGGGACCGTCAGGGGACTTCCCGGCCTTTCGAGACAGGTTCTGCTCAGAGACACCAGCGGTGCGGGGACACCCAGGGCAAAAGTTAGCAGCCAGGGCAGCTGGGATCTTTGGGGCCGCGAAGGAGGAAGTCCCAGCGCTCGGGGCCATTATCTCCCCACCTGGGCCCCTAGGAAGGGGACTTCATGCAAAGGCCCGCCAAGAGGGCAGCTCACCCGGAGGACTTGGCGGCTGCAGAGAAGCAGCGAGAGCCAAGCATCGCTCGGAGGTAGGTAGGGGCCGCTGCCAGCGAGTCTCCAGGTCCCGCCCCCAGCTCTGCCGGGGACAGGCGCATCCCGGAGCCCAAGGAGCGGGGCTGGGCAGGGGGTGTGGCGGCCCAGGGGTGGCGCTGGGTCCCCGCCGGAGGCTGAGCCCTCCTGGACGACCTTTCCTTCTGACAAGAGCAGAAGCTGGGAGGGGCGGGATGGGGGAGGCCTAACTCCCCAGGGTGCAGCCGGGGGAGGAAGCAGTGGAGGGAGGCAGAGTGTGCGCGCCAGCGGGGCGAGCGCGGGCCCGAGCGTGGCTGGGATTGTTGCACTCGGTCACCAGGGCGGCCGGGCTCCCTGCAGCCTGCAGACCGCGCCCGAGCCCGGCGACAGGCGGGGAACAGCCGCGCACCCGCCGCCCCGCCGCGCCAGGAGGAGCAGTCGCCTGCTCGCGTCGCCTCGCCGCTGCTGGGAACCGAAGAGGCCGCCTAACAAGGTAAAAGCACAACCTGAGTGACCTAGAGAGAAACTGGAGAGAGGCAGGTTCAGGACGAACAAATTGCAGACACATTGCAAGCAAGTTTGCGCTTGCAAGCTGAGCTCTATGTGCTGGGTGGGAGGAAGAGGGTGGCGGTGGTGTGCATGTGTGTAACACTCGTGGATGAGACGAGGGGGCTGGAGAGCCTCTTTTCAGCTAGTACGTAGATATCCCTATGAATACCCCCCTCCCTGAGTTGTCATTTCCGTTCGTGGCACATCCTTGGCTACGGTGATGAAGAAGCGAAAGCAGCCACCCTCTTATGATGGTCGGTGCCGTCGCTACTATCAGATGGGAAATTCAGGGGGTTGAGCATATTCTAGGAGCCTCCTTTCCTCCACCCCCAGACTATTTTAGGAAGGGCTGAGGGAGGGAAAGTGGGGAGCAGAGCCCAGAGCTTGAAGGCTGCGCGGAGGCCCAGGCGACTCCGCTGGCGCTGTCACGGTGCAGTTGCACTGGAGGGCAGGCTAACTTTCACCTCCCCTCCGGAAAGGCACGTTTCAGGCCTATTCTGCACTGCTGCTGGGCGAGTTCTAGGAAATGGTGGTGCACAGGGCGGCAGGTGCACCGCACCGGGCAGGGATATATTGCACAACGTCAGCCGCCCAGGAAGGAGAGGGGCGACCACGGGTGCTGATGAGGATAGCAGTGTTTGTTTGATGCTGGCAAGTTCAGGCCTCCTAGACACAGTCGGGTTCAGCCCCTGGAGAAATATCTGGGAAACCTTAGATCCCTGGAATGTTCATTTCTGAGCTTTTCGGTTTGGGATAGAAAACTTCTATGTATTTAAATTTTTTTCTGTGAACGTTAAGAAAGCTCAGAATGAATTATTTATCTGTCCTTTAATGCCGATTTAGTTTTGTCTTGATTTAAGAAGTACTTTCCTAGGCATAATTTGTGTACAGAAGCTAGCCCTATGCAACAGAAAGCATAATAATTTTTCTATCATGCGAAGGTTACTAATTTGACCTCCCTCCGCATAAAGTGCTGATTTAATTGTGAGTCATGAGGATTGTTCTTTGTAAGAGGTTTTTATTCCTCATGCTGAAAAAGATTAATAATATGGATAAAAAGTCCTAACATCATCAGAACAATGTACTGAAATACGTATCAATTTTTCTATTTATGAGTGTGTTTATTACTTCGTGGCAGATTTAGAACAAAATGTACCAGATCACTACTAACTTAATATGTTTCATGTTGAAGATAAAAAATAAAAGCACATTTTTGGACTGACCCTGATTATAATATTGCTAGTCTTTGAAAAATATTTGCTCAACTCTTACATTATAGCTTCACGTTTATCTTTCTTAACTGATGGTTTTTCACAAACCACTTTGCTCCTGTTCTCATTTTCCCCTTACAAGAATTTGTCACTTGATTGCTTCCTGCCTAAGTGTGTGGATTCACCATTTGAACATTTTCTAGAACTACTTGGTGCTCCACTGGGACCTGCTTTCCCTTATTTGTGCAGCACACAGAGCACCTTGCAACTGGCAGGAGTTGCAACTATAATAGGATGTAAGAAGCCATAGCTGGGCAAGATAGGTGACATTTTCACAACTCTAGCTACTGCAGCCACACCCTGTGGGCTGCATGTGATTGGCATACAGGGCACAAGGCTCCTCTGTGGGAACATTTCTGATTCTTCTCTCAAATGTGTGCTTCCTTGTGGGCTAATCTAACAAGAACTAATGCAGGGTGAGGAGTGAAATATATATTCAAGCCAAGTGTGGAAAGAAGGTGGCAGATACCTTTCAGGATACTGTGTACTCCAGGCTCACAAAATATTTTGAATCATAACACTTAATGATTTTCATGCTGGTCTGCTCTATAATTTCTATTACGACTACCTCTTCATATTCTTGTGTTTCTAGGGAAAAGACTATTTCTTATTATTATCCTGCATGGTTCATAATAATGAATAATTAACAGCATTATTTACTGATTACTTGTACACATATAATAGTAATATATTTGTATTAGTCCCAGAATGTCTCTATTCTTCTCTACATTTTTAGCCATTTTAATTTTTATTCATTAGTGCTACTACTAAAAGGTGAATAGGGAAAATAATTAAATGAGACACCTATGCGAAATCACTCCAGCAAAAGACTTGAATTAAACAAGGTGTGTAGAAGTGGCTTTTTAATTTTTATTTAATAGTAGATTTCAAAATATTAATGTTTTGTCATACAGATTTAGACATTTAATTAAGTAATACATATAATTCACACTGGTGTGAATATGTTTATGTATTTATGGTCTCCTTTCTTTTTGTTGTTGTTGCTGGTTTTTGCAGGGCTTAGTGTTTTCTTCTGTAGTTTGCCAATACCTAAAAGTTTAGTTGCATTGCTCTAAGGTGTATTCTTGTGGCCCCGAGGGTTTCTTCTACTACTTTCATTTGTTCCTTTCAGTCACACAAACGAGAAACTTCTGTAGTAGCTTGTTGTCCATTTTGGGTAGAAACAGGAAAAACCAAGTTGTGGCATGTCATGACTGCTTTTCACAGGTGTTGGTGTTAAGAAGAGAACACCATTCAGCTATGAGAATCCCAAATAGCACAGATTCAAAATTGTCCCTGAATCCTGCACAATACATGCAGTATTGTTTTTTCCTAAAGAGGTCCAGAGATTTTCATTACAAACTCACTGTACTTTGTTGTAATACTATTTATATCATCTTCCCCTTGGGTACACAATCTCTGTCATGTTCACTGCTATTTTCTCTGTATATACATTGTTCCTTACAATAGCTTGCCAGTCCATATTTTCTGTGATATAATAAATGCAGGCATCTTACTTTTCTGTAAGTATGGTAGATGTATTTAGCTACTATGTCTTAGTTCCTTCTTCTGGAAAGACTTGGAGATGGTGCAGGGGTTATCAGTTGATATGCAATCCACTGACATCCACCTAATTCTTTCTTTCTATCCCAGTACTTGACTTCACCTTTCATTACTTTACCCCTCACCCCACAATATCCTGAACCCACTGAAAATTCTTTCAATAACCCTGAGAATAGTGAGCTCTCTGATGACGCCGAACCTTGCTCTGGCAATCCGGATATGTAGGTCACATCCACCAGCAGGGCACTGCTATGTAACCAGGCAGTTCAGGAATCTCATGATGTAGACTAGTTGTTTCAGCTGTCATTCCTGCTGCCTTGGTTTTGGAACTGGAGAGCACCCTCAGAATGTCTTTCCATTTTAGGGCCATTTCTTATATGGCAGGTAGAGAAACCGAGGACATGAGAAGAAAAGTAGAAACCAGTGATTTGCTGAAACTCGACTGCATGTCATATGCCACATATTATCTTTTTATTAATTTGTGTATTTGTTTATTTATTTATTTTGGCAGTGCTGTGGATTGAACCCAGGGCCTTGCGCATACTAGGCAAGTGCTCTACCACGGAACTATGCCCCCAGTCCCATGTTTACCTTCCTAAGATTTATTTTAATAAAAGTAAAATTAAATCTAATTTTGAATGAAGAAACTAGACCTCAGGAAAGTTTATTTTTCTTCAGATTGTATGAAGAGTAAGAGATAAAATTAAGAGTCAGCTCCAGATTTTCTTCTTCCAAAGTCTGTGCATTTCCTGGTACCACATTCCCTTTGATAGGCAGTTATTGAGGACCTCGATACACAGATCCAGATCAAAACTACCCAACTAGTCAGGGTAGAGTTAAGCTTAGGACTCATGTCTTCTAATGCCTAGTCTTCTTTTATTATACTTTTTATTAATTTAAATTTTCTTATCAAATCATATGATACTAAATTAAAGTACCAATTAAAAAAACCAAGAAAAATCACAATTTCACAATATAGGATGTATCTGTGTACATGAATGATGAAAGCAAAGTGGTTTATCTTAAGCTTGAAAAAGGAAGGATATTGCATCAATTTTTTTATGGTAGGGAGGGGTTTCCTCATAGATGTGAAGTATTATTTAATTGACTTGATTAAACACAAAGCACATAATGAGGGTGTAGCATGTACTCAGAACTACACTTGTTGTCAATTTATTAAAGCAATAAAAGTTACAGTCCCTGTATCAGCATATAAATGTTTACAGGCTGACTGGAGTGAGAAGATAATAATGATGGTGAAGAATATAAGCCTAAGCGAACTTAGCCTGTGGATCATTAGTGCCAGCGCAGTAGTAGGAGGATTGTGCTGAATGCGTGCTGGTGTGTTTAAGGAAAACCTCAGGTGGGATGAGGATCCTGGGTCAGGCATGTAATGATGCCATAGATTTGTTCAGCTGCAAGTGCTCCACAGAGGGTGATGTGAAGGGATAAGGAGGAAATGGTTCCACAGAGTTTTTCCAAGACATGAGGAAAAATACAGCATTTGGAAGTAAATCTCGTGTGGTCTCTCTTCTGCTGGGCTCTGCTAATGGCACCATGAATCCTGAGTATAATCTGAGGCTCCTTAGATTCTTTTATCCACAAAGGAAAACCCACCTCCTTCCACCTAGACTTTCACCAGCCCCCCTTAATCCCAGTTGACTGATTACCAAATCTTACATACAAAAATTTCTTCAACTTCACCTTCTACTCTGTTTCCTGTATCCGATTTCAGTCTTTCATCATCTCCAGCTAGGATTCCTAAGACACCTTTCTAACCCATCTTCCTGGATCTTCCAGCTTGGCTGCCTCATATACAATCCAAGTTATACCTTTAGAATTACTTCTATCAATTCAAATTATACCTTCTCACTTTGAGTCTAATGTCTTCAAATTTCTTGTTGCCTTCTGGAGATACAGAACCACGCTTCTGAGCAGAGTATCTGGGGCCCTCCACCACCCCACTACTCCCTCCACCAGAACAACCCCTGGCAGAGACCTTCAGTATCTAACTGTTGACAGTTCCATATGCAAGTCATGCTGTTTCTCACACTCATGCCTTTGTTCAGGTGGTCCCACTGCCTGTAAAGCATCTTCCACATTTTTTTACCTGACTAATGCTAACTCACTTAACAAAACTCAATTCAGGTGTTAACTGCTTTGCCCAGAACACTTTTCCAGAACCACTGAATTGGCTTAGCCCTGTCCTTCTTATTTCTCTGTCATATAGTGGCACTCATTCCTGGCATTTCTGTATTATCTTTTCTATGTTGTGTCTCTCACCGTGTTCAAAGCTCCTCAAAAACAAATTCCATGCCATATTCACCTTAGTAGTCCCAGCACTGAGCTCAGGCATATGGAATGTGTTCATCGTGCTGTGACAATAAGACTGGATGCGTGCTGCACATGAGCAGGCAAGTTCTGAGTTTAATGTGGAAAAGTGAAAAGGGAAGAGGAGAGGAGAGAGGAGGAAAGGAGAGGGGAGGGAAGAGGGCTAATGGAAGTAACATGAATGTGATCTGGAAGGAGGTAGAGTGGTCTGTAATGCAGTAATTTACAGAAATCCCTTTTAGTCCCATAATTCTCAATCGAAGTTGGGGGCATGTCCTAATCAACTGTGAACTCCAGTACTGTGTAGAGCCTGGTATGGGATTGAAGTGAATTTCTTTCCTCACCTCTACTTAGTATGAATGCAAATAAAGATAACAGTAAAAAAGACATATGGATAGATAGACAGATTTCAGAAAGTTATATTCTTGAATTTGCATAATCTAGCTTTCTAACAGTCTGGAGGAGCCAGTTGTAAGGTCTCTCAGGCATTTCTCACTCTCTGAGTCTTCCAGGTTAAGGTAGCCTTGGTATGTGGGCAGGTGGAATGTTTTTCCCTAAGAGATACAGGCTGCTAATGGGTACACAATTTTGTCAGAGCTATAGGCCATAAAGTGTGACAACCCAGCCATCAGTAATTATTTCCTCTGAGAATTTCTTGGGGAGCCACCCACAGAGAGGTGACTCTCCAGCCTGGAAGATGCTAATACTGCATCCCACTTCTAGTGAATATCCTTCCAAGTAGTCAGGAGAAATCTTCCTCCACCTTTTTAACCTCTGACACAATTGAGTGCATCCCTGCACCCTGACCAGCAAAATGAACAGTTCGTGAGGCTTTCTTGCTCTAGTACCTCCTTTTGCTGCTGCACACGAATCAGCAGCAGTATGCAATGTTTTGCATGCATGTTTTTCAATAGTCATTCAGAAAGGATGTTTTCTGCTTTGCATTCATGCATTCTGACCAAAATATTAATTATGCCATTTTAAACCAATTGCAATTTGTAATAACACTCTATGACTTCTCCAATCCTTCACAAATAATACTGCCTTAAGGACTATATATTTAGATTGTGATATAATTTTATAGCATTCATAAACTCCTCATATTTTCTTTTTTCCTTCAGGCAGGTAGATCATCCCATACATATATCATATGTTTGCTTTAGACTTGTTTCTTTTTCTCCTACCCTCATTCCTATCTTTCTCCATCATCATCATCATATTATAGAGATTCAATAAGGATTGTAATAAAGTATCACTCTCCCATGGCCTCCTCAGTGTGGCCCCATGGTTATGTTTCTTTCTCTGGGTGCATTGTTCACCCCTCTCTTCTTTCTAATTATTTTGTTGATGGCAAGACCTTCTGTTCACCTAGGTCTAGGGTTAAGAAAACCTTGTTCAAAATACATTTCTCGGGCTGGTGAGACAGCTCAGCGGCATAAGCGCCTACGAGGTTCTGAGTTCGACTCCCAGTACCCGCATACAAAAAAAGGGCCGGTGATATCGCTCAGTGGCACGGGCGCCTGCTGGTGTGTGAGGTCCTAAGTTCAACCCCTGATACCAACAACAACAACAACAAAAATACATTTCTCAATGTCTAGATTTCACCAACGACTCACCTACTTCTTTTTTACCACCCTAGTCCAGAGCAGTTACATTTGACCAAAGCAGAGAATTCAGGAAAAAGTTAGAAGGACAATGTACTCTGTGGTTAGTCTACCCCCTTCCCAGCCTTACAAATTACTTTAGAGTCTTTCTATATAGAGGGGGAAAAAAAAAAAAAACAACTAGATTAGACTCAATTTGTCTTCTATAATTAGATTATTTGAAAGTCAGATTTTTAGAGTGAAATAGTTTTTACTTTTATACCATTTTAACTAATTAAATTGTTACTGGGAGCTAGAATGTGATCTCATTCCTGAAAAGTGTGCAATGAAACCCAACAAAATATGTGTGCAAAAAACTAAAGTAGCATGGATAAGAGAACCTGTGAATATTGAGAAACAGAACTCAGTGTTTTAAGACATAGATTAATAAAGTTTATAACTTGAAAAGAAAACTTGAAATAAAGATAAGCATGTCTCCTTTTAGCAACTAATTTTGTTTTATGGCCAATCAAATATCAAATTTCTAACATGTGTGTAGTACTTTATAAGTGTTTTTCACATTAGTCACTTCACTTGATAATGAATCTTTCTAATTGAATAAAGAGAGTTCTTTTAGTTTTATTGTGACCTATGTAAATTTTTTGTAATATTTTACTGTTTCTGTTTTATTTTGTATTTCAGGTCCTTACATAAGAGAGTAGCCTTGGAAGAAGTTTTTCCACATGTGGGGATGCAGCCTCCTCCCTGACTGCTGCTAGTGCCCAGGATTCATCTGTCACTTAGCAAGTCTAGAAAAGTTCCATGCTTTCTGGGCTGGCATAGACCTTCACCTAAGTAGGAGAAGAATTTCCTAGCATTGGATTCATGCTACAGGAGGGACCATGGCAGCCTCCCGGGCAGCCTCAAGGTCTCCTCGGGACATCGCCAATGTGATGCAAAGGCTACAAGGTGAGAGCAGAAATTTCAGCTCGTTTTTTTAAAAAGTATATTTTTAAATTCAAATACCAACTTCACTACAAAATCCATCAAAATTGCTTAGATTTTATTCAGTTTTATGGAATTATAACAAAGTGGAGTAGATGTCTTTTATTCTAGTGTTTTCAAATGAGTTATGTGTTGTCTTAAGATGCCGTCCTCTGTGTAGAAAGGAAAGGCAAAGACATCGCTCATTTTATGCTGCTTATGTCTGCATTAAGGTCATCTTAAGGATCTTTCAGGGTCTAGATAGGAAACCAGAGCCATTGCCAAATGTACTGATGCTGCCCATCAAGAATACCTGTGACAATAACGCCAATGACAAGAGGCTCTGAGAGAGGAAATGACGTGATGACATTAATGGTTAGGGACAGATGGTCTACTCCTGCATTCCATGCTGATGCTCTTTCTCTTAAAGGCGAACCATCTTCTAGAAAAGAACTAACAGTGAGATGTTATAGCGGCTCATAGGTGAACTCCCTTTTGTCAATTTTCTTTAAACACGTATAGTCTTTAGACCATAAAAATAATTATCACCTGTAGCTATATTAAAGTGTTGCTTCTCTGCCATAATTCCAATGGCCCCTTTCCCATGCTTTAAATATAGACTTTTAAGATACAAAATTTCCAAATTTAGAAGGGTTTTGCTCTTATGTCTGTCAAGAAAGCTGAAAAAGTGAACTTATAGTTTGTCTTTTAAGTTTTCTTCCATCTCCAACAAATTATCATTGTGGTTTTGCACTATAGCTATTACATTAATCTGTTAGGAACCTGGTTTCTTTGCTTCCAACGGACCTGAAGTGCAAAGCAGTAAATTCCAATCAGAATTCTTGGCTTTCAGAATACAGACCAAACTCTTAAATCTGGATGTTTGTTCCCCAGAACAGGCTCTTAGATATAGAAAATCAGGGGTGGCTGGGTCTGGGTCAGTTCTTCTGTGTCAGACCAGGAATCCCCAAACGACTGAAAGGTTCCGACTCAGGTGAACCGTTACTTCCGCTCATCTTCCCCAGGTCGATTTGCGACACCTCAGTTGTGAATGGGACTTATTTCTCACTTATTATGGAAAAAAAATTGTGTTAAATAAAACAACTGATTTTTGTTGAATGTGCTGGTATAGACCCTCTCTCAATCCTCTGATTGGGTTTGTTCTGCACCAGGGATCTTAGATCGAAGTTGTGCATCTTGGTTTGTATGGATGGGGCACTGAATTGGGAGTTTGTTCCTCTGTGTTTTTACTGTTTGCCTCAGGGCAAATTACTGAATCATTTCGTTCCTCAGTGGCCTTGTCTAGGAGTGATGGAAAGGAAACCTACAGGTTCCTCACCAAAGCGAGGGAAGATAATTCAGATCGTATAGCAGATTTTCCTGAGCTTGTTAAAAGTGAAATTTCTCTGGATGAAATACAAGCACATAATGAAGCACATAAAGGAAAGTGGTAAAGAGAACGTTTGAAAGGACTGACTCAGAATGAGGCTGCCGTGCTCTGGGCACTCTGCTTTTCTTCCTCTTCTTGGTTGGAATGGAAGTCCTTTCATTAGGCAAAAGTTACCAGTGAGAGGAGACTGAAGAATACTGATGCCTCTGGGTTTTATCTTAAATGTTTTATAATGTTGTCTAACTGAGTTTCCTTGAGAAATGTGCCAAGTGAAAGAAAGAGCTGGAGCCCCGACCCCTTCCCACACTGGGCCCAGGACAGTAGATGCCCTGTTCAACATCTATGCGTCTAAATGCTCCGTACACAGTTGCCCTCCGGCCTCGACACTCCCAGCATTGTGTTGTGAAGCTTGTCTAGATAATATCTATATAAGCCTTACGGGGTGTGAATCCTGGGATAAAGTGAGCTATGAAATGGTCACAGAAGAACATTGGATGGAAAGGCACAACCTGGTAATTTGTTGCAAATCTTTCTTGCAACTTTTTTCTTTCCCCTCCCCTCTCCTCTCCTCTCCTCCCCTTCTTTTTCTTTCTTTTTTTTTTTTTTCTTTTTGTGGTACTGTGACTTGAACTCAGGGACTTGTCATTCAGGTACATACTTGGCACTTTTTAAAATGTTTTTATTTTGAGACAGGGTCTTAAATTGCCCAGGCCAGCCATCAACTCACCATCCTCCTGCCTCAGCCTCCTGAGCCACTGAGATTACAGATATGCACTACCACGCACAGCCAGTTTTTTCTAATTATCCAGATTTTTGGAAGAATGTTAGTGATCTTACATATTCACTGTTGTATTTATTTTATGACATAACGAAGTGACTATTCTTACTGTATTTTATGAAAGAAAAATTACAAGTCAGAATACTTGAAAAAACAGTAAGCCTTGTAATTCAGAAAAAGATAAAATTCCCGAGCATCAATCACTTTGTGTATACAGATTATTGATGGCCACAAATGGAAGGTCTGCACTGCTGCAAAATGGGACACATCTACCCTGCATCAGTGGAACAGAAGGCAGGTGGCAGGAAGTGGAGGTGATCTGGCGGGTGCGCCTGTGGACAGATCTGCTGGTTCATTGCGCTGACTCAGTTGGCTAGGCGCTGCTCTCCAGCTCTCCTGCAATGAATTATTCCTCCTTACTGATGCTCTCTGCTTAAACAGGGGCCAGCCCTTCCAGGCAGCCGAGACCTCTCATCTATTAAGGGCCTTTAAAAGCCTTGCTTATCTACTATAATCTCCATACAGGTGACCAATATCCTAATAAATGTAGGGCTGGCATTATTGCCCGACTAAGTAAAACAATTGAGAGATAAATCTCTATAGCTTAAATAGAACCACACTTGCTATTTTCAAAGTTGAAATCCATAATAACATTATTCATGGTCCTCTTTCATTTGCCTGGATAGGCAATGAGTAGATAATAGTTTTGTTTTTTCCCCCTTCTTGGATTTTATTGTCATTTTAGAATCATGAATAAGTAATAGAACACATGGAGCTTTAAGTAATGGCAACTTGGCATTACTATCTAGCTTATTTAGCCTGCAAATATAATTGTTGATTATTTTTTCTGCTTTTAATTTTTATTTCCAGTGCTAGGAAATTCAAGCACACACAGATTGCTACATGATTTAGTTGCTACGTAGCAGTTCGGTACTTCACCTTTGCCAATATTTGTGCTTGTTTGAGCATAATGTTTTAGGCTGGGATTCTGAATTATGGATGAACTGTCAGACTGCAATGCGGAGTTTCATTTGTTCATAAGAATAATAAATGTTTCTGTAACTTTAATCAATTTCAATAGACGCTTAAAAACAAATACAGGAAAATAGTGTAATATAAAGGTATTAATCTTTAAATGCACCTAGTTAGTGTGTCTATTTTTTGCTTTTAAATGCTAAGGATATCCACTTAATACATGGCTTATGCAATTGCTTTAGATTTAGGTCACATCTAAGAAAATAACTTTTCACATTATAAATTTTTTAAGATAATGACTATATTTGAAAGTGCTTTGTAAATTTTCATAGTGTTTCTGAATTACTTTTACTTAAAAGTGTTTGTTGACTGACTTTTACTTACCACTTTTCATTTGAACACAATACATTAAACTTTATAGATTTTTTAGATTAACACAGTGTTAGTCCTCGTTTGATAGGGTGACATTAATGCAAGTGGTAAATGGCAGAAAAAAATGCAACAGGGCATGGGACAATGTCTTATAGCGTAGTTTAATAAAAAAGTAGCATTATCTGCAGCAAGATCAAAATTTGATTTTCAAGTCTTTGATTCAAGGACAACCAAGATAGATAAGTATTTTTACTGCTGGAGATACATCTATGAAATTTGTTAACTATTTAATAAAAGATAATCATGGCCTCTTCTTAAAATTTATGGGAAATTTTAAATCTTTTTTGCTTAAATAGAATATTTACTATAAGTTTATTGCACCATAAAAGAAAGCCTCAAACTAACAATAATTTGTTTAAAAAAGAACTAAATAAATAATAAAAATAGAATTTTCTTGCAGTTTAAAGTCAGTAGCTATGAGCATAGCTTAGGAAAGAATACTCTGCCATCTTTTAATTTTGTATAGTGCCCTGAGAGATTATGTTTTATATTTTATCACTCTGGCTTAATGATCTTTCTTATGAAACCATAAAACTGTGTCAAAATTCCATTAATTTTATTTAGGCTGAAATTCTCCTTTGGGTTTAATCTCTCTCTTCTTACATGAATGATGTGTGACAGTACCTCAAATTTAAATTGACACAAAACAAGAATAACTTCTGTATATTTTGGAACATAATCATTAAATAAATATTTGATGATAAAATGAATAAATCATGATCCTTCCATTAATTAACTGAAGATGAAATTAGTTTGGACATGTAAAAGCAAAAGGAGAAACTGTTTAAGAGAGTCTTGCTTTATCTGCTATGATTTTAAGAAATATCTGAATTCTGTTTTTAATCAAAATAAGGTTTTGAACAGAAAACCACTTTAAGAACATCCATTCTGTCTGAACGCATGATTATATTGACATCTCAGATGTGTGTGTGTGTGTGTGTGTTGTTCTCACAAGAACACTGCTTTAAATGAATTTTCCTTCCCAAGGATAGAGTCCATGTTAGTATCCTTTTATATGTACTGATTACTTTACTTCTATATAATTCTCTACCCTGCAAACTCTTCTATGTGCAGAGCTGTTTCATCATTGTGCTATATGGAGAAAGTGTCTTGGACCTGCCTGTTTTCAGTGACCTACATAATATTGACTGTCAAATAGAAAAAGAAAACAGATAAATCAAAAATAACAAAGGTTTACAAATGCCAACAGTGTGTCAATTAGTTAAATGTAAATTAAATTGATTCAAGATTATGTTTGTGCAAATATATTCCTATGGAGTGTGGGTAGAATTTATCGCACTTGACACGGTGTGTGGCAGGGCTCTAAAAAGAACAGCATCTGAGCCTACAGACGAAACTGAAGCGTCCCTCATTGCACAGTGCCTCAGTGTGAGTTCTTTTTACTCTTTTACTACTTGTGTAACATACGTAGCAAAATTATCCTTGAGCTTCCAATTAAAGTCTTGGTAAACTTCTGGGCCTCCTTATTCTATCCGTCTAAAGTATCACTGGACAGTTGAGTATTTTAATCTCTCATACATACAAAGTGTGATCAAACTATACAATGAATATGTAATTTTTTAAAAAATTATTACAATAAAAGACACATTACCACTCAAAACACACTCCCTTGCTTCAAACACACTCATCCCATCATTTCTTGCCACTTTCTGAAGCAGTTCTGGAAGGGCTGCTCCACAAGTATCTTTATGAAGTGTGATAAAAAAATACAGTGAATGCTGCTGCTGAGCGCCATCCAGAAAGGCAGGCTCCTAAAAAGATTCTGGTGTGTTCTCATTCGTCTTACTCACAGATACAGCATCATTGGACATCTGCCTCTTCCTCAAAGTCAAAATGACCATGAAAGGTAAACATTTGAATCTATGCAGAACATCCAGATATCCACAACAGCACAACTAAAGATACTCAGGAAAGAGGACTTCCAGAGCTGCTTCAGAAAGTGGCAAGAATGATGGGACAAATGTGGGAATTAATGGCAATGTATCTTTTACTGTAGTTTGTTGTAAAATTTTTTAAACATTCACCATATTTTTTGATCACACCTTGTATCCCTGTATTTAAAGCAATGACACTATTCGCCAGGCCCTGAAGATGCTCTGACACATTGTCCCCTTCTGGGGCACCTTCAGGAACAAGCTCAGTTCAGTGCTCCTTAGCTGGACTTATATTCAAAGCCTAATTTAAATGCAATTTCTCAGTGAAGGCTGTATCACCAAAATGACAAAAAATTCTCTCCCCTCCCTATAAATCCCTCTAGCACTTTGCAGCCCTATTAGGACTGTTATCTAGTGTTGCTTTGCCTTATGTGACATGTATGTATCCAATTCACCCTCTGATAAAACACGGAGAGTAGAAATTGGGTCGGTTTCTCATTATTGACCTCTGCACTGTATAGCACAGTGCATTTCATAATGTGGATGCTTGGTGAGTATTTGTGAGTGGTATGAAAATACCATGTTGATTTTCAGTAGTTAAAGCTGGGGAACCAGGAGGAAGGCTATTTTAATAAGTCAAGAGACAACCATGCATAGGTATCAAAGAGTAGATGGGGAAAAATGAGACAGCATTCTAGACACTTTTTGAAAGTGTGACCAAAATAATTTGCTGCTGAATTCGATGTGATATATGAAAGACAAGGATGAAAGTTGGCCCTCTAGTTATTCATTCTGAAATTGGGAAAGACAATTAGAGCAAACAGTAATGAGGAAAAAAATCCAGAGTTCAGCCAGGTATTGTGGCACATGACTGTAATCTCAGCATCCAGGAGGCTGAGGCAGGAGGATCACTGTGAGTTTGAGGTCAGCCTGGGCTACATAGTGAGTTCAAGGCCAGGCCGAACTGCATGGTGAGATCCTGTCTCAACAAACTAAACAAACAAACAAACAAACAAACAAACAAACAAACAAACTTCCAGAGCTTATTTTGGACATGTTACATTTTTGATGCTTTGTAGCTATCCCAGAAAGGATGAGTGTAGAGATGGAGGGAGACGCCACAACTGGGAAAACAAAAGCAAACAAACAAACAAACAAAAACCACAAAACAAATAAACAAATAGCACAAAGATAAAACCCAACATAGGAATAGTATTTAAAGTTGTGGGACAAGTTAATACCACCCAGGGAGCAAGGAGAAATGGAAAAAAGAGGAGGTTTGAATAGAACATTCAACATGATAGGTGTGGAGAAGGTCAGGGGCTCCACATATGAGATTAAGACATTCCGCCAACTGCAGGAGGAAGAAAGGAGAGAGAAGGGAGGTCTAGAAGCCAAGGGAAGAATAAGTGCAAAGAGGAAGTGATCAACTGTGTTTTATGTTAATGTTTATGTGTGCTTGTTTTGTGATGCTTAATATCTAAAAGATTATGGGTATTTCATATAAATATCAGGTCTGAGCAGGTGCAAGTGCATGTGCCCATATTTTGAAATCATTTCTGGGAGAACAAAGAGTGGCTTTGTGCATTTCCCCAAAGGAACTAGAGTCACAAGGTTCTCAGGAATTAGTTGGATAAGAGCAATTCCTTAAGAATTTATTAAGTATAATTCTGTACTTCATGTAGGTATCAAGCAAAAATGAGACCTGAAGCCAAAATGTCTCTTACTCGGGTCCTGTGTGATCTTTTATCTTTGTGGAGCTGAGGGCTCTGCCATGAACTAAGGCTGAAATCTGTGCTCTTGATTATGCCTTTTTAGACATCTGTGTGTGACTGTCATCTCTCCTGTTCTCTGTATATCTCCTCCCCTCAAATATCTCTACTTTTATCCGTTGATTATAATTCTTCTAGATTCTTTCCATCTAGCAAAACTAGTACCAGTCCTTCTCATCTTTTAAAATCTTACAGAGCCAATGACATTGGTTTTCTTTTCATTGGTCATTGTTTCATTAGCTCTTGTAGGACACAGTTACATGGAAAGAGAAAGTATGACATCACAGGTGTTAGAATCATGTGAAACATTGAAAACACTGGGATTTCCTCTCTTTCAAGACTCCCTGCAAATGTACTGCAACTATATCAGGACAACTGTGTTTGCATTTGGGAAACTCTATCAGTCGCTGCGTTGGTCACTGTTCGATTCTGCCTGTGTTTTTGGATCTGACCTGGGACATTAGGTTGGCCTCCGTAAAAGCGAGGAAGACCATACAAGTGCCCATGACCTTTACAGTTCCACTGATGTACATAATTTAAGATAATAAACATCTATAAACAGGAAGAATTATGGCACTCTAAATTTCATGTGATAAATTTCTCATATATCTTATGGTAGTTAACGAAAACAATTCAGATGTTCGGATACTGTTTTTCTCTTTCATTTTCTTTCAGCTTGGGACTGATGAGGATGCCACACATTCTTTTTGTATACTCCGACCTAAAAACCTAGGAACTGGGCCGGTGAGATAGCTCAGTGGCATAAGCGCCTGCCTGGCAAGCGCGAGGTCCTGAGTTCGACCCCTGGTACCCACCAAAAAAAAAATATATAAAAAATAAAAACCTAGGAATCTAGTTTCTAATCTTCGAAAGACATTCCATAGTTTAAGCAATTATTAACCACAGATAGTTAACCATACATTCATTTAAGTTTCTATGTAAGAATATATGCTGCTTTGCCAATATGCTGAGGACTGGAAAGTGATGTTTTGTTTGTTTATTTTCAAATAAGTGAATAGAAACATCTGAAGGAAGTTGTTGACGGTCCCAAACAGATTCAACATCACATGATCTATAGATATTTTGAGTTCTTTCGAAGTAGTGAAATTTGCTAAAGTATTTTAAAAATGATTTCTATGGTAACCTATGTTCTTTTTTATCTTGCTGCCATTGTTCACAATGACCTCTTAGATTAAAAACAAACAATTCCTTCCTCTACTGATGTTAATCTTTAATGTTTAGTAAACACCATTCTCCACCCATGTTAAAAATTATTTACCTTGATTATTCAATTGCCCTACATTTGCTCTCTTCCTGTCTCCTTAATGGGTAACATACATTGTTCCCACGACATTTGAATCCTTTTTATTTCTTTAGTTTTTATAATTTTATTGACTTGTTCCCTGGCGTGGGAAGAGTTTTGAGATTCCCAGGAATTATCTAGTTTTTGTTGTTGCCATTTGTGGTCATCCTTGCTGTCTGTTGTTGTTACATATGATGAGCCACAGTGTTCCTTTTGCCAAGAATTACGCTACTTACATACACGTAGCTTATATTTTCAACTTCTTTACTTTTCTGAGAGTTTTGACATATTATCTCATTTTATCCAATTGTGGATGAGATGAGTATTCATTGCTTCAATGGTCAATAAAAATTGTGGAATTCATGCAGGATATCCCCAAACCTGGGAGTTCAACTAGAGGTACCCTCTATATTGTAGCAAGAGATCTCTCAGAATACCACTTCATGGTATCCCTTTCTCTATCACCTGCTATAACCTTCAGGATAGACTCATGGCTGAAAGGATCTTCACTGTGTTAGTCCTACAAATCTTCCGGTCTTCATTTCTATTAACACCCCCTAGATTATTTTGCTTCAGTCTTCTGACACCTGTCACCCCACTCAAGCCAGACCATGATCTGTCTTATCACATTCTTCCTCTATCTTTCCCATCTCTTTTCCCCTTCTCCTCCCTTCCCTATTGCTTTTCTCAAGCTTCAAGACCCAGCTCACACATGATTTCTTCACATAATTGTGAAGCCAGCCATGAAAGCCAGGCGTACTCCAGATGTCTTGGGACCTTGAGGACTTTAGGCTGTCACCAAAGAGGTGGAAAAGAATGAAGAGGAAAGGAAACCAAACATCAAGAGAACCCTTAGCTGTTTCATAATTTCATCTGGAATCAGTCTGTTCTAAAAGAGCAGTGCAAACACTCTCTCACCCCCATTCCAAACCCCTTTGCCAGAACTGAAAACCAGTCCTCATTAGCCAACCTTACTGTTTGTTAAATACTCTGATTACCTGGGCCTACCCATCACTTACGACCGTATCTTTCTGGGTTCAAAATGATCATTTAGTGAATTGAAACTTATACATTTCTTCAAAAGGAAAGATAATTTTGAATATTATTTTAATATTTGATTTCCCACCAAAAACATTTAAGTCATATGGAATGATGATGAGAAACCAGCAATTACTTTTCTTATTTTGGAATATATTTACACTAATTATATGCATTCAATTTCTCTGTCCCTATAATCACTAGCACTATAGTTAAGTTTGTAAGAAATGTGATATATGGCATACAGAAAGATATCCGGAAAATTTGTCTCTTGACTTTATCTTATTCTGCGAAGTTGTGAAAAATCCCTAAAAAGTGCATAGTTCTTGCATTTGCAAGTCAAAAGGCGTGAAGACTTTTCCTTGGGAAAGATTGACAAATTCATGGTTCTCCACAAGAATCAGTTATTCTGAGATCATTTTACAATCCAATGTTAAGATAGTTCTTTTTTACATACTTATTGTAGGTTGACATCTATACACAATTAATAAATCTAATAGCAAAGTGATAGAAAGCTTGTATAAATCAGAATAGAAATATATGTATCCAACAGCATTCTTTAATACTTCTATTTGATTTTATAAGTCTGTTTTCTACAAAATACTATCTCACCTGTATAAGAAAATGATTCATTTTCAAAATAATAACTACTATGCACACAATAATACTCAAGCTAAGAAGGAATTTTACTTCTGACATATTTGGAAGATTTGTACATTTTCTTCACTTGTTACTCTGTATTTTCAAAAGTTTCATGAGAATATGAAACTACTTAGATTGGAAGGGGCTTATAGTTCATAATTCAATGTTCTAATTTTGCAGATGAAGTAACAGAAGTCTAGAGTAGTGCAGTGATAAACCAAGGTCATTACTAGATACTTGAAGGACTCTAAATTCTGAGAGAATTTGGGATAACTTGATATTCATATACTAGTGAATATTCCTTAATGTTTTGGAGAAACCATTTTGAGTTTATTATGATAACTACAATAATCACCTAAAACTCCTTATATATTTATAAATATTTACAAGCCAGGTATGATGGTATATGGCTGAAATCCCAGCTACTGGAGGCTCACTTGAGCCCACATTAAGACCAGTCTGGGCAACATAATTGGACTCCATTTCAAACTTTAAAAAATTATAAATATTTGGAAGATGGACAGCTATATTGAAATTCCAACTTTAGAAATTTAACATTACCTTTTAAAATGACCTGTATTTCTTTAAATTTCCATGGTGACAATTATTGAAATGTATCTTGATTTGTAGAATCTCGTACTTTAGATGGAAAAACCTTAAAAGATAAGCTTGTCCAACTCCAGTGAATAAAAGAGTAATTCAGATTCCTAAAGATCAAGTGATTATACAAAGTCATGCAAGTACGTAGGGAAAATAGGACTAGATCCTAGATTGACTCCAGAGTTAGAAACTGCAAGAAATTTTTGTGTCATGATAGAATTATATGTCTTCAAAAGACACTGCCTTATTTTAATATTCACATTCCCACCAAAATATTTAGATCATAATGAATAATCATGTTAAGAAACTAGCAATTATTTTCCTTATTTCCGGATATATTTGTGCTAATTATATAGTTAAAAAGAAAGACTGATATTTACTATGTTCAATTTATATAAAATTATAAACTATATTTACCATTTGTATTAGTCAGCTTTCCATTACTGCAATGAAATATCTGAGGCAATTAACTTATAAAGATAAGGGGTTTGTTTTGGTTTATAGTTCTAGAGATTCCACTCCAGATCAAGTGGCTTGGGGCATAGCTTTGACTGGCAAGGGCAGCTATTACCGTAGGGGAGCACGTGAAACAAACCACTCATCTCATGACCAGAAAGCAAAGAGCACAGGTTGGGGTTCCTGCTTTTCTGCAAGGGAACACCCACAATGACTGAAGGACCTCCCTCCCATAAAGGCCCCACCTTCTAAGCATCCACAGCACCTCCCAATAGCGCCATCCTGAGGATGGATTCTTTAATACATGGCCCTCCAGGGCAACATTCAACATCCAACCTACAACACTTATGGTTATACATTTCACACCAATATTGGAGCTATCAAGGCACAGCCAGTGTCTTTCAACTTTGCAAAATATGTTAAATGTTCGCTAAATATTTGTTTGATGGAAGTTTAGTAAAACCCACCTCACCCACAGTGCGCCTTTGAAGAGAACTAGACTAAAAATAGTGATAGAGAGAGAGATGGAGGTGGGGGTGGAGAGAGAAAGTGAAAGGGACAGTAATGGGGGGATCTTTAGTTTATAACATCAGTTTTTATCTATTGCTTCAGAGGGCTGTTAAAAAGAAATTTCTCTATATTTCTACTTACTCCTACTTGTCATTCACACTTGTAAATGCTGTTAGTCTATGGATTAAAAAATAAGGACATTTTTCATTTAAAAATTTAACCATATATGATTGTTGTATTTCTTTGCTTCTATTTGGTCTTTTGTTTATGAATTGCAATCATGAATGACCATTCAGCAGGTTTCCCTTCCCTACAATGCAGATAAAGTGAACACCTTCTATGTTCCAGATACAGTTAAACTAAGGGATCGACTCCGAAACTGGTAATTGTGCCCTGGCCCTTCAGGAACACTGAAGCTAGTGATATTGTAACCATAGTTTTGCCCTTGAAAAATTCTTCAGCAGGTTGTTCTCACTCGACAGGGATCAGAGGACCTTAAGAAGCTGGTTTGGTCTCCTCCTAGGTCCATGCCAGGTGTCCCAAAATCTCTCTGGCTACTGCTATGCCGTTTCTCCAGTATGGGTGCTGGCCTTACATCACTTTAATCCTCACGCCAGGTTCTAAGAACTAGGGCACATTCGGACCGAACCGCCAGTGAGCTCCCTTTCTTGCAGCACTCCAGATGGCTATCGGGTTGTAGACAGTAAACTGGCTCCTTCTCCCCAAATCCTGCCAAGGCACAGCCTGTGAACTCGTGGAAGACTAAGGCTGCTCACTTCCTCCCCTGCCGCGTGTCCATGGTGTATTTATACTACAGATTTGTAATGCTAACGTGCTCTTCATTATACCGGGGAAAGTTGGCTTTTATTCCATGAATAAAACATTTAGGAATAATAATTGGTAATTATTACTTTTCTAAACTTAAATGTTTTAACTTTGGCTTAGGGAAGGTATGGGCTACTTGAATAGCATATTCTGTTCATTTTATTGAAAACCAAGCATCACTTTAATGAACACATACAGCTCCAAGAAAAAGAAAAAAGAAGACCTTTTTAAATTGCTAAAAGCCCAAGTCTTAAGCGCAACTATAAAAATAGCTTTCAAAATCTGCAGACAGAAAAGTAAAATTGTTTCTATGCTCCCTGCTATAAAGACTTTCTGCCCAAAGAACTTTGTGCAGAGTTTCAACCTGAAACTGATTTTAATTGTCTTGTTATTAATACCTCAGAAATGGAGTTTTATAATGGAAATGTTGAATTAGTCTTAAGTACAGCATACCAGACTGCAGCGCTGTAATGTACTTCTTCCTGGCAGAATCACTTTATAATTAGCTGCACATTAATGTGAGTCTTTACATGTTTGATAAATACAACGATTTCCTGTTATCCAAAATAGCTCCCGATGTGAGTCGGACTATTGATGCAGAACATTAACCACGCCCTTTACATTTCAAAAACAGTCAGTACTTTGAAGAACCAAATAGCTGTTCTTTCTAATTAGAGGGGAAATGAATCTATTTTTAAATTTCTTCATTGCTGGTTAGCTAATTAATAATGCAACACAGAAAGTGTGTGATATCTAGAAAATATATAAGTGTTGTCACTGCTTCTTTAGTGAAGAAATAAATTAAAATGGAAAACTAGCAATATTTCTATATTATTAAGCAAAAATATTCTTCATAAAATATATTCATTATTTTAGCAGTTTATCAGTGACCATATCAGTGACTTTTTAAACAAAAAATCTACTAGATGGCTTTTAAAATTTTTTCTAAAATTAAGATATCTTAATTTCCACACATTATATATATAGTAATGTGTTTTTAAAAACCCAACCAATATTGAAAAGTATAAAGCAGAAAGTGCTAATTCCTTCCCAGTATGATTACACAGAGATGTATATATTAGATAGATAGATAGAGAGATAGAGAGATAGAGAGATAGATAGATAGATAGATAGACAGACAGATAAATGGAAGGATTTTGCTGGATGGTCTTTGGATGTTTTTCAGTGAATCTATATTATGGATATTGCTTTATAAGCTGTGGGGTATTTGTATGAAGCAATGTATTATACACATCTTCTCATGTTAGTAAATATAAATTTATATAATCACTGAATGATTGAATAATGTTCAATTTTATATATGTATCATTGGTGATCTAATCAATCCTCAGTTGTGTCCAGTTTTCCACTATTATAGAGATGATTAATAATCTTTAAACAGAACTTTTTTATCTGAATTGAATTTATCTTTTTGTTTATTTTTGCTTGCTTTTATGAGATAGAGTCTTGCTACATAGTCTAGACTGGCCTTGAACTCACCATGTACTCCAAACTGGCTTTCAGCTCTGTGATCCCCATGCCCCAGCCTCTAAAGTGCTAGGATTATCTGGGCATGGTGGTGCATGCCTGTAATCTCAGCACTTAGCAGGCTGAGGCAGGAGGATGACTGTGAGTTTGAGGCCAGCCTGGACCCCATAGTGAGTTCAAGGCCAGCCAGAACTACATACTGAGACTTTGGCTCAAAAGAAAAAAAAATTGCTGGTATTACAGGCATATGTCACCATGCTGGCTGAACTGAATTTTTCTTTGAGAAACATTGCTTTTATGCCTTTAAGAATTAGATGCCTAATCATTTTAAGAGACAAATTTCCCAGGTTATGGAAGTCTAATTAGGATGATATTAGTGATTTAAATGTTGAAAATAAGTTGGGATAAATTTTCCATTACTTTGAAATATTTTCAGATGAAGTCCCTAGTCCTTTACTTCCGATATGGTCTAACTAGCTAACCCAGAAAAAAAGTGGTTCTCCCAGTGTCTGCATCCAACTTGAAGTGCTGAAAGGAAATTTATGTCAGGAGCTCTGTTTCCCTTGGTCCGATTGATTCCCATGTGGTTGAGGACAGGAACATCAGTAGCATTTCATTTAAAAGTGGCACAAATACATTTCTGCAAAATAACATCTGCCTAGGATGTGATCATGGGGAATTTAGTCATTATCATGCAAAATACAGCCTGGGAATCAAGAATACAGGTAAAAAAAAAAAATCCCTCAGCTTGGGTATAATCTACAGGCAATCAAGGTATTAGAGTTTAATTTTCCTGCTCCCTGAAACACCCAGGGAACTGCCTCAGCTCTCAGCCTTACCAGTGAGTGTTGTGAATGGATGTGAGAAATTGTGAGAGGCCTTGAAAATAATGGGTGCAACGTGCTGAAGTCCTGCTTTGTACTCCTGGCAGTGGTCATTTCACTCACAGACTACTTATTTTAGCCTAAAATGCACAGATCGTCTGCCTGCTTGGCCCTGAGGCTGCTTGTCATCCTGACCTGGCTCCTGTTTTGCTGTTTCCCTCGCCTCATGGAGTGGCTGACTTGGCTTTCCCTGTAGTTGCTGTGGAAGGGCCACCTCTCCACCCAAGCCGCCTCTGAGGAGGACTTCTTGCCTATTCTGCTACCCTAGAAAGGAAAATATATCCCCTTTTAATCTCTCTCTCTCTCCTTCTCCCTTTCTCTGTGTGCATGTGTGCATGTGTATGTGTATGTGTACGTGTGTGTGTGTGTTTAGAGATGCTGGGGATGGAACCCAAGACCCCATTCATGCCAGGCAAACACTGTACCACTGTGCCACATCCCCACCCCTTCTCTTCCTTTTTTCCTTCTTTCTATGAGTAGTGTAATAGCCACCTACAACTCAAGAGGTATTAACGAAAAGAGGAAACACTGTGAGCCTAGCTTCGGATCATGAGAAATCTTTGTTTATTCCCAAACTTGTTCCAGAAAGGATTGAAAATAACAAAAATACATACAACCAGATGCATTTTGTTTTGAAATGAGAAAGTAATATAGGCCTGTGGAAGTACTAATGAACATCACCTTCATTCTGAGTGCAGAATGCCTGTGTTATTTTGCCAGAGCTATTAAAAAGTACCGCAGACAAGGTGGTTTGAACAACAGAAACATATTGTCTCCTGAATCTAGAGGCTCAAAGTCTAGAATCAAGGTGCCAGCAAGATGTGTCTTCTGAGGTCTGTCAGGGTAGGATCTGTCTAAGCCTCTCTCCTTGGCTTGTAGATGCCAGCCTTCTTCCTGTGTGTTCTTCACATTGCCTTCCCTCTCTGGGTATCTCTGCATTCAAATATCTCCTTTTATTAAAGATGCCAGCCATATTGGATGCCACCCTAATGTGTTTGCATTAACATGATTACCTCTGTAAAAACTATATCTCCAAATAAGGTCATATTCTGAGGTACAGTGCTTGGGAACCTAACATATAAATTTGGGGAGGGACACAATTCAACCCATTCCAATATCTAAGAGATATAATCTAAGAGTTGAGGGGTTGGGATTGGGGCACACAGGAAAGAAGATACACTGAACAACTTATCTCCATTTTGAAGAGAGCCAGGCTTCAGCGCTAATTAGAGAAGCACAAGTACCCAACCCAACTGAGTGAAATGAGCCAGACAAGCCAGGATAAGGAAAAGCCATCTGAGCAGGCAAGCTGAAGTTGGCCAGGTGAACCCTGGAGATGACTTTGCAAAGCATGTGTAACTTTCTGGACGCAGCCTGTAAAGGGTTCAGTGTGGAATCAGTAAAGAATGGATGGACACTCCCCTTGTTCCTGCTTAGAAATTCTGAGATCAAGCCATATGAGGCAGTCTTCTGAAAGACGTTTCAGCTCCATTCAGACTGCACCTCCAGTCAGATTCCCACTGGAAATATTGCTTAGACTGGAACATCTACGATTCTGAAAGAATTTCACACAATGGCTTGTCATCTTTCCTACGAATACCCAACATGCTTTTTCTCCCTGTAACTTGAACTTAATTTTTTCTCTGTAACTATTCAGCAAGATCTCTTGTCTGGAGTCTTTGTATTTTAGGAACATAAGACATTGATATTCTTATCCTGCTACCAAGTTTCCTCATCAGATGTAGGCTGCTTTGCACTGTCTCGTATTTGTTTCCTTTGGCGCTACTAGACATCTCAATGGC
Organism: Erethizon dorsatum; assembly: GCA_028451465.1. Lineage (NCBI taxonomy): Eukaryota > Metazoa > Chordata > Mammalia > Rodentia > Erethizontidae > Erethizon > Erethizon dorsatum. Next base: position 133,081,444 of record CM051823.1, on the reverse strand, counting down.
ATTGATCATTACATGTCAACCTCAACTTTTTCTCTTTTCTTTGGTTTACCTAAGATGCATGCATTAGCCTTTGATTAAGAATGAGTTCCCAGAAAGGCAAATCTCTGTTTCTTCAATTAAATTAAGCTTATGGCTAGCTATCTCTATTACTGCTCATGGTCTTGACACCTGTCACCATCATCCACAAATCCTATCTCAAGACAATCATAAATACTTGTCTTCTTCTGATTTTTAATTATCATCTAACTTCCTGTTGAGTTTCTACCATGTTTCTGCTCTCTCTTTTTTGTTGTTGTTGAGAGACAGGGTCTTACTATATAGTTCAGGCTGGCCTTGATCTCACTGTGTAGCACAGGCTGCCTCTAACTCATGGTCTTCTTTTCTGCCTCAGCCTCCCGAGTGCTGGGATCACAGGCATGCACCACCACACCTGGCTGTTTCTGCCTTTGATATGAATGGCTGCTCTCTACCTTGGTGGACATCATTATCATTGGCATATACTCTGTGCTCTCTTGGATAAGTGAGATTTCCTCACTTGAAACAACCACAGAATAACAATGTCCTTCTCATTCCCAAGTTCTCTTTGTTGTCTGCTTAGATTTGAAAGATTTTACCAAATTACCTGACTTTTTTTTTTTCCCTATGTGGGTACTGGGAGTCGACCTCAGGACCTCGCACTTGCCAGCAAGTGCTTGTGCCACTGAGCAATATCACCAGCCCTTTTTTCTTTTATGTAGGTTCCAGGAGTTGAACTCAGGACCTCGCGCTTGCCAGGCAGGCGCTTATGCCGCTGAGCCATATCACCAGCCCAGTTACCTGACTTTTAAGCTTACAACTATAAGACACTATAGATGCATGAGAAGGATGATAACATCCATCAAGAAAACATGAAACTATGTGTTCATACTGGACACTTAGTTCTTTATTGTACCATTTCTACTGTAGCTATATTTAAGTAAAGGATTTTAATTTCACAGTGGATCAATTCATTTTCTGAATTGCTAAGAGTTTTTCAGACAACTTCCTTTCTTTTCTTTATGAAATAAAGAGTCATCTAGAGGAAAACTTTTCCCCCAGCAACCCAGTTCCTTTCTTTTTCTGGAACATCAAGGAGAATTGAGACTGCCTGAGGCAAAATCAAGAAAAAAGAGGGACCTAAATGTGGAAGATGGAGCTAAAATATTGTTATTATGTAGAAGAAATATACAGGGTCAGATTTTAAGTAGATCCATTCATTTCTGTTTTGTATTATTTGCCTGCAAGCAAACATTTCTATGAGGGTGCAGCGTTACCATAGTTTCTATTGAGTTATAACTACTTCTAAAATTTTACATTTAGTTTTCCATATAAGATAAAAGGTAGGACTCTAAAAAATAAAAAGATTTGTATTTACTTTTTGTAAGAACCTTTTAAAAAACACAATTTTCCCTATTTGCTGGCCATTTGAACAAATATTCTTGTCTGTATGGTACATTTGAGGCCCCCATGTCTAGTAGAAATTCATGCAAAAGGGAGATAAGTCTGGACTCTCAGTTTGCTCCCATCTGGCTGGTGGCACCCATTCCTTGTAACCTTTCACCATCTGTTTTGTTTTGTCACCTCTTCTAAGATTTTTGCCGCATCAGAGGTATCCTCTTGTTAAATTGGTTTAAGGCAATATCAACTGCTACTGCGTTTAATAAAGTGGTCAGTCCAGACTAATAGTAGTGAGGTCTGCTGGCTTTTGCTGGTACTAAAAGAGAGACATTTCAAACAAGGTACTGAATCTCTTCAAGCCCCACATTATTTTTTGGCTCAACCCATGTAGTACTCATCGTCTTCCAAGTAGTTCTGGGTGTTCAATTAGTCTATCTTGCATTTTTCACCCACCAGATATCATTCCATGTATTTAATACTCATCTGTGGACTTACAGCATCTTATTTGACCTGCTGTGCTATTGAACATACACACAATTTAATACATGTCATTGCTTTCATGGAATAAGTAGATGATAGAATATCTAGCAATGTAAATAAAACAATATCCTTGAATACGCTTGACTCAAATGAATCTGGCTAGTGGATTTTAATTCTTACCATCAATAGGCAGCAGAAACTTAATTATATAAATGATCCATTTTATAATTAGCAGTCTGGGAATTCTTACCAAAGGAATTGACAAGTCTCATGCAACTTGTTTTAATAGTTTGTTCATTTTTATCTGAAGATTAAGAGCAAAACACCCATGCACAGTATCTGGCTGTAGCAGATAGAACATGTCCAGAGCACTAATTCCAAGAATCCTCATTGTTCTTTTGTCTTTATTCCTTTGGGAACCAAAGATATTTTTAGTTCTTTGATCTGATAACCTCCCTGATGTAGGATTGCTCAGCATTGCGAGGGAGGGAAGTGGGAGGAGTTCTGGAAAGCCCTGTGGGTGACAGATAACCTAATCCCATCAGATAAGAAGATCCACAGAGGGCTGCACAAAAGCATTTTTCCTCTGTATTCCAAGATCTTATTACAGCAGCCTACAGCGGTATTTTCCTTGGCAGCCCTGGGTTCTCCAGTAGACAATCAGCGGCAATTTGAGAAGCTCACAAGCATTTACGTTTAATGCTTTAAATCAATTTAGAATGATAATTTTCCTCTCCTATGAATTTTTATTATTGAAAACATTTAAAAACCCAGTACATTTGCTTGTTTTTTATTTATCTCTTACAAAGGGTGAAAATTAAATCCGGGTGTTTGTTTTCATTTTATGCTTTGATTATTATGGAACACTCAGAAGAGGCTTCTGACCTCTTACAAAAGAGAATGACGTCACTTATATTTATTTCTCTCTGTGACACGGATGAAGAGCAGCAAAACATCTGGATTAGCATGGAAGAACAGATAGATGAAAGACAACACTATCAATTATGTCATAAAATGTTCCAGTTGGTCATTGCATTGTCTGTCACATATAGATTAGATATTGAATGTATATTTTTACGTTATTGATGCTTTGCTTACCGATTTTCTTTCTGCATAAGAACATACTTATCCAAGGCCGGTGAGATGGCTCAGCGGCGTAAGCGCCTGCCTGGCAAGCGCGAGGGCCTGAGTTTGACTCCCGGAACCCACATACGAAAAAAGGGCCGGTGATATCGCTCAGCGGCACAGGCACCTGCTGGCGCGCAAGGTCCTGAGGTTGACACGTGGTACTCACAAAAAAAATAAAAAATAAAAAATAAAAAATAACATACTTATCCAGACTCTTAGAAGTGGTCACAGCTGTCATGGGTGATGAACAATTGCTACACTGTCCCTTCGTGTTGTGCTCTAGAAATGGGACACCATCTTTTAACCTTGCAAATTAAAACTATACCATGCTTACTAGATACTATTTTGAAAATCCTGAAAGTAAAACCATACTTATCGTGAAAGATATTTCTTTTTTTTTTTTTTTTTTTGGTACCGGGAATCAAACTCAGAACCTCGCACTTGCCAGGCAGGCATTGTGCCACTGGGCTATATCCCCTGCCCAATGAGAGATATTTCTAAGAGACCATTGAGTCTATGGAAAACTGAGAAATGAGATTTAATTAAATAAAGAAAAATCAGTTTAATATTTCAATGTGTGTATCCAGTTCCCAAGTCTGAGTATACCACCCTGAGCTTTTTCCTTCCTAAACCCCAGGAAATATTTTCTTTCTCTTACCTTAAGTGCAATAAAAGGGCAGTTCATTTATCACCACCTCATCAATATGGTGATTTTGCTACTAAAATAGATAGACTTCATGGATCAATGCCTAGTCTCAGAAATATGTAGAAAAATTTATATACATATGAATCATGGTCATATAAAAAGCAAATGGTGCTGAATACCATCGTTGCTATAGAAGAAAAAAAATGGGAGGTTTTTTTCTAGAGGAGAAAAAATTTTCCATTTGACTGTAATGTAACATTGCATATTTAAGCATGTACTTTGAGGTTTTTACTTAGGAGTATGCTTGTAATAGGTAAGACAGCAACTCATTAGCCATGACTGTACAATTGTATAAGTTGGTGGGGTCTCTGGAGTTTATGCCCACACAGCATGAGCAGCATAAGTAACTGGGTTACTGGGTAGAATCCAATTCAATGAATATTTGCCCTGTGTTTGCTAATGTAGAAAGTAATACTTTCCTAAGGTAGAATTTGAGGCAAAGAGCAAAGTGCTTTAGAGAGCTTTAGTTGCTATAAAATGCATGTCTAAGGTTTTCTTACATATGCTTAACAGGAAAATATCATGTTGCTAAAATCATGTTGGTTCACTAAAATATCTAGAACCCCTCAGAGAGTGTCTGTGAATAGACTCCACCAATTCATATTCAATTTGACAAAAGTCTTCCAGGCCGTTAAAGAAATACCTATGATTTGTAAAGACGGTAAGTGGTTTTATTGATTTTTATTTTATCTACCAGTTTGATGCCCACATTTTCCCCAGACCCATGGAAGTGCTCATGTTCCTGACACAGAGGATGAGCAATTTCTGCTTCTGCCATTCTCTAATCCTGTGTAGAGAACCAGTCCTTTATGAAATAAACCAAGCACCTTAGTAAGTTAGAGTCTGTAATGCCAAATTTACCTAGGACTGTCAAATTTATCAGGGAGGGCAGATAATAGATTTATTTCAGTTAAATATTTTTATTTTAATTTAATTTTTAATTTCTTTTTGGCTTTTTGAGACAGAGTCTTGCTACGTAGTTCAGGCTGGCCTTGAATTCATTCTGTAGCCCAGGTTAGCCTCGAACTCCCAGTGATCCTCCTGCCTCAGCCTCCCGAGTACTGGGATGACAGATGGGTGCCACTATGCCCATCTCTTCAATGAACTGATTTGAAATTGTTTTCCGAGAACAAAGTTCCTGTGAAGTAGTAAAACAATCCTGCAAAACTGTGCTTTCTGTATCTTGTTTTCACTTGGCTTATATATAACACCTCAAAGTTAACTAAACAGTAACACTTCCAGCCACTGTGTGCAGTGGAAAGCTTAAAGAAATAAGAAAAATAAAAGGGAATTTAAGTTAAAAGTGTAGGGCTGGTGATATAGCTCAGCGGCATAAGCGCCTGCCTGGCAAGGACGAGGTCCTGAGTTCAACTCCCGGTACCTGCATATTAAAAAAAAAAATGTAGCCATGCCATTTTTAAAATGAGAAAATAATTTTTAAAATGCCCCATTGTGCAAAATGACCCTTTAGGTATACACCAATCATTATTCTTCTCTGAGGAAGTTCTAACATGAAACAGGTCAGAGAAGGGCATCTGTTTTTCAAGACCATTCTTTGGGTCAGGCATACTATTTGAAGAGAGAAGAGCAGGCACAGGGAAAAAGCCTGTTGGATCAGCCTCTGTCCTCAGTCCTCTACCTAAATACCTCTGATTAGGAAGGTGCTCTGTGGCTCAACTCGTTCCTGTGTACAAGCAAATGTGAGGACAAAGTCCCAGTTAGTGAATGGGGATGTGGGCTATTTGAAGCATAATGCATGGGACTTCTGAGTTGGACAGGACTGTAGAGAACATAGACCCAATAGCTGCATGTTTTAGGTGAGACAACTGTGATCTTGAAGTTTAGCGCTTTTTGAGAGCCTGACCCCTGGTTTCTTGCTGCTATGACGTCCCCTTTATGAAGTTTCCAGTATCCCCACTACAGCCAGATGTAGAGCCAATCTTCCCCGTTAAAGCTCTGTTGACAGATTTCTGTTCCAGTACTTCCAAATTTGGGAAGGCATATATAATTCCTGGCAAGACAGTTTGGAATAACTAGTGGCAACATTTTTAGGTATTACAATCTAAAAAAAAACAAAACATAGATTGCTCATTTATTTAGTCACCAACTGTTTAATAAACTATAATGCTACTTGAGATGGAGTGGCTAGCAAAGACTTGATTAAGAGGTGACATTTAATCAGAGACCTGAAGGAGAGGGATGGAATCTCAAAATAAGAGAAGGCATTCCAGGCCAGGGAAACAGCTCATGTAAACCTGTGAAACTAATTTGGCCAGTACATATGAAACTTAATGGATAAGAGAGAAACAAGAGGGGCTGGTGAGATGGCTCAGCGGCTTAAGCGCCTGCCCAGCAAGCGGTGAGGGCCCGAGTTCGACTCCTGGAACCCACATATGAAAAAGGGGCCGGTGATATCGCTCAGTGGCACAGGCGCCTACTGGCGCGCGAGGTCCTGAGGTCAACCCCTTGGTACCCACAAAAAAAAAAAAAAAAGAGAACCAAGAGTTATGATTTAAACATGATCCCTTTGACATGTTAAGAGACATCAGCGGAGATGTTGAGAAACCAGTTTTATTGAACAGGCTAGAACTCAGGCTGAGAGCATGTCTGTGATTCAGGAGTAAGGTGCTGACATTGACCTGGTCATCAGTGGAGAAGGAAGTAATCATTGTGCACTTGTTCCTCCTCAGTACTTATAGTTCAGCAAAAAGAAGAGCTGACAATGGAGATAGAGTAGAAGCAGCAATAGGTTTGGAAAGACAAATGGAGAAGGAGATGACTTGGCATTCCACATGAACGGAGTATAAAGAATGAGGTGAAACTAGCAATGTCCATGAGATGAGAAGTCAGGGAAGATGAGAAGCAAAAGTTAATCCTGAAGTTGGGTAAGATAAAGCTGTGGTACTGATAAGAGTTTTCATTGAAATAGTGAGGATGAAGGTCTGATGGGAGTAAATGAAGAGAGACTGGGAAGTAAGGGAGTAGAGATGGATGTATTAGAAATTCCTTAGAACAGTTTTTCAGTATGAAGTGGTGATAGCTGGAGGCCGACATGACATCAACAGAGGCATTTGTTTCACTGAACTCTTCTATGGATATTTTACAGTAAATCTGTTCAAAATTCCATAATTCAAAATAATTAATTCCATGTACTGTGAGTTGTATCTTGTATGCATCAAACCCAAAGAAGTTCTCTGAAGATTCCATATTGGAATCTGTAGTGGATATCAAGTTTAAGAGCATTTTAAAGTTAGTATAGTCTGACCTCAGAGCCTCATGTCTGTCAATCTTTGGGCAGACCAGAGAGTCCACTACAAGTTCATGTGTAATGAAAAGAAATCTGTCTCTTTGGAACTTTATTGCTCTGTCCTTCTTTTATTCCACTGGGCCATACAAACCTTGTCCGGCCACACCTGAAAGAGAGGTGACACTGGTCTCGCTGGCACTTCTTTTATATGGGCAACACTCCCATTTCCTCCATTTACTCTTTTTTTTTTTGTGGGTACTGGGGGTCGACCTCAGGACCTCGTGCGCCAGCAGGCGCCCGTGCCACTGAGCGATATCACTGGCCCTTTTTTCGTATGTGGGTGCCGGGAGTCGAACTCAGGACCTCGCGCTTGCCAGGCGGGCGCTTATGCCGCTGAGCTATCTCACCAGCCCTCCATTTACTCTCTGATACAGTTTCAAATCCTTCTCCCATTTTGATGACTGGTTGTCCAGTGATTTGTGTTCCCCATAAGACAGCATAACCAGCAGATTTCCTGTGGAGACCTTCAGCTCTTTGCCAGACTTTCTGCTCCAGACGATGATTCCTCTGTTTGGCTACTTCAGCCTCTCCAAAATGCAAGTAAATAGGAGTTGAACAGAATGGAGTAAAAAAAAAATATTTTCCCGATCTAAAGCACTGGTAAAGAGAAATCAGTAAGAAGGTAGAGAGGTTTAATCCTAAGAGGCTAATGGTTCTATAATAAACATAGCATAAATATGAAAAATTATGTAATAGCCCCTCACTTCCTATAGAGGATTGGTTCCAGGAACCCCTGAACATACAACAGTCTGCAGATCTTCTGGTCTCTTACATAAAGTACTACAGTATTTGCATGTGATCTATGCATATCCTCCCATATCCCTTTTTGTTTTAATATAATTGTGACTGATCCCAAGGCTATCATATTGAACTACATCCCCAACCCATTTTGTTAAATTTTGAGACAAAAATTCATTAAATTGTCTAGGTGGAACTCAAATTTGCTATCCTCCTGCCTTAGGCTCCCAAAGTGCTGAGATTAAAGACATGCTACCATGTCTGACCACGTTTCCCATATACTTTATCTCTAGACTACTTATAAGACTTAATACAATGTAAATGCTAAGTAAATACTTGTTATAGAGCATTGTTTAGGCAAAAATGACAAGAAAAAGCCTGTGCACGTGTCTTAGTTACTTTTCTCTTGTTGCTGAGACAAAATACCTGACACCCAAAATTAAGGAAGGAACGGTTTATTTAGCTCACAGTTTGTGGAGGTTTCAGTCCATAATCTGCTGGCTCCAAAGCAGGTTGGCACATGGCAGAGGAGCAACAATTCATGGTGGCAGAAAACACCAAAAGCAACAAGAGCAAAAAGGGAGGAGCGGGAGAGAAGACTCTTTCTGTCCCTTGTATTGTATGTAGGGTATCCACCCCAGGGTATGTGTGTGTGGGTAGTACTCACACCCATAATCCCAACACTAGACAATGAATCAATCACAAACTCCAGATTCAGCCGCCTCTGAAAAGCACTCCCCCATGACTGCATGAGGCTTTGGGGGGACATCCAGACACAAACCATAATAGCATGTTTGGTACAGACCCAACCATCATACACTTAAGTACATGGAACACATCAGTAATGATGTAACATTTTCAATTCATGATTGGTTGAATCCCCAGACATCAGTAATGATGTAACATTTTCAATTCATGATTGGTTGAATCCCCAGAGGTGAAGGGCTGATTATATAAGGGCTGATTATATGATGGATGATCCAAAAGAGAGGCATTAATAAATCCCCTGGTTTCTAGATCTGTGTATGGGGTGGGGAGGGCATTATTAAATTGGAAAACTTGACATTCTTCATGAATAAGTTAGGATGGAAAATGAGTTTGAAAGGATGAGAGAATGTGATTGTCCATAGCATGGCATATTCCAATCTAGAGAGTAGCGTAAGCATTGGGGTGGAGATTAGAAACCTTAGAGTAAATCAGGAGACATTTTATTGTTCAGGTTAGCTGGGGGAAAAGATATGTATTAGTAATGAGAGACACACAAGTTAGGAATGACAATGGTGTGACTATTATTTTGTACCGGGCACTAGGGAGACATAGAGGGATTTTTTTTAAAAAAGAAAAGTAATAATTTCAGAACACTTAGGAGGCTTGTGGGTTTTTGGTTAAGAGAGATTTCATTTTTAATTGTTATAAAATAATTCATTGCCTTTTGGACACTACAAAAACTATTTAATGTGTAAGAATATGCAATATGGGGGGTGGAGATATAGCTCCATAATAGAGGACTTACCTAGCATGTACAAGACTCTGTGTTCAAGCTCTAGTACTGTCCAAGGAAAGCAAGAAAGAAAGCAAGAAAGAAAGAAAGCTAGAGTCTACGTGGAATATTACAGAAAATTGGGTTTTGCTCAGCAAATTTCATAATTTACATGTAGTGCTGCAATCCAGATATTGTAAGCCACATGCTGAAGACTAAAACTAGACCCATGTCTATCACCATGCACTAAACTAAAGTCAAAAATGATCAAAGATCTAAATATTAAAACAGAAACAACAAATCTACTGGAACACAAAGTAGGTAGAAATCCTGAAGACGTAGGGGTAGGCAGAGAGTTCATGAACAAAACCCAAACTGCACGGGAAGTACTTCAAAGAATCAACAACTGGGATCTCATCTTATTAAAAAGCTTTTGCACACCAAAAGAAATCACCAACAGAGTGAAAAGACAACCCACGGAGTGGGAAAAAATTTTAGCCAGTTGTCCCTCAGACAAAGGACTTCTATCTAGAACATATAAAGAACTGAAAAAAATCAGGCCCCCCAAATTCAAAGACTCAATCCAAAAATGGGCGTCTGAGATGAATATGCTCTTCTCAGATGAAGAAATATGAATGGCAAATAAATATATGAAAAAATGTTCAACATCATTGGTCATTCAAGAGATGCAAATTAAAACAACACTGAGATTCCATCTCACTCCAGAAAGAACATCTATCATCAAGAAGTCAACCAATAACAAATGCTGGCAGGGCTGTGGGGAAAAAGGAACCCTTCTCCACTGTTGGTGGGAGTGCAGACAGGTGCAACCACTGTGGAAATCAGTGTGGAGATTGCTCAAAAAACTAGGATTAGAGGTCCCATTCAACCCAGCTATTCCCCTTCTGAGTATTTTCCTAGAAGAATTAAAAACATCACACCACAGTGATATATGTGACCCATGTTTATAGCAACACAATTTGTAATAGCTAAATCTTGGAAACAACCCAGATGCCCATCAACAGAGGAATGGATAAAAAAGATGTGTATTTTTATATAATGGAGTACTACTCGGCCATAAAGAAGGATAAACTTGAGACTTTCATAGGTAAATGGATGCAACTCAAGACCACACTCATAAGTGAAATAAACCAGTCCCATATGTGTAAAAATCATACCGTCTCACTAGTGTTAGAGACTGAACAAGTAAATAGGATCTGAAACATACAATAGATATTGTGAATTGGGAAGAAGCTGTACAAAAGAAAAGACAAACTGTGATGGAGGAAAGGGGAAAGGAAAAAAGAGAGAAAGAAAAAAATATATGTATACACAAGCTAGTTGAGATAGTTACTCTAGCTAGCTTTTCTTAGTTTCTTGAAAAGAATGTTTTGTGCTAATATTGTTTAAACAAGACATCATGCCTGTATCGTGTACTCTGAAGAACTACTAGGAAGACAACAATACACAATGTATCAACTGTTGTAAATGTCCTAATAGCCTGTTTTGAAACTCAGTTTCATTGTTTATCTTTTTTCTCTTTCAAATAAAAATAAATAAATAAATGAAATTATATTATGTTATATATGAACTTCCTGGTAGAAAATGGTTTTCTGAGATTACTATAGTCGTAGACTTTCCCAGATAACCAAATCTATTGATAGAATTTTTTACTATATATTTCATCCATATTCCCATGAAATGGCAAAAAATGCCCATGTTGTCTCCTAAAAGGAAGGCTTGAAATGCACGTATTTGAAATTCTGCGATTCCTATGTATGTTTTTACAGCCTCGTGGCTGAGGCTGTCCTTGCTTGCTTTCGTTTACTAAGTGATGCACACCCCTGTTTGTGAAGCCTCCACTGGTGTCTTCCAGGCCCAGCTGGGTGACTTTTCATGGCAGCGGCCCTCAGAGCCTTTTGTGGTTGCAGAGTGGGGAAGGAAGAAAATTATCTTGGAATCTCCATTAACATGTGCTGGTTCTCCTCTGTAGCATTTATCTGAAGTGTGAAGAAAGAAGCCAAAACATTTGTGTTTCAAAAGAACTCACCTGACAAGGGTGATGGAAGCCAAACCTTCCTCCCCCATCAGCACCATCCCTGATTATTCTCTGAGAGGTTTCTTTGTCCTTCTCCAGGTCTAATCTTGACCTCCCATAACCCAGTCAACCATTACTTAGGCTTCTCATTGGCTATCCAATTTCTGTCTGTGCAAGGAGTGAAGTAAAAAGAATCCAGTACTAAGAACCTTCAGGGGGCTGGAGGTGTAGCTCAGTGACAGAGCACTTGACTAGCGTTTGTGGGGACCATGCACCAGACCCTAAAGCAATCTTCTATCCTCTACTATCAATCATAATTTACAGTAGTCGAGTTCCATGTGGCAGAAATGGAGCTTTTTCCACACAATAATCTGTGACAATTACTGTGATTATTAATAGTAACCCTGAATTTCCAAATGGGTGAGAATTCAAGGAAATAGATATTGGCTGCTCCCATGTCCTAGCTTAGCACTACATTCCAGGTGAAAGAAGTGTTCTAATCTCTCAAAGAAATACTGCCCAACAAATGTGTGAGAGAGGATGTGGGGAGGAAAAGAAGAAGTTATGAAATAAGAGGAAGTGGCTAATGGGTCTTCATTTCCTTTATGTTCCTTTCTGCCTGAGCAGCTCACCCCATAAAAGCAGCACCTCCTGCTTAGTACCTTTTTCATTATTCTACAGGCTTCTTGTACTATTCTGCTGGTTATTATTTTGTGTGATTGAACTGGACTTTCTCCATTCCTGATCTATTTAAATGTTCCTTCTTTTCAGTGCTATTAGTCACAGTGAAAATTTGGAACAACCTAAATATCTAAAGTAGGAGGTTGGCTAGATCAGTACAGACACTCGTGAGACAAAGATTGTAAGGAAGAATAGTTTTATTTGTTTAAGTCTTATGAAAACAACAAAACAGAATGTAAAAATAATGGAAAAAATGTAGTGTTAGTAAACTTGAAAATAGCCATACTGCAACTTCAAAGAATACCTATTGAATGATAATTACATTAGGATCAGATCAAATGAACAATGCAGAGACCCACACACACTTCTCCAGAGATGAAGGAGGACACACACTTCTCTAAAAGCAAGCGTCATCATCTCACACAGCCCTTTCCAAAGGTTCCATGACTGGGGCCATACGAAGTCACTGTTGTTATGCAGAACCTTTATGTACAAACCCATCTCCACCTAACGAACGTCATTTTGTTGGGGCTGAAGGAGAAGACGGATATTTTGGTTCCTTACTTTTGTTCCTTCTGATCCAGATTAAATAGAAACTAACAGGTTATTAAAAAATGATATACCACCACATGGAATTTCTTCTAGGACTATAGAAATAATTCAGTTTATGAATTTTATTAATATAAATTATCTTAGTAATGAATCAAAGTAGAAAATTGTATATCCATTCAAGTACAAAATAAATTATATGAAATTTATATATGCATGTTTATGTGGGTTAAGGATCAGGCTTAAGGAGATTTAGAAAACATTCTTACTAAGTTTTCAGTCCTATATCAGCCAATGTAGTCAGATAAGAATAAAAAAAATACAAAATTAGAAATAGTATGGCAAACTTGTCATTAATTACATATAGTATGAAAGTATGACTACAAATTGTAATATAATCAGTGGAAAAACTTAAAACTATAAGAATTTGGGGCCGGTGAGATGGCTCAGCGGCTTAAGCGCCTGCCCAGCAAGCGCGAGGGCCCGAGTTCGACTCCCGGAACCCACATACGAAAAAGGGGCCGGTGATATCGCTCAGCGGCACGGGCGCCTGCTGGCGCACGAGGTCCTGAGGTCGACCCCCCGGTACCCACAAAAAAAAAAAAAATCTATAAGAATTTGGTTAGGTGGCAGGTTTCAAATGTGGAACAATTATGTGAAGAAAAATCTGAACATGCTTTCCAAAACTATGTAAGAGAGGATTTGATTAAATACATCTTGCTCTTGGGCAGCACATCTCATGAGGAAGATTTCAGATCTTGAAATAAGCTAAAACTGAATTCTCAAGAAAGATTTTTTTTTAAATTTGAATTGTTTGAAAACATTCTATTTATTCAGAAAACTAAATAGTAGACACAATATAGGAAAGAACCTGCAGAAGAAAACTTGTGAAGAAAAACTGATTCTGTCAGAAATTGGAATAGAGTTGACAACCCCTGTAACTAGCAGGTCTATCCTTGGGGTTGAATATGTTGTCCAAAATAGGCCCAGACTGTAAAGAGGTGGAGAGATTAACTGGAGACACTTGGATGGGGGAGGTGTGGAACCAGCTGACTTATTACTTAATGCCCCCCACATACACAGTATCAGTTACAGTTCAATAGAGGAACACATTTAAATATATATATATATGTATGTATATATGGTTTACAAAGCAGGCTTACAGTGGTTTCCCATGGAGTCAGGGAAGGAAGAATACACAACAGCTGTCTGTGCACCGGAGAGCCAGAAGATCCAGTCAAAAACCAAAGGTCTGGAACTCACTGCGGAGTACCTTGCAAGCCCAAATTGGAAAGCTGAAGGGTCTGCACCAGAAGGCTGAAGAGTCTGTCCTGGAAACCTGAAGGAACAGGAGATAAATGTCCAAAGGTGATGGCAAAGACAGGAGCCCCTCCAAAGAAGCAAAAAGGACTTTCCCTTTTAATTCCATCAGAGCTACAAGCCTATTGGTTGGTGCTGCCTACAACCAGGGTGGGTCTTCCCTCTTCAGTTTGCAAATTACAAGTCAGTCATCCAAACATACCCAGAAATGTGTTCCACTAATCTGCTAGATATTTCTTAAAGCATTCAAACACACACACACACACACACACACACACACACACTCTCAGATGTAGAATTTCAAGGGGACCAAAGATTTAAATATATTTGTTTGAAATTGATATTTTATAGGCTAAAACTACTTATTAATGATTTGATATACTTTACATTTAAAAAGGTGAACTATAGAACATTAAAATAAAATGTAGAGGCGTTATTTTTCTTTTATAATCTACAAGTAGGGAAATCCTTTCTTTATTTGTTAAAAAGCTAAAACCAAAAAGAAACTGATAGGGAGGGAGGTTGTATAATGGGTAGGTACCAAAATACAGTTAGGAGGAATAAGTTTTGATGTCCTACAAAATATCAATTAGAAATAATTTATTATATGTTTTATAAAGAACTAGAAGAGAGGAGGAATTTGAAGTCCCCCAACAGAAAGAAATGATAAATGTTTAAGGAGATAGAAATTCTAATTATCGTGATTTAATCATTACACATATACATTCTTGAATTATCACGCTGTACCTAAAAATATGTACAATTACTAAGGGTGAATGAAAATAATTCTGTTAAGCAGGGTGTGGTGGTACATACTTGTAATACCAGATACTTGGGAGGTTGAGACAGCAGGGCCACTAGTTCCAGGTCACCCCGGGCAACTTAGTAAGAGGAAATCCTGTCTCAAATTTGAAGTGCAAAGATGAGAAACCAATGTAACGCAATTGTACTAAAAATAAAATATAGCCTTTGTGTTTTGGATTATTTATAATTATATAAATAATGAGTCATCATTTATTTTTCTCCCCAAAAGAATTTCTTAGACATTAATTTTGAAAATGTCTTATTAGAGTGATTGCAACTTTAAATTATATTTTATTGTGCATTATTTATGAATTGAGGGAGCAATTTACATTTCAAAAGCCTCTTGAAACTAGATATTAATAGAATAAATTATCACAAGATGATGTAATATGATTTTCTTCTGAATTTCCTGTTGAGATAACTTCATACTTGCAGCTGTTCAGATTAGCCATAAATTAGAAATTTGATCTTTCTTTTAAAATTTAGCACTTAAAAGTGTGTGAACACACACACACACTTTTGTGGGGTGAGCAGGACTAGCTATTATGTAAATATTCATATTATGAGATGGAGCTAAGAGCTACTATGAAAATGTTTAAGACAAGGTGCTACAGGTAGATTCTGAGAGGATAGAAACAAAACTTCCAGGTAAGATGATATCATGGGAGGCCTTGCCATTGAGTATGTGGTGAGGAGACTCTTTCAGGAAGGAATGGAGGAGCTCAAAGCATCTAAGGGCCAACCTGAGGAAAGCTGGGGAAGGGAGGCTGCTGGATGCAGAAGCCCCTCTGGGTTTAAGTGTCAGGATGGGGTGCAGTTTGGCAGAGGCAGCTGCAGTATAGTACAAATAGCTCTATGTGGGTTAAGAGTGACATGGCTAGAAAGTAGGTTGAGGCCAGATTATAAAAAGTTTTGAGTCCTGGGATATAGAGCAAAAAAAAAAAAAAAAAAAAAAAAAACAGTAAGTTAATGGCAATCCATTTTAAAGTGACACAGGAGAGACATTTTCAGAGGTCTGCTCTGACAAAATGAATCAGTGGTACTGAGTAATGTGAACCAGCCAGCAGAGAGACCAGAGTTGGGAGATCAGAGTAGACGCCCAAGAATCAGTTCAGAGCATTCATTGAAGTTCAATATCTGCGTCCTATCACTGGCTGATTCTGACTCAGTGAGACTGGAGTAGCCAGGTGTTCTGTAAGATTGACAGTGGCACCAAGTTCTGGGCCACTGGGTCTCCTGGAGGAGACATGGAGGGAAAGTTATGGGTATTTGAGTTAAAACTGGAATAGGGAAGGCATGAAGATAAAAGAAGCAATTAAAACAATTGGAGATGGATGATGATGTGCTCCCTCATGGTCTTCCAAGTTCCTGGCCACCAGAGCATCACCTTTCACTGTGCACATGAAATCACAGCCGACTTGGTCCATGTGTCGCCTCGCCTGCTTCGTTGGGCCAGGGATTCAGGGATTCAGATGGAGTGAGCTCTAGGTGGGAACTTCTCAGGGAAGCAGGCCTTTGCATCCATCAATGGTTCCTGAGAGCCCCTTGGAGAATATTTTTTCACTTTCTCTAGTTTTGCAAGGAAGAATTTAGCTAAGCTTACCAAGTAGACAAAAGTAGTAAGTGGGAAGAATGTAAACTGTTTCAAAAGTCAAAAGAAAAGCAACCATATAGCTATTAACAGAGGCAGTACATTAGGTGCCAAATACAGTAGTCTTGGCGTACCTGCTTACTTTAAGATCGCATGTGTCCTGATGATCTGTGGCTTGCTTGGTGACAAACTATAAACTTGGTACCCAAAACCACACACTTATTTTTGCTCCTAGGCTTAGTGGATCAGGAATTTTGGATAGTTCTCTCCTCCAAAATGCCTGGGTTCTCAGGCCAAGAATTGAATGTGAGGGCTGACTTCATCTGAAAGCTTTCTTACTACACCTGGCAGCTGGTTGTAGCTCTTGGTTGACATTTCGCTGAAACATCTGCATGTGGTCTCTCCTATGTTCAGGGCACACATGCAGCATAGTTGCTGGGTTCCAAGTGAGAGGGACCCAAGCAAGAGAACCAGGCAGAAGCCTTTTTGCTCTCAAGACCTAGCCTCTGAAATCACAACATTTCTGACACACCCTACTTGTCAAAGAAGTCCCCACACCCTGCCCAATTTCAAGGGGAGAGAAAATAATTCTTTCTCCTAATAGGATCAGTAGTAAGGATCCAGAACAGCACATAGGAATAAAAATATTGTTGTCGTCTTTCGGAAAATGCAATCTTCCAAGGCTTGCACTTTCCAATAGGCCTTACTTAGTAAAGTAAAAATGATAGTATAACAAAAAAGAAATATCTTTATGTTACTAAATTTAAACCGATGAAGGCTACTTGAAAGCAGCAAATAGAGTATAATTATATTTATTGTAGATTTACAGTTTTTGGCTATAAGCATCTGAAGTCAAATCTCTTCTGAAATGAATTAAAATATTAAATCAATGTCTATTACAAGAGACAATAGATTTTTAGTGGATAACTTGGAAATAAAATGTTTCTTAATGTTAAAAATGATAATGAAATAAACAAGGAAGTCATAGCCTTATAAAATATTAAAAAGAATTCATAGAAGACATATATGAATCATAGAGATTGAAACTCTTAATTTTCAAAATTAAGAGGAAAATAGGTCTATAGATATCCTAGTCAACCAGACTTAATATCTGCAAAGTTGAGAACCTTTAAATAAAATTAAATTTTATTAAATTAAATAATTTAATTAAAATTTCATGAGTTTAACAAATGAAAACTTCTTTACTATTTTTTCTTTGACCACTGTAGAAAAAAAAACTGTGCTGCCTAGATTTGTATAATTAGTAGAGAGAATGACACTTTACAAATATACAGATGTACACATATACACCCCCCTCATACAAATACTGCATCACATCACAGTGTATACAGGGGAATGGAAGGGAAAGCAGGAAAGAAAATGTAGAAGTTGTTATTATATTTGTTTGTGGTGGTAAGGCCTATTGGACAGTGTAAGTCTTTTGTAAGTAGGCAAGATATAATATAATAAAGAAGTAAATTACTTTGTTGGCATATTTCTTTCAAAGGTTTAAAAAAGAAAAAGCAAACAGAAAACTCCAACCTGTAGTAATGGAGAGATGTTATAGCAGCTACATACATAGAGAGCTCCACTCCAAACCCTGTGTGGAAAATCACTGTAGAGGTTAGAAACATTTTCAGTATCAGAAAATGTTTTCATAATTTAATATACCTGAACTATGTCATTTTAAGACTCAGTGGTTTTCATGGATGTTGGCAAATTCTATCTACTGGCAGCAGTATGCACAACCTCTTGCAAAGTGCACGGCAGTGGGGCCTATATTTCTTCCAAGAATGTAGGCTTTAGCTTAGCTCTGTGACCCCCTTTAAGGCCCTGCACTAATTGCAGCTCCTAACAAAATTCTTCCTAATATTGAACCATTTATATTGGTCTTATTCTTTTTTTTTTTTTAATGTGGGTACCGGGAGTCGACCTCAGAACCCCGCACTTGCCAGGCAAGTGCTTGTGCCGCTGAGCATTATCACTGCCCCCCCCTTTTTTTTTTTCCTTTATGTGGTTTCGGGAGTCAAACTCAGGACCTCGTGCTTGCTGGGCAGGTGTTTATGCTGCTGAGCTATCTCACCAGCCCTATTGTTCTTATTCTTGGTAAAAAACAAAAACTCTGCTATCCTTAGTGATTATGAATAGTTGTCCTATCCAAACTTTGATTTAATTAAAAGAATTACAAAAAAAAACCTTTTCTTAATGTTTGAACTATTTTGATTGTCTGACAATGAAAACTGACATTTTATGTGTTCCTCAACTTATTTCTAAAATCCTCTCTTGTACAAAAATGATTATTACAAATCCCATTTGCCTGATCTAGTTTCCACAGATCTTTTGTTAGTGTTCGATTGTTAAGTCAAATTGTATCTCCGTTTCCTCTGTTTGCTTTGAAGATTATTCTTCTTTAATCTAAATGGACTAAATGTGATTATACTCAGGAAAACTTGGAGACAAAGCTGGATTTTTCCACTGATTCTTGACAGCCAGATTTGAGGGAGTGTAAAATAATTTCTGTACTTCCTCTTGCTGATTGAATGTGCTGATTTGAATCAAAAATCTGGCTATCCATCCTTGCATCTGCTGTGACCCAGAATATGCCACAATTTGGCAAGCCCTTCGGTCTGTGTGTCATTGTCTCGTTTGGAAATTTCTGTCTTTTGGTGATTTACCTCTACCAGAATTGGAAAGGTAGTCCTGAAAAGTTACTTTGATGACAGAACAACTAGGTTTAGAGAGAGAAACTTCTCAGATTGCTTACGACTCATCATTAAGAAGCCTGAGTTACAAAGTACCCCTGGAAACTGATTAAAACAAAAAATAGCACAATGTATGTAGATGGGACTGTCATAGGTATACATAGAAAAAGCGTAACATCAAGGCAGTGGTGACTGCTAGTATTTCTGGCACAGAAAGCTGATAATCAGTTATTTCAGTCTTTAGTTGTGAGCTGCTTCTAAGTTTCTCACCACGACATGTAGTCTTATTTGTTAGGAAGCAAAGTAGTACTTTGCGTATTCTGGGCCACTGGGCACCTGCTCATGCTATGCAATATTTATTTATTCTGGCTGTGTCAGGTAGATACAGAATGTGAATACATATCAATAACTACAGGATTCAAGTAGCTAATGAGGATTAGATTTATTGTTAGTAATGAAAGATGAGTTGGTACATAATAAAAACAAAACAAAATACCATGTAAAGAACAATTTAAGAGCTGACTGAATGGCCACCAGAAAGACATGCATGGGCATGTTTGTTGATTAGTCAAGGCTTACTTTGTCCTTACTTGGCATATTGGGCAATAGTTGTTGCCCAGAACATTACTGACCATGGTACAAGAATTAGAAGAGAAACTTTATTTAAATTGAATGATTTTAACCAAGTTTCAGTCACATCAAGTTGTTAGGATGGAAGGTAATAAGAACAACATGTATCATGGATAGAGTATTATGATCAGACAATGGGTTGTATGTTTTGTAGGTATTGCTCATTTAACCCTCCAGTGACCCAGGGAGGTTGTTGTTATTAATTTCTTCATGATAGAGGTTAAGGAAGCTTAAGGAAGCTGGTGCTCAGATAGGCTGAGACACTTTCTTAAGGTCACACAGCCAGTAAGGGGTGATAACCCTAGGTTGTTCTGACTCCAAAGATCAAGAACACTAAAAATGGAATGACACCTTATTTGATTACTGAATACAGTAAGTGCAATATCGGTGCTCTCCTGAATGTTAGCAATTAGAATTACCATGTAACTATTTTAAAGATCTACAGCCTTGGTGTTTGAACTTCAGTTTGGAAAAGAATTGCATGAGGAGTGGGTTCTAATGCAGACCTCTGAGCCTTATCCCCGACATTGTCATTCGGAGGTACAACGGGAGAATCTGCACCTAAGCAAGCATCATGGGCAGATGCCATTGGTCCGTCAACCACCTTTGACACATACAAATCTAGAAAAATGTGGTTCAGTTCAGATTATTTTTTTGAAGTCTCTTTAAAAAATTGTTCTGCTCATTGTTGTTTTAGAATAGGAAAAACTGCATCAAGTAGGCTTTGTTAAAGTAGTCCGCCATGATCTTTTTCTACATTTACATATTGAAGTACGTGGGGGCCAGAGAAAAATCTCATCAGCTGTGTACACCCTCAAGTGTTATTCAGTGATGTGATTTGTATCTCAGATGTAGGTTATTACATTTATTACATTTAGTATTTTTACATAACCACTCACATTTATTTTTATCAGGAGCATGATTCCAAGGCTTGTTCTCTTGAAGTACTTCCATAGTGGCTTAGAGAATCTAAAGCCATAAAAATAGAAAAACAAAAACAAAGCAAGAAACAGGTAAGACTTCCAAGGGTTTTTCTCTAAGGTCTTAACAGTGGGTCCCAGACCCTGAATGCTGTCTGTCTGTCCTAGTGATCTGAAAGCATTAATGTTCCTGATGAATTCACAAATTGATTTATACTCTGGGGCACGTCACTTGGATTATCCCAAATACTTGAAATGCACACAAACCTGGTAAGGAGAATATCCTTCAGGTGGAATTTTTTGTGGTTGCAAATTATCTTATTAGCATCTATTATATTTATTTCCCTTTCTGCTGGTCCCAGTATCATCCCAGTATTTTTTAGTACAATCAGTAAGAAAAGATTTGACCCATTACCTGGCTACTTAATTGACTGACCAAGACCAGAAGAGAATCAGGAATGAAGTAAGAGTAAGGGGACTGAGGACAGAGGTCCGGGCCCTTGTTCACTTTGGCAATTCACAATCAAGTGTGGAAAGGAGATCACAGAGGGGGTAAAAGTGCAGTACTCAGAATGCAGGTGCCTTTGTATAGATGCAGTGCATTTCTTAGAAAATTCTCTAACTCTCCTCTACAAATACAAGATAACTCTAAATCTCATCTACAAATATCTCCTCTACACACACACACACACACACCCCAGTATAGATTTTGTCCCATTTCTCCATTCTTCTCCCATTCTGGGGCTCAAGCCATAGTTACAAAACTGGTTTTAGAGTCTGCTTTCACAAGTTAGAACCAGGAATTTCTTATATACCTAGGCCTTCTTTAAACTTGTTTTTGAGACTGTATACCTGATAAAGAGATAATTCAGAGCTTGGTTGAACATCTCTAAAGTTTTTGCTTTTTTTTCCCCTGTAAAGTTAAAATATGTTCTATGATTCCAATAGGTGAACTAGAACTTTGGTGATATCTGAATGTATCTAGAAATGTACCTGTTCTATTTCTTAGTCAGAAAAGGTTGCGTTATGTGATAAATACTATTTTAGGACAGGTAGGTGTCATTACTATTGTTAGTCTGATCATCTTAATCAGATTTTTAAAAAATGATTGACTTGAATCTTGAACATATAGAGTGCTGGGATAAGAGACTTTTATAGGGAAGTCTGCAGAAAAGTTAGGCAAAGAAGTTATAATGTATGAAAATTCCAATGTTAAATTCTCACCATCTCTTATGGATGGTTTCTAGAAGCTTCTCAAGTACTTATTCCTAAAATCAAAAGTAGAGAATGACAAATTGGGACCATCTGAAGCAAGGAGAGTTGTCCAAAGGGCATCTCTGCCTCTAAGTGCCTTACCTTTAAAAAAGTATTCCTTTCTCTTTCTCTATCCTTTATTTTTCAATGCCTAAGGCAATGACAAGGTGTTATCTAATTAGAGTGCTTAGCAGTGAGGTGCGAATGACTAATAGATCTTCCTTTCCTAGTAGGTGTTTATATTCCTACAGTGTTGATTAGACCAAAGGCAAATCTCTGTTTCAGAATTTCTGGCTGAAATATTTGTTATGCTCTTGTGCTTTCTTTGCCTATCCTAATAAGCCAGATGACCAGGAAGACACACCAACACAAATTACCCAGTTAGCACAAAACATCAATGAGCACACTTCGTGGAATCAGCTTTATTTTGTAGATTATGACATTATATTAATTAATTCCTTTCCCTACCGGGTGTCTCTTCATTCCCCAGTACAAAGTGAGTCACTTATCAGGAAAGACCTTTTCTGTAACTAACCTTTCCAAGTATAGAGGAAAGAAGTTTTGAATATCTGGCACTGATGAACATTATTTCTGATTTTCTGTGGCTAAATTGTTTCATGGCATTGGGTGAGTCACTAACTCTGAAGTTGATTTCTAATCCACAAAAGAGCTCTAGTTATAGAATTCTGTTGCTCCCAGAGTTCCCTGATTCAGTTCATTTGCTTTGAAGCCCTTCCAGCCTGAGTAATTGCTCTTATATGGCCCAGGAAATGGGCATGTTTAGAAAAACCAAGATATCTAGGACTGAAATGAATTGTTCTAATAGCAAAATAGATTAAATAGATAACTAATGGACTTGTCCTTTAGCAAGGATAGTGAGAACTGAGTATCAATTGACAAGTTGAACAAAATAGAAATATATTTTAGGGTGTAGAAGTTTCAGTTTAAATAAAACTGTGGGAAGCATTGTGTTAGCTGCTACACCAACTGCAGTAAAATGCTACGTATTGTGTAATGACAACAGAAATACCAGCCAGACATCACCAGGAGTGGCAATGAAAGATGTAGGCATTATATAAAAATGTACTGATTTCTACTCATTCTCTCAAATGCTTAAGGTAAAAGGCTGGTGCAGGATTGTGGTCACGAAGCTGTCCCCAGCCCATGAATTCAGGAAGTGACTACAGTTTTGTCACTGTGCTTAAAGATATGATCATCTCGTGGCAAGGATATTTAGAAAATTCATGATGGTGCACAAATTAGCATTATCAGTTTTGAAAATCCATTAAAAAATAAGTCCATATACCAAGTAAGCAGAAAACAATTAAAAACTAAGTTTAGTCACATGTTAATCTTTCCTTTTTAAATTATATAAGTAAAATGTTCATGTTTTCTCTGCCAGAGAAAATGTCACCTCTGTCGTAGACAAATATAGCCATAGTAAGACCTTTTTTGTCTGAGACCCATTTCTCTCTCTGTGTGCACTTTACAGTCATGGTTTTTGCAAACAAGTTAAATTGCCCCATTTTCCATGACAAAAAGATAATTGCAGTTGTCTTTTCTATATATATCTCACTTCTTTATCCTGAAGTGCCTCTAAAGCATTATAGATATGTAGTGCTAAGTTCATGGTACTACCAGATTCCTAGACTGATGTATATTCTCATTCCTTAATGAAATCCTTAGTTCATTTTTGCTTTCTGCACATTGTAGTTTTCTCTCCTTAATTTTTTGTTTATGAAGACCCAGATAAAAGAGAACTGCCAGCTGTCAACTGGAAGTTATTGGCAAGGCTGCTGTTTTAAAAGCAAGACTATTAATGGATTCTTTCTTTCCCGGTCTTAAGCAACCTTAGAAGGCAGAAACTAGCAGGCAGCATTTCCATTCCCATGGCTTAAAAGGAACCTCAGAACAGAGCACATTGTGAGGTGATGCTCCTTGGTTACATTGACCAAAGGGAGCTCACTGAGAAAGTTGGTAATTGAAAAATAGCTCCACATATCTGTGTGGGCCAAAAAAGGCCCATAGTAAATATTAAAGAAACAAATTGAATCCTGAGCTGAGCGTTTTCCCTTTTTGCTGTACAGCAGAGAGACACTACCCCTTTGTCCCTCCCTTCCTGGGACTAGGCAGAGTGCTCTTACATGAATCTCACTGTACCTGGACCCTTTTGTAAGAGGGAGGTCCAGGGGGATGCTCAGCTCACAGGCAATTTCCATACTGCTGCAGGCAGGTACTTGATAAGGTCCTTTCCCTCTTCAGTGAAGTGAAAAAAAAGACCTCTTACCATAATATCAGGGGCTGAACCTTCTTAAATAGGTCCCTGTATACATTTGTAGATGGAAAAGAATCCCCTTCAGTTACCCCTGATTGTCAGAACAGTTGGTAGAGCAAGGCTGACTTCCTGCTCTTAAGTGGACTGAAGTCATTAAGAACACATCTTGCTAACAGGATAAACAGTGACCAGAATGATCCAGCACTGTGTGGCTGGACATCCAGGATGGCCTCAGAATGCCTGTCCCTGCTGATACAAGCCTGGAAGGGTCAAGGTGACCACTTTGCTCTTTAGTGATCTCTTTACTTTCCATGGGTCTTAGTGGCTTCCATTCTACCTGACCCAAACAAAAGGCACTAATTCCTTTGCTATCCTGTTGACCTGAAACTTACACTCAGAAGTGGAAGAGTGAAGGGAAATAATATATAGGCAAAGACTCAAAGGAATTTTTTGAAAGCATAACAAAATATTTTTGATGTGCTTTGGGCAACCATATGTCTACACAATTTAGGGGAAGTATTAGTATATTCACGTCTACATTATGTTGCTTAGTACTGAGCAACAGCAGTAAAAATAAAGAGAAAATATAATAGTTTTTATTTATTTGGCTGAAACTACATGATAATTTGCTTAGCTATTATTAACAACTGCATAATTGAAGAATTCAGTGGAGTTGTCAGACAGAGTCTAGACAACACAGCTAACTGCTAGACTTGTATCTTTGTTTATAAATTATTTTGTTAATTAAATTGTTAAACAGAAGATTATTATTAAGAAGACCTAAATCACCAAAACAAATCTTAGTAACAGTCTAAGATCATTTTTGGATCACCTATTACTTAATAAGGAATACTTTATTCATCAAAGTATAACGTCAGGTCACGTTTCTACTATTTGTAGCCATTTCATTAACATAGAAAATCAAATAAGTGCATATTTACCATTAAAGAGAGATGGTTTATGTTCCAAAATTGTTTTAGACTGAGCACAAGAATTCATACTTCCAGGTTTATCTCCAAGAAGATCTCTGAATTAATTAAGTGCGTGGCTCTCGGTTGTCAGAATATTTGAGAACATTTTGGTTGCAGCTTGTGTACATTCTGTTTTCTTCTTCTTTCCTATTTTTCTCATCATTCCAAAATAATATTTTTATTACCAACTTTCCTATTCTCACTACAGATATGCAAATATAGTCCTTTTCACTGGTAAAATTATTATCTTTTTTTAAAAAACACTTTTAACATGGTCTTTGGTCTTCTAGATTAAAAGGTATTGTTTTTCTTTTTATTTAACAATTAGCTAAACTGAGTATTGTTTCATGTGCTCTTCAAATATTAACTTGTGTTATGCAACCAAGGAGCTTCTGAAGCAGGCGCCATTATCATCCTCATTTTACAGATAAGGAAACTGAAAGGTGGAGAGCCTGAGTAACTCACCCAAGAAGTGCAGGTTGAACTAAAACTAGGGAGTCGTGATGCACACTGTTAACTGCTACACCGCAGATCTCCCTACTGCTTATGACCCATAGTGACTCCCAGCCTCAGCTGTGCATCAGAATCACTCAGGGTCTTGTTAAAGCAGATTGCGGATCTGATGGTCTTGATTCGGGCCGAGGATTCATCCCTCTGTCAATTTCTCAGGCGATGCCACTGCCCTTGTACTTTAAGAACCACTGATGTATGATAATGCTGAGACCATGAGAGGTAAAGAGCTAATTTATTAATGTTTCTTAATCTTTATTGCAATAAGTGAAAATGCTGGCTTTCAAAAATAGGAGCATTTTGTAGTTCAAAATCTTTTTGTTGGAAAATTACCCCTGGATTTAGTCTTATGTCATTAATCTCCATTTTTAATTTAAATAACATTAAACTTTATTTCACATATTTTAAAAGTCATTTTGTGAGTTCTTGGTTCATATCTTGGCTTAACAATGTAATCCGTCTTAAAGTTTTCCTCATTGACTTTATTTAAAAATTTAACCCATATTTTTGACAAATATTTCCCCAGTATGCTCTTTGCCTTTATGTTTATAATATTTTGGGTAAGCAATGAAATCTGTCCCTCTTCTGTCTGTCTTTATTTAATAAGCAGAGATATTTATTGTATTTCCAGGTAGTTGTTATAGTTAACTTCATTCACTTTAATTCCCTAAACTATGCACTTAGTTTGGTGAAAAGTGGAGTTCTAAATGGATTTTTCTGTAGTATGATGTCTGCTTTCCCTAAACGATTCATTAAATAGTCTTTTTATTTTTGCTGAGATAAACTAGAATCTCTTTGTGGAATGTATCTTCCATCCCATTCTGTGGTGTGTTCCTTTTCTCTTACCACATCACACTGAATAATTTAGCCTCTATTATATTTTAACATTTGAGACCACAGCCCCGTGTTCCCCTCACCCATTATTTTCTTCTTTTTCATGTATGAGATGATCTTCATGAGGGAGTTAGACCTCCTTTATTTCCATTAGAAAACACCTTAGAAGCTATTTTTCACACTTAAATAAAAATCAGTTTTTCTTCCATTTTTGCACAAAAATTTAGAAATGCAAATTTCTTGCTATAATAACTAGTTGGCATTCAGCTAACAGAAGAACCTGGGGCTAAAGTCATCATGCAATTAAAACTTCTCTCTTCTATTGTTCTTTTGTTCTTTTCCATTGCTTTTGCTTCCGCAGATGTTTGGAGTGAATGGGAAGAATGGAGAGGAAAAGAGTCAACAGAAGCATCCAAATGATCTGTTAGACATATTGTACTTCACCATGGGGCTGAGAGCAATCTGCTAGTAAAGATCTTTGCTATCAAAAAGTATAAGAGATGTGTGGGTTAGGAAAACAAAATAATGCACAATTTCATATTATTATAAAGAAAGAAAATCTGTTTTATGGAACAGTTAGCATGATTTAAAGGTTAATGTTTAACCGTTCATTCATCTAAGACCAAATTGATAAAAGCATGTATAATATATCACAGTATTCCACATATATAATGGAATACTATTCAGCTTTTAAAAATAAGGAGACTGATGGTTTTTGACAACGTGGATGATCCTAGAGGACATTATACTAAGTAAAATAGCCAATTAGGAATAAAATAGCTGCATAAATTTCACTTATATATGAAGTCTAAATGAAGTGAAACGCATGGAAGTAGAGCAGAATGGTAGTTACCAGGTGCAGGGGGATGGGGTGGGATAGGGAGGTATAGGTCACAGGGTACAAAGTAGGGTAGATAAGTCTAGAGATCTAAGATCTCGTATGATGACTATAGATGATAATGTATTATAAACTGGAAATTTGTTGGG
The DNA here is from genome assembly GCA_028451465.1 of Erethizon dorsatum. Taxonomy (NCBI): domain Eukaryota; kingdom Metazoa; phylum Chordata; class Mammalia; order Rodentia; family Erethizontidae; genus Erethizon; species Erethizon dorsatum. The sequence goes on along the minus strand of CM051823.1, from coordinate 133,054,123 downwards.
AGTAGATTTTCCATGTTCTTACCATACACAAAGATAACTATTTGAGTACAGTCATTGTTTCACCAGCTATATCATATAATGTTATACACTACATATACGTGCATATATTTGGTTGTATACCTTAAACACATATGAAAAGTTTGAAATAATAATATGTAGGAAAATAAGGGATACCTTGCAGTGGCACAAAAATAGAGTTTGTAGATTATTTCTCTCCCACTGAGATTATACCCCTAAGTGATCAGAGTCATTTCTATGACTGACATTGTTTACGAAATGAATACTTGAGTCTGGCCAGGCATTGCATGGAGTAATCCTCCAAAGACACCTTGCTGAAAGTACATCTGTGGTTCCCTTTCCGGCCTCATGTCCATTTGGCATCCACGCTCTGTTGTTAATTCCACTAAATCTTACCCCACAGCACTGTGAATCCGAGGGTTGATGCCAAGAGTGCTACTTTAGTCACGCTTTTAATTTAATTTGGTAGGTGGTGGATTGGGCTAAAATTGCTTCTAAATCTATATTTTATTGCTCTCTAATCTTCCTGTGCTCCTTTGTATCTCCTTTCCCGTCCCACTCCTTTGTTGCTATTTTTTTAAGTGGTTATTTTTTTCTTGAAGTTGATATTGTTTCTTCCTGAAAAGATGCAACCTTGCCCTTGACATTAAAAACCAAAAATAAAAAGGAAGGTCATGCTGATTGTTTATTGCAGTGTGAGAGGAAAGAACGTGCTATTTTCAAACAAGCCAGTGCCTTTCACTGTCGTCTCGATGGGCTGAGATGCCTGCCTGTGGTTCACACACACACCAGGGTCAGCATTGAAAGTGCCATGATGATGAACAGGGCCGGCTACAAGTTTTGCTGACCCTTTCCCCCAGAACTGCTGCTCCATACATGCACACATGCATGCAGCACTGTTGGGAAAAAATACTTTTCAGGGATGTAGAGGAGCTAGGTTTACATGACTGTGAGGTTTAGATTCTGATTATTCCTTTTTCTTCTTGCCTCCAAGTCCCCAATATGCCTAGTCACTGCCTTGTACATAACTTGTGTGAAATAAGTGTTTCTTAAGTCACTTAAGAAACTGGCTCTCCTTGAGGGCTTCTGCCCTTCTTAATCTAAATTTTCATCCCCACAACAACTCACCCATATTTGGCACTGAGTAGCTGCTAACCTAGAGAAAATAAAGCATACCTGAGAAATATAGAAGGATAAGAAATCCTTCTTGTAATACAATTGAAAACCATAATATTTCTATTAACTCCTTCAGTTTCACAGAAACATGCCTTTTCTCAGTAATGCCTTTTCTTTCCCCTCTCAGCAGGGAACTTTGAATAAGAGGAGACTTTAAAGTGGTATAAAGTTTAGCAGACTTTGACTCTTTTCTGGATCATGAATGAATAATAAGTGAGAATTTTAGGAACAATGTGACCGAAGATTCAATGTCCAAAGTAGAATTACTGAGTGAGGAGAGACATAGCAAGAACAAAGAATAAAATAACCATACCAGTAAATACATATGAGTACCAAGTCCGTGCTTTTCACTGACTTCAAACTGCTGCACAAGCCGAGCTGGTCTACCTAGGGGAGGAGCTGGCTGACTCTCCAAGGTGAAGACTAGTTGCTATGCCTGGCTCTTAAGGGTTAGGGATAACTTTATTTCCCAGCGTTAATTAATTTAGTTGTCCTGGACATACTAAACTGAATTAAACCTAATCACTCAGATTCGTTCAGTAAATACATGCTGGAATCCCTAATCTTCCCATGAAGCCCTAATGCTGACTATTAAGAAGCAAGTAGAGGCAAAGGAACCATATAAATATCAAGTTTCTCCTGGTTTATAGAAATGTCTTAGCTTCCCTGCCTTTGTTAAACGCATGTTCTGCTAACAGTACAAAAGGAATAGTCTTTTCCATCCCCTTCACATAGATATTTTGTGGCTATCACAATTAAATCAGTAAGAGTAAAGGCAAGTATAACAATAACTAACGTTTAATGATGAATAAATACAGTGTGATAACATTTTGGACAAAGCATTTCTCTAAAATAGCTGATTAAATCTTTATAATGTCAGTCTTTGATATTATTTGCACCTCTGTTTTACAAATGGATAAACTGAGGAATACATGGCTGACTCATCTTTGTAAGGTGTCACATTAAATGGTGATTTTGGCATTTCAAGTCAGAGAGCTTCTAATCCCAGAACCCAAAGTCTACTGGTGAGGAAATTCATTAATCTCATGCTTTTGTGAAGGGTAAGACTTTTTTCTATGACTCATTAGCATAGTTAACATTCTTTATTTTTTAATGTTTGTTGATTCCATTCTTTTTTAAAAGGTTTTTATTTTATGAAAAAAACTAAACAAAATTTCATAGCCAAATAATAAGAGGCTAAGAATAGTTAATAAATACACTGTGTATCATTAACAAAAATTATATATCCAAGGTGACCAATGTGATGATTTGATACATATGTTGTGAAATTATTATCATAATCAAATTAATACTGAGATCTTAACATGATCAAAATGCCTTAGTTCCTAAATATCAAATGAAAAATATGTCCTCTTTTTCACTGAAAATGCATCTTAAGCACTTTTTATAAATCAAAGTGAAAGCTGCCCCTGTAGAAAAGTTGGCACCAGAGCAGAGAGGCACATTTGGTCAGTGTGCGGGGGGTAAGGCTGAAGAATGAGGATAGAATGCCTTTGCGGAGGGGTTGCTATAGTGACAATTGAAGGAGCCCCTGCTTAGGAGAGTTGGTGAGCACTATTTGTTTTAGGTGCTAATTGAATTAGAACAATTTGCAAAAGTCACAAAAATAGGTGGGATATGATAAAAACAAACTACAGGACTCCGGGTATGATAAAAGGTACTTTTTGTTGTTGCAATTGTTGTAATTGTTGTGTGAACTCGTTTTTGTCTGAATAACTTGAGTCAGAGTCCCTGGTACAACACAGTAACAAATGCATGGAGTAGACTTTAAAGCAATCTCAAAGTTCAGATACTTTTTCCCTAATACATCTAAACCTAAGACAAATAGAAAGAAACTGAATAATATTGACTTATCCTGATGATTTTAGCAAACTTTAAAGGCAATATTAATAGTGAACGCTTTAGAGTGGAAACTTAGATGATTCATATGTAGGTATTTTTAAGAAATGGTATCTCAAACCTAACACATCAGTACATAGATGTTGGCCATTTGAGACAGAGCTGAATATCTTACTCAAATTCATGAACAAACGTACTTTTGAAGACTGATCTCTGTTCACAAAATTTGTCATAATCTGTTAATGATTTGATTTTGCTTTTATTTCTAGTACTTTGGGTTTTAAATTCTAATTTTTGAGTACATTGATGTATTTCATGTCTTTATATGAATATAATGGAATTATCCCTTCTTATCTTTAATGTCATTCTTTCCAGGCTTCTTTTTTCTAGCTTTATTGAAGGCAACTGGTAAATAAAAATTGTATAAATTTCAGGGATGCAATATGATGTTTTGATAAACATATACAATAATTACCAATTAACATATTCATCACTTCACAGAGTTACCTTGCATATGTGTGTTGAAAACATTTAAGATCTATTCTTTTTGCCAATTTCAAATATGTAATATACTCTTATTAACTATAGTCACCATGCTATCTCCAGAACTTGTTCATCCTACATCTGTGAAACTTCGTACCTTCTCCAAAGTCTCTCTATTTCCCTCAAATTTCCTGGCAACCTAGATTCTACTTTGTGCTTCTACGAGTTCAATGTTTTTAGATTACACATATAAGTGAAGCCATGTAGTATTTGTTCTTTATGCTTGCCCTATTTCACTTTGTATATCATTATTCAGTTTTGTCAATGTTGTCACAGATGACAGAATTTTATTTTTGTTAAGTCTGAATACTATTGCATTCTATCTATCTATGTATCTACTTACTTACTTATCTATCTATAATATTTCCTTTGTCCATTCCATTGATAGGCATTTAAACTGATTCTGTATCTTAGCTATTGTGAATATGCTGCAAAGAGCACAGGAGTACAGATATCAACATATGGATTTAATATCTCTTGGTATATACTCAGAGGTGAGATTGCTTGGTAGTTTTATTTTTAAATTTTTTAGATTTATTTTTAATTATTTGAGTTTTTAATTTTTCCTGTTTTTTTTTCAGTAGATACACCAATTTACATTCTCATCAATAAGGAAACAAGTGTTTCCTTTACTCCACATTTTCCCCAATACTTATCTTTTCTCATTTTGATAATAGCCATCCTAAGATGAATAAGTTAACATCTCACTGTGGTTTTGGATTTGCTTTTTCTGATGATTTGTGAGGTTGACCATTTCTCATATACCTGCTGGTCATGTGTGTGTGTCTTCCTTTGAGAAATGTCTATGGAGGTTCTTGGCCCCTTTTAAAATCAGGTTAGATGTTTTCTTGCTTTTGAGTTCTTTGAATTTCTTATACAATTTGAATTAACCCTTTATCAGTTGTATGGTTTGCAAATGTTTTCTCCCATTCCATAGGTTGTCTCTTCACTCTGTTAATATCTGTAAATGTTTCCCTTACTATACAGAAGTTTGTAATTTGATGTAATCCCACTTATTATTATTATTATTATTTTGTTGCCTATGCTTTTGGGGTCATAAACAGAAAATAATATAGTTTTCCAGACCAATGTCAATAAACTTTTTTCCCTACCTTTTTCCTAATAGCTTTATGTTTACAGAACTTACATTTAAATCTTTAATCCTTTTTAAGTAGGTATTTTAAGTAGGTAACTTCATTTTTCCCACGTGGATATGCAATTTTCCCAGGACCATTTTTTGAAGAGATTATCCTTCTTCAATATATGGTCTTGACAACTTCGTCAAAAACTAGCTTACCATATATATCACATGGGGTCTTCTGCTGTGCTTTCCTTTCTGTCTCTTTGTTCTTTGTATAAGTCAATATTCCATTACCATATTGCTTTTATTACTATAGATTTATAATACAACTTGAAATTAGGAAACACAATGCCTCCAGCTTTCTCCTTTTTTCTCAAGATTGCTTTAGCTATCCATGAACCTTTGTTGCTCCATATACTATAGTTTAGAGTGTTCAAATATTCTCTTTCCTTATTGACTCTCATGATGATTTAATTATTGTTGGAGAGAGATATTGAAACATACTACTATTATTGTATTGCTGTCTTTCAACCTTCAGTTTTGTTAGTATTTATATATTTTGGTGCTACAATGCTGGATATACACACAGTGTTTTAGCCTCTAGATGAATTAATCTCTTTGCCACTATATAATGACTTTATTTGCCCTGGTGAAAGTTTTTGACCTACAGGTGCTTTCTGTCTGATGTAAGTAAAGCTACCTTGCTCTCTTTTAGTTACCATTGGAATGGCTTATCTTAATCTCTGCCTTCACATCCAGCCTGTATGTCTCTTTAAGTGAGTTCTCTTGTAGGCGACATTATAGTCGGACCTTGTTTTTTTGTAAAAAATTTATTCCACTATTCTATGCCATTTGACTATATAATTTAGTCCATATATATTTAAAGTAATTATTGGTAGATAAGCACTTCACTCTGCCATTTTGTTGTTTTCTGTTTTTCAGTTCCTTTATTCTATTCTTTCTCTCTTGCTGTCCTCCTTTATGATTTGATGATTATTTACAGTGGCATGCTTTAATTCTTTTCTCTATATCTTTTGTGTATTCACTATATATTTTTTTAGTTTTGCATGTTTTACTTTGTAATAGTCTGTATTACCCTGATAACAATTTAACTTTACATACCAAAAGCCCCTATTTTTCCTCCTCTCCGCACATTTTATATTATTGATATAACTATTATATTTTTTATATTGAACAACTATTAACACATTATTGTAACTACAGTTATCTTTCATAATTTTGTTTTTAATATTTATATTAGAGTTAGAAGTGATTACACACCACCATTACAGTTTAGAGTGTTCTGAATTTGATTGTATTGTTACCTTTATCATAAGCTCTTTACTTTCTTATGTCTTCATGTTGTTAGTTAGCCCCTGTTTGTTTCTGTTTGAATAACTCCATTTGGAATTTCATGTAAGTTAAGTCTAGGGTTTATGAACTCTCACTTTTTATTTGTGTGGGAAGGGTTTTATCTCTTCTCCATTTCTGAAAGATCACTGTGCTGAGTGTAGTATTCTTGGTTTGCATTTCTTTTCCTTTCATTCTTTTGACTATATTGTCCCACTTTCTGTCTCTGCTTCCCCTGGATGCCCAGCATATGTACACTGACTGGCTTCATACTGTTACATAAGTCTCATAGCATTTATTTACACTTCAACTTTTAACATTTTTTGATCCTCAGACCCCGTAGTTTCAAACTTGTGTCTAAGATCACTAATTCTTCCTTTTGCTTGCTTGGGTCTGCTATTGAATCTCTAGATGGAATTTTTCAGTTCAGTCATTGTGCTCTTAAGGTCCTGATTTGCTTCATTCTTTTTCATGGTTCACTGAATGTCTTACTTATGTATTGATATTCTGGTTTTGTTTAAACGACTTTCTGTGCTCCACTGTAATTCTCTGCTCTTCTTCAGGAATACTATTTCAGAATCTTTATCAAGCAGTTCATAAGTTTCAGTTTATTTAGAGTTGATTACTATCGCCTTATTTTGTTCTTTTGATGATTTCACATTTAGCTGGTCATTTGTGATCTTTGTGGCTTTCTGTTAATGCCTGTGTCTTTGAAGACATTGGCAGCTCTTCCAATCTTTACCAGCCAGCCTGTACAGGGATTTCAGGAAGACCAGCTGATAGTCCGTGGACAGGCTCATTGTTGGAGTGCTCAGGCAGGGGCTAGATCGGCCCATCACCCAAGCCCTCACCTGGTGCCTTTGAACATGGTGGTGTGCCTGAGCTATGGTCTACTGGGGTCAGCCTGGCAACTGGGTACATGGAGGTTAGCCTGAAGCGTGAATCTACAGGGGCTGACCTCACACTGGAGTAGGCCTTTGGCTAACGCCATGAGAGCTAGCACGGCTGGGATGGAACTGGCATTGGGTTGACTGGGGTAATCATGGAGTCTGGAACCATGGAGGTTGGTCTAGAGCCTGGGTGTGAACCAGGATTCACCAGGGCGAGTGCTGGGAAACGCATAAGCAAAATCGTGTCTCAGTTTATTATCCTCCTCCACGTGTAGGTACCCTTTTCCATGTTCTTATGGGCAGACCTGGAAGAAGGTGATTTGAATAATGGAAAACCACCCTTCCTACCATCTTTGACACATCTTTTCATAATTGTGTGCTTAACCCTGGTGTTGTAGTTTCTCAGCTGGATTCCTCAGTGTTGTGATGGTTCTTTTACATGTGGTTGTTCAAATTGCAATTTCAATTGAGGAGAGAGGCACCAGAAACTTCTAGTCTACTATATTTCTGATGTCACTCTGTTTTCAGACCTCTTTTAAAATGTAAGGATGACTAAGAACTTCACTCTTTCCAACTACATATAGATAGTAATTAGATGTGCTCTAGTTTTCCTCTGGCATTATAACAATTCTTTTTCAGTGGTAAGAGTCCTCTTGCTTACCAGAAACAAATGTATGTATGGTAGTCTTATGCTGATTTGACTAGAGGGAATATGCTGGTAATATACTTGCTGTTGATATAGACTCACAATTTGTAAAGTTTTATAGAAAGCATATGATGCATTCTCACAGCTGACTGAAAATTGCAACCTGCTGTTTGGTGATGTATTATAAATACCAAAATCTTTAAGTATTATATGCATTTATCAAATGATATGTGTTTCTTTGTATCTGTATGTCATTATAGCTAACTTTTCCAAGTTCCATGAAATAACGTACTTTCTAACATTTATACTAGTTTAAAATACCAGATGAGCAGTGAGAATGTGAGAATATGATAAAAAGTTTGTATCTACTTTCCCTGAAGACATAACATAGATATAACAAAGAAGTAACAATGGCAAAAAAAAAAATTACAATAGAGTTTCATTTATAAACTGAGATTCTTTATTTTGCTTATTATTTTTTTCTATGATTTCTCATCATATTTGCTTCCTTATTTCACTTTCCATCTGTGTATGTATGGAATATACATCCTCCTCTTTGCTAGATGTGTTTAACTCAGTTACCTTCAGGTGATTTGAGAACTAACTACTTTCAGATAATAGTGGATGATGAGTCTGCAGAAAAATTTAAATATTTTCTTAGAATATTTCTGGTAAAATAAAGTATGTTTTGGAACCAGATTTTGTGCACATTGCCACTACTTGGCAACTCCCTGTTTCTTATGATTACAGGCTCCAGGCTGGTAACATTATGGTCTGGAAGAGGGGTATCTCTTCCTGGACAAGGAAGTGAGTATGGATCGATGGTAATGGAGGGCAGACAGAGGGAAGAACTAAATAGTACTTGGCAGAGTTATCTTGTTGGATAAGTAAAATTGTTCCTTACGTACGCAGGCTTAGAGGGTAGAAAGGCACAACCAATTCTGGTTGATTAGACTGAAGTAGTGTTTGAGTTAGTAAGAAACCATATAAACCAATGGAAAAACCAAGATGTCTGAGGTGGTTTGGACAGCTCCATAAAAATGGCTACTTCATGAAAGGTGTGGCCCTTTTCTTTCCTTGCAATATCCAGTATGCTGACACACATTTGACTCAGTTGTCAGAAAAGTGCAAAAGTGAGTTTTGGACATATTGTTTATTTTGAAATAAATGGAAGGGGCAACATCTCATGTTCCAAAGGATTTGGCTCTTTTGTCGAGCATAAATAAGAATAAATCTTAACTCTCTCTGAATGTGACAAATGTAACATAACATGCAACAAATCGGAGCTACTGTTCTCACTGTTACTTGGACACAGTCAACACCATATCTGATACAGTAGAGCCGAGACAGTCCTTCCATTCTGAGGCCCTCATTACTCTCTCCAGAGTGGTATTTGCTGGAGGCTCATAGCTGAGTCCCTCCCCAGGAATGATTCTTAACCTCTTAGGAAGAGAAAATGAATCTGCCTCTTCCCAGTTATGGCTCCTCTCCAGGGCCAGCCCATATTCAGCAACTGATTGGTACCAAGGTGAAAAGTCTCAGTTCCTCGTCCCCACTTGGAACATCTCTGATACACTGTCACAGCTTCAGAGATGTAACTGTCTTTCAGTTCAACACCACCCTTTGCCCAGTCCTACTTCTCTCACACTCTCAAAATTGTTCCCTAGGGCACATTCCAAAATCCTCCTGCAGACAAAATTTCTTCCAGAGTCTGGATCTTTGTTAACTGGTCCTATGACACATGACAATACCAAAGCAGTTGTAAATCTAGACATGTGAAGGGAAATTATTCTGTGGATTCATATTTAAGCCAGATTCTGTGAACCTTAGGTTAAATTCTCTTTCCTGCTGAAGAGGCTGGAGCAGAGGTGAAGTGCGTTGGAAAAATGGATGGGAAAAGTTGGAGAACTGAAGACAGGAGGTCAAGGTGTCATAAGGAAAGAGTTGCACGGTTGGTAGCTCAGAAAGATGGTGGAATATACACACCTTGTTTGGTGGTACTTTATCCATCAGCTGGATTCTAGCCAAATTGTTTCTAATGTGGTGCAAGGGAACAAATGATCAGAGGATTGCATCTGTCTTTGCACTTACTTGCCAAGACACTATTTCTGAAACTGCCTTGCCTTGTGTGAGCTGGAAATAAGTATGTGCATTGCCTATCTCCAGATCAGTGATACCTGTGAAAATATTCTTGGAAATCCCCATGGGCAATTCAGACATGGCAGTAGAATGGAGTGATTTCAGGTACAAGCTTTGGAGGCAGACAAGTGTACTGCCATGCCACTTAGTGTCTGTGTCACTTCAGGAAACCTGATTGATCTCACTAGCTCTGTTTTCCTTCAGAATGAAGTCAGAACAGGGACTTCTTTTCCTTGCAAGATTATTGCAAAGTTTAAGTTAGACAATGTGAGAAATGAATACATGCAATGTTAGACATACCTGCCATACACATTTTAAATAAATCATATTAAAGATAAAGTTTAAAATAATATATTATTATTCAAATAAGCTTGCATGAACACATGAAGTTGGGCTGATACCCTGTATCCATCTATGACTCTCCGCTAATTGCCGTCCCACGTGGAAGCCCCTATATCTGGTGCAATGGCCACAGCTTAGGTGAGCCAGTGGATCTTCCTAAAGACAAAGGTCACTGATGTCACTGCAGTACTGAAGCAACTGAAATCTGCAGCGCCCTCTGGTGCCCTGTACATGATTGGCCACTGAATACAGGTCCTCAAGTGGCTAATGGGACATTATGGGCCTGGAGTTCACTTGTTTGAGACTTTAGTTTCCAAAATCTTCTCTTTAAATTGAAGTCTAACCATGTATTTTAGTTTTCACTGTTTTAGATGATCGTTCTTTAAATTTTTTTTTATGTGGGTAGTGGGAGTTGAACTCAGGACCTCGCGCTTGCCAGGCAGGTGCTTATGCCACTGAGCCATATCACCGGCCCTTAAATTTTATTTTATGTTCAATTTATGAATTGTAATATTAAAATTATAGCTCTTTTTACATTTTAAACTGACAGACATTATAAAATATAAGTGAAATTGTGCCAAATTATTGTTTGTGATTGCATAATGATAGAAATAATATATGTGCAGGGAAAAGAAAATTTACATCATACCATGAGACTGAGAAATAATATTAACATTAAAGTGAAATACAAAATCCTGAAATGTAAAAGTATGGGACTGTAATCCTGAACTTGATTAAGATAAAGAGTAATAATTTAATGAAAAATAATGACCACCAAACTTTGAAAGCACTAGCTGGTGAAAAGTCATATTTGTTTGAGAATATTATGCTTTTAAAAAGTCTAGAGTAGAGTAATTTTAGATTTAAATTGTATGAATGCCATGTTCAACTATTCACTTTCTTCCTGCTCCGGAATAAAACACTGTATTCTGATACATTGAACTCTAGCACTAAAGTACAGTTTAATGTTGAAATAAAGTATTAGTATAAAGGTAGCATTTCAGGAAATTTTTAATACTCCCTTTCCTTCTGCTGCACTGGTATTGCTCAGAGCTCACAACAAGAAAAGATTTCGTAGCCATAGTGTCTTTCTCGTGAAATCAGGAAGCATCCACTTTTTTATAATATAGATTTTTACATATGGAAAGTTTGCCCAGTCCCAATTTGAAGGTCTTCTGTGACCTCTGTACTTTGTAACTGCACATACTTCACCAAAAGGTCATTTGTCCTCATGTTGACTTCAATATGCACCTCTTCATGGAATATATTAGGAAAAGTCTTAGTCGTAGAAACAGCACTTTCCCCTTAGCGTCTATCCTAGAAAGTGGTAGAGGTTCTAATCTGCTAATGTAATTCACATCACTGTCTGTTAACTTTTCTTTGCATGTACATAACTTAGGCTGTGGCACAATTCTTTTTGATTTCTGTATTCTCTGCTAGACTCCAAGGAACCAAACCCACCCTCTCGGTTTGCATCCACAGCTGATCAAAGCAGAATGGTTGGCACACGGGAGGCACAGGATGAAATTTATTAAATAAGCAAATCAAATAACTATTTACTGATCTGGTCAAAATAAGATTAGAGCTGGAGTCTGACTACCATTAGAGTTTCTAAATTCCTGCTCTCTCATGCTTGTTCTCATTCTCCTTCTCTCTTTTTCTGTACTGAGGATTGTACTCAGGGCCTTTACACTGAGCTACATCCCTGGTCCTTTTTTATTTTTAAAATTTTTGTTTATTTTTTCCCATTAATACATGTTTGCAGTGATCTCGCTACATCACTAAATTGCCCAAGCTGGGCTTGAACTTGTGACTCTTCTGGCTCGGCCTCCCAGAGTTCTGAGACCATAGGCACATGCCACCAGGCCCTGGTACATATCTCAATTTTTAAAACTAATTTTAGTTTTTGATTGGCACATAATACTCTTACATATTTATGAGGTTTAATGTGACAGTTTAATTCATGTATACATTGAATAATGATCAATTTATGGTAATTAGCATATCTATCACCTTAAACTTTAATTTCCTTATGGAAAATGCTTTCAAAATCCTCTATTTTGAGATATACAAGGCATTATTCTTACCTATATTTACCTTACTGTATCACTAAGCACCAGAGCTAGTACTTCCTATCACCTTAAACTTTAATTTCCTTATGGAAAATGCTTTCAAAATCCTCTATTTTGAGATATACAAGGCATTATTCTTACCTATATTTACCTTACTGTATCACTAAGCACTAGAGCTAGTACTTCCTATATAACTATAATTTAGTACCCGGAGACCCACCTCTCCCATCCCTCCTCCTCCACCTACCTCTCCCAGGCCACTGGTAACCACCACCACGCTGCTCTTAACCTCTATGAATCACCTTCTTTCAACTACACATATCAGTAGATTATGCAGCATTTGTTGTTCTGTGTTTGACTTCCTTTACCTAACACAGTTCCTGCAGGGCCACCCTGGCATCATTCCTAAGCTCTACTGGGCTTTAGTTTCCTTGTTTACATCCTGGCTAATGATACCCTCAACCTCCATCTGTCATCTTACTCAGCAGATTATTGTGAGAGCCAAATGAGATATACACATGAAAACATGGATATTAAGATGTTTTTCAGATATAAAGCATTTTTATTACTCCATTATGTAATCATTTTCTTTTGCAACATTTATATCTACACATAGAGGAAGAAAAAGATGCTAGAATAAAACAATTTTTGCCAAAACCATTCAAATGTATTGTCTTTATTTAGAACTAAAAGCTATTGAAGGAAGCCACAGAAAGCTCTGCTGTTTTTTCTGTCTCATATTTATTGCCTTTTTCTCTTTATTATGATTGTTTTATCTTCTGAGTGCACATTTCTATCATTGTACTACACTATATACAGAATTCTTTATGCAGTTTTCTAAGGGCCCAGATTCATTTTCAAATTCAGAATCTTAGATTTTAGAAATATAGTTCACATACCACACATACCACATATAATGTATCGGTCCCAACCATGGTTCCAAAATGGCCCCACTTTGCAATCAAAGATATTCATGTTTCTATAGAGAAGAATACATATTTCACATTAAAGGGGATAAAAGATGATAAATAGCCTTTTCTCAATTTGGATCACTTTTTGCCTAATGATTTACCAAGTGATTTACTAAAATGTTATGAACTTGCCATGTAAGGCTTCAAGGCTGTGGCATTTGTCACCTCCTCTCATACCCTACAGAGTACAGATTGCCCATGAGACGAAATCACCCCTCCACTGTCAACCCTGGAACTAACCTAGGGCCTGGTGCATTGGCCAATCTATTTCCTTATAAAACCATCCACCCACCCTCCAAAATACATTCTAAATCTTTGAATTTTGAAATACTTTTCTTACATGTAGCCGACTGACATGCTGTATGGTATTCCTAATCTGGCAATGACAAATTAAAAATATTACAATAAATTGTTCAGCATATATTTTTAACCAACAATAGTCACCTGAAGTCAATCAATTGTATTTTAAACTCATTTGCTTTGTTTTTCATGTTTCTGATTTTTAAAAAAATGTTTACAATAGTAAAATCAATTAAACATAATATTGAGCTAGATGCATTTTCTTCTCATCCGTTTCCACCTATCACATAAGTCCAGATTTGAATGCAGAGTATCTCAGACATAACAGGACATTTCGTCATTCATCCTGGAAAAATCTTGTAACTTCTACATGACCTTTTATCAAATGTTGCTACATTAGACTTGCTACATTTTGGTACTTTCAAAGTAGATCTATCTCAGGGTAAAAGATTGTTGCCTAAACAAGCACATTAATGGGGGGAATGGGCTAATAGGATAACTTTTTGGAATAGCTAATTGGGCAATGATAATTCAACTGAAACATTGACAGTAAAAGTGAATGTTCGTCCAGGTTTGTACCCATGGTCATATATAAATGCAAAAAGCATAGTTTAGGCAATGATTGTGAACTGGGATGACCGCCCAATCCCCCAGGCAAAATTTGGCAATGTCTGGAGACATCTTTGATTATCAGACTGGAGTGGGGGGTGCTGCTGGCAATAGGTAGAGGCCAGAGATGCTGCCAAAATCCTGTAATGCAGAAGGCAGCCTCCCACTACCAGAATTACTTTGCCCGAGATGTCAACAGTGCTGAGGTTAAGAAACTCTAATTTAGGAACTGATGCAATTATATTCATGTCATCCCACATGCTTTCGTTTTAACGTAACATGGTGCTAAATTGTGCAAATGTAACTGTAATGAAATTGGGCTATTTTGATCCATTTTCTAGTTTCACATACAAAAGAAATACAATTCCAGTTCCAAAAGTCTTAAGAATAATGTGGCTTTCCTGACATACACTTCAACAAAATTTGAAGCAATGTTTAGTACACTCAGCACAGGCAAGACTCTCTAAAAAGGACACTTTATTCATCTTTTTCCTCAAGTCTGCTGCTCCATGTAGCTATTGATCTTCTCTCCCCTTTTCCTTCTCCGTCTTCTCCCATCAATCCAGGCTGGATCTTAGGCAGAGTCTCTTGCATATCCTTGTTCTTTGCCATTCTCCTTCTCCATTAGTCATTTGATCTGAGCATCATAGGCTCAGCAGATGAACTGAACCAAGTAAGCTTAGAATCTTTCCACTGAGGAACACAGAGTGTGGGAGGGGGAGGAAGAGGATTACACACATGCGTGCACACACACACACACACAGAAAATATCTGTCACACAAATAAATGTCTTCATTTTAGTTAGCCAAAAAATGCTCCAAAACATTGTCTTAGAACAATCATAGTTCATCATTTATTACAATCTTTACATTTGTGGATTGGCCAGTTAGTTCATAGTCAAATATAGACAATTTTACATAGGACATACAATGTGTGATCAAAATATATGGTGAATGCTTAAATTTTTAAAAAATTTGTTATAGTAAATGACACATTGCCATTAATTCCTGTCAGAATACTCTCCCTCACTTCACACTTTTTTCATCATTCCTGCCATTTTGTGAAGCTGTTCTGGAAGTCCTCTTTCCTAAGTGTCTTTATGAGTTGTGATCAAAAATATAGTGAATGCTGTTAACATGTCCCATCCACTGGAAAGGCAGGCTTGTATAAATATTATGTTGTATCCTCATCCACCTTATTCACCAAGTCTAGGACCATGTGAATGCCAGCTTTTCCTAAAGTCAAAATAACCATGAAAGGGAAATGTTTTGAATCAATTCAGGACATGGAGGCAGCCACAACAGCACAACTAAGATATTCAAGAAAGAGGACCTCGTGAGCTGCTTCAAAAGTGGTACAAACAATGACATAAATGTGTTCAAAACAAGGGAGAATATTCCGAAGCAGATTAATGTAATGTGTTATTTATGGTAACACATTTTTAAAAATTAAAACATTCATTGTATTTTTTTTTTTTTTTTTGTGGGTACCGGGGGGTCGACCTCAGGACCTCGCGTGCCAGCAGGCGCCCGTGCCGCTGAGCGATATCACCGGCCCCTTTTTCGTATGTGGGTTCCGGGAGTCGAACTCGGGCCCTCGCGCTTGCCGGGCAGGCGCTTAAGCCGCTGAGCCATCTCACCGGCCCTCATTGTATTTTTAAAGAACATTGTGTGTGTGTATATATATATAGGATGGGCCAGGGAGTCAGTATCTAGGAATATAATCAATACTGGGGAAAAAGTTTTCATCCAGGGAGGAATGTGTCATCACATATGGGTGAGACTGGGAGAAAAGAAGCATCAGATGCACGTGCCCCAACGTCTTGAGCCATGATTTTCTCACTTTACCTGGGTTCATCTGTGGCTGAGTTCATCTGCAGGATTGGCCAAGTTAGAGGGTCCAAGATACCATACTTGTCTTGCAGTTGATTTTCACTCAGATGTGTTATCTTTGTTCTTCTCTACGTGGATTCTTGTCCTTCCAAGTAGACTGCTTCTTACACAGGAATTTAAAGACAGTAATCCAGGAGCACTAAAGCAGAAACTGGCAGATCTCTTAAAGCCAAGAATCAGATGAAGTAAATCATTTCTGCTGCATTATTAATCAAAGTAAGTACAAAAGAGATGAGATTTAAAGGAAGGGGAAATCAATTCTACCCTTTGATGGGCAAAAGGACAAAGTCACATTGCAAAAGTAGGCGCCTACTAGGACCAGAGGATTTTGTACCCATAATTTAAACACTGTCCTCTGGTCACTATTATTTGTATTCTTCCTACATGCAAAACACACATACAGTCCTCAAGACACCAAAAGTTACATTTGGGTCCATGTTTGGCTTCAAATTCCAAGTCTAAGATTGTGTCATCTGCATCGGGTCCAGATGCAGAGAAGGTTCCAGGTATAAATTCCTTTGAATCCATGGCCCTACACCCCATTTCCAACATGCAATAGTGACATAGGGGTGGGGTCATTGCAATGGGTGGTTTTGTTCTGAAAGGGATAAAACAGAAAGATGGTGGCAATAGTGAGGTACACATGGCCAGCTCTATGAGCAAGAGATATTCCTTGTCTTTTTGATAAGGAAAGAGTGGCACATGATTATTACTAATCACAGTCTTAGTCTTCTTTCTAACCACATGAAGTCATGGTTCCAAAGCTTTCTGCTCTTTTTTAATTCTCGTGCCCATTTAGTGCAAGCTGGGTTCATGATCACCAGTTTGGAGTTCATTACGAAGTTTGAAAGAAATCTCCAACACATATGAGGCCACTCTGGGCAATGCCCTTAAGCTCTTAAGAATGTGGCTTATGGGCCGGTGAGATGGCTCAGCGGCGTAAGCGCCTGCCTTGCAAGCGCGAGGGCCCGAGTTCGACTCCCGGATCCCACATACGAAAAAGGGGCCGGTGATATCGCTCAGTGGCACGGGTGCCTGTTGGCGCGCGAGGTCCTGAGGTCGACCCCCCGGTACCCACAAAAAAAAAAAAAAAAAGAATGTGGCTTGTCTGGTTGAGAAGGTCTACTAAGCACTGTCTTAAATCTTTCTGAATTATCTCTTGTTTTCCAGTCTTATTAAAATATAATTGACATATTCAATTGTGGATATTTTAAGGTGTACTATGTGATGATTTGATATATGTACACATTGTGAAATGATTACTAAAAACAAAAATAACACATCCATGAACAGATAAAGAAAATCTAACCAGGAATATTTAGCTATAAAAAGAAGGAAATCTTGCCATTGCTACAGTATGGATGGTTCTGAAACATATTGTGCTAAATGAAATAAGCCATGCAAAGAAAGAAATTATATGATCTCACTTATATGGTGAATCTAAACATGTCAAACTCTTTTTTAAGGTTTTCTCAACAGTTTTTCACTCCATCATACCCTGGAGTGTTATTACACCAAAGCTATTTCTTGCTTTATACATTTTTTTCCTTTATTCTCAATCTTCCATAAGCTAGGCCTTCTGTGTTTTTTCTAATGTGTGCTTGCAAAACAAAACAGTTCCTTCATTGGTTCATCTTTCTCTTCCGGTGCCTTATAACATGCAGCCAAAAAAAGCCACTTGACACTTTCAGCATTCTTCAGGGACCTCTCTAGCCAGATGCACAAGTTCAAGTTACTTTAAGTGATAGACTATATAATATACAATGTACTTACTGCTATTCCTCCAGTCACCAATAGCAATTCCCTCACTGTCCTCCTTGCCCCACTTGGTCCCAAAGCCAGTACCACATGTTTTAGATATTTGACACAGCAGCACCACGTTCCTGGTAACAATTTCTTTTTCTGCCAGATTGCATTTTAGTGGCTTAGAGAAACAACAATGTTATGATTCCTCTCGTTGCTGCGAATGGACAGAATCTTTCCGCCAGATATGCCTGGGCTCACTCGTAGGGCTGCTTTCAGCTGGAACAGGTTGACTGGCAGGTCGAAGGTAGCTCACTTAGTTGTCTTGAAGTTGTTGCTGGCTGTCACCTGGAGGACCTCAGTTCTCCTCCAAGTGATGTTTTGTCCCTTGGGTTCCTAAGCTGGCTTCCTTGTGTAGTATTCTCAAGGCAGAGTTCCAAGATAGCCAGAACAGAACCTCAATGCTTCCTGAAGTTCAGCCTCAGAAATTACAAAAATGTCACTTCAAGGACAGTCCTGATCAATGCAAGTCTCAAAACCAGCCCAGATTCAAGGTGTAGGGGAAATGAGGTGACCTTCTGACAGTAGTAGCCACAAAGGCACATTCCAAAGGGTATGCTGAGCGGGATGGGAAGAACTTATGGTTATACTTCACAATCTGCCGCAATCTGGTTCTTAAATCTTTTTTCTTCACTTATATATTTGATTTAAAAATCTTAACATTGAGTAATTATAAACACTGGAAAATTAGTTTACTGTGTTAAACTATTCAATATATCTTAAACACTACCCATATATAATAAAGTTAGTGGTGACTGTAGTCATTATAGATCTTTAATTGGGAAAATATAATTTTGATCCCAAAACAAGTCATTTCACATGGGTCATCCCATTGGGGCTGTTAATAATTAATAATTATGCTTTGGTTGTTGACTTCACTGTTAGCCAAATTATTTGGTTATGGCAAAAAATTCAACTACATATTTATATTTCAAACCAACTTTATCATTGAGCTGACTCTACCCACATTAAAATTGGTGAAATTATTTTCGTCCAGTATAGTCAGGGGCAATGTGGCTGTAAATATGATTTGTTTTAAATTCACATTTATATTTTCAGGAAATTGGAACCATAATACTCTTATTTAAGCCATCATTATTATTAAAGACACATAGGATATAATGATAAACTGCAAAGATAATTAATCATAATCTATTGGGAGCTATCATGAATGCATCATATTTGATACTTTTAATATTTTTGCCAGAAATAAGGATTTCAAACTTAACTATATATATTTACTTAAACAATATTTTTCCTTCTTGGTATTTATACGCTAAGTACGACACTGATTAAAGATGGATAAACCTAGGAATTCACCGTTTTGCTCCTTATGATTTTTCATGATCCTAATAGAATTCATTATATATGAGTATACGCATCCTCATGTATAAGCACTACCTGTCTCAAAGGCAGACAGAAAAATAAATTATTTAGAAGAATTTCTTCAATATAAACTAATTTCAATTTCTATTAGCATTTTAAAGTATCATCTTTAATAAAAGGACATTGGCATGTGTTTTAATATTTTTAATTTAATAATGGTATTTAGAAGCTAGTGAGAAAAGAATTTTATGGTACAGTTTTATATAACATATAAAATACAGTTTTATATAACATAACACATGGAAAATTCACTGTGCATAGTAGATTGGTAGGTGTGGCAGTTGGGGTGGAGTTTCAACTTGATTGGCTTTGGGATCCGGGATCTACTCTGGGAATTGCTGGAGCACACTTCTAGACGTGTCTGGGGGCTGTGGGGGTGTGGCCTTGGGGTCTATGACTGGGCCTTTGCCCCTTCTACTCCGCCATTCTTCCCCAGCTCTGCTTCCCAGTCACCATGAACCAAGCAGCTTTGCTTCACCAAATCCTTCAGCCGTGATGTCTCTGCCTTGCAGCCAGCTGATCTTGGACTCAAATTATGAACATCTTAAACCTCTTTAAATTGCAGGTATTTGGTATTGTGACTAATACAAAAGGTAACTTACCTGTGTCTAGATTGTACATATTCATGATTGATGGCAAAGGCCTTGCAGTACCACTATCCCCATCTTTTATTTTGACATCTGTGCTACCAGGGGAAGGAGTAGTTCACCAGGGTAAAGCACAGTATGTGACATTAGCAGTCACTTCTGATATGACACATCAGGAGGAAACTGTTGATGTTAGTTGAGTGTGGTCAAATGTCATCACTCTTGCTATGGTGGCTTTCATTTGTGCATTTTGCAAAATACTGGAGAAATATCTAAAAGTGGGCAAAGAAATACAGAAATCGAGCACTAAGCCAACTCCCTTGATTTTTCACTACAGAAAGATACTGCCTTGGATTTGAGAGTCATTTCCTGTAACAACATTTCCCAGGGCAATGTGCTTGTATGATCAGTAGCCTCCAACTTGTGAAGTTTGTACAACCAAATGCCTTTCCAACAAAACCAGAAAGGGAAGACACAGGAAGGAAGGACTCAGAGAGTTCCTGTAATGAGCTTATTCTTAATTTTGTTAATTTTGCATAGTCTGATCTTTAAAAATAAATTATAATTCAAGTTACAAGAGAGGGAGAGGAATTTCATTCATCTCTATCCAGTAATAGCCGTACCCCAAACAAGTTTTAAACCAGTCTATTACGACTGTGCATCTTTGGAACACTCACTTCATACTTCAGCTCCACCTCTCCTCTGCCTTGATGCTGAAGTCCTACCTAGAATCTGAACATCTTCCCTCTCAATCAGGAATCTAGAAAGCATCCTTGCTGCCTGTCCCTCTACTTCTTATAGATACTACTTCTGATAGCACCTTGAGCCATTTTATGCATCTTTCTCTACTTGCACATTTCCTATTATCATGTGATGTTTGATTCAATCAGGCCTCCTAACTTCAACTTCTCTGAACTTCCAGCCCACTGCATTAGTCTTTAGAAGAGTTACTTGCCCCTGTATTTATGTTCTCTTGACATCTTTGTGTTCCTCCATTAAATTCATGGACATTGCTTTGAGTTACTGTACAGATGTCTGTTCCTTTCGTTGTACTACTAGTTCCTCCAGAGCAGAGGCTCTTTCTCTGTCCCCAGCACTTCCTTAGCAAGTCTATTCACTCATTTCTTTCTTCTTTTGTGAGGGTGGGAAGGATGCTAGGGATTTGTAATGGTTGATACACTGTGTCAACTTGAGAAGTTTAGAAGTTTAACTAATTGACTCAGCAGGGGCCTAGGGGCCTCACTTCGTAAACATCCTCTACCTGGGTGCAAGGGGCACCAAGATGGTGTGAGTGCTACACCCACCCGTCCCAGGGCAGGTAGCCTGCGTACAACGTAAGGGAAGAAAAGAGGCTTGTTTGCCCCATTTTGCTCTTGTTGCTTTTGCTATCTTCTGCTGCCTTGAACTGTTGCCCTTCACCATGCCATCCGGCTTTGGAGCCAGCTGATTATGGATTGAAACCTCCACAAACTGTGAGCTAAATAAACCGTTCCTTCCTTAACTTTGGGCGTTGGGTATTTTGTCTCAGCCATGAGAGAAAAGTAACTAAGACAAGATTGAACCCAAGATCTCCCAAATGCTAAGCAGGAAATCTGCCACGGAGTAAAACCACAGCTCATTCATTTATTTCTTAAATATCTACTTGGCAGTAATGGATAAGAACTTGGGAAAAAGAAGTCAGACCTTACCTAGAGGTGGAAAAGAACAGGCATCCAGATGATGGCAGCTTGAGCTGGACTGATGTTGGCGCAGATGAACTAGGAAGTTAAAATTCGTGGAAATTCCTTATAGACTCAGCAGGGGATGAGGAAGAGCAAAGAATCAAAGATGACCTCCAGGAGACTGGCTTAAGAACTCGGTGGATCTTAGGCTGCATGAAGAGAAATTAGTGAATAAAACTGATCCCGGATCAACTCTTAGTTCTCTGTGATCTTTCGAATTAGAGAACTGAATTTACTGGTGGGATAAGACAAGTTTCCCTGTGTTCAGAACTAAAATACATGTTCAGCAAAATGTGTAAGTTACTGTTTTTAGTAAAATATTGGCAAGCATATGGGTTAACATTTGGTAAGACTACATCATGTAGTTTTTTTTTAAATGCTGAAGACAGAAAAATCATTAATAAGATTGTTACCAAGGAAATATATTTAAATATACTGAAAATACATAAGTACAATGAAATATTCATAAATCCAATGGCATATATACAAGGAAAACCTCATGAATCCATACCATAGGGGTTAGTTTGGATCAACAACATTATAAAGAAACATTACTGATCATAACTTTTTAAAATGAAAGTTGGTAGACATTCATGCATGCCTGTGTTACTTCCTCAATTTAAATAATTTACGCTTTTGGAATCAGATTCAATTACCAAATCAGCAAATATATTATTCAAGTTTTATGTAAAAAAATAAGAAGAGTTTGCTGACATGATGAAGTTTTAGGATTTTTTTCCTTTAGAAAAATAGTAAAATTAGAAATATTTACTTAGAACTCAGCTGGCTGTATCCGATAAATATTAAAAGTAGATTTTTAGAGCCCAGTGAAATCTGTTTTTACACACAAGAGGATAAAAGGAAGCGTGGAGAGAATTTGACATTTAGATATATACAGTATACAGAAAAGATAATCTGAGCTTTCTAGAGAAGGCCTTTTAGGTAAAATCTAAATATAAACTCAGAGACTTACCATCAGATGAAACAGTTACACCACAGCACTATCTAATAAAAGGTGGTAGCAGTGAAAACACAGCAGTATAAAAACAGGAATAATACCGTATCACTAGATATTCTTAAATTTATAACACTCTATACACACTTATGTTAATTTACATTTACATTTCAAAAATGACATCTTGGTTTATAGAAGTTTCCAATCTCAAATTGTGTCAGTATTTGCACACACTCTTTGACAGTATCTACGGCTTTTTAGATTTAGAATTGCAGTTTATGTACTATAAACATCTGAATTCCACTAAACTCAGTTTGATTAATTAAGATTATTTTGCTGCAATATGACTCTGCTTATAGATCTGAGGTATCCAAAGTCAAATTCAAATTTATTTAACCATAAGCTTGTCATTTTCATGTAATTAATATTTGGTAAGTCTAACGTACTAATTTTATGTTACTCTTGAGTAGCAGTATGTTATGGAACCAGACTTCTGGAGTCTAAAAAGTGACTGTGACTGGATGACTGTGGCAATATTCATAATTTCAATATGTTTCATTCAATGTGTTCTTATCTCCAAAATGGAAATTATAATGGTCTTTAATGTATATGTTACAAAAACGAAATGAGTTAATTCATGTAATATATATCATATACAATAATAATTGAATATATAATTAATTCAAATACTTAAACTATAATGCAGCCCTCTTCCCACAAACAAATATATGTATCAGTGCCTAGTAAACAGGAAATATTGCCTATTATATAGTACTGGTTTATTTTTATTATGTGTTTGATATGCATTTTGTTAAAACAAGAATGCATGTTGAACATACATTAAAAATAATGACATTCTGTAAATTTTGTGGCTACATCCAGAATTTCCTCCAATTAAAAGATCTTTTTATCTATTTCATTCATTCATTCATTCATTCATTCACACTTATTTATCACACTGATAAAGTTTACATCCCAGCAAACACTCAGATGCCCTGACCTGAAGCCTGGGCAAGGTCATGTCTAGAAATGTGGACTTGAGCATCCTGTCTCAAAGGGAGGGGAATTGGGATTGTGTCTTGTTCATCCCGCCACCCACAGCATCTAATCAAGTGTTTAACAAACTGCAAACACCTAAGTAGATGCTGGACAGTGAGCAGATTTCTCCCCTTCTTTCTGAGGTGTTGAACTATATCCTCTCTTTGGCCTTCATCTCTTTAAACCTCTAGTTAAAATCTCCCTGGGTCCTACTCTTTTCCTTCTAAGTTAGTTTTCTCTTGCTGCGTCACAAAGCACCATTACCTGAGCAGTTTAAAATATCACACATTTATCTCCACATTTTTGTGGGTTTGGAGTTCATGCGCAGGGTAGCCATATCTTCTCAGGGTCCAGCAGGCTGCATTCTCATCCTCAGGCTCTTCTAGGGAGAATTTGCTTTTGACCTTGTTCACAATGTCAGCAGAATTCATTCCTTGTGGCTGTAAGACTAGGGCCCCACTTCTTACTGCACGTGGCAGGAGGTTGCTCCCCACACCTAAGGGAGCTCGCTGTTCCCAGCATGAATTCTCTTCATTTGTTTCACAGCATGGCTGCTTGGTGCGTCACAGCAGGAGAATCTCTCACCCCACTCAGCTAAGATGAGCACATAAAATAATGTGATCTTGGTGTGATATCCTAGTACCTTTCTCATATTCTGTTAGCAAGAAACAAGTCACAAGTTCTGCCCACCCTCTGCCTACATAAAAGTATGGACTCTAGGAGGTAGAGATATGGAGAAGTCACCTGATTCCCTGTTGGGGAAAGTTTCCTGTGATACCTCATTTATGCAGCTTTTTCTTACTGCATTACTGTGCAACTCTAAAACACAGATGCCCTTGCTTATCCACCTTTCCATCTTCCACGGCACAGACCTTGTCCTGTTTATCTCTCCGTACCCCTTTGCACCTGACATAAACCTTGGCACTTAGTTGGTCTCAGTAAAATTTATTCTTAACAGCTTCATTGAGAGATAATTCATTGGTGAACTTTCAGTAACTGAATGAAGGTAAACACGAGGATAACATCTCATAAATTTTAAAATATTTGCTGATAATTTTTAAAGAATTAGTCTAATTGGTTATATATTTGAAGTTCTCTTGATCCTTCAAGACAATAATTGATAATGACTTTATGATTACTTCTAGAGTTATAGAACTATTTTTTCATGATATAACTTCATAACATATTGTGTTACATATTGTGTTTTTTTCTTCCTAGATGAGCAAGAGATTGTACAAAAACGCACTTTCACAAAATGGATCAACTCTCATCTGGCCAAGGTAAATGGAACAACCCAGAGTTAAAGGGTTATGTACCGTAAGGCTCAGTATAAAGGAATGCGGTGTCACAATTGTCACTATTACTGATCAATGATATTGGGAATCCTATCAGTTGGTGTAACTGTTGCCAGAGTGTGGTATTCGCTAGCATTGTCTCTGAGAAGAAATGAACCAATAGCTGGTGTAGAACAGTTATTTGACATTATTTCTATGAGTCTTGATGAAATGGTTCTTCCAGTTATTGCTTCTGTACTAATGTGTGTGTCGTATCAAAAGGAAATTGTACCCTGGACTTTTGTTCATGTGTATTTGTTCCTATTACTGACAGAAGGAAGCAATAAATGGCCAGCACTGAGCAATGCATTTTATCTGCAGATATAATGACTGTATCTCTGTACCCCTCCAGGTGCTTTAATGAAATAGTGACCAAGGAGGCAAGACGTTAGAAAGACAAGCCATTCTGAGATTATCCATTGTAGGGTACGTTCAGTGACAGTGAATTTGCACATCGTAGTATCTTTGAACATAAATGCAATATAAAAAAAGTTAATCTTAGTACATGACAGTATAATTCATTTCCTATGTTGCTGATGGAAAGACAAGGAAAACAAGAAGTATCATATTAGCAAACATAAATGATAGGACAGTTGTCTGAATTCAGCTAACTGATCTTTTTGTGGTGAGTAGCACCTATCTAGTACCTAAGCTCAACCCAGTGGGCAGTTTTTGATCAGACTTCCCCTGCTATAGTTTAGATCTGAAACATCCCTCAAAGGCCCATGTGTTAAAGGCTTAGTCCCAGCTTGGCACAATTTGGAGGTGGTGGAAACTTTAAGAGATGGGTCCTACCTGGAAGTCTTCTGATCACAGAGGATGCGCTCTTGAAGGGGAGAATAGGACCCCATCCTCATCTTCCTCTGTTTCTCATCCTAGCTATGAGATGAGTGACTTTGTTTCACCATGTGCTTCCCCACCTCCATCATGTGCTGCTTTGCCACAGGTTCAAAAATAATGTGGCCAGCTGATCATGTACTGCAACCTCCAAAACTGTAATCAAGCCAAAATAACCTTTTTCTCTTTATAAATTGATTGTCTTAGGTATTTGTTACAGTAATGGAAAGCTGATTAACACATCCCCAAAGCCATTTTTTAATAACTCAGAAGCAAACAAAGCATGACAGTTTTAGTCCCATTCTACACATTACCTGCTTACTTTGTTTCTACTCTGGGCTTTGGAAAAGCCTAAAAGTTAGCGAGACACTTTCTTAGGCCTTGAGAAGCTCACCATCCATCAAAGAAAGAGGACTAGAACAATGTATCTAGGTTTAGGAGAAAGTGAAATCATCTTTCCTGTAGTCTTTTTCCAAAAGCCACTTTGCAAGAGGGTTGCACCCAGAACCTGTCCTGTAAAAAAGCAGTGAATCAGTTGGCTTGAGGACTTTGGAGGCTCATTTTCTCAAGCCTTGGTTGGTGCCAGCCTGCCAGTACTTGTTTTACAGAATTCTCAATGATTAGGGAGGACTTTTCCTCCAAAATTAAAATTGATTTATTGTTTCTTCATGTTGTAAAATAGCTCATTTTAAATAATATTAATAATAAACTCTTTATAAAATGTTAAGAAAGTAAAAATCACCTTAAATTATACAATCCAGATATAGTCATGACTCAAATATTGATCATCATTTTTCCATGCAGTTTTATATTACTGGTTTTATAGGATAGTCTTCTAAAGGCCTCTATTTCACTTAATACATCTTTCCATGCCAAAAGATGGAAAGTGGCTGAATAAGTTTTATTGTATTATCTTTCATGAGTTATGCAATTGCCTATTGATGCTCTTTAGGTGGTTTCCAGTTGTTTAATATTACATAAAATACCACAGTGAAAATACTTGACTATACGTCTTTGTACACTGTGTAACTTTTTCTTAGGAGAAATTTCTAGAAACAGGTACAGAGCTAACAGGTACATACAATTACGATTCTAATATATCCCGAGAGTTTTTGAGTTTCTAGTTCTCTATTTCTTAAAAGGTTTTAAGGTGTTTTCCAATTTTATTGATGAAAATAATTTACAATTTTTTTCATATTTCTTTGTTTTTAAAATAGAGGTTGAATATCTTTTCAAAACTTTTAAATTGGATATCTTGGGATGCAATTTTTTATGTCCAGAACACTTAAAAAGATAGGAGACCTGGAATGCATGCCATGGCAGACAAGCTATAAAGGGCACTTGGAAAGGGATTACAGGTACTAGATACTGTATCTCTGGGTTTGTTTTCATAATTGCTTTGTCACTGTTTTCAGCTGTTCTGCATATCTATGTGACGGTTCTTGTGGTTATCAGAGGTAGGCTCTATCGATATGCATCCTTTTCAGGTTTCTTTACCAGCCCAGCTTTGTGAGCTCACAAATGTTCTTTCTAAATATCTAAGCCTTACCTGTGATTTGGAGTGCAAGCCTCTGTAGTCCATGAAATCATTTCTAACCACATGTGAAAAAGTGAGGCTACCCCCTAGTAAGTGAATCAAGCTCGTTCAAGTTGCCCCTGCACCCCTCCTCCTGTCACCCCCACACACACACCTTCCCTGGCTTTCCTGCCTCTGGTGTTGGAGAATTCAGACTCTCGGCACTTCTCCAGAACCTGCGGCAGAGGTGAAGTCGAGCTCATCTTAATTTATATTGTCTTTTTTTTTTTAATCTCAGAAGTTGTAAACATTGTAAAATTTTTAAGGCATATGCTAATTCTTGGAATTTCTTTATAATCCTTTATAGCTATATGCACAGTGCTGAAGTGTGTACAGAGATATTTAAAAACAAAAAAATAACAAAGTGTTTTTATCTTATTTCATTTGAAAGTAAATATATTACACGGTGAAAATAAATAACAATTGTTTGCAGGCACTGTACCCAGTGCTTAGCACGGGTGACCTGACAGCATGTGTTGCCACCCCCTTAGAAATAGATGCTACTGGGGTTTGAATTCAGACAAGAATCTAAAGTCCAGCTGTGACCCCTGCATTGCACACTTTTTGCATGAATAGTATCATTTTGAAAGGTCCAAAAAATTTCCATATCCACAATTGGCCTCTTATAACCTTAATCTAATAGAGATTTTTTGGTTCCTTTTTTAAACTCTATACTTAATTTTTTTTTTTTTTCTTTTGGGGGGTAATCTTGAAAACAATACTGGAACAGAAGAATAACAACTTACTTGTTATCTTGAACTTATTTAAGCCAACTTTATAGTATTTCACTAAACATAGCCCCGAATCACAAAATCACTAGAGGTTATTTTCTTTCTCTGCCCCAAATATATTTGGAAAACATTTTGAAAATCAGATCGGGCCCATTTCTCTGCTTTGGTGACTAAGAGTTTAGAGATGGCTGTAGAGTTTATGTTTGTGCCTGTGCCTGTCTCAGCAGCTGATCATGTAATTGCTCCTTCGTCTCTCTCTCTACCCCATCCTTTGCCAACATCATTCCTATTTTAGTTTCCATTTCCAGCTCTGTCTCTCTCATTCCCCCTTCCACTTTTCTCCGATCCATGTGTCATCTCTGCCCCTTCACCACCAGACTGGCCACCCAGCTCCAATACATTTCCATGTCCATCTCAGTCGCCCTTCCCTACATTTATCCCTAGTATCATCTCTGCTTTATCTGTTTCCTCTCTCTGTAAAAACACATCCAACCTGCAAATCCCAAACTTTGCATTCTTGTTGAGATCACATTAATGTAGGCTCTCAAATTGAAATTGTAGGAACACTTCCCTCTGCCTTACAGTGTGCTCATTTTCCTCTGAGAATTCTGAGAATGATAATATCTCACTTGTGACAGAAACAAGGTCAATTTCATGTATTATCTGGCTTCTGGACCAAAACATTGTGCCACTTTTCTTACTGTGTTTGTGAGAATGTTAGGCTTGCTCTCAAAGTTGGTCCCATTCTTTAGTACCCATGAACATTAACAACAAATACACGGAAACACACACACACACACACACACACACATCATTAGCTACTCTCTCCAGAAGCATGTGCTCTGCTCAGGGTCTCACTAAGTCTTTCATGAACACAGCATATTAAATTTTTGGTCCTTGGCTTCTGATCACCTATCAGCAACACACAGATGTCTTCCACAGACAACAGGTTTTCAGTCACAGTCCTGAACGGCCCTTAGAGTAAAAACATTTCTCTTTAGAAAAATAATCCGTACAGAAGAAACTTGACAATATTTTTTACTTTTCAGAACTTCTTGAAATGAAATTTCCCTATTCCTCCTTACTTATTAAGTAACCCAGGCAGATGGTTTATCTGACAACTAATAAACATCCCCAGAAATGGAGCCATAGCTGCTGTCGCCGTAGAATGGACTGGGTATCCCGTAGTTGTGGGTGAGGTTGTGTTGATTTGGTGTGCTGTTTGTACACTGATCATTCTACTTTGTCTAGTAATTACTTTGTCTACTTCACTAGTGATATAGACCCTGATTAGTCCATTCTGGGTGCTATAATAAAGTACCAGAAGCTGCACAGCCTAAGTACCAAACAATTATTTCTTACAGTTCTGGGGGCTGGGAAGACCAAGATCAAATTTGTTTTTTGATGAAGATCCTCTGCCTGGCTTACAAACTGCTCTCTTCTTCCTGTGTCCTCACATGGCAGAGGAACAAAAAGCTTTTCATCTTAATATAAAAATACTAATCAATTCCATCGCAAGGGCCCTACTTTGTGACTGTGCCCAAACAGATTGCTGCCCAAAGATCTTGCCTCTGAATACTACCACACTGGGGATTGGGGCTCTAGAGGATCTGGAAGGGACACGAATATTAAGGACATAATAGGGTTCAAGTTTAAGCTGACAATGGCTTTAAGCAAATGAGAATTTCTTCTAAATTTCTAACATAGGACTGGGAATTTAAATCTGGAAGTTTGGAGGTCATGGGCTTGTTTCCTCTTTCACAGCTTCCTACGTAATCCCGGTTATGTGTACCTCTGAGCTTTGTGGGTTTTTATTTTTTCAGATAATCTGACAATCAAATAATTTAAGACTTAAATTGTACTTTATTACTTGGATATATTTCCCCTCTTCATACAATTTTCTGTTGACATCTACCAATAAAACTAAAAAAAATGTTCCATGTTGAAAATATTTTTAATGCTGGTAACTAAGACATTAGTTTTTAAGTCCCTTTGTTACTAATGCTGAGTGATGTGCCAAGTCACTTATCTCTGAGAATAACGGAGGAGAAAAGTGCTACGCTGGCTTGGAAAAAGAAGGTTTTAATTTTTTTCTGGAGTGAAACTTACAAATATTTTACGGAATCTTTGCCAGAGAACTCTTGCATATACTCATGGGAATTTTTGTAGACTTAAACCAGAATGATAAATCCTAAATTCTATCATAACACTTATAATAGGGCCAGTGATATGGCTCAGCGGCATAAGTGCCTGCCTGGCAAGCGCAAGGTCCTGAGTTCCACTCCCGGTACCCACATAAAGGAAAAAAGGGGCCGGTGATATCGCTCAGTAGCACAAGCGCCTACTGGCAAGCGCGAGGTCTTGAGTTCGACTCCTGGTACCCACATAGAATAATAATAGTAATAGTAATATTCATAATACCTTTTCTTCTTTTCTTTTTATATATGCAGGTACCGGGAGTCGAACTCAGGACCTTGGGCTTGCCAGGCAGGCGCTTATGCCACTGAGCTATATCACCTGCCCAATACCTTGTCTTCTTTAAGGCTATGTGTGTGTGTGTGTGTGTGTGTGTGTGTGTGGTGCTGGGGATTAAACCCAGGACCTTGCACATGTTAAGCAAGTGTTCTACCACTGGGCTACATCTCCTACCCTATTTTATTTTTTCTTTTGAGGCAGATCTCATTAAATTGGTCAGGCTGGCCTCCCAGAGTGGCTAGGATTATAGGCATGAGCCACTGCACCCAGATAAGATTTGTAAAGCAATCTAAAAATACTCTTTAAGATATTATTTTAAAGGATAGTTCTTAGAAAGAAAACTTACATCTATTCTCAAAATCTGCTTTGCGAATTGACCATTTCCAAAAATATCTTTAATAGTAAGTGGTGGTAGTTTTAAGAGCTGAGATGCTGAGTTGAAAAGCAAAGGACTGGTCCTCCTGCCCTTCCTAAGTTTACTTAGTCCTGAGTGCATCCAGAGATGTTCAGAAATGCTTATGGAGCTGAACTTGGAAGGCTTTTTTTTTTTTTTTTTGTGGGTACCGGGGGGTCGACCTCAGGACCTCGTGCGCCAACAGGCACCCGTGCCGCTGAGCGATGTCACCGGCCCCTTTTTCATATGTGGGATCCGGGAGTTGAACTCGGGCCCTTGCGCTTGCAAGGCAGGCGCTTACGCCACTGAGCCATCTCACCGGCCCGGAAGGCTTTTTTAATAGAAAATTTTCATTATTGTTTTTGACTGCTTTTCTTGGTTACAAATTAATAAACAGTTTACTTAAATTAAATAAAATAATCAACTATTTACCAATGACATTTCATTCTATTATAACAATTATTTGTAAATATCATGACAATACGTAAATAAATGAAAAGATAAGATGCAAATATGAGCCCAATATATTTTTTAAAAATACACATTTCTTTTTTTTTTTTTTCTGTGGGTACTGGGGGTTGAACTCAGGACCTCGCACTTGCCAGGCAGGTGCTTATACCGCTGAGCTATCTCACTGGCCCCAAAATGCACTTTTCTTAAGCCAAATATCTTTTTTTTTTCATGGGTACCGTGGGTCGAACTCAGGACCTTGTGTGCCAGCAGGCACCCGTGTCGCTAAGCAATATCACCGGCCCTTTTCTCGTATGTGGATACCGGGGGTCGAACTCAGTACCTCGCGTGCCAGCAGGCACCCATGCCACTGAGCAATATCACTGGCCCTTTTTTAGTATGTGGGTACCAGGAGTCGAACTCAGGACCTCGTGCTTGCCAGGCAGGCTCTTATGCTGCTGAGCTATCTCACCGGCCCCAAATATCTTAATAAAAGGACAAAAACCTAAAGATTTTCTGCATGTGTTTTGATGCCATTTTTAGTACACAGACGTAGATTATTCAAACTTGGGCATATAATTATCTACTCAGTTTTAATACTTGCTTTGTTTCAAATTGAAGTCTTTAGGCCTCTGTAATTATGTAGAACATTGAAAATCATAAATTGTCAATATACTGTAGTATAACATTAACAAAATTAATGGGTTGTAGTTATTTCATACACCAGATCATTCTTTTTAGGGATGGGGCTCGGTGTTTAAACATGGAACCTATAATTTTCTTTTTCATCAAGAAGAAACTTGTATCATTCTATTTTATTAGCTGTTAATGAAAGAAGGTAGAGTGTTTTTCTTACTGAGGCCAGTATGGATCTTGAATAATGACTTTACAAACACAGATTCCTAATTAAGATCTTGCTTGTGAGCACTCATAGTTGAAATGTTTCTAAATTGTGGGGATGCTGTTTATTGAGTATTTACCCTGTGCCAATTATGGTGCTTTTAAAATGTTCTCCTTTGTTTAATCCTTATAAAAACAATCAAAGGTATTACTTTTCACTATTTTACAGATTTTGAACCTGTAATTAATTAATTACAATTAATTAATAAGCTCATGGTCACCAACAAGTGACTTCAGTTATTCATGCCTTTAGTTATTCATTCACCTTTGATCCCAGAACTGAGGAGGCTGAGGCAGGAGGATCAGTGTGAGTTTGAGGCCAGCCTGGCTATATAGCAAGACTCTTACTCTCTGCCCCCACAAACCCAAAAACAACATTAAAAACAAGCAAGTGACACAGTCATATTTTAGTCCCACAACTCTTAAGTGTGGGCACTCTCAGTTCACCTTGGGCTTCTGTAAATGAAATACCACAGAGTGAGTAGTTGAAACAACAGACATTCTTTCCTCACAGTTCCAGAGGTTAAGAAGTCCAAGATGAAGATGCTGGAAGGTTCAGTTTTTGCTGAGGGCTGCCTTCCTGGTCTCCCTGCAGGAGAGAGAACAGCTTTCTTTTCTTCAGAGGACACTAATCAGTCTGATTGTTGGGGCCTCACCCTCAACCCAAAGGCCCTGCCTCCAAATACTGTACCATCACATTGAGAGTTAAGGTTTTGGTATACAAATGAAAAGGTGGGAACACAAACATTTTGCTCACAATTGGCACTGCTCCTTGTTATATACTTTCATGCTTCATTTTTTTTTTACTTATTCATTTATAAGTACTTCTTAAGAACCTGTGATGCGCTAGGCATTGTAGATAAAATGGTGAACAGAGATCCCGAAAGTGGCAATCTAGCAGAAGACCATTACTATGAAGTGTGCCTGATGAGTCCCATGAGAGGGAAGTGCAAGGTGGAGCACATGGCAGGACAACCAGCCACATAGGAATCTGAAGGAAGGTGTTGGTAGGCTTTTAGAGGAGGAAGCATTTCATAAGAGGCCTGAAAATATCTTTTTTTTAAAGAGAAAAAATAGTGAGGGCCGGTGAGGTGGCTCAGCGGCATAAGTGCCTGCCTGGCAAGCGCAAGGTCCTGAGTTCGACTCCAGGTACCCACATATGAAAAAAAAGGGCCGGTGATATTGCTCAGCGGCACAGCTGCCTGCTGGCGTGCGAGGTCCTGAGTTCAACCCCCGGTACCCACAAAAGAAAGAAAGAAAAAAAAAAAACAGTGAAAACAATGATACAGAGTTTCAAAACAAGCAAAAAGGAGATTAACAAAGGTTAATATATTGCATATTGTTATCTTCAAAGTAGTTGCTCAGATTATAAGATATAGGCATGCAAAATTGATCAAACAGTATAAGCACAAACCGTTCTTTTCAATGAACTAATAGAAATTAGTAGTATAATTATCTTAGCTATCTTGTGTGTACATATAGATTTTTTTTTCTCTTTTCCCTTCCTTCTTTTCTCCTTTACCCCATCCCAGTTGTTCTTTCCTTTTGAGCAGTTTCTTCCCCTTCCATAATATCTATTGTGCATTTTGGATCTTATTTACTCTTTCATTTTCTTACACTAGGGAGACAAATATTTACACATGTGGGTCTGGTTTATTTCACTTATGAGTATGGTCTCAAGTTGCACCCATTTAGCTTATCTTTCTTTATAGCTGAATAGTACTACATTGTACAAAAATACCACATCTTTTTTATCCATTCCTCGGTTGATGGGCATTTGGATTGTTTCCAAGATTTAGCTATTACGAATTCTGCTGCTATAAACATGGATGCACATATATCATTGTGGTATGATGTTTTTAATTCTTATAGGAAAATACTCAGAAGGGGAATACCTGGGTGGAATGGGACCTCTAATCGAGTTTTTTGAGGAATCTCCACACTGATTTCCACAGTGGTTGTACCAATCTACACTCCCACCAACAGTAGAGAAGGGTTCCTTTTTCCCCACAGCCCTGCCAGTGTTTATTATTGGTTGATTTCTTGATGATAGCCATTCTTTCTGAAATGAGATGGAATCTCAGTGTTGTTTTAATTTGCATCTCTTGAATGATCAATGATGTCGAACATTTTTTCATATATTTATTTGCCATTC
Organism: Erethizon dorsatum; assembly: GCA_028451465.1. NCBI lineage: Eukaryota > Metazoa > Chordata > Mammalia > Rodentia > Erethizontidae > Erethizon > Erethizon dorsatum. The sequence goes on along the minus strand of CM051823.1, from coordinate 133,019,892 downwards.
ATATTTCTTCATCTGAGAAGTGCATATTCATCTCAGATGCCCATTTTTGAATTGAGTCATTGAATTTGGGGGGCCTTGTTTTTTTCAGTTCTTTATATGTTCCTTTGTCTGAAGAACAGTTGGCTAAAATTTTTTCCCACTCTGTGGGTTGTCTTTTCACTCTGTTGATGATTTCTTTTTTTTTTTTTTTTTGTGGATACTGGGGGTCGACCTCAGGACCTCACGTGCCAGCAGGCGCCTGTGCTGCTGAGCGATATCACCGGCCCCTTTTTTCGTATGTGGGTTCCGGGAGTTGAACTTGGGCCCTCGCACTTGCCAGGCAAGCGCTTATGCCGCTGAGCCATCTCACCAGCCCTGATGATTTCTTTTGATGTGCAAAAACCTTTTAGTAAGATGAGATCCCAGTTGTTGACTCTTTGAAATACTTCCCGTGCAGTTTGTGTTTTGTTCATGAACTTTTTGCCTACCCCTATGTCTTTAAGATTTCTACCTATTTTGTCTTCCAGTAGATTTATTGTTTCTGTTTTAATATTTAGATCTTTGATCATTTTTGACTTTAGTTTAGTGCATGGTCATAGACATGGGTCTAGTTTTAGTCTTTGGCATGTGGAAAGCCAGTTTTTCCAGCTTCACTTATTAAAGAAGGTATTTTCTTCCAGTGAACATGTTTGGCCCCTTTGTCAAAGATAAGGTGGTTGAGTGTATTTGAAGTTGTGTCTGCATCTTCTAATCTGTTCCACTGATCCTCAAGTCTGTTTTTTTTTCCCAGTACCATGCTGATTTTATCACAGTAGCTTTGTAGTATAGTTTCAAGTTAGGGATTGTGATGCCTCTTGCCTTGCCTTTGTTGCCCAGGATTGTCTTTGCAATTCTAGTTCTCTTCTGTTTCCAAATGAATTTTAGGAAAGTTTCCTCTAGATCTGTGAGGTATGCCAATGGTATTTTGATTTGGATTGTATTAAATCTGTATAACACTTTTGGGAGTATGGCCATTTTCACAATGTTCTTTCTTCCTATTCATGAACAATGAATATCTTTCCATTTTCTGATATCATCTGAGAAATATCTTGAGGTTACATTGGCAAAAGAACGGATTCTTTCAAAATTGGAGAGGTGAGAAAGAGCATGCATGGTACTGAGAAAGGGATGGAAGAAGTTCAGAATAGCTAAAAATATGGATTCCAGGAGTGGTTGTATTGGGGGGAAAAAAAGACAAGATTGGTGACAATCATTAAGAAGCTTGGACCTTGTGTAATGAACAGTGAATGACACAAAGAAAGGAAGCTCAGGCTCTCTTGTCATGAATTACTGCAGAAACAGGGAAGATCAGAAATGAGAGGTGATGGCAGCTGGGACAAAAGTAACTGTGCGAGAGTGGAGAAAAACAGTATGGTCTCTGCAGTTTTGAACCACGGAATTATATTAGGATAACATATAAAAAGTTGACTTTTAAAAACATGATTATTTCTTTCACATTTAAAAATTTATTTACCTTAGAAAAATTCCTAAATTTTATGCAAGATCTATAGGATAATGTAATTGTACTGTGCTACATTGGCCAACCAAAGAGAATAATTTAAATATGCCTGTTCTAATAAAATTTGTAAAAAATTAGATTTTTAAAAATTAGAGAAATGTAGTATGAATGATATTAACAATCATATTGATTATAGTCTGTTGTCGAATGGTTGAAATTTCACATTTTCTCAAATGAGATATACTGTGTAGCTCCCAAAATTTGATCTTTATTACATCTATCGGTTAAATAGATGGCTTGCCACTAAGTTCTTTGGGGAAAGACAGGTCTCAAATAGACATTTTTATGTGTTTCTATAACTGGAGCTCTTCAATATGCAGTGAGTAATCCTTTATCCATCTGCCAGCCTTATATTTATGCAGCTATCAAGTACAGGCACCAAACATTTAAAATACTGTCTTTAGATGACCTCAGACATGGTATGAACATCTTCTCACTTTTTAGAAGAACTGGAAAAAATCTTAAAGGATTACTTTGTTTTCCTAATAATTGCTTGGTCTGTTATAACAAAACACCAAGCGTGGGATGAATTAAGATGAAAAGTTTATCATCTCATGGTTCTGAGGACTAGAAGACCATTGTTCCCTCTGAGACTAGGAAGGATCCTTCCTCGCCTCTGCCTAGCTTTGGTGGTGGCCCGCAATCCTTGAGATTCTTTATCTTGCGTCACTCCAGGCTCTGCCTCTGTCTGTGGCTGTGTCTTCTCCAGTTTCCTCTTTATATAAGGACACTGGTTATAGTGGATGAGGACCTATGCTAATGATCTCATTTTAACTTCACTACCAAACTAAGGACTCTATTTCCTTTCTTTTTTTTTTTTTTTATATATATGCGGGTACCGAGAGTCAAACTCAGGACCTCGTGCTTGCCAGGCAGGCACTTCTATTTCCAAATAAAGCTATGTTCTACAATCCTTGGGGGTAAGATTTCAACATATATTTGGGTATGGCAATTCAACTTATAGGAGGTCCTTTGAAAGTACATTTTGTTTCAATTCCAAGTTAGATGCATATACTCCTTTAAAAGAAACGCTGGATTTTCCATGTTTACAAAAAGTCCATGGTTAATTATTACTTTGAATGGCGTCTTCATCAGCCTAACCATTTTAATGGTTGCTTTCATCTTCTCCAGTTATTTTTTCCATCAACAGTGCTGAAGGATGACATGGAAACACTTTCTGCCCTGAATTTCCCTCCCATCTGTTTCCTTGCGCACACTTTATGGGTCTCTTAGTGAACTAATATATGAAAATAAAGGAGCAAAGAGGAAAATGTAACATAATTACTCACCCTGAAATCATTCTTTAGTCATTTTTAAAGCTACATAAAGTATGTGAGATCATAGTTATGTTAATTTTTTTGGTTTAATCATCTCACGATATGTACATATATCAAAACATCACGTTATATGTTGTGAATGTGTACAATTTGTCAAATTATACCTCAGTAAAGTTGGAAGAAAATAAACCTATTTCGGGAATCCTAAACATACTGATAGTTATTTCTTAATAGGTACCTAAAAATGAAAAATGAAAATCACTATTTCAAAAAGGATAGAATTTAATTTAAAGGTTATCTTATTTTATTAATGATGCGGATATATATCTCACAAGGTTTATGCAGTTCAATAAATACTTTGATAATATTTGTCAGATTTCTTCATTTAGAATTTTTTTTATTCATACAGTCATCAACAAATACTTTTAAATGTTGTTTACTAAGCTAGGCAATATTCTACGTACTGATAATGTAGCAGTGAATAAAAGTAGAAAAATAATCCACGCATTAGGGAGCTTACACTCAAATGAGGGAGAGGGGCAGAAAAGGAGATAAAGAAGCTGATCTGTTGAGAAAGCATTAAAGTGGAGCAAGGTCAGGAGGGAGATATGTTGGAGGTCATTGAAATCATCCAGGCAAGGGGGCACCTGGATGGACCAAGGTACTAGTCGTGGAGGTAGAAGTGGTGACTGTATTCTGGATTAATTTTGAAAATAAAGCCAAGATGTGGATGGATCAGATATTGTGTGTGGTTAAAAGAAAGGAGTCAGGATAATCCCAACTTTGTACTGAATAAAACAAATAACTTGGAAAGTATGGTTCTTTTATATTACATAGTAAAAATATATTTATTACATTTGAAAATTATTAAGAGAAGAGCTTTAACACCTGGAGTGAAAGCTGGGCTGGAAGGTAGTTATTGCCTTTGGGATATTTATTCAGAATTGAATTAAATAATAAAGGAAATGGAAATGACTATGTTATCCATCACAGGAAAGGAAAAAGAATGAGAACTATCTTTTTACCTTTGCCAAATTGTGGTGGAAAATAATCACACCAATGCTTTAATAAAGGGACTGAAAGACAAACAGTTTACAGATAAAACTTTTAAGTTATTTCACCTTATTTCTGGAAATATTGGGAACATTTGATTAAATTTTCTGCATAAATGGACAAAGCCTTTTTGGCACTAAATCAACTTTATTTGGCTACAATCTGTGGTTATTATCATGACTTTATTGATCTGGTCCAAGGCTACTTTGGCGTTTGGAGGTATTTTACTGCAATGGGCTTTTTGCCTGTCTTGGGGGAAATCACTCACTCCACATCTGCTGGTTCACCTCTCCTCCCTTCCCAGTCTTCTGTTTCCATTATTTTGCTTATTGCTCTTACCATGCAGATAATGCTCAGAGGACCAAAAAGCTTTAGACTGGTCCTGGAATAGGAATTTTCCCCCATCTACTCCCTCTCAGCCTGAGTTCCTACTTAAACCTTATGAAAACCAGGGGCAGCGGTTTGTGCGATGCGGGAAGTGGTACCCCGTTCCGTGCAGAGTGCGCCCTGAGAAGCAGCCCGTGACTTAAGACCTCCTTACACCCTGCACAGAAAGCTGCTCTGTGAGTGTCACTGTTGTGCTCAGCACCCCTGACAGTGCTCAACAGTGGCATCTCACCTAGAACAAGCGGCTATCTGTGGCATGTGCTTTCCTTTAAACATTTTCTGTTTCACTTTTACTGGTCTTTCTAAGTATCCAGCATGCACAGATACTAAGCCATAGGATATGTGTTTAGTATTTTCAAGTAACATGCTATAACATTTTGTGTCATGAGAGCTTTGGGGCATTTTTTCTCCAGGAGGAAGAAGCACTTAGTGATGATGGTAAATGAGGACCTGGACTGGTCCTGATAGGAGATTGTTGCCCTTTCCTTTGCTGAAGACTAAATCCTCAGTGCTAAAAATCTACGGTATAGCTGTGTGATATTGATCACTAAGGACTCTAAGACTGTAGAAGATGTGTAGATATCCACTGATGAAGTGATGATAAACTGGTCAAGTTTCAAACTGGGTTTCTGTTCTTTCACATGGCAGCCACCCTAGAGAACTATATTACAGTTCTTCAAAAAACAAAACAAAACAAAACAAAATTACCATATGATCTAACAATTCCACTTCTGGGTACATACTCTGGAGAATTAAAAGCAAGGTATTGAAGAGGTAGTGATACACCCATGTTCATAGCAGTATTATTCACAATAGCCAGAAAGTGGAAGCTATCTAGGAATCTGCTGATAGAGAAATGGACACACAAAATGTGGTATATGTGTGATGGAATATTATTCAGCCTTAAAAAGGAAGATTCTGACACTTGATATGAGATGGATGTGCCTTGAGGAGATTATGCCAGGTGAAAAAAGCCAGTCACAGGATGACATAGCCTGTGTGATTCTACTTCTGTCAGGTATCGAGAGTAGTCAAAATCATTGGAAAGAAAGCAGGACAATGGTTGCCAGAGACTGAGAAGGGGAAATGCAGAGTTATTTAATTAACATAGAGTTTCTGTTTTGCAAAATGAACATAGCTCTAGAGATTGGTAGCACAATGATATGGAAATACCTTGCTACTGACCTGTGCACTTAAAAATGGTCAAAATGATACTTTTTATATTATGTTTATTATAGAATAATTAAAAATTTAAAAATTGAAATAGTATAAAGATATGATCAGGTTCTTCTGAAAATGTACTTTCATATCTTACAGAACACATTTATTTTTGGTCACTTATGTGAGTCCCATGAGTAGGAGTAGGAAGGCTCCGAAATGTAAATTGTTAGACTCAAAACACTGTTTGCAAACTAATAGCAAATTAGACACACATATCAGTTGTGTTTCATTTTGTTGCAAAGGAATAAAATTAATTTTAGAGGACCTCAGAAAGAGAGGGCTATTCAAAGGGTATGGTGTGCCTTAGAAAGTAAGAAGGCAAAGCTGCCTGGCAGGGAGGGGTTGCCCACTCAGCAGGCCTGCTTGGTCCCACCCTGCACCTTCCAAAGCAAGGCCTGTCTGTAGGAAAGCCCCTGGCTCTCTTCAGGCAGATGAGCCTTGGGTACTTGTAATCAGCTGCCCCATCAGAGGGCTCTGTATCGGGGAGCCCTGGTGACACACTATGCTACAGCGAACTTCTGTTTTGGGGTCAGAAGCCTTGGCCATGAGGTACCACTTTGATCAGACCATTTTAGATTAACATTGTGATAGGTTAACACCTACGTTTCTCTGAGGGTGGGGGTGGGGGAGAGGGCTGGAATATGAGCAGCTGAGGTCAGTGTCATGGACACTATGTGCTTGTGTGACAGATCCGCTATAAATCCCTGGACACCGAGGCTTGGGTGAGCATCTCTGGTTGGCAACATTCTACATGTATTATCACACATCTTTGCTGAGAGCATTGTGTCCCCACATGACTCTGCTGCAGAAGGGACAGGTCACTCGCCTTGGGAATCATGTGCACGGAGTCTTCTGGACTCCATGTGTCTCTTTTTTTTTTTTTTTTTTTTTTTTTTGGTGATTTTATCCTGTATCATTTTGCTGTCATAAACAGTAACCATGAGTATAAGAGCTTTTCTGAGTTTCGTGAGCTTTACCATATCATCCACTCTGGAAGTGTCTTGGGGACCTTCAAGTCTTGAGAAAGACAGAAGCAGAGAAGCTCTTGAGACCTTAACAACAGGAAACTGATGACACTTGTCCTAAAGTCACTGCCACAGCATGATGTGACCCCAAACAGCTTCTGGATCCAAGCAGACAGTCTAATGGGCCCGGCTCAAGATAGGGTGTCTCACAAACATCATTAGGGGACATGGTGTGTCAATGCCAGTGTGTGTTTATTTGCATGATGATTCTGTTACTACTTTTTGGTATTCGTTAAATTCACATTAAGAAGTAACTTTCTGCTAATACATTTACTGTTCGTAGTAGAGTGGTAGGCACTTCAGTTTATCATCCAATATTTTCTTTCGCTATTGATATTAAAAGTCACATTGATAGGTTTTTGTATTATCCTGGAAAATACCTGCATTCTATACTAAGCTTCCTGTCTAACAAGGTGGCTCAAATTATAATAAGCCCAGTTTCAGGTCCTAATAGATAGAGGTATGATCTTGGCCAATATCTTAGTGTTGCTGAGATTCATTCATTCCTTGCATTTAAAGAGAGGATAGTGGGCTGCTAATGTAGCTCAGTGGTAAAAGCACTTGCTAGGACTCAAGAGGACCTGGGTTTGATTACCAACAGTGCAAATATAAATACAAATGAAGAGGGGATCATATTATCATACGTAGTGGCTATGAATATAAAATGAGATATCATGTGGAGTCCACAGATAATACTCAACACATTTAGATGTTAATAGTGTTATAGTCATCCCTTCTTCTGCCTCCTATTCTTTCTCCTGCTTTCCTCCCCATTAAGTTAACTGTTAAAATTACATATATAAGCCTATAAACCATAGAGAAACCTACTAAAGATTGGAATTCATATTTGTAAACTTAGGAAAGGAGTGCTGTGATTAGGGTATGTGCTGCCCTACTTGGCTCCTCAAATTCTCTTTTGTTGCCAATGGTTATTTCTGATACATTTTCCCATCAGGATTATTCTCTCAGTCTTTTCCCCCTAAGTAAGATAGTTGGTTTTCAGGGCATAAAACTGATGAGTAGCATTGCAAACAGGGCCATCCCCTCATGGATAAAAATATAAAACAGATGGTGGATAAGGATTAAATATATGCAGTGCTTATAGACTAGCAAAGAAACACAAGTTAGTCACACATGCACATAAACATGTACACACACATATGTGAACACACACAGGTAGAGCATAGGTTATTTTCTCAAAAGATAGGAAGAGGTCTGTAAAAATCACATCAAAAATAACTGTGCCTCCCCAAGTTTCATAAAGTTCAAAGGGAAACATTTGATGGTTGAAGTCCTAGGAGAGAGGGAATAGGTCTCATTACATGTTGTTGGGGCTACTATGACAAAAACAAAAAGAGGGAGGAAAGAAGTGGAGAACAACGTTCTGAGAGGTCTGTTCAAATTGGGAGAGAACTACCTACCAGGGCATTCACCAGGTGAGGCCAACTCATCAACACAAAGCAAGTGCATTTTCCCTTGAGAGTTTGGAGACGTTAGGGACTGGGCCATCCCTCTTGAGTCAGACAGGACGTAGACTGTAGACCTAGTTTGAGAAAAGCTTCTAGAAGATGTGGCACAGAAATGAAGTGCTTCTCTTCTTGTTCTCTCCTTCGTCTCCCCCACCACGTCAAGAGTTCCATTCTTGGAACCACCTCAGACTCCATGAATATGTCTTGGTTCCACTGTATTTTGTAGAATTTACAAAATACAACTGAAGGGGCCAGAGGAGGATATAATTTTGCCAAATATTCTTTGAAAAAGGACAGCTCATCACAATTTCCTATTGATTAAAACAAGATGCTTGTGGTCTTGGAAAGTGTTTGACGGATTTCTGTCTAGTGCTCGAAAGCAATAGGAAAAAAACCATGTTGCCTTTATTTTCCATTAAGTCTAGCTACAGTAAATTATTTTCATTGGCTTCTAGCCCTACTATCCAAGTCCAACCAAAGTAGTCACATTGATGCTGTATTTGTATCTATGATAGGAGAAACATTTTAGCTAAAATGTTATCTATAGAATGTTCCCCCCAAAAAGTAAAGGTCCCATCTGGTTGATCATGGGCCATGTATATACTCAAACAGTATTCAAGCAAAACAGGATTGCAAAATTTGTCACGGAGTTTTTTTTTAATTCTGGAGTAACTTTTGATAAATGAAGGTATTTCATTGGTTTCACACAGTATTTACATTCATTCATTCATTCATTCATTCATTCAGTTAGTCAGTTAGCAGCACTTACAGAGTTCTTGCCATGTGTTCCACAAGGTTTAGGAGAGAACACTTACCCAGAAGAAATGATTCAAGAGTCATGTGTATGCAGACACAACTTTGTAAAGAACAAAGGACTCAGGATTGAATTAGGAGAATGGCCAAAGTTAGGAAGGAAAAAGAGAGAAAATAGATGACAGATAGATAGAGATAGATGACAGATAGATATCAACAGACAGACAGACAGAGTAGAGGGACACATAGAAAGATAAAGAGGGGGCATATGAACTAAGCACACTGGCCCTAGACGTTTGGGAGGAACAGGTCAGGAAGAGAATGGTTCCAGCAGTGCCCCAGGCAGAAGCTGATTACTACTGACTTGTCCAGCAGTCACTGCTGATCTAAAGGCTAGGGACAGAAGCCCTGTGGAACATTGTACAGGCAGCAGCCAGAGAAAAAAAAGAAAATGTCACAGCATCAGTGGAGATAGGAGAAGAAAAAAGTGGGAGGAGGAACTGAGGCCAAGAGAAAATATTTTTCAAAGTAACTGAGATCTGTGTATGCATCATAGTGGAATTGACGAATGCATGCAATTTATCCTCTTTTTGGTATCAAAGTCTTGGAATCTTTACTTCAGGGGGATGCCCTGTTTTCTTTAACTTTACTCATGTATTCAGGTTAATGCAATATGAGAAACATTTGTAATTGCTCATGGAATATTACATCTTTTTTCCTTGTTTTACTTTATTTAAATTATTAGTATACACATGACACTTTGCATGACAAACAGATTGGTAATAACTATATATGGTTAATACAAGGATTTTGATTCTTATCACCAAGTAGTTTTCATTGTAATGGCTCCTTTTATTCTAAATAATTTTATTTAATGCTTAGAATATAAAGTCACTATTATATTTTTACTATGTAAACAAGAAGCACTGTCAATGGAGGGGATTCAAGAAAATGATTGAAGGTGAAAACTGTTATTTTTGAACATGTACTTCACAGCACGAGAATAAAATGTGTTCAGCTGTTCATTTTAAAAAGAGAGGAAAATACATTTAAAATTAGAATGGTACCATTCAAAGTACATAATTCATGCAACCATAAGATAAATATAAATGCTCCCTATCAGTGGGTAGAGAAGTCAGTTTCAACAAAATGTTTGATATCCAAATATCTCTCCCTAGAACATATTTTTCAAGAATGAAAGACAATTGAAAGTCAAGAGTCAAGTGCTAAGACCTTTAACAGTATTCAGTGAGAATCAGAAAAGTATAAAGCTTGAAATCAGATGATAAATGGGAAAAAAATCAGTGAGCAGTTCCCGTCTACGGAACATCAATGTTAGCATCATTTCTTTATTTTCTTCTAAGCCAGGATAGACTTTAATTCAAGGTCTTACGAACTCTAGCACATTAAGTGTTTGTAAACTTCATTACAAAATGAAAGACTTCCATGAATTGGACAGGAGCCATTTTTTCAGGAGTGGGGATGGGTTTGCACCGATCATCTTGTCTTATGCTTATGCTCAGTGCAGTACTGAGTGGGTTCAGTGCAGTACTGAGTGGTTTGCTAGATGTGCTGGGCTGTGAAACAGAACACAGGCAGCCTTCTCATCTCGGGAATATTGAGTCTGTGACCTTGGCCACGCGAACAGCGCTCACACAGCAGGTCCCCGAGCTAGTGAGATTGCCTCAGTGGGAATATCCTACAGAAGGGATGCTTCTTGCTAAGCCCCACGATGTAGCTTGCCCACATGAAGTAGTGAGCTTAGCCCAGTTTGTCTGGGGTGTCTCCTGCTGTCCTTTCAGGTCAGCTTTAATATCTCACTCTTTCTCTCTTTTTTTAGGTTGATGGTGCGCTTTTTACTTTCCCTTATCTTATACCATCACACCCTTGTTTAAAAAAATCTCGTTTTAGAAGTAAGTTGCCTAAGTACTGAATCTCATGAGCTTTCTGAATATTAAGCTTTATTTCCACTGTATTTTTTTTTCTTCTGGCAGTTATGAAAAGATAACTGGCAATTATATCCAAAATAAATAATTAAAGGTCTTGGGGTTTAGTTCCGTGGAAGAGTGTGTGGTTAGCAGGTGTGAAATTGTGGGTTCTATACCCAGCACAAAGAGAAAGAATGGGGAGGGGATAGAAATTTCTCATAGAAACTAGAAGTTTCACCGCACAAAGTAGCATTTTTATTTTACAGCGGAAGCCCCCAATGGTGGTGGATGATCTTTTTGAAGACATGAAAGATGGTGTCAAGCTGCTGGCTCTTCTGGAAGTCCTGTCTGGGCAGAAACTGGTAAGGATTTTTTCAGTCCATATTTGTCAAATGGTTTACATTTGGAATTTGGGGAACTTAAAATTGGGAGCATAAGGGGTGCTGCCCACATGAGAGAAAGTTCTTTTTTTTTTTTTTTTTTTTTGGTTTTTTGAGACAGGATCCCACTAGGTAGTCTAAGGTGGCCTTGAACTCGCAGCGATCCTGCTGCATCAGCCAGCCTCCCAAGTGCTGGAAATACAGGTGCGCGCCGCCACACTTGGCAGTTCTTTTCTTTTACAGCTGATTATACACTGGAAACAATGCCTAGTGGATTGAAAGCATCATGTTTGTAGAAGCAACCTAAGGAGTAACAGGAAAGAACTTCATCAGGACCTGACATAGCTAACTATTGCATCTGCAATGATATCTAAGAAAATTAGTTGCAAATTAATGCAACTAGTTGATTAGTTAACTAATTAGTGCAAATTAGCCTCACTTTAAGTGTTTGCTTCCCATCTGGAAAGGATTGCTAGTCCATCTCTGTGTATTTATACAGTTGTTAAAAATTAAGTTTGAAACTAATGTGACATTTTTCATGTTCTTGTTGACACCCTGAGTCGTCATTTGTAGTAAGAACAGTATGTTCAGAGTTTTTTCTATGCTGTGGAGCTAACAGAGTGAAAAACAACATTGACAATGAACTACAAAGTATGTTTTTTCAGTATATTATTATTATTTTTTTTTTTGTGGGTACCGGGGGTCGACCTCAGGACCTCGTGCGCCAGCAGATGCCCATGCCACTGAGCGATATCACCAGCCCTTTTTTCGTATGTGGGTGCCAGCAGTCGAACTCAGGACCTCGCGCTTGCCAGGCAGGCACTTATGCTGCTGAGACATCTCACCGGCCCAGTATATTACTAAATAATTAAGTATTTATATTATCTTGCTTCTGTCCTTTAATTCTGGAGGAGAGTAAACAGTTTGTAAACATAAATTATTCATAATTAATGTTTACTATAATTGGAAAATATAGTTCAGGAAATAACCTTCAGAATGCTACATAACACAACAGACACAAAGTCTGAAATTGGCAGCACTTTTCATTTATCTTGTACCTTGGCAATCGCTATACTTGGATAACTGAATTTTGAAAAGTTTTTGCCTTAACGTAACTTTCTAATTATTTTTGTGCAGGGAGTTCTCAAAGTAACTTCTGTAAAAGAGTCGTTTGTTGGGAAGTACAAATTGATACGAATTTTGGGTAAACCATTTGTCTCACTGGACTCGCATTGTAGCAGGTGCCTTTGGAGCCCCATGGCCCATCTCAGCTCACCTCTGACTTCAGCTGTGTCAGTGGCAGACATTCCCATGCACTTTGATGGAATTTATCTCCTAGTACTGTTAGCATCCCTCTGGAAGCGTCTCTCTGGAAGCATCTCTCCAGAAGCATCTCTTTTATCAAAGGGACAAGTTGATACAGCAGCCCTAAAGTGTATGGGAGTTAGTGGTTCCAAAAAATCCTCAACCAATGGAGATGGGAGTCCACATATGAATATTATAGCCTTAGAATTTTAGGAGAGACAGCTCTGCAGCATGTTCTACACATGTCTCATAGAGTTCCACACAGAGTCCCCAGGAGGACTGGGGTCTGATTGTCCACAGTAGTACCTTCTAGTAGCACATATCTTAATTGATTTTTGTCTCCTTCCTGGTTTCCCTCTTCACAGGCCCTCACCCTTACTACCCCAAATTAGCTCTCCAATAAACTACATGCACCCAAGCCTTGTCTTAAGTTCTGCTTTGACAGGAACCAACAGAACACATATGAACAGCAAGTTTGGAATATATAGGCATATATATTGGTTAAATAAATGGATCAGTACTAGGACATGAGAATCATTAGATTGAAATATATGCTCCCTTGATTGCCTGATGTAAGTAGTCATCTTCCAAATCCTCCTGAATTAAGCTATTTCCCTGCAAGTTGAAGGAATTTTCATATGGGTATTCAAGAACTGTACCTGTCATTCTAAGTGTCAAATATAATTCTGCATTATAGCTGACCAACAATTTATACAGAAAAACCTGGGTGGACTCTAACTGCCAAGCTAAATTATTCTAGAAAAAAAAGTATATTTTGACCAAAGAATGCTATATTCATTCAAACACAGTTAGAATTATGAGATCTTAAAGCTACAAAGGATTTAAGAAAGAGTGCCAGCATTCTCATTTAACAAGTAGAGAAACTGAGAAATAGAAGGGTAATTTCTTTTATTTTATTTTTTTTGGTACTGGGAATCGAACTCACAACCTCGTGTTTGCCAAGCAGGCACTGTGCTGCTGAGCTATATACCTGGCAGAAGGGCAATTTCTGATTTGACCTTTATTATTTATTTATATTGATCTCTTTACCATTCTAAATTACATAAATGAAACTAGTCTGAAATTATAAATATGCTTTGGCAATGGTGATTTAAATTTTGTACACATGTTTATGGTTAGGACCACAAGGATATGAAGAGCATGATGTAAAGGAATGAGCAACCAAAACGAAAACCATTCAGGGCTTTTCAGTGGGAAAATACAAGCAAAAGCATCACACTCAGGTGTGTTAACATGGTCAGGAATTCCATAGCTATCCAAGGGATATAACACTATTTAAAAAAGACAGTAGTTAATGTCACAGCTCACGTAGTTCAGGCCTCTGACTTTGACCACACTTTGGAAATGTGGTCAAATGGCATAGTGTCCCAAATCCTGCCTGCATGTTAGAGTGAAGGTGGAAATTCAGTGTTCTAGACCCCTTTAGAAACCTGTTGTGACTCCCTTGTCTATGATTTTATTTATGTTCCTCCAGAATTTTTAAATTTTAAAATCACTATTCTTGGATTTCTGTACATCCATTAGATATTATTTGTAAAGCATTTACTTTCTAAATGGATCAGTGATTACATTTTGTAGTTGCAAAGAAACATTGAAACTCTAAATTTAATTCTGTGTTTAGAATTTTTTTTGAAGATGTAATTGCCACTGAAAAAAAATAGAAACTATGGAAGCAGTAGGAGTAGAAATTAAAGACTGTGGAGGAATTTCTTTCCTATTTATTTTGCTAACCTGTGCAGTATGGTTTTAAACGACTAACACTTTGCATTCAAGAAACACCTACTACGGGGCCAGTGAGATAGCTCAGCAGCATAAGTGCCTGCCTGGCAAGTGTGAGGTCCTGAGTTCGACTCCTGGTACCCACATACAAAAAAAGGGTCGGTGATATCGCTCAGTGGCACAGGTGCCTGCTGGCGCATGAGGTCCTGAGTTTGACCCCCGGTACCCACAAAAAAAAAAAAAAGAAAGAAACACCTAATAACCAACTAAGAAGCAAACAATGGACACTGTTAGGAAATCTTGAGCATCAAAAGTTCCCATAGGGTCACCAGGTGACTTTGTTAGTCTCATTCACATATTGAGAGTAGATCTCAACTCCAAAGTGTGATTTGGCATTGCAAACTAACCACCCAGCTGATACTTCTGGAATCCTTACTGTGGATAAGGCGCTACCTTATGTCCTCTAAGGAAAACACAGAGCAATGCAATATGGTTGGTTCCCTCCAAAGAAAGTTGGCAACCTAGAAATGAAAATAATTGTACTAATTTGTATAAAAATAGATGCAAAAATAATATAAAAACAACAGATGTTTACATTTTCTTTGTTTAGCTGAGATACATCTGAAGAAGAAAGGCAGAAAGAAGGTATTTCCCCACTGGATAACAGGTCTTACAATGATGCTAAATCATTTTAGACGGTGTGGTATTGTTTCAGGGATGGCCATATTGATAAATGCAGTGGAGTGTAGAGACAGATCAAGAGCAAGAATGTAAATTTTGTAGGCCCAAGGTAGATTTCAGATCTGGGGGTAGGGATGGAAAGAAGAGACTGTTCAATAAATAGAATGAGAAAATAAGTTTAATTAAAAAAAGATGAAATTGGATTCTTATTTCATAGCCAATGCCAAAATTATATACACATGGATTGAGAATCTAATTGCAGAAACACTTTTAACATTTTAGTAGAATACTTAGGCATTTATCTTTTAGATACTGGGATTAGAAAAAAATTATTCATTAAGACAAAAAAAACTGATTTTTTTTTTGTGGGTACCGGGGGGTCAACCTCAGGACCTCGCGCGCCAGCAGGCACCTGTGCCGCTGAGCGATATCACTGGCCCCTTTTTCGTATGTGGGTTCCGGGAGTCGAACTCGGGCCCTCGCGCTTGCCAGGCAGGTGCTTAAGCCACTGAGCCATCTCACCGGCCCCAAAAAAACTGATTTTAAAGATTGTTATCTTTAGCTATGTTATAATTCAAAATATTTAAAATCAAAAACTTTGAAAGAAAAATGACAAAGCAAGTAATAATCTTGTTGAAGACATTTACAATTAATGCTGTATAAATATATAAAGTACATCTTCAAAACAATAAGAGTACAAGCAACTCAAAGGAAAACTTGAATGAGAGCTGTGAAAAGACATTTTACAAAAGAAACACGTTGCCAAAGAGGAGAGGAAGGGATGTCCACATCATCGTGTACTGGGAAATGCAAATGAAGGCCAGGATGAAAAACAGTAGATATATTTTACACATATTTTTAAATAGCTGTCAAAACCAAGTGTGGGAGAGGATATGGGTCAACAGTATTATTTTCTCAGTACTGACAAAAGTGAAAAATAGTGCAACCACTTTTTGAAAAATTTGGCATTTCTGTGCAAGTTCAAAGATTATATTCCCGACTTCGCAGTTATCTTGCTAAAGAGAAACTATACTTGTATAAAAGATGCGAAGTTTGAGATGTGAAATATGCATCAGTCTGCATAAGTCACAATAGCAATATCCAAGAAATAACCCATGTTGACATCAGAAGGAGAGTTTATGCAGGTTGCACTATATAGCTGTCAAAATAATTAAACACGTGAAAGTTAACAATACGGATGAACCTCAGCACTGTAATGTTCTGTAGAAAAATATATTCCAAAAATTATTACATTTTACTCTGTATGAAGTTAAAACTCAAATAAATACTTTTAAGAAGGCATGAATATTAAATGAATCCATACAGAATGGAAAATGTTCGACCGCGTTTACTGTGGTGGTTTCCATAGATATAGGAAAACAAGAGGATAGAATGGATATTGGTGGAATAGAGGGATATCTGGCTTTCCTACTGAATTGTGGATCCTGGCCTTGGTTTAGTTGTCAGATTCATGGGGTAATTTTACGCTGTAAAAAGTAATTCACTAAGTAAACTAAATAAGTGAGCTGTGCGGGGCCCAAAAATGAGACTATCATGTATAACAGAGTTATCGGTAAAGAATAAACAAAAATTTCAAAATGTACCTTCTAGTTGAATATTTGCTTAAAAGCATATCTTAAAATTATTACCAACATAATATTAACTGACAATTAAAAGGTACTTCCTTTTGAATTTTAGTGGGAAATTATTTAGAGCTCTAGGGTCACAGAGATGAGACCAGTTTCCCAGTTGTGCAACCTGAGGAAAAAGATACCAAACTTCAGTTCCTCTGCTAGTTCCCATGAATGTAAAAGAGGCTGTACTATCTACTTTTTTGAAATTATTTTGAGTTTTCAGTTTACAAATGTGGCACTGAGAAACCACATAATAAATTTTGGTAACATAAGCACAGATAAATTATGCACAGGCCAGAACACACTGTTGTGAATAACATTTTTATTCTTATGATTCTATTTTTAAGCTTGGTGCATATGCTCCCTGTATTTTAGTCATTCGAACCAAACAGTGTTGCTAATACTGTCGGTATTCTTGTTTGGTCATATGACTTGGGAAAAAATGGTGACTGACTGGGAGTAGTCATCATATAAATATTTCCTAACATATACAATCAATATATAGAGAGAAGTTTGGTGAATTTCTGCTCTTAGGTGTGTATAAGCCTGCAGATCAATTACATTAATAGGTAAGCTGAGAATAACCATCTTTTCTCTTTGGCTGTTGTTTGTTTTTAGTAAGTTTATACATCACACATTTTCAGAGTGCCATAAAGATAACAATTCTTTATGTGATTGTGTGATCAAAAACGTGGGAATGTTTAAAATTTTAAAACATTTATTAGAGCAAAAGATACTTTGCCATTAATGACCCTCAAGATGTGTCCTCTCAGTTCAAACACATTTATCTTATCATTCTTGCTTTTTCTGAAGCAGTTCTGGAAGTCTTCTTTTGTAACTTTAGTTGAGCCATCATGGCTGCCTTGATGTCTGAATCAATTCAAAATGTTTAACTTTCATAATCATTTTGACTTTGAGGAAGTCAGAAATCGCATGGTGCCAGATGTGGTGAATAAAATGCATGTGGATGCATCATAAGGTTTTACTTGACAGAAATTGCTGCAAACGGTTGATCAATGAGGATTATCGTAAAATAAAGTGAACATTTAAATTTTAAAAATCGATACAGTAAGACACATTGTCAGTAATTCCCCTCAAAATATTAAAAATACTCCTCTCTTTGCTTTAAATATACTTTTATCCCTTCATTCATTTTATCCTATCAATGTGTCTTTTACAGTAATAAGATTTTTTTTTAATTTTAAATATTCACTGTATTTTTGGATCACCCTTTGTATTTGTTAACCTATGGAAACTGAGTAAAATGAGTCACTTTTGAATATTCTTCAAGTATATTTTTAATCTCTTTGAATAGCTCTTATAACAGTTTTTTTTTTTTTTTTTTTTTTAATGTGGGTATCGGGGGTCGACCTCAGGACCTCGCGCTTGCCAGGCAGGCACTTATGCCACTGAGTTATCTCACTGGCCCTTATAACTGTTTTTTAATGTGTGTATTTTTATTTTTTCCTGCTCTTTCCCCTTCCACAGCCTTGTGAACAAGGCCACCGTATGAAGCGGATTCACGCTGTGGCTAACATCGGCAGGGCGCTGAACTTCCTTGAAGGGAGAAAGGTAAGAGAGAAACGAAATTGAAGCAGTTGTAGAAGAAAGAAAGCACGAGGATGCTGATGTTCCAGTATTTGCAGTGGGGTGAAAGCTCTGCACCCTATTTATACAGATTAGATATATAATATCTTCGTGAAATAATTGTAGATTTCCAAAAATCTTGCAAAAAAGATTCCACATACACACTTCAGTCATCTTCTCCTAATGTTGAGAATTTACACAACCATAATATTGTTAGTAAAACTAAAAAATTAAAAAGTAAAATTGGTAGTGATACTGTTAACTAAAGTGTGCACATCAGTCTAATTCCATCAGTTTCCCCCTATTGTTTTGTTTCTATCCCAGGATCCAACCCAGTAGCACATTGTGCATTTAATTGTCTCTTCATCGTATGGCAGGTTCTCATTGTTTTTAATCTTTTGTGACTTTTAACCTTTTTGATACCGCTGTTCCATTATTTTTGCAGAATGTTTGATTGGGTTAAAATTATACATTGTGATACTGTATTCTTCCCTGTGTATCGTATTAGTGGACACAGGATTCCGATATTACTGATGATGTTAACCTTGATCACTCACTAAGACATTGTCTTAGTCTGTTTTCTGTGGCTTTTACAAAATACCTGAAAATAGGTAATTTTTAAAGGGTAGAAGTTTATTTGCAGAACGGAAAATACAAAAACAGGATGCACGGGCTGGTAAGATGGCTCAGCGGCGTAAGCGCCTGCCTGGCAAGCGCGAGGGCCTGAATTCGATTCCTGGAATCCACATACGAAAAAAGGGCCGGTGATATTGCTCAGCGGCACGGGCACCTGCTGGTGCGCGAGGTCCTGAGGTCGACCCCTGGTACCCACCAAAAAACAAACAAACAAACAAACAACAACAACAACAACAACAAAAAACAGGATGCAGGCTTCTGCTCATCATCTCCTCATTTGTCTCTACTTTCTCTGACAATAAGGAGCTTGATTCTAATCTACAATACTTTCACTTATTCTTTTAGCCCTAGTACTGTACACACATAAGATAGTTTCAGAAGTGCTAATCAATATACCTGTGAGAAATGCATTTACTAACTGGAGAACAGTATTTGTGTATGGTTCTTTTTTCCTTCACCATTAATGTATCCAATCAACAGACTGTTTTCTGAATATACTGAGCTTAGTTCCATTCTTCCCTGTAACTTTTGGTGTGTTTACCACATTCATTTGTGGTAGAGTTAAGTTCATTTGTTATCATTTGCATTCCATCTTGCACCCCTACAGAGGGCGGGGCTGGTTGGCTTTAATTATTTATTTTGGGGATGAGACATTCTAAGAGTAAAAGTTAGAGTACTACAAACTTTCCCCTCCTTTTCATTCCCCCTTTTCATTCCCCTGCTTCTAACTCCATTTCCTTCCTCTGTGTAACAGGTCTCTCTAGTTTCTAACATCTTTTCTGTACTTCTTTTCACAAATGAGATGTGTTTTCATATATCTCCCTTCTTACATGAAAAGTAGCATTATATATTAGTATTTTACTTCTCTTTAAATTAAGAAACTTATCTTAGAAATCACCCCAAATCAGTTCATAAAGATTTCCTTTTTCATTTTTACAGTTGCATAGTATTCCATTGCCTTGATGTGCCACAGTTTGCTCAACCATTCTTATGAATGGGAATTTAAGTTGTTTCTAGTATTCGTGAAACAGAGATCATGATGCAATTAACAACTATGTGCATAAGTATTGTCATATGACTAGAGGTGTGCCTTCTAGGTAAATTCCCAGAAGTGTGGTATGTGTGTTCAAAAAGTAATTTTGCAAGATACTGCCATATTTCCTTCCAGAAGGGCTGCACAGTCCTCTTAGATGTAGCTTTTTCTAATTTGGGAAATTTAGCATGACTTCACTTGGCAAACACTAAAGCCAGTTTTATAGCAAAATGTCCACATAACTTTTGGACAATAGAATAATTCAATGATTTCCTTCTCAGTCTGTATGCACGAAGTGGATTTGGACCACACCTGTGGAACCGTATATATTTTATAGGACAAGAACTAAAAGAAGACCTAGACTCTGGCCCTTAAGTAATGTATATTTTGATAATGTGATAATGCAATGAATCATCATAAACTTTACTGATTCATACAAACTCCAGGCCCAAAAGAGATTCCAGGCATTGAGATAATGTAGAAAAATAATCTTAGATACTTATACGGTATCAGACGATGTTTTCAGATCACTCTGATGGCCTTCTTACTGCAGTGTTTCTCTTCTTCTTGTTCCCCCAGTGTTAGTTTTTCACAGAAAGCAGAGTGAAGTCTTACTGAACAGGATATTAGAGGCTTTCAGGACATCCAGTCTCTGTTTCAGCTGTGTGGCGATAGTGCCTTTATCCATTCTGAGGAATATTCATTGGCTAGAAAATAAAAATGAATTTCCTCTCATTAATATTGTGGTGAATTATCCAGTGACAACCTATGGAAAGCATTGTTTCTAAAAACTTTTCAAAGAAGACTTGATTTCACAAAGTTCATTTTCACAGAACAACTCTAAGCTAAAAACTAAGTACAGAAACCGCATGCTTAATGTTACATTTACTAAGGAAAGAAATAATACATTTGATCTCTAACAGACATTTTGAAAGGTAAACCATCTACAGATTTCTGAATTTTATTATTAAGAACACACTTCATGAAACCTTGGCTGAGACTTACTAAGCTAAAAGTTTAAGGAGGATTTCATTATCTTTTTCTAATTTCTCTGGAGATTACAAAAAGTATGATGAGCATTTAGTTGTTGATCACATGCTATGCAGATTGACAAAGTGAGCGTAACCATATAAGTCCATTTTGCTTGAGTTTAGGAATAATTTTAATTGTTGGGGAAACATCAAAATGAATACTTGGGGGCAATTGTGGACAGGAGATCCAGTTGCTTTATAATTTTTGTTGCCCAAAATTAGAAACTAAATGCTAATAGCCCTTTTCTATACTCTGTTGGCTTTCCTTGGTTCTTCTTTAAAGTGTATACCCAAAGTCATGCTCCAAATTTTCTACCTTTTTATTTCCTTTTAACAAATAATGCTGATTTGAAAGAATATTTATGCATATCATCTTCTTCCTTTGTTTTTCATGTCAGTCCATGTACAGAGGATCACCGGTTAGTACAAATTTTAGAATTTTTAACTCCTGATTTTTATATGTAAAAGAGAACACAAGTTTCATGCTATTTGGTAGCAAACTTCAAAGTAAGTGTACCTTCTTAAACTACTCATCACAGTTCAAGTTCCAGTCAACCGCTAAATGTAAAGAATAACTACTATTTTCATTTGATATTTTTTCTTTTCTTCTTTTTTTTTTTTTTTTTTTTTTTAATTTGATGTAATCCCCGGTGAGATGGCTCAGCAGCATAAGCGCCTGCCTTGCAAGCGTGAGGGCCCGAGTTCGATCCCGGATCCCACATACGAAAAAGGGGCCGGTGATATCGCTCAGAGGCACGGGCGCCTGCTGGTGCGCGAGGTCCTGAGGTCGACCCCCCGGTAACAAAAAAAAAAAAAAAAAAAAAAAAAAGAAGTTTTTGAAGTCCATCTTTGAGTTGTTTTTACTTTGTGCAGCTAACAAATACCTTGAAATGTTCACTGAACCATGTGCTCGTTTGTTTTAATGGCTCACCCTACTGACTTTGTGTATTGCTACATAGGCATGAACAGATCATATTGATGTCTAATAAAGACCTAATCATCGTGTAATTAAATGCATTATAACATTCTAGAACATTACTAGTACAGCTTTTCTTTTTACACAGATCAAATTAGTCAACATTAACTCCACTGATATAGCTGATGGCCGGCCATCCATTGTTCTTGGCCTGATGTGGACCATTATTCTATATTTCCAGGTACGGTACTGCAGTTTTTGTTTTTTGGTTTTTTTAGTTGATATGATATCGTGGACAGAGAGTGATAGACGTGTTATTATATCCCCCTTGCCATATATTTGTTGTGATCTGCAACTTAACAGAAAGGAGAACCTCATCCATACATAGGATTTTGCTGACAAGAGAATTTTCTTTTCCATGCAAAGGTGTTGTATATGAAACCCTCCACCACAAAGAACTCCAGCAGAGATACTAAATCTGAAAAGTGAGCATGTCATAAGATATAGTGGAGATGAAATATAAGGAGCTAAAGAATATTTTTTCCTCTGGCAAAAAGCAATTCTAGGGTACTATTAGACATGATGGGGAGATAATTTGCCAGAATAAATTTTATAACTATTAGGTTTTGTTTTATTAATGGTATTAATCTGTTTCCCTTTGCTATAACAAAGTAAAAAGGCTGGGTAGCTTACAAACAAAATGTCTATGGAGAATCCCAGTTTTGCAAACTGAAAGTTCCAACAGCGTGGAGCCAGCTTTGGCGAGGGTCCCCCTGGCTGCATCCTACCATGGCAGAATGTATCCTGGCAGCAGTATATGCAAGAGGGAGAGGACACATGGTGAGACAGGAAGTAGGGAGACTAGGGAAGTGCTAGGCTTGCTCTTTTATAACAACCCTTTCATGAGAACGAATAAATAAAAAAATAAAGAAAAAACACATCAATTCCTTCTTCCCAGGGAGCTCCTCCAATGCCTTCCTACTAGGTTTCGTCTCTTAAAGGTCCAACATCTCCCGACATTGCCACACAGAAGCCTAAGCTTCCAACCTGTGAGCCCTTGGGGCACAAACACAAAACATATCCAGACAACAGCATTAATTCATTAGTGTATACAACAAATATTTGTTATTATGTGTCAGATACAATTAGAGGTGTGGTAGGAAGTTGAAAAAGAGTAAGACCAACCATTTTGTCAGGGGTGTTAAGGATCTTAAGATAAGTCATTTTTAGTTAGAAGAGTAAACTCTCTGAGGAAAGAGGAACAAAGGTAATTCTGCTGTTTCTGCTGGCTGTTAACTCGTTCACAGATTGAAGAGCTGACCAGCAACCTGCCACAGCTGCAGCCTTTGTCCGGCAGCGCATCCTCTCTGGACAGCACTGTCAGCTCGGAGACGACCAGTCCACCAAGTAAACGCAAGGTGGCCACCAAGATCCAAGGAAATGCCAAGAAGGCGCTGTTAAAGTGGGTTCAGTGTGTGGCAGGCAAGTAAGTACCAATAGTTCGTTTAAATTTGAAAACCTGTGATGATTTGGGCTTTCAATTTATTTATTACTTATCACACCTTCCAATGATTGCAGAATAGGAAGAAAAATTTCATTGAATCCCTTTGCTTTGGCTTTTCTTTCACGCTTCTTGAATGAAAATATAAATATGAAATCACTACTAACACTCACTGTAGGAAAGTTCTTCATGTGACTTTTGATTGATAACATGAAGGTTAATTATAACCAGATCATTATTTAGAGTTTCTGCTCCTGGTAAATAATCTTTACACAAATAAATTATAAGTTTAAACTGCATTGTCTCTTCATAAGACTATCAAATGATGCATATGTAAACTAAGGCCCACATTCTGCAAACAATTGTATTTATTTTTTTTTCCTGAAAATTTCTTTCTTTTTTTTTTTTTGTGGGTACTGGGGGTCAAACTCAGGACCTCGCGCGCCAGCAAGCGCCCGTGCCACTGAGTGATATCACCGGCCCTTTTTTCGTATGTGGGATCCGGGAGTCGAACTCGGGCCCTCGCGCTTGCAAGGCAGGCGCTTATGCCACTGAGCCATCTCACCGGCCTTCCTGAAAATTTCTAGCAATTTACTTTTAAAAGTTTTTCCTTTGGTTTTATCTTTTAAAGTAGGATCCATTGTCAACTCTAGTTTCATGGTTTGGGATCTAAATTTACATGTGTATACATTTTTGTTATACAGGTGGTTAGAAAACTGCTACTCTCAATAAGTATCTGATCACAGCAATGGATTTCAATGGAGTTTTCAGTTGATTTTACCAATATGTTGCTGTCTGATGTGCTCAGAGACAAATATCTTGCCATAGATGTGCTTTTGTTTAACTTTCCTAGACAACGTGTAAATTCAACTAACTTTCTGTCTTGTTTTGCATGCCAAAATGTAATCTGAATATGATTATGTACTTTGAGAAAATAGTGGTAAACAACTACTTATAAAATATTGAGGCACTAAACATAGAGAGTTCTATTTTTAAAGTGTTTGAAGAGAAAAATAAGGAGATAAAAAGCTAAACACATAGAAGATGTAATTAGTGTTCCTAATTTATGTAGTTTTGCTTAGCTTTTAAAGTATGTTAGTGATGTTCTAATTTGAGGTATACATTTATGATTCAACATGTAGTAAAAAATGTTTCTGAGAACAATGCTTTGTGGATCTTTAGACTCTGTAGCAGAAATTAAATTTTAAAAATCCATTCCACATTGCTGGTGCACTATTTGATTGCAATGCCTTTGGGCATTATTAATCTCTGTTACAATTTAACTGGCCAGGGAGAAGAAATGGCTGGGTAGAACACTGGTGACTGCATGCTGACACGTGTCCTGATGCTATTGCAATTAAACACTGTAATAATGTGAATGGGATATTCTGTTCTCCACTGCTCCATACAGTATTAAATTAAACTGAAATAAATTGATTTTAAGTAGTAATTTAGTAGCTTGAGATAAACTCAAACTCGATGCTGTTGGAGTTGTCCTGCATTTAATTTATTCACATGTGCTCTGTTGGGTTTCTAAGATATACAGGGATCTGGTGAGAGCTCAAAGTCACTCTGGCATCATGTATATTTGCAAAATCAGTGAAAGTTGCTTTTTCCCTAATGATATAAATGTCCAGTATCACAAACCTGACCAGTTTCTACCCATCAATACATCAATAATATCAGTTTCTTTGTTAGCTGCACAAACTGTAGAGGTTTGGGGAGGTGACATTTTCCTGCCACAAGAATTCTACAAGAATGCAAGGTGTCATCATGCTACCAAACTGTCCATGCCTTTTGTACAAGCTGCCTTTAAAGCTATTTCACATTGTAATTTTCAAGAAACTTTGTATCTAACATTGGTTGAAGACTTTAGATCTATATCCTTTTAAGTACTTGAATGAAATTGTTCCTAAAACTATTAATTTCCCTTGGCACTGTAGTCTGGCTCATCACCTTCACAAGACCAAAGGTGGTGGGAAGTGATAGAACATCCAGCAAACGCTGGAGTAATTGTCGGAAAGTCTTCACTATCTTCACAGAAAGCTTACAACTACTTAAAAAGTAAATTTAGAAAACTGTTTTAGCAATACAATATAGTTAAGCCCTCTGCACTTTTTTTTTTGTGGGTACCAGGGGTCGAACTCAAGACCTCACGCTTGCCAGCAAGCGCTTGTGCCGCTGAGCGGCGCCACTGGCCTTTTTTTCCTTTGTATGTGGGTACCGGGAGTTGAACTCAGGACCTCGTGCTTGCAAGGCAGGTGCTTACGCTGCCGAGCTATCTCACCGGTCCAGCTCTCTGCATTTTTTTAACCAATTTCATGCACTAACAGCAAATATTCTCAGAAATAAAAGCATTTGGTCATAGTGTTTGCATACTTGTCTACTGTGAAAGAACACCAATTATATTTTAGGACAGAAATTACTAAAATCACCAAGTACAAATATATTTTCAGATTCCTTCTAAATAACTTGAATGAAACAGAGGCAAGTAGAGGTCAGAAATGCCTGTAAAATAGACATGTCTGGGGCCGGTGAGATAGCTCAGCGGCATAAGTGCCTGCCTGGCAAGCGTGAGGTCTTGAGTTTCACTCCTGGAACCCACATTAAAAAAGAAAAAAATAGACACGTCTCACATATACCACTTTTTAAAGTGATATATCTGAGTTTTCTTTGGGTTTGTATGGAAGAGAATATTCTTTTTTTTTTTTTTTTTTTGTGGGTACCGGAGATCGAACACAGGACCTCGCGCTTGTCGGGCAGGCGCTTATGCCACTGAGCTATCTCACCGGCCCAAGAATATTCTTAAGTGAGAAGTTTGAACTAAAAGTTTTTAGAAATATCACCTACTAATTTAATGTAATAAGAAACTATGTGTATCTTTATACGTGTATACGCATACATTTTTCAACAAATATAGAGGAAAGAAAATGATCTGAAAATTTTTGCATTTTTTCAAGCTAGCAATTATTTGGGAAACATTTTACATACATTTCTCCAAAAATATCTAAAACAATAAACAAGCTCAAGAAAATCAGAAAATGTCTAGTCTCATGGTGTTAATTAGCTGCTTGTTAATTTATTTATGCCCTGTCTATTTTGTTGAAAACTAATTTGAAATGGCTTAGAGAGACAGAAACATTTTTAGACGAGGAAGTGTGAGCAAAGGAAAAATATAGGTAGAAAAATAAGACGAAGAGGCTATGTACAAAGGAACGGAAAACAAAGACATGCCAAGGACAGGCTGTTCAACCCGCATGAATATCAGGTGTCTGCCGGACACATTTGCAGCCATGCTACCAGAGACAGAAACCCCAAAGGAGCAAACAGAGAATTTAAGATTACTTCAGAATTACTAGAACCTTATAAAATTGTCTTTAGAGTGTTTATGAAGCCAGTGATTAAGTCTACCTGTACTACGTTAGGCATACAATATTTTATGCAAATTGAATGTGCATTGGTAAATTTGTTTTAGAACAAACTTTAAGATTGTTGAGGTACATTTAAGGACACTTAGTAACTTATTAAGGAATATATCAGTTACATTGTAATTTTCATGGAAATTTTGAGACTCTATAAAAAACTAGGGCCGGTGATATAGCTCAGCGGCATAAGCTCCTGCCTGGCAAGCGCGAGGTCCTGAGTTCAACTGCTGGTACCCTCATATAAAAACAAAAACAAAACAAAACAAAAAACTAATTGAGTGATGATTTTGCTTTGTATAGAAATTACTATGAAGTTACCGAGACTAACTTTTAAAAGAAACTACGAGGTTATTTTATCTATTTTATCCACATAAGTGATAACATTTACAAGTTCTACATTTAATCACAGAGAATTGCTAATGTTCAAAACATCATCTTTGTAAATCTCTTTTTGTAACTGCCTGTATAATTGATAAATTATAAGTAGAAAAAATTCATTGTGAGCTTGCTTCATTTCTATTTTCAATGAAATATTATTACCAGCTTAAACCGCTTTATTTATAAGTAGCTTTGAATTAATCAAATCTACTATGAATTAAAGAACAAGAATTTACCGCTAAGGGATTGTTCTTAAGGCAGTTCTGAAGGAAAGCTTTAAAATAAAATGAGAAAGTAGGAGTTACCGTCCGGACTTCTGTGAGGTATAGCTCCTTGTACCCTCTGCGTATGATTATATTCACTCTAGATGACTTAGCTACATTGTCTTAGTCTGTGATATATAGCTATATGACACAGTGCTGCTTATCATTGAAAACTGTTAGATATTTCTTCAAAATTATGCAGTAGTTAATTATTAACACTTTTGGTATTTTTGCAGTTTTCCCTTTTTAAAATTTGTCACAATTTCCTCTAGATTGGTTTTCCTTCCAAAAATAAGTGTAAAAATATACTTTACATTGACCATCTCAATTACTGAAAAATCTCATATATAGAAAATTCTAAGTCTGGGGCCGGTGAGATAGCTCAGCGGCATAAGCGCCTGCCTGGCAAGCGCAAGATTCTGAGTTCGACTCCTGGAACCCACATAAAGGACAAAAAGGGGCCAGTGATATTGCTCAGCTGCACAAGCGCTTGCTGGCAAGCGTGAGGCCCTGAGGTCGACTCCCGGTACCCACATTAAAAAAAAAAAAGAAAACTCTTAAGATATATCTAGAATTTCTTCATCCTATTAAAAATTTTATTTTGCTTAATTTTCCTCAAAAACCATTGAACTGATATAGTGCATCATTGGTGAAAAGCATTGGGTTTTGCATAAGACCTCGAAGAAAGTGCTTGCATCTATTAAGATTGTGACATTATTTCCTGTATTTGTCACACTAGGCAGAGCGGAATAGAAGTGAAAGATTTTGGACAAAGCTGGAGGAGTGGGGTTGCCTTTCATTCAGTTATCCATGCCATTCAACCCACGCTGGTGGACTTGGAGAGGGTGAAAGGCAGATCTAACAGAGAAAATCTGGAGGACGCTTTCACTATTGCGGAAACACAATTGGGCATCCCAAGGCTGCTAGATCCCGAAGGTATGTTGAATAATCGTTGGGAGAACAAACACACACACCCTGCAGTAAATTTGTATGGATGGAATTCAGAAATTGCATGACTTTTAAGACTCCATATAAGGGGACAGAAAGCCTAAGAAAAGTGGTGAGAAATAATATCTTTCTGTACTGATTTTCTTCTGCATAAATACTTGCCCACGTATCTGGGGACAAAATATGATGTCTGTTCTGTAGCATTAGTGCATCACTTGGGTGATCTGGATTCATATACTTAAGCTTGGAATAAAGCATTAGAAGTCTGGGCCGGTGAGATGGCTCAGCGGTTTAAGCGCCTGCCCGGCAAGCGCGAGGGTCCGAGTTCGACTCCTGGAGCCCACATACGAAAAAGGGGCAGGTGATATCGCTCAGTGGCACGGGCGCCTGCTGGTGCATGAGGTCCTGAGGTCGAACCCCCGATACCCACAAAAAAAAAAAAAAAGAAGTGTGTGTATGGGGGCGAAGGGTGTGACAGGGTAAAATGATTACTCTATGCCTCCAAAGAATCCAGAAGAAATAGAAGATTATGAGTGATTTAAAATCATATCTTTAAAATGTTGGTAAGCATTCCAGTGTTTTGGTTTCTATCATCCTAACAGGCCGAATGATTCACTAAAATTTTTCATTTTGAGTGTTTGGCACATTTTTAGTAAGGCTGTGGATTTTAAGATCTAGAAATGGAGTTACTTCTTTCAAGCCTTCAAAAGACAATTCTTTTTTTTTTTTTTTTAATAATCAAGGACACAGGAGGAAGCAGTTATTTTATTTATTTATTTTTTGGTATTGGGAATCGAACTCAGGACCTTGCACTTGCCA
Organism: Erethizon dorsatum; assembly: GCA_028451465.1. Taxonomy (NCBI): domain Eukaryota; kingdom Metazoa; phylum Chordata; class Mammalia; order Rodentia; family Erethizontidae; genus Erethizon; species Erethizon dorsatum. The sequence continues at coordinate 132,990,965 of CM051823.1, read as the reverse complement.
GGCAGGCGCTGTGCCGCTGATCTACATCCCCGGCCCCAAAAGACAATTCTGATGCCTTTTGTAAATTAATTTGTTATATTGAAAGAAAAGTACCAAAGGGAATTTTCCGAATGTCAAAATTTATTATTTTGGTTGTCAATTACAGAAATCTCTATTAATAAGTGTATTAATGTAAATGTATAGTAAAAACAAATATTTGTTTAAACATGGGATTTCATAATGAATTTTTCTAGCTTGGAAACAAAAAAAATACTCTTACATTTCCATGGCAAAATTACGGAAATCTGGGTGGACTTCCTCTGAGACGGGAGGCCTCATGCAGGTGCCTTGCCCTCCCCACATTCACCGGCACAGTCAAGGCCTTTCCATATTGTTTCTGTACAAGAAAGCGGAGGGAGAAATTGCCCACAAATCCCAGCCATCAGCTTCAGAGGACTGTAAGAGAGTCGAAACTTTTCCTAGTGTAGGATAAAAGGCAAGCACAAAAAGTTCTTGCACATCCATTACACTACACGATCTTTAATGGTCAGAAACTGAGCTTGCCTCAAAATAAAGATTTCCCTTTCAAAAGTTACTTAGCCAACTCAAATGTATAAATGTTTAGGGGTACAGATTAAATAGAGCAATAACTATTATAAAAATTATTTTATACTTTATATACATATATATTGAATAGTACATAGTATGTTAAATCATGTATTCTGTGTTGTTTTTCTTTCCACTTTCACATTTCATGAGTTTTATTCATGCTTCACATGCTTTTTCAGCATCAATCAATGATCATTTCATTTCTCTTCTTTTCTCTTTTTGGTTTTTTTGAGACAAGCTCTTGCTATATATATATGTAGTTCAGGGTAGCCTTGAACTCACTACATAGCATATGCTGGCCTCAAATTCATGGCAATCCTCCTGCCTCAGCCTTCTGAGTACTGTAATTACAGGCGTGTGCCACCAGGCCCTGCCTAATCATCTTATTTCTAAAATCACATTTAAGTCATCTAAACAATTCCAAAACCATTATCTTTTGTTTCATTTTAGGTCAAGTGAGTTGCAGCACTTTTTAAATACCACACTAATATCGCAATCAGAAGGATTCTTTATACAATATTAGGATAGTTTTATATTTTGACTATGATGCTTTGGATTTGTTTAGTTTGCTTTTCGCTGTACACATGCTCTACAAAATGTTATAATTTTCATTGCCTTTAAATGGATATTTTAAAGAACTTGTTTATAAGATTTGACATTGTCTAACTACTAAATCTGTAAAAATTTCTTTTCCTGACTTATGGTACTGATTTTATTAAGTAAATATCTATAGCTTCAAAACCGCAATGACTGAGATTTTTTTCAGGCAGTGTCTCCCTCAAAAAGTACTTGATTGTTTCCAAGTACAGTAATTCAGACAGAATGCCCCACAGTGAAGAGACTAAGAAATCAGATATTCTTCTAAAGCAATGTCTGTGGGGCATGTGGGTTACCTATATCTGGCCATAAAGAATAGTATGCAAGCTGTGTATCATTGAGTATCACACCTATGAGCATTTTTATACTACCTCCTCACCCCAGTTCTAAATTTGTCATACTATTTGTATTTAATTAACTACACCAATTATCTGAAGAACTATACAAATCTCAAATTTCTGATAAATTAACATCAACATTACTTAAAAGAAACATGTACTACTTTCACAAAAGCTCTTTGTTAAAATGTGTCATCTTCCTGCATTTAAAAAATTTCATCTGGACGAAATTCTTCCTTCTCCCCCAAACAATCTTAATAGTCATTTTATTTTTCTTCTGTACTGAGGACAGTGTTTTACAATACTTAGATTCAAAACTTTTATTATTTAAAACCAATTAGTACTAATTAGCTTGTTCATATTTTATTTTGTTTTTTCCAGATGTTGATGTAGATAAACCAGATGAGAAGTCCATTATGACCTATGTGGCCCAGTTTCTGAAACATTATCCTGACATCCACAATGCAGGCACCGAGGGGCAAGAGAACGATGTAGGTGTTTGTTTTCTTTAACCACTCATGATGCAATCAATGACCGTGGTTCAGCTTTTTATAGATACTGTTTTCAAAAAAAAATAAATGGGAATGCATTTTAACTGAGAAAGGAATAAATATCACCAAATGGGGAGGCGATTAATGGAAGAGATGATTAGCATCAGAGAGAATATTGATAATAAAAGACAAATGTGTGATGCTGGTGAAGTATAATTGAAATAAGACAGCAGCGGTGGGAAATCCATTTCTTACAGTGAGGACTGAAGTGATTTTAAGTCCATCACATTATTTGACCTTGAGTCTTCTTGTCTATTTGATTGGACAAAGTCTAATTTTGACTTAAAGCTTTCAAATGACGAGTGATGTATGCTCATTGTATGTTCATTGTCATAAATGAAAAAATATGAGAAAAAAGAAGAAAATTTATCAGCACTTTCCCTCCTAGAGAAAACCTATCATGGGGGGAAAATTTAATATGATAGTGTTAATTCCCAATATTCTTCTATGTATATATAGATACATAATATTTTAATAAAATAGCACCATAGTATCCGCATGATTTTATAATCTTTTTCCATTAAAAATATAAAGAACTAAGCAGATCATCATGAGTATGTACAATAGTTTATTTATCCAAACAATTGTTGGAAATTTCTGATATTTTTGTTATTATAAATAATGTTTTTGAACAATACAGCCTGATAAAATTGTTTCTTAGACATGGAATTCCTAAGCCAAAGGTCATGTATAATTTTAATCCATTTTGAAATATTTTTCAAATTTTCCTGTAGAAAACTTGTCCCATTTTGTAATTCACTCAGGACACCAGAATGCCTGGTTTCCTCATCTGCAACAACAATCTAAATAACTATTATTGTAATATTTTTGAAATCGCATTGTGGTTTTTTTATTATACAAGGATGGATTCACTGCTGAATTTCATATTAATTATAAGGCAAAATGGCAACAGGGAAAATAATAAGTGGAATTTCCAAGAATTTTTATAATTGCATTTCTATTTCTAAGATCTCAAGTGGGGTTTTGAAGTAGTTTGATATTACAATGGAGAACAATAAGAAAAACAAAACTTTTAAAATATATTTTCTAGCTGGGCGTGGTGATGCACGCCTGTAATCCCAGCACCTGGGAGGCTGAGGCAGGAGAATCACCATGAGTATGAGGCCAGCCTGAACTACATAGTGAGACCATCTCAAAACAAACAAACATATATATATATTTTTTTCTAAATAGAAATATGCCTAAAGCAGGCAAAGGTCAGCAAAGCATAACCTGAAATTTTCAAATAGGAAAAGATATTACACTAATATTTATAAATCAGTCAGTTTATGAAAGAACTAAGCAAAACAAAGGTAACTGGTCTTTCCTAGGTCTCTTGTATGACATTAATATAACATTTGAGAGAGCTTTCCTAGCTTCTTTAAAAACTACAGTTTTAGGAATCATTTTTTTGTCTCTTGGTAGGATTCTGGCCCAAACATTGACCACCATAGTACTTTACCTATAATTAGTAAAGCAAACATTCCTAAGAAGCACCTGAACAGGCTGAAGCAAAGACTATGTGCACGTGCAGCCCAGATTGATGCGAGTCTTTTGGATTTGCTGGAGCTCTCCGTGCTTTGACAATATAAAAGAACATGGATGTTTCTGTGTGCATAAGAAACTATGAGAAAACATCAGACTCACCCTGTGCAGCACAGAGAAAGTCAAGTTTTCATCTGATTTTCATACTAAAGCCCTTAAATTATCTGGATGGATTTATATATGGTTTTGTTTCTGATTTTTTTCGCTGTTCTAGTTTCTCTCACATTAATCTACTCACCAGATAAGTACACTGTGACCAGAAATGTGTAAGAAGCAAAAGATATTTTAGATAGTGCCCATGAGCAAGAATTTAATGCCAAAAATACTTAGGCATGTGAACCACACATACTCTTGATATAAGCTTGTTAATCTATTTCACTAAAGAATTAAGAGTAATGCTTAAGAGGTTAATGCTTAATTATCTAGAAAATAAGTTTTGATCTTTAAAAACCATTTCCTCCGCCTCTTTCCTAAAAATCAGATGTATATGACTTATTCCATATTGCCTCAAAAATTAAATTTGAGGCAAATATTATTATAGGATTTATCTTTTCGTGATGTTTATAATGTAGGGCATAAATATCTAAAGCTGAATGTTTTAATGATTTTAAAATAATTATTTTGTTACGTAGGGCTTATTTTTGTTCATACAGTTAGTAGTCCCCTTCCTATGTTTAGTGAACTTTTAGGACTTTACAGCTCACATATGTTAGGGTGATTGGTTCTGTCCACCAAAATATTCAGTATTTATCTATCCAAGTTATGGTAAATCTCTTAATCCATTTTTAAAAATCTTGGCATCAACATATCAGCCAGGCTTCCATTTCTTGGGAGGATTTGATTTCTATATTCCTTTCTTTATGATTCTATTTAAGTATTTTATGGATACCATTTTAATGTAGTGCTCTTACTGGCAGTAGGAATTTCCATGCCTTCTTCAACCAATTAAAATGATGAAGGAAATTTTTCCCTTAAGATATTCCTTGAATTGAAAATGATCAAGTTTCCCCAAAACCAATGTAACTATTATGTATCACAATACTGCAGTAATAAAAAAATGGTATTCCTTGGGTAATTAGTACTCAGTCTTAAATAAATAAAATGGATCTATTTGCTTCTCTTTCTTTCTTAGTAAACTTGCAGGTTTTTTTCACCTATCCATTCTTCCATTATAAGAAATATTCTTCACTGCTGTCAGAAGCACAGCCCAGTTGCCACGGTGATAGGGACCCAGAGACATGCACACAGCTGGAATATTTGCAGAGAAAAAATATGAGTCTACGTACTTCTCCTTTACGTAGTTCTCCTAAAATGTTTAATGTTATTGCAAAACACATTTATAAACTATATGCGTTTTGCCACACAGGAGTATTCCAAATTAAAATAAAAATATCATTTACCAAATAATTGCATTGACTTATTGGAAGTTGCAAAAACATCTTTTTTTTTTTTTTTTTTTTGTGGGTACCAGGGGGACGACCTCAGGACCTCGCGCGCCAACAGGCACCCGTGCCACTGAGCGATATCACCGGCCCCTTTTTCGTATGTGGGTTCCGGGAGTCGAACTCGGGCCCTCGCGCTTGCAAGGCAGGTGCTTACGCCGCTGAGCCATCTCACCGGCCCACAAAAACATCTTAAAATATTTATACCATTAAAATTATTGCTGTTTATAGACAGTTCCTCTCCATTGATTTTCTTGTTTCCTATATAATTTTTGTTCCTGATTTATATTATGTTTGTATATATTATCTTTTCACATTGTTAGGAAATACTTCAAGTTTTCCCATCTTTTGCAAATTGTATCCAAAACTTTAAGGTAAGATCTAAGTAATCATGAATTACTGCCCCGTTTCACATATCCTACATTCTGTAGCTTTCTAGCCATTCCTTTGCATGCATTTGTCCTTATGTTTACATTTCTTTTAATATCTCAATCATGTTAGTCTTTTTCTTTCTAACAGAACAAATAACCTGCCGATGTGTTCTTAAATGTTAGTTACAGTCTAAGCCCCTCCCATGGACTTGCCCACTAATCTTTACTTATAAGACAGTGTCAGTTAATTTTTAAACACTTAAAGCACTAATAAAAAGAATATAATAACTATGTTTGATTTCTTGAAATGTGACATGAAAACAATGTTAAAAGTTTATTTTTCTGTCTTAAAATATTAAGCAGAAAATGGTAAGTACACAAATTAGTTTGTCAGCATGAGTTTCTTCATACCTCTTCTGCTCAGTGTCGGGTCACATGGTTTAAGTAAAGTTCATAACATAAAATAAGTGCTCAGAAATACTCGTGAAATGAATGGTTTTAAATTCTTGTTCATTCCAAATTATTGAGTCCTTATGCTATATTTCAGTCTTTATATTACATTTAGGTTTGGGGTTAAATATCTATCAATACGGTAGACTTTACATGAACTGGTGTAGAAAATCAGAAGTAACAATTTCATGTCAGATACTAAATTAATTTTATCTCATATACCACATGAAGCATAAATACATATCTGACACAAAAATATCAGTGTGCCTCTGTGTGTGTGCCTGTGCTTGAGAGACGAGAGAATGAGAGAGAGAGAGGGAGAGAGAGAGAGGAAGAATGCTGCTTGAAGCTTAGGGTGGTCTGTAGGCAAATAGACCCGTGTTATTTGAATGCATGTGAAAGTTACCAATTGAAAATATTCACTAAACTAATGGATTCTGAGACTATCTATTGTTTTGAACTTCATTTTTCTCTTAGAAAAGACAGTGTTGTGTGTATAAATAGTCATATCTCTTACTTTTTGCAATTTGCTTGACACTTTTCCACCAGCAGAAAAAATAATTTACTAAATGGACTCTAATAAAGTTATTTCAGGAACATAATCCTCGGATGACTTTGTGAAGTAATTTCAGTTAGTAACAAACAGCTGCTCTTAGGAACAGTCCCAAATGCACTTCAGATGCAGAAGGTGATGAGAAGCCTGTCCTCGAAGGCTGGCAGTGAAGTTCCATGCTTGCCGTGATATGGGTCACATGGCGTGAATGTCACACTGACCTCTTAGACCCTCGAGATAGATCAAGAGCAGCTTCTCCTCTGAGTTCATAAGAATGCATTATCAGGCATGCAAATCATTTGACACTAAAACTGTGCCCTCATTACATTCACCTGATCATTCATGGCCACCATGAGAAGAGCTGAAGCTTTGCAGAATCCAACTCCATTTTTTTTTCTTAGTAACTGTGTCACCAATTAATCATGATTCCACAGTCATGTTGAGTGACACTGTGTTAGGCACTAAATATAAAAACATACATGAGGAGTTTGTGGGGAAAAGAGATAATTATGGAGGCAAATACAATGCCATGCAGGATGGGAGGATATTCAGCAATCTCAGGTTCACCTGGGAATGTTAGAGATAGAAACTCTTGGGTTTTACTCCAGATAGCTTGAGCCAAAAAGTCTGCATGTATGCCCAGCCATTTGATTATTACAGTCCTTCCACTTGTGTAGGAGATAAACCCTGTATTAGGCTTCTCTAGAGGAACAGAATCAATAAAAATATGTGAATAACTATGAAAGTAGATTTATTAGGTGAGTTTACAGGATCCAAGACAGAAGAGTCTGTAGTGGCTGTCTGTGTACCAGAGAACTGGAGGGATGATCTGGAAGCTGTTCAGTCCAAGAAGGTAGAAACTGCAGGGGAAAAAAAAAAAAAAAAAAAAGAGAATCAAGGATGCAACATCAGTCCAAGGTTGCAAGCCTGGAAGCTCACTGGAAAGTCACTGGTGAGAGTCTGCATTAGAAGGCTGAAGAAACTAGAAACATGTAGACAGATGTCCAAAGACAACAGTGGCAAAGACTGCATCTGCTCAGGAAGACTGGTATTCTTCAAAATGGAGACATATCCTTCTTCCGTCCCTTTTTATTCCATCCAGGCTACAAGTCTATTGGTTGGTGCCATGCACAGTGAGGGTAGGTTTTCCCCCTGTTGGCTGGTCTGTATGTCAATCATCCATAGACACATGCAAAGCTGTGCTTTCCTAATCTGCTAAATGTTTCTTAATTCATTCAAGTTCATATATCACAATTAATGGTCACAGATCCCTGGCCCAGACCTCTGGGTCTTCCCAGAAAAAGTGCATAGGAAAATGGGAAACAAGTATTCAGGCAGGAGATAGCTGCCTCTGGAGCTCCAGAAAGTGAGAGCAGTCATGAACCTCACCAGCAATGCGTGCCAGTTTCTGTCCTCCATGTAATGCAGACAAACTCCAGCTGTCAGCAGAACCATAGGGTGTGTCATGATTCTATAAATGATGATGAAATAGGAAGGAGGGAGGAAGAGAGAGAGAGAGAGAGAGAGAGAGCCTAGATCACAGAACTAATGTATGTCCCAATCAAAACTTGACACAGTTCTACTTGCCCATATAAACAGCATTCTTTTCGCTTGGACACTTCACCTGTCCATGAGGAGAATCATTTTACCTGTGTCACAGAACTGTGGGCAGCAAAAAAGATGCTGCACTTAAAAGTTCCTTGCAAATTTCACAAACATCATGTCAAACATGTTTATGATTATGCTGTAATTCTTTCAAGACATGAAATCTTGATGAAAAATTGAATTCACAAAGCCAATTCACAAAGTCCATACTAGAATAGCTCCTGTTGTTGTTCATGGAAACAAATATGTAAATGAATCTCGGATGTATTTGTTCAACAGGTAACTTGGTGAAGATGTAGTAGGAACCAGGTTGCAAGGATCTAGGAATGATATTCAGCCAGATAAATGTGTTTTCCTCTATTTGAAGTTTGTGTTGTAATACTGAATATCATTTTAAAATAACAATGTAGGCAATTTCTCTAACATTTATTAGGACCTCCTTGGAGTCTGTCAAAATTAATCCTGTCCAGAATAGTCCTCTGGCTTACCAATGGCCTTGGGTTGGGTAGCACCCACAGGCGTGTTTTTGCACTCCAGCTGTTGCAATTTCAGAGTATTTTTGGACTCAAAACCTACTCTTCTGAGCACATTTTCTTTATTAAGCTAGTATTCTAATTTAAGGGAACACTAAGTTCCCTTAGTGTTGAGGGAAACAATGGAGGTAGATAATTTCAGTATTAAGAAGGACAAATATTTTTCTAGCATTAGTTTTTCTTCTTATACTCCAAAAGGGGTGGGAGCAAGGAGAAGAAAATGGTTTTCAGAGACCATTGAGATGTATTAAATATAAAGTCTTATCAACAACTGAGTAAATGCAGTTATAAAACCGTAATGTTTGCTGGTTTCCAGAGAGAAGACAGACAAATTCTGAAGGAAATGAAAGTTTGGATAGAACAATTTGAGAGAGATTTGACAAGGGCACAGGTGACAGAATCAAATCTGCAGGATAAATATCAGGTAATGTGTGGAAAAGAGATTTCAATTTTTCAAAAACTTTTCATGGGTATGATTCATATGTCATTTAGTCTGTTTAATCTTTCAAATTACACTGATGAAAAAGTCTTTAAAGAAATAATATGCACTATTTTAAGTTGGCACATAATTTTATAATTATATTTCTATCTGCATGAGCAGCTTTGAATTGTATTGGGTCCACACAGCCTATGGAGGGAACTCTGAGATGTCACCACTCTTGGGGACTCAGTCTTACAGATGACCCAGAGCAAAGGCCTGGAGTCATTGTTTTTCTGTAATTTATGGTTTCATAGATGTTACCTAACACAAAAATCCACCGGATAAATAAATAACTGATGAGTCAAATGACAATTACTCTAAAGTGAACTGAATTTAATAAAGGATTGCTATATGAATATTTTGAGTGGGTCCATTAAAGGAACCAGTTTCTACTGAGGTCTTCCTATTTCTGCAGCATTACATTCAAGTTGAGCTCGGAGTTGTTATCCCCGAAATTGGTGCACTGTCACTAACTGGATTTCTGATTCCTATTTTCACTTCCAAGACACAAAGTCTTATGACAGATTTTTCCCATTATAATATTGTGATTCATTTTATGTTGCATTGTTATTTTCCTCCTACTTAAAACACTACTTCACTTTATTGGCAAAACTAAGTAGTGTATTCCGTATTAGATTCTATAGTGTGTTCAAATCTATATTATATTTTAGTCACTTTTGACTACAAAAAAATGTGTAGTGATGTAAAAGATTCAACATGGCAGACAATAACAGATTTAACTCTGGTATTAATGTGTGATTTTAGATAATGTAAATATGCCTAAATTTAAATGAATCATATCTCCATTATATTTTTAACATGGCAAAGCAATAAATGTATGTTTATTATCAACGTGCTATTTTTCTTTGAAGTTCAATGTATTATTTTCCACTCAAAAATATCTTGATGAGATCCATTAAAGATGATTAAATAGTAAACAGGACAGAAATCCAAGAAAAGAGTGAGTAGAATTATTTAGTCCATTGGTATTAGTTTTAGCGTAACTCATCAAAAGTAAATTCTAAGTTATAAAGTTTTCCATTGTCCAGATGTTATATTATGAGACGGAAGCAAAATTAGAAAAATGTAAAACATAAACACTTCTTTTGGACCAAAAGTGATCATTAGTTGTTTAAAAACAGGCTTAAAAACTATCTGGCATTTACATATACAAAAAATGTTCTTTCAACTGTTCATCATGTGATCAGCATTTTCTTCTTATTTCAATTTACCAATAAATGCTATTATTTTCCAGTTTTTCCAAACATAGAATTCTTTTGGATAAAATTAAAGGCTGATTTTACGTTTTGGTATTTTTAAAATTTCATTAAGTTAGAAGAATAGGAAATGAACTTGTGGTAAAATTTTATTCACTATCTCCCCCCAGTGTTCTTCATGTGAATTTACATGTTTGCATGGAATTCTGAAATCCTTTTCCATGTGTTTTCTACTGCATTCTGTAAGGCCATTCTCCTGTTCTGTAACATAATTGCACATTTTGATGGTGTTTTCCATTCGTATTTGGACTTGGAGTCACATTTTTGGGATATGCTAATTTAATGCAAAATGTAGAAGTTTAAAAAAAACTACTTTCATATTAGTGCTAAGCCTATGCTTATGTATTACGAATTTATTTTAACTATATTGTGGCATACTTAATATTTTAATGTCATGAAATTAAAGCAAAAGATTATTATATAAATAAATCCCCTAATGTAACCTCTTTATAAAGGTTTGCTTGAACATTAATTTAGATATCTTTAAGCATTATTTTGATATATGTAATTATTTTTGTAAATTGTTTTATACTTTGAAGTAAAGTAACCATATTATTAGCATAGGTATATACTCCTTTTTACTATTCTTTCTGACAAACACAGACTGGTGTGTAAATTACTTAACTAGACCTGAATATCCCAGGCCAGTGATGGGCAAACCTTTTAGGGACTAAGTGCCAAACTGCAACCTAAAACCCACTTATTTATCACAAAGTGCCAACACTGCAACTAAACCTGAACACTGAGGCTTTAGATTAGAGAAAACACCTCATATATTAACATATTTTGTCTTAAAAGAAAAGCACAATAACATGCCTGCCAAAGGTTCGCCGCCACTGGTAGGCTTTAGTCCTCCTTCTACTATTTGTCCTTGTTTTTAGTACTTGTCATCACTTTCGAGTTTAAGAATAATGCATGTCCATTCGTCAGGCTGAGGAGAGAGCCACAGAGCATAGTATGGAAAACACTTAGCACAGGGTCAGATTCATAGTCAGGGCTTAAGGAATGGCACACGCTATTAGTATCATCGCTCCCGTTAGCATTATTACCAATAGCATACATCGAAAGTTCTCTCTGTATAAATAATTGCTATTTTAACATGTGGTTTCCTTTGCTTCTGCTTTTCCATTTTTTTTGACTCATTGCCATTCTATCACTGTTTTTCTTCTTTTAGTCATTTAAGCACTTCAGAATTCAATATGAAATAAAAAGGAAACAGATTGAACATTTAATACAGCCATTACATAGAGATGATAAATTGTCACTTGACCAAGCACTGGTGAAACAGTCCTGGGACAGAGTGTCCTCTAGGGTAAGTTCCTCCATGATTAATTTCTTTACAGCTTATGTAATTTAGTCAAGAACAGGTTGCATCACCTTTTCCTACACGGTGATATTCATCAGGTCCTGCTGCCTCTATCTGAGCCTGAAAAAGATTCACTGTGGACCATCTTCGCCCTGTTGTTAGATTTTCTGTACCCTAGTGGAAGTGCTTGCTTCAATAGCTATTTACCTTCCTTGCCTTTCCTTCATATGATAGGAAAGCATGATAGCTGTTGACCAGTGATAGACGGAAACCATGGAAGATCTTCTGGAATACTCCTCCCTTTACACAAGTTAGTGCTGGATTGTTTAGAAGAGGTGACTCTTGTAGGAAATTCCTGGGAATGGAGAGTCAACCACTTCTCGTGTTCTCTGTGTATCATCAATGGTTAATAATCTTCTGGTGCTGACATAAAATTTTATAATGTTTAATATAAGCATCTCTTCTTATCTAGTCATTCATGAATCTGGAGGAAAACTGCTGAGTGTCTTCTATATTAATATTCTTCATTAATTCTTAAAGACCTCGATTTTAAACCTCTGGTGCTCTTCTACAACTAACCAGAATGTTTGACTTGAATTTACCATATGTTATTTACTTTGATAACCTCATTTTTTCCATCACCTCCGTCAAATAACAGTATAGTACACCATGAAATGGTACTTGAGGTTTGTGTAAAATGGAGGAAATAAAGAGAATGTTAGAAAATTTTTGGCTTATGGAAAGAATCATGAAAACTCATCTTTGTCTAGAGCTGTCTAGATAACCATAACTTTTTCCAAAATTGTTTGGATTATATGGGAGGTTTTAATGGGGTAATCAGTTGACCACCAGATACATACCTATGGTGTATAACTGCTGCATCCTCTGAGCATGTCAGCAAAACTGCTTCCTTTCTTTAAGCAAAAGCCGCACTGAGACCCAGTGGGTGCTTTATGCTATTCCCATGAAGAAGAAAATTGCTTAAGCTTCCTAGTAATATCTTTGCATGTCTAAGAAGCATTCTAATTCCTCAGAATTTGCTATGGCTGTAGTTTTGTCCCTGTCTCCATAGCATCAAACTCAGAACATAGATATTGGCTTGATATTTATTAAACAGTTTGCATTCATTAATTTTAAGCCTTATGTATAAACTTAAAAATCATTTGGGGAAATTTTAGGAACTGTCTTCTGTATTAGAGCTATTTTATTTTACTATTCCTTTTAATTTCAGCTCTTTGATTGGCATAGCCAACTTGACAAATCGCTCCCTGCACCTCTGAGTACTATAGGTGCCTGGCTGTACAGAGCAGAGGTGGCCTTGAAAGAGGAAATAGCCATTCAGCAGGCCCACGAGGAAACTGCCAACACAATACAACGGAAACTCGAGCAGCATAAGGTAAAAGTTGTGTCTGCAAAGCTTTTCTGCATAGCGGCAGAGATGTGGTCTGGGGATGTGGCTGAGTCAGAATCCACACTGGTGGACCTCACTCGCCATACCCAGTGTACAGATGTCCTCAGAAACGCCCCAGTTTGCCTTTCCTTTCCTGAGCTCGTTAGTGAGCGTTCCACCAGGCTGATTTCCCGAGACATTTTCCAGTAGCCCTGGGGTATCTTTGTATCTGCAGCTGTCTGTGTTATTTCTTCTATTGCTATATGTATTTTTTAGAAAATAAACTCACAGGTAGCACAAATGTACTTAGCGACTGGCCTTGATGCCAGACCTCGTCCCTGCCTTCACTTTCAAAGGGCAGGCAGAAGGTTTTATGGCCTGGCTCTGTGGAGTAGGGTGGGGGAGAGATTAGCAGCCTTAGGACGGGGGGAAATTAAGGTGTCATGGCTCGTAGTCGTTTGGGACCTTTATGGTCCCAATACATGATTAATTGCATATAAGTTCCAATGTACTTCCTCTTGGCATTTTTGTAATAGTGCGGGTCTAACTCAAATCCTGTTTTTCATTAATATCGCATGAATGTAATCCTTCATTTTGTGCAATTGAATTTGTGTACCCCATTCACTTTGCCTTGGTGGTGAGGTTTTACTGTGTGTACGGAAAGTAAACTGATCAACAGAGATTTCTACCTCTGATCACATAGTGGTAACTTATAGCTCATATATAAAAATATGTATATAAATACATAAAATGTCTTTTTATATATAAAAATACATTATATATATATATATATATACATATACATATACATATATACATATATATATGTTCCCCCAAAAATAAAAAGACTATTCTTTATTCTAGACTAGGGACACAGAAATGTCAAGTCATTTCCTGACTCTTTTACCTCAAGACTCAACCCCAGGCCAACTCGTGAATCAGGGCTTCCACAGGCAGAATTTGGCCCCTGTGAACCATCACTCAGGGCCTGACTCTGCTTATTCTTGGCCTTTTGTCAGTTGCACTCCGTGCTTTCAGACAATTTTATTTTTATTTTTAATTGTGATCATAGGTGATCATATCAGGCTAGTTATAATATCATCACCTCAAATACTTATATTTCTCTGCAATGAGGACATTTAAAATCCTCTCTTTTAACCATTCCGAAATATACATTTTTGTTAGGTATAGTCCCTGGGCTGTGTGATAGGAGACCGAAATGTATTCCTCCTATTCAACTTAACTAAATCCTCTTGGTCTAATGTCTGTCTCCTTTTCCCTGCCCACCCCTCCACCCTACTCCTAGCCTCTCATAACCACCATGCTATACCCTACTTTTATGAATTTAAATTTTTTAGATGCTGCATATCAGTGAGGTTGATAATATGGTATTTTCCTCTCTTTTCCTGGTTTATTTTACTTAACATAATGTCCTGCAGGTTCATATAGCTTATGACAAAATGGCAGAATTTCCTGGTTTATTTTAAGACTGAGTAGTAGTCCATTGTGCATATATACCACATTTTAAAAACCCAGGGCTGGGGATGTAGCTCAGTGGCACAGCACCTGCCTGGCAAGTGCAAGGTCCTGAGTTCAATTCCTGGTACCAAAAAAAAAAAAATCCATTCATTCATTGATAAACACTTAGGTTGTTTCCGTATCTCGATTCTTGTTAATAATGCTGCAGTGAACATTGGAGTAGAGATTTCTCCTTGGCATACTGATTTCAATTATTTTGGGTACATACCCAGTGATGGAATTACTGGATTGTATGATAGTTCTATTTTCAATTTTATAAGGAAACTCCATACTGTTTTCCAAAATGGCTGTACTAATTTACATCACTATTAATTAATAGGCAGGTTTCCCTTTCTTCCACACCCCTACCAATACTTGTTACCTTTCATATTTTAAATATTAGCCAATCTAACAGATGTGAAATGATATTGCATTATGAGATTTAAAATGTTGAACTTTTTTTTGATCTATTGACTATTTGTATGTCTTCTTTTGAGAAAAATTTATTCAAGTCCTATGCCTATGTTTAGTAAGAATACTCATTTTCTTGTTAATATTGATTGAGTATATTTTGCATAATAGCCTATTACACCAGATATAATTTGAAAACATTTTCTTCCTGTCTGTGTCACTCTACTGATGATTTCCTTTGCTCTGGAGAAGATTTTTATTTTGGTACAATCGCATTTTCTTATTTCTACTTTTGTTACCTGTACTTTTGCGGTCGTATCCAAGAAATTACTGCCCAGGGCAAGTCATGGAAATTTTCACAGAGATGCTTCTTCTAATGCCTTTTATAGTTTTGTGGTTTACATTTATATCTTTAAACTATTCTGAGTAGATTCTTGTAAAAGTGTGAGGTGAGGGTCCATTTTCTCTCTTCTGTATGTGGATATTCAACTTTCCTAACAACATTTACTGAAGAGATGATCTCGCAAAACCTTGTATTCTTAGCAATTTCTACAAATATCAATTGACTAATACGTGGGCTTATTTCTGGGCTCTGTGTCTTTTTGTTTTGCAGCTGGATATGGAACCCATGACCTCACGTATGCTAGGCAAATGCTCTACCACTGAACTACGTGCTCAACTCTTCTCTATCCTGTTTCATCAGTCCATGTGCTCAAAGACTTTTAGATTTGCTAATTATCTCTTATCCCTTCCCTTCCCTACAACCACCACCAACACACACACACACACACACACACACACACACACACACTCTCACAGTCTCCCTATCACCTGGCTTTCTGATGACAGCATGGCTCTGAGATCTGCTCCATCTGTGTAGACACACACGCAAACCCCAATCTGCTCTCCTGAACCTTAGTTCTCCGAATGTGGGGGAAGCCGTGAGGGAGCCAGAACTTGTGCCTTGGATGAGATCAAGTCACAAGAAGTTTTCCTGGGATTGAGCCAGGTGTAGGCTTCTCAAAAGCATAGATGAAACACAAGTCTATGTTGAGGTTCTCAGTGTATTAAAAGTAAGAACAGTGTTCAATATGGTTACACAAATAATTCCTATTTAACAAATCAGCAATTAAACGTGTATGCCATATAATAATTTCTCTTCATGTAAAACATGTGACAATTGAAACTGCTTTAATCTACATGAATATTCAATACAAAAGAGGTTACCTTGAAGTTTTAAATAACACATAGAATATATATCAATTGCGACTTCAATTGGGCCAGCTTGTGGCACAAGAAGACAGGTGCAGGTGACGGTTAAGGCTTAGCCATTTGTGGTGCCTCCAAACTAGAGATTTGAGAAACATCCCTGTGTTTGTTGTTTATATAATAGATTCAAATCTGATTTACATATTCCGCATAGAGAAAATGTCCTAGCATTTAACTGTGCTATTTACCAGATAATTGTAAGGTTTTACAGAAATATTAATTCAGATGGCTTGAGACCTTGATAGGGAATGACTTCTAAGTTGGATGATGTGTGCACTAAACTGTATTCCATGTGTATATGATTGAGGACCTTTATGAGCCATTCTCATATGACTGAGGACCTTTATGAGCCTTTATGAGAGGCAAGGAGGGAGGGAGGGGGAGAGAGAGAGAAAGACAGGGAGAGAGAGGGAGAGAGAGAGAGAGAGAATGCTAGTGCTGTACCAATGTGCCAACCACCAAGAGCACAACTAGAAAATTTTGCCCACCAGAGTTTGGTAAAGAAGCTATATAAACCAGAAATGAAGTGAGCAGGGAAACACAGGGACAGGAGTCAGAGAGGATAATTATCTGAGACTAAAAAAACTAGAAAACACTAAAGATAAAACTATTGAATGCAATAAAGAGACACCAGGAAGCAAAAACAGGCAGGTAGGAGCTTAGGCCATGTTTAAAGCACATCTCAGAATGATCTCTTTATCAAGATAGGAATTTTACTAAGCCTGGACACAAGTACTTAAAGTGGAAGAGTCATAAAACAATGTGATTGATTATGAGATCAATTCACTTTGATTAAAAATATTTATTAAATCCCTATAGTAAGGTAAGTTTTGAAGTTGGGAAGTTCAAATCACTAAGATAACTAAAATTCCAGGAATCCTCAATAGCACTAAATCAGTCTATCAATTTGGTACGACTTCTCTGGACAACTCCACTGGCTGACTCAGAGATGAAATAAATTGGGGAAAACACGAATATAAGATTCACCAGACACATAAACAAGAATGTTTGAGAATACTCTTTGTTCCTGTGTAAAAGGTAATTCTTATTCTCATCAACACAACTTAAACATACCATAAAAATATAGACTGTTTGGTTTTCTCTACTCTTCATGCATTTTATTTTTTTTTCTAATTTTTATTTTTTTCAAGACAACAAGTAAACATTCTCATGTATTAACAAACTCAAGAATTACAGAATGTACAAATACCTTTTGGAGAAAAACATTACTCAGTATAAGATTAAGCCATGTAAAAGCTAATCTTCATGCATTTTAAAAAAACAATTTAATCACTTCATACATAGTATTTGCAAGTTGCTTTCAGATAATTTTTAAATGCATATTTCAAACTATTCGCTTTGTGAATGAATGTCACTCTTTCCTTTTCACTACTTTTTGACAGTTAACTTACGTATGTCAGAACACCTTCATTCTGCAAAGCAGGGCATACATGTATTATCTTTTCTATCTTCCGGATACCCCAGTACTCAGGTATCTAGAAAGATAACTATAACCACAGCTAACTACTAAGGAAAGTTTCACCATGTTTTATTCCTAAGTATTCATTTTTGCTGAAAATGTAGCATGACAGATACGAGATTGCTATTAGCGTCCTCTTAGACATATGAGTAAACTGAAGGCATAGAGAAATTTAGTGGCATAGCCAAGGCCACATGGGTGATCATTCCAGTTGTCTTAAGCACGACGTGTCCACAAAGTTGTTACATATAGTACATGAAAAGTGATGACACTGGCTGTTTTATTACCAGTATTGCTTTGGCAAAGTAAGGCTTTAAGGTCTTAAGGAATTATGAGAGTGGCTACTGATTCCACTACCTACTTTCTGTCATTATGGGGTTATCCACTCGACCTTGGTAACTTTCCCTCCCTTCTTGCTTTTATTTCCTGGAGAACAATGCATATCATAATGTTTAATACTTTCAGGACTTAAAAGATGATCCTCCCAGTATCCTGGACTCTCAGTGCTTGCACCCTCCTTCCCCCCCATGACTCTATGCCCTACCCTGCCCCTCACTCCACAGTCACAGCCTACAATCATTATCACCAGTCTCTGAAACCCTCTGTAGTTGCTTGGTCAAGAATCAAACTCTCCAACCTTTGTTTCTTAGAACCAGTCAATCTTGTTATCTTTTACTGCATGCCATCCTCTTCATGCCCTGTTCAAATTCAGTGCTTATAAAGTTACCCCTTGTACACACTGTCAGTTGCCTTGTGCATACCCCTTGCCCTACTGTCCTCGTGAAAATACAGCACTGCCTAGCACCCACCCTCTGCCTGATTCATGCCCACGCACAGGCCGCACTGAGGCTGTGGAAAAGCACCCCACGCCCAACATCCAGGCACTATGACTCATCCAACCTGGCCCTTCCTGCTGCCTGACAGTCGTAAGGATTTCCCGACTCCATCTCGCTCTGTTTCAGAGACAATTATTTCATACCTCTTCTCCTTAAATCTTCTACACCTCCTCCCCATCCTCACTCTTAGCTGATGGCATCGCTTCCTATTTCTCAGAGAAAATAGAAGCAGTCAGAAAAGAATTTCCGCGTGCTCCCACGGCCACATCAACCCACCTACTATCATCTGTGCCTCAATGCTCGGTCTTCACTTCGGTTACTATGGATGAACCATCTGGTTCCCAGCTCAGGCCGAGTCCTCTATGTGTGCACTAGACCCCTCCTCCCTCCCTCCACAGAATAGCACCTGTCAGTCTTCTCTGCTTTACCTGATCCCTCCATCTCTCTCTCTTGTATTTTTCCCATCCCCATACAAAAATGCACTGTTATTTCTCGCATCTTAAAAGTCTCTTTCTTACTCCTCATGAGCTTTCCAGCTACTATCCAAATTCTTCCTTCTTTTTACAGAAAAACTCTTGGAAAGAATTGTCCATATTCTTATTTTTGTTTCAAAATTCTCTCCTCCCGTTTTCTGTAGAGCCCATTCCATCAAGTTTTCCCTCGCTATGGCACCCATGCCAGGTTGATCAGGATTCACTCGTTCCTCACCCTACGGCCATTTCTCAGTCTTCATCTTTCCTGACCTATCAGAAGCATTCCATATGCTTATTCCTGTGTCAGAGTCACTTTCTTGTCACTGGGACAAAATACCTGACACCCACAGTTTAAAGGCAGAGAGAGAACTATTTTGGCTCACGGTTTTTAGAGGATTCACTTTATAGTCAGCTGGTTCCAAGGCAGGGAGGTCCTGGTGGAAGGGTCTAGTGAAGGAAAATTGCTCACATCATGGTGACCCACAAGCAGAAAGAGAAGGAAAGAGCTAGGGAG
Source organism: Erethizon dorsatum (assembly GCA_028451465.1). Lineage (NCBI taxonomy): Eukaryota > Metazoa > Chordata > Mammalia > Rodentia > Erethizontidae > Erethizon > Erethizon dorsatum. Next base: position 132,971,437 of record CM051823.1, on the reverse strand, counting down.
GGAGATTACCCTTCCAGGTCATGCTTCTCAGTGACGGCCTTCTCCCACCGGACCCCACCTCCTAACAGCGCTCAGCTCTGAGTTTATCAGTAGATTAATCCCCTGATGATAGATTACCCCCATGATTCAATCACCTTTCAAAAGCCCCACCTCTGAACACATGAGGTATTTAGGGGACATTCTACTTTTAAACCATAGCATCCTGCAACTTTGAAATTCTTTCTTTACTTGCTTTTCCTAGTTTTCTTTCTACATTCCATCTAAACATTTCCAGTCTTTCCTGGATTTGCAAAATATACTCATGGAGCACTCGCTATGTGCAAAGTGGTGTTCTAGATGTTTGTGGTACATCCATAAGCAAAACAGAAACAATCTTGCCCTTAAATAACTTGTCTTGCTGATAAACATAATAAATACCTTTAGGTTAGAAGGTAAAAAGCACAGAGAATATGAGGTGCTGTTCCAATTTTAAATAAGTTTTAAGTTTTAAATAAGTTTTAAGTTTTTAAATAAGTTTAAGTTTTGGCACCAAAACCTCTCCAGAAAGATGACATCAAATAGCAAAGCGTTTCATCTCCAGGCCTTTTCCTTGCCAACCTTCTTGGGTGTTTGGCCTCATCAATACTCCAGTTTCCTTCTTCTTCATCTTTCGTCCATCGCTGAAAGAGTCCCTCCTTGTTAACCTCTTCTGTAATTTTGAAATTGCAACTTTCTCAAACTGTTCTTCCCTCCTCTATGTCATGTTTATTTATAGCATTTATCACCATCTCAACTGTCACTTTTATTAACTCTGTATCATATTAATTAACTTCCTGCACTATGTTGTCCACTCTGTATGGAAAAAGATTGTTTTTCACTGTTATTCAGGTTCTCAAAATTTTAATTAGGTCAATATTTAGAGGAATACAACTCATAATAGCCAAATCCTAAAGCAACCTATAAGTCCATCAGCAGATGAATAAAGAAAAAAAAATATATATACATATACATATACATGTGGGAATACTACTAAGCCATAAGTAAGGATAACTTTGAGTCATCATAACTTTGAGTAAGAAAACAGATGCACCTTGAGAACATAATACTAAATGAAATAAATAAGACACAGAGGTTAAATATTGCATGGTTTCTCTTATTTGAGATACCAAAAGTATAAACAACTTAAAGAGCAAAATAAAACACAGATGACAGGAAGGAGGGAGATAGATTTTTGTGGAGATGAGAAGGGGATCCATGGAATGGGGGAGACTAGAGGGAAGGGAGAGGAAGGGGAAGTAAGAAGGATTAAGGTGTGATATGTATTTGTACCAATTCCCTATGATGAAATGTATCATTATGTATCACAAACATTTATTAATATATAAAATATTTTTAAATTTTTAAAAATTTAATCATCAATATTGCTAAATCATACTTTCCTGGCATTTATCTCTCTGATTATCTTCAAAATTATTAACATAAATTGTTCAACATATTTCCTTTTTATTTTTGTAATTTTTTCTGTATCTGTAGTTAATTCCCTATATTTTCCTCATATGATCTTTTCGTACTTTCTTACTTTCCTAATTTGGACTTTGGCATTCCCAATCTGCTCTGTTATGTCCTAACCATCTTCTCCCTTCCATTTCCTTACCAGAAGAAGGAAGCGTTTTCCCCAGCTGCCATATGAGAACAGACATGGAGGGTAGAAGCCAGGATGCTATGAGGTCTTGGGCCAGGGTGATGGCTGTTGAGCTGTTAAGTGCTTAGATTCTTAATATATTGTGAGGATAGTGCTAACAGAATTTTCAACCATTAAATACTGATTGGGAAGAAAGAAGTGTCATAAATAACCCTGTTAGATTGGGGCTGAGTAACTGAGAAAATGCAATCTCCATCAACAGAGATGGGAAACAATGGAAGAAATTTCAAGATCAGGAGTTCAGCATGGGGCACGATGAGTGTCTTTCTCATCCCAGCTGACAAGTGGAGTAGGCAGTAGGAGGTAAAACACAGGTGCTCAGGAAGGAAGTATAGGCTGGCGATAAAAATACAGTCCCTGGCAAAGAGAGGGATATTTAAAGATATGGCACTGGAGAATTAAATAAAGTAGTGTGGACAAATGAACAGGAAAGGATAAAGGATTGTGCCTTTATTGAGAGATTAGAGTGTAGAAAACAAACCAGCAAAAAAAAAAAAAAAGTGTAAGAAGGAGCAACCAATAAGGCAGGAGGAAATCTGTCCAGGCGTTGTCTAAGAAGCCAAGGGAATGAAGGACAGGATGTTTTCAGTAGAATATCCGCAGTAATCTTTTTAAAATAAGGTCACTATAATGAATGTGATTATTATGTATATCTAAATTGTACCAATAAACTTAATAATAAAAAAATTTTTAAAAGTAAAATGCCACGCCGGGGGATGCCTGCCTGTAATCCAAGCACTTGGGAGGCTGAGGCAGAAGGATCACAAATTCAAGCCATGGAGTTCAAGACTGGTCTGGACTACATACAGAGCCCCTGAGTCAAAAATAAAAGCAAACAAATTACAACTTAGATCATTTCATTGCTTTGCTCAAAACTCCCCAAGGGCTTCTATCTACTCAAAATAAATAGGAGAGGTCTAGGAAAGCTCCTCGGAGCCCCTGCCCTTTCCCTCCCCAGGCAGCCTGCTATCCCACTTGCTCCCTTGTTCCGTCTCTAGCCATGGAGATATATGATGATAATTCTTGCAGCGATGAGGATTTGTCCATTTCTCCCTGTCTTACCATCAGTTTTTGCTTCATATATTTTGAAGCTTACTAGGTATATTTAAATTCAGGTTTAATATATCTTCTAGTAAATTGAAAGTTTCATCATTAAACCATTATTATTTTAGTGATTTCTATTTTGACATCTGTTTCATCTGATATTAGTATACTGATATTGGTATTCTCTCAGTTAATATTGCCTAATATGTCCCTTTCTATTCTCTTAATTCCTACTTACCTATCTTCTTAGTGATTCTTGTCTCTTATAAAAAGCAGATAATTCTATTCTGTTAGTTTCTGACAAAAATCTGAAAACCTCCATCTTTTAACTAATAAATTTATACATCACTCACATTTATCTATAAATACTGATATGATATACTTGAATTTACATTTATTATCTCATTACTTTCCATTTTTCTATTTTCTTTCTTTCATTTTCTTCCTTGCTTATACATTGAAAGAGGAGGTATTATTTAGTTTTGTTTGCTAGCTTGTTTCTCTTAATCCATAGTTTTTCCCCTTACTTCATAGTGTTTCCATAGTTTTTCCTTTGAAAGTTATATATTCTAGCTGTACAGTCTCATTATCTTTAAAGTTTGTCCGTGGATATTTAACAGAATTGAAAGTGAATCAACATCTTGACCTCCTCCTCTTAATCAATGTAAGAATTAAGAACACTTTAACTAGACCTCTTTTCTTCTAACTTATATTCCATTGTTGTCTAGCATTAAATAATGGACACTTTCCCACCACCATGAATTGAACACCATGAATTGGCTGTTTCTGCTGCTTCCTACTCATGGTGGCTTGTTTCCTGGGATTGGCGATCTTTGTTTCCCTCTTACTGTGTTAGCCGCCAACTGGGCCATGCTAAGTCTCCCTGAGGGTTCTGCCTACACAGAGGAGTTCCAGTTTCAGTGTCTTGCCTTGTCCATATTCTAAGACCCAATCTTCTGTGCAATAGGATGGATACTTGACCAGGGCAGCCTGGCCCATTTTCAATGTGTTTTTGCTCACAGGCCTATGATCCAGTTTGGGGTCATATTTTACTAAGAACAGAAGACCTAAAGTTTTTACTGACCTCCTATGATCCTAATGTGAATTAGACTCACATATCTTGCTCAGCATCTCGCTGTTTTACAGTGAGAGAGCCTCTCCAAGAAACCAGTAATTTTGTGCCAACTGTAGAAGTTCTTTCATCCTGTGTGTGAACATGCTTTTGTTTGTTCTGATACCTTATAGAGACTTTGTGCAATGCACAGATACTAAATACTGTCAGGTATAACAAATCAGAGCTGGCTGTGCTGATGTCTCCACATTTGTCCTGCAGGCATGTGGGGATGTTTCAGCCTAAACTATAAGCTACAGAAATGTGTCCAGGTGTAATAAAGGAAGTAGTGACTAAAATATTCACCCTGGATAGGTGCTCTGAGGAAAGGCCTTGCCCTCTGTCCTCCTGTGGTCAGCTCTTGGCTGGTCCTAAGACCCTCCATCTAGTACAAATGACTTGTGAATATACATATGCGGTTGTTTCCTACTGGCTTAAAGAGGTCGAAGTGTGATCATACCAAAATATATCAGGAGAGATATAATTTGGCAGCGAGGTTTTCAACATTAAGACGTCACTTATGTGGACAAATGCATACAGGCTTTAACATTTTAATTTATAGTATTCTTTAAATCCTTCTTCAAATGTGTCTCCTTTCATTTTAGGCTGTCTTTGCTTCTGTTTTGTCCAGTTTGCCAAGTCCTGGTTTGAGAAACAATATTAATTTTAACTAATGTTACCTCACGCTTCCTCTATTTCTTTCTGAGAAATGGGCTAGGGATTATAGATGTGTGTTGTTTTTACAAGTATGAGAATTTTGAAAAACACAAATTAGAAGATTCAGATTAGCTCATGTAAATGAATAGGAGAGTTCTACATAGTTGATCAAGAATATGTTTAAACATCACATTTAATTTTCCTATTGTGCTATGTAAAGGAACTTGTGGGAAATTTTCTAAGCAAAAGAGTATTTTCAGAATATATTGTAATCTAATTGGCTTTCTTCACATGGCAGCAAAACATCCTGCACGTGTTTAAAATAACACTACGGAGCCTAATACCTCTTATCATAAATGGTTAAATTTCTTGGGCTTAGTTTTGAGCTTTTAAAAACCAATAGCCAAAATCTAGGAAGGAGAAAAATAATTGAAATCATTGTTTATAGCAATAATTAGGTTTTTCTTTGAGTCGTGTACCTTTAAAAAGACTGAATGCATTGCTGTGCAAGTGTCATGTGTGTTTAAAAGATGCCATGGTTATTAGACACAGTTCTAGCAGCATGTCTTCTACACAAGTACCATGTCCTGCTCAAAATGAAAGCCTAAGATAGGCACCAGGCTGCATGTGAATGTGGCAGCAGGATCAAATTGTTGACTACATTGACTCATCGGTACGGGCTGAAAATTATGCTTCCCAGCCTCCTGCGAACGTGTTTCCTCATTTTTTTATTTTTAAAAAATTGTATCTTAGGATCTGCTTCAAAATACAGATGCCCACAAAAGAGCATTCCATGAAATCTACCAGAGCCGGTCTGTTAACGGGATCCCCGTGCCACCTGACCAATTAGAGGACATGGCTGAGAGGTAAGAGAATGTCTGCATTTGTATGAAGTCTGTCTTTAAACTGCTATGTGGATGTTTTTTACCTTTCTGTTCTTTTAAATGGCTTGTTTGTTGTCTTGTTCAGAGATGTTTATGGTTGGTAAATGAACAGTGGGTCCCTGTGACATAAGCTAAGAATGCCAACATGCTAATATATTAATAACTGCAAAGAGTGAGCCTGAATGTGCCCACAGCCTGGAAATCACAGGAATGGTTTCTTCATAGGCTGTATTTTTATTCAGTACTGTAGGGAACATTATGTAATATTACAAAAACAGCTTATAAAAGAAACAGATGAGCGATGTGTTGGCAGGGAAGAGAACTAAATCAAAGACTTCAATCAATAATACTTTGCCTTTAAACCCAGAGCTAGAAAAGGACTCAGATCCCCCGATAGCAATCAGCCAGAGTTTAGAGGACCTTGTGGCTGCATGATATTTAAGGCTAACATGTAACAGGTTGAGCAAGCCTCGTTCTGTTACTATTAGTTACGTGCTGTAAATTCTCTCTGTTTTATTTCTAGGTTTCAGTTTGTTTCCTCCACATCAGCCCTGCACTTAAGAAAAATGGAATTTCTAGAATTAAAGTACCGCCTGCTCTCCCTGCTGGTTCTTGCAGAGTCAAAGCTGAAATCTTGGATCATCAAGTATGGGAGACGAGAGTCAGTGGAGCTGCTTCTGCAGAACTACATTGTAAGTCCCTGGTGTTTTGATGGGGAAATCAGAGGACCTGTAGATTTAGCATTGAATGTGCACCAGTTCTGTTGACACTAATATTTTAATCTTTAATTTAACTCTGAAGATACCAGTGTGTTAGATGGCTTAGATCTAGGGTATAAGCTTTTTGCAATCATCTCAACTACAAACCTATATTCTTTAGACTTTGTGTTTGAAAACCCCTTGGTTTGGAAGGATTTTGCTGCATGATTGGTCTTTATTGCTTAAAAAAAGTTTTTGCACTGCATACCCACATCTGTGATTGTAATTTAATTGCCCTTTTGAAACTGGATTACAATACTTAAAAATTATCTTTGTGTCTTCTAAAATCTCATTGTGAACAGGTTAGAATAGTTTTCTGTTATTCACATGGGTGCTGTCTACTTTTAGATTAGTTCCAGTGTGTCCCTTTCCTGGTCATTCCCTGAGCTTCATTGCCCCCGGTGTGTACCCAGGCAGATTAAAATTTTTGTCTATGAGTCTCTCTGTATCCACTTACTTTTTAAAGATTATCCAATGTTTGGGAATAATTATGTCAGTAATCTTATACTACGTAGAATAATATCCCTCCATTAATGAATTCAGTTGTTCTGTGGCCAGAAGTTCCAGTTACATGTGGATATTGTGTCATATTTAATAAAAGCAATTTGTTCCATCAGAGACAATTAAACATGCCTCCCAAATTTATTTGTAACACACATTTTCTCATAAAAGAAATGGTAATAGAGCATCTCAGTCCTGTACTCTTCCACTTGCTTAAATGCAAATTCCGAATGATACGTTGGTAAACTTTTAAAATATAAACCCATTAAAACTTGATTAGTGACAGTGACTCAATAATGGTTGTGCTTAAATATTTATTGAGACTGTGTCTTTACTGGAGTTTCATAGAACCATAGTCTTGCTGCCTTTGCACTTGATTTTCTAAGTGATGTGTTAACATGTATTTAAAAAAAAAAAGATTTAACTGGTTTACAGTAAAATTTTTTCTCTAGACTTGCAAAATTTGACCAGGAACCACTTGTCAAAAAAGGTAAAGTCTGTTATGATAGGTTCTTTTATTAATTTGCAGTTATTTTGGAAAGCAATGAAAATTTGTTTTTTAAAAATATTGAGCAATTACATTAATCCCTTGTATATTAAATACAGATATGCATTTATATTTTCAGATTTAGTCACATCAAGTGATACACCCTGAGCCAAATAATTAATTATACAAGATCTATTCTTTGTTCTTGCTATTAAGAACAGCCAATCAGATTTAAATACCTAACAGGACTATTTCACCAGGTTAAGGTTCTAATACAATGATGTTAATAATTCTCTTTGAACCTCTAAATAGACACATAGAGAATTGTTATTAATGATAAAAATATCAGTACATCCTGCCTACTTCATAAAGTTAAAGAGTTTAGTAAGCTGCTAATTTCAAACTGATTTGCAACTTTTACTATTATTTGTAAATTACTAATCACCCTTTATACACAGCATTTTAATGAACATTTCCTAATATTCTCATCCCCTAGTGAAATAACTACTTATCATACTACTTATCGTACTTATCATTTCTTTTCCACAAAGGGTTTGAAGGTGCCTTTTTGTTTAACAGATTTAATCACTGTGGGATATATGTTTCATTTTTCATCTAAGTGGACCTATGGTCTGGACATGGTTTTATCCACTGAGGAAACTGTGGAAATGCTGGGGCTTTGAAAGTCCAAAACACATGCTCCAGGTGGCACAGCTGGTATAATGTGGAGTCAGAAGTTGAATCCAAAGCTTTCTAAATCAGAAGCTCTTATGTGCAAATACTGAGTTTTACCTTCTAAAGAGTCTATGAAATTTTTTGCTTTAAAAGACCAAATGATTGATAAATACCTAACATCCTCGTGAACTAAAAAGTGTTGTGCACATGAATATTGGTTTTATTTAATATTTGTCTATTTGATAGCATTTTATTGTTACACATTGTAGCCTGGCCATTGCTTTTATGTATGCCACATGGCATAGGACTAGGGGTGAATTATTGAAGGCCAGCCACCAGTCACAGAGAAGTGTGTTCGAATTATGGTTCAGCCACTGTACCACCCCTGTGACTTTATGGATAACTTAATTTTTAGAGGACTTAGTCTTCCCTGAGTTTTTTTAAATTTTTCATTTTTATGAGTACATGTTTGCAGTGCATAATGATTACACTCCTTGTGGTGAGTTGGTGCATATACTTAACACATCTTAATTCTTTTTTTCATTCCCTTCTTCTTCTTCCTCCTCCTTCCCTCCGTCTCTTGGTCCCATTCCCTTTTGCAAAAGGTCTATCTCTCTATTTCCTATTATCTATCTTTCGTTTTGCTCTTTATTTATATTTTGGATTTTTCACATAAGAGAAACTATGCGCTATTTAAGTGTGTCTGATTTATTTCACTTAATAGTATGGTCTCAGGGTGCACCCATTTTTCTACATACGACTCGTTTATCCTTCAATATGGCAAAGTAATACTACATTGTGTATAAATACAACACTTTCTTTTTCCAAGTTTTAATAATAATATAGAAGATCATAGTAATAATAGAATGCTAGGATTTTTTCTGAGGAACAAAGACAGAAGAGACTGTTTTCCTTCCATTTCACACTGTATAGAGTTTCTCTGGTCCTACTGGAGTTTTAAGGAAAATCATTCTTTCCAGAAGAGACCATTTCAAAGAGTCTGATGACTTCTCAATAAAACTATAAGGTCAATTCCTTACATGCAAAGTTTGGTTCCTTAAAAAAAAGAATGGATTGTCATGAGCCTTATATTGCTACTTTATCTCATAAACAAAATGATATTCATGTGGTAAAACATCTGTAATTATCTTTTCTTTAGTCTAAATTTTCAACTCAACCCTCATCATCTGCAAAAAAGAATGTTAATACATTTTTAAGAGTTAGAGAATTAGAGAATGTGCTTCCTACCTTGGGTACGCAGCCACTGAAAGCTTAGAAATTCTTGGAAAACACTTCATGAATGCTTGCTGTGGATTCAGTTAGGCCATATGCTCTTGATAAGTGATTACATACAGAACGTGATCACCTGGTTCTTGCTGTCAGAATTGTTGAAAATGACCATGTTAATTAGCATGAGCTTGGATTATACTATAAAAACAGTAAGGTAACATTTCAATCTTTTATATAAAAGAAAAGAAGAGCTCTTGGAATTATGGACTGTATGAGCACAATAAAAGCAATGCAAATATTTATTTTATTATTTGTAACTATTTTATTCATAGTTACAAATAGATAATCAAGTAGACAATCTTGATGAAAGCATTCATCAAAATTGATTTTAAAAATCTTAAATTATCTGCTTTAACTCCCTTCAAATGAAACTGATGAGCTTTTTATTCATGTGAGAGTAGCAATTTAGTCACTTCCACTAATATTTTGAATTTAATGCCAAAAAGATATCTTATTTTTCTTGAAGTAGCATCAACTTTAAAAGTTTCCTGATTGACAGAGCTTATTTGTTGAATTTGGTATCCAAATTCAGACTAATTTTGAAAATAATAAAGTCTTGTCATTGTGATTTAAAGTAAACGTTTGCGTTTACCTTTTCACTTTTATGAGATGTATGGCTAGATAGATTACAGTTACAAGGAGATTTAGTAATTCTGCTAAAGTGGTTCTAAACACATGCATATACTAAATGAATTTACTCCATACTCAGCAAAAAGGGGGAAGGCAAATTACATAGACTAATAAAATTTAAAATAATAAATAAGGGACTGGAGTGTAGCTCAGTGGTAGAGTGCTTGCCAAGCATTTGAGAGGTCCTGTGTTCAATCCCCAATACTGAAAATAATAATAATAATAATAATAATAACAATAATAACAATGATAATAATGTGTATCTTTTTAGAAAATTAAATGCCCAGTCTTCAAAATAGGAAAACTCAAAAATACTTTAATGAATCCTGCAACACTTTTAAAATATTCCCATCTCCCCAGCCCTTGGACCAAAACTGAACCTGAAAATAAGCTTTTCTCTCCTATTCATTTTCAATTAATTTGTAAACCACTGTATAAAAGTCCATTTAAGACTTTCTGTCCACCCCAGGTACTTTTTTTCATTTCTTTGGCACTCAAAACAATTGTTTTCCTTTTGGCTTCTTGAAACTTACACCAAACCTACACATAGACTAGTTTTTTAATTTCATCAAATATAATTATTTCTTCAATTTCTTAACAGTGTCTCTAACATTAGGTGCCATTTTTCATTTTTAATCAAATCATGACTTGCTTGATGCTTAAATTATTCACCATTTAAATTCTAGTATATTGTTCTTTCCCTAATTGGGCAGTAGGAATAAGGCATAAAACTAAATAAGGAGTTAGTCAGACTATTATTCTCTTACTCTAGTCTCAAATGAAAAGGATAAAATCTATTGAAGTTATTGAATAAATTATTGATCATGGAACTTCTCATCCCATGTAACTCACAGCTTTTTCTATTCATTGTATCCCTGAAGAATATAAGTAAATGATTTATAAACATGAAATGATCTGCAATGTATTATATATAATGTACTTAATTTTTATTTTGAAACATGGTAAACATCAGTAAAAATCTATGAATATTTATGAAATCACTATATGAACAGTTTCACATCTGTATCTCCATATTAAGTATCATCAGCATAGTATACAGGACCTCAGCTAGTTTGTAAAGGCTAATTTTTAATTTTATGATAGTAACACCTATCAAGTGTTCTAATGGATTCAAATAGTAGAAACACATTATTTGAAAAACTGAAGAACCTTTGGCGATATGTTAACTATAATTGCATTAATTTTCTACTTTATGTATAAGAATAACCTTTGAAAAAGAAGTTATTTTATATTTTTGACATTAACAATTATAAAATGTATCCAAGAATGTTTTGTGCATGTTCTCAATTTCGCTGTATCTATTTTCTGACAGTGATACTATTACATATGTAAATTATACACAGATGTGGATGTATGTATATATATCATATCTTGTAGTTTTTTATGCTGGGTAATTGAACATGATACCACTGGTAACATGGGTGTCATACATCATTATTTAAAATTTTTCTACTTACTTTTTATTTTAAGGAAACCATTTGCGCTCTGTCATTTATTTAAGATCCAAAGTTCTCAAGGAAGTCACTCACCCGGACAAATATTCAGAGAACAACAGACTCCCACAGCTTACACACAGTGGAATGCTAAAATGTTCCTCCAGATTTAGTGCTTTCTAAATATTAGGCCCAAGTTCCCTGGAGAAACTTCTGTCTTTTCAGAAAGCAAATCATTGGGTGGTGAAGAAATAGAATAGTGTCTCAATCTAGTGCTGAATTAGAATTGGCAGTATAGAAACAATTTTTATTATCAGAATAATTTTAGGTTATATGTGGCAATGGAATTAATTTTATTTTTTCAAGAACAGTGAGATTGACAAATTTGGGTAAAATTTCTAGCTACCTATACAAAATAAAATTGATTTTGGCATTCTACACAAGCCTAATGTTTACTGTTGTCTAACCAACCATTTTTCCTTTTCTAGTCTTTTATAGAAAATAGCAAGTTTTTTGATCAATATGAAGTAACATACCAGATCTTGAAACAGACAGCTGAGATGTATATTAAAGCAGAGGGTTCAGGTAAGACACACTACAGAATTCGTTGCAGTGTAACTGCAATGGAATTTAGAACAGCAGGTATTTATGTGATCAGATCGGTTTTCTTCTCTGTAAAAATCTTTGTGTGACCATGCCATTGGCCTTGGAGAGAACATGCTAGATTCAATTCTTTTGAGTTTGTCTAACCTGTGTAATCATACTTCTGTGTGTGTGTGTTTGTGTGTGTGTGTGTGTGAGAAAGAGAGAGACAGACCGACAGAGACAGAGAGATCTTGAAGAGAGCAAAACAAGCATTCATCTTTCTAAATTACAATTTTTAATTCTGAGGATTAAAAGCAAAAGGGTAATAACTTGAATATCATAATCAAGTAAATGAGAGCCTAAATTATTGTGAGGACACAATTTGTAAAGTGCATTTATTTTCAGTTTGCAAATATGTCTGTTGTATTCGTTAGGAGTGAACTCCAGCATTTGTGATAGATGATATTTCACACCAATGATAAGACCATAGAAGGAAGATATAGAGGATTTTAAGTACAAAGTAAAGACTGTAATTTGTCTTCTCTGTTTCAGTGGAGGAAGCTGAGAATGTGATGAAATTCATGAATGAAACCACTGCTCAGTGGAGGAATCTCTCCGTGGAAGTCAGGAGTGTAAGGAGCATGCTGGAGGAAGTGATCTCTAACTGGGATCGCTATGGCAACACCGTGGCTAGTCTTCAAGCCTGGCTAGAGGATGCTGAAAAAATGCTGAATCAATCCGAAAATGCCAAAAAGGTAAGATTGTTTCATATAAAAACAAAAACATAATGTTAGTTTAGAAATGAGAACCTTTCTTATAGCTGTGTTCACAGAGAATATTATATATTTGTAAGTGTGACTCAGAACTTCTCACTGTGCCTGAAAACTTACACTCTCAGGCTAGTAAATTATTTTAGAGCAATATATACTTGTTCTGCTAAGGTTCTGTTAAAGCAGTTTCCTCTCTGATCAGTTTAGTGTTTAACAACTGCTTTCGGAAGAGTAACTGCAGGTCAGTTCGGCAGATCAGCCAAATCCAACAGGCAGTAGAGGGCGCTCTACTCACACGGAGGTCTGTCAGTGAAGGAGGGGTGTCTAAGGCCCCATCCTAGGTAGATTTCCTAATTTAAGAGGATGAAAACAATTTGGGATTCCATAGTACTTAATTGGACAACTGGACTATCCAGTATTCTTTTTTGGAGTTTATCAAACCTTATTCAAGGATTTCATTCTGCATAAGATTCCTTTTTTCACGTGTTACAAGAGTATACGTGCTTGTACCTTTGTGCGTTAGTATTTAATGTCACATGCAAATACCAAATAAAATGGACTGAGTAGCATATTTATTTCTTAATGGAACCCCAGTATTTTCACATGGAAAATCAATTTATATGTAAATGGGTGAAATATCAGGCTTCCATACACTACATATGTTAGAATAAATTACTGCTTACCACCCAAGACAGATTTATCCTTTATTGCTCATACAAGTAGATGTATCACTTTTCAATGTTTTACCACTCTTTATTCATATGTATTAAATATTTTTGTGTAGCTAGTAAAGGCATTATCCATGTACTCATACAGATTTAGGATTTTCTGATCAGACCAACAGCACCCTGGTAGATGTCATGCATGTCAATTTGATCCTAAGGAATATAACCACCAAGAACAGAAGTGTTCTCATCTATTTATGTAAATCCTGCCACACAGGCTTTATGAAATGGAGTTTGAACTATCCTTGGTTTTTACTGTGATGCATGTGTGAACACATGTATTTAACTTGAAATGAGTTGAAAATTTTTATTGGTAAGTGTATATGCTTAAGCAAGTAAAGGATGTTATTGTATTAAGTTCTTAATCTAAATATTTAATTTAATTTTTTTCTTTTATATTTATCTCCATGATTTTGATAATTATTGATAGTGTACCATTTATATATATTCAAATTTTGATATTAAAAATAACTGGCCCAAAATTTATTTTTAAAATCTTTAAGAAATTTCTCTAATGTATTATAATTCTTGTGTGACCCTGGAACTGGTATTTTGTAGCCTGAATACCATGCACAAATCTCTGACACTGACAGGAATTCATTGGTCTTTTTCATTTGTGAAATGGAAATGAGAAATGGTCATCATGCTTTGTTTCAGCAAAAGCTATGGCATAAAGGTTCTTATAAAAAGACACTCACAACTGGGCACAGCAGCATACATACATCTACAGTACCAGCTATGTGAGAAGTGGAGGCAGGAGGATCACTTGAGCCCAGGAATTCAGGGCCAGCCTGGGCAACACAGGGAAACCTCATCTCAGCAAAAGGAAAAAGACATTCAGTATTTCTAGTCCGTGTTTTTCACTTATTGAAATTAATGTTTTGAAAGAGATTTAAAATCTGTCTTAAAATCTACATGAGTTTTAGAAGACATGTATTTATCCTACTCTGGTCACTTTCATATTAGTTACTAATGGTTGGTTTATGGTTTATAGTATGTGCATTCTTTGTTGTTTAGGATTTTTTCCGAAATTTACCTCATTGGATTCAGCAGCACACTACCATGAATGACGCTGGCAATTTTCTAATTGAAACTTGTGATGAGATGGTTTCTCGTGACCTCAAGCAGCAATTACTACTGCTCAATGGGCGATGGAGGGAGTTGTTTATGGAAGTCAAGCAAGTATGTCTCAAATCTATGTCCCCCTCAAACGTGGATCTGTTATAAATGTGGTGATAAACAGTCTGCTTTGAGGCAATTTTACTTTTGTAGCATGGGCTTATTAAGGCAGAATATAGAGGTGTTTAAAGCTGGTCTTGGGGTTGGTGAGATGGTTCAGCGGCTTAAGCGCCTGCCCGGCAAGCGCGAGGGCCCAAGTTCGACTCCCGGAACCCACATACGAAAAAGGGGCTGGTGATATCGCTCAGCGGCACGGGCGCCTGCTGGCGCGCGAGGTACTGAGGTCGACCCCCGGTACCCACAAAAAAAAAAAAAAAGCTGATCTGTTTTATAGTTGATTATTCATTCTTTTCCATTTGTAATGAAGGAGAATAGCAGAAGTGTAAAGTCTGATTAAAGATCATGTTGACATATGGAGCCTACTTATACGGAGTGATTCGCTTTTCAAATCATAGTTCTTCATTTCTATGCTGGTTCCTTTTTCTCCTTTCAAAGTAATTTGACTTACTTCAAACTTATCTAAAATAAGCTTCAGGAATTAGAGTCTTTCTTACCATATAATAATTCCCAAGAATATGAGACTGTCAAACGAAGGTTGTGGGTTTCTTGAGTCGCGGCTTAATGGCTTTCAAATGTTGCTTCTCCCCACCTTTCCTCGACAGTATGCTCGAGCCGATGAGATGGACAGAATGAAGAAAGAGTACACAGACGGCGTCACTACCCTCTCTGGTTTTGCAACTGAAGCCCATAAGAAATTTGCTGAGCCTTTAGAAGTCTCTTTTATTAATGTCAAGTTGTTAATTCAAGACTTAGAGGTGAGACGTTTTTGATCATAAAGTGAGAAACCTACTCGGTTGTGAAAATAAAGACCAGTAAGTTTTCCCAGATCATTAAAAAAACTGTCTCCATATCCTCTAAGGTATCATTTTGACAGGCCCACATGGCCCAACTTATGCCTCTCATAAAAAAATACAGGTATGCTTGAATTTTTTAAAAATATGTTTTGATCATATGAAGTAACTTCAAAGATGCTTTTTCAATTGATATTTTTTTCTACATTATGAAACATTGGAAAAATTATGAAGCATTAGATAAAACAGGAGACGTGCATAGATAGTACTTCCATGAGACGCTTCAAACAAGAAAGGATTTCTTGGATGAACTGTGGTATTTATGTGTTTTGAAGAGCATTCAGTTTTGAAAACTGAAATAGTGGGAGAATATTTAATGACATGGAAAGATTCTACAATACATAGTTAAGTAAGGAAAGCAAACCACACTATCACCCCTTTGTTTTTATGTATGTGGAGACATACACAGAAAAAACCAATAATGATATAAAGGTGAGATATTGGTTTTGATTATCATTGTTTATGAAATTATAAGTAATTTAAATTGTCTTAATACTACTACCCCTAATTTATAAGTTTTATACAATGAAAATACGTTACTTTTTAAAGAAATAGGTATTTTGTTTTTAAAGTCTGAATTGCCCCACACTGTTAACATGCCTTGGAATGATACAGTATTTCTCTTCCGTATTAATGTATGCTTTGAAAGTGTAAAGATTACTTCAATTAATCTTTACGTTATCTTAAAGATATTTGGTCTTTTTATTTGTGTGTAGGGCTGGGGACTGAATCTAGGGCCATGACACTAAATTGCCTCTCCAGCCCTTTATTATATTTTATTAGAAAGTCTTGCTAAGTTACCCAGGCTAAGCTTGAACACTCAATGCACCTGACTCAGCTTTCCAGCATGCCACTGAGCCCAAATACTTCTCACTTTTAAAGAGAAGTTGAGAAGTTTTTATTTATTGGTATGATGTTCCTTTCTATTAGTAGAGAAAGAAGGTAATGACCAGAATCTCTGAAAGTTTACTGCAAGTACAGAATTTTTGAAGTGCATATGGATTTTTGTTCTGCTTTCTGTGGAATCTTGAAATTAAAAAGAATGTGTCATGTGTTAATCGAGCTGTTGCAATGATTCATGCAGGATACTGAGCAGAGGATTCCTGTGATGGATGCTCAATACAAGATGATCACAAAGACAGCACATCTCATTGCCAAAGAAAGCGGTCAAGAAGAAGCTAATGAGATGTTTTCGATCATGTCCAGGCTCAAAGAGCAGCTTACCAAGGTATGAAAATGCCTCAATGCACACCACGCTGCATGGCACCAATACCAACTTGCCCTGCGCCTCATCTATCCCATGGGAAACTGCTTACTCACCAACAAATCATGCTTTTGGTTCCCACTGGAGTTCCTGCTTTAGTGTCTCTGTCATTTAATAACTTTATCATGAACTTTAGAAACAAAACTATGATGTTCATACCAAACATTACCTCTGTTAATTTAGAAATTCAATAACTATATTTTAATAGTAAATAGGTATTGCTTGGGGACACTTAAATGAAATAAAATAGAAAAGAGGAAACAGAGAGAGAGAGAAGGAGGACAGGGAGACCATATATTTCAATGAGAATTTATTGAAGTTTGATATACCAGCACTTCCATCTTATTTATATTTCCTGCTAGCATAGTGACAAGGCAGTGGAAATTCTATCCTCCTCATCTCACAGAGCTCAGTGTAGGCTTAGGGTATATCCAGTCACGCCACTTCTGTGCAGGGAACTAAGTGGAGACACACACTAACCATAGGGCTTCCCAATTTTATTGAGGGGTTTTCTTTAAGACCTTTGGGAGTTCCACTGGGAGCTTGTATCTATCAAAACTTGAATTTTAAGAGAATGATATTGCTTGCAAAGTCTAATTAGATTGGGTAATTAATTCCTGGTGAAAGCAAGGAACAGTTATATAAGTGAATAGAAACATTTTATAATTGGAAAACAAAAGAAATGGAAAAATCTTTATTATATAGGAGAGAAAAATAAAAACAATAGGGACAAGTGAAATAGAAAAATAGAAACAAATGAAATCAGTAGTGGAGAACCAATGAAAAAGGATAATGCAAAAAATGCAAGTAAGAAGAACATAGTCATGGGCCGGTGAGATGGCTCAGCGGCTTAAGCGCCTGCCCGGCAAGCGCGAGGGCCCGAGTTCGACTCCCGGATCCCACATACGAAAAAGGGGCCGGTGATATCGCTCAGCGGCACGGGCGCCTGTTGGCGTGCGAGGTCCTGAGGTCGACCCCCCGGTACCCACAAAAAAAAAAAAAAAAAAAAAAAGAAGAACATAGTCAAGAAAAAAATAGGTGTTAGAAAGTTTATTTTCAAATAATTTTATTTTAACAAAGTTAGAATTATTTGTAATTTAAAACTAATGCACAATAATGGTAATACTGGCTACCAGCAATATTTGCTAATAACTCCAATTCAACATTCTCAGTTTGGTGGTACTTCAGTAGCTTGTGAGTTCGTGTCTGGATCTGCAATTCTTAGCCAAGTATAGCAACTCAGGGCGACTTGAGAAGGCAAATTGTGCCTTTAGACACATCTAAGCCATTATGTTTTCTTACTGCTGCTCTGGTTGCAGCACTTTCATAGGTTTGCTGTTGCACCCAGGGAAAGATAAATAAAGCATACTTATTTTATACACATGAGTGGATTCTCTTGGATATGCTCAATCCAATTGTAGCAGAGTGCTATTGGAGGACAGTAGTTTTCTTCCAATGAGTTAGTTCATCATTCCAGCAATGTATTGTAGAACACAAAAATTTGACTGCATCTATAATTTTTTTCTTCACAGTAACAAAATGTTGTCCCCCACACTTGCATCAAAAATTATTTTTGCAATATTACTGAGTATATGGCATATTGTTGTTTTTATATTTTTATGAAAAACAAATAATGATTAACTTCCTTTCCTTAGTTGTCTGAAAGTATTAGTTGGTTGGAATAAAGATAGTAGTTAGAAGCAACTGTAGGTAAAATGAGAAGGGCTGAGAGGTTCTTAGAGAATTACAAGTTCTTGGAATTCAGCGTAAAAGTGGTCAGACACACATATCATGGAGCTCTTTAACTCCAAGAGTTTATGACCTCATTATGAAGAAAATGTGGGTATATTAAATGACAAGTGACAGGTTGGGCCATTTCAGCCTGGGGAGATGTCCCCTAGCGTGAAAACCTCCATGATTAAATTAGTTCGTGACACCCGTACTTGGGGTGAGTAGGAAGTTGATAAGCGTACGGTAGTGAAACCCAGAGCTGGAGAGATGTGGGAGAGGATAGAGGGGTCTGTGACAAGTTTATCTGGACCCAAGGGTCAAGTCAGAGAGCTTGTGAAAATAAAGCCAGAAGACCTGGGTCCATGAAGTTATCATAATAATAATCCATGATTGGGCCGGTGAGATGGCTCAGCGGCGTAAGCGCCTGCCTTGCAAGCGCAAGGGCCCGAGTTCAACTCCCGGATCCCACATACGAAAAAGGGGCCGGTGATATCGCTCAGTGGCACGGGTGCCTGTTGGCGCACGAGGTCCTGAGGTCGACCCCCCGGTACCCACAAAAAAAAAAAAAAAAATCCATGATTGTCTGGGTCAGATTTCAAGACCATGTAAAAATGAGTTACATGTTTTATGAAGGGAATTTGATGCCATCTGCCTCACTAACAATCATTTAAATGGGAAAGTGCTATCCAGATGGACTACTTGCATGAATTTGCATTAGAAAACTCCATAAGCAGTGACTTCTCTCATTGTCAGCAACGTTTAACAGTATAGAAGGAATATCAATAAAGAAATGTCCTTAGAGATTTGTAAGCACCAAATGACCATGTCACTACAGAAAATGTGCCTGAGAGCTATGCCCAGTGTCCCTAGCTTGTAGCACTTAATGGCTTTCACGGAACTTTTGTCTTCCTATTTTTAAAGGTCAAAGACAGTTGCTCCCCACTCCTGTATGAGTCTCAGAAGCTGATGATTCCACTGGAGGAATTAGAAAAGCAGATGACATCTTTATATGACTCACTTGGGAAAATCAACGAGATTATAACAGTTCTGGAGCATGAGGCACAATCTAGTGCTCTTTTTAAACAAAAACATCAGGTAAAAAATAATCCTTTTGAAAGGCATAATTATTTTAAAGAACATTTAATAGGATGAGATGTTTATAGTAATAGGAATTCATTTAGGACAAAAATACTTTTAGAATAGTTCAGGACTAATAACTCAAAACACAAATGCACATCTTGTCTAAAGATGAAAGCTCTTCTTGTGTTGAACTATTTCCAGGAGGTGCTCAAACTGGACACTCAGAACAGATGGGTTTATAGGAGCCTGTGTCTTAGCTTCTGAAATAGGAAGTTTCCTGATTTGAGCAACAGTAGAAGGACCAGTTTGTGTGGAATACCTACCTCTCCCTTCTGTGGACTGGGCAATGTTGTGGCTGATGATACTCAGGAAGCCTTTATGACCATCTGTTCTGTACATCCCTATGCATGAGTTCCGACTGCCAAGTACGGAAGGTGGAAGTTCACCGTGACTGTCTGAAAATAAGGAATGTGTCATAGAAGGAGAGCCAGACCCACTATTCTGTCTTGAAACAAAGAAGTCACCCACAATAGGACCTTTCATTATCCTTTCTGCTTTGTGGTCATTTAATTTTCTATTACTGTCTTTCTACCAATGAACAGACTCCACAAAAAAGATTAGTATAAGTAAATTTCTATTTATAATTTTAAAAGAATAGAAAAACATATTTAAAAAATTTTTTTTCATCTTCATATTGACTCTCTTTGGGAAATCATTTAGTGCTTCTTCCTACACACATCTTTGGGCATCACCTTTTACCCAACTGATGAAGTGGTTAATTTCTTTCAAAAAAGTGTTTGTTCCTATATTTCTTGATGGATTTGAAACATAGGGATGGATATGTATAGTTAGATAGATAGATATAGATAGATAGTTTATATGTATGTTTAACTATACAATAAATAATTGATTTTTTCTATTTCTAATGAGTATCTATAACTTATGTATTATGAGATCTTTTCTTTGACTCTGGGAACAGATCTTTTCAATCAACCATAAAATTCTGGAACATCTTTGGTGTGGTAGTCATGTTAGGGAACACATCT
Source organism: Erethizon dorsatum (assembly GCA_028451465.1). Taxonomy (NCBI): domain Eukaryota; kingdom Metazoa; phylum Chordata; class Mammalia; order Rodentia; family Erethizontidae; genus Erethizon; species Erethizon dorsatum. Next base: position 132,950,974 of record CM051823.1, on the reverse strand, counting down.
GCATCCATAACAGTCTCATATTCAGTGTGCAGTTAGTTGACTTATTTAGCTGCTTTATTATAAATGAAGCTGTCCATCAGATGAGGGTGAAACTGATGTAGGGAAAGTTTGCTGCAGCATTAATTGACATAGATTCAGGGAAGGAGGCAGGTTCACTTAGTAGAAAGAGCAGACATCGAAATGAGCCATAGTTATTCAAACCTAAGGTCCAACATATAGCAAATTATAAAACCTTGCTTAACTTTAATATGCTTATCATAAAATGAAGGTGACTATACATAATAATATACATTCAGTAATGAGTAACATTATTATTACTATTTATAGTACCACAGTGAATATATCACCAAACCCCTTCTGTGACTAACCTCATTGGATAATCTTTTATTTTGTGATATGATACCATTTCCTACTTTCCCAAATTGCTATAAATTGCCATCATAACCATCCCATAATTAAAGTGATGCTTTTATTAAGTATTGGTATTTCATAAGAAATTTTTAAATGATGTTACCATTGTGCCTCTTAAGTCTTCAAAAAGAAAAAGTGTCTTTGTTCTGCTTTGCAAAACAAAATGAAGCCTTGCCATTATTGTTAACATTTAGATTACCAAAAATGGCATCCAAATGAGCAGTTTGAAACATTTATTTCAAAGCTGCTGAGGATGTTGAAATGCACATGGTGTGGATTCAAGATAAAAATCTGCCTTGGCTGGGCTGGTTCATTTCTTCTCTGCCAAAGTTGCTAGGATACCAAGCTGCAAGTCAGAGGGGGGAGGGTTTGTCAGTCACCATTGCATCTCATGCTGCAAATAGGGCAGATGCATGTCTTCCCCAGAGCTGTTGGTTTGAAACTTTGTTTTTTTTTGATGCTGGTGATCTGAAGTTTACTGTTTCATTAAAAAGACTGATAGCTTGGGAACTGTAAGAATTCAAATATTGGGCCGGTGAGATGGCTCAGCAGCAGCTTAAGTGCCTGCCTTGCAAGGGCGAGGGCCCGAGTTTGACTCCCAGAACTCACATACGAAAAAGGGGCCGGTGATATCGCTCAGCGGCACGGGCGCCTGCTGGCGCGCGAGGTCCTGAGGTCGACCCCCTGGTACCCACAAAAAAAAAGAATTCAAATATTATAAATTTAGAGCACACAAATAACATATAATCTGCTACATCTGACTCAGTAAAGTGAGCATGCACTGATATCAAATTTATTTAGTCTGATTAAAACCTAATAGGTAGATTGATTATGTGATCGTTCTCTCAAAACACCATTGGTCTGTCAACCAACTGGCAAAGTAAGAGTAGACAAAGAATAATTTTTAATTCTCTGTCATTTTTTAATGTTAATAAGATGTGCACGAAATATACAAAAACTCAAAAAACTCATTGTGACATTTAAATGCCTTGTATAAAAAGCACTGACTTTAGTGACTACTTAAAACTGAGTTCTTCTGAAATGTCCCTCTGTATGTGTGGTTTTACATATTGCTGATTGAAAACCTAAGTGCTGCTATGTTATTGTTTGTAACTGCTCTTACCTTTCTTCCTTCCTTCCTTCCTTCCTTCCTTCCTTCCTTTCTTCCTTCACTCTCTGTTTTGTTTTTTTTTGTTTTTTTTGTTTTTGGTACCAGGAATTGAACTCAGGACCTTGCGCTTGCCAGGCAGGCACTTGTGCCCCTGAGCTATATCCCTGGCAACTCTCTGTTTAAATATTACCATGGATATCCTTTCCTTGTAGGAACTGCTAGCTTGTCAAGAAAGCTGTAAGAAAACTTTGACACACATTGAAAAAGGCAGCCAAAGTGTTCAAAAGTTTGTGACCTTAAGCAATGTATTAAAGCATTTTGATCAAACCAAGCTACAAAGACAGATCGCAGATGTCCATGTTGCTTTTCAGGTAACTTGCTCTTCCTGCCTTTACAGTTGCTAGTTCACAAAAATCCAAAGATAAAAACAAATAATCATCATTTGTTTTAACACTTCTTGCTAAAACACCTTACCCTCTGGTATTTGAAAAACAACCATTTTACTATTTTTTCTGATATTAATGTTGAAGAGTTAATGAATTTTATCATAAAGAAATATCTTCCTCCCAAGTGACTTTTTAAGCTTAAAAAAGATAATGCCATCTGGCCAAATGATGTTTTCAATAATGAAAAAGCAGCATCACATTATGATTATGGTCAGCTCACAACAGCCACAGGTTCCACATCTGCAAACTCAACCACCTATGGGTTGAAAATATTTGGAAAAAAATTGTATCTAAACTGAACATGTACAGCCTTTCTTTCTTGTTATTACCTAAACAATATAGCATGACAACTATTTATGTAGCATTTAGAGTGTGTTAGATATTATAAGGAATCTAGAGATGATGTATAGTATGCAAGAGGATATACCTCAGTTACATGCAAAAACTGCCCCATTATAAGAGCCTTGAGTGGCTGTGGATTTTGGTATCCTCGGGGGATCTTGGAACAAACCCCCAGAGGATACCAAGGGACAACTATATTTGTTACATCCAGAATATGGTAAAAAAAACTGGAGATTGGAAAAAACATGTGGAAACCAACAGTCGCTTGATGAAGAAATTTGAGGAGTCTCGGGCAGAGTTGGAGAAGGTGCTGCGGGTCGCTCAGGAGGGCCTGGAAGAGAAGGGGGACCCTGAAGAACTTCTGCGGAGACACACCGTGAGTCTGCCCCTCCGTGGCTCATGTAACCTGGGGGCGTAGACAGGAGATGTTGAATGAGAGAATAAAAAGAGCATTCTGATCCAGTGTTGGTGTGGAGGGTAAAGTGGGGTGAAGTGGGAGCAGGCACAGTGACTTAGGAAGGCAGAAATTTTGTGTATAGGAAACTCAAAGAAATGCTGGACAGAAATACTTCAAGCACAATTGATTAGCTGACTTACAGGGGATCATCTGTAAACCCCTGGAATAATAGAGTCAGGATAATCCAGGCTGTCCAAATTACTCTTACATTTATTTAATTCAGAAATTGTTATATAACCACAAGTTCTATTAAATAGACCGCTTGAGGTGAGTGGCTAAGTCCTTTGTGCCATTTATTTATTTATATAGTCGTACTGCACTACATATCCAGTCCTTTTAAATTTTTGTTGTTGTTGTTCATTTTGAGACTGGTTTTTGCTAAGTTGCCTGGGCTGGGCCCAAACTTGTGATCCTCCTGTCTCAGCCTCCCAGAGTGGTGGGATTACAGGCTTGCACTACTATGCCTGGCAATTTGTGCTCATTTTATGAACCACCATATCATAGTCTAGATATAATGTCACTTGAAGTTTTGTATTTAATACACAACATGATTCATTTCATATTTACTCTACTTGTTTAAATGACATTAGTATTGAGAACATTGGTGATATATAAAATGGTGTATAGAGATGATCAACATTTTTAAAATATTGTATTTTGAACTATTTTACCTGAGATTTCACTGGCTACTTGTATAAACCACACTCTCAAATGAGGAATGCAGTGAATTTGGGGTGCAGCTTTCTAGACTCAAGGTCTATACCTATAATCACAAAGCTCAAAGCATCTCCTCAATTTATACATTTCTACAGTAGGTCATTTCTGTTTTGAGTCACTGTTTGACAGTTTCTCTGCACGCACAGAGAAACTGAGTGTGTGAGACAGTCACGGTGCACACTTGTACACGTGCATGGTCTTTGCCGGCTCAGACTGCCATAGACTGGAGCCTTCAGCAATAGAAACTTATTTTCTTAGAATTCCTGAGGCTGGAGGTCTAGATTGGGATACCAGAATGGCAGGGTTCTGGTGAGGACCCTCCCTCTGGCTAGTACAGGCCTGCCTCTCTCATGGTTTTTCGTAGCAGGTCTTCCTATATGGGCATGAATCCTAACATCAAAGTACCACCTTCATGACTTCATTAAACCTAATCACTGCCCCACACACAAAGACTCCATTGCCAACTACCATCACATTTGGGGTTAGGGCTTTAGTATATGAATTTGAGGGGGACACAATCCTATTGATAGCAGGTGTGTTTCTAGCATGTTCCATAAAGCCCTGGGTTCAATCCCCAGTACTAGGGCAGGGGGTGGGGCCAGAAAAGAAGAGTTATGAGGCTTAATCCTGGCTTCTATCCTGCTTTTCTGACTTTACCAAAAAAGAACCAAAACTCTATCACTAGAATTAAGATTTTAGGGTCTTCCATTGGCCTTGAAGAATATTTTACCAAAAATTTGAAAACTGCAGATTTTTCTCTAAAACGTGCAAAGTACTAGTGAAATGCAGATGTAGAGTTGCAACTCATAACTGTGGATATTTGTAGTTTATTTCTGAAAAAAAATTAGGAATTGCCCAGAGGTTTTGACGAGGGCTGGGCTAAGAGGCTGGGTCACGTGTGCTCATGTTGATGCTGTCTTTTGTTTTTCCGGGAATCTTAACTGCTCTCCCCTCCATCTCAGGAGTTTTTCAGCCAGCTGGATCAAAGGGTCCTCAATGCTTTCCTGAAAGCTTGTGATGAACTCACAGACATCCTCCCCGAGCAGGAGCAACAGGGGCTGCAGGAAGCGGTCAGGAAGCTGCACAAACAGTGGAAGGTGGGCCAGGGCACCTGAGAACATGGGGAACATCATGTCCTGAGCGAGGGGACAAAGCACAAGGGAGCCGAAGGCCAGGCAAAGCAGAAGTGTAGAAATGCATGCAATGTTCCCATAGCTACTTCTCCACTACAAAGAAAAAGCGACTGTAAATAAAACATGACCAGTTATGATAGAATTTTGTTCTTCCAACTTTATGGTAGCATCCGTTCTATCATATTCAAATACTCAGTTTTTTGTTTGCTTTGGAATAGTTGTGAAAAGGTCATTAATTTATTTAAGCAACTCTTAGTGAACTCTTAGAGGAATAAATCATGTTAGGTATACTACTGATATTACACATTTTTTGCTGTGCTCAAGGATTTTATTATCTCAGGTAGTGATTACCTGAAAATATAAATGAAAATTTAATGATGAAGAAAACATACTTCTTTTTACCCAAAAGAGCTTAGAGTTCAGTTAGGAAGTAATTTTTTGCAAATAACGAAAGTATAATATATAAGAAGTCTATATGCAAATGTTACTCTTACGGAAGCTTTGAAAGAAAGAGGTGAACCCACTAGGAGATTGGAGAAGAATGAATAAAGTAACCAATGTTGAGCTAGGACTTCAAAGAAAAAGCAGAACTGTGGGCATAGGAAGAAGGGAAACCACAGCAACCGGAAGAGAGAAAGCCAGAGAGTGGCAAGTAAGGAAGGCAGGGATCCTTTTGGGCTGTGTGTGATTAAAGTGTCTTGTGCTGGGAGGAATTGTGGGGAACAAAGCTTGTCCTGGCACAGAAAACCCACTTGAGATGGCCATGTCAGCATCCAGAGGTGGCACACTGTGTCATTGACACTCGATGGGAGCTGCTTCTTGAGCCAGGAGAATGAGTGCTCTCAGGAGGTGATATTTCATGTGCATTGTATAAAGAAGTCTTGGGGTTTGGAAGATTGGCAGCTAAAACCCTCTCCATCAGGTTGCATTATTTTCTGGATTTTTAAAATCTCAGTAACATGGGCTAAACATCATTCTTGTGTATATAGGAAAGACACTTGCTAAATTTAAAAATTTGTTTCTCATTTAAAAAGAAAAGATTCTTAAAGAAACCCAAGCTTTCTAAGATGCTTTGAAGCTTAGCATACCAGAAAAGTAAAATGAAATTGAAGGTTTTGTGTTATTTCATGCACATACCCATGAAACTCCTTGGATGTCTCTTGTTATAGTCTTTCTATGGCCGTACCACAGTTTTATCATCAAAACTTAATATTCCATTTAAAGAGAATCCTTTTAAGTGCTATTGGACACAAGTTGGCTAAAATTAATGAATCAGAGTGCAAAAATAGTAACAATGAAGCTTACACCTATATCACAAGGGAATAACATAAAAAGTTATGCACTGTTTGAGTGCTTGCTTACTTATTTGCTTAGTGTATGTCTAAAGAGAAGAGATATGGCAGGTGGTCAGGTGCCCTGGGTATTTAATCCTGAGTTTTGTGTGTATGTTGGGGGTTTTTAATAAGGTTTTCTCAAATTTCCCCTTTTTAAATTGGAAATAATCCTTGCCTTTCCTACCTCACAGATTGTTAGCAAATCAGAAGGGACCTATATTTGTAAGAGAGTATGTAGTATTCGTGCATGATTTAAATCTAAGTTCAAATCTTAGCTTTCCCAATTCTTCTAGAACCTTAATGGTGTAATCTGTAAAAGAAGAGCATTAATTTTGTGCAGGGCTATTATGAAAATTAAAGAGAGGAATTGCTGTGAAAACACCTGACCTCATCAGGCTGAAAGGATGAGGAGCAGTCAGTCTTTGGAAAAGCCCAAAAAACAAAGAGAATATTTTAGTCTTCTTGCTACTTCAATTAGAAGTGTACATCACCAGAAGCATGATTCTGCTTTGCTGGATCTTTCTATGAAATGCAGGATCTTCAAGGGGAAGCCCCTTACCATTTGCTCCATTTGAAGATTGCTGCAGAGAAGAACAGATTCTTGGCTTCTGTAGAAGAATGCAGAGCTGAGCTGAATCGAGAGACCAAGCTGGTGCCTCAGGAAGGCAGTGAAAAAATCATTAAAGAGCACAGGGTAGGTTTCACATACCAAAAGCACAGTCCTGTAGAGTTGCCCTGTTACTTAAAGGATACAATGGAAGCTTTAGTTCAGGTGTGGAAAAATAGTTTACTTATTTTCCAGTGGTAGTCTATGGGAATCTTCCATTACTTTTTCTATGAAAATGTAGAGAAAGGTATGATACGGCTTATTGCGGGGATTATAAAAACATTTGTTCCTTATTAGATTTTCTTCAGTGAGAAAGGTCCTCATCATCTCTGTGAGAAAAGGTTACAGTTCATTGAGGAATTGTGTATGAAACTCTCCGTCCGGGATCCAGTAAGGGACACACCTGCAACCTGTCACACGGCTCTCAAAGAACTCAAAGCTGCCATCAACGCCACCTATGCAAAGCTGGTGGAAAACCCAGACAAGTGGGAGGACTATGCTAACAGGTAGCTTGGGGCTTGTCTCAGAGAGGGATTCAGTCTGTCTGAGTCCTGCTAGTTCAGAGACGATTATGAAACAAGAAATGACAAATATTTCATTTTATGCAATAAAAAAATCAGATTGTCCGATCCTGCCTGTGTTCTTGTACAAAAGTGCTTCATTTATTTAAAATGATGGTTTTCAGTCAGAAACAGGGTGAAACGTTTTATTTCCAGTTGACTCAGATGTTCTTTTGGGGGCAGAATTGGCTAATCCCTTTTTCCCTGCTTGTTTCACCACCCAACCCGTACAGAGCAGCATCTGTTTCTTTGGTTTAGTACCTCATCATGGTGGACGCAATTGAGGGACCTCAGGCAGTCCCTTCCTTCCAGATGCTCAGGCCCTGGGTAACATCTTTGTCCTCAGCTCCTGCCAAGTTACTGAGCTTAAAAGTGGCCTCCCTTGCCCTAAACTTTATGCTATAAAGTTTTCAGAAAATGTGTTAATCGATTTGGTTATCACTTGATTTTCACATTTCCATGAGTACATTCATAAAAAAAAGTATTCTGATACACCATTCTGATATATTCTCCCTTTAATAAGGGAATGCTTGTGTTCCCTTAATAAGGAAATGCTTGTGTTCTTTCAGATTTGCTGAGTTCTCATCTTGGATATCAGCCAAAGAGACACATTTGAAGGGAATCAAAGATGTGGCCATTGATACTGCCAATCACAGCAAGGTTAAACATGCAGTGGAAGTAAGTTCTGGGCCATTGTCTACTAGAGGCAATTTTCCAATAATAAAAAATAAACTTAGGCAACGTAAATGTTGTCTTCTCTTTCTTTCTAGGAAAAAATAGGTTTCTGAACCTTGTTTTGAAGATGTGTCCTCTTATTACTGTGGAGAATCCGAGTTTTTTTCTATTGAATTATCGATAGCTGTGAGAGTGTCATGCTCAGTGGTATCTCTTGTACCTTTAGCTAATGCTGAGTGAAAAATTGTATGCATGGGTGTGTAACACCATAGATTTGAGAACTGTCACAGAAAACGAGAACACTGTGTACTTTTATGCAAGACATTTTTAGCCATGCAAAAGCTAGGTCACAGGGCCGGGGAGATGGCTCAGCGGCTTAAGCACCTGCCCGGCAAGCGCGAGGGCCCGAGTTCGACTCCCAGAACCCACATACGAAAAAGGGGCCGGTGATATCGCTCAGCGGCACGGGCGCGCAGGCGCCCGAGGTCCTGAGGTCGACCCCCCGGTACCCACAAGAAAAAAAAAAAGCTAGGTCACAGAATAAACAGGGAATTGGGCAAGACCTTCAAGCATTGTCATATTCAGATTGGGCTGGCTCATTTTTGGCCTTTGTGAGCAGAGGTACAGTCTGATAAACGCAGCCAGGGTGGTAAAGCCTCAGGCCAGGACACAGCTAGTGTTCTGTGAGTGGCACCCACAGACCTTTTCCTTCTCAGCTTTGTTTTCGTTTGTAGACACACGCTACTGTGAAAACCCTTTCTCTTTTATTATTTTTAACCCTTGCTGGTCACATAGCTCCTGTTAAGGAAACTACACTTCCTTTCTGTTTCAATCCTCTAAGTTCCACTTTATTTCCTATTAAATTATATAATCACCTTAAAGGCTTAAGAGGTGGTTCATAACATCCTAGTATACATTTGAAAGGATGTCATTACTACTGGTTGCTATTGTAGTACAAAAAATTTCACATCTTACAATGTAGAGATCACCTGCTTCTGGAACCAGCAGCTTCCTGGCTGGCATGCATTTATCCTGAGACAGCCCAGGGCACCACGGAGTTTGGAAACCACTGCCCTGCCCTACTTCAAAGGGAGTATCGAAGGGCTAGGCTGCCCTGTCCCCAGCCCTGCAAGCCTGAAGCCCCAGAGTTTTTGCAGCATTGTCTTGGCTGGTAAACCCTTCCAGCTCACATTAGAGCTGTGGTCCTCTTCATGCAAAGTCAATGTTATAAAAAGGTATTGATTTCTAAAAGCTAACAAAAATGAGGCAGTGTGCTGGGCATGGTGGTGCACACTTATGATCCCAGCAATCAGGAGGCTAAAGCCAGGGGATGGGTGTGAGTTCTAGGCCAGCCTGGGCTCCATAGCAAGACCCTGTGTTAAAAAAAAAAAAAAAAAGAAAAAAGAAAAAAGAGGCAGGTAATAGGTAATGTGTACTAATGAAGTTAAATCTTTAGAACATCCATAAAAATATTCAACAAGTAAACTCTTCAATAAAAGAAATCAGCTAACTTAACACAATAAACTATATGAAAGGACTATCACTCCTTTTTCTAAAAATACCACATTTCTTCGAGCTCACAGAAAGTGAGGTAATAAAGCATATAGTATAATTCCTAATTTTGGTATCTCATATTCTTTGTACTGTTAGAAGCACCTTTGATGTGAATAAGGATGTATCTATAAATACCTAAACAACCTAATTATGAAGGTGATATTTTTAAGTGAAGACGCTATTGATTTTACCCATAAACTATTGGCAGTTGGCACTAGGGAACATTTCTTTGAGCACTTGTAGATTTGTTAAAGATGCCTGCAAAGAGTAAAAGAAGCAAGCTCTCTGCTGGTGGCTGAATGTCTCTCACCTCTACTTACAAACTTTCTTGGGTTGAGTCCTTTCCTGCTATAAAGTCATGATTCACAATTGTGCTGTGTTTAACAAAGGTGTTCTCTCATTCCAGGAGATCAGAAATGATGTTACCACAAAAGGTGAGACTCTTAGCTGGCTGAAATCCAGGCTCAAAATTTTGATGGAGGTTGCTTCGGAGAATGAAGCCCAACAGCGAGGAGATGAGCTGGCAAAATTATCCAGCTCCTTCAAGGAACTCACGACTTTGCTGTCAGAGGTATATCAGTTCCTCACACGCTGCGTAGACGGTTCTTTTTCCTTTGGCTATAGTTTCACAAGGAATTTTATAAAGAAGCTATAGTTAAAACAGTATAGTTAGCATACTTATTCATATGAAAATTATTGGGCAAGATGAGTAGGATGTTTGAATTAAGTTCAGTGTCTTTAATGAATATGTCATTTCAATTTAATGATCTATATCCAAAGTTCAAAGCTTATCCATCAACATTTTTTGGGTTCTTGCTAAAAATATATCAATCTACAAATCTTTTTATTCTTACTAAATATACCGTTATATCTCTGTCACTTTAGGGTATATCATAAAGGTTAAGAACAAGGTTGGGACTCAGACAAACCCACGCCTGGAGCTTAAATCCAATGCCCTACTAACTGTAGGAACTTGAGTTTGTTATCAGATGTCTCTAGGTTCTCATTTTCTTACTTATAAAATGGGGCTTAGAATACTTACCCTAAAATGGCAGGGATTAACTTCAGTGATGCGTATAAAGCATTTAATATAGTGTTTGTCAGAGTGAATGCTTGACAGCTACTAACTAGTAATAAAATAGTCAATAAAAATATTCAATGGTTATTCAGCAGGCCAGAAAAATTATTTTAGCCAAGATCTACTCACTTTAAACTTTTAATATGAAGTTTGATGTTTATGTAATTCCTTTATAGATTAAAATATGCCAGTCAACCTACTTAATTTATAGTAGGGCCTCTTTCACCCTCAGTTATGAGTTTGTGAGTAGGAAGATACTGTAAGAAGGTAAAGTAGAATAGATATTTACCGTTATTTCTTGACATTGTTTATCTATAACCTTCCATGGAAATGGTCTACTAGATGACTAGAAAATGTCCATTAAACTGCCTGATTCTGAAGAACTGGAATTCTCTATAGATGTTCCTAACAATTTGTCTGTTAGGCTTTTATCATTTTAATCCAAGTAGATAGATCTGCTTGAGACTGAAGCTGTGCATTTGTGTAAGCCAAAGGTACTGTGAACTGCCTGTGATTTTAGTTTTATGTGAGAATTTTGATATAAGTTATGGTTTTCTTAAGAATTTTGGACAAACAACATAGTAACCAGAATAATCAAGTTATGGAATATAAGTTATTTCAATATTTTGATTGTTCATATTTCCATAACAATGGTCAAGTTTAGTTAGTTGCCACTACCATACTTTAGGATAAAATTTGATATTCATCTTTCCACTCTTTCCTTAGTGAAGGTGGTAAAAATAAGGGTTGTGGTCTAAAAAACTAGTGTATATGTAAAGGTGATCTTTGAGTCAAGATTTAACAATCAGTTTTAGTAACACAACTATACAAACTTATAATGCGTTTGTCCCCAACCCTCCCACAAAACATTTGAAATAACTAGTAGTATCTATAACATTTTAGCAAGGCCATTTGCTTTCTCTCCCAAGTAGTCTCATGATGATGCTATTTTTGAGACTTGTAGCCACAACCTATCTCTAACAACTGTTTAGTAAATATACATTAATTCTTTGCACATCCACCTATCTTACACTTTTGTATAATTTATATTACTGCCCTTTTTGCGCTAATCACTTAGTAAAAGCGAAAAAGAGGAGAATGGAGAAAACCATATACCTGTTCAAGTTTAGATTTATATAAAATGAATTTGGCAGGCAGTCCCTTCCTGTGATAACAATCAGTTAAATATTTAAATTACTGCTGAACACAAAGTATTTACATTGCCCAATGGAAAAAAGAAGGCTATAGATAGAGTCACAGTGTGTAATGAAAAGTGACGTTTTTTTTTTTTTTCTGTATTGGGGATTAAACCTAAGGCTTTTGCACTGAGGTATATCTCCATTCCCTTTTTTTTTTTTAATAGGCCAGATTTCACTAAGTTGCTAAATTGCCCAGGCTTGGCTCAGACTTGTTGAAAAGGTCACTTTTTTTCAGCAGAGCTGATGATTTGTACTGAGATCTGGAGTTCATGGTTTTCACAGGTTCTTTTATTGCTGCTTATTTGGAAAACAGTATGTTGTAAGTTAGCTTGGACAAACTCAGATCAGAAGAGAATCAAAGGAAAAAAACAAGATAAGAGAAAGAAAAGCTGGAAGGCTTCAATGGATGATAAATATTAAAATATTTGAATGGTTATCTTAGTGAAGATGGAGAAAGCAAAATTTATTGATGAAACTAAAATAAGGAAAGCAGAAATCAGACAGAAAAAAAGCTGAAAATTCAGGAAAATGACAAGAAAGAGAATCTAATAGAAAACCACAAAATTATTGATGTTTTATTTAGCAATACCAGAAAGGCATTTTCAGCAAATATTTCTTTTACTTCTCTACAAATGCTTTCCTTATTTAAATAGGATAGACTCAATTTTCTTGTTATGCACTGTTACAATTAGACATTAGTCATGAAATTATAATTAAGGAAACCCAGGAGACAATGTATAGAATCGGTACAGTTTTATTTTCCTGCCTTGACTGCCAAGTGGAATAGGTTTTGTTTGTTCTTTTTCTCTTTTTAGACTAGATTTTTAATATGTCACAGGGCATCAAATCAAATTAAACTTGCAGTTCCCACAGGTGGCTATGCAGTTTGGTAATCATTAAAGAAGCCTCAGAAATAGGTGAAAGAATAAAAATTAGAAATCTGTGAATATATTTCTAGTTGTTGAGATAGACTTTATGTCCATTCTTAGAATACATAAGATTACACAAACTCAAGAGGATGATGTTGATCGAAGGGTAGAAACAAGTTATAAGATGAATAAGTTTTGGAAATCAAATGTGCAACATGCTATCTACAGTTAATAATACTGTGCTGTGTGCCTGAAATTTGCTAAGAAAGTAGAACTTAATTGCTCTCTCACACACATATAGAAAAGAAAGCCTGGGAAGTGATGGATAGGCTAATTGCCTTGATTGAGGAAGTCACTTCACAATGTGTATGTACATCAAAGCATCACATTGTACGTAGTAAATATTTACAATGTTAATTTGTCAGTCCTATCTTGGATTTTTGAAAAGCTTACGTGAACTTCACTAAATCACATCACATAATTTTTTTTTCATGAAAATCTAGGTTGAAAAAAGGATAAACAACTTTGGGGAATGTGTTCAGTACAAAGAAATAGTAAAAAGTTCCCTTGAAGAATTAATTTCTGGCTCTCAGGAAGCCAAAGATGAAGCCGAGAAGATCTTAGACACTGAAAATCTGTTCGAAGCACAGCAGTTGCTCCTTCATCACCAGGTAGAAGTGCCTCTTCCATCCATTTGTGTAAAGCTAATTAGTTATTGATAGAACCAGAGAGATAAAGAATATGACTTAGAGCTTGGGTTGGAGGACGGGAAGGGAAGGAACCCAAACCTGGTTGAATGGTTAAAAGAATTTGGCACTTCTGGTTCCTGTTCTCTCAGTTAAATATCTGTTCTCTCTTCTGTTAAATGTCCTGCAAGAAAAATCCCCAGAGTGAGTTGATGAAATCAAAAAGTTCAAGGAATACCAAGGAGAGAAAATTGATTTAGGTATGAAATCGTTGATAAAGCCCACTAAGTTATCCTTTGCATAACAGAGAAGAAAATCATAGGGAGACAGATTGTTTCGTATTTGAGATCACTAATCTCTTGTCATTGTGTTAAAAATTTTCCTTAATTTACAATTTTGAACCCATTTCAGTTTGGGAAATGGAACTTACTTGACATGTCAGAGTTTCCAGAACAATATGCTCTTGTGAAGAATTAAAACTAGAAGTAAAGGAATTCATATATATATGTGTGTGTGTATATATATATATATATATATATATATATGTATATAATTTTTGGTGCTGGGGAATGAACTTAGCGCATCATGAATGCTAAATGCATGCTGTAGTGCTGAGCTATACCCCTGCCCCTGATAATAAGCAATTTTAATCAACTTATTTTCTTATAGAAGGGAATTAGGTATTATAACATAGGCATATATGGAATTTATTACTTCTCAAACAATAAAAAAGGAAATATGACTCAAATAAAACATTTTAATGATAAAATAACTATATATGGTAAAACAAGCTAATTTTACACATGTGTAAAATCAGGAGTTACATTAAAAGTATGGTACTGGGGTCGGTGAGATAGCTCAGCGGCATAAGTGCCTGCCCGGCAAGCACAAGGTCCTGAGTTCGACTCCTGGACCCACATAAAAGAAAAAAAGTGCCAGTGATATTGCTCAGCGGTACAAGCGCTTGCTGGCAAACGTGAGGTCCTGAGGTTGACTCCTGGTACCCACATTAAAAAAAAAAAAAAAGTACAGTACTGTAAAATAGCAGTCTCTAGGCTTCATAGATTTACTTAACAATTGCAAAAAACTGTGAGTACAAGAAATTAATTTTTAGTATTACATTTGTTCTCAGACATTGTAAAATTTTTATTTAGGTTTCCATTTACCTTAAGTCAGACAAATATAAGATTCCAGATACTGGTAACAATATTTTAAAGCTCTTCTCATATTTCTTGGACCAGGTGCTTATTTCTGTGGCTGTGTATACTTTGTGAAAATTCAGGAACTGTAAATTTGAGATTTGTGTACCATTCTGTTTGAAGATTACACTTCAGTAAAATATTTTCTTTAAAATGCAACTTTCTACAAAATGTCTTAGGATATTTGTATTGATCAGCTTTCCTGTTGCTGGATAAAATTCCTGACACAATTCAAAGGAGGAGAGATTTATTTGGCTCACATTCAGAGGGTTCAGTCCATGGTTGGCTGGCTCCAAGGCAGAAACATGGTGAAAGGGCATGGTAGAGGAAAGCTGGCCACCTCGTGATGTCTTGAAGCAGAACTGGGGAATAGTATCAGAGGAGAAGGGGCAAGGGATCAGATACAGTTCAGGTTCTCAAATAAAACCTCCATGACCCACTTAGATACACCCAGAAGTGTGCTTTACTAATCCCCTAGGCATCTCTCAAGCCAATCAAATTGACAGTCCAGCTTAACTGTCAAAATATTAATATCCCAAGGAAGTATAAACCTCATAATATTTGCATTTTAATGCATTTAACGCAGCATTGGTAATGAAACGAGTTGAGACTGAGTTTTAGGCAGAAAATGATTAAGAAGAATCATATCAAATGACTTGTTTTACAAATTCTTTCTGGAGTATTGTCTAAAATACTAAATGTTCTACAAATATGTACACAAAACATTAAAGCTAAATTATTTATATTGTTTGTCATTAAAAACATAGAATGTTTATAAATAATGCCTACTTTTGATTAATCCAGAGCCTCTATTATTACTGTTTTAACCATTAGCCTTAACTTTAAAATACAGTTCAGGCCCACAGTGCATGAGTTCATATCTTTCTCTACTTTCGTTGAGTGTGGGTGCTTATGGCCCTGCTCACTGAACTAGAGAGTAAAATTTATATCCATCTGTTGAACATCTGCTTTCAGCAAAAGACAAAGATGATCTCAGCAAGGAAGAGAGACCTGCAGCAGCAGATGGGGCAGGCGCAGCAGGGAGAAGGTGGGCTGACTGACCCAGGCAGGGAGGAGCTGCAGAAGCTGGAGAGAACCCTGGCCAGTGTGGAGCACAGCAGGGAGAGGCAGGAGCGTCGCATTCAGGTAGGGCTGGGTGGGCAGGGACTGGCTCAGTGAAGGCCAAGGCTGGGCTAACTTCTGGTTACCTCTCCCCAGAGCAGGAGCAAATGTTGCTTTCAGCGTCTGCTGCTCTGGCATTGTGCTAAGTACTTACATGAGTTACCTCTTTTAATCATCACATCAGTCTCATGAGGTGGGTCCTGTAATCAATACATTTCACAAGTTTGGTGCTTAAGAGGAAAGACTGTGTGCTGTGAGTATAAATCAGTAGTAGGACACTTGCCTACCATCTGTGAGGCCTTGGGTTGTTTGAGTCCTAGCACAAAAAAAAGAAAAGAAAAGAAAAGAAAATGTTGGAGGGTTTGGCCTGATGTTGCACAGCATCAATAAATGGTAAAGCCAAGATTTAATCCACAGTTGTCTGAATCCAGAAATTTGATCATATTATTTTACTTTTTTGGCAAGTCCAGCAGCTACATTTATGCTTTATTGTGATACTGATTCATTCTCTTTAACAAAGCTGAGTTTCGGCCACTTTGACACATTATTTTAAAATAGCTTTTGTATTTGGCCAACTCTTCACTTCTCTCTGTTTCTCTTTCTGTCTCTTCTTTGCTTTTTGGTAGAGATTGAAGGTTTTTTTCTTTGTCACTTACCTACCTTTTCAGCAATGTCATTACATTCATAGGACTTGACGGCTGATGGAGAACTCAGAAATCATCTAGTCTGTGCTTCTTCCTTGGGTATCAGATGAAGATGCTGAGATCCAGAAAGAAATTCTTACAGAAGACTCTAGGATCATCCTCCTCCAGTGTGACTCTGTGAAATTCGAACTAAGAGCTCACTGGGAGTTGGCAATTTAGAAAAAGAATGAAGATGTGAAAATATTTTGTGATACCCTCTGGTAATTTATGACCTGAAATGTATATATTTTTTCAAATTTAGGTCACATTAAGAAAATGGGAGCGATTTGAGACAAACAAAGAGACAGTGGTCAGATACCTTTTTCAAACAGGTTCCAGCCATGAACGCTTCCTGAGTTTTAGCAGTTTGGAAAGTTTGTCTTCAGAATTGGAACAGACAAAGGTATATTAATATGACCATGTGATTCCTTAATGCCCATTTTTTCAGATAAGAAAATACTATTTCTTCTTATATTAATTATTAACTCAATCAATATTTTTATTGAAGATCCACACTTTTCAACATTGGGAAACTAAAACATAAGTGGGATTAAACATTAAAAGCTAAGATAAAGCTTTTCATGCAAATGGAGAATGCTAGTTCCATAACAAAGGCATAGATTTTTAGAATCTGGAGGCTGTGATATTTGAAACTGAACCCTAAAGGGCAGGCAAAACTGAGAAAAGCAGAGTTTGGAGCAGATAACAGACAGACAGTCCTGGAAGGGGGACCAGCATGTGGTATAGAAGTGCTGGACCTGGGAATTCCACATCATAAAGTGGAATAAGGAGATGTGAGTGTTAAAGGTAAGTTAGGCAACATCACCAAAAACCTCAAATGATATTTTCTAGACAACAGAGCTGAACCCAAAGAAGATTTTAAAGAAAGACCATCACACCACTAAAACTCTGCTTTAAAGAGATGAATTTCTAAGCAGGTGCAGAAAATTGATTGAAAGGGTAGAGGACTGAGGTCATGGAATTCTATTAAAAAGTTATTGCATATGGTAGTCAATATGTGCAAAAATAAGGGTGGTAGGGGCAGCATTCAGCATATGGAGGCAGATACAAAGGGTGACATGGAGTTTGCTCACATGAAGATAGGGCAATAACTGGATGGAGTGAAGGAAAACAATATGATACCCCAAGTTCTGAGGTTTCTGGAGGTAATGAGTCCCGTGGGAGAATTGGAGTTGCTCTCAGTTGCTCTTTCTTTTTTCTTTTCTTTTTTTTTTTTTGTGGGTACTGGGGGTCAAACTCAGGACCTCATGCCACTAGGCACCCATGCTGCTGAGCGATATCACCAGCCCTTTTTTCGTACGTGGGTACTGGGAGTCAAACTCAGGGCCTCGCGCTTGCCAGGCAGGTGCTTATGCCTCTGAGCCATCTCACCGGCCCCTCTCAGTTGCTCTTGTGCCTGACTAGGGATTATAGAAAAATTGACTAAGCACAGAAATGGATTAGACAGTGTGTAAGAAAGAGGCTTGTGTACACTCTCTCCCAGCCTTTATCAAGAAAGCCCCTCTGCTTCTAATGAGTAAAAGTTTCTCTTTCTGTCATACTGCTATTTTTTTATTTCTCCTATTATTAATTTGTTGAGGAGTTTTAAGTTTTATAAAGCCCCAGACTCATTCAGTGAAATTTTCATCAGCCACTTAAATAGAGCATTGTTTAAATTGTAATTTTTAATTTTAAGGATATTATATATTAAAATATAGCAGATGTCTTTTATAAATAAAAAAAGCTGTCTTTGGGCTAGTTTTCCTACATGTTTCCATCCATGTTCTTTTCAGGATCTCCAACTCCATTTGCACCAATCCATTTGGATCAGTTTTTTTTTTTTTTTTGTGGGGACCGGGGGTCAACCTCAGGACCTCGCGCGCCAGCAGGTGCCCGTGCCGCTGAGCGATATCACCAGCCCTTTTTTCCTATGTGGGTTCCGGGAGTCGAACTTGGGCCCTCGTGCTTGCCAGGCAGGCGCTTATGCCACTGAGCCATCTCACTGGCCCTTGGATCAGTTTTGACTGTCAATGAAACAAATGTGATCTTTTTAGTCTTATTATCAAAATTCTCCTTAGTCCATGATCTTCTGTACTTTGAGATTAATTTAATATGAAGTAGCATTTATTGACTATATACCATCTACTGGTGTAACCCTTGATGTTTATCATCTTTCTTAATCCTCAAAACAATTCTAAGATGTAGATATCACTATTCATTCTAAATAAGGACATGTAAGGCACAAAGTTGTTGATACACTTTTCCAAGAACTCTCTATCACTATGTGGTGAGGATGGGTTCAAACACAAAAAAATCTCAATCCAGAGCCCACACTCTAAGCCATTACCTTGTATTTTCATTCCCCAACCCAAGTGGAATCACGGCTTATAAACACTGATGCACCAGCACATGCAATCCAGAATAGTTGTTCTCTCTTCTCCACCCACTTTGTATTGTTATTACCACCTTTACTCCAGCTGACAGCCCTAGAGTAGCTGTCCTAAGGAACTGGAGTGCCTCTGGATGCCAGTGTGTGGGAGGGTGTACCTAGCAAGATCATGTTTAATCCTCACAATAAGCCATGGCTTTACTGGTGAGGAAATGAAAATTCAGAGTTACAGGCCTCAAGGACAGAGCCTGGTTTCAGCTCTAGATTTAATGCAAGTGAGTCTTTTCCTGTACATCCTTCTGCCACTCACGTATCGTCTTCTTAAGACTTAAGGACAAGGCCTTACGGTTGTTATATTTTTATTTAATGTGATATTGTTTTTATCAATATCATTCTGGTCTGTAGATTCCTCTGCAGTACGTTTATCCATATGTAATTCACATAAAACACTCGAAGATTGAAGGTGTATAAGCATTTTCAAATATTGCTTTCTCTGTGGTTTTTCCACAGGTCCTGGGAAATGCTATTTTATTTTTTTATTTGTTTTTTTTTGTGGGTACCAGGGGTCGACCTCAGGACCTCGCGCGCCAGCAGGTGCCCGTGCCGCTGAGCGATATCACCAGCCCCTTTTTCGTATGTGGGTTCCGGGAGTTGAACTCGGGCCCTCGCACTTGCCGGGCAGGCGCTTAAGCCACTGAGCCATCTCACCGGCCCTGGGAAATGCTATTTTACACTTTGGATTCTATTTACAGGATTCTGAGAGGCTGTGCTGTTATTCACAGGATTCACAGATGAACCGACAGGCACTACGAGTTCACAGATACTAATACTGGGTGCTTTCAAGCACAGAATTTCATGTTACGACTTCAAGAACTATCATATTTTGTAATACTATAAATCTCTACACAAAGAAGCTGTACTTATTCGATTATGTTCTCTTGACTTGTGGCCTATTTTTTGAAGTAATAGTGCTATTTCTATGAGGATATTAACTCTTCAAACAGAAAGCTATAATAATTGTCTGTTACTCTATTTTAAATGCTCTATTTAAATACTCTACAGTTTATAATAATGCTGGAAGATGGTCTGAGTGAAAAGCTGACTTTTTATAAGTATTTCCATTGGATTTCTACAGTACCTATTGAGGAAAGGAAAGTCGATCAACATTTAAACTTCCTCTGAGATTTTCTTACATGAAAAAAAATGAGGCTCCATCTTTTTCATTCAAGATTATTATTGGATTTACCTTTTCTAATTTAGTATTCAACATTATTTACCTAACAAAATTTGGATAGCATAAGATTTAGCAGTGCCTCCTACGTATTAAATTAACTTTTAAGTTAAAATAGTTCAGAATTGTTGAAAATAAGTAGATAGGATTAATAAACCATTTTCCTCAATTTTATATGAAGGATATAAAAATGATAATTGGTGTCTGCCAGAGTATCAGGTACTTAAAAGTGAATTTGCTAATGGAAAGCTAAGAGTACCCTTCAAAGAAAAGCATTATAAGTTGCATTTTATAAAAAAGAGCCTGAAAAGTAATTCAGCAAAGTGGAACAACTAGTGAATAGCAGACCCAGGATTCTTGCCTAGGTTTGATTGGTTCAAAATTTACCTTCTTCCCATGATGTTGTATATGCATAGGAAAAAATAAGATTTAAGAGCATTAAGATCAGACTGTATCTCCTATCAGATGACTAGTAAACCAAATGTATTTGTATAGGAAATATCATTAATATTCTGTACTTAGATAGTCTTCAAAAAAGTATTTCTATTCATTGGCCTACAAGTCTGTTATCTCTACGCAGTCAGTCACCACTGATCATTTTATGAGCTGGCCAGTAACACATTTACATATTTGTGGCTAAGTTAATTATTACAATGTAGCTCAGAATTCTAACCAATAAGCCAAAACCCAAAACCAGTGCAGAAACCATTTTTATGAGAATTGTTGGTAACAATGAAGACAGGAAGCTGGTTGTGTATATAAAATGAAAAAAATTTAGCGAAGTGTCTAACTAAAGAGGACATATGAAAATAAGTCAGTTTTATTATTAAGAACAATATGGATCCAGTCCTATGTGAATCCATCTATCTATCCGCATGTCTGTTCTGGGGGAGACTATGCAGTATACGCGATTTACTTGAAGGTGGAGTTAAAGTGTAAAGTGTTTATCTAACCGTTATGATCTTTTTTTCTAGGAGTTTTCTAAACGGACAGGAAGTATTGCCGTCCAGGCTGAGAACCTTGTAAAGGAAGCTTCAGAGATACCGCTTGGGCCCAGGAATAAGCAGCTGCTTCAGCAGCAAGCCAAGTCAATAAAAGAGCAAGTCAAAAAATTAGAAGACACGCTTGAAGAAGAGTATGTGCTTCGCAAGTCCTAAGCTTTCTTCTCTGAGATAAAACTCATTCCAGTCTTTCCTGTGTCTTGTATTCAAAACAGTCTTTTAAAATCTCAAAGTGTCTGTGTATTTCAGCATGTCTTGAGGAAGCAATTCACAATTCAAAAAAAAAAAAAGGATCTTTCACACAGGAACCAATGTCTATAGCAGAGCAAGAATATACAAGGGCTGTGGGGTTTGCATCTTAAACTATGTTCACAGGAAAGCCATATTTATTCAATTATGTGGCCTTTGTACACTATTGAGAGAAGCTCAAAAAATAACTGATGTTTAAAATAATTTTTATCATATTGTTCTAATGTCTCCAGTTAGAGGGAAGGAGAGATATTCTGATAGTACAGATTCTAAGCCTAAACATTCTCACATCACATCGACCATATGTCTTCTACTCAAAGCTCCCAAGATTCTTTAAAGTGCCTCAGTATTCAAATTGCCATGGATTATTATGCTATTCCCAGAAATTAACTTCAAAGTGTTTCTTTTATTTTAAAAATTTAATACTTATTCATCTAAAAAATAACTATTTGACCTATTGATGCACTGTTATTCATGTATATATATGAATATATTATATATATATATGAAACTTGCAGGAGTTACACTTACTAGGATTTAGCCAGTAATTTTTCAAAACAATACAGATAAACACTTCTATTTAGTGGCAATCAATGTCACATAGCCTATTATTCTTAAGAAACAAGATATCATTTCTAAGATGAATTTTGAAATGTAAAATTTGTTTTTTAATACTATTAACATCTTGAAATTAACATTTCAAATTTGTTTAAACTTTAAAATTTGATAAAATATTTTACTTAAAACAAATTGTGACTTCAAATTGTGAGTACTTTATATTAATAATACTCTCCAACGACCTATGGAGACAGTAAAACTTAGAGTTTATCAGAAAGGAAGGTACTTCTATTAATAATTTCCATTTGAATCTTTGTTTTATTTAAAAACTTGCAATACAGTATAACATAGTTTGCATTTCCAGTATTGATGAGAGCATTAGGCACACCCAGGGTATAAGTTTGAGACTGCAATACTATTTGACAATCAGTGATGTCATTTTATTTTTCTTCATGTCTTCAAGTGCCTTTTGGTAAACAAGGACATTCATTTGTTGTTTTATTTTTAAATCCAGGGATGTATCAGTTCAATGATATGCTGATTATCTTAGTCTTTCTCTAAACTGAAAGCCATATTCATGGTTATATATACATAGCTAATATAAACTGAGAATCTAGAGTTGAAATTTTGTTCACTAGATTTGTTATACATAAAGCCTAAATTGTCTAAAAGCAGTTAGGGTGCTCATGTACAAGAGTTTATAAAAGTCTTTTGGAATCGGTACAGTAGGACATCTGTGAATAGGTGAAGTCATAATAGATGATAGATCAAAGGCTTAGCTGTAATGATGGAAGCAGTTCCCACCTGGCAGCATGGAATTCAGACCACAAGCTCCATCTCAATTCATAAGATCCATTTTATAAAAATCAGCATAAAGCATTATGACAGCACCTCTTCTTTTAACAGCAAGGGGAACATATCTATGAAAACAGGACTATTAAAAAACAGTGTGCATTGGAATCTATTCTGGCATAATTTATAAAAATAAGCCCTGACAACTACTGGTCACATGCAGAGTTTAATTAGCTTATACCTGATTCAAACTCCTTTGAACCCAGCAATATTTTGTTCAAAGCTCAGGTCTGTCTGTAGCACAGCATCAGCGCTGCCTTACTAAAGTCTCACTCTCAGAAGTTAGGAAGACTTGAGGCCTGAAGACCACTCAGATCAAGTGTGTGTTGTTTTTCTATTCAAACATGTCCAGCCTTGAAGATCACAAATGTCTTCACTATCTTGGCACCTGATGATTTAGAGGAAAATGTGTTGTTGTTTTCTATTAAAATACTGCATTTTTTACTTAATTTGGTTAATTTTAGTATTAAAACCATGGAAATGGTGAAAAACAAGTGGGATCATTTTGGCAGTAATTTTGAGACCCTGTCCATCTGGATAACTGAGAAAGAAAAAGAACTGAATGCCTTGGAAACTTCGTCATCTGCCATGGACATGCAAATCAGCCAAATTAAGGTGACCCGATCACACGTTATGTTTATAATCTCTTGTCTAGCTGTTAAGAACTCCTTTCTTATATTTCATCGAAGCTATTTGGTCCCAGGACAAACTTTTCATTGCTGTTTGACTCTATTAAAACTAAATTCACACAAAATACCAAGGTCTTGATTGATAACAGGGTAACACTTTATAGACGGAATTATGTACTAATATTGTCCAGTTTATGCATTCAAGTCAATATGTGTGCAATATCATTAAAATATTTTTATGGTTTCATTATTCTTTTCCTTGATTTTGAATTAACCCACATGGAGATCTCTAAGGATTCATTTATACAACATGAAATATATTCAACCTCAACAACTGTCCTTTATAAGAACTATCCCAGTATGGTGTATTTAGCTCTTTGGGAAAGATACCTAGAAGGGAAATAGATGGGTTATATGAAATTTTTAATTTTAGTTCTTTGAGAAATTTTCATATTGATATCCATAATGTTCTGTTAGTTTACATTTCCACCAACAGTGTATCAGTGTCCTTTTTCACTGCAGCCAAGCCAGTATTTGTTATTCTTTAACTTCTTGATGATTACCATTCTGTCTGGTATATGATGGAAACTTAGCGTTGTTTTAATTTGCATTTCTTGGATGACCAGAGATATTGAACATTTTTTCAGACATTTGTTGGCCATTTGTACTTCTTCTGAGAAGTGCGTGTTCATTTTACTTGTCCACTTCTTGATTGGGTCTTTTATTTTAGGTTGTCTAATTTTCTGGAGTTCTATGTATAGTCTAGATATTAGTCCTCTGTCTGAGGAGTAGCTAGCAAAATATTTTCCCATTCTGTAGGTTGTCTCGTCACTCTACTAATTAATTGATTCCTTTGCTGGGCAGAAGCTTTTGAATCTGATGTAATCCCATTTGGTGATTCTTGCTGTTATTTCTTGTGCAATTGGGGGTCTGTTTAGAAAATCCTTTCTTACACCTCTGACTTCAAGTGTTTTATCTATTTTATCTTACAGTAGGCTCAATATTTCTGTTTTAGTGTTTAGATCTTTGATCCATACTGATTTCAGTTTAGTACATGGTGAGAGATATGGGTCCAGCTTCAATCTCCTGCAAACAGATCTTCTTTTCCCAGCACTGTTTGTTGAATAGGCTGTCTTTCCTCCAACATGTGCTTTTAGCCTCTGGTAAATATCAAATAGCTGAATGTGTGTGGGGATGTTTTTCTATCCTCTATTCTGTTCCATTGCTCCACATAATATCTCTCATTTGAGCAAGGCAAAGTACAAAGAGCATAATAAAGAATGGATAGAAGGAAACCAGGAGGTAGATTTCTTGCAAATGGGAAGGGGTCCAGGAGACCGAGGGCAAGGGAGCAGAGGAGGGGGGAATAAGTGGAATTAAGATGTGCCACGCACAGGAACCTAATAACCTCAGTGAACAGAAACATTATGTGCCATAAACATGAGCTAAGAATAGTAACACAAGAGAAATCGGGCAAGGGGATTTAAAGGCAGAGGGAGGGAGGTGGGTAAGAAGGGAAAGGGGATTGAAAAAGAAACAAGCTGTATTATGTACATGTATCTACTCCCCCAGATGAATGTAAACTTCTTGTGCTGCAAATGTGTACTAAAACAAAACAACACAAAACAGAGCAAAACAGAACAAAAAACCACCCCAAATATCGAGCTCCACTATCAGTGCTGTTTACCCTCACCAACCACGAGGAAGAGCATGGAACGATGCTTTCTGTAGGAGAAGCCATCAGACCTGGTTGCTCCAAAGTTTGCATTTCTGACTTTGAGCCCCAGATAGAGATCCTCTGATACATCAGCTCTCCAAGTTCCAAAATAATCACGTAGATAGAATATTATTGTTTCCTTCACTGAAACAGTTTAAGAAAAATGGACTGAAAGAATCGGGTTGGTACTATTCATCTTTCTTACACAATCGCACACCACACATTTTCAAAATTTGACCACTTATTTTTTTATCTGAGCTTATTTTGCTTTGTGGAAAGGGAAACACTCTGCCATTTCATCCTATTAAATATAGTAAAATAAATGCCAAGACGGGAACATTTCGCGCTGTGACTCACAACAAGTTACTGCTGTGTGCGGAGTGGGAGGGTGCCGTGCTGCTCAGCCGACATCACACAACGTGCAGCTCATCCTTGCTCCTCACGCACCTTTGCAGCCACAGACACACGCAGCGGGGCGGACACAGCCCGCCTTGACTTCTGTGGTGTCCTGCACGAAACACGTGCCAGTCCATGGACAGAATTCATAAAGTATTTCTCATCTTTAAAATCACTTTGAAAAGTCATCCTTCAATCATTTTCACTGAATTCTAAGAAAAAAGAATAGCGTATTTAAGTAGTGTTGCCTCAAAACCTCTGCTTTGAAAAATTAGAGTATACTTTTTAACTTATCCTTTCTACAATTCATTTGCTGTTATTTCAGGCTTTATTCTAGAACTTCTGAAATGATCAAATGTCCTCTCACTGTTACTCTTTAAGAAAAGTTACAATCCCATGTTTTATTTTTAAATATATAAATATTCAGTTGTGGATTTCCTTATCCTCAGGCTACAAATATGTTTAATATGTCTGAAATGACATTTTGAAAATGATCTAAAATACATTAAATGCATATGAATACCAGGAAAAAAGATACTAGAAATAAGTAAAGATAGCATGGAATACACTAGCATATGGAATTTAGTCTAAGAGGCTCATGTTCTATTTCCAAACAGAAAGCTACATTATAACAAAAATCAAATATCTTAAAACAACGTATTGCTATAAAGATAAATTCCCTAAGCCTGTTTCTGTTTATCATTAGTCTAAATAACTGTCTTATTCCTAATTGATATTGATAAATGATAATATATGCTGGATCACTTGCCACTTACTTCTCTTAGATGAGATTTTTTGGTTTTTATTTTTTATTAGTGTATTTTGCAGTATCTAATGTGAACATTCCTTGTGGGGAGTTGGTACGTGTGCATAACACATCTTCATTCTTTTCTCATCACCTTCCCCACTTCTCCCTCTCTTCCTCCATCTCTTGATCCCTTTCCCAATTGAGAAATATCTATCTCCCTACTTCCTATTATCTATCTTTTATTTTGCTCTTTATTTCTATCTTAGGTTCTTAGATGAAAATTTTTAACCAGAATCCAACAATATGATTGTATGGTTTGTGTTTCTGAATTTACTGATGACCAGTATTAATCTGAGAACTAAGAATTTTCTTCTTAAGTAAGATTGTCTCACTGATGTGTTCTAAGCACTTAGAACAATTGCGTAGTAGACACTCAACATATATTTGTTGAATTTATGAGTAATTTTTCTGAAACAACATAATCTTATAGGCAAAAAGAAAAAAGGCTGTGCTTGGGCTCAAACAACAAATGTTTATCAGATATACCACAATAGTGTATTTGAAAAATACACACATTTGAAAAATAAAATTAAGTCACTCCTACGCAACAATCTGATGTAAATTATTTCTGATTGTCTCCTTTAGATAGAAGTCACAAATTTCTTTTTCTCCCAGAGTAATAGTATTTTCCATGTAAATTTTTTTAAACTGAAACTTAACTTGAATTTTTGACATTATTTTGATGGAATGATTTGCTTCTTTTCCTCAGAGAAATAATTTTCATTTTCTTATACATAGATAAACCCTATGGCTTTTGAGAAACACATCCCTCCCCACACATGCGCACACATCCTTAGTAACTAGTACTTTTCATGATCGGCCTATATAAAAAAAAGTCCTTTCTGCCTCAGCTAAAGCGATAGTATTAGGCCTTTACCTGCGGAGTATATAGCTGATGAAGAAAGCCGCGGAGTCTCAGATCAGCTGCAGCAACAGCCCATGTGAATTAGTTAGAACTTAAAAGTTTGGGGTTCCACCTTAGTATGCTGAGCTTTGAGGATGGGAACTAGGTAACCCAATACATTATTCTATGTTTAGAAACTACTGGCATAAAGAATAGATGATACTCTTGGAAAGAGTGGCTTAGGTAGGAGTACAAACAAAAAAACCTTTCAAGTTCAGTGAGATATGAAATACTCAACTACAGTTTAGAAAAATTAAATGAATGTTAATATTAGCATTCCTATGAATTCCTGGAACACGTGGCTTTCTGAGATCTGTTGATTAAAATGCTTGATTGACAAGATAAGGAAATAATTCTGTGTGTCTTCAGAGATATTACAAAAAGCCACAGGGACATTTTCTCCCTTCTTTCATTGCAAACAGGGATAGTTAATGCTCTTTCTTCTCTACCCAACAAGTACCAGCAGCAGCAGTTTGTATATTGTAGACACTGCATATCCACCCTTCCCAAATGAGGTCAAGAAACATGGGACGTTTGCTCATAGCTGCTTTCCAACCCTGCAAGTGTGCTCAACTGTCAGCTAAGAAATGTTTCTGGTTTTTTTTTCTCTCTGTAGTTACTTATATCATTTCCACAGGACAACTTTGCTCAAAATACATTGTAATTTTTCTTGTTTTAAATATTAGGCCATAATTCAGGAAATAGAACATAAGATCAGCAGCATCACTGGATTGGAAGAACAAGCTCAGTCTTTTGCTCAGTTTATTACCACTGGAGAATCTGCTCGAATCAAAGCCAAGTTGACACAAATAAGAAGATATTGGGAAGAACTCTGGGAACATGCACAGTGCCTTGAAGGAACAATACTTGGGCATTTATTGCAGCAGCAAAAGTTTGAAGAGAATCTTAGAAAGGTAAGAAGGGGACAGTGCATGGTAAAGTTACATATTTTACATGTGTTTATAATACATGCAATAAATATTGCACAAATAGTGCCATAAAGAAAAGGTAGATGATGAGCAAATTGTATCAAGTTCTCAGTGATAACTAAATTCATAATTATTTATATGGCACCTTTGGGGAGATATAAGAATGTCATTATATATTGTGTTCAATTTAATTCTTAGTTTCCTTTTAAATGGGACATATTGATTTCATTTTTTTAAAATACACTTTATCATCACAATGAAAGTTATCCATTAAAAGTAGGTATGCTGCTTGCTCAATACATTTTTTGCTCTTATTATATTTTCCCCACCATTTTTGTATGGCACCAATTTTTTTTAGATCCAGCAATCTGTGTCTGAATTTGAAGATAAACTTGCTGATCCAATTAAAATATGTTCTTCAGCTGCAGAAACGTACAAAGTTCTCCAAGAACATATGGTAAGAGTATGCTTCAACATTTCTGTTTATTTATCCACTCAAAAATTTGATAACTCTTACTTGAAAAGAAAGCAGAGTAAATGTTTCTATGAGAATTGAAATTGGAAAGAGTTCTATGTTAGTTGAGGACGTAAATAAAGTGAATTCACTTCATATAACACAAGAAATGTAAGTATGCAAATAAGTTTCATTAAAAATCAAAAGAGTACTTATTTAAAATATATTTCTCCTTTCATTAGAACATGTAATATTTTCAGAGTATAGCTTTGATAAACTCTTTTACTTCTTGCCAGCATTATAAAATTTAAATGTACAAGAAAAAAATGTGCATTGCAAATTTCAGATTTTAATCCACTATATTCAAATATGCAAAGAGTATGTCCTCAGTGGCTGTTTTCAATTCTGAGAGCTGACTTTTTTATCTGGTTTTTGAACTGATGATCATTGTGAGTCTTTGACAGGACAACAAACAGGAAGCTCTGGCAGAATTTTGGGAAAGGAAAAAATAGGGATAATCAAGCACAATGGAATAATAAAATGAAATATGTTAACAAAAATACATATATTATCCCTCCTACATGTGTGTGAAGATATGTACATATGTGCAGACAAAGGGGACTGCTGTGACCAAAGCAATCGACAAAGGCACTTTGGAAATGGGGGTGGGATTTGTATTGTTTGGATATTTATAGTGAAAATGCATTTTTGTTATTTATGCCATTTTTAATACAAAAAAAGAAGAAATGTAGGGAAGTAAAATTAGATGGAAGTTATTTTAAAGTACAACTAAGTTTATAACAGAAGCTAGAGAGAATAACATCTTATTTTTTTCCAATATTTAGATTTCAGAAGAAGTATCTAGAAACAAGATTTTTTAAATCTTGATTTTTTTCTCATCTGTAAAATGGAAAATAATGAAAAACAAAATCTATTTTGTAGGGTCAGGTACTATCGGTGACATCATGCATCTGCGGATTTTGTTTTTCAAAATTATAGAGATTAAGTAAGTTAATACACATTAACCACATTCTGAGGCACCTTATTATTATCGTGGGTTCTTGACAGCAGCTACTTCAGCCATTAATTTTTCCACATATTTTTGTAGAATTATACCTTGAGTCATGTACCTTTTGTAAATTAAATATTAGAGTTTCTAAATATTCATATATTTTGCCTAAGATAAATACTTTTTCACGAATTACCTGAAAGGGAAAGTAGAAACTATTCAGAACTGCAGCAGGACATTATTATTTGGGGAAAACCTCCCATCTCATTTTTTTTTTCCACATCCATGAGTAACTTTCTCTTCATTTTCCTTCTACCCTGCTGTAAATGATAGCAGAGAGATTTTTGGTACCATTGATGTTTATTGTGACTGAGGGAAAATTTTCGTGACGTTGGGTCTCAAAGAAAAACATAGGTCTCCGTGTTTGTTTGTGTGCTTCTGCTGTAGGGCGGTACCCCTCACCTACGCGCTGACTGTGCATTTCAGTTACCTGTGATCAACCACAGGTTAAACACATTAAATGGAAAATTCCAGAAATAAATTATTTGTAAGTTTTAAATACCTTTTACGATAGCACATAGTAATAATTGTTTGATTTTAGAATTGGTCATTGTTCTTAATTGAACCGTATCCAAATATGTATGTATAGGAAACCTAGTATTGGTAGGGTCAGGTACTGCCTGTGACATCATGCATCTGCAGGTTTTCTTAGAGCATATCCCTGGAGAATGAGGGGCACTGCCCTGTTCCCTTCGTCCTCTCCTTAGGATCTCTGTCAGGCTCTGGAGTCTCTGAGCAGCACAGTCGCTGCCTTTTCAGCCAGCGCCCGGAAGGTGGTGAACAGAGAATCCTGCGTCCAGGAGGCCACGGCTCTTCAGCAGCGGTACGAGGGCGCGCTCCGGGGTGTGCAAAACAGACAGACTGTGCTGGAGAACCTGCTGGCCCGCTGGCAGAGGTGAGCGGTGTATTCTCCTGAGTTACTGCCACAGTGAAATAGGAAATTCTGTGTGAAATACTCTTTAAGCAAAGGGGACTTATCATCTCAGATGTAAAGTACCTGATCCTGTGCGTCTACACCAGGGAGATCTTAATCTTCACTGTCAGATGAAGATTCCTGAAAGTGGAAAATATGTAAATGTGTCTTCACATATTACACAGATGTAAGCAAGGACAAATGCAGTGCGAAAATGAAGGAATTTTGTACCTTCATATCTAGGAATGACTCAACTAGCACTGGATTACTTATAATGGCTCCTGTTGGAGCCTCCAACAAGATGAAAGGTTTCATCTTGTAGTGTGATGATTTCGAATAAAATTGTTTCTTTTCTCTGCTTTCTTTAGGCTAGAGAAAGAACTGTCATCCTTTTTGACCTGGTTAGAGCGGTGTGAAGCCATAGCCAGTTCCCCAGAGATGGACATTTCTGCAGACAGAGTCAAAGTGGAAGGTGAACTTCAGTTAATACAGGCAAGTTCGAGGAGGTGTGAGGAAGGAAAATGAAAGGCTTTTGTGATGGCTGCATTGTGTTTAAAATAAATAAAATGTACCCCGTCTCTCGATCCAAAACTTCTTGCTTTGGTTTTATAATCCCTGAAGCATCATTGAAGGTCCAAGTTGAAATCTTGAAAAGAGACTAACCCTGACCTAAGAGACAAAGTAATGATGAGAAATTTCTGATGATCTGATTCTACAGTGTGTTAGAAAATCTTGTAACAGTATCTGGCTTTTGAGTGAAACTGATCGACCTGGCAGGAGAGTTGAGAGAAGGGTGAGCGAAAACATAGAAGAAATGGGCTTGACTATCAGTTAACATTTAGAGCTGAAAGTAGGTATGATCTCTCCACTTTCATCTTCATATGAATTTTTGGTAATAAAAAGGATTGGTTGATGGATAGATTACAGTTACTGGGGCTCAAACCCAGGGCCTCAAGCATGCTAGACAAGCCCTCTACCTCTGAGCCACATTCCCAGCCAATTAAAGAGTATTTTTAAGAGGAAAGACATACAATGTAGAAAGAAATAAGAAATGATGATCATTTTCAAGCAAGGTAAAAAATGAATGAGCACAAACATGGATGAAGGTAGAAAGACAAAGATTACTAGTTTGTTACATCCTTGAAGAAGCAAACATTTTAAAGCTAAAAAAATAATAATTAGGTATTCTTGAAGCTGTAGAGTAATGGTAACTGATTTCTGGAAATTAATAACTTGCTTGAAGTGATTCTACTATGCAAGAAAATTAAATAGGCGAAATTACTTCTTAAATGACATTTATTGTTTTACAGATTTACACCCCAACCATTTTCATCAACTTTTATAACAGGTCTAAGAAGAAACTGGGCTCTTTTTCTTTTTATAATTGCTTTCTTAAAACTTCAGCAGAGGTATCTGTAGCCTCATCTTCGATTTTCTCCCTCTTCGACATGGAGAGCGTCCACACCCCTGGTTGTCCTGCTTTTCTAGTTTATGAAACATGGATTCTGCATTCATCTTCCAAAAAGTCCCCTCTCCGAAATCTATAGTGAGTGCCAGAATATACACTGAACTACATCTCCAGCCCTTTTTATTTTGGGACAGGCTCTTGCTAAGTTGCCTACGTGGACCTCCAACTTCTGACCCTTCTGCCTTAGCCACCTACCTCAGGAGTTGGGATTACAAGTGTGCACCACTGCTCCCATTCAGTCTGGTTCTTCTTTTCTTAAAAACACATGTGAAGTGGTCCAAGAGAGGAAGTCACAGCTCCTTTCCTTAAAAAAAACAAAGCATAGACACAACAATATCTGTGCTGTAAAACTTTACTCCTCCGGGTGTCTGTATGGAAACTAAGCAGATAAGCGTGAGAGGACCCAGAGAGGGCTACAGGACTCCATCACTCCCCACATCCAAACAGGACCTCATCGGCCAAGCTGCGTTTGCACTGAGGGCTGGCTGTGGCATGGACTTTCCCATCTTCCTGTGCCTCTTTCCTGTGTCCCACTCAGCTTTGGGGTCCTCCCTGTCTTTCACCGGCTTGGTACCATTTCCTCTGATACCTTTACAGATTTTGCTGTGTCACACATACCCCTCACTAAAAAGGGAAAGAAAGCATTTGGACAAGCATCTACCATCTGCCATGTCACTCCTGTCATCTCACTTAAGACCGTTTTATGTTGTTGCCTATGTGCCTAAGTCTTTGTATTTTATCTCATATTTAGTAGGAACCACACTTTCATGTGCCTTCACAGCACCTAAGAGATTCAGGTCCTAACTCGATTTAAAAACGAAGTGCTTCTGTTGCACTTAAGTAAAATCAAGAGCTCTTGGGTTCCCTAGTTTGGCCAAACAGAATCTCTAAACCGAGAGGATCACTATGTTCCTGGTATCTAGAATTCCATCTTAGTTATTTTTAGATATGCATTGATTCTAGTCCACAGTCATTTTTCAGTTGTCTTCACCTATTCACTTTCTTCATCCTGAAAGAAATTCAAAATTTCCAAATTTACCTAATTTACAGCACTTACTACATAAAACTCATTCGGGTTTCCGTAGGATTTTAAAAATTGCAGGGGGCTGGTGAGATGGCTTAGCGGCTTAAGCGCCTGCCCGGCAAGCGCGAGGGCCCGAGTTCGACTCCTGGAACCCACATACGAAAAAGGGGCCGGTGATATCGCTCAGCGGCACAGGCGCCTGCTGGAGCGCGAGGTCCTGAGGTCGACCCCCCGGTACCCACCAAAAAAAAAAAATTGCATTAAAAATGAAGTGAACATAGAAGAAACCTCCAAGTAAGTGGCTCATGGCTGTGAATGGCTTTGTCCTTTCTTTTTGTGTTTTTGTTTCCCCTAATGTTCATATAAAATTTTTTAAAATAAAGATTATTTTTAAAACTCATAGAAGAAAGATCAAGTGGATTCATTTCTAATTCGAGTCATGCAAACTCTCTTTGGGCCAATGAGTTCAATTTTGCAAGAATGTTCAGCCTTCAGACGACGGCCCCTGCCTTTCCTGGCCTGGCAGTTGAGTCGCGCTGGCTGAGGCCTGTGCTCTGTTCTGCTTCCCTCAGGCCTTGCAGAGCGAAGTCGTTTCCCAGGCCTCCTCCTACAGCAACCTCTTACAGCTGAAGGAATCACTGTTCTCGGTTGCCCCCAAAGACGATGTGAAAATGATGAAACTGCGTTTGGAGCAGTTGGATGAGAGATGGAGGGATTTGCCACAGATAATTAGCAAAAGGTTGGTTCTAAAAAAAATCTTCTAATATTGTTCATTTGTTTTTAAAAGGTGAGTGTACAGATGAAGAAAGAATAGTTTTGTTTAATTTTATTTAACTCAGTTGTTCAGGGGATAACTACAGAGTGGGAGAAAACTACTTTATTTGTCTTTTTTTTTTTTTTTTGTGGGTACCGGGAGTCAACCTCAGGACCTCACGCGCCAGCAGGGGCCTGTGCTGCTGAGTGCTATCACTGGCCCTTTTCTCATATGTGGGTACCGGGAGTTGAACTCAGGACCTCACGCTTGCCAGGCAGGCGCTTATGCCGCTGAGTCATCTCACCAGCTCTATTTGTCATTTTTAAAATCAAAGTCCTCAAAAATGAGCATTGCCAATGATTCTCAATTCAAAACTCTAGCTTTACACCTAGGCAAACCATTAAAGCAACTGAAGTATTAAAGAGAATAAGATTGCTAATGTTTGGAGTATTTATTACCTGAGCTGTTTGTGTACAGGAGAACAATAGTAACTAAAATTTCACCTCACATGATATTTACCAGCCAGAAACATTTTATAAACATCAGCTACTTCACTTCATTCCAATATAGATCTTGGAGGGAGCAAGCGAAATTGTCATTATTTTAAATGGAAGAGAAAATAGATTTAATCTTCATTAACTAGACAATTAACAGTTAGCATCCATATTTTCTAATTAAAAATAGAAACAATGTTGTCTTTAAATTGGTATTGATTATCAAGGTGATCTTGGATGAGCATTTGACCTTCCTGTTTTAAACATTCATTCATTTTGCAAATACTTATTGAGTTTATGAAATGACTAGAGCATTCTTCCATGTGTTGTGGATCATTCTACTTTCATGGAGCTGGTGTTTATTCCAGCATTTATTCCTTCATTTATTCATCAACCAACAAGTGTTTATTAGTACTGAGGAAATGAGAGGTGAGCACAGAGCAGTATAGGAATAAAGTAAAGAAGAATATTACAGTAGGTCCAGGAAAGGACAGAAGGGTCTGATACCAACCCTTGAATGATGAACAATTTTCTATAAGACAGATATTTTTTGCCTACCGCTAAGAAAGAAAGTAAAGGACTTTTAAAGTGACACAAATATGTGAAGCCATTCAAAATATAATATTTCATGTACAGATAATGTGCAGATATTATAAGGATTAAAACATGGAAGTTGATTTAAAAACTAGGACTCTCTAATATGTACAATTAAAATGTGTTAGTCAAAAGTTAAAAATAAAATAAAAATGATAAAAAGTTGAACTCTGAACACAAACCAGTGTAATTAGTATTAATATTTGGCTAAGGTATTATTTTAATACCAGCTTTCGATTCTGATCTCCAATCACCTATTACTAATCAAGTAATTTATTAAATGCACAAGTGTTGATGGATCCCTGACCATAACCTGGACACCTTTCCAGGTACTGGAGACACAAATAAAGTCCTTGCTCTTGTGGAATGGGGCATGGGCAGGAAGGGGCTGGGGGAGATAAATATGTAATTAAACAAATGAGGGAGTAAGAGTGCATCAGATAGTGTTAAGTACTATGAACATAGGGTGATGTGTCGGGGACAGCAGGGCAAGGCTTCTTTAGCCTGGGTAGATGAGCAAGGCCTCTGTGAGTGCTGCACAGGGAGCAGGCCCAGGGGACTGTGGGACCAGCACACAGGGAGCAGAAGGGCCGAGGCTCTCGGAATGAGCTGCGCTATCAGGCCACAGAGAGGGAGGGCCAGTGGGAGTGTGGGGCAGAGCTGTCAGATGAGGCCAGAGAAGTAGATGATATAGGATCCCTTGGGGACCACAGTCAGGATTTGAGGGTTTTGCTTTCCTGAGTGCAATAGGAAACTGCCCCAGTGCTGAAGCATGACAGGGAATGCTCTGATCTCACGACACTTTTTCTGAATGTGCTGTCGAGTAGATGGTAAGGAGGCAAAGGTGGCAGGAAGCCAGCTTAGGAGCTGTCAGAGGCCAGGCAAGAGGCGATGGGGGTGGCGAGAATGGGGAGAAGAGCATCTGTGTGAGTTACTTTTTTATCGCTGAGACGCAGTATTTGACACTCAAGACTTAAAGGAAGAGAGGTCTTTAGAGGATTCAGTCCATAAAGCAGGAAAGTCACGGAGGAAGGGTCTGGAGAAGGAAAGCTGTTCACATCGTGGTGATGAGGAGGCAGAGGGCAAAGGAAGGAGCCAGGGCAGGAGACATACAATGTACCCTTCCAAGTCTTGCCCTCGTACCCACCCCTACCAACTCACCCCCAACAGCAATCCAGCTATGAACTCATAAGTGGACGAATCTACTGATGACTGTGACACCCCCATGACCCAGTCACCCTCCAAAAGCCCCACCTCCGAACACGAGACTTTTGGAAGACATTGCAGACCTAGACCACAACAACATAGATGCTACGTCCACAGCAGTGGAGGTGCTAAGGGGAGGGAAATGCAGAGATGAGATGTGGGGTTGAAGGAACAGACAGAGAAAGAATGAATTCTTGATCATCAGTGTGTATGATGGTCATGTTAGACAGGGGAAATCATGAGAAAAACAGGTCTTGAGAAGCAGGAACCATCAAGATTCCTAGGTTGCTACTGTGTATAACAACATCACTTTACCCCTGGAATAAGCTTAAGTCCCAAAATATACCACTAATCCTTTGTGTTCACTAAGGGGGCATTTTAACTTTAGCACCTTTCTCCACCTAGGATTAATTTCCTCCAGTCTGTGGTTGCTGAGCACCAGCAATTTGATGAGCTGCTACTCTCCTTTTCCACGTGGATTAAGCAGTTTCTCAGTGACTTACAAACTACATCTGAGATCAGCATAATGGACCATCAAGTGGCCCTTACTCAGCACAAGGTGAAGTACCTTCTTTAAGACAGAAGAAACATTTACTTACAGGAGAGGGCTCCTGAATTACAAAGGGCTGCAGCATTTTTAAAAACACTTGGCAGCAATTTAACTTTTAATTCATATGAAATATTTTAATAATTGAGCACATGGGTCCTGACAAATAAATTAAGCAGATAAAACCAGATAAATTAAGCAGATAAATTAAGCAGATAAAACCACTTTGAATAAAATAGGTAAACGGCACTTAGAAATTGTTTTTTTCGCAGTAAAGCAAATGATTTCTAGCATAAAGTGAAAAGAATGTCCATTTTTAAACTTTCCAGCTTCTTTTGTTCTGATACTGAAAACTAATACACAATTCCATTGCTTTAATGATACGGTTTATCTGAAGTATTATTTAGCTTGAAAGTGCTATAAAATTTATGACTTATTTCCCTTATTACTAAATTAATTACTAAATTATGTATAATATCTATCCTGGCACCAGAAAACATCAAAAAATCAGATAATGATCAGCAAGCAATGAGCAAGTGGTTTATAATAATATTTAATGATAAAATATTTAGCATTTATTCAGTGTCTAGTCTTTGCTAGGTTTGCTAATTGACTTTATGAAGCAAAAGGCAAACTTTCTTCTATTTTCAGAACAGGAGATAGTTTCACAGTTTGGAGGAAGGCAACCAACTGCCCAAGTTAGGCTCCTGCCCTCCAAAGAGCCTGGGAAAGTGAGGTGCTGTCTTCCAAGATAATTACATTTCAAAGGGATGGCACCCAGGTCCTTGAATAAGGCAATCCTGGGTTGTGAAATTGACCAGAAGCTTTAAAAAGATACACTTCTCAAAAAGGCAGAGAATGAGTTTTCGATAAGTTTTCTAGAGTAAAAGCTCAAAGCCAGAGGAAGTAAGGGACCTGAAGAAGCTAACTAAACTTAGTAGTCAAACTGAGGTCATCTGTGTGGCCATTGTGGTTAAAATTAAGAGAGGTGATATTTCTTTAATGGGAACCATGCTGAGATTGTTAGCTGTTTTCACCTAGATTTTAAAAGCAATTTATTGTGAGCTAGTCACATTTCTTTGTTGTTGTTGCTTGGTTTTTTTGCTCATTTTTTTGTTTGTTTGTTTGTTTTTGTTTTTGTTTTTGAGACAGGGTGTAGTTATGGAGTCTATGCCAGCCTCAAACTCATGATGCAGGCCAGGCTGGCCTCAAACTCAAGATCCTCCTGCCTCAGCCTCCTGAGGGCTAGGATTACAGGCTGTGCCACCACATTAGGCATAGTCATATTTCTTGTATAGCTGTCTCACAAAACACAATTCTGATATGAAACTAACCAATTCAAGATTGTGTTTTAAGTGGAATATA
The DNA here is from genome assembly GCA_028451465.1 of Erethizon dorsatum. Lineage (NCBI taxonomy): Eukaryota > Metazoa > Chordata > Mammalia > Rodentia > Erethizontidae > Erethizon > Erethizon dorsatum. The sequence goes on along the minus strand of CM051823.1, from coordinate 132,913,240 downwards.
TAGAACAACAAAATGGGAAAAGTTATGAATATTTCTAAAAGGTTCACTGTGAATGACTTTTGACACTAGATGGCCCATGGCTCTTAAAATACATCTTGACATCACACAGCCTAGGGCTGTCTGTGTCACCAAGGGTAGTGCGCCTGGGAATCAGTAACTCCCTCTTACCTTTCAGGACCATGCGGCAGAAACAGAGAACAAAAAGAGAGAATTGCAGAGTCTGCAGGGTCACTTGGTGAAGCTGGGGTCTCTGGGCCGAGGGGAAGACCTCCACCTCCTCCAGGGCAAGGCGGAGGACTGCTTCCAGCTCTTTGAGGAGGCCACCCAGGTGGTGGAGAGGCGGCAGCTCGCCTTGTCCCAGCTGACAGAATTCTTACAGCGCCGGGCCTCTCTGTGTGGAGTGCTCCGCCGGCTGAGGGAAGCAGTGGAAGCGACGAGCAGCATGAATAGGAAGCAGTCGGACTTGCTAGAAAAGGACCTGAACGACACCATTCAAGATGTTAAGACACTAGAATCCACTGCCATAGGTCTCGACGGCCTCCTCACCAAAGCCCAGTACCATCTGAGAAGCGGGCAGGCCGAGCACAGGACATGCTGCAGAGCTGTGGCCGATCAGCTCTGTTTAGAGCTAGAGAGGATCCAGAACCTTCTGGGAACCAAGCAGAGTGAGGCGGATGCCCTGGCCCTGCTGAAGAAAGCATTCGAAGAGCAGAGAGAGGAGTTGCTGAGGAGCATCGAGGACATCGAGGAAAGGACTGACAAAGAGCGGTTGAAGGAACCCACCCGCCAGGCGCTTCAGCAGAGGTACCCGAAACCCTGGGAAGCCAGTTTTCTTTTTATTTGTTCTCGAGTTACCTTTGTGCAAAGTTTTAAGAATGCTATAGGTAGAGGCCGGTGAGATGGCTCAGTGGCATAAGCTCCTGCCTGGCAAGTGCGAGGTCCTGAGTTCGACTCCCAGAACCCACATATGAAAAAAGGGCCGGTGATATCGCTCAGCGGCACGGGCGCCTGCTGGCACATGAGGTCCTGAGGTCGACCCCTGGTACTCACAAAAGAAAAAAAAAGAATGCTATATATAGGTAGCAGCTTCTTTTTTCCTTAAATATTTCTAAGACAAAGTTAATGATTAATTTGACACCCGAAAAGTACTATGCATTCTTAGGCTTCCTTGGGGGATTTTCTGAGATCTTATTCACAGGAGAGTACACAGATCGCACCCTCTGTTTGTGAGCAGTTGTTTTCTGACAGCGGAAGACACTTGTCGTCTGTAGTAAGAACAAAGGCAGAGATCCAGTTAGACATGTAGTTCTGGCAGTAAAAATATGAAGGAATTCCCCCTGCCTCACCTCAGTAAAGGCTGGAGCATGCTCACTGGCTAAGAGTTGGTGGCAGATGTCAGAGGAGAGAAAATGGGGTGAATGGCTCTCTCTCTTAAGTGGAGCTCCGAAAGGTGATCAGGGCCATCTGAGATCTACGCTCATCCATTTAAAGCGTAGCCGGTGGACTTGGAGGAGGGTTCTCCACACCTTTCAAGTTGGCAAAGAGGCATAGAGAAGGCAGGGAATGTGGAAAAGCCGAGTTGAAGTTTTGTCAGTTGAGTTCAATAGAAAAGAAAAGGGGTCAAGAGCTAGAGCCCTTACTAATTTTTTTTTTCCAGGACTGGGGATTAAATCTAGGGTCTTCTCACTGAGTTACATCCCCAGCCCTTTTTTATTTTTGTATGTTGAGACAAAGTCTCACTAAGTAGCTAAGGTGCCCAAACTGGACTTGAATTTGCCATCCTCCCATTTACCCCCCTCCCCACTGCTGCGATTACAGGCATAGGTCTGCGCCACTGTGCTTGGCTTCCTTTAGTAAATTTGCCAAGTAATTTTTCCCCTAACATGAGAGGCTTCTTTTCAGTCCTCTTTCTCCCTGTTAACCGAACCTTGCCCCCATCTTATGGCGCAGGGACACAGTTTAAATGCATTCATACCAATGTGTCTCTGCTTGATACAGATGTTCTTGTCCCTACCAAGACTATTGCCACTTGTCCCCTTTTAGCCAGATTCAAACACGAAGGCAAAGTATTAGTAAGGTGGCAGTGGTGTTAATATCAGGCTAGAGACTTAGCTCCTGCGGTTACACTTCTTATGAGTAGGAAGGTTTCTGACTAGTTTAACAATAGATTTCCAAAACAGAGTAAGCCTGTGCAGTAAGGAGATAGCCAGGTGCCCCGTGTCACCCACTCAGAAATCTGTAGCAGCTTTGGTGCTTTGGTGTGGTGTGGCCCTCTCTGGCCGGCTCAGGACAAAGTAAATAGGACACCCTAAAACCGCTAGCAAAGAGGCCTAGGCTGGGCTCCACTCACCGAAGGTGCAAGGCCAAGAAAATGTTTCAATGAATTGATGAGTTTATTAAGGCCCTGCCATCCTAGTCACATCTCTTCTTGAAAGATGGGGACAAGGACAACGCCTGCCCACAGCTACTTTATTTGGGAATAAAATGGGATAATATACATGCCGTTATTATATACTCTACAGCACTGCATCAAAGCACAAAACGTCAACTGTTACCTGCAAAAAGAATCACTTTTTTGCAGATACTCAAATATCCATAGATTAAAGACAAAAAAGCAGTTTTTCTCATGGTAATATTTTCAATAGCATTGGTAATTAAAAGTTTTAAAATAGACTCTTTTAGAGCTCAATAAAGCTATTTCTATCTTGAAAGAAATAACTGTGATCTTTAAGTATAATCGTAACAAGGGTTGGACTTCATGACAGAAGTTTTCGTACAAATGTTCTTGCAATAAGAATTCACCTACTCGGCTTTCAAGGTTAGTCTTCGTCTTAAAAATCTTGCATCATCAAAGCAAAGGGGAAAGAGAATATAAGTGTAACAGCAGGTTCAGAGTGAATAGTAACGATGACTGTCAGTGTTTTCTGAGGTACAGCCTGAATCATCCTGCAAAATTAAAGTCATCTTTATCAATTGATATACATTAATTGCTGCATTGGAAGTTTTTCTAGCCATTTAAATTTGTGTTTCCTACACTTATCATGTTATAATGGAGAAAGGAAATATTATACTTCACTACCTTTAGTAAATTTACAGTAAGATAGCATTTTATTTCACAGGTTGAGAGTCTTTAATCAGCTAGAAGATGAACTGAATTCTCATGAGTATGAACTATGCTGGTTGAAAGACAAAGCTAAGCAAATTGCACAGAAAGATGTGGCGTTTGCTCCTGAAGCTGACAAGGAAATAAACCGCTTGGAAGTCACTTGGAATGATACCAAAAGACTAATTCATGAAAAGTAAGTCAGAAATGTTCCACTTTTGTTTTTAATTTCCTATTAACTTTGTCACATTAGGTAGTTGGTTGTTGATTTGCAAAATGTGGTTCAAAACATACTTTGTTATATATAAAAGTTTTTGAAACAAAATTAAGTAGACATTGTATACTGTTGACTATTAATATAGTCAAACCTTATTCCATATAATTATTCTCCTACATTGTGACTTCTTAGAGGTTGCAGTGTTCAATTACAAAAAATATATGAATTTATTCAATCATTGGCCTATTTTTTGATATTTAGACTATTTCCATATTTTCTTTATTATAAATGATTGTGTGTAACTATTATAATTCTACCTAAACATTAGTACACACAGATCTGTTTCTAGGAAAAATATCCTTACATATAGAACTGCTTGCTCAAATGCACTTTATTTCTATAGACAAAAAGTGCTTATTCTGATAGTTTTCAGCAGATTCATGATCAGCGAAAATTCATTACATTGTGATGAAAGAGAAAAACCACATATGTATTTTAACTATCGAGCTGTATTTTTGTTTGCTTTTTCTTTGTTTTGTTGTTGCTTCAGTTTCTTGCCCCTAACATATGCTATTATGAGACAATTAAAACAGTATAAAAAAAAAACATTTAGAACAACAAAGCATTTGAGTGATTCATCTGAGTTTGAGCTGTCAAGAACATGCTCAAACATTGCTTCTTTTTTGTCATTGAGTTTAAAGATTTTGTTTTGCTGCCTGTGTGCTCATAAAAAACATTTTGGACATTTGTATTAAGTGCATTTACCAGCAACATCATTTTTACCTAGGTGGAGAGAAATATGGTTTTCTCTTTGTTCCACCATCCATCTCTGAACACATTCATGTAGTGGTGTATCAGGTCCAGTCATGGGGAATGAAAACTGTCCCTTTCTGACACATGACAGTAAATGACACATTTTCCTTTAATCATTACAGCCAAGGTCAGTGCTGTGGACTTATTGACTTAATGAGAGACTATCAGAACTTGAAGTCAGCTGTCTCTAAAGTCCTAGAAAATGCCAGCAGTGTCATTGTAACCAGAACTCCTATAAAAGATCAGGAGGATCTTAAGTGGGCTCTTTCCAAGGTAAAATTCAAAGTGCACTTGTTTTAGTAGATTAGTGTGTGTGTTCTCACTCACTGAGTAATTCTCTGCATAGATATTCTTGTCAGTACATTTAGATGTGTGTAATACCTGTAATAGCTCAAATTTTCTTCTAGGAATTCTGGTATTCTAGGATTTTAGTAATTTTAAAAATTATATATATATATATATATTACATATTCATTTAGTTGTGTACTTCAGTTAATTAATATCATTAATTTCTGCATAAAGTCAACTATTAATTAAATTTCTTAACGGCAGGTGGTTTTAAACTTTTGACTTAGCACTGATTGTCTTACTAATTAAGGAACTATTTATGTCCACAGCATGAAACTGCCAAGAATGAAATGAACTGTAAGCAGAAAGAGCTGGACAGTTTTACCAATAAAGGCAAACACTTGTTGTTGGAGCTGAAAAAGATCCACAGCAGTGACTTCACCTTGGTGAAGACAGACATGGAGAGCACCGTAGACAAGTGGCTGGATGTGAGAGCGCCCTCTAGAGGACATTCCCCTGGGAACACTTTATAAACAGTCAATTCAATAAACAGTCAACAAACTTTAGGGCAGAGGGTTATTCACGGGCGTGATTCCATTCTGAACGTTCAGTGTTAACTGCAAAATGATACTCAATAAAATCAGTGTTCACATAAAGTTAGAAATAGAAAAAAGAATTAATACATTATTTTGTCAAAACTTATTGGCAGATTTCTGGATTTATATTTGGTTGCTTCAGTTCTAACAAATCACAACTCTAAGTGTTTTTCATATCAGAACTCTAGAATTACAGGTAAAATAGAATAATTTATAGACATCCCACAGAATATTAAAATGTAATATATATCAATTTAAAGTAATAAGGCCATAGTTTTGTGTTGAAAAACCTTGGACTTGTTTATATTCTTGTGTTTTAATTCTCGGTCACTTACTAGCTATGTGGCCATAAAACAAGTCATTTGATATTCCTGAAAATCAACACATCTACTCATAAATATTTGTACTTTACCTTTCAGCTCAAAAGTGCAGTGATTCTCAATGTCTAGATTCAGAATTTTAATTTAAGATGGATTCCCTTACTTAGTAAGCTTTAGTAAGCTAAATTTACTAAGTCTGTGATATTTTTATAATAAATTCATATAATTTGGGGACTTCAAAGATCTTATATGCCTCTGTTTTAAAGACCATTAATATAGAAGTAGTAAGCAATAATAATTTAAATAAGCAAAGTGTGTTGCTTTCTTATGTATTTACTTGTATTATAAATATGCCCACATCTAATTATTGCTCATTCTTAAACCTCAGCATTACAAATAATAGCATTTATTGTGCTACTTTGAAAAATAAATACAATACTGCCCTAGATGGACCTCAGTCCTGTAGAATTCAACATTATAATGAGTTATATTTTTTGTACACTATTTTTGTCTTTAGAATCCCAATGTATAGGGCTGGTGAGATAGCTCAGCAGCATAAGCACCTGCCTGGCAAGCGTGAGGTCCTGAGTTCAACTCCCAGTACACAAATGAAAAAAAAAGAAAAAAGAATCCCAATGTACAAACAAAAATCTAATGTTTCAGAAATTTAAGTCACTCTATATTTGTTAACATTTTCTTGAGTTGGGTGTATTAATTAACTCTCAATAATTTTATAAAACTTTGTCCTTCAAATCTAATTTTCTAATCAAAAAAGCATTGGTGAGGGAATGAACACTTTAAGTTGCATACTATTGATGGCGTGACTTCTATTGTCTGTCCTAGGTATCAGAGAAAATGGAAGAAAACATGGAAAAGCTGAGGATAAGCCTGTCCATTTGGGATGATGTACTTTCAACTAAAGATGAAATCCACGGATGGTCAAATAACTCCCTTCCACAGCTGGCCGAAAACATCAGCAACCTGAGCAACAGCCTCAGAGCTGAAGAATTCCTCAAAGAATTTGAGGTGACTGGTGATGCCTGCATCTGGAGCCGGGGGGTATCGCACTCTAGAATGTGAAAAAATTGTGTCTTTTTTCAAGTTCATCCTTCTTTTCAAAGATACACAGGGGCATTCCAAAACTCTAAACTATCTTCTGCTATTTTCTCAAACGTTGAATAGGCTCTGGTTAAGTCCTTTTGCCTCTTTATTGTGTCTTAGTGGAGGCTTTTACTTGAAGTTTTAGTAGAAAAATAAAAGTGCGTGAGGGCCGGTGAGATGGCTCAGTGGCTTAAGCGCTTGCCTGGCAAGCGCGAGGGCCCGAGTTTGACTCCCGGATCCCACATACGAAAAAGGGGCCGGTGATATCGCTCAGTGGCACGGGTGCCTGCTGGCTCGCGAGGTCCTGAGGTTGACCCCCCGGTACCCACAAAAAAAAAAAGTGCATGAAATGCATACCTTTTCCCATTCCTATGAGAGTGTGCCACTGTCCCATTTGAAAATCAAATTGGAAGTGTTTTTAATTTAGTAATATTTAATATTCATTTTTCTCCATTCAAAATATCTATCAAATTTTTAAAATACACTATTATTGTTTGATACTAGGTTCTTCCACTTCCTTTTCAGCAATGAAAGAAAATTGGAGATTGTATTGTCACAGGTTTCCAAGAAGAGTTTCTGTCTCCTATAGCTCTAGTCACCAGTTTATTTTAAACTCCTTTTATTCTTATTTATTGCCTTCATTTATTTATTCATTTATTCATCAAATTCTTAATCAATTCCTACATTATATCAGCACTGTTTTTAGAGAATGAACATACAGCAGTAAAACAGACAATATCTCTATCTTTATGGAATTTATATTGTTTATATCACAATATATGTTATATGTAAAATGTCAAGTGGTAATTCGGCTATGCTGGAAAATTAAGCAGGACAAGAGGAAGCAGAGCGAGGAGAGATGCGTGTTTCACAAAGCGTATGACTGTACTCTTGCTGAGGGCAGAAACAACTCACACTGTGTCCTCTGGTGCCCAGCACTGTGCCCGGCAAACAAAACTTGACTGATGAATGAATGAATCACTAGTCTGAAAACAGATGAATGAACTACGTCACCTAAGTATCTAGTGGTTTTTGACTCATATAACATTCAAGAGATTTTTATAATTTAATTCCAATTTCTAAGGGCGATCCGAACAAAAGGAAATGATCCAGACACCAAATACAGTCAGGAATGACAGGGGCTGCATTGTCTTTAGTTGCTACTGTTGATAATGTTATGATGTCGTGTTGACAAACAGCCCAGCTCTTAGTGGCCTGCACTGGATCGTGTTTATACCAGCTCGCAGATGGTTACATTTTCAGGAGTGCTATAAGCAAGCGTTAGCACTATCATTATTAGAAGTTAAATTGTAAATAAATAAACAATGAGATAGCTTCACTCAGTGGCTAGAGCACCCAGTTTTTTTTTAACACACAAAGGATGTCCTCATATGGTGGTCTCTTTCATTAAAATCAGATGGTTTTAATGAAACCATCTGCAGGCCCCGGAGTTACTGACATCTGTTATGTCTGTACCGCAGACGATGGGGACACTATAGAATGGTTTGTCACTGTGTGGCCTCCAGCCCTGTGTGTAGTGACATGATGCCATAGCTGAAAGTGTTGTAAGTGCTGCAGCAGTTTTTAGGGAAGAGATGCAGTTGTCAAACCAGCCTACAACTGCTGACCTCAGAAATCCAGGAAACTAGGATCCCTCAGCCCCACATTCAATGTGACCAGGTTCAGTCCCCCAGAGGTGGTTCTTTCGGTTACTAACTTAGTGACACACCTGATAAAGTTAGTGCCCTGGAACCAGCCCAGTGCCTGGCATCCCCTGCCCGCACCCCGCAACAGAGCCACGTGTGAGTGTAGATCAGGAGGTAAGGCCTAGCAGTTCCGCATCTTAGTGTGTAAAGTAAATTGCTTTCTTAATTTAAGGCATCACGAACTTTTTTTGCATCTACAAAGCACCAGAATACTATTTTTAAATTAAGATGGACAATTTATTTCATGTTTCCTTGTGACTTCAAGTAGCTGATGATATTTATATGCACCCGTATTCAATAATGTTTCTTTAAGTGGAACCATCTGATTTTAATGAAAGAGACAACCATATGAGGACATCCTTTGTGTGTTAAAAAAAATGACAAAATACCAGTCATGCCGCAATTTCCCAGTTGTTCTGGTTTCTTCCTGAAGTGCCTATAAATTTTTCTTTGAAATGATTCTTATGTATTACATATTGTCTGCAGTTGTTAGGTCCCCCTCATGTTTATTTGCTTTGAAATGCTTTGAAGTGAATTCAGTGCTGCTATGGGAACTGGTCATAGCACTGCTAATGAATAAATGACAGCCTGCTGGAAATCCCCACTGACTCCAGGCTTTCGGTTGGTGTTTAATTTTTTCCAGGATCTTTTTCTAATAAAAGAGGGTGGGGAGAAAGTAAGTTCCACATACTCCCTCACATTCGAAGTCAATGTTAAATGTAATATTTTCCACATCCATGAAGAATAACACTCCTCATAAAATGAAATGGACTTTCGTACAAGGGCTTAAACTCTGTACTTTGATGGTTAGCTCTTAAAATTATGAAATGCCAAGGACAGCATGTCAGTGTTTCTGATTAGTGATGCATTTTCCCTTTTCTTTTATTTTGCTAGTCTGAAGTTAAAAACAAAGCGTTGAAATTGGAAGAACTTCATTCCAAAGTTAACGATCTTAAAGAATTAACTAAAAACCCAGAAACACCACCAGACCTTCAGGTAAGACCTCAGTTTTGTAATTAATACCATACACTGGTTTCTCTCTTGTACTTATTCTCTCTCTCTCTCTCTTTCTCTCTCCCAACAACAACGGTACCTATCATTGTTATCATCATCATAATTCCAACAAAACATACGGACTTTACCATACACGGGAGCTAAATATTAACATCTATACAATTTCTTGTGCCAGTACTAATAGCATATTTCCAATCCAAATATTATAATAAGAATAGTTACTTTTTCCTAACTAAATTTTGGGAGCATTATCAGCTTGTCTCATGGACCATTTTATGTCTAGACAGGAACAGAAATCCTGTTTCAGTGATGTTCTTATTGATATTTTCCTGATTCATTGACTCAGTATATGGGTTGGGAGGGATCACCACTGGAAAATTTCCCTTCACAGCCCTTGAGATGACACAAATTCCCAGGACCATTGAGGCAGGACATGGGAGCGGGGCTGGCCCAGAGACCTGGGCTGCTTCAGCATCTGAGTCCTCGAAGAAGCCTGTGTGCTTGGCTCCTTTGGCTGCCAGCCCTTGGCTCCTGGCTGAGGGCTGTGATGCACCATTTGACCTTTTATTTGCTACTCCTCTTGTGGATTTTCTCCACATTGTCTTTCTTCTTGGCGTGCCTTTATTTTTGACTTGCTGTTTCCCTCTAACCAACCAAACCAGGTTGCAACCATGCTTTTGCTCTGACCTGAGTCTGTGCACCCATCGCTACAGACCATTGGTGGATGACACACATGTACAGGAATGTTAGGAGTTCTACCTGAAGGAAAAAGCAAAGCAGGTGGTATTCATATGCAGAACTAGCAAGGGGGAGTGGACTATTGCAGAGTGACAATGAAGCCAGGATGTGGGGAACAAGCTACTGTTGTGCTCTGGTCTCTCCCCGCACCTTGATCTGTCTCTATCTGTGTCTCTGTGTCTGTCTCTCTCTCTCTCTCTCTCTCTCTCTCTCTCTCACACACACACACACACACACACACACACCCCTGTACATATCAAGGGAGAGGTGTGGGTGATTCAACTTACCTCCAGTCTAGGCGGAAGAGTTTAGTGGCACTACCTGGAAAACATGGCCGGTGTCTCCTGCAGTTGGCAGACACCAGAGTCTAGTTTCTCACCCCTTGCCAGACTGGCTGGCTAACTACTTGTGGGTTTGCCAAAGGAGAAATGATGATTTGGTGTGAGCTGCCTCTCAGAGTTAGTTGTGGGGTGAATGCCAGAGCATGGCTGCTAGCCCAGACGTGAGTCACGAGAGGAAAGGAAAGGAGGAGACCACCATGGGAGGACATCTAAACCGCGAAGAAGGCCATCTGGGTGAGCAGACCTCAGCAGTGAGGACTCGAAGAGATGCCTACAGGCTGAGGAAGCAGGGAGCACAGAGGCAAAAGAGGGTGTAGTAGGTCATATAGGGAAGTCAGTGGGAGGTCCTATGTGAGGGGAGTCTCAGAAAAACCCACATGAGAGGAGTAGGCCCATGAGAGGAGTAGACATGAAACTCAGGTGCCACCTCATAGCATTTGGCATACAGTTCAGAGCCTCTTACCCACCTGCTGCCAGTGCAAATCTTCGGGACAAAAAGCTATACAAGGTGGAGAAACAGAAGTAAAGAAACAGATGGAGAAACAGAAGTAAAATGAAGAAAGAGAAGAGGAAGACCTTAACCACCTTCTCCACAGTGGGCTTCCTGCATGCAGCAGATCTGAGCTGGAACTAAGAAAAACCCTTAACTTTAAATTCAAATCTTTGATTGCCAAATATACCTGAATGTTTGAATTGTGGAACTGAAAATGTTTTGCAACGTATAGTGACTGTAAATCCTTTTATTAACTATGGGGCTGGAGAAACCCCTTCTTCTGAAATGTCAACCCAAGAGGAGAAAGCCTCTAGCCCCACTGAATGTTTCATATGAAAATAAAATTGCTTTATCATAAAGGCTTAGTGGTGTTGATCCCAGAACAGGTTACTTCTGGGCAGAGAATGTGTGGGTTCCTCAGGAGATTGAAGAATAGAGTTTTGGTCCCCTCCTGTCCTCAGGAGCTCCGTGTAGGTCTACTTATGATTTTAGATGTGATCTCATGTATTCCCTAGAGCCTCAGTCCAAACCACCCCTTTAACATCCAGTGTTAGTGGCAAACCCTACTCTCCACTTGCCCTTCACTTGATGTATTTGGCAATTTGTGCTCCTGGTTTTTCTTCCCGGAAAAGGCACATTAGCACTGGAGCGGCTTCTATGGTGAAGCTTATGTTTTCTCAACAAAGTTGCACATAAACAGAATTCTTACTGAATGAGTGTTCTTTGGTCTCCACAGACTTTAATAAAATCTTGCCCTCTATTTAGTTTATAGAAGCAGACTTAAGGCAGAAACTGGAGCACGCCAAAGAAATAACTGAAGAAGCAAAAGGAACCTTGAAGGACTTTACTGCCCAAAGTACAAATGTAGAGAAATTCATCAATGACAGAACAGAGTGGCTGATGGAAGTGGAAGAGTCCTTGATGAGCTGTGCCCAAGCCAAGATGTGTAAAGGATTAAAGAAAGTAAAGGTAGGTACTTTTGCTTGAATAGTGCTAGTAGTTCTCCTGACTGTGATAGCCATAATGAGAAGTACAGCCTCTGTTTTCAATTACCCATATTGACAACCAGACCAACTAATTTATGATACTGGACTCGGCAAAGTAAGCAACAGGTGAAGAACTAGCCACTGGTGTTAAGAAATGGAAGATGAATAATCTAAAAACAGAAAGCGTGCATGTTATGATGCCTTCTCAAAGGTTGTGCTTGTTTATATATGCATATATATGCATATATATGTACATAGTTATGTATGCATATTGATTAAAAGGTGAACCTATAGAAAAATTAGTTCACTTTCCATCAATATTCGACCTTAAATGCCAGATAGATTTTTTTATTATTTAATGATTTTTTTATGGTCAATCTGATTGCTATCATCTAGAAAATGCTATAACTTTGAAAAAAAAAGAAAGTACAGAAAACTTTCTACTTCCATGTCCCTAGACGGTATTTATTGGTGACACTCCTTGTCAACTGTATGTAAAAGATGTACATTGAGTTAGCTTTTTAACATATGTATGCAGTCTATTTGTCTTTTAGCATATTTTTTTACTATACTTAAGACTAAGGACATATTTTTTAAAATTAACTACTGGTGGTGTTGGTGTGGCCTGTGACCTTAATCAAAACCCCAGTAACACACTGAAGAGTATGATATTTCTCCTGACGTGACCAACACCAAAATCATGGACTTGGACTGAAATCTATAGGGAACTCTTCAATTTGCTTGAAATCTTAGACTAAACCCAAATTCTAGCCAATTCCCAACAGCTACTGTTACCAGGGAGAACTGGGAAGATTTACTGAAGAATCAATACAGACCCATCACAAATGTTCAAAACACCCTACCTATGTGTATATACTCCTAAATGGATTTCACCAGCACCACATTCAGATTGAAAGATTGTTATGGTGGAATTATTGCCTTGTTTCTTTTGAGTCTCTTTCTAATGAATACCCTTCATGGTATACTTTTATTCTCTAGGACATAGAAAAAGAACTTCAAAGTCAGCAAAGCAACATCAGCTCTACCCAAGAGAATCTTAACAGTTTGTGCCGCAAGTATCACTCGGCAGAGCTGGAGAACCTGGGCCGGGCATTGACAGGCCTGATAAAGAAGCACGAAGCTGTGAGCCAGCTGTGCTCTAAAACTCAGGCCGGCCTGCAGGATTCTCTGGAAAAACATTTCAATGGTGAGGTCTGACAGACCTTAGTGTGGGTAATTGTTTATGAGAACAAGTCCAAACTAAATGCTGCCTAGAAACTGCCAGGAAAAGTTGGACGAAATTTTACGGAAGGATATCATTTTACATTCATTTCTGCATTAAGATTTGAGCAGCAGAAGTACTGTGCTGGGGGCTTTTACCCTACACAGAATTCTTTTCCTTTCTCCCCAAGAAAGCTGTGTACACCATTTTGATGATTCTTATTTTCATCTGGATTTTCTACATATTAACTTATGAATGTAGAGAATTACTTCTGCTCTTCAAGTAGCCCACAGCCACTGATGAAATAATAGGGAAGTTTTTAGTGCTAGGATGAAGTGACACAATAAACGTGGAAGTTAGGAGAGACCATAAACTGCCAGCCATAAGTGCGGAAGTGGGCACGAGTGCCCACCCTCGTGCTTCTGCTTCCCCACAGCAGTGCCAAGGTGCTGATGTGAAGCCCAGCAGCTCTTTCAGGTGACATGATAGAAAGAGGAAATGGTGCATCCCTGTGCCATAAAAATGTTGTTAGCCAGGCACAGTGGTACACGCCTGTAATCCCAGGACTCTGGGAGGCTGATGGAGGCAGGAAGATTGCAAGTTCAGGTCCACTCTGGGCAACTTAGTGACTTAGAAGACCCTATCCCAAAAGAAAAGATAAAAGTAGTCTGGGGGTGTGGCTCAGTGCAAAGGCCCTGGGTTCAATCTCCAGTACTGGGGAAAAAAAAAAAAAAAAAAAAGCTTCAGTGCTCCAGAGCATCTCTAACCTTAACTTATTACATAGTTTTCACCCAAAGAAGGAAGCACGATGGGAAATCAGGCATTCCAAGAATACAAACTGCTTTTCAGTCTCTTCTCTAATTTTCCAATTCTGCCATACACAGTAATGGTTGTAGATCATGCTGTATTATTTCCTTATTTTCTTTTTGGAGTATTTTGTAAGGCAAAATGAGATGGGTTGAAGCCCAGAAATAATTCATTATGGCAATCCTAGGAATTTATTCAGTGTTTTGGACTTATTCCTGATTTTCATTACCTTTGAAAAGATTCTATGCAGGAATTCCAAGAATGGTTTTTGGGAGCAAAAGCAGCAGCCAAAGAATCATCCCATCGAACTGGTGACAGTAAAGTTCTAGAGGCAAAGCTCCACGATCTCCAGGTATGAAAGCTGCCATCCTTCTTCCCACATTGCACTCAGAGGCCTTCAGGTCAGATTAGATAATCCCATTTCCCAAATCTGATTTTAATCCATCTCTTCTTCTTCCCTAACAGAATCGGGCTTATTGTGTGCGTTGGACACAGGCAACATGGAAAGTCATTTAGAAAACAATTCGGAGCTAGAGAATGTCTAGGTCCCTTTGTCTCTCTTTTTGCCAGATAAACATTTTTTAGAATTCATTCAAAATGAAATCTAATTTTTTTATTTTTATAGTTATAAAAATATGAATAATTGTATCTATTTTATCACCATTGTGGAGTTTTTAAAAGAGGGAGAAAAATAACAGTGCCTAAATTTTGAGATAAAATATATTCAAATTAAAATGATGGCTATTACAAGCTATTTGGATTCTACTGATGATGAAAAAATGTGTAAATTCAAAAAGGAGAAGGCCATTGTAAAGCAGAGTTAAGAAATTACTTACAGAAGAATAGATTCAAATCAGGCTTTGGCCAAGATTTTTTAGCACCTAATTTGAACAAAGCACTGGGAACTTATTCAATGTTAAGTATTGTTAAAAAAAATAATAATTAAAAAAAGTAACAAGTGCCCTGTATTTTGTGGCCTAATGGGTAATGAAAATGATGTCAGTAATTCATTATATTATATTAGAAGTCAGGGGACAAAGATTGTCATAGTAAACAGAAGCTTGTTTTGCAGGAGGCATGGTGAATTCTGATAAGGAATTGTACCCTTTAAAGCTTGGGACCCATGAATTTCATGAAGAACTCCATGAACAAATGTCAGAGTGACAATGAAATGCCACTCTGGAGCTCAAGGGAGGGCTCAGCTAACACTGACTTCGGCTTTGTAGGAGCCATTCTATGCGTAGATAAAGGAAGAGGTGCATAGAAAAAAAAGGAAAGGTCCCTTTCCTGAGGACCAGACTATGTGCATTGGGTGGATCAGAGGAGGAGGAAGAAGAGGAGGTAGAGGAAGGGAGCAGGTGGCCAAACAGTTAGAGGAATATCGCAGTACTTCTGAGACACTGAGATCGAGGAGGAATTGAGAACAAGACCATGATGTAACCATGCTCTTTTCTAGCTGGACATTGTTCTATTTGCCTTTAGTGGCATCCAGGGCTGGCAGGCACCATCCTTGACTAGAACCCCTGATTCTATCCATTCGAATGCATCTTTCTCATCCCATCCTCATTAGACATTTTTTCTTCTGGGCTTTGCTTTTCTTCTTTTTCTCTACTGTCTCAGCTCAGCATTGTAATGAATAAGCCCATGCACCAGGGTCTCTGAATAACAGCAAATATATTGCATTACCTTTATTTCCTGAAACAGAACATTCTGGACTCAGTCAGTGATGGGCAAAGCAAACTTGATACAGTGACTCAGGAGGGACAGACTCTGTATGCACATCTGTCTAAACAAATTGTCGGCAGCATTCAGGAGCAAATTACAAAGGCAAATGAAGAGTTTCAAGCATTTCTGAAGCAATGCCTTAAAGACAAGCAGGCTCTCCAAGATTGTGCTTCTGAGCTGGGGAGGTAGGTTGTTCTGAGAAATGTAGACTTCATTACACACAGAGAAAAGGGTCATGTGAACAAACATAAATTTGTAATTGTGAGTTTAAATTATAACGATGTTTGACCTACCTTAAGTACATGCTCATTCTACTACAATAATCAATTGTTCAAACTCTGAAGTTATTTGGCTTTATTTTCTATATATAAAAAGGAATTATTTTCAGTACTAATTGTAAATGACATAGTTGCATGCAGTTTTCATCTATTTGGCTAACACAAGATGCTAGTGCTTTGATATATCCAATTTTAGGTGATCCAAGATTTTTCTTATGTCCACTTCTGCTTAGACAATATCATGGCAGAAGATCATGTTAAATTTTGTGGATCAAGATTCCAATCAATAATATGTGTCAATGAGGGTGAATATCAAGCTAGAAGGAAAAAAAATCATTATCAGTATGGGAGAAAAGATGTCACTATGATCAAATTGCCTTTCTGGTTGCCAAGTAATTTGCTTTACACGTGTCCAGGTTTCTGGGAGAGCTTATAGTATCATCAAAACTTAGAGCTTCTGTGCCAAATTCAAATTCCCTTAAGAAACAAAGACATAAAAACCACTTTCCCTTCTTTCTCTGGGGCTGTACATGCCCCACGTATCCACTGGCACCAAATCAAAAGTCTTTGTACTCGGACTCACAAAGCTAAGTATATGCTGACATGAAAATGTAATCTGTCCATTACCAATTATGAAATCAATTTAGTTAGGTAAGGTAATTTTTCCCTGCTTGTATCTCAAAACATAACACCATGACTTGTCAACTTTGTTACTGAAACAAGTAAAAATTTGGACAGGCTTATTGTTGATTTTTCTTCATAACTTAAAATTTCATGAAATCTTAATTGCCATAAAAAGACATAGTGACCTTAGCTAGTAGAACTTACTATTGTAGTAAGCACAGCAGAATTTTTCTAGAGTATTTTTCTTTTCTTTAGCTTTGAAGATCAGCACAGAAAACTGAACTTATGGATCCATGAAATGGAAGAAAGGTTAAATACAGAAAATTTGGGAGAGAGTAAACAGCATCTTCCTGAAAAGAAAAATGAAGTTCATAAAGTTGAAATGTTTCTGGGAGAACTCCTGGCTGCTAGGTATGGAAACAAAATTAGAATGGGTCTTTTACCTGCTATTATGTTTCTAACTGCTTGGTGGTTTGGTTTGGTTTGGTTTGTTGTTGGTGAAGATTATTCCTGTCCCTGAATGACTAGAATACAAGATGTTGCTACTGTATTCTTACAGCAATGTGCCATTTTGCAGACTGCAGGATAGAAGTAAAGAGCTAATCTGCATATGAGTCCCACCTTTTTGCTGAAAAAATTGAGCAGGTCACTTACCTACCATAACTCTTCATTTTTTCCTTTAAACACAGTATTGGTAACACTGTGCTTTCCTTTCTGGGGTTGTTTTGAGGATTGAATAATATAATGTGAAACATATAGGAAGAAAAGAAGACCTTAAGTTTATAATAACTGTAAAGATACAAAATTAATGCTGTAGACTTCAACTTCCACTACTTCTTTGCACATTTCATGCTCTAGTTACATTTCCTGTGCACCATCCTCATAACATTCCTAATGAAGCAAAAAGGCATGGTCATTTTGTCTGACTCTCTGATTCCTCTTCTCTGCTACAGTCTTTCTCTGGTCATTCCTTCCCTACTGAGAGCGGAAGCCAGGGTTTCTTTCTCATGTAAAGGTTTCTGGTCTGTGCTTCTGAACTACCACCCACCTTCAGCACACTGGTTCCTAATTTTAAGCTTCACTCCTGGCATTTTTGTTGCTTCCTCTCCACCAGAAGACAGAACAATTTTCTCCAGGGAAACACAGCTTCAACAAACACTTGGGCTTCTGGAAATCATCCTCTTAAAGAGCAGGGGCTCTAGTTTGTGAGGCAGAAGACAACAGAACCTGACTGCTTGCACAGATAAATCAACAATAATTAATCTCGTAAAATTTACCTCATTCAGGTCACGGGCATTTTCCATGTCCACCACATCGTTTTTATGGTCACACATGCCTAGTACTCCTTGCCTTGAAAAACAAGCATGTAAGCAACTGATCAGCAGGACCCCTCCTGACAACTGCTTGTACATGTGCTAGTTTGATGACCATTATAGAATTTCCCTGAAATACTTTTGTTCCATCACTGGGAGTATTATTGCTAACTCTGTTTACTCGATCACCCCCAACATCCAGCTAAGTCCTGCACGATGAGGGACTTCAAATCTTCATCATCTTTATATCCCCATTAGATAAGGAGGTGTCAGAAAAATAGAAAATATTCACGGAATTAACAAAATAATAGCATCATTCTAACTACTAACTTTCTGAAAATTATACTACACTTTATTTTGCTTTCCAAACCTTGACTATTGTCTGGATACAATAAAACATAACCACACCTACCTCTCTTGGTTCTCTAGACCTGTTAAATGACTTTACATATTGTTAACTTCCACTTCTCCTCCACAGACTTCTCGTTACAGTACTTTCCTTTGTCCCTCCATTTTCTGCCATTGTTATACTAAAACCCATTGGAGAAAGTGCTGTAAATACCCTTCATCAGATTCAATGTCTTTCTTTACTCGTCATTGTTTTTGTAGTAATTGCAATTGTTTGACCTTGATTGACAGCTATTTTTCTTGAAGTTTTACTCTCTGGTATCCCAAGAGCAGATGATAGGTGACCTTACTTTTACCCAGGATGTTTCCCACCAAAATGGCCACTTTTCCAGTGCATTCTAATGCACTGTGCTGGTCACCCAGGATCTTGCACTGGGTCACTTGAATTCTCTCACTTTCTCCTTACTACTCCCAGTCTTCTAGAATTTTTCATCATATTTCCAACACTTCAAATATTTTGGGCAAATGTCTTGTACTTTTTTAAAGTACCCAGACCTAAGCCTCACTGCATTTTTTCATGCATTAAACAATTCATCTTGTAGTAACAAAAGCAATATCTTATCTTAAATTATTATTTAACTCACATTAACACTTAAGACACCTTCCTGGCAAACAGGTTACAAGTATAATAAATATCTTTTAGAGTAGGCATAATATTGTAGCACTCTTTGTATCTCAGGATGGCTCAAAGGGTACTGTTTACATAGTAACCACTCAGATAAAAACTTAGACCTTGTAGAAAATATACTTTATGTTCTTTTACTAGTAGTTAAAACATTTCCTCATTCCCTTCTGTACCCCATATTTTCCTGTTAAGAATTTTCTAGAATGAAGGTTTAGGATTTGGGAGCCAAGGGATCATGAAATTATGGTTAAAGGTACAAAATCTGAGTTAAATAGGAAGAAGATGGCTTTGCTCTTTTTAGTTTAATTTAACAGCATGGTGAATATAGTTTGAAATATAATATTGTACATCCAAAATTGGTAAGAGAATACATTTCAAATGTTCTCACCACAAAAAAATGTTAAGTATGTGAAGTGATCAACATGCTAACCTGCTTAATTTAATTACTGTACATTGTATTCATATGTCATAACATCACTTTATACCATAAATACAGACAATTATAAATTGTCAACTTACAATGAAAATAACTATAGTAAATGGTTGTCCAAGTTACACTTAAACAACAAACAAAAACAAAATTCAGAACTCTAAAATAATGTAGCAAGCTACATAACGATTATGCTTTTCCCTTGCCCTTACTAACATAGTTCCAAAGTGAGATGAACACAGTACTGAAGATTACAGCAAGAAAAACCATAACACATCTACAAAGGCCTTTGAAAGAAATTTTTTTTACTTTATTTGCTTCACATTGTGTTGGGTCCTAGAGATCGAAGATGCATGTCATAGCCTGGTTTTAAAAGGATGACAGCTTTGTGGATTGAGAAAGATATGTTAGGTAAGAAAGCAGGACAAGGAAAAGAGGGCACATGAGGGGAGTCCTGCACTGCCACCTCTCCTAGGTTGCTGTGGGTGCTCCTTGGGGATGTGATACCTTGAAGGAAAACAAGGCAAAAAACAAAAAATCAGAAGGCTATTCCCAAAGGCAGTCTCCACATACTGTGAGGCATTGCTTAACAGTGTGATACTAAGAACCACATAATTAGGTGACTTTGTCGTTGTGTAAACACCGCAGAGTAGACTTGCAGAAACTAAGATGCTACAATGGAACTAGGTGATGGAATCTTGTTGTATGTGTGATCCACTGTCGGTCAAAACAACTTTATATGGCACATGCAAAGTGTATATTCTAAATAGCAGAGTGTTTTAGGAATTGCAGGGAGCTTGTCACAGATAGAATACTCGCTAGGAATGGAGAGATGCTAGGAATGAGCCTGGAGAGAAAGCAGGGCCCATTTTCTGAGCTGAATTCTCAGTGAGATGGTCAGCTCTTTCACTGCTATTAGGACCCAGATACAGCATGGGTTGCATCATTTCCACCAGCGGCCATTAACTCCATTAAGAGAAACCATAAGAGAACACAAGTATCCAGCCTGGTTCCCAGCATCTTAATTTTAAAGGCATGTCAGCTGCAAGCCTTTGTCTGGTTCCTGCTCCAATATCAACAATCATCTGTCACTCCTCTGTGCTCCGGAATGTCAGAATTAAATTTTTTTCCTGTTTCTTTTTTAGAGAGTCTCTCAATAAACTTTCCCAGAGAGGGCAGCTTCTCAGTGAGGAAGGCCATGGTGCAGGGCAGGGTGGCCGCCTGGGCTCCCAGCTCCTCACCAGCTACCAGAACCTGCTCAGGATGACCAAGGAGAGACTGCGGGGCTGCCAGCTTGCTCTCCAGGAGCATGAGGCGCTGGAGGAAGCACTCCAGGACATGTGGTCCCAGGTGAGAGACGTCCAAGACAGGCTGGCCTGTGCAGAAAGCACCCTGGGGAGCAAGGAGACCTTGGAGAGGCGGCTGTCACAGATACAGGTATGTGTGGGTAGCCAGCTGCTCACAACTGCTGGAAAGCAATTGGATTAGATTCACAGGGGTTTGAATGTGTCCTGATCCTTCTGGGAGCCTTTAAATGAGGGTTGTGTGGACAAAACGGAGAAATCAATTGAAAAGGATACATAGGGGACATTTTCCTCTTGCAAAGGAACAATTTTGTTGAAATACCTTTAAAATTATTTTTAATTTAGTTGAATTAAATAGTTAGCAAACATTGCATACCTACTCTGTCCAAGTACTATGCAAGTTGCTGGGAATGCAGAGGTAATGGTTAGCCCTTGTTTTCTAGGAGTTCATGGTCTCACGGGAGAGACCAACAGATAAATCAGCATTTGCAGTGCAGGCGTAGGTAGGGGCGATGATGGAAGCAAACAAGGCTGTGCACACAGCAGACCACCAACCCAGACTGGAGGCGATGTAGGTCACTGTCTTAGTTATTCTTCTCCTTGCCGAGACAAAATACCTGACACCCAAAGTTAAGGAGGAAAGGTTTATTTGGCTTACAGTTTTTAGAGGCTTCAGTCCATAGTCGTCTGACTCCAAGGCAGGTTAGCATGGTAGAGGGGCATCACAGAGAAGAAACAGTCCATGGCAAGCAGGCAGGTGAGAGTACATCAGCCCTCTTTCTGTGCCTTATATTGTATGTAGGCTACCCACCCTAGGGCAGGTGTAGCACTCACACCCTTAATCCCAGCCAGAACTATGGCAAACTAATCAGTGAAATGATTTAGTAATCACACACCCTTGATCCCAGCACCACACACTCTAGATCCAGCCACCTCTGAAAATAGCCCCTGCTATGACTGCATGGGATTTTGAGGGGACATCTAGACACAAGCCATAACAGTCACCTTGAAAAGTAGGAATCAGCCAGGCATTGAATGTTTGGGAAGGTTAGAGTTATGACAGCTGTGTCTTCATTTTCAAGATAACTTATCTTCACTCTTTGAAACCAATCAATACAATTATCATTTCTGGGCTAGGGGGACAACGTTTTCTAAGAATTTAAGTTGGAGTTCATATTTGACTCCAGGATTCTCTGGTATCTAGCATTGAAATGAAATGCAATATTGCAGTAGGGCCCAGAGTTGGTTGATATTTTTGATGGTAAGATGTCCCTAACCTTAATTTTCATGAGAAACCTAACCATTTTTTAAAAACAGAAGAATATTTTCATGCTCCTACTGACAAATATTCTTTCTCCCTTCCCAGGATATTCTCTTGATGAGAGGTGAAGGAGAAGTCAAGTTGAACATGGCCATTGGCAAAGGGGAACAGGCCATGAGAAGCAGTAACAAAGAAGGTCAGAAGGCGATTCAGGCTCAGCTACAGACCCTTAAGAACACGTGGGCTGACATCATGAGCACCTCTGTCCACGCTCAGAGGTACAGAGTTTATTTTAATATGTATTTGCCTACATAAAACCCAGTGGCTGAGTAAATGATAGACCAGTGTTGAGGTGCCCTAGGGTAAAGTTATCAGGCATGTTATTTTAGTATGTTGTATGCATTCCTGCCCCTGCCTACATTGCATTCCCCAAGGGGTAAAGACTGTTTTTGTTTATTAGCTTCCTTTGTTTCTGTGTTTTTGTTTTATTTTTTAAATGTTTGCATCTTCCCATTAACATCTCTCAGGGAATCTTGCCCATACCATAGGCTCAAGACAATACTTCATTTCGAGTCATTAAAGCAAGGATATGTGATGCTTTAATAATATTTAGCTTTTTAAAGGAACATATGGGAAATACATGGTTGGCAAATGTTGAGCTTAAGTATAAATCTTCTTTAATCAAAAGCAAGATCATTCACATTGGGATTGTAGGAAACACAGTGGTGAGGCACAGAGAGCTAACATCCTGTGAAGTGTGGAACATTCTCACACCACCAAAAATCAGCCCATGCAGACACCTGTAAAGCTTTTGTAGTATCAGATGATCTCACCCGTGTGTGGACTCTAAAAAGTTCATCTCACAGAAAATGTAAGTAGAATGTACAATGGTAGTTACCAGAGGCTGGAGAGAGTAGGGATAGGGAGAGATGGGGAATGGTTGACCAATGGGTACCAAGTTATAATTAGGAGTAAGAAATCCTGGAATGCTAGGTGACTAAAGAGAACAGTGAAATAGTGTACATTCAGAAAGACAGAAGAAAGTATATTAGAAGTGTTCACTATAAAGAAATGATAAATGTTTCAGATAAATAAATTTAACCTGATTTAAACATTGTACCATGTCCATATGTATTGAAATATCACATTAAGCTTTAATATATAGAATTTGAACATTTTATGTAAAATTATGTTTTAAATGAGAGAGGAAAACGGAGAGAGAGAGAGATTGAGAGATTGTGCTATATGCTGATGAAGTAAGTAAAACTTGGGAAAATTTGTTTACACCAGGTGTTGTTGTCATTGTATTTATGAGTGGAAGATTTTCATGTTCCTCCCTCAGAGTGTCTACAAATAATCTGGCTGACTTGTTGGACAAATGATCATAAATCAGAATTATACTAAAACACATCCCAGGACCCATATTCTGAAGGTCATTTATACTACCAGCGAGTGCCCAAATGATGATAACAAATAGATGAATGGAAGAAAACAAAACAATAATCACTGCAGTCACCCATTGCAATGTCACCAATAAGTCATAGTTACACCTAAAAATTGCATGGTTTTTGTTTTTTTCCTTTAATACAAAGCACCATTAGTGACTTGCAAAGTAAGCAGGACTTCGCTTCTTAGTAATAATTCCTAGTGGTCAGCAAGAAAAAGGTCAGATCCTGTAGTCTCATTCTACAGCAGCCTCCTGGAGCACCAGCTAAACTTTCTGACATTTGGCAATAGGATAGCTTCACAAAATTTTATAGGACTGTGAGCAAATGCTTTGCAGATATTAGAACAAAAATTTAAACACAAGAATCAGATTCAGACCTTTGACTCTCCCATTTCTGCAGGAAATTAAATTTGACAACTAGATATTGAGCAGTAGCAGTGTTCAAAATATTGTGTTAAAATAATGAAACAAAAGAAAATAGATTTTGCCCTCTAATTGCTCAGAGGCTAGGGTAGGTAGGTAGGAGAATACATTCCAGAAAACTCTGACCCAGGTTGTGTGACAGAGTTTTCAAATGACATGGAGTGGGTGTAAAAGAATGTGGGTCTGGTGGCTTCTGGAGAAGTGATATTGATTCTGAGTTTTTAGAAAATTCTTTTAGGAAAGGATACAACCCTAAGGTTATATGATGAGGTTCCTATTGATGCCGAAGCAGTAGTTTGAACAAATGTTGGAAGTTTGTTTACCAAAACCTAACTCAAAATGTACATAAGGGTGGTTGGGTCAGTTACTGAAGATAGATTTAGAATAGTTTGTAAGCTCAATTTTGGGCGACTTTTCTGAATGCCAGTCTGGAAAGCCTTTGAGTATCTGGAAAGTTAGTTAGTGACTTCACTATTATGTTTGTGACTGTATATATATTTTACATTATAAATACATTGAACCTTCATTCATTCACACACATAATACAAAGCATCGGCTTGTGTGTGTATGAATGTGTGTGTGTGTGTGTGTGTGTATAGGTGTGTAGCCCTAAATGAAAACCAATCTAATAATATTATTTACTCAGGGAGAATACCTTGAATATTGAACTGCAGACAAAATATAATTGCCATCTGATTTTTGATAAAACAAGCTAATCCCAACAAACTTAATACTTGATATATACTTATACTAAATGAAATTTAATTGATGTTTCCAGTGCTGAGTTTTCACAGCATGGCATGCAAATTTTTCTGTCCACTTAAGACACCTAGCATGTAGAAGGCAGATCTCCAGCTCCGTGTCTGACTACAGCATCTTAATTCAACTTTTACCATTGATTTACCCTGTGAAGGAACTGTGCTCTGGGTTTAATGAATCAGAGAACTATGTTCTCCCTGTACTCAAAGCAACATTTTCATCCCTTACAGTAGTATTCACTGAAACAATTTACAAAATGTAATGGCCTTGTGGGGTTTTGTTTTGATTTGGTTGGGGTTTTGGTGGCAGTGGGGATGGAACCCAGGGCTCCGTGCATGCCAGACAAGCCCTCTACCACTGAGCCACATCCCCAACCCAAGGATGTAAAGACCTCGTGATTGAATTTTGGCAGCAAAATCAAGTTAACTCATTTTAACAATACATGGTGTTAATTCTAGCACTCTAGAGTCTGCACTTAGCCAATGGAATGACTACCTAGAGAGGAAACACCAGCTGGAGCAGTGGATGGAATCAGTGGATGAAAAACTAGAACATCCTTTACAACTGCAGCCAGGCCTGAAGGAGAAGTTTTCCCTGCTGGACCATTTTCAGTCCATTGTCTCTGAGGCAGAAGATCACACTGGAGCTCTGCACCGTCTGAGCGCCAAGTCCAGGGAGCTCTATGAGAAGACTCAGGATGAGTCCTTCAAGGAAACAGCTCATGAGGAACTGAAGACACAGTTTCATGACATCATAACGGTAGCCAAGGTTCGTGCTTTATATCCGAGAAAGGCTTCAAGGCTTGGATAAATAGTAAGCCAAAGGTCGAGCCTAGTGGTACACGCCTATGATCCCAGCACTCAAGAGGCTGAGGCAGGAGGATCCCAAGTTCAAGGCCAGCCTGGACTATAGAGTGAGAGCAGATTAAATTATTGGAGAACCAGCTCTTCTGAAACTATTTTTCGTTTTGTTTTATTCTGTGGCTAGGTATTAAAGATTGCTTCTCATCTATATTTATGAACGCAGATGTATTTTTCTCTTTCTGCTATCTTAGGATTATTCATTATTTTCTATCCTTTTCTACTGTGTTAGTCAATTCATCTCATTTCTATGTAAGATTCTGGAACATCAAATATCAGCATTTCAAGTTCTTTTTCTTTTGCCTCATGTTTGTTTTATTAAATGCAATTTTACTTACCCCCTTGATTTCAATCATGTGTTCATTTCCTATTTCAGTAAAACCTGCCTTTTCCTATTCTCCAAATATAGACTATTTCATGTATTCCATTCTCTGAATGAATCTTTATTTGCCTCCATGATTTTTCTTTTGGATAATTGTGACCGGTGTAGAAATCAAGGGAGAATTTCGTTAGTTCTTTTCCTACTTTGGTTTGCTTTTGGGAAATCTGTCTTATTGATATTACAATTATCA
This sequence comes from Erethizon dorsatum, assembly GCA_028451465.1. Lineage (NCBI taxonomy): Eukaryota > Metazoa > Chordata > Mammalia > Rodentia > Erethizontidae > Erethizon > Erethizon dorsatum. The sequence goes on along the minus strand of CM051823.1, from coordinate 132,887,466 downwards.
ACGAATACATTTATCTTCATTTTTAGCTAAGCTTGAATCCTGGCCTTGATGCTCTTGGGATATGTGACTTTGGGCACGTTACTTACCTCTGTAAACTTGGGTGTCCTTCTCTAGTTAATGGTGGTGGTGATGGTATCCACATCACAGAAGTGGTGGTAAGATTCGGTGAGCAGATGTGTTTAAAGAGCTGAACACAATGCTCTGCACCAACCTAACGTAAATAATTTCTTGAATGATAAGAATAGTTTTAATAATTGTGATGAAGTGAGTTGTCTAGGATACCAGCCAACTTTTTAAAGCATAGCTTTTTATGCTAACAATAGTAAACTTACAGGAAAAAGTGGTTGCTTCTTCAAAGCCTTAGTTCAAGGTTTGTAGTTTCTCTTTTAAGTATTAAACTTAGAGAAAATTTAAGAATGAGAATGAAATATTCTGAGATACATTAAGCGACCTCTGTCAGGCCCTTCATTTTATCTGATGTCATGTTCTAAGTAATGATTGTTAAAGTAGCCTTCTCTGTGTTTACTAGGAAAAAATGAGGAAAGTGGAAGAGATTGTGAAAGACCATCTCATGTATTTAGACGCAGTCCATGAATTCACTGATTGGCTCCATTCAGCGAAGGAGGAACTCCAGAGGTGGTCAGACATGTCTGGGGATTCATCAGCCACCCAGAAAAAGTTGTTAAAAATCAAGGTCAGAAAATGAACTAATATACTACATTCGTTTCATGGGTTCTTGAGTACAGAGAGCAGGCTTGCAATAAGAATTCAGTGTACAAGAGTCTGTCATTTGAAACACTTCCTTTTGGGTTTTAGTTGGGTTTATTGAGTCATGCCTCAATGATTCTAAACATAAACAAGATTATATTAAAGAATTCAGAGAACTTTGCACTTGTGGGCAAAATGCAGCATTTTCTGTGTGCAAATGTGGTTGTTGCTGTGGTGTAACACTAACAAATAGATGCCAGGATGCTGGGCTGACCGAACCAGTGTAATGATAACTCACTGTGCTCTTTTAGAATGCAGGCTCTGGAATCAGACAGAAGCCGTTCTGCATCCTGCCTTTCCTGATTTTCTAGCTGTGTCTTTGGGCAAGTTACTTTGGATTGCGTTTTCAAGCCTCACCTCTTTTTTTTTTTTTTTTTTTTGTGGGTACCAGGTGTCGACCTCAGGACCTCGCGCGCCAGCAGGCACCCATGCCTTTGAGTGGTATCACCAGCCCTTTTTTCGTATGTGGGTTCCGGGAGTCGAACTCGGGCCCTCGCGCTTGCCAGGCAGGCGCTTATGCTGCTGAGCCATCTCACTGGCCCATGCCTCACCTCTTAATTGGAAGAAGAAAAAAGGGAATTAAAATAAAACCTTCCAGAGAGTTGTTTTAAGAATAATTAGGGCCGGTGAGATGGCTCAGCGGCTTAAGCGCCTGCCCGGCAAGCGCGAGGGCCCGAGTTCGACTCCCGGAACCCACATACGAAAAAGGGGCCGGTGATATCGCTCAGCGGCACGGGCACCTGCTGGCGCGCGAGGTCCTGAGGTCGACCCCCGGTACCCACAGGAACAAAAAAAAAAAAAAAAAAAAAAAGAATAATTAGATCATGTGTATATAATAGTTGTAATTGTGCCTGCCACATAGAACACTAAACAAAGAAACTCAGTGAATTTAACAAATAAGGAATTCATTGGCCATGAAATGACAAGGTGAGGAGGGTCAAAGGTGAAGGTCAAGTCTTTAACCAGAGCCAGTAAAGCTATAACCACCTGAGGAAAATAAGTGCATGCAGAGGAGCCTTCTGATAGAGAGGTAAACAGGAACTCAAGTGTGAGCAGATGGAACTCACCCTGCCTTTCGGAGTAAGGCCTGTGAGGCAGTTGAATATTCAGGGTACTTTTCAGGTTAGAAAGCTGTATTGAAGATGCAGAATTGAAAATTATTTGCACTTTATTACTGGAGCCTCAGAGAGGATGAACCAAGGCCAATGTAGATAGTGAACAAGACAGGGGGCACAGAGCCAGAAACTGGGCACTACCAAAGTTTAAAGACCACCAAAGAACAACAGTTGCAAGAGAGAAAGAAAAAGAAGAGAAGAAATAATAACTAGAGGAGGCTAAGAGGGTGTGAGGCCACCAAGGCCCAGATGGAGAAGTTGGTGCCATCACAGATGCAGAAAGGGGCTGCTGTTAAGAGGAAGACAGAGAGTGACACTTAGCTCTTTGGCAACCACTCTGAGAGTCATTTCCACAGCAAGGGGTGAGAGGACCAAATTACATGGCTTTAGGAGGGGATGCCTGTGGCTGGCAGTGGGAGGAATAGATAGCAAGGATGGACTAAGGCTTGCAAAGTTAATTTGAGAAAGTATAATTATTAATTTGAGAAAGTATAATATTAATCATTGTACCCTAAAAAGCTACTCTTTGGTTTGCCAATGTTCTCTCTCTCTGAAAAGGCTTCATAAAGTGCTTCTGAAGGATAGAAATATAAGAAAAGGAATTGAAGAAAAGCAATTGAATTCAGAAAGGATAGAGTAAAGCTGGTCAGAGGCTGCCCCTTTGACGTTCAGGTCCAGCCTAAATATAGGCTGGTAGTAGGCAACCTTGGAAGAAACATAGAAAGCATGTCCTCTGTCTTGGGACCCCTGGCCAGCCCTGATCCCAGAAATAACCACCCAGGAGAGGCAGCTCTAAAGCTTGATGTGTACATGGGTAAAGACATGAACACTTGCCTGTATGAACATGTAGATAATATTCTGAAAGAGTTCAAGTGCAAGATGAGAAATATATGTATAAGCCATTTTGAAACACTTCATAATAATGATGCTTTCATTCAAAATGCAGTAGAGTAGAATTAGTGGTAATAAATGTTGACCCACTTTCATGCTAAAGAAAACTGGGCTAAGAAACAAGAGTGTTCTGGAAAGCATCTTGGTAGTTGACACATCCTGAACTCCAAATTCAAAATCACTCATTAAGGCACAGTATCAACATTTAAATTGATTTGTGAAGCATGTCACTTTTTAAAATCTATAATTTTCTGAATCAGTTCACTAATTACTATATGTAATGATAAACAGGATGAATTTTAGAATCCTGCTGCTAAAGGAGGGTGACTATATATATTAAATGTTAAATATGTGTAAGGATACACCTATATACATGTAAAATTACATTTCTTGTATTGAGCTTTGGACTATTCCATAGTACTTTCAAATGATGGATACTAAAATTTGGCTCTGTTGTATATAATTATGAGAGGATATATTTATTTCAATCTAATTAAATGAAATACAAACTGTATTATAAAAACCAGTTAAGATATTCTTTTTGTCTAATATAATTTATGAAGCATATATCATCTTTATCCAAAATTTTCATTTAATTCCTAATTGATTTTCTTCTTGAAGTTTTTTCTCTAATAATCATCATTTCCTTCCATTTAATCCAGAAGTGATATCATAATTTTGTATTACAGTGATAACAAAATCCTGGCTTTAGCAATAGATACATATATATATGAATAACAGTTGACTATTTCAGGAAGAAAAATTTCAGTCTAAGAAATCTATTCTCAGATAGAAATGCTACTGTTTACCTACTTACCAATGTATATTTTAATTTTATCTTATTGTCCTCTGTAGCATGTGTGCCTCCAGACTAAAAACAGCATCTAAATTGTTCAATTTCTAGGAGTTGGGCCGGTGATATAGCTCAGCAGCATAAGCGCCTGCCTGGCAAGCGTGAGGTCCTGAGTTTGGTTCCCAGTACCCACATAAAAAAAAAAAAAAAAAAAAAAAATTCTAGAAGTCTTTTTAAAAGTAAAAATAATAGTCATAGGGTCGATGAGATAGCTCAGCAGCATAAGCGCCTGCCTGGCAAGCACGAGGTCCTGAGTTCAACTCCCGGTACTCACATACGAAAAAAGGGGCCGGTGATATCGCTCAGCGGCACGGGCGCCTGCTGGCGCACGAGGTCCTAAGGTCGACCCCCGGTACCCACCAAAAAAAAAAAAAAATAATAATAATAATAGTCATAGATGAACCCAGTCTACAGATTACTTTAAAGTTTAATGAAGTCAGTCTGTGAATTATTCATTTTAGTTGCTGTCAAAATGTTTATTGAGGCACTGAAGTATTGGGAATTGAGGAGGACTCATTCTTCCACTGTGATGGGTCAGCTTGATGCTGGTGGAACAGAAATGTAATCTAAGCCACCATCCTGTGGAAGAAGACAGTAGAGGGTGTAGACGATGAGAAGAACAGGGTTCGGTGATCCTTGTTCACAGGTCCTTCTAGAACCTTAGGAGGAAATACATATTTGTTTATTTACAGGCACAATACACCATGGGCAAACACTGAAGTCACTACCAAGACATTTTCACATACTCCGGGGTGCTTGCTGCTCTTCTTGTGCTGCAGTTTCAGGGGTGTTATGCCACAAGCCTGGGCGCTCACAGTTTAATTCCCTACTATTGTAACTTGGGAGTGGTTGGCTGCACGGACCCTGGTTCCTTGTGCACACTTGCTCAAACTTCCTAGTGGGACGGAGTCCCCTCTGCACACATTTGAAAACTTGCAGCCCAGTGACTCACGGCCTCCTTGGTTTCCATGGTGATATTCCATTACAGGAGCTGATAGATTCCAGAGAGCTGGGAGCAGGCCGCCTGGGCCGAGTGGAGTCACTGGCCCCCGGAGTGAAGCAGCACACAGCTGCCAGTGGGTGTGAGCTCCTGCACACGGAGATGCAGGCCTTGCGAGCTGACTGGAAGCAGTGGGAAGACAGCGTGTTCCGAACACAGAGCAGCCTGGAGGACCTGGTCAGCCAGATGGCCCTTTCAGAGCAGGAGTTCTCAGGCCGAGTGGCCCAGCTCGAGCAGGCCCTAGGACAGTTTGGTGCCCTTCTGAAAACCTGGACTCAGGGGCTGGCCCTCCTGGAGGGCAAGAACACGGATACTGAGATGGTGGAGTCCTGGCACGCAGGACGAGTAAGTTGGCTTCCTCTTTTCTAATGGTGCTTATGCTAGAAAAAAGTTGTTTTTTGCCTCTTATGGTTGTTAGAAAAAAAAATTATTTGATAACTAAAAAAGTACAAAATCCAGACTTGGAAGAAGTATTTATCTGATGAAATTTGCAAAGGCTAATCTTTTTCCTTTTCTCATAAATCAGACTTTGGTAAAAGCTAACATGTGGGACAAAAAGAATCATTATTTCCTGAAGGAAACATTATTGTTGGTAGAGACGTTTTCCTCTCCTTCTTATGGTGTAAGAGCCTGTAATACTGGACTGAGACATTCAGTGTGAAAAAATGGCCTGTGGGCAGAAGAATAAATAGACAGAGAGTCATAGCTGTTTTCTTGCCAGTTAACTATTTCAAACAAAAGATTGAATTTGTAGCTTTGAAACACACATTTGGTGACCTACTAAAGCACAATTAATAGTTTTCACCCTGATTGGCTCTCGTATGTGTGCTTTTGACAGATGTACTTGAATTAGCCAGTTAACATGCATTAACATAACGGCCTCGTCATGCTTGCTGGGTGCCTTCCTGACCTTTTTGTTTTTCCCTTCCTTCCTTCCTTCCTTCCTCTCTCGCTCTTTCTCTCTTTTTCTTTCTTTCTTTCTTTCTTTTTAACTAATAGCAGCTCTTTCAGAATATGAGAAAGAGAAGCAGAAAAGGAATTATGAAAAATGGACAGAAACTTAAAATCTTTTTCCTTTCTTTCATTCTTCACTAGCATCTTTGAAAGCCTCTTCAATATTTGCAGTTTTCTACTGCTCTGAATCATGGCTGTCTTTAAAAAGAAGTTTAGTAAAGTAAATTTCTCTGCTTCTATTTATGTTACAATCATTTAAAAATAGCTCCAGCCAGTAAGAAAGTCCAGGAGTACTTCTAGCTTTGTCATGTTTTGAGTGAGGTAGTTGAAGCAGATACAGCACACCATAAAATACGACTTCATAATCATCTGTTCATGCTATTTTATTTATAATGTTTCCAGGGTTTTTGTTTGGTTGGTTGGTTGATTTTTTGTTTGTTTTTTGATGTGTTTCTTGACTTTTAGCTTTATACACCAGAATAAAGCATAAGCAGTTAGTTCTGTAGAATAGAGACAAAGGAGTTGGTAATTGTTTCATGTGATTTCATTATGAAATAAAATCAGTTATACTGTCTTGGTTCTTTTTTGTTTCCCTTTCTTTCCATTCCATTAACATTAGTGAATTGTTTTAAAAGAAAGATTTGGTTGCATCTAGATTACATTACTGTTCTTAGCTATTGTTATTTCTTACTTTGGTACTATTAACAGGAAATAATAGGGCCACAAAACACATGACAGCACCATAGTAAATACAGGTTTCAGTTTTCCTCGCAACTCGGAGAAGACAGCCTCCGCTTATGTCCTCACCCACACATGGCTCCAGGGCAAATGTTTTTGAGGAGAATAATACATTGCCTGTCAATATTTATACTTCATTTCTAGTAATGGCATTTTATTTAAATTGGAGATAATACTTCAAATATAATGAATGTTTAGGGAAATGTTTATAAAGCAGTAGATTTGCTAAGGTTCTTAGGGCATCATCTTGCTGTTGGGAGGCCTTGTCATTGCATATACTAGTCTCCAACCTTCACAACTATTTACCTTATGCAGTTAAATGGTGGTACTCAAGAAATCTTTTAAAACATAAAAACTGGTGATCTATAAACTACATAACATAATGGTGCAAAACACCTTGTTCAATGCATTTGCAAAATTCATTTATTTTAACATCTATTAGATTACTACTGTTGAAATATAGCTGATCTCTTTAGGTGTATAAAAATATATGCATTCTAGGACTAACTGAATCATAACTCAGTACAGTATTTATATAATGAAAAGCTTTACAGAGATACTTTCATTTAGGACAAAGTCACAGGCATTTTCTAATGTAAAGTTTTAGCCTCAATTTTTCCACTTTTAATGTCACCCAGTTTATAAATGACCAATTTGAATCTCAGTGTTTTTACTTTTTGGTAGGTAATAAGTTTCTTTAGTTCTTGCCATGTTCTCCCTTAAAAAAATATTCAGCATGGTGTAAAATAGTTGTCCCCGTGTAGCATTTGGAGTTTCAAAGAGAAACAGTCTAATTACAGGTATTTTCATGATTGTAAATAAAAATCTTTCACACCCTTCAGCTCAGAAACTTAGCTATATAAAGAGAGGACAGAGCAAGAGAACCTCAGCTCTGCTGTCACAATTTCAAGTGGAAAGAGGAACAAGTAGGAAACCGGTGGGAACCCTGACTGGGACAAAGGCCCATGGTAGTGTGTGTCCTCAGATGAGAAGCTCAGCGGCTGGAAGGAGGCAGAGACTCCTTCTAGGAGACAGTGCTTGAGCTGAATCTTGAGGTGTGAGAATTTCAGGGGACAGCTGAAGAGGAGCAACAGCACAAAAAGCCAACTTGGGAGAAAGGAAAAAATGTAAGAGGGAAAACTACAGAACAGGAGTCAAGTTAGGAGGATAATGTGCTGTCCTAAAAGAAAGGGTGAAGATGTAAATGGCGACAGAGACAAAGAGGAAAGTGGGTCGAAGGGCCAAGATGCAGGCCAGACTAGACCAGGAATCTCCTGCATGGAGTGGGAAGAGGAAGCGGGGGAGAGACCAAGATGTTGCGTAGTTTGATTGACATCAACAGGAGGACAATGGCACCACTTACTAGGATGTGGATGCAGTACAGACCTGTTTGGTTGATGAGGGATATAGTTTCTCTATAAATCTGGGCTACCTGTTAGTAAATATCTCTAAAAATATTTATAGAAATAGCAACAGCTATTTGCATGCTCTACTTATTTATTTTGCTTTAGTGATACCACTATCTACACAGTCTCAAATATCTGGGAATCATTTTCTTATTGATTTTACTAATTTAGCATTCATCAGTGGGCTAGAAATTGTGCTGACTATTTGACATGCATGATCTCATTTGCTCCATGTGACAGTCCTGTAAGGAATGGTATATAGCACAGTTGACCATGACTTTGATTTCAGAGGTGTCCTTGTCAGGCACTAAAACTTTATATTGGATTAAGTATGTACAATACTGTGATTATTCGTGTCTCTCATCAATTGAATTGTGAGCTCTAAAAGAATGAGAATCATGCCTTTGTTCACTGGGGGAAGAGGGTGTTCCCAGAATCCAGCAAAATGCTTTATACATAGCAGACATTTAGCAAATATTTGATGACTGTATGAATGAAATTATGAAATGAATGAACTGCTAGTTAAATCATATCTGTGGGTTATAAGAAATCCTGTCAGAGATAACTGCATACACAGTACTATATAAAATCAATTGCTATATATGTTGTTAATCCAAAATAAGTGTTGCTTTTCTTTGAAATGATCTTTCTTCACCTTTAAACAATGTGTGTGTATCATCATGGCCTGGTCAGGCTGCTTTTAAACAACATAGGAAATTTTATCTTCTTTTTTCTATCTCACTTCATTTGTCCACTAATCATTTGACTACATTTAATATTGAAGTGTCTATTCATGGCTAGAAAGGGATACGAATTAACAAAAAGCTAATTATGTATCAAGGGGAATCCTGAAAATAGATTCCCCCTTTCTTTACTGAACTAACTGTGCTAGTTTACCCTTCAGTAATAGTTTGTAATACGGTTTATGCCTATATAGTTTGAGTATATTTAAATGCCTGATCCTCTGTCTCGTTATTCTGTTAGGAGATCCTGAATTCTCTACAAAAAGCAGAGCCTACCACAGAGGATCTCAAGTCTCAGCTGAATGAACTTTGTCGATTTTCTGGAGACCTGAGTACCTACAGTGGGAAAGTTTCTGGCTTGATTAAAGAATACAATTGGTAAGCATAAACTTTCCTGATGTTCCAAATATTTTTCTTAAAAAAAATTTTTTTTTCTTTCAAAAAAAAAATAATAATTTTAAGAGACAGAGTCTTGCTGTGTTTTTCAAGCCGGCCTTGAACTTCTGGGCTTAAGCAGTCTCCTGGTCTCAAAAGTAGCTGAAACTACACGTACTGCTGTACTCAACTTCAGAATATTTTCACGTGAAGAAGAAGCTAAGCTGGACATAGTGTAGCTTGCCTGTAGTTCAGCTACTTGGGAGGCCGAGATAGAGGATGATCAATTGAACTCATGAGTTTGAGACCAGCCTGGGCCACATAGGATGCAAGAGACCCCTTTGCAAAGGAAAAAGAAAAGAAAAGAAAAGAAGAAAAGAAAAGAAAAGAGAAAAGGGAAGAAAAGAGAAGACAAGAGAAGAGAAGAAGAGAGGAGAGAAAGAAAAGGAAAGGAAAGGAAAAAGAAAGGAAAGAAGGAAGGGAGGGAGGAAGAAAATAAAGGAAGGAAGAGAGGAAGAAAGGAAAAAAGAAAGGGTCAAATCAAGTAGAAGCTACGGGCTTTTTTTTAATTTTCAGGTGTGATTTCAATAATAATAATTCATTAAGTATTATATGCACTACTAAATGCGGCAAATGTACACTCTAAGAACTGCTGATTCTGTCAAATATTATCTTAATCAACTTTATCATTTTCTCCTTTCACTGAATGTTCAATCACTTTTTCAGTCTCTGTTTACAAGCATCCAAGGGCTGCCAGAATAAAGAACAGATTTTACAACAAAGATTTCGAAAAGCCTTCAGGGATTTTCAGCAGTGGTTGGTTAATGCAAAAATCACTACTGCCAAATGTTTCGATATACCTCAAAATATTACTGAAGTTTCCACAAGTCTGCAGAAAATACAGGTAAGAATTTTATCAATTAATTCTAATAAAAGTGCTGAAGGAGTTTAAAAGATTCCCTGAGATCAGTGGTGGTGAACCTATGACACATGTGTTGTTTTCCTTTTAAGGCAAAAAATGTTAATGTATGAGTTGTTTTTTTCTAAACTAAAACCTCAGCATTCAGGTTTAATTGCAGTGTTGACATTTTGCAATAAATAAGTGGGTTTTGCGTTGCAGTTTAGGCACTCAGTTTCTAAAAGGTTCACCATCACTGCTCTAGATCTTTTTATAAGTGCATTATGTATGAGTTTTTTAAAATCAAATTTCAAATAAATCACCCATTGAAACAATGAAAAGAAACTCATCCATTCATATGCATAAACACATGCTATTTTAGGTATTAATAAAGGTTCTGGAAGTAATAAAAGCTATTTTATGTAATAAGCACTGTGCCTGAGCACTCTAAAGTGGATGTTCTCATTTAATTTTCGCTTTAGCCATATTAAGTATTTAAGATTATTATTCCCAGATACGTGTAGGTAGAAAAATTGTGAAGAGGTCAGAGAGTTGATGTGTAGAATAGCTAGAGTTTCAGCCTATTTTGTGTTTCTTTATTTGTTTGGGTTTTTTCCTAGTCTTTCCATCACTAAATGCCACTTCATGTTATTTCACTCACCACCTTCAGTGCCAACATTTTTAGACACAGTGGCATTATCATTTCCTTGTGCATGACTATTATTGATAGGCTAGCACTCTTGAGTGATTGCTTCTGAAATTTGAATTTTTCTGTAAGAGCATATGCTTTAAACTATGTATCAGTGCTTCTGCATGAAGTTTCTCACATAGAATCAGCCTCCAAAATAATATTGTCTGTATCTATTCCATTTTTTGAATTACTGGTTTATAGTATAATGGAATAACTCTTGCTCTGAAAATTTACTCCACTTAAGATTCTTCCAGTTTTGCTCCAGGCTAAGGAGTAGAACTTTGGAATTTCAACTACCAATTTATTTGTGTTGGAGAAACTCAGTACTATTTTTGAGGACAGCCTTTCCTCTGACACTCAGCCAAGTTCCATATACAAGATGGTCATCTATTAAAACAGATGTCCTGGAGAGATTCTGTATTAGTACATTTTTGTGACTATAACAACATACCCAAGCTAGGCTACTTAATAAAGAAAAGAGGTGCATTTAGCTCGCAGTTCTGAAGTTTCAAGGGCTTGGCACTGGCATGAGCTCAGCTGTGGTGACACCCTTCTAGTGGATGGCACCACAATGTCAGGAACACTTGTGAGAAGAACAAGATACATCATCAGACAGAAAGCCAAACAGGCTAAGAAGTGACCAGATCCCTCCTTTAGAAGAATCCTCTTGTGGAAACAAACAGTTCCTCAAGGTCCAGTCCCTCATGACCTCAGGACGTCCCATTAAGCCCCACCTCTTAACATTGCCGTGCTGAGGACCAAACTTCCAACACATGACTCCTTGCGGGACAAACCACATCGAAACCATCTCAAATTTCTTTAATCAAGATCCACAAGCTAAAGTATCTATGCCTGTGTTTCCTGCAGAATAAATAATCTTGAGTGGCTGGACCTGGTGACACACAATCCCAACCCTCTGGGAGGCTGAAGCAGGAGATTGAAAGTTCGAGTACAACCTAGGCAATTGAACAGCTTAGCAAGACCTTGTCTCAAAAGAAAAAAGAAAAAAGGACTGGGGATATATGTTGGTGTGAAAGCCCTAGGTTTAGTCCCCAGTACAAGAGAGAGGGAGAGAGAGAGAGAAGAGTACATTAATAATCTTGAGTTTATACTTTCCATGTCTTCTTCTTTATACATGAAAATATTAATGGGCATTGACTGTAGAATATAGAATCTACCTATGTGTCTAGAGAGAGATGATACACTTCCATCTTGCCAGATGATGGAAAAAGTACATACCGTGGCCACACTTTTGAATTATACTTCAGCAGTATACCATTTATTTGCCCTTGATAGGGACAGCCCTATAAAATGCTCTCTTACTGCTTTTGATACTCTTCTAATAATAGTGTCTTCTCCATTCAACCAAATTTATTGTATTAAGACTTGTCAGGGAAATCCTTCTGTTGTCTCTTCTAGGAATAGCACTGGTGCTGAGTCAACAGTTTGATTGTATCATCTGAGCCCGTTGAGTCCTGTACCTGGTTGTGTTTACTATTGCTTGGGCAGCTAGGAGGCTCAGATCCAAAGTTATAATCCAGCTCCACCATTTATACAGAAGCATATGACATTTGTTTTGTACATTAAACTTAACAAGAGATTATTTCATAATCGTTTTTATTCTATTGGTCCTCTTTTGTTTATTTTTTATCTAATTGATAATAGTTCATAAGATAGCTCACACCTTTTGTGCAGCAAGCCAGAGTTTAGATTAGTAAATAAAATACAACTTGACAATTAAAGGGAAGACCTGGGTCATTTCATGCATGCAATAAAAATAGCTTATTTCTCTTCTTTGATTTCATTGAGGAATACATAGGAAAATCAAGGAATTTTAAAGCATAGAGCATTTTATTGTGCTAATTTTACATTTTCCTTCATAGGAGTTTTTGTCAGAAAGTGAAAATGGGCAGCATAAGCTCAATATGATGCTGTCGAAAGGAGAACTTCTGACTTCTCTGTTGACCAAAGAGAAAGCAAAAAATATCCAGGCCAAAATTGAAGCTGCAAAAGAAGATTGGAAAAATTTTCATTCAAATCTCCACCAGAAGGAATCTGCCCTAGAGGTAAGATGTAGCCACTTGCAGGGACCTCAGGGACCACAGTGTTCTGTGTTCATTGTTGCTGTTTGCTAACCCAGGGTTTCAAGCAGTCGGGACCTTGACCATGACTTTGGCTGTGGCTCTATTGACAGACAACTGGGTAACTGTAAGGTTCAAGGGAGAGAGGAGAGAGGCGAGGAGAAGGGGATCTAAAAAGAATTAAGATGTGTCATGTGTTATGCGCATGCACCAACTCCCCGTGAGGAATGTGACCATCACGTACCTCTGACATATACTAATACAAATTTAAAAAATTTTAAATGCCAGAAGTGTGGGCCACCCACAAGTGTGATCACAGACCTCCCTTCTGCACTCTCTCAGCAGGAACAGGCAGTTTCGCATTCAAATGTAGCACTTAATCTCTCATTTGAAATGCCTCAATTTTGGAAATTGTTCTAGGAGAATAAATCAAAATATCTGCAGAAGGTGCCCAACAGTATAGATGACAGAGTATATTATCCCTTATGCAAATATCAGGTAGTAGGGTTTGGGGAGTTAAATGCACAAAGAGACAATATTCATGCAATTTCTTTTTCTCCCAAGGTAATTTATTATAACCATAACATAATTATTGCTACAACACAATTTTTTCTTCTAAGATCATCTATCTTATGTGCCAGCTCTTCCTTTAAAGGAAAATGTAGAGGCACAATGAATGTCCTTTCCTTTTCAAACAACACTTCCTGGCAGAATACATCCTTAATTTGATTATGACCATGATTAGTGTAAGAGAGAAAAGATAATAATAGAGAACTACTACTCTGAAAGAGAAAATGTATTTTCTCAACTCTCCCCTAACCCAGGAACTTAGTGGTAATAGCTGGTTTTCATGGCAGGTGTCCTCCAATGGCTGGAGTGGTAACCATTATGCAGTGCCTGAGAATTGGGGAATTATTCAGAGCCTGATCTCTGAAGCATCCACTGCATTACTATGTATTACTATTATCTGGCACTGATTGTAAGATTATCCTGTTCCGGAGATACTCAAGTGTAGGAGAAGAGGCCAAGAATTGCCTGTTTTCTTAATCTGCTTTCTGCTCATAACAGATGCACCTGTCTTATTTGGCCCAGGCCTTCCTTCTTCCCTTTTTCCTTCCTTCCTATTAAGAACAGATATGTAATAATGCCTATAATGTACCCAGCACTATGGCAGGAATACAGAAGGGCTAGTTTATCGCCTTTCCTCAGGGAGTTCTCTTTCAGGAAGGGAAAAGGCCTCTAAAGAGATGACTGTAACATAAAATAGGTATGTTTATAGGTAGCAGTCACTCTTGGAAGGATGCCCCTGACTCTATTTGGGGAAGTCAGGAAAGATGTCCAGAAAGTTGACACTTAAACTGAATCTCAAGGGCCACATGTACTCTGAATTTGCCAAGACTGGCATGCATTTCACATAGAAGGAACTGAATACACAGGGCCAGAGCTCACGAGTGCCAATTGTGAAGGGGGCGTGTTGAGATGTTTGATACTGACATGAAGTTTTGCAAGAGCAACAGAGATAAAACTGGAGATGAAGATTAGGGTCAGATTGTGAAATGTCTTGTATACTAAGAGATTTGATCTTTACTCTTGGTTAAGGTGCCTTGTCTGAACCTCAGACATAGTTTTTCCAAGGTTGGAACCTAATATTTTCTACTCCCCGTATGTAGCAAGAAATTAATTCATTGCATACTTTGGGACACTGGAATTTAATTAGCTTTTGGGTGCTAGGATTTAATCTTTCCTACAACTTGGTTGAGAAAGACTGAGTGAGGAATCTGTAGGACTTTAAGCTAGAGATACACACGTGAACTCTCTGACCACAGTATGAACCAGAATAGGCTGTAGCAAGTAGCTGGAAGACCAGAGAAACCTTTCCATGATGGTCCAGATGACAGAGATGAAGGCCTTAATTAAGAAAGTGAGAATAGGATGGAAAACCCATCTCTAAGGTAAAACACAACAGGATTTGGTTACTAATTAGGTGAAGTGCATAGGGAAAAAGCAGAAGTTATGCTTGAGTCCTTAGTTTCTAGTTTGGAAGATGGCACAGATAATGATGCCATTAACTGACACATACATACAGTAAGAAAAGTATTTTGGAGGGGGTGATAATAATTAATTCAATTTAAGACACATTAAATTTGATGTGCCTACAAGACATCCAGTGGCCAATGACCATGCAAGTAGCAGTTAACATGAATGCAAAGCTCAAGATAGAGGCCGCAAAACAGTTTTAGTAAATACCTAACAGTGCTGGGCACTGTTGTAGGCACTTAACATATGCCAGCAATTTAATCCTCAAAACCATTCTACAAGGCAGAAGCTCCCTTATTTCTATTTCGTGGATGAGTGAAGTAAGGAACAAGGTAACTAAATAATCTATCAAAGTCTCATAGCTAGCAAGAGATGGAGAAAAGTTCAAACCCAGACACTGTAGCTGAGTGTCGTATAGATACCATTCCATAAATATAGGACTTTGAGAGTTTACAGGTGTCACCAAGGCCATTGGAGAAATAATTGGGAAAATATGCAGAATGAACATTTCCTGGGATTCCTGTAGACAGAAAGCAAAGATGAAGCCTTAAACTGTATTTCCACAGGCTCCATTGCCTCACACTTCGATTTTACAGTTAATCTTTATGGACATACTCTTCGACAAAACTAATACCTACAGTGCTGATTAGTTTGAAAGCTTTTAATTGGTTCCTAATGTAACATAAATAACAAATTCAAATCCACATCAATCTAACATTTATAGGTAATAGTGAATGAAGACACCTGTACTAAAGTGAAACGGTGCCATATAACACATTAAGTACACCTTCAAGCTAGTTATACCTACACAGTAGTTATGAAAGTATTTACAGCATTCTTATATAATAAACGCATGCCACTGTTTGATTTTTAACCATATTAAAACACAATAAATACATAAGGCCCTGGGTTCAATCCACAGCACCAAAATAATAATAATAATAATAATAAACATGTAAACTATACATATACACATATATATGTTACATCTTGTTCCATCATTAAGCAAAATCAATAAAATATTTGCCAATACTGATTTATTTTCCTACAAGGTACCATGGTGTGTCCCAGGAAGTGTGAGACACAGGCCCTCCCCTTTTGGGGGCTTGGAACCTAGGTGTGGATACCAGTTTTACCTGCCTCAGATAGAAATGCACCATCCTGCCCAGTCTATGATAAAGTCTGCAGCCACAGATAGAAACAGCAAAAGCTCAGAAGCAGAAAAATGATATGATCTCTTGTATGGGCTGGAGAGTGAGGGACAAACTTGTATTTGAAAAGGTAGAATCATAAAAAGTTCTTATAGGGTGTTCAAAATTATGCAAGAGCCTAAGTGAAGGGTGGAATGCTCCAGACACTGGGAGGAGGGAGACGGAGAGAGAGGCAGCGGGGCCAGACTGAAGTAGGCTTTGAGTGCTAAGTAAAAGACTTTGGACTTGGTTTTTGTTGTTCTGTCCCTGATATTATCTAAAACCTCACAGAATCTAAAGATCCAGATGAAAGACTTTGAAGTAAGTGCTGAGCCTGTGCAGAACTGGCTGAGTAAAACGGAGAAGCTGGTCCACGAAAGCAGCAACCGCCTCTATGATCTGCCAGCGAAGAGGAGAGAGCAGCAGAAGCTCCAGGTGATAAGATGCGGCCGTCTGACCACTGCCTGCCTCTCCTCTCTCCACCCGACCGCGTTAAGATGCATGCTGGGCACCCTGGAGTCAGATCACGCTGCCTTGAGATGCAGTGTTTCCTTTTCCTCTTTCCAACAGATTTTATGTTTTCTGACTTTCCTTGAGTGTGACTTGTTTCCTTACTGTAGTGTGCTACTGTGCGTAGCGTGGAAATAATGACGCCTTCAGGGGACACGGATTGCTTGCCAATGTTTATTTCCGTGTTCTTTGGGCCGGAGCCCCACCTGCCATGTGCCTTCTTCTGTCTCTGAATGGTAACTTGCTTGTGCTTTTCAGTCTGTCCTTGAGGAAATTCACTGCTACGAGCATCAGCTCAACAGGCTGAAAGAGAAAGCTCAGCAGCTGTGGGAAGGACAAGCTGCCAGCAAGAGCTTTATGCACAGAGTGTCACAGCTGTCTGCTCAGTATCTAGCGCTAAGCAATTTAACCAAGGTAACACGTGGCGTGGCATGTGCTGGGTGTGAGTGTGATACTGATGTCGCAAATCTGGAGTTGCGGTACGTGGTACAGGGTGTCTGTCCCGACACACCCACAAAGTAGCATCTCTATGTCAGCAATGAAATCCACAAGACCAGCTCCGCAGCTTTGAAATTCAAGGCCATCATGGTGTTGTAGCTTAGAGTATGATTCTCCAAAACCAGCAGAGGAAGTTCCAAAGACGGAAGAAACTTCTGATCTCTGCTGTTGCCCCCAGTATTCCTTTTAATATGGAAATGATGTGTTCCCTGGTTCTGATATTAAAGACTCAAAGTATAAATATAGACAAAATTCAGACTTTCTGTTATAAGAACCTTGGATTAAATTATGTTAGAAGAACATGAAGTCAAAGTAGTTTAAATTTTATTGGGCTCAATATGAATCTGGGGTAATTTTTAAAAATTTCTCTACATTCCATATATTCATTCTATGTTGATTGAGATTCTCAGTTCAGATTCTAAGGCAGAACTCAGCATCAGCAATGATTCATACAGCTGATTCAATCTCTTCGAATATCTTAGAAAAAGTAATCAGGACCCACTGTGACCTCGTTGAAAGCATTCAGCCGTGTGGGGCAGACCCATATGAATGTATGGTGCAGGCCTGTTTTGAGCTTATAAGGTTTATAATATTCATTTCCTATATTTTAAATTTCAGATGCTAGCATATAGGAAATGTATCATAATTTAGCCTTTTCTTTAATTTGGTCTCAACTATTTTACTGTGAAATTACTTCTGCCCTGCTAATTTGGGTCTTCAACCCAATATCATTGAGCTGGTCACAATAGTACAGGTCTTTGAGTAATCAGTCCATGTTTGTACCCACGCCTATTTGATGAATAAGTTACTTAAGAGATTCTGGCTGCAGCTGGGCATAGTAGTGTATGCCTGTGATTCCAGAACTGGGGAGGCTAAGGCTGAAGGATCATTAAGTTTGAGGTCAGCATGGGAGTTGCCCAGACTCTGTCTCAGAAAAATAAAGAATGAATTAAGAACAACTTTCTCGGGGGCCGGTGAGATGGCTCAGCGGCGTAAGCACCTGCCTGGCAAGTGCGAGGGCCTGAGTTCGACTCCCGGAACCCACATACGAAAAAAGGGCCGGTGATATTGCTCAGCGGCACGGGCGCCTGCTGGCGCGCGAGGTCCTGAGGTCGACCCCCGGTACCCACAAAAAAAAAAAGAACAACTTTCTGTTCATTTGTGTATACTTAGATATGAAAAGTAATGCATATTTGAATGCTTTAAGAGGTACGGACTATTCTTATAAAATCTTCACCACGTTGGATATGACTCATAATTAATCAGCAAAATCACATGCCTGGGCTCGACTTTTAAAATTGAGAGATATTCTTTATACCTTTTATACATGTACTGAAATATCACACTTTACCCTATAAATATGTACAATTATTTTGTAGATTAAATATATAATTTTGTTGTATATATATATATATACATATATATATATATATATATAATTTAGGGACAATATGAAATATCAGGTTATTGATTTTTAAAACTCTGACTACAGTGTAGGTCAGTGGGAGTATGTGGTGTCATTTGAGGTAAGAGTGAGATATGAAAGCTAAAACTATTGTGATTAGACCACGCAAAGCATTAGGAAGAAGATTTACTGATTTAAAAAAATCAGACTGTCATAAAGAGGTTGAGGGGCAATAAGCTGTCACTTTTGATTCTAATTTTTTTCCTACTTAGAGATTCTATGTAGATGAATCCACTCTCATTTTATCTGTGCAGCATACGAAGCTATGACTGATTGGAATTTGAAACAAATTGTGAACTTTACAATTTGAGTCGCTTGAGGCTGGGGCGTCTCTGAAGTGGACAGCTAGAAACCCACTTCTGTCATTTGCAGGAGAAAGTGTCCAGACTGGATAGAATCGTTGCAGAGCACAATCAGTTCTCCCTCGGGATTAAAGAATTACAAGACTGGATGACAGATGCGGTGCACACGTTGGATTCTTACTGCCACCCAACATCCGACAAAAGTGTGCTGGACAGCAGGATGCTCAAGCTGGAGGTGAGCACTTTTAGGGATCTTTTGTTTACAGAATTTGTTTCCTTGAAGTCTCTATCTACCTGGTGTGAATGTATCACACTTATCTACTAGAAATCTCAGGAATCTCTGGGATTGGGATACTGGTTGCATAGAGAGGGCACACCTAAGCATTCCTGCATTCCTTGAACCTGGACATATTCCCCCACAAATGCTTTACAAAATTAAAATAAAACCTAGAGGTGGTTACTTGCTTGAAAGTTGGTTAAGAGACTAGTTTTAAATTATATCACAGACACATTTATTTTGATGCAATATTTTACAGGCAAACCATTGTCCATCTTATCAACTCACTTACCTGCCTATGTCATTTATTCAGTTCTCCTCTCATCCTAACATGTCAGCTCTGTTTTGCATTTGCAATGAAAAGAATTGATTTGCATTCACTTCTTTTCCCTCATATCCTGGGTACCTTCCAGGAGACTAACACTCTGTCTCAACATCAAGGAATCAAAGGTGAATAAGAGGTGGCTTTTGTCCTCAGGAATTTCATTTTCTAAGGCTCAAAGTGGAATGCAGGGGACAACGGTAACAGATGGGGACATGCAAACAGGTGGCATAAAAACACACAGGAGGGGAACTGTGCGGAATGGATGTGGTTTCTTCAGAAATCTGACACCTAAAAATGGTGGAGGGGAGATTTAAGACTGGGTGGAGATTTAAGACTGGTATCAGGGAGAGGGAAAGTGTAAGAAAATCTAGAGAAAAGAAGCAGCATTGTATGTGAGAAATGTCTCACCATTCCTTCTTACAGATGTGAGGCCACAAAAGGTGGAAATGAGGTTGGAGACCATGGCAGTGTCCAAGATCCAATTAGGAAGAGAGAGTACACTTTATCTTTTAGGGGACACTCATAAAAGAGAACTTCCAGAACTATGTCAGAAAGTGGCAAGAATAGTAGAAACCAGCAGGGGCCTGGTGACTGGCACACATCAGCAAGAGACTTCCCGGGGGAACTCCATGCCACAGATGCATATCATTCTATAACAAGAGCCTCTGTGTTTATTTCTTTAGGCTCTGTTATCAGTGAAACAGGAAAAGGAGATTCAGATGAAAATGATAGTGACCAGGGGGGAGTATGTCCTGCAAAACACCTCTCCAGAAGGCATTCCTGCGATTCAGCAGCAGCTGCAGGGTGTGAAGGACATGTGGGCATCCCTCCTGTCTGCAGCCATTCGTTGTAAAAGGCAAGTGAAGCTCCACCTGAGGGCAGCCAGGCCATCACTACATCAGTATGATATTCTTGTCATTATCTTTTTGTTTCTTTCCTTTTCTTTCTTTTCTTTTTCTTTCTCTTCTCTCCTCTCGCTCTCTTTTTTTTTTTCTTGTTAGAGCAAATGAAACAGGCAGGTATAACCTTGCCTTGAGGCTGACCTGCAATACCGTGCCTATGTTTTAATATAACTAGCTACAAATGAATATATCTTTGTTATTTTTGTTCACTGTTTAAAAATCAAAAGATATATAAATGTTTCATAATACAAAGATATTTTGATTAAAACCAAGTAGCAGGACAGAGTCGAACAGAGATGAGGAAGTGAGGCAGCCAGTAAGTGTCCCCAGGTCCAAACAGGTCCCCACAGAGCAGCTGGAACTGACCTGGCCGGGGGTGACCCTAGGAGCTGCTGCACCACATGTGCTTCAGGGTACACGGGGTTATTGTAAACAAACTCCCAGAAGTCAGGAGGGCAGTTGTCAGCTTCCCCAGCAGGTTGACAGTCTCCTGGGCCCTCCCTGTCAAGCTGAGAGTGCCTCAGGGACCAGATCATCCTCAGGCTGAACAACCTAGGGCCCCCGGTGACATTTTACTGCAGTGGTCAGTTTGAGGGTATGGCAGTGACACAGTGTGTAACAGAGAAACCCAGCTCATGGTATCAAAATTAGATGCAAGTGATTAATGGAATTAAATATATAAGATGTACATAGATGAGGAAGTATTTGTCTGTAAGACGGTATTTACACCAATCTGGAAAATATGACTTTGTTTTTCCATTGTGATTTTCAGCTTATTAAATCTCATGCAAGATGGTTACTGTACTTAATTTCCTTCCTTCTGTTAGTAATCCTTTTCTTTCTCTGCTGTTCTGAATGCCATGTTGAATTTGAGAAAATATTGGTTATCTCCATGCCCAGAGATTTGGCTCCAGAAAAGACCAACTCTGGGTTCACCTTTGGGCCTCTCCCAGTGTCTGGTGTCTCCTCGTCACTGCCTCTTTGGTTTGTGTCGTGTCCCACCTTCCTACCTCTCAGCCTGGATATCCCTGTCCCTTGCTTCCGGAGGAGGCTATTTTCACCGGAAACCCAAGTTCTGTTTTGACAAGCCCTGGGCATCTGCCCAGTCCCACACCAGCCGCTTTCCTGCGGTCTGCGCCCTCTGCTGGCCGGAGTGGATGGAACAGACACGAGGACAGACATCCGGCTCCGCGAGGGTTCTCAGTGAAAATTATTGTCCTTTCAAATCCTTTTCAGTCAACTCGAAGGCGCTCTTTCGAAATGGACAAGTTATCAGGATGATGTTCGACAGTTTTCTGGTTGGATGGACAGCGTAGAAGCCAACCTAAGTGAATCCGAAAGGCAGTGTGCGGAGCTGCGGGAGAAAGTGACCGCCCTCGGGAAAGCCAAGGTGGGAGCTGCATTCCAGACTCCCTTGCATCTCTTAGGGCTTCTTAACAATGCCGCAGCCCAACAAATGTGCGCTGATCTGTGTGCTAGGGTTACACTCATAGGTACATGGTATTTGAAGCTTCTGCCTTGCACTGTCATTTGCAATTGTTCCTTAAACCAGACTTCTGTGGTTTTTATTAGTGAGTGAAAATAAGCATATACACATGTGTTTTACAATACAGACTATTTACAATTTAGCTGCTTGAATATCTTTTAATATATTCAGCCTGATCCTCATTAAGATATATAAAACTCCTTCCTTTATAGCACATTCTTTGAATTACTACTTTCGTGCATTTTTCATAATGATTATATTAGTGTAGTAGTATTTTAAAAAATATATTAATTCTGGGTATGTTTTTAAAGCTTTTATGGATAATAATATTCAAGCAAACTTTTGGGACTTCTGATTTATAGCAACAGCCTTGCTCCATGGCATATTCATCGTCAGACTATCATAACCTACACAGAGGAAGTTTTCAAGCACTTACATTCTCACTTTGTGATCATTTGGATCCTCCCTGTGTGACATTACCACTAGTTCCTGCTGAGGCATCCTCTTCACCTGAATTTTAACAGACTCCTAATTTATTATGGTATTCATCCACTCAATCAGTATTTATCGTTAAGTTACTATATGCAGGCCTTGTGCCTCATTCTAGGTAAATAAAGTAGGCAAGAGTTGTATTCCAGTGAGGGCACATACACTTAGCAATAAGCACATGAATAAAAAAACTGTGACTAGTAAGTACTATAAAGAAAAAAAGTAGCGTGGTTTGAGAGAGTAAAACTTGGAAAGGCTAGTGTAGATTTTTAAATTTAGGGTTAGGGTGAAATGGCTCTTTGAAATAGGAAATGTGCAGACACTCCCTTAAAGCAGATGTGTCCGATCCATAGCCCACAGCCTGCATGTGGCCCTGGACAGCTGGTAACACGGTCCCAGAAGACTGTAAACTTTTGACAGTATTATGTGATTTTCTGTGATATTTTTCATGACTTGATTTTGAGGTGCTTGAGTGAGGAGTGTGTAGGGAACACCGTGTAGGGGAGGTGCAGGGCAGTACTAACTCTACCTCCGGAGCCCACCGCACATGATCAGTTCCGTCAGAATCTGCACTGATCAGACATTACATGCACTTGTATGAGTTTGCAAATAAAATGCAGCCACCACCGATAACAGTTTATCACCCTCCCTACACTGTGAAGACAAATGTTTGTTGTTATTAAGTAGACATGTCAGTTTTCTTATTTAATTATTAAGCTTGTTATTATTTTGTAAAATAAATAAGTTAAGCAAAAACTAAGTCAAATATCCCACTAATTTTATGTTCATGTTGACATATTTTAATGTTATAATAAAAATATAAAAATAAAGAAATTTTTGTTCCTTATATACATTAACTGTATTATGTAGTTAATCTATGGCCCAAGACAATTTCTCTTCACTTAATGTGGCACAGGCAAACCAAAGGGTAGGATGCCTGTGCTCTCAAGGATTTGCTGCACTGAGATCAGCCTGGGAAGAGGTAGGAAAAGGCAGTTTTAGACAGAATAAGCAGCATGTGTGCAGGTCCTGAGGAGTGAAAGAACCTGGTGCAGTAGGGAGTGGAGAGAGAGGCAGTGTTGCTGCAGCAGAGAGTAAGCAGGGGAGGGCGCTGGGAGGTGCACACGGAGAGGTTGGGACCTGACCACGTATGGCCACGTTGGCTTCCCTGAAGATTTTCCACTTGACCCTGCCACAGCTGAGAAGATAAGTGATGTTTTCCATTAGGGAGTGACGCAATTCCATTTTCAGTCCTAATTCATTTAGGCTGCTATGTGAAGAAGACAGTAGGGTTGGGGCAGGAATGGGTGACATGGGCGTGGCATGGGAATCAGAACCCTATTCCTGGCTATGAGAATTTGAGACATTCAAGCAGAAATATAAAGTAGTTAATTGAGAGTTAGTATTTTAGAGAAAGTTTGTGAACCAGATATTATAAAAACATGCACGCAGGCACACAAAATACAAGTTTGTACACTCACATCTATATCTATATCAGTAAAATGTATTCATGAGTGGATGGATGGATAACCTAAGGTCACTTGCCAACTGTGCAATTAAAATACCTTAATTTTATCAGTATTATTGGTATGATGGTACCTGGGTAACTCTTTTATTCTTTAAAATGTTCTGTAGCTATTAAATGAAGAAGTGCTGAGTCACAGTAGCCTGCTGGAGACCATTGAAGTCAAAGGAGCCAGTATGACAGAGCACTATGTCACGCAGCTAGAGCTCCAGGATCTGCAGGAGCGATACCTAGCAATCAAAGAGAGGGCCAAGGTAGGGCTCAACAGGGTCCTGTAGACTCCCCCAAGTGGGAATGTGTGAGACTGGGCTCATTTAAGACTCATTGGTTTTTTAAAATGTCAACCTTGCAATAACAGAACAAAATAAGCTAAGTGAAATTTAATATTTTAAAGGTATAACTGGCAAAACTCAACAAAACCTTTCAATTATTGTTAGTATATAAAAATTAGTGAACTAAAATAATTTTCAACTAGAAGTTTCTAGAAATGTACCAATATCAGAAAAGTTGTGGACAGCTTCATAATGAAAACTCATAAGTGCTATGGTATGTCTTGTGATAAGAGTTTTGGAAAGGAGCAAATAATCACCCTGATATTTATCATTCTTCATCTAAGTCGCATACAGAAAATAAAAATGCTTTTTTAAGAGGACATCCAGGTTAGAAGATTTAAACAAAGTTCAGAAAATTGCATAGTGAGTTTAATTTCTCCTGTAAGGCACAATATAAGAATTTCAATTTTCATTATTAGCAAAAGTAAATTTTTTTATGAAAATAAAGCTAATTTTTTGTCATGTCTATGTTACATTTTATAAATCCAGAGATCAGTTAGTGAATTTGACAACATGAGCTTTAAGATCCTTTTTAATCTTGAAATGTCATATTTTATACATAAATCTTAAAGGTTCATTCTTCTAGGAAGTCATTCACACCCAATTATTTAATAATTGTGCTTTTCTAAGATTCTTTTTTTATATATATGGGTACCGGGGGTTGACCTCAGGACCTTATGCTTGCCAGCAGGCACTTGTGCCACTGAGCTATCT
Source organism: Erethizon dorsatum (assembly GCA_028451465.1). NCBI lineage: Eukaryota > Metazoa > Chordata > Mammalia > Rodentia > Erethizontidae > Erethizon > Erethizon dorsatum. Next base: position 132,862,901 of record CM051823.1, on the reverse strand, counting down.
CACCAGCCCTAAATTTTTTTTTTTTTTTTTTTGTGGGTACCGGGGGTCGAACTCAGGACCTCGCACGCCAGCAGGCGCCCGTGCCGCTGCGCGATATCACCGGCCCTTTTTTCATATGTGGGTTCCAGGAGTCAAACTCAGGACCTTGTGCTTGCCAGGCAGGCGCTTATGCCACTGAGCTATCGCACCGGCCTGGCCCTAAAATTCTTAAAGTGGATTCTTAAAACACATCAATACTGCATATAGTAATGTGTTCCTGTCTCAACCATTTTAAATGCTAATTACAGGAAGCAGTAACCAAGTCTGAAAAACTTGTTCGCCTGCACCAAGAGTACCAGAGAGACCTACAGACCTTTGAAGTTTGGCTGGGACAAGAACAAGGAAAGCTTGACCGATACTCAGTTCTTGAAGGCGATGCCCATATTCATGAAACAACACTGAGGGACCTTCAGGTACAGTCTACTTTACCCCAGAACAAAGGATTCTTCCTTCTGAATATGGATTTATTATTTCAAGGAATGAGAAGCTAATATGATGCTGAATCCTATAGAAAGCTGATACTTTCTTTTTGGTACTGGGGAATTGAACCCAGGGCCTAGGCACCAAGCCACATCCTCACCCCTCTTTTTACTTTCAAATAGCATCTCCCTAAGTTGTTAAATTGCCCAGCTGGACTTGGATTGCAAAACTCCTGTCTCACTCTCCCAAAGTACTGGCATTACAGGCCAGTGTAACTCTAGAAAGGCTTGATCTGGAGCATTCTGAGACCTTGGTAATACATGTACATTGATATTGTTTATGAGGCAATTTAGGACTGGCTACTAGGGAACTCATTCAGTAGTGGGAGGCCCTGACAGGAGTTGTTAGTATTTAATTTATATATCCACTTATGCACCTCCCTGTTGCCCCCTAAAGGATAGACTCAGAAGTATGACGAAGCAGCAAAAGTCAATAGAAGGAGATGTCACTCTAAGTCAGATTAATGCCAGTATTGTGGACCACCTAGTTTTAATCAGAACCTCCAACACCACTGAGGACCCAAGTCCAGGGTCAGAGTGCTAGAAGGAGGAATTAGAGGAGCCAGAAGAAGTACTGGCACTCAGGCCAGGAGGCTGCAGTTGAGGGCGCACTGTCAGACACAAGGAAGAGCAGTCACGACCTCTTTGCTTATTCGCTCATTCAGCATTAACTAAGTACCTGACACAATGCAGGTGCCTTGCTGGTTACTTCATGTAAAGATGATTGATTTACCATTTCTACCTTTGAGGAGCTTGCAATCCGGTGAGGCACACAAACCCATAGGCAGATCTTTATAGGCAATGCGATAAGACCACTAATAGACTAATGTGAGGGATCCTATGGTAGCCTGAAAGCAGTGGCCTTAATATCGCCTTGAGAGGTAGGTAGGGGGCAGTGCGGTTCCCCAAGAAAGGGCTGCCAGATACACACAGTGGAGAATTGGAGAAAGGCCAGGTAGGGTGCTCCATGTCCCAGCAGCAGTGTGTTGGAATTTCATCAGGTGCTCCCTGCCCTGAGCAGAACTGGGTTAAGAGTGGTATGATGGGGCCTGTGATATGGCTCAGCGGCACAAGCGCCTGCTGGCAAGTGCGAGGTCCTGAGGTCAACTCCCGGTACCCACATAAAAAAAAAAAAAAAGAGGGGCATGATGTCCCTATAGCTTGGACAGGTGGAAAAAGCATAGGCAATTTATGGCTATTTCTGCTAGGTCTCGTAGAGTGTGGTACAATGGCAAGAAAACAAGTTTAGGTCAGGAAGTGCAGACTCTAATCCTCATGAGACCTGTCACTAGATGGGTGACTTCAGGCAAGAGAGAACTTCTCTAATTCAGTTTCTTCCAAAGCGTTGTTATGAGGATTAAATGAGAAGGGAGAAAATCTTATCTAAATAAATACCTGGCCTATTCACAAGGTAAGTAAATAGTAGAAGGTAGAAGCATCACAATTTCATTAGCTTACTTAAGGATCTCATTCATCCTGCCTTCAAAGAGTAAAATGTCCTTGTCTGCCAGGTTGAGATGTTGTAATTTATTTGGGCATAGTTGGTTTCCTTTTCTTCAAATAACCCTTCTCACAACTTCACTCCAGACCTCCTGGCAAGCCCCCGCAGAGCATTCTGAACTTCTGTGTAGGAACTCAGCCGGCAGGTTACTCACCAGATGTTTCTCTTGCTTCTGGTCAGAAGAAAATATTTCACTTAAGTCAGATTAATGTGGCCCAAGCTGATCTTTAACTCCTGGCTTCCCCAAGAATTAATTCTTAAATTGTCTCTTCAGAGTCACCACTTGTTAATGAAACAGGAAGGTGCTAGTGGCAGGAATAGCAGTGGAGCAATGTGATTCCCCAACTAGACCACCAAGGTCCTTCAGCATCCCGATGTCCTCCCTCCCATTCCCAGGGGTGTGGGGACCAATCTCCAGCACTGCAGACCATAGTCACAGATGATTTTGTATGAACTGAGGACCTAATTTGCCTCATAGTATATATTCCTACATTTAAATATTAAACCACATTTTCCCTTTAGCATAAAGACTTGCAGTATGAGGTATATGAGAATTTAACTAATAAAATGATGGTATGTTGATATGTATAATAGATAAAATTACATTATAGGAAGTATGGAAAAGGTGATAATTTGCAAAGATTAGTAAATTAAGGCAGGGATCAGTCCATGGCCACAATGTCTACATTTTAAATAAAGTTTTACTGGCACACAACCAAACGCTACTCATTGAAGTCCTGTATAGTGCTTTGCTGGCAAAATTAAGTAGTTGTAGCAAGACCAAAAGGCCCACAAAGTCTAAAATATTTGCTATCAAGCCTTTCACAAGGGAAAAAAAAAGTTTGTTGACCTTGAATTAGGGGGAAAGATGTACAAAATTACCTGGGGAAAGAAATCTTAAGAATATTGGTATAAAGTTTATGTGTTTGCGGCCATTTTGATGGCAACTTTACCATGTATGTCGCTCTTCTGTTTCCACATTCATACCATTCACATTCTACCATTCTGTGTGTAACATTACACTTGAAGGAAAATGTTCTATTCATTTGGACAATAAGAGATTTCCATGTTTTTCTGTAAAATATGATAGCATTCAGCAATTTCAAATGGTTCTATGTGATAAAAGGACTTTTTTCTTAATATTATATTTTAATTATATATGTTGGTATCTTTCACATTCTTGGTGGGATTTGACTTGGCTCCTTTTACTTAGATGATGGTATCAAGTGACAATATGAGTTGGCTTTTTAATGATTAGAAATAACAGTTTGCCAACATCTTAAATGATATACAATTTTTTTTTCTTTTTAGAAAAAGCTTATGCTCTACTTGGTTCATACTGAATTTTGTAGGGTAAATCTTTGTGGGTCATGGCTCGGTGGAGGAAATGTATCTATGCCCGGGAGCACCTGGTAGGTAGGAGTGATGATCCACCCTCCTGGGTTTGTGTGTTTTGTACCAGGGCCAACTTTTCTTGGCCACAACGTTCCCTAGAGTGCAGCCCTGGCAAAGGTCCCCTCGTAACACATAGAAGATCTATTGTTCCTTTCTCAGCCCCAAGTGTAGCACTGAGCCACTCAATGTCAAAGCAAGATGCCTTCACTGCTTTGAGCAGATTGTCAGCCATAATACACCTAGATTATTTTTTTTTAATAATAGCCCTTTAATCATGAGCAGTTTTACTTGTTACCTGAAAGTCGAGTTTCAGAAGATGTTGAGAAAAATTTGATGGGGAGAGGGGAACTGTGTGTCGATTATATTAATTGGAAATTTTTCAGAATCTTTCTCTAAACTTAGGAAATAATATTCAATGCTAGGTACAGATTTTTTGTTTTGTTTTGTTTTTTGGTTCTTTTTTTTTTTTGGTATTGGACAGGATAAAATCAGTTTTCCCTAATGGGAATTGCAAGCTCGCCCCACTGGTTTTGTGAGACACCATGGCCCAGGCAAGCGTGAAATCCTAGTGCGGCATGACAGCCGTATCTTTGTCCCTGCAGGAGCTGCAAGTGCACTGTGCAGAGGGGCAGGCACTGTTGAACTCAGTGCTGCATACCAGAGAGGATGTGATCGTATCGGGCATCCCCCAGGCAGAGGACCGGGCGTTGGAGTCTCTCCGGCAGGATTGGCAGGCTTACCAGCAAAGACTATCTGAGACTCGGACACAGCTCAACAACACAGTGAACAAGCTGAGGCTGATGGAGCAGAAGTTTCAGGAAGTAGATGAATGGCTTGAAAAAACAGAGGAGAAAGTTAGTCTCAGGACAGGACGCCAGTCTAACCGGGCAACCAAGGAGATACAGTTACATCAAATGAAGGTACAACAAACACCTAAAAATGCCTGATATTTGCAAAGTCTCTTTCTACTCATCTAGAAATTTAAAATAATTAAATGGAGTATTTTTCTTACATTTATTTTGTAGTTCAGTCTTTGATAGAATGTGTTTTGATGGAAACATTTTATATTTTCCTCTCATATTCTATTATTGCCTTGTTTTATAAAGATACATAAATTATCTTTAAATTATAAATCTGTAAATTATAACTCTGTAAATTATTAATCTGTAAATTATAAATCTGTAAATTATAAATTACATTATAGGTATTTAAGTTTGTGCTTCTAATATGAAGTTGCTCTAATAGGCTACATTAAAATCATATGTAATAATTACTTTTATTCTAATTATTATGTAATTGCCATGTGTACATCCAAACTCATTCATAGAGAATTTTTTTTCATTATCCACCTATTTTAAAGTTGCTCTAAGTGCAAAACAAGATATAAGGGCCGGTGAGATGGCTCAGCGGCTTAAGCGCCTGCCCGGCAAGCGCAAGGGCCCAAGTTCGACTCCCGGATCCCACATACGAAAAAGGGGCCGGTGATATCGCTCAGCGGCACGGGTGCCTGTTGGCGCGCGAGGTCCTGAGGTCGACCCCCCGGTACCCACAAAAAAAAAAAAAAAAACAAGATATAAAATATATATGCCACATTGCTTTTTAAAAGTCTTTTGAATCAAATTAATATATATTCAAAAGTATTCAAACTCATAAGCACACAGTTTTTTTCATATTGTTGTAAGACCTTTGTTTGCCAAAGTTATAGATGACATATTTTCAAAATTATATCTCAGAATAAGTGTATTCTAACACATGCTGAACTAATGTTCCATTAAGAAGACAATATCGGGCCGGTGAGATGGCTCAGCGGCTTAAGCGCCTGCCCGGCAAGCGCGAGGGCCCGAGTTCGACTCCCGGAACCCACATACGAAAAAGGGGCCGGTGATATCGCTCAGTGGCACGGGCGCCTGCTGGCGCACGAGGTCCTGAGGTCGACCCCCTGGTACCCACAAAAAAAAAAAAAAAAAGAAGAAGAAGACAATATCTAGTATCTGTCTTAGTCATCGATGGCTAGAATCTAGTCTTCACATCTGATTCTTACATTATTTCAGAAATGGCATGAAGAAGTGACTACGCATAAAGATGAAGTTGAGGCAGTGGGGGCTAAAGCGCAGGAGATACTGGACGAGAGCCACGTAAACAGCAGAGTGAGCTGCCAGGCCACCCAGCTGACCTCCAGATACCAGGCCCTGCTCCTCCAAGTGCTGGTGAGCACCTGCCTGTCTGAGAATGGGCCAGCCGACATCATGTGCCCCAACGGTCTTCTTTCTACCAACCTCTAGTACAGAAGCATGGTGTTCAACAAAGGCCCTGGCCCTGTACTTTCACTCATGGTTCCATTTTCTCTTTTCTTTCGTAGGAACAAATAAAATTCCTGGAAGAAGAGATCCAGAGTTTGGAAGAATCAGAATTATCCCTCAGTTCCTATTCTGATTGGTATAGCTCTACTCATAAAAATTTTAAGAATGTGGCTACCAAAATTGAGAAAGTAGATGAAGCAATGATGGGGAAAAAACTGAAGACATTGGAGGTAGGCACGCATTCTCCAGGCTTGTCTCTGACCTTTTCCCTTTCACTGGCCACCCCCTTGGAATCAGGTGTGTTCATCCTGACCCTCTCTGATTAGTGATCCTTGGCTCATTGTTTCACTCCAAATACTAGGTCACAAGCTCTTTTAAGGTCAAAACCTGGCTTTCAACTTTTTGTGATGTGGCATCATCTGAGTACCCATGGAGTGTTAACAAAACTCTAGTTTGATCCTTAAATACAGAGAGAGAGAGACAGAGAGAGAGGGGGAGAATAATCTCAAATAATGATTCAGTGCCTTTTATAACTTTTTGATTTGGGAATGATATATTGATCAAGACTTTGAAAATGTCTACTGAGAGAGAGAGAGAGAGTGAGAAAGAGAGAGTTCCCGATGCTGTGAAGTTCAGACCGAGAAGTAAATTTCAGAAACGTATGTCAAAGGAATATAGGTGGACCTAAAAAGTCTTTTCTTTAAGAAAGAAACAAGACCAACTCTGTTTGCTTCCTATTCACTGCCTTTGTCAGGCTTTGTTAAAAGACGTGGAAAAAGGCCACAGTTTGTTGAAGTCAGCCCGGGAAAAAGGAGAGAAGGCTGCTAAATACTTGGAGGAAGGCGAGGCAGAGATGCTAAGAAAAGACATCCATGATCGTGTGGAGCAGCTGGAGGAACTGACCAGCACCATGCGAAAAGAGCACATGACCTTGGAAAAGTGTCTTCATTTAGCAAAGGAATTCTCAGATAAATGTAAAACACTGACTCGTTGGGTAGCAGAGTACCAGGAAATTCTACACATTCCTGAAGAACCCAAAATGGAATTATACGAGAAAAAAGCTCAGTTATCTAAGTACAAGGTAATGCCCATTATGTGTTGATGGATGTGTATGGAAGGTAGGGACAACACGGGAGGGAGATAATTCCTGATGTGTGTCACCCATGCGGATGCTGGAAAACATCCCTGAGAAGTCTGTTCCACTGGTGAGTGACACCATGTCTATGTAGACAACTCCTTGGAGTTATTTGTCCATTCAGCGATCTGATATCCAAAAGTTGTATCAATAAATTCATTGATTGCAGCGATCAAATAAGTGGAGACATTTTCTGACTGTGATCCAGGTATATAAATCCTCCAGATAAATCTTGCTGGCATCTAGATACCATGACTATAGATTTTTATCTGAGCTGATCTATGATAAATTGAAAATAAGATACTATATTTGACAGAAAGTTCTAATTAATCAACTATAGTTAAACAATTTAGAAATTAATTTTTGAAAGAATAAAAGTGATGCAGAGATAGCTATACATGATATAGACACAGATAGTTCACCTGCTCATAATTTACAAGCAGTCATCCAAACTTATATGTAGTTAATTTGTTTTTTTTAAAGGACCAGAATGATTACATAGTGCTGCTTATCCCAAAACTTTTCCTTTCAGAAGCGTTTTGTAAGCATTTCCAATGAATATGTCTATTTCTGTGTTTGGCCTCTGTGCCAAGCCAGGCAGCTTGTCTTTGAAGATGTCACATACGAATCACAACCCATTCTCCCACCCCTGCACCAGATTCCTGATATATTTATATAGTGCTTTTAGCCTATCTCAGTGAGGTTGCAGCTGGAATTTGCCTCCCTAACACCACATCTAATTCAAGCTGGAGCTAATTCAAGCTCGAACTTCATGAACTCAAAATCAAAAGATGGTGGCCTCACTCTGTTTTATGTTGAGATTCTTTCTTCCTTTGTTGAAAGGGATGAAGCCAGAAATACGAACTGTGTTAAATTTAGTCAAATGTAATTCTTTTCCATGCTTTCATCTCTGCATACAAAATGCTGTTTGATGAACTGCACTCCTTCTGTACCATATTTGAAAACTGTATTAGCCACAGTGAATCATCTCTTTGTAATGTTTTACACTTGTTGGTGCACAAACAGTATACCAGAGCTTTCTCTGATGTAGGCTATGTGTTGCATGCCACGGACATATGTGCATATTCATCTTATCCACATGAATGAGCTGGCTTTGATTTTTTTTTCCTTTGTAATTCAAGTCATTGCAACAAACTGTGCTGTCCCATGAACCATCAGTCAACTCAGTGACAGAGAAAGGTGAAGCTCTTCTGGATCTGATCCAAGACGGTACTTTAAAGGACAAAATAGACAAACTTCAGAGAGATTACCAGGACCTCTGCAGCATGGGAAAGGTAAGGAGAGATCAGAGATGCAATCAAACTGTTTTCCAAAAAATGTACACCCTGGCTCCTTTGTCCCGGTCAGACAGTTTTAAGATTTGCTGCTGGTCATTGTTTTTCCTTTCATCAGATGGACAATTAAGTGACCTACAGACTGATTTTTCCCCATTCCTAGTAATTTGTTTTGATTGATTGATTGATCGATTGATGGGGATTAAACCCAGGACCATGTGCATGCTGAGTATACACTCTCCACACCCCCCATCCCATTCCTAATACTTTTCTGCTGTTAAGTAACTCTTCCTACCCTATGAGTTGCCCTGAGTTTTTGAAATACAACCTCAGTTTTGAGTAGGTTTTGTGCTTGAAAGTTACCTCTAAGGGGCACCTTATTTTGCAGGAACATGTCCTCCACCTGGAGGCGAAAGTCAAAGACCATGAAGACTATAACAGTGAGCTCCAAGAGGTGGAAAAGTGGCTGCTGCAGATGTCTGGCAAGCTGGTGGCACCTGACCTTCTGGAGATGAGCAGCCTGGAGACAATTACTCAGCAGCTGGCCCATCACAAGGTACACGTGGTCCCTAAAGAGCTGATCCCAGGACGGCTGTGACTGCCCTGCTTATATGTGTGTGTGTGTGTGTGTGTATGCGCATACAGGTACAGCTCTGGATTATAATGACTACTTTTAAGAAGTCAGGTCTGATACTCAAACACAATGACAATTGCAAACGGTTGAACGCAATACTCAAGTACATCGAGAATAGTTGAATCCTGGCATTCAACTTCTGAATGCACTGTTGCTTTGCACTTTTTCTTACCTAGTCGTTTTCATCTCAGGATTTAGTCTTTATGGAGTCATTTGTCAAAGAAATGCCTTTTATTTTAGAAAAATGAAGGCAAACCCAGAATGCAAGACTGGTAATCAGAAAGTCTGGATTCTAGGCCGAATAGCTGAGGGCACTCAGCCACTCCCAACCTCTTTGTTGGCCTTTGTAAAGGCAGAAACAATACCAGCCCGTGTCATAACTACTGTAATAATCACATAAGACGATGTTCATGAAAGCATTTTGTAAACTAAAAAGTTCAACACTGATCTGAGGTATTCTTATCTTTACTAATACGTATTTTTAGTAATGTGTACCAGATGACAGATGGTCACAGATTTATGGAACCACTCATTGGTGATTTTAAGGGGAAATATCAAAATTTTAGTCAAGATGTGATTGATATCTGCAATGTGCCTTAGGAATCCAGTTAAACTCTCTGCATTCCTGTCGGAGGAAAAATTTTTATTTAACAAATATGAATAGAAAAGCAACCACTGTACCTCCCACTAAGCACTGAAGAGATGCCAACCCAGGAGGCAGTCTGTCCCCTGAGTCACCTCATGGTATGGTGACTCACCTTGAAGATGAAATGGCTCTTTTCAGTTGAGTGTATATAGTAGCCACTGACCTAGCACCATTGAAGAAAAAGGTGGGTCAGCAATGCTGCAGCACCTCCCATGTGTCCCTTAGATATAGTGATGTGTCAACCCAGGCAACCCTGAGCCCAAATGTGCCACTTGTCATTAGCATTGTATAGCAGTGGGGTCATTAAAACCTGATATGAAAAACTTGGTTACTCCCTCCTGAGTAACATATGCAAATGCTCACTGGAAAAGGCAGATCTGGGTAATGGCTTACGCTGGAACTCACAGAGCTGTGTCTAAAGCTGGGCGTGGGGGGCTCTGCTATGTACTACTGTGTTACTGGCAGTTTGTTATGAGACCTCTCTGAGCTTGAGTCGTCTTCTCTGTATAACAATGACAATGCATATTTAATAGGGCTCATATATAATTCCTGGACCGTAGCAGGTGCTAAATAAATGGTAAGTGTGAATATTATTTTTATGGATATAAATATTATTAAATGTAAATTGTATATTATGTAAATCAATAATTAGATATTAGGTTATTACAAAAATTTGATGTTAATTATTAAATAAGTTAGATATGGGTAAAATTAGATTAAATAGTAATTAAATTGTTTTAGATAAAAATTATACCAGAATTATATTTTATAGCTCTGATAAATAGGCATCCTTTTGTTTGCTAACAATATCATGGAACAGATATTTCTCTAAGACACTCTATCTGAAAAGTACTTGATCATTCCTTATGTACATCATTCCTTAAACTCATAAATGCTACCCATCAGATTATCTGTCAAAACATACATGTGCTTTTTCAAAATTTGTTGAACAATTAAGTTGATAAGGAAAATTGCAAAATTCTTTCCAAAACTTTATTAGACAATGAACTTATTGACCTTGAATTTTCTAATTATGAGTAGTTTGTTTCCAGTGAAAAGGAGAATTATGAGGGCTCTATATTTGATGCATTTTTGCAGGCCATGATGGAAGAAATCGCTGGTTTTGAAGACCGTTTGAATGACCTGAAAGTTAAAGGTGACACTCTGATTGGCCAGTGTGCTGATCACCTGCAAGAGAAGCTGAAACAGAATGTGCATGCCCATCTTCAGGGCACGAGGGACAGTTACTCAGCAATCTGCAGCACAGCCCAGCGCGTGAGTACCCGGAACTTTCTGTGACAATGATGAATTATGCCAAAAGGCTGGCCGGTCTAGCGGCTTTATACATGGGATTGGTGCCTACATCTCTGGGATAATTTTGGTGTGTTCGCAGACAGGAATAAAAAGGATAGATTTCTAGTCTGTAAGTGAACACAGAGCTAGTACATCACATATTTGATTGATGTGAATAAGCAGTGAATTGCAGATATTCAGTTTTCTCTAACCTTTTATCTCAATAATTAATTGTAAAAAAGAAGTTAAAATTTTTTCGGTTTGTTTTAATTTGTATACCAAAGCTTCTTTCTAATTTTCTATTTATTCTATAATACTAAAATAAATACATTTATAACAATTTTCATAAACATTATTTTTAAATTCTTTGTAGCCTGGGTTCTGTTTTAATTCAACATTTTAAGCATTCATATAGAAATTGAGAAAAGGTTACAATTAGTACCAGCTATGAGTTATACCTTTTCTCTTTTCATCATTTTTTATTAGTACATGTTTTGGTACATGATGTTTACATTCCCTGTGGGGAGTTGGTACATGTACATAACACATCTTAATTACTTCCCCTCCCCCCTCCGTCCCTTGGTCCCCTTCCCATTTGAGAAAGATCTATCTCCCTACTTCTTATTATGTATATTTATTTTGCTCTTTATTTATGTTTTGACTTTCTCACCTCAGAGAAACCATGTGATATTTGAGCTCCTGTTTCTGATTTACTTCACTTAACATAATGGTCTCAAGTTATACTTTAAAGGGTGCACGTCCACTAAAATAAAATCCTTAATCTTATAGAAATAAATCCAAGGTGAGAAAGAATTTCTTTTTTAATAAAAACTTACTAAGAACTGAATTGTTTTCTATTGGAATTTTTTTTTTTTTCGGCGGGTACCGGGGGTGGACCTCACGACCTCGCACACCAGCAGGTGCCTGTGCCGCTGAGCGATGTCACCAGCCCCTTTTTTCGTATTTGGGTTCCAGGAGTCAAACTCAGGACCTTGCGCTTGCCAGGCAGGCGCTTACGCCACTAAGCTATCTCACCGGCCCTGGAATTTTTAAATGGTGCTGCAAAAGGTTCTTATAAGCCAGTGGTGGTGCCTATAGCACGCATACTGCAGTGGGCACACAGAACCCTCTCTGTCGGCATGCAAGCCAAGTCGCTCTACCTCGCCCCAGCACCCAAGCATAGGATATTCAGGTTGAATTGCAGTGTTGGCACTTTGTGACAAATAAATGCATTTGGGGTTGCAGCTTGGGCACTCAGTCTCTAAAAGGTTCACCATCACTGTTACAGGCTTTGAAAAGTTTTCCATGTAATTTTGTTACTGGGCTGGCCAGTAAGAACTCATACATTACAGTGACCTGGGAAGAGTGATCTGTGTTCATCGTGAAAAGAAATCCTAGGTGACATTAGTTGACTCCCTAGACTTGAAAGTTTCACCTTGAAAAAGTTAAGAAAAAGGAAGGATAATTGCAAGTGAAAATAAAAGTGAACAAAGAGAGAGGAGAAAAAATAGCTTGGCTCGGACACAGAGCTTTCGGGTGAGCACATTCATTTACTCATTCCAAAGAGATTTATTGGTTAGTGACTTCCTTTATATAGCAGGAATTTTCTTTACACCAGGGATCCAACTTAAATTTTCTATGAAAAAAAAAAAAAGAATGAGTATTGGAAAAGCCAATAAAAACTAAAAAATTTTAAAAGTCTTTGAAAATCTAAGAACATAGAACTTCATAATTAAAGTTTGCAACAATGACACAGAACAAAATATTTTTATTTCTGCTTAGAATAAGAATAAATAGGAATAGACTCAATGTCATATAAAAATGATGAATTTTATATGCCAAAGAAAATCAGCATTCAGTTATTAGATCTATTGTATCAGTAATGAAAGCAAGTGGACTAAATTCATTTCCTACTTTTTCTTCTTTAAAGAAATGGTTTGCTCCCAAGGTATCATAGCTGTGTTTTATCTTAAACTCTAGGGGACACATATTGTTTCCCAGTATGTCTTTATGAATAAAGTAAAAAATGTTTGGATGGTTGAGAGTTAGTTACTTGAATAGACATATTAGAAAACATATGAACCATTCTGTATTATTGTGGTCTGGAATGTCTAAGAGGAAATGAGAGCATCAAAGCCCCCATATGTTATAATTTAGTTCCAGTTTGACCCTACTCTACAGCAGAAGCAGCACAGTTAGAGAAATATTGGTTATCTTTTCTTAAGATGCTTTTTAATTTTTACTTTTAGCTCCTACCTTCAAAAAAGAATGGAGTGGGTAGGGAAGGAAGGGAAAGGGGATTTAAGAAAAGGAATTAAGATGTATTATGTACATGTATCAATTCCCTACAAGGAACATAAACACTATGTACTACAAACATATACTAATAAAAAAATGGAAGAAAAAAAATTACATCATTGGGAGAAAAGCTGCAGAAATTTTTGACTTTGTATGTTTAGGGCCATTTACTTTGTTTATTTCATGCATTCTATCTAACATATTTTGACATTTACATGAATTTTGCTCGTTTTCTCTTCCCCTGGTGAGTATATTACATTGTTACGTATGGATTGAGAAATTATAAACCAGGGAGTGCCCATTGCATTTTGCAACATTTCTTCACTGAACATACACATCCACCTTAGATATGTATGTGGTATCGGAGAATCCTGGGAAAATATCCATTGAAGTGGATCAGTCAAGGCACTTCATTTAGTTCTTAGGATGTTTATAGAGATAGAAGGCTGCTTTCACAACTTCGGCGTAACTGTTCTGCCTCAGGTGTACCAGAGTCTGGAACATGAACTTCAGAAGCATGTCAGCCGGCAAGATACCCTGCAGCAGTGCCAGGCCTGGCTTTCCACAGTCCAGCCAGACCTAAAGCCAAGTCCGCAGCCACCTCTCAGCCGGGCGGAAGCCGTTAAGCAGGTAGTAGACTCCCGAACATTTGTTATTCTTATGAGTCATTCATTCCGTCAAAACATATTAAGTACCTTTGATGTGCCAAGCTGAGCTGACTCCTGGGAATATAAAAGTATAAATAAGGTGTGAGCTTGGCTCTACTCATGTTCATGTTCCAGCCAAGATGATGTGTTGTCTTGGTAGAATAAAAAGAATATGAGCTCTGTAACCAAAGATGAACTCTAAAAGCTAAATCATGTAAATTTTCTGAGCCTGTTTCCTGCTATACAAAGTGACGATGGTGAAGATAGTAGTTCCTTCATATCTATAGGAGGCTGGTTCCAGGATCCTTGTGGAGACCAACATCTGGAGATGCTCAAGTCCTTCGTATAAAATGGCACAGAATTTGCATATAAACTACTCATATCTTCCCGTAGACTTTATATTGTCTCTAGATTACTTACAATACTTAATGCAATGTAAATAGCTGCTATATGCTTGTTTAGGGAGTGACAAGAGAAAAAGTCTGTACACTTTCAGTACAGACAAGATTTTGGTTTTTTTTCTGACATTTTCAATTTACAGTTGGTTAAATCTACGGATGCAAAATCCACAGATACAAAGGAGCAACTGTGTATATACTTCTGAAAGTTGTGATGAAGTTCAAATACCATACCACAAATAAACATGATTTATAACAGAAAAAGCAATAGCATTTTCTACCTTTTTTTGTTTTTGTTTTGTTTTTTGTTTTTTGGAACAACAAGGTGCTTAATAAATGATTACTGAATGAATGACTGATGGAATGTTAATTGTCATCATGAAAAAGGAACTTATTGCATATTAATATGATATCCACAAGCTTAAAATTTTGCTGCTGAGACTTCATCAGAATGTAGGAGGAATTTTTTTTTTAAATTTTGTACTAAGCAGCATTTATATGCAGCATTAACTCTGTGGTAAAATATTTTAGGATAATTTAAATTGCAAATTTAAATTGTAAAAGTTATTGCTGCCAGACATGAATTAATGGTATTAAATAAATAATTCCATTTTCTTACTAGGAACTAAGATTAATATAGTGCTGTAGTTCATTTAATTCCCATACACAATGTGTCTACTTAATTCATTCCCTAAGTATACTTTCTGGCTTCAATGATTTACATTATTTAAGTAATGAAATACTTCTTATAAGTATCTATAATATATTGTATAAAGAAGAGCATCAGGACAAGTGAAACATGGCTCTTTTTGAATGAATAAAAATCTATATTCTGCAATTTCATTAGACTGAGCTTCCTTTAGTCATTCTTTTTCTTATGACTCTTTGTTACCAATTTATTTTATTCAGGACAATTGAGAATAAAGCTTCATTTTTTCTCCTTTGTTACTAAGAAAAGAAAGAAAAAAGGAAGAAAAAAGTATTAATGCCAATGGCCTTTTGCTAGAACAAGATAAGATTTACTATACTCTCCAGAATAAGTTGTACCCAGGGGCCAAGAGACCACTGCAGATTCTGTGAAAGCGATAGAGATCCACCCTCAGAAGCCTTCCTGGGGGCTTCTAGAAAGGAAAAGCAGGGAGTGAACTTCCAGCAGAGAAAATAAGCCCAGCCATCTGTTTTTGGTTCACTCCAATGAGCCTCCAGACTCACTCTGACCATGGCCTTGTCTCCAAAATATGGGAAAGCATGTTAGGAAACGGATCACAGTAGGCCATGGGTTCTCACTCTGAAATGAAAAATAAGTGAGAATGTGTCAGAGAATCTGCGAAGCCTAAAGAAATGTCTTGGGTTTTCCTCTTTCCCAAACCATGCAGACCACCTTACTTAAAATGAGAAGCGAATAGTAGACAGGACAGCTCCTGTCAGTGTGCTTTGAATTATCTCCTGTAAATCAGTAACAAGGGTCAAAGAAATGGGGAAATCAGTGATCATAGAGAGATTATTTTTGAAATGTAAACAAAATCCTAGCAATGGCACAAATATTTGCTACCTAAATAATGCACAAATCTATCTCACTCTGACAATTGCCTTTGTTCCCAGGTCAAACACTTCAGAGCTTTGCAGGAGCAAGCAAGGACTTACTTGGATCTCCTTTGTTCCATGTGTGACTTGTCAAACTCTTCAGTAAAAACCACAGCAAAAGACATTCAACAAACAGAGCAAATGGTAAAACTATTAAAAAATGCATTGACTTTTCTATTCCATTATGTTCTCTTGCTAGAATATTGACAGTGATGTTTAAAGAAAATATCTCTTGGGTTATTATTGCCACAATATTTATATGGCCATTTTAATAAGTCAATATTTTAATTTCAAACAAGTCAACGAAATATAAGCATGCTGATACTAATGACCCTGAATTGTTTCTGGATCATTCAGTCCCATTCAGTTGCTACTCATTAGCACCTTCTTCTTCTTTGCTCCTTAATTACCATTGTCTTTTTTTCTTTTCCTATTTTTCCACACTTTTTTGTCCTTTTCTCCCGTTTTCTTCACGTAGTACTTATGTGAAGGACCTCGTGACTCTTTTTTTTAAAAATCAGGGATGCCAAGTAGCATGCCTGATGTGGTTTTGAGGAGGGTCTGAAGCTGCATCTGGCCTCAGTGGGAAGTGTTAGGGTGAGTGACAAGTTCCCGGCCACATGCACACGTGCATGCACATACGTGTGTCTGTCTGTGCATGTGGACCAGCTGAGGAGCTGAATCTCTGACTTATTGAGCATAGATAGATGCTTCTGTCTATGGCTGCTAACTTTTACCGCTGTGTTTTCTCAAGATCGAACAAAGACTCGCTCAGGCACAGAGCTTAACTCAGGGCTGGGAAGAGATCAAGCACCTGAAGGCTGAGCTGTGGATTTACCTTCAGGATGCCGATCAGCAACTGCAGAACATGAAGAGGAGGCATGCTGAACTGGAGCTAAATATTGCCCAGAACATGGTTGCCCAAGTAAAGGTGGGAATTAATTAATTAAAGCTATGTTCACAAAGGAAATAGGACCCTCAGAGAACTAGAGATTACCATGACTGTGTGAATGTCATTGAAGCATTCTCAGAAAAATTTACTAAAGAATGGACAACTTGGCCCATTCTGAAAATAAAGGAGGCCAAGGCAGTAGAAATGTTGAAATGTATTCAGCATATTCACTTCAATATACCTGGGTGTCTGTCAATCTTTAGACATCGGCTATTTAAAGACTAAGAGAGATCCTGAACAGCCTTCTTTTGGTGTCAGGGAAAGACGGATCACACAGGAAACACATGTGAGCCATATGCAGTGGCGCACGCCTGCGGGCCCAGCTACTCGGGAGGCTGAGCAGGATGATCACTGAGACCAGTAGTTCCAGGCCACCCTGGGCAGCATAGAAAGACTTTGTCTAAAAGAAAGAAAGAAGAAAATGTTTTCTACTAGAATACTTTGGAACTGCAAAAAGAAAAGAATAGAAAATAACATAGTTTTCTTTTTTCCTCTAAACATGAAATCTTCAAAACTTTTTAGAAAATGAAGATCTCACTTCAATGTAAGATATTTTTTTCTTCAATGATGGTAACATTGTTTCACATTTATCAGTTTTTCTTGACACTTCTAAAAATAACACAATGAAAGAAAATACCACAGTTGCTCTGATTCTTATACAGTTGAGAATTTATGTTTATAAAGCAGTGTGAATTTTAGGTTTTATCTTCAGTTTTTTCATATTAAAAAGATTTTTAAATTCCTCGAGGTATTTTGTCACTCTGTATTGAGGTATTAATTCACTCTGTTTGTTGGGGAGGGTTCATTATGCATTATCTACTTTTTGTGATTGTTCTTCAGGATTTTGCTAAACAACTGCAGTGCAAACAGGCATCCATGAGCACCATCTTAGAAAAAGTGAATAAGTTAACAAAGAAGCAGGAGTCTTCTGAGCACAAGGAAATAAATCACTTAAATGACCAGTGGCTGGATCTGTGCCTTCAGTCGGACAAGCTGTGTTCACAAAGGGAGCGGGACCTTCAGAGAACAAGAGAGTACCACGACCGTATGAATGTTGTGGAAGCTTTCTTAGAAAATTTCACTACAGAATGGGATAACTTAGCCAGGTAATAGAAGTTCTCCAGTGGGTCACCGTAATGCTAAGCCAGAAATGTCTTAATTTCCTTTAAAAATTTAAAATTTCTTATTTGTATTGTTACCATCATTGCCTACCAGTATCGATATTGGCAAAACATTAAGAACTTAATGTTGCCAAATGGGTACAGATTATTGAGCTTAATATTAATTACCAATGGGCAAAAGAGAAATGTTTAAAAACAGCACTCTTGAGTCAGGTATGTTGGTGTATACTTGTAATCCCAGTACTCTGGTAGGCTGAGGCAGAAGGATCATATATTCAAACCACTGTGGACAACTTAGTGACTTAGTGAGACCCTGTCTCAAAATAATAAAATAAAATAAAACATAAATAAAACAAAATAAAATAAAATAGATGATTATGCATCTCAATGGGAAAGCCCTGAGCTCAATCTCTAGTACTTAACCAGAAAAAAAAAAAAAAAAAAAAGGAAAAAGAAGATAATGCTTTTTCTCTGTGACCTCAAAAACATTCCAAAGACTATTGCTCTGTAACCTTGAGGAATATCCTAAGAATATTTCTGGTTTTGTTCAATTACCAATTATGGGGCTATTATCTGTAAGTTCATTAAGTGAGTCCTTCCTGAAGCTCCAGAGGTTTCTATCAAGTAGTAGAGTAGCATGTTCTATGTAATTTAGTCAAGCTTGGTCATATTCTAGAAAATGGTAAACAATCCAAATTCAGTTAGTTTTTTCCTTTGAGATTTTGTAGTGATTGAATCCCTCTTGGCTGTTTTCTTTGAAAAGTGAGGCTCTCCCCCCCATATACACTGGGTCATCCTATGAAAGCCTTTTCATACATTTGATAAATATAATTCTTAAAATTTTTACTTGTGCCAAGATTTGTGAGTTTGCTACAATAAGAAACACCCAATATTGTTAAATCATAGTGAGGTTTTTTGTGTTTGTTTTTGTGTAATGTTTTCCAACATGTTTACCCTTTTTTGATGCTGAACACCTTACTGGTCTTTGGGGTAAAGCCAGTCTATCTCAGCATAAAGCCCCATATCTGTGGCTTGTAATAGC
Organism: Erethizon dorsatum; assembly: GCA_028451465.1. Taxonomy (NCBI): domain Eukaryota; kingdom Metazoa; phylum Chordata; class Mammalia; order Rodentia; family Erethizontidae; genus Erethizon; species Erethizon dorsatum. Next base: position 132,844,142 of record CM051823.1, on the reverse strand, counting down.
CCTACAGATGCCTCAGAACTGATGTGTCCAGGACAGAATTAATCACACTCCCCCAACTCTGCTTTGCACACTTCAGAATCAGTCATTTTATACATGTAAGAGACTATAAGATGCTATTTCTTAAGTGTGCTCTGAAATCAAAAGGATGAGAATTCTTTGCATTTCACACTTGTTTTTAAAAATATAATAACAAACATAACTGTTCAAAAGTATCAAGACACACAGCTGAGTAACTCTTAGAGCCATTAGTTTTACTTACAACCACCTAGCATTCTGTTGCTTTTTGGATCTTGTGCCCATAAGAAAGCAGAGAAATCATGAATCACTTATTAATTTTTAAAATGCCATTTTCAAGAAAGCAGTAGATTAGTGTTTCTCAGTGTTTAATATTACACAGCTCATCAAGGGATCTTGTTAATATGCAGATTCTACATAGTTGATGAGAGCCACAGTAGGCTAAAAGTATATGTTAGGTATGACTGAAGAACAAATTACTCAGGAAAAGGAGGATATAGACATAGGTAGGCAACTTGATTTAATTCACTTTCTGGTATAGAAATAGATCAATGAGACTTGTGTTTTATAATAATTGCAATATTTCTGTCAATAATCTATGAATTGAGCTACTTGCAGTGATCCCAAGCTAAGAACACCCAATTAAATGATGAAATGATATGAACTAATTTTCTCTTGTGTATTTCAATATATTTACAGATCTGATGCAGAAAGCACAACTGTCCACTTGGAAGCTTTGAAAAAGTTAGCCTTGGCCTTGCAGGAGAGAAAGTATGCCATTGAAGATCTGAAAGATCAAAAGCAAAAAATGATAGAACATGTGAATCTAGATGACAAAGAATTAGTCAAAGAACAGACAAGTCACTTTGAACAACGCTGGTGTCAGCTTGAGGTCCTTGTTAAAAGGAAAATCCAAGTGTCAGTCACTAACTTGGAGGAGCTTAATGTGGTGCAGTCCAGATTTCAGGAGCTAATGGAGTGGGCAGAAGAGCAACAACCCAACATTGCAGAGGCTCTGAAGCAGAGTCCCCCATCTGATATGGTGCAGAGCCTCCTCATGGATCACCTGACCATCTGCAGCGAGCTGGAAGCTAAACAGTTGCTTCTGAAGTCGCTCATGAAGGATGCCGACAGGGTGATGGCCGATCTTGGCCTCAATGAACGGAAGGTGATCCAGAAGGTGCTCTCGGATGCGCAGAGGCACATGAACTGTCTCACTGACTTGGTGGGCCAGAGAAGAAAGTACTTAAACAAAGCCTTGTCTGAGAAAACCCAGTTTCTCATGGCAGTATCCCAGGCAACCAGCCAAATTCAACAACATGAGCGAAAGATCATGTTCCGTGAACACATCTGCCTATTACCAGATGATGTGAGCAAGCAAGTTAAAATGTGTAAGAGTGCACAAGCCAGCCTCAAGACTTATCAAAATGAAGTCACTGGACTTTGGGCCCAGGGTCGTGAATTAATGAAAGGAGTCACAGAGCAGGAAAAGGGTGAGGTGCTGGGTAAGCTTCAGGAACTGCAGAGTGTTTATGACACTGTTTTACAAAAATGCAGTCATCGGTTGCAAGAACTAGAGAAGAATCTAGTTTCTCGAAAGCATTTTAAGGAAGATTTTGATAAAGCTTGTCATTGGCTCAAACAAGCAGATATTGTTACATTCCCTGAAATTAACCTCATGAATGAGAGCACTGAGCTTCATACACAACTGGACAAATACCAGCACATTCTTGAACAATCTCCAGAGTATGAAAATCTGCTACTTACACTCCAGAGAACTGGGCAGGCCATGTTACCATCCCTGAATGAAGTCGATCATTCCTACCTCAGTGAAAAGCTAAATGCTCTTCCACAACAATTTAATGTCATTGTCGCCTTGGCTAAAGACAAGTTCTATAAAGTGCAAGAAACAGTGCTTGCTCGGAAAGAGTATGCTTCCTTGATTGAGTTGACAACCCAGGCTCTGAGTGAACTTGAAGATCAGTTCTTGAAGATGAGGAAAATTCCCACAGACCTGGTCGTTGATGAGGCTCTGTCTCTTCAGGACGGCTGCAGGGCCCTTCTGGGCGAGGTAGTGGCCCTCGGGGAAGCAGTAGATGAGCTGAATCAGAAGAAAGAAAGTTTTCGCAGCACAGGTCAACCTTGGCAGCCAGACAAAATGCTGTACCTTGTCACCTTGTATCACAGGCTGAAGCGACAATCAGAACAAAGGGTAGGCTTATTAGAGGACACCACGAGTGCTTACAAGGAGCACATAAAGATGTGCCAACAGCTAGAGAGACAACTAGAGACTGTGAAAACAGAGCAGTCCAAAGTGAATGAGGAGACGCTGCCTGCAGAGGAGAAGCTCAAAATGTATCACTCCTTAGCTGGGAGCCTGCAGGACTCAGGAATTCTGCTGAAGCGAGTGGCCCTGCATGTGGAGGACCTTGCTCTGCTCCTGGACCCCTCAGCTTATGAGAAAGCCAAGCATCAGGTCCAGGCTTGGCAAGAGGAGCTGACATTGTTGACTTCTAGCATTGGTGAAACGGTGACAGAGTGTGAGGGCCGAATGGTGCAGAGCAGAGACTTCCAGACTGAGATGAGCCGCTCCCTGGACTGGCTGCGGAGGGTGAAGGCAGAGCTCAGTGGGCCAATATGCCTGGACCTCAGCCTCCAGGATATCCAGGAGGAAATCCGCATGATTCAGATCCATCAGGAGGAGGTCCAATCCAGCTTGAGGATCATGAGTGCCCTGAGTAACAAGGAGAAGGAGAAATTCACAAAAGCCAAGGAGCTGATTTCTGCTGACTTAGAACACACGCTCGCTGAGCTCTCTGAGCTGGATGGAGACATTCAGGAAGCTTTGCGTGCCCGGCAGGTCAGTAAGAAGCATTTGATTTGGCTCTTTCCTTTGCTTATTTCTAAACGAGTTCTGAGAAAGGCCGTTTTTTGGTTTTTGTTTTGTTTTGTTTTGTTTTGTTTTGATTAGTTGGTTGGTTAGAATCTCTTCCTTAAATATTTCTTTTATGATACTATATAGAACCATCTTCACTGGTGACTTAAAAGGAAGTTTTTATTGTGTATGCACATAATGTTCATTTCATGGGGCTTCCATGTTGCATCACTTTTCTTGTATTAGTGTAATATTTCAGTTCTTTCTCACATTTGGAGAGGTTGTGGATGATTTCAATAATATAATTCCGAGCAGATTCAACCAACTTTGGATAGAAAATATTTTTAAAAATTCTGAATATATACAGAGTTCTTTTCCTTGTTATTATTCCCTAAACAAAATAGCCTGGGTGAATAGATCTATTCACACAGCCTTTACACCGTTTTAGGTATTGTAAGTGATCTAGAAATGATTTAAAGTATAAAGGAAGATTTCATAGGTTATATGCAAATACTATGCCATGTTACATAAGGGACTTAAGTCTCTTTGGATTTTGGTACCTGTGGGGGTCCTGGAACTAATCTCCCATAGAGACCTGGGAATGACTGTATCAGAATATTAATACATTTGGTAAACAATGAATAATTAACAAAACCCTTTTTAAATAATGTGAACCCTGGTATTTTAGGATAACACTGGATGGAGAGTCTCCAGAAAGAGATAGGCAGGTGTACAATACAGTCAAAACCCTGACTCTGAGGCTTGTTTCTCTGTGGGATAAACTGTTAGTTGCCCCATGTCTTTGGAGGAATGCTTCCCTTATCTCACTTCCTTGTACTGTACTACAGCAGAAAACTTGGGGACAATAAAAAGAAGTGGGAGCATGCATAAAACTTCTTAGACTGGCCTCCAAGTGTGGCTGCTCTGGACCTTGTGTGGTCTGTGCATTCAAGAATAGGAAGAAATATAATAGCACCAGAGAGTTACTTCTTTTAATCCTTTGTGTTCTCCCACCCCCCTTCTTTTCCTTTGTCTGTCTTCAGACACTCTGATTCTAAGAGATGTCAGTCAGCTGTTTACCTAACAGACTTTCTTCAAGATAAGGTAGCAGCTAAAGTCTTGGAGGAAGCCAACCTGAGCTTCCATCCCTTCTATTTGACCTTGTGCTAATTACTTACATCCTTCTCAATTTTCTTTCTGTGGCAGAGGACCGATAATACCTCCCTCATTAGGTTCTTCTTAGCATAGGTCCTTAGGTATCGTTTGAATCTTAGCTATCATTTACCTTTATTTTCCACCTAGATTAAGGCTAACACTCTAAATAGTAAATCTTTTATCCTAATTTGAGTGAAATATTTTTCTTTTTTTTTTTTTTTTTTTTTGGTGGGTACCGGGGGGTCGACCTCAGGACCTCACGCGCCAACAGGCACCCGTGCCACTGAGCGATATCACCGGCCCCTTTTTCATATGTGGGATCCGGGAGTCGAACTCGGGCCCTCGCGCTTGCAAAGCAGGCGCTTATGCCGCTGAGCCATCTCACCGGCCCTGAAATATTGAATATCATGTAATATCCTGACATCTTAAAGTGTGTTTGGTATACTTTTACCTTATCATGTTAACTAAAAAGGATTGTTAAAAAACTTTTAAACTGTTTCCCTATAGCTATAGATGTAAATAGAGATAGAGCTAGAGTGAAGGGTAACAAATGAAGTTTTCATTCTTGAAAAACATCTGTCATGTAAGTTGCTTCTTTTGAATGGATTTTTTTTTAACCCAAATCATAAATATAGTAAGAGACCTCTATTTCTGCCATCTTGTTTTATTGATTGTCTTGACTCAAATAATTGAAGGTCAAGTTTCTGGGAGTATTTGCCATCTTCCTTCTTCCTTATTCAGAGCTGACCCTTCTTGTATTTTCTCACTGCCTCTGTCTGTCTTCTTTGCTTGCACAGCATGGCTTAACCATTCATTGATGGCTGGTTTAGAGTGTCCTTTCCTCCTAGATCTGAAGGGGTCAGCCTTCCAGACTTACACTTTTCTTTTTTTTTTTTTTTTTTTTTTTTTTTTTGTGGGTACCAGGGGTCAACCTCAGGACCTTGCGCTTGCCAGGCAGGCGCTTATGCCGCTGAGCCATCTCACCAGCCCTACACTTTTCTATTTTAGTCTCTGTTCAAGACTCATGGGATACTGTTTCATGCTAGAAATCAGTATGTGGTCCAGTGAATGCTAGTTGGATGTATGGTGTTGCTGTACATTCCATCGACTGAGGTATAACTGCACTGTGCTAACCATTCAACTTGCCACATATCACTGAGCATTATATTTTTTTTTCTGTAGAGAGAGGAACGTTTCGGAACTACTAAGATACCAAAATAAATTTTTATTCCATTTCTGCTCTTCTTTATTTAACTACAGTGATAAAGTTATAACAAGAATAGTGGAAGGAAAAATAAAATATGATGATGGGTGGCCCCACAAAAAAAAAAATTCCACCAAGTTATCAAATGAAGTGTATAAGTATACATGTACATGCATGGGACCAAGAACTAGGAAAGAAGTGGAAAAAGTGAAACTATATCCTGCAAATATATTGCAGTTGGAAGTTGATAACATTTGCAATTACTATTTTTCAGGCTACCTTGACTGAAATATATAGTCAGTGTCAAAGGTATTATCAAGTTTTTCAAGCAGCTAATGATTGGCTTGAGGATGCCCAAGAAATGCTACAGCTGGCAGGCAATGGCCTAGATGTGGAGAGTGCAGAGGAAAATCTCAAAAGCCACATGGAATTTTTCAATACCAAGGATCAATTCCACAGTAATCTGGAGGAGCTCCAAGGCCTAGTGGCCAGGTTGGACCCACTCATCAAGTCAACTGGCAGAGAAGATCTCGCACAGAAAATGACATCCCTGGAAGAGAGGAGCCAGAGGATCATCCAGGACTCCCATGCCCAGTTAGACCTCTTGCAGAGGTATTTAGAATGGTTTAATGCTTTGTATTTCAGCAAAGTGAATTTTCACACAGAAAATAGTAATATACTGATGGTATACACTAGTGTGTAAATTCATTCCCTAAGTATCTTTAGACATACAGACACCAAAGCTCTGTGTAGAAACAGGCAATTTCATGTTGCTTATTGATTTCTGTTGGAATCTTTCAAGATGCACAGTGCAGCGGCAAGATTATCAGAAAGCGAGGGAAGAGGTTGTTGAATTGATGAACAATGCAGAAAAGAAATTGTCTGCATTTTCTTTGTTGAAGACGTCTTCCATTCATGAAGCAGAAGAAAAATTGTCACAGCATAAGGTCAGGGTTGTTGTTTTTTTTGTTGTTGTTTGTAGTTTTTATAAAAAATGTTTATTATGAAATGTTACCAGTACATGATGTTTATATTTGGTTTAGGAGGTGGGTGCATGTAATTAACATATCTTAATCATTTTTTCCCTTTCTTTTTCCCTCCCTCCTCCCTCCCTCTGTCTTTGGGTCCCTTCCCATTTGCAAAAGTCTCTCTCCATGTTTTCTATTACCTATCTTTTATTTTTTAAATTATTTCTACTTTGTGCTTCTCTTATAAGAGAAGTTATATGATATTTAAGCTTGTGTACCTAATTTATTTCATTTAGCATTGTAGTCTCAAGGTGCATCCATTTTCCTAAAAATGACTCAAATTTATCCTTCTTTATGGCAGAATAGTACTCCCTTATGTATAAATACCACATTTCTTCATCCATTCATCTGCTGATGGACATATAAGCCACTTCCAAGTTTTAGCTATTATGAATTATGCTGCTATAAATATGAGTATGCATGCATTACTATTTTCTTAAAATATATTTTAATTATAATTGTAATGGTTCTTTACATGATGGTTGTAAAAACAAATCATTAAATCTCCATTTCCATTTCGTTCCTTAAATATGATAGATAATTAATCACATTTCATACAAGTTTCCATATAATTGAATGCTAATTTTTTTGAATTCTCACTGGAAATGCATAGCTAAGATTCAAAGAGACATTCAGAAAAGTTTGCTTCTGATCAGATGTGGCACTTAGTAAATGTCAGTAAATACTTTCTGTAGATAATTTAAATAAAATTCAAAAAGAAATGATTGAGTCTTCCTCATCTATCACTGCAATATGAGGAAGACTAACATATTAAAATACCAAGTTCTGTTTGCTTGTATTTTTGCTGCTTTTTAAAAATGGGAAAAATGGCATCTTGGGTAGTAAATAAGCTTTTGTTTTTAATAAATAAATAATATTCACCTTACCTTCAAAAAAATTCAAGCCTAACTTACTTTTGAAAATAAATGAAAAGTAAGTTACAAAAGAAAACTAACTAGGGGCCGGTGAGATAGCTCAGTGGCACAAGCACCTGCTAGCAAGTGCGAGGTCCTGAGTTCGACGCCCGGTACCCACATAAAAAGAAAAAGAAAGAAAATTAACTTATATAGAAATCCTTTCTTTTGCAGGTAATTCTGGGCTTCACCCAAATCCATAGAATTTTTAAGCAATCAATCTCTCATCCATCACTTCTCTTTTCCCCACCCCCACCATAGGTATTAGTGTCAGAGATTGACTCTTTTCATGAGAAAATTGTGGCCCTAGAGGAAGAAGCTTCACAACTGGAGAAATCTGGAAATGATGCGAGCAAAGCGACCCTAAGCAGGTCGACAACTACTGTCTGGCAGCGCTGGACACGTCTCCGAGCTGTGGCCCAGGACCAAGAGAAGATACTGGAAGATGCTGCAGATGAGTGGAAGTGTTTGAACAATAAGGTAATTTCCACTACTGGTGTGCTCAAATTATTTTTTTCATTAATTTTTACAATATATTTTGAAAAATAAGTTTTGGTCTTTTTTGAAATTGCCCTTATAAAAGTAAAATGTCTTTTAAAATCTCTTTTTTCAATGACCTGAAACTAAATTATGAAACTAAATGCGATACACAATATTCAGTGTAGTCCCAAGTCAGGGTCAAATGATTTCAGTTAGAGAACCATGCAATTACGTTTTGAAAGGAAGTCAAGCTGATTTAAACTCCATTTGCTTTCTTACCCGGCCATGACAAAGTGCAAAATACATATTCTCTGCCATGAAAATCAGCAAGAATTTGATTCATTTCTCAAATCCTGTATTTAATTTCTTCCATCATTTAACCAACATTCAATATTTTAAGCTACATCTTCATGACTCAAAGGCACATATTTGTGTTAACTTAAATATTGGAAACAGTTTTTTGTTTGTTTAGTTTTTAAATTTTTCTACACTACACATAGTCTCTGGTTGCCCTGAGGTGATTTTGAGGTAAAAGTTTTAAATCCAGCCGGGGATATAGCTCTGCGGCACAGCGCCTGCCTGGCAAGCGTAAGGTCATGAGTTTGATCCCCAGTACCAAAAAAAGAAAAAAAAAAAGTTTTAAATCCGGAGTTAAAGAGGTGGCCTTTCCTTTCATGTTAAGGAGATTGTTCCTATTTTAGTTTCCTGAAATTCAGAGTTTACAACATTATCTTTAATGCACTATGTTAAATATGACATTTACTGGTACTAGAATTGCCCTATTTTTACTGTTGATTTTTGAGCTTCATAATATGTACATTTCACATTAGGTTAAAAAAGCCACTGAAATCATTGATCAGCTTCAAGATAAGTTACCTGGAAGTTCAGCAGAAAAAGCCTCCAAAGCAGAACTATTGGCCCTTCTTGAATACCATGACACATGTGTGCTGGAGCTGGACCAGCAACAGCTGGCTTTGGGCATGCTGCAGCAGCGAGCACTGAGCATGCTCCAGGATGGAGCCCTCCCCCCTGGAGAAGAGCCACCCATCCTGCAGGAAATCACAGCTATGCAAGATCAGTGCCTCAAGTGAGTGTAACACCTGCACTCATTAACACTACTATACTTGGGTCAACCCAAAGGGACATTGATGGTACTCAGTACAGTGGTGCTTCATTGCCACTTTCAAAATATGGGGATCCATTTCCATCATCTCTGTTTTTCAATTTGCTAAACTCTTCCATCTTTTATCTAACACAGTGCAAAAGATAGATCTGGTAGTAATTAAATATATAATGGTGAACCAAACTTACCTGAGTCTACCTTCCTACAGTTTATAATCAAGCAACAGAGATAGATGAGTAAAGAGCTATTTCAGTCCAGTGTGCACAAAGGATGCTAAGGGAATGCAAAGTCGAGGCAATTCATCTAGGAGTAGAAGAGAAGAAGGCATTTCTTCTGAAGCTGAAGACTGAGTGGACTTCAGCTAGGTATTGAGGTGGGAATGATATGTATAGAAACATGGAAGGACACATGGCATTTTCAAGGAACTCCTTGGGTGGTGGGGAGAGAGGATGGAATGATTCAAGAGAAATGAAGCTTGAAAGATAAACAACTGAGAGCTATTTAGAATTTAACTTTGCTAAAACTTGATACTTATGGGAGATAGAAGCAAGAATGACACCAAAGTCCAGGTAACTAATAGGCATTTGCTGGTAATGAATGTAGGAAAGACTTAATCTCAATGTTATACAACTAGCCTGGTACACTTCTTGGGCCAGAGAAGAAAATGTCATTAGAAAATTTAATTTCTAAGTTAATTAATATTGCCATATACACATACTGCATTCACCTCTTACATTATTGATGTCAGGCTAATCTGATGACACATATTGAAAACTTTTTACCAGATTCACTTTCATTCAAATAAAGAATTGAAAATTGTACATTGTTAATTGAAGTTTGGACCTCATTACTTGTGAAAGGATTCTCCATTTAAAGGCTACTTTCTAATAGCTACAAATATTTCAGTTAGACACTACTTCTAAATGCTGATGGCTGTATGTTTGAGTAGATTTCCAAAGAGGAAGTAAATAATCTAATAATCTCCAGGTGCTTTAGATTGGAAAATCAATTGCAATTTAGTAGCACAGGAGAAAGACAACTCTCAATTTTCCAGGGATAATTTATTCATTTTATATAACATGTATTTTTTGTTATATTTGAACTGAACTTGCTACTGAATATTATCTGACAGTTTTGAGATAGTGTCTTTACTTGAAAAAAAGATGCTAGGTTTTACTTTTTTTGTATGTTTTTGATAAAACAATACCATGTTTAAGAGGCTCTTTTCATTTCAAATCCACTTCTGCCTTCTTCTACTCTTTTTTTGAAGCATGCAAGAGAAAGTGAAAAGTAATGGAAAGTTGGTAAAGCAAGAGCTGCATGAGCGAGAATTGGTGGAGACTCAAATTAATTCTGTGAAATCTTGGGTTCAAGAGACAAAGGAATATTTAGGGAATCCAACAATTGAAATAGATGCTCAACTTGAAGAACTGCAGGTACAAAAAAATTCTCCATTCTTTATACCTATCGTTTAAGAAGCAATTGCCCTTATTTTAATTAGATACCCTTGTTTATATTTAATGAAATAGTGAATTCAAAATTTTAGACATGCATTATATAAAAGGCATTTAAGCTGATATGGTAGCCTAAGGATCACTTGAGTCCAAGAGTTCAAGGCCAGCCTGGTCAACATAGTAAAACCCTGTTTAAAAAAAAGGCATTTAGAATTAATTCATGGATTTTTTTTTTGTCTTGTAAGAGAGGACGTGCATCATATTCAGAGATTTTTAAAAAGTTTAATATTTTTAAAGGTGGTTCTGTAATCAAATGGTGGTTCTCTTAGTCAAATATGGATGAACAATAGATAGCCTTATCTTTCTACCCATAAAAATCATTTTTTTTTAAATCAGTCTCCCAGAAAGTTCTTATTCTGATCATTCTTTCAGATTCTCCTGACAGAAGCCACAAATCACAGACAGAACATTGAGAGACTGGCTGAAGAACAGAAGAATAAGTACTTGGGCCTTAACACTATATTGCCTTCTGAAATCTCCCTTCAGTTAGCGGAAGTGGTATTGGACCTGAAGATCTATGATCAGGTAACTCCAAGATCAACCTAGAGTGACTTTTCATTCTTTTATAGGGTCCATCCTTTTATATGAGGGTTCCCAATTTTCATGATCATGTCTTCTTGGGAACAGAGTTAAATAATAGATCACTATAAAACAATATTAATTTAGAAGCTTTATTCTTAGCCGAGAAACACAAAGGATAGTCATAGATATGAACAATAGTTTCATACAATTAAAGATAATTTATCTGATTCCCTTTATGTTTAAAATAATGGCTTAAGCAAGCGAACATAAGATTTATTTCATGTATTCAACAAATATTTATTGAGTACACAGAGTGTGCTGGGCACTCTTCTGATTCAGCCAGATACAAGGGGAGTAGATGATACCATTTGAGGAGAAGAGTGAAGAGAAAAGGTAAATCCAGGGAAGAAGTCATTACCAAAATGCACACTTCTTATTGTTAGTGGAAGGGCTTCAGTTTGACCCAAGCTTCCAAACAACCAAGAAAGGGAGTACAGAAAACATAAGCCACGTCTATAAATTTAAAACAAGTTTTAACAAGAAACACACAGTCCTTTCTGGTGTTGAGATCAGAGGGAGATTTCCTCTTTAGTCTCATAAAGAAGACACACTTTCACGTAATGCAAATGGTCTCATGGAGCAACAGTGACTTTCTAGGACGCTGTGGGTGGCTAAACGCTAAAGCCTTTAAATTTTAGTTAAAACCATTTCATCTGAGATAAAGACACATTGTACACTAATTCTAAACCACTGCATGAAATGGAAAATACACACTCTAAAATTCATACAAGTAGGCTATACTTTTTAGAATCTCCAATGTAAAGACAGAGAGTTTTAAAAATTTCATCAAAATCCAATTCAACTGTATCATGATCTTGATTTAGACTAATATGCACTATATTGTATCTTAAGTATTTGATTGACCTATTTTAGTTCTTAGACATTGGAAGGTCTGTTGGGAATGATGACTTGGCTGGGTCAGATCTGTTTTTAAAAATTCAAATTTAGGTTTTCTTTGTCTCTGGCTATATTTCCCTATAATGCAGTTATTCATATGCATTCCAGTTACTTTGGCTTTCAACTTTGTAAGCCAACAAAATACTCTTTTAATAGTGTGTATCCTCCCTCCAAAAGAGATTTTTAACAGCCTTTCATGTAGATAAAGAAAGAAAAACCTTTGTCTTCTTTATCATCTTGTTTTCAGTTTGTTATTTTAAGCAAATATATAAATGTTTGCTATCAAATCAGACCTCACCCATTAGAAATTTGTAAATGTTAACTCATCTTTTTTACCTCCCTCCCTGTTGGATGCACTCATGTTTGTTGGCTGTACTTTGGGGATGTAATTGGCAAGTTAAGAAAAGAGTTCACAAATCATTGACAGGCAATTACAAAAAGGTGCTTGGAAACAAATGCCTGTGCCTCCAACTATTTGGTGGGAGGCATTCTATTTTATGGAGTCAAAGCAAAAACTTGAAGGAGTTTGTATACTCAGGGTCACAAAGTAAGTAGAGAAGGTAGGATTCAGCTTTCTACACAGCCTTCCATAGTAAGTATGTTGTAAATATTTAATAAATGATTCATGGTAGATATGCTGATTATTTTCTTGATGGGCCAACAGTAGAAGGAGTGCCAGAAGTGTGTAAAGATAGTGTAAGTAAAGCTGCCTCAAAAACCAGGGGAGCTTGTGGTTGCTTTGTCTCAGCTCGTCAGTGACAAAGCAGCACTATCCGCTGAAATGTCTCTAGTGAACATCGTTTGAGATTTTTAGTGCCTGTTCCAGTTTTAACCATTGTTGGTTTTGCTGTTGTCATTGATTATTTAGATCCAAGAAAAAGTAAAAGAACTTGAGCAAAGCAAGGCCATGAGCCAGGAATTCAGCCGGCAAATTCAGAAGGTAGCCAAAGACCTCTCTACGATTTTAACGAAGCTGAAAGCAAAAACTGATAATCTAGTTCAAGCTAAAACTGACCAAAAGGTAAGGAGGAAGAAGTAAGTTTTATTTGGAGATAAAGCACAAACACACAAACAAAAAACAAAAAAACAAAAAACTGTCTTAGCAAACTTCACTAAAAAGAGACATTTGTAAATGTGATGATAATAGCATGAACCCACTTATATAGTTAATCATTGCAATTGAAATATATTAATGAATAGTGATGCATATGTGAATAAGAGAAAAGTGTATGAAAAGATTAAGTGATGACAAGCTTGTAAACACAAGTTTATAAATTCCAGAGGACTCATATTTTTGGTAGTTAATCTGTGTTTGCTCCCTGTCCGTGAGGTAAGTGAGTAATCCGTTTGGATAGGGCAGAAGGAAAACGTAAGCTCTGTCATTCGGGAAATAAACATCAGGATTGCAACACATTTTGCTCTGCCTCTCCATCCCCCCAAAACACAAGTGTACATCAAAGTAAAATTGTTTTTCATAGTATTTGGCTTTTAGAAACATTATGTAAAATATCCTCCCAATCATAGGAAATGTAGAGAAACTTATTTTCTATAGTCTAATATTCTTTTATTGGATGACCACCTAGGTCCTGGGAGAGGAACTAGATGGCTGTAATTCAAAGTTAATGGAATTAGATGCAGCAGTACAAAAGTTCTCAGAACAGCATAGCCACCTGGGCAAACCACTGGCCAAGAAGATAGGAAAACTGACTGAACTTCAGCAGCAGACCGTTCGGCAAGCTGAGAATCGGCTCTCCAAGCTCAATCAGGTCTGTTTTCCAGGCTAGCACTCAAAATGCTTGAAAGCAGAAACTTTAAGCATCTGCCTTTCTCTTGAAAATAAATGAAAAGATGATACTGGCAATTATGGAAGAAGTTTAGATGTAGTTTATTTCATACCACGCTTGTGCTCCTAAGATTTCTATGTAAACCTGTGTTTATTTTATGGCTAATAACATAAATTCACTGACAAAGATTGTTATACAGATGGACTTAGGGGGAAATAGTTTGTAAACTGGAGAAGTATTTCATAAAGTGAATACCCCTCCATTAACAAGTTTTATAAAATCAGTGTGGGACAAATTTAGATATCTTGAAGTAAGGGGTATGTGTGTGTGCATTTATGTGTGTGTGTGTGTGTGTGTGTGTGTGCATTTACTTAATAGACCATGTAGTATATTAATGAATTAGTAGCTACTTCCCTGTCCTTTCCTGCTGCTGGGACCAAATGCCTAATACCCACAACTTAAGGGAAGAGGGATCATTTTGGCTGATGGTTTCTAGAGGATTCAGTCCATGTTTGGTTGGTTCCAGGGAAGAAACAGCATGACAAAAAGGCATGGGGAAGGAAAACTGTGGAGGAAAGTTGTTCAACCCATGACATCTAGGAAGCAGAGAGAAAGGAAGGAGCCAGCGACACGAAAACACCCTTCCAGATCACATACCCAGTGACCTGCCTCTTCTGACCCGTTCCGACCTCCTAATAGCACATTCAGCCATGGACTCATCAATAGATTAGTCCGCTGATGAATACAGCACCCCCAGATCCAGTCGCCTTCCAAAGCCTCCACTGCTGAATACATGAGACTTTTGAGGGCAATTTTAGATCTAAACCTAATCTACCTTTAGATCTAATAGGTAGCATATGATTATAGACTGGACTTTACAAACTGATTAAGTATTATTTGTATAATCAAGTTAAAGTCAGGAATTGATAATCAATGAATATTGAAACCTGGCATGCTATGGTCCTCACCTGTCACCTCCTTACCCAGTGGAATGTGGGAAAGGAATAGAAAGCAGCTAGATGGATAAATCAAATGAAAGCGGGGAACAGGTAAAGAGAAATTATTCAAGCATATTAAGAACTTCAACTTTCTTCTAAAGTCACCTTTAGGGAAACCTTTGATGGGTTTCAACAGGGAAATGAGTTTTCATAATCCCTTTCAATATCACACATGTGACAGTCAAGCCCTAGTGTTGCTGTATCTAAAGAGATCAAAGACTGATTTCTAGCTCAGGAGGCAGAGTTTACATTCATGAATGTAATGATTTTTCAGGCAGTATCACATTTAGAAGAATACAATGAAATGCTCGAATTAATTTTGAAGTGGATCGAGAAAGCTAAAGTCTTGGTACACGGAAATATTGCTTGGAATTCAGCAAGCCAACTTCGGGAACAGTACATTTCACATCAGGTAACTTTAGGAAAAATAGTTTCCAAAGAGTAACAAAGAGCAATTTGACTGACACAAAATTTAGAGGGTCATGATGTAAAATTTTTGTAAGTACCAGATCAAAAGAATGCTGAATTTTCTGGTTTAACAGAAAGTAACTACCCATGAGATTTTATGAGATGATGTATAAACTACTGTAATATCCTCTATTTTCCCTACACCTTCCTTTTCCTAATATCAAAGACAATCAGCCCTATGTGACTATTTTTTTCAACTTTTTAAAAGCAGTTATACGCAGGGAAATTCTACAAGGTGATGTATGGAAGATTATAGGCTCCACATCACTCAGCCTGAGAAAGAAAATAAGCTCTGCCATTAGGGGCTGTGTGATTTGGAGCAAAATATTTTGCCTCTTTTAATTCTGTCTTCTCATTTCCAAGGCTGGGGAGTGAGTAGTAGTCACACATCAGGCATAGGAGGATCAAATGGCTTCATGTATCTCCAAACATCTGGCTGAAGCAGGTGCTCCGTAGGAGTTCCCCGCCTCCTTCCCCTCAGCCTTCTGCTTCTGCCAGGGCTCAGTCATGAGCCTTCCAGGGCAGGTCAGGGTCAGCTGGAACAAACAGTGAATCCATATCACATGGTGGCCGTGTTACTTCATTTCCTCTAAAGTTATGTGACAAAAATATTCCTTTTCTTTTGCTCATACTACCCAGGAAATTATTTCATCCTTTCATAACTGAGGCTTGAATTGGACATAGATATCTAACAGACTAATTACCTTGCAACAAAATATAGACTGACTTTTCTTTAGGTTACATGGATAGCCTCAAGCGTTCTGTGTTTTCTCTCATATGACTTATGTATATGTATCTTTTAATTAATCCCCTTTTCCATTCCAGTTGACAGAGTTCTACTGCACTATTCTCTCCCTGGAAAGCTTTGACATGTTGCCTACATTCACAGTCTTCTTTCTCTAATCAATCTTGTACACCCCTCCCAAGACGCCTTTCTTACAACTCCACTTGTTTGCTTCAAGATATGCTTAGACCTTAACAAACAGACTTGCCTTACAATTGACTTGTGAACAGTGAAAACACATCCAACCTCAGTAGAAATCTAAAAGTAAAAATTTAAGGAAAGAAGAGAGAGAGGATTTTAACTGTCAAGTTAACACTGTTTTTTTGGACGCTCATACTTAAAGAAGTAAGAAAACAATTAGCAAAATAAATGATGATTGTCAAAAATGTTGGTATTCTGACCTGTTAATTATACTTTCTGAACTCATTGCTAAGGCTGTAATCTGAAATGTAAAAAATATTTTATCTAGTATTAAAACTGTAGTAAAATTTTAAAGAAAATTTAAATTTCAAATTATAACATTTCTCAGTAAATAGTTGGGTTTTTTCTCAGTAAATATTTGCATATAATGCAGTCTTGTTTTTGTTTATTTGTTTTTGTTTGTTTGTTTGGTTGGTTGGTTGGTTTTTGCCAACCAAATTGACCCAGGACCCCAGAATTGAACCCAGGGCCTTTTTACTTAGTATATTTCCAGTCCTTTTTATTTATTTTATTTTGAGATAGGGTCTTTCTAAGTTGCCCAGGCTGGGATTGAACTTTTGATCCTCCTGCCTCACCCTCCCAGAATGCTGGGATTGTAGATGTGTACCACCATACTTGCTTTAATACTCTTTAAAGAGATCATGAAAGCTTTTTCTTCTTTTTTTAAAATAGTTCCTGCATTCATTCATTCATTCAACAAACAGTTACAGACTACTTTCCCAATCTAGTAATTTTGGTAGGCATTTGGAATACAAAAAATATCCCCTGTTCCTGCTTCCATGGAGTGAGAGGCAGGGACAGATAGAAAGGAGATCATTACAATCCAGTGTAATCATTGCAGAGAGGTCTCAGGAAGTACTCAACCCAGAGTGCCCTGTATTAGAGAATGGTTAAAGAAGGCTACTTAGGAAGACGTGACACTGGACTGAGTCCTAAAAAGCATTGCAGCTCACTTGTGGAATGTGCTTTAGACAAAAGCACATTGTCTTGGCAAAATCCTAGCAGTAAAAGTGCAGGTACTCTGGTGTCATAGAAAGCTGAAAAGAGGGATCAGAGATAAGAACAGAGAGATTAGGAAAACACAAACAATGAAAGCCTATTCCAAATGTGGACTTTATCCTAAAGTCACTCTGAAACCTGGGACAAATACTTTGCCTGCAAGTTAGAAGTTCAGGCTTGTAGTGTAAGAAAAGGAGAACCTCAGCCTGTGGAAAACAGATTACTGACGGTAAGACGATAGAAGAGGGGGCTTCCATACTCCAAACTCTGCACTCTGGTAGAACATGCAAGTCCTCTCTTTGGAGATTGAAAAAAAAAAGATAAAATCAAGGGATATTAGGGATATTAGGGAGCTAGAATTCCTGGTAGTTGGATATGGGTGAAAGAAAGGGGCATTCAGGACAATTCCCAGGTTTTTGTGACATAGGAAAGGAGATTGACCACACTGTGGAACACAGGGGCTCAAGGATTAACACATGGCTTCAGTAAGATGTTAAAGTTTTCTGGAATTTTGATTTGTTTTCCATGAAATAGGGAAAACAATAGGCAGCTACCAAGTGGAAGAGGGTGAGGGGTGCGAAGGTCAAACACAGTAGCCTGCTCACATACCCTGCCCTGTGCACGTGCGGAGCGTGAATTACAGCGTAGTCCTCCTTACCCCCCCTTTCAAGTCTGGTGGTCTTTACACCACGCCATACTGGTTACTTGTGCCCCTCCATACACCTGACAATGTCACGAATATTGACAATTCACTTCAGGCCCTGCTGGAAGAATCTGAAGAAATTTACAGTGATCTGGAAGCAATGTCTGAGAAATTACAGTGCCTCACGAGTGTGTACTGTACAGAAAAAATGTCTCAGCAAGTGGCAGAACTGGGACGAGAGACTGAGGAGTTGCGACAGGTGATCAAAATTCATATGCAGAGCCTTCAAGATGCAGCCAAGGTAAAAAAAAAAAAAAAACTATCACTGTAAAAACAAAAAGGGTGATAGTACTATAGAGTAATAGTACAATGTGCTTTCTTGACTATGATGTTATTCTTCACCTATGATTGACATTCAAATGACTTTTGCTCTCCAGGATATGAAAAAATTTGAAGCTGAGCTGAAAAACTTACAAGTGGCATTGGAACAAGCCCAAACCACCCTGACTTCTCCAGAAATTGGGCGCCTGAGTCTCAAAGAGCAATTATCACATCGACAGGTAAAAAAAAAAAAAAAAAAAAAAAATTATGACAAATAAGTAATGACTTATTTCTATAAAATAGAATAGCTATGAAAAATATTTTCTAAGTTCAGTTATAAAAGATGGGCATCGTGGCACACATCTGTAATCCCAGCACTTGGGAGGCTGAGACAGGAAGATAGTTGTGAGTTCGAGGCCAGCCTGGGCTATATGGTGAATTCAAAACCAGCCTGAACTACTTGGTGAGACCCTATCTCAAAAAATCAGGGCCGGTGAGATGGCTCAGCGGCGTAAGCGCCTGCCTTGCAAGTGCAAGGGCCCGAGTTCAACTCCCGGAACCCACATACGAAAAAGGGGCCAGTGATATCGCTCAGAGGCACGGGTGCCTGTTGGCGCACGAGGTCCTGAGGTCGACCCCCCGGTACCCACAAAAAAAAAAAAGTAAATTGAATTAGTTCTAGTCTTACATCTAGATGCATTATTGAGAACAGTATTCCTTGTAATATGTTTATAATCTATGATGATAATTCAGTAAATGTCTTTTGCCGATGTACTAAAAGATAAAAATATTAAACTTTTCAACTATGATATCATACTTTCAGCATTTGCTGTCTGAGATGGAGTCACTGAAGCCAAAAGTGCAAGCCATGCAGCTCTGCCAGAGTGCTCTCCGGATCCCTGAGGACGTGGTGGCCAGCTTGCCACTCTGCCATGCTGCCCTGCACCTGCAGGAGGAGGCCAGCCGGCTGCAGCACTCTGCCATCCAGCAGTGCAACATCATGCAGGCAGGTGCAGCTGTGCCTGGGCTCCCCGAGGCCGATGCCAGCAGAGCCATCGCACATGAGTCATGGGCTGCTTTTCTTAGCATTGTGTGGGCTCAGCCATCAAAACACATCCCTACTGCTAAATTTGACAAACTGTTGTGGTTATATAAAATGAGGAGATTAAGATGCTATCATTTGGATGGCCCACAAAAGGCTGGGGAAAGCTCTATAAAAATATCCTTTTGTGAAAACTGCCTGTTGGTAATATTTTTTATAAAGAACAACTTGTATAGGTTAAGTTTGTATGAAATCATATATTTGTAATCTTTTATTCACCTGAGAAATATGTAGATTTGGATAATATGCATTTACTCTTATATATTACAGATTTTTTAGTATTTTAGCACATATTTCATCAAATGCATTTTCTTGTCAAAGAAGCACACAGAGGCATAACTTAGTCTCGTCACCTAATAAGAGAAAAAAATATCTACCGTGAAGAAATGACACCATTACTATGTATCTGTTTTCAACGAATATTTACCTGCTTTATAAAAAATTGCCTAGGTGGCTTCTCATTAAAATCACTAGTGGCCCATTTGCACAATTCTTTTGGCTCCTTGCATTGTCCTGTAATTTGTTAGACATTCAGTTCCTAAGGCTAGAAGTCATGCATAATTCATATTTTTATCCCCTACTGCAGTGTCTTGCTTTTGTCACTCAGTATTTCTTAGGGATAGAAGTGAACAGTCCTGCTTCCACTTTCAGACCATTGTGTTTTGCCTTCAGGACAACACGAGTAAGACTGAAGAGAGAGAATCCTAACCATTCAAGTGTTTGAGTCCATCAGTCATTCTATCACAATATTTTACAGAAAGAGCTTTGAAATTTCTAAGTAAAAGTTGAGAATTTGAACCATCCAGGGCTTTTACCCATCACTTTGTTATTTCCTAAATACATGGGGAAATAGGAGGCAACAGTGGTTTGGCAGACAGTGATACAGCCACTTAACCAGTTATTGGTATAGAAAGAAAATCATATGTTGTTGTCTTTTTTGCAAAGGAGGCAGTGGTGCAGTACGAACAATATGAGCAAGAAATGAAGCATCTCCAGCAGCTTATAGAAGGTGCTCATAGAGAGATCGAGGACAAACCTGTGGCCACCAGTAACATCCAGGAGCTGCAAGCTCAGATTTCCCGGCACGAGGTGAGAGAGGAGTGTAGGCAGAACGCCAGGGGCGGGAAACTACTGTGATCAGCAACTGCAAGAGAATGGTCTTCCCTGTCCTGAACGTATCACTTCCTGGGCAGCTGCTGTGGCTGTCTTTGCATTTTGAGTGTGAGTTTTGCTGATTCCACAACAATTTCTTTATGTGTTCATGATATACCTCAACCAGGACACACCCACTCTCCCCTGCACCCAAAACAGTTAATACACAAAAAATTCAGTAGACCAAAACACAGTCTACTTCCCGATGTCAAGGCCTATAAGAAAGAGCAGTGCTTAAAGCTTTGCTGCATTGTTCACCTTCTTAAATGAAAAGAGGTATTCAAATTAAAAAGAATATTATGTGCCCTTTGAAAAATATCAGCCATTTCAGTTCCTTTCACTAAAAGCAGAGAATGGTCTATGTCATCTTTTTTGCTAATTTTTAGATTGGTCCTGTCAGCATTTTCCCATTTTCAACTGTGCTTCCTTCTTGTTCCTGTGGCGTCATGGTAACCTCAGAGCTTGGACACTTCTGGTACAGACCTGGTCTCAGGTCTCAGAATGAGTGAGCCCCTTGTCACTTAGCAGCAAATGTCCTTTCTGGCCTGTCAACTTCTTCATAGGTCACGTTCACTTTTTCCCTCCCTGGCTGGATCTTAGCATCATGAAATTTAGAGGAAGGGTCTTATGTCTCTGTGTCAAGGAGAGACATTTAATTATCCTTCCATTTGCTCTCTTTTAACTTTCCTGGGGGGACAACAGTTTTTCCAAACGAAATGTCATAGTAAGTTTCTCACAAATGTTGCATTTCAGCACTTTCATTGCCCCCTCACTAACTGTGATTCCTTAAGTTTCTTGATACTCACATACCAATCGCTTATATCAGTGTATGATTGACAAAATAATTTGAACAAATATCCCACCTACATTTACTTCTGCAACTGTAGATATCTATGGCAGCCACTTCTCTTATGTATTGGTTAATGAAAATATGCTGTGCAAATTTTTGAAACCACTGTTTGCATAATGTACACATAAGACTCTGTAGTACATACCTGTCCTGAAGCTATTTTTACTGCTATTTCATAAGATCCAAAACTTTGTTGCAATGACTCTTCTATTATGGTCCAGAAAATATTCATATCTTAGCTATAATAACAATGATTTTTACTAAAGTTTTTATATTTTTAAAAATAACTTGCAAATTTTTACATCTTTTTTTAAACATTAATCCAATGAGGATTTGGCTGTTTTTCCTTTTTTATAATCTCTTTTTTATCAATAAGAAAGTTGATCTTTTTTGAGTAATTTCCTGAGCTCCCAAATCAAGTAGCTGGTTGAAGTTGGACTCAAACCCCAGTACCTTTGACTCAAAATGCCATGACTTTTCCAGTGTAACAGAAATTGTTTGGAGTCTGTCATTGTACAAAGGAAAAGAAAGGGGGTCTATGAAAACAAAATACTCACTCAAGACCACAAGGACCTCTCTGCAGTAACCACCAGCCTTGTCTTCCTGGCTCCTGGTTCCGTGACCTGTTCATCTTGTCACTTTTTCTCTCCCCGGTTCTAAACACCCATGTATATATTTGTCAGTTTCATCATGCGACTTGGAACACATTTTCAGGTAAATAATGCTGTAGCCCCCCTGTGAGGTTCATGATGTGTGTGAAACAAACACAGGAAGGAAAGTACTAGTGGAGAGAGCCTGCCTAATAATATAAAAACTGGGATGAGAGTTTTCCCTGTATTTTTCATCTGCTGTTAATTGAATTTCCATCTTAGGGTCAATCTGGGTTCTGTATGAATAACGTCAACTCATAAAAATCACTGAATTGATTAATTTCAAGGAATTCACATTTTATTTTCTGTAATTTTTCAAAGTTGCATTTAATTGAAAAAACCATCTTGCTCTATTTATTTACTTACTTTTTTTAACTTATTTATTTATGTGATAATGGGCCTTTGCACTGAACTACATCCCTAGCTCTTTTTGTATTTTTAATTTTAAGACAAGGTTTCACTAAGACACAAAATTGCCCACGCTGGGCTCAAACTTGGGATCTTCCTGCCTCAGCCTCCCAGAAAGCTGGGATTACAGATATGCACCACCATGCCTGGCTCTTACCACTTTTAAATCCCAAGACAGAATACTCAGACTTCTCTGCTCCCCACTGACACAGCAGGTATGCTCCTGAGTACAGGAGGATGTCACAGGGCTGCTTTGCTTCACCAGGGCACTGTACTAAAATTCCCACTTCTGTAGTCATTTTCAGAAATGATCTAGTATATATGTATAATCTTGAAAATGGATAACATATGACCCCATTAGTGCTTCATTTTAATTTAGTAAATTTGGCACATCATGAATAACCAGTGTAAAAAGGCATGAGATACAAGCAGGTTTAAAGTTCCAGAAGTCACATGGGTTGACTGTAAAAGGCAGATTCTCATAAACCTAGTAAATCAATATCTTTGGAAGTGTTTATCAGAGCTACATTTTTATCAAACAACCTGGACGAGTTTTATACACAATAAAATTGAGATTTTCAACTTAGAAAATGGGGTGCTTGACCTTAGTATGTGCATACCATTGCAGGCGCTGCTGTAGGGAGCTGTGACCAGGCATGTGGCACAACGCAGGTAATGGTTAAGATTACCTCTGTCTGTTCCACAGAGTTCTGTGGCAAGCCAAAGTACGAAGGCTTTGTGTCCTTGAACTCAATAGTCCAGCAAGCTGGGAGATGCCTTTTATAGTGATTAATTGTAATAAATATCATTTATAGAATACCCATGTACCAGCCCCTAGAAAACAAGTAGTAAATACTTAATCACTGTTTAAAAAAAAAAAAACCTGCTATGTTTAAGTACCTGCAGCCATAGAGATAAGTGATTATTTCTTGATTGATTATTATTATTGATTGTTTTCAAAGTTGCTATGCTGTTCTAGAAGTCAACAAAACAAGTTGCTGGCTGAGTTCTGCTGAATTCTTTCCCCCTCTACTCAGATTTGGTTGGGAGGGAAGAAATAAGAGCAATAACAAAATGATAGGCGTGTGTTGTGGTGCACCCTTGCAATCCCAACACTTGAGTGGCTGAGGCAGGAGGATTGCCATGAGTCCAAGAACAGCCTGAGCTACATTGCAAGATTCTGTCTCAAAAATTTGAAAAAGGGCCGGTGATATAGCTCAGCAGCATAAGCGCCTGCCTGGCAAGTGCAAGGTCCTGAGTTCGACTCCTGGTACCCGCAAATAAAGTTTAAAAAAACTTTTAAAAAAATTTGAAAAAAGGTACATATGTGTAATCTATCTATCTATCTATCTATATCTATATATAGACACTATTATTTTAGACTGGTATTTAATGTCAGTCACGGAATGTTTTCTCTACAAAATATCAAATGACAGCTTCTCAGGCAAAAGAGCCAAACAAAGGGGGAATAGAAAAAGAATAATAGTTTTATACTGTTAGGCTTAATCTTTTGGAAGATACATTTTTGTTTTCTAAAAGATGCAAGAATATATTACTTTAGTATTTAATATTTATAGTATTTGTACATAAGCAAGTATAATTATGGTATTTATTTTTAAAAACTTTTAAGACAAGGTCTCACTATGTACTTCAGGCTGGCCTTGAGCTCATTGTGTAGCCCAGGTTGGCCTCAAACTCACAAAGATCTTCTTGCCTCAGCCTCCCGAATACTAGGATTACAGGAATACACCACCATGCCCAGCCGTATATCTGTAATACTTAGAGTTATCATATTCCTAAAATGGATCTATAGTTACCATTTTAAGAGCTAGGTGCAGTCCAGAATATACTTACAATAACCTCTTAGTAAACATTTTAAAACCTCTATGTCTAACAATTTTTTTTCAAAAAGTGAATAAAAGCCACTAAATTTGAAAGGAATTTTGCAGCTATGGTTTGAAGCATCAGAAACATTTGCAGCAGGATGGAGTACAAGAGGAAAAATTTGATGAGTGCACAAAATTTTATTTGGGAGGCCATCTGCATAAAAATTAAGGTTTCGTATGTAATAGCAATCTTATCTAGAGAAAGAAATAACTCCCATGGTCACAGAATGGACAGGCAGTTGGCTCTGTGATCCTTCCAATGCCAAATGACTGTTATCTCTGTGAATGTACTCAGTGTAGGATAAGAGCTGAGCCCTGCATTTTTTTGTAGTTTTAGTCATCACATGACCTAATTTCCATGGCATGAACCATCTGGTACATTTCAGTTGCTTTAGGCATTTTAAAGAAAGTTGTCAGTTCTTAATGCAGGACATTCAGGATTTCACTGGAGGGTCTCCCACGATGAAAAGCTGTTCACCTGCATCACCTTATTTCTGCTTTTGTCCTGAGCAGGGCTCCTTGCACTTTTCGGCCGGGCTGTGCTGCAGCGCTGTGGGCTGGCTCTGCTGCGCGATGCAGGCTGGCTCGCCGGCTGCCACAGTCCACATCCTGCCTCCCGCCGGCTCGGCTCTGCCCTCTCATTGGCCGGCGCCGCAGGAAGATGAACGCCACTACTTCTGTTTCCTTTTGATGCTGCTCTGACACCCAGGGGGAAATGTTTTCTCAGGAGCTGGCGCAGAAAATCAAGGGCTACCAGGAGCAGATCGCCTCTTTGAATTCCAAGTGCAAGATGCTGACAATGAAAGCCAAGCACGCCACCATGCTGCTGACGGTGACAGAGGTTGAGGGGCTGGCAGAAGGCACCGAGGACTTGGATGGAGAGCTCCTCCCCACGCCTTCGGCCCACCCCTCAGTGGTCATGGTAAGAATCAGTCAGCTCCCGCCAGCTTTGCTCCTTGGACTGGAGCCTCTTAGAGGCCCCGGGAGCCCTCGTCAAGGCTTATTTCAAGGTTAGCTTTAGCTTTTGAGGGTTTGATCTTTGACTCCTTTGACTACATTTGGGCATGAGCCAATCAGTAAACAGTGACAGTTAAAATGAAAGTATTTGCTTGGGACAGCCCAGTTACTTAACCCGTCCCAGATCTGCCCTGCATTTGTTTATAATTTAGCAATAATACTGGGAGGCTCTGAGCTTCACCAAAAAAAAAAAAAATTCCTTTGCACATTGCTCTACTTTTCTGGGATATGATAGAATTGCATTTTCCCAGCTAACTAGCTACCTACATTATGTGCATGTACATTGTTGCAGAAATGTTTAATAAAATGCAAAATAAAAGATAAGAAAATAGAGAATTTATACTTTAGCATTGGATATAAAATAAATAAACTCCATTAATTTTTTCTGCACCATTTTTCCCCAGTGCACTTTGAATCTGCAGTGCATTGAGTCTTTTGGTAACGATATTGTCCAGAGCTATGCATTTCCCTTCACATGCGCTGTGCCTTGAGTAACATGTAACCATACCTAGGCCCACTTGGCTATATGTCATATTGGCTGCATTTATATCCCTAGGATATTTACAACTTGAGATGTCACCAAAGGTCAAGCTTTATTTGATACCCTTTCCTCATTTGTGTGATTCATGACATTTCTAGGCATTTATAAGGATACACTCAACAAACATAAGTTAAGGAAGTTTTTTTTTTAATCAGCAGGAAAAACTCTTGAATGTTTTGTATGCACCCCTCATTCCTAATGGTTTCACAAAAGGTCCCTAGCATTATATTCGCTGGATGACAAAACTTTTAAATACTAACGTGGAATCAATGTGTGAGTTAGGGTCTCAGTCATTCTAACCTTTGTTATATAATATTGTTTAACCTGTGCCTGGCCACATCTTTTGTTAACACAACTAATTTTTATGTCTTTTGGGCTACATTTTCTGTGGCAGATGACTGCAGGTCGCTGTCACACTTTGCTATCGCCTGTCACTGAGGAGTCTGGAGAAGAGGGAACCAACAGTGAGATTTCTTCTCCACCTGCCTGTCGCTCCCCTTCACCTGTGGCTAATACAGAGGCTTCTGTTAACCAGGTACCTCTCCCTTGGCATTCTTCTACCTGTGAGCTCTGAGGAGATCCAGGATTCCCTTCTCTGTCCCCTTAGGCTGTGAGTGGGAAATTTAGACTACATTGCACTTGGTTTCAGGACCCCATCATTAGGTGTTATAGTTGTGCACACTATGACTGCTGTGTGAAAGCACTGGCTCGTTATGCTGTCTCCTCTCCTGGGGTACTGACAATGAGATGAGCAAAGACAAGGTTATGGAGATTACAGCCAGAGAAGTTCTCTTGTAAGGCATTATGGTTTTGTTTCTAGCAATCATGTGAAATGAGGCACTGCGTCCTGAAATCTCTGTTATTGTAAAATAACATGATTCTATGGCTATTTTACAATTCACCGAACATACGCTTGTCACTTACCAGCTCGGATTTTGAATTTGGAAAATTTCTATTATGTAGTACTTTTTAACTTATTAATTGTGAACTAATTTAAGAGATGTCTGCCAGCATGTGTACTGGAATGCACAGCAGATTTCAGTTTTCTTGTCTTTCAATAGCCTTAAATTTTATTTCCCATAAAACAAAGATAGTATATTGTTATGAGGTGTGTTTTAGCATACATTATATTAAACATACATTACTCTATAATTCTTATAATTTTATAAGAAATATTGGACAAAAATCTAAGAAAAGCTTTTACAATAACAAAAACCTTTATGGTGTATAGTAGGCTGTTATACCATTTTTTAAGCCAAAACAACAATAAAGGCTTTAATTACATTCCTACAAAATGATGTAAGTGTTCAAAAGAATTGAAATGTGTTATCGAGGAAGAAGCGTTAAACAGAAAATGTTTTATAAGCTGTACTATATAGCAGGCATATTACTTTTCTTTTAAAGTAGAACCAGACAAAATAGGACTTCTGTGATAGAGACCCTATCTCAATAAAAAGTGAGTATAAAACTGATGAAACCTTTAGGTAGTCCAGTTCGCTTGGTAAAAGTCAATATAGCTCTAGGGAAGTTTTCAGCTCATCCATTTATCAAATGTATTCTGAGCACCTGCGTGGCACAAAACCTTGCACTGGATCCAGGGGAGGAATGGAGACCACTCGGCAGTGGCCTCACCCACAAGGTCCTCACCATCCAGAGAGAAAGGTTAACAATGCGATAAACAATAACAAAAGTGGTAAGAGGAAATTAAAATGAACAACACATAAAAAGGAGAAGTTCAGGGCCTCTGGTAAATTTAGGTCACTGTTCTCCAAATTCTAATTTAAAAATACATATTTGCTCATTCTTTGACAAGATGTTCTTCCCTGTGGTCACAGATGTCATTAGAATCAGAGAAATTGGCCACAGTCTACTGATTACTATATTTAAAAAGCAGTTATTCTACTTAATATGGTTGATGATTCTAAGAATTTTCAAATTGAACAAAAAATACTGATCTTGAGACTGACACTGGATAAAATATACCTTTCTTTTGAAACTGTGATTCCCTTCTTGTAAAGTGTTTTTCAGTGTATATGTGAAGGTGTCCATAAATGAAAAAACATGCAAATATTTTTATTATTATTATTTAATATTAACCCTAAAATTAATGACATCCTAAAACCAAGAGCTGTTAGGCTTGTGTTCATCCTGTTGTGACACTTCTCTAGTGACAGGAAAACGTGGATTAAATCGCATCATGAGTCTAACATACTGATATGAGATGCTGCGGGCTAGGGGAAACTGAGGTTAAGTCAGACAGCTCTACTTAGAGGAAGCTGTTAAAAAGCCAGCGTATTATGTTCAACATTGCTCAAACAAATGAATATCGTCATTACAGCCACGGGTTTTTTTGTGTAGTAAAATAAATCAGAGGACAGTGAAAAACTATGACAATATGACCATTGATGCGTCAGATTACAGCATCATCTCTTCAAACTGAGAACATTTAGAAATCTCTTAAGTTCCAGTTTTCAGATTCCAAGCCCTGTACAGAATGTGCACAGCGGTGTCTAGGAACAGCCAAATATAACCGCTGCATAACATCGCAGCTGTTGAAAGAGGCTTTGTGCTTGCTGCTTCTGTAAGTAGCTCTCGTTACATAAGGGCTTGACCCCACTCCCAGCCTGTGTGTTTAGTCTCTGACCGTAGCTACTGGTTAAAAGTAATAATAAAAACTTAGCTCATGGGAGAGAGGAACCAATGAGGCATCCCCGAATGTGCTGCAGGCTTCCTGATCCCCTGAACACAAGCCAAGACTTAGGCTCCACAGAAGAATTGAGGGAAATACCGCTTAAAAAGGGCAATGGCGGGAGGGTGGATAGCTGCCTGGCAGGTCAGAAGCTCCCCCAGGGTCCCAGCCCTGCTTCCTCTAAGCTGTGTCCCAGGGAAATCCCTTGTCCTCTTCATGTGTAAGTGGGAAGCAACACTATTAAACTCACAAGATGGGAAAATGAAATGTGAAGTTAACTGTGAAAGTACTTTATAAACTGGAAAATGCAGATCAGAAGCTATAATTGCCCAGATT
Organism: Erethizon dorsatum; assembly: GCA_028451465.1. Taxonomy (NCBI): domain Eukaryota; kingdom Metazoa; phylum Chordata; class Mammalia; order Rodentia; family Erethizontidae; genus Erethizon; species Erethizon dorsatum. The sequence goes on along the minus strand of CM051823.1, from coordinate 132,815,526 downwards.
GATTTCCTTGGAAAGCTACTGGGCAGGACCTCTCCTAACTTGGGTACATAAGCAATAAAAGACATTTCTAAGGGTGATTCTTCACTACACCAATATAGACTTTAGTAGTTATTTATAGTACAGATAGATTTATTTTATTGAGTCCTCAAATAGACTCAAGGTATTCATCTGAAAAAGGTGATATATTTTCAGATTATTTTAAGAAAGTAGTTGTCAGTCCTGGCATGAGCCATATGCACAGAGACAGAAAAAAAATAATTTTTTATAACAAATTTATTATATTCTAGCTCTTTTTGGAACCTTCTTTATTTATAACAGAGTGCATAACTTAAAATCTTTACAACATGTAAAGCCACTTTTTCCTTTTCCTTGTGGACGGCAGTAGTGTAGTTCATCCTTATCCACAAAGCATACATTCCAAGACCCCCAGGGGGTGCCTGGAGCCACAGATTATACCAAACACAGTATGCACTGGTTTTCTCCCATGTATGCCTACATGGGAGTTGGTAAAGTTATTTTACAAATTAAGCACAGTAAGAGATTAGTAACAATAGCAATGCAATAGAACAGCTATAACAATGTACTAAAAGTTATATAAAACATATGAATTGTTTATTTCTGGAATTTTCCATTTACATTTTTCAGACCATGATTGAAAATATGGGTAGTTGAAAGTGCAGAGAGGGAAACCATAGATAAGGAGGGACTGCTGTATTACATTCCAGGTGTGTAGAGTAATAGGGTTTACAAAAGTGCTTTTTTGTGATACTGGGGATTGAACCCAGGGCCTTTGCACTGAGCTACATCCCCCACTCATTTTTTTATTTTTTGTGTGAGACAGGCTCTTGCTAAATTGCCCAGGCTTGAACTTGGGTTCCTCCTTCCTCAGCCTCCCAGAGTGCTGGGATTACAGGTGTGTGCTACCACACCAGCTACAAAAGTGTTTTTACATGTGATTTACTATGAACACACGTGCCTACCTGTTCCTTGCTCAACACTCCGCAGTGTGTTCATGATGAACAACAGGCAGTGTCGCAGTGTTTAAGGAGCTCGCAGTTTGTGTGAGAGCAAACCAGTGTTGGGACGAGTGTGGCAGGTGACTTGATGGGGAAGCACAGCGTGTGATGGGAGCCACAGAGGAAGCACCCAAGTTAGGTGGGCTTCAAGCACAGGTCAGCGATGTCTCTTTCATGTGAAAGCAAAGCACAGTTAGGCCATTGGAGTGCACTAGGATGTAAGCTGAAGGAACCCAATTGGAAAGCTATAGGGGCAGGAAGAAAAATGGCCCAGCAAGGCAACTGCAGGTAGTTTCAGTGTAACTAGAGACATAAAAGTTTGGGGCAGAGGGTGGAGATGAGGGTGGAGGGTTGGCAGAATCACATCATGAGGGGCCTTGATAGTCAACCATGGAAGGAATTTAAATAGTAGCTATGACCAGATTTCAGTGTTAGAACTGATCATTCTGAGTCATCAGATGTGGTGGGATGCCGGTGGACAAACTCAAAGCCAAGGAATCCAGAGTCAGGGACATAAGTTGCACAGTCTCACCTTGGGTGAATCCAGGTGATAGTGAGACAAACAGGCCAGCGGGGATGGTGGGGATCTGAACAGCACCTGCTCCACACAAATGAGGTGGCCTCTATTAGAGTTACATAGAGACACAGGGCCCATGACCCTACACCTTCTGATTTCCAAAAGAAGCCATGAATCTGAATTTTTATGAAAGTTCTCTGTCTTAAGATAAATTTTTAAAACTTTAAGACAGTGTATAAGCTAAACTAAATGTATGCAGGCTGGAGGCAGCCTGCCAGCTTGCCACCTTTGGATTAGGAAGTTGTCGCTGGATGAGAACTTCAGGCTAGGTGACAGGAAGGGTTTGTGTCAGGTGAGCTTCATCCTTACATAAAATTCTGAACTCAAGGCTTAGGTGAGTAGAAGATCCACTTATCAAGAGATGGAAAAGACTTATTATTTCTTCCTGAATCCATTTTTCATTGCATGTTCCTTTGGGAAGTGCTGAGTTTGAAGAGCCTGTGGAGTATATGTGAGCAATTACATATGTGAGTCTAGAGCTAATAAATTTGCCAGTTATTGAAGAGTTAGTGGAAAAATAAACTACAGGAGAAAGCTTGAATGACTAGAAAGCTGAAAAGATTAAAAGTGTTTCCAGCTGTGTGTGGTGGTGCACACCTATAATCCCCACACCTGTGAGCCTGAGGGGAGAGGATCACTGTGAGTTCAAGGCCAGGCTGGACTACAAAGCGAGACCCTGTCTCAGAAAAAAAAAAAAATGCATTTCTAAAGGGACTGGGCAGTTGAGCACTACAGAGAGGTCAGTCGAGACCAAAGTTGAAATATGACCATTTCATTTCACGGAAAAGAAGCCACTGATGGCTGTAGTAAGGGCTGTTTTTATGTGGTCACCAGCATGGAAATCTGATTGGGTACTTAGAGTGGACTGAGGGTGACAAAGTGAACATACTCATCTAAACCACCTTTCCCAGAAGCTGGCTTAGGAAGTGAGAGGGAGAAATGAGGATTAAGCCCGTGTGTGCCAAGTGAGTTCACAGGTCATGGGCCATCGCACCGTGATTCGTGGGCCTTTCTAAGATATGATACGATGAAGAAATGGAAACAGAAGAGTGCTCCAGTGTTCTCAGAGGAGAGAGAATTGACTCTGTGTTTAAACTGAACAGGGAATCAACCAAGCAGGAGAGGATGTTGAGACAAGGCCATGGAATCCAGTTTACAGGGTTCTAGGAGGAGGAGGAGGAGTCCTCTTTAAGCAAGGAAACTGGCAAGCATGTGATAGGGCTGTGTCTGAGTAGAGACAGACTTGTGGTCATTCGAGAAGTGGCAGGAACATCCCCTTGATGGCTTTGATTGTGTGTGCATGCGTACCACACGTGTGCACATACTCCGGGGACTGTAAATTTGGATTATGTCATGGTTGGAGTTTTCCAAGTGAGTGAAGCAAAGGTTAAAGGAGCTAGGGAACCAAGGATGTTGGTGAGAAACTGGAGACACAGCACCAAGAGGAGAAGGAAACCTTTTGGTTATTTGTTTCCTTCAGTAGTTACTGCACCGTTACCTTTTCTCTTATTTAATATTAAAATATTTAATTTATATAAATAATGAACTCGTGAATAATGAAGACCTAGCTACATCTTCAAAATTACTGTCTACAGATGTAAACTTCTTTGTGTGGTGCAGGGGATTAAACCCAGGATCTTTGTACTGAGCTACATTTTCAGCCCCCACCCATTTCGATACAGGATCTAAGTATAGATTTAATTTTTAAAAATCAAATACTTTAAAAATTACTCACAGCCAGGTATGATGGTCCACACCTATAATCCGAACGCTTAGGAGGGTCAGGCTCCAAGAGGTTCTTGAGTTTGAGACCGTCCTGAGCTACACAGCAAGTTCAAGCCCAGCCTGGACTGTGTAGCAAGCCCTTGTCTCATTAAAAAAAAAAAAAAAAAAAAAAAAAAAAAAATTCAGAACTTTAATCAATACACTGAAGAGCATTGTAGAAACTAGATCATTTAGATTCTCTTATTTGGTTATACATACTAATCCACCTTTAAATATGTGTGTACCATGTAAATCCTTTGTGTTTCCATTTTACACAAAATGAGTTTTGGCAACTTGAAATACTGGTAAAATTGTTTTATGATTTTATATAAGCCAAACATTTAAAGTATTCATTGTAATGTGCCTTGATATTTCTAAAGACATTATCACAAGATTTTACGAGCTCCCCTGGTCTGTAACTGCCGCAAAGGCTGTGAACCCTAGACCTTTCCTCCACGTGACAAACAGCACCTCGGGCATAGTGGTCCACACTTGGTCTTCTCTTCTGGACCAGTGCTGTGCTTTCTCTCACAGGACATTGCTTATTACCAAGCCTTGTCTGCTGAGAGGCTGCAGACAGAGGCTGCCAGGATCCACCCCAGCACATCAGCATCCCAGGAGTTCTATGAGCCAGGACTGGAACCATCTGCTACTGCCAAACTGGGGGATTTGCAGCGTTCTTGGGAAACCTTAAAAAACGTGGTAAGCTCACCACACACGATTACCTTAGGTGTTGCATTATGAAACACGAGCAGAGTGTTACACATCCAGGACAGAGTTGAACACCCTTGGGTAAAGCAATGAGGAAAGAAATGTTGCAATCTAGAAGATAAGACGTAGGAAACTGTTGGTAAGATCCTTTTTCTTGTTTAGATCAGTGAAAAGCAGCGCACACTCTATGAGGCTTTGGAACGCCAGCAAAGGTACCAGGACTCTCTCCAGTCCATCTCAACAAAAATGGAGGCCATTGAGATGAAGCTTAGTGAGAGCCTCAAGCCCGGCAGGAGTCCAGAAAGCCAGATGGCCGAACATCAGGTAAACACGGTGATGACTTCTGCCTCCGGCACGGTTACGTAGGTGTATTGCTCTTGTGACTGCAGGACCTGTCAGGCCCACGTTTGGAGAGCAAACCAGCAGGTCTTGCACAGTAAACAAGATCCCCATGGTACAGCGTCCAGCATTGCTTCACAGAGGGATCTAAGAAGGCAAAAAAGATCAGACCTCGACCCCAATTTTATAAAGCTATATGCATTGATGCTTTTGTATTTTATGACACAAAGTGTAGTTCCTTACAGTTTCCAAATTGTTTTGATTTTGTTGTTAGCCATTGTGCATCCCTAATCTACTTTCTCTGGGTAATAATGGTCGGGGTGTGCCCACCTCTCATTATCAATTAAGAGAGTAAATCTCTGACTTCAACGGGGAAAGAAGCAGCGGGAAGAGAAGGGGTTCTCAGTTCTAATCTTCTGGCTGTTCTGACAGCAGTCAATTTTTCAAAGGTTGTACAAACCAGGTGTGGTGGCGCACACCTGTGATCCAGCACTCTGGGAGGTTGAGAGGCTGAGGCAGGAGAATCACAAGTTCAAGCTAAGCCTGGGCAGTTTAACAACTTGGCAAGATCCTGTCTCAAAATTAAAAAAAAAAAAATTAAAAAGGGCTATTGGGGGGCCGGTGAGATAGCTCAGAGGCATAAGCACCTGCCAGGCAAGCGTGAGGTCCTGAGTTCAATTCCTGGTACCCACATAAAAAAAAAAAATGGGCTGTTGATGTAGCTAAGTGCAAAGGCCCTGGGTTCAGTCCTCAGTACTAAAAGAAAAATAAAATGGGCTGTGTAGACTAGACAGAGCTTCATCTCTCCACGAAAAAACAGAACTGATTACATTAACCTTATTCAGAAAGATGATATTAAAAATGCATCAATTTAAAATTCATGCTAAGGAATGTGCATATATTAAAATCTGGCTAGTACTTTTAGCGTTATTGTCAGGTGTGCTGTTAACATACAGTGGTATTCATGTAGGGTAGGGGAAGGGACTGATGATGTGGAAGTATGAATTCACCTGCTGCATATTCAGTATAATATGACAAAATGCTGCTGTCCGCTGATCTGGACCAGGTAGCATGTGACAACCCTATGAAAAGCAGAGGAAGGGAAAGGTATTTTTGGTTGTTAATGAAAAACTATAAAACCTTGGTGTGATATTTCTGGCCATCAAAGGCAGGGAGATTTATCAGCTTTAAAAATGAAGCCCTGCACTTTGTCTTTCTGGTTTTAGAAGCCAGGGTAACCTGAGACTGCACTGCTTATTTGTATGTGGAGTCAGATACAATTGCATTCTTTTGCAGTATGGGGCCTTGTGGGATAAAACACAAATGAGAATATTTCATCTAAAGACAGAATATTGCAAAATAGTGGTTTCATGTTTACATGTTTACATGTTACCCTCTTACAAGTTACCCTCTTGTAACTTCTTAAGATAAAAATCAAGGTGCATAGCATCTGTCCGTAGTCCTGATTATGATAAACCACCTTCTGAAGATGTTTCTGCCATCTAAAGTCACACATAATCTGCTAGGTTTGGGAAGGGTGCAATAAAAGTACAAAATTAACCTTGCCAGGCATTGTGGCACATGCCTGTAATCCCAGCACTCTGGGAGGCTGAGACAGGAAGATCATAAATTTGAGCCCAGCCTGGGCAATTTAGCAAGACCCTATCTCAAACAAAACAAAACAAAACAAAACAAAACATTGAGAATGTAGCTCAGAGCCAAAGCCCTGCATTCAATCCCTGGTACTGAAACAAACAAACAAATAAACATGCAAAAACTAAGCTTCAGGCCAGTGAGATGGCTCAGTGGCATAAGCGCCTGCCTTGCAAGCATGAGGTCCTGAGTTCGGTTCCCGGTACCCACATAAAGAAAAAAAAAACAACTAATCTTTATTTTTGTAAACCAGAGCAATCATGAGGACACTCAGGGACTTGGGTGGCTGTTACAATGCTGCTTTCCTCTGAGCCCCACCTATGGTTTTACTAGACCCCTACCCTTGCAAAGACCCTCTTCCTTCTAGATGGGCTTCTAGGTCACACAGTCCTCTTTAACTGATGCTCCAGTTTCTAATCACTGACAGCCACCTCATCCTGATCTGAGGGTACTATCCCTTGGATAGCATGCCTCTGGCACTTCTTGCTCTCCCCAGTCTTCTGGTATTATCTACATTCTTGTTCCCCAAACCTATCTTCATGGGACCTGAAGGAGGGGACAGGACAGCACTGCAGGCCAGCTTTGATGGGCTGCTGTCCTTCAAGTGCCCACTTCCTGTAAGCATCCAAAGAGAATGTAATGTGGTGTAAATTTTCTGTGGGTTGAATCAGACTTAACTGAACTGTTGCACCATCAGACTGTCAGGAGCCAATAATCCACCAGGTTAAATGGTTTAACCCTTTTTCTCTACCTTCAGGTCGTCTCCACCTTTGTCCAAAAACCGTCACCCTTATGGGCCAAGAGATTGACCATAGCTCCCACAAACCCTTCTAGAACTCCCAAGGGAGTTAGAAAATGCGTGACTTCAGTATCCCAGTGGCCTGCTGGGATATACCAGAGTTCCTAATTAAAAATGCAAATTAGCTCCCAATTAGCAGCCCCCCTCTTCAGTCATTAGTCTAAAAAAGCACACAAGTACACATAAGCAATAGAAAGCAAAAATTATTACTTTGTTCAAAGGACTTAATGGAGAAAAGTCAAAATTGCACATTAATGCTAACTACTATAAATCAAAAATGCAATTATAACTTTTCTTTGAATTAAGGCCAGCTACATGACTTTTCGTCCCTTTCCAACTTGGGAATGGCATTGCTAATCATCCTAGCAGCGAGAAGCAATTAATTCAGTGATGATTACCACTCACTGGGGCTTAACAATTATATTAATATTCTTGGGAGAGGGAGAGAAAATATAAAGTGTGCTTAATTCAGTATAATTTTGCATATCATCACAAATCTGACATTTTTCATCTGAGTTATTTTTGGTACCTTTTTTTCTGTCTGTACTTCAGTTCCACACATTCTGGGACAGAGCTGCTGACATGAAAGCTATTGATATCACAAGAGCTAAATTTGTGCCTGACTTTTGGAATGGTACTTCAGAAATTCCAAGCACTATTATAGAATTGCTATTTCTAAAAACTGAATGGTGATAAGAAAGTCCAGTGTGCTTTTTGTATTTTAAAAATTTAATAGAAATACTTCAGCTGTTATTTCCTTCCCAACGCTCTCTTGGGAGTATTGTTTTCATAGAGAGCTAACCCAATTCCTGCATTTTCCCTTTAAACACTTGATTAAATCTATTAAATTTGGGTGGAATGCCAGGCCTTTTCCTGTAATTACATCTACTTGGTACCATAGGTTTAATTTTAAGTCTTTAATGCAATGCAGTGGCTGATGTTCTGGATGTAGAGCCCTTTCTGATCAGGACTTTGTTACCCTGGGCATCTGACCCTTGGGGATGTGTGCTGTCTTTGCCACACTAAGCTCACTGACATAGTAGGTAGGGCCCTAAGGTTTTGTTTGTACTTTTTGTTTTATTTTATTTTCCCCTTAAGTACTAGAGATTGAACCCAGGGCCTTCCCACTGAGCTACAACCTCACCCCAATTTTTTGTTTGTTTGTTTGTTTTTTAGACAGGCTCTTACTAAGTTGCTAAATTTCCCAAGCTGGTCTTGAACTCATGATCCTCCTGCCTCAGCCTCCTGAGTGCTGGGCATGGTTAATTTTATTTTTTAAAGCATATAACAACTCAAATAAGTCTGAAAAGAACTCTGTTCATAAATATAGTTCTGAGAGTCAAGATGAAATTATTATTTATCTTCTGGATTGAACTAATTATGAGATCTATGTATTTCCCTTACTACTAAAGAGCTGGGCATTTTAGAGAAGCTCAAAGTACTTCTCTGAATTGAAGTTAAAAAAAATTTTTTTTCTGGTACTCAGTGCCTTTGCACTGAAGTACATTCCTAGCCCCCTCTTTGTTTTTATTTTATCTTTTTTTTTTTTTTTTTTTTTTTTTTTGAGACAGAGTCTTGCTGATTTGCCCAAGCTGGGCTTGACATTGTCATCCTCCTGCTTCAGATTCCCAGAGTGCTGGGATTATAGATGTGTGCTGCCATGCCTGGCTCGAAATTTTGTTTTATTCACATGTATTAATTGTACATAGTTTAATATTTCCATACCATGAATATAGCAAGCACTGATCAAATCCAGCCTCCCTTTTCCTGCTCCCCTCGCTACATCCTTCCGAGTCCTTAGTAATCTCCAGGCTCTCCTCTAGGCCACTTAAGAGTCACACCTGTGCCTTCCTCCTCATCACAAGTCAAGGAAAAGGACAAGGACAAGCAGTTTCTCTCCCTCTCCTTAGTTTTGAATCAGATATCATGGCAGAATAGCTGGTCACCAGCTTTTGTATTCAAAATTACGAGGCTGAAGCCATGTTTGACTATCAGGTATTTTTTTAACTAAAATGAAATTCACATGACCTAAGATGAGTTACTCTAAAGTGTATACTTCATTTGGAATAATCGTAATTTCGTATAACCACTACCCTTCTCAGGGAACTGCATATTAAAACTGGACTGAGATCTCATTATGAATGTAAGAGATTCACAAACCAGTGTTACATGATAGAGCGATAAAAGTGAGAAACTCTACGTGCAACGACATAAACAACTCACAGTGCTGGTGGGAGTGAAGGAAGCCAGACACAAAGCAACACAGTCCATGTGATTCCCTTTATATAAAGCTGGAGTACAGAACGGGGTTATCTGTTTATGGGTCAACACGGTGATGGGAAAGAGGGAAGTAGCCACAGGGAGGAGGTCAAGGGCCGTGCTGAGTCCTGCCAAGATTCTGTTTCTTGATCTGGGTTGCAGCAACAAGGGTATGTGCAGTTTGTGAAAATTAGTAGAGCCTCACATGTGTAGTCTACGCAATTTTTGGGATGCACGTGATAATGTCAGTGCAATAGTCTATTAAAAATCAAGCTGAGTGTGGTGGTTCATGCCTGTAATTCCAGCACTCTGGAGGTTAAGGCAGGAGGCTCTCAAGTTCAAAGCCAATCTGGGCTACATATCAAAAACTTGTATCAGAAGAAGAAAAAACAAATAAGATGGACAACAAGACATTAGAAAAAGAGAAGGTATTTTGCTGTTATTTGTTTTTAATATATATTCAAAGCACATTCTAAGGAGGCACTGTGCTCACAGTGAAGCCTGCCAGGACAAACACACTGGAAACCATGAAATGCTAACAGATATGGAGCCTAAGCTATATTGCTTGGTCGTGGTCACGTCTCTTGCCATGAAGCCCATTTTTCTAACATGGTATTCAAATCCTGAGTAAGTTTCAGTTGTGAATATTCCATGTAAAGATCAAGCCATAAAATAAGACAATTGAGAAATAAAAACAATGTACAATTGTGGTAGATGTTAAACAGGGTACTGTTGGGCGAAAATGATGCAGAGTCCCTTAGGTTGAAAGGCCTATGAGGGTTTGGCATTAATCTCAGACTCAAGGATGAAAAGAGCCATCTCGCAGGGTGGGAAGGAGTGTTCCAGCCTCAGAGAATGTGTGTGCAAAGTCCCTGAGGTCAGAAAAGGCTGGGGGCCCTGGAGTTACCAAGAAGGCAGAAATAGAGTGAGAGGGGAGTGTGGTACAAGAGGCAGGAAGCATGGGACCATATCAGTAAGTAAGGAGTTTATATTTTATTTTACAAGCGGAAGCCATTACATACTTTAAAGTGGGGGAAGGGTGTGTGTGAGAAGAACTCATACATATTTTTAAAATGTCTCTATAATTGCATTATAAAAACTGGACTGGATAAAGAAGAGTGTAACGGGTAGGCCCATCAGGAGACCATTACGGCTACTGAGACAAGAAAGGAGGTTGACTTTGATTTGGGTGGGTGGAGGAAATGGAGATATGGAGCTCGCCAGAATACATCTCGGAGCAGTAAGGCTGAGCAGTGGGTCCTGTAAGGTTGGAGGAGAGGAAGGCAGGAAGACTGACTCCTTATTCTGCAGCGTGAGCAGTGGGGTGTGGTGAGGGAAGACAGGCTGACGCAGGCTTTACACTGCCAAAGGACAAAAAATTACAACAGATTAACCTAAAGCTCTTACTTGGCTTTATTTTTGGTTCTAGAATTGGGCAACACTTCACTGAATACAGAGTGTTCAAATGGACCAGAACAGAAGAGTTTGGTTTTATAGACAGAGAAGGGCTGAAAAATAAAAGGCAGAAATCAGTAACAAAAATATTGGTCATTTCAAAGTTACTTTCCTTGTAAAGCTAGGGAAACAAAAGTAACTGATTGGTTAACATTAAGTTGCTTTTGTCATAATAGGATTAAAGCAGAGATAATCGTGTTATCATGATGATTGAAACCTGCCTGTTTGGGAAATTTGGCTGTTGTCTCTCATTTGGTTTCTTGGAAGGCCAGACAAATACCTTAGTTTAGGGTTGGTGACATGGAACTTTATTGTGGTTCATACATTTGGATTTGGGGTCTTTTCTCTTGGGGCCAGGGCAAGAGCCTCATCCAAAACGATGGTTTGTTATAATTTTTACCTAACAATACTTAGAATAATGGAAACATCCATGAACTATGCCATTTGAATACACAAAACCTGAAATTTCAGACAGATGCCTGAGTTAGGGACCTGCCTTTGGAAGTGCTCTGTGTGAGAACACAGTTGAAACCTTGGGACTAGACATTGCCTGGAAGATAGAAAAGAGGGTGTGGATATCAGCCCTGCGAAACTTCATGTTTCAAAGTTGGATAGGTAAGGAGAAAAATGAAGACAATGGCACGACATAGAAACACGTTAGATTTCTCCTGTCTTGTATAATGTGAAAGTGATGAATGGGAGGGGCTGGTATTGGGGCTTGAACCCAGGGCCTTTGCACTGTGCTACATCCAAAGCCTTTATGGGGGGAGGGGAGATACCACTAATTTGCTAAGTTTCCCAGGATGGGCTTGAACTTATGATCTTCCTGCCTCAGCCTCCCAGAGCATTAGAATTACAGGTATGTGCCACTGCCTCCAGCTGAAAATGATGAATTTTATGTTCAGCATAGACTCAGACTCTTGGACATTATTGAAAACATGTCCCTTGAATCATAGATGAGCCTGTTGAAAACCAGAAAGGTTTATCAATTTGTTCAAAGTGACTTCCATTAGTGGCACTCACAGTATTAAGATCAGAAATACCCTAGCTTCTTCTGGTGTTTCATTTCGAAGCTTAGTTTCATAGCCCCTATTTCTGGTTAAATGACTTCCACCTGAAATGTCTTCTGCTTGCCTCTGTGGGTGTGAGACACAGGCAGTGAGGAGATGCATACCTGAGCGTGATTCCACAGTCTTCCCTGCAGGCGCTGATGGACGAGATTCTCATGGTCCAGGATGAAATCAATGCACTGCAGGCCTCACTGGCGGAGGAGCTGGTGTCCGAGGCGCAGGAGTCAGACCCCGCCGAGCAGCTGGCCCTGCAGTCCACGCTCACGGTGCTGGCCGAGCGCATGTCCACCATCCGGATGAAGGCCGCGGGCAAACGGCAGCTGCTGGAGGTAACCAGGCACCTTCCCTTGCCCTCGCTTCCAAATGGGGTTCACAAGTGTGTGTGTGATGGGCGTGATCCTCCTGAGAAGCCCGCGGTGTGTTTGCAGACGGCTCAAGGAGAAGAGCGTGAATCAGTGCAAAGCCTTGAATCCATCCTTCTACCCCTCAGGGAGGCGCTGAGGCTTAGGGGCTGTAGATCTGCGTAATAAGAGCTTTTGATGGGTGATGTTACTAAGACTTTAAGGAAGAAACCCCGCTTCCTTCCTGGTAGCCAATTCAAACATGATGATTCTTGAAAATACACTTGAGAGTCTGATTCTTACATTACTTAATATAAATATTATTTGGTACAGAGACAAATTTTGGCAATAATAATGTATGTGTTTAAAAATCAGCTATTTTTCGTATATTCTCACGTAACTCTTAGTCCTGAGCACCTAGGGTGGTAGATGTTGGCATCGCTGCTGTGCTCCAGAGGTTCTCTGCTTCGGGCCTGTGCAGCGCCTGACTCCTGGGGTCTTCAGTGTCCCGTGGCTTCTCTGACACATGATTGGTGCTCAGTGCGTTTCTTAGGATATGAACTTAGTATTATTTCATTTAGCTGCAGCTTTTACCGTAATTCTATTAACTATGGCCCTATTACTGGATGTACAGGCTGTTTCTAAATTTATTTATTATATTAGTCACAGTCTCTTTTTTTTTTTTTTTTTTTAATGGTACTGGGGGATTGAACCCAGGGCCTTCACACTGAGCTACATCCCTAGTCCATTTTTAACTTTTTAAAAAATTTTTATTAGTGCATGTCTGCAGTGCATAATGATTACATTTATCATGGGGAGTTGGTACATGTACATAAGACATCTTAATTCTTCTCCTTTTTTTTCATCCCTAGCCCTTTTTATTTATTTATTTATTTATTTTTATTTTGAGCCAGGATCTCACTGAGTTCCTAAATTGCCAAAGTTGGGCTTCATTTGTGGTCCTCCTGCCTCAGCTTCTCAGAGTGCTGGGATTTCAGATATGCACCACCATGCCTAGCTTCAAGTCTTGGATTCATACATTTTATTCTGTATAAATTTAAAATCAGTGTATCTGTTCTACCCACTAATCCCCATGTTAAACAATTTAATAAACATTATAATGTAAAAGTAATAATTATTAATTATGTACTTTTAAAAAATAAAATATCTAGAGTTAACTTTCTTATTTATTCAGCTTGTCCTTACCCTATGAAAAATTAGTGGGATATCAAAAGGAAGTATGGGCCTGAATTTTTTTAAAACATGGATGATTTGCAAGAATTAGAAAAACCCAGAGATCTCATCTAGAAGTTTGGCTTTCTGCCTTCACTTGAGACACCAGTAGCCCTGGGCCGCCCTCTCCGCGGGGGTCAGTTGTGGTGACTGCCCTTTAGGTGGGTCACACACTCCCCAGTTTGCTGTGGTCCCACACTTCCTGCCACTTCGCAGACCTTGAGGCCAAGTGCCTTTTGCCATTTGCCATGTGCCTTATGCCAGTGTCTGGTTCTGATTCTTGGGGAATTTCTGTCACTTGTGTTACTACCTGGCCCTATGGGTGTATTATTTAAGGATGCCATGTTCAGCTCTAGGGCACATTAGTATCATTGGGGAAAAATCATTTTGGGGGGGGTATTGGAGGTGGAACCCAGGGTTTTTCTACCACTGACCCACATTCCCAGCCCTTTTTTTTTGTTTGTTTTTGTTCTTGTTTTTGTTTTTTTTGTAGCCCAGGCTGACCTTGAACTCACAGTGATCCTCCAGCCTCAGCCTCTCAAGTGCTAGGATTACAGATGTGTGTCATGGCACCTGGCTGGGAAATCTTTCAAAAAATACTAATCTTGAGACCCAAGCTCCCCCTGTCCCATTCTGATTTGTTGTTCTGAGATGAGGCCTAAGCATGTATCTGCTAGGTGATTCGGATGCACAGTTAGGGCTTTGAAACTGTTGCTCCATGCGCTGAATTGTCAAGCTGCCCCTTCCAGTGATGTCACCATCTGCTTAATTCCTCAGGAAAAGTTAAACGATCAGCTGGAGGAACAGAGGCACAAGCAGGCCCTGCAGAGGTATCTCTGTGAAGCCGACGAACTGGACCACTGGCTCCTGAGTACAAAGGCCTCCCTGGATGTCACTCTCGGTGTACCCATGGAGCCCATGGACATGGAGGCCCAGCTGGTGGACTGCCAGGTACAAAAGAGCCCTGCCAACATCATGTACACAGAGCAAACATGCTGGGGAGAAGGCTTGGTATGGGTATATGACTTCACAACCCATGGACTTTATGTATTTAGAAAGCAGAGAAGCAAGACATTACAAAAGCTTAAATGAAACTCAAACTGGGACTTAGTTTTTGAAAAACTTTGCCTTTTACATGGGCATGGTGGTGCATGCCTGTAATCCCAGCACTCTGGGAGGCTGAGGCAGGAGGATTGAAAGTTCAAGCCAAACTTGGGCAATTTAGTGACTTAGCGAGACCCTGTCTCTAAATAAAAAAAAATTCTAAAAAGGGGTTGAGGATGTAATTCAGTGCAGAGGCCCTGATTTCAATCTCCAGTTCTGCATAAGCACTTACAGCATTTTTAAAGACTGTAAATATCCAAATACTTATGGTTTCTATATTTAGGGTCTAAAAGGAAATGTAAACCTAATGAGAGGAATTAGTGTCAGTGATTCAGACTGTGAATAAACATGGCCGGAAGCATTCCCAGGTGCTCTGCTGCTGTTTGGGTTCTTGTCCTGACATGGTATTTGGAAACTTCAACTGCAGGTTTTAGGCAGAGGGAGACTAAACATTGACTTTTGAAGCATAAAATTAGCTCTATCCCATATTGAGTGTTTAGAAATTAACGTGAGGGGTAATTGCACTAAAGTCTTCATTCTTTTGTTTTGTGATGCTAGAGATTGAACCCAGCACCTTCACACAGAGCTACATTCGTTTTATATATTTATTTATTTTTTTTAATTTTGAGACAAAATTTCCTTCAGTCGCTAAATTGCCCAGGCTGGGCTTACACTTGTGATCCTCCTGCCTCAGCCTCCCAGATTGCTGAGATTCTGAGTATGTGCCACCACACACAGTCCTGGCAGAGGCTGGTTCCCACGTGTGACTTCATCCTTGTCTGTGCCATCCAGAACATGCTGGTGGAGATCGAGCAGAAGGTAGTGGCCCTATCCGAGCTGTCCCTCCACAACGAGAACCTGCTGCTGGAGGGCAAGGCGCACACGAAGGATGAAGCTGAGCATCTGGCTGGGAAGCTGCGCACGCTTAAGGGGAGCCTCCTGGAGCTGCAGAGAGCCCTGCGCGACCGGCAGCTGCACATCCAGGTGAGGGCCAGGTCCTGTTCGCAGGCCTCCTCCATGTGCGGCCTCCAGAGGCCGTGTGGGGGTTGCACACTTGCACACATTCCAGCGTCTGGTGTGAATTTACACTCTGATGTGGGCATGCATTTCCAACTGTGTTTTGTGAGCGTTACTTGAACACAGAGATCTGAGGACTGCGCTGCAGGAAAAGAAAAGTCAGGAAAAATGATGACTCTTCAAATTTAAATGGACGTTATAAATGAAGACATGCTAGGATGCATTTGTATTTCTTTTATGCATTCTACTCTTTAGATATACTCAGACTGTTGCAGTTAGTATTTAGACTTTAGAATTATCACACATTGAGGCTGGGGATGTAGCTCAGTGGTAGAGCGCTTGCCATGCATGCGCGGGGCTCTGGGTTTCATCCTCTACGCCGCACTCTCCAAAGAAAAACCTAGAATTGCTGTCTATTCGATGGGAATTGAACTTTTACTATCATGTTGGGACCTTAATATTCCTTAGTGGTGATTTTCATGTTAGATCGCTAGAGGTTTTTTGAGCAGTATTTACCTGACATGTCTTTTAACCTTCCTTTGATTTCCTTTGTTTTAACTTTCCTTTGATTTGTGTCCTTGTGGTCTAGATTTTTCCTTATAAATAAGAGTTAGCTATATCTCATTGGTTTTAAGCATTTATTTAATCAAAGAATCATTTTCTTTTAAAGTTTAATCCCTTTAAATTCATTGTGATTACTGATATGGGTGGTCTTATTTTACTTTTTATTTTCTATTTTTCATCCTGCTCTTTCTATTTTTCTTTTTTTTAACCATTATTTTTAAGAGACTGAGTGCTTTTGTTTTGATCCCCCTCCTTTTTAGCAGCATACTTAATAAATTCTAAATTAACATCTTAATCTCTCTAAAGATCAATATACTGTACTTTAGAACACTTTCACTCATTTCTCCCATGTACCTTGTATACTTACTTTTGCATGCTATCCAGATTTTTTATTTTATTTTAATAACTATAAATTATTGATACAGTGCTATGCAAAGATTAAGGAGCTACTATTCTATGTGATAGAGTAAAGGAGCATGGAAAACACCTGTCCATAGTTGTATATCTGTATAGTCCTATCTTTGAGGGATTAGAATTTTTGCAGACAGGCAATGAATAAAATTAGAATACATGGGCCGGTGAGATGGCTCAGCGGCGTAAGCGCCTGCCTGGCAAGTGCAAGGGCCTGAGTTCGACTCCCGGTACCCACATACGAAAAAAGGGGCCAATGATATCGTTCAGCAGCATGGGCGCCTGCTGGCGCGTGAGGTCCTGAGTTCAACCCCCGGTACCCACAAAAAAAAATTAGAATGCATTATTATATACAGAAATGATAAATGTAGATGACATGACAAGAGACAGGAGAGCCAAGGAATCCGGGCAAAGTTCATATTGAAGGAACAGAAATACGGGTGTGAGGGAGCGCGTTCCCTGCACAGGGAAGAGAGGTGTAAGGACCCCTGGGTGGGTTCACAGCTGTTCTGTCCCAAGTCAATGTGACTGGAGTGGAGAGAGCAGGGGGAGAGCAGTAAGAGTGGAGCCAACCATGGCTTAGCCTGTCCAGGCTGCTGTAACAAAAATACCATAAACTTAATAGCTTAGAAACAACAGACAATTATCACTCACATTCTGGAATTTAGGAAATCCCAGATCAAGGTGCCAGCAGGTTCTACCTCTGTCTCTGTCTCTCTCATAGATGGCATCGTCTCACTGTTTCCTGTGTGTCCTTACCTGGTGCAAAGGGGTAGCTAGCTTTCTGGAATCTCTTTTATCAGAGAGCTAATTCCATCAGCAGTCACCTCCCAAAGGTTTTACCTTTCAATATTATCACTCCGGGGACTAGGTTTCAAGATATGAATTCAGGGAAGACATAGACCTTCAGACCATAGACATAGGTAACAAGGGGCCTTGGGGCTGGAGGAACTTGTAGGTATTGTGTGGATTTTGAGAAGTCATCGGAGTGTTTGGGAAAAGGAGTGACGTGAGGATGAGCTTGGAACCACTGTTGGGAACCCAGGAGCTGTGGGACCAGGGAAGTAGAAGTCAAAGCACAGAGGTAGTGGCACTGAGAATTTATCAGGTTCTGGATAATTGAGACAGTGAAGACTATCTGCAGGACGGATGTCGGGGAGCAAAGGGCTAGCTAGGTCTACGGTTTGGTTTGGGCAGGTAAAGTTTGTGGTGCCTATTAACTTTTAAGTGCCAGTGGGAATGCAGAGGCGAGACCCAGACTGCAGCCATTGAAGACTTGGCAGCCACTTGAAGACTTAGGAAGTAGGACATGACTACTGTTGAGCAAACTTCGTGAACATTTAGTGTGATTGCTTTTATTTTCTCAGTGTAAGGATAGTGCGTATGATTCAGAGGTTTTTTGTTTGTTTGTTTGTTTTGTTTTGTTTTTTTGCTAATTGTGTGATTATATGATCTGGAAAACCAAACCTAGTCATTTTAAAACTATTAGAAGCCATGGAAAAATTTAGGAAGATGATTACCTTATTAGAAAAAAACAAAAACAACCCAGCACTACAAAAATAAATCAAGAATCTGCAATTTTGATTTATACAAATAAAAACCAATTTAGAGAAATAATGTAAAATAATTTCCTGTGTATGATATCAATAAAATGTGTACAAGAATCTTGATGACTAACACTTTAAAGTTTAAGAATCCAAATGAAAAAATGGAAGGATATGTTTTATTTTTGGATTTTAAAGCTGTCAATTCTTCATTTATTGACACTTCAGTTTAAGTTATTCTCAACTAAAATACTCCTTTCAAATTTTTGTAAAGTCATGAAATGATACCAAGTGCTCATTTCCCAGGTTTACCTGAGAAAAATAAATATATAAAAATAACTATAATTTATGAAAATTAGGAGTTATGAGGGGTTATTAGTCTTATGTGTTAAAATTCAACATTACAAAATTAAATTGGCTGCAGCAGTGTATGGCTGTAATCCTAGCTATTCAGGAGGCTGAGGCAGGAGGATTCCACAACCAGGGCAACTTAGCAACTTAGTAAGACCTTGTCTCAAAATAAAAAATAAAAAAGGCTGGGGATGTAGATCAGTGCAAAGGCCTTGGGTCCAAGCCCCAGTACTGGAAAAAAGAAAGAGATTACCTAATAGAAATATGGGTAATATGTATCAAAGGAAAAGAGGTATATATGGCCAAGGAACATGTAAAAAAGACCTTCAAACTCTCTACTGGATAAACAAATCCCATTACAAACAAAATGCAAACCAACAAAATTACATACTTTAAAATAAGCATGCAGGTGGTTGTGGTGGTGCACACCTGTAATCCCAGCACTGGGAAGGCTGAGGCAGAGGATTACGAGTTCAAGGGCAGCCAGGCACCCCAGCAAGACCTTGCTTCAAACAAAACAAAACAAAACAAAACAAAACAAAACAAACAAACAATCTGGCTTCATAATGAAAATAAAAATAAAAATGTTAAAAACATTTAAATCAAACAAAACTAAAGGCATTTATAACTGTAAAAGTATACAGAAATTCAGTTTTGCAAAAGGTATCATATAATACATTTTTTGTTTTTCACTGGTGGTCTGTGATTGAACTTAATCTTTCAGGAATCTAAAACAAAGGACAATCTTTGCCGTTCCATACGTGGAGTAGCTATCATCTACAAAGCACTTATTATGCCCTACTGCAAACAGCAGGTAGAAAAGACAGGGGCAGTGTGGTCCTCACCTGTACACCTGGGAGTGAACAAGAAAGGGGCCACAACCTGCAGGTCTCGGAGTTTGGGAAGGGCGTTCATGAGGGCAAGTGGGCTCGTGTCTGAGAGGCAGTTCCGGTTCTCAGCATCCAAGAATTCATAGACGCTGTTGCTAGATCTTCCAGTTTCTTAAGAGATAGGAAATTTGGATTTAATTCTAAAAATCTTCCAATTTGTAAACCCTGACATTTTGTTCTAAAATGTTTAAATAATTTTTATGTCAAATAAAAGATATCCACCAGGCAGGATTGGTTCTTGGGCCATCATTTAGCAGCTGCCCCCTGGTCCCACCAATTATTAATGAAATGGCCAGGGGCAGGGTCCTCGAATTTTCTGCAGCTTTCTTGCAGATCCGTTTCCTCATCTCTAAATCAGAAATAATAATAATAAGGTAGTGTCCCTTATCCTGGGAATAATAAGTCCCAAGATTCCAAGTGGAGGCCTTTAACTGAGCCCTGTATATACTGTTTTTCCTACACGTGGATGCTTATGAGGTTTCACTTTATATTAGGCGCGACAAGAAGTTAACATCAATAATAATAAAATAGAATTATTATAGTGATACACATTAAGAAAGTTATGTGACTCTTTTTTCAAGTTTCTCTGTCTTGAAAGAGTCAAGATAATAATATTTTTGGATTGGGGTTGACTGCTGGTAACTGAAACAGCAGAATGAGAAACTGCATAAAAGGGGAGACTACGGGATTTATGCTTAGAGTACGTGCTGAAGTCACAGCGGGAGACCAGAGCAGCCAGCTGTCCCCAGACCCGGTTCTCTGCGAAGAAGAGAGCTCCTGACACACTCAGAGTTTCAGTTTGAGGTTGACTGGCTGGGTTGAGTGTGTGACAGCCCTGGGGGCCACACCAGCACATCCTGCCTGTGGCCACAGGAATGGTTTAGATGAGTAAAGTTGAGACTGTGCCACAAGCATAAGCCTTTCTGAGAATGCTACTGGGTAACAATGCGTAAATACAGAAAAACGTTGTGGTGTTTTACTACATCAAAATTGGCTTTTTTTTTTTTTTCCCCAGTACTGAGGATTGAACCTGGGAGCTTTGAACTGAGCTGAATCCCCAGCCCTTTTTGTTTAATTTTTTATTTTGAGACAGTCTCACTATGTCACTAAATTGGCCAGGTTGGACTCAAAATTAGAGTCCTCCTGCCTTCAGCCTCTCAAAGTGCTGGGATTACATCTGAGTTCATTGGATACTTTAAAAGTGTATATAAATTCTACCATCTTCCATCTAATGGCGTTTTCACCATGTAAAATATAGATAAGATTTAAAAAATAATGAGGAGATTATTTTTCAACTGTGGGGATAAAAAAAGCCCTGCTCACATCATTTCTGTGATGAAAAGGATCATTTCTATCCACACAGAAAACCAATTAACTGAAGTTAATTGGGAAAAAAAAATCTTTTATTAAATGCAGAAATTAGTGATGCTGCACCTTTAACTGGAGCACCTTTATAAGTCTTATGTAGCTATTGGCACACAATTCTTTCCCTCCATTCCTCCCTCCCTCTTTCCTTCCCTTCCTTCCTTCTTTCTTCCTTTCTTCCCTTCCTTCCTTCTTTGCTTCCTTCCTTCCTTCCTTCTTCCTTTCCAGGGCTGGGGATTGAACCCAGATCTTTGTTCCTGCCAAGCATGCACTCCACCACTGAGCTATAACCCCAGCCCTAGCATGCAGTTCTTAGTGCTGCTGTATCTGTGGAGTGGTATTAACTACTACCTTATTCTTTTAGCTAATTGAACTTTTATGAGTATCAGTCCATAACCAAACTCTTGCATCTCTACATGAAGAAGTACAGATTTTAAGGGCATGTAAAATATCTCCAAAATATCTCTTGAAATATGAGTATCTTTCTTCATAAGCATAGGCCATTTCCACACATGATCGTCTATCAAAGGAGCAGAGAGTTTGTCCTATGTAAATAATAAAATGCTTTATGAAGAAATGTTTTATTTAATGTTTAACATTTCTCAGTCCTCATAAATCTTCCAAAGAATGTTGCTGGCAAAAGTGGGCCCTGTTCTAGTGTTTCCACAATCAATAGCTTAGATAACCCCACCCAGTGGGACCCTGGTGTTGGAAGCCACCTTACTTCCTATTCCAAGAGAGAGAAAACTTCTATGGTACCACACAGAAAGTAATCACCAGACTTGTATTCCTCCTGGCAGTGCCTTCTCATCCCAGGGGAACAGGAAAGGAAATTGGAAATGGATTAATTGTTCTTTGCTCCCTGTGGTCCAAGTCATAGGTTTCAAAATGACTAATCAGCCAGAAAGAAATTCATTAAGTGAAAACTGAATGTAATGACGTAGAAAACACGTACTAAACATCTGCTTTCTTCTCTGAACCTGTGGACTCCATTAGTCAGAGAAGACACCCTTCCTAGTGTTTAAGTCTTGGAACCTAAATGTCTGTGTGTATTTAAGTGAGCAAGTTCTCAAGGGCTGACATTGCAATTGTTATTTTTTACAAGCACAAAATTGGTCTGAGGAATTTGAAAGTAATGTTCTCAATCCAAGGATTGGAACTTGAGAAGGGCAAGTGGGTAGTGAGGGCTTCGAGAACTTTCCAAAGGGATCTTCAGACTGGGCTCTGAAAAAAACAAAAACAAACAAACAAAAAAAAAACCCTTTGCTGGAGAGAACAGCAGACCGGAAGTGGCCTGGGTCCCACAAAGGAAAGTCAAAAGGCCATGGCCAAGGCCACTATTTTGTTAGCTGGAACAGCTCTGATTGGAGACAACTTCAGTCTCCTACATTCTCTGCCATCCCCGTCACTCTGCAGATGCCATTTGACCTGCTATTTCCTTCTTGCCTGGGAAAGCCAGATCTGTTAGATCTTATCTGGGAAGATGGAGCCATCCTAGTGGCAGAAGCCCTCTGTTATGGGCTTCAGGGCTGGATGGGTACCCACCCATCCCAACCACCCCCCTTCAGGCAAATCACTGCTTATCTTTGAGAGATGTGCCTTGGTGGGAGGGGAGTTTAGGGAACTGGGTGTGACCATTCATCCATTCTGAACAGGACTGCAAAAACAAATACAGTAGCATGTTTTGGACAAAGGGCATACCTGTTATTCCACCTAAGCAAGGCACATTCCCTTGTTGGGCAGCTGGAAAGGAAGGGAAAAGAAGAAAATACTTGTGACATAAGGTGAGTTCCAAGCCCATGTGGGGATGCGTGGTATCACCTGTAGGTTTCACTGATTGCTTCTGTTCATGTAGCTTCTGGCACTGATACCAAAGGTGCAGAGATGAAGTATAGTGCAGCATTCTCTACTTTTCACATGAGACTGCAGTGAGGGAAACCAACTGGGAAACAAACCTTGTCTATTTCTCTTGAATAGGGAGTGTGAAACTCTGAAAGTAAGTGGGAAAGGTGGGTAGTCAGGATGGATAAATTGGGACGATGGATCCCACCATGATCAGACTTGGCACAGAACAAAGGGGAGGGCAGCGGCAGCCCCAGAACAGACGGAGGGTAACTCCTCTGAGGAAGCGACCTGTAGAATGTCCTTGCTCTTTGCCCACCATACTCTAGCCACACCAGCCCCTTCACTGCCTTCTTGCACCACTGAACTTCAGTGGTTCTCTCTGAAATGCCAAATTTCTTTCTCTGTAGGATTTCTGTACCAGCTTCTCCCTAGGCCTGGGGTGCCATCCCCTAGATCTGTGCCAGGCTGGCAGTGTCTTATTATTCAGAGGTCAAGGCATTTATCTCTTCTAAAGATATTCTCCGACCACCCTAAGCTCACTTCCCCTTCACTTTCAGCCCCATTGCCTCCTTTCCCTTTCTTTGTAGCCTTAACTCCAGCTCAGCCCTTCTTATCTGTTTAGTGTCTGTGTCTCCGCCACCCCCTTGTCTGACTTCTGTGCAGAATACTTGGAGCTCCTAGACACCAGCTGACACTTCGTATGTATTTATTGGATGAGTTGAATTAAAATCGTGTAATTTATCCTTTGTTACGTAGATATGGGTAGAAAGGTTCTCATTCAGAATTAATCCCACATCAAATGTATTAGTCACCCTCCCATCTCTGGGACAAAATACTTAACAGCCACAGTTTATAGGAGGAGAGGTTTATTTGGCTCACAGTTTCTAGTAGGTTCAGTCCAAATCATTTGGGTCCAAGGCAGAAAGAGGTGGTGGGAAGACAGTGAAAGAAAACTGCTCGCATCATTTTGGCCAGGAAGCAGAGAGAAAAGGGAGGGGCTGGGGGCGAGCGCACACCCTTCCAGTTCACACCATCATGATCCACCTCCGACCAGGCCCCACCTCCCGACACCACCATCAGCTCTGAACTCATTGAGGGATTAATGCACCGATGGGTGCAGCGCCTCTTCCGATCCAATTGCCTTGCAAACACTTGAGAGTTTGGGGGGCATTTTATTTTTTATTTTTTATTTTTTTTGTGGGTACCAGGGGGTCGACCTCAGGACCTCGCGCGCCAACAGGCACCCGTGCCGCTGAGCGATATCACCGGCCCCTTTTCCGTATGTGGGTTCCGGGAGTCGAACTCGGGCCCTCGCGCTTGCAAGGCAGGCACTTACGCCGCTGAGCCATCTCACCGGCCCTGGGGGGCATTTTAGATGTAAACCATAAGAGTGCCTTTCTAATTCCATTAGAATAATCAAGCAGGAAGGCTGACCTCTTGCTGGGTGATAAATAATTACTTTTTGGTCTTGATCATTAACCACACTTTATCAAAACCTCCAGCAGGCTGGGTGTGATGGTGAAGAGCAACACTTTCCAGAAATCTCAATTCTAATTGTCATGCCACATAAATCTAAAGCCTCAGCTAACCTTTTGAGTTTGTAAAATGGTAACCCACTGTGCCAACATTTAAGTGATATATATATATATATATATATATATTTTTTTTTTTTTTTTTTTTTTTTTAGACAACATCTCCCTATGCAGTCTCAGCTGGCCTTAAACTTATGATCCTCCTGCTTCAGTCTCCTAAGTGCTGGGAAAACAGGCATGCTCCACGACACCTAGCTTAATTTTTTTTTTTAATGTTCTATTTTCAAAAGGAGTAATTTAAAGATTTCTCATATTTGAGTAGACTCTGCTACATAAGACAGTCTGTAAACGTAGCTATATAACCAGCGGACAAGACTTCTAGAACTCATTCAAATCTAGGGCCCACAGAGGGTGAACATCGAAGACTTGTTAAAATCCAAGGTTGGAGCTCACTGAAGTGTTTTGGGAGTCAAGTTTCTGTGGTTGACCACATCCTGCAGCCCTGCAAACAAGAGCCCAAGGGTGTGGTGTGTGGAGTCTGGGACAGGGGATTCTCAGCCTCCAGGAAGGTCTTGGTTGGGCCCTTTGCCTTATGAGACAGTGAATTTTCTTCCATGGGAACCGAAAATCAAAATTAGGCTCTTCCTGAATTCTAGAGTGTGCTGCCTACCTTGCAGCACCAAGGACATTGAGATCTCTTTAGTTAGTAGCTTTCCAGAAACATCTTTGGTAAGCAAATACTTGCTCTGCTTATGTCTGGTATCTACCATGTGACCTGAATAGAGAAGGCGGCAGGGTAATACTTTACAGGAAAGATAGTGACACATAATAATCATTTCAGTAACATTTTACCTTGGTGTGACTTTTAAAAATACTTGTAAAAGGATCTAGCGTTACATTTTTGTGGAAGAATTCTGGAATAATATCCGGCAACCACACTAGAAATAGATGGGTTCCCCCCTCAAATATTTCTGGGCATGATCATCTGTTTATTATTCTCAGTCCTGGAAATGCTATAACTCAGGGTTTGTGTTACCATCTTTTTAAAAATGTGGTTTCACATCCAGATGGAGCTACTTTGGTATTGCTATACAGACCACAGCAAAAGAGTCTTCCTCCACTGCGGTTAAGGCTTTCGAGTGGGAAGTCTGACTATTGGTTTCTGCCTCATGAATAACAGGGGGCTGCACAAGAGAAGGAGGAGAGCGACGCTGACCTCACAGCCGCTCAGAGCCCCGGCCTGCAGGAATGGCTGGCTCAAGCTCGCACCACCAGGACCCACCAGCGACAGAGCAGTCTCCAACAGCAAAAAGTAAGGTCGCTAGCCTGCACATCTGCCTGGGACGGAACTCAAGGAAAATGGTCCAGAAGGACACATTGCTTCATAATCGACTGTCCCTTTTATCTTCACTTTGAATGAAGTGGGATGTGGTGTCCCTTTTCAGTGCCCTAGTTACTCATGACTGCTGGAATGTTGGGTCATTAAAAGAGTGAAGAGAGGAATGGGGAAAAAAAAAAAAAAGAATCAAGTTATATCATGTACAGGTACAAATTCCCTGTGATGAATGTGATCATTATGTATAGCTAAAATGTACCACTAAAAATCATTTTCTTTGAAAATTAAACAAAAAGGAAAAAAATGTCCAGTCTTTTAAGAAAAACTTACATTTAAGTTTACCGCTAGCATAACCCAGTTACCTCACTCGTCTCATCAGGGTACCTAGTCTACTTTCAGACTTGCCTTCAGTTGAGTCTATTTTATTATAATAAAATTTGGGCTGAAGGTGTAGCTCAATGGTAAGGCGCTAGTCTAGCATGCAAAAGGCCCTTTGTTTAATCCCCAGCACCAATCAATCAATAAAATTTTGCAAAGGCAAGATTCTCAGAGGAGAATTGGGAAAGTTTGAACCGCATGTTTTTTTGAAGAAGTGCAACTTGTTTTTACTATCAAGTAAGCACCATCACAAAATAGAATTGTAAGATGTTCCCCAGTAAAACGAATGAGTTTTAATTCATAATAATGGTTTTTCTTTGATACCTTAACTTTGTATAAAAGACACATGAAAAGGTCTTACTTTCCTAAGGAGCAAAAACATGTGCTACAAATAATGAAAAGGTACAAACAAACCAGTTGAAATTACAGTGTAAAGTAAGGGGAGGAGTACGGACAGCAGCTGCTTTCAGGGATTTGTCTTGGTTGGTACAATCATGATTTTGAAAAGTCAGACCACATTTTGTACCACTTGAGGGCACCATTGCCCAGCAAAATTTTCTTTTCCCATTGATTCCGCCCCCCCCACCGCAGGTTTTTCAAATATCTTTACCAAGGCAAAAGAAAGCTATAGAGAACTTTAAAGACATATTTGCATACCTAAACTACACCTTTTGTACAGTGTATGAATGTAAATCTTACTGCCAAAGTTCTCTGAGAATTTTCTAGACATGGAACCATGACTGTGGACAATTATTGCTAAGTGACCAAGACGTTTTCATGTTTCCTTTCCCTTGAGCAGGAATTAGAGCAAGAATTAGCTGAGCAGAAGAGCCTCCTCCAGTCAGTAGCCAGTCGTGGCGAGGAGATTCTAACCCAACATTCAGCTGCAGAAACCTCGGGCGGCCTTGGGTATGTTTCAAAACATTTGAACTTTCTCTTCTTATGATGCTTCCCCGACATTTGTAGAAATGCAATCCTCTCACTCAAAATTTTAAATCATGCAGTTTCTGCAAAATGTAGTTATTTGCTTTCACTTTTGGACACTCGCCATACCTGTATGTCAAATATTTTGTTGCATACACGAGCATCACTAGCAACTGACGTACTAACTTGTGTGCCCACCTTCCATGGCGTTCAGCGGATCTGTCCAGGGAAGAGCCACCTGAGTGCATTTTCTCAATCAGTTAGGAAATGCGTTGTGGAATTGGATTCATGATCTTGCTAACTGGATGATCATATCTAACTGCAGAGCATTTCCCCCTCAAGAGCTTACCTTCCACTAACATCATTCTAAAAATAAATGTGTGTGCCAGATAAGTATCTTGAGTTTTCTTGACGAGTCTGTTACCCTCATTTCTACGTGCAAAGTCATAGAGCTTGGAGTCCTGGTCTAGAGTGGAGACTGAAAATCACTTACACAGATAAATAAAATGTGGAAAATAAAATTAAGGAAGCTGGAAAATGTTCACATTGAAGATTTTGATTTGAAAGGGAAGAAGATAAAGGAAATGTAGAACAGTGGAATAGCCCTGTGTTTTATTCCTGTTCCACAGCTTTTAGCTTGGAAAAGTCACTCAGCTCTGCGCTCATTTGCTCATTTGTAGAGTCAGAATAATAAGAAACTACCTTGATGGCAAAAGTGTGAAAATTGTGACTATTAACTAAGAGGGTATATAGGAAAGCCTTTAAAAATCTAAAACATTAAAAAAAATTCCAGTGAAGCCACTGTGTTCACTGCATTGCTAAAGGCTGTGATTTGGGAGTAGCTTTGACTCTGCGTCCCATTTCTGAATGTTTTCTCTCAAAAGGAATAATGTAAAGAAGGGAATATGTATCCCGATGATGATTTTTTAAATATTACTTATAACACCAAATAATTGAAAAGGCAGGGCCAGGGATATAGCTCGGCAGCACAGCACCTGCCTGGCAAGCACAAAGTCGTGAGTTCGATTCCTGGTACCAAAAAAAAAAGGCAGAAATGCTCAGTAGTTTAAAAATCCAAAGAAAGGTTTTCTGTATGTATAATCTTAATAAAAATTATATATAATGTATCAGGAAATGTATATATATAACCAAATAAAAATGTGAAATAAACATAGTATTGTGTGGACGAGAATGAAAATATAGATAATCAGACTAACTTTGAAGAGAGCAGAGGTGGAGGTTTTTAAATGATTTTTTTTTACACTTTAATCAACAATTACACACTGTTGCTGACATGACATTAGTGACAATCATATAGAGAGAAAGGGAGAGAGATCGTAGAATGTGGATATTAAATAGTCCCCTGGTTTTATATAAAATGTTCTATATAAACATCAATGAATTAAAATTGATAAATATGCATATGAATATATATATATATACAATGAATTTCAAGGGCAGTATAGTGACAGAATATATAAACAGCAGAAAGACATCAAATAAAAAATGCAAAAAAATGGTAAAAATTGACACAGTTAATATATATCACTTTAAAAGAATATGAATGAAAACTATGACAAGTGTAATCATGAATTACATTTAAATAACCCTAAAACTATAAAACTGGTGTTAAAAACATCTCCAAGTTTTAAAACATTTCTTTAGTCCATCATACTTAAAAATGCTGATAAGTTTTAAATGTGTAACCATAGTGAACCCAAAATGAGATGTTCTATTCTTTCCATGTTGATTGAGTTGAGCTTTGCCCTCACTTTGCATTTTCTGTTTCCAGTTCCTCTAAGATGTTTACTCTGCCCTGAGAGCTGTCTGTATCTTTTTGCTCTATGCTATTTTTACAAAGAGCCCATGACACACAGCCTCACCATCCTACAGCTAAGCCTCGAAAAGGAGCAGTTGGGAGCCTCTGCATCTCTCTTGCCATGATTTCTTTTTTCTTTCCTTAGCCTTGACTTTTGGAAAGAACCCAGCTGGCCGACAAACAACTATAAATTGCTTTTGTAAACATGAATACGAAAAAATTTGAAAAGGACATTTGCAGTGCAATACCAGCTTTCTGTATAAGACTGGTTTTAAAGATGGCTTATAATAAGTTCTTTAATGTTTTTTGTTTTCTTTTCTTTTTGTCTTTTTGAGACAGGGTTTCACTATGCAGTTCGGGCTGGCCTTAAACTCATTTTGTAGCAGAGGCTGGCCTCGAACTCACAGCCATCCTCCTGCCTCAGCCTCCCAAGTGCTGGGATTACAGTTGTGTGCCACCACACCTGCCATAAATTCTTTAATGTTTATACAAGTTATAAAGTTTATACACTACACATATAAAGAATACAAGAAACCTTGTATTTACCTCTTATATCTACGTTTCAATGTAGTTGATTCCAGTTCACCCACTTTCTTCAAGCCTCTGGGTACCAAGCAAACAAACATGAATTAAGTGATATCTAAAAGCCAAAAATATATATATATGTTTTATAAAAACAGAATAGCATTGCTAGGGGAAAAATATATATATATTCAGCCTTTGACTTATTAGCTGAGTTCCTAAGGTTATCAAATGTTAATTGGTTTGTATAAGAAAATCCCTATGAAAAGGGCTTTATCTGTTTCAGATATTTATAAATTTACATGAATTTACTTTATACAGAATAAATACCTATAAGACAGATAGGGTTGATGGAGGGCTTCTTCCAAGATTACTAAGGAAAACCAACTGGAAATTCATTAATATAAATATGAAAGGAAAAAAGAAATATTGTCCATTGGGAATGAAAGGCTACATTCTAATTTTAAACTAATTTGCTACTATTTTTACATTAACTATAAGAATATACATTTTTTTTTTTTTTTTTTGGTGGGTACCGGGGGGTCGACCTCAGGACCTCGCGCGCCAGCAGGCGCCCGTGCCGCTGAGCGATATCACCGGCCCCTTTTTCATATGTGGGTTCCGGGAGTCGAACTCGGGCCCTCGCGCCTGCCAGGCAGGCGGTTAAGCCGCTGAGCCATCTCACCGGCCCAAGAATATACATATTAAATACTTCCCTTCTTTTAGAATCATTTTTATGTGAACATAGTGAATTAAAGTGATATAGTACAGTTCACCACCTCAAAAGAAAGTACAATAAAGAATTTTAATTTCATAGGCACTTTAAAACTTTTTTTAATTTAAAAAGATCTTAAAAAGAAAAGAAAAATACTGAGATTAATATAACAAAGACTCATTTAGAAGCATTAATTCTATTATGGCATTTTTTCACTCAATATTATTATTATTATTTTTTATCAATCCATACCAAGCCCTATAGACATAGTTCATTTTAATTGCTTGATAGTATTTTATCGTGTGAGCATAACAATTTCTTTCTTTCCTCCCTCCCTCCCTTCCTCCCTCCCTCCCTCTCTTCCTTCTTTCCTTCCTTTTGTTTTTCTGTTACAAACATTGTTGAAAATAACCTTACATTATCTCTAACAGATGGGAGGTATTCCATGAGTTGTATCCTATAGTAGAATCCCAGCACCTTAGCCTTATTGAAATGTTAAGTCTTACTTAAAAGCTTCACCAAAAGACAGTATTGTATCCACATGTACTTTGGGAAGATTTGGCTTTGGGGTACTGTATAGCATTATCCTGCCAATGAACTTGTCCTTTTTTTTCCACTTGAGCTAAAGGCCCTGTGTTAGTCAACTTTCTGCCACTATAACAAAATAAGTGAGATAAATAACTTAAAAGAAGGAAATGTTTATTTTGCTCATGCTTTCAGAGGTTTTAGTTCATGATCACCTGACCTCATCACTTTGGGCCTGTGGCAAAGCAGAACATCTTGGCAGGGAGCACATGATGAAACAGACTGCTCACTTTTTGGTGCCATGGAAGCAAGCAAAGGCAAGGCAGGATCCTGGTGTCCCTTTCATGGGCACCGCTCCCTCAGTGACCTCACTTCATCTTACTTGGAGCCACTTTCTAAAGGTTCCAACACTTCCTAATAGTCCCACAGGCTGGTGCCTAAGCCTTCAAATCATGGCCTTGGGGGAATACAACAAGCACTGTGTCAAAATATTAATATCTAATATGCCTTTCAGGTGACATGTTTCTAGTCAGGATCTCAAAACTCCTGACACGCTAAGATTTATTGAAACTTGGGCTTCCTAGATTATTGTTGCTACCATTATCATTGTTACTAGCCCCACTTATCAAGGGGCTGTTATTAGCCAGGTAAGGCTAAAAACACACGGATAAGTTCTCTTTCTTTAATTCTCACAGCTTTGTAAGATAGATACTATCTTTGTAAAAAATCGAGGCTCAGAAGCAAAACAAATTCCTCAATGTCACAAATGTAAGTTGTCACTGGGAAACCAGGCTGTGTCTCAGGTGTCACACTGCCCCTTCCTCCTGTTTCCTGTCCTCCCTGAGCATCTACCTCCTGCATGTCCTCTGGACTGGTGGTAAAAACTCTGAATAGACAAAGTAACATCTTCAGGGTTTTGAACTAATTTGTGAGCTATTTGTCGAAGGATAGTAGTCCATAATCACAGTCTACTTTCTGATTCTAAATTTGCAGTTATTTTTATTTAATATTGAGCTGTTATCAACACATTTTTAAATATTCCTTCTGTTCATGGTTTGTTTATAATATAGTAAGAATATACTTGTTGTATAGCCTCAAGTTTTATATTTTAATTAATATTTTTTTTTTTTTTTTTTTGTGGGTACCGGGGGGTCGACCTCAGGACCTCGCGCGCCAGCAGGCGCCCGTGCCACTGAGCGATATCACCGGCCCCTTTTTTGTATGTGGGTTCCGGGAGTCGAACTCGGGCCCTCACGCTTGCAAGGCAGGCGCTTAAACCGCTGAGCCATCTCACCGGCCCAATTAATATTTTTAAAGTGTAAGCTAATGACTAAAAATAATCTTATTCCAGTTTTTGAGGCCAGGTCTCGTACACATAGTAAGTTATCTATCTCAGTGCCTTTTCTGAACATATGGTAAGCTTAGATTATTGATTCTTTTAATAGTGAAAAACCTGATGCGTTATCCCAGGAGTTGGGACTAGAAGGGGAGAAGTCATCCACTGAAGACCAGATGCGAATGAAATGGGAAAGCCTGCATCAGGAATTTAGTACCAAGCAGAAACTACTACAGAGTGCTCTGGAGCAAGAACAGGAGCAAGTGGTATCAACTATTTTTGTTTTTATATATTAACAAATATAACAGATACACAGTTTATGACAAGAAAATATAACTGCAGTCATCTATATTTTCATTATCACCGCCATACTAAGACGTAAATTATTCATCATATGCTCTTCTTAAAAAGCCCGTGTCACACATATCATTACGTGAAATTTTTGGTTCTAGCTAACATTTTTCCTCAAAGGTGATTAATATCTGATTCATAAGACGCATAAACCATTAAATTTTAAAATTTTGTTTCAACATTGAAAGTTATGGATACAAATCAAGGTTATACCTAAATACAGTGAAAGGAATTCCACAGATTTGGAACTAAATTGTCAGGTCATCTTACTTTCCATTGCTACTTCCAGCATTTAATACTTTCAGAAGATCTTAATGAGAAACACGTTGGGCTCTCTGAAAAGAAGGGAAGCCAGTGGTCAGCTAATCTGGCTGCTGACCCACTGGTAAGGCTGGTTCATGGGACGGATAACTGTGTGATGTTGGGTTCAGTTCCACCAGCCATGCCAAATCCAGGGGAGATGAATATGGCAGCAGAAGGTTCCAGGTAAATAATTTGTTAGTCCAGTCTAAACAGCAGCTAGGGAACCGGGGGAAGTCAGCGGAATCTGAGAGTTCAGAGGGCCGGTGAGAGAGCCAGGGACCCAAGCAGGCCTGGGATGCCTACCATGGCTGTGGCTCAAGGGGGTTCTAAACTAAAAGCCGAGGCTCCTGTCCTAGTCCAGGAATGTCTACCTAGACTCATTCCAAGGCAGTGGTTTTTCCATCAGGGTAATTCTTAGACCTCTAGTGTTGATCTGAGGGATCTGCTCTTTTCACTTCTCTAGCCAGCTCTGGGGGAGGTAGGAGCTGTCAAAGCAGGCACTGTAAAGGGATACAACTTGAGACCAGCTGAAAGGAGAGATGGCCAAAGGGCCACAATGTGTCCCCTCACGTGTGGGCCCTCTTGACTCTCCAGAGCCATGTATTTCTATCCCATTTTGCAAAATCACACCAATGCCATGCCCTACCCCTACCCCTCTGGCCAGTGAATCTGCAGGAATAGTTACCAGCTTTGTTCCCTGGGGAATTTAAAGCACTCTATTCCTGGAGGCGGTTGCCCCAGAGTCATGGTTCACCCTGACAAATGATGCCCTCTGTCTTTTGCATGGACTACCTACCTGTCTTTGTATTAATCCTTCCTTACCCCCCTGATCGAATGTCCCTCACATGCATGGCCTTGAATTCTTGATTTCTGTTGCAGATATCCTGGACTTCATTGCCAGATCACCTTCATGTATTTTCCCACTCCTTTGATTAGAAGGATTAAGTATAATCCTGAGTCAGAGGATTACAGTCTTTTCTATCTGTCCTAAGGCAGATAAACCCAGGACTTTTTTGATATTTGTGCTTACTTGTTCCATATCTATTTATTATTTTCCATTCTTTAGACAGGTGCCCAAACCCAGGATTCCACCTGTTTTCTATCCAACTCAGAGCATCTGCATCATTTATCTCCTATCACAGACTTCACCCATTAACTGCTCTTATCTTGGGCAGTTACTTGAGTTTAGATCATGCTCATGACTCACTTGCATTTCTGATTATAAATGGAAAACATCAAATATCCTTCTTTATGCTGTGTTTTTTGTTTGAGTATTTAACAGGAATCATAGGTCATTTGTACAAAGTGCCTCCAAGATGCATTTCCTTTGGTGTGAAAGTGAGAGAAAGATAGAGAAGAAGCAAGTGATTTGTCACAGTTTCCAAGAGGAAAAGAGAGATCATTTAGTGAACACATTTTAAGTCTAGGTGTTAACGTATCAATGCTATGACGAGGTCACTTTTTTCTCCATATTCACTGCACACATAGGAACTGAGGCAGAGCTAGAACTGAGATGCAGATCTGCCTCATCCCAAAGTTCCTCCTTTTCATACTTGCTAACCAGTACTATGTACACTGAATGTATTTATTAATCTCAAGTGTCAAAACAGACACAATTGGGGGGGTCGCCTATACCCCATCCCCAGAAATATTTCGTTCATTTCTTAAAAATTAAACATATAGTGAGCTCCATAAACAGAAAGCCAGAGGAAATAGAGATTTAAAAATAAATAGTGGAAAGTTACTATTGCAGGTGTGGAATGTAAGGTAGAAGGTTTTAAAGAGATGCTGGGGGGTCAGTGTTCCACCTGTAGTAAAAAATGGGTTGGCGCAGTCCCAGGATGATGGGTAATAGTCTTATGGCTGGATGAGTTGTTCTGAAAAATCAGAGGAGATGACTGGAAGCACTCCCAGAGTGTGAGTGGTGGCCACATCCTGGTCCTTATGGGGAGGCATTCCGTATGCTTAAAAGAGATTACAGGAGAACAATGCAAAGAAAGAGGGCACTCTTGGTCTGGTATTTAGGATGGGTTGTTTCCCTTCCCTTCTCTTCCCTTCCCTTCCCTTCCTTTCCCTTCCCTTCCCTTCCCTTCCCTTCCCTTCCCTTCCCTTCCCTTCCCTTCCTTTCCCTTCCCTTCCCTTCCCTTCCCTTCCCTTCCCTAGGTAGTGCTAAGACTGAGAAGATAAGTGGGAAGGAAAGCTACGATAAGATTTCTGGCATTTTTCCCCACCACTTTGTTTTTAATTAATCAGCAGAAACATTGCCATTGATGAATCTGGCCACCACGTTCAGTGATGTGATATGTTCTAGAAGTCATGTTTCTCTAGACGAGGTCTTCCTAAGGATGCTTTTTCCAGCATCCATCGTGGTGTGCACTTCCACATGAGGAAAGTGGTATACAGTACAAACCCTCTTCAGTAAACTGCCCCATTTGTCTGCAGCTGTACAGTAGACCGAACCGACTCCTGTCTGGCGTGCCACTGTACAAAGGCGAAGGACAGATACAGGAGAAGTCTGCAGTGACGTCATTGCTGGATGGACTGAACCAGGCCTTTGAGGAGGTTTCATCCCAGGTAGAGTTGTGCGGTTGTGCTGCGCATGTGACTGTCTTGGTTTGGATTTGTCTTGTCTTGCTTGTACTGGTTTTTATGGTCTTCCATGAAAGTTGAAACCTGATGTTAACAATGAGCCCTGGAATAAAAAGCCCCTGTCCCTGGTGTCTCAGCTTAGTCTTTTTTTATTCCTCAAAACACCATAACTTATTCTTTATCCCTTTGTGTGTGCGTTTGTTTTCCAGGGTGCAGGAGTGAAGACTCAGAATATACACTTGGAGCAGAAGCTTTATGATGGAGTCTCGGCTACCTCCACTTGGTTGGATGATGTTGAAGAGCAGTTATTTGTTGCCACAGCACTTTTACCAGAAGAAACAGAAACTTGTCTCTTCAACCAAGAGGTAAATTTGGCAGTTTCCGTCTCTGAGTGAAATTTCAAAGCACTCAAAGTTTTGATGTTGGATACATAATTTTATATATAAAGAATATCAAGCATAAAACAGATCTAATAAAGTACAAAGGTATATTTCTAGGTGGTACAGTGTAAAACGAAATTACTTAAATACAAAAAGTTTTCAAAGATATTTATGCTTTGCACTTTAATTTCTTATCTTGTATATGTAAGAGGAAGAAAAATGGAGAACTCTGCAGATAACTGTTGTATATCACAGATTTTCCACATGTGAAACAGAGGTTTTAAAACAAGTATTGAATTTCTAAATAGCACTTTACACAACTCATTTTTTATCATTGTATATTATTATTAGCTATTGATGTAACGTTCCTGAGGAAAATCTCTTCCAGACCAATTTCCTTAAAATGTGTAGATGTATGTGAAAGAGGTTCAACCGTCTTAGGTGTGGTTATTGCTAAGCAGTGAGATGTAATGGACTTCCTATGAGGAAATAACTTGATTTGCATATTGATTCATGTATCTAAATATGGAAATGAAGTTTCTCTTTCATCCATCCTAGGCTCTTTCCAAAGACATTAAGGAAATGTCTGAAGAAATGGATAAGAACAAGAACTTGTTTTCCCAAACTTTTCCAGAGAATAGTGATAACCGAGATGTTATTGAAGATACTTTGGAGTGTCTTTTGGGCAGATTATCCTTGCTCGACTCAGTAGTGGATCAACGGTGTCATCAGATGAAAGAAAGACTTCAGCAAATACTAAGTTTCCAGGTAAATAAGACAATTTCAAAGGAGTTTTCACCACTGTTGAGGTACAGTCAGTAATAATCAATAGGGTAACTTACTGAGGTGTGTTATAAACCTTGTCCACCACAAATGTACAATGAAGGGAAGAGCATTGCAGAAAATCAAGCAGTTTGAACTAAAGGGTTAGAAAACTAAAAGTTTCATGATTCTAGAAATGAAAGGAAGAGAAAACCACTCAAACTAAGGGCTGAATAAAACTTTAAATTCAACCAATGAAAGTCAAATTTATGGTTTATTATAAATATAATTTCCAGTTGTTAGTGGTGGGATTTAATACCTATTACCAAAGAACATTCAGGAAATGCTGGAATGGGGTACTTTCTAGTACCCCAGACTTCAGTATGCAACAGTTTTTTTTGTGTGTGTGGGTACCGGGGGTTCGACCTCAGGACCTCGTACGCCAACAGGCACCCGTGCCGCTGAGCGATATCACCGACCCCTTTTTCGTATGTGGGTCCCGGGAGTCGAACTCGGGCCCTCGTGCTTGCAAGGCAGGCACTTACGCCGCTGAGCCATCTCACCGGCCCTATCCAACAGTTTTTGAAGGTGGCTGTAGTACAATTTCTTCTACCTGCATTAAAATGTCTTACATTGCTTTCTTTCTTTTTTTTTTTTTTTTTTGTGGGTACGGGGGGTCGACCTCAAGACCTCGTGCACCAGCAGGCACCGGTGCCGCTGAGCGATGTCACTGGCCCTTTTTTCATATGTGGGTTCCTGGGAGTCCAACTCGGGCCCTCGCGTTTGCCAGGCAGGCGCTTAACGCCGCTGAGCCATCTCACCGGCCCAACTTTCTAATCCTAACTCCTCATACTTGCTACATTTTAGCGCCATATTAGAATTCCATTGTCTCATGATACTTCTGTGCTTATGAAATGTTTCATATGACTGTACACAGAAACAGATGCAAAAGCTACTTATAAATTCCTTTAGTGTTGATTCCTGATAAAAAGCCCTGTAGGAAATGCTTATGTTTAATTGAATCTTATTTTTAACAAATGTGGGAGATTTACAAAATATACATACATACATGTATAATTCCTGCTAAGAGTTTGATATAAATTTTTGATTTGAAAAAAAACTGTGCAGTATCAAATGAATGATCCATTTTTACCATGTAACATTTTCCGCATTTTCATTTGGAGGGACAAATTATCACTAACTTCCAGTAGTTTACATACTTAAAACTATATAGTAAAATTATGAGGGCTGGTGAGATGGCTCAGAGGCATAAGCGCCTGCCTGGAGGGCCCGAGTTCGACTTCTGCAACCCACATACGAAAAAAGGGGTGGTGATATCGCTCAGCTGCACGGGCGCCTCCTGGTGTGCGAGGTCCTGAGGTCGACCCCAGGTACCCACACACAAAAAAAAAATATATATATATAAATAAAAAAATAAAATTATGAAAACATTTCTGTTTTATTTTTTTAGTCACAAAATATTTCAGATGAATCATTGTCTTTAATATTCACCAAATCCCTACTACTTAAGTATTGTTCTGATTTTACAAAATCAGAAGAGGAAAAATTAAGAACATGGTCTCTGAAGCCATCACTCTAGATTAGATTCAAATTCTGGCTTTGTCACTTACTGCTGTATAATCTTAGCTCCTTAATTTCTCTGAGCCTTAGTAACCTTCAAATATACAATCACACCTATAGTAATTACCTCAGGATAATTTTGTTAGCATTGTTGTTGCTATAATTAAGAGCAGTATTATAACAGACAGGGGGTCTGAAACCAACAGCAGGATTAAATTACTTCACCCATATTCAGCCATTAAAAGCCAGAGCAGGATTTGATTCCAAGAGTCCTGTATTTTGTAGTATCAAAGTGATAGCAGAGGAGACGGAGACTAGATCTCCTCGAGATAAACGGTGAAGGCAGAGAGAGTAGGAAAACACTGAAGCACAGGAGACCAGAGACGTCCAGAGGCTCTGAATTGGCACCGCTGATCGGGAGATGAGGTAGTACTAAGATACGCACATGGAGAGTCATAGTGGACACTTGAGTGTGCAAGTCTGTGGCACAGAGGAGTGGTCTGCACAGGACATTCCCATCTGCATCTGTCAGCTTGTGTAATACACAGTGAGGGAAGAAAATTTCCCTTGGAGTCAGAAAAGCAGATGTTCATTATTTAGGTATTTTGTTTTGAGTGTGAGATCTTTTTACATACATGTGTACTCAACATGTCTAAAATCACCAAGACTTTTGTGTAAATTATGAAAATTTGTTTAAGTTAAAATTCATCTTTTGTGAAATAATACACCAAATTATGAATATTCTAGTCTAATACCTGTGCGTGTGGTAGGTTAATGGTGCAAATGTGTTTATCACCAAAAGTTGTATTTCTCTTTTTTGAATTGCACTTACTATGTTAGGGTCTTTGGCACTTTTTAATTTTATTGTAATTATAGCTAGTCAGCTAAAATATGAACTAAGCATACTACTTTGGAAATTATTTTGTTGTAGGGAACAATAAGAAGAATATTTAAACATGAAATTCTTCCTAAATCATCTCTATTTTTCATTTGTCAACCAGTTTCTACATGTTGGTGGCCAGCTTATAAACAAAAACTGATAATTCAAATGTTTGTGTTCCAATTTCATTGAAAGAGTTCCAGTAATATAATGAAAGATCAAGCCATAAGCTCCTTCATTTTACTTTGTACCAAACACTTGGTTTGCTGTCAGCCACAGCAGTTATTTGTGTAGTGTATCTTCACTTTCCATCTAATCTTTGAGGACTAGCTTTTGCCAGACTATTAACATTATTCTATATCCAAAAGACTATCTGAAGAGATGCATGCATGTTATGTATAGTATATATGTGAAATCACAATCAAGTCAATTGCCAACTGTTCTCTATTTTTAGTTTCTTTACCCAGAGACTTAACCCCAAATAAATTTGCAGACATGTACTTAAGGATTTGAAGTTATTTTTAAAAATGCAAAATGAATGGAAAACTTCTTTAATAAAAGAGTGAGGAAGCATAACTGGTTTTAAATCGTGAAACTTTCTATGGATCTGGTCCTCAAATGGGTAGAATCCTGCCCCTTTATGCCTTACCATAATTCTACTGACTATAAGAAAGCTAAATTGTGACATCTATTATGTCTATATGTAAATATATATAGTTATCTTGACTATCTTTCTATATCACACTTTTATTAATAATTGTTTAAGTCCTTGATATTTTTCTTTTTAAAAAATATCAGCATCAGGCCAGTGAGATGGCTCAGTGGCATAAGAGCCTGCCTGGCAAGTGCGAGGTCCTGAGTTCGACTCCCGGTACCCACATAAAAAAAAGAATATCAGCATCATATAATATTACTAACACTTCTTAATGATTTTTATATAGTAATTTCAAATCAATCATATTATTATCTTCTTCATTAGTCTTTCCCAATAATTAGTGTGGCTCTCAGAAATATGAACTCTATTTTTTATTATCTTGGGTAGAATATAAGTAAGAGAAAAATATGTTATTAAATATATCAAGACCATACACAGGAAATATACACACATCATGCTATTTATACTTATCTACCCTTTAAATTAATGGAACTAATATTATAAATTATGTAGCTAATGGAGACTTTTTGCTTTTGAATCTATTCAGATGAATAAGAAACACCTTTTACAGGGCTTACAGCTAAACATATGATAATGCTAACGGCCCTCATGACCTAACATGAACATTCTTGAATAACACTCACATTACTTTTCAGCAGTGTTTAACAATCTCCTACTCACCCACTAGGCTTGCAAATTGGTTTGAATTTGAGTGCCAATTATTGCTTTCAGTTCTTATGTTCAGCACTATATTTTCATTTCTACTTTAATTTTTGTTTTTGTTTTTTATTATTGGAGATTGAACCTAAGGCCTTTGCACTGACCTAGATCCCCAACCATTTAAAAAAAAATTTCTTTTTGATACAAGGTCTAATTCACCCAGCCTAGGCTTGAACCTGTGATCCTTCAGCCTTGACCTCTCAGAACGCTGGAATTATAAGCTTCAAATAACATTTTTTCTTTTTCTTTTTCTCTTTCCTTCCTTCTTTCTCTTTCTTTTTTCCTTTCTTTTCTTTTCTTTTCTTTTCTTTTCTTTTCTTTTCTTTTCTTTTCTTTTCTTTTCTTTCTTTTCTTTTCTTTCAGGACCAGGGCTAGAATTCAGAGCTTTGTATGTGCTAGGCAAGAAAGCCACTGAGCTATATCCCAGACCCTCTGTGCACCCGTTATTTTGCTTTTCAGCCTTACGTTGCATTATCATGCTTCCACACATCCTTAAAGATGTTTATTCTTCCTTGGTGAGGTCATCCTGCTCCTTAAAAGACAGGAAGAATTTTTGTATCTTGGTGATGTGCACCTGTACTTGACCAGCTCCTGGTCAAGAGAATAACATGAGTTGAGCTTCAGTCTGTGAACAGCCAGCCTCTCACACATGTTTGCTTGGCTAAATAAGTAATGGAGCTTATTTGCTGGTACTTGTGGGAAAAATTTAGGCGTTATAATTTAAATATTTTTTTTTGTTCATTACTCTCTTTGGAATTTAGTACCAAAATTCTGATAGCTAGCTCCTTTTTGTACCATTTTGTACAATTCTGATAGCCAGCTCCTTATT
Organism: Erethizon dorsatum; assembly: GCA_028451465.1. Classification (NCBI taxonomy): domain Eukaryota; kingdom Metazoa; phylum Chordata; class Mammalia; order Rodentia; family Erethizontidae; genus Erethizon; species Erethizon dorsatum. The sequence goes on along the minus strand of CM051823.1, from coordinate 132,775,081 downwards.
TAGATGAATAATATATATGAACAAGACTTAGCTAAGAGTTTCTGTGTTTTCTCTTCCTATGTTCTTGTCTTAATAGTTCATAGTTGTTTTCTAAACTTCTTGATGGCCTTTTATAAGTTTGTGCAAATTCTTTGAAAAGAGGAGAAGAAAGTGAGGCAAAGAAAAGAAGGGGAAAGAGAAAAGGGAAATCATGATGTTTTTAAGAATCATATTATTCCCCAAATCAGAATAATACCTATAGGTTGTTTTCTTAGATAAAACCTGTTAGTATGATATTTGTGCTGAAATGTTTTAATCTGCCCATTTATTTCAGACATAACAAGATTAGGGTAACCAGTATTGCTTTATGTTTTAACTCCATTTGTATCATGTGAAAAATGCTTTGTGTAAAAATGCTTTGTGTTCAAAATTTGATTTTAGCACCTAGATAAATTGTTGGTACTTCTTTTTCCTTCCTCTAGAGCAGTATTGTTTCTGCCGAAAATTAAACTCCTACCTCTTTACAGTCAGCCCTCCGTATCTTTGGGGTCTACATTCACATTTTTAATCAATCATGGATTGAAAATATTTGTGAAAAAAATACATCTGTACTGATCATTATACTTTTCTTATCATTATTGCCTAAACTGTTCAACATAACAACTACAAGCATAAGGTTTACATTGTACTAGGTATTATAAGTAATCTAGAGATGAGTTCATGTATACGGAGGGGTGTGCCTAGTATATATACAAATACTATGCCATTTTATATAAGGCACTTGAGCATCCTCAGACTTTGTATTATTTAGAGTCTTGGAACCAGTTCCCACAGATACTGAGAGATGATTTGTATCATTTCTAAGAACCTGTTCTATTTGCAACTATTTTGAATTTCCCGTTACATGTTAAGGCTTCCTATTGCTTTCCTCCTTAGAATGACCTGAAGGTACTGTTTACCTCACTGGCTGACAACAAATACATCATTCTGCAGAAACTGGCAAATGTGTTTGAACAGCCTATAGCAGAACAGATAGAGGTATGTGCAGCTGCTTTTTCCTAGAAGAACAAATGCATAGATATCTGGTTTATTATGGAATTTCCAATAGCAGGTGAGAGACTAATGGCTTACTATCGCATCTTTGCTTGTTATATACTTTGATTTTGAATACTGAGTTGGAATAATACACAGGGTGACATTGACTCTGTCACCTATTTCTTCACGAAATTAGGAAATGTGTGCTAGGAAGTGTCAGTAACAGACACTACCCAGCAGTGGCTGCCCAACAGTGATAAGGGCATGAGGCTCAGTGACAGGACAGAATGCCAAATTGTCCTCAGAAAAGTACAGGGGAAGCACTATGAACATTCAGGAGAAAGCAGATTACCTCCAACAGGGGTACATCAAGAAAGACTTTAGAGAGGGAATTTGGACATACAGAGACCCAAAAAAATGTATCAAAGTAAAGAGGGCAGCAAGAGCAAAAGCATGCATTTAGAAAAATGTGAGCACTTACAGAAAATACAGATCATCCTATTTAACTGAACTTAGCATGGATGAAAGTGATCGAGAGCAAATATAATTAGGGTGAGTTTGAAGCAGCTTGTGGAGCCTGATGAATGTCAGAGAGCTTGGACTTCATTGTATAAACCAGGGAATCTCTGTACCTTATTAGTACAAACCCCATTAGCAAAAAATAAATATACCACAAATATATGTGATTTACTTATTGATGAATTATAAGGAGGCATGATGTTGTCTCATAAAGCATCTACACAAATGCAAACTGAATGTGAGTGTGGTTCAGTATAAGTGAATTATGTAGATCATCTTGCACACTTACAGGAACTTGTATTCACCTTGGAAACTCCTGGTAGAGGAAAGTCATTGGGGAGGTTTGCGGGTCAAAAGGAGTGTCAGTGTCAGCTCCAGATCTTGCTTCTAGAAGGTTGACAGGACAGCTTCAGTGTTAGGGATGGGAGATCCAGCATGGGTTGGCGGTGGCTGCGTGATGGGGAAGCCTGAGAATGTAAATGTAATGTCAGTGAAAACAGGGAGGAGAAAAGAAATGGGGAGAATGGTACACAGAATATGAGCTACAAAATTATGAAAAATATGTGTTTTTAGTAGAATTTTTAATTTCAATGGATATGAAGGGATCTATGGTTAAATTATAGAGAATCACCTGAAATAGAGATCTCTCCAATTATGTATATAGATATCTATATATCTATATCTATATCTACATCTACATCTACATCTACATCTGCATCTACATCTACATCTACATCTACATCTATATCTATATCTATATCTATATCTATATTGGGACCCGACAAAAAGTCACCTAAAATAGTCTGCAAAGTTATAGGAATGTTACATGTGAATGTGCATTCTTCTTGACCATAATTTCATCCACTTTTTCAAGAGATTTCTCATTTTCCCCAATTAAAAAACATTTCTTTTATGTTCTGTCTTCCACATGAAACTTTGTTTTGTTTTTTCTTGTAATATATATGGTTCCAAAAGGGATTTGAACAGCTATAGTGATATCTTGTCTTGGATTTCTAATGAGAAATATAGGATATATATATATGTCCCAAAATCACAACTAATCTTTTTTACTAATTTTTAACTAATACAACTAAATTAGTGCCATGGAAAGAAACAATTATATTATGTTATTTCTTTGAATAATTGGAAAGCAATGATCAATGTACTAATTCCATTTCTACACTCCTTGGGTTAAGAAGATGGTAGTAGCAGAAGGCATGAAGATGGCAGTCCTTGGATGTGACTCCTTTGAGTCATGCCAGTCCCATCTAGAACAAACCTGTTGCCATCAGCCCAGTGCACTTTTGTCTTCTTGGGACTTTACTTCACCAGCGTCCTGAGAATTCCCTTCACTTCTGCCTCTCTTGAGTCCCAAGTCTTTCTCTTTACTGACTTGCTTCCTGGTTTTGTCAGTGTATATCCTTCCTAAGAAAGGGTGCAACATATGTGTATTTTTTAAGATCTTGCATATCTGAAAATGGTCATATCCTATGTTCACACTGTACGGATTGCTTTGGCTCTTTATAGAATTCTTGGTTTAAAATCAATTTATTTTGGAGTTTGGAGGCTTTTGCTCCATCTTTTTTGGCTTCCAAAGTCTACTTGAGGGATTTAAAAATCATTCTAACTCCCACAAGTCCCCAGTGTCCTGAAATTTCACAATCACATGTCTTGGGAGGGGTCTATTTTTATCCACTGGGCTGGGAACTCAGTGGGCTTTTTTGATTTGGCAGTTCTCATCTTTCCATTCTGGAAAATATTCTAATGATTTACTAATAATTTTCATTTCTCTATTTTATCTGTAACCTTTCTGAAATGCCTTTCAATCAAATGCTGGGTAATCTGCTAATTTTTTTTTTTGTGTGTGTGGGTACCAGGGGTCGACCTCAGGACCTCACTTGCCAGCAGGAGCCCGTGCCGCTGAGTGATATCACCGGCCCTTTTTTCGTATGTGGGTTCCGGGAGTCGAACTCGGGCCCTTGCACTTGCCAGGCAAGCGCTTATGTCTCTGAGCCATGTCACCGGCCCTGCTAATTTTTTAATAAAGAGATCTTTCTATATCTTTTTGCTTTACTTTCTGAGAGACTTCTTTAATTTCAACTCCAAACTCTTCAACTGAGTTTTGCATTTCTGCTCTCCTATGATTAATTTTTCCAAGCTCAGTTTGGTTCTCCAAATGATCTGTTTTTAGTAATATACTGTTCTTTTTTCAATGGCTGCATTATCTTTTGTAATCTGAGTATGTTAATGGTTTTTTAGTTGAAATTGGTTTTTTCCTATATAATCTGTTTCCCTCCAAATTGCTTTTATTTATTATAGGCTTATATTAGCCTCTGTCTTTTATACTGGAAGGTTTTCTTAGGTACATAAACAGCACGTTATCTATTTACCTTGAGATTAGAGGACGAGGCAGCTGAATGGGAACTTTATATAAGGATGCAGCTTGACAATTTTGAGATGCTGAAGGGTGGTATGTGGAAGCCATTTGTTGGAAAATCTTCGTGCCTATTATTTCTGCCATTTCTGTTGGTCTTAAGAGACGTTCTTTCTTCAGTCTGAACAATAGAAGTCTGGCCACAGAACTTCTTGAAATGGAAAAGTCTTAGGGCCTGCATGCAGCATTCCGTCACTTCATTCCCTTTTTTAGTCAAGCATGTAAGCCCACCTCTGTGCCTGTTATCCCTCAGTCTGGGAACTCTGTTTTACCTTCTCTGGAAAATAAACTTTCAGTTTTTCACCAGGAAGGAAAGGAGCAGTGTGGAGAAAGGAACAGGAACTGGATACAACTTAACTGCTCTTCAGCAGCTTTTCCCCAGCTCTCCTTCTCTAGCACCTATCGTCCTTCACTCTGGGTTCCCAAGGCTCCTCTGGCTCTAAATTTGGTGGTGCACATCCTCTGCAGAATTAGGATTCAGGTCTCTCGGATTCCTAAGTCCCTTTCCATGTATCTGAATTCAGCTTTCAAAATTCCTTTGGTATCCTCTTCTCCCGTGTTGCTTGTCCTTGTAAGATTTATGGACAGAGGGCCGGTGAGATGGCTCAGCGGCGTAAGCGCCTGCCTTGCAAGCGCAAGGGCCCGAGTTCGACTCCCGGATCCCACATATGAAAAAAGGGCCGGTGATATCGCTCAGCGGCACGGGCGCCTGTTGGCACACGAGGTCCTGAGGTAGACCCCCGGTACCCACAAAAAAAAAGAAAAAAAAAAAAGATTTATGGACAGAATAGCATTCCCAAGCATGCAAACAAAATATATGCTGTAGTTACAGAGAGGCTTCAGGAAAGAAAAAATTGGATGTTCTTTTCATCCTTCAAGGGCAACAGAGATTGCACTTCATCCAAAAGCCAACTTAGACTAGGATTTGCTGGTCTGGTTCCTCCCCGTCCAGACTTCTCATGGCCACGAATTGCATCCTACTGAAATTTAGCACTTAATTGTATTCAGCCTTGCTTTGTTTTCTTTTGGCTTCCTGACCAGACTGTGAGCTCCTTGAAGTCCAGGAGATCTAATTCTGTTTCTACAGACCTCACACTGGGAAGACAAGGCTCAGCAATGACAGCCACTTGAGTGTTCACAGGTTGATTGATTGATTTTACCCCTTCATGACCACTAGCAAGAATTCCCTGACTATGCTGTCATGTGGGTTTCTGTTGCCCCATTGAAACTCTCTCCAAAGACACTCCCAACTGCATTTCAAGAAACCAGGCACAGTCCCATAGGGAATCTCAGGCAAACAGACTTCTCTAACTATGTCCTGCATTTTCCTTCTTATTTATGCACGCCTATTACTAACTCTCATTTGTTTAAGGGAGCCATCCTTCTCCTCCCACCCTCCATCTCACCTACAGCCTTAGCTCTAAGATCTGTAGTATAACAAAGGAGGACCTGCTTCTCTCTTCTGTATAATATCCAACTATGCTTTGTTTTATGCTTTGTTCAAGTGACTCCTTTTGTATATTTTTTTGAGGAAGAGAGGAGGAACAAACAAAAAAAGACACACAGCAATCACATTCTCTGGGGGGAGATTATTCCTAGGAGTTTTAATGAAATGTTGCAAATCTTACCTAGGCAATACAGCAGGCTGAAGAGGGACTAAAGGAACTGGATGCAGGAATCACAGAATTAAAAAGACGTGGTGACAAGTTGCAGATTGAGCAGCCTTCCCTGCAAGAACTCTCCAAGCTCCAGGTACAATTTCCAGCCAGTACCATTCAGCTTTGAGGGGACATCCTAACTCAAAGTCAAGAAAAAATTATTTCCTGTATTTCCTTGGCTTTCTTTATAAAAGTCAATGTCATATTCTTAGCTTTTCTTCCAAGTAAGTCTTAGTAAATGCTCTCAAGCTATTACCATATATGGTGTAATAAAGTAAAACATATTCTCATGCTTCTAAGATTCATATTTTTTTCTGAAATTTATTATTATTCTGATGGTAAACCATTGTGAACAACACAGGGTCACAAGTTCCTAATGAAACAGCTCTTATAAACAAAAGGGCATTTTCATTTTGACTCTTTTTATGCAACATTTCACAATGTTACAAGCCCATAATCCCCACTTTGCACTTTTTTAGATCCTTTTCAAAGCATATCAGTATCAGGTGTAAGAGTCAAACGTCATAGCTGTAAATAGGCATTAAATTTGAACTTTTCCAGATTGAACCACTTTGGCCTGCTCAACCTTAATATGATAAATTAATCAGGTCCATATACCTACAATAAATTTTGTTGGTGTGTCATCATCTCCTAAAATGTCTTTCCAGATTAAGTAGTTATTTACTCCACCACATTTGGCAACAACAGAGCCTTTCCAAGTCTTAAGGATTTTTGCTCACATCAAACTCCTCTGTTTCACTGGCTCTTTATTTGAGGAATAGTCCAAAATCTGATATTATTTAGTAGACACAAATATTAAGCATACTGTATTCAACTACTCTCAAATTAAATAAATGCTAAGAACATTATCAAATTAGAAGTGTATTTTCTGTGACACTTCCTTAGCAACGTGGACATTTTTTTTTTTCACAATTTTAACCTCACATCTTACCATAGACTACTAGTGTTTTGAAAGTATCTTCTCAACTCTACTTCGGCTAATCTACTTTATATGCTGTTTCGAGGAAATGCTTCATATCATTTGGAATCCTAAAATATTAACCTTATTTTTATAGGCATAGTTTTCCTTTAGATTCATAAGTTTTCTTTTTTGTTATTTACATTTTTTTATTTGAAGCAACCTAAATTATATTTTGGATCTGTCATTAGATAAGATGCTAATTTTACTTTTTTCCCAAATAGTTGAGCTGTTTCCACATTATTTATTTAATATTTTGTCTTTTGCTCCAATGACTCCATCCTTAAATTCTTATATACTGTGGTACCTTGGTTGAGGAATGCTTTTGTTTGCAAACAGTTTGGTTTGCAAATAACTTGTTTCGCAAACAAAAGCATTTGGCAAAATTTTGGTTTTGTTTGTAAACTCTACATCAGGTGATGAACAGGACCATGACCATCCTTCCTACACAAACACAAATGCAGCCATCTTTTCCAAAATCGTGGAGCAAATTAAGTTTGTGAACCAAGGTACCACTGTAGTTCTTTCTCTTCAGTGTCTCTTCCATGCTTTATTATTTGTCAAAAGCAAAATGAAATTTGAAACAAAAAAGAACAGATAAGAGTACTGAACAAGATTAATGAGAGAGCCTGAACCACCTGATATCACACCACTGTGAAGCCACAGTCCTATAAGTGATAGGTTGTAGGCATGGGGATAGAGGCCCAGAGCTTATCTTTCTTGAAAGAAGTTTTCAGAGTGAGGGTTCCAAGAAAGACAAGGAGAGGATCTGCCTGGAGAGAATCCCTGTAGGGCATACTACCAGGAGCCGTCTTGGTTGGAGTGGGCCTGGCGGGTAATGCGCTCTTGGAGAGGTGCCAGACTCTGAACTGAGGGTGAATGTAGCACCTCTGTTTCTTAGGACATGTATGATGAACTGATGATGACCATTGGTTCACGAAGGAGTGGTCTGAATCAAAATCTTGTACTCAAGAGTCAGTACGAAAGGGCTCTGCAAGATCTGGCAGACCTGCTAGAAACTGGACGAGAGAAGATGGCAGGAGATCAGAAAATCATCGTGTCTTCCAAAGAGGAAATTCAACAATTACTTGACAAACATAAGGTAAAAAAAAAAGAAAGGAGATGTAGTTGTGAAAGTTATTCTCAAGCCCTGATATCTGTCATCTTTGTTTGACTTTCTACTTGTGTAATTTACTCTTTAAAATGGCCAATAAATGTATAGCCCAGAGAAATTAGAGAATACACATTCTATAATTCTATAAATTAAAGAAATATATATCTTTACCAGTAATTTTATCAATTCTTTGTTGGTATGAACCTGGTTCTCTTGTTATATAATCTGCAATCAAGGGAAAACTCAAGGACTTCCTTTAAGAGCCCAGCTTCCTTCTTAACTGATTTTTCTTTTTTTGTTGTTATTTTTGGTTTTATTTTGGGGGGGTACTGGGAATCAAACTCAAGACCTCACACTTGCCAGGCAGGCGCTGTGCCACTGAGCTAAATCTCCAGTCTTAACTGACTTTTCTAGATGTCCTTTATGGCCATTTGTCTGTGGAGGCCTGGGTGCTCTCTTTCCCTCCCCTTATCCTGGCCAGGAAGCAGTCACTCTGCTCAGGAACGAAGAGTTCCCCCCTGGGATTTGGTTCTTCTGGCCATTAAGCACATGCTCCTCTCATTGGTGTAAGCCACAGAGGTTTTCCTAAGGACACTGAATCCTTTTACTACAGAATCAAATTTGGGTAGGCATGAAATCACTCCATCAGTGTGTGCTGAAGCCAAGGTCGGGTTGGATACTATCTTTAATAAAGAAATACCTGTTTGACAACACACACACACATACACGTACGCACACAAACACACATACCACATGCATTTTTAGCAACGACTACAGAAAGTTTGCCAACCAGTCCAGAAAGCCGCTCAGGCTATGGGAATTCCTTATCAGGAAACAAACAAACAAACAACACCATTCAATTATAGAGAGGCAATAAATTCTACCATTACATAGCTGTCTGGTAGCTAATAATGATAGATTTGGGAGAAGGATTTTTCCTTGCTATTTTTTCCAGAGATTTTTGTCCAAAATATTATAATTTATTAAAGTCTTATCAATTGGCTTAGTAAACATTGCTTTAAAGTTCACAGCTGGCTTTTCTCAAATCTGACCAGTGCAATAAAAGATTATTCTGAGTTATTCTGGAAGGGAAGCTAGGATCAATGAGTAACAATGACAAAGAAATAAAGCTTAACAATGACAAAGAAGGACGAGGCTGCTGTGGGACAGAAGTCCCTCTGTCAGGGAGAGAGAGGGTTTGTGAAAGGAAGTTCAGCTTTCATTGCACATTGTCCTAGATGACCTCTGAGCTCTCTTCCAACTTTGAGGTACTTTGATAAAATGATTGTCTGTTAAAAAATAATGAATGTAGCTTATACTGCAGTGTTGTAGGCAAGCACAGATATCGCCCTATCGTATGGATTCATGCCCCATCTCTGCCATGTTGAGCTGTGTGACCTTGGGCAAGCTGCACAGATGGCATGTTCTCATTTATAAGATGAGAGATAGGACTACCTGTCTCACAGAGTTACAGAGTTGGTATAAGGATAATGTGAGTCAGATGAGGAGTCTTTGGGTGCCCAGCAAGTAGTACCCAGTTAGTATTGGCTGTTGTTCCTGGTGCTGGGCATATGAAATGGAACAGGGCCTATCTTCATCTCCCAGGATCTATTACATGTAAAAAGTGACATTTCAAAAATGTGTATAGGGTCATGCAAGGCCTACAGTTCTGTTGCACTGAGGTAAAATTTGTGGGAAATTAAAAAATATTTAATACAAAATTAGGCTATTAATATCAGTTAGGCTATTCTCAGCAGGAAGAAAAATAATCATGACACTTCAGAAGTTCAGAAAGTAGGGCTCAAGCCTAGCTACGGAAGAAAGAAAGTTGGAGAATGTATCACCTGCAGACATCTTGAGAAGAAAGGTGTAAGCAGAGGCTGGTGAGGGGGATGTGGGAACTGTCTGCCGCTGGTGTAGTGGGGTTAAGGAGACCATGTCGGAGAAGTGAGGAAGGCCAGAGTGCAAGGGACACATATTTAGGGCAAGGAGGTTATTTAGAAGCTGGTCATGTAGGAAGAACTCTGTATTGGGGACATCATGTCTGCAGCACAGCCATGTGTGTAGGCTAAACGGGAAGACAAGACACCGGTTCAAGGCCCAGGGTGACAGCCTGTGCAGGAAGCATGTGCAGGCAGTGAGGTGCCCGCGTAAGACAAGAGATGAGTGGAAGCCAAATGATACCACTCATATCACTGAGTTCCAACAGCTTTTGCATTTGAAGCAATTTTTATCTTGAAGTATATATGAATGAGTTGTTGACCTCTTTCTACCTGCAAAATTGCAGGAATACTTTCAGGGCCTGGAATCTCATATGATCTTGACAGAAACACTCTTCAGAAAGATCATCAGCTTTGCAGTCCCAAAGGAAACCCAGTGCCATACGGACCTCATGGCTCAGGCATCCGCTGTGCTGAAGCAAGCGCACAAGAGGGGTGTGGAGCTGGAGTACATCCTAGAGGTGAGGCCACAGTGCAGCATCCTCCCTGCAAAGCAGACCCTCGGGAGGGGTGTATTTAATCACACACTCTGCCTCCTGTGGGCCTGGAGCTAGCCGTGTTCCAAGGGAGCGGAGCTCCGAGAGCTCAGGATTGTGCTCTCCCTGTGGTTACGTGTGCCCTTGTTCTCCTCATCATTTTCTATTTCCGTTCAAGTATTCACTATTCTACATTGTACGTCAGCTAGAGTATGAAGAGATGCATGAAGAGATATGAGGGTCTGATATTCAAGCTGGAAGAGGCCTAATAGCATGAAAAATGTAAAAGTATATCCCTGGCTTCATACCCAGTGCAAGTGCTCTTATGGTAAGACCCGTCATTAGGATCCAGAAGCCAGAGAACAGATACCTGAGTCCAAGTCTTTGTACTCTGAAAACAGAAAATGAAGAATCCATTTATTATAAAACAAAGAACATTAGATGGAAATGAGGAAATCTGGGTTCAGATCATAGAAGCCATTTGTAGCGTTTGCCTTGGTTACAGGTCTGAGTTTGTTATCCTACCTGTCACAAAAGGATACTGTAAAATTTCATTCTCTCATTCATCTGGAAAAGAAGTTTGTAGGTCTTTGTGCTACAGCCAGCCAGACTTAGCTTGACCATAAGCATATGACCTTGAAGACCAAATGGGTGCTCACTAGAGTAGCCACAGAACCCCATGTAAATGTGAGACATGGTTGTTATAACAGTCCACTTCTTTTTCATGCAGTAACTAAATCAGTTAACCTGAACTGTTCTAGTTTTTTCATTACTCCTCTGTCCCATAAAAGTTTTAAGGTTTAAATTGTATATATATATATATATATATATATATATAAGATGGTTAAGATAGATACACTACCATTTTTACTTAGTTCATTGAAGAGTAAGGTTTGTGCCAATAACGTTTGGACAATTGAATGCTAATGTCTGGTGTCCTGAATAACTAACTTAAAGATAGTAATACGTAATGTATTAACCATTGTTACCCTCCTATTATGTTGGTTTGAAAATTTGTTCTTCTTTTGATTTGTTTTGTTTTTTTTCTTCTCTTTAAAAAAAAAAAAAAAAGTTTTAAGGTTTATATTTCTCTCCCTTTTATTGTCTTCCCTATCTACTCCACCAACCTTGTCACCCTACTTGGATTACCTATAGCTCACACTTTTATAGATCTTGTCTTCCTCCATGAGCCAACATTATCATAGTTAGCTAACTCCAAAAATTCCAGACATGGAATTCCCCAATGTACTATACAATTAGAAATTTTCCTTAATATTTCAAATCCTTGTAGTAACAATTACTGTTGAGTGATATGTCAGCCTCCCAACTAGGCATTTTACATTTATATGAATCCACCCACAGTGAAATATACTGTGAATCTCTCTCATGGGAATGAACCTGGGAGCAATATCTTGCCATAGCACATGATTAATTGGTAGCGGAGTCAGCAATTGCACCACACCTGTCTGGCTTTGTTGGCTGAAATGTGGATTTCTCAATGCCATCTTCCTGGGCACATCATTTAAATTGCAGCTTCATCAAGCACACACTGGGAACTCCCTCATCCCCTACTCAGCTCAGTTTAATTCCTCCATAGCCCAAGAACTCTTTATAAACCATGAAATTTACTTTTTGCTTTCCAGTTTCTAATTTACTGTGTATTGCCTGTCTCCCCTCACTAGAATGCATGTATTTTTCTCATGCATTCTGTTTTATTCACTGCCAGATCCCTAGGCCTCAGACAGGGCATAATAATAGGTACATAGGTTGGATAAACCATGGATCATTACTATCATGCCCTGTGGCCACTCCTTCTGCAGATTAAAGTGAATATACATGTGAAAACAAAACCTGCTGACCTTTGCTATAAGTGATTGGAAAATAGTCAAGCTGACTTGTAAAGTCTTTTCCATTTTCAAGTAAAATAAAAGTCTGAATTTAGGAGTAACTGATTTAGAATTTTTCTTCAGTAGGAAAAGATATATATTCTACTAAAGAAATGAAGTTCAGAAACTTAGCCACAGTCATACAGCTAGTAGGTTGCAGTACTAATACCCATTCACAATGCCTTTAAAAGTCACCATCTGACTCCTTGCTTTAAAGCTATTTTTCCTTCCCAAAGCAAACCCCAACCTAAACATTCCCAACACTACTTGAATGGATTCTGACAAGAGCATATTTTGTGCACAAGCAGGAGTGTTCTTCCCTAAGGAGGATTCTTTAGCTCATAGACTAACATTGCATTTCTAGACCTGGTCCCATCTGGATGAGGACTGGCAGGAGCTCAGCAGACAGCTGGAGATGGTGGAAAACAGCATCCCAAGTGTGGGCCTGGTGGAGGAGAGTGAAGACAGGCTCATCGAAAGGACCAGCCTCTACCAGGTCAGGGTCCCAAGGGCATCTTGGTATTAGGAGTGGCTATGTTTCCTTTAAAAACTTGCTAGTAGTATTAATAGAATCTAAATAATCTTGTGATAAAATGTTGTATTAACTACTTTTACTTTTCTTCAGAGTAAGGACATTGTTACAAGCAGGTAGATTGTGCTTGTGTTATTTAGAGTAGAATTTTTTTTTTTAAAGTCTTGGGCTGGGAGTGTAGCTCAGTGGTAGAGCACTTGTCTAGTACACATGAGGCCCTGGATTTGATCTCCAGCTCTGCACAAAAAATTATTTTTTAAATAAGAGCTCTTTATAAAAATCTTTCCAATTATTTTCACTAAGCCTCCATAAAGCATTTTCTGTAGTTTATGCTGGTATGTTACACTATTCTTGAAATAATAAGTTTAGCAGTTTTAATTTTACCTAAAAATACTACCAACAAAATGAAAAGGAGAACATCTGTACTCTGATAGAGATGAACTATGATGAACTATTTTCAAGTCTTCCATGTTGTTTGGGTGCAAATAGTTCATGTTTGAATAATGGATAATGGGAACATTGTGGATGCCAGAGAAATTATAATTCTCAAAGACAAAGAATACAGTATTCAAACTTTTAACCCATATTGTCAATCATTTTAGCATTTAAAATCCAGCCTTAATGAATACCAGCCCAGATTATATCAAGTTTTAGATGATGGAAAACGACTTCTGATATCCATCAGCTGCTCAGATCTAGAAAGCCAGCTAAACCAACTTGGAGAGCGCTGGCTAAGTAATACCAATAAAGTGTCTAAGGAACTTCACAGATTGGAAACAATATTGAAACACTGGACCAGGTAAAAGTATAGTTATTTTGCATATTTTTAATACTTGCTGTAGTGCATTGAGACTACTGGGTGCTGGACCTGGAAAAGATATGCACGTGTGGAAGGTAGCGTAATTTGGAAAATAAAGGCAACAGAAAGTCCCCAGTTGTATACTTATATTTTTGTAAATATATAGTTAAACTGGGCAGAAAGACAATCGCATACTGAAACTAACCTTTGAGCTGTCACCCTTCTTTGCTTAATGACTGTACCTAGATGGTCCCAGTAAAACCTTAGCAGTAGAGAAAGAAGAGAAAATGTTGATTAAGGGGAACTTGTCAAGGGTAATGGGAAGTTTCTGAAGGAGGTAGATGGTTGATTTTATATGATGAAATACGCTCTTATTTCAAAGAACTTTTATAAACATTATCTAGTATTTCTAAGAATCAATGTGAAGGAAGAGAAAAGTATTTGTTTTGTTTTTGTTTTTGTTTGCTTTCAGGTTATAGGTGGGAAAGCTGAAAGAGAGAGACAGACTTGGTCAAGGTATAAATATTAAGAGACAATTTCAGAGGGCCAACCTAGTGCAGCTTTCTTCTAAACCTATCAAGGCTCTTGTTATAAAACTCTTGGCATTGGTGAATAACATGACTGAGCAGAAGACAGTGATTGGGTGTTTACTTAATTGATTCATTAATTTACTTACAGATATCAAAGTGAATCTGCAGATCTAATTCACTGGTTACAGTCTGCAAAAGACAGGCTAGTATTTTGGACTCAGCAATCTGTGACAGTCCCACAAGAACTGGAAATGGTCCGTGATCATCTAAATGCTTTCCTGGTAAGTCTGATAATCTAAGGCACTTGATTCGATTTTGTGTTTTTAAGCTAGTAGGTAAAGCCTAACCCATGGACCCGCAAAAAGGAAATCACTGTGAAAGATACTGAATTTCTTATGCACACTGATAGGGCTCACCTCTGCTTATGCTCAACATTTTCTCTTTCCAGTAATTTTCAAGTAATTGTTGGCCTTCGTTTGAGTGCTACAGTGTGCCGATTTCACTCCCCTCTAGAGAGCCCAACCTAGCGCTCCCTTGAAGATATTGAGGAAGCTCGTCCTGTGCATTACGTTGATCTCTATCCTCAAATGAAAGGTCTGGCTACATAATCCTAATTTGAATAGTGCTACTTCTTTTAGGAGTTTTCTAAAGAAGTGGATGTGAAATCTTCCCTGAAATCATCTGTTCTGAGCACTGGCAATCAGCTTCTTCGATTGAAGAAGGTGGACACAGCTGCCCTGCGCTCTGAGTTGTCCCACATTGATAGCCAGTGGATGGACCTCCTGACGAATATCCCAGCTGTCCAGGAGAAGCTCCACCAGGTATGGAAGTAAGGACTGGTTTAGCTGGTAATAACTGATTTAGGCAATGTTAAACATCAAACTGTATTAGTCTACTTTTGCTCATAAATTTAAAGTAGCTCTGTCTCAGAAATTTGCCTTCTCTTCCTCATATTGTATTATATAGTAAAAATGAACCATTCTACAGAGCTTTACTCAGATAGCACAACTTCCAAAAGCTTCTTTAATATGTGTATGTGTGTTTGTGTGTGTGCATTGGAATCTTTGGCTTTGTTTAAAACTATTTTCTAATGGGTATGATGTGAGCAATTATATAAAGTGAGTAACTATGAAGAATTATGATATATTATGGTAAAAGTTCTATTGTTTCACATACAAGAGAACAACTGGAACTCAGTAAATGTAGGTAGAGTCATGAATCATTTAACAGCAGGGATCCATTCTAAGAAATACATCCTTGGGCCATTTTGTCAACATCATAGAATATGTTCACATGAACCGAGATGTCTACAATGTCACTGGGCAATATAATCATGTGGGACAACCATCATATATGTCATTAACTGAAACGTCATTATTCTGTGCCTGACTGTACTCTTCTCTGGAATATGCCTCACTCCCCTGGAATCCCAGATCATTTTATCATTTTTCTCTCCCTATCATCACTGTTTATCATGTATGATAATTGTGTTTAGTGTACACACCCCCTCTTTCTTAATCAGCAGTTATACATTCCTAGAGGGGGACAAAAATCTTATGCTCATCTCTGCCTTTCAGCACCATGGTAGGAGTTGATCTATAAATATTTTAAATGACTGCCTCCATTCTTACAAATCATTATGATAAATATGTTCATAAATGTGTGATATATTAAGTAAAATTCAGAAGTCAGTATATTTCAGTTAAAGACTCAGGAAGTTGGCTGTTCTCTTAGGAATAAATATTAGAGTGCCAAAAAAATCTAGAAAATGATAGCTTGTAGTGTGGTATTTTTCTCCTTTCTTTTAGCATTCCTGAGTCATAATACACAGAGATTTTTACAACATAATTAATAAAATACATCTGTTGAATGTTTTATAGTTAGGTTTTTTAAAACACATAAAACCAGCTATAAAATAAGAATAATATTTTCTTCTTGCTGGTGTTTTGATTAATTAGTTAATATTTATACAGTGTTTACAGTATTAGATGTCAAGTGAACATAAAATGACTAGTATTGTTCAGTGTTTGCCTGGTGTTTCAAGCTTCTAAGATCTAAAAATGTCATTAAAAAACAATATTTCTGTTGTTACTTTAGTATGAATTACTGTAGTGTTCTTATGTTAATAGAAATTGGGTTTGGGTTTAATATTTGGGACTTGTTCTGTCTCTAACTTGGCCAGCTCCAAATGGATAAGCTGCCTTCCCGCCATGCCATTTCAGAAGTCATGAGTTGGATTTCTTTAATGGAAAGTGTTATTCAGAAGGATGAAGAGGATATAAAAAATGCCATAGGTTACAAAGCAATTCATGAATACCTTCAGAAATACAAGGTAATTAAAACTTTTTGTTTTAACTTTTTCATGTAGTTGGAGTATTTTATTTGAAAAAACTCAAAATCTCAAATTCTGGAAATCAGGTTTTGGAATATTTATTCAGTACATGATGACCAGATAGGAATCAAAAGCATGAAAACTGCATTCTTATTTATAGCCATAGAAATCTTGTCCGGTGTTGAGAATAATTTTGTTTTTTGAGAAATAATAGAGATAATAAAAATAAATATAATTTATAAATATTATGTAATTTCACCAGTTCAGCATCTTCTGCCTAAATACATGCATATGTACGCTTATATAATGTATACATACCTATGTTTGACTTCTGAAAACAATAGGCCATAGGAATAAACACAAATTGTGCCATTTGGACAAAGTCATGGAAATGATAATAGTAATATTAAGGTAATCTAAGATTTTCCAATCCCTGGTAATATATTTCTGCACGCCACCTTGTTTTCTTATTTTCCCCTTTCTTTCCTTAGGGTTTTAAAATAGACATTAACTGTAAACAGCTAACAGTCGATTTTGTGAACCAGTCTGTGCTACAAATCAGCAGTCAGGATGTGGAAAGTAAACGGAGTGATAAGACTGATTTTGCTGAGCAGCTCGGAGCGATGAACAAAAGTTGGCAAATCCTGCAAGGTCTAGTGTCTGAGAAGGTAAACCAGTTGTCCTGCTATGCCCTTTTTTACCAGAAACCCTGGAAAAGGAACATTCTCCAGGAAGACTCATTGCACGTGCCGTATGGCTATATGGGTCACAAGAATGCTTCCAGCAATCCCACTGAAGCTTGTCTCTGAACTTTCTTTAGTCCTGTTATTTTCTCTTTGTATATTTCACGTTTTTCTTTTAAGTTTTTAAAGATACCTCTTAATTTTTCTTGCCTTTGTTTTAATTCTTTCTTGTTTACCAGCAATAGTCATTGATTCACACTTGATACAATTAATTTCTTAAATTATATATACAATGGACTGTATTTTAGGACTTCTTCACTGGGGAGGTAATAGTGGCTAGAATAATTCGCCTGCCACTGATTTTCTTTTAAAATAAAATTGCAAATTTAATTTCATTATGTTTGTTCAGATCCAGCTGTTGGAAGGCTTATTGGAATCTTGGTCAGAATATGAAAATAATGTACAATGTCTGAAAACTTGGTTTGAAACCCAGGAAAAGAGATTGGAACAACAACATCAAATTGGAGACCAGGTTTCTGTTCAGAATGCACTGAAAGATTGTCAGGTAACTGGTCCAGGAGTCTCACACACATGTCTGTTTCACAATTTCATGCAGTTCTGGGAGCTGTGAGCTAAATAATTTTCAAAACTTGCATTTGTTAACAAATTTCTCTGATTATGTGGCTAATAGGAATTTCTCTACTTTTTTTTTTCCCGCTGCTTTCATTTACTTACTTATTTTTATTTATTTAATTTTTTTTGAGACAGGGTCTCACTATATAGTTCAGACTGGCCTTGAACTCACTATGTACCCAAGCTGGCCTCAAATTTGCTGTGATCATTCTGCTTCAGCCTCCCAAGTGCTGGGATTACAGGCATGCACCACCATACCCAATTCAGCAGCTTTTAAAAATTTGAAATTATGCAAATTTTCAAACATATTCATAAGTAGAGAGAAACGCAGTAAATCCTATATACTGATTCACTTTAAGACTTTAGATACATTCACCTGAATTCTCTTTTCTTAAAGGTGTCATGGTACATCCCATAGATCATGTCATTTTATCCTTAGACACTATAATACACATCTTTGAAACATATTTTCTTATACAACCATAATATTACCACAAAAAAATTAACAATGATTTCTTAATATTATTTCACATTTAAGCCATAATCACATTTCCTGAATTTTTAAAAATTTTTTTAATTCAAAATAAGATTACAGTGTCCGTGTACTATATTTACTTGTTCAAGTTCTTAAGTTTCTGTAATATTTTCTGATACTACTGACTTGTTGCAGAAACTAGGCTGACCTCACATTCAGCACTGGCCTGGTCAGTTCCCTTCCTGACAGTGTCACTTCACTGCTTGTCTGCTGTGTGCGTCCTGTGAGTGGATAGCTCTAGAGACTTGCTTGGAGTCCAGTTCCACGCTTGGGTGGAGACTTTACGAGTGACAGTGTTCCTTCCTGTTCTGTCTCATGGAGAAGCTCATGGAGTCTGCCTGTGCCCCTGTTAGAGCTGAGGATTGAGGTTCAGGTGGAATGGTTGCATTCCAAGTGCTTTCCAGTGACTCAGCAACACATAATTCCCTCAGACATCCTTACATATAAAAAAAAAGTGAGCTCTTCCTGTTAATGCTGTAATAAAAATTATTTTAAAATAATGCACTACTTTTCACTATGTTGCAGATTAGCTATGACTGTTTTTTTATATTGTTTCCTACAAAATCTCCTTCCCCCAAATCTTGTTTTTCTATTTTAGATTTCAAAAAGAAAGGACGTGGGTAAGAATCTCCTCTCCAATCAGCATGTTTTCTACTTGGGACACTCCATCAGAGACTTAGGGTTTGGAAAAGGACGATAACATGCTCTGAAGGCTAGGCTCACGTGCTAATGGGTTGCAGTTAAAAAGCTGCATAAAAATGGCAAAAAAGGACATCCGATAGAAAAGTACTTTTAAATAATCTTTTTTTTGAGACAGGGTCTCACTATGTAGTTCAGGCTGGTTTTGAACTCACTATGTCCCAGTCTGGCTTGAAACTCACAACAGTCCTCCTGCTTCAGCCTCCAAAGTGCCAGGATTACAGGCATGTGCCACCACACCCAGCAATGATCATTTTTAAAATGCTTCACATCAGAAGATAGGTATATAAAAGCCTACAGACCAACAGTGTACGTCATCTAGTCTCACTGCATTTCCAATTTTCCATGGGCCAGCAGTAATTCTAATTTAGGCCATAAATCCTAACGTCTACAAATACACCAGAATTTCAAATTTTTATTCTTAAGGATGAAAAGTTATATCTTCTGTTGAGTTTCAAGTTAAAAGATTTCCACTAATTTTAAAGAGCAGTTCTCGGTGTTACTATTAGCAAGGTTAATGCTTCCTTGTTTTGTTATTGGGATGACTTTACTGTTCGGAGACTGACTACTACAGTAATATAACTTCTCTTTTTTTCCTTCTTTTCTCTCTCCTTTTCTTTTTCTCTTTCTTAGTATTTTTTCATTTTCTTTAATGCACTTTTGCCTGCCATTTTCCCTTTGTTTCTTTTCCTATGTGTATCTTCTATGTAATAGAGACACATTACTATCTGGAATATATTACAGAAGTTTGCCCAACTTATACTACGCCCAGGACCTAAGTTTTAGTGTCCCAGAGAGTCAGTTCAGCACTGTTCAGAGAGAAAGCCTATACTGCAATTCAAAGAAGTCTATATTAATGCCATTTTATTATTTCAAATTAAAAGTGACTTCTTTAAAACAAAATCATAGAAAGAAAGTTACCACGCTGTTATTTTGAAACATCACACATAAATTACAGTGGCCTAACTGGCAGGTTCTATTTGGTATTACCGCAAACCTTGATAAAATTTATTGTCATTTTTGAGAAATTGTTCCTTTGGACCAAAGTGTAAAATTCAAGCCAGCGTACTTAAATCAGTGACTGGATTCAGGCTGAATTTTGTTTAAAAAATCTTGAATATATGTCCAGTCTTTTAGAGGTGATTTATTAGTTTAAAGCAACATAAAAACTGATATTTATGAGTTAACCCAAGTTGAGAATGATTTATCATAACAAAAATGTTAGGTTTGGCCTTTCCATTCATTGATCAGAAGCAGAATAATCTTCCCATTATTATTGAAAGGAAAGTAAAACACACCTTTATTTTGCAAAAAAAGTATATTTCAATTCTGTTTCCTTCCTGGATTTTGCTATTATGGCAACATACATATACAGGACATTTTTTGAGATGTGTTTCTAGCCAGAAGATCATCTCTTTAATATTTCTCACTGAAAATAGTTAACACCAATGGATAAATTAATTTATAATAGGTGAATCTTAGAATCATATTGACAGGATTATTTATAGCTATTTATTATGTATCAAAATATCTATAAATACATAATAATATATTATTTATCAAATATAAATCAGGATTTTAATGTATGGCTATTTGTTTTTATATTAATAAAGAGAAAAGTTATAAAAAATAAAGTTAATTGTATTTTGTGTACTACATAAAGGACCTGTAATCCCAGTAATCACTAGATTCCTTCTCTAGCAATTATCAAAGCAGTCATGATATTGACAGAATTGTAAAGTAGAAATGAAGGAGCAATATGGAAAGCAATAATGATCTCTTTAAGCTACTGAATGACTGAATTTCTAATTACCTGCATCAAGACAAAAATATCTTAGTGGTCATTCAGGAGAAAAAAATAAATAAATTTATTCTGAAATATAAATATGGCAAACTGCCAAGCGGCTGAATATAACATCTTATATTTGGTTAGTTTTTGACAGATTAAAAGATAATTGAATATACATTTACCTAATTTTATATAGTTAGGTAAGCAGAAAATATTTTATTGCCCTTATTTTATAAATGAGATACAGAGAGATGAAAAAGTTGAACCATAACAGAAACAGAAGCAAAAGAGGCGATAAGAATAAGAGGCATATAATTTGTAATTAACATAGCAGATACCAGACTAATCATTAACACCATATCACCAGCTACAAAATCCTAATATTATTACCCACATATATGGATCATGAGAAGGGATGGAAGTCATTTTTACATAATTGAGACTTTATCCAAACTTAGAAGTATTTTGAGATTTTTCTCCCTTCTAGCCTCCAGGGCCTTCAAATATATTTTTCCTTCCAGAAGTGTGCATCTGAATCTAGGAACATAACTGTGTCTTGATACTTGGCTGAATTTAACAC
This sequence comes from Erethizon dorsatum, assembly GCA_028451465.1. NCBI lineage: Eukaryota > Metazoa > Chordata > Mammalia > Rodentia > Erethizontidae > Erethizon > Erethizon dorsatum. Next base: position 132,753,889 of record CM051823.1, on the reverse strand, counting down.
TCAGTGTGGGATTTACACCTCTGCACAGTTTAGGTTCAGCCAGTTCACTTCCCACATGATGCCTGGATGCTTAGGTTTTATGCCCCCTCTGGCCCTCACCAGCTCTTTGACCTCAGCTAATTTGGATGACTTGATCTTCCATTTATTTATCTATTAAATGTTAATATCTGTCTCAGCCTGCTTTATGGAGCTTCATATTTTAAAATGGCATGAAAATATATGTTGGATTATGACTGTCATATGGGAGATCTTTTCCTCATTTTATTTTCCTTTCTTGAACATTTCATCTGATAGTTATAAATGCACATTCTGAAGAAAATGAAGATTTGAGTCATGAAAAAACCTCTAACCTTTCAGAATCACATAGTATTTTAGAAGAAAGGGAAGATAATGGAAATTCTTTCTCAACCTTCTGATTTCCCATCTAAAGAAACTGAGACCCATTGGACATTTTTCACTTATCCAAAGCAACACAATAGCAGCAGAAATATTTCTGAACCTCAAACACCATTCTATCATATTTCTTCCAAGCAGATAGGCTGTGTAACTTTCGGAGTACCAAATGGTAATGTGACTTTTAAAATCATTTTACCATTTCTCACATATTTTTCCTTATAACGTTTTGGAAAAAATTATATGATTCCATTTCTTTTTCTAGTAGGTAAACAGATTTTACATTTCTCAAAGTTATATTAATTCCCTAATAGATTAGAAAAAGACTTATTTTTTACATTTAAGTGAAGAAATATTACTGTGTGGAGACCCTTTTTCAAGAATGGTAATCATTTGGATTTGCAATAGGTTTTTAGTACCCAAAACTATTGTAGCTCAATTTCAGGGTTCCATAATAGAACAATTTTAAATGATTATTTTTTAAATCTTTCAGGATCTTGAAGATTTGATTAAAGCAAAAGAAAAAGAAGTAGAGAAAATCGAGCAGAATGGGCTTGCTTTGATTCAGAACAAGAAAGAAGTATCTGGCACTGTCATGAGCACGCTGCGGGAGCTCAACCAGGCCTGGGCAAATTTAGAGCACAGGGTAATGTTGCTCATGGAGCCTCAGCTCCAAGGCTGTTTGCTAGCTCTTACCCAATCTCCGGGTTTTAGTTTCCTTAAAGTGACTTTGTAATTAATTGCCAAATCTACATATCACCTCTTTGTACTTCTAAGTCCATTTCATTAACTTTTTTTAAAAAGAAAAGTCTTCTTGTGCTTCCTCTGAGAAACACGGTAAGTATTACTCACTCATTCCCATAGCTTTCGACACCATTTAGCTGCAGCTAATAACATCTTTCTCCAGCCTTGATTTTTCTCCTGAACTCTATGTAGAAACAGAGGAGATGGTAGACATCTTCTCGTACTGATCTCCAAACTCAGCTTTCTACTCTATATTTACCTCATCTTGAACCTGACTTTAAATTTATTTTACTATGTACATTTTTGGAATTCATTTGAATTCATTTAAATTCATTTGAATTCATTTGAATTGTTTGAAAACAATTTATCATGAAAGTATATAATAAATAGTTCTTTCATGGAAATATTGCCTCATGAAAAAACAAACTAGAATAAAGAGGAAATAGACTATTTCAATCCCTGTTGATCTTTTTTACTTGCCTCCCAGTCTGTTTTAGGGCATCCTAGGACAGGGCTGGCACCTGGCTGCACCTGTGGGCATTGCCTCACAGCTGACACAGCACTTTCTTCGTCTGTTGGTCCATCAGATAGCACTTTGATGGGTTGCAGCAGTTTCCCTTTATGCAGAGAAGAAAAGCAGAGAAAGAAGATGCAAATTAATTTATATGATCTCTTTCCTTAATCACTGCCGTACTTACTCTATGTTCAGAGGGTTAAATTTAGATTAGTGTTGACATCCAGGAAGTCCAAAGTAGACATCTTTTTAAGTGATACAGGTCAAAGTAAAACATTTTTTTTGATACAAATACATACAGAAAATGGCTTTATACATTTTGCCTTAAAATATTCATTTGAGAGAGAGAAATAGAGAGAGAGAAAGTATACAGATGTCATTTCTTGGGACCAGATAATCTGAATTTAAACATAGATTTCTTATTTTCTAACAGTATGATGTTAGATAATTTTCATTACCTCTCAGCACCTCAGTCTCCTCATCTGTAAGATGGGGATAATGATTATTCCCGCCTTATAAGGTTATTATCAAGATTCAATGAGTTAAAGCATTGAAAATACTCACTTAATGTATTTCCTAGAACTTTGTGTGATGCAATTACTTCCTCTCACTTTAAAATGCATATATTTATTAATCACCTTTTAAGGGCTTATATTTAAACAGAGTGTTCAATACTTTGAAAGGCATAAATTTCAAAGTCGCTACATTTTACCTTTCACGTTTTTTTCAGTTTTTTTATAATGCCTGAAACCCTGATGATTTTAGATGCTAATATTTCCCATCAAGTGAGTATCTGTTCAATCATTTTCAATATTACTAAATTACAACAAGTGTTCCTCTTTTGCAAAAGACTGGGCAACTGAAGATACTGTTGAAGTCAGTGCTTGACCAGTGGAGCCATCACAAAGTGGCCTTTGAAGAGATGAACAGTTACCTCATGGAGGCCAGATATTCCTTGTCCCGATTCCGACTGCTGACCGGCTCCTTAGAAGCAGTGCAGGTTCAGGTAGACAATCTTCAGGTAAGGCATGGATTTAAAGCATCCTTAACATTATTTTTAATTGAGAAGATCAAATAATTAGCAAAGCTTGCCAGTATGTTGTTTACGTTTCATATTTTAAAAATCTTTAAATTTTACCTGCTTTATTGTGACTTCATCAAATTTGCCTGTGGGTACAAAATTCTAGATGAGTTGCTATATAACTAAGTGATTTTAAACTTCCTCTTATATAACAAGTATCAGCATCAGTGTATTCAATAAAATGATTTTGTGCCAAATCAACTTCCTTCACCCATTATTACTACCTTTTGTGTCTTCCCTTTCTCTTTTTATCCTGCCTTTCCAAACACTTTCTAAGGGATTTAAAAGAAAACAAAGAGAAAAATAGCAAAAGTGGTAAATGTTTAAAGCATTAAGTTATTTTTTTTCTTAAGTGTAACAGCAGCAGGCTGTCCAATGTGTCCACGTTCCTCCTTTCCAGCACTCACTGCTTGCTTTCCTGTGCCTCCATTCTCACTGGGTCTAGAATTCATTGCTGCTCTTTCCCTTAGCTATGGCACAAGCTCTTATCCCAGGCTATTGTCCTCAAATCGCTGCTGCCCTCACTTCCCTGCACACCTGGGCACTGGGCCACACTCACTTGTCATTGCTCTTTCTTCTTGACTAATAACACAGAACCTGGGCTGGGCAGGGCCAGCCCTCAAGGGACGGGATGCCCCAGGAGCCAGCATGCACCCCTGGGTCTTGTAGCTCACTTCCCTGACTTGGCTCTCTGAACAGATGTGTTGCCAACCCCCTGCGCATTTGTTCCAAAAGGAATGTCTCTTATGGGGTGAGGTGGAGAGAGCGAGGATGAAATGTGTGAATGTAAGTTCTTTTGACTTTAAACAGTTGTTGCAGGTACCAAGAAGCATTCAAACTCATTTTGAGCACAATAAATATAAAACCACACTTTGTAACTTTGAGGATGTTAGAAGTCCTTTGCAATTTAACATATTCTATGTTTAACACCTGCAAGAGTTGTCTTAAGAGATGAAAACATTAAGGCCCTTCCCTTGAATATTTTGATTTAAGGGCAATCAGATATTGATGTTAAATGGCGCTAGGTTTTGGAGCCCAGTTTGCCTGGGGAGTTCTACTAAGAACTCAAGTCTATCGTCTTGGCGACATTTCCAAGAAAATATCATCTTCTAGTTCCTTCCTGATCTCTGGTGGAAGAGCCCACTAAACCTTCCTTATACAGACAGTTTGCTCCAAGCAGTTTTGAAATACACAGTGCGTTATCATTAATCATAGTCACGGTCTGTGCAGTAGATCACCGCAGCTTACTCCTCCTGTCCAGCTGAAACCGTGATCCTCTCCCTGCCCCTCTCCCAGCTTCTGGGTAACCACCATTCTGTTCCCATTTTCTGTGATTTCAGCTTTTTTAGACAATACTAAAAAAGTACTAAAAAAAAGTACAGTTATTTTTGTCAATTAAAAATGCAGTGAATTTTTTAAATTTCTTGCCAAGAAGAACACCCAAAGATAGAATGTAGAGACAGTATTCAGAAAAGCTATGGCTTACAATGTCAACAATCCCAGATGCCACTATAAAAACATAAAATTTCAAAGCATTTCTTATCAGAGCCCTAAAAACAAAACCATTGACAGGGAAACAGTGACTATCTAAATAAAGCTTATACAGCAGGAAAGCAAAGTCATGCACATATATAACTTGGTAAATTCTTTGAAACTTGCTTATTAGAATTTAGATGCTGTCATGTCATCTGTGAGACTTTTTCTTTGGGCAGAATCTTCACGATGATTTAGAAAAACGGGAAAGGAACTTAGAGAAATTTGGCGCTGTCACCAACCAACTACTAAAAGATTGTCACCCACCTGTGACAGAAACCCTCACCAATACACTGAAAGACATCAATATGAGGTATGGAGTACGCTAACTTGACACATTATTTATATCCCAACATTATTGTAAATATAATGAAAACTTTCCGACGTTTTGAATTTGAGCTGTTCAGATTCTACTTTAATACGTTTTTGTTTTCATAAAATGAATATGATGGCAAATACATAGTGAAGATATTTAGGAATAATTAGAACTGGTATATTCCCAAACATTGCTCACCTTTGAAATATAACTGTGACATGTTACTTTTTATTACATTAAATACAAATGAGTCATCCCTGCATTATTTCCATGTTCACATGAACTTTGATCGTGACAAATAAAATAGTAAATAACAGCATTTGGCTAGAGGTGATGTCTGCCCATGCGTGTTGGCTCTTCTTCTCAGATGGAATAACTTGCTGGAAGAGATTGCTGAGCAGCTGCACTGGAGCAAGGCCCTCCTTCAGCTTTGGCAGCGATACAAGGACTACTCTAGTCAGTGCGCCTCCACGGTTCAGCAGCAGGAGGAACGCACCAATGAGCTGTTGAAGGCAGCCGCTAACAAGGACATTGCTGACAATGAGGTTGCCACATGGATTCAAGATTGCAATGTACGTGCAGGAACTACCCTACTTCTCCAACATGCCATGCCCTGCAAGTTTAGCAGGGCTCGTACTGATGTGTGTAAGCTTGGATATGTCTCACCCTGTGACAGTTACCCAAAAATTATTGTCTTATGTATATTAAAGAGTCTTCTAGGATTGTAGAACACAGTTGGACATGTTGAAGAGATACAAGTTCCCCTCTCATTATTTCATTTTTCTCACTTTTATTAATATTCCATTAATATTCCATTAATAAAAGTGAGAAAAGACTTAGATTATCTGTTTTTACTGAGATGGTCAATAGGAGAAATGACCTCATGAGGTATCAAATTATATCTTTAAGAAATCAACTGTTAAAGTTTTCATCCACTTAGATTTGTTATCTCCTATGTAAACATCTACAATAGCTTTGTCTAAGAATTTGGTGCTATAAAGTAGTCTTTCTGTCTTGATTTATTGCTATACTTCTTCTTAATAGCTTTTAAGTAATTCTCTTTTTCACTGTAGCTGCCAGTAAGCTACTTAAGGTTTTCAAAAAAGGCTCTGCTCTTATTTCATCCATTTCATGGCTCTTACTGTTTATTCTTATTTGTCTCTATTTCAATGAACTTGTTACAAAAATCATAAGATATAAATTTTCTCAACTCAGTTTATTAGGATTAGGCTAAAAGCTATGTCAATAAACGTTTAATGTATGCTAATATCTTCAACCTGAATAATAGCTTTAACACAAAAGATGAACACTTATAATAAAATGAATAAGATTTGGGTTTTGCTCTGTGTGTGTGTGTGTGTGTGTGTGTGTGTGTGTGTGTCTACATAGTTTATCCTTACAAGAGCTGCCATTTTCATTTGAAATACACCTTGGCTATTGCCAGTGTCAAGATTGAAGGACCCCTTGTCTCTTTCCCTTGCAGTAGTCATTCTGTGAGCATAGCAGGCCCTGTCCTCTCCACCATGTCCAGGTGGGGCCCCAGGGGCTGGGAGAAGCAGCAGTCATATGTCATCTCTTAGTAGTGGCTGCAAACCAGGAATAGGGGATTTTCATGGGCTTGTGTCTTTGAGCATGTAGGAGAGTTTCACAAAACATGGCAGCAGGAGATGCCATGGAAAGAACGGAGGTGCAGAGTACTGTCACCTGTCACCCCTACTTACCTGAACTGTCCGTGTGTTTTATCCCCACGAACATCCAAGGGTTGTTGTAACCACAGTAACAGAACCACACATAGAAGACACCAGGGGCAAATTAAGGCCTGGTAAATAAAAATCAGTAGAAAAAGGTAAAATATAGAACTGTGTCTTCAAAATGATAGCAATCGTATAAAGAGGTAGGAAAAAAATGCCAAAATATCTCATTCTACTTGTGGATCATGGTGGATTTTTTTTCTTGTTTATGTCTGTTTTTCTCCATTTCCTCCATGGTCAAACTATGTTGATTTTATTATCAGAAGAGTATTTATACATAGTATTTGCATGTGTGGATGTACTATCTATATAATAAGTGTGTATTTTTATGGATATATGATATATATATAATAGTAATACATGTAGATAATATTTTTAAAATTGGACTAAATTCTTGATCATTTTTATGCAATTAGAAGTTATTTAGCATAGTAATATAACAAATAGGAATTACTGTGCCTGGATGAATTGCCCTTTGCTTACTGCTGATTATATTGAGTAGCACACTTCACAGATCGCGTCATGATTCACATATTTTCATCTCCTATAGGACCTCCTCAAAGGACTTGGGACCATTAAAGACTCCCTTTTCATTCTCCATGAGCTGGGAGAACAACTCAAGCAGCAAGTGGATGCTTCAGCAGCCGAGGCCATTCAGTCCGATCAGCTCTCCCTGAGCCAGCACTTGTGCACCCTGGAGCAAGCTCTTTGCAAACAACAGACAGTGTTACAGGTAGAGTTCATGTTCAGTGTGTGTTATAAACTGAGTGTTTCATATAATGTCTGGGCATAAACACAGGAAATGGAGTTTTCATTAGTGAGACAATGCCTCCTCCAAGACTAAAGCAAACTCGGAAGTTCCAGTGGGAACAAGTGAAGATGGTAGGATTTTTGCACTGTTCTGTACAATATAATTTTAAGATCTTTCTGGGAGATAAGTCCCCAAACCATGCCTGCCCCATGGTATGTCCAATTAATTAATGCTAAGAGCCATTAATACTAATATTTATTTAAGTTTTTGCAAAAATCTGAATTTTTTAAAGATGTAATTCATGATGTATTTAAATAATAATATTGGTTGTTGACAAATGATATATAGAAATAAGTTTACCTTTTAGAAAACTTACATAAATGAAGATATATTTTATGTCATTGTGGTCTTGTGATTTTAGAAACAATTTCTCTCAGGAATGGCAATTTGATACAAGAATATGGAAAGTAGTTTTAATATCCATTTGCCGTTTCACTAGATTTCATTAAAATACCAATTGATTTCACCAAAACACTGATTGTTTTTTGTGGTCAAAGGCTGGAGTTGTTGACTATGAAACCTTTGCCAAGAGTTTGGAAGCTCTGGAGGCCTGGATTGTGGAAGCGGAGGAGGTGCTCCAAAGTCAAGACCCCACCCACTCGTCCGACCTCTCCACCATCCAGGGAAGGATGGAAGAACTTAAGGTAAGTGTGTTCTCATCTTTGCCTAGATCTCCTAGCCTCTGTCCTCAGAGTCTTAAGGAAAACTCAGAACCAATGGGGACTTACTTCTTTTAGAATTCCCAGGCAAACTCTCAGCATCTCTGCCCTCCTTCCTTCCTGAGAGGAGTGCACTCTGTGCTGGCAGTGAGTGCTCGACAGTAGCCCAGTCCATGACGGAAGCACTACCAGGGCCAGTCCTAGAAATCTAAAAACCATCTCACTCTTCTTTCCACTTCCTGTCCCTCCTATTGCCCAGTCCATCACCTTCTTAATAGCTTCTGCACCTCCCACCTGCCGCTAACAGCATCTTCTTGGTTCATCCTACTCCATCTCCCTGGACAGCACAGCCTCCTGCAGTTCTTACACCCTTCCCCTCCCTCACCTGCTCTCCTACTGGCTGTCAGGATGAGTTACTCCTTTAAAGTTTTATTTAATTACTTTCATTTAAGCATTTCACATATTCCAGAACATCACACTGAGCTGTGCAGGATGCAGGCACATGCCTATAATATCAGCATTCTGAGAGCCTGTGGCAGGAGGATCATAAATCCAAGCCTAGCCTGGGCAGTTAGACCCCATCTCAGAATAAACAATTTTAAGAAGGGCTGGGGTGTTGTTCAGTGAAAAGGCCCTGAGTTCAATTCCCCAGTACCACAAAGAAACAAACAACAAACAACAATGCACAGTGTACCCCCAAACTATGTACGATCATGATTTGTCAGTTAGCAATATTCAATAATTTTTAAAAAGAAAAATGAAAAGTTTTACTTGATTACTAACAATTTTAAACATTCAGTAATGTAGAAAACAGAATATCACAGATAAGCAAATTTTATCATATTATTTACCTGGTTAAAAACCCTGTGAGTTGCTGTTGCTTTTAGGATAAAAACCAGTGAGGACCAGCAAGCCCCACATAACCTTTCTTTGACTTCCCCAGCGATCTTCTCTTTCATTGCTGTCCATCTCTCTGCCAAGCCCCTCGGTAGTCACACTGCTGCCCAGCGTTTGTGTGCCTATTTCTCCTTTCTACATTCTTGTCTCTACCAATTCCTTCCCTCTGAAAAAAAGAATAAATCCCTGGTTGTTTTGTCCAGTGTTTCTCTCTTAAGAAAGCTTCTGTTGACTGTTCCGCGCCTGGCTTTCTGGTGTCATGTTTCTATTCTCTTTCTTCCGTGCTTTATCATAACATTCAGTTCTGTTCTTATGAGCAGGTGATTCCTATTGCGCTTTCTACAATCGGAATAGTGTCTTCCTCCGTTTGTGTGCAGGAGGAAAAGAACAAGGTCATATCAGTTTTGTTTAGTGCTGATGTCTACTTGTGGAAATTCTTCCACAAAGTTATGCCTTTGAATTCAGTAATCAAGTGAGTTGTTTAATTTTGTGGTAGTGAGAATTGAACCCAAGGGCCTTCACAATGAACCATACTCCAGCCCTTTTGAAATTCTTTATTGTGAGACAGGGTCTCATTAAGTTGCTAAGTTGCCCAGGCTGAGCTTGCACTTGTCGTCCTCCTGCCTCAGCCTCCCAGAATACTAGGATTACAGTCATGCACCACAGCATCCAGCTTGAGAAGATCTATTTACTTCAGGGACCACAAGACTTTTTGCAGAGCATGCAAATTAAAAGCACACCTTTATGGCAGAGCTAACAGTGTCCTCACATTTTCTGTTTCTCATAGCCAGTTCCCCAGATAGAGATAAGAATGCCTGTGGGAAACCCAGCACAAGGAGCTTTCCCCTGCATTTGAAGGGAGGAAAGATTTGAAAGCATGGACTACATTTCTTTGTTGAGACTCACCAACTTGGGGGTTGGATCAGGGACCTAAGACTGATGCTTTCAATAAAGGAAATCTGAAGTCATTTTAAACTCAGATGAAATTTTATGTCATCTAGCACGAGCCTAGCAACTTTACCTAGCTCTACCACTTACTAGCTGGATGTCTTTGAGCAATTTACTTAGTTTCTGTCCCTCCTTTTCCTATTTGTAAAGAGGGAATAAGAGTGTTACTTACCACATGGGATTGCTTAGAGGATAAAATGAGTTATTGCTTGTAAAGTAGTATAACAATTTTTATTAGTATAAATATGGTGTTGAGTGGGTGTATATAGTATCACACTGTAATCCTTTCCACCTCCCCATCCTCTCATATGCAAAAGGTCTACCTCCAAGTTTCATATCATCGGTCTTTTATTTTGTTTTTAAAATTATTTATACCTTGGGTTTCTCATAGAGGAAAAAAGACATACAATATTGAACTTTCTGTTTCTGATTTATTTCACTAGCATTCTGGTCTCAGGGTGCATCCATTTCCCTACCAATGACTCAAATTCATCCTTTAGGTGTGAGCAGTACTCCACTGTGTACATATACCACATTTTCTTTATTCATCTATGGGTGAATGTATACGCTGTTTTCACAAGATTTATTGTGAGTTGTTATAATGATTTTTAATTCATGATAAGAACTCAATAAATGTTAGCAATTCTGTTATGACTATTATTATTGAATAATAAAGTAGCATATTATTGAATAAACTAAATATAGAGTAAGACTTTTTCATTCATCAGCATAGTTTTTATTCTTTATCAATTCAAGTGAGAATTACATATGAGTAAATAAATCATGTAAATGAGATAATGTGTGTAATCTACTAATATCCAGCAACGGGTAATGAGTAACTATGTAGCTTTATTATCTACAGCAATCCAAACTGAAAAGAAAACAGCTTTTGTGTAGTTGTACCTCTAGAGATTGCGAGTGGCCTCAAAGTGCGCATCAGGTCAAAGACTAGCTCTTTCTTGAAATCAGAAATTCACTGTGCAGATTTTAAAAAGCTCTGTCTTTTCCAATCATTGTGCCCATGAACTTTCTCTTCAATCTTGTCTACAGGGACAGATGTTAAAGTTCAGCAGCATGGCTCCAGATTTAGACCGTCTCAATGAGCTGGGATATAGGTTGCCCCTGAATGAAAAGGAAATCAAAAGGATGCAGAATCTGAACTGTCTCTGGTCTCTCACCTCCTCTCAGACTACAGAAAGATTTAGGTAAGCAAGAGATGCTTTGTTCCCTCCAATTATCTTCATTTTTTTTTCTGCTGCTATAACAAAGTATCACCGACAGAGTGGCTTACAAAGAAAAAGAAGCTCATGTTCTCATAGTTCTGGAGTCTGGGAAGCCCAAGATTAAGGGGTAGCAGGCTTGGTTGTCAGGTGAGGGCTGCTGTCTGCATCCAAGATGGTACCTTCTTGCTGCATTCTGGAGGAAGAGGGCCACCCTGTCCCCATATGGAAGAAGGCCAAAGGCCAGAGAGATGGAGGTTGCATGAAGATTCTTTTATAAGGGCCTTAATTCCATTTATGAAGGGGAAGCTCTCATGGCCTTACTGCCTCTTTTTTTTTTTGGCAGTAATGTAGATTGAACCAGGGCATGATCAGCAAGCATCCTATCACCAATCTATCTCTGGCCCTTTCACAAATTTTATATTGAGACAAGGTCTTGCTAAGTTGCCCAGGCTATCCTCAAACTTGCAATCTTTCTGCCTCATCCTCCCAAGTAGGTGGGATTATAGGGGTGCACAAATGTACTAGTTCTAATCACCTCTTATAAGTTCTACTTCAATACTAGGACATTGGCCATTAAGTTTCAACACCTAAATTTTGGAGCAGACACATTCAACCATAGCACTAATACATCAATAGAGTACAGATTCATTATTTGTGCATATCTGTAAATTCTAGATCTTTCCAATAATACTAAATTAAAATTGAACTAGAAATGGAAAACATAAATCGTAATGTAACTTCTCATATTAGAAAAAAAGTTTGAGTGTGAGTATTCAAGGGATAGGCACAATTTTAATTACTTAAAAATGTAACATTTTAAACTTTTACGTTTTTCCTATTTCCTTTTCTTTTTAATTTTGCCACCTACCATGCCATCACCTGAAAGCTTTGTGGTGATTCCATTAGAATTGGAGGCAGAGGATTTTTAATCTAGTTTTGTATGCTAGAGATATAAACAAATAAGCAAAATAATTGTTATCCCTTGCCCTTCATTCTATCAGTAAATTGCAGTCATTTTTGCTACAACATCAGACTTTCTTGGAAAAATGTGAGACATGGATGGAATTCCTGGTACAAACGGAGCAAAAGTTAGCAGTAGAGATTTCAGGCAATTATCAGCATCTTTTGGAACAGCAGAGAGCACATGAGGTAAGTTGTGCCGGTAGCTTTGAGGGTAACAAAAATGTTGCAGGCCTTTGGACGGTGCTATATAATGCCATATGGGAAAAGCAAAATGCTGTATCTTTTCTGCTCAAATGAATGTATCATTTCAACTTTCTTAAGCTTGAGGTTTTGATATCTTGATTACAAAAATGTGCCCAGTTCCCTGCCCCATCATTATTTACTTCACAATGTTTAGTGCCAGAACTGTCATTAAAAGCTATTTACTGGCAGGGCTTGGGTAGGAGGGAAAGGTAGACGGAGTGCAGGAGGACAGACAATTTTTGAATTGCATCATAGCTTACATTAATATTGCCAAGGCTAATTGCTTCAGAAACTATGCTCTGATCAAAAGTCTTTGATAAATGAAATTATTTGTTCTTTTAAAAACATACATGAATTTTTAGCCAGGCATGGTGAAATATGCCTATAATCCCAACACATTGGGAAGCTGAGGTACAAGGATCACAAGTTCAAGCCCAGCCTGGGCAATTTAGTGACTTAGACCCTGTCTCAAAATTTTAAAAAATTGTCTGGGGATACAGCTCAGTGTAAAGGCCCTAGGTTCAATCCCAATACCACAAAAAAAGCAAATACAAATTTTATACGAGGAAATCAAGCTATCAGGTCTCCACGTGTACCTCTTGATCAAACTACATTATAGTTATTTCTCAAGAAACACAGAGAACACAATCTACAAAAAGTAAATTAATTTGCCAACTCTTTGTCCCTATTTTGCTATACAAGAGCGTAGCTATGTTGCTCTACATGTTTATAAAATGCATACAGAGGTCTAAAATTTACCTTAGACTAAGGAAAAACATCAAAACTTAAGAATGAAATTAATCTTAAAACATTTTGCTGAAATTTGAACAATACAGAATTTAAACATGTGAAAGATATTTTTAAAATCCAGTTTTGCCGAATTGACAAATGACAAAATAAAAGTCATAGATCAAAACTACAAAGAGATTATCATTTCACACACACTGAGATTGCTACAGTGAGAAAAACAGCAATGGTGAGGGTGTAGGATACTGGAACCCACATATGTTGCCAATGAGAATATAAAATGGTGAAGCTAGCTACTTTAGAAAACAGTTTGACAGTTCCTGAAAATATTAAAGGGAGTTACTCTAAATGTCTAGTAATTCCACTTCTAGGAATTTCCTCAAGAGAAATGAAAACATGTCCACCTAAAAACTTGTATAAATATATTGTTCACAATGACATTATTTGTTACAGACAAAAATGGAAGCAGCCCTGAAATCCATCAACTAGTGAATGGATAAATAAAATGTGCCATATGAGCCATACAAAAAAATATGTTGCCGATGCATGTTACAGAATAGATAAAACTTGAAAACATTATGTCAAGTGAAAAAACTGGTCACAAAAGACCACATATTACATGATTCCTTTTACATAAAATGTCCGCAATAAGCAATGCCTAGAAACATGAAGTAGCTTAAGGGTCATTTAGGGTTAGAAGTTGGGAGGAAATGGGTAATAATGGCTGATGAGTATGGAGTTTCTTTCTGAGGTGATGAAAATATTCTGAAATAGATTGTAGTATTGTTTGTACAAATCTGAAATATAATAAATGTCATTAAATTGGACATTAAATGTGTTATTGTGCTGAATTATATCTCATCAAGCTGTTTGACAAATTAATAAAAATAATTTTAAAGATCTTCCTATTGAGTGTTTTATTAGTGAAATACTTTTATTAATTAAAATGAAAAACAGTGAGTTCAAAAAGATCAGAACACAAATTGTACATTAACTTACCATACTATGTGCTTTTCAGAAAAAAAGAAGGGAAACCTAGTCTACTTTTAGTCATTTAGTTTTAGTGAACCAAAAGCTAAACTTTATCTTCAAGCCTATCTTAATTGATAATTTAAAGATAAATTATTCCTACGCCCCAGGATTTCACACATACTCTGTTTTAACTGGAGATACTTTTTATACCCTTGCTAAAACCAGAATATTTGGAAAGTCATCAGAGAATTGATTGCTAAAATTAAGAACTATAAAGTATATTCTTCTCTTTTGAAATTATAGTTGTTTCAAGCCGAGATGTTCAGTCGTCAGCAGATTTTGCATTCAATCATTATTGATGGGCAACGTCTTCTAGAACAAGGTCAAGTTGATGACAGGTAGGATCTTTGATAAATTATCATGAAGAAAGGTTCCAGTAAATTAGTCATTTTCTTTTTAATGAGCAGATTAGAGGGCATATATCCAATCTTCCTAAGGCAATTGTACTATCACAGAGCCTCAGTAATTGGAGGAAAGCTTGTCTGAAACTCTGAAATGAGTGTGTATTGAATCTTTTTAGAGAACTGCTATTACATGATATGAAGGACATGCAGTAATTGGAAATCACCTAGCCAACCTTCACTACTCATCTGTAGGGACTGGAATTAATGAATAGATCAGAATGAATTGTATCAATGGTTTGTAAACAGATGCCTCTAATATTCTTATAACAATTACAGAAATTTTGTTCCTAAAAGAAGCTCAGATATCACTAGTCCATCTCTCTTACTTAGAGATGAAAAACCTGAAACCTACAAATGTGGACTGATTTGACCAAGGTCACCTAAGTAAATAGCAGCAGAATTAGTCTTTGCCCTTCCATGTGTGGTTTGTAGTCAACATTGGAATTATGCCAGCCATCTTCCTTATGTTCCATGTTGGAAAATGATTTACGACCTTAAGCCAGGTTGTATTCACCCTAAAATCTTTCTTGCTCTTCATTTACATAGGAAATAAGCTCAGAGGTAAAAATCTAGCTTCTCTTCAGATTTATTGAATGTGAATTAGCAATTTTATACAATATTTACGTTTCCTAAGAATAATATTCACTTAAACTCATCTATTTTCCATGGTGCTATTTGGGGAATTAACTTCATTCATTTTATTATATATGTACATCTTTCTCATATGTAGGACCAGTAGTTATGATTACAATTAACTTACTTTTTAAAAAAATTAGAAAATAAATCATTTTTATTGAGAGTTTTGTGTTTAATGTTTTGGAAGTCATTTCAGTTTTAAGCAGATATTTCTTTGGAAGTACATGAAAGATTTTCACGCTTAAGGTTGGAAAAACAAAATGTGATGTTGTATTTATTCTATTCTATGCAAGCCAAACTCAAATGTGAGCTTCACTGATAATTTAAGACCTTCAAAATAAAACAAATTCAAGTGCAATTAACTTTTATCTTTTGCTTTATCATTCTTTGGCCAACTCTATAACAATATTATAAACAATCAAGTAATTAAGTAAAATAAAAATTTAAATTCCTGTATAAACCAATATCTATTAAATTTTAAAATGCTAATAACATTTAAGAGAAAGAGATGAAGATGAGAGAATTGGATCTGAGGATAAAGAATTTTGAAATTTGCATGGGAAAAAGAAAAGAAGAAAAATCAGATTACAGCTTGTTGACAATAGGAGAGTTCCAGATGAGAAATGCATTTGCACTCTAAAAGCTAGTTTATGAGTTTTGTTTTTTAAAGCATCACTGTCAGCACTGAGATGTCATGTGTTAGTAGTTTCTTATACTGGCAGATAGATTGGGACAGCCTGGTTATACGCTGTGAGGACAGGGCATTGGAGAGATCTTGGATGATGACCTGTTGTGAAAAAGCAACATGCTCTTGGATAGTCTCGAGTCCAGGAATTATGCATTTCTGGGTTGACAGCTGCTTATAACTTTTAAGGATCATGAAGCAAATTCACACTTGGAATATACAGTGGAACCTCAGTTCATGAACTTAATTCGTTCCACGATTCTGGGGAAGATGGACGCAGTTGTGTTCATAACCCAATGTGGAGTTTGCAAACAGGAGCAAAATTTTGCTGAACAGTTCTGTTTGTGAACAATTTGTGAACCAAGGTATTACTGTAGATAGATAGATAGATAGATAGATAGATAGATAGATAGATAGATAGATAGATAGATAGATAGATAGATATAGATAGATGATAGTGGATAGATAGATAAGACTTTTCTTCCCAATACAGAAGTTATGAAAATATAGTAGTTATCTTAGTGACCTAATTTTGAAATGAAAGAGCATAGGAAATATTTACTAGGATTTACTCAGTACGTTTTATTTTTAATACTGGCATTGTTAGCTTTCACTCTGTATGCATTGTTTGTTTGAGCTGAATCATAAATAGGTTTTTGGGGCCGGTGAGATGGTTCAGCGGTGTAAGCGCCTGCCTTGCAAGCGCGAGGGCCCGAGTTTGACTCCCGGATCCCACATACGAAAAAGGGGCCGGTGATATCGCTCAGTGGCACAGGTGCCTGTTGGCACGTGAGGTCCTGAGGTCGACCCCCCGGTACCCAGCAAAAAAATAAAAATAAATAAATAAATAAATAAATAAATAAATAAATAGGTTTTTGGAACTAACAGCACATCTGGTTATAAAGTCAAAGTTCACAGTGGCCCAACACAATAAGAAGAATCAATAATATAGAAGTCCAGAATAATAAACCCAATTTAATTTGAAACTATCCCCAAAAGAGAGAATATACCTGAGGAAGTAAAAACAAATACAATAGAGAAGGCAAGTAATTTGTCACTGTAGTAATCAAATACCAAGAGAATACCAAGAATACCAAGAACATTTACAAATTACAGTTTTTTTAAATCTTTTAAAAATAATGTCATATGGTTTAAGTGGCTTATAATTCTCACTGACACAACAGTTTTGTCAATCCAAAGTGTCTTTTTTTTTTTTTTTTTTTTTTGTGGGTACCAGGGGGATGACCTCAGGACCTCGCGCGCCAACAGGCACCCGTGCCACTGAGCAATATCACCGGCCCCTTTTTCGTATGTGGGTTCCGGGAGTCGAACTCGGGCCCTCGCGCTTGCAAGGCAGGCACTTACGCCGCTGAGCCATCTCACCGGCCCAATCCAAAGTGTCTTTGATTCTAGCTGAAGATAGAGTTTATAAATAAGGTTGTCCAACGTGTTTCCTATCTTAGGGTACACAAGATACTGTCACAGATACATGCTTGGGCTTTGGAGCTCTTCCCATTACTCTCTTCCTACCTCTCATGCACTCAGGAAGAAGGTCAATGACAATGACCTTGTCAGAGATTTGCTTCCAACCTACAATGAGACAAGAAAACTCTCACCATGTGCAGCCAAATGATAGTTTAATTTTAAAAATTACTTGCAGTAGACCCAGTAGCAGATCCTGGCATAGTATTTGAAATCGTCTGCATTAGATCACTTCTTAGGTAGGGCTTATGGTCATCAAAAATGTACACATTAGCCTATTATGTTACTACATCCAGTATTACAGTTTTTCACCATGTAATTATATCTTTACCAGGGATGAGTTCAACCTGAAATTGACCCTCCTTAGTAATCAGTGGCAGGGAGTGATTCGCAGGGCCCAGCAAAGGCGAGGGATCATTGACAGCCAGATTCGCCAGTGGCAGCGCTATAGGGAGATGGCAGAAAAGCTGCGTAAATGGTTGGTGGAAGTGTCCTATCTACCCATGAACGGTCTTGGAAGTGTCCCTGTACCATTGCAACAAGTGAGGACCCTCTTTGATGAAGTGCAGGTAAGAAAACACACTGTTCTCAAACCTCTTCTTCATTTCCACCACACCCTTGACCTCAGTTTAAATTCTTCCAAAGGACTCTTTCTCCAAAGTGACATTGAAATTAGGAATAACGTTGTTATCCAATGTCAACCGAATATCAAAAGCGATTGCATTGCAAAGCCTATATTAAGTGGAGGGATTAGAGTAAACCCCGGTCTCTTCCAAAGACTCCATCACTTCACACACCAAAGCTCACAGCAGCTCCTTCCAGTTCAGCATGGAATGGAAAAGGGAAAGATGACTTTGTGTTGATTATGTATATTTAACTCATGAGCAACTTAAATATGTAATTTAAGCACTGCAGAGAAGGTAAAATACTTAGTCCTTGAGATCTTTGACCCTTACTTGTACCAGGCTGGGAATTGGGGCACTGGCATCTGAGACAAATACCTCCTAGTGTCTCATCAGTCCTTGCCAGTGTATTCTATGAGCTCCACCTCTTTTCTCCCCCAGCCTTCTCTGGGAAAACTCATCTACAGACATGGCCTCACCTACCTGCTACCAGCAAAGAAGAGGCAAACTGGTATTTCTGGTCACAGTTACCTGCTGAGGTTCAACTTCTCTATCCAACCACCTTTTAGACTTGTATCTATGTGTGTTGCAGATATAAGGAAACCTGTGCATCCTAACAGAGGCTGTTGTCTCTATGCCCAAGCCTCTATTTTCTGTGTCCCCCGTTCAAGGAAATATTATCACCAGCTACCTAGTCCATTGGTCCAGGAATCCCAGAGTCACTATAGAGCTGTCCCCTTCTTTGCCTCTCCCCATACCTAATCTGCTTCAAGTCTCCATCCCTGTGGCCAATGCATTAAGTGAAAAACTCATGATTTCTTGCCTAGATAGACAGTACCTTCCTAATGTGTCTTAACATACCCAGTACATGCCCTTTTTCCATGCCACTTTCTAGCCTGCTTTTGTGTGCTTTTCCTAAAACTTCACTCTCAACACATCACTTCTTTGTTTAATATTCTTCCATGAATCTCAATCACTTTCACTACAAAAGCCAAAATTTTGGTGCAAAATGTGGTCTTGCCTCATTCTCAGCCACTCTCCTATATGCATCCCATACTCCAGCTACTGGAAACAACATCCTATTTCCTGAATTCTTCATGCTTCTCTGTGGAGTAATGTGCCCACCCTCATTCCCTGTGGGAAGGTGTCCTCTCCTCCACCCCTGCTCTTGCTCATCACTTCTTTTTTTTTTTTTTTGTGGGTACCGGGGGTCGACCTCAGGACCTCACACACCAGTAGGCGCCCATGCCGCTGAGCGATATCACCAGCCCTTTTTTTCGTATGTGGGTTCCGGGAGTTGAACTCGGGCCCTCGCGCTTGCCAGGCAGGCGCTTACGCCGCTGAGCCATCTCACCGGCCCATTGCTCATCACTTCTTGATCAGGTTGCATTCACATGACTTTCAGCCAGGCTTTCCCACTTTGAGGAAGCATCCCTGTGCCCCCCATGCTGGGTCAGTTGTCCCTCTGTATTCCCTGAGCACCTGTTTTACAGAGCAGATTTCATATTGCAGCATGATTTTATTTGAGAGCAGAAAGGAAGAGTCTACCTGGTGCACTCTCCTTTAATTACACGTAGCTCATTCATGCACAGAGTCTCAGCTCAGGAAATGCCTCCTGGATGAAAGAGGACATGCTGTGCACACTAACATGTAGGGTCATTTAAAAATACTAACAGGGAAATGATAAAGAAAATGCGAAAAAGTAAAAAGCTGTTTCCTTTCAGTTCAAAGAAAAGGTGTTCCTGCGACAGCAAGGCAGCTACATCCTGACCGTGGAGGCTGGCAAGCAGCTCCTGCTCTCGGCGGACAGTGCAGCTGAGGCCGCCTTGCAGGCAGAACTCACCGAAATTCAAGAGAAGTGGAAATTCGCCAGCCTGCATCTGGAGGAGCAAAAGAAAAAACTGGCCTTCTTGTTGAAAGTAAGTTCAGTTAACAGGGCCTTTTTAATAGTTGTACTATTTCCTCCCATTGTTTCTCTGCGAATGAAATCATGCAAGATCACTGAGTAATACTCTGCACTATCTTGATCTTCTGTATTTATTAGACCTTGTCCTATCTTGCATGACTGGCAAAGTTTCCCAATTTTCAGCACTTCATCTTTTAGGAAAATCCTCCAGCAAAGTAATTTAAACTCTAATCAGACTCTCCAAGCTATGAATTCTGATTAATGGCCTGTGCTAAACCTTGGCCATGTGATGACTTTATAAAGCGAGACAGAAATTCAGAAAGTAAATTCCACTCCTTAACCTAAGACTCTAAAATGGTTTTCAAGATTGCTATCTTGTATTTTATAGCAGGGGAAATCCAACTTAAAAAGAAACTCGCAATTGGTCTTAATTTATCCAAACAGGTTGCTGTGCAATAAAATTTCCAGGACTTATATAAAACCCTTAGTTGGATACAGATTGTATACTGATCACTCTGTAAGTTTAAGGAAATTTAGATTTATCATCAATAAATATCCTCGTGGAGGCTCCACAACTCCCTCCCTCACTCTCCAATTCCATGCATAATGCATAAGTAAATGGGCAGTTTAAAAAGGGCTTGGGCTCTAAGTTCAGATAAGCCCAAGTTAACATAGCGGGCTGGGGATGTAACTCAGTGGTAGAGCACTTGCTGAACATGCATGGGTTCAATCAACAGCATTGCAAAAAAAGAGAAAGAGAAAAAAGAAAAAAAAAACTATGTAACCTGATTAATGCAATCTATCTCAGTGTCAGTTTTCACATCTGTACAGTGGATATAATTCCACCTCCTTTATATATTGTGGGGTAACTGACACATATTAAATGGTAGTAATCATCTTCATTGAAGTTACCATTATTTTAAAAAGTGAACACAGTAAATGATAAGTTTTCATATACATTCAAAATCAATGTTTGAATGAGATTATCTGTTAATTGTGGTTTGTCTCTTGTTTGGATCAAAGGTAATACACAACTAAAGTTAATGAAATACGTTTTGCTTTTTTTGTTGCTTGAAGTATACACATCCATTGGGCTCATGCTACTGAATTTAATTTAATAATATATTACCTTCCAGGTAGGAAACACTCAAAAATGCCACTAAACATCTAGAAAGCACTATTATTTGCATATAGCACAATTTATCAGTAACATAATATGCCTGATTGGTTTTTTTCTTCTCTTTCTGTCAGTAAAAGATTTAAAATGTTGCAACTCACTCTGTGGCAAACATGTTAATCAGACATTTTTCTTTGTGATGTGTTTTTTGGAGATATTCCCATGACTTAATAAGGCATGATGTCTGAGTCATTGCATTTCTTTGTCTTGTTTCTCTGTCTGTTCGTGTATAAAACATCAGCTTTGATAAGATGTTTGCAGACCATGACATGGAATTATTTCCTTATAATTCATGCAGTAAAAAGGCTTGGTTATAGATTGGCAATCTGAGTTATCTTTGGAGAGGAAATCCCTAGCCTTCTTTTGTTGAAGTTTATTTTATTTAGAATATCTTGTTTGCCTAAGAAAGTATGAATCTCAATTTTTATGTTTATATAGCCTCATTTTATTGTATCTTTTCTCCATAGCTATAATCCTTATCTATTTTTAGCTCTTACCCTAATGCTCTGAGTACACACGCCAAAAATAGTCATTATAATTCCATATCTTGTTCTCCTGTTTCATTAACATCTCTTAATTTTATCATAAAAAAAAAATAGCAGACCTTACTTGTGTTAGATCATTGAGCAGTTGACTACATCTTGATAGATTTCAGGGCATGTGCTGACTTAATTGAGAATGTTGTACATTTATTCAGAAAAAGGATCTTTTTGTCTACGTTCACTATGCTAAGCATTGGCAAACTAAGTGTAGCTAGGGAAGACAGAGATATTATACAATAAAAGGGAATGGGAACAAATCTGCAAATGACAGAAAAAAAGGTGTTGCCTTTTGGTTTGGGGGCTTCTGTTTGTTTATTTGCTTCTGATCATTAGGAAGGGGGACGTGATCATGCTCTCTAGGAAATTCTGTAAAGGAGGTTTAAAGAGAAATGAGAATTTTGGGCCAAATTCTTAGTTCAGTTAGAAAACAAAAGACATTTTGAGTACAGAGATTTTACAAAAGGTGGCTGTGATAATAGAACTAGCAGGTTACTGCGCTAAAGATAAGACCTCAGGAGAGAAGGTAGGAAGACTCCAGACAGGAAAAGTATGGTGACGATGAGACTCTGTGAGGGAAAATGCAGCATGACTTGGCACTGTGTTAGCTACTCTGTGATTTGAGCTGTCCTTCTAATTGTCTTTCTTTGGATCTCCGTAATTTATCGTGTGTGGAGGATGCCTGGGGATGTGGAGACCAGGAATGGACAGTATTACAAAATAGGCAGTATTGAAAAAAGTGGGGGAGACTTATTTAGTTGAATGTAACTTTCAGTGCCGGCAAAAAGCCAGATGTGAGTTAATGTATTGAGTTGCTATAAAGAACCAATCTCTATTATGGTTCCTTTCATTTTCTTTCACTTTTTCTTTTTAATTTCAAAACAAACACAATGTATCATAAGAATAAATTCAGGTAATAAACGGGGTATATAAAGTAAAAAATGAAATTTCCCTTACACTGCCATCCACATTATAGTCCCTTCCCCAGAGGTAACCAGTGTTACCAGTTCGATGTGTAACTTTTCCAAACAGAACCACAGGAGGCGAGGCGTGCTCTTTCCTCGTGAGCACGTGCAGACCCCCACATCCTGTGCGGCCACTCCCTGCTCCTTGCCCTGCTGTGTCTCCAGAGCTCTTATCCCCACTGTGCATGCTAGATGCATATATGTCTTAATTGCACATTAGCTCTCTGCTTCCACTTCTTTTTGGGATGAGTTTTATGTGCTAGACACTTAACCCTTTGCTAAGCTCAGCACTGACAAGACAGAGGCAGTCAAAGGCATTGAATGTCACCCTTGAGTGTTTCCACTCCTGTGACAACTCAGACCTACTGGCTCTTGCTGCTTATATATTAAGTTGAATCACACTCAGGGTTACATTTTTACATTCCAATCCCTTTCACTTACTCATGTGTATTTTCATCCTGAAAGAGTCTATATTCTCTTTTCTCATTCCCCTGTAGTGCTTGTGGGAGAGTGTAGACTTTGAGTGTATTTATGGGTGAGGCAAGGGAAGAGGCAAAGTACTAAGTTGATACTCCCACCTCTGCCCATAAATTTGGGCTCCAATAACATTTTTGAGTAGCCAGGATTCTCTGGGCATTGTGTTTGGTGCCTGCACACTCACTGCTTATTTTAATTATCCAATAATTACAGAGTTGGTATTATTTCCATCTTCATAGGGAAAACTGAGACATAGAGGATCATATGCTTATTAAAGCCACACAGTTAAATAGTAATAGAGTTCAATTTGAACTCAACTCTTCCTATGTCCAGAGCATGCTGCGCACCCTACCAATGGGTGTGAATACATCCTAATATTCACCAATGTGGCTTTAATTCTTTCTCTGGCTATTAAAAGGAGTATTTTATTCTCACATTTTAAAAAGTGTTTCTTTTGTTTTTGTTTTTCCCATTTTCTACCAAAAGGAAGGAAGGAAGGAAGAAGGAAGGAAGGAAGGAAGGAAGAGAGGGAGAGAGGGAGGGAGAGGGAAGGGAAGGAAGGAAGAGAGAGAGATCCATGCAATTTTTTTTTTCTCTTCCATTATAGGATTGGGAAAAATGTGAGAAAGGAGTAGCTGATTCTCTGGAGAAGCTAAAAAGTTTCAAAAAGAAGCTCTGTCAGCCTCTACCAGATCACCACGAGGAGCTCCATGCAGAGCAAATGCGGTGCAAGGTAAGGGACAGGGTGGAGGCGGCCTCATCCCCTGTCCGTGAGCCTCTGCTGGGACAGTGCCTGAGAAAGCCTAATCCAGCAAACCCTTGTGGCTGTCTACTGGTAGACACAGGATCCGAGGGGATTACATTAGCGCGGACAGCTTTTGGGTGAAACTTGCTTTGCTGATTCATTACAGTTGATAAAACTATAGTCTAGTTTATGGATCACCCAGATGGGTCACCCAGAGGAAGTAAATGAAAATTTAAAATACAACATAAAAGATACTTAAAAGCTGAGTAAAGAGAAATAAAAGCATGCACACGGAGAGTTATTCTATCAGAAGAGTCTCATTTACAAAGAAGAATAAGAATCGGCAGCCTAGAGAATCTGCCGGTAGTGGCCCTTAGAGGAACATGCCCTGCCCTTCAGCCCCATCTGCAAAGAAAGCAGGAAAAATAGCTGATCTCAGTTAACACATGGAGTCACCAAATCCTTAAATTACTCAGAACTCTAGGCACTTAAAGATTATAATCAATACGTCAAAGCATACCTGGAAGCAAATCAGTGCTAAAACTGACCACTCCCCGCATTCTGAGGTCAGAATGCCCAACTTGATTTAGCAGCTGTAGCATTTACTGTGTTCACACCTGTGTAGCCAAGTAGAGACCTGGCCAGCAGTCGGGTGAGCAAAGTACCTTTGTGAGTGGTTTTCTTTCAAACCGTACCTCTTTATAGTTCTCAATCATTTGCAAGTTACCACTCTAGAGTAATTCTGGTTAAAATTTTATATCTACTTAACTGACCTGGATTCTAACCAGAAGTTCTCTGCTTCACTTTGACTAAGAAGTTATAAGCATTTAAAAGAGATGCACTGTTAGCAACAGTCTAGAAATCATGAAAAGTATAGATACAAGAATTTTTCCTTCAATACTAAAAGTCAAAGATAATCTTTGAAACTTGAAAAAAGCAGAGTTGGGAAAAATAAAAAAGAATATACAATATATCGTGGATGGTGAGTGAAATTTTATGTTGAGGTATTATGTTCAGGAATATGTGAGGGTCATGAAGGTTAAAGAGTTTATTTTAGCCTATGATTGTAAATTTAGAAGAAAAATATTAGAAAAAAATTCTGAAAAGCAGGAAGGGGGATTTACTAGTCTCCCCCTTTGTGCCAGTAACTATACCAGTGTTATTTCAGTGTGTCGTGTTCACACAAGCTCACAAGGACTTTCTGTTATGTTCCTTTTGCAGAGGAGAAAACTAGAGCTTCTAGAAGTTTAATAGTTTAAGAGTTTAACTCTTTTCAGAGTTAGCAATTGTCAGTGTTGCCTGAATTTAAAGTCTATATTTTAACCATACCCACTTACCTGGTGAACAGTCTGAACCAGTCAGCTTCTGGTTGTAGAGCTTTTCTATCTTTTTGAATCCATATGTCAAAATTGATGTTTGAGCTGGGGGATAAAATTTAGTACAATGATAAGAAAATCTCCATATTGGTATAACAGTTTAATATCTCTAAAAGTATAAACAGAAATGTTACATATTTAATCCACCTGGATGGTTTGGTCTTTTAGCCAGATACTATAACCATGGGACCTCATTTTTCATGTCCCAGAATACTTGACAATTACCCTGTTTTTTAGTTTGTAGATTAAAAGAAGACATTTTCATCTAGGTTTCCGCCACTCTTCCCCAAACCATCCTTATCAGCAAAACAAAGTAATTACCTAGGAAATTCAGGCTAAACCCTTATTTGCCTAAATTGCCTGGAAAGTTAGCGCCAAATGGTACCGTTAATTACTTTTGCCTTCAGAAATTTGTCTCCTGTGTGAAGAGACAAAAGGAGATGGAATAAACCCTGCAAAATTCTCTATTCATACATTAAATTAGCTGGAATCTAAAAACAACAGTTGGCAGAGAATAAGAGTTACACAAATTGTGGAACTGGTCAAAGCATTGTAAAAACTAATGTCGACTCATTTGAATATTGTTAAAGGTGTTTTTCTTTTTTCTTAAATCATTCCCCATATGAAATCTTTTTTCAGTAACTTAAATCTCTGATAGTGCAGAAAATGTATTTAGTCAATTATTGTAAATTTAATAGTAACAGTACTAAAGCTCCACTATTACATTATACATATATATCACCAAATGTAGCAACTCAGTATTTGAAAATGAAAGTTAAATTTAGGAGATTTTTCTTTAAAATATTCATTACTGTGATTAGTAACTAAACAAAAAGAAAGGACAGGCTTAAAGGATATGTTTAAAGTAAAGAAGATCAATACAGCAATGAAACTTTAATTAGGAAAAAACCATCAAAAAGAGATCAGTGAGATGATAAATAAATGGTAGGGAGATTCTGCAAGCAGCCCTATTAATTTTATTAGAAGAATCTGGCACTTATCAGATTAGATAGGAAGTAAGTAAAGCAGATCACAGGTTAGGTGTTCAAATAGAGTGGGATGGAATGGGAATTGTATCCAGAGGGGATTTTTAAAAACCCTGTGAAATTGTTGACAGTCCATGTGCATGGAGAGTCAGGATTTTTTTTTTTATTTGAATGTAGGATTTAGAAAATGCAGTTGGGAGCTGGACAGAGGACTTGACGGAGCTGACATTGCTGAGGGGCACCCTCGCTGCCTACATCAGTGCTGATGACATCGCCATCCTTAACGAACGCATAGAGCTTCTGCAGAGGCAGTGGGAAGAACTATGCCACCAGGTAAGACAAGTTCTGAGCCTGGAAATACTCAGGATGGAAAACTGGGAGGTGACTGACTCTATGTGTCAAATGGTTTGACCCACATCTATATGCAACCCATAGCTCATACTTCCTTTGTGGACAAAGAAAGAACCCTAGGGTTATTGCCAGGGTATTTCAGATTAAGACACCTATATCTTAGCATTATATATTTTGGATGCATCCACACTGGTTTCTCTTCCTTTCTCTTTCACCGGCTGGTATAATATTTTTAAGAGGAGACATAATGGTGTGTCTCACAGGTGTGATTTTTTGCTAAGTAGATATTGGTGGTGTTTTCTATAAACATGTGAAGAAACATTGTTTGATTTGAAATTTTAGCTAATGGGTTTTGTACACGGAAAAATTATTGTTTCTCTTGATTTACTATACTTGTTTCCTAGCTATTCACAAGTGTACAGCATTGCTAGCCATACTTTATTGATTTATTAAGTACCTTTCTGTGTGTACAATACCTTAGAGAAGATCCTATATTGGACTTTGAGTATTCTAAAGTTACTAAAAAAAAAAGATTATGTACCCTATCCATTGGGGAAATGACTTAACAAAAACAAAAGCCTTATAACAATATTTGAGTGAGTTGCCATTAATTTTTGCAGTGTTTTAACCAGTTTTGCAACTTGTGTAACTCTTGTTCTCTGCTGACTCTTGTTTTTAGATTTCAGATAATTTAGTGTACAAAGAGAATTTCATAGGGTTTATTCCCTCCCTTTTTGTTTCTTCACATGGGAGACTAGTTTCCCAAGGCAAACGTGAAAGGGAAATATTGATGGAAAGGCTGTGAGAAAGCTTCCTAGACAAAGAAAAGTATCAAATAGGTATATATAACATACAATGAAAACAGAACCATGTAGTCAATTATTTTATAATTCTATAAAGGAAAGATCTTATCATGATATACAAGTGGAAGATATTTAGTCGATACAAGTAGTGGCAAATCATCACAACATTGTTCCCTTACCCTTGTGAGCTATGTATCCAGCTTTCTTAATTTTGTGAAAAGTCTGGCACTACTTGCTATCTTAATAATTTTCAGCGTATTAGATAAAATGAAGTTAGACGAGATCCATTTCTATAGCTAATTGCTGCCCACAAAGGCTTTAGAGAGACAGCGCTTCAGAACTTGGCTCTTGTTTCCTTGACAAACCTGCATGACTGTCCTTACTCAAGACCCTTCCTGCCTGGGCCGATGACCTCTTCCCTTGTGATTTCCTGACAGATTTTCTGTCACATCCCATCACCTTTTGCTTTTGAAATGCTGTGCTCCCAGTATTTTCTTGGACCTTAGAATTCCCATCTCCTTTTCAGTCTGTGCCGTCATGTGGCACGGTATTATTCTTTTTTAAATATTCGTGCTCTCATTCCAGGAGTGAGTCCATTCAGATACAAAGACCATTTCCCTGTGTGGCCAGTGCCCAGAAGAGCTAAGTGTTTATTATGTGTTAATAATTAAACCAAGACATCAGTTTTATGTCTTTATACTTACGTTCCTCTAAGGATAAAATACTAACAATATTTTTAGTATTTTGGCGGTTAAGAAGATTATGGTTATTAAATACTCTTTAATTAGAAAAGCTGTATAACAGTGCCATGAATGGATTCTATTACTAATTCTTAAACATATTTTATAAAATTGCCCAGTAAAATTAGATATACCTAGGCAGTGGTCTGTTTGAAAGCACATTTTGGAAGTTACTATTGATTATATAATACACTGTGAAGACTGAATGCCTCGCACCTATAAATAGACTAAACATGAAGAGGAAGCTGCTGGAATATATATAGTGTTTCTCGAATCTTTCTATAAAAATTCAAGTGTCCCAAGGAAAGAGGCTAAGGCACACTCATCTCATACTATTTCAGTGTATATTAAATTATTTAAACCAGTGAGAGTTTAGCCATGGGTTTGGCTGAGGTACTAGGATGTAATAGTTAAGGAGGGATTTAGATAAGTGTCTAGTTTTTGAGCTGTTTCCGGTGGACTTGTGTCGAGTATGAAACCACAACAGGAAATGAACCTGTATCCATGTCTCACTGTAAAAGTCAGAAACCTTAGCTGAACACAGTGTTATCCGGCGAAGGAGCAAGTAACCCATTCTGTTCGTCCCAAAGCGGTTGGTAAGAAGTCAGGAGTCGCTGAGACCACAGTGAGAACAAGGCAGGTGGGCTGTAAGTTTGTGTCGCAAGGGAAGAATAAAGGCATCAAAGGATTCTGTTTTCAAATAGACTCCCTAGTCTTGTGCCTGGGTACAGCCATGGGTTATGTTTTTTTTTTTTTTTTTTTTTTTTTTTTTTTTTGTGGGTACCGGGGGGACGACCTCAGGACCTCACGCACCAACAGGCACCCGTGCCGCTGAGCGATATCACCGGCCCCTTTTTCGTATGTGGGTTCCGGGAGTCGAACTCGGGCCTTTGCGCTTGCAAGGCAGGCGCTTAAGCCGCTGAGCCATCTCACCGGCCCCCATGGGTTATGTTTGCTTTTATTCATTTTGGTTTATCAAACTGTGTATAGTTCTTTTTGAAATACAAATATATAACGTCTCTGTAATTGCTTGTCATTTGGGGTTGTTTTTTCAAAGTGTCATGGTAAAAATACTTGAAGTATGAAAGGATGTACTTCCTGTGCAGCTGTCTCAGACTTCACAGGGTGTGCACCAGACTTGTGCCCTTAAGAAAACGTAAATATGTTCTGAGCCTGAGAAGTAATTTGAGGGTTTTGACTGAATTTAAAGAAAGAGATATTTATATATGTATGCAGCTTAAATATTCGCTATATAAACAAAAACAAACAATACATCCTCCTTATGAATTATTTTTGAAGAGCTCATGGTCTGAGTTTGCACCCAGAGCTTGTAGCCTACCTGTTTCTTCATTCAGTTATATCTGAACAGTAAGCAAATGAAAGCAAAACTGTCATGGTGAGTGATAAGGAGTAGAAATATATTTCCAAGTTGCTTACTGGACATACTGAATACATAAGTGCCAAGGAGGAAAAAGTGATGCATAATAGCAATATTAAAAAACAACAGCAGCACAGTCACATCTTCAGTGTGGACCAGCCCCTTTCTTCAATGCTTTTCTTGTTGCTGTCATACTGCCAGCCTCTGTGTCCTAGTATAGAGGACAAGGCTTGGCACATGGAAGAACACTGTTTACTAAACACAGTGAACACTTGTGTAATGAGTCTTGGGAAGAACGTAAGATTAATTCACAAGCAAAGAGATTAAGGCTTAGAGAAGATGAGCAACCTCACCTTGGTCCCGTCATCACTAAGTGACAGAGACTGGCTTTAAATCTCAACTACATCATGATATTTGATCATAATGTTACATTACAATCTGTATCAAAGACTTGAGCTTTTCCAGGCCTGCTTTTACTGGCCATAACGGATGCCTCAAATTTGTCTCTCTCCTTGACTCTAGAGTAGGGATAATAATGTCTACTTTTCAAAGTAAGAGGCAATATGTTGTATTATATAGTCCTCCTCCCTGCAAATATTGGTGAGAGTTGCCCTAGCATTGATTCTTGGGTTCTGGCCAACATTTGGGGAAAACTGCTCAAAGCCAGACAAATTCATCCTGAGTCTAAGGGCAGGTGTTTCTAACCTGTTCTTAGAAAACAGTTGCCAATGTGAAAATACAGTTTCCCCTTACAACATGCATTTAGCGAGAATTTTGACTATAGCCAGAGTCCTGATGCTGGTGTTATGTGATTAAAAACAAAAAGTCACATCCACCAGAAAGCTCACAATCTTAGCATTCCAGCAGATCAGTCACTCTACTCTGAGTCAGAGAGGCAAGGGCTATAAACCATCCCGCTCTTCAGCACCATCCTGGGGAGCTCACAGTAGGTGAAATGTGTTTACGGAAGTTTTTAACCTGTTTTCTTAACTTTCTCTATTCCCATCAGTCTCTACCCCCAGTGAGTTTACTGCCCTTTGACTATTCTGTACTATTTTGCCTCAAGGAAAATTTAATGGTAAACCAAATTATATTAATGGGAAAATACTTAACGGACTCATCAGTGACACCTAATCCAGTGAAATTTTTTATTTTAAAGAATTACAATTATCTCAAAAGTATGAATTTTTAATGGTGAAATTTCACAAACTATGGTAGGTTACAGGGCTCACTGTATGGACAGCTCAAATTTCTAAAACTGGTCATTGGAAAGAAAACCAGGATCGTGGCTAATTCCAAACTGTTTTCTCAGATATAGAATCATGAACATTTAGGATTATATGGGACTGTGAATATTATCTGCCTAATTATTAACAGAGCCAATCCTAAGCAGAATTTATAGCCAGGAAGTATGTAGCACCTTTGAAATATTTTCATTTTCACCTAAAAAAAAGGAGATTCATTTAAAGTACACAAAAATTAAATGAGTTGATAGATTAAGGAATATAGGTTTTAAAGCAAAATGTGGCAAAATATTAATAATTTTAGAACCTAGGGCATATGCCCTTGTTGTTTAGCATACAATTCTTTAAATTTTTATTTGTTTTGAAATTTTTCATTATAAAATGTTGATAGGAATCAGGAAATCTAGAGGTATGTGTTAATGCTGTGGAACCAACAGTGAAATGTAGCTTTAATAGAACTGTGTGGAAGGCCGTCTTCAAACCTTCTTATGACTCATCATGTTGTGTTTGCTAATGTGTAGTTTAGCACCAGTGGAAACCTTCTTTATGAACTCCACCACTACTACAGAAACAAGAGTATTATGAAATCAGAATTTTAGATTCCTACAAAAGATTTTCTAGACCTAGATATAAAGAAGCAAGCCCATTGTCTATGTGTATAAAGCAATGCTTCAAACTCAATAATAAAGAAAGAACTCAATTTTTAAAAAGAGGGAAAGGAGGGCCGGTGAGATGGCTCAGCGGCTTAAGCGCCTGCCCGGCAAGCGCGAGGGCCGGAGTTCGACTCCCAGAACCCACATACGAAAAAGGGGCCGGTGACATCGCTCAGCGGCACGGGCGCCTGCTGGCGCACGAGGTCCTGAGGTCGACCCCCAGTACCCACAAAAAAAAAAAAAAAAAGAGGGAAAGGAATTAACTTGATAGATTCTACAAAGAAGATATATGAGGTATGATCAAAAAATACAATGAATATTTAAATTTTTCAAAAACTTATTATGGCAAAAGTCACATTGCCATTAATCCCCTTCAGAATACTCCCCCTCACTTTGAACAACCTATTCCATCATTCTTTCCACATTCTGAAGTAGTTCTTGAAGTCTTCTTTCCTGAGTGTCTTCAGTCATGCTGTCATGACTGCCTCAATGCCTTGAATTGATGTAAAACATTTACCTTTCCATGTCATTTTGACCTTGGGGAACAGAAAAAAGTTGTACAGTGCCACATCCAGTGCACAGGTGGGTGAGGACGCACCGTAGTTTTCTTACAAGCCTGCTTTTCTGTTGAGTTGCACTCAACAGCAGCATTTGCCATGCTTTTGATCACAGCACATGAAGACATGAAAGAGGACTTCCAGAACTGCTTCAGAAAGTGACAAAAATGAGGGAGTAAATATATTTGAAGTGAGTATTTTGAAGGGGATTAATGGCAATGTGTCTTTTACTATAATAATGCTTTTAATTTAAACATTTACCATATATTTTGAGCACACCTTGTACAAATGGCCAAGAAACGTATGAGAAGATTGTCAACGTCATGAGTCATTAGGAAAGTGCAAATCAAAACCACGGCAAGATCGCACTGCATTCTCATTAGCATGGCTATAGTAAAAAAGACAGGTAATAACAAGTGTAGATAAGGGTGTAGAAAAATTGAACTGTACTGCTGGTGAAAATGTAAGATGGTGCAGCTACTTTGGACAACATCTAAGGTGTTACCATATGACCCAGCAGCTATACTCCTAGGTGTATATCTTAAGAGAAATAAAAATATGTCCACACAAACACTTGTGCCTGGAGGTATGTAACAGCGTTATTCATAGTAGACAAAAAATGGAATTGATCCAAATGTCCGTTGACAGATGAATGGATAAATAAAACACACTATAACCATGAAATGGAATATATTCAGCAATAAAAAGGAATAAACTACTGATACATGTTGAAGCATGGATGAACCTTTAAAATATGCTAAATAAAAGAAGCCAATCACAAAAGATCGCGTACCAAAGGATTCCACTTATATGAAATGTCAGAATAGGCAAATGCATAGAGACAAAGGCTAGGAGGTAGAAAGGGAGAAAAAGAGTGACTGGTGAAAGCTACGAGGTTATTTCTGGAGTAGGGAGGGTGTAAAAATATTCTGAAGTTGACAATGGTTATGGTTGTGCAACTCTCTTAATGCACTAAAAACAACTGATATGCATGAATTAAGCAGATGAACTGTCTAGTATGGGAATTCTATCTCAATAAAGCTGTTATGCCAAAAAAGAAGGAAAACGAGTAAAATTAAAAATTTTTAAATGAAGAGTAGTGAAATAAAGGCACTTTCCCAAAGTAGACTCCTCTGGATAGACTGAATCAGGAATCACACCTTCCCCTTCAGGCTGCTCTCCTGAGCCACTCTAGATACCTGACGCTTAATTAATTCTCCTTCTTTCTTTCCTCTTCTCCTTCCTTCTCTATTTATATATTTTTTTCCATTTCTGCTTTTTTTCTTTCCTCTTCCTCTCTTTTTCTTTCCTTCTGTCCCTCTTTCTTTTCCTACTCTTCTCAGTTTTTTCCCTCTGTTTTAGCCCTAGTATATTCACTGATCATTTATGAGATCTAAGCTGAACCAACTGTTTGTGGAGTTGGATTTTTCAGAACCTTCAACATTCAGATGTGCATGTGGATCTTCAGAAAGTAAACTAGGGTTCAACATCTCCCACTTGCAATTGATGGCCAATTCTGTATTTCAGGCAGCCGTGGCCTCAAGGAATACACAACCATGGCTCATTTTAGTCCACCCAGCATCAAGTTAACGCTATTATCCTGGGGGTGTAAGGTCCTCTGTCATTATCCTTGTGCATATTCTCCCACTTTCCAGGTCTCCTTAAGGCGACAGCAAGTAGGTGAAAGACTGAATGAATGGGCAGTCTTCAGTGAAAAGAACAAGGAGCTCTGTGAATGGTTGACTCAGATGGAAAGCAAAGTTTCTCAGAATGGAGACATTCTCATTGAGGAAATGATAGAGAAGCTCAAGAAGGTGAGTGTGTCTGGTGGCTCAGATTTTCACCCTGCAGAACACTTAGGAATCCTTTCAACAGGTGCAGAAGATGGCTTTATAATTACTTTCTTATTAAAAGAACACTTTGTTTTTTTAGTTTATCCTTTAGACATAAAATAGACTTGCATGAAAAGGCCTACTTTATATACAAAACATACAGAATACTTTCAATTTGTGATGAAATAGATTATCTGCTATCTTTGCAACAGGAATCATTTGCATTAGTTTTCTCTTATTTTGTTTTTCTGTTTTGGTTTTTCAAAAGACAAAAAAATCACTAGAGATGACCTAAAAGAAAAATATTCTTAGGGTAAATTAAACTGAAATTTTCTCTATAAAACACGGTCGTATTACACTGGCACATGTATACCCATATTTATAGTAGCACAATTCATATTAGCTAACTCTTGGAAGCAGGGCTGGTGAGATGGCTCAGCAGCATAAGCACCTGCCTGGCAAGCACGAGGTCCTGAGTTTGACTCCCGGAACCCACATAAAGGAAAAAAAGGGCCAGTGATATCGCTCAGCGGCACAAGCGCTTGCCTGGCAAGCGCGAGGTCCTAAGGTTGACTCCTGGTACCCACATTAAAAAAAAAAAAAAAAAAATCTTGGAAGCAGCCCATACATCCATCAACACATGAATAGATAAAGAAAATGTGGTATTTACACACAATGGAGTACTACTCTGCCATAAAGATAAGTTTAAGTCATTTGTAGGAAAATCGATGCAGCTTGAGACATAATGGTAAGTGAAATAAATCAGATACAGAAGCTTAAATATCACATGGCTTCTCTTGTATGAAAAAACTAAATTATAAATAAGAGCAAAATAAAAGATAATAGGAAATAGGGAGACAGATCTTTTCAAATGGAAAGGAGATCAAGAGATGAAGGAAGGAAGAAGAAAGGAAGGAAAGGGGATGATAAAAGGAATTATGATGTGTTACATAACAAATACTCACAAGAATATAGGGGCCGGAGAGATGGCTCAGCGGCGTAAGCGCCTTCCTGGCAAGTGCGAGGGTCCGAGTTCGACTCCTGGACCCCACATACGAAAAAAGGGCCGGTGAGATCGCTCAGCGGCACGGGCGCCTGGTGGTGCGCGAGGTCCTGAGGTCAACCCCCAGTACCCACACACACAAAAAAAAAAGAATATAAATAGTATGTATTGCAAACATGTTCTAAGAAAAAAAATTTTTAAATAACTCAGAATTTAGTTTGTTTTTATTGAATGGGTGAATTGTGGTTTTTTTCATTCTGAAAAGAAATAGAAATGGTTATATCATAAGCTTTTTGTCAACTATTTCTATGAGGATTGATTCTAAATATTTCATCAGGTTAGTAATTGAGCAATAAAGTATAATTTCCCACTATTAAGTCCTTTAAGTTTTGTATCTATGCGCTTTGATTGTTTTAATGCCCATATTAAGTACATAGAAGGCACCTCGTTATCCCTCCAAGAATATCTGTATAAAAATTAATGTGAGCTGGATGTGGTGACACACACCTGTAATACCATCACTCTGGGAATGTGATTCGAGAGGGTTGCAAGTTCGAGCCAAGCCTGGGCAAGTTAGTAACTTGAAAGACTCTCAAAATTAAAGGTTGGGGGGTGGTGGCTGGAAATGGAGCTCAGTGCAAAGGCCATAGGTTCAGTCCCCAGTACCACAATCAATCAATCAATCAATCAGTCAATTTTTAAAAACTTAATCCAGACAAAATGCATACATACTACAAATAATAGGTACATACTACTAATTCTTGTGCACATGGACTGATTTTCACATGGTGTTCCTCATGCCCAAACTACTTCCATCCAGTGGGAAACTATAATTACTGTTTCTAGAGAAGCTGAATGAATGCATTAAGAATATGCTTTCTGACTTCTGTGATCACTATTTATTATGCAGGATTACCAGGAGGAAATTGCTGTTGCCCAAGAGAACAAAATACAGCTCCAGCAAATGGGAGAACGACTTGCCAAAGCCAGCCACGAGAGCAAAGCCTCTGAGATTGAGTACAAGCTGGGAAAGGTCAACGACCGCTGGCAGCATCTCCTGGATCTCATCGCAGCCAGGTAAAAAAGGACCCAGCTCAATAGGACATGTGCATGCAGAATTTTAAAGCCTTTTCAGTCCCCCTTTTATTTTAGTTAAGAATAACCCAATAAATTGCTTCCTTCCTGTGTTATCCCACCATTCTGAAAAACGTTCATACTGTTCTCACAAAGGGCACTTTCATTAACTTTAAAATTCTTCCCGGTTTGTAAATCTAGTGTTGCTTGCATGAAGCTGAGAGGGAAAGAGTCATATCCAAGTAATACCCATTCTCAAGAGAAAGTTCTTTATTTCAGGACTACCTGGGAAAGCAGTCTCTATGGGGAAGGAAGAGAAACTGCTTGCCTACCATAGCAAACAGAAAATTAAAAAAAAAGTGCATCACATCCTGTTATATTTTTAGTGAGCACGTGTAAAACTAAAGCTGATAATTGCCACTCTACTTAGTTATAAAAATAAGCTGCTTCACTATTGTAATTTTGTGTTTAGCCTTAATAGTAACTATAGTATTTCCTCATACCCGAGAGGGAGATTACAGTCAGTCTCTATTGCAGAAGCCAGCATGAATAAAAGGGATTAACAGTCAAGATAAGAAAAGATATGAAGGTCCTTAGGAACAATACAGATTCTGGTGTGATGGAACGATGCACTGTTATTTGCTATTAAGGGACGAATGACTAAGTGGATGCTTGCTTGTAGGTGAACTTTGCTTCATGTTGGAATGCAAGTTCCATGAGATCCAGGCAGGCTCATCCATGTTACTAACGGTGGATCACAAGCACCGTGCCTGGGCTGGCAGAGTGACTTAGTGGTAGGATGCTTACCTAGTATGTGCAAGGCCCTGGGTTCCATCTCCAGCACTGCAAAAACAAACAAACAAACAAAACAAAACAAAACAAAACCTACTGAATATAGTATGGGGTTGATAAATATTTCAAGGAATGAATGAATGAATTCTTTAATATTTATGTAGATGTTCATCATCATGGCAGTTAGGAGATATGGAATATTACCAATGCTCCTGATTTATAGCCATTTGGGGGCCACCCCACAATATGCTTTCTAAATCACAATCACTTTCCTTTGCTGTCCTGTGTGCATGAAATTGTGCCCTTCGTACATATGGCACCACAATTCTGTAAGCCGAGTTTGAAAACACTATTTTCTTCTATATGGAAGTCATCAAAGAGTGTCTAACTCAAAATGAGATGATATCTTTTAATGATACTGAAACAAAAGTGGAATGAATGTTTCTTAATTTTTAAAATGTTAAACAACAGCACTATACCGGTATTTCTTGAACCTTTCCTTTGTGCCAAGGGCCATGCTGCAAGCTTCACGTACATCTTCTCACACATTCACAGTGCCTTCTGAGGTGGGGCATTATCATTGCACTCATTTTGCCAATGTACTGGTTGAAGCTCGAGCTTGTCCGTGGTCACACACATGTTGAGTGGCAGAGCCTACACTTTAGGACTCTAAAACTGTGATGTGAAGAACTATGTTGCCCTGCCTGGCAGTTCTGTGACTTCCTTTACCTGGTTAGAGAGAATGCACTTCAATGAAATTCAGGCTCTGGGAATGATATGGACAAATCTAATTTCTCAATCCTCTGTTTGTAAAGTACTTACAACCTGACAACAATGGCTGGACTCTGAGAATGCAGTGATAGAGGCCTTTTCCCCAAGGAGCTCATGTGGGAATGCAGACTTGCAAAGCAGTTGACTAAACCAGGGAGCTCAGCACTCTGAGACATAAAGAGATGAAAACGTGCATCTCAGCTGAAATTACTCAACAATTCGACATATGAAGGCTTATAATCCCAAAGCTGTGTTCAGTCTCACATCTCAGTCACTCAAATGATAACAGATTTGTATTTCAGAGGCAGAAATTGAAGCCTTTTGTGTTATACTTTTTTTCTGGCAAGACTTCCCACTTAGTAAATACCTTCTGGATTTTTTTTGTCAGATTCTGACTCATGAACTGGCTTAGATGTCCATGCAACCCAGTTAAACCCATTAAATTTCCTTTATAATTTTACTGACTCAATGGTATGGAGAATGGGGATGCACTATGTCAATGGTATTTTAAATGAGATTTAATATAATGTAACTGGAAGCTTAGTGTAGGCCCCACTATTAGCCAACATTACATAGGACTGTGGCACTTTTTGCTCAAAACTGTGTATATTTATAACATGTCCATATGGCTTTTCAAGTGAGCATTTCCTAGATGTTATTTACTTTCTGCAAAGACACATTAATAAGATCGAATCAATTACGTACGTGTAAGGTACACATGCTTTGCATTATAGTCACTTAGATGCTCGTCTACGTGCCGATTTCTATAGAGCCGCATCATGCACAGATATGATTCCATTTCTAATTACCTCCTTCAAAATTGGATCAGATAACACACTGATCATTAATTTGCCTTGGTGTTTAATGCCACAGTGGATTCACAGTTTCTCTTTTGGCTTCTCCCAAGACACTTGGCCACCACATTTGCTTTCCCTTTCCTTGTTCACTGGGACAGAAGCTGCACAAACTCTCCCACACCTGTCTTCAACTATTAACTGCCAGCTGAAATGCTAAATTCAATGATTCAGTCTCATCCAGAACGCTCCCCTCTTCCAGCATTTGGCCACACCGACTCATTAAAGCAGAACATAACTTGGTGTATGCTTGTGGATATTTTTTATATTTCTTATATGCTTAGTTAAGAAAATTTGGAAACTCGTAAAATTCACACAAAAATGTTACCTAGAACCCACCAAGCAAATGAATAGACTTGAAAAATTATCTTAAAATAAACATGCTAGGTTCGTTACCTACATTGTTTTTTTTTCTTTTCTCTTTCTTTTTCTTTCTTTTTTCCCTTTCTTTACCCTTTTTTCTTTGCCTTTCTTTACATCCTTCTTTCTTTCTTCTCTTCTCTTTTCTTTCTTGCTTGTTTTTTCTTTTTGAGACGGGGTGTCATTACATAGCCCAAGCTGTCCTTGAACTCATGGTCTTCCTGCCTCCACCTCCCAAGTGCTAGGATTACCTACATCATTTTTAACAGGACAAACATTTTGAATACATAAAGGGAAGACTAATATTTCTTCATTATTGTTCATGTTCAAATAGTCTGTCCAGAGGTACAGCCCAAGTACTTTCCCACAGCCTATCCTTTCCCTCCCCCCTTCTCAAATGACCTGTGACAGTCCTACTTACGCCGCTGAGCTGACAGATTGAATTGAAGAAAAGGAGACGGTGTTCAATTTTGCTACTATAATTTGCTGTTCTTGTGGAGGTTTGGTTGATTAGTTGGCACATGAGTGGTTTGACTTTTTCAAGTAGCCTTTCCAGTGTCACAAACAACCTGCAGGGAAAGTTGCCTGTCCTTCCAGAAGGGTGGAGCATCTGCGGCTGGCATTATTTTTGATATCCTTTCTTTAGACTTGTAGCCGCCTCCTCCCTGCAGATTACACTGAGCTGGTTCCCCTTCTTACCCTCGTGGCCTACATTCCAGGAGATCAAGCCTGGCACATGTTAATGAATGTAGGTTTTATTTAGAAACATGACCACTTGTCACCGCTCAGTGTCATGTTATCAGGCAGAGACTACCACCATTTGCCTGGCGCGAGCATTTTCAAACTTCTCTACACAGAGAAGGGGAAACTTTCATCCCCACTTGGGATTTAGCCTTCTGCTCTGCAGACCCTAACTTTTGCAAGTGGAAGCTTCATGGTGGTGGTGGAGGACTTGCGTGCCCTGAGGATGGCAGAGGACGGCAGTGTGGATTCAGACCTCCCAGACTGCAACTGCGATGTCACCAGGCAGGCATCTCCTTGAGTTTCTCCATGGCACATAGCTTTCAGGTTACGTGGGGTTATAGCATAGACACCGGAAGCTTTAATCCAGAATTGTTTTTCGTCATTCAGTGAAGGTGACTGGTGTTAGGAGATTGTCAGCCACGGTCTCTGAAGAGTTATTTGTTGGTTTGTTGTCTAGTTCATCTACTGGGCATGTGCAGCAGGATGGAAAGGCTAGTGGCCTTTATTGCGACTTGATATTCCAGTTGTCATGTGAGGGGTGATGGCTACAGAAAGAGGCTGGGAAGCAGGAAGGAGATTCAGAAAAAGACCAGTGAGGCCATCACCTGCTATTTAAAGGATGGGCTTTTGATCAAACTGAAATTCAGCCTTAGCCGGTTTACAGTTCTGTAGCCAAAAACTTTCTCCTTAATAAATGAGAATCAGATTTCAGAGGCCTGTAGGATTTTGTGTAAAGACTGCTTTTGTTTGTGTCTGTCAATTAATTTTGACCACTTGCTAATATAAATCTTATAAAATAGATGGCTTAAATGTGCAAATTTGTATCCAAAATAGTAACTAGTGCATTATGCAAATATTTAATTCTTGGGTTTTTTTTTCCTGTTAGAATAACAGTAGGACAAAAATTTTTCTTTTGATTTTTAAAAATGTTTTTCTTTCATTATTTTATCCCCCAAATAAATTCCTTTAGATGAATAGGATTTACAAATGGCATACTGGGTTCTATTATATTTAGAATTTAGGTTTTGATTTGTTTTGGGTTATAGATAAACTAAATTAATTTGAAGGGAAGTAGTGATATATGCATAGAATATTAGATATATAAGTATATATATAAATACATATATTCATTCATGTGACAGTGTTGATATGTTGGAAATTGGATTTAACAGAATCCCTCCTAACAAAGGCGAGGTGCCTGAGATACATATTGGTCTATGAACTGCAAGAACTTAAAGTTTTATTGGGCTTGCTCACCTCACCCAGACATGTGACATCTGCAAGCATCTATTTTGAATTATAATCCTGTATGCTACCAAAGTAATGCTGCTCAAACTTCTTACAATGATAGATAATTAAAATATTGTGACACTGTAGCCAAGGATTTCCTTTAAAGAAATAATGGAGACAAGGACACATTTATCCTATGATCCCTGACCTACAAATATCAAGTTTAATAAACCAGAGCAAGTATACAGGGGTTTTACTACCCACTTCCTCCCAGCTCACATCAGTTCCTCCAACAAACAAGGTAGTTAGCTATTTGTAGTAAATGACAGTTTTTAAAAAATGATAAAGGAGAACTACTTAAATGTCCACTCCCTCTGCCTTTACTAAATTTATACCTTAGGTTGAGAAAGGAATTTGTCCCTAATGGACTATACGAACAAGCATTTCCATGTCACAATGCCCTTGACATATCATACACTAACCACTCTGACTTGGAATTCATGCAATATTATTCAGAGGTATAAATCCTGTAATTTATTTTGCTGGTATAGACAGTCCAATGGAACAGTGTTTATTCATATCCCTTTGTGTTTTGGATCTTTTGATCAGATTTCTGGGTTTTGAACCAAGAAAACCAGTGAATGTTAGTACTTGACAAATAGACCATTTGCAAATGTTGGACCTAGAGGAAAGAAATAGACACTTAATATCAATTTTTAATTAAAATGTTAACTAAATAAAAATATTGTACTAATTGTACTAATTATCCATGGTTAGCAAGCATCAAATAATGTCCAACTTCATGCAAAACATTGAGCTTAGTATGTCAGGGGGAGGGAAAATCCAAATGCAGGAATTCACAGTTCCAACTTTTCAAAGAACTTAAGTTAGAGGAGGCCAACTTGTCCATAAATAAAACCAGAGAGTTAAAACAAGGATAGGGAGGAAAGAAGCACTCCGACCTCTAGTGAACCTCAATAATATTATGAATTTGCAATAAAATCCCATTCCAAAGTATAGTCAGCATTCAGACCCTACCAAATCTGCAAACAGGAAGCTGGTCAAGTGGGAGAGGTTGCTGGGAGGACATTCTTACGGGAGTAAAATCAGGACAGACATCTCAGTGTTATGTGCCATTTTTCTGTCCTGTCCCAGTGGGACCACTGAGCATAGACTGTCCTTTCAGTTGGGGGCACTATAGCCAGGGCTGCATTAAATTCCAAGTTCATGTTCATGCCATAATCATTCACAGAATGTACTCCCTGAGATTTGCACCCAGCATCCTTTCTAAAACTGGCATTCATTGACTACTGTCCAATTTTGTCTTATGAATGAGAGAAATATGAGTGGATTGTATGTAAAAGTTCTTGGAAATATTATTCAAGGCAATTCCATGAAGTGTCCAAGAACCGGGTACAATTTGTGTTTACAAAGCTAATTAAAGCATTCTTATTTTGAGTGAAATTATGAGTCATAATAAACATGGCAACACATTTTCATTCCCTATCAATATCGTATATGGTAGAATATGAACATAATTCTTTTAAATACACATTTTTCTTAAAACAATTATAGGATTATACACATATGTACTTTTACAAGCTGAAACTATTATTAACATATAGGTATTATTAGTTATAATTACTCAAATACAGGTGATTATTATTAATACTTGACGATAATGAA
Source organism: Erethizon dorsatum (assembly GCA_028451465.1). NCBI lineage: Eukaryota > Metazoa > Chordata > Mammalia > Rodentia > Erethizontidae > Erethizon > Erethizon dorsatum. The sequence continues at coordinate 132,711,961 of CM051823.1, read as the reverse complement.
AATCATTTTAAAAGCGGCTATGTGACATTTCTTTGAGGAAAATCACAAGGAGGGAAAGTGATTGTGTCATCATATTATCGCATCTTCATTTCAGAGAGAGATGGTTTATTGGAACTGTAGTAGAAGTGATGGTATCAATTATAAGGAACTAAAAACAAATCAAAATGTTCCAAGTACTTCGATTAGAAGGCATTTTCTTTAGAGCAATGGCTCTTGGTCAGGGAGGTGTGTCAGAATCATCTGGAGTGGGGAGAGCGAAGGCAGGTAGTTGGCACACGTGGAGTGAAAGCACCCCAGGGGATTCTGTCCCCAGCCTGGAAATCACTTATTTGACATCTTAGCAACATAGAGCTAGGGATACCTGGTGACTCTGAGTGTGAGTCATTACCCTCTGAAAACGTTCTATTACAGATCCACCTTTAAACACACAACATCCCTATAGTCTTAAAAATAACATTTCTCTTGACATTTTTTCAAGAAGATACCTCTCCATTTAGGCCAAAGTGATGCCCTTTATTGTTGAGATATTTTTTGCTTCTCTACTGTATTAAGAGGAGAGCCAAAGAGGTGACCATATTTCCAAAACCAAAAGGAGGACTCCTGGTCTAAAAGTGGAACTGCATTTTAAATAAGGGCTAGACTAGAAATCATTGATCACAGGCTCGTCATCACCATAACTCTGCTTATTAGAGCAATCCGTGTACACTCAACCATGTCAGGCCTTCCACATGGATTCACAACCAATATTTGTTATTACTTGATAATAACAGAGCTGAGAAATACTACTCTATCCCTCCCAAACACCTGCTCACACCCTTCCCACAACGGGAAAACTGTTTTCAGGACCGATTTATCTATCTTCACTCTTCTGCCCTTGATGCCGGTCTCCCCTGAATCTTTGCCTCATCATCTAGATTCATCTATAATTTTTCTCCTTTTTCTTCTGCCTTTGACTTCTTCCTTTCATCCTACAGACATAAGGCTATTCTAAGTAATAAGTGACATTGAGCAGAATAAATTATATTAAACAAAAATTCAACTTTTCCTTGAACTCAGATTATTCTAGAGATTCTAGTCCATATTTACTCACCTTCATTGCTTACTTTCTTAAAATAATTAACTACCTTTCCTTACCACAGTGCCTTACACAGGCTATATGCATTCTGTTTCAACTACCCTTGATGAACAACTGAAGCTCTGCTGGGTTCTTCTACTGGCCAGACTCCAGGTCCTCTGTTCAGGCCTCATCATACCGTACTGCTTTGCTTTGTGGCAGATAATAGGTGCACAAATTTTAGCATTCATAAAAGTCACTTGGGATTCTTGTTAAAAATGCAAATTCCAGGGCTGGTGAGATGGCTCAGCAGCCTACACGCCTGCCTGGCAAGCACGAGGGCCCGAGTTCGACTCCCGGATCCTACATATGATAAAAGGGCCGGTGATATCATTCAGCGGCACGGGCGCCTGCTGGTGCTCAAGGTCCTGAGGTCGACCCCGGTACCCACAAAAAAAAAAAAATGCAAATTCCTTGGCCACATCTCTTGGCATGCAGAGTCAGTATGACTGGATTGGGGTCTAGGAATCTTCATTTACAGGTGGCAACCAGATGATTCTGGTACCAGTGGCCTTCAGATCACCAACGTTCCTTCTTGAACTCCTGCCTTCAGTCTGTGTTACACTTCCCTAGTCCTTCCTTTCTGATCATTTTTCTTAGTTGGATTCCTCCTTTTTTAACCAGCCTTTTAAAATTCATTCTTTGGGCTGGAGATACAGCTCAGTGGCACAAGCGCCTGCCTGGCAAGCACAAAATCCTGAGTTCGATTCCCCATACAAAAAAAAAAATTCATTCTTCATAGTCCACAAACTCTCGGGCTGACACTCATTTGTTTATAGGGCTTCAACTCTATGCCAACCAGCTTAAACTGATGGTATAAAATTCCTTTTTTCTATTCTGGACCTTAGAACTACATTTCTTTATCTTTCTATATGGTCCCTCAGATATGTCATATCCCAAATTAATCCCAAGAACTTGCTCATTCTCATGTAGCATCCAGTTGGTCACCCAAATGCGAAACACATTATTTTCAACTTCTTTGGCCTCACCTCATGAACTTAGCAATTTGGTCCTTGCCTCTCTTCCCACTGTTTCCCAAGTGCAGGCTTTTGATGTAAACTGTTGGATAATTCTGCTTTTGAACTGGTTCCCACGACATCTTTGTGTCAAACTTACATACTCAGAAACCAGAACTGATCTTATCATTTCTCTTCTAATAAATCTCAGCAAAGTTCCTATTAGCCTTAAAACAGCATAAAAACCCATCATGTCCTTGAACATCTTTATGATCTGACTCCAGCCTTCCCAGCCTTCTTCTCTCCCCCTGGGTTCTCTCTCTTTGGCTTCTCTTTCCCATTCTATCTACCCCAAGCCTCACCAGTACTCTGACACCATTTGTTTTCTACTGTCTGTTTCCTCACCAGAAGCCTTCTTTTGGGCTTGCATCCATCGTCTCACGATGCAGCTCAAATATTGCTGTTGCATTTCTCTTCCATCACAGTGTACACTCCTCAACGGCAAGGATAAAACTTCAGTTGTCACCATATTTCTGTCATTAGCACCATGTCTTCCTGGCACCATTAATATTTATAGAAGGAATATAGAAAGAACCAAATACTCCATGAATAAATGAGTGAAGTGTTACTTCAACATGGCCAGACAGAGTTGATCACTCTCTAGTTATTAACCAGAGACTTGACTCATTTCTTTAGTTCAGTTCTTACCGTGTTCTGTTATATTTCATGGTTTACATGTCGAGCTTTCCAGACAGATAGTAAATTTTAGAAGAGAAAAAATTGTCTGATTCACCTTTGTCTTCCCAGCATCTCACACCTAAGATGTCCACATTTGATTGTTAGGTAAGTGACAATCTTAACGAAAGTGGACGTTCAGTGGGGGGAGCTTTTTCGAATCATGATATTGCACTAAGCCAGGGCTGAAAGTAGAAAACTGGATGGTTATAGGTCTTGTGTCTGTCCTCTATTGCTTACAAGTCCAATGGGCCTTCACTTACCCTTAATGTGATTTGCACTGATCAGCTTTTCCATTGCTGGGGCAAAGTCCTCAACACCCACAACTTAAGGAGGAGAGGTTTATTTTGGGTCAGTTTCAGAGGTTTCAGTCCATGTCAGCTGGCTCCAAGGCAGGAATAGCATGGTGGAAGGGTGTGGTGGAACAGAGCTGCTCACTCCATGGGAGCCAGGAAGCAGAGCCCAGGGGAGAAGTGCAAGAGGAGGGGGCCAGGGACTAGCCATAGTCCCTAAGGTCATGCCCTCATGATTCTCCCAGACATGCCAAGAAGTGTGCTTTACTGATCTCTTAAGTGTCTCTTAACCCAAGCAAATTGATAGTTAAGATTACCCATCACATGATTTTTTATTAGTCAAACTCAAGTTGCCTGAATGAATGTAATATATCACTATCACTTACCTCCTTTCTTAAAAAGCTTACTTTTTTTGGTTGTTGCTGATTGAACCCAGGGCTTCACAAATGCTAGTCATGAGCTTCACCCTGAGCCCTGCCCCCATAGCCTGATAGTTTATCTTAAATATGTTTTCTTTCATAACTGAGTTTCAACTCAAAAAGTGCTGAAAGACAACCCACTGGTGCCAAAATTATATTTGGTCAATATCAGAACCATGGCTACATAGTCTTTTCTATGACAGTCTGTTGGAAGTGTTTTAAAGAGCATTTCTCTCAGGTATTCCTCACAGGAGTATAAATTATGTTTTTTTATGGAAATAATGTTTGTGACAACCATGAGGTTTCTGTCAGCATCAGGACTGTGTTGACTATAATAGTTGCCAAGAGTTACTGAATATATCCTGCATTATCCCACTTATTTAAATCTCATAAATACTCTCTAAAATCCCCCATTTTGTAGATGAGGAAACAGAGACATAGGAAGGCTCCGCAACCAGTAAGTGGCTGAGCTAGGGTGGGCCAGGGGCAGTTTGGCTTTAGACCTAGCATTCCCTTCTGTACCCGAGGGTGACATGTGCTGGGCTTTTCCCGACACTGGGTGTTTGGCTTCTGCTCCCAGGGTGAAGAAGCTGAAGGAGACTCTGGTGGCTGTGCAGCAGCTCGATAAGAACATGAGCAGCCTAAGGACTTGGCTTGCCCACATCGAGTCAGAACTGGCCAAGCCCATAGTCTACGATGCCTGTGACTCGGAAGAAATACAGAGAAAGCTGAATGAACAGCAGGTAAAACTGAAAACAGTGAAATGAATAATTATCTTTCTGGCAAGGATAATGGTGTGGGTTGGGTTGGTGACTCAAGATGGAACGTGAGGAGGAAGCTAGATCTGACTGGTGAGGAAAGGGAGGCTTTGTGTCGGGAAGTGTTGGGGGCAAATCGATTGATGTCACTGCAGTTGACTCTTAAAAAGATACTCGTTCCATCGTACTGCTAGTGTCCTTAATTTAAACTGATGAAAATAGGTGTGAAAGTACAGTTGTAGATGTTAAATTTAAATATTAAAATTAGCATTGCATTTAAAAAATTTTTTAAGATTGAAATTCTTCGAAAGATCTTCTGTTTGAGATTTTGATAATTGCATTGTGAGGCTCCCCAAATTCTCCTGGAGAAGATAATAATGATGGTAACTATGTGTATAGTGATAAGACTTACATTGCTAATGGCCAATATTATAATTCAGCAAATGTATAAAAATCAAAACAGTGTCTCGTTAAATATGGCAAATTGATCAAATGCATTTATAGCCCCACTACTACACAATCTCCAGTGAAATCGTAGTAAAGGAGGGACGAAAGGTCAAAATTCACAATGGCAAAGAGAAGAGGAGAAAAGAATGTTAGAGCTGAGTGACATCCAGTTGAACTTTGGAAGATAGACAGTGGCTAAAGGAGTACTGAGGACTTTAGCAGAATGGAGGATGGAGAAAGTTGATTCCTGTTACAAAGTTCCAAGGCTCAGAAAACTGAGATCAGATAAAGGCAAGTTGCGTTGTCTACAGAGCTGTAAAGAGGAGTGTTGCTTCAGAGTCAGGCAGGAGTGGTTAGACTGGCAGATCCTCCACAGTCCAGAATGCCAGGTGGCTCTGCCGTGCTCACTCTGGCAGCAGACCAGAGAAGCATTCTCTGGAGAAGGCAAAACAGAATGACTCTATGTTTGAGGATCAACACACCCTTAGGGCTGGAGTCAGTATATTAAAAATAGGGAGATGAGGTGAATGGCTCTACGCCATAGTGTGACTGCCTGCTCAACTCCTTCAGCCCATCTCCCATAATGTCAGTAGCTTATTGCCCAACCTGAAATGGGAGCAGTCTCTGTGAAGAAACTGACCAGATGAGGGAAAATACCTTCAGGTGGTGATACTTAAGGGAACCTGGCAAAGAGTCCCACTCAGCTTCCTTCTGGGATGCCTCCTGGTTGGCATGCATTAGTACACAGCACCAGTAACTGACTCAGTCCTAAGCCTTTTCCCCCTCCCTGCAGTACCAGGGATTGAACACAAGGCCTTATGCATGCTAGGCAAGACCTCGGGTCACTGAATTACTCCCCCAGCGCTGCCTCATTCTTAGCTGTGTGAGTAGGCAAGAACCTCCACCACTTAAGAATTCTTTCACCATGAAAGAATAAACCAAATAAATGAGGGTGGGGGTGAATAAAAGGAAACACATTATGGAAAGAGAAAAATAGTTATTAAAAAACAGATTTTTGGACTAAAAAAGAGGATGCCACTGTCTTTTTTAAAAGGAACTTTCAGAATTGAGAAAATTTCCCACAAAGTGAAACAAAAAGGTAAATATATGAAAAATAGGAGAAAATTATAATAAAATTAAAAGATTAATGCAAGAGTTTCAAAATCCAAGTCAGTTATTAAATGAAAATCCCAAAAATAATTTTAAAAATGGAGATGGAACTATCAAGTAGTAATGTTAAAAATAATCCCAAATTAAAAATGAATCCTTCCAGGGGCTGGTGAGATGGCTCAGCGGCATAAGCGCCTGCCTGGCAAGTGCGAGGTCTTGAGTTTGACTCCTGGAACCCACATAAGAAAAAAGGGCTGGTGATATCGCTCAGCGGCACGGGCGCCTGCTGGCGTGCAAGGTCCTGAGTTCGACCCCCGGTATCCACAAAAAAAAAAGAATCCTTCCAGATCATAAGAGCCTCACAAGTGCTCAGAAAAAGTTAAAACAAAATAAAACCATGCCAGGGACACCACATTATTATTTTGCCAAAATGAGGGATAAAGAGACGATATCTAAGGTTTTCAGGGTGCAAAATATCTGATTTCTCCAAAACAAAAATAGGATCTATAAGATAATGGAATACTTTCTTTGGAAAGAATGAGAAAATTTCTTAATATTTAGAATTTTATATTCTACTATTTAATACACCAAAATTTTACTTCCTGTGCACCCATTTTTCTAACAGCTAAAGTGGTAGGTAGAATAGTATTCAACTCAGGAGAAAGAAAATTGGCATGTTATTCAGCCGCAACAATGAATGAAATCCTGTCATCCGCAGTAAACCAGTGGAAGTAGAAAACATTACGCTAAGTGAAATAAGCCAGAAACAGAAAGAAAAATACTGCATGGTCTCTGTTATATGTGGAGTTAAAAAAAAAAAAAAAAGTGGATTTGAATATAGAATAGTGATTCGTGGGGGTTGAGATGAGAGGGAGGATATGTAAAGGGAGGTAGAATTTGATCAGTGCACATCATATGCGTGTATTGAAATATCACATCAGCCCCAGCAATATGTACAAAATTAAAGCATGTTAATCAAAAATAGAATTTTAAAAAGGGAACTCCCATGACGAAGGTGAAGCAGAGTTCCTGATGATGGTTGTCCTGCAGCCATTGAGCACAGGCCAGATTGGAGCATCTGTAGGTGCCTGAGGAGGGAGGTTTCCAGGGAACTGGACCACCTGCGGGCCTTAACTGTAAGAGAAGAGAATTAGTTCTATAGGAGAGGGACAAGAAGCAACAACATAAATTTGAGAGAGAGAGAGAGAGAGAGTATTAATTCCAAAAAAAATCAAAGTCTTTTTAAGAAAAGAAACACAACCATAGCATATTTCATTGCTGAGATGTGAAAAAATATTAAGTAACTGGAATCACAGAAACAACGATTGTTGTTCTAATGTAAATTGTGCTGAAACAGTCACTGGAGCCCAGTGATCCATGACAAACTTTATTCCTTCTCTACTATAAAAGAGTCAACAATGTCTAAAATTTTAAAAAATAAATAACTATCTGTATAATCACGTTGCCTAGAAATGTAGATGTAAGTACCAGAAGAAAGAGCTTCCAAAGATAGAGATGGTTGCTTCTGGAAAAAAGGAATCGTAAGTGGAAAGGGTCCTGCTTCATTAGATGCCTTCTAATCATTTTTTTTTACTTTTTAATATGTTAATATATGTGTATATATCTTTTTTGTGTGGGTGCCAGGAATCAAACTTATATCTTTTAAATTAAATTTTAAATTAGTGTTTAAAATTATATACCAATGATTAAAAGTAAAGACTTCCTGGGTTCAAATCCTGGGCTCACCACTTTTCTAAATGAACTAAAGCAAACTAATTAATCATTTTTTTTGCCACCAGGTTCCTTATTTATAGAATGTTAATGATCAGAATATATGCCACAAAGCGTGATTCTACAAATTAAGGAGAAAATCATGAGCACAGTGCCTAGCACTAAAGGAAATGCTTAGTACATTTTATTATAATGATATCATGTACTCTAAGTTCCTTTCTGGAAAAACTTTAAAAATCTAGTCTACAAAAATTGTACCACTTGGGATCTGTATTCATCAGCTGTCCCATCATTTGAATAAACTACCTGACACCCACACCTTAAAGGAAGGGAGGTTTTTTTGGCTCACGGTTTCAGGAGTTTTAGTTCCTAGTGAGCTGGCTCCAAGACAGAAACATCATGGCAGAAAGGTATGGTAGAACAAGCCCATTTATTTCATGGAGCCTGGGAAGCAAAGAGCAGGGGAACAGTGCCAGAGAGGAAGGGGCCAAAGTCCAAATATGGAACCCAAGCTCACACCTCCGTGACCCACTCAGCACACCTAATGTGCTCCTCTAATCCCCTAGGCAGCTCCCAAGCCAATCAGATTGACAATTGAACTTAACTGCCATAGGATCCGTATTGTAAAAGGTAAAAAGCTATCTGCATCTAAAAGGAAAAATTCTGACAAATGTGTAAGTGTTCATATTAAATTGAAAAGAAATGAATTTCCTTCTACTTCCCTACATAGAGTTTTTCTGTGTTTCTCTTCTCAGTGTACTTAATTCTTACAGATTTAGTTGGGCAGAACTACAATATATATAGACTTGAGACAAGTTTAGGAAACATTTTGTTAAGTTCTCTCTGTTATAATTAAGAAAAACTAAATTCAGAGACATTATACAATGATTCAATGATTATCAATTGAAATTAAAGTTGAGACTAAAATTCTTTATCTGTATTAGGGTACTTATATATTATTGCAAAACTTTTCAAGCCTTAGGATTACTATTCCATATACAGATCTTAAGAAAAATTTGAGCATTTGAGGAAATGATGTCAATATGCTATGTGTTAAATTCATGGATTATGTTCAGGTGCCTAACACTTCCTTCAAATGTATACCCTTGTGCTTTTACCTTGCATTTACTTGGTGATCTCAGCCACAGACTTTTCTTTTTCCTTATTTTTAATTTTTGTAATGTTTTATATTTTTAAATTAACAATCCCTTGTTATACCCTTGCTCATAAGTGAAATAGGTTTTATTAAAAATTTGAAAAGACCACTAAAACAGAAATAACTTAATAGGCTTTATCTTCTAATGTCTAGTTTTTAAGATGTCCAAAAATTGATCAAAAGTACTCTTACTACACCTGACAATAATTCAGTCTTTTCATAGACTTTGGAACATGGTTTTAAGGATAAAAATTAGAGGCGAAGCAATACAGTGCAAATTCTAGGTATGTGAGTAAGTTGAGGAATTATTACACCAAGAGAAATAAGCTGGGCAAACTCAAGAATTGCACAGAAAAAAAAACAAGAATGTGTTAAGGATGCTGATGGATAGGAGAATCAAAAAAAAAAAAAAAAAAGAAAACCTGTAGGGCTCAATTTTAATAATGGAATACTTACTTCAAGTAAATTGGGTTAAAAGCTTATGATAGCAAGTTTTCTATCACTGTAACAAAATATAGATAATCCACTTATAAGAAGGAAGAGTTCATTTTGGCTCACAGATTTAGCAGTTTTGGTTCATCGTCATTTGTTCTTGTTGCTTTGGGCCCACAGCAGCACAATATTACAAGGCCTTTACCTCACGGTTGCTAGGACACAAGAAAAGAGGAAGAGGGAGAGGCCAGGGCCCCAATATCCCCTTCAAGGACACGTGACCTAACTTCCCCCCACTAGGCCCCACCTACCAAAGGTTCCACCACTTCCCAATAGTGCCACAGGCTGGTGACCAAGTCTTTTAACAGATGGGTTTTTAGGGAACATTCCAGAACCACTATAGCAAAGCTCAATGCTGGAAATAGTTAATATGAAGATTTCATGTGTAGGAGTTTGGGAAATTCAGTTTCTTCTTTTTCATCATAAGCTTTTTATTTCTATGCTACATCTCAAAGTGTACTCTGAGGAAACTGCTAACAGTAATGATATCCTGCCTGACATAGAACAAGGCCTCTTAAGCCACTATACCTTTTGATGATACTGGAATTCACCAAAAATTTAGCAAAACTTGTAGCTCTTTATAGCTTAAATCCCAGTTCTTGAGAACCATTTATTAATAGGTAAATATTGAATATCCATTGATTGATTGAAATGGAAAAGATTTGGGTCAAGATTCATTTTTCTAATCATTAAAGAAAGTAGTTTTACTCAGTGTAATCTGTTGCACTTGTTTGGTTTATATTTTGGCATTGCTGATGTAGCTGAAATATTTCTAGAAGCATTTTATCATAGTATATCTTTGAGCCTGCTGGGTTTCATAAACAAGGCTCAAGACACTTAATGCATTCAAGAAAGTGAGATACATGTCAAGGTTTAGCCTAACCATTTAAAAGTTAGTGAACATTGCTGCAGTTTCTCCCACTTGTACACATAAAGTTTCTGAATGAAGCATGGTTTTCCTCAGGAGCTTCAGAGAGACATTGAGAAGCACAGCACGGGTGTCGCCTCTGTCCTCAATCTGTGTGAAGTCCTGCTGCATGACTGTGATGCTTGTGCCACCGATGCCGAGTGTGACTCCATCCAGCAGGCAACACGAAACCTGGACCGGCGGTGGAGAAACATCTGCGCTATGTCCATGGAAAGGAGGCTCAAGTGAGCTGGAATGTTCAGTTAGGGAAGAGGAAAGACCAAAAACGAAAATCAATACCTAGAGCATCCATTGTTCAGTGTTTCCCTTTGGTCATAGTGTCCAAAAATAGCCTCAGCTTCCCAAATGTGCCTTCTTCTTCACATAGTCGGGAAAATAGGTGTAAAGGTAATGTGTAAATGAAAAAAGCTAAGTTACATCTGCCCAAACAGGTTAAATGGAAAATAGAAAAAATTAAAATATGCTCTTGCCAAATAAGTATAACTTTGCAGAATTTGTGGTTGTAAAACAGCAGCATTCTTTTATTAAAATTTGAATAATTAAAAAAGGCATATTATTCATCTTTTAGCCCTTTGAAATTTAAGGAGGCTAAAAGTCATGATGAAATTATAATGACCTGCATCACAAAATCATTGTGCTCTCCAGTGACTCTTGAAAGCTTGATATTTATCTTGCTGTCACTGGTTGACTTTTGTCAGGGAAAGTTTGTTGTTGGACAGCAGTTTTCTTTTAGTGGAATCTCAGCCTCAGGGCTTTCTGACAGTATAAGGCATTTCTAGACTTCCTTGCAAATATCCAAAGCAGCTCCTGCTATATGCTTAGAATATTCTGACTAACTCCAAACTCAGAGCTGCAGGACATGTTTTAAAAAAAAACAAAAAAACAAAAAAACAGCTGTTTTATTTTAGCTCAAACAGTTGTCTCCCTCCCTCCCTCCCTCCCTCTCTCTCTCTCTCTCTCTCTCTCTCTCTCTCTCATCAATTTGGCTCAAGGCACAGTTATTGTTTGGCACAGCAGTTGCTTATTTGGGCACTCTTAATCCCATCACTGGCATCAGACTGGCTCTGGAGCATAAACAGCCTTTAATAATGGGAGTCTGTTGTTTCCTTTTCTGCCACAGAATTGAAGAGACATGGCGACTGTGGCAGAAGTTTCTGGATGACTATTCTCGTTTTGAAGATTGGCTGAAGATTTCAGAAAGGACAGCTGCTTTTCCCAGCTCTTCTGGGGTGCTGTATACAGTTGCCAAGGAAGAACTAAAGAAATTTGAGGTGATTTATAATTTCAAATATTTAATGCTTACTTTGCTATTAAAGTAGCCAGCTGGTGGTTGGTGTTCCAAGACATAAACTAACTGTCCGCCCACACATTATTTGTTCAAATAGCTGGAGGATGACTTTGTAGCCACCATTAGCAATACCTCATAAGTAGGCAAAGGCATAAGGGAAATCTTTATTTTAATTTTAGATTATCAAGAATTGCAAATAAAGTCATAGTAAAGAGAAATTCTGTTAAAAAACAAGATCTATGATTCCCCTCCAAAAGTTCTAGGCATTATTGTACACTTTAGAATTCTTCAAAATCAACCATCTTTTCTAAGATTAAAATATGATGGTTTTAAATACTGTACAAATCTACCTTCTTCATATGTTTTGTTGATCTTTTATCTAATTGAAATGTGTATGAATAACTCTAATCACTGATAAGAGTTGGCTCCAGAATTAAATAAAATATTTCCACTGTAATCATTTTATAATTACACAACAAAGAGCAGGATCCTTCTTGAGACACCCAGACTGTTCAATTACACTGAGATAAATATAGCAGTGGTGCAATTATATTCATAAAGGATTTATTCAATAATTGATTCAAGTATCTTCCTCGTTTGTACAATCTTGAGTCCACTTTACACTGGGATACCATGAAACGGACTTCTCAGCTGCTTCTGATGTTCTGAGTCCCTTGATGGAGCCTCACATGGACCTTTTTTTAATTTGAAATTTCTTTTCCCCTCATTTCCCACTGATAAGCCAAGGGGTACAGGTGTACTCATCTATACTGATAGCAAATAGTTTGGATGCATTCTGATCATTCTATCTGCCCTTTTGTGAATCTTGTCCCAGTCTCCTCAGGGTGTTAGAAACAAAACAAAACAAAACAAAACAAAACAAAAGCCAAATTCGGTTGGACTGGTTGGACTGTTTTACCTTTTTACATTAGTTAACCAGGTATTTACTGAGGCCTCTTGTGGGAAATTTGAAGTTTGCTTTTTGTTCTGCTGAGGTTTAAAGTTTAATAGTCATAGCAGGACAGCTATATGAAGATTCTAGAAGTAAACAGCAGTAGATTCAAGTCATCCAGCGTGGATCTATGAAAGTGGAAGTGCCGCTGTCCATGTCTTATTACATTCAGCTTCATTAAGGTCAGAACCTTTTATAATTGTCTTACCCTACAAAGAGGATTATACCAGATCCTTTGTGATGCTATTTTAGACTCATCTTTTAGAGCAGAAGTTACTGATATAGTCAGCTTCTATAATGACCAATTTTATCATTTGTCATTAAGGATGTGGTTAATTTTCTTAAGAGACAGAAATAAGTCACAGAATAAAAATTTTGTTTAAGGACACTGCCACTCATTCCAATTGCATGGACGTTTGATGGAGGACCTGAATCTGCTGGATTGCCTGCTCTGAAAGCTATGCCATCACTCCAGTGGGCAAACACATACCCTTTCACAGGGAAAATAAAGCTTTATAGAACTGAAAATTGGATTTACTAGGATGGAAGCTCTTAAAGCTACTCTCAGAAGGAAAACCATTTAGTAGGCAGGAATATGATAGATAGCACGTAAACAGTGTGTTGAACCAAGGGAAACTGAATTTTGCAATTTAGATGAGTACGGACCAATTAATTAATTATAAAATTTTTCATGTAATGCAGGATAAAAATCAGTCATAAATCATAATTAATTAATTATAAAATTTTTCATGTAATGCAGGATAAAAATCAGTCATAAATCATACAAAGCACCTCACAAAATAAAATCTTTATTTTAGCCAACTGATTCTTACGTTAAGGCATTCCACATTTCAGGGCCAAAGCAGGAAGAGTAATTTTATTGTAGAATCTCTGAACTGTGTGTAAGGTGGCCTCAAAAGTAAACAGCCACTACTGTAGAAGGTGGTGCACTAACTCTACGAGGTTTAGAAAAACTGTAAGAGAAAAGAAATGGAGTATGTTCCAAAAATATTTTAATGGAAAATTACCTGTGTTTTACTAAACTCCTTTTCTTAAACGTTATTAACAGCTTCCTCTCAGAGGGCCTTCTGAAAAAGGTGATTTTAATTTTATTTCTAATAGACATCAGAATTGAGATGATTTCTGGGAAATTTGAAAATTAAATATTTTACAAATAAAAGAGTTTCCTTGTAGGTTATCTTTTCCTCAGTATTGGCACCAAAAATATTAAACACTTCAAACTCACATTTATATTTTTGTAACAATTTATATGGTGGTAAAATTTGTTTCCAAGTGGTTATTTTAAAAGCTGTATATTACATATATGTATCCATATACATATGTATACAAATATATACGTTCATTGAGATTTATTTGTACACTGATTTACTACTACTCCCCATGTTTTTCATATTATTCATTGATCCACCACTTTCCTTAAGCTATTGGTTAAATAAATTTGCTTTCATAAGTGAGGCACACTGTCATCAAACTGTCTTTTCCCTGGGCCTGTGGAGATGTCACTTGTGTTTTCATTGGTGCTGCAATATGAAAACCTGGAGCCATGCTGAGAGTCCTTCACCGATGACCCATGCTGACTTGCCCCTTTGTGGCCCTAGGCTTTCCAGAGACAGGTCCACGAAACTCTGACACAGCTGGAGCTCATCAACAAACAGTACCGCCGGCTGGCCCGAGAGAACCGCACTGACTCTGCATGCAGCCTCAAACAGATGGTTCACGAAGGCAACCAGAGATGGGACAACCTGCAAAAGCGTGTCACCTCCATCCTGCGCAGACTCAAGGTTAGAATTATGCTCATCCATAACTTAGAGCCCAGAGGATAGGATTGGGCTGTGGGAGAGCAGTATTGAGACTTGATGTCAGAATGGTGTGAGGTTGGGGTGAGAGGAGGCGTAGGCGGGGGAGATGAGATGGCTTGTGGAGGAAACGACTTTTCAGAAGGACACTGGAATAGGCTGTGCCATCTCAGTATATGAATGTGGACGTTTTAATTTTTATTATCTTCCTCTCTCACCCAGCATTTTATTAACCAACGCGAGGAGTTTGAGACTGCGCGGGACAGCATTCTGGTCTGGCTGACAGAGATGGATCTGCAGCTCACTAATATCGAACATTTTTCTGAGTGTGATGTTCAAGCTAAAATAAAACAACTCAAGGTAATGGATTAATTATTTTTCATATCATCAATATAAAGAAAGATCGTAATGTAAAGAAAGTCTAAGAAGTTCTTTCCAAAAAAAAACCAGGAAATATATAAGACATTAATAAAGAACCCTAGCGAGAGACAACCACCATAATGTATATACTTTTAAATAGTAACTTGATTGCCAGGGTTTAGGGATTTCTTTTGTTACTGTGTTTCTTCTGGTTTGTTTCTAGAACCTAGATCATTTGAATCCCAAGTTCTAGGACAAAATAACCTTCTTATGTTGAGATTTCATTCTACATCTCCTGTAGTCATAGATGCCAAGTTAATTTTAACACCTTTTATATTTTTCACCAAATAAAGCACCGTGGCTAGCTACAAATGTGAATATACATTAGACAGAAGGATTTCCTAAATAGATGTTAAATAAGTTGAAAACATCTGCAAGGTGGCTTATGAGATATTCTTCCCATTACAGATGGGTGGATTTTTTGGTTTTAGTTTTGGATTTGGCTTTGGTTTTGATTTTTTGGTAATGGGGATTGAACTCAGAGCATCACACATGCTAAACACATGCTGTACCACTGAATTACACTCCCCTGTCCTGATAAATGGATTTTTTGAAGAATATTCATTATGTTCATAATCTCTTGGTTATTATAATAAAAATAAAGTTACTCTTTATTTAACTATTTAGGTAAAAGAAATCATAAAATAGTAAGCCTGCTATTCTACCCAATGATTCCTCCCTCTTCTCCCTCTCCTCCCCCACACAACTCTTCCAAGTCAGTTCTTCAACCAGAAGTTTCTACTAAGTTATAGTTGAATTTGTTTTCCTATAGGACTCTGGTAGGATCATGGATCTCATTACTACCCTCCATTTTTCCATGGCAGTCTTTTTCATCATTGGACAATTTCAACTCTTCCAAAGTTTATCCTCACATTGAATTAAAATGTATCATTTGAAACTTGTCCCTAAGGGTATAACTCTGTCCAACTGTATACAGTGAGTCTAAATAATCCCAGGAAATCCTTCCTTTAACATCGCTATCACTTTATGCTTTAATGTTTATGCCCCAAAACAAAAAGAATCATCTGAGAAGAATCTGTGACTTCATCATTTGAACAGTTTCCCTTTGTTGGGTTTGACATAGAATTTATACTGTGATAAATCAGAATGTTTAGATCATGCCCCTGTTTTTATCAGGAATCACCAGTGCTACTAGCTTGATAACATACTTGAATAATTTTCCATTATTCTCTACCCACACTGACTGTGGTGGTAAATCTTATTACCATAGGCTTTTTTCTGATCATAGAATTCTGATGTTTCTATTTCTGACTCCTGTTTTTGCTGTCAATTGTATGTTTTACTTTAGCAAGTAATAGCCTCTTGGCTTGCCATCGTGTAAGGTAAATCACATATCCCCTATGTCAGTGGTGACAAACTTATGGCATGAGTGCCGCAGCAGGCACCCAGAGCCTCTCTTTTGGCATGCAAGCTACATCACCCCAGTAGCCAAGCATTGGATAACAGTTGCTTTTTCTAAACTCAAACCTCAGTAATCAGGTTTAATTGCAGTGTTGGCACTTTGTGATAAATAAGGGGGTTTTGAATTGCAGTTTGGGCACTCATCTCTAAAAGGTTCGCCATCACTACACAGTTTTTCTAACATAATGAGATGTATGTACCTTATAATTATTTTGTATCAAGGAGAACAATGAGAAAGTCAGCAGGGAATTGTGCTCCCTAGGCCTTCCAGCAAGAAATTTCACTGAACCACAATAAGATTGAGCAGATCATCGCACAGGGGGAGCAGCTGATAGAGAAGAGTGAGCCTCTGGATGCAGCCGTCATCGAGGAGGAGCTGGATGAACTCCGCCGCTACTGCCAGGAGGTCTTCGGGCGCGTGGAAAGATATCATAAGAAACTGATCCGCCTGCCTGTGTGTAACGTTAATACTTTTCAGCATCATGAAATCTAGAGAGAATTAGTTATGTGGGAGTAGCTATCATAGTAACATGGGTACGAGCCCAAACCCCAGAGCCAGACACCTGTGTAATCCAAGCTTTGACACGTGTTGGCTGTGTCAGACTGGGCAAGTGCCTCACCTTTCTTGCTCAGTTTTCTCAACTTTAAACAGGCTTAATCACAGTAGTAGCCATCTCATAGAAAGGACTGGGCTTTTTGCTTGTTTTGTTTTATTAGTATATGTTTATGATACATGATAATTGCATTCTTGTTGGGGAATTGGTACGTAGACCTATCTCAGCAATCCCTTATCCTTTTCCTTCTGCTCCCCTTCCTCCCATCTACTCCATCCCCAGATCCCCTTTCCATCTCCACAATGCTTGCCTGCCTGTTTCCTATAATCTGTCTTTTATTTTGTTCTTTATATTTTGAGTTTCTCACAGAAGAGAAACCATGGGATATTTAACCTCGAGACCATAATACTAAGTGAAATAAATCAGACACAGAAGGTTAAATATTGGAAAGATTGTTTTGGTCATCAGATGAGTTAGTATACATAAAAATTGAGAAGAGTACTTGTCATATATCTTCTGTGGAAGATAAAGAAGCTTCTAGAAGAAATAGGGAGATGGAGTGAGAAATATAAGCAGTTACTCATCTGATGAGGTAATGTTAGGTGGATTTTTTCTTCCATTTTGCTACCACAATTGCATCTCATCTGTATATATGTTATTAGAATATTTGGAATCTTCTATGATTAAGTATATTTTATATCTGGGATTAAAGGGGACAGACTAATGTTTTCTAGTAATTTCTTTTTGTTCCTGGTATGTGCCTTTGTGTGCCTGTTGTGTTAGGCATGGTACTAGGTTGCCTTTACACACTTATTTAATCATTTATCAATCCTTTGAAGTAGGTCTTAATAGTATTCCCATTTTACTAGTGATAAAACCAAGACTTACGTAGATTAATTTATAGGACGTTTCTAAAGTGATCAGAGATTCTGATGTATTTGTTGGTAAGAAGTTTAAAATTACTGCCATGTTGTAGACAGGTGGTAGATCACCTTGCTGAGGGTAGATCAGCTCGAATGATCTGCTGAGATAGCGCCTGTCAGGGTGAGGGAGCCTGATCCTTGCAGTAACAGAGTTGGCCTGACTTCCCTTCTAGCTACCGGATGATGAGCATGACCTCTCTGACCGGGAGCTGGAGCTCGATGACTCTGCGGCCCTCTCAGACCTGCACTGGCAGGACCCATCTGTGGACGGTGTGCTCTCCCCCCAGCCTTCCTCCAACCCCTCCCTCTCACTCCCCCAGCCCCTGCGCAGTGAGCGATCAGGACGGGACACCCCGGCAAGCGTGGACTCCATCCCCCTGGAGTGGGATCATGACTATGACCTCAGTCGTGACCTGGAGTCCGCAGTGTCCAGGACTTTGCCGTCCGAGGATGAAGAGGGCCAGGAAGAGAAGGATTTCTACCTCAGGGAAGCTGTTGGTTTATCAGGTAGGGAAGAGCCTTTCCTGTATACCAGCTTGGAGGAAAACAATCAGGAATTGCTACGGTGCTGGAAACATATCAGCTAAGCAGATTCACCTTCTGCAAAATGCTTGATGCTACCATAACGATGAACATGTGGTGACATGGAAACATAATCATGGGGCAGCTCACCAGGCCTGGGAGGAGGCTGCAGGGGAGAAACTTTTGAGCTGAGACGAGAAGTGTGAGTAGCAGTTGCTTATGTGGATGAGGCAATGTGCGGAAGAGAGGGGAGTACCACCCATCTCTGTGCTTAGCCTCAGTGCTTTTGTTCAGCTGAAGTTTGACCATAATGACAAGATCATAGGTTGGGTGGCATGGAGTAGACAAAGGGAAGGTTGGGAAGGCAAGGGAGGATGGTCACAAAGTGGCCTGTTCACCACAAAAAGGAGTTCGGCTCTTATTCTGAAGAGAATAGGGAGCCACAGCATGGTCTAAGGAGGAAGGTGATGTGATCAGGTGCACAGTTTTATATTGTTTCAGTCTAGACCCTGCAAGAGAAGAGCATATAGGGCAGAAGAGAGTGCAAATGGAAGTGTTTTATAATCCAGGATAGAGATAGGACGGTGGTCTGAACTAAAGAATCTGGGCTGAGAGAATTTGGAAGTAACTGGGCTGAGAGAATATGGAAGTGGTGAGAAATCATGAGAAGGCTCCTGCAGAATTAATGATTGAGTTGAGATAGAGACACATCATGGTGGAAGATGCATATGTTCCTAGGCCCTGACAACCACAAGAGGGAGGCAAGGCAGCAAGATATGGGCAATGCTGAGTACAGTTAGGTTCAGCCTGATTTTGAGATACTTGTAGAATTTCCAAATGCAATAATCCAGGAGTAGATAGTGGTCTGAAGTCAGGACCTAGAAATAGATTAGGTAGTTACCCATGTGTAAATGGCAAGTGTCCCTGAGAGGAAGGAGGGAATTGCACAGGAAAACTGGGTAAGGGAAACAAGGAGGACAAAATTCCAAGCAACAAGTATTCTGAGGAGATGGACAAAGAAAGAAGGTCACTATATGGAAGGTGAGCAAACACGGAATAAATGATTGGAGGCTGATGTTCAGCACTTGTAAATGTACCACTTACTTTCCTTAAAAGCTCATCTGTGGCTAGTTCTGTTTCTCATAGGTCAAATCTGAATTCTCAAGCATATGATACTATTCTAAAACTAAAATGGTTTCTTGCATTTCTATTTTATTGACACCAAAGAGTTAGGCATATGGCATCGTAACAAGTGCTGCCTGGTGTGTAACCACAAGCCACATGTGACAGTTAAGCACTAAACTGCCTGCAAGCCGTGGTGAGCTGACAGAGGAAAAGGAATAACACGTGTGCACTGATTTCAAAGACTTGGTACAAAGAATGTGAAATATTAATATTTATGTTGATAACTTGTTACATTTGCATATATTGGTTTAGTAAAATTTAGCATTAAAATTAATTTTATCTGCTTATCACCCTTCTAATATGGCTATTAAATGTTTAAAATTACATGTGTTGTTCATAGAAATACAGGAGGCAGTGCTACCCTAGAATCTAGGTCCAAGTCCCTTTTCTGTGACTTACTAGCTGTTTAAACTTGGATAAGTAACTTCATTTCCCTAGATGTCCCTAGTTTTCTTATCTATAAAATGGGAATAATACTGCCAGGCACCTGTTGGGTTTCTGTGAGTATAAATGAGTGCTCAAAACACTCTCAGTGGATGTGAATTCCTAGAAGGATCCATTTCCAGAAGCCTTTGGTAAGCATGCGCACGCTCTTCTGTATGCCCGGGAGCCATCTGTCTAAAATGACTAACTTCCTTTTTTTTCCCTAGGAAAGTTGTTTTCCTGCCACAAGAGAATCAAGGTTTCCAGCACTTAGCTGTCAACTTAGACTGTGCTCTTTTTGCAGATGTAGTGATCCCTGAAAGCCCTGAGGCCTATGTAAAACTCACAGAAAATGCCATCAGAAATACCTCTGGTAGGCATGGAAAGCCAGTGAGCCCATCTCCGTCCTGTAAAAACCCTCCTTTCTCAGCACAGCTGCTGTATCGCTCACAGCTTTGGGGCTCACGCATGCTAAGGCATAAACCTTCCTCTTTTCCTGCTGTACTAGATAAAAGCAGCTGGTTGGTCCACATCCAGAATAAGATTTAAAAAATCAAACAAAATGAAGTAACTTCTCCATTCGTCAAGTGGTAATCATCCTCCTTAAGTATAGACGTCTGGCACCCATTAACAGCAGACAGGGAAAAGCCAGTGCTCAGCAGGTGTGCTTCCCCATGGGAGGGCCAGTTTTGTGGGGTAACCACCGGCCTCTGGCTGGGTGAGTGACGTGGCAATACTCTATGCTGTATCTACCTCATCTCAGAGGTCACATGTAAGACAAAGAGGGAGACTAGATCTAAAAATACCATATATCTTTTTTTGTTGAAGTACTGGGGATTGAACCCCAGGCCTTTGCATTGAACTACACTCTGAGCCCTTTTTATTTTTTTGCTTTGCAACAGGGTCTCACTAAGTTGCACAGGTGGGACTTAAATTTAAGATCCTCCTGCTCCAGGCTCCCAGAGTTCTGGGATTACAGGTGTGCACCGCCATGCCCACCTAAAATATATCACTTTAGTTTAAGAAGTCTTATCTCGGAAAGTAACTGGAAATGAAAAATGTGTTCTGCTCCATCTTGACCTTAGATTTCCCATTAAGGACATAACTATTCCTGAAACAAGAAGAATTAAAGACAAATGGAATGGGTTTTGCTCAGTGCTGCAAACTAATTCAGGGTCAGTGGATTGGGGAAGGGTGAGGAGCACAGCAATATGGTACAGATTCATGGAGTTACTAGTTTACACTTGTTTCTGAAGACAAGCAAAGGGCCCAAAATGAGGTAGCATTATTGACAGTTGATTTTCCAAGCAAGTCCTGGTAGGAGACCTCTTATGGGTGTACTTAGAAAGGCTTTCTTCTAAAATAAATAAATAAATTTAATAAAGCTTACTTACTAATATTTGTTCTGCTTTCACCCTGGGCTAACTCCATTCTGATGATCATTGATCTTGTTCAGTTCGAAGACTGTAATACACAAATGTGCATACATTTCTGTATTCTACAATTTCTGAAACTTCTTGAATGTCAAGCTTGAAATAACTCAAACAGTATGGGCAGTAAAGATTCTTATGGTTGGCACTGCAGGGCATCCCAGAGCCTTGGAGTCACACACAGACACACACACAAAACACACACACCCCTTGTAATTTTGCAGCTCAAAGAGTAGAATGAGCTAAGATCCAGGCAATGAGGAAGAGCCTATGTGGATGGAAGTGCTGATATCTTAGTTTTCTCCTAATTTTTTCTCAGACTAGATAAAAGCAAGTCTATGCTAGTTTGATCTCTCCAGGCACGTCTATTCTAAGCTAATCTTTTGTTGCTTAACTTGAATTCATGACTTAAGTGAATGACACAGTAATCAGATCTTCAATGGCACTTTTGTCTCCCAAGGTGCACAAAGGCAAATTAGAGTTGGATCTTCTGGTGTTTGTTACATGACCACAGAAGGAGCCTGAGAAGCCACTACCTCCTAGTTCCTGGGGAGCAGCAGATACGATTTCAGATTTTTTAAAAGGCCTGCCATTATTTACCACATTCAGATGACCAGGGTAGGGGCTGGAGGAGGGAGCAAGCATTACAGGCTGCTCAGAACCAACTGAAGAGCCCTTTGCAATGCCCATTCTGCTGGGACTCTTAGGAAGCGCACTCGCTGGTATAACCTCCTATGAGTCTAACCCTCTAGCACAGTAACACTAAATTTGCTTTTTTATTACCCACACACTCGCCCTTTCCATGCTGCCATACTGAAACAATGTCTGAAACTTCTTGAATGTCAAGCTTGAAATAACTCAAACAGTACGGGCGGTAAAGATTCTTATGGTTGGCACTGCAGGGCATCACAGAGCCTTCGAGTCACAGATCCAACAACTGGACAAAGCCCTGGATGACAGCCGCTTCCAGATGCAGCAAACTGAAAATGTCCTGCGCAGTAGAACTCCCACGGGGCCAGAGCTGGACTCCAGCTACAAAGGCTATGTGAGTGTCCTGAGCAGCCTGCTCCTGACCTGTACCTGGATCACAGTTCTGTGACAAAGAACGGTCCATCTGCAGCATGAGGGATTTATGATACCCCCAAACAGCGGTGCCCTTGAACTCATGGACATGGACGTGCAAAACAAAGCCCTGTTGTTTAAAGTTACCATTCGAGTAGAACTGCTCTATTTCCAGGCCCTGGAGCCCATTGTAATGACCAGCCTGTTCCTTTACACTAAGCACTTGGTGAGATCCATTTATTTGAGTGCAACAAAATGCTTTGGCTCCCAAAGGTCATTAGGCATTTTTCCAAATTCGACTAATAATTTTTGGCCAAGGTTATCCTTGAAGCAGCAGATTTTAGTTAATAGGTTACTAAACATGGACTTATTTTTTAGTTCCTTTCCTGGGTTTTCAATTCACTTATTGACCTTGGAAATATTTTAGAATCATCTGGGGTTTTAGTTTGATTTGGTTTAGTTCTTTGTTTGTTTCATTTTGTTTTGTTTATGGTGCTGAGGATGGAACCAGAGTCTTGCACGTGCTAGGCAAGTGCTCTGCCGCTGAGAGGGTGCTAGCCCTGTCCTGTGCTCCTTGGTATTCTCATTCTGAAGTAAACAAATCTGACAAGAGGGATTGGGGGGGAAGACAGCAGAGAATTATGTATATTACCAATTCTATCTGACAGGCTATTAGCTATGTATGATAAAGTCTATCAGAACTTTATTTATCCTATTCTAGTTACTGACCCGGTAATTTTTTTTCAGAGAAGTACCTGCATCTGTTTCCTACATATATTTAAGCAAGAGAATTTTAAAATAAATCTCTTCCCTGTCCAATATCTTCTTTCACATCCAAATGAATTCTTAGTAAAAGGAAAGAAAAATTAATTTCTCATGGTCTAATCACAATTTATATGCACTGATATTTTGTCAGGGAAGAGAGCTACTCTAGCAATATATTTGACATTAATATTCTCATGACTACCTCGAGGTTATAGCGAAACCTCTTTTTAAAATTCTAGTATAGTTTTAATATAATTTGATGATGACCGTGCTTATACCATTGAGATTACACTTAACCTCAGTCAAAAGTCATCAAAGTAACTCGATACCATTGTGATCTATTGAAGAGTTTGAGAGATAATGTAGTGCATGGTCCATATAGCAGAAATGCCTTAAAATGAGGCATTTTTTTATTTTTGAATTCTGCAGATGATATTAGAATTGGGTTTGTAAGTTTCTCCCCTGATTGTAGAATTTAGTCTCTTGATACCTATTATACATTGCTTAAATTTCCTCCTAAAACAACTGGCATTAGTATTGCTTTATGCTTTTAAGTATTTCAATTATTCAATGCAGAAATGTCCCCATGAGATTCGTGGTAATATTAATGTTTCCACATTTCAATTTATGAAAGAGAAAGAGGGATCAACTTGCCAAAAATTAAGAATTGCCTTACAGCCGAGCGCTCTGAGATTTCCATCCCAGAATGGTGCAATCTATTTAGATTCGTGAATTTAAAGGAAATATTGAGGGCTTCCCATGCCAACCCTCTATGGACAATATGACTTTCAGGCTTTGCTTTTTGTGTTTGTGAATGCACATCACCTGTTGAGATAGCATAGCTCTGATCTTTGCTTATAATTTAGTAGAGTGGCACAGAGGAGTACAACACAGCCAGCACTCCGCTGAGCAGCTACAAAGATGTCCTCCCAGAAGCACTTGTCCTCATGGGAATTTTGGTGATGAGAGTTGTTTTTCATTTCTAAACAGATGAAACTGCTGGGTGAGTGCAGTGGCAGCATAGATTCAGTGCGGAAACTGGAGCACAAACTGAAGGAGGAAGAGGAGAACTTTCCTGGCTTTGTTAACTTGAACAGCACCGAGACCCAGACAGCTGGTGAGTGCCTCATACACAATTCAAGAAAGCAAAGCATAAGATCCTAAAGCTCTTTGTCACACCCAACTTCCACGGTGCTTCACATCCTTCTAGGGGGTTCGATCCTGTGAGCCTCTTGCCACCATCTAAAGATCTCCCGTGACAGAGGAGGGAGGAGGAGTACATGACAGTGGTTTTTCCCATGTTGCATTTATTTTAATGTACTGTCTCTAGTGGGTTGAGTCAGCTTTTTCTACGTGCTCATTCAGCATCCTGTTTAGAAAAGAACCAAGAATGGAATAATCTCTTCAGGCACATGACTGCTTATTACTTCGTAAAGTTCCTCACAGCTATTTTTAAACTCCATTCTCATTAGAAAAGCAAGTAGGAAAAAAACAGCCTCTGCACTCATTTGACTGTCATTTACGTGCAACAGCAGTAATGTCCAGTGGTTACTTTTCATTCTGTTTCTTTTGGCCCCATTCCTGGGGACTGAACCCGAGGCCTTTTTACTTAGCTATATCCCTAACCTCTTTTGTTTTTGTTTTTATTTTTTTGATTTATTTTTATTTTGAGAATGGGTCTCACTAAATTGCTCAGGTAGGACTCAAACTTGCTGTCCTCCTGACTCAGCCTCCCTCAGTGCTGGGATTATAGGTGTTCACCACCACATCTGGCTCTGTTGCTCTTTAAAGTTAGCCACCACTGTATGTTTAAAGCATTTCCCAGCTGGAGAAAACTCTTCACTCTTCTCTGCTTGTCCCTCCAGGTGTGATTGACCGATGGGAGCTCCTACAGGCCCAGGCCCTGAGCAAGGAGTTGAGGATGAAGCAGAACCTCCAGAAATGGCAGCAGTTCAACTCAGACCTGAACAACATCTGGGCCTGGCTCGGGGAGACAGAGGAGGAACTGGAACGACTCCAGCGCCTGGAGCTCAGCACCGACATCCAGACCATTGAGCTTCAGATCAAAAAGCTCAAGGTAGCTGCCCCTTGCCTTTCCCATTGAGGAAGCCACCACATGTAACATTTGTTCAGAAACTTCTAGCTTGAGATGTTTTACCCTCACACAGCAGCAGGGAAGGTATCCAACAAAACTGGACAAGAACGTGCTTCTCCCACAGCCATGCAAAGTCCAAATGTGTCCTAAGATGGTTTAGAGGGCAGAAAGGTAGACCGTGTTCTACGGCTCTCTACCATGTAAATAATCACTCATAATTTAGCAAATTGGTATTTTATGAAATGGTCAATTAGTTTCATGAAAAGTTCAGATACCTCTGTGACCTAATCAATCTCTTTGTAAGGTAAATACAAGTATGAGCAGAAAGTTGCACATTTGTGTTAAAACTGGAAAGAAATCCGTTCAAAGATTATATCTGTGTGAATTCATGGGAAACCTGGTGATATCATTTGATTTTCTCATATTACCAAAATTTCCAAAATTGATTATAGCAATGTCAAAAGCAATTTTACTGTAATGGATCAAGCAAAACAAGACTAATGAGTATTTATGAAATACACCTGCCTGAAATACACCTTTGATTTTGACCTGTTTGGATATAGTATAACTTTCCTTCACTCCAGCCCTGGATCTTAACAATCCCTCTTAGCCCAGCTACTGAATTGCAGTCCTATGTGGAAACTGCTGAGTACCCATGGACTGAGAGCTCAGTTTCTACCGATAGCTCTGTAGCTCCTGGTTTTGCTTGGAGAACATCAAGATGTGCTTAAACATGCTCCTCCTCAGAGTATAGCTACCCTGGATCTCTGCACTCAGAACTACATGTGCTGCTCCTATGTTTCTGTGACCTCAGTACATGCCATTTATTTTGAGATGATGCTTTTGTGGCTTGCTTTTGGAGGGTTGTTTTGTTTTGCTTTAAATTTTCAGAGAGAGAAATCAGTGTTTCCCACAGGTATTTCTGTAGTTGTATCTTTTAGAAAAGTCTCTGCACCAGCTCCATGAATTTTTAGACAAAGCACTGGAAGGGAGTTACAATTTGTAGAATTTACATAATAAAGTGCATTTTTCTGTAGAGTCCCTAAATTAGTTAGGCAGCCTCGCTTTATAACCAAATTCCTGAAAGTTTGCTAAAAAAAAAGTGCAGGGCAGAATCTGAGAGCTCAGCAGGATGAGTGCAGGGAAGTAAGACCTTGGAAGTCAGCCTGCATGGTGAGGAAAAACTGCCCTCCTCTGCCCTGTTCTTCATGCTTCCTGTCTGCGTTCTCTGTGAATAAATCTGTGGAATAACCAAGTACTTTCTACAGCATCTCTTGATCACCTGCTGCCTCTGTGGTTGAATCTATAGTACAGCATGTTAAAAACCCGTTGAAAAGTGAAAATTTAATTCAAGTTGGGAACATAACAGAACTAGTGAGAAATTATAAGAAAATACAGCCTGGGTAAATGTGATTTCCAGGATTGCTTACCTCATATCTATGGATATTTAAATATTACCAAACACTCAAAAATTAATACACAGTTATGTGCTCACACTCTTGGAATTGAGTTATGGACATTTTAGAAATGCACAAAACCAAAAATCAGTCACCCACTTTGATTGTGAAATCATACTAAACTGATTAGCTCATGAAATGCCCAACTCATTCTCTTCCCCACACAAGAATGTGGCCTGTGATTAGGCAGTGTCCTTAGCCTGTAGACCACTGTGCCACAGATCAAGAGCACTGGAGCCCCAGGGGCTGGACTCTGCCTTCTTAAATTCCCCACTTCTTATGCATGTAACTTGGCATACCAGTGGTCTAATGAATTAGAGTGGAACACTTTCAAGAGTCTTAAACTACTTTTTAACAAATGTTTCTCATTATTCTATTTGTTGAATTGTCTCCTTTTCTCTTTTAGGAGCTCCAGAAAGCAGTGGACCACCGCAAAGCCATCATCCTCTCCATCAACCTCTGCAGCTCTGAGTTCACTCAGGCTGACAGTAAGGAGAGCCAGGACCTGCAGGATCGCCTGTCCAAGATGAACGGGCGCTGGGATCGGGTGTGCTCTTTGCTGGAGGACTGGCGAGGTCTGCTGCAGGATGCACTCATGCAGTGCCAGGTCAGAGGGGCTTTGGGCAGGTGGTTCCCTGGAGCCAAATGCTATCACTGTTACTTGAGGGATACAGTTGCTTCCCCAAAAGAATATTTGAGTGAGATTAACTATGTTCCTGAACTTTTCATTTTACTGGAGAATCTGTACATGCATCTAACTAGAATTCAAAGATTCTACATCTCATCATCTGTCCAGTTAAAAAAAAAGATTACTGCCCACATTTGTCTCAGCCCTCCCATTCCTGCTTTGACTTATTCATTTCATTAATTCATTCATTCATTCATTCAGTCATTCAACACATATTTACAGAACACACAGATATTTCTTGAACATCAAAGTAAGCATTACATTTTTATCCATCCATTCCTTTCACAATTATTTGCTGTTTCCACCATGTGCCAGATAGACAAAATGAATAAAATTGAAGGAAATAGTTAATCAAGATACCTATAGACACAGGTGACCCATAGTTGTTGAGAATGGCCACCTTGGGAGGGTGGTCAGGGGAGCTCTGTGCATCTCTGAGCTGCCACTAGAAGGATGTTGCTATGAAAGAACTACAACGAATGGGATGTGTCAGAAACAGAAAAGGATGCAATGCCTTTAGGACAGAAAAAAATCCAGTATGGTCAGGATGTAGTCAGTGAGGCAGGAGGTGATCAGGACTGGGAAGGGTCTGGAACCAGATCACACAGAGCACTTTAGGTCCTGGCCATGAGTTTGAATCATATTCTAAACTCGATGGGACAATGAAGGATTTGAAAACAGGTACTTATGCTGTTATTTCCCCATTATATCCACTCATACCACAGTGCCTTGCCCACAGGAGACCTTCAGTAACTATAAAGTATGATTAAAAATGTGATGTATGTTTAGTATTTTAAAATATTACAGTAGAGACATATTGCCATTAATCCCCCTAGTACTTCTCCTTACTTCCAACACACTTAACCCATCATTCTTGACACTTTCTGATGTACTTCTGGAAGTCCTCATTTGTGGTTGTCTGTAGCTGCGCTGTCATGCCTACCTTGATGTCCTGAATTGATTCAAAACATTTCTGTCAAACAAAAACATTACAATGTGTCCTCACCCACCTTATTTGCTGGATCTGGTACCATGAGACTTCTGGCTTTTCCCTAAAGTCGAAATGATCATGAAAGGTAAATGTTTTGAATTGATTCAGGACATCAGGGCAGTCAGGACAAGACAACTAGAGACACTCACGAAAGAGGACTTCCAGAACTGTGGCAGAAAGTGGCAAGAATGATGGGATAAGTGTATTTGAAGTAAGAGAGAATATTTTGAGGGAGATTAGTGACAATGTATCTTTTACTGTAATAATTTTTTTAATTTAAATATTCACCATGTTCGATCACACCTCATCTGTGTTGAATAAATGAACAAGTGGATGAATGAAGGGGATACAGGATTGGGCCCAGGCCTTAGAAGATGGGAAAATTTGAATACACAGAGAAAAGACAAGAGGAGAGTCAATTCCTTCCAGACTATCAGCACTACCTTTTCTTTTGGAAATTAAGTATTTTGATACCAACTTTATGTCTAAATTTCTCCCCCTGCGAGTAATAAATAAGATGTTTTTGGTAAGAAGATAAATTCTTGGTCAGATACCTACAACAGTACTAGAGACTTCCTGAGAATGGAGTCATGTATCTGATCTTAACACCAACATATGTTTGCCAGTGGTAGCAACTGAAAAAAATGGAAATATATTCTGAAAAATGTATTACCCATGGTTATTTTATGCTTTATGTACTTTTGTAGGATTTCCATGAAATGAGCCATGGTTTACTGCTTATGCTGGAGAATATCGATAGGAGAAAAAATGAAATTATTCCTAT
This sequence comes from Erethizon dorsatum, assembly GCA_028451465.1. Classification (NCBI taxonomy): domain Eukaryota; kingdom Metazoa; phylum Chordata; class Mammalia; order Rodentia; family Erethizontidae; genus Erethizon; species Erethizon dorsatum. The sequence goes on along the minus strand of CM051823.1, from coordinate 132,683,044 downwards.
TGATTCTCACCTTGATGCAGAGATACTCCAGGATCATCACAAGCAGCTGACGGTAAGAACGTGGATAGTTTAGTTACTTTCAGAGGGGTGCATATTTTTACTTTTACTGCATCGTTTCTCCATTATGCTGTTAATTGACACTCCAACTTAAGTCTCTAACTTACCTCTTACGGTTTTAGTCACTGTGAAACAAGTTGCAGACAGCCATTGCTTAGTTGCAATAATGTTAGATGTCCTTAATCTCAATTAGCTTGTGTTTGGTAAGGCAGCTTTTCTTAAATGTACTTATTTTTAATTTAAACTTTATATATTGTATCTATGTCCCTAAAGCATAGTATTTGGTAGGTATTAAAATAGAGACAAGTGAGTTTTGTTAGAGGAATTAGATATACCATCTGAAACATTAACCTTTGCACCAAATTTTCTGAAAGAAAAGCAAAAAAGGAAACACAGTAAGTTAGCTTATTTTCATCACCTGACAACACCAAAACATACAAGTTCTCAAGAAGTAAGAAACTGCTGAGCATAGTTGCACATCTGTAATCCCAGCACATTGGGAGACTGAGGCAGGAGAATCACAAGTTCAAGCCCAGCCTGAACAACTTAGTGACTTAGCAAGTCCCTGTCTTAAAAAAATAATAATAAAATAAAATAAAATAAATAAAAAGAGCTGGGAACCCCAGTACTAAAAAAAAAAAAAGAAAAGAAAAAAGAAAAGAAGCAAGAAACTGTTTTGTTTCTAGGACCCCATTCAAATGGAAATATACTGCTTAGGTTTTTATACAGGGATCTTGGACAATACAAAATTTAATGTATTTAAGCGATTTTATAGATGATAAGGAAGCATATTTGAGTTACATTAGGAGAAATTGCTTTGAAATTTGTAGCTTTCTATTTTAAAATGTTATGTCTTAACATTTAAGAGTCACTAACCTAAACTACAGAATTGGCTGCTTTTAATTCAGTACCATAAGTGTCTCCTCAGAAGCCAAGAGGAAGTAACTATGCAACTGTATTTTTACTCAAATTTGTCTTCTGGTATTAAGCTATGAATAATGAAGCACCCTATATCTTTTATTAAAATTCTGACTAAGTATCAGAGGACACCTAGACACACTCAAGTTTTGCTGTATTTGGATGTTAATGTTTTATTTTTCTATTTAAGAAATGATCATATGTCCCATTTGCACAATACTTTACATTTTAAGTACATCTTCACATATACTACGACTACCGACAGTAACCCTGACAATACTGTGAACCAGGCATCAAGTGAGAAAACTAAGATCAGAGAAGTTCAGAGGTCCGACAGAATTTTTTTGTTTGTGTTTGTTTTTCTTTTTTCTTTTTTGACTGAGGCTGGATAAGAACACAGCCCCCAATTCCTGTAACCAGGCTGCAGCATCATTTTGAGTGTGCACACCACATTCTGACGCTCAGCTGTAATTCCCCACTTTGGGAACATTGTCCATCAGAACTTCTTAGAAAAATTTTTCCTCTTATATACGTAGCAAATAAGGCGTGAGCTGTTGGAGTCCCAACTCAAAGTGACCTCACTGCAAGACATGTCTTGCCAACTCTTGGTCAATGCCGAAGGCACTGACTGTTTAGAAGCCAAAGAAAAAGTTCATGTCATTGGAAACCGGCTCAAACTTCTCTTGAAGGAGGTCAGTCGTCATATCAAGGATCTGGAGAAGTTGTTGGACATGTCGAGCAGTCAGCAGGTAAGTCCGCACCAAACATCACAGTGTTTCATTTCTTACAGGAGTGGGAAGCACTGCTTCCTCAAAGTCTTCAAATGCAGCACTTGTCAGAATAGAGTGTCCACTCTTCACCACTGCTCCTCCAAGTCCTCTCTCAAAATAAAAACAGCAGACTCACAAACCTCTATAACAGGACATTGCTTTTGATTCTATTAAATTCAAAAGATCTCTTGTAATTGTTGCTGCCAGCTCTGTTACTATCACTGCTGTGGCATTTTATTTCACCTTGTTTATTTAAGAGCTCACACATTTTCAGTTACACAGCCATGTTGGAGCAAACCAAACATTGTGGATGAGTTTTGTATTCAAAGCATATAAGGCATGCATTCTCCTTATGTGTACTATATAGTAATTACTCCATAGAAAACAATCCTCTGCTCATTTGTTTTTTTATATTTTTTCTTAAATCTACCATATTATGATAGTATTGTTGATTTTGCACACCCAGCAATGCTCACTAAGATTTCAGATGTTCAGTTGTGAAATCCTGTCAGGAACACACAGTGCTTTGTCCTCTTATAAGCATGTAATGGAGCCATCGACTCTGAACAGCAGCAGTACCAGAAATAACACAGTTTTTCTGATTCTACAAGACGGACTGCTGAATGGCTATCATTTGTTTCTAACTTAGACAAATTGGTTTATCTCTTGCCTTGGGGACCTACAGCTATAAGACAGTTCTCACTACCTCCCAATCTCATATCATTCACATCCATGTCACCAAGAAATAATAAAGGTGCAGTAAAAAATCTATAGCTGTATTTTCCACAAGGGCCAAACTCACAGCCAGGAAATCCCAACTCATTACAAGAATTAGCTGCTGTTCTCATAGCTGTCTGATTCCATTTTTCCAGGTGACCTGATTGAATGGTGAGGATAGTCAGATGATGGGGTGGAGTGGGAAATATATTGAAAATGTAGACCTCCCACAGCTCTGGGACACGGAGTCATTAGAAGAATCTTTTTCTTCCATAGGATTTGTCTTCCTGGTCTTCTGCTGATGAACTGGACACCTCGGGATCTGTGAGTCCTACATCAGGAAGAAGCACCCCAAACAAACAGAAACCGGTAACTTTGCACTGGTCATTTTCAGGTGGCCCACGGGCGCAAACACTAGGGAGTGACAGTATTTGTGTCTACCACAGAGTCCACAGGTTCAGAACAGGAGTCCCCAGGCAGGAGAGGGCTGTCACCATCGTAGAGCTGCTCCCTCAGCCCCCCACCTTGTGCCCTTCCAGCATGCGCTCAGGAATGGACAAGAGCAATTCTGTTTTTTAAAAGAACCAGGGCTCAGTGTGTGGCTGGTATGTGGGAAGAAAAACTATTTTTCTTGCTCACATGGCCATGTCAAGAATGCTGCTCACGTGTCCCTTTTGGAGGCTCCTTCCTTCAAACCACCACCACCATGTCCACCTAACAAAGATGGGCTACCACGTCTAGAAGTGCCTGGGCCAGAGGTGGACAGACTGAACGTCCCATGAGTCTACTGAATTGATAAGACAAGTGGAGGTTCTGTTGATCCTCAAGCCAAGAGGCTTCTGAGTAGTGGTCTTGAAGGTTTGGGCCCCTAATGTGGCACCTACTCAAACTGACCCACTCAGACCACGAGGCTGGTGACAGGGCTGCCTCACAGCCACACAGTGAGGATGAAAAGACAAATTTGGCCCTGCTACCCTCTATACCTTGATTTCTCTGTGTAATTAGAAGCTTGATTTTTGTTTAGTTTTGTTATTTTTTGTCTGGCTTTATGGTTTTATTCATTCTGTTTTTCTTTAGTTTTTAGAAGTAATGATTTCATTTGTACATTTTTGTTATATACACTTATGTTCTATGCTGACAAATGTATTATCCTTTTTACGATTGTTTTTACTACATTCACTAGTTTCCTATAGATCCTAGTTTAAGAATGTGAAGGAATACTGGCTTTTCTACTCAAATTTTAACTTTATATAACCAGAATATGTAATTTGTTGGGCTTCTTCTTGCAAAATAATAAGCTTACATTACTACCAAAAATTTTAATATTGCTTCAGTGTTCTAAAATGTGAAAAAAAATAAATGAAGTGAATTTTATATTACCAGTAAATACACAGAGCCACTTGAGTAGCCTAGAGTCATTCATGTTTTTACGATAAAAACTGGGGAAACTCTGTCCACTGTTGTGCAGACTGCAGGACCACATTCTGTTTATTTAGTTATTAATAATGTAGATGTGAATTTATTTTCCTTCTCTAGTAAAAGAAAAGCCAGTTTCCTTGATTCGTGGATATGATCATTTCATTTGATTTGTTTTTCCTTTGCTGCACTTTTAGTTTAATTTTCATCAGTAGCTTGTCTTTATTTGCCTGGACTGAACATTCTTCTTTCTTTACCCCTGTTCATTGCAAACAGCCACGAGGCAAATGTAGTGTCTCACAGCCTGGACCCTCTGTCAGCAGTCCAAATAGCAGGTACCTTGTTCTCCTGGTTTCCACACTGTTCTAGAACCCCAAGAGGATGATGAACATTGTCCATGATTTAGGTAGGCCTGCATCTGGTCTGCCTCAAGGTAGTTGTGAAAGTACGCATTACAACCCACACTCTTTCCTAGTCAATTGGAAAAGATGTTTCTAAATGGAAAATCTAAATAAATCTCAGAGCATAAAATATTTGGGCCACACCAAAATTTTGTTTAACTGCACATAGCTCATTCAGTCTTTCTTATCAATGGTCACTCTATGTGCCTGTAAGGATTCAATACAGCCGGTGGCACAACCACCATCTGATTCATGGCAGACTTTTATCATCCTCTTTCTTTCTAGATTTTACAATGAGACAGATAATCGATCAATGAATTATTTTACCATTCGCAGAACCCACAAATCTGCATAAAACATACTAACATCCCCAGCTTTTTATTTTATCTTCCTGTTTTATCCAGATTGTGGGTTTTGGATTCTCAAAATGCCAAGTCCTATTTGGTTGTTGTTCATTTAAAATTTATAAGCACCTTCTCTCTTCCGCTTGCCCTAAAATTCCTCCTCAGCCTGCACACTCAGCCACTCACCTTCCTCACATTCGGCAAGCTCTTTCACTCCAGACCCAAGAGCAGGCCATGCCCTGCCCAGTGACCTCCAGAGGACCTCCTCCCAGCTGTGCTCTGTGCTCCACACCTTGCCTCCGAGACCCATTTCTGCAGTTAGCAGTGCTTTGCCTTCTCTGTCGTTGATGTGATGTCTGTGCTCCTTTGCCCTTCCACTAATCAGTTCATGTTTCCCCGGAAGAGTTTTGTTTTAAAGTGAAAAATACTGCCTTGAAGCTGGTTTTTCATTCCAATCCCAAGCAGTTCACTGTGAAAATATCTGACTCTCTGGAAACTTACCACTGCTGAGCAGGAGTCTAAATTCCTGGAAGGAGGGCGGGGATGAGGAAATGTAGAACTGTAAACAACCCTGAGTAATGGTTTTAGTTTCCCAGCTGTGTGCTGAAGGGACTGACTATTCTATTGAGTAATTCCCACTCAGCTGAAGTAATGCAGAACGGATTTTGATATGCTTTGTGATTTTAAGCCTCCGTTTACTATGGGTTTTTTTTTTCTTTCCTTTTGGTTTGAAGACAAGTTTATAAGTTTTTTTTTTTTCTGTCCATAACAAAATAGCAATAATGAAATATTGAGGGAAAACTTCCAGGGACTTTGGGAGATAATGATGGACAGCTGCTCTGTAGTCTTCTTAACCCATACAAGAAAAGACAACTGATCGCTATAGACAAGTCACTGTGTCGTATAATCTCTCTTATAACTCCCAAATTGCTGGTGTGCCATGAGCAGAGATGAAGACTATCCCATAGTATTCTTTGAGGAAACCAGAGAACAAGTCTTTGTTTCTTATAAATGCTGGTGATGAGAAGAGGACAAGCTGTTATGCTCTTAGGCAACACCAGTAGCCATCACCTCTCAGTTCCCAGACATTGCATCTATCTGCTTCCCCAATTATCTGAAGCCAGTCACACAGATCTTCTGAAAATCTTAAACACATCATTTATTTGGGCAACAAGTGTTTCCACGTGCTTCCTAACAGGGGTTTGCAGCTGGGCCAGCCATATTCTCACTGTGACATCCACAAGGCACCTTTCTGCTCTGCTCTGTCCAGCACTGTTGATTAACATCTTTCTGAGTGTTCAGCACAATGTTCACTTCTCAACTCAGGAGGGGATGGAATATAAATAATCTTAACCTGAATGGCAAACTTCATCAAACACCTTGGCAGACAGGTTGTGGTTGAACATTCTTGGGCTTCGTAATTCCTTGGCACCTTGGGTTGGGTGCACCCAACCCTGAAAATAAAATGCCAAAGCTCCTGGGGGGAGAATGAACTTCAGTCACTCTCCAAGCTATCACCGTGTCCCTTTACACTGGGACTTGAGACAGCTGGTGTTTGATCTTGCACTGGTCCAGCAAATCTGAAAGGTTACTGCAAAAGCACAGAAATTTAGAATGTTGCCCTCAAATATCTGTGATAAGAACATTTTATTTTTTATTTTTATTTTTTGTGTGTGTGTGTGTGGGTACCGGGGTTGACCTCAGGACCTCGTGCGCCAGCAGGCGCCCGTGCCACTGAGCGATATCACCGGCCCCTGATGAGAACATTTTAGACACAGATTTTTTTTCTGAGAAAGGAAAGCGGACGAGTTGGAAAAGGTAAGGTACTGGTTCGAAGGGAGAGGTTACTTACATATTTTCTGTTGTTCAAAGTCAGATGTTAGTAAAATAAACTAGCCTATTACACACTTCAGTTTGATTTGATGGCGGCAATTCTATGTCATTATTTAATTATAAAGTAACATATGGATTGAGGACAGAGATTAGTGAAAATTTATTATGTTTAGGCCTGAGCCCTACCAAATTAATATAATCTGCTTTCTTTCATTAAAAGTTTTGTAATGTATCAGAACCCAGAGATTCCCTAAATTGATTACAAGTCACATCCTAGAACTTCCTAAAATTATAAGAAATTGAAAAAAAATCTACACACACATTCATAATAATTCATAATATTATTTTTTACTGGTGATTAGACCTGTTTTAGAAGCATGCTTTCAAAGGAGTGCTTGTGGTTCTTCTGTTCCTACATTTGACTTAAAATTTTCCTATCCTGCCACCAAGAATTCTTCAAAAATTTACTGTAAATGATTTGAATTTGACAAATGGGAAGATTCACTCCGATTTTCAACAAGACAAAGGAATCATTGCTCTGTAGTCTGGATAGAGTGAAGGATAACTTCATTCTAAAGCTGAGAATTGTAAAGTGCAGAATTGCTCTGGACACTGTTAGCCTTTGGCAGCTTCTGCACAGAGAACTAAGATGGAATGAGAGGGGCTGAAACGTCTGGCTGAAACACTGAAGGAGGGAGCAAAGGCCTCATTTTAAAATCCATTTGAAGTAGTCAAATATATTTAAGCAAGCCAGCAGGCTTTTTGCCTGTATACTAAAGACTCCTGTAAATGCTATTCAATGTCTTCTGGAATTTGTTTTCAAATCTTTTGTGTCAGACTCCTCCTAGGGATCTATTTATTACAGGCATTCAAAGAGCCTGGGCACAGAGCAGTTCCTCCTGGAAGGCAAGCTGCCCACCTGCCCTGAGAGCAGCAGTAGGGTAAGGTTCCAGTAGGTCTCTCTTGCTGTTTTGAGGAAGGCTTTCCCAGTGTTCCTGGGGAATTAAGTAAAGCAGTTGAGGAAATTTGCCACATCTTTGAAAACACTTCTAGTAAAACAGGAACACTTCCCTGGGAAAAGAGGCGGAAACCAGCCAACCCCTGGGGACAGAAGTCAGCACACCCCTAGTATAATTATACAGTTAATAATGACAAGTAACTGACATTTATTTAGTGCTTAATGTGTTTCAAGCACCATGCAATGCACTGTGTTTATGTTACCTCATTTACCCTCCTCTGAGCTGCCTATATTCCTCAGTTTATAGAAAAGGACACTGGAAATTAAAGGCAAGATTTTGGGTGTGCCCTACCTTGTTAACTACACCACTCTACTGAAGAGCTGTAGATGGGTCGGAGAGCTCAAATAGCAGGACCACAGGCTGCCTGAGGTAGCACAGTGCCAGCCAGCATGTTTGATTTGGAATAGGAGAAGACTCGAGTCATAAACTGATTCTAGAAACTTGTCTTCTGAGTCACATATCCAGGGAACACTGGCCTTTCAAAGGCCATGAGAGCAGGCAACAAGGTCTTAGGTAGCCTAAATTACTTTTGAACAATAAATTTTTGAACAATACTGCTACTATACTGCCAGTGTTGCCTAACAAGTAACCAAATGATTTGCAAGTTTGGCTTTAAATGATGTGTGCACAGAATTAACTCATGTTTTCCTTGAATATGTAGAATTTCAAAGTGAGTCACTCTGTATGTATTTCAGACTTCTCCCATGTCTTTGCCATACATGTTTCTTTTGCATGGTGTGTTGTTACATACACACCATGAGTTTGTAATTTGGGACAGTGACACTCCTGGGCAACAAAGCTGGGCAACTATTTGCCCAGAAATTTGAAAGAGTTAGAGGAATGAGAAAAATAAGGATATATTTGTTTGTGTTTTTCTGGATACCTAAGATATCTCCATTGATGAAGTTCCTTGAGAAACTGCACACATTGTGAATTGGCATGTATTTGTGGCCAGTGGAGAATGACCAGGAACTAGTCAACATTTTGCCTTTGTTCTTTCCCCTGTTCAATTTCCCAACACCCTTGAAACAGGTGATTTTTAATTCAACAGATAAATATTAAAAGTACCATTTTACTCTGCGATCATTAACTTCCTAGAATAGAGTCATCTTGAAGAAGAGGCAAATCTGGGCATGTTGAAACTCTGGGAGTTACTCCACTGGGTGAGTGTTTATGTCAGCGGGTAGACTGGACATTTTCAAGAGCAGTCAACTGCGTGAACAGTCATTAAGTATTGGCTGTTCTCCTGGTCCCTATCTCAGCCCATTACTTCTCCCTAGGTTGGCATTCTTCAGCAGTAGAAACCATGCACCAATTAAATTTTTATAAAGAATGCTCTGATGCTGTTAAATGTGCCATGTCCTTCAAAGGACTCTGTAACACATGAATCCCTATTCCAAAAAAATGGTGACCTTTCTAGTTCTTCTCAGGAAAGAACTAGTCAATGTACAGCCTTTGTTTTCATCTTGATCTTTGACCTAATTTCTCAGAGAGGCTAATAATTGACAAAGAGGGGCTATTTGGCTCTGTTGGATTACATCGTCACTTATATGTGTACATCTTCCCATCACTAAAGTCTTTCAGTGTCTCCCGATGACAATGAGTCAGACATTTAGTATGAGGAAATGTGGAGCTCTCTTCTGTCATTCTGTTACAACTCATCCAGAGACAGGTGATGAGCACTGCTTACCACAGCATATTTTCACATCCACCGAAGGATATACGGAAGAAAGCCTCAAGCCACAGTTTGCAGGTAGCCTATCCCACCCTTCTCATTTCACTGAAGCAAATCATTGAATCATAAACTGTGAGAGCAAAAATGATTTTAGGATATTAAGGCATCCTCCTTCTTTGCAAATAAGAAAACAGAAGGCCAGAAAGACTAATATAGTTCCCATGATTGTGCAATGGCCTGAAAACAAGATGTCCTTGTGTCTGACACAATGATTTGATGATTGTGTCAGGGCTTTATGGCTGGAGGCTTTATGGCTGGAGGCATTTATTTTAGACACAAGAAAACTTCCAATATTTAAGGATGCACATATTCTCTTCTTTGCCTCTACATGTAAAGTACCTATGGCATCAATATGACCAGCATGACATATCATTGGTATCACTAACCAACAGATCATGGGAAAGCCAAGAGTACGGTGCACAGGCAGGGTTTTTGGAGGTCTGAGTTCTAGATAAAGCTGTTCCTCTATTTGTGGGATTTGAGGAAAATCATTTAGCTATCAATAAATCCCAAATTCTAGTAGCTAAAGTCCCAGAGTTGAAATCTTAATTCTGCCACTTGCTAGGCATGGAAACCTGAGCCCACTTCCTTGATTCTCTGAGCCTCTTTTTTATCTTGTGTGAAATGAAGCTAATAAGCACACAGCTCAGAGGTCTGTTGTGGGGATTAAATGAGAGAACCCAAGGTAAATGCTTAGAGTGTTGCCTAGCAATCTGAAGAATAAATGTTAACTGTCCTTAGCTACTTAGCTACAAAATTAGGAGGTAGAGTGCTCTCTAAGGCCCCATCTCAATATGAATATTTTATAGTTAGATAACTTGAGAAGTTTCTATTTTTCCCCTTCCTTTAGAAAGGTGCAATATATCTCTTTTATGATTTATTATATTTCCACAAAATATACATTCCCCCCACCCCCCATTCAGCTCATTAGGAATAACTTATGGGCTTAACATTGGGGCAGTTAAGCAATTTGGCCACTAGATGGTGATTGAATCTTTGTGACCCCTCTTGTGAGACTGTTTATATGGACAAAGTACTGTAAGTCAGAAATCATGTAAAATGTGAGTCTGAAAAGTCAGAAGACCATCTAGCCTAATTTGAAGAGGTCAATAAAGAAGTTGGCACATAGAATTAAAGTGAGTTGTTCAAGGTTACATTGTTGTGGACCTCAGAAAAAAAACTATGGTTCTAATTTAAGGGCAGTGATTTTGTTTTTGTTTTTTCTTTACACTCCAAGAACTGTGCTAGAAACACCATGTAGTACAAGGCCGACTTCTGGAGAACTAATTTGTCATGTTTCTTGATAGTTTAATAAAAGAATTTTAAATAGTTCCTCTGTTTCCCTTCTTAAGGGGATTATATTTTCTCAGGCACTACACTACATCCCCCTACTGATACCTGAGTAATCTGTCTTCAGAAATTAATAGCTAATAAGGAAGCTATAAACAATAGAGTTTTCTCAGGAACCAAACCTACAGAGTTACCAGTATAGTTTTTATATGATCATATTTTCCCCACATCTCACATTCAATGTCCTTTCCCCTAGTGACATTAACAGATTAAAACCATTAAGAAATTCATACCAGGTGTGCGGTACTGTATCTTCTTGGTATAGCTATTCTTTTTACTTATGTAATGTTATGCAGGTATATTACCACTTCCGAGTAAGATTTCTGTCTTCGTCTTTTCCGTTAGTATAAAAAAAAAAAAAATCTAATGGCTGCTTCGAAAAGAAAAATAGCACCCAACACAGAATCTACTCGAATTTTCAATATTTCTCAGGCGTCTTTCTTATGAATATTGATTTTCTTTAATTTCTAATATGCGGTTTAAAAGGAAGATAAAAGTGAGATAGGAAAACTTGAAATTTTGACTTGGAGTTCAGAAGGAGCCTTCAAGATGACAATCTTTCCTCTTCATACAAGTAGTGTTAGTTTCCCAACACCACAGGTTTAGTGACAGGACCAGCCTGGAATCTACATCCTCCAACGGTGTTCTACAGATGGACTCTTCCACTATTCCTTGCTCATACAGCTTTGGAACCCACTGATGTCAGGGTCAGATGCTGGTTCAGTGCAAGATGAAACCGGGGTACACTCTAAAATTAAGTAAGCTTTCATGGGTCTGTGCAAAATGACTAGGACTGTTTTTATCCCTGCTGCATGGATTTGGGCATATCCAGGATGGCTAGATGGGATGCTTGGGAGAATTCCGACAACACATTTTGCCTAACAATGTTCCTGATAGTCTTTAAAATAAACTGTGTCAAGCATCTACATTTTAATTAGCCTAGATCTACTTAATTTATGCTAGTAAAATGTGCAGAACAGTTACCTTTGTTGATGGAAAAGGTTTTACCTTTAAGAGAAGACAGAGTGGAATTTGAACCCAACTCACCTTCGGTTGACTGACCAGATGTATGTTTTCTGTCAGTGCAGTTTCCAACAGCTCTTTCTTTGGTTGGGGGTGGTGGTGACTTGGACATTATGAAGAAGGCTGGAAGCTCATGGCCAAGTTGGGTTGTGTTTTGCATGGCCCTTTGGCTTCCAGGAAGGTACAGAAGCAAAAAGCAACATCTCTGCAGTATTTGAATTATTTTTGTCGCTTCTTTTCTCAGGTCCACAAAAGGTGGCTCCGATTCCTCCCTTTCTGAGCTGCAGCCAGCTTGGTCAGGCCGAGCCTTCCTATTCCGAGTCCTCCGGGCAGCTTTCCCCCTTCAGCTTCTCCTGCTGCTTCTCATGGGGCTCGCCTGCCTTGTACCAATGTCAGAAGAAGACTACAGTTGTGCCCTCTCCAACAATTTTGCCCGATCATTCCACCCCATGCTCAGATACACGAATGGTCCTCCTCCACTCTGAACCAAGCAGATGCCATTCGCCAGAGTGCTGGTAGCATGAGAAGGAGGGGCCCAGAAGCAGTCCCAAACTATCAAAGAGGACCTTAATCTTGGCAGAAGCCTTTGGTGAGGCAGCTTTTCTCTCCTCTGTATCCCGGAGTGCAAGTCACCCTTTCTGACTTGGATGAAACACAACATGAGGAGGAAAACTAACAGAAGGTCTGGAAGAAATTTCATTTGAGAGTCTGAGCCTAAAGAGATTGGGTAAGGACAGCCAAAGTTACCCTGGACTTGTGAATTCTGGGCCTTTGGCCCATCGACACATAGCCAAGGACTTGAGTAGACCGGCTGGGCAGCTTTCCTGTGGTGCTGCTCCATCACCCAAGAAACAACCTTCCAAGCACCATGTTAGTGTAATACAATCTACCAACCAATCAGCGCTGAAGAGATTTTAGAAACTTGTAACATAAAATTTTTAAGAGCTTATATGGCAACTTTCTTTGTACTTTTTTTTTTTTTCCTCCTTTTGGGCATGATGTTCTAACCTTCGCTTTAGAAGCACAAGCTGTAAATCTAAAAAGCATTTTTTTTAAAGATACAAAGAAAAACTAGATGTAATAAATAAAATTATGGAAGGCTTTATGTGAAAAAGAAGCTGAATGTTATAGTATAAAGAAAATATTTATGTAATGTACAGTTTGCTAAAGCCAAGTTTTATTTGTATCGATTTCTTTGCATTTATTATAGATACTATAAAATATTTTGTCTTTGCTTTTTCTTCCCCTAAAAAAGTGACTTTCTCTAAATTATAAAGTAGGCACTAATCCAAATACAACTGAAGTTATTTCTGTGGAATGAATGAAGCCATCTTAAGTATATCTTAAGGGAAAAGGTGTTTGGAGGTTGTGTATATTTAGACATAGAAGGACCTGGAGGATTCCTTGTTCTCTCTTCCTTCTAGAGCCAATCAGATCTTATGAATTTCTGCTTCCTGAATTACTTCTTACTCTCTTATCCTTTTCCATTGCACAAGTGGAAGAGCCTCCTGGGATCTCCTCCCTAAGACCCCTTCTCTGATCTGTCCCCCAGGGTTTACCTCAGCCACCTGAATCTTCTTGAAGCCCTCTTTTCTTCACATGCCTTCTTTGCTGCAAAGGTTTCTGGTTTTTTTTGTTTTTTTTTTTTTTCTTTTGCTACCAAACAAAATACAACTTTAGTCTATCATTCAAGTATAAATACTTAAGATTTTGTTTTCCCCTCTGACCTTGCCAGCTCATGGAATTATTTGATGCTTGTGGCATTTTAATCTATCAGTTAGCAATTTGAGGAGCCAGAGTTCAGCCTTCTATTGGAAATAGAAAGCTCAGTGACCAGAGCACATATTCCTGCAAGGCAGGAATTGCAGGAATTATTGGCCACTGTCTCATTAGGAATTGGACAGTACAGTTTTCCATTTGAATTTTATTCCATCAACTTCCCTCACTGCCTGTACCAGCCTAGCCCCCCAGAGGTATTCAGATTTACACATCTTGCTTTAATTCAAGTATTTCAACTAAACCAAGTTAGCTGGAGCTGACCTCCATTGTTTCTTTGATGCACACAGATTGAGAGCCATCTCAACACTGGATCCTGAGATGTAGTGCACTTTTGACTTCTGGGCTGACTTCACACCTTTTCCTTCAATCTACAGGGTAGGGCCTGGGAGCTTGCCTTTTAAACAGGTGCTTGGGTGTCTTCAGCTCTGCTGACTGTTGAGAAGCACTGCCCCACATTTTCTTAAATTCATGTTTTTTGTCTCACCACGCATTCTCTCCTGCCTTACAAGATTCAGTTCACCAGCCAGCTCCTCCTTGATCAGTTTCCGGATCACTTTCAGACTGTACTTAAGACTTTCCTCTAGAGAACTCTGCTCACCTGGCATTTGTAGCCCATGTACTGTGCTTCCTACTGGTCACTTTGTCCCTCTCAAATATCCCCTGAGGTCCTCCTCAGGGAACAGTGTTATTTTACAGAAAGAACAAAGTTGTCCTATCTCCCTGCTTCTGGAGAGTGTGTGTACGTTTGAGACAGACCTCTCTGCGGGTTCCATCGCTCTGTCACCTCTCTGTCACTCTGGGCCCCCAGAGCAGTCCCCCATTCACATGGAATACACCACTTGGTCAGGCAGAGTCGTGGCAAAGCCAAGCACAGAGGGGCTTCAGAGGCTTTTCTTTTCCGTGCGACTGCTCACTTGCTTTTTAGGCATTCCCCATACTGAAGAATCCAATGTTAAATATTGTAGAGAAAAGAATTTATTTTTAGCCATTTAGTGATTGAAACTGAACCCTGACCACTGCTCATAATCAACATATGCTCTACCGCCACGCTATATCCCCAGACCCTGAAAAGAAAAGAAAAAGTTTTAATTAGGAAAACTCTTACAGTGCATGTGTGCCTTTTTCTGAAACCCTGTGAAGCACCTGGTGCGTGCACAATATGCCTTTCCACTAAAGTCTTGCAGACTTAACAGCACCTTGGAAAGGGACCCTAAGGGAGGGTGGGCACAGAAGCCATGAGGTCTTGGCTTCCCCAGATGAGACAGCTTGACCAGTCACAGATGACACCAGGACCTCCGCCCAGAAACCTCACAGCCTTAAGTGCCTTGGGGGAAGGGGCACTAGGTCCACACCCAGCAGTTACCTCAACAACAGAGAGAGGTGCATTCCTCAAAGGCTTCGTGAAAGGGATGGATATTTTAAAGAATTCTGATGCAATAAAAGGACACTGATGGCAGCTGGAGAGGCTCATGTTTTTGTAGTAGGAACAGTCAGGAGTCCTGCTGAGCCCTGGAAGGGGAAACCATGTTTCAGATGAGAGGAGGTGAGGAAAAGCCTGGTCAAAGAGAACACCAACTGACCGACGAGGGTGGGAAGAGAAGGGTTTAGAACATTTTGGTGGTGAGATCTGCACAAGCAAACAGGAACTATAAGAAAAGGTGAACAAAGAGAAAATCCATGCAGCAAAGATGGAAAAATAAAGGCTTAAAAACTAAAAGTACTCCAGTGAGAAATTCAAGGAGAAAATAAAGGTTATCAGGAAAACTATGCCTGAGGAGCAAGAATTAGGTAGGCCTCCAGGAAGATGGCAAGCAGCAACTTCCCTTGTTTGTGTAAGTGAAAAGCAACTTCTTTCAAGGCTCAGAAGGAAATTCTTCAAGCCAAAAACTGAGATTTACTAGAAGAAGGCAGGTTGAGGGAGACTGATTTATAGCCTTTAGCCTGAGACCAAATATCAAGCAATTATAGCTACAAAATTGTGTTGGCAAGCCAGGTAAAAGACCACAAAGCAACGAACAATGGAATGAGAGATTTATGCATGTTGGTCATGGCCAGATAGGCAGGGCCCCAGAAGAGCTGGTCTGGGTGTGCCTGGGACAGCTCCATGGTTGGGTTCTTTGCTTTGTGCCCACTGGTCTGCCCTCACCATCACCAAACATCTGCAGGGAATTGTGTATCAATTACAATAGTCTCTGAGTGTATGCCAGATGGGTCCCAAAAGGCCTGGCCAGAGCAGTATCCAGTAAATGTTTGCTGCGTGGCCAGAACTGCTCCAGCTTCCTTTTCCAGTCCAGTCCCAGCTAGGACGTCACACTTCTTGTTAATTACCCATCAAAGTACTCCTTGTTGGGTCACTGATGTGCAGAATCCCTGTCTTCCTCCACCACTTTGGTCCTGAAACAAGGATGAAAGTGAAACAGGAAACTGGAAGAGAACCCATAGAAACAGTATCTAATTTGGGGGGAGGGGAATTAAGTCTATTAAATGTATCTTTATTTTCTCAGAACAAATCATCTCTCTTTTTAACTTCTTTGTCATCAGTTTGTGTTATAGCAGGATGCATTTTGGAAGATTATAACTGTTACTCTGTGGAAACGGAGGTAGGTAGAGTGGTTTACAAGCTGGGGGGCAGTTTTCGGCTTAGTCATACTCAGCAGTGAGAAACTAATTTGGGAGCAGAGAGATGCTTTGCTGAGCGTGGCTGTTGTAATTTTAGATTTAATGATACACTGTGATAACTGTGGCTCATCGTCATACCTAGAGCAACCCAGAGGGAATGAAACTGAACAGGAAGGCATTTACTCTTCAGGTTCCGGCTTCTATCTCTTCCTACCATACAGTATCCACCAGGAACCCATTGGGGACCACCACTAAGCAGTCTGCATTTTAAGGGGCCCCGTCATGCCAATGAATAAGCAAAGCAGGGCTAATCAATGGCTGCCTGGAGCCTCGGCGGAGCAGCCACCTACAGTCAACAGGCAAAAGCATCAGAGAATGGAGACTGGCTAAGTCATATGGGGCAAGGCTCTGCAGCACAGCTGCACAAGAACATTTAATCCAGAAATGAAGAAGCCAAGTGGGACTGGATGAATCTTGTTAAAACATGAAGGTCACAGAAAAATGAATCAGCCTTAAAGATTTTTTAACCTGTTACCTACTACAGGTGTAAGAACACAACTGAATCTGTAGCCAAAGTTGTATTAAAACAAAGTCTCTTGTAAGCTGTGCCACAGATGCCATATGTGATACCATATGTGGTCCAGAAGAAACCCAACCTTCCAGCTGAAGAGTCCAATCAGAGCCATGCAGATCTGTGCTATGGTCCAAAGCCTAAGTGCTCCTGCATGCATTCTTTGGGTACCTGTTGTGTTTAGAAAGTAAAGCTACTAAGCAGCTGCAGCCACCCCCTCCCCAAAGCACAAATTTTGGCAGGAACTCAGCACAGCCCACCACCCAGGTCCTGTGGGATGCACAGGTTGATGGGGAACTGCAGGAAGAGATGCGCGTGGCCGGAGGCTTCCTGAGTGTTGTTCCTTATCAGCAATGTCCCTGGTCCCTATCCTCTGGAAACTTAGACTTGCACCACGGTTGACCCCAAGCTGAGCTTCCAGGGCACCCCAGACCCCAGACTGTCCCTCCTAACCCTTTAACGCTCTTCACTGGTCACAACAGCAAGTCGTGTAAGCAAAATCCCATCCTTCCCATGACTTTTAATGTCAGCTTTACCAAACAGTCAGTTTCCATATAAATCTGGACTTTTAACCTATGCTCTATCCTGTGCTATTGATCCACTAGCCATTTGCAGTTTTATAGTAGTAGATAGCATAATTAATTACAGCAATAAAATACAGGTATAATATATAATTCAGTAAAATATATAAGTAATAAAATATACAATATAAATGTATATTATAATTATTAATATACTCACAGGATATTAGATAAGTTTTAATATATCTTTGGAGAAGCACCGTTTCTCTGTGAATGTGCCCATTTTAAAATCTAATTGTTAAATAATCAATTACTTTAGTTTCAAATTTTCTCTTTTCTAAAGAAAAATTGTTTCATATCTCTTGATCACTTTCCAGTTTTGTTTTGTTTTGTTTTGTTTCAGTACTGGGGATTGAACGCAAAGCCTTCACACTGAGCTACTTCCCCAGGATTTTGTTTGTTTGGTCAGTTTGTATTTTTTTGTTGTTTGTTTGTTTTGACACAAGTTCCCAAGCTGTAACTCAGGATTCTCCTCCTGCCTCAGCCTCCCAGAGTTTTGGGATTACAGGTGTGCACTACCATGCCCAGATTCTAATTTTATGTTACTTTTCTATGCCTTTTGATTTTTTCATTCAAACATACCATTTTTAAAATTAAGGGCTATTTTTATTCTGTAACTTGAATTTTTCACTTTATAATAATCCACCCACACATGTCATTCATCATTAGATATCCTGGATATCTCAGGACCTTCTTTTTCCTTACAGTTTTGTTGTTGTAGTTGTTGTTGTTGTTGTTGTTGTTGTTGCTGCTGCTGTTGTTGTTGTTGCTGTTGCTGTTGTTGTTTTTGGTACCAAGTATCGAACTCACAACCTTGAGCTTGCTAGGCAGGTGCTGTGCTGCTGAGCCATATCCACGGCCCCTCAGGACCTGTTTTTTCTTGTATTTTTAAAAATAAACTGTATTGTGTATATTTGAGATTTGTAACAATATGTTACTGGATGCATAGAACATCTACTACAGTGAAGTAGATTAACACTGCTGTCATCCCAAACTGTTATTTTCTGTGTCACAGGAGCAGCTAAAATCTACTTATTTAACAAAAATCCATAGTAAGTGAATTTAACAAACGTTAGTCCTCATGTTTTATCCTTGATAACTATACTTGTGCATCTTTATATATCTGTTATTTGGCATCCATTGACCTATGTCTTCCTACTTCCTCCTCTGTCTTTGGATATTTGCTACAACATGGATGGACCTGGGGGACATTGTGCCAAGTGACATACATTAATATCTTTACTTAGCTGTTGTTTTCTTCTAGCCGTTTGCTAGTAAGTAGTGTTAAACGTCTTGCAAGATTATACATGTACATGTTTGAGTAGTGCTGCTTTTCTTTCTCTAAGATTCTTTGTTCAAGGTGGCAACACTGAATCAACAGGTATGTACTTTCTAATTTTAAATACATTTCAATAAATTCTGCTAGGTCACTTCCTGAAAAGTCATGATGACTTACACTCCCACTCGGAGTGAAGATGGGACCCTCCTTTTCCCGATAGGCTCCCTAAATCCACACCATTGCTTGCCAAACTTCAGAGTTACTCCCACATTATTAATGTCCAAATTCTACATAATTGAATCTCAGAGAATTTTAAAATGTAGAACCACAGGCCACACCACAAACCAATGAAATCCTGGTCCCTGAGAATCAGCAGCTGTTGTTCCCTGGGCAGCTTCAAGTTTGGGAAAGGCAGGACTAGATGTGACCCGGTTCCTGAAATATACCCCAACTCAAACCATAATTTACAAACCACTGTTTGTAAATATGCGTTTTCATGACTAATGTACATGATAATTTTTCAACTTGGCCTATCTCTTCTGTAAAATTTGTTTTAGCCTCCGACAATTTTATTTTTTTTAACATTTTCATATTATTTTCAAGGAATAGGAGAGAAATTAATCCTTTATATCATTTGTCTTGACTTAAATAGTTCCTCTAGTCACATAGAAAGTTTTTTATGTTTATGCTATCAAATCTGACAGGTTTTCTTTTTGTGGATTTTGGACAGTCTTTATTAAGGCCTCATCCATTCTAAGGTCATGCAGATGTGTGCTTGTATATTAGTCTAATAGAGCTGTACTCTCCCTAGAATCATTTTTTTTTTTGTGGGTACCGGGGGGTCAACCTCAGGACCTCGCGCGCCTGCAGGCGCCTGTGCCGCTGAGCGATATCACGGGCCCCTTTTTTCGTATGTGGGATCCGGGAGTCGAACTCAGGCCCTCGCGCTTGCCAGGCAGGCGCTTACGCTGCTGAGCCATCTCACTGGCTAGAATCATTTTTGTAGTTAGCATGAAGGAATTATTTTGTGAATTTCCAAAAGAATAGACAGTTGTCCTTAAAACAATCAGGAACAAGCTATGGACTTCCGTTATTACTATGTCATTACATTTCAGACAGCAGAGAGATTATTGAATAAATTATAATTTATGCTTTTAGTATTTACTGTGATATAACTTTAAAAAAAACCAATTTGTATATATTGATTAGGGAAGATGACTACTATATATACTTAAATTTAAAAAGCAAGATGTAGGATAATTTGTATAGTATGATTGTCTTAGTTATTTTCTCATTCCTGGGACAAAATACCCAAAACCCACAAGTTAAAGGAGGAAAGATTTAATTTGGCTCACAGTTTGTAGAGGTTTCGGTCCGTAGTTGGCTGGTTCCAATGCAGGGGAGCATAGTAGAGAAGGATTACAGAGAAGAAACAGATCATGGCGTGGTGGCGTGGAAGCAGAAAGGGATCAAGGAATGAGGAGGGAGATATAACCTTGCAGGTCACACCATACCCACTGCTTCCCTCCAGTCTTCACCTCCCAAGAACACACCCAGCTAGTAAACTCATCAGAGGATTAATCCACTGATGAATATCACACCCCATGATCCAGTCACCTCCTAAAATCCCCACCTATGAGTGAAGGAGGTGTGGGAGGGACATCTAGATATGAACCACAACAGATCTGAGTTTTATGAAAAGGAAAGCTGTGTGCATATATTAATTGTACAAGGCAAGGAAGAAGTTTGAAGAGACATGAATGAAGCATAAGGCTTAATATTATGACTGGAGTCACATGGTGAAGAAATCATTTTAAACACTTTTGTTATTTAAATTTGACAAGAGTATGGTGTGGCTTTTAGATCCAAATTACTGTAAGAATGATGATAATTTTAGAAGGGAATGGAAAAGACACTTCTGCTCCTGTAGAAGGAGATGACATTTGATTTGCTTTTTAATTTAGAAGAAAATTGTTGGTATGCCCTAAATAAATGATCAAGTGTCATTTACCATAGCGGGTAGAATCCTACTGGAAGACCTCACGCCAGGTGATCATCCTGAATGCTTGGCTGGATTCAGGGCATAAGAACAATGTTGGCAATGGCCACCAATTCAAGATAACAAGGCTCAGCAGGGTATGGTGGCACAGGCCTGTAACTCAGTGCTCTGGAAGGCAGAAGGATCCCAACTTTGAGCTCAACCTGGGCAATTTAGCGATTTAGCAAAACCCTTTCTCAAAATAAAAAAGAACCAAAAAAAAATATTATTGTTATTTTCTTATTAGCCTGTTTTGAAAGTCTATTTTATTTTTATTTTTTTCTCTCTAAAATAACAATTTTTTTAAAAAAGGAGCTGGGGTCGTACTTCAGTGTGAAGGCCCTGAGTTCAATCCCTAGTACTAGAAAGAGGAGGAGGAGAGAGGCGGAGGAGGGAGCAGAGGAGGAAGAAGGAGGGAAAGGAGGAGGGAGAGAGAGAAGGGGGAGAAAAAATAAGGAAGCTTGCTGACCAAGGAATTCGTTGAACGCCCAGAGAAGAGTTTCCCTGGGAGAGACAGGCACTTAAGATTCATTTGTTCAAGGAAAAAGCAAAACTTCTTAAGCTACCACCCCTCAGCAGAAGTCACCCTGCTCACAGGGATATCAGGCCATCGGCGGCAGCCTGATACTGAGAAGTGATTGGTGTGGGCAGTGGTGAGAACTCTGACCTTGAGTGGAAGTCTCAGGCAGCTTCTCTTTGAGCCGTTCTTTACTGACACAGGTACAAGAGATCAACTTGCTTTGCTTTTGCCTTAAAATCTGCTCCTCTTCAACAACGTCCCTCGAGATGCTGCCTACTCAGCCTGGCTTTGCCAGGGGCCCATTTCCCTGTCCACCACATCACCCCTCCCCCAACCTCTGCTATGGTGTCTGCTAATCAGAATGGGAGAACTGACGGGGAGCTGAGGAGCTGGGCTTTCATTAAGCTCATTTTATCCAAGTCTTAGAGAAGCTCTACCTATAGCACAGGCTCTGGAGCCAAAACTCCTCAGTTCAGTGCCCAGCGCAGCCACTTCTCAGCTGTGTAATCTGAGCAAGTTTCTTCATCTTTCTGTTCCTCAGTTTTCCCCTCTGTAAAATAGGATAAAAATAGTACCTACTACATGGGGTTGCTATGAGGATTACACACACTAATGTATGTAATATGTTAAAATAGTTCTAGACAAGTACTAAGTGTTAGTTAACTAAACTGTTTAGTATTACTTCCTCTACTTTCAATTTTATTTCAGAAATGGTTCCTGGGAAGAGTTTGCCAAATCTTTTTCCCATGAGTGTTCTAACCCTTTTAGGGAGATCTCTTAGAATCATTCTTTACTTAGTTTTTTTTTTGGTATCACTGGGGATTGAACCCAGGGGCTTCACACAAAGCCATATCCCCAGCCCTTCTTTTTTGTTTTGTTTTGTTTTGTTTCTTGAGACAGGGTCTCACTATGCAGTTCAGGCTGGCCTTGAACTCACTATGTAGCCCAGGTTGGCCTCGAACCTGCAGTGATCCTCCTGCCTCAGCTGCCCAAGTGCTGGGATTATAGGCATGTACCACCACACCTAGCAATTCTTTACTTTTTAAAAACTGTGGTTAAAAAAAAAAAAAACTATTACATAGCATGAGCTATCTCCTCACAAATTTATCAGCATACAGTGCAAGATCATTGACCCAAAGCACCGTAGCATGGGGTGGATCTCGGTCTTAAGAGTCTCGACAGATCAGTGGTGGCTCAGGCATCAGCCAGTGGAAAGCAGGGCATCCTCCCAGGTTCGCACCTTTCGAGGAACTCCCTCTGCCTCCTAGGCGCGCATCAGCAGGGCCTCTTTGCCTCTTCCTCTCCACTCGGAGCATGCAGCTGCATACTGCCTGTTAAATATCTGTAAACCACAGAACGACAGCTGTGCCTGTATTGACAGGCCCTTGAGCTAAGGATAGGTTTTATATTTTCAAAGGGTTGTAAAGCAGAGACCATAAAATGCCTGAAATATCTACTCTGATACCTCACACAAGTTTGCTGGCCTATGAGGTTGAGTTGCAGTAAGGTGAACGCCGTCCGTGGCGCTTCTGACCGCTTTCTTCCCAGAGACTTCTCAGAAGTGGCCGTGACACGTCTACTCAGCACCCCATCGCCTCTGCCACGCTCCCACCTGAATATTATTCGGAGCTCCTCCCCGAAACACTTCGCTTTTCAGGAAGAATCCTCTCCTTTTTACCCGCCCCGCACATCCACTACCCTGTGGTGGAGGATGGTAAAGGTTTCAGCCTTTACATCTCCCGAGTAATCACACAGATGGCTCTGCAGATGCTGTCACTTCTTGCAGGTTGTGTTCCTCATTTCCTAGTAGGGGCAACTGAGAGGATCTGGCCCCTCTGCAGAGCTGCTTTCTCAGGGGCCATGTGCACCCCATCGGGGAAGGTGGCACTCATGGACCCGTGTCTTCACTTACAAGTGGACAGTAAAACAAAGAAATGCACAAGCAGAGGCATTATCAGAGGCTCGGGTGGGGACAGAAGAGGATTATCAGAGAGGACAAAGCTTCAGTTTGATAGAAGAAATAAATTTGAATTTTTTGATCTTCTGCATGGCATGGTGAGTCAAGCTAATACGTTAGGACTGTACCATTCAATATCACTAATGTTCTCGTGATAAAAAAAAAGAGAAAAGGAACAAAATTATATACATATAATTCTGTTTTCTGTAATCAATCAGTCAATAAGAGGGTGGCTCGTGTGGCTTCCTACACCTCTGTGGGAGTGGCAAGAAGGGTGATTTAGTTTGGGAGGTGATAAACCTTGTTTATTCAAGGTTTTGGGTCCTTGGGATTGGCTCTTTCTTCTCCTGAGGGCCTTGTAGTTCCTCCCCCAGAGACAGAAATGGTCCTAGAAGCTGCTGAGACCTTGAGTCTCCAATGTCAGAGGAGACTTAGAGGTTGGGAAAAAAGGCCCTCAACTAGCTGGGACACTTCCCCAGATGCGGGATATAGGGAATTTGAAAGAGGATCTACTTTGTCTGCCTCCATGCAATCACAGGAAGTAGATGATAAATACTTCCACACTGTGGTAAGCACTCTGACATAAGCTTTCCAGTGTTTTTAAACAATCCAGACCAGAGCATGGCTGCTTTTTCCATAGGAAGAAGCCTAGGGCCAGCTTTGTTTCTGGTCTATGTTTAGGGCTTTTTCCTTCCTGAACTCAGGATCTTGTGATCCTGGACTTAAACCATTTGCTACCTACATCAAAGTAATTAAAATAAGCTTCTCTATCCGAACTTTCTATCTTTCCGTAAACTTCCAGAATGCTTTTCTTCATACAGGTGGAACATTACTAACCTCAAATGCTGCAATGTCTGAAAGTTTTTGAGTGCCAACATGGTTCTCATAAAGTTTGGATTTTGGAGCATACTGGATTTTGAAGTTTTGGATTAGGATGCATACTGGTAAGGTCTATGCAAATATTCAAAAGCTTGAAAAACTCCCAAATCTGAAATACTTCTGGTCCCGAGCATTTCCAATAAGTGATATTCACCTTATGTACATTTCTTTAGCTTTCAGAATGGATTGGATTGTAAGGATTGTTAGGTGTATTTTGAAATAGTAACAATAAATTAAAAGATAATTAGTGGATCATTTATTCTAGTTGTAGTTCATTCTTTTCCAAAAAGCATGTAGAAGCTCCATTATGGCACTTCCAGCCCTTCCTTCCATTTGAAAGAAACAATTCCCTGCTGCAGATCAGAAACCAGCATGTAGCTGATGTCCCAGAAGGAAGGGAGTGACACAAGTACAGCTCCTAGAGTCAGCAACATGGCCCATGCTGAGACTGTACCCTTGCCCCTCCCTTCTCCCCTCCAGCCTGTGGTTTGGGGCCCTGGGTATTGAAACATGTTCCTTCTGGTTGTAAGTGTGGAAACATTGAGGAATCTTTACAGTTTAACCTCCACTGAGTCTAGGGTGAACTTGGGAATTCAGTCAGCCCATAAAAATGTTTACCAGCTCACAGACCTTTCCCTGGCCTTTCCCACAATCACTGATTTCTCAATGAAAAGGCAGCTGATGACAGGTCATAGTGCTGCAGCAGCAAGGACTCGCAGCATACAGAGTGCACGGGCTTGCACGGGCCGCAGGCCACTGTCCTTCCCACAGCTCTGGGTGACTGGAGCTTGGCACCAGGCCCAGAGTTGGCTGCTTGGGAATGCTTTCCCTGTGTCCTGCCTGGCGTAGCTCTGAGCTTATCCCACCCGATTTCAAAATTACTCTTCAAAATGCTTGCCCAAATACTGCCTTGCTCCCATTTTTGGTTTCATTACTCTAGTCTAGTTAGGATGAAAACTGCTGTTTTGACAGTTCTGCACAGATGCTCTGTGTCTTCGTTACAGCGTGGCCCATTCCTGGGCCATGACATAGGAGATGGTCTTGTGGATACTGGGACATTGGGACTGGCCTAGTACTGTCAGATTCTGAAATGGGCTGGCAGCTATGAGGGTGTCACTGTCTCAGGCTGCAAGCTTTCAGGTTATCAGTGATCAGGTGCCCAGGTTTGGGGCAAAAATCAGTCTTTTTCTTACCTGCTGCTTCTGTCAGAAACCAGGTGGAGAAAAATACCTAGCACTACTTCAGGACACCCACTAAGTGCCAGGGAGCAGAGAGGAATAATTGCTCCTCCAGCTGTCCTACCCAAGGGCCACCCACCAGCAGGAGCTGGGAAACACATTCCTCCAGAACTTCAAGGGCACAGCATTCCGCATCCTGCCCAAGGTGGTGTATTTCTTTGAAGAATCACATTTTGCCTTGAAAGTTCATTGAAGTTTTCTTCCTATTCATAAAATGTGGAAGCTTGTTGAGATGCAAAGTTAGCATTTTGTCTGGTCCTTGAGTACGGTTTCATGTATACTCTGTCTTCCAGTGCCACCCAGGGAGCTCAGAGTGGTTCTTCTGACCACTCAACTTCAGTGTCAGGAAGATTCATCCCATGTCTGCCATTCACAAGACTTCTGACCTTGGGAAGGTTACTTAACCATGTTAAAACTTCATTTCTCATCTGTAAAATAGGGCTAATCATATTTTTACTCTCACAGGGGAGCTGTAAAGATTACCAGGAAATACAGAATAAAGTCACTATGGAGCACAGTGAAACACCCAAGAACGGTACTCTTGTGTGTCTGAATGTGTATGTGGTTTTTCTCAAGGTAGAAAGGAAAATCAAACATTCCTTCTGCAGAGAGAGTGTCTTCCCAATGCCTTGGCTTAGATGCTGCTTAGCCCACACAGCAATATCTTCTGTCGAAGAGAATTCTCCCCATCCCCTCCCCACAGCCATCAGTAGGCAGTTCCGTGAGAAAATTTATCTCTGTCCTTCCCTGTTCTCAGATCTACTCTGCAATTGTAAGCTACCATGGATGTGAACTTAAAACTAGCTCCTTAATGCACATAGTCCAAATGATGAAAGTCAGGAAAATTTTGCTTCCCCAAGGAATACATTCTATATTTTTGGAGAAGCAAATCTAAACATGATAATTCCAAATTTAAATATCCCCAGAGGCTTAAGGACATATAACATTGGAGAAAGTGGTCCTGAGCCAGAGTGTGAGTTGAATCAACACATAGATATTCCCAACCTTGACACACTCCAATGGGAAGACTGTAAGTTCTATGGATTATCAATATTCCTTCAAAAACTTGCTAGCCAGCGAAAGTAACAGCTGCCACACACAGCTCTATTTCCTAGTGTTCTGAGCAGGGTAACAAGTTTCAGACAGGGTGTGTGGAGAGGGAAAACATGACTATGGCTATATAAAGAGACTGAAAAATCTTGATCCAAAAAGCAGCTATAAGGGCCGGTGAGATGGCTCAGCGGTGTAAGCGCCTGCCTGGCAAGCGCGAGGGCCCGAGTTCGACTCCCAGAACCCACATACAAAAAAAGGGCCGGTGATATCGCTCAGTGGCATGGGCGCCTGCTGGCGCATGAGGTCCTGAGGTCGACCCCCCGGTACCCACACACACAAAAAAAAGCATCTATAAGGCCGAACAAAACTAAGCAAACCACCAACATTTCAGCACTCTACAAATTGACCAAATGTACACAACAATCTAAGAAATGCTGATTCTTGAAAAAGTACTGAACTGTGAGTAAGCGCAGTGTGAACTTGTGCTGTTCTTGTCTGGTGCTGCTCCCAGCCTCACTCTCCACCACTGGATCAGCGCCAGAGCAGGGCAGCATGTGAGGATGGACAGCTTCAGTGCTGGTTTACTATACAGAATATGGCAAAGAATAAAGGTGAATGGACGGATGAAGAAATGGATAGACAAGGTATAAGGAAGGACATGGAGCTTCCATACCCTCTCTCAGTGCACCACACTCTAAGCACCCTATATGTTCCGCTACCCAGAAACTCTCTGAACACTGCGCTCTTGGGCTTCTGTATAGGTTTCATTACGTGCACATAATTGATTACACCTTTAGCCATTTGTGGCCAACTCAGCCTTCTCCCCTCCTCAGAAGTGGCAGGTATGGCTCAAAACTCCAAGCTTCTAACCCCAAGGTCAGCTCCCCTAGCAACCAGTCTCCACCTGAAGCTAACCGGAAGCCCACCAAGAGTCACCTGATTAGAACCAAAGATGTCCTATCACTCTGGAAATTCTAAGGGGTTTAGGAGCTCTGTGTCAGGAACCAGATCAAAGACCAGATATAGGATGGAAGAGTCTCCTGGCACCATTATCTTCAAGGCTTTTAGGAGTTATGTCTTTGCACCTGGAACAGAGCTCAATTATATTTTTTTTAATACTATAACACGACAACAACAAAAGCAGTAAGGTAAAAAAGTGAACAAAAAAGGAGACAAAACAATAACAAAATGGCTAATGTGAATCCAAACATATCAATAATCCCATTAAACATAAATTCTCTGGGAGGGCAAAAGTAATTTCAAACATCATCACTAACAGGGACAGAGGCTTGGATACATTGGTCTTGTACCCGGTGCTGCAGGTGCAGATCTCTTTTAATCTTCACAGGACTCCTGTTGTGTGAGTGCCATTCTGATTTCTCCTTCAGAAAGGAGAAAACCAAGGAAAAAGGACTGAAGAGCTTGCCCAGTGAGTAATAGAATAAGACAATGAAATATCTTCTTGGAATCAAATCACTCAAATATGTAAAGAACCCAACCCAGCCTAATAAAGGAAGTCAGCTATGCAATTTCAGAGGATTCTCAAAAAAGAGAAAAAAATGCCAGCCACTGTCCTTAAATTCTCTGCCAATGTGTAGCCTTCATAGCAATACCTCCAGGCAGATGGCGTGGTTATCTCTCTTTTTATGCTATGTTTCAGATGTGATCTGAGCATGTCTTGCAAGGATTCACGTGTTGGAAGCTTGGTGGTGATCTTGTCAGGTAGTGGAATTTTTAAGAAGTGGGACCAAATATACATAATTGTGCACACCTGTACTCCCAGCACTCTAGGAGGCTGAGGCAGGAGGATCAAGTTTGAGCCCAGCCTGGGCCATTTAGCAACTTATCAACACCTTGTCCCCCCACCAAAAAAAAAAATGCTGGGAATGTAGCTCAGTGCAAGGCCCCTGGGTTCAATCCCCAGCACAGAAAGAGAGAGAGAGAGAGAAATAGGCCTAGTGCAAGGTCATTGGGTGCACTGCCTTCATAAGGGATTAATGTAGTTCTCCTAGGATCCCAGTTGTTCCCTCAAGGGAGAGTTGCTGTAAAATAACAAGACTGGCCTCTCCAATCTCTCTGGCTTCCTGTCTCATCATGTGATCCATATCACACTCATTGTATTAGTCACTTTCCTATAGCTGGGACAAAATACCTAACATACACAATTTAAAAGAGGAAAGGTTGGGCCGGTGAGATGGCTCAGCAGCATAAGCGCCTGCCTTGCAAGCGTGAGGGCCCGAGTTCGACTCCCGGATCACACATACGAAAAAGGGGCCAGTGATATCGCTCAGCAGCACGGGTGCCTGTTGGCGCGCGAGGTCCTGAGGTCGACACCCCGGTACCCACAAAAAAAAAAAAGAGGAAAGGTTTATTTTGGCTCACAGTTTCAGAAGGTTCAGTTCATGTCTGGCTGGTTCCAAGGCATGGTAGAAGGATATGGTGAAGAAAAGCTACTCACCTGTGGCAGCCAAAAAGCAGAGAAAGAGAAGGGAGTAAGGGAGAAGACTGGATAAAAACACATCCTTTCAGGTTACACCCCCAGTGACCCACCTGTTTTGACAAGCCCCCCACCCATACCACATTCAACTATGAAATCATCAGTGGAATAATCTACTGAGGAGTATAACACCCCCATGATGTAAGCACCCTTTAAAAGCCCACCTCTAAACACAAGGGACTTCTAGGGACATTTTAGACTGAACAATAATAGCACTCATGATCCACCATGAAGATTGTCAGAGTCAGCATTGTGCTTTTCAGATTTTCAGCCTCCAAAATGGTGAACTAAATAAACTTCTTTTCTGTATGTTACCTAGCCTCAGATGTTTTGTTGTAGAAGCAAGGGAAAGGAGACTAATACACTCTGTAAGTGAAAAAGCTAAGGCACAGGGAAATTAACTTGCCCAAGGTCACACAATGACTGATAGAATGAGGATTCCAGCCAGTTATCTAGTTACAGAGCCTATGTGTATATGATGTAACCTCTCAGTATATCACATCCTCTTCCCCCAAATTTATTAGTGTTATCATAGAAAATATGGGTAAAAGGGAACATGAAGGTAGCTTCATGTTAAGGAAAGGGTGTCCTGTTTTGGAATCCTGGGCTGGAAGTGAACCAGTGTTCTGCTTTACTTCCATGATGGGAGAGAGGGTTTTAAGCTAGAAATGCATGTTTTGTACCATTCATCATCATTTCACTCATTCACTTATTAATAATAATTCTCAAGCTTCTGTCTTCTCCCTTCATAGGGAAAGAGTTAGCACTCAGCATTAGAAAACAACTACTATTTTATTGAGCACTTCATTGAATCCTCACAATTCTCCAAATTAGGTGCTATTATCACCATTTTGTTCATAAGCTGAAACTTTGAAACATTAATTGCCTAAAACTTCCAAAAATTGAGGATCAGCCTACTTCCTGTTGGTGTCCTATCCCTGTGGGTATGTCCTGGAATTCATCCCTGGGGAAATGTCCTGTAGGGGGGAGGGTCCTGGCATTCAGACTCACAGTTTTCTGCAGATCTTTAAATCACTTTGATTTCCTATGATCGGTAGTGAACCATTAGCAAGAAGTGGAGCACACAAAAAATGAAATCTGTTGTCTTTATTCTTTATTTGAACATCAAATAGGTTGAGAAAATTGGCTTAGAAGTGCTCAAGTGTCCCGCTGGATTCTTTACTTTTTCAAGGTGCAAAAGAGGTTTACAAGTGTGTTTCATTGAACAAAGCAAAGCTGTGACAGAACGGAATCACATCAATAATAGTAGCATCAGCAGAAGGGCTATGGATCCATCAAACACAATTTGGCATTTGAGCCTTTTCCCATAAAACAAGAGCTCTACACTGAAGAATATGTAGTGCACAAAAAGCATTGTTTATAAGCTGTGAGAGAACATAAACTGGCATAATGTCACTTATTAATTCAAGTCTCTATGACCGATGACCTCTCTGTCAATGCAAAGGGGTCTATGTCTTAGGCACCTGCTCAT
The DNA here is from genome assembly GCA_028451465.1 of Erethizon dorsatum. Lineage (NCBI taxonomy): Eukaryota > Metazoa > Chordata > Mammalia > Rodentia > Erethizontidae > Erethizon > Erethizon dorsatum. Next base: position 132,652,958 of record CM051823.1, on the reverse strand, counting down.
GGGACTATATGTTATTTCCAGGGTACACAGCTCTGTACACACACACACACACATACACACTAAAGATGGATTTGAAACATGGCAGCATTTACATATTTAAAAAGTTCAGGCACATTTGGATGAAAAAACAACAAAAAAGAATAGAAATTTTTGAGTCTCTGAAAAACAGTGCAAAATCGAAGTATCATAATAGAGGCAACAATTACTTAGAAAACAATTTTAAGTGACTTAAGAAGAGCTCACACTTTAAATGGAAAAATGAAGCTAGAAACAGAACATAATCACACTAATGAAAAGATGGATATTTGGGACCACAGTTAAATCCATTTCCTCCAGGTGAGAATGAGTAAATTTTTGGGGGGGTTAATCTAAAACATGTGCAGTGTAATCTGGATCAACCTCCCAAGACTTGCACCAAAGAGAATCGTGGTTGCCTTATGAGCTACTGTATGTCTCTATTTGCCTTTCAAAGAACTAGTTTCCCCAAGCAGATCTGCCTGTGAATATTGGACATTATTATGGTCCTAGTGATCATTCCCAGTATCTGCAGTCCATCTCAAAGGTGGAAAATATGAACAGAAAGAGATCTGTAGTTAGTTTTATGTAGGAGCAAGGGTGCTCTAAATCAAAGACCATTTGAATGTATACTATTTCAAAGTGAGAACATTTTAATATGATTGAAAGTAAATTATCAGTAAGTCACTTATTTTTTCAGTCCCCAAAAGGCATAGGATATGGCATGGTTAAAGATATTTGCAAGGCTACTAGGGAATCAAAGGTTACACTTCCTTGGGGGCTGAATTTTGCAACCTGTATCAAAGGAGATCTTCTCTTTGGACAATCTAGTCTCTCTTACTGCTGCATGATAGTATTAAAAAATCATTGCAGCACGCTAGGCAATGGCTAAAAGAAACGCAGACCTCTAGCTATTCTTTGGACTTCACTGTCTATGCTTCTTTCTTCTTGAGAACTCACGCTGCCATGTTGGAAATGACAGTCACTGGGGCTAGTTATTTTGGATACAGTGCAGAAATGGAATTCCAAAACCTGGTACATACTCCAGATGCCAGAATCTTTCAATATTCTTATTCCTAGTTTTCCCATTTTTCAAATTCCCAAACCCACTTCCCCACTCTGTTCTGACCCTGCAAGTGGATCATGTCTTTCAAGCTTTAAATTGCCTCAAAGTGGAGGAAAATCAGAGGCATGATTTTCCAGCCTGCCCCCTATGCCCTACAGCAACACCAGCTGAAAAATATCAGCAGCTCATTATTGGCACTTCAAATAAGAGTAAAAAGAGATTTCCAAAATTGTTTGAAACTCTTGGGCTAACATTTCAGCTATCTGATGTTCTCTGCCCATTTCAAATGTAGTAGTATCTTAACATGAACACAAACACAGTAGATGAATAATGTAAAACCTTCTGCTGCATTATTGTTTGGATTTAGCTGGTATTACATCATCTATAGTCCTAGAGGTTGGTTTTGTTTTTTTTTTTCATTTTTTTATTTTGTTTTTTTAAAAGAAAAATCTCAGTACAAACATTAAAAAGAACCCACTGACCCATTAGCTACTGTCCAAAAATATTACTACTGGTATTTTGGTAAAAGCAAAATTAGCTGCCCTGAATAATTTTCCTTTTCAGGCATAATCTCTGCTACATAAGATTGTCTGTCATTCAATATCCAACAATAGGCATGTAGATTAGAGCTATTTTGTCTACTGTGGATACAAAAGTTGATATGAAATGTGATCTTCATTTAAATGAATAGTCACCAGACTCTAGGCATCAAAACTGCATACATGACAAGGTAGCTTGAAAAGTATACAAAAAACAAAATATTTTTCCTCGGTTTTTGCACATTAACCCAGTCAAATTAAATCCAGAACAGAATTATTACATTCAATTGTCTGATAAACAAGCAATGCAATCTCAAAAAAATATATATTATACTATATAAGGTGCTTCAAAAACAAACAACAGAAGAATTATGTTCTTAAACATATTCTCAGCACAGATATATAAAATTGCCCCCAAATTTAGATGCACATATATGAAAAAACCTTTTGAAAAAAAATTCTGGCCCTCCTGGTTTCTCAGTCCTTTGTAGTCACTTAACTGGGAAACCAGAAATTAAGGAAACTCACTTTTCCAAACAGAACACACCGAGAGAAGCCTCGCAGCTCACCTGGGTTGTTGGCTAGTATCTCACCTCTCAATGGGGTTTGAATTACAGACCATGAAGTCAGGGAAGGAAACCAAATTTTCTTTTTCGTTAAGAAAAAGAAATGACTCAAAATTGCACTGGAGAAGCAAAGGCCGGGAAGTCAACCCTGTAGCTGGGCCAATACTTTCTTTTTTTAGCCTGCTGGTCAAAGAATTCTTGTGGACCAATTCTGGTCTTATTCTGCTGGCTTATGAAGTTTAAGGACATGAGTTGGAGGTGGGGGTGGGGGGTAGGGATATTTTCTTCTCAAAACCACTAGCTGATTTTTGGATGAGCTCTGAATAACTAAGGGCAGGTGTAGCCTCACCATGCACAGGCAGCCTGAGGGAGTGAACTTTCCAATCCTGCCCTCTTCTTCTTCCCCTGCCTGGAATGTGCTGGGCTGAGAATTCAGTTGTCTAATGCTGCTTCTTCCAATCAGTGCCACATGGGGATGAACAAGAGGCAAACCACTCAGTCGATTCCAGGGCAGCCTTGCTGTGCAGAGCAAGATCTGTGAGGTACAAACCACCTGCAGCCTGTGGTCTGGCTGCCCTGAGCAAGGATGAGACCTTGCCATAGAGTTTTATCCAGTTTCTCCCTTACTTATCCTCTCATTCTCTAGCAGCCACAACCATCATGCACTCTTACTATTTAGTCCCACGCCCCAGGGCTAAAGAAAAAAAAAAATCTAAAAGTATCACCAGTGTGCCAGCTCATTCAAACTGCCCTTGATCCTGGCTGGGCTCTGAATAACTCAGGGTTAAATCACACAGGAAGAGCCAAGCAGAGCACCCGCTGCTGATAAGTTCGAAACTCTACCAGAACAGGTCCTAAAGCAGCAAGTTCAGGGGACGGAGGGCTTTCTTTTATAAAAGGGAAAAACAGGGCCGGTGAGATGGCTCAGCGGCTTAAGCGCCTGCCCAGCAAGCACGAGGGCCCGAGTTCGACTCCCGGAACCCACATACGAAAAAAGGGGCCGGTGATATCGCTCAGCGGCACGGGCACCTGCTGGCGCGTGAGGTCCTGAGGTCGACCCCCCGGTACCCACAAAAAAAAAAAAATAAAAAAAAAAATAAAAGGGAAAAACAAAAAACAAAACTAAAACGTGTCCCTTACATGGGGAGATTGATCTATGTGGGAGTGACTTAACTGAATTTGATTTGCTGTTTCCCATAAGTCCTTGGGAAGCGAGAATCACCTGGAACCCAAGACTGTTATATGTAGTGCTCTGGGAAGCCAGCAGTGGAGATTTGAGCAAGCTTGAAGGTTCAGTGTTTATGTTGACATGATCTTGACAATTAGGGGGTCTTCCTTCCCTGTGTGCATCTTGTATTCTTATAGGGCAAATGAACAGACAATCCCCAAATATTGTGCTAAAGCCATGCGACGGAGCACGGAGCAAAAGGGTCAAAGTATCACTTTAACAAAGTGGCGCATTACTATAGGAATACAAGAGGATGCTCTAACAAACCCTTGAGTTAGCTTTCTCCAAGCCATCAATTAGAGGAGCCACTTTAAATTCTTTCCTGAGGCTTATTCTTGGAGCCATTACAAAGTGCTTAGCAGAGGTGAAATGTCTATTCTCCAGGCCTGGGTCTCAAAGAGTAGCTTCAATGCAGTCATCTCATAGGCTGAGTTCAGTCGTAAAGAGCCACAGGAATCCTCATTCTCAAGAATGTAGCAAAGGGGGAAAGAGAGCTGTTATCAAGATTTAGCCCTGGAATTCCTTTGGCTGTTCCCAACAGAAGACATTCACTAAGAACTGAGCAAGCAAATGAACGGCCACGCTTACTAGAAAGCCACTGGCAGTGGATGCATGCCGGAGTGTGTGCAGGAGACGGAGTTCTGCTAAACTGATGCATGACAGGTAAAAGGCTGCAGGGATTCTCAGAACCTTGGGGAGGCCAGGAGCTCTCAAACTGTGTTAGGGAAACTCTCTGCTTCCTGGGGGACATAGTATGTTTGCAAGGAATGTGCTGAAGTGGAGCCCATCGTGGCCAGCTGGCTCTGGCTGGGCTCCTCCGGAGACCCGCCCATGGGGTTGCAGGGCGTGTTCAGGCGATGGGCCTCCAGCATCTCCAGCAGCAGGTCGTACAGGGGCACCACATTCTTGCACTTCATGCTGTACAGATGTTCCATGCCTTTGTTACTATAGAGGACACAGAGAGAACCATGTTAGACCCAACCCAGCCCCAGAACGGCCCGAATTCCTAGGAAGGGGAAATAAGAAATTCCAAGGACACCTGCAATGCAATCTTCCTTCCTAAGTGAAGATCCATTTTAGAATGGCATCTGAAGAAGACCAAGGGGCTTCAGAGACCATAATCTGGGACTCACCTCCAGGCGGCTTTCAAGTCATCCCTCTATAAGGGCAGGCCCACCCTCACACACCCTCCCTCCAACATTCTGGCACAAGGTCCTATTCTCCTCTATCACCATGAGTCTAAAAAGATAAGCTGAGATATGCAGCCAGTAGGAGTGAGGTTTTTAAACATGTTAAGCAGTTCAAGAAACTCCCTTGCTCAAACCTCTCAGTAGATTCCCATCAAACTCAGAAGAAAATGGAAAGTCCTGCCCACATTCTCCAAGGCCCACCTGACCTGCCCCAGTCTCCCTTGACAAGCTCATCCTGCCTAGCACCCCAGCTCACTCTCCTTAGCCGCGCTTCCTGCTCCTTACTGAGGAACTCCCAGAGTCCTCCCAGAGTCAGGAGAGCCGAACATGGTGGTTCCTCATTCTGGATGCATTGCTCCCAGGTCCTCAAATGCCACCTCCTCTGAGAGGTTTCTGCTAGCCTGTGCCAATGGTCTCAGGCCCCTGCAGTCTCAGCTGCTATCTTCCACATCATTCTTTTTTCCCTAATGTACTTCTTGTTAGAATTCTGCTATGAATTTATGTGTGTTTGTTCTTCCCAACTCCAAGCACAACACACACACACACACACACACACACCAGCACATACTGTGCAAGTTCCAGCAGGGGCAAGGATTTGTTCACCCTGTTCTTTACTGTAGCCAGAACAGTACCCAGAACTTGGTAAACGTCCTGCAAATGGGATAAACAAGAGGAGAGAAATGTAGGCACATGACATTTTTCCCATGCTCGTCCTCTGCCCTCCTCCATCAGCCAGGGTTCTGCTCTGTCCCTATCACAACACAGGATGGGAATGGGAGGGCAACAACCACTCTGTATCTAGAAACTTCTTTAAAAGACGTATGTCCAAGAGTAGGCAGGACCAGGAGAATGTCCTACCAAGGATCTGCATTGTTGGTGAGGGGAAAGCCAGAACAAGTTGGAGCCCTGCCATGGAAACACAGCCCAGAGCCCTTCAGGACTGCAGGCCAACCTAAATCACATGTTTAAGTGTTATTTTGTTTTTGCTTTGCTTTTTAATTTGAAATGCTGTTAAAGTTAAATGCCCCTTGGGTCTGGCAGTGTCTCCCTTGTGCACCCTAATGAACTACATTTACAGTCAGATGAAATATGGTGTTAAATTCTCTGAGTGGGAACATATGGCTGGGGCCAAGCTCAATAAACAGTTCTATGATTTAGAACGGCTGTAGTGAGGTACCAAAATATTATTGTGTATGTGTGTGTGCGTATTTGTGTGTGTGAGAGAGACAGAGACATAGAGACAGAGAAAGACAGAAAAATACACAGAGAGAAGCAGAGACAGAAAGGAGTAGGAGTAGAGAAAATGCCTCAGGCTTTCTAAAGAATTGCATATTTTTTCTGGTTTTTCACACAATTTCAAAAGAAACTACTTGCTTCTAGGACCTCTACCATACATTGTCAGTAAAATCAGCCAGGGCTAAATATTTAGTGTAGATATTTAGTGTAGTGTATTATCGGTAACTAATTGGGCTTGTTAATGCAGACAAGCAGTTACTGTATCTGAAAAGTCAGCAATTCCTACCAACAAAATAAAAGCATTCCTGGGTGCCACATGATTTCTGCAACATCACTTAAATCCCTTGCTTGGAGTAAGAGCTAGCAGATTCTCTTCGAGGAAAAGATTACTCTCACTGCCAGGTAATTTGGCAGTGGCTATGTTATTCAGATCCATTCTCTGTTTCCCTCTCTAGGATACTCATCAAAAGGAAAAGACAGGAAAGAATTGGAAATGTTTACTCTGAAGCAGCCACCTACTCTACCTGGCAGCATGAGTCCCTTGCCTATTACACAGGGATTCTTGGGGGAATTGTGAGAAGAGAGATTGCAACTAGTTTCTCACAAACACTGCCACGTGGAAGCCTTTACTCATGAATTTCAAGTTCACAGGACAGGGGAAAACATGCCATGAGTCATTTAGTCACTGATTCATTCACTCCTTTATCATTCATTTAATCAATAATAATGTTGTGAGCACATACTACTGTATATGTAAATTTTCATATATAGCACTCTGGGGGATACAAAGGGAAAAAATTATTTCTATGCTCACAAGAAGTTAACAATTTTGTAAGATTGTCTCCAGGAAGGGTGATACCTGGTTCTTTAATGGGACAAACTTCTTGCCATTTGAATCACAGAGCCCAAGACTTGAAGATTACTTGAGTTATCTTATCCCACTGCTTTGGATATCTTGGTCCTTTCCTCATAGCTACTTAGAGAAGCGATCTCTTTTTAATTCCTAGGAACTTGGTGTAAGCCTAATGTCATGTAGCAACCCAAGGGTATCTGCCCCTCTGGTGTTACCGCTCTAGATTATTGTCGTTATTGTGGGCTTTCTGGAGTCTACAATAAAGAATCTATTATTTTTTCATCTCTTTTCTGTAGGCTGAGCTATGCATGATATCCACTAAGCCTGTGGCCAGCCAAGTTCATGATTATTTAGAATGCAATTGAGGCCACTTTCACTGTTGTCATTGAAAGATTCTATTTCCTTTGCTGATGTCCTTCCTTGGCTAGTGTAGAAAATATTTTTTGAATATTTACTATGTGCCCAGCACTATGCTGGGTTGAATTGGGTAAACAGCATAATCAAGACAGATTATGATGAGTGCCTCACAGAATTTACAGACTAATGAGGCATAAAGTTAAGAAAATGGGCAGTTACAATAGGGAAAAACAGGGCATAGGTCCCAAGTAGGTCTTAACGGTTGGTGCTTTTGTAAGGAGTGACATCTAAGTGATGATAGGTTAGATTAATGTTCAGAAATATTCACTCCCCTGCCTTACGTCCGTGATCCTTGGCTTTGGGATTTACCATCTGACTCGCTCAGGCAATGGAATGTTAGTAGACATGATATAACCAAACGATTCAAATGAAGTCACCCACATGGCCTTGCTTACTTGTGCCTCTGCCATTGTGAAGAGAACACGCCCCAGCTAACCTGTGGATACAAGGAGGATGAGACTCGAGACAGGAAAATCAGAGGAAGCTGGTGCGCAGCTTGAAGCAAAGTCCCACCTGTGGCCCTGCAGATGTGGAAATGAGTTCCACTGAGATCCACAGAGCTGTCCAGCCAACCTACAGCCTGCAGTGGAGCCTCCAGATGACCGTAGAGCACTTCACTACAGGCTCGGACGATGAAGAGATCCCAGGAAATTACATAGCACTGGGCCACACGTAATAACATAAGGAAATTGAAGAGTTACATCTTTATCTAAAAGCCATGGGAAGCCTCTCAAAGGTTTTAAGCAGGGAGACGACATGATCTTATTTGATTTTAGACTGATCACTCTAGCTACATCATGGGAAATGGACTAGAAAAGAGCCTTATTAAAGGCAGGAAGATATGTTAAGTAGCTGGTGCAGAAATCCAACAGGAAATGACAGTGACTTAGACTTAGACATAGGGTAATGGTAATGGAGATGACAAGAAGGTGTGAAGTCAGTGTTACTCTCCAAGAGGCATCCAGCTAGCGAGTGTCTTAAATGAAGGCTTTTCAGCGTTAAGTGGGGAAAAGAATGTCACAGGAACCCTAAGGGATACACCTAGTGCCTTCAGAGGAGGTGTAAATCACCCATTTCTTTTGATTGGCCTCTTCCCACAGTGCTGTAGGACACTGCCCATGCTTCCAACCAACTGTACATATCACTTCCTCTAGAAAGCCCTCTCCAACATTTGCCCTGTGCCCCAGACAGAGTCAATGCCTCCCTCTTCTATCCTCCCATAGCATGTGAGCTTATGATGTGCAGGAACTGTCCCAAGGGTATGCTCCATATGCAGGCAGGAGGCCTTTCCTGGGCCAGCTGTCACATGGGTTGGATGAGCTCTCTTTAGGTCTCTGCTGTGGGACCCCACAGATGCCTCACCTCATGTGCCGGATGTGGGAGAGGATGAGGAGGAGCTGAGCCAGGCGCCGATGCTGCTGCTGCAGAGTCAGGCCTGCTTTGGCCATCAGGTGGATCAAGGTGTCTGTGATCTTGTCCAGGACCCGGTGAATATGGTCCTTCTCTTCCAGCGACTTCAAGGTGCTGGACAGAAAGGTGTACACTCCTGAATGTGCAGAGAGAGAAAGAGAGAGAGAAAGAGAGAGAACGACTCAAAGAGGACAAGGTCTAGAGACTGGAAGTGTCCCTGGGGCATAAATAGAGCCAGGGACCTTCCCTGCACAGCAGTAAAGCAGTGAGGACATTCTGGACCCATTTGAAATCAAACAATTCAGTGAAGTTCTCAATGAGCATGTATGTCTGCTAGCCTCAAGAAGTCAGTGTGGCCTCCTGTGTATCAGCCAGGATTCCCAGAGGAGAAATGTTAGCCTTGCTGCCATAGTGAGAATATTGGCTGCCCCTTCTTGGATCCATCTGACCAAGACCAATCAACAGGATCTGACAATTTAACCCTGACCATAGCTCTAAGGAGAAACCATTATTATTTCTTTTGGGGGCAGAGAGATGAATGAACTTGCCAAGATAACTCAAACAGTATGGAGCAGAGCTAGACTGCACCCAATCTGCCAACTCCACATCTGGTAGTGATAAGGTAGACTCTCTCTCAGGAGACATGGAGGAGCCTCAAGAGGGTGATGAGTAATTGGATAAGTCATTGGAAGATGATTTTCCCAGGTAGGATTTACTTCACTTCTGTGTCTCTGGTGAGTTTTGTGGCCTAAGCCTTTTTTGATCTTTAGCTGAAAAAATTATAATGTGGGTGGGTAACAGAGGACCTTGGGAAGAGCTGTGTCTACTGCCTGACAGGCTTGTTCTCTCTTTCCCTTCTGTACTTTGTGCCACAGGTAGGTTTGGGACTGAATCCCATGGTCACCATGGCACTGTTCTGGACAGAACTAGTCCCAAGCCAGACAATCTGAGCCATCTTCTGGGACTGTACGTAGAGGCTGTGAGCCAGTAACTCCTTCCTCTCAGGTTGCTAGGCTGGGAGATGAGAATATTGGACAGGGCCCTGAATGGCTCTCTTCCCAACACTCGTATCTCCTTCTGCGGAAAGAGCTGAGCAATAGTAAGCAGAGCTTAGAGTTCTATATGTGGAGGAGGCAGAGAGAGTCCAGATTCAGTCACAAGGTCCTAATTCTTATATATTTTTCATTATACCTTTGAGCTTTTATAAAATCCTTCCTAAAATATGACTCAACCAATTCTCTCTTGGATTAAGAGAATGTGAGTTGGGTTTCTGTTACTTGCAACAGAAAGAACCCTAAATGTACAGCAAGTTATGAGCTCAGCCCCAGGATGGGAAGAGGGTGGGTGACAAGGAAGTGAGGACTGATGAGAGCAAGGGGACAGGTTGGAGCATGCTTGTCTTGGGACCACAAGGATAGACTCTACCAAGTAAAATCTCCAGAACTAAGCTCACCCTGCTTAATCATAGCGTCTTACAAGGATAGATGACGCAGTATTTTTCTCCAGATTATGAATATGCAGCAACATTTTTTGGTCTACCTCTTTCAGACCACTGGACCACTTCATACCATACGTCTCCTCATCTCCTCCCCCTGTCATCAAGATAAAGGCTCTCAAGTTTATCATTCCCCAGTTTACACCAGTAATGTGGTGACAAGTTACTGCCCATATAACAACTGTGGGATGGGAATGAAGAAAATACATGGAACTCATAGTAAACAGAATTTTAATTACCTAGAATGGAAAATGGCTATGGTTTAAAACAAAACACAAACAACAAAACCAGAATGATCAGGGTCTCAGTCACATGCCACTGAATAAAATCATGTAGCTTTTAGCATCTTGATGCACACTGATCCAAAGCAAACTGGGGCAGAATAAGAAAACAGCACACAGGCAGTAGGCTAAAACAGAAATTGTTGTATTGCTTCACTTCAGTTCTGTGTGGACTGTTGGCAGAGAAAGACTGTATCCATCAGAAAAATGGGCAAATGTCCAGTGGCCGTGGGTTGACTTAGAGGTAGCAGGGAGAAGGGAGGTGTGCTGTGGTGGTTGGGGTTAGGGCACGCCTCAGCTGAGCTCCCTATTGGCTCTGCCTCTCGAGTTCTGACCTCTGTGTCATCATCCATACTCCAACCCCATCTCCTAGAGGTCCTGCTATGGGCCGGATATCCTGGAAACCTGCCCAGGCCACAAAGCTGAGTTAGTCCAACTTGTATGATGCAATTTCTACCAATTTCCTTTTCTCTTACCACCCAGGATTCTGGCCTCATTCCTCAATAATCCCTTTCTTGTTCAAGGAAACTCTAGAATCAAGGATCAAACAGCTTGGGGGATTCTTGTCTAGGAAGGTGACTTTTGTTCATCCTTTCTCTCCTTACTGTGTGCCCAGCAGTACTGAAACTTCAGTCATCTCAAGGCCAGCCTCATGATGCTCTTTCCAATGGAGGTAAAAGATGTGGCGCTCAGACTCTGGCGAGCCAAGCTTTCCTAGGGCTGCCAATTTCCAGTCCTCCTCCATGTGCATGTGTGCACGGGTTCCATCATCCAGCAAGCATTTATTGAGAACCTATTGTTTGCATCATATGCTATTTGATAGGGATTCCAAGCCTGATTTCCTTTCAAGTGTTAATATTTTGAGAGCAGACATTGCCTGTGGAGAGAGAATGTTCTTAACACGGACTCTCAGGATGCAGGCCACTCTCAGAACAAGCCTGTTTGCTAATCCTGTTTTGGCACCAGTACAGCTTATCATTTTATCCTTGTCAGTAGATGCTTCCTAGCTGTGCAAATATACTTAGAAATAAAAATACAGTCCTGTCAAAATGCCAATAATTGACAACAGCAGCCATCATCCTTTTGGGCTCTTCCGGCAAAACTTGGTCCATGTTTGCTCTCCGTTGCCTTTAAGGAGCTGTTGGAGAAACAGCAGCAATCCAATTCCCAGAATGCTTCAGGTGCTCTGGCAACTGCTGTTAATGAGCAAGAGCAAACCAGGGCTGCAGGTAATTTCCATATCTCAGGTGGTCTCTGCCACGCTGGATGGCTGCACCACAGTTCCCAGCAGCACAGGGCCAGTAAGCAGACAGTGAGGCCTTCAGAAAGAGCCTTGCAACAAGGCAGCTTTTGCAACTCTGAAGGATGCTCCAAATCCCAAAGATGAGGTGAAAAAAAGAAAAGCAATCTGTATGTCATTACTCAGGCTCGAGGCATGGTTGGCAGATCTGAGCTTCTACTCATACTGAATCTTGCAGCCACCACTGGCAGATTTAGGAAGTCTGTGGGGAAACCTCATGGCAGGGGAGAACGGAGAGTAAAACCAGATGGACACCCCTGTGTGTAACAGGTCTTCATCCTATGGCTCTGGTTAACCTGATTCTTCTCTCTGTCATCTTCTTTCCTGTCAAGACACTCTCTCCCTGCTTCCCTCTCCATCCCTGCTCTGCAGGAATCTGCTCATTTGTTCCCCAGATGACAGAGTCTCCCGGAAGCCAGGGGGTGGTGGGCTTGGAGGCTGCTGTGCACATGTGCCTATGGCTGTGCCCAGAAGGGAGCACAGGCAGCTCCCAGCATCCCTGCTTGCCCTGCCTTTGACCTCCACTTGGGTGGGGCAGCACATCTGAATGCAGAGGACAAGTTCTTCAAGCAAGGCCACATGGTTTATTACTATTTTTGTTTGTTTCCAAAAGGAAGAATATGACAGCAGACTCCAGGAGAGTTCCTCAGCTTATGGCAGCTTAATCACAAAAAGGGCAGTGGGGCTGAGGGGTGATTAAAAGGGAAGGCATGGCAATGAAGACTAACTCCACAGCTGTAAGTGGTCTGAGCCAGGATGCTATCACTCAGCGTGGGTGAGGAGGGATTCCCATGCTCACAGAGGACCTCATGATGAATCAGCACATCGACATCTTGGGTTTCCTGCTTCTACAACCAAAGAGCACGTTTGTCCAGATTGCCTTTATGGCTGACAGTTTGATCATCCCGTGATTGTCGTCATCCTGAGGATGGTACCATCCCTAGTGGGGTGTTTGGACAGCTTTGTGCTTGCTGCTGTCAGTGGGCAGGGCTGTGCTGGATGTCCTGCCATGTGTGGGACAGTCCCGAACCATGGAGGATTCTGTCCTAGCCTCTTTATCTCCTGAAAGTCCTATCGAATGTTCTATTGCAAATAGAAATTTGTAGTGAAAACTTCTGAAAAGTGAGCTGGGGAAGTAGTTCAGTAGACAAACAAATAAAAAAGAAAAAAAGTCTAAGTTTCAAAAAGCTTCTATAAGGCTATATTATGCAAACTGGTTTACAGACAGAGCAGCTTAAACAGAATCCATTTTATCAAAATTATCAAAAACCTGTTCATTTTATGCAGCCTAGCAACTGAGGTTATTATATAAGTTCTCCAAGTATACATTTCATTCAAATAACTTCAGTGCAATTGTGTAGGTACTCCAAAAACTGCATAATAGTTGTAAATATGTATAGAAAAGTAAGATTCTTTTAAAAAATATTATAAAATACATCAATGAAACATTGTGTTATTGCCTTCTATACATTTTAATTTTGTAACATAGTGAGAAATCTATTTGTGAAAAGTATATATTTAAATTATTTAGGATTTCTTTTCTTTCTATCTTGCATTGGCATTGTCTCCTGAATTTCCACACATACTTTTTGATAGACTGTTATATGTATTACTGTTTCTTTTTCCAATCTATCCCCTCTTGTCCACTGCTTATACAAGAGATATGGTCTCTAAGTCCTTTTGAAGTTTGAGATCTAATTGCCTTGATGGTAGTAAGATATTAAGATATGTTTCCTAATGTCCTAAGTATCTTATATATCCTGTTCTGTTAAGATGAGATAGTTGTTACTTCCTCATCCTATGTCGTAACAAAGGGAATCAATTTGACAATACAGTTATAATTCAGCCTATGTTGCTTGCAAAATTACTTCTTTAATTTTTTTTCACTTTGGCAGTCTTTAGTTTTTCCTGTAATGTTATTATTAAACCAATTTAACTTATTTTCTCTCCTGTCCTACACAAATAGGCTTTAGTTAGTTTTTTGTTTTCTTATTCTGAGATCCTTCTTCAAATGTTTATACTACTTGGCTAAAAAAGGCTTTTGATCATGTGCTTATATTCATTCATAAGCATTTTAAAACTTTATTATGTATTCTATTTTTGTCAAGCTGGGACATCTGTACTGAAATATATATCATTTTATTTTTAAGTGAGTGTAATATTTTCCCTCTGATAGTACACTGATTTTCTAAAAATTCATGTGTATAGGTGAACTATTATCTGTTTATTTCATTTCAGGACAGTCAAAGGTTTGTGTATATTTTACTGATTTCTGGGAGATTTTCTCCAATGTGTGATTCCCAACCTTAGCTGTCTCTCAGACTCTCTTGTGGAGTTTTACAAGATCCAGCTGCCCAATTTCCACACAAACCCGATGACTGGATGCCAAGGGTTTGATATCTGTGCTTTAAAAAAAAATTCCACTAATGAGTTATGAGCAGCTACGAAGACAAATCATGTCATCTTCATTTTTCTCTATTGTGGCTACTAAAATGTAAAATCTTGAAAACTTGGACTGTATCTTTGTTCCATGAATAGTGCCCTATCATGACAATGACTTTAAGATGTCTTTTCCATGGATTTCCTTGCCAAGTGGTGATCCTATCTGTCTTTTCCTCCCTTCTGTCCAATTAGTTAGAATGGAGACAATTCTTAAAATGTCCTTGGAAACCACGCATTTAAAATGGCAAAGCACTAATCATCCTGAAGTCCTAATGATCACATGGACTATAATACCAAGGTGGAAAACAAACCATTTTCTCTCTGCTGTCACACTACAAAACAGTACAAGAGTAAGAACAGAAGACTTCTGTGACCCTAAAAGGTTAGAGGGTTTTTCCTCACCAAATAGCAAGCAAGCCCTTCTGCAGTGGGCACCAGCTGGTGTCCTCTAATTCAATTCAGTTCTGACTCTATGTACCTGGAGATAGTGTCAGATCCAGCTGATGAGGGCTCATTCCCCAGGAGTGCCTCCCATCCCCTTCAGATGCCAATTGCCAGCCCTAGGTTGTTTTACCTGTGCTCCAACCAACCAACTAGAAATCCAGGTTCTCACAACTCCTTCCTTGCTTCAGTTCAATTAATTTGCTCAAGCAGCTCCCAGAGCTCAGGGAAGCACATACTTATTTCTGTTGGTTTATTCTAAATGGCATTACCATGCCTGAGGATGAAGAGATGCCTAACGCAAGCTGTAGAAGGAGTGTGGAGCTTCCATGCCTTCTCCAGGGCACCCCCTTCCAGGGACCTCCACATGTTCAGCTATCCCAAAACTCTCCAAACCTTGTCCTTTGGGGATTTCATTACAGGGGCATGATTGTTTACAGCATTAGCCATTGGTGATCAACATGGCCATCAGCCCTGTAATCCTGCCCTGGTCTTTCCATGGACCAGCCTACATCCTAAAGCTACCATGAGGTTGCCAGCCATTAAGTAAACTCATTAGCACTTTAGAGTTTCCAAAGATTTTCAGAGTTGTATGCCAGAAAATGGAGAAGACCAAATAAATATTTCACAATGTCACAGACACTAACCTGCTCATGAACCCAGCATTCTTAAGGAAACAAAAAATAAATCTCTAGATGTTTGAACTACATATTATACAATTTGGAGCTGATTTGTTACAGCAGATGTCCTACTCTAATGCGGAATGAGAATTATTATATGACTTACTAATGGATAATTAATTCATGTGTATGAAAAGAGATAAAGCCCAAGGGATGTATTGCATACCTCCTGTTGCTGACATGCATTTGTTTGTTTATTTATTTATTTATTTATTTATTTTTGTGAGGCAGGTTCTTGCTATGTTGTCCATGCTGTTCAGCCTTGTCTTGAGCTCATTATTCTCCTGCCTCAGCCTTCCAAGTAGTTGGGACTACAGGAGCATGCCACTATGCCAGCTCCCATTTTCTACATTTTTAAGACCTTAGGTTGTACAGTTTACTTAGAAATCACTTATCTTTCTAAATGCCAACACTGCCACCCTTTTTAAATAAAAACCACAATCCAAATTGTAGAACGCTTTAGTCATTCAGTCCTGTTAGCGATTCATTCTGATTTCAACATACTTTCTAGCAACCTATTTGTTCAAAAAACTAAGGGACAATCCCAAGACATCTGAATGCTTTGCTTGATGTGATTCAAAAATACAGCTTCCAACATTACTAAGGATGTCACAGAGATTCCTCTATGCCATGCAGGGACTAAATCCATATTTTCTGATTTGAACAAGAAGTGTATTGTTTTGGGAAATATTTGTCATCAGGTAGAGAACTTCTGCCCTTTTACTAATGTGTAGTTATTTACCTGGAAAGTGAAGAACCTGCTCATTACCCAATGTTTGCACAAATGTGTACTATTACACTACTGTGTATAAGACCACACACTTATCAAAGTCCTCTCTGAGACACACTGGTCTCTTAAAGTGAGAGAAATCATGATGTATGGACATGGTGTCCCTGTTCACTTGGGATTGCTGTATCCCTATAAGTGCCCTCTTGGCACTGATAACTATACAACTACGTACTTCTGATTCAGCGACATTTGTTAATTTGGTATAATTTTTTAGTGAAATGTACTAAATGTTCTAGAAGGTAAATACGTGGTACAGCAACACATTCAAGGTGATTCAGAAGATAAATCTCTTAACAATGTCTTCAGATGGTGAAATGATGGGCTCAGTTGACTTGAAAAGAATCTTAAATGTTAACATTTCTTTTAAATTTAAGTGGCAGCTATGAATTTCCCTGTTATATATAAAGTCCCAGCTCTCAAATTTTACAATAAATAACATTATATCATTTAGCAAAAAGCCATTATAGATATATATTTTGCTTAAGAGGCTTACTTTTATTAGTAATATCTATAATATGTCAAGGAACATCCATGTTTCTGAATTTTCTATTCTTTCCTCTATTTCTATCCTTCCAGATCAGAAAGCAGAAGCCCCAAAGACACACTTGGTGGAAAACATGCTGTGCATCTACCACAAAGCAGCTTGCGCATGGTTCCATGTGGGACTCCTCAACCCAGGAAGCTGGCCTGGTCTCAGGACGCCCTAGCCATTTCCTTTTTCTTCCAGAAGATGTAAGTGAAAATACCTGGATGAATCTGTTTCCCTGGACCTACCTTTTCTTGCCTCTTATTTTAAGGATCATGGAAAAATAACACAGAGCAGGAAGTGTCTCTGACACATTAGGGCAGATTTTATTTTCCAAAGATGACCACACCAGCGTCTCCTCCCTGTGTGCTTGTCTACACGGGGATCTGCATACTCTTCCTCTGGGGACTACCGTGTACCTGGAGTCTGGGCAGACTCATGATTCGCTTGTAGTCAACAGAATGGGCTAGAAGTGAGCCTGTAACTTCTGATAATATGTCGTAAAAGGCCTTGCAGCTTCTCAGCTAGGGCTCTTGCTTCAGAAGGCCTCACTACTTAGTAAGAGCTCCAGCGTGCCATGTTATAGACAGATGGGTGTCCCAGATGCCAGCTTCCCTTGATGTCCCAGCCAATAAGGAGCATCAATTGGGAGCATATGTATAAAGATCCCTCAAGGCAGCCTCAGCCCACAGCTATCAAATGACCCCTAGTTGTTCAGTCTCCTGATTTGAGGCCCTAGACATTGTACAGAAGAGACAAGCCATTCTCTCTGTGCCTTTTCTAAGTTCATGACCAAACTTCTCTTTTAGTCATTAAGTTTTGACATAATTTATTGCACAGAGCAGTAACCAGAACATACTGGGTCATCCTCGTCATAGCCTTGGAGAGGAAAGTGACCAAGAATAACCAGATTGGAGATTAGACTCCTGATGTGGCATACCATGAGATGTGCTAGCATTTGGATAGTTCCTGCTCCATGTTATAAGTTCTACTGTCTACAAATGGTTTGGCCCAGCCTCATCAGTGTAATGTACTGGCTTGAGTGCATCCTATCAGATATGTGTGCAGTTAACAGTTTGCATAGGAAACCCTGGGCCTTAACTGCTCTCCAGCTAATCATTAAAATACATGGGTAAGCCCTAACTGGTAGCCCAAAATATCTGTACTATAGTTTCACACCACAGAGCAAGTGACTGAATCCTCAGTTGTACAATTCATATCAAGTCTTGCTTGTCAGAAGTCAACATATTAGTAATTTTCCTGAAGGAGAATTTTTATGTTGAACAACTGGTATGTTTTATTTTATTTTTATTAAAAGCCTCTGAACCTTATAATGGAATGTGTTCTCTTTGGTTCGGCCAAGCAAATGAAATTTAGAGCCAAATTTGTGGCCCATCCTAGGAACTGCACAGAGGCACTTCTGTGTGCTAATCTGACTCCTGGGTTTATTTTCTTCATGTTATTCTCCTTTTATACAAACTTGTTCAACTATTAAATTACCCCTTTACATCATGTGAGATTTGGTAAGCCTTTTCAAATCCCTGTGGACTAGGTAATATGTGACAAAAATAATGGAAAAGTTGCCCCTTTATCCTGGCTAGATCAATGAACAATGTTAATGTGAATAGAAGTGTCTTTAAAACATCATTCAACACTCATCTGACTTGGCCTCCAATCCAGAAAATATGGCAAATGACCTAAGAATTTAGCTGATACGCGCGTGATGTCAACGTCATCCTGATCTGAACAACCTCCTTAAATGCTCTGTGATGTCCAGCACCAGTACCTAACAAGTGAGATCACACTCTTAGTTCTAAGCTGCATGTTTAATTCCTGAGTCACAAACCTTCTGATACACTTTCCCTTTTTTCCTCATTTTCTGTGACTGTTTTAAAAAAGATAAATGATGCCAGAATTCCTATTTTCAAGCAATAAGTAGGCATGTAGGTGATGCATGTCTTTAGCTATATTATTTCCATCATTTTAAGTGAGTAATAGAGTGGATAAAAACTGAATTGAAAGATGTTTCATGAATATAACAGATTCATCTTATCTTTTTTGTAAAGAGAGAAAATATTCCTTATTGCAAAAAATGAAAACACAGGATTCCAGAACTATAGATTTTAAAGATGCCTTAAGATTGATTAGTACACTGGTTTTGAAACCATTCCAAAGATAAGAACCCTTTTTATAAAATATGAACCTCATGTGAAACCTTCATATATAAATTGTGAAGTCAGACTTCTGTAATTAAATCAGGAGAAACAGTGGGGATCCTGAGCCCACTCACTCTGACTCTTTTTGTTACCCTGTGTCCCCATCCTCTGGCGACCCTAAGGCTCCTTTCCTAGCACTTGGTTTCATCAGAAGCAAGTATAAAAACCACTAATCCCTGGAGAATGAAAAGAGAAGCCAGAGAAAGCAAGAAAATGTTTGCAAAAGACATATCCAATAAAAGACTACTACCCAACACATACAAAGGACTGTTCAAACTCGACAATTATGAAAAAATAAACTCAATTAAATTATGAGCCAGAGTCCTTAAGAGATACCTCACCAAGTAAGATACAGCGTGCAGCTTGGCAATTAAGTATACATAAAGATGCTTAGTATCAAGTGTAATTAGGGAATTTCAAACTAAAACAACAATAAAATACCACTACACATCTCTTAGAATGGCCCAAACCAAGAAAAACTGACAACTCCAAATGCAGACAAGAATAGGGAATGGCAGGATTTCTCATGTTGCTGGTAGAAATGTAAATGGCACCACCTCTTTGGACTATATTTTGGCAGTTTCTTATAAAACTGAACATACCCTTACTATACAATCCGGCAATGGAACTTAAAAATTATTTCTACATGAAGACATTTGTGTGGAGGTTTGTAGCAGCTTTATTCATAATTGACCAAACATGGATACAACCAAGATGTCCTTTAGTATGTGAATGGATAAACTGTGTTATGCTCGGGTAATGGAATGTCACTCAGTGCTGAGGAGAAAGGAGCTACTAACCACGAAAAGACATGGAACAATCTTAATCGCATATTACTAAGTGAAGGAAGCCAATCTCAAAAAGCCATATACTGTGTATTTCCAACTATATGACATTCCGGAAAAGGCAAAACTATGGAGACAGTAAAAAGATCAGGAGTTGGGCCTAGGGAAGACTGAATAAGTAGAGCTCAGATGATTTTAGGGCAGTGAAATTATTCTGTATGATAATACAATAGTGGGTAAAATCATCAAAAGCTATAGGATGTACAACACCTGGGGTAAAGCCTAATGTAAACTATGGACTCAGTGATAATGATGAATCAGCAGGGGCTCATGGATTGTAACAATCGTACCACTCTAGTGGGGGATGTCAACAGCAAGGGAGGTCATACACGTGTGGGAGACATGGAAATTCTCTGCACTTGACACTCCATTTTGCTGTGAACCTAACTCTTCTGAAATGGAAAGTCTATTAAAGTATAAAAGTAAATTTTTTTAATGTGAAGAAAATTCCAAACCACTGATTTGGTCCAGTTATTGTAATTGTTGAGAAACAGAAGCTCAAAGAGGGAAAGGTCCTGGGCTTGTCAGATTCAAGAGTTTGAGGAAGGGTTTCAGGTAGGGCAGAGAGTCTGGACTTGACTGATGTCACCCCATTAGTAAATAAATTGCAGAGCTTAAACTAGAATCCAAACATCCTTTACTCCTGGCCTAGTGCACAAAAGCTACACAAAGAATTTCCTAACTTCAAGGTTTGTGCAAAAGAGAAATCACTGCCAATGGACTCTCCTCCAGAGATATTTGAGAAAACTAATAATTTTCCTGGAGTGATTCATGAGGAATTCAGTTTTTCAAAACACGGTACAGGGTGGTGAGGAGAAAAGAAGGGGAGGTAAACAGGCATCTTTTCTAAAAGTCTCTTTAATTAAGGACTTTCACCAAAATGTTGACAATGATTACTTTTGTGTGATGAAATTATGATTACTTGGGAGATTATTTTTCTTGGTGGCTTTCCTGTACTTTTCAAGTTCTCTGCCTTAGGCATATATTACTTTCGTAATTTGGTGGAGAAAAATGCTATTAAAAATACAAAATCAAGGTCCCTTTAATTCCTGTTTTTTCACAAATTTTGTCAACACCTGCATTGTTGGGGGAAATAGGGCTGGTGAATGGGCACTCAAAAGAATGAGAAGCTTGATATAGGGACATTACTTATTAGGCTTTTCATAATACGTCTATCATCTCTAAACTGATCACATTTCTGAAGCCCTCCAAGGCTTGTTGTTTCTGCAGGCAATGGAAGTAACAAATTTGTTACTGAAGATATTTGCAATGATTGTTTTAGTTGGCAACCTCTAACATGTTATCCATAACCTGAGCTACATAGCTAGGTACAAAAGAAGACAGGCTTTAAAGACTGACCATCCAGGGTCCCCAGAGGACTTGCAAGTTGGAATGCTAAAGAGCCCAGCACCAAGATGTCGCCAGGAAGGGCTGAGTTCTTGGCTTTCACTGAGAACGAAGGCTCCATTCTCTAACTCACTGATTCACACTTGCTATTCCAACAGAAAGGGCTGATGCTTCACCTGTCGAGATGAAAATGAATGACATGTTCTGAGTTGCATTCATCACTATTGTTGAAGCCAATTTTAAAGAATGAACTTCCTCTGCTAGTCCCCCGCCCCCAAATCACACACTCTTGCTGAGCTGTCCTTGGAGCTGACTCCTGTTCCTAGCCGGACCATGGAGCCCAGTGTTTGCTCTCTGTTGCTGGAAACTTTGGGGGTAAACTTCACTTGGTCCCTGAGGCCCTTGTGGCATTCTACTGGATGCAGTTTGAACCAGCACCTCCTAGTTGCCAGAGAAGGGCAACACTAGAGTGATGAGTGATGGGGGGGTCATATATTAAGCTGCTCTTCCCAAGCTTATTACTGACTAGGAAAGAGCATGTCAGTCACAGGAAGCCCCAGAGCCTGAAGCAAAGAAAGTCACTGGGGCAGCCAGGTTGTTCTTCTCTGAAAAAGTACACTTTCAGCTCTTCAACCACTTCCTTTTTTTCTCTTTTCTTCCCTATACTGTGGATTGAACCTAGGGACACTCTACCACTCTACCACTCTATCCCCAGCCCATTCTATTTATTTTTTATTTTGAGACAGGGTCTCACTAAGTTTCCCAGGCTGGCCTCAAACTTGTAATCTTCCTGCCTCAGCCTCCCAAGTAACTGGGATTATAAGCCTTTTGCAAATGTCTCTTTAAAAATTAGTGGAACAGGACTAAGGGCAAGAGGCAAGACCAACCCTGTGAGTACTCTGACTACTGGAAACAAAAGCAGTTCAACAGCATGGTGTCTGTACAAGTCCTAAAATTTAAAATCAACATAGACACCTATAGAGATCACCAAAAAGGAAAATTTTCTGATAAATGACATTCGGCTTCTGGGAGATGTTTGTGCTCTATCTGTAGATTGCCTGACCCCGGGCATGCAGAGGACAGGCAGTGGCTGGCCTGGAGAAAGCTGTCTGCTTGCTGGGCTCTCCAGAATCCGCACTTACCTGTCCCATGGGTCACAGGGCATGCTAAGCTTACCTTTATGTAAACACTTTCTTACCCAGCTAGTAAAAGTGCACACTGATAAAGTTTGCTAGAGCAGTAAGCAATATGTATCAGGAGCCTTAAAAATGTTTATGGCCTTTTTACCCAGCAAATCCACTTCTAGCAATGTATCCACACTGATAATTAAAAATGGGCAAAAGATATATGAAAGTGAAGCATTCTTTATAAAATCAAGAAGGAAATCACTTTTTTTTTTGGTACCAGGAATCGAACTCAGGACCTTGAGCTTACCGGGCAGGCACTGTGCCACTGAGCTACATCCCTGGCCCAACAACATCACATCTGTTGAATAAATCAACTTATATACAGCCATTTAAAATTTTATTTTGAAAGAAAGTACCTGTGTCTAATCCTAATTATACACATGTGCTGCATAATGACATTTTATCCAATGATGGACCACACGTAGGACAATGGTCCCACAAGATTATTATGGAACTGAACACTGCCTATTGCTTAGTGACCTCATAGCCATCATGTTATCATGCAAAGCATTACTTGTGTATTTGGAGTGATGCTGATGCCTGCAATACTGCCAGTCATATAAAAGCATAGCACCTACAATTAGTATAATAATTACTATTTGTTATTGATAAAAAAAAAACTGCTTTATATATTCACTATACTCTACTACTTTTTATTTTTGAGTCAGGGTCTCACTGTGAGGCTCAGGCTGGTCTTGAACTCATGGTGATCCTCCTGTCTCAGCCTCCTGAGTGTTAGGATTATAGGAAAGTGCTACCATGCCTGCTATATTTTTTTTATTATTATTTAAGAGTGTACTCCTTCTAATTGTTAAAAAGAAAAGTTTACTGTAAAACAGTGTGCTCTGTTATCCTGGTAAACATCTTGTGTTTACTAAGCCTCTTGATGGCTTCAAGAGGCCACATGAGTGATCGACCTACTAGAGTGTCCAACCCACAACCCACAGCTGCACGTAGCTCTGGACGGCTAGGAATGCAATCCCACGAGACCATGAACTTGTAATGTTATTACATAACTTTTGGTGATGTTTTTCATGACTCAATTGCTGGAGCTCTAGCAGAGACTGCATAGGTAACGACCAGGAAGGCGCAGTGTAGCAGTGTAGGGCTAACTCCGCCTCCTGCACCTGACACGGTGGAATCAAAGCCCTCGTGTATCAAACATTATATGTGCTTGTGGCACTGATATAGACAGTGGTGCCTCAGCTCATGGACTTAATTTGTTTTACGATTTTGGAAAAGATGGCCATGGTCATGTTTGTCACCCAATGCAGAGTTGGCATGCAAAAAAAAAATTTCACCAGATGCTTCTGTTTCTGAACCAAATTGTTTGCAAACAAAAGTGTTTGTGAGCCAAGACACAACTGTACATATATATATTATGTATATTATATATACCATATGTATAATATATATGGAAGTTTTGTGACTTATGTACTTTAATTATATTTTATGTTTTATATGCAGCCCAAAATAACGTAATTCCTCTTTATTCAGTGTTGCCCAGGCAAAATGAAAAGTTGGGTATCCATGATCTAGACTATGTAAGTCTTTGGAAGTGTATTCTGATGTTGTAATATAAACTAAGTTACCTTAGGAAGTATTTCACAGTGTGTATCCCAACTGTCAAGTGACACAGTACTATTTCTGAACATATGCATACAATATGGATGGAAAAGAAAATAGTACCCAACGCAAATTATTAGTTTAAGTAATAACCATCATTCTAAGAAATAACTTGCATTAGGTAATAACCTTAGAAAGTAGGGACTATTATAACTTCCATTTCATGGACAAAGAAACAGAAGTGCAAAAAATTTAAGCAATTTTTCCAAAGTTGTACAACTAAGAAGTAGCAGAAAGATCTGTATCTAGAACCAAAGTCCTCTGCTCTTACACTTACGCTATTTTTGGTATTGCTATGCATCAAAATGTCATCATGGTCAGCTAACTTCTGGTGGTTTTATATTCCCTTAGTTGCACATTCTGTATTCTTAAATTATCTAAATTGAACATACTAATTTTATGATCTCAATTTTATATTTAGAAAGAATATTTCTCCTGTTGTATCTGTCTTGAGCATCGGGCCATGACGTCCTTCAGGCAGGAACCACCTTTCCAATCAGTCCTCCTGTTCCTGCTGTTGGTGTGACCACAGTCCCCACACAGAGCCCTCCTTGAGTTCCAGGAAGCCACCCCACCATCTGACTTCACATAAACCACAGTGCAGGACTCTTTCCCCCTTGGGCAGATGAGGCAACTAAAAGCAACTTTGTATTTCCAGCACTTAGCACAATGCCTAGAAAGTAACAAATCCTCATTAAATGGTGGTGGGCCTAACACAAATAGTTTACAAAGACACCGTTATCTTCTCAGTAGGAAATACTGTCTTTCTTACATGCCAGAAGAAAAATAAAACCTAAAAAGTAGATATAAAGTAAGAAATAAGATAAAATAGAGCAGAAGCAACTTCAATGAATCTTAATATATATAACAGTCATGTGCCCTCCCAGGAAAAGTGTAGCAGGAGCTGAGAGAGAGCTCCATGTCTGTATGGCAGGAAGGGGCCCAGATGAAGGTAGGACATGGGGTTTGCTTGTCCATCTTTCTTTCCCCCCCAGGGAAGCAGCAGGAGAAGCAATGGGCCACGAGTGGAAAGGCCACGCACAGAAGTAGGTCTTCCACCCAGAAGCTATGAGGCAAGGCTGAGACTCAGACTTCACTTAGCAGCTGAGTATTCCACCGCCATTGCGCAGGAAGTGTATGCTTCGAATACTCACTGAACAAGTGAAAGTATCTTCAGGAAAAAATAATTCTTAAAAACAGCATTTCATTTTCCTTCTAGGTTCAGACCATTGGTGAAATTTCATTGCTGTTTTCTTTTGATCTTCTTTGGTTCAAGTGTCAAAGCAGTTTTAGACTGCAGTCCAGTATTATTTATTTCTTAGTGTTTATTACTGCAATAAATACTAAGAAATTTTGAGTCAACACTGGAGAGGCTGTGGGCCTTCTTATCTTTTAAAATGCATCCATATATTATTCAAATTTAAGAATAGTAATTTACGTAATTTTTGGAACCTAAAGAAGGTAGGATAAAATGGTTGTCAAATCAAAGAACTGGGAGGTGAGATGCCTGTGAGAACATAAAATGACACACAGCTTCTCCACCCGCCAAGATAGGAACGTGAGTGAACAATCGATCCTGATACCCAGAACATCTCAAGGATTTTCAGTCTCCTGTCACCTGTTACCTCCGTTGCTCTCCCATGAATTCATGTTAAAATCCCATCTCCATCCACCTTCTTTTGCTAATAACACAATTCCACTGCCTGACTAAGTTTTAAAGAAAACAGGTTTATTCTGACTCACAGTTCTGGCCCAAGGGCAATGGGCCACATCTGGTGATGGCCTTCTTGCTGAAAGGGTCCCAAAGTGGCGAGTGCCAAGAGAAAGGGGATGTGTGTGTGTGTGCCTGTGTGCATGCACATACATGTATATCCTCTGGTCTCTCTTCTGATAAAACCATTCAATCATAAGGGCTCTACCTTGATGACCTTATCTAATCATAATCACCTCCTAACAGCCCAACACCAACACACCGTGATAGCTGAAGTAATTTTCCACTTTTAGTACTTCACAATGGGGACTAAATTCCAGTGCGAGTTTTGGAGGTGATAAACCATATGCAAGCCATAGCATTCCACCTATGTTACCCTGGAGCTCATGTTCTTCTCGCGTAAAACATACTATCATATATCAAAATGTCCCAAGGTCTAACCTTATCCCAGAGTCTATTCGAAAGTGTAGAGTCTCCACCTGAGACTCACGGCAAACTACTTTCAGCTCCAAGCCTGTCAAATAAAAACAAGCTACGCACTTTTAATGTACCCTAGTGGGACAGGTATAGGGTACAGATTTCCCTTCTAAGAGGGAGAAATAAGGAAGCAGAAAGAAGTAACAGCCAAAAGCAAGAGAAAAAACCAGCAGAACAAGTACTAAACTTAAAGCTTCCAGTAGGACATCCCACACACACCATGGCAGTGGCAGTGCAGGGTATGGCTTGGTGCCCCCACGGCCTGAGGCAGCCCTGCCCATATGGCTTTGGGTCACAGACCACATCAGGCTGACTTTGAACACTGACTTCAGTTTTCCCCAGCAGGCATTGCATGTTGCCCGTAGCTCTGTCTTTTGGGGGTTCCTGCTGACCTGCTGAGGCTCCACTTTTAGGACTCCATCAGCCATCCCCATACTGGGACTCTATGCAGGGGCTGGGACCCTATGGCAAATTTCTGCCTGGCTTCTCTTTTGAGGCTTCAGTGGAAGTCACCTTGACCTAGTAACTCTTGCTTTCTGCACACCTCCAACTCCAGCACAACGTGGACCTCACCAAGACCTGTCTTTGGCACAAGCAATGTCCAGGCCTGTTTGAGCCACAGTTTCACCAGCCACAGAGCACTTTGCCAGCAAAAAGCAGGGAAGAGAATCCTCTCAGGTAGCAAGGCCATTCCTGTTGCCTCAGCTTCTGCCTCTAAAACAAATTTACCCTTCTGTGCTCTTGGCCTGCAGTGGGAAAGATAGGTTTACAGGTTTCTGAGATGCCCTCAGGACTTCTTTCTCCTTGTCTTGTGGGTTAGCACATGGCTCCCTTTTATCCCCACTAATCTCTTCAACAAGTGGTAGCTTGGCTGCACTTTAGTTTTGTTCTCCTGAATATACCTTTTTACCTTTTGCCTGCACAGGCTACGAATTCTAAATCTTTCCACTTTGTTTCCTGTTGCTCCTGAATCTCACTATATATATATATTTTTTTTTGTGGGTACTGGGGGTCGACCTCAGGACCTCGTGTGCCAGCAGGCGCCCGTACCGCTGAGCAATATCACCGGCCCCTTTTTCGTATGTGGGTTCCGGGAGTCGAACTCGGGCCCTCGCGCTTGCCAGGCAGGCGCCTACGCCGCTGAGCCATCTCACCAGCCTGTATCTCACTATAAATCTGACTAAAAATGACAAATAATACCCATGCTGCAGCCTCACTACTTCATTGTTTAGAAATCTCCTCCACCAAATCCACTAGTCAATTTCTTTTAGGTTTGCCTTTCCACAAAGTCTTAGGGTGTAGACACAACTACTTCTTGGTACCAATTTTCTGTCTTAGTCCATTTTCTGTTGTTAATATAAATACCACAGACCGGTTAAGTTATAAAGAGGCTTATTTTAGTTCAGCTCTGGTCCAAGGGTCACATCTCATGATGGCCTTCTTGCCGGTAGGGTCCCAAGGCAACATGGCATCACAAGGCAAGAGACAGGCAGTGTGCACGCAAATGTGTGGATACTCTGATCTCTCCCTCTTCTGATAAAGCTGCCATCTTTCAATCATAGCAGCGCTGCCCTGATGACCTTATCTAATCCCATCACTTCCCAAAGGCCTCACCTCGCCATACAAAAGTTGGATTAAGTTTTCAGCTTCCCAATATCTCACAATGGATATTAAATTTCAACATGAGTGTCAGAGGGAACAAGCCATATTTAAGCATACCACTCCCCCTGTCTTCCCCAAGCTGTAGATGTTTGGCTGGTTTCTTCAGATATCAAAAGCTCCAAGAGACTTCTGGAATATGACAGAGCACCAAACTCACCCTGTTGCAGGCCTGTAAGGATTCTAGTTCACAAGGATATTTTCATTGGGAGGATGTGAGCTTTTAACCCCAAATGGCAATTAACCATCTTGATAATGGTCACAGGAGGGTGAAATCCAGTCTCAGAATTTGCTGGCAGGAATTTATTAATCATCTGCTAAGAAAAACAGATTCGTTTCTTTCATAGAGATGAAAGCTAGGACATTTGTATTTGGAAGCTGTTGATAAAGCCCCTGAGCATTCATGGGCATCTACTACATGCTGGAGCAGTGAGCGATGCTGGACCAACAGTATGGTCATCCTTTCCACGGTCACAACACCTCTGTGAGTAGGGAATCACCAGTTACTATTTTATACATTAGGCTCAGGGAAGCAGCTCATCAATGGGCCTCTATCACCATCCCCTGTTGTGGCAGAGCCACTTCTCTTGAATTCCAGTCCTCTCTGATGACAAAGTCTACACCCCACCCCATGTTCAGGAAACTAACAGAGGCCATGAAGCTCCTATAAGACCACACCAGAAGCTGGTAGCACAAAGAGACTCCAAAGTTGAGTCATTGACTCCAGAATCCAGCCAGCTAGAGAGAAGGAGACAGTGAACTACTTAACAGATCTGAAGTGCTATTTATCTCAAGATAATGACAATAGTCAGGCTTCCTGGAGAGGAAGCTTGGCATCACAAAGAACTCAGGAGATAACATAATCAAATCTTTTCTGAAGTGACAACAGTGGGTATTCCCAACAATGTGCCCTTTTGCAATTTCCAAGGCCTGTTCCTGTCAGAAGCCTTCAACTGCTCAGAATAATGACCCTCAGTGCTTACAGTCAATATGTTCTAAACAAGTTCTTTCATTTAAATATAGGGACTCTCTGAATCATTTTTCTTATTTCTAAACTTAAGAATATGAATGCTCTGCTTAATTGTCTAATAATACAAATAATCCAGCTCAGGAGAGAAGAGCTGGGTATTCTCCACAGTGAGAGCTTGCTATAATTAATCACAAAATAAATGCTCCATTGACCAACATGCAGCCTCTGATAAACACAGAAATAGCAAAAAGGATGTCACCAGCACTAGCATCATGTGTTTTTCATTCTGGAACCATGATGAAAAGATATAGCACACTGACAGAGCAGAACCGGGCAGATGACAGACAACAGCTGGCACTGTTTTATACGTATGGCTAAATGATCTGACATCTCCTTGTTTCACAAAATAAGCAACAAGGGCCACACTTCTTTCTAGGATCCTGTTTCCCCTTACTTTTGTCCCTGGGTTTTTAAGTATATGTGGGTTTTAGCTCTGCTTCCTCTTTATTATTCCATCAGTTGAAAGAGAAATTTTGTCTGAAGATCAGTGTTGGATGAACAGGTAATCAAAGCTACCAAATGTCAACAGCACAGGACATTCCAGGAGTCAAGTGCTCTGCTAACGGTGGTGCGGGAGCTGGTAGGCACAGGGATTTGTGGGTAGCTGGAGTAGGTTGGTGGGTCCTACTAGAAGTAGAAGTAAAAGGTCCTACAGTGAGACAGCACAGACGGCCTGGAATCAGGAGTCTGTCCCCTTCTCCAAGGAGCTAGTTGGATAGTTAGTTAAAAGAAAGCAAAGCATGTAAAACTCTTCAGAATTAAATGCTTTTGGTCAAAAAGGTGTTTAGAGGATGGTAGAAATGATTATTAAATTGAATTGAAGTCCAAATCAAACCTCATTAGAGATCATACATTTACACATTTAAGCTTTGATACATAAATTTTTCTGAGTCTTGAAACACACTCACGAAAAGGGTAGCATCCTGATTGGGAGTGGACTCTGGAGGGTTAGGAAGGTAAGAAGAGAGAGTATCAAAAGGCAGATGAACGCATGGTTATTTGGCATTGATTTACTGCAGTTTTCATCAAGGTCTTACAATATTAAGGATCAAATCATAACTAACTATTACCCATGAGTTCAATCTCATTCTACCCTTTTGCTAAACATAATTAAACAGCACAATTAACCATCTTGGGGGTAATGGTCACAGTCTATCACTACCCTTTAATCCCTTCATTTTTTAAAGCCTAGTTGGAGGCCTTTAAACTAAAGCACCATGTTTAAAAAGGTATGAGTCCGCTCAGTTTAAGCCAGATTCTTATCTGTGGTGATGATGCCTGTTGTTGACTGGGGACCATTACAATCCATGAACTGCATCGACACTCTCTACATCATTCCCCTTTGTTCATAATAGCCCAAGAGGATGTGCCTCAGTTTTTCCATTGAATAGTTTAATATTATCTAAAGCTATAGTTCACTGAAGAGGATGATATATTTCAGAATGGGAAGAACAGCTTGGTGAAAATGAGGACTCTCCAGGTCATTTTGGCCATATTTAACCAATAACCATTTACTAAATCACTGAATGATGCAACATTTATTCAAAGCCCACAGCCTAAAGACTAAGACATTTTTAAGAAGTGTAAATAGCTTAAGGGAAATTAGGAAATAATTGCATAAAGAGTGAGAAAAAACAATCAGGTCAAAGAAAAAAGCTGGAGGGGCCGGTGAGATGGCTCAGCGGCTTAAGCGCCTGCCCGGCAAGCGCGAGGGCCCGAGTTTGACTCCCGGATCCCACATACGAAAAAGGGGCCGGTGATATCGCTCAGCGGCACGGGCGCCTGCTGGCGCGCGAGGTCCTGAGGTGGACCCCCCGGTACCCACCAAAAAAAAAAAAAAAAAAAAAAAGCTGGAAAAAAATCACAAAAACCCATAAAACTAACATTCGTTTTGGACTATTTGGCACAGAATTTCTAATAGGGAACTCAATAAATGTTAAATTATTGGATAAACGAATGAAATCAACAAACTACTGAAATGCTAGATTGGGTACTAAGAATTGAAACAGTCTACAGAAGGAGACTTGGGTAGTAGCAAGACTTTCTGAGTGAGGTGAAACCTGAGCTTGTCTAGAACTGGGAAGAGCTGAATGATTACAAGGCAGAATCAAAGCCACGCAGAATGGAAGGATGACCACAGACATGCACAGAGCCTCCTTCCCAAGCTTCTTTTGCAAATGTCCCCTCCTTTTTCTTCCTGCTGTTTCTTCCAAGCAAGAAGAAACAGCTCTGAGTTCATCTGCTCTGATTTTGTTCACCCTCCTCTTGAGCCCTGTCCAGCTAATTCTCAGAATGTCTTGAAGCTGCCAGAGACCTTGGGAAAGCAGCTGGGGATTAACTAGGAATGCCTCTGTCCTTTAGTGTGAAAAAAAATAGTGTTGTCCTATGATGATTCTGGGCTTTTGGAAGTAATGTAATAAGTTATTCTAAATGAGGGAGAAATCATGCACATAAAGGGGAAGAGGGCATCCCGTGGAAATTCTGGTCCTCGGGGGGCCCTTTCAGGATTTCCAGAACAACATTCCTAGTAGGTCCTTACTACAACCCTTTAATTCTCCTTGTACCTCTGCCCCAAAGTCAGAGCCAATATAGACACAGTCCATATTGGTGACAGGGAATTCAGCACAAAACCTGAGGTTTCTCTGTCCACTGAGGTTTTGCTGCCAAGGCATAGGAAGGCATCTTCTAACTCAGGTTTTCTGAATCATTTAGTGTGGCTTCTGTTAGAGTTGCTAGAGTTGGCATCACTTTTTAATTTTTCTGATAAGTGAAGAGTTGCCCTAGGTGGAAATCATGGATTCATTTAGGTTTTCAGAAAACTCTGTACCTCTCCTTGGGAAGACACTGTTGGTTCTGGTAACCTTCCTGTGATGATTGCTTTCATTCTTGGAAACAGGCTGCCAATACAATCCCTTTGTGTTTTAGAGTCATACCTGCTTTGATCCTGCTGTGATAGGGACAATCAGACATGCTAGGAGCTGTGCATAGCAGAGGCTCTGTTTTTCCAGAGCATAGCTCACTTTTGCAGTGAGAAGAATGGTTTTGCCTTTGCCAGGGTTGAAAGAGTGCTTCTGCTCAGGGGTTGCTGCTTTCCAGAGCCAGCAGTACCACCCTTGATAGAAAAGACAAGCTGCTGCCCTGTTATCTCATGAAAAAGATAACTGCAAGCTATGTCAGTATACAGCACCTCATCTTTCCAAAATAGTATTCCAACCTGTCATGAGCAAGCAAGCGCACAGGAGAGCCCAAGAAAGAAGGAACAAGACAAGGACAGAGTATGACAAGGAGTCAGAAGAGGGCCACAGCCTGCAGCGGGAAATACGATCTTGAGGTTGTGAAGCCAGTGTCTAATAAAAGACTTTCTGATGAAGGTTGAAGTATTCCCCCATCCTGGTTTATCAAAAGCCTGGGTCTATTAAGCTAATGTTTTGAGAGTCAAATTTCTGACTTTTTTGTGCAATATTAAAAAAAATAATAATAATAAACTGATACTGTCATAGGAACAGAAACAAAACAAAAACAGGGAAAGGCTATATTCTTGAGAAGGAAATATTTTTCATTAACAAGATTAGTGCATATACTTGTGTTGATTCTACAACTCTGAATAATTTCACTTCCTGGCTGGGGTAGTCTTTCTTGGCTAAAGTGGAGGAAAAGTCCCAAGTGCAGTTTGCTTTCCCTGAAGTTAAGAGATAGCCCACATGAACACTGTTGCATGTGCCAGCCCTCCACTGAAGAAGGAGCAGGATCAGGACCTGGCAGCGTGCACCGAGTGGCACTGCTCCCAGAACTCTCATCCAATAAAGAGCTATTGTGGGATCTGGACCCTTCAACGTACAGAACAAATGGCTCAAATGAAAAGCACAATGCGTGTGAGTGGAACCTGAAACTTGAATGAGTGGTAATCACTTCTTTGGTGCAGATCACATTATTTTCCATGGAACTTCACTCTGTAATTCAGTCCTTGCCTAGTGCAATAGTACTGATTTCCATTTTTCGGCTAAGTGAGAATGATTATGATGATAGCCATCAAGCAAGGTGGGTTACTAACCCTGGTGTGGAAGAGAAGTGGAAAATTATTCAGGGAGATGGGAAGAGACTGGCATTCATCAGGAGCAGACAAAAATATTTGGAAAGAGAAGGCAGTGTTGACTCTCTATGGATGTGACCAAACAAGCTGTAGTTCTGCAACTGAGAAATTTGAGACTAGAGGTAATGGTGAAGAACTATAGCAGGTCCAAGGCTTCAAAGAGCTGGGATTTCTGTGGGAGAATGACCTTTGAGGCAGAGTGGGGCTGGGGGTAGAGGTCCCTGCTAAAAGCATCTGCTGTTCAGCTAACACCCACTGGTGAGCTTCAGGTCGCTCAGGCTGCAGATCTAGCTCTCGGATCCACACGCGGAGGGGGCTGGGAGGAGTGAAGGTGCAGACTCAGGCTGAGCCATGGTTTCCATCTGGGTGACCTGCAATGACTCTTTACACAACAGCCAACCTCACTACAGAAAAAAACAGAAGCAAAAGAAAACAGATGGCGCTCTTAACTAAGCTCTCTCAAATGAATAAATAGGAGGGGACCGTAGGATTACTGTCCAAAGGCCAAGTTAAAAAAAATGCTCCTTCTGATGCACTGATTTACCACATTCCATGTTCCTCAGTTTGGGGACAAGTTTTTTCTCTTTTTAAAGCTTTAAGCCAACTATATTTTTAGCTAATCAACTTTAACCAGAAATATGGTCGGTCTCAAGTAACTATTATCTGAAGCTTGAACTTGGTCCTGATTATTTTTTCTAGAGGAGCTGGAGGTTGAATCCAGAGCCTTGCATATGCTAAACACAAGCTCTACCGCTGAGCCACCTCCTCCCCTCTCAGGTCACAATCTCATAACAGGGTTACATAGTCTACCTATATTCTGAAATACATAACTATCAACAGAGATATGTCTGCGTATGTGTACCATTTAAAATTTTTTAAAATCCCATGTCTATGAAAGGATGGCAAATATTTCATGAAAAAATGCTTAGATTCAAAGTCCAATTATCATTATTCATTCATCACATTTGACCAATGTGGTTCTATCTTTCTAAGTAATCTACAATGATGGTAAGCTATTTTAAGTGTAAGTAATTTCTTTTAATTTATGATACTTTGCCTTTGTAGTGGATAGACTATATCTGGTTGAAAAATGCAAACAGATATTTCTTCCAGAAACCCAGCATTAAGTTCTCTCATATTACCAACTCACCAGAATTAAGCAAAATGATAGATTTGAGGCACACAAATTCCTCTCCCTGCAGATTCATCATACGGAACCGAGTTGATGTCGCCAGCAACATGTCAAAGATCTCCACCATACCCTCTACACATTTACCTTGATTCCTAGAAAAACAAAGTTTAAAAAGCATTAAAGGACAGAAAAGCTTCTATGAAACACAAGGATCATAGTCACAAAAATCTACCGGCTCCAAATCAGTAACAAAAACCTTCAGACCATTCTCTTCATGGATGCATGAACTTTCATTTGAATTTGAGAAGGCAGGACAGAAAAAGGCTTTACAGCAATAAAACAATCTCGTTTCAAATTCTTGGCAGAGATGTAGTGTTTAGCCGCCAAATCTACTATGTTATATATGGAGTTCTTCGATCTACAAGTAATGAAAAATGATGTAAGATTCAGGTAATGATTTTTCTAGCACATGTTTATCAATCTCTGATTATATTCCAGAAGTTATAGTTTTGTGGGGATTAAAAAGGGTGGGGGAGGGGCTTTGCTTTCAAATGCTCATGGCCTTCAACTAATATACCAAGTCCTAAAAGACATTTTGAAGTTCTTTTGATGTACAGGAAAAATTAGGATACAGTGGTACCTCAGTGTTCATCATTCATCGGTTCCAGGGAGTACAATGAATACCGAAAACAATGAATACCAAACGAATTGTTTTGTTGTAAAGAGCAGCAAGTCATGAGGCAGTTGACACCATCATGTATCAAATGAATGATGAGTACTGGGAAAAAATTTTCACACCAAAATGTATCAAGCACTAAACTTGGTGCGTTTCAAAGCAGTGCAATACCGAGGTATGACTGTATCTATAGACTATAACTGGGCCAGTTCATGGTGCTATAAGAATGGTAATAACGATTAATCAACTCGATGGCACTGGAGTTGACTCTAAGAAAATGCAGGCTCATGTCTCACATCGTTAGAAGAAATGCAGGCTTCTTTTCCTACACAACAGAGCTTTGACACAAAGGGTTTAACTTTAGTACTTACAAACTATTAAATAAGAGAACTCAAAGGGTCATGACATGTAGTATTTTAAAATGTACATGTTAGTATCTTATCCATGAGTTGTTTCAGAAATTAAAGGAGATACTACGTATGAAAAAAATACATTCAGTGTGGTAAATGATGCTTTGAAGAATTTAAAACACAGGAAGATATTAAAATATTCTATGCATATGTAAACATATTTATGAGATATATAAACATTTAAAGCATGAGCACAAGCACATTATTTACTACTTGATTTTGTCTTTAATTAATATATCTTAGTATTCTTCATTAACTGTTTTTAACAACTGCATAATTTTTCACTGAACAAAATGCTATATAGTCATTTGTCACTTGATGATTGGGACACAGTCTGAGAAATGTGTCATTAGACAATTCTGCCACTGTGTGAACATCACAGAATGTACTTAGCCTAAGAAGGCTACAATGTCACTATGCAATATAATATTATGGGACAGAACTGTACATGTTGGTCAAAATGTTGTTATATGTTGCATGGTCACAATTTCTTTAACTACTTCTTTTTTGGCTGATATTTAGTTTGACTGTGAGTATTGTGCTGTTAAAACATTTCATTCAATAACAACACTTATACTTGTCTTTGAACATGTAGAGATAACTGCAAAATAAATTCCTAGAAATAGGATTGCTATATAAGAGGACATACGTATTTTTAATTTTGATAGTTTAAATATTGCTTTCAAAGAGCTGGTACTGTTGGTAGAACTTCTGTTGTTGTTCCTGGGGAACTGAACCCAGAGTCTCACACATGCTAAGCACACGCTCTCCCAGTGAGCTACATCTCCAGGGTCTGTAAAAGAATATATTGGCACCAGATCTTTTTCTGAGTTACCTGTTTTTGTACCTCGCCCACATTTTTCTGTTGTGTTATTGGCCACATTCGCATTGATTCTTTTTTTTTTTTTTTTTTTTGTGGGTACCGGGGGGTCCACCTCAGGACCTCACGCGCCAACAGGCACCCGTGCCGCTGAGCGATATCACCGGCCCCTTTTTCGTATGTGGGATCCGGGAGTCGAACTCGGGCCCTCGCGCTTGCAAGGCAGGCGCTTACGCCGCTGAGCCATCTCACCGGCCCTCACATTGATTCTTAAGATTTCTCTATATAAGATAGTAATTAGTCCCATGCTATATGTGTTCTCATGGTTTATAGTTTCTTTGATTTTGTTTCTCATATCTTCTTTTACAAAACACTTAATTATTACAGGATCAAGGTTATCAAGTTTTTCATTTATGGCTCCAGAACAGTATGTCTTGCTTGAAAAGGTCACTTCCCATTCCAATAACATACAAAATCATTTTATGTTTCTTTAGTAAGTTTCCATGATTTTATGTTTAAATCTTTGTTCTTCTGGGATATATTTGTTTTTAACAACTTTACTTAGATATAATCACAAACTACACAATTCACCAATTTAAAGAATATATATATAGTTCAGTATATTTCTCACTCAAGATTTATTTTCTTAATATTCTTAATATTCTTTCCAAGTAAAACGTTAGTTTTCTTAACACTTTTTATGGAACATACAACCTTTTTCTCACTGATTTGAAATATGCAAATTACTTATAATATATTCATTTACTTCCTACAACTAACTTCTAAGGTTAGTGATATTTTTTCCATTTTCCAAATGAGGGAATGAGCACTCATTAGGTCAAACTACATTGCCTACCAGCCCCCTACAAAAGAATTTCAACAATAAAGACTTCTTTCTAACTTCTTTTCTTGCCCTCTGCAATTCATTCAACAAGATTTACTGAGTGTCTGTCATATACCAGTCTTTGGGCTAGATAGACATCAGGTTACAGAGAAGAAAGCCATGGGTATTGTTAATAAAGAGATAAAAATGGGAACAAGACTTCCAAGGAAAAAGAAAGATGCAAGACAATGCATATGTCCCCCGGAAAATGTATAGAAAGGGCCTCTACTGCTGAGGTCAGTCTCCTCCCATTCAACCCAGGTCAGTACACAAGTAGGTGCCATGACATGCTTAGATGAGTTTAGTGCATTTTCATGTAAAATGCTTAGAATGGAGCATAGCACACAGCAGCAGGGTTGATATTTAAGTATTAGCTATAGATATACTGATACGTAGATGCTTATCCCTCAAAGGAGATTTTGACCACTAAACCTGAAGTGTATAGAAAATAAGTGTGGCATGCATTTTACTTTGTGGATCTGCAGGGAAACTCTGTATTAGCAGAGACAAGACTTTATAAATTATACTGTTCACACAGGGGTGAAGTAGTGGTCAAAGCAAAGGCCAGAGGTAGGGAGGGCATACTAGAAATGGGTTTTCCTTGTCATGTACTTGAATTTTTTAAAAGTAGTACATTTCTTTCTGGTAAAAAAATAAACAAGGATAGGCAAAAATGTTTGGAGGATGAAGCTTTAAAAATAACAGCTCATAGCCAAAATAGAGAAATGTTCCTTTCTCAGTGTAAAGTCTCTGTTTACCTAACAGACTGCACACCGGCAGGGGAGGAAGGCTGGGGGTGGGAGGAAGCCAGAGCCCACCTGCTGGGAGCAAAAGTTCAGCGCAGAACTGAGAAAGTCAAGTCTTAATTCTCATTTCTTCCTGTCCCTTTTCAACAGTCTCCACATGTTCCTATGAGAAACTCGTTTTTAACTCCTCCAGCAGGGGTGGATTTTTCTCAGCCCCTTCCGCTAGGTATCCCGTTACTCCCAACCAGCAGTTAATTCTCTGTGGCTGTGGCTGTGCCATGCTAGACTGCACCCTCCAAGACGGTGCAACCCCAAATTCTTAACTCACTTCTCACTCTGGTCCTGTGTGTGTGTGTGTGTGTGTGTGTGTGTGTGTGTGTGTGTGTGTGTGTGTGTGTGTGTGTGTGTTTTCCTTTTAGGGGATATGAAGAGGGCATACATTGACCATTAATAATACAGACATGGCAAGAAGACCCTGAAGCCCACCTTCCACACGAACATACATGTTTCACATGCTGATGGTGTGAGTCAGAACTTGGAGAGCTGGGGAAGCAGGTATTCAACGCAGTGAAGTTGCCATTTTCTAAACAATGCTGTAAAAGCTGCAAGTGTTCCTCATGTCTCCATAGGAATCAACTCACTATCCTCTTCAATGGGAACAATTCAGTTGGTCTAAACACTTCAGCCAATCTATTATTTGTGTGATAATAAAAATTTTGTACCTTGATGAAGCCCATGATATTTTCAGCAAATCTCAGAATGCTCCCTGTATCCAAACAACTGGCTGGTTATGTGGCACCTGCAGGTCTTCCATCAGTATTATTACTTTGAGAGAAAGCTTGGAGTGTGATCTAGTGAACAAGTGATATGTCAAGCTATGATCTAGTGCAAATACACGTGGACTTTGAAGACAGACACTTATCATATGCCTGAGGTCATTACACATTGTGATCAGGGCTTCCTTTTCAAAGTCCTGCCAGAATGTTCTATACCAACTTCAAGGAGCAAATCAGACTAGCGCATTTAACTCAGTTTCTGAGGGAATGGGGACATCCACCATATCAGAACCGGGGTGGTTACTAAGAATCAGAAGGGAGCATTTCTGTAAGACAAAATCAGTCTAAATTCACGAGGAGCTCCTGAAGCTGAGAAGCACATGTGGTATGGAAAAACAAGATATATTTTCAAAAGAAGCACCGCATCAGTGACAGATCAGAAGTAGTTTACCAAGCAGACCAGCCTTCGACTCCCACTGTGAGACGTGACAGCCTGCAATGATGAACTCCTCTAACGACTGTACCAGTCTGCTTCTCAGAGCACCTTGAAATCCCTTTGCGGGGGACGTTGTTCTGCCACTCACCCTCTCCAAATGCAGTCCATTTGCACTTAACTAATGGTAGGAAGGAGCAGGACTTGAAAGAGCATTTACTCGTTGCATGTCCTGGAAGTTTTTCCTCTACAAAAATGGAAACCTGTTTTTCAGAAGCCTGGAGGTACTCTGGCTCCTCATAGGAAATAGAGAGCTCTAATGATGAAACCTGTATTTGTTTATCTTCAAAAATATAACTAAAAAAAGTAAAGTCATCCTTTAGCCTCACTTTGTAGAAAAGGAAATTGATAAATGGAAACTGAGAAGACACAGGAGATCAACGTAAGACAGTTCATTTAGCTGCATAGGAAAGAAAGGACAATACAGTTAGAAAACACAGTTAAAATTAAGATGCTGTTTAAAAATCAGTAAATGGTAAGATCAGTTGTATTTTAAAAACTTCTGCACTTTTCAATGCTACAAAATCTCTCAGCACATGCTCTTAAATGCTGTGAATTCATAAATATTTTTATGATCAAGAGGTCTGCATATATAATGCTATGGACTATGGAAGAATGCACTGTAAATTGTAAGAGATAGCTATCTCAGAACTGGGGTGATATGGGGATATATACATATATCTCCAGAGAGAGAGATGCCAAATTTTAAAAGAAAGAGATTTATAGTCCAGAGTCTAGCTGTCTGGGTTCAATTTTTGATGCCACTACATACTGTGTGATCTTGAATCAATTATTTGTTCTTGACTGAACATATAGGCAGACTCGCCCATACTAGACTGTAAATTAAATAAGAAATATTGAAGTCATTGGTATGTGATGGTTATGGGATACAGCAGTTAGTCCATGCAGAGTAAGAAAGAAATGGTTACTGGAAGTGGAGTACTGCTCTACAAGATGTTTACTTCCTTAATGCCAGGAAGTAGGAGATAGATATTACAGCAAGTAGGGAGCCCTCTACAACATTACAAAACATCTGGTCTGAAAAACTTGGAAGGCAGACCTTGCACATGAAGAAGTAGTCAGAAAGGAGCAGACAGGTGGTGTGCAGTGGACACTATGGCTGCTATTGGTAAGGTATTACAATAAAAGAGGTGTGCTCCAGCAAGAACTGAATGATTCTCAAGCAGACGACTGAATTATCAAAAGGTATAAGCAATGCATTTCCATAGCACCTTGCTTTATGGGTTTGAATCGCTTCCAACTGGCATGATGAGTAAAGGCATAAATGAGTGGGTAGAATTTGATTTGAGTCTCAAATAGTTGATTGAGTGAAGAGGAAGGAAGTTCTAGGAGAATTAAATGTTATTAGTAAAGGCCAACAGGTGGGGAGAAGAGAAGGCATATTCAGCAAGTGTTGAGTTATCTGGCTGGCAGATTTTGATATTTATAAGGACAGAAACTTGCAAAAAGAGCTTAGCATATGAAGAGTGGTTAATAAAAGGCTTATGAGATGATGAGACAAGATAATATGTAAAGGAAGAATGTTAAAATCTATCGGTGGGGGCCGGTGAGATGGCTCAGTGGCGTAAGCGCCTGCTTTGCAAGCGCGAAGGCCGGAGTTCGACTCCCGGAACCCACATACGAAAAAGGGGCCGGTGATATCGCTCAGTGGCACGGGTGCCTGTTGGCGCGCGAGGTCCTGAGGTCGTCCCCCCGGTACCCACAAAAAAAAAAAAAAAAAAAAAAAAAAAAATCTATCGGTGGGTGATAGATTTACAAGTTCTATAAATGCTTTGGTTGCATTAATTTAGTATCAGTGTGCTAAGGAGAGTGAGAGAAAGAAAACAGTTTGAAAAAAAACTGAGGTAGGAGAAAAACTGAGTGAGCATGAGGAAGTCACCATGTTGTAAAGCAGAAGACAGATTTTTGAAAATTCCTTTTGAAGGAATAGACATGAGTGAACAATCCACAGCTTGAGGCAAATAAATGATTTAAAGATTCTGTAGTTGTGTGACAGGATGAATAGAAATATGATAAAGAAAGTAGAGAAATTGGCAAAAATGGGAACTCAGAATGTTTGTCAATAGCCAGTAGAAGAAAAATTTATGAGTTTAAAATTTCACAGGCCAGGTCTATATAAGTGAGATGACAAGCAGAAAACTAAAACTGTAATTCGGAAATCTAGGACAGAGAGTACAGTTAAACATATGTTTGGACTAGAGTTTTTTCTTAATATTTTTAAGGGTGTTTTTTTCAAATGAGCACATGAAAACATACTTATTTTTGAGTGGTTGTCCAGGTTTTCACTTATTCATATTTATTTAAGTTCTTCCTATTGATCAGCATTAGGCTTCTAATGTTTGGCTACAATAAATAATGTGCAATTATTTTTATACATATATTTTTTACACTTGCAAAAGTGTATAGATAAAAAGTCCTTATAACATCAAAGAATGTAAAGATTTAACATTTTAGTAATTATGGCCAAAATGATCTGCAAAAATATTATGCCAATTTATAGAGCCCATAAGAGAGTATGAAAATATCTGTAAATTGAGATTTTGGAGATAACTGAACAGTGACTGAGACTTGGAAAGGGACTAAGCTAATCAGGAAAAGGGGAGAAGAAGAGAAAGCATGGGAAGGACAGGCAGAGAGAGCGGAAAGGGGAGATAGAGGAAAATGAGGAGAGACAGACAGCAGGACGGAATTAGGGAGAAAGAACTCCTCTGGCATGAGAGAGCAATGCTGAGCCAATCCAGAGGGGGACAGTCAGAGATGTGGCAAGAGAGTAGGAACAGGGGTGTTGGGGGGCTGAACATCAAAAGGAAAAGTTGGCAGCCTGAAGGGTGGGCCTGAGGAATGGAAGGAAGGGCAGAGTCACAGAAAAGAGGTGAAAATTATGTCATTATGGGAGAAGGAAGTCTAAGAGGTTAATTTATTGTAGCTTCAATTCTTTTAGCAAATGACAGTAGCATTATTTGCAGAGCATATGGGCAGATAAACTGAGGCTTGCAGACATGAGGCATCTGTACAAGCTTTCAGGCCCTGGGATGGGCCGGGGCTCTATCTCCTTGACAGTACCTGCAGATTCCCGGCCCTGGCCTGATCTGTTCAGTGCACTTCTTACTGTCCACCTTGAAATTGGCGAGGCTCAGTCCTTCCACGCAAAAATATTCCAGAACTGTGTTCGGTGCTGTCACATGGATTATCACACCTCCCCCACCTCGCCCCCACCTGTGCTTGGGAACTCCTGCCCAGCCCTCAGGTCTCAGGCAGGTTCCAGGAAGACCATCCCAATAGCCCACCATTCTCTGCTCTTTTCTCCCTGGATTTATATACTTTTCTTCTGCTGTGAGATTGTCCTTTATCAGGGTCACCAAACTTTTTCCTCAAAAGACCAGAGGGTAAACATTTTAGGCTCTGTGGGTCATCGATCCCTGTTGCTTTTACTCAGCTCTGGTACCAAAGCAGCCAAAGCACCAAAGCGGCCACAAACAATGTATAACCAATGCATGTGACTATTTCAACAAAACTTTATTACCAAAAATAAAAATCCAACCAAACAAACAAAAAACAGGCTGAGTTTGTCCTGAAGACCATAAAGAGGAGATCAAAAAATACATGATGAATGTTTAAATTTTTAAAAAATTATTACAGTAAAAGATACATTGCCATTAATCCCTCTCAGAATACTCCCCTTGCTTTGAACATACTTATCCCATGGTTCTTGACACTTTCTAAAGAAGTTCTGGAAGTACTCTTTTGCTAGTGTCTTTGAAGTATAATAAAAAAAATATGGTGAATGCTGCTGCCAAGTGTCATCCAATGGAAAGGCAGGCTCGGAGAATCATTACCCTTGGTCCTCACTCACTTTATTCACCGGATCTGGCACCATGTGACTTCTTGGTCTTCCTCAAAGTCAAAATGACCATGAAAGGTAAACATTTGGATCAACTCCAACTGTCAAGTCAGCTAAGAGAGCACATCTAAAGATACAAAAGGCAACTTCCAGAACTGCTTCAGAAAGTGGCAAGAATGATGGGAAGTGTGTTCCAAGTGAGGGGAAGGGTTTTGAGGGGGATTAATGGCAATGTGTCTTTTACTGTAATAAATTTTTTTTTTTTTGTGGGTACCGGGGGGTCGACCTCAGGACCTCGAGCGCCAGCAGGCGCCCGTGCCGCTGAGTGATATCACCGGCCCCTTTTTCGTATGTGGGTTCCGGGAGTCGAACTCGGGCCCTCACGCTTGCCGGGCAGGCGCTTAAGCTGCTGAGCCATCTCACCGGCCCTGTAATAAATATTTTTAAATTTAAACATTCATGCAGTTTTGATCACACTTCAACTTTGCCCACTCCTATTGTAATCGTTATATATTTCATAAACTTATTGGACACAATTGCACCACATGGATTAATAAGAATATAAAGATGACTAGGACAGGAATGTGCCTGTCTCACAAGGAGCTTAGATTCTATTTGAGTGGCAGACAGTTTTTTTTAAAAGATAATAAAGAAAAGCTCAATCAATCAAGCTGTAATTAGTGGAAAGTAGGAAATTATGGTATTCCACCCCACCGTGGTAGAGAAAACAGAGTCCCTGAGTGAAAAGTTTGAGATGGCAGCAGGCCATCCAAATAAACCATAGAGAATTATGGATCTGGAGTTCAGAGAAACATCTGAATATGAGGATGTAGATTTGGGAGATGTTAGGAGAATATAAAAGGGCACAGAAGGAAAGGACAGACATCTCAAGGGGTATGCCCTAAAGAGGATAATCCAGGAAAAGACACACAAGAGAAGCAGGGAGGGAGGGGGGATAAACCAGGGAGGTGATAGAGATTATAATCCTGGTGAAGATTATAATCGGGTGAAGGAGCTTGGGTTTAAAATACCACCAGCGGAAGAGTTCTCAGGGGCAGTATCTATTAAATTAGAGGGAGGGGTGACAGAAGGGAGAGGGAGGGGAAGAGAAGGTAATGAAATAACAATTAAGATGTGTTATATACATACCAATTCCATGTGATGAATGTAATCAATACGTAGTACAAACATATACTAATAAAAATTAAAATGTTTAAAAGAAGAAAAATAAAGGCAAAACCAAGAGCTGACATTTAAACCTTAAGAATATAGAGCCAAGGTCCCCATCATTATAACATGGTAGAATATTAAATGGTTGGTTAGGGATTGATGAAAAGGCCTGACTGCTTTGGAAAAAGACTGGAACTCACATGTTTCTGATTCTTCAATAATCTTTTAACTTTGAGGTTGCTTCCTCTGAAGACTTCTGAACAAAA
The DNA here is from genome assembly GCA_028451465.1 of Erethizon dorsatum. Lineage (NCBI taxonomy): Eukaryota > Metazoa > Chordata > Mammalia > Rodentia > Erethizontidae > Erethizon > Erethizon dorsatum. The sequence continues at coordinate 132,609,061 of CM051823.1, read as the reverse complement.
GCAATTATCTGAAGGTTACAAGAATAGTTTTGATGATCTCATTAGAAGGAGAGCACATCTCTATTAAGAGTGACCTTCTTTCTGCCCACCTGCCAGGTTGTAAAGCCTTAGGACAAACTCTGTGCTTATATGTTACTGTCCTTTAACTATTGCAAACAATATGTCAAGGCCAACTAGATGAACTATGATGGTAACTACCAAAAATGTCATTCCTGTTAGATACAGTGATGTTTAGGTATAAAATTAAAGGAAAATGGAATAAAATGAATACAAACAGGAGAAATTTTAAGAACATGGCCAGAGGATCATCGTCTTAGAGTTATTATGAGAAAATTGAGACAACCATGTCATACGATTTGTTTAGAAGGATTGGATTTCAAGTGGAAATAACTCTGGGCTCATTGCCTTGAGAAGAGCTGCTATGAGACAAACAGCCAATGCGGTCTTTTGCTGAGAGTTTGAGAAATTAATGCATGAAGCAATCTAGCAGTACTTTAGCAATGTAAACTTCTCAGAAGTCACATTCCAAGTCCACAGGACCTTGCTGAAGGAGCCAAGAGCGAAGACTGCAGGAGGAAAGTCCACAGCTCTCTGCTTCTCTTAGCTTAAATCCACATCTAGCTTTGTTCCTGATGTTGTTTTCTTTTATTTGAAACATAAGGAAAGCTATGATCAAGAGAAGCCAATGTTCATAGATGCTCAGTGAACAGATTTGCAATGAAAAGAAAACACAAACCAAACAAACAAACAAACAAAAGATTCCTTTAGTATAAGGAAATGCATGCACATTAAAAACAAAGAAAAGAGAATTTCTCTGAGGGAGTGTCCTTCAGATTAAAGGAGCAAAGTCATCCTCCTTACTAACTCACTGATTACTAAGGTGTCGATGAACTGGGCATGTGTGACCTGCCATCCACCCACATCTCATTCCATATCTAACTCCTTCTAGAACAAAAGCCTTACTTACACCTGCCCTCCAGTCATGTCCCTGGCACAAGGCACAAGGATCCTCATCCCTCCTCACTCTTTACTACCATTTCCAAGGCTGGACTTCAACCTTGCAAGAGTCACTGTGTGCCTGCCACAAACTCTGCCACCAAGGGCAGACAATTGATACCCTGATTACTCACCCAGAAGGATTCAGATCCTCTGTATTCATGCTGGTGCAAGTGGCTGGCATGGAAATGACACAGGAAATGTTAGATTGACCTACCTAAAAGATGTATCTGGATTTTAGTTTCCAACACTTAGTCACATAACGTTCAATTATCTTTATTAAGCTACCTGTCTCAAAAAAGAAAGGCTCAGTGGAATGCTTGGCCATTTACTTTTGGGAGCTGGTAGTTGAGAGAGTTCTTAAGCCAAGAGATATCTTCTAATAAACAGAACAAGTCATAACATGCACTCTTCTTCTTATACTTTTGGGTGCTAAAGTGGCAAGAAAAAGGAGGTTAGAGTTGGTTATTATAGATGCTTCTGCTAGATGTGTAAAACACACTTCTGGGTTTGAATGGTTTACCAAAGAGAGATGGGATTCTGCACTCCTATAGATAATGACACACTTGAGTTTGCTTGTTCAGTTTATATAGCTTAAGAGCTACAGTAAGTTCCTGAACGAAAATTCTCTAATGGTTGTGGCTACTCAAATATCAGGCTGAAGAGAGTTCTGATCCATCTTTGAAGATACCCATATCAAGTATGTCACATAAGGAAGACCACCTCCATTATCTACTTTTTGTTGGCATGTTTCAGAATTATACAAAGTAATTAGGTAGTTTCTCTTCACTGTACTTAAAGGAGCCAATTTTGTCAACAGAAACAAAGGCAAAAGGCAAATGAATGAACAAAGAGAGAGAGCTCTGTTAGACACTTGAGCACAGGATTCTGCATTTTGATGAACCAGCCATTGTTTCTCCAAAAGAAAATGTGATTAACACTTCATTTGTTCATAACTCAATTTGAGCACTATTTTGGAAGTCCATATGCCAAGGGATATAAAGGCAAATTTTGTTCATCGATCCCTTTACTTGTTCCACACATAGTTATTGACTCTATTATTTTGCAAGCACTGAATTAAGTGCTGCAGGTCCATGATCAATAGGGACAGTCTCAACCTCCTGCAGAGCATGGTTTAGTAAGGAAGCAGACTGAATACACAGTGATAAAATAAAATGAAACAATTAATTTTGACAAATGCCAAGGAGGCAAACACAGACTTACGAGCAAGCACGCCACAGGGAGCTAACATAGAAGGGGAATGGGAGACTTAGAAAAGGACTCTTTGAAGAGGGGATATTTAATCCTAAGCTGCAGAACTAGGTACTTACTGTTAAAAAAAAAAAATAGGAAGTGTGCTAAGCAGAGACGCTGATGAGTTTGGAAGCACGGAAATGCTTGAGGAATATAAGAATCTAACAGAAGGTCAGCACCCTGGAAACCAGGGACCCCAGGGGCAGTGGCCCAGAAGTCCAGAGAGTGGAAGGCACCCACCACCGGCCCCAGGAGGGGGCTGAGTCATTGAGGCCAAGGAAGTCACTGCAGCCTCAAGGGAAGACTGACCAAGATATTTTCTGAGATGTTGCCTTCAAGGAATTTACAGGGGAAATATTCCAAGTCATTATAGCATTAAAATAAATAAAGTTCACATTTTTAACCTGGCCATTCCATTGGCAAGTTTTTGTGCAAACAGCAACCAAAATAAAATACACCATATGATATTTAAGATTGATCAATTATGGGCCGGTGAGATGGCTCAGTGGCACAAGCGCTTGCCCGGCAAGCGCGAGGTCCTGAGGTCGACTCCCAGTACACACATTAAAAAAAAAAAAAAAATTATTGATCAACTAGGATTACTGAAATGTCTGAAGAAAAATCAATGCCTTCCTTTCCCTTTGCCTTTTATATAAAACCTTAATCCATCTCATCCTTTAGATAAGTGGCATTTTTCCAATAGAGACACTGTTGGAATTCCAATAATTAATGACCTATGAATTCTTAAATTGGCATCTCATGGGGATCCTAATCCCTAGTTCATTTAGTGTCGAGCTCTTACTGGATCCTAAGCAGTTTTCTAGTTAGTCAAAGCCTCTTAATTCACTGGAGCTTATAGTTAGAGGTATAGACAGACCACAAATGTGTAATTACATGAGTAGGATCATTTCTAATGGCTGAAAATGAAACACGGAGAAGCAAGAAAGTTGGTAGGGGGACAATTTCAGCTAGCTTGTCCTTGAGGAGATAACATCCAAGCTGAAGACCTGAGTGAAAGAAAGTTTGAGGTTATTCAGACTTCATTTTTAGCAGAGAATTTTTAGGTGTTCTTCATTAGGGAAAGAAAGAGGTAAGTATTTTAATGGTTGGTTTTAAGGCTAGGAAAATGTGTTCTGGCTTTGGGAAAAGCAACAAGTAAAAGCATTCTGCCGAAAAATGCAACAAGCATGATATGAAAAAGTAGAATTAGAAATAGCCTAAATATCGTGGTCCTTTTAGAATCCCCAGTCTTTTTGCCTGTCAATATTAAAGTTGTTACTGCAACCATTAAAGCAGTAACAGTATACCTGGGAGGTCACAAATAGGCCCAAAATGAAGTGGACAAAAGATGGCAGGAATTCTGTATTGTTGGTGCATAAATAATCCTGCTTTATTGAATATATCTTTCCTACAGGTTACAACCTTTCTGCAGTTCTTTTGTTTCTTTCATGTTTTTATTTTGTCTGCTGTTTTTTAAACTATGGACAATCTTTGCCTTGAATTCACCATGCAGTTTCTACCTTATAACTTCAGTTTATGCTTCTCAATTTTTTTATCACATAAAAATAAAGATATAAAACAAACACGTATTTGAAGAAGAGCAAGTCAGCTATTCCCAGTGGGGTAGAGAGAGTGGAAGTGTAGCTACCAAGTTCAATACCAATTTGTTTTTTGAAGTTCTTGCATATAGGTGCTGATTTGGATGCATACTTCTTGAATTTTTCTTCTGATTATAATAAAATATGAAAGGTGCAGTAATTTTGTGCAGCAATAGGTAGCACTACGTATCTAGTAGACAGCAGTGAACCAGAAAGGAATGGAATGGATAGGCGTTTGTGGCTCTACTCTGGCAGTAAATACCTGCGTAATCTTGGACAAATCACTTAATCTCTCTGGAATTCTATTTCCTCATCTGCAATTAATGAGGCTGGATCATATCAATGGCTTTCACCTTATTTTTAGGAGTGAGATCCTCTTAACATATAATGTGCAACGTGTTGTGGCTGGGCTCTAAAATGTCTCCTAACAGGCTCATTGTATTGGGTCATGAGGGCTCTAATTTCTTGGAGTAATCCATTGATGGATCATAATTTCATGACCATGTTATTGGGAGGAGATGGAAACAGGAGGTAGGGCCTAGATGAAGGCAATGGGTGATGGGACGTGACCTTGGAGATTACATCTTGTCCCTGGCCCCTTCCTCTCTGGTTCTCTGGCTTTCTCTCTCTGCTTCCTGTCCCCCATGAGATGAGTTGCTTGCTCCACCACATGCTCCCTACCATGGTGTTCTGCTCATCACAAGCCCAGAAGCAATGAAGCCAAGTGAACATTGACTGAAACCTTGAAACTATGAGCCAACCTTTTTTCCTCTAAGTTGATTTTGTCATAGCTGCAGAAAGCTAACTGACAATACTCCAATTTTAAAACAGAAGCACGGTGCCTGTGCTCTGGAAGAACAGGCAGAATATTCCAGAGACTCAACCCCTCCTTCTTGATCCAAGAAAACCCCTCAGCCCACTCTGTGAAAGTCCACAGAACACAAAGTGAAAAGTACTGGCATAAGGCTCCAACACTATTCCAATCCTAAAATGATCCAGATGAGACAGTAAAAGTCTCCAAAATGATACTTCACAAAGTCAACATTTTGTAGACTCCACTAATTTCTCTAGGAAATAAACATGTTCACTCTTTAATTATTCAGCTCCACCTCTAGTAAATAATCTTTATTTTTTTTTGCTACATGCATTCTCTTTAATTGAAGCGTTACTCAATAAATTTTAAGTACATAAAAATGCACTAATTTTAAGTGCATGTTGTAGAACGTATGTATCTGTATTGTTTACAGCAGTAAAACTACCATCCACATCAAGAAAACACTGATCTTACATATGAATGTCATATGTTATTTACCACATTGATCTTATATATGAGTGCCATGTTATTTATTACACAAAATTTCTGGAAACTCCTTAAAATACTATGATTCATTCCTTCATCTTAGTACTGACAAAACCTCACTGTTTGGGCCATGATGTAATTTCAAAAGCCCAAGTAATAGCAGTAGTAACTCTGAAGATAACATATTTTGAATTGTTACTAAACTCTAACAAGCACAACCTAGGCACTGAACATCTGATCACTGAATCCTTAAAAATTCGCTAAGAAATATGTTGTTATTATAGAAAAGAAACTGAGGTCATGGGACTGCCCAGAGTCCCACTGTGAGTTGGTGGCCAGCCTGCAGTTTGGCTGTAGAGCCTGGGTTCTCACACCTCACACTAAGCACTTCTTCCACGATCAGCTTCTTCTCCACCAGCTGACTTCTGCTGTCCCTGGTCTCTGCCCCATCCTACACTCCACCTGCTCAGTAGGTCTCTCTGGGATCCTCTCACCCCAGTGCATCTGAACAGCAGGATGGTAAACAGTGCCCTCACTAATTTTCAAGCTGTCATAGCAATCAGGCTTTGAAAATTCCTATAACTCTCTTTTCTGGAGGATACCAAGTCTGTTCAATGACCACGAACGTGATGCCAGTATCAAGGCTAACACCTGGGAACTTTGAATGAGATACGTGGATTAAAGATCCTACTGCTCTTAGATCCTCTTCCCATGCCCTTGTAGGAAATTGCTCACCTGCCTACAGTAATTATACTTTCTGTTTCTCCACCTACTTCTCCCCAGGGCCACATCTACCAAGGTTAGGGTGGGGTTAAGTGTGAACCCACAGACAGCACTCACCACCTCTACCCTTCACTTGCCTGTTAGTCTAGATTATATTCATGCAATCAGGAAAATTTATGAATTTATAAAACTGTCCCCTTCAATAGATAATGTGATCTCAAAAGACAGCATGGTGCTACATTTTTCATTGCATATATAATGCCTAGGGAAATGTTGATATTATTAATCAACAACAATTATTAATAGTAGAGTGAAGAAGCATTGAAAGCAGAGCAAAGAGTCTTGATTCCTGCTACTTTCTAGCCCTGTGGTAAGTCATAAGCAACTAACTTAACCAATGGAGTGGGTTTTCCAGTGGAAATATGTCTTCTGTAATGTCCATGTTATTGTCATCCAAGGGCTATTTCAGGGCACAGGAGACCGGGAAGGGTGGCTCACTCTAAACCACAAGATTATTGTCACTTAAAACTTTATTTTATTTTCTAGGGAGTGATAGCTCATGAATGTTTAGTAGAAACTGAAGTAGAAATTTAAAAGAAGTATACCAACTTCGATGAAAAGCAAGGCTTGCCATCACCCATGTGACTTCAAAGCCAGACGAACTCTTTCTACTCCAACCACAGTATATTTCAATTTTGCAATCATGTGTATTGGCATTTTTCAAAAAAGAAATGAGATTATGTAGCTGTCTTTCATAAATAAATGTGCCTTATTCATCATCCTTACTACAAAGGGTAATGTTTTCTTTATTTTGTTTTGTTCTTTTCCCACCTCTTATGATATATTCCCAAAGCTTCAGGCCACACAGTACATTTAGCTATCATGTCATTAGTCTAGTAGAACAACACCAACAGGAGCCACTGCCATTGCTCTAATTTACCAGAAGCTTCTTTACGGAACAAAAGCAAAGTATGAACTTGCTATTTCATCTATGATTGGCACTATAATATATTATCCTGGAAAAAACTAGTAAACAAAACTTGAGCCCATTTCTGGGCTTTTAGCAAAACATTGTTATCTTTTCTTCCCCAGCCGGGAGCACTCCCAAGGACTGCTCTCGGGTCCCCCAGGCCTCAGCGATGGTTCTGAACCAAGGTGAACAGGGCTCCTCCCAACAGTCTGGAGAGCTCCAGTCTGCAGAAAGCTAATGAGGCCCTTGAAGCAGCATGCTTCTCTTCCACCCACACTTTATTGAAATGCTTTTGAGTCTTATTGTGTTGTAATTACATGCTATAGAAAACTCGACAAACATCTATTTCAAGGATGGGGCCCATGACTCTTGCTAAAACATTTCAATTCCATTTTCCGGAGCATACAATCTCTAAATGTATCTGTGAGGGCCCTCCACAAGTATTTCCATTTCACATTTCAGAAAACTTAAAAGTGATGCAAGTTCCTGACTTAGTAGATGATGGATGTAAAGAGAACATCTTTATGAGCTGTGTGGGTTGTTATCTTCCTACATCTTTAGTATAACATTTGATTCATACAAAAGAATTTTGATAATATATGTATATCTTAGAGACTACAATAAAAATAAATACCCATTTTTTGGTAACCTATTTTCTTTTTATTTCCTTTTGAAAAGCAGTTATTTTAAAGAGATTGCTTCTATCAATATTATAGATAGAATATTTTGTGCTTTATTTAAGATATAATTCCCAACCATGAGATAAATATTTTCTTATAAAAATATAGTTTTGGCTTTCCAACTTTTCATTCATCAAGAATTAATTTTTCCATATGAGATGAAGTAGAATCAGGCTTTTTCTTTTTCCTCTGCAGGAAATTATTCTCATTTTCTTTTGCAATCTCAGTGCTCCTCTGATATGCATCAGCTTTTCATAAATATAGGTTGGTTTCTGAACTCTCTTTTCCATTTCATTAGTCAATGTGTTTATTTCTATGACAATACCACATTGTCTTAATTGTTATAGCTTTAAGATTCTTATAACTGGGCCGGTGAGATGGTTCAGCGGCATAAGCGCCTGCCTGGCAAGCACGAGGGCCTGAGTTCAACTCCCGGAACCCACATACGAAAAAAGGGCCGGTGATATCGCTCAGCGGCACGGGCGCCTGCTGGCGCACGAGGTCCTGACGTCGACACCCACAAAAAAAAAAAAAAAAAAAAAAAAAGATTCTTATAACTTACAGGTTTTGTTACCCAATCGCCTGGCCTTGATTTCAGTCTTCAGAAGCAGTTGGCTATACTTGATCCTTGACTTTTTCCATACAGATTTTAGAAAGAACTTAGGATTATGAATGGAAATGCACTAATCTATAGATCAATTTGTGAAGAATTGATACATTTTTAGTAAGGATTCTTATTAATTATAAATATGGTACAGCTTTCTTTTCAATGTCTATCAATTTAGTGTCCTTCAACAGAAGTTCATCACTTTCTCTATAGTGCTCTTGTAATTTCTTTATTAAGGTCATTCCATAATACTTTATAGTTTTGGTTGCAACTACAGAGCATATGTAAAGCATGTAAAATGATGCTTTATATTTGTTACTGGTGTAAATAGATTTGATTTTTGTATATTGATTAGATGTTTTAAACATTTTTATGGGACTGAATATCAAAAAATAAGAAAGGAAGTTCTTATGTAAGAGTTTTTAAAAACAGAATATATTAAGCCTGTCTAAATTACTCATGATTAAAAAACTGGAATTTTGGAATTTATGGGATGCAGCTGCTAGAAAATGGGAAATAATTTCATAGGCTTTCTATCTCATGATTAAAAATATATAAACACTAAGTAGCACAAAACCTAAATGGCTTCTTTTGAACAAATTTAAGACCTATACATGCATAGCAATCATCAATTGTTCCAAAAGTAGAACACATTCTAGCCAAAAAAGGGGTCCTCGGGAAGGTCCTTGTGATGCTTCACAGACAGATGACCATGCACTTGCGCCCATTCTAGCTATCTCCCTTTGCTAGCTGACAGGAAACACTTGCTGTGGCTGGAATCCCAGATTCATGTAGGTCTGCTCTGACAATTCAGCTCCTCATGTACTGCTATCCACAAGGCAGATGAAAACCGAAATCTGCCAGATGTGGTGGCACATGCCTGTAGTCCCAGCACCCGGAGGGTGAGGCAGGAGGATTGCTGCAAGTTCAAGTCCAGCCTGGGCTACGAAGTGAGTTCAAGGCCAGCCTGAACTGCATAGTGAGACCCTGTCTCAAAAAGACAAAAAAGAAGAAGGAGGAGGAGGAGGAGGAGGAGGGGAAGGGGGAGGGGGAGGAGAAGGAGGAGAAGGAGAAGAAAAGAAGAAGAAGAAGAAGAAGAAGAAGAAGAAGAAGAAGAAGAAGAAGAAGAAGAAGAAGAAGAAGAAGAAGAAGAAGAAAACTGGAACCTAGTATTTAGGAATGAATTAAAAATACTGAAGAGATGATGAAAGCTTTTCAGAGTTCATTGAACATTTTTGAAATAGAAAACTCAGAAAAGATATGGTCAAGCAACAGGAAAAAAACAGGGAAATAACTTTCAAAATACATTTCATAAAAAATAAAAAAGTTCAGGACATAAATTATACAGCACATAACATCAAATAGATTCTGTGGACAGCTTGGTGAAGGGAATAAAGAATGGGAAGATAAAGATTAAAACAAAAGAATAAAAAGATTTAAGGGAAAGTCCTATAGTAAGCAAGTGAAGGGTATGTAAAAATGGTCCTTGAGGAAGGAAACAAAAGCAATGTACCAAACTATATTTAAAAGTATAAATCTCCCAACACTCTAAGAGGCTGAGGCAGGAGGATGGCAAGCTCCAGCCCAGTATGGTCAATTTAGCAAGATCCTGTCTCAAAGTAAAAAATTAAAAATTATAAAGGACTGGGGGTGTATCTCAGTGTGAAGGCTCAGGGTTCAACCCACAGGAAATATACCCCTTCCCCCAATACACACACACACACGCATGCATGGTGCTGCCAGACTGTAATCCCATCACTCTGGGAAGTTGAAGCAAGTAAAGCACAAGTTTGAGCCCAGCCTGGGGAATTTAGCTAGGATACAGCTCACTGCAAAGGCCAAAAGTTGAATCCTCAGTAACAAAAAAGAAGAAAATACTGTAAAAGCAAAAAGAAAAAAAAGAAAAATAAATATAAATCAAGAGTCAAGAAGTAAAAGGTTTCAATCTACATAGTCTAAAAACATACCATGGACCTGAGAAAACTGACCTAAAATAGTCAATGCAGAGACATATCTTAATAAAATTATTGTTATTTAAGCTTAAAGAAAATTTTTGAACATTCAGATAAAAGTCCAAGCCACTAATAAAGGAAAGACGACCAGATTTCCATCTGATTACCTGACAGCCGCATTAGAAAACAGGGGAGCAATCATTCAAAAATACTTGAGGATGAATGCGAGCCAAAGCATTTATAAGCAGTTAAACTTTACAGTATAAAAAGCACAGAAAGACAATTATAAATATTGTTAAACCAGAAAAGAAAAGGGTTTCCATGAGTGTTTTCCTGGAAAATCTACAAAGACAGAAGCTCCAAACAATCAAAAAAGATAAGCGAACACCAGCATATGGTCCGACAGTGGACATTAAATATATTTAATGATAGAATTAACATTTAAAAATGAGCCTGGAGTGATAGCATAGAACATGCAACTATGTAAGATCTAACAATGTATAAAAATAAGTAATAAAAAATAAGATTACAAAAAATAGTCAGCAAAATTATTATTAGCTTACAATGATCTCATAGGTATTAGCTGGAAGTAAATTGATATCATTTGACTCTGATAAGTCATGGAGTAGAAGCTTAAGGGTATTGAATATTACAAAGTTTAACACACATAATACTAGTGGCTAAAATCAGAGGGTGTTTAGGAAATATTGTTACTAGCTAACTTCACTACTGCTCATAATAAGAAACAAACAGTTTCTAAAGGAAGATTTGACTAAGCCTATATAAGGTAATAAGCAGAAAAATGTAAATAACTTAAAACAAAATAAATTTAGCAAATCAATCAATAAACAGCAAATAAAAGACTATTTAATATATAGGAAATATAAAATAATATAATAGAAGTTGAACCAAGCAGTGTTGGCATCAGTAAATATAAATCAGCTTAACTCATGCCTTAAAAAATTTTCAGAATGGCCAACAAATTAAAATCCAGTTGTTGCCTATACTAAATAGAGACCTAAAGCAAAGTTATTCTGATGTTTAAAGAATAAAGGGAGATACATCAATTAAATTAAAATTAACAGAGGTCATGATCTTGATCTTAGGCTCTGAAAAAGTCAATCCTTCCAAACTGTTAAATAAATCAAAAACTTTGTAACACAATAACTGTACAGAACACACAACAGACATAAAGAAAATATAAGTATGAAGCTCATATCAGATCGTAAGTTTTCAGTAAGCAAGAATTACAGGTTATAAGAAGATAAATAGACACAGGCATAAAATATTTTACCTTCTATCCTAATGAGTAAATAAACCTTCATTTCAGGTGTATAGGAAACATTTAGAAAAGATAGTCATAGTAGGCTACAAAATAACTTCAACAAGTTACAAAAAGAATCATAATACAAAACAATATTCACTGATTCCAAAGCAAGAAGTATTTTTAATAACAAAACAAAAAAACTCATTTTTAACCTGGAAATAAAACTATTACACAACTCTTGAATGAAAGGAAAGATAAAATGTGAAACTGATGAATTTTTGGGAAAAGATGATAAAAGCAAAATATATTGGAATCTGTGGGACACAGCTAAAGCAGTGGTTTGAGAAAATTCTGAGCATTAATTACCTATCTTTTAAAATGAAGAAATGAATTAAATATCAACTCAAAAAAACTAGAGGTGGAAATAAAATGTTAACTGATAGAAAGCAGAAGAAAGGACTTAATAAAGCCAAATATGTGACTTAATAAGTTAGAAATTCGAAAAACAGTAGAAGTAATAAAAAAAAATTTAAGCTAGCTTTTTGGAGAAAAGTATCAACAAATTACAGAAACCACTAGTTGACTTAAGTTTTCTAAAAGAAGGATAAATACATAAAATAAAATGTTAGGTTGAAGCAACCATCAAACCGGAGGAAATTTTTTACAAAACCACTAGAAATCATTTGTCCAACTCAATGCAATAAATTTGAAAACTCAGATGAGACGGATAACTTTATCAGAAGATTTGGTATATAGAAACTCTCTCCAGAAGGGATAGAAAGTCTAAATAGACCAATTGCAAGCAAAAATTTAAGTTTCCAGAGAACTCCCCTATTATAATGGCATCAGGTCCAGATGGCTTCAAAATGAATTCTACCAATATTTTCAAGTTAAAAGACCAGCTAATCCCTACTATATTTTTCAGACCATATAAAAAGATAAAAATGCCATACTGTTTTTGAAATGCATATGTAATATTGACAAGAAAACTGCATGAAGATTACATAACAAACCATTTCACACCAAACATTCTTTGGAATTTTGATACAAAACAACAACAACCTTCATTCCTAATGAAAGCACTTTAGAATTAAAAAATGCCTAGAAACTTCTGTAACATGAATGTATAAGAATAAGAAAATGTTGCCCACTATTGTTACTAATTTTACAAAACATTAGACATATTATTCAATGCAATTAGACAAGCAAAAAAACCATTTAGACACTTAGGTTTAGGAAGGAAGAGGTAAAAGAATCTCCACTTGCAGATATATGATTGTATTCTAGGAAACCTCATGGGAATTAATGAAAAAACTACTGCAAACAAGGAACTTGTAATGTAGTAGTCTGTAACAATAACATGCAAATGTCAGTTAGCTACCAACATAGAGAATAACCAGTTCAGGAATACTACGGAAGGGAAGCCCCCATTCATAACATTCATATACTGAACATAATGTATATTTAAAATATCATATATATATTTTTCATATATTACAGCAGTATATATTTATATGGAACAGCTATTAAATATATATAAAGCATTAGGACCTGATGCCATTATAATATATATATGCATTAAATATATATATTAAATATATATGTATTAAATATATATAAAGATACTTCAAAACACTTCTGAATGACATGTACAAAGAAAGATTCAACAATGAAAAGCACAACTTGTTCTTGGACAGGAAGATTCAACATCATAAAGATGTGAGCATTCCCTGAACCTGTTGATATTTATTATAATCCCAGTAAAATTATCCACGAATTTTCCTATGGGGTTAAAATAGTTAATTTTAAGGTCAAGTGGAAAAACAAACAAGGAAGAATCACATGCTAAATGCTGAAAAAAAAAATCAGAAGGCAATATTAGAAAAATAGCACTGCTATTTTTTTAAATTTTTTAAAATATTTTAAAATACTTTAAAATATTTTTTAAAATAGCAGTATTTAGATTTAATTTTAAAATAGCAGTATTTATATTTAAAACCATTTGGAGCTCCTATAAACAATGCTGTGATTTCTACACTGATATTGATTTATGCATAAACTCTAACAGATAATTAAATTTTCAGAAAAAGATGTCAGTGTAGAGAAATTTAATGTACAATGAAGGATATATCTGAAATCACTTGAGAAAATATTGACTTTTTTATAAAGGTGTTGGGACAATTGTATAGGCATTTGGAAACCTATGAGTCAGTCTTTATTTCACACAATAAATCAAGAAAAATTGGTTTTAAAAGGTCCTTTTGATGCTGCGGCTGTCAGCAACTACAGGCCCCCTGCTTCTCTCAGTGCTGGCTCATTGTTCCTTTCTCTAATGTTCTCTACTTGTTTTCTCTTTCATATATTATATTTATAATTAACACATATTTTTTTTTCTTCCCTCCCATATTTTAATAAAAATGCTCCCTTTAGGAGCAATGATCAATAATTAACACAAAGTCTAGACCCTTTCCTCTCACTCCTGCCCATCTTGCTGGTATTTGGCCTCATCACTTTTGAAAGATGCCCTTCTGTTAGAATCAAAGATTTGGTACTAACTTCTCAAACTTTTCCTTAACCAAAAGCTGGAGTTCTTTTCTGTGTAAAGCCCCTGAAAGTCATCCTCAACCCCTGGGACATGTCTTTCTCCATTATTTCCTCCAGTTGTCACATTCATTTCACAGTTGTAACTAGGGAGGTGGCTCTCAAAACCTTTGATTTTTAGCTCAAATCTCTGTTCTGAGCTAGAACTCCAACCCTCAGGACATCCTCCCCACATAAAGACCCTCACGTACAAGGCAAAACTCCTCTGATTTCTCAGCATCCACCCTTTATCTTCCCAGTGTATCACCACCACTGCCACCCTATCCAGTGCCAAGACCACACATGTGGACATCTTCCTTCCTGCACGCCACGCCACATCTGCATTGAGGCACCACTCTCGGCTCTGCTTCCCTCAAAGGCCAATGTGGATCAATCCGCAGGCTCAGCTGCACACAGTAGCTCTCTTTTCCAATGACAAGTTACGATCTGTGTCAGCAGAAAGTGGTAACTATGAAAGCAGGTTAAGAAATTAGTTTTCTGCTGTGGTATAAAATCGAAGAACACACTGACGGTGTTCTTTTAACATCTCTTTTCTATTTGATAAAATGAAAATAGAGAGAAAATAACAAATAAAAATATTAAATGACTTAAAACATATCTCTAGAAACACCAAAAGAGAAACTTCATCTTTATTCTTTGTATTAAGAGCCCACAGGGAGAAGTCAGTAATACTGGGGTGGAGATTGGAACTTAATTATAGGTCACGAGGGCATGTAACCATGACACTAATAATAAAGACAATTTCAACTTTTGACAAGAATTGGAAAAGGACATTCTAACACCATTTCCTTTGCAGCCAAGGATCTATCTACTCATAAAATTAAGAGTCGATGTCATAGAAAAAACATCCATACAGTGCTAACACCTTGGGTATATGTAATATTTCAAAAGATGTATCCACCTTGTTAAACAACTGACAATACCCTCTGCTTCCCTCCTGCCAGCATCAAAAGAAGCAACATACAGAATGGACTTACTTTTGGAGTTTTTACTTAATGTATACCTTTAGGTAGGACAAATGATGAGCATAGTTATGTTAAATACTCTGCATGGAATGGTCAAGAATGAATCAGTATGTCAATGCAAGTGTAAACCAAGAATTGGTTTTTGCTCAGAACCCATAGCTATCAGAAAGTGATGAAGGAAGATAAACTAGGCATGTACGATGTGAGATGCAGTGAAGGAATGCTTTCAACTGCATTCGTGTGCACACTAATATTACTGCAGCACTAGAGTGTACATTGTCTGAGGGCAGGTCTGTCCCTTATATCTCTCTCTTTTTTGTAGCCTCCCATATCATGCAAAACCCTGTGGATATGCTGCTCGAAAAGTATCTATTAAGTTGGATTAAACTGGATTTTGACCAATACAGACTTGAAAATATCTCCTTATAAATGGATTTTAATAGCATTCATTAAAACAAGTGAGGATTGGGCTAGGGATGTAGCTCAATGGTAGAGTGCTCGTGTAGCATGTATGAAGCCCTATGTTTACTCCCCAGCACTGCATTTGAAGAAGAAAAAGAGGATCTTTCCAACATCAACATCAGATATAATGAAAACACCTACAAGGGCAACATTACTTGATGATTCCCGTGTAGTATGTGTGACTTAAATAATATTAGTATGCTTTAAAATTAAGCTGTCAAAATATTATTTTGATTATACATTAACCAATTTAATTAATGTTTAATTGTTAGTAATAAATGGCAAGTAAAAAATAAAGCAGTGTGTGAATTTGTAAGAATAGTTAAATTAGCCTCCTACCACAGGATTAATTGTTTGGTTGAAATTATGCCTTTTCTCCTGGAGAAATTGCATATTGAGTGGATCCTTACTGTTTACTATTTAATGCTTGATTCTCTTAAGGATTTAAACACCTGTGGCTTAGCAAGTTTTATACTACAGTGTTGTTTTTGTCTTTAAGGAGTAATTTTGCATCAATTTGTTTTGATTTTACCATTTTTACAATACAACGCTTTCAAGCACTTTCATGACTAATGGTCTTGATCAAATCGACTTTTACTGAAATACCAATATATCTGAGCTTAATATCTTTATTTAGATATATTCATATGTTACATAAATGATCAATGTATATTTTGAAAGTTTATAATTCAATTGGCTTTTAGCCCAATAGGTAGATATTTTAATTCATCTTGTATCAGAAGTAGCAGTGATAATGGGAGTTTGGCTAATTTCTCCCTTCTTTTGGCTTCAATTTTTCTTCTTTACAGCTTACAATTTTCTGTTCCCAGATTTTTTTAGGGTACTAAGCCAAAGACTTTTAGGAACCAATTAATTGATATCCATGTTGAGTGATTAAGGGCTAAGAACTACAAAGAATGAACAGATTCAGGGTCAAAATATAAACTGGCAAAACTCCTATTTCCTCACATATTGAGTGAAATACAGTGTAGAAGATAACACAGAACAGGATTGTATATAGTAAAGACGTTAAATAAATGCTGGCTTTCTTTCTTTTCCTTTATTTGCCCAGTTCTATAAGATGGAGAGGGAAAAGGTTACAAACAGAGTTGGGTTTTGAAATTTATTTTTAAATTGGCATATGATAATTTATGAGGTAGAATGTAATATATTGGTGCATTCACAGCTTGTGTAATGATCAACTCAAGTATGCATGAGACAAAGAAATGCATGCAAACCACAGTGCACAGGTCCCCAGCACTCCTGGAAAGTTGAGGAGGAAACCTGAATCGGAATAATCAATTCCAGTCATCCCAGGGTTGACACTGCTGACCAGTTGATCGCTACCCAATACATGGGGGTCTCCCCTGTAGCATACCATGCATTTCTCCAGAGGAGCTACACAGAAAATGGGACAGAAAGAAAGATCCTTCTCTTCACTCCCAAAAAGCACATGTGGGCAGATTACATCCTGAATTCATTAACTCAACTTATTGCAATCTTAATTTTTTTTAAGTAAAAAACCTGCAAAGGGGCCAGTGAGATGGCTCAGCGGCGTAAGCACCTGCCTGGCAAGCGCGAGGGCCCGAGTTCGACTCCTGGAACCCACATATGAAAAAAGGGCCGGTGATATCGCTCAGCAGCACGGGTGCCTGCTGGCGTGCAAGGTCCTGAGGTCGACTCCCAGTACCCACAAAAAACAAAAAACAAAAAAAAAAAAACCTGCAAAGAATTTAATGAGGTTTTATGTGGTAGAGGAAAATAAGCCAATGAAAGTATTACTGAAGTATCATAGGGCCTTTTTTTTTGCATGTTTTTATTTGCATATTTTTCTGAAATATTTACAATAAACAACATAAAATGAGAATGCTCTCATTTCTAAAAATTATTTCTTTTCAATTTAAAATGAATTCATCATTGGAAAACAATCTGCTTTTTAGTAAAAGAGGCAAAATGTTCTCTCTGGTGCAGCAACCTGTTTTTCTCTTAAGGAAGAGAACTTATTCCTATTCCTGGCCTAGGAGAAAAAGAACTTTCTGTTGTCCAATACTATTTCCTGCAGGCAGAGCCTCTGATGCGGGAGCCATGGAAAGAGCTAGGTCAACAACCCTCTGGCCAGAGGCTTGGTAGAGGGAATATTCTGCTGGCGGAGTTAGTTCCTGCTTTTCAAATGCATGACTCAACCGAATCAACCTCTCTCTCTCTCCCTCTCTCTCCCTCTCTCTCTCTCTCTCTCTCTGTCTCTGGTAAAATGAATAGAAATCAAAAGAGAGTACTTTGGCTTCACCGAGAAATCCACAAATATTTCTCAGAATTTGTTAGCACAGATGGCGTGAACAAAACAGCATTAGACAGCCCCTTAGACACTGGATAATCTCACTGAACAGGATATTTTCACTGTTTCCTCTAATATCATATCTGCCTTCCAAAGATAGTAAACTTCTCTCTTGCAGAACAAGGGGACCCCCAGAAGGAAAGAGGCACCCTGAATCCTTTGGCTTTTGTTTCCAGTCTGTTTTTCTCTAGTCTGAGCATGCAAGCAGGGCTAAATAAAAAGGCTTATTCCCAACAGATTCAGAGGGCATATTTTGTGTTTTCTACTGCCAAAACACACCAAAGTATTAGGTGCTAGAATGGAAAATGAGTTTTCTCCATTTCCTGATTACTTTCACAGGCTTTCATATTATCTTTAACTTTCCTCTTATAAAACACACACACACACACACACAACCTAAGAGAAATGACTAGGTTCTCTATTTATAACTTATAATAATCTTTATTTCTTGTTTTTCACAGGAAGAGATGACTACATTAAGTGCTTGGAGCTCACTGCTTCAGGGTACAGGAAAGAACTAGAAATTGTGGGCAGGCTGAGCCTGGCAAGGATAAAATTAGCCTACAGTATCTGACTACCAGGAAGTTATACAGGACCAGAATCAAGATATCATAGGTTGTCATCAGGGAATAAATCAAGCAATAATTCTTTCTAGAGGGACACAAGATAGGAAATATGTCCTCTGCTCACAAATGTGGGATGGCAACCCAGTAGGTTTTATATCTCCATAATCTCCAACCCCCAGTTGCCAATGCCAACATCTGAGTAATTACAAGGAAAGGCTGGGACACAGTCTATCCTCCCAGCTTTGTAAGACATGGATGCCTGGATTTGCAAAGAAGATTTGAAAAGTGAGACAGTGTCACACTGGGTTGCAGAATAAATTCCATCTGCTGTTAGAGGCATTGGTAACCCATGGGGTACAGAGCTACTTCGGACCTCTGGCTTCCTCTTTTCCCCATTTCTATGCAAATGACAACAACCCCAGAGAGTGGCTAATGCTCCTCACCTGCCTCCAGCTCTCAATCAACCATCTAGCTTTGGAACTTAGGGGTACCTATCTATACTTTGTTACTAAAAATGTTTACTTTATCAGCGTGATGGGAAAGGGGCAATGGGAAGATTGAAGTGACTTATGCTAAGCAGTGAGCTGAAGTTTATCATAAGAAAATTTATTATTCAGAAACTTTTATCATTTGGAAGCCTGAAGAGAGGAACCATAAACTCTGTTCTCAGCTACCAATTAAAAGCCATCTTCCATGGGCTGCTGGTCACAATACTTTTTACTGTTATGTATCTACCGATGTTATCAAAAGCATTTATCCTCAAACACTAAGATGGTAATTAAATAAAATTGAAATTTAATGATCTGTAGGTACATGGTAATGATTAGAAGAGTCCAGATTTTTATATTCTACATATTTTATATTATTTAAATTTAAACATACATTTATATTTATTTATATACTTTGATCATAACTAACATGTACCTAAGTATTCTTGAATGTAATAAAACCTTAAGGATTTTACTTCATATGGGAAAAATAAGTTCCCTTGCCTACACAATTTGGAACTGAATAGTTGGGCAACAGGTTAGTGCAGTACAAGCAGAAGTTGAAGTACAAGCCAAATGCATTTACAAAATCAGAATGGATACTACAAAAAAGGTGGATTTAATTTCTTCTTAATCTACACAAGAGTAAATCAGGAATTTATAAGTAGCAATGAACACAAAGTGAGTAAGTTTGATGACAATAATAGCTGAAATGATCATAAGAGGATGTGGGTTCTCCCCCAATTCTGCTACAAGCTGCCAGAGTGATCTTGACTAGTGCAATGACAGACATTTATGGGGTACCATGGAAGACTTTGTAGGACAGTGCACAGGGATAAACAAGATTTGGTTCTGGACTACGAGATGTTTATGAGCTGATGGGAAAGGTAAGTCCTAAAGCACAGCTAACACTGAGTAGAATGAATATTTACTACTTTAAGGGAAGTACAAACTGAACACAGTGAGAAGTTAGACAGAGCAAAGGCTACTTCCTACCTGAAAAGAAGAGAGACTGAAAGAAGGATTTACAGAAAAGTCACATCTGAAATGAGCCTTAAAGAATGGGTAAGTTTCTAACAAGAAACTCTAAAGGTGAAGGGCCCTTCAGAACCAGTGGAAGAAAAACTTTAGAATGTGAAATTATGTTCAAAACTCTGGGTGAAATTCAGCTGTCAGGTGTCTTTAGCCTGGGTAGTACACCTAATCCCCAGCACTCCCTTTTGGACTCTCATCCACTAGCCTTCTTCGTTTACATCATCTGACTGGCTCTGCAGATACTTGTGTTTGTGAAACTTGTGATAGACAGCCATAACTGTCAGGATAAGAAGCCTACACCATACTTTCAAAAGAACCAAGAAAGCCAGTAGAAGCAGAATCAGAAAGCATCAAGATTACAGCTTTGCCTTGGGAAATAGTCCCTTGTGTCACTGTAGTGGAAAGAAAGGTGGGTGGACATCAAGGAAAATACAGGGTCAGGGAGGCAAGTAATTGGGGATGAGACAACCAGGACCTATGCTAGGGCTATGGAATGAAGATAAGGGGAGGCTCTGGATTCAGAAAGAGTTCAGAGAAAAACTCAATGGTTAACTTGATGGTCTGGTGAGGGGGCAGGTAGAATTCATTGTTCACTTAAATATCATTCATTTTTAGCTCCAAGGTCTAGGCAAATATTGATCTCATTAAGATAGAGAGGAAATGAAAAAGAACAGACTTATTGAGTCAGGAGATTGATGAATCAGAAAGACATGTAGGACACTGAAGTAGGAATGCCCAGAGAAGTGGCTCTCACTGGGTTTGCAACAATTTGGCCTCTGCCCACACTCTGCCACACACAGGAAGTATTTAGAAAAGACTGGAGACACTTGTCTGACATAACTTGGAGAAGGGACAACACCTGGCAAATATAGTTTAGGGATACTGCTAAACATCCTAAAATGTGCAGGACAGTCCCTATAAGGAAGGCTGACCATGCATGTCAATAGGGCAGAGGTTGAAAAATTCTGAAAGTAGCAGAAACTCCTAACCTGGACTTTTAGAAAATAGGAATAAAGATAAGAACTTTTAGTTACTCATATTTCTGTGAGAGATATGAAGGAAAATTAACTACAATGCAAACCCATAGAAAAGGAAGGGAAGCAGGTGGCTGATAATATCCTGGGCACTGTCACCTCTTTGGCAATATGAGTTCATTGGGTGAGGTAATGTCAAAGGCCTTTCAATTAAAAATGCAATGATTTTATGACTGTTATCAGCAAAGGTGAACCTAAGAAAATGGATATGGATGGGGGCAGAAATGAATGTCTGAAAGTCTAAACATTGACAATAAACTCCAGTCTGTACCCAGGATCCATGGTCTAAGAATTTCATCTGCAAATTTTGTGTTACCTGGCCACAGAACAACCCTACTGGCAGGCGAGAATTTTTCTTTCTTTTTTTTTTTTTTTTGTGGGTACCAGGGGGTTGACCTCAGGACCTCGCACACCAGCAGGCGCCCGTGCCGCTGAGCGATATCACCGGCCCCTTTTTCGTATGTGGGTACCGGGAGTCGAACTCGGGCCCTTGCGCTTGCAGGGCAGGCACTTAAGCCGCTGAGCCATCTCACCAGCCCAAGAATTTTTCTTAAAGAAAGGATAAAGATGAAAAGAAAGAAGGAAAGAAGAAAGCAAAAGAAAACAGGAGAAATGAGGTACAAAGAGCAAAATGATAAGACAAGAAATAAGAAAAAGAATGGAAGGCAACTTAAGGCACACTGAGGACATAAAGACATCTTCTAAAGACTTTCAGACAAGAGTGTGAACACAGGTCTAAGGAACAAGACTGGTGGCCATTCTCAACAAGTTTGTGAAATGGTGATATTGGAATATATTCCATGGACAGTAAAATCTGCTTCTTAAGTAGTGTCGTCAATGTTTTTCAAAAGTTAAATTAACACATGACAAAACAAGCAACACCTCGCACAATTCTTTTGCATTTATATACATTTGGCTGCAACCTTGCTTTAGGGGGCTTGGCAGGTGCAGGAAACACCAAGTGGGTGGGCCTGGAGAGGGAGGGTAGCTCTCCAAAGCCAAAGACTGTACAAGGATGCTATGAGCAGGCAACCTGACAGTTTCAGATTGCTAGGCATAAAGGATAAGTTTGCAAGAAACAATAGAAAGATGGTTCTTTCCCATCAAATCATTATGTACCCTGCAAGATGAGCTATAACTGGGAATAGAAAACTACAGCAGCAAATGACAAGCAGCACCAGTAAACAGGGAAGAAAGGACAGAAGGAGTGCCCAGGATGAGAGGCAATAGAGTATACCAGAGGCAGAAAGACCTTGAATTCAAATCCTAACCCCACCATCAGCTAGGTTTCTGCCTTTTGCAAGTAGTGGGATGTCTCTTACACTTGGCTTCCTTCCAGGTAAAATGTGGATGGTAAAGTTCCTGCCTCTTGGGAGTGCTGTGACAATGAAATGAGAAAATGATCGCAAAGTGCTCAGCACAGCAGCTGGTACTGGTGACAACTCCATCAGTGGTAAATGCTGTTGGAAAATGTCTAAATCCAATTCCACTAAGCAATGACTGCCAAAGGAAAACAGTGGGGCCCACATTCCAAGGCAACCCTTCTTCTCCATTAAGGAAGGTAACATAGGTAACATATTTGAAAACACAATAAATTCATGGGATTGGAAGTGGCCTTCAAAACCCTCTGACCAATTTTTTCATTTTGATGTTGGGAAAATTGGAGAAGGAAATGAAAAATCTATTGTGGTTTGGATAGACATGCACCAAAAAAGAAAAAAAAGGTTTTAATTAAAAGAAGGCTATTCATCAATTTTTATATAACAGAGGATGAAGGCACAGTTAGAAAATTACAGTTTATAGTTTCATGTGTGTTTTCATTTCTTTATTATAGAAATAATAAAGGTCCTCTAAAAAGATGTCTAACAGACAGCTAGGCTTAGCTTTTGGTGAACTTCACCAGGTTGTATCACCTGAATTCACCTGTTCAGAAAGCAATCACACTTAATACAGCTCTTTGAAGCTTCATGGAGTACAAAATAAAATAGATTAAGGATAAACAGTGATTAGGAAGGATGTCCTTCTCCCAAGCCATAGCCAGAACACTCACCTGTCCAAGACCAAGTTAGGAGCAAACAGGAGCTTCCCAGGGTGCTCCATGGAGCGCCAGATGAGACCAATCATCAGGATCTCTAGCCAGGCACATTCCAGAAGATGGACCTGATCGTGGAGGGTCAAATCCCCAAAACCTGAAACATAACAAGAAAAATCCTGCTGAAATGAAACATATTCATCACTGGTGAAGTTAACGTGACCAGGGATTTGGACTAGTAGGGTCTATTTTCTATTAGATGGAATAAAGTATAATAGAAGCATACTTATAGGAAAGTCAAGTGACTATTTTTTAAACCTAGCTGTATCAAAAATTTTCAATGTGGTTTTGAGTTTTTTTAGTGCCTTAGTGTCACATCTACAGAAATACACTAACTTATGCAACCCACTTAGCTTTCTGTAAAGTTCTCTACTTTGTGTTAAAACTTGAATGCTTTCTACTTAGACATTTCTAATAGCTCTGTATGGCTGTTATTATTCATTTCTGTTTATTTGAAGATACTAAGGTACAAGAAATTTAAATTACTGGCTTTAAACTAAAAAATCTGGAGCACAGGTAGGACCAAAGTCACCAAATATCTATTTCTTTTGCTTTGTCACTAAGCCATGGTCCTTGCTACTAAGCCATAGTCTTTCTCATAACATGTGAAAGAATGATAAATAATATATGTAAAAACATAATTTAGGAGAATGAGTCAAATGAATAAGGGTGACTTATGATTACTTCTGATAAAAGCCAATAAAATGTATCCTTGCTTTCTAATGATTAACCAGAAGAATAAAGCTTTTTTCCAATCACTTAATGGCAATATGGTGGAGGCCTAGTAATAATAATGAGGAAAGGAAGGAAAAATAAGAAGATAAAGGAGAAAAACAAAAGGGGGAGGAGATGAGGAATTATTATATTATTGAGCCCCTTACTATGTGTTAGAAGCAATGCTATGTCCTTCCTGTACCCATTTCTTTTCATCTTTATTAGTACAATAACCACAAGAAGCAAGAACTGATGTCCCTATTTTATAGCTAAGAAAGAAGATATTTGGAAAGTTATGTATCTGTTAAGGGCAGAGATAAGAACATAATCCCTAGGACCCTCACCCTTGACCACAATTAACAACAGCATCTGAGATTTAATTGTAGAATTTGGATCAAGTCACTAACAAGTCCAACAATAGAGTGACAAGAAGATTAAATAAGCAAGGTATCCACAAAGTCTTCTCCTCCCTACGTAAGTGCACTGTAATTTTGGCTGGAGGTATCCAGTCATATTCCTCCCCTCTCTCCTTATCTTCAACTCTTCATTCCCTCTTATCCATGACAATGGCTTTAGGAATCACAATTTTTATTGTTGTTCCTTTCTTCTTTGTTTTCTCTACTACTACATTTTATTAGAAATCTCTTCCTGAATTAATTAAAAAGCCAAAATGAAAGTTTCTTTCCTTAGATAGTGAAGTATAAAACTTATTAACAAAAAAAATTAATGGATGTTCCTTCTTAGGAGTCATGGAGTAATCCAAAGCTTGGCATTAAACAATATGCTTATCATTTCTTACATGCTTTTGGACCAGATTTCATGTAATTGTTGTCTCCAAATAGGTGATGATTCACATGGAGAAACTTAAGCCAGAGCAGACCTCAGAGTCTATACACCTCTCTTGCCAGCATCTCATTATCAAACCTCCTCAATTCTATCTCTGATATAATGAAAACACTTCCTCTTTTGTCTATTCCCACTGATGGAAAACTCAGTTCCTAAGAGTCTCTTACATTTTTTGTCTGACTCCTTTAACTCAGCATAATTACTTTAAGACTTATGTACATTGTTGCATATACGAACACTTGATCATGTCTCTTGTGGAGTATGGCTATATCCAATAAGTATGACTTTTTTATCCCTTCATTTGACATTTTGGTTGGTCCCAGCTTTAGACTAATACAAAAAAAGCTATGTGAGCAATTTATGAATAAGTTTTTGCATGAACATACAAAACCGTACGTTCATTCATTGCTTCTGATTAAATATTTAAGAGCACAGTGGCTTTAAGAAACCACACCATTTTATAAAATGGTTGTGCCACTTTAATGTCCATCATTAACACATGACAGCACAAGTCCTTCCACATCCTTGACAGTACTTGATACGGTCAGTCATTCATTTTAGACATTCTAAGAGGTACAAGGTACCACACTGGTATTGAGGTTGTAATTTGCATTTTCCTAATGACTAACAATGTTGAACACCTTTACATGAATTTCCACCATATCACTCTGTCATAGCATGTTCAAGTTATTACGCATGCATCTGTAAGTCCTGCTAGACTGTGTACTTACTAGAGGCACAAAATGCATGATTCTACCAAATCCTTCTTTTTAAAGCTCACACTTATTGCACCTCACTATATCACTCAGACATTTCAAGGTCCATGACAGCAAAGCAGGAATCTTTCTATTGGAAAGAGTAGATTCCACTCATGTGACTCAGGACTGGCATCTGTAGAAGTGAGAAACCAGGTGACTTTGTTCATAAGACTAAAAAGTAATGATTTGGTTTGAATCCACCTGGAAAGGCAGGAACAGATATTTCTACAATGTGTAGCTGTTTACCCAGACAGTACATCGGGTCAAAGGGATCAGGCTTGCTCCAAGGGAGACACTGTCTGGATCTGCCATAAATGCTTCTCTTTCCCATTGTCTAATAGACCAAACAAAACCCAGGGAGTGGGAAATAAAATAAAAGTCCTCAGGGAAGCCTTCATCTGCTAATATTTCACCTTTTTGGATTAAAGCCTCATAATAGTAATGGGAATTTACCCTGTATATTAAACTCACTCAGAAATGTTAACATTCAAATGTGGTATTTTTCTCCTCATATTCCCTGTTTTGTGTACATGAAAATGTAACAGTGAAACCTACCCTCTATTATTCAATTCACTGTAATAAGCCTGGAAATATTACATTGGATGAGATCAGAGAGTGTCTCCCAAGTTCCCAGAAGTGCAGTTGGCCACATAACCAATCCACTTTGGGAAACCAAAAACTTGCTTTCTGGTGGAAACTTTACATTAAACGCCACCGTACTTTTTAATTCTTCCTTTAAAATTTCAGTGCTATTTTTGCGATGGTTTCAGTGATCTTTTGGAAGCCCAAGAAGCTTCCCCCAACCATTTGCACCATATAAGAACAGTGATTATGAAACCTATCTTAGGGATGCCTGTTAGTAATAATTTTCAGTTGGAGGCCAGCAGGACGGCTCCGTCTTTCTGTCGAAATGTTGCAGGTCTCTCAAAAAGTCTATTTAATTGTCTTGCTTGGCAGTACACGCTGCCTGCAGACAGAGTTATTATGTCTGTTGTGCAGCGTCATCTGCAAGTTCCTGCGACAGGGCTGGGCGGTCACAAAGAAAAGACTGTCAGTGAACCTTCCCAATGGAAACAAGGATGATGAAAGGCAGTTACTGGATGGAGTGTCTCCTTTATTTCACTAAACAGGTCTCAATATTATTTTAACCACACAGGAGCTAAATACCCTTTCAGTGTGGTCCATGAATACTTTCAGTTTGTGCCTAATGGAGAAAAATTAATGTAATAAATCCCAACTAGAACAATATTAAGAGAACTATCTATAGACACCAAGTTTCAATTCTTTTATTCATTTTCCTTATGAATATGAAGACTGTTCTGACATGCAATTGCAAATGGATCTACTATAATTTAGAGACATTTGAATTTTAAATCTCATTATTTGGAAGACTTTAAAGTGTTCAAGAGGAAGATGTTGGCTTAGCAGTTGCTATAAGATACAAGTGGTGATTCAGTGACAGATATTTCCATAGGAGGCATGCGCATGTGAGAGGTGACTCACACCTTAATGACGGTGATAACACAGCTATTGGTCTGTGAAGTCCACACCAGAGTGACCAAATACATGCCTACAAGCAGTAACAACAGCCTATGGAGATAAAGCTAAATCTGATGTCAGTAATCTCACTTTATAAAATACAAATGTTTAACAAGCAAACGTATCCCTCATCCACATTCACGGCCTGACTAACAAAGTTGTGAGGTATGGAATATACTAGACCCAGAAAGGCCCCAAGACTTACTCCCTGCCCCTGTATGAGCAGTGATCAAGTTAATGATTTGAGAGAGGTCTCTTTCATAGAAAAAGACATCACCCCCTAGTTCATTATCTCCAGTATCATCATCATGTAAAGACTCTCCTGCCTTCTAGTCTCTACGATACAGGAACTGTTTATCCTCCAAGTTATTTTTACTTAGCTTTGGCAGTAAAATGAGCCAGTGGCATGTCCACCTCCCTTCCCGAGCCCTCTGCTCTGCTAGGGATTTCTGTGCAAATTGCTTAATTGCCTTGGCACAAAAATGGATCCTAAGGCCTAACCCTCCCTTACAAGATATCGCCAAATTCTTAGAAATGATGTTGAAAGGTACGCAGAGATGACCCTTAGACAAAATGACTAATGTAATCTGAATGCTTATAAAGTTCCTTGCTGCCTTGGAGTAAAATATAAATCATGTGGCTCTTCAGTAGTGACAGGGGGAAAATTAAGTACTATGGCAATTATATTCTTATTTGCATGGGATATAATCTATGGAAATATAAAACTTACTAGAAGCCTTATAAAAGAAAAACAGTAACATTTTCTGGGGAAGTGCTATCTACAAACCTAGAACCCAGGTGATTGGGTCCCCCCAGAAATTCTACTGGAAAAACTATTGGTTTTCTGACCTTCAAGCAAATGAATCATGTCCTCATTCATATGACCACATTGTTCTCCAAAATATCAGTTATAAAATTGTTTGCTGCATTTTATGTGTAGCCTTTATTACTCAATGGAACAAGAGTTGGGTATTCTAGTCTTTTTCTTCAGTGACAAAGTCTCAGTACAGGAGAAGAAGAAAGTAGAAACTAAGAAATGATGGAAGGTTCTCATGAGATTATAGCACATGACAGCTGTAAGCTGAATAAAATTGGGATTTCTAGGAAAAAGCTGACAGAGGAAATAGTAGCAGAAGAACCTAGATTGCTGTTCAAATGCCAATGACTCTTTCACATTCTCTCTTTTGTAATTTTATTCCTCCAGAAAATATTAACCGAATGCCATACCATGGACCATGGACCCCACAGTATAGTTGAATACGACCTTCCTTCACTCTAAAACTATTCTTGAACTCCAGCTTACACACAGCCCCATTATAGAGAGGCCCTTCAAAACTGTGGTCACTATTCTATGACACTTTATGATGTCTCTAGCAACAGTACATTCACTGAAAAATTCTTTCCCAAGAAATGAGTTTATTCCACTTATTATGGTTTGGACTTAAGATGTCCCCCAAAAGACTCACGCGTTCAGAGGTGGAGCCTTTGGAAGCTGATTAGATCCTGAGGGCTCTACCCTCATCAGTGGATTAACGCATTGATAGATTTAGACACCGATTATAGGGAGGTGATGAAGACTTAGGAGGTGAGTCTAATTGAAGAGAGTAGGTCATGGGGACATGATTTAGGGGACTATATCTCGTCCCTGGTCCCTTCTTCACCAGTTCTTTCCCTTGCTCTCTGCTTCCCAGTGCTATGAGGTGAGTGGTTTTCTTCTGCTACACTCTTCCACCATGATGTTCTGCCTTACCACAGGCCCGAAAACAATGGATCCAGCCAACTATGGGATGCAATATCTGAGACCGTGAGCCAAAATAAGCCTTTCCTCTTTATTTTTTAGGTATTTTGTTACAATGAGAGAAAGCTCACTAACACACCATCTAAATAAATAGTGACATGAACCACTTTTATCAAATAGGTACTACCATTAAAAATAAAGCCAACATGTATTAACAAAATAAATAATAGAATAAATAATCACTTGGTTAGGAATACTGTGAATCACAGTGCAAAATTCTGCCCCATATTATCAGTACTGTGTCTTCTGGTTTTCCTTTGCTATAATACAGGAAATATGGGCAGCTTCTATTCCAGCCTCACACCATACTGTATCACTTGTCCAATGTTTTTATGCAACCACCATATAAATATCCATGCTGAAAATAGCAAGCTGGCTGTGTGTGTTAGCTTTCCCTCACTGTCACAAAATACCTGAGATAAATAAACTTAAAAGGAAATTGATTTTGTCTTGTGGTTTCAGAGGTCTCAGTCCATGGTAATTTGGTCCCATTACTGTAGTCCTTAGGCAAGGCTGAATATCATGGCAGAAAGCATGTAACAAAGCAAAGCTGCTCACCTCATGAAAGCAGAGAGAGAATGAGCCAGAGAGAAAGAGAGAGGAGAAGAAGATATTCCCTTCAAAGACACACTCTCAGTGACCTGCTTTTTCTAACTGGGCCACGTATCCTAATAGCCCATTCAGCTATGAATTAATGAATGGGTTAACCCATTGATGAGGTCAGTGCCCAAATGACCCAACTGCCTCTCTCAGTCATATCTCTGAACATTGGTGCATTGATGACTAAGGTATTCCCAAGTCACATCCCAACATGGGACTTTATATCTGGAGGGTACACTCCCAGGCATCACCACACTCAACACAATGACAAAAGTGAGAGTAATGAAAATACTGAAAAGTCAAGTAGACCTGACTTACCATTTTTCTGTGACCTGCAGCCCATTTTTTAAGATCTCAGAAGTCCTTCTTATCTATAAAATCCATATGAACTGACCTACCACTCAGAGTCATTATAAAAATTAAGGAGTTAGCAGGTATGCCAAGGTACCAGAGTAACTACTCTCTTCCCTGCTCATCCCACCAGACTGCAACTTCTGCCCAATAGAAGACAGCACTACTCTTGCAAAACACCAAGAGAGATGTTTGGTTTTCAAATATTTTAGATTTAGAACCCCAAAATTGAGCTGGGCATTTTGTGTTGCTGTAATTCATGCTGTCATGTTGTATTTTCTGTTTCTTTTTATTTTTATTTATGTATAAAAATAACCTAAAAAAAAAAAAAAAAGGGTCGGACCACAAGATGGCGGATGAGTAAGAAGCAGGCAGCAAAACTCTCTCTAAAAGTTACCATTGGAACACGGGAATATAGCGACCCAGAAAGCGCAGGAGGGGGGGAGATGCCTCCCCGAAACCCAGAAAAGTTCTGAAGCGCAATCTGGGACCCCCGGCACCAGTGACGGGTGACTTCCAACAAAGAAGAAGGAAAGAAGGAGCAGACCGCGCGCGTGCACCTTCTAATATCCCGGGAGTTGGAGCGCCGGCGGAGGCTCAATTCTACGGACCCACGGTGGCAGCTGGCGCCCAGGGAGCCCCCACGGAGGATCCTGAGACAGCGGCGGGGCAGGGGAGCGGCGGAGAACGGCGCTGACCGGCGGTGAGTGTCTCTCAGCCACAGCTGCCCCGCGCCAGAGAGCGACCGGCCGGGCGCCATTGTGGGGGGTGTGGCGAAACTCAGAGCGGCTCGGAAACTGCTCTGGGAACTTGTGCTCCGGACAGGGCAGCACAGGGCCTCTCAATTGAGCCCACGAAAGTGTGCTGAGGTCAGCAGGCGAACGAGACTGGACTCTCAGCCACACCTGTCCCGCGCCAGAGAGCGACTGGCCCGGCGCCATTGTGGGGGGCGTGGCGAAAAACCAGAGCGGTGGGAACCAGTGCAGGGAACCCGCGCTCCGGACAGCACGCTGAGCCTCTCAGGCCCAGGGATCGTGAAAGGGCGGCGAGAGCGGAGGCGAGCTAGACTGGTCTCTGCCTGAAAGTACGCGCCTCTGCTCACCACCCACCAGAGGGCGCTCCTGGCTTACTGGGACGGACCTGCACAGAACAGGACTTTATCACAAGGTACCTGCCTACAACAGAGTCAACACCTGGAACTGATTCTTTTTATATTTTTTATTTTTATTTTTATTTTTTTTCTCACTGATTTGTTTTTTTGTTCTGGCGAAGGGTTTTTTTGTTTTTGTTTTGTTTTGTTTTGTTTTTTGGTGGGGTTTTATTTTTGATCTGTCTGTTTTATTGTTTTTATCTTTGTTTTTGTTTCTGTATGTGTATTTGCTCTTTCCTTCATTATTCTCTCTGGTTTTTTATATGAGTGTAAACAGCGCCTCTAACTTCTTTGTGATTGTGGTTGTGATCTGTTCTTCCTTTTATCCCTTTCTTCTCTTTTTACCACCTGTCCTCTGCACTAGTGTCCCAATTTTAGTGGGATCCCTCTTGGTCCTCTAACCTTACATCTAATTCCTTCCTCTTCTCCCAATACTCTATTTCCTCCTTAACTCATCTTAAATTTAAACTCCTCAAGGAAAAATTGACATACATAGGACTTGTATACTGCATATAATTTTTCTGGTGTGTTTTAGATTTTGTTATATAACCGCAACTCTATACAGCTAAAAGTGGTAAATAACTGGTTAGCTCAGTCTGTCATTTTTTAGGCTGTGTTTGATGCTTTAGTTAACATTATAGCCAAATGTGAAATAATTGTTCTAAACATCTTTCCTTCCTGATATTTCATGATTGAGATTGACTAAGGGACACAGAAAATACAGTGGCACAGTACCAAAGAATCAAGGACTGGGCCAAACAGGTAGCAACTTCGCATACCCAACGAATTGAAGAGGTAGGATCTGGCAGAAAGCTCAAAACCTAAAAGCAAGCTCCACTTGGAAGATACTGCAGAGAAGTAGTCATCTTCTAAAGATCTTAAACACTAGCAATAAAGTAACCTACTATAGGTAATTTGCAAACATCACCCCAGGAATTAAAGAAAGAAAAAATGAGACGACACTTAAACAAGATGCAACCACACACATCCAATTCACCAAAGGCAAACCTAGGGAGCAACGAGGTGGGACAATCCGAAAGCCACCCACCTGGCCTATCTGAAGTGGTAACAACAAAGCAACTGAATGAGGTTCTGGAAAAAATTAAAACAGAAATAATCTCACAGATAACTGCAGAGATAATGTCTACAATGAAGACCATGCTTAAGGACACTATAGCTGATACAGACAAAAAAATAGATGAACTTAAGAAAACTATAGAAACCATGAATGCTCAGCATAGGAAAGAAATGGAATCTATAAGGCAGATTCAAGCAGATATCCAAGAGATAAAAAATTCCATTGAAAGTATTTGTAGCAGAATAAGCCAATGCGAGGACAGGATCTCAGATATAGAAGACAGGCTTGCAATTAGTGATCATGAAATGGAAAAATTCTTAAAAATAGCAAGGGACCATGAAAAATCAATTCAGCAGCTGCTAGATGACTCAAAGATAAACAACTTAAGAATAATTGGAATAAATGAAAAAGCAGGAGATAGCATCAACGACATTAAAACCTTGTTCAAAGACATAATCAGGGAGAACTTTCCTGGAAGAGAAAAGGAATTTGACACCCCTATAAGTGAAGCTTTTAGAACACCAACTAGACATGATCAAAAAAAAACTTCAGCCAGACATATTATAGTCAAGATCCCAGAAATTCAACAGAAGGGCAGAATCTTAAAAGCTGTTAGGGAGAAGAGACAAATCACCTATGAAGGAAAACCCATCAGAATCACAGCTGACTTTTCAGCACAAACCCTCAATTCAAGAAGAGCTTGGAATGATGTATTGCAAGCTCTAAAGGAAAATAATTTTCAGCCCAGATTGATGTACCCTGCAAAACTATCTTTCAAAATTGATGGAGAAATAAAATACTTTCATGACAAAGAACATCTGAGAAAATTTATGACCACCAAACCAGCACTCCAAAACGTTCTGAAGGACATTCTAGAAAGAGATAGGAACCCCAACAGAAGGAATCCACCAGGCAGGGCAAATAATTAAATAGCCGGAAAGCGGAAAAACAAAGAGTGGGAACCAACAACAGGAAAATATCATGACAAGTCAATACATATCAGTTTTAACCATCAATGTTAACGGTCTCAATTCACCAATCAAAAGGCACAGACTGGCGAAATGGATCAAGAAGCAAGATCCAACAATATGCTGTATACAAGAAACACATTTAATTCAGAAAGAAATTCATAGACTGAAAGTCAAAGGATGGAAAACAATACTCCATGCCACAGGAACCCAGAAAAAAGCAGGGGTAGCTATTCTTTTTGCAGACAAAGTGAACTTCAAGCCAAGAAGGATTCAGAGAGATAAAGACGGTCATTACATCCTTGTAAAGGGAACAATCCAAGAGGAAGAGATAACGATCATAAATATATATGCATCAAATACCAATGCACCCAGCTATATAAAACAAGTACTAAAGGACATGAAAAATCAAATAAGCACTAATACAATTATATTGGGAGATCTCAATACTCCACTGTCACAAAAAGATAGATCAACTGGACAGAAAATCAATAATGAAATAGTAGAACTGAACCAAACTTTTGAACAAATGGACTTAGTAGATGTCTACAGAGTGTTCCATCCCACAACATCAGAATACACATTTTTCTCAGCTGCACATGGGACGTTCTCCAAAATAGACCACATACTAGCTCATAAAACCTGCTTAAGTAAATGCAAAGGAATTGAAATTATCCCATGCATATTATCAGACCATAGTGCAATGAAATTGGAAATCAATGGCAAAAGATCCCACAAAAACTCCCTAAACACATGGAAATTAAACAGCATCCTCCTGAACAACCAATGGGTCACAGATGAAATTAAAGAAGAAATTAGTCACTTTCTACAACTGAATGATAATGACAGTACAACATACCGGAACTTATGGGATACAATGAAAGCAGTCCTAAGAGGGAAATTTATAGCATTAAACACTTATATCAGGAAAATAGAGCAAGCGCAAATAAACAACTTAAGGGTGAACCTCGAGCTTCTAGAAAAAGAAGAGCAGGTTAAGCCAAAAGCCCGTACAAGGGAGGAAATTATAAAGATCAGAGCAGAAATTAACGTATTGGAGAATAAAAAAACAATACAAAGAATCAATGAAGCAAAAAGTTGGTTCTTTGAAAGAATAAATAAGATTGACAAACCCTTATCCAACCTTATTAAAAAAAGAAAAGAAAAGACTCAAATCCATGCAATTGAAAATGAAAAGGGTGATATCACGACAGACCCTGCAGAAATCCAGAAGATCATCTATACCTATTTTGAAAATTTATATTCTACTAAGATGGAAAATGCAGAAGAAATGGACAGATTCCTAGATTCGTATGAATTACCAAAGCTGAATCAAGAAGATTTAAAAATCCTAAATAAACCAATATCAGCCAATGAAATTGAAGATGTAATTAAAAATCTCCCAACAAAGAAAAGCCCAGGCCCTGATGGATTCACTGCCGAATTCTACAAGAAATTTAGAGAAGACCTAACGCCCCTACTTCTCAAACTTTTCAATGAAATTGAAAGGGAAGCAATACTCCCAAATTCATTCCTGGAAGCAAGCATTACCCTGATACCAAAACCAGAGAAGGACCCAACTAAGAAAGAGAACTACAGGCCAATCTCCCTAATGAACATAGATGCAAAAATCCTTAATAAGATACTGGCAAACAGAATCCAACAAATCATCAAGAAGATTATACACCATGACCAAGTTGGATTCATCCCAGGGATGCAGGGATGGTTCAACATACGTAAATCAATAAATGTAATACAGCATATTAACAGAACCAAAGACAAAAATCACATGATCATCTCAATAGATGCAGAAAAAGCTTTTGACAAAGTCCAGCACCTTTTCATGATAAAAACCCTACAGAAAATTGGAATAGAGGGTCTTTATCTCAATCTGGTAAAAGCTATCTATGACAAACCAACAGCCAATATTATACTAAATGGCCAAAAACTGAAAGCCTTCCCTCTAAAATCAGGAACAAGACAAGGATGTCCACTGTCCCCACTCTTATTCAACATAGTTCTGGAAACTTTAGCCAGAGCGATTAGACAAGAGAAAGAAATAAAAGGAATAATGATTGGAAAGGAAGAAGTTAAATTATCATTATTTGCAGATGACATGATACTCTACACAGAAGACCCCAAAAACTCCACTAAAAAACTGCTAGATTTAATAAGCAAATTCAGTAGTGTAGCTGGATACAAAGTCAATACTCAAAAGTCAATAGCCTTCCTGTACACAAATAACAAACTTACTGAAAGAGAAATTAGGGAAACAATACCTTTCACAATAACATCCAAAAAAATGAAATACCTAGGAATCAACCTCACGAAGGATGTAAAAGACCTCTATACTGAAAACTACAGTACTCTGAAAAAGGAGATTGAAGAGGATATCAGAAAATGGAAAGATATCCCTTGCTCCTGGATAGGAAGAACCAATATAGTGAAAATGGCCATACTTCCAAAATTGTTATACAGGTTTAATGCAATTCCAATCAAAATTCCAACAGCATATCTCACAGAATTAGAGAAAACAATCCTAAAATTCATTTGGAATCAGAAGAGACCTAGAATAGCAAAGGCAATTCTGGGCAACAAAGGCAAGGCAGGGGGCATCACTATCCCCGACTTGAAATTATACTATAAAGCTACTGTGATAAAAACAGTGTGGTACTGGCAAAAAAACAGACCTGAAGATCAATGGAACAGATTAGAAGATGCTGAAACAACCCCAGACATACTAAGCCACCTTATCTTTGACAAAGGTGCCAAACACATTCGCTGGAAGAAAGATAGCCTCTTTAATAAATGGTGCTGGAAAAACTGGCTCTACACATGCCGAAGATTAAAACTAGATCCATATCTTTCACCATGCACTAAACTAAATTCAAAATGGATCAGAGATCTAAATATTAAAACAGAAACATTAAATCTGCTGGAAGGTAGGATAGGTAAAACCCTTGGAGACATTGGTGTAGGCAAAGACTTTATGAATAAAAACTCAACCGCACGGGAACTATCCCAAAGAATCAATAACTGGGATCTCATCTTATTAAAAAGCTTTTGCACAGCAAGAGAAACCACCAACAGAGTGAAGAGACAACCCACAATGTGGGAAAAAATGTTTGCCAGCTGTTCCTCAGACAAAGGATTACTATCGAGAACATATAAAGAACTCAAAAAAATCAGACCTCCCAAATTTAAAGACCCACTCCAAAAATGGGCATCTGAGATGAATACACATTTCTCAGATGAAGAAATACTAATGGCAAATAAATATACAAAAAAATGTGCAACATCACTAGTCATTCGAGAGATGCAAATTAAAACAACACTGAGATACCATCTCACCCCAGAAAGAATGGCTACTATTAAGAAATCAACTAATAACAAATGCTGGAGGGGCTGTGGGGAAAAAGGAACCCTTCTTCACTGTTGGTGGGAGTGTCGACTGGTACAGCCACTGTGGAAGTCAGTGTGGAGATTCCTCAGAAAACTAGGGTTGGAGGTCCCATTTGACCCAGCTATTCCCCTTCTGGGCATCTTCCCAGAAGAATTAAAAACATCGTACCACAGCGATATATGTGCACCCATGTTTATAGCAGCACAATTTGTAATAGCCAGATCTTGGAAACAACCCAAATGCCCATCAACTGAGGAATGGATAAGAAAGATGTGGTATTTTTATACAATGGAGTACTATTCAGCCATAAAGAAGGATAAACTGGAGACTTTTATAGGTAAATGGATGCAACTCGAGAAAATACTCATAAGTGAAATAAACCAGAAGCACATGTGTAAGCATCGTATTATCTCTCTAGTATGAGAAACTGAAAGAGTAAATAAGATCCAAAATGTACAATAGACATGGTGAATCAAAAAGAAACTGGTCAAAAGGAAAGAGAGACTGGAATAGGGAAAAGAAAGAAGGGAAAGGGAAAAAATTGTATATATATATATATAAGATGGTTAAGATAGATACACTACCATTTTTACTTAGTTCATTGAAGAGTAAGGTTTGTGCCAATAATGTTTGGACAATTGAATGCTAATGTCTGGTGTCCTGAATAACTAACTTAAAGATAGTAATACGTAATGTATTAACCATTGTTACCCTCCTATTATGTTTGTTTGAAAATTTGTTCTTCTTTTGATTTGTTTTGTTTTTTCTTCTCTTTAAAATAAAAAAAAAAAAAAAAAAGAAATGTAATTGACAAGGTACTTTGATAGTTTCTATGGCATTCAGTACTAAAGTGTATAGATGAGCACAATCTTTACCAAGAGAAAATCTTCATATATCTTATATAAATTCTGAGAAATAATTTATGGTGAATATGACAAGAATGTAGTTAGAATATATCAAGAATATCAAGTAAGGAATTTCTCTATGTCTGGTTTGCTGAAATTACCTGTACTTAAACTACTAAAAACATTTCAGATTTAATTTCTATTTTTTATAAAAGCTTTTATTTTACATTAAAGCATCTTTTATTTTTTCTAAAAAAAAAAAAAAAAAAAAAAGGACAAAAGACTTCCCAGACATCAAACAGCTCTCACAAAACAACATTTTTTTTATGATTTAAAAGTGGAGGGAACAGGAGCATGTGAATTATATTTTGCCTAAGATGCATATGTGAACAAAAAGAAAAGAGAGCCCATTTTTGATTCATTATACCCAAAGTTTTCAAGATGTTGAGCATCTCCAAAACATAGCTGTCTTAATGCACCCTTAATACAAGAGGTAGATGGTTTTTATTGAATCTAAGACCCTTCCACAATGTGTTTTTGGTTCATCACTTGCACTGGGATGGACACAATACAACTGATCCTGTGGTGACCATTAACCTTGGGAAACAAAATGGTATTCTTCAGGCACATGCTAAGCAAAAAAAAAAAAACCAGTGGTAAGCAAAAAATCTGAACAGGACAAATTTGATATTTTAAAGCTATGTCACACTTAGAATAGTTAAAAGCCAATCTGAGTAAAAAGTCAGGAATTTAGCCCAAAGTTTTAAAAATAAACAAAGGTAGGTAATGCTTTCTAAAATTAATGATGCATGCCTCTAATACCTTCATATTAAAATAAACATAGCTTGAAAGATTTGTGGATGATGAAAGTCATGATGTATAAATCTACAAACTCCCAACCTTGACTATGGTCTGACCATGAAACCATGCACTCTTTTACATAGCATAATGAATACTTTCATACCACATTACCAATGCCTTCAGAACAATGTAAAATTTAACACACTTTGACCTAAGAATTATTTTTATATACATGGATTCAGAGATCATGGTTCTACAGCACATCTAAAATACAAAAACAGTACTCTTTGGGAAATTCCACTTATTCTTCATTACTTCATTTAAACAAAGGTGAAAAATCAACAGAGGGCCTGAAGTATCCTTGGACCACACCCACGAATGCATGCATGAATGTATACATGAAGTATAAAGTAAATGTAGAAAACAAACTTTCCTCTCAAAGGTTTAGGAAAACCATCGTAGGCTACTTGGTTTGTTTGTGTGTTATGAGAGTTGAGCCCAGGGCTTGTGCACTAAGCTATACCCTCAGCCCTTTTAAAATATTTTTGGTCTGAGATAGGGACACACTAAGTGGCTAAGTTGCCCAAGCTGTATTTGAACTCTCCACCCTGGTACCTCAGCCTCCCAGAGTGCTGAGATGACACTGAGTGTCACCACATTCAGTGTAGGATACTTGTTGAGAAGGGAAAATTGAAGACAAAACTGGATTCAAGTTCCCTCAACTACTGCTCAGGTTAAAACTTCATTCTAGACTATATTCAAGGAACCATGTACCTTTTTTGCTCCTTTGAAAATTTATTAGACTTAATCCCAGAAATACATTTATATTCCACTTCAAAATCTTCTGGCAGTTTTTCTCTGCTGGACATTAGCCCATTTTTATTATGTAATCATCATGTGTTTCTCTGTCTCTGTCTCTCTCTCTCTCTTTCTCCGTATGTGTTTGTGTGTGTGTGTACTATATTGTGGTTACATCTTACTCATCTACCAGTTTGATGATGTTTACACATCAACAGATACAACATAAAAACAGTATACTGAAATAAATCTACCTCTATTAGAATGGTAATTATAGAATTTCTCTGTTTAGAAAGAAAAATAAAGCTATATGTTGATGTGGGGGTGTTGGCCTGAGGTAGGTATGAGATGATATGCAGAGGTAAGGGACTTTTGGAGCCATACACCCAAAACCTCCAGGAATGCATGGTTAGAGATTAAAAGACAGCCTACAGGGCCACAAGTCCAAGTAGGATCAAAATAAATTGGTTAAGGAATGAATACTCTGGCCTTTGTCCTCCCCATACTCTAATTTATTATTTAGATTGGGCCCAAGGTCAGTCATTTAACCGACCACCTTGACCTTCCCCTGTGCTTCGTCTGTACCCTACATGAGTTCCTGTCCAGATTCCCTTCTTTTCTCTTTTATCCTTGCTTCCTGGTTCTATCAATAAAAAGCCACAGAGGCATTCGCTCAGGGCTGTTTGAGACTTTCTCACGCTGAGGGGTCTCGGTTAATGGCAGCGCCTCCAGGCCCTCTTGGAGTATAGATTGGACATGGACTCTGAGTAATCTTTGAGTAATATTTCATTCTTTTACATCATGCCATGGTCTTAAAATGGGACATTATGAAAGCCCCTCAAGATTTCAATGTTTAGAATTATAAATTGTAACACAAAAAATAATTACAATACAAAAAGGTAAATTATTCTTGACTTTAAATATGAACTTCATGAAATATTTCCCTTAGCTTTGACCAGTTTAATTTATCACATACATTTTAATGGCTAAACATGTATTTTCTTCTTTTGCAAAGGTTGAATAGATCTTAATTCTGATCATTGCATATATGAATTTAAGAAATACTGGATATGTAAGAAATTACATTTTCAGCTTCTGTAATAAGTTGATATAAGAAAAAGTCATTGCATCTTTGGGCAGAAAGGAAGATGAGGGTATTGGGCTACATCTCACATGGAAGCATTCATTTATGAGGCTAATTCCAAATTTAGTAGCAAGAACTGGTTTCCCTCTATTAAGAATTAATATGTTCCTTTTGTTGGCTATGAAGAACTGAGAGCTGATTGCAGACTGTATGCATGCACCCTTACCAGAAAAAAAAACACTGATACAGTGTTCAAGAGCGATTACAGCTGTACCTGTTTCCTAGGATAACTATTGTCTTGCTCTTACTTTTTTCTGGACTTTATTTACTTATTTATTTATTTATTTATTTATTTTTTTTTTTTGTGGGTACCGGGGGGTCGACCTCAGGACCTCGCGCGCCAACAGGCACCCGTGCCGCTGAGCGATATCACCGGCCCCTTTTCCGTATGTGGGCTCCGGGAGTCGAACTCGGGCCCTCGCGCTTGCAAGGCAGGCGCTTACGGCGCTGAGCCATCTCACCGGCCCCTGGACTTTATTTTTGACTGTACTGTTGAATTATAAGATACCTCATATCAGACTTTGCAAAGTATATGAATGAATAAATCATTAAAATGTACACATTTGTTTTTACACCCAGGATTATCAATTTTTTCTCTGTTTGAAAGTAAGTCAGTTATGTGATGACAGGTAAGAAAGTAGTATGGGAGGAAAAAAAGAATTAATACCACAGCTATATCTGCCTCCCTAAAAGAAAATAAGTCAGGACTTTCACATTTGAGGATCAGACTTGGGGAATCAAAAAATAATAATAATGTCCCTTAGAGAAAACAAAGCAGATGGCAAATCTACCTTGTTACCAACCCCATCTGTATTATACTCAGAGCCTTGATTTATGAAGAGATGGTTGTCATGACAATAAGCATTTGAGAAGAGTTCTGGAGAAGCTGATGAATTTAAGAGTATCTCCTAGCTTCCCAATTTTCCAAACATACTAAAAGCTATCCTGCTCAACCCTGAAGTAAACAATCCTATTACTAGTTGTATTAGCTACAATTATCCTATATAGATATTATGAGATTTTGTACTTTTTCACATCAAAATCCTCCTGGGAGGGACAGAACAGTTCTTTACTCTGATACAGCACAGCTTGAAGGTAAACTAGTCTTTTATTTTTATTCAGCACAGGCAGATGTATTAACTACAGCTTAATTTTTTTTCCTTACAAGCTTAGAAAGAAATCAATTTTAGCTTAAATGAAAAACAGGGAAAAAAGGAAAAGAAATTATTATCCAGTTTCTAAGAGTAGATTGCAAACTAAAGGATGAAAAAAATTAATAAACTATAAAGTACTTAAGACTGTCCTTTTAAGTGCTTGTCAAATGGACAGGACGGCCAGCCACCGTGGAGCAATTCTGAGTTACCTGACAAAGAGCGCAGAAGGGCTGCATTTGAAAAGTCAACAAGCACTTGTCCCTTGGAACATACATTTTTCCCCATCTATCTAGAAGCAGACCTACAGAGATTTCAAATACTATTATCCTCAGTCTGAGTTTTCCAAACTGTATGCTCCTGGTAAACACTAAAAATGTCATCAACGCAAAGACCTAAAGAGGGAAGTAGACAATCTCCTTTTCAAAGCGGGTCCCTGAAACAAATGAACAATGGTGATTTCCTCCCACTTCTGTTTGGTCCAAGCCCCTCAATGTAACCAAAATTGATGACGATCTCATGGTTTTAGTGAGGGCTTCCTCATACACACACACACACTCACACACACATCTAATTTAAAAGTTAGAGAAACACCTGTCATTTCCAATGACTCAGGGACATCTAGCTCTAGAATACATTAGGAGCAAAAATAAGATTGATTCTTCCGTTGGTTTACTTAAATTCCTGTAGAAAAGGGAGACTTACAAGACAAAATCCCAAGAGTTCTCTGAAAGGCAGAGTATCGAATCATATAGCTGTATTTCAACTGAGAAGCCAGAGAACCAGCTACAGTCTCATGCCAAACAAGGCGGCCAGCAAGACTGGAGTCTCACAAGTGCATAGGGGAGATTTATATAGAAAAGACTGTTCCTCCTCTTTTGGTCTTCCAACAGTTCTCTATCTTTTACAATTGCTTCATTATCCTACACAAATTTCAGCAACAGATAGGACAAGCAACAAAAGAATGGAGAATGATTTCCGTCTCTTCCATCCCATAGTTGAAGTAAGAGTTTATACACACCATTCTAGAGAGAGGCCAAAAAGAGATCAGAAAGCCAGAAATTACTTTCTTTTACCTCCTGAGGGATCCTTTTATAAACCTAGTAGATCTTACCAGGTCATTAAATAATAACTCTAAAAATAAAACAGGAACTAGGATGCCTAAAAGAGATATACTATAAATGGTTCTTGAAAGCAAAAACCACTCCTGTTTCTTGCTAGCTCAACACAACTCCTGGATTGGTACTGGGTGCCATTGATAATGTTGACTTCCCAATAATTACATCAGGACCATGGCAATGTTTCCTCGTAAAGATAAAGAGCACCTATATTAGTTTCCTAGGGTTGCTGTCATAAACTAGGTGGTACAGACCTAGCTTAAAATATATTAATTTCTCAAGATGGTAAAGCCCCTGGTTCTAGGCATTTCACACCAGAAATGTGAAAGCAGAAATGGGATCACAAAAAAGACCAAAAAACAAAACAAAACAATGAAAAATACCACACCACAAACACCAAATTAAAAGGAAGGTTTCTGAATATTTAACAAGGCAGAGGAGTAGGTACTCCTAGTTGGGTACAAGGACATACTGATACCATAACTGAAATGATATACTCCTTCTATATCTATATGACGGCAAGACCAGTGAGAGACCTAGAAGACAATTGGTTTATTCTAAGATA
Organism: Erethizon dorsatum; assembly: GCA_028451465.1. Lineage (NCBI taxonomy): Eukaryota > Metazoa > Chordata > Mammalia > Rodentia > Erethizontidae > Erethizon > Erethizon dorsatum. The sequence goes on along the minus strand of CM051823.1, from coordinate 132,566,509 downwards.
TAAGTGATTGAGCTCTGATTTACACACAAAATGCTAAAAAAAGATAAGCAGAATAAGTACATTCCAGGAAAATCTAAGAATATTCATGTTTGTATAGTAAGAAAAATATCTTTTGGCTACCTTCTTAGAGTTTCACATGTCTCAGTAGAATTTTTAACTTTTCCAGCATGGAATAAGATACCATAAAAATGCAATGTGTGGTGAAAGGGACAATGAGGATTATTGGACCTAGGTTTGCTACTTCCTGGTCATGTGGCTTTGGGTAAATTAATGAGTCTCTGGTGCCTGCTAGTACTGTCTCCCCTGTGAGTATTTTTTGAATGAATATATACATTGTTCTGGGCTTTAGTTTTTCATCTGCAAAATTAGAAAGGCAATATATTATGGTCAAAACTAGAAAAAATAATACATATATATACATACTGTCATATTGTCTGGCACAAACAGGTAGTCAATAAATAAATGTTAGCTATCATTACTACTAGTTTCTTTTTAATGGTAAAAAGTGTCAAACATTATGCAGATGAGGGCCGGTGAGATGGCTCAGCGGCGTAAGCGCCTGCCTTGCAAGCGCGAGGGCCCGAGTTCGACTCCCGGATCCCACATACGAAAAAGGGGCTGGTGATATCGCTCAGCGGCACGGGTGCCTGTTGGCGCGCGAGGTCCTGAGGTCGACCCCCCGGTACCCACAAAAAAAAAAAAAAACATTATGCAGATGATAAATTTCCTTCTAACTACCTGACCGTGAGTATTACATCTAAAGTTCATAGGCTATAACACATTTATTACAGGGTTCTTAAATATGTTTGTTCCAACTCAAAGCCTATAAAGTCTATAGATGCCTTCTCAAAGTAATATTTTAAATACATAACAAAAATTTTTAAATTAAAAAATGAGACAGATTACACTGGAACTGGGTTCTCCTTAATAACCTTGTATGATCATAGCCCTGGGTAAGGGGCTATGGGATAAAGGTAGAAGTCAGTGACTTCCCAGATAATCAAATTGTGCTGGGAGGTTGTCTTGCTACATCCTTCTAGAAGACAGTGACATAGTTTGATTCATTACAAATATCCTCTTGAACCTAAAATAGAGCAGACTAAATGAGAATTTCATATACACTAAATTAAAAATAAGGAAGAACTTTTCCTATCCTCCACTTTTCTTGGAATGCTCTCATAATATCAAAGAGCAAAGAAAGTTTTATAAATTATTGGAAATTCTTGTCATATACAAGACAAAACGGTCTGGAAAAAAGTCACAGTACAAAACTAGTAAAATGACTGCTATTTAATAACAGGTATAGGAGTTGGCCTTAATGACTCACTTTCAATGACTCACTTCATAAGCTATTAAGGGAAATCATTAATATGTCTATCTAAGGAATGTCTGTGAAAATTCATCAAGATTGGAAGATTAAAGATACACAGCAAATGTTCAAGTGAAGAGATCACTAATTTAGTAAATTATAAAATGATTTTGAGATATTAAAATAATATTTTATTTACTTTTAAGAGATAGCAAAATCTGTTAATACAAAGTCATGGATGAGATAGACAGGTAAAACCTGAAGAGGACATGCTTCTATCTTCCAAACGCTCATAAAAATTTGCTTAAAGTATGAAGCTTCAGTCCAGAGACTGAAAGTAAGTAGCCAGCTGAGCACGGCCAAGAAAACAGGACATTCATTAGCCAACGACTTTGACACAACCATTGTGGGCCTGGTTGGAACAGATAGGGTAATGGCTGGACTGTGCACTCAGCCCACTTTGCAAAATTTCTATGGATTCTGTCAGTAGTATTTAGAAACCAACAAGAGATAAATTTCAGGGCTAGGAATCCATGGCAAAACCAAATCATCTAAAAGGCTTGTTGCTTTGGAGAACAAATGGAAGTAAAGAATATATAAACTTTGGAATGTAAGATGACCAAAAAAAAAAAAAAAACCTCATTTATAAGTACATGAAGAATCAACAATTATACGTGACTTGATTACACTTGTTTAAGGAGATCAATCCAGTCTCTAATTGGAGCCTGCGAGATTATGCATGATAAAATGGTGTTTTCAGAAAAGAAAAACATGATTAGTTGACTGGAAAAGGTTTCTAGTCCTTCTTGACTTTTTCCCAGTTATAGAAGGTACTACTCCTCAATGCCTGCCTTCTGAGTCACCCAGGTATTGGACTTAGAAGACAGGAGGGTGCAGTCTCATTCACATTTGCTTTCCTTAGAGAATCCAGCACTTTGCATTTCACAAAACTGATAGTCACCCTGTAAGCGAAATAAACTGATCACAGAAAGTTGAATATAACATGCTTTCTCTTATATTAGCAATCTAAAAATAAATAAGTGAAAAATAAAAATAGAGTAGAGATGGGGAAGGAGATCAGGAGAAGGAAGAGAAAAAGAAGAGGAAGGATAAAAATAATCAGAATATGTTATATACATGTACCAATATACCAAAACAAATTTTATTATTCTGTATTGCTAATATGCACCAATAAAAAAAAAATCCTAACAGTCAAAAAAGGTTTAAAATGAGTTCTTGCAAAGAGTTAAGAAAGAATAAAAGGGAAAAAATGATGATTTTTATTAACAACTATAACAATATCCTATTGGTATAATCCTCTGGACTTGGCCTGATCATTTCTAAGGCTATGTGTAAATGTTATATATTTAGACATAATTTTTACCTAACATTACAGTATCCTCCCAAATTGGGATGCTTCAGAGAAATAATAAAAGTGTAAAAAATAAAGAATAGTCCTAAATTTTAAACACAGAGAATATAAAACAAATACATCAGGGAGAAAATAATTTTCCTAATAATAAGCCACAGAATGATATCTAATATGTTAAATGGAATATGAAACAAATGAGTTGATGCTAAATTTAAGAACAGCAAGACAAAAAGCCAGAATGAAGGAGTTTTTAATGTTTTCACTGTAATATGAAATTATAAGTATTCAAGAAGATAGATGCATTCAACGTGATTCATAGCTGGGTGAGGTGGTACATGCTTGTCATCCCAGCACTCTAGGAGCCTGTGGCAGGAGCATCACAAGTTAGAGCCCAGCCTGGGCAAACCAGCAACATAGTGACACTGTCTCAAAAATAATATCTGTGTAATGAAATGAAATAGGCTGGGGATGTAGCTCAGTGCAAAGGCCCAGGGTTCAATCCCCAGTACTGCCAAAAAAAAAAAAATTAAATTTTAAAAATTTTCAAGTGGAAAAAGAGAGATAGTAAGGAACTTGAAAGATTGTTCAAAACAAGCTGAACAAAATGCCACCAAGTAAGCAGGAGGGTGGGTTTTCTGCCATCACTTCTGAAAGACTTCAGTCAGGGACATGTCCAAGTGTTCTTCCTCTTCCTGAGGCAGCTGCTGTCTAATTCTCCAGGGGGATTACATCTTCAAAGCTTTGTGATTCCCTTTACTGCCTTTCTCTATTTGTGTTTTTTTTTCCTTCTGCTACTCTATCCAGTAGAATTTTAGCAAAGTGACCATGATTTAAATTTTGAACTACAATTTCAGATAACTTTTGCCCTGCTAAAAGCACAGTCAATGTCAAGAAAGAGGCAGAAAGTGGAATGATGGTTTGTTGAGAAATATCTCCACTTTTGGGGTCTATTACCTTCCAGCAATTGTAGGTGCTCTGCACTGTACCTTTCACAGTAGATTTTTCTCCTGATGTGTCAGTATTAACAGTTGTAATGGGTTATACTTGGCCATTTGAAGTTCCCACAGCTATAATATCAATCCTATAAGATACCTGGAGTCTTCTGTCCCATCTTTCAACCTGAGGCTGTGATTTCAAAAAATACTCTTTTTAAAAAAAAAAATTAGAATCTAAAAATCGTGCTCCATGATTCTTCTATTTGCTATTAAAAATCATTTAATTTGAGTACAAGAAGGAGTGCTTGCAGTTAGTTAATGTCTCTAATTATATTTCTTGAAGGGTCTACCACAAAACTTTTCATTTATTTAGCAGTTGATTAGTAAATTATGCATAAATTAAATGGATCTCTAAGATAATTATATTCTAGAAAAATTCAGGAGCCAGACATATACCAATACACATTTCCTATAAAGGCTGATAAAATTTACCCCTACTCATGAGGTTTAGGCAAATTAACCAAAGCTATAAACAGTGAAGTGCCATTCTCCTTGTTTTTGTTTTCTGATGCTTTGCTTTTTTGTAGGTATTTGTTTTGGTCAGGACTAGAAAGTGTACTTATATGGTACCTTATAAAGCAACTGCTTTTGAAAGCTTCTTATTGCCCTATTTTGCCAGCTGGGATGATGTATTAGAATAACATCTTTGGATGGGCTCAAAACCTTTTTGTCACTGAAGTCTCTTTTGTCCTTAATGGGTAGTGAAAGATGCCTTACTTGTTTAAAATGACTCAAAAGATAGGATTCCCCACACTTTCCTCCAAGTATGGCACTTACAGATTTGCTCAGTAAGATCAATAGGACAAAAACTTCCCTCACTTACTTACTGAACGCCTGTTACATTGATAGTACAGAGTATGTTAAGGGCTGAAATCAGTGCACTTTATTTTCTATATTGACATGGATCCCAGTTCTAATTTCACTTCCTATCTATATGTTTGTTGTTCTCAGTTGCTGGAAAGTGAATGATATACAGAGGGGTATAATATGGTGTTATGTTATATCTAGCAAAATAAGGTATGGCAAGATGTAGTACCTAATCCAAATAGAAGCTTAAAGGGTTTGAAAGGAGAAAATTGGTGGCAACTAGAGTGGAGCTCACTAAGGATAAAACCCACCAGACACTGGGGTGGAGGAGGAGATGCACTGCTGGTAGAGGAAGTGAGATGAAAACTATACAGCGGGGATGCCTGTCTGGGAATAAACATAACACACCAGCAGAACAGGGCCAGGTAGCCCTGGCTAGAGCAGAGGGTGTGCACTGAGAAGGAAATACTTGTCTAGGTGGAGCACAGGCAAGCTGTGGAGAACCTCAAGGTCTTGCTGAGAAGTTTGAGCATCATTCTGTGGTAGCCACTGTGGTAATCACACCAGGGCTCATGAAGTCCCTGCCCTCCATAGGCAAATAAGGAAGCTATTCCATACAGACTGTAAGGATGAAGAAAACACGCTGTTCAGGAAAATGTACTAATGATATTGGTAAGCAAGGTCTCCCCTCCAAGGAAACTACAGTGCAGGAAGATAACACTCGCTGTGCTGTGTCTGTGAGTACTTCAGAGTGTGGCCTCGGGGACAGATGGCCTTGGCAGAGATCCCAGCTCACCACTCGTAGTGGAGACACTGTGAGAAAGACGTACACTTCTCCATGCTTCAGTTTCTTCATCTTCATAAAATGAAGGTTTAAAAAAATTTTCCCAATACGGGTATCGTGATTAGTTAATGAGCCCATAAACATAAAGTACTACAACACTGTGGTTCCTATTCAAGGTGGTAGAATGATAGGCTTGAAATAAAAATATTTTTGCCTTTAGGATATTCTACTTGCTCTAAACTCTTATCATTTGTGTGAAATAAATAAAGCAGCAGAAATAATAACTCAACTTTTGATGATTCAACCAAAAAAATACCTGGAAAATAGAAATTAAGAACCTAATGCAGTTAGAGCTTCAATCTTAAAATTAAAATACCCTCGTTAAATATGAGATGTGATTTTAAGTCATAATTTAATTTTAACCCTGACTTCTCATATGAAATTTTTTACTCTCAGTTCATGCCCCTAGAAGAATCTTATAAAATTTTCCTTTGTGTCTCACACTTTCTTGTGTATAAATCTTGGATGGATGGATGGATGGATGGATGGATGGATGGATGGATGGATGGATAGATGGGCAAATGGGAGAAAAGAAAGCCAACCAGTCAGAAAGGCTAGTATGCCAGAAGTCACTTCTCTTTCCACTAGAAGTCAAAAGCCCTCTTATGGATTCAGGAGTTTAGAATCCAGGCCACCAACATGATCCTACAGCCCCATTCCCACACACTGGTCAGCTTCAAAAGGTGGCAAAGGGACCCATAAAGTCACTAAGCTTGCTGCGTGTGCTCTACTCAGCCTCTCCACACTTAAGTTTATAAAACTTTGAAGTTATGTGATGGTGCATGAAAGGTATAAAACTTTCCTCTTTGCATCTGGGAAATAACCTTATTCAAACATCACTCATAAAAATTATGTTTAAGCCAAGATAAGGAACCTGCCTTGGAAAGTGGGAAAACAGAAGATTCCGATGATAATTCTTAAATGAAAACACACTAAGCAAACATGAGCAGGCTTACATAGTCTGCTCCTGGCTTCTTCTTTCTCTCTTTTCTCAATGAGCATCTTTTTCCTGATCGTAAAGACATTTTTGAAATAATAGTGGTCCTCCTGCTAGCTTGCTAGGATGCACTCTATTGGACAGTAAAGACAAAGAAGCACGGAAACTTCTTCACTTACTTTGACATAGTTCCCTGGACTCAGTTTGAGGAAAGGTTATGGATGCTTCTCTTTGCAACACATGTAATAACAAGTCAAGGAGGGCTTGTCACTCACAAGTCCTCAGTCAGCAGAATGGAGCACAGGGCAGGACATCGCTAGGCACTTTGCCTTGGTTTTGGAGGAGTATTTTGCAACTCAATTTAGCAGGTTAGCACCAACTGCATAAGTGTCTAGGGTTGTTCATGTTTGTCAAGAAATACAAGTGAATGACCAGAGATTATATTTGAATAGTTCACAGCAACTTTAGTAGAGGTTATTTTTAAACACCAAGCTTGCAGTCTGAAAGTGCCAGAGTCAACATCTTCCATGTCATGTGGCACCAGAGAATCTAATCTTCAGGGACTTCAGAATTCTATAGTGCAGTCCACTTGTTTACAGACACAGGAACTATGGCCTAGAGAAAAGAAGGTATTGAGTGTGATCTGTCACACAGAACATCTGGACTCAATCTGAGCGCTCTCTGACTTTTACCACTTCTCAGGCTATGACCCAGGCAACCTATCTAATATCTCTGTATATCAGTTTCCCTACTTGCAAAATTAATGGTAATCACCCCATAGTGTTGTTGGGAGGATTAAATACATTCCTGCATATAAGGCACATAATGCCTGCCATAGAGGTAGTACACTAGAAATGTTTGCTATGATCATTATTTTACAGTACGAAAAAAAAAATGTGCAGTGAGATCTGTGGCAGAATTCCTAGTACTGATTCATCTAAAAAGAAAAATAATACCAAATTAAGTGTTGATGCGGTCTAATGGAAAAGACACTGGTGCACATCTTAGCTTCTCCACTAAGTAGTGTGTGGCTTTGGCCAAGCTACTCAACCTATCTAAACCTCAATTTCCTCATCTGTGCTCATTCATCTTCCTGCCAGACTGTTGAAAGCTTCAGTTGAGATTTTAGACAATAAAGCATGTTGTAAATTGCTAAGTGCATGTGAGAAATCATAGGGCAGAAAGCTGGGGTTAAAGCCAGAGAACTCAAGAATAAGCTACCAACATGAGCCAGAGCTGGTGCAGAAGCTGGTCCAAGAATGTAGAACAGGTTAGTGCCTTCGTTCTCCTCTGGTCTTTTCTTTGGCTTGTATCTTTTGTGACTTGACTTCTATAAGTTAGTCAGAAATCTGTGAGTTGAGAGAAAAAGGTTGATCTTGTTCACTTGGTCTGGGCCAGGTCTGACCCAAGAAGTTAATATTAGATCAACAAATCCTGTTCCATACCTTGCTGGTTATAATGCAGAGGTGTTAAGTGTCATCAGATAGTAAGTCAGCAGCACTTTTGCAACTCAGGGTGATTTTGTTAATTTCATAGACCCCAAGAGATAGATATAGATACAGATACAGATATAGATATAGATATATATGATATAGATATAGATAGCTATTTGAAAATGTAGAAGAAACAGATTACCTAATTTATAAATTGACAATCTAAAAAACAACCTAAAACATATTAACTTGTTCATATTATGACATACAATTTACTGCATAAAGAAGTTCTTCTTGTCTTCATAATTTCATTTTAAAAACCTGTGAGAGAACCTCCTCTCTCTTACCAACATTTTGTAATTCAAGCATAAATCACTGAGATTAATGAGCAAGATCTGTGTAACCACACAATGCAGCATGCTTCCTCCTAGGCATTATGAATACTGAATGACGTAGTATATCACACATGTTTACACAAATCGTGACATATCCCATTTCCTTGGGATCTAATTCCTTTCTCAACTTCTTCTCTTCTCTGTTACCTCTCTTCTGGCGAGGTAATTAAAACAGTGCCCCACATATGAGCCACAAAAGCAATCACCCTTATAATAGGGATAAAGCATACCCAGAAAAACAAAACATATTTACCTTTTCTTAACTTTTCAGTGGCCCACCACTGCTTACAGCTTGGAAATTCAAGCATTTCAGGAAATGCAATTCCTTTCCTTTCTTAACCTACCCACCTTGCCTGTCTCATCTCTCCCAACTATCTTCCAAACTCCAAGCTATATATTCTCCCTGTCCTGAAGAAAGTCTCATGAGTACTCCTAAAATATAACATTATATTTCTCTCTGGTCTTCTACTTCCACTCATAAAGCATGATTACTTTCTATGTGCTGGGCACTATGAAAGACATAGAAATATAAAAACAAGTAAGACTACAGTGATAAACCTTGAACACATTATGCCCAGTGAAATAAGCCAGGCATAAAAGGACACCTACAGTATATGATTCCACTTACATGAAGTACTTAGAACAGTCAGATTCATAGAAAGAGAAAGTAGCTTTGAGGTTACCAGGAGTTAGGGAGGAAAGAAGAGACTGGAGAGAGGCACAGAGTTCCAATTTGGGATGATTAAAAAGTTCTGAAGTTGGATGGTGAAAATATTTACCCAACAATGTAAATGTACTTAATGCCACTGAACTCTTCATTCAAAATGATCAAAATCATTTTGCTAAATTGTATATTATGTATATTTTATCACAACAAAAATATTGTTTAGCATAGCAAGAAGAATGAAGACAAGCCCTCATCAGAGCCTCTGGCTAATTGGGGTTAGCAGACAAACTTAAAACAGAGAGATGCCACAATAGAGGAGCCTGAGGACACTCAGTCTGGTGTGGAAATTTCCTGGATGAGGTTCACTCATGTCAGTTACAGAGATGAAAAGTAACTCAGCCAGGAATACAGGGCAGCCTGGGAGGAAATGTAGGCAGGATTAGGTGGGAAGGGGGGACCAGCAACAGAGCACTCCTATCCAGGCAGCCAGCCTAGAGGGTTAGGGAGTTGAGGGTTTGCGTAGGGAAGCTACAGTAACCTCACCGCTGCGGAGACAAAGCAAGAGGCAGAGTCACAGACATGAAGCAGAAGAGATCCTTGCAAACTTTTGTTCACAGTGTCATTTCCACCACGGCAACATTTTCCTAACTGGTCTTAGACCTTTTAGACAAACCGGATCCATTTCCCGCCACCAGTTTGGGACCCATGGTGTCTGTAAAACTTTCTTTCTCGAACATGATCCATGATTATTTTTCCTGTCTCTAAACTCTCATGACACCCCTCTCTCACCGGTGTTGCTAATAACCCATTACTTCTGGAAGTTGACTTCCTTGAGTTGCATTTTGAGCCCCTTGAGGGCAGAGACCATGTATTGTTTTTGTCTCTTGCATCTTCTAGCAGGTGAGACTAGAAAATTCTTCCTAATAAATATTTTCAGAATAGACTTCTCCTTGCATTTCCAACAACTAGCTTCTAAGAAAATAAAAGTAAAACACATAACCAAATTCTACAGAAGAAATGCTTCTTCCCAAGAAATAACTTATATGTAGATAGAGCAGTTTGGGACAGAGGTCACATTCAACTGTGACTTGTGTTCTACACACCTCAGAATTACCCAGAAGTCAAAACTTTCTTTCTTTTTTTTTTTTTTTGTCATCTCACAAAAAAATCAGGAGTCATAGATCCCAGATATTAACTTGCCATTGGTATGGAGCTGATGTAAAATGGGCTTTTCACTTAGTTTTCTCCTTTAAAATACCCTTCTCCTCAGGGACCATATTTTAAACCAATTGTGTGCATTGAAAGAAGCATGGAATTTGCATAAATATATGAGTTCTAGTCTTTCTCCCAGCGGTGATGTGTGAATTCGGCCAGCTAACTTAATTCTTCTTGGTCATGTCTGTCCTTAGTACTGGATAATTTAGTCATCAGTGTACAGATATCTTCTGCTATGGTTTGAATGCTTGTCCTTCAAGAAAAGGTGTTGAAAGTCTGGTCCTCAATATGGAAATGTTAAGAGGTGATGGGACCTTCAAGAGGAGGAACCTAGTAAAAGGTGTGGGTCGTTGAAGCGTGTCCTCAGAAGGGATTAATATGGCTCTCCAGAGACCTAGATCTCTCACTCTGACATCCCAGATCTCCAGGTGATCACTCCCTCCCATACATGCTCCCACAGTTGTGGAGCCACTTGCCATGATGTGATGTAGCTGGTTGGGGGGGTGCCTCCAAAATTATGAGCTAAACTTTTTTATAAAGTGTCCAGCTTGAGGTGTTTCATTACGGTAATTGAATGTAAGCTAAACACTGTTTCATTACTCATATCTATAATGCATAGCACAGAAGTAAAATTATAGAATTAAAAATGGAAGAGAAAGCTTACCTATTTGCTTATTGACCTTTACTGATGATCATTTATATATTTGTCTACTCCAATGACAAGGCTCAAAATATGTCATTTCAACATTGTGTACAGGGCATGGCTCACTGTCCTCCCCTACAGTTTATAGTTATAGTTACTGGGCTGGGGGTGTGACTCAGTGATAGAATGGTTACCTAGCATGCATAAGGACCTGGTTCAATTCCCCAACACCACAAAAACAAATTTTAAAAATATAGTTACAGTTACCACTGGGAAGAGGTTGCTTACCCAGGGACTACATTTCTCAGCCTCCCCCACTCCTGGTAGCTATTGACTACCATGACCTTAGGTCTTCCCAAAGGAATGTGAGCAGAGAGAAGTGTCAGATCCAGGACGAGACAGTCAAGAAGGATGTGTCCTGTACCCTACTTTTCCTTATCTACAAGGTACATGCAGAGGACTTCAAAGGTGCAGGGGATAAAACAACCACCAAGGGAAGGAGCTTGGTTCCCTCAGTCACCACGTGGAACAGAGCCACCCTCCAACAAAGAACCCAGCAATGGACTACTTTGTGAGTAAAAATAAATTTTTGTTGTACAAATCCTCCCAAGTTTTGGAGGTTTTATGAGACAGCTGACATTGTCCTTTCTAATATAATATGCACATGTGTTTCTCTCCTTTCTCTTTCTATAACATACACCCATATGCACATTCATCCCACAAAAGAGATTTCACTTAAAAATTTAATGAAGCAAAAATATTATACTAGTAATGGTTAATCATAATTTCTTTCAGAAGATGTTTAAATTGTCTATGTTCAGTAAATTTATATTTACTAACATTATTAATGTTATTATTTATTGTAGGTTAATATTGCTAATCTAATAATCCACTGGTAACTCATGAAATGTAGTCATTCCAAAATGCTAGAAGCCTACCTGGTGGATGATGTATTTCTGTGCATAGCAAGAAACATAAATTGGAAGATACAAAGGGTAGATGTGAGTATATAGTGTACAGGAGATGAAACTGTGAATTGATAAAAATTATTTAGCAGTATAGCAACATTCGATATCCTTTTAAGGAAAATTTGCCTCCAAATTTAAAGTTAGAAAGTCACTGAAATAAATGTTTAAAAAGTAAATATAGGGCCAGTGAGATGGCTCAGCGGTGTAAGCACCTGCCTGGCAAGCCCAAGGGCCCGAGTTCAACTCCTGGAACCCACATATGAAAAAAGGGCCGGTGATATCGCTCAGCGGCATGGGCGCCTGCTGGCACGCAAGGTCCTGAGGTCAACCCCCAGTACCCACAAAAAAAGAAAAAAGGTAAATATAATACGTGGCTTTTTAGATTTTCTGTATATATGTTAAGAATTGTCTACAAATTGAAAATTCTGTGTGCTGATTCTCAACACAACCAATAAAATCCCAGTTGTGACAGGAAAAAAGTGTACAGTCACATACACAGATATGCTAATACAGAATAAGTGTACATTGACCCCTACCCTTAATACAAATGCACAAAATATGGCTAAAATTAAATTCCAATAGAGGCTGAATTCAATTTCTTAGTATCCATGTCATACATTAAGACAAAGTATGCCGAAAGTAACAGAGATACTGGAAACATGCATAGATTGTGCCTTTACTTAGCATGAGGCCCCAATAATCTAGGGATAACAAAGCCATAATACAATAATTAAATATAGATAGAAAGTTATAGGACTCAACATTTTTAGCTATTCTGTCCCTTAGATGGTTTATATATATAAAGGGGACTATCTCAATCTCATAAAAATACTGGTGATAAAGTCAGATTCTGTGTTTATCACTAGATTTTTTTCCTACTGCCCTGTACAAACCATTTAACCTACAATCATTTAAAATATAATGATTTTATAATAGCTCTGAAGTTAATTACTTTTTAGGTTCAAAGGAAACTATAAATGCCATAATAAAGGTACTATTGTTATATTGTTTTTAAATTAATTCTACAAAAAGGTATTATAAGAAAGTAAAAATAATGAAGAGCAAAAACACTGTGTTCACAAATGCATTTATTAAACCTGAACTTGATCACCTTCTTTTTCATTAAGTCATATTTAAAAATTTTTTTATTAACTAGACAATATTTATAATTTAGGAAGAGAATGTAATTTCAATGCTCAGTATGCTTAACAGGTTTTAAACTTTATTTTTATGGGCCTTACATGGGCAAGATCCAGATAAAATAGTAATGACATAAAATATTCCTATTTAATTCACATTGGCTGAATAACTCTATCAACTAAAGAACTAAAACATGCATTCTAATTCAAGATCATCTTATAGGTTTTTCAAGAGCTAAATATCCTTTCTCCAGAAGCATTATTCACCAAACTTCTGTGGAATCTTTTGCAATGTGCTTTTAGCATCTAACACTTCAGTTTTGCAAAAAGTTTAGTAAAAATTCATAACCAAAGTATCTGACTTACTCTAAAAATAAAACGAAAAAAATTTAAATATGTATCCCTTAGAAATGCATAAATAAATTCAAACATATTATTTAAAACTATCTTTAAATTTTTAATCCCATATACCCAAAATGATAGACAAGGGAGGTAAATATTTGCATTATTTGTCTTGTTTGGGGAAGAAAGCACACATACACGTACACATACATGTACATGTACACATCACATACACGTACACACATGCACATTCATCCCACAAAAGGAAAGTCACTCAAAAAATTAAATGAAGCAAAAAATACTGCACTAGTAATGGTTAACCATAATTTTTAAACTATGAATGAAGGTATAAGAAGCAATAAGAAAACAATGGATGCTTAAAAGACATAGCCTAGGGGCCAGGGATACAGCTCAGCGGCACAGCGCCTGCCTGGCAATCTCAAGGTCCTGAGTTCAATTCCTTGTACCAAAAAAAAAGATATAGCCTACTTTTTATAATTAAAACTAACATTCAGTAGCCTATTAAAAATGATAACAACATGCAAAAAGGACAAATTCTTCAAAGTTCTGTCACTGGAGAGATACAACATCAGCCAACCAGAGACTTTGGTGAATTCCTGGAGGAGAGAGGACCGATGGTGATGAAGTGGGATGAGAGGAACATCTAAACCAGTGACAGCAAGCCTTTTAGAGCTTTCAATGATCCAAACAGCCCGCTATGGCATGCATGCCATAGGTTCGCCACCATTGATCTAAATTAAATTAAAACACAGCAGAGACCAGAAGTGTAAGAGCCACTGTTCAAAGCAAAGTCCACTGGTCCCAGGCTGAAAGATGAGAAGGAATCTCTGAGGAAATGTTGGCAAGGTGTCAGGCAAAAGCCCAGGCTCCCGAGGTAGGGATCCTTTCTCACAGAAAGATGGACAAGGCAGATACCCTGACAGACCCTGCTAAACTAAAGCCTGCCAAACAAAATTGAGACACGCACACATACATGCATACACACATGCACACACTCCCCAGGAATGCAACAGAAACTGAGAAGTTGTTGAGAGGTAGAGAAAGGGTAAAAAGAAATAAAGAAAATGATACATATTTTTTGTCTTTCATAGCAAGAAGTCCAGACATTCTGCTTAAAGTTGCTAAGCCAAGGGTGTGAGACAGTGTTGAATCATTTAGAATCATGGGAATGGACACTAGGAAAACTGATCTAAGGTGATTTCCACTGACGAAGACACTGACAGGAATATGGCAGAAAGGGACACTTACCACTTTGGGATTTAATAGCCACCTGCACTTGATTCTTTTTTTTTTTTTAGCCTTGTGCATATATTTAGTGAGTTTAAAGTATCTAACAAGACCAGTTAATCTACAAAATGTGATTTATACCCATGTAGTGCACATTTTTATAATCTACTTTTATGGTTAATGCACATTTTTACTCTACACCTTTATAACCTTACCAATACAAATAAATTTCTTCTCCATACTAGTGTGCCCGAGAGATACCCACAGACACATAGACCTAGAAATCTAAAAGAACAAATGCAGTTATATGAGGAGAGCAGATAAGTAATAGATTATTTCTCTAGGAAGTAGTAGTATGTTGCAATACATAAGAAAAGAAAGGGAACGGATTTTTATTTAAAATTCTGACATTTCATTCATGATGGATCTTTGCATTAATTTTGATTTTTAATCAAAATTTTGATCATTGCATTAAAATGTTGCCTTGTATATTGAGTATTTTTCTTAAATTTTGTGTCCATCACAAGGGCATCACATACCTCATATATACATCACACCCTACCTTAGTTCTGGTCCTAGTATGAAAACAGGGCAAGACACCCACTACACTTGCACACTTTACACTTTCTCCTAAGCAACACAATGCTAGCACTGGTTGGTCCACCTCACTCCACCCTATCCACACCTCTAGGTCTTGCTCCTTTCAAAGCTGGGCTCCCAAGGCCAAGACCTGCAGCACAATTGTCCCACTAGATGCACAGCAGTGAGAGTACTGAGTGATACATTTCATTTGTTTAGTACGGTATAGGGTGATGTTTCTACCTACATTGGTACACTATTCACATCAGAGCAACTTTATGAGGTAGGTATAATCATCTCCTATTTTAGTGATGAAGAAGATAAGGATAAGTATGATAAAATAATTTGTGCAAAATTATTTAAGGGACCAGAACTTGAAATCAGGTTTCATGACCCTGGGGTGCCGTTTCCTCTGAAGTTGCTCCAAAAATGCATGTACGGTAAGCTCGATGCTTTGAATAAAAAGGGAAGTGAAGTACTTTAAATATTTGTTGAAAAAAATGTTGAGGTTTCAGTGTAAGTAGAGAATGCCTTGCAGACTGAATCTACAAGAAAACAAGCAGCTTATTTCGGACAAGAAAAGGCATCTCCAGCCCTGAAACAAAAGCACAAAATTATAGAAATAATACTCACAAATAATAGCCCACCAGTGCTCAGATTATGCAGCCCAGGGTGATGGTAGGTAGTGGAGTTGGACTGTCCCCTGAAATGACACAGCTAGTATCCAATAACAGGTTAAAACCACTTTGTGTAAAAAGTTCTCCTGCATTTGTATATAAGTGCCGTAGCTGCTGATTTTAGCCTACCTTCAAGTGCCAAAATTGATTACCAAGTTTGTTATTTCTAGTATTTTGGCTTTCAGATTGGATCCTGCTTACAAATGTTATTTTGTCATAGTTGGGTTTGAATGGCCATCCTGGATTTCTATGAAAAGTCTCTGATTTCACCTTAACCCATATTTCTCAGTAGATAAAAGAAATTTTATGATTGATGGAAATCTCACACACACAGGTGAGATTTTAGGAAATGTTTCCCACAACTAGAAGGATGATGAGAGACTAAAAAACACAATCAAGGTTGACAGTAAAAATCTTCTCTATGGAATATTTTAAAGAGTTGACAATTATCTTGTAGGAAATAATCTAGCGAATCTTTTTAGATGCACCAGCCTATTCGCGTCTGTGAGTGTTTTGTTTGGTTGGTTTTTAGTGTTCTGGTTTGTTTGTCTAATCTTCAGGGAGAGTTAAAGGAAACAAAGTAGCAGGCAAAATATAGAGTACTGAGTATAAATCTGCAAATTTGGAAGTTAAGAGTTGAGTCAGGAGTCATCTGAATCTAACTCATCTCCTATCTGTCTCAGGGACAGGTCTAACATCCCAGAGAGGGGACAAAGAACAACCACTCCCACCTCTTTCTCAGGTAAGGAGTAAAAGAGCCAAGGAATGGAATTTTGCTGAACCATGGTTGACAGTTGAAACAACTACAAGTATGTGACCAAAAGACCCCAGAAGCCATAAAAACCCTTCCCTATGGGCCATGTCCTGTTTGCTGATGACAGGCAATAGGATGAGGTTATTTACAAACTAAAAGTAGATCTACCATATGATCCGTCTATTCCACTTCTGGGTATATATAAAAAGGAAATAAAATCAGCATACCAAAGAGGTACCTGCAGGCCCACATTTATTGCAGTACTATTCACAATGGGCAAGATACAGAACCGGCCTCAGTGCCCATCAACATATGAACAGATAAAGAAAATGTGGTATATATACACAATGGAATATTATTCAGCCACAATGAAGAATGAAATCTTGTCATTTGCTGCAAAATGGATGGAATTAGAGGCTATGATTTTAGATGAAATAAGCCTGAAACAGAAAGTTCCAGATGTTCTCTCTCTCTTAAGTAAAAGTTAAAATAAGGTTGACCTGAATGTAGTAGAATAGTGATTACTAGAAGTTGTGAATGAGGTGGTAGCAGAGGGGATAAAGGGAGGCTGGGTTGGGTCGACGCATACTCTATGGACGTATTGAAATATCACGCTGAAGCACATTAATGTATACAGTGAATATATGCCAATTTTTTAAAAGCAGATTTTCCCCCACTGGAAATGAATAAACAGAGCGAATTTGCTTATTCCGCAAAAGAAGTCTTATTCATGGGTTAAACTTGAAGGTGACTAGATAGACAGTGGAGCTACCAGAAGCAACAGCATTTTGGGATACCCAGGACCACACCCATATCCACTTATCTGAAAAATGGACCCAGGAATGATATTTAGACTCTAAGCCATTTGTCACGAGCCATCTTTTGCTGAAGCCTCAGCACTCAGTTCAAGGACCTCACATAATACATATTCAACTAATTACTGTAAATTAAATGATTTATGACAATTAGTCACCTGTTGGTACTTCTCATGCTTTAAAGAAATCAACTTGTCAGGCCGGTGAGATAGCTCAGCGGCATAAGCGCCTGCTTGGCAAGCACGAAGTCCTGAGTTCGACTCCTGGTACCCACACACAAAAAAAGGGCCGGTGATATTGCTCAGCAGCACAGGCACCTGCTGGCGCACGAGGTCTTGAGTTCGACCCCCGGTACCCACAAAAAAAAAAAAATCAAATTGTCACTGAGGATATAGCTCAGTGATAGAGTGCTTGCCTAGCATGTGCAAGGCCACGGGTTCAATCCCCAGTACCACACACACACACACAAAAATCAAGTTGTATCATTCTCCATCCCGCTCCCTACATGGTGAAAGGCTATTGATTTTTCAAGACCCACTTCGTAGATTCTTAGAACCCAAAAACTCTCTGTTCACCCTCTATAGCACTTTTCACACTGAGCTGTCATTCTACAGCTGCACTGTCCAACATAGCCATTCACCAACTATGGCTGTTGAACAGTTCAAGTGTGACATAGCTAATGTGGCCAAGAAACAGATTTTAAAATTTTTATTTAATTTTAATTAACTTACATTTTTATATTGATAATTCAGTTACCAAAGCACTGCTAAGTATACTTAGAATACCTTGAGTATGTGAATCACCTTTATCGGTTCTAAAAGTATACAATCTAAACACAGATCAAATACTCCAGTGGAAATCCAGACTGAAATATCCTGTAAGTGAAAACTGCAAATTGGATTTCAAAGACTTATTCCTGAACAAATAAGGCAGAATAGTTCATAAGTTGTATTTTACATTGATGACATATTGAAATGCTAATATTAGACTAAATCTAGTATTGAAATAAATTTCATCCATCTTTTACTGTGGCTACTAAAAAATTTTAAATTACCTATGTGGACTGAATTATATTTCTATGAGTCAAGCACTGTTCTAGACATTTTATGAACATTTCCTAAATATAGCTCACTGAACTATGCATTTTGTAGGTTAAGCCTGTCTTACCAGTAAGGAAGCAATGGTATCTCAGGAAAGTCATGTAATGTGGCTAGGAGCATTTATGAAAAGGGAAGTGAACCAGTCCCCCGAGCTTCCAATCCCACCCTCCTCCTCTCTTCCCTGGTGTTTGTGCATCACCTGCCCATGAACATGTCAGCAGCTTGGTACAGACTCTTGCCCTCGTGGTCTTCACATCTTCACTAACTTGCACACAGTATGGAGTCAATTAATTCTTACTGAATTAAACACAGAGTGAATGAATGAAATGAGCCAGTCTATGTAAATGTATGTGTAATGTGTGAAGGAATCTGCATGATCTTAAATTCAAGTTTAACAATATAGAGAACAAAACTGGACCTCATTTTTCTGAACATATTACAGAACTCTTTAGCTTACTATTTACATTTGACCTAAGAAATATGGTTTCTTTTTCCTCAAAAGGGTCTGTTAGAAACATGAAGAGTATACTCTCATGACAGGCAGATGGACCAGCAGCAGGGAAGCCAGGTGGGACAACACACAATGTCTACCAATGGAGTAAAGAATATTAAAGATGGGATACATCCATATTTTTGAAGTTCGGTATAGTTCAAACTGCTCAAATCAAAGCAGCAGTGATTTTCTGGGAACAGAATAGTCTTATGTTCTTAGGTATGTACTTCACAACAGACCTTTTAATAGACATCTACACATATTTCTCAAGTTCTTTCTATTGGGCTTGATACGTCACAAAAATGTCTTATGTTTAAATGTGGATTTGTTTCTCAAGGAGAAAAACACAGATCTATCAGAAGAAGAGGAATACTTAAGTCTTACTTCTCTGGAGTTGAAAGTTTCTCTATATTGTTATTTATTCTAAAAAAAAAACAATGCAATGTCACAAAAAATGTTCAATTGCCTGCTGGGTGCCACTCACTGTGCTAGTTGCTGTTTATTTAAAAGGAATAAGACCATGAATAAGAAACTCCTTCATATCTCGGAATTTATCATATCTTTCCTTTCTTACCCACCCCTGAAAATCAGTCATTACTTAAGGAATGGCAGCATGGGCGGGGGGTGCAATACAATAAGTTTATAAAGGAGCAAAGCTGAATAAAATACTTCCTAACCTTAAAATGCAAGTGTAGAGTGAACGAGAAGACTAGGACTACTGTACAACCACAAATAGAAGCTGCTCAGAATATACTGTGCAGAACATCAGAAATGAAGCATTACCCTAGAGTTCATGGTCTGGCCATTTTTTCTAATCATTACAAAATAAAATTCATCTCCTACTAAGACACCTGCAGCCATTTAATAACTTTAGATGAGTTTAGTTTGCAAAGCTCATCTATCTGAATATCTTTGGGCAGGACAACCTAGGCACACTGTATGGTTATAGACTGCTGAGTTAACTCTGTTCAAAGAGAAAAACTCTCAATAGTAGTGAACTGTGCCAACTAGTTAATTATTTTTTGTCACCCAGGAAAAAAATGAATTTTCAAGTATTTAGACAAAAATAATTGTTTTGTTTCCTATTTGGGAAATTTTTTTTTCTTTTATTGCTTCTCCCCCTCCTCAAAGTCAAGAAAATTGTCCTTGAACAGAGGCCAAATACTGAAAATTACTCAAAGCATGAAAGTGACACATCAAAGAAAGAATAGAGGGGGAAATTAATTGCAACAGTTTCTTTTGGACACTCTAACAAGTGCTTTAACTGGTGTGTAGGAGTGTCCAAATTCAAGAATGTAAGAGGGGAGGATGTTAGAGGAAGAATACAAACTGGAATGCAACTGAACTTCTGAATTTATTTTCTTGTCCAGTAAAATTAGCATGCAATGTGTGCCAAGAAAACCCATCACCTACCAACCTACTAAAGGACTATTTTCTTCCTAAGAATGCTTTCCAAAATGTGCAACAAAAGTTGCATTGCTTGTCTGAATCTTTCAACTTTAGGCAAGCAAATATTTAATAAAATGTCATTTTAAAACTATGCAAAGAACTAGACAATAATTATGATTTGGAAAAATCTCTTCTGATTATGTTTAAAGTTGTTATGTGATCCAGTCTATGACCCACTAAAATGTTTCTCAGTATAAAATCAACAGTTAAGAGATTACAACAGTAAAAGCTCCTGAAATTTTATTTACATGTTCAATATGGTATTTAAAAAGCAAATATATCCAAGATTTATGTTCCAAGAGGAGGGATATTTACCCTGGTTAGAAAAGATTATTTTCAAGAACCTTAGAAAAGCTATATATGATTAATTTCTTAAATGCCAATAATTTTTATCTATTCAGTAAAGCAAGTTCCATACTCTGCTTTCCTAACTTGAGTAACTGTGCATTCCAGAAAGCAAATGAAAAGATAATTCAGCATGATTCTACTTCTACAGAAATTATAGTTTCATAACATTAAAGGCAAGAATCTAAGCCATGATTATGAGATTATTATTTGTATTACTGAGGTTTTCTTAAATGGTCAAGTCATTAATAAAATCTTAAAGGTGAAAATCTGGTATTCTTAATGTCCACTTCTAAAATTATCCTGGGACAGATAGCCAAGTTCAATCCTCTGAAACAACTTTGATTCTCTATCTGTTCCAGAAAAAGAATGAAAAACTTGTATTTTAATTGCTATGGACTGAATTCTCCCTCACCTCCACCCCCCAGCCTCCAATTCATACGCTGCACCCTAATTCTCAGTATCTCAGAATGTGGCTGTATTTGTAGACAGTGGCTTTAAAGGAGCGATTAAGTTAAAATGCAGTAGGCCCTAACTTTGACTGGCATCCTCATAAGCAAAGGAAATTTACACGCACAAAAGGGACTCCAGGGAAGATTCACAAAACACTCCGTCTCATCATTACCCTTCCAATTTATATACCACTATTGTCCCATGTTTTAGTTCTAATTACCGAACATCCAAATCAGGCATTATCATTGTTTCATTAGCCAGTGCTTGTT
Organism: Erethizon dorsatum; assembly: GCA_028451465.1. Taxonomy (NCBI): domain Eukaryota; kingdom Metazoa; phylum Chordata; class Mammalia; order Rodentia; family Erethizontidae; genus Erethizon; species Erethizon dorsatum. Next base: position 132,545,261 of record CM051823.1, on the reverse strand, counting down.
TATACTCACATATTTCTCAATGTTTTTACTCGCCATTCCTTCTTGCATATCAGACATTCTTTCTACTTATTTCTAATGTCTGAAATATATGCTCCAGAATGTTAGTGACTGTTTTTATAGGAAACCGTTCTTGTCTGATGATGTCATCACATCACTTTCATTCTTGAAAGATGATTTTACTATGTACACAATTTTAAGTTGAAAATTGTATCCTCTCGTATTGAAAGCATTCCATTGGCTTTTCATTTTTATCGTTGCTACTGAGAAACCAATTATCTAATTGCCTCTTCTGTTAAATGTGATCTACCTTTTCTCTGTGGCTACAGTTAAAATAAGCTTTTTCATCCTTGATGCTATACCAATACCTAACAGGGTGTGTATTTCAGTGTATTTCGGTGTGTACTTCTTTTTACTGTTTCTGCTTGTAAATTGCAGGCTTCTGAATTTGAGGACTGGTGTCTTTCAAATGTTCTAGAAAAATTTCAGCCATTATATTTTTTGAATGTTGTGCTTTTCCACTGTATTTACTAATTCCTCTTTATAACTCTGACTATAATCTATTACATTTTCATATACTGTTCTCCATGTCTTTTAAACTGCTGTTCATACTCTCTCTCTGTTTATCTCCCTAAGCATTCTGGATAACATCCCTGGATATATTTTTCAGTTCAACAAAGCTTTCTTTTTTTTAACAAATCTTTCTTATACTATATCCATTCTGTTCTTTAACTCATCAAATTACTTTTTCAGTATCATTATTATACTGTTTTATTTCCAGAGACTTTTTAAAATTCTGTTTTCAAATCTGCTTGGTCATTTTTTCAACTTCTTATCCCTTGATGGTATTTCCAAGCCATTCCTCACTTCTTAGGCAATTTTATGCACAGCTTTTATATAATGTGCCAAAATCTCCAATATCTGAAGTTTCTGAAGCTCAGTCTATAATTTTTCCTTCTGGCTAGCTCATGGTGGTCTGTTTTTAGAGAGGGTGGTAGTTTTGTGATTTCTTCCTGGTGATTTCTGACTGTGGGCACATATTCTTTGAAACTTGTTTAGTGGAAAACCTTTGAAGACCAACATGAAATTCCATCCCCCAGTAAGAATTTATGTTTCCTTTCCCCCATCCTATTATCACTGTTGACTTGGGTCCACACTTAAAGTGCAAAGTCTGACCATGGCTCATTTGGACTACACAGATAACCTCAGTTCCTGCTGCAAGCTCGCCAGAAGGCTGGTGTCTTCATCACTTTCTCTGCTGGTTCACAATACCTGACACCCACAACTGAAGGGAGGAGATACTTACTTTGGCTCACATTTCAGTTCATAGTCAACTGGCTCCAAAGCTGGACAGCATGGTAGAGGGACACAGCAGAGGAGAGCTGCTCACCACATGAAGGACAGGAAGGAGAAAGCATGAAGGGTGGAGCTAGGAGGGAGATAAACCCTCCCAGGCCACACCCCCAGTGATCAGCCTCCCCTGGCCAAACCTTGCTTCCCAACAGCATGCCAGCTATACTACCTGCATAACCTAATCACCTTTCCAACACAAAAGGCTTTGAGGCCATTTTAAGACCTAAACCATAAAAGGTAGCTTATGGTTCTCATTTCTCAAAGGCATTTTCCTTTCCTTTATCCAAGTAAAAGTTGTATCAGGCAGGTTTTGTTGCTGTTCCTTTCTGCATTGAAAGTTTATTTCTCATTCATTCTAATACCAACAAAGGTGTAGTTTGTAGGTCAAAATGGAAAGTTGGGGCTGCCAGGTATCATAAATATTTACAGGCCCTTCCCCTCCCAGCATTCTGCTTTCACTTTCTTTTGTTCTCTACAATGGCCTACTTTTTTGCCAAATCAGTGATGCATTTTGAAAGATATTTTTTAACATGTAACCCAGTAATTTGGAGTTGTTTTCAATGGGTTTTCCATGGTACCAAGCCTCCAGAATACAAGCAAAGAAGGTCCTTAAGTTCTTAGCAATTTCAATTCTCAATGCCTTTACTACTTCGAATGGTACATGTTTTGCCTATATTTTTACAGTTACATGTATTTTACACACATATGCATGCAAATTTGGAATTTCTATGAATGCTAAAAGAGAAAGCGTTATCAAAATTTTTTGCTGTAAGGGAATACCCAAGTAAAGCGAAAGTTTAAATATTTAAGGTATTGGGTAAGAATGCTTAATATAAAAATAACTTAATTTCTATTGATGGTTCATTCTCACATTTTGAATTTTATTATCATTATGTTGTGTGTGTACGAATAGGAAGTAAAATCTAAAGGTAAGAGAATTAGTACTCTTATGGTGTTTCTCAAGTCAGATTATTATAAAACATTACAAGAAATGCTGTTCTCATGACATAATTCAGTGTACTTTCCAGATAATCTGGGTTGGTAAAACCAAAAAAGTTTCATAGTTAAAATGCAAAAATAAGCAGTTCATTAATTTAATTCACTGTGAAGATCTGCAGGTAAATGCTTGGCTTAGTATTACATTAAGCTCTCATTTCTCACCAAAGTCACCAACTAATATGGATAGCAATCAAAGTCAGCCAAAGGCTCACATAAACTGGAACAGAATCTCTGAGTCTTATGTGAAAACAAGCTAATTTGTAATCCTATCAAGTAATAGGGAATCATACTTCTGTAAGATACCCACTTCCTCCCTGTTCTTCCCAGATTTTATTTAAATGAAAAGGTAGAGTTTACTTTATTGAGCATAAAACAAAAATCAAAACCTTAGAAAAAGGAAGAAACCCCTTATAATACCTGGGCTAGTTAAAATAATATGTATCATCACCATCTCCACCATTGCCAGTGTTATTTGAAGTTAATGAGTATGTTGCTATATGCCTAGAGCCAAACTGTGGGAAAGCCTATCAGCTATCAATGAGTGAACTACAGGGCCAAGTACAGTGCAGATGATTCATGCTGCTTACTCAGCCAGTGAAGATGAGGCTCTTTGATCTCTGCATTTCATGGAATACTGTTCAGAATGAATAACATTTCTTTCTATTTCAAGTTTACTACTTTGTATATCCAGATAGGATATAAGGATAGTTTTCAGTGTCAAGGATGAAGAGACAACCTACAGAATGGGAAAAAAATTTTGCCAGCTACTCCTCAGACAGAGAAGTAATATCTAGAATATACACTAAAACTCAAAAAAAAAAAATAGACCACCTAAAATTAGAGACCCAGTCAAGAAATAGGCAAATGAAATGAACAGACAATTCACAGTGGAAGAAGTACAAATGGCCAACAAATATATGCAAAAATGTTCAACAGCCCTGGCCATTAGAGAGATGCAAATTAAAACAATGCTAAGATTCCATCTTACTCTAGAAAGACTGTTAATCACCAAGAAATCAAAAAAATAACAAATGCTGGTGTGGCTATGGTGTGAAAGGAACCCTCCTACATTGTTGGTGGGAATATAAACTGGAACAATCATTATGGAAATCGGTATGGAGATTTCTCAAAGAAGCAAAATTAGAAATTCCATATGACCCAGGTATCCCCATTCTAGGTATCTTCCCCAAAGAGCTTAAGACATCAAACCACAGTGATACATGCATACCAATGTTTATAGCAGCACATTTCATAATAACTAATCCTGGAAGCAGCTTGTATACCCATCAACAGGTGATTGGCTAAAGAAAATGTGGTATCTGTATAATGGAAAACTATTTGGCTATAAAAAAGGACAAATTTGAGACATTTGTAGGAAAATGGATGCACCTGAATAATATAATGTTGAGTGAGATAAATCAGACACACAAGCTTGAATACTATATGGTATCCCTCATTTGAGTAAAGGCAAAGTACAAACTAAGAGAAAAATAAAGGAGATAGGAGACAAGAGGATGGACCTCTTGCAGATGGGAAGGATTCAGGGGACCAAGGGCAAGGGTTGAGGGGGAAGAGATGGAGAAATAGGTAGAATGAAGATATGCCATGTACATGATCCTAATAATCTCAATGATCATGGACATTATATGCCATAAACATGAACTAAGATTAATAATATCAGTAGGAATGAAAAGAGGGAAAGGGGAATTAGAGGAGGAGGAGGGGTGGGAGGGAAAGGGAAGAGGATTTAAAAAAAAAGAAAGAAGCTGTATTATGTACACATACCAGCTCCCCAAGAAGACTATAAAATGCATGTACTAAAAACAGAAAGTAATAAGTTGTTTTTTTTTTTTTTTTAAAGGATGATGGCTAGTTACACGCATCCACTTGGCTAAGACTATGTAGTATCAGTAGCTAGTCAAACCCTAGACCAGCTGTTGTGGTGAAAGTGTTTTTTCAGAGGTAATTAACTTACAATCAATAGCCACTAATTAAAGCAGGTCACTCTTCAGAGGGTGGGAGAGGCTCAATCTGTTGATGGCCTGAAGGGCAAAGACTGAGGTTTCTCTAAGAAGGAATTCTGCCTCAAGACTGCAAAACTCTCAGCCTGAGTTTTCAGCCTGTAAGCCTGTCCTACAGATGTCAGATTGCCGGAGCCATAACTGCAGAAGCCAATTCCTTAGTAGTAAATCTCTCTTTCCCTGAAGAACACTGACTTATACACCAAATTGTTATAGACCTGTTATAAGGAAAAGAGAGTGGAGGAGAAGATAAAGGGAGAGTTTACTAAGCACAATATTATAAAAGATTTGCCTGGGTAGAAAAGGAGCAGTATTCAAGGTTGTTTTCATTTTTCAACTTTGTGCTTGGGGAGATGGGAGTCATTCAATCACCGTGACTAAGCCATGTGAACTGCAGTTCTCTAAAGAAGCCCTATCTGTATTGAAAACCTGCAGACTATTTGACCTTGGCTGACTAGAACATCGTGATTATTGAGGGATGGAATGCAGCAGATCATAAGTGAGTCAAAGTTTTCTTGGGCTATCTTTAGTCCCTCTGAATAGCTATTTACTACCAACCTCTGAATCTGAACTAATATCCTCATGACTACTATATAAGTCTTGGAATCTGTTATGGCTTGTGTTTAGATGCCTCCCCAAAGCTTCATGCAGTGATAGTGGGTCTTTTTCAGAGGTGAGTGGATCTAGAGTGTGTGACCGTGGAACTGATTCATGGTGCAATGCTAGGATCAAGGGCGCTAAGATTAAGGGTGTGAGTGCTACCCACTCTAAGTAGTCTGGATAAGATATAAGGGATATAAAGAGTTGTGGTCATCCCTTGCTGCTTTGCTACCTTCTGCCTGCCAAGAACTGTTTGTTTTCTGTAATGCCTGTCTGTCATGCCACCCTGCCTTGCAGCCAGCCAATTATGGACTGAAACCTCTACAAACTGTGAGTTCAACAGACCTTCCCCCTTTTAACTTTGGGTGTTGAGCATTTTGTCTCAGCAATGAGACAAAAATAACTAAGACAGAATATATAGCTACACCTGACCTCTAGCCTCTCCCAACCCAAAAGCTATGAATTCAGTATCATAACATCTGAATCCTACAGAGATTTCCTTGCCTTGCTATATCTAGACTGTCTTCCTGATGTTCCCTCCAACCTCACTGGTAAGTACATTGTTCTATGACTTTTGTTCTGTCACAAATATTCATGTGACATTTCCCACAGAAGAATATGCCATTCGGGATAACTCAAATCTATATTCTGGGGCCATGCTCACTCATATTTGACTCAGATATTTTATTTCCTTTGAAGCAGAATCATTATTTTATATCAACAGCTAATAACATTCAGCCAGATGCCATGCAGAGGGTATGGAAGGAAATGGGAGATAGGTGTCTCAAAACCGTCCCCTCCAAGTCAATCTTTAGCAAAACATAGTTGCATTAGAATCATAAAATGGGACTCTGTACACAGGTAACTATGCCTCTTTACCTCCTGGCCTCACTATCACCAGCTTCATTTCTACTTAGCCTAAGTGATCTACAAAAAGTCCTTTAGAAAAAGATTTAATCTTGCTCAGCATAGCAATGAGATGGGGAGAAATGAATGATCTACATTTTCCAAATAGCAAGATAGGCCCAAAAGCAGTAAGAACAAGTCAAATACTTAGAAAAGGTTAGTACTGCTAGGGCAGAGAGAGATTGAGTAAACTAAGCAGCAAAATTGTGAAGATGGCTTTAGATGTCAACACCTCTGAAATCCTTATCCTGGTTTCAAGAACATCACGCTTCTCTTAATTTTTTTTTTATTCCACATAGGGGAAAAAAGACTAAGATATACCCAAATGCAGACTAATAACTAACATTTGCACTACAGTTTATAAAGTACATTCATATCACATTTTATTGTCATAGCAATCTCTATGGTTGGAAGGGCAAAGGCTAGTATACTAATAATTTTATAGGTAGGAAACGATATAAGCCCATTTTTCCGATTGCAAGTCCTATGTATGGTCTTTCCTCTCAGTTCAATACCATTGCAATCTATATAGAAGCTCACAGATCCTGCAGTCAGACCACCTATCTCAATGTATCAGTGACAAGCCCAGCACCCCGGCATGGTGGACCAGCCCATTGCGGCAGCATGGCAGCATGACAAACCAGCGTGGCGAGACACTGTTTCCCGAGGGGCCCCACAAAGCCAGCAGTTGGTGAGTGAGGTGAACTGACAATGTGTTTCAGCACATAGACACATGGAACAGAAGCAGGAAAGCAGGGTCGCCATTTAATTTCAAAGGGTTCAGGGCAAACCCAAGCAGCAGAACAGTCCCAGTTTGTTTCACTGCCAAAGTCCTGGAGTGGAATGAGGGAAGAGCCATCCAGTCAGAGTAGACTGCTGGGAATTGGAAGCAGACTGGGGAGAATGCTGCTGAGAAAGAGGACCACCCAGACCCTGCTCTGATGGCCGACAAAAGCCGGTCTTATCCCTAAATATGAATGAATAGAAGCATCGCTCTGGTCTGCGACCAGCAGAATGGCCTTGACCCAGCCATGCAAGCAGGCAAGCAGCCTTGGCCTATGGCAAGACAAGGACACTCCCACTGCTCTACAACCAGGGTGTAAGAGGAGATAGTGGTGTGGAACAGAGGAAGCTGTGCAAGGTCTGGAAGAAGTCAACTGCACACAGGTCTGGGAGCAACCCCAGGATTTCCCTACCCAAGGGCACCACAGCAACTAGGGGAGCACCATAAAGACAGTCACAGTAGGGAGGAGTGGACATCGAGAACATTGTCAGCTGAAGACCAGTCCCAGCCCCCACATCCAGAGGCCAAGATCAGCCCCATACCCAGCACAAATCCTACTGCAAACTTGGCAGGTTTACACAGTGCATTTCTGGGATCTGCCTTGAACACTGACACAGAACTGTGGGCACCAGAGAAATTCTATTGTTTTTCTTTTTCTTTGTTTGATTGGTTTTCCCTTCTCAGTCCAGTTGGGGTTTTTGTTTTGTTTTGTTGTTTTTTCACTATTTAGGCTTCTTACCTTTATTTTTGTTTTATTCTACTCGTCTTCTTTCTCTATTCCCTGAGCATTGTCTCTTCTCTTTCTGGTTTGCTTCAATATTCTTTTGCTTTCTCTTCCATTCTTTCTCTCCTGCACTCTTCTCCACTTTCCCAAGACTTGGGTGATCATTCTTTGCGGTAGAGCCTTGCTTCTACTATATTCCTCCTCATTCATCTCTCTGTTTTGTCCCCTAGCCCTCTTAAATCCCCCCCACACACAGGGTAAAATCACTCTATTAAGGGGGAACTCATTGCATACAAGTTTCTGGGTTTTGTTATATTAAGTATAGAGTTGTTCCTATGGTTAAAGGTACCAAATTAATAGTTGCCACAGTTTGTCACCTGCTAGGCTGTGCTTGATGCTATTGTTATTGCTCATTGTACTATTTTAGCCAGGATGTCATGCATGGTGTGATAAGTTTATCTCCCTCATATAACAACCATATGATTGTCTGGGGTCATAAACATCACCATATTCCAGTACCAAAGAATTGGGAGCTCAGCTAAATAGATAACAACTTCTCATCCTTAATAAACTGGGTGGGTAGGTTCCTGGGATAGACACAAAGACCAAGAACCACCTATACCTAGAAGACATCTCTAAGGAATAGACATTTCCTAGGGAAGCCTTGATACTAGTGATAAAGCTAAGAATCATAAGAAATTTACAAGCATCAACACAGAAAACAAAACAAAATAAAAAATAGGAAATAGAAAATGACAAGATGCAGAAGCAAAATCCAACCCCACACCTCCAGCCTACCCAGGTCAAGTCCAGAGCACAGTGAGATAGAGGAAATCGGAAGCCACCCACTGGAACTTTCTGAAATGATAGCAGCAGAAGTGAAAAAAACAAATGGATGAGGCTATAGAAAAAATAATCTCTCAGGTAAAAAAGGAAATGATGATCAAAGTGAAAGACATGCTCAACGAATCTAGGGTAGACACAGATAAAAAAAAACAACAGAGGAGCTTAGGAAAATGATGGAAACCATGAATTCCTAACAGGAAAGAAATGGAATCCATTAAACAGATCCAAATAGATATACAGGAGATTAAAAATTCCATTGAAAGTATACACAACAGATTGAATGAAGGCAAGGATACAATATCAGACCTACAAGATGGGATTGTGGTTAGCGACCATGAAAAGAAAGATGTCTTAAAAATAGCAAAGGACCATGAAAAATTAATCCAACAGCTGCAAGATGAAGCGAAGAAGAGCAGAATGAGATTAATCGGAGTCAATGAGAAAGCCGGAGATAGCACAAACACCATAAAAAATTTATCCACAGAAGTAATGGCAGAAAACTTCCCAAACACGGATAAAGAATTTGACATACAAATAAGTGAAGTATATAGAATGCCATATAGCCATGATCGAAATAAATCTACACCAAGACATATAATAATCAAGATTCCTGAAATTCAGCACAAGAACAGAATATTAAAAGTGGTTAGAGAAAAGAAACAAATCACCTATAAAAAGAAGCCCATTAGAATCAATGCAAACTTCTCAACACCGACCCACAAGTCAAGGAGAGCTTGGAGGGAAGTATTTCAAGCCCTAAAAGAAAACAACCTCCAACCCAGATATCAGGCAAAATTATCTTTCAAAATCAATGGATTCATAAGACACTTTCATGACAAAGAACAACTGAAGAAATTCATGACCACCAAACCAGCTCTCCAAAATGCTCTGAAGGATATTTTAGAAAGATAACAAAGACCACAATTCCAAGAACACCAATAGAAAGAAGCCAACAGGCAGGGCAAGCAATGAAATAGAGAGGAAAGACAGAGTTCCAACAACAGGAAAATAATATGAGAAGGATAAGCCAATATATATCAGTTATAACAATCAATGTAAATGATCTCAACTCATCAATTAAAAGAAACAGACTGGCAGAATGGATTAAGAAACAAGATCCAACAATATGCTGCATAGAAGAAGCACATTTAACTTAAAAAGAAATTCATAGAATAAAAGTCAAAGGATGGAAAACAATACTCCATGCAACAGGAACCCAGAAAAAAAGCAGGGTAGCTATTCTATTTGCAGACAATGTGAACTTCAAGCCAAGAATGATCAAAAGAGACAAAGAAGGTCAATACATACTTGTTAAGAGAGATCTCCAAAAAGAGATAACAATCATAAATATATATGCACCAAATACTGGTTTACCCAACTACATAAAACAAATACTAACAGACATGAAAAATCAAGTAAGCACTAACACAATTGTAATGGGGGACCTCAATACCCCACTGTCACAAATAGATCAACTCATGAAAAAAGTCAACAAAGAAATATCAGAACTGAACCAAACCTGTGAACAAATGGACTTAGTAGATGTCTACAGAGTCAAAATACACATTCAGAAGAATGTGCTGCACATGAGATGTTCTCCAAAATAGGCCACATAGTAGCCCATAAAACATGCCGAAGTAAATGCAAAGAAATTGAAATTATCTCATGCATATTATCTGTCCATAGTGCAATGAAAATGGAAATCAATGGCAAAAGAAACCAAAAAACCTGCATAAACACCTGGAAATTAAATAGCACCCTCCTGAACAACCAATGGGTCACAGATGAAATTGAAGAAGAAATTAAACAGTATCTACAATTAAATGATAATGCCAATACAGCATCCTGGAACTTATGGGACACAATAAAAGCAGTCCTAAGTGGGAAATTCATAGCAATGAATTCTCACATTAGGAAAAACACAATGAGCTCAAATAAACAACTTAATGTTGAACTGCAAACTTATAGAAAAAAGAAGAACAAATCAAACCCAAAGTTTGTAAAAGGGAGGAAATTATAAAGATAAGAGCAGAAATTAATGCAATTGAGACTAAGAAAACAATACAAAGAATCAATGAATCGAAGTGTTGGTTCTTTGAAAGATTAAATAAAATTGATAAACCCTTAGCCAACCTTATCAAAAAAGAGAAGAGAAAAGACTTAAATTCATGCAGTTAGGAATGAAAAGGGTAAAATCACAACAGATCCTATGAAAATCCAGAAGATCATCAATACCTATTTCCAGAACTTTTATTTCTAATAAGATGGAAAACACAGAAGAAATGGATAGATTCCTAGACACACATTAACTGCCAAAACTGAATTAAGAGATATAAAAATTGTAAATAACCCAATATCAGTAAACAACATTGAAAATGAATTAAAAATTTACCAACAAATAAAAGCCCAGATCCTGATGGATTCACTGCTGAATTCTATAAGAAATTTAGAGAAGATATAATGCCACTACTGCTGAAACTCTTTAATGAAACTGAAAAGAAAGAAATACTCCCAAAATCATTCCTGGAAGCAAGTATTACCCTGAGCAAAACCAGAGAAGGACCCAACCAAAAAGGAGAACTACAGGCCAGTCTCCCTAATGAATATAGATGCAAAAATCCTCAATAAGATACTGGCAAACAGAATGCAGCAAATCATCAAGAAAATTATACATCATGACGAAGTAGGATTCATCCCAGGGATGCAAGGATAGTTCAACATATGCAAATCAATAAATATAATACACCATATCAAGAGAGCCAAAGACAAAAATCACATGATCATCTCAATAGATGCGGAAAAAGCATTTGACAAAGTCCAACATCCATTCGTGATAAAAACCCTACAGAAAATTGGAATAGATGGTCTTATCTCAATCTAATAGAAGCCATCTATGACAAACCAACAACCAACATCATACTAAATGGACAAAAACTGAAAGCTTTTACTCTAAAATCAGGAACAAGACAAGGATGCCCAGTATCACCACTCCTGTTCAATATAGTTCCAGAAACATTAGCCAGAGCAATAGACAAAAGAAAAAAACAAAAGAAATACACACAGGAAAGGAAGAAATTAAATTATCATTATTTGCAGATAATATGATACTCCACATAAAAGACACCCAAAACTCCACCAAACAATTTCTAGATTTAATAACCAAATTCAGCAGCATAGTAGGATATTATGTCAACACTGAAAAACTCAATAGCATTGTTCTACATGCATAACAAACTCACTGAGAGAGAAATTGGAGAAACTACACCTTTGACAGCATAAAAAAATGAAATACCTAGGAATCAATATAACAAAGGAAGTAAAAGCTCTATACATTGCAAATTACAGTACTCTGAAAAAGTATATCAAAGAGGATATCAGAAAATGGAAAGATATTCCTTGCTTATGGGTAGGAAGAACCACCATAGTGAAAATGGCCATACTCCCAAAATCATTATACAGATTTAATGTAATCCCAATCAAATACCATTAGCATACCTCACAGATCTAGAGAAAATATCCCTAAAATTCATTTGGAACTAGAAGAGACCTAGAATAGCAAAAACAATTCTAGGCAACAAAGGCAAGGCAAAAGACATCACAATCCCTGACTTGAAATTATACTACAAAGCTACTGTGATTATAAAAAAAAAAAAAAAAAGACCTGAGAATCAGTGGACCAGATTAGAAGATGCAGAAACAACTCCAAACATACTCAGCCACCTTATTTTTAATAAAGGGGCCAAACATGTTCACTGGAAGAAAGATAGCCTCTTTAATAAATGGTGCTCAAAAAACTGTCTCTCCACATGCCAAAGACTAAAACTAGACTCATGTCTCTCACCATGCACTAAACTAAAATTGAAATGGATCAAAGATCTGAATATTAAAACAGAAACACTAAACCTGCTGGAAGAGAGAAGAGGTAGAACTCTTAAAGACATAGGTGTAGGCAAAGATTTCATCAGCAAAACCCCAATCATAGGGGAAATACTACAAAGAATCAACAACTGAGATTTCATCCTATTAAAAAAACTTTTGCACAGCAAAAGGAGTCACCAATAGAGTGAAAAGACAACCCACAGAGTGGGAAAAATTTAGCAGTTGTCCCTCAAACAAGGGACTAATATCTAGAACATACAAAGAATTGAAAAAAATCAGACCCCCCAAATTTAAAGACCCAATCCAAAAATGGGCATCTGAGATGAATACACACTTCTCAGATGAAGAAACACAAGTGGCAAATAAATATATGAAAAAATGTTCTACATCACTGGTTATTTGAAAGATGCAAATTAAAACAGCACTGAGATTTCATTTCACTCCAGAAAGCATGGCTATTATCAAGACATCAACTATTAACAAATGCTGATAGGGCTTTGGGGAAAAGGAACCCTTCTCCACTCTTAGTGAGAGTGTAGACTGATGCAGTCACTGTGGAAATCAGTGTGGAGATTCCTCAAAAAAACAGGAGTAGAGGTCCCATTTGACCCAGGTATTTCCCTTCTGGGTATCTCCCTGGAAGAATTAAAAACATCGTACCACAGTGATATATGCACACCCATATTTCTAGCAGCACGGTTTGTAAGAGCTAAGTCTTAGAAACAGCCCAAATGCCCATCAACCAAGGAATGGACAAAAAAGATGTGGTTATTTTATTCAATGCAATACTACTCAGCCATAAAGAAGGATAAACTTGGGACATTTCTAGGTAAATGGATGCACCTTGAGACCATACTCTTTAAGTGAAAAAGATCAGACACACATGTGTAAATATCACATCGTTTACCTGGTGTGAGAAACTGAAAGAGTAAATAAGGACTAAAAGGTACAATAGATTTTGTGAAATAGGAAGAAATTGCTCAAAAGGAAAGGTGAACTGGGGGGGCGAGTAAGGAAGAGGACAGATATTAAAAGAATAAAAGAATAAAATAGAAACAAAGCTTTGTAAATAAGGAGGGTAGAGGGGTTAAAGGGAGGGGAGGGGGTTGGGAAGAAAAAGAGGAATCAAGCTATATCATATACAGGTACAAATTTCCTATGATGAATATGATTATTATGTATACCTAAATTGCACCAGTAAACTTAATTTTAAAAGTATCAGTGACATACGATGACTGGCAGCAGTCAATTCCCTCAGCTGCAAATGAAGAATATACTGGTAACAGTATTTGCTTTATAAATCACATAAAACACGTACGGTATTTACCAGAGTACCTGACATATAGTAAGCATGCAGTAAGTGTCAACCAGTATTATTTTGATGATTAAATTATATCACTGTGTCATCAATTTAGTCATTTCCTGCCTAGAAAGTTTTAGAAAAATACAGAAAACTCAGAATCAACCTAGGTAGTATCTAATGGGCATGGAACATTTTGTTTCTGTTTTAAATCAGGGACTGGAAAATGACAGCCCAGGCTGACCCCACAGTTTTTAAATAAAAGTTTACTGGAACACAGCCATCCCTGTTCATTTACATATTATCTGTGGCTGCTTTGGTGACATAATGGCGGAGCTGAAGAGGTGTTAAAGAGACCAAATAATAGCGAACACAAAACCATTTACTACCTGGCCCTTTAAAGAAAAAGTTTGCTTCTGTTTCAAATCAGTGATGAAAACTGAAAAGCAAATAACCCTGCTAGATATCCAAAGTGAGGGAAAAAGAACTATGGGAGAAGAGAGGGTCTCTAAGAGCATGTGGGAATTGAGAGATCTGGGGACTAAAGTTGTACTGGTCCTCTTTCTCTTTAGGAAACATCCAGAATGTTTACAACATGCAAGGTGCATTTCCTATCAAGATGCACTCACTGCAGTTCCTGTGAAACTGTCTTACTTCTAGAAGCTTTTGGAAATTATAACTCTAACAGCAGTTTTTCTCAGGACCCATTTTCAAACAGCAGGAAAAGGAAGGAGTAGACAGCACTGGCTGGTGCTAGTGACATAGCAGACATGCAGGAAATATCACTTGATCACACTGTCAGTTTAGGACAGCTTTGTGTATCCTGGACAATCAGCCTAGGGAATTACTTGGGGGATTCCCTGCTGTGCACCAGAGCAAGATCACCCACCTCTTTCAACCCTCTGGTTAGCAAAATTATCAACATGGCAGTAGACTGGAAATTCTGTTGTATTCTGTAGCTTGTTTACCCCTCAGGAAAAAAACAAAGCAGCACATGCTCCTGAATGCAACCTGAACATTTTCTACTCAGCCGATCACTCAACCCCTCTCAGCCTGTTCCTCCTCGGTATGATGAAAACAGGTGCCCATGACAGAGGTGTTGTAAAGATTAAATGAGATATGCATGTAGTTGTCTTAATATCTATTTTTTCATGAAGAACATTAGGCACATTTTACAGTTACCACTATAAATGTATTATAGCCTCTACTAGCCAGGAAAAATATGTGGTAAAAATTCAAAGTAAGTTCAGTCAACAAGCATCTATTGATTATTTACGGTGTGCCAGGGACTAGGCTAAGCACTACATAGAGTACAAAAATTAATGGAACATAGTCTGGAGGAAACAATATATACCCATGAACAACTCTGGAATAGGTGAGAAAAACCATAATAAAGATACAAACCTAAGGGCCGGTGAGATAGCTCAGTGGCATAAGCGCCTGCCTGGCAAGCACGAGGTCCTGAGTTTGACTCCCGGTACCCACATACGAAAAAAGGGCCAGTGATATCGCTCAGCAGCAGCGGCACCTGCTGGGACGTGAGGTCCTGAGTTCAACCCTGGTACCCATAAAAAAAAAAAAAAAAAACATACAAACCTAAGATAGAACGAAGGATTTGTATTGGGACAGGGATAGGGACTGTCAGGAAAAAGGTTTGGCCTTGAAGGCTTTGAAAAACAAAAATGGGCTATCAGGGAAGAGAATGGTAAGGGGAAAGCAAGCAGTGAAATAACAGAAGGGGCAGTCTTCCAGTTGGGGCAGAGTGTAGACTGTGTGAGGGGAAGAAAGAGGGAAGTTCAAATCAGAATAGGAGGAATGGTAGCTGCCTGTGAAAGCAGGTCCATTTCCTCAGGTGCACGGTATCATGCTCAGTTGTCCAGTGTTCCCCCATGTAATCTGTTACTAATAATAAACCATGAATGATTCCCTGTAGAATATAAACTAGACAAGATCCATGGTAGTGCCTGTTGTAACATTTTTTTTTTAATTAACTCAGCTCTGCTTTGCAGAGTTGGAGAGAAAGGACCCACATTGCAATAAGCATCAGGGCTGTGCTGGCACCAGTACCATGTTTACCTGCAGTCCAGAGAAAAGCAACCTATAAGGGATTTGCTTCCTTGCAAATGCTCTGTTTGCCTTCACAAAATTTGAGAATGCTCCTGAGAGAGCTTCTTAGAGGCAGGTGTCCTCAGCCTTGAGTGCCACGGCAGAAAGGCAGAGAGATGCTGGAAGCCAGTGGAGGAGGGGGCGAGAGCAGAATGTGAGCCTTCATTAGCCCCTGTTCTCCACTGGCTGTGTCCTTGGCCTGCTCTAACCTTATTTAAAGCATTGTGCTAAGCACGACACAGGGAGGGAACTGGACTACCTATGAAAAGTGTCCAATGTCATTGCCCTCAGAGCCACACATCAGAAAGGCCTCTGGGGGAGCAGAAGGTACAAATAATGAGAAGATGAAGCAACTAGAAGGTAAAAACCCAGTGAAAAAGTCCAGGAGTGCAGGAATTGAACAATATCAATGTCATTGGGAAAGAAGGGACACACAAAGAAGACAATGAATAAAATAATTTAAAATCAGGGAAAATAATGGGTAATGTTTTAAAAGGAAAGCCAGATGTGAAGAAAGACATGCTACTAACAAATAAGCATAAAAGAGGCTCAGGGGAGTAGGGTGAGAAAACGAGTTTAGCTGGATGTCACTGATCTCCAGCATCCTGAAATGACACAATGTCTAAGGTGTTTATGGTTCACAATGGAAACAGGCAAAGAAAGTCACCCAAAGCTGCTCCCATTGCTGTTTAAGGGACCCTTCTGCAGCGAGAGTAAAGGGAAGTGGTAGAAAATACATTTCCTGCTGACTGGACATTTTATTCTTATTGTTGGCATGGCTGGCTCCTATCCGATTGCTGCCACAGCCACTGGCACTGCAAATAGCAAAATTACAGCCACCAACCACCCTTGACTGCATTTGCAGAAAAGGTTAGGTGAGAGGCAACTTGGAGAGATACTCTGTGCATGGGGTGTGTGTGCCTGTGTGTGTCTGTGTGTGTGTCTGTGTGCAGGAATGTGTGAATGTCCATACACACGTTTCCTTGCAGAGGCTCATGTTTGCTGTGTATCTGAATGGCTTGCTTAAAAAGTATTTGAAAGCATTTTGCAACACAGAACTTCATTTTCCTTCCTCTTGAAAACAATGATCTTTTCTTGATTATATGCCTATCAAAGCCTATGAGGGCCCAACAGACCACACCTATGTGCCCCACTCCTCTCTTCTAAGGTAGGGAAGCAGATGGGATGGACTTTTGCAGAAATAGAGAAAACCATAACCCACACACCAAAAGCACCAAGGTTCTTCCTAAAAGCCAAAAGTTCCCAAACAAAAAACACTCTGGAGCACTTGTCAGGGAAATTCATTAAAACACTGCACTAGGCAAAGCTTGGAGAACTACATTCTTCCTCATTTGGTCCAATAAACCTGGGCCTTTAGCTTCCATGCAAAGCCTGAGCTCTGCTTGCTAAAGCTGCATAATCCAAGCAAGAGAATTTTGTGCCCAAGGCTTCTGAGGCCAGATAGAGACAAAGAAATTCCAGATCTGCATTAAAGAAAGCAAGAAGAAATTAACCAAGAAGAATTAATCCTGACCAAGACCATGAAGAGTAAGTCTTCTTTATTGGTGTCCCCTGCTTGCTCCCAGCATCAACACAAAGGTTTGCCTGCAAGAGGAAATGTTCTACCCACTGGTCAGGAACCAAATCAGCTCATCCACTGTAGGGTGAGGCATGGAAGGTGAACAGATTCACACACCACAGTGAATGCATTGACCAGCTGCCCATCCAACCTTGACTCTGATTAACAAGGGTGAATGATGAAAAGAGAACACCATGACCACTGGACATTGGAGGAAAACCAAAAGCAAGAAAGAAAAGACACAGAGGGTAAAACACAATAAATCAAGAAAAAATTCTGGGAATAGAATAGTATTTTAAATACTCTCTTTTCCGCTCTCAGACAGATTGCAAGCCTTTATTACATCTATAAAACAAGAAAAAACTGCAATGAAAAAAGAATGTAGTAGTATTGGATGCTTCTTCCCCTTCACAGTCCTTATGCCTCACCTTATTCTAAATAAGGAAATGCAAAGCAGACTTTGCCACTGGAGATGTGAGTAACGACCACATGAAATGAAATTTGCTGCCCCAACTACAAAGAGTGATGGCAAAATGAATCTGGAAGTTAAGGGTGGTGATGAAGAGTAGAAAGTAGGGGATGCTGATGCAAGTGATGGCTGCTGGACCTAGAAGAGACCTGAGAACAATAACCAAACATTTATCGCATTGTATTAGTCACCTTTCCCATTGCTGGGGGACCAAATATCCAACACCCACAAATTAAAAGAGAAAATGGTATATTTGGTTCATGGTTTCATGAGCTTCAATCCATGGCTGGCTGACTGCAAGGCAGAAACATCATGGTGGAAACATGGGGCAGAACAAATCTTCTCAGTTCACGGTAACCACGAAGCAGTGCAGGTGAGCAGTGGCAGAGGTAGAGGGACTGGCAACCAGATAGAGTCCCATGGTCCTTCCTCCATGATCCACCCAGACACACTCACAAGTGTCTTTTACTATTCCTAAATGTCTTTACAGTCAGTCAAACTGGAAATCCAGCTTAACTGTGACCTCCATCATGTTTTGCACTCAATGTTCTGATTACCTGCAAATAAGAGTGAATGCTTTCTAGATATTTTGAGATATAAAAGTACAGTTTCAAGGAAAAAAACATAGAATACTAAAAACAGATTCTTAGAAATTAAAAATATCATTGCCAAAATGGAAAATAAAAGTACACGGACTGAATAATAAAATCCACATGACTGAAGATCTTGTAGGTGGCGTCCAGTTCAGAGTATCCTAAATGTTGTATACAAAGCAAACAAAGATAGATAACAGATAATCTCACAGACACAAAAGATTCATAAGGACTCAAGATCTGTCAAAAAGATGTTCAAGATGGAGAGAATAGAGACAATAAAGGGAAAAATATCAAAACATCATACAAAATTTTACAGAGCTGAATAAAAATGCAGTATTTTACATTTTACATGAAAAGTCTATTAAAGACTGACAATATTTAGTGAAAGTAACACTCACACCCAGCAATATGACAGAGGAGTTTCATTGTTCAGAGGATAAGGAAAATTTTCCTAGAAGAACAAGGCAAGCAACCACATAGAATTAAGGTTCCAACTGATACTGGAATTTCTTATTTTCAGCAATGGATTCTAGAATGTAGGGGCAATATCTTCAAAGCTCTGAGAATCTGATGCTAGAATTTGATACTCAATCAAATTATTAGCAAATAGGAAGGCAAATTCTTTGGACAACGGAGAGATCAAAAAGTTTACAATCCACAAACCCATTCTGAAAAATTATTCAAGGATACATTCTAACCACAAGAAAAAGAGTCTAAGATGAGCTAAGACACAAAAATCAGTGGCTGCTGAGTTTTATGCTGAGGAAATGACCTCTATACTTGAAAAAGTCTTCCTTAAGTTTCAATGTTCATCACAGTCATGATACTTATACAATACTGTTGTGAATGCTAACTGTGTGACCTTTTCTATAAAGCATGAAATACTTCTTGTAACAATAGAACAGTGACTATAAATCTTGTCAATTTAAAAGCAGTAATGTAGGGCTGGTGATATAGCTCAGCGGCATAAGTGCCTGCCTGGCATGCGTGAGGTCCTGAGTTCGACTCCCGGTACTCACATATAAAATAAAATAAAATAAAATAAAAGCAGTAATGTAGAAATAAGGGGGAGAAAGAGATTAGGATGGAAGGGCAAATGTGAAAATTCATTCATTTCTTATAATTAGCCACTACTAGGTACCCCTTAAATTGATGGATTAAAAATATATGTTTAAGTGTTTTATTTAACAGTGGATGAGCTGAAAAACCATAATAAAAATCAATAATTAGATAGAGGGTAAGAAAGTGAAGGGAAAGGTAAACATGCTAAATTCCTCATTTTTAATAGTGAGGTGATAAAAATGGTAGAAAAATAAATAGATAAAAATATATGCATTATATGATGCTCTAAGGATAACTTTGTAGGTAATAAGACTGGGAGTGGAAGTGAGAAGAGGAACTTTTGCTTTTGAAATATAACCTACACTGAATTTGTTTAACATTTGTACTCATTGTTTATATAATTTTTTAAAGCTCAACAAATATATTCAAATAAATAAGAAAAACAATTAATTTACACACATACATATAAAAAGGAAAGAAGATGTTTTAAAACTATAGCAGGCTTGAAATATTCTTACAGATGCATAGTATGGCTTTGAAATCTGGTCACAGAATCTTAACTGATAAACAGCAAGTTTCAGATGAGATGACATATGACCCCAACTGTGTAGAAATAAATTGTGTGTATGTGTAAATGTATAAACTCTTCAACTTTGCTCACTCAGACGTAATTTTGGAAGAGTAAAAGGGCATAGCTTTTGCCCCTTGATATATAAACTTCATCATTTCAGTTTTTCAACAAGATTGCATTAACACATAATTAAGAAAACAGAGAAGTAAAACTCTCTGCTGATGATGTGATCTTATATGTAGAAAATCCCAAAGGCTCCCCCTGAAAATGTTAGAACTGATAAATTCAGTAAAGTCACAGTACACAAAATCAACACACAAAAATCACTACCATTTATATACACTAATAACAAACTATCCAAAAAGGAAATTAGGAAAACAACCCCATTTACAATAGTTACAAGAAAAATACTCATGGAGAATTCAACCAAGATGTGAAAGACCTATACAATGAAAACTATAAAACATTGATGAAAGAAAGAAGAAAACAAAATTAAAGGGAAAGGTATCTCATGTTCACAGACTGAAAGAACTAATACCGTTCAGACATCTGTAATATCCAAAGTAATTTACAAATTCAGTACAGGCTCTATAAAAATTTTAATGATATTTTCCATAGAAATAGAAAAAAATGTCATTATTTCTTGGGAAGTGTAAAAGAACCCAATTAGGGCAAACAATCTTGAGCAAAAAGAACAGAGAAACATAAGGCTCTTTGATGTCAAAATATGTTGCAAAGCTACTGAATAAAAAAAGCATGGTACTGGCATAAAACACGATTACGATGAAACAAGTTTAAAAGACCAGATATAAAACCACATATTTGTAGCCAATTCATATGCAACAAAGGTGCCAACAACCCAGAATCAGGAAAGGACAACTTTATTGACTAATAGTGCTAGGAAAGCTAGATATTCATATGCCAGACAATGAAATAAGTCCATATATACAAAATCATATGTACAAAAATTAACTCCAAATGAATTAAATAAAGACTTAAATATAAGATCAGAAACTGTAGAACTACTAGAAGGGAAATGCTCCATGACACTGGTCTAGGGAAGAAATTTTTTGGAGGACCTTGAAAACACAGACAACAAAAGTAAAAACAGACAAAATTATATCAAACTAAAAGATTCTGCAAATCATATACCTGATAAGGAGCTAACATATATATATTAAAATCAATTAAATATATATTTATAAATATATATTAACATTTGTACTCACATATATTCAAACAACTCAGCAAGAAAAAACAAACAACTTAATCAAAAATAGATAAAAATGGTGAAAGTTCTGAATAACTTGAGTTTTATTTTCTGGAGAAACATAATCTAAGAGGTTTTGTACTTTGGTACCAAATGTGTGGGAGATGGAGGTTTAAAGACTGAAGATGAACAAATTAATAAATCTGCATTCTGGTTGATGGGGTCACTCTATCCTCACTTTCACTTCCATGAAACAGGCAATGAGGCTTTCACCCCTGGGAAAGAGTGGAGAATTGTACGCTGGAAAGAACAAATCAGTTTCAGAGAAGATCTCTAAATGAGACCCACTACTCCACAATCCCAGCTCAAACTGCACACCCAGTTCCAATCAGCATTTTTAGTTCCTCATGATTAAAAGTGAATGGAGGGGCCGGTGAGATAGCTCAGTGGCGTAAGCGCCTGCCTGGCAAGCGTGAGGTCCTGAGTTCGACTCCCAGAACCCACATACAAGAAAAGGGCCGGTGATATCGCTCAGCGGCACGGGTGCCTACTGGCGCACCAGGTCCTGAGGTCGACCCCCGGTACCCACAAGAAAAAAAGTGAATGGAGGGTCAAATATTCATGATAAGCCTCCAAATTGAGAGCATAATAAAAGGAAGAATGGAGACAGGCAAAGAAAAAAGGAAGAGGGGAGAGTTGGGGAACAGAAGATTAATGTTTTTACAAACCTATCATGAATATCATCAAAGAGATAAAAATGACACTGCAACAATTAAACAAAATCTAGACAAAAATATATGTATATACAATTATTTTATATATGGTTAAAAGAAACCTTTAAAAAGCAAATAATAACTCTTGGAAAGTAAAAGTAAGCCAGATGCAATTTTTTAAAATTCACAGAAAGAATTAGAAGATAAAATTGGAGAAATGTGTAAAAAGTGGCTATAACAGAGAATGTCCCCCACAGTCTCATGTGTTCAGAGGTGAAGTTTTTGGAAAGTGATTGGATTATGGGGTGCTATACGTATCAGTGGATGAATGCACTGATGAATTCATAGATGAGTGTGCGGTTATGAAGCAGGGCCTGCTCAAAAGAAGCCGTCACTGTGGGATGTGACCTGCAAGGTGTGTCTCCCTCCCCAGCTCCGCTCTTCACTCTCTACTTCCTGGCCACAGTAACATGAGCAGCTCTTCCCCAGCAGATCTTCCAGCACATTCTTCCTGTCTTGGAGCCAGCCAACTAAACCCTCCCTTCCCTTAAGCTGTGGGTGTCAGACACTGTGTCTCATCAATGGGAAAATGATTAAGATGGTAGCTCTGCCATTCCCCCACTACAATAAAAAGAAACAAGGAATTGAAAGGGTCCACTGAGTATGTGCCCCGCACACTGAATGAAAGTAGATACATAATTATAAAATTTCAGAGAGAAATGAGCCAAAAGGATTCTGTGTGGCAGGAGATTGAGGTAGAAAGTCACATTTTTTTCTTTAGTTAGTTGGTGTGGTTTGGCTTTTTTCCTTGGTTGGGGCTTTGATTTGTATGGGAAAGAAATCCCAATCACCATTGAATTTCTGGTAGGATTGTGATGGTAAATGGTTATTTTTGAAAGGAAATTACATTAACCAAGAGCCCAACACCACAGCTGGAATATGTACTGACAGTGGGATCTTCCCAACGTAGGTGGAGGAGAGTGGAGCAGAAAAGCCATTTGGTAGTTCTGGTGGTTCCTCAGGGAAGACAGAGTATAGCTAAGTATGCTTGGATAACTCACTTCAGCTGTAAGCAACTACAGAAAACTCCTATATGAGCCTCCTAGGGTGCCTCAGAGAAGGCAGAAGGATAAACAATCATGCACAGGCTTAAAGAATCCATGCAGAACTCGACCTCGGGGATGCCCTTGCATCCACAGAAATCCTGCGAGAAGCAAGAAACTCCTGATTCTGATTATAAGGCACAGTCATCATTTCACAGATCTTACTCATTGTCACTGCTCCCTACCTACTGGAAGTCCACTCTCTCCCTCCTGCCCTATTGCTTTTCCCAGGGGCATTCATTGAGATCTCCTCTTATGTGCAGTATGGTCCTTCTCTTCATTGATCCTACTCATTTTCCAGAATTGTTGTCCAGATTAAATCCAGCTCTCTGCCACCCATACATGCAGCTGACTGAAGAAGACACACATTTCCACCACCAAAATATCAGGTGAGCGCATAATACAGCGTCTGCCTGATCCATTTCCTCTCCCTTTCTCCTGGAAGGGCCACTTTCCACCTCCTGCCACTCCAGCCTCTCACACCTCCCCTATACTCACTCTGATATAATGGCTTTGCTCTGAAGTCCTAAAAATTGAAGCATTCAGAAGAGAACAGCCATAGAACCACACACCCCACCCCACCTGAGCACTTCGCCCATGCTCAGCTTTCCCACCTACGCTCTTCTTGGAGGCAATCCCTCTGTGCACAGGTGCACCGCCCTCCTCTCTCCTTGATGATATCACAGGGGCCATTCTTCCTTCTCCCTCCTTTGCAAGATTGGTTGTACTTATTTTTTCTAACTACCTTCCTCCCGTTTTTCACTCAGGTTGCTGTAGAAAGCTCTTCACCACCTTCCCTGCCTTAGCTCTTGGCCCCCTTTTGGGTCTCGTTTCAACCCAGCAGCAAAATGAACATTAGTAAAACATAAGTCGTGCCATGAGTCCCCCTTCTTCTCAGAATAAAAACCAAAATCATAGTTGCCACAGGGACTCTCATGACTTCCCACCCTCTACCTCTCTGAATCTATTTTCTCCCATTCTTGCATCCCTCTGCTCCAATCATACTGGCCTCCTTCCTGTTCTTAGAATATTCCAAAATTGCTCTTGCTGTCAGGTATGTGCACTTGCTGGCCCTTGGTGTGGAATGCCACTACCTCCAATGGCCAGCCCCCTCGCCTCCTCCCACAACTGCCACTCACAGGCTCTCTCATGGGTTCTGTTCTAACCTGACCCCTCACCCAACCCAGCAGCCCTACTCTAAGATTTTCAGCTCTTATTTTCCTTTGTTCACACTCCTGTCAGCTTCCATGAATAAGAAGTTGACTTATCTATTGTGTTTGCCTTTTTCATATCTCCCCTCTAGACTGTAGCACTTAGAATAGTATAGTGCTTGTAGCATGCTCAGTGATACTGTTGCATACACAAAGTCATAAATGAAATCTGTAGCCACCATTTCCAAACACACTGTGGTCTCATAGAGGCAGTGTTTCTTTATACTTTTTTAAACGTGGTTACATTTGAACATCAGTAAAATCTGAGGAGCTATTCCTAATACCCTCCCAAACTATGGTTTAGATTTAAAATGCACCCCCAAAGTCTCCTATATTCAGAGGTGGAGTTTTTGGAAGGTGACTTGATCATTGGGGTGCTATACTCATCAGTGGATTAGTCTACTGATGAATTCATTGCTGAGTGTGCTGCTAGGAGGAAGGGTCTAGTCAGAAGAGGTAGGTCACTGCGAGTGACCTGGAAGGGTGTATTCTTGTCCCCAGCTTCTCTCTCTCTCTCTCTCTCTCTCTTTGTCTCTCTGTTCCCTGACCACCTTGGGTTGAACAGCTTTCCTCCATCATGCTGTTTCTGCCTTTGAGACAGACCTTTTGTCATGGATTAAACCCTCTGAAACCATGAGCCAAAATGAAGCTCTCCTCCTTTACATTGTGGGTGTCAGGTGTTTTGTCCTAGTAATGAAAAAGTGACTAATACAATTCCTTTAGTGAGTCTTGATTGAAAAAGTATTTAATACTCCCCAAACACTGGGGTTATTAATGAATAATTAATGCATATATTAACTTGCATTTTTATTAACCAAATGCCATTCAAAAATATTTCACAAGCATCTATGAAATATAACAGCAAACATAATGGATAAAAATTTTTGCCTTTTTAGAACTTATATTCTACTGGTTTCCATGAGTTTGTAAAACGCATAGTTCACACATATGCAAATCATGTTGTTCAATGTTTGGTGCTCATAAAAAGTGGTGGGCATCTTACATGAATGCGTATGTCTTATCAGGGTAATTATTATCTCTGATGGGCAAAAGTTAATTCTGGAGATCAAGAAGTCTTATTATTACAGTGGTTTATGGCTTTCCAAACTCAACCTACCAGATGAAATATTGCTTAGTATTTTGTTCTCATCAAACTCAGTTCGATTCAGTGCAATTTTTCTCTTGGGGTAGCAGAGAGGATAATAATGAAAAAAATACTGAGACACGCTGCTGTCATGTGCAAGGTTCTCTGGGTTCGTGGATCTTAGAGTGAGCACTCAGAACCCAGGAAGACTCCACCCTCTCAGGGTCGAAGGTCTGCTCCGTCCTCCACAAATAGTGGCTAGGCAGGAGCCACCCACAGGACAGCACCGCCAGAGGGACACTTCTGTGACATGACGGGATACACAGATTAAGGAAAAGACGTGATTGAGGGGAGACAAGAAACAAGGAAAGAGGCTGTGATTATTTAGCCTAAGATATTTTTTAAAAAGAAAAATTCATGAGAAAATACATGTTTGTGGTTGTTCACAGGTAGAAAAATGTGTATGCACCGATGATTCCTAACAATTAAGAGCGTATGCTTTCACAGATGATTAAGCGATCTTCCACTAGGTTTGATTAATAGAACAATTCAAATGAAGATGGAACAACCAAGCCAAGCTCTGCACCTGAGCTGGTGAGGACTGAAGAGGTGCAGAAGGGACATTTCCTGCTGAACACTGTAGTCCCAAGATGGCAAGTCCCTACATCCATGGGTGTTTGCACACTTAGGTGAGTGATACAAGCCCTCTTCACTCTCCTTTGCACCTTACTATACTCTCATCGCCAAAGGCAGCACCCACTGCAGATGCACGGAACGTCTCTGTAGCTACATGCGCGCGCACACACACATGTGCACACGCACACACATATACACACACTTGCATAAATTTTGTTTCTTCTCATGGAAGTAGAACTCCACTTTAAATTCATCACTGAATCCCAAAAAGGGGCAAAAGCAGATATGATGCAAACACTTCAGGTTATCAAAGACATTGGCTCTCAATCAGCACTGAGGCTGGGCTCAGTGGAGTGATACTTCCTAAAGACAAGTACGCAATATTTCTTCACCGTTGTGCTCTGAATACATTCTCTTACATAGAGAAAAATTCCCCTTCAATAGAAGAACTGTTCTCAAAGACAAATGTGAGTGTATGCATTTTGATTTATAATGCATATTTTTAAAACTCTGCAAGCAGTACTACCACGTGTGTACAAAAATCCCACAAGTAAAAAGTTTGTAAAAAGTTTGAAAGGCAGAATTTTTCACAGACCCTTCAGGTGACATTTAATCCTCAAGATGACCAACTACAGCATCCTGATTTACTATTTGAATTATAAAATGACACAACCTCAGGGCCAGGGATGTAGCTCAGTGGTGCAGCACTTGCCTGGCAAGCACAAGGTCCTGATTTCAATTTCCGGTTCCCCCCCCAAAAATAAAATAAAATAAAATAAAATAAAATAAAATAAAAAATAAAAACAAAATGAAACAACATCACGGAGTGGCCTTAGAGGCACCCAGTTAGAAGCCAGACTACCTGTTGCTCTGCCTCTACTTAGCTCATGACCTGCTTAGGAAAGTTACTTGTCACCTTGTTGCCTCCTCAGTTTTCCTATCTGTAAAATGGCCATAGTAGAAGCACCAAACTCATAGTGGTGTTGTGAAAATAATAAACAATAGGCGGTTTCTTCCTATTTCATCATATCTACTGTACACTTATGTTCTTATTTACATTTTCAGTTTCTCACACCAGGGAGATAATGTAATATTTACATGTGTGTCCAATTTATTTCACTTATGATTATGGTATCAAGGTCCATACATTTAGCTATAAATGTCTCAATTTTATCTTTCTTTATGGCTGAGTAATGCTCCATTCTATAAAAAAAATGTTTTTATGCATTCATTGGTTGATGGGCATTTGGGTGATTTCCCAGATTTAGCTATTACAAACTGTACTGCTGTAAACATGGGCAAGCATATATCGCTGTGGTATGATGCTTTTCATTCTTCTGGAAAAATACCCAGAAGGGGAATAGCTGGGTCAAATGGGACCTCCAATCCTAGTTTTTTGAGGAATCCCCACACTGATTTCCTCAGTGGTTGCACCAGTCAACACTCCCACCAACAGTGAGAAGGGTTCCTTTTTCCCCACAGCCCTGCCAGCATTTGCTACTGGTTGATTTCTTGAAAATAGCCATTCTTTCTGGGATGACATGGAATCTCAGCATTGTTTTAATTTACATTTCTCGAATGACCAGTGACGTTGAACATTTTTTCATATATTTATTTGCCATTTAGACATTTCTAAGAAATGTCTATTCATCTCAGATGCACATTTTTGGATGGGGTCTTTGAATTTGAAGGGTCTAGGAAGAAACTGTTCAAAAGGAAAAGGGAAATAGGGAGGAGGAGGGGGAAAGGAAGGAAGGGAAAGAAAAAATGAGAAAAGAAGGATAAAATGAAAACCAAGCTTTGTGAACGGGAGAGGAAGGGGGTTGAAAAGAAGAGATGAGAATGGGGGAAACAGAAGAGGAATCAAGATATACCATGTACGATACAAATTCCCTATAATGAATATGGTCATTATGTATACCTAAGTTGTACCAATACACTTAAATTAAAAAAAAACTATAAGTGGTTTTTGTTACAATACGACCTTAATATTGATTTACTGTTATTGTGCACAGGCATGTGCCACCACACCCCAGCCTATGTTCTGATTCTTTCTTAATATGATGCTCTATCTGACCCAGTAAGTCAGAATATTCATTAAACAACATATTCAATTCTGAAATTATTTTTTGCTTACTATTGTAGCAGAGATTGCTGTTTGCCTGCCAAATACCCGTTCAACTCTGGTTATTAATAGAAGTTAGATTTTATTCCAGGTACAAAGGAATGATACAGCTTAAATTACCCAAAGTTCTTAGTGCCAGATGTAGCCTAAGTTCTGAGCAAGTATTATAAAAGGAAGCGCTGCATAAGACTTCCAAGAAGGCTCCTTCCAACAAATGGCTTCAGTAAAAAAGTATGTCCCGTATGTCCCGGCTGGCCTCCCACATCCTACTGCGTTGCTGTCTGTAAAGCAGCTGTTATGGTTGAAGCCTCAGAAGCCACCAGGCATTGACCTTCAAAATGGATGCCCTGTGCTAGGTTATGGGGACAGGAAGTCAGAAGGACTTTGGGTTATTTTGACCATGGAACTGCCATACAACTGGGAAATGAAGTTCAGGTTTATTTTATATGAGAAAAATATGTTTCATCCTGTTAAAGCTGCTTACATTGAGGTTTCTTGTTACATGTGGTTGATTCTAATTCTAGAACAGTTATATCTGAAGTAGGATTTATTCTTCAATAGATACTATTTCTTACCTCTACATTTTCCTATTTCATTTAGATATTCGTATGCATACATACTTTAAGCTTATCAGCTAATTTAAGCATTTAAATGTAGCCAAAATCTCTAGTTAAAGTTAACTCGGAAAACTGATGAGAGTTGTTATACCTCAGGAAATGTTTTCTCTTCTTAATTGTAAACTATATAAAAGCAAAACAAAATGAATGCAAAGAAACAACAATCAGGTTTCAATTATTTTTGGTTAGTGACAAGATTATTTGAAAAGAAAGCCATATACCATGAAGGCAGATCGTGTAACACAAGTAAGTTGAAAATGCATTTTGAAAACTATTTTCTATCCTAGTTTGGAAAATGCTGGGTAATGTTATGATTTTATTGTGTAGTTCAATGATAGTCTTTCAAAATTACAATCAAAATTAATTGTATCAAAACCCTCAAAACCAATGAGAATAACTGACAGTACTGAATATGTACCAAGAGGCCCGCATTTGTCCTAAGGTAGGTTTGTGTTCTTAACTTGACACAATACACAGAACTTTATGGTAATGTATATGTCACATGGCAGGATAGGAAAAAGAGAAAGGTTTTTACCTTCCAATCAAAGAATGATAAAATGCTACAACTCTTTATAAATATATAATCATGTTTTCACACAAGAGAGTGTTCTAAAATTCAAATTATTTATCTAACGCTAAACTCCTCTACTACTAACCTCTCTGTGCCTCAGAGTCTCATCCGCAAGATGAACAAGAAGGAAAAATGAAAGCACTCAGCTGAGTTAGCATAGGCAAAATGCTTGGAGCAGTGTCTGACGCAGTTAGCCACCATATTGCTTAGCTTTCCATCACTGTAGCAACACCTGAGACATTCGGCTTCAGGAAGAACAACTTATTTTGGCTCAGGGCTTCAGAGGTTTCTGTCCATGATGGCTTGGCCACATTGCTGTGGGCCTGTGACAAGACAGACCATCAGGGTGGGCAAGGCGTGGCCAAGCAAAGCTCCTCACCTCATTGCAGCCAGGGAGAGAGAGAAAGAGAGGAGGAGATCAGGGACAAGATAA
Source organism: Erethizon dorsatum (assembly GCA_028451465.1). Classification (NCBI taxonomy): domain Eukaryota; kingdom Metazoa; phylum Chordata; class Mammalia; order Rodentia; family Erethizontidae; genus Erethizon; species Erethizon dorsatum. Next base: position 132,515,766 of record CM051823.1, on the reverse strand, counting down.
CTTCGCACTTCCCATGAACAACTTCCTGCAACTAGTCCCTCCTCCTATAGTTTCTACTACCTTCCAATAGTCTGTTCAAGTATCAATCCATCAATTAATTAATCCATTGTTGAGATTAAACCCTCATCATCCAATCAATTCTCAAAAGTTCCATCTATGAACATTGCTGTATTGAGGACCAAGTGTTCACACATGAGCCTTTGGGGAGCATTTCATTTCCAAACCATAACAGTCACTATTTGTAGTCACTATTCATAGCACATACTCAGCCCCACTTCTACTCCTCCAAGTGTACAAGAGGCAGATAATTACAACTGCATTGAACTGCATTCCCTATCCAGTAACTGGGATGGTCACATGGAATTTCTTGGCAGGCAGAGATTTTGTCAAATTTGTTCTCCGGTGTATTCTCACACATAGCACAATACCTAGCACAAGGGAGGACCTCATCAAATTACTGTTAAATGAATGGAACTGTTTGTGCTCTTACTATGCAATAAAGCTCCATAGGAGCTCAAGGTGACATCTGTTTCTATTTATTTGTTCCATTCCACTTCACTGGTTTACAAACCTATCTTCTTAAGAAATGTGTATATTTGTATCTAAAAATCAAATTTGAAGTTTGGGTAGAGAAATCACTTCTGAATTTAGAATCATTTTCACCTATTTCTTTTTGCCATGTGTTATGCTTTGTATTGGAAAGTCTCCCAGAAGCCTGTCTATGTGTTAAAGGTTTATTCCCCAGCCTGGCATGCTGGGAGGCAAGGCCTTTGGGAGGTCTCTAGGTCCCTGGGCACAGGCTCTTCAAGGGGACTGTGGGACTCTGATCTCTCCTGCTCTCTTTCACTTCCTGACCATGAGATGAGCGGTTTTGCTGTGTATCACATTCCCTCTGTGATGTGCCACCATAGGCCCAAAGCAATAGGACCAACCAACCACAAACTGAAATTTCTAAAACCGTGAGACAAAATACACATCTTCTCTTTACAAGTTGATTATCTCAGGTATTTCTTATAGTGATAGAAAGCTGACCAACACACTATGCGATATTTTCTTTTCATATAAGTTACCTATTATATCTGCATTTTTATTAGAGTAAGATAAGGCCTACTATGTTAACCGGCTTTAACCATACAGTGCAGTGGCATTAAGTACATTCACATTGTTGTATAACTATGACCTCTGTCCATCTCCAAAATATGCCTTCTTTTTTAAAAATAGAGCTTCTGTGCTATATTTTAAAGTTGCATTTATTAATAGTTCAGATAAAGCATAAGTTGGTTAACTGTGCTAATAATAACCATATACTTGCTTTGATAATCACCATGTGCCAACTATTTTCTCAGAGTAGTCACCCTATTTGTTAGGTAAGACAATCAAAGATGTTTAAATAAATCACTCTGATTTCACAAGATTGGGACAAGGAGTTTTGATATGCAAGCAATGGATACTAATTGACTTTTGATTGTATTTTATTACACATTAATGTATACTATTTTAAATTTGAAACTTTTCATAATCAGGCTCAGTGGAGCCTCCTACTTCCACAGACCCAATGCTAAGGCAGCATTGTTCTGGATCACAGTTTGGGGAATTTCAAGATCCACTTAAGAAAAGATAATCTACTTTTCTCAGTACATATTTCTGAATTGTTGACAGTAATAAAGAAACAAAAATCTGATTATATTCCATTTCTGCCTCATTGATACAAGAAGAAAAACACTGACAGATAGAACTTGAATACATGCTTTAGAAAATATCCTCCCATAAGGATAAGGGCTCAGGTCCTTGAATGAGTTTTTAAATTCGAAGCATTTACCTACTAGTTTCAAATGCCCTAAGCAAATTTAGAAAAACATCTTGACCAGGTAGAAAGAACCACACATTATAATGTGACATACTATTCCAAGAAGAGACAATTTTAACACCCTGTAGAGAGGGAACTGCCCACCATTTATTAGATTTCATGTTTATAAAATAGTCCCATAATGGACACATGCAGTACTACAAAGAGAAATTTTAATTCCCTCCAGAGAAGGGCACTGCCATCATTTTATTAAATGTCACTATTCTTTAGTAATCACACTTCTGTTTTTCTCCATTATCATGTTAAGGGCTCTGCTAGATACAACTAAGTGATAAATCCAGGACCAGAAGGACAGGGTCACCTGTTTTTTAAGCAAAATCATGGTTAATGTATCTCAAGAATTTTGAAACAGAACAAATTTTAACACTTCAAGCAATCTACTTAAAAAGAAGAATATTCCTAAAAGAAGTATCCAATTCATAATTGAGTATGGGCTAAGGATGTGGAGCAGTTTAGAAACCTGAAATGACAGAACTGAAACCCAAAGATCCCCTGGAACTAGGGGCTCCCAAACAGAAACAGTTAATTAAATCACTTATGCTTTTGAAGAAGGTGAACTGAACACCAAGCAGAGATGAAATATCAACACCCCAAGTTGTGTCCACCTTACTGTTGATGTTCAAATACCATGGGCAATGAAAAGACTTTACTTTTTCTAATTCTCCACCCTCTGTGTAACCAAAAAGATGGGGAGTGAGGAACTGTTCTCCAACGCCTATCACCTTTCAGCTATGAATCAGTTTAAAAGAATGTTACACTCTCCGACGGAGGAAATAAATCATTTGATCGAACGAAAAAGAACACATATCTACGATACGTCTCTTCTAATACATGCTCTTTTTAATCTGTCTCGGTGTTCAACTACTTGCTTGAGGTAGTAGATTTATTTTCATACTGACAGGAATACTTGACAGGCAGGGGTGGGGTGAGTGGAAAAAGTGGCAATCGTGCCAAAAATAAAGTCATTTTTATATTGTAGGCTAATGTAAAGACTACGACGCAAACCTTTTGATTAGAGCCCTGTGGTTCCTGAGAAAGAGAACAATAACATAAAGGTGATATGAAACAAATTTTAAATCTATTTAGTGAGCTTTCTCTAGAAAGATATTGATTATTGGAAATAGGTAAATTATCTTCTTTTTAATATACTCCACTATGACATTCCTTCCAGCCTACTCACTATTTTCTATAATTTCACTTGCTTAGGTCTCATTATGGCCAGCACCAATTTCCTTCCTTTTTGCAGCTCTCTGGTCATTAACTCCTAAAGAAGACTGACACATCACTGAGGTGCAACCTCCAACCCATAGCAAGGAAGTTCAAAGTGAATTCATATTGTTAAAGTAATTGGCAGTTTCAGAAAGGAAGTAGAAACTATAGTGTTCCTTTAGGGGAAAATGGACATCGATTTGAAGTAGAGGAGGGGGGATGCAAATATTCAAACAAAAGGAAAATAAAATGAGTACACTGTGTGAAGAGGAGACTGGCGGGGGTAAAGGATGGGCCAATGAGATTGTTTGAGTTAAGCAGATAATGTTGGAAAGTAGAAAGCAAATAAGAACCTTTCTACAAATGCCCATCCCAAGGGCCTGTCCAAAAAAATGTTAACCTAGGGTTAGGCATCTTACTGTATAATCTAGTTCTGCATTTTTAGCTTTGTAGGGCATTATCATTTATCTGTTAAAAGTGATTACTACATAGATAATAAGGTCCCAATGCCAAACTCTTAGTTGAATAGTTGTAGCCCTAAAATTCATGTTCACCTGAAACCTCTGAATACCAACTTATTGGAACAAGGTCTTTGCAGATGTAATCCAGTCACGATGATGTCCAACCTAATCCAATATGCATGGTGTCCTTACAGGAGAGCAATCTGGACACAGACACACAGAGGGAACACCAGGTGATATCACCATGGTGGCCAAGATTAGAGAGGTGCAGCTGTGAGGTAAGGAGCATCAAAGATTTCCAGCTGCCACCAGAAGCTCGCTCGCGGGAGTCAGATGTGGACCCTCTGGAGAGGGCCCGACCCTGCCCACCCCTTGATTTCAAATTCCTAGCCTCCAGAATGTCAGAGAATACATCTCTGTTGCTTTAAGCCACATTGCTTGTGACACTTTGTTACAGTGGCCCTAGAAAAATCCATGCAGGATTTTGGAACGATGACTTACCAAAACTATTTTGACCACGATAAGTAAGATAAATGGAAGGGAAGAGAGGCTGGAACATAAAAAGATCAGTTAGCAAGATGCTATACTAAGTTGGTTTTGGAAAAAATAGGATATAGCCAAGCTGGTGATGGTGGAATGGTGAAGAAGCATAAATCCAGAGGCCCTGAAGAGGAAGACCTGACAGCACACAGGGAAGAGGAACCCACCCAGCGCGAGGGGAAAGCAATGCTGGATCAGAAGGAGGGAACAGGCCCTGGAGGACTGGAGAGGATCAGGAGAAACAAAGGAGTTTTTGGGTAAAGGGAAGAAAGGGAAAAACAACTAGCTTGGTTTCAGGTATATTGGTGAAAGCATGACCTTTAACAGTTGTCCTGCAGGCAGAGTGAAAATGGAATATTTGGGTGTTTAGAACCTAGAGAAAGAAATTGGGAACTCATAAGCCTAAAAATGCCTAGCAGAAGCTCTGTGTGCATTAACTCTTCCAGGTGGTTAAAAGGACCAGGAGCATTGAAGCCCCAGAACCAGAGCATCTGGGGACACCTACAACCAACAGGAGAAGATAGAAGACAAGGCTGGAACATCCTTCCTTCTCTGCCTTAGGGAAAAGTTTTGATGTCCTATTAAAGCTGAAAAGTCAGTAAATCACCTGACCACCTCATCAGCACTGGTCATACCTGAATGTCTCAAGTCTCATGAATTTTTGTCCTTAATTTCCAAAATGAATGGGAAGTTACTAAATATCTGCCCACAGGACAGATAAGTCACATTATATATTCGGTTAACATAAATTAATCAAAATGCATAACTCTGAGTAGATCATTTATTTTCTTTTTTATTTCAGAATTTAGAAAAATAACCACACATGTAGATTAATGGTCAAGTCTTTGGTCTTACTTTAAAAGCTCTTCAAAATTGGAAGAAAAATGAACAAAGCTCTTAAACTTGGAAGATCAAATATAAAAGCCCTTAAAACACATCTGTAGGGCACTGTTTGATATACAGAATCAAAACAACTGTGCAGCCACCTGTGTGAAAGTGACGTGAGAAGCCTACCTCACACTTTATCCCAGGATAAATTCAAATGGCTCAAAAATATAAATGTAAAAAAGGGAAACTATAAAAGCTGAAAACATCCTTCTGTTGGTTAAAATCTTTTACAAGATATTTACCGGGTAGAAGCATGGAACTGTGACACTTCTGAGTCAGCTTCAAAGCCAGAGGTCAGGTGAGCCACTTGTGAGAGCAGCGAAGAGAATCCACAGCAGTCAATGATTAGCCAAGCCCATACCAGATAAACCAAGCGTTCCTCCTTACAGCAAGTGCTCCTTTTTTGGTCTCAAAAATACAGAATATTTTAATACACTTTGCAGTAGTTTCTTAGGATTATATATAAAATATCTAAAACAATGTGGCTTTTAAAAACAACAGAAATGTATTGTCTCACAATTCTGGAGGCTGGAAGTCCCAAGTCAGAGTTTTGGCAGGGCCACACTCTCTGAAGGTTTTAGGAGAGAGTACTCTTCCCTCTTCCAGGATCTGATATTACTGGCAAACCTCAGTGCTCGTTGGCTGGAAGACACGTCGTACGTCGTTCCAGGCTCATAGCAGTCTCTTCCCAGGGCCTCTTCAAATCATCTTCCCTCTTCTACAGATGTCCAGCTCTGGGTCCAAATTTCCTCTTTAATAAGGACACCAGTCATAGTGAGCAAGGGCCCGGACAAATGAACTCATTTCATTATTGATTACCTCTATAAAGACTCTATTTCCAAATAAGGTCACATTCAGAGGCCCAAGGGGTGAAGGTTTCAACATATCTTTTTAAGAAAACACAGTTCAACCCATGACACCCCTTGATAGTAACACATCTTCTTAGCACGTGAGGAGTTAACAAAAGCTGACATTCTCTTTGCCAGTGGCCACTGGCAGTGGGAAAACCAAGGCCAACACTCCCCATGATGTGGCCTGGGGACCCCCAGCACCCACACATACAGTGCTTGAAATAAACGTGCAGATTCTGGGACCTACCTAGACATACTGAAACAGGTCCTTGAGAATCTATTTGAAAGAGGCCTGGATGAATAGAACACATCTGTCAAATAATCTGAAGATGAGAAAAGAATAGGGCTCTCAAGTTGCACCTACATGAAAAATCAAGCAAGTAGCTGCTTTCCTTGCACTTCCCCCAGAGCTTTGGCAGGAGCAGTGGGAGGCTGGGCAGGGCTGAGCACTCCAGAGGAAGCTGTGAACTACAGTCCAGAGGGTGGCCCCTATTTGTGCTGGGTGATTCTGGCCCAGTGCTGAGGCCCTGTGCCAGTGTCCCCTGGCAGTGGGAAAACTAAGGCCGATACTCCCCTTAATGTGGTTGTAAAATCTAAACAACAAATCTTGCTTTAAGCACACATATCTGTCAGGTCTCTAGGTTGTCACTCATACTCCTATGTCATGTTCCTCATTGCTGTGCCATATCAAAGCATTGCTTTTGAGGATTAACCACAACAACCAGAGAGCGGGGTCTGCTGGTCTGCTTATAGTTGGGAAGCACAGTACCAGGTAGCCCTGCCAAGTCCCTGGAATCTCCCAGAATAGAATGTGTTCCTTGAAGATGCTTCCATGTTCCAGATGGAGGTATTGTGCCCTCTCCTTGCTCTCTTGTCTTTATTCACTTAAGATTTCAATGTCACTAAGCAAACTGACCTGCTGACAGAAAGCAGAAGACTGTTAAAGTCCCCAGTGTTTGAGTGCACACACTCCTTTGCACACCTCTCTGCCCCTTACAGAAGAATATGGAGTCTCACTAAGGCAGCTGACAGAGTGATGGCAGAATAGAGGTAAAAAGAGGAACAGCATAGCCTTAAAGAACATTTCTAACTGAGGGGAAAAAGTGAGTTATGGCAGGGCTTGGATTTCTTAACATTAGGCGTTTCAAAGGTCCTTTTTCCTTTGTTCTTTATTCAGGTCTTTCCTGAGCTCAGTTTATCGGTAAATTTGAAGGATGTGGGTAAGTATCAGAGTCACGGAAGCTAAGCACTGGATACCTTGGCATACAGGAGCAGAAGCAGCCTTGAGCCCAGAAAAACAAGCACCCTTAAGGACAACACCAAAACTGCTGAAACCCTGAGCTTGGGACTGGTGGGAGGCACATGCAGAAAAAGGGAATCTTCTACCCCTAGGCCAAAACTGAGCCAGGACGGAATGCAAAGGAAAATGGTGGGGAGTCAGGACACCTCCAGCATTGAGGAGAGAAGGACAGGCAGGAAACGGAAGGGACAAACATCACTGAATTACCACTGAAAGAATGAGGAAGTGGTTAAGGCAACACGTTCCCTGTGGGACCAAGCTCCACAGCCACTTGTCCTTTACTCTCTGGCCTGGGCCACGTTTCCAGCACACCTATCAAGAGCACTGCCAAATTCAAGTGACAGTTGGTGATATCTCTGTGGTGAAAACAATCAGATATATTTCATGAACATTAAACCAAAGAATCCACTCAATGATGCTGATTTAAAAAATATAACAACTCTGAAGCTATATTTTTTCCTTTTTGACCTGTAGCTAAATAATGTTACATTATGGACTAGTTTCTTTTTGTGTAGAACAATAGTAAATGAAGATTTAATAATATAGTTCCTTTAAAAGTAATTCTCTATTCATGGATCGACTATAAAATGTCTCAAAGATTAGTAAATTCAGAGCAAACAACAAAGCTACTTCTGTAGCTAGACATGTGCAGATATTATGCTATTTTTAAAAAAGCATCTTTTTCAGAGTTCAATAGGAAGACTTTATCATCATTGTTGCTATAATGGTTTTTAAATTAGAAAGGAAAAAATTAATTTCTTGAAGTCACCATTAGCCAGATCTAACATAAGTTCTTTACAGTTTGGAACTTGACTATCACACTTTATGATGTATTTTATTCTACATCTCTTCTTATCTTCATTTGTAGTAAAGAGAGATATCAAGTCAAAAACTACACCTAGATGTTAAGACAAAGGAAACTTCACCTTATGATCAACAACACTTGAAAATTCTGACAATATTCTCTTAGGAAAAAATAACTCTAGAACTATGAAATAGCCCAAGATATTGATTATACTTACTAAAATTCATCACTCAAAATGAAGTCAATTCACAGTTTCTGTTATGTGAACAGCCAGTCTGAGGACACACCAAATGTGCCACACAGGTTTCTGTATCATAGAGCTGATACAGAGCTGATTTTAGGCTCCAGGTACCTGCAGAAATTTTTTTTTCTTTTCTTACTAATGACATTTTTATTTCTACTTTTTAAAATTACTATTATTGTTGGGCTGGTGAGATGGCTCAGTGGCATAAGTGCCTGCCTGGCAAGCGCGAGGTCCTGTGTTCGACTCCTGGTATCCACATAAAGGAAAAAAAGGGGCTGGCGATATTGCTCTGCAGCACAAGCACCTGCTGCCAGGTGTGAGATCCTGAGTTCGACTCCCGGTACCCACAAAAAATAAATAAATAAATAAATAAATAAATAAATAAAATTACTATTGTTGTTATTTTTAAATTATTAGCGCATAAATATAACATCTATATTCAATTTTCAGTGAAAGCATTTTTTAAATGACAGATGATATATGGATATATAAAAGCTTTTAAAAAGGTAATGAAAAGCTTGACAATCATCTTCAGAGTTCTCCCAGAAGATCTTTTTCTTTCCCCATTTTCATCCTTTTTAAACCAATGAATATTTCATTCTGCTTGATCTGACAAGTAGGTTTTTGACTTATAACAGCTATATTCCAATGGTGGTACGCACACACACATGCATGTGCACACGCACACACACTCACAGAGCCATGAGTCACTTAACAACAGGAATATGTTCTGAGAAATGCGCCCTTAGGTGATTTTGTCATTTTGTGAACACCACAGCATGCATGAATTAAGACGGTTACTCTACCACAAGGCGACACAATCTTACAGAACCACCATCACATATGCGCTGTGTTGCTAACAAAAAAATCTTCCTGAGGTACATGACTATATACATAATTTCATTTTTACCTTTGTATTTCTTTCTTTTAATGATCAACTAACGAAATATAGTTTGGTCCAAGGAGTTCAGAGTCACTCAAATCTTTTGAATTAACAAAGTTACAAAGTAGTTTTCCTACATAGCTCATTACCATAAATTTGCCTAATTATGGGTTTAACGTGGTTACACACAGACATAATATATTTCCTTCCCTTGATTTTTGTCTCCATTTTATTTCTGAATTCAGAAGATTATTGCCATTAATTCTCCAGTGACTGGTACTATATTTGAACTTAATTATAGTTGTTTTAAATTCTCTTTAAATTTTTATATTTATAAAAGTGCCATAGTGGGAAGCTACCGATAAGTGTGAAAATTTTACACTTGAGTTCAGCAATGCTCCGAAACTAGTATTGCCAAAATTTCATAAAGGAAAATATATGTTTATAGAAGAATAAAACTTAACCATAACCAAGAATTGGCTGTCAGGAATTTGGCCATTAGTTTTTTGTACATCTGTTTTTTATTCTCCCAAAGTATAAAAACAAGGTAATAACAAATATAAAGATAAAGGAAAAACCTATTACTCCATAATATCCAGATCCCAGTTTATGCATAAAGTAGCTATTTACATAAAACATATGTAGGTGCTCAATAAAACTCTTAATTCCAAAGATGGCCAGGAGTCTTTGTTTGCCAGTTGGACTGACCCTAAAAAACCAAAATCTTCCCATTAATCTCCATGCTTCCATGTAACCCAATCTCCACCACCCAAATCACCTCAATGGACACCCTCTAAAATGTCTGGATCACAGGACTGCTGGCTCCTTATTCAAGAAACTACATATTTGTATGTTGATATATGTAAATACCCATGAGAGTCTCTAAGGCCAGACATATGTTTTCCCAGCCTACAACATATCAGTGACCCTGGAAATGCAAGTATAAAACTCCTTATTTTTCAGTTTTATAAGAAAACATCTCATGCTTCATCAATAATAATTTCATCTCCTGAAAGAAACCAAATGAAAAATTATCTTTTTAAACCCACTACTCATCTGATAAATAAGTCCACAAAAGAGATTTAATTTCTTCTTTTAAATTCTCTTTAAATTTTTATATTTATAAAAATGCCATAGTGGGAATCTACTGATAAGTATGAAAATTTTATACTTGAGTTCAGCAATGCTCTGAAACTAGTATTGCCAAAATTTCATAAAGGAAAATATATTCCTCTTGCCTTAATACAAGCTCTTGGTTATGCATAATGGATATTTTGGCATGGAGGAGTAATGTTTCTGTAAGAACTTGAGTTCTTCTCCCTGAACAAGAGCAACAGTCCAATTTTACAAAAACATCACTTCTGAGAGAATTAACAGAGAAACCAAAGTATCATGTCAACCACTGATCTTTCCATAAGTTCCTCTCAGGACTGATGCTTTCATTTATTTCTATTGTATTTCCCTTTCTTTTCAAACACTACATTTAAACTAGGTTGGAGAAATAATTGACATTCAACAAGTAAACCCATTATTAGCTCATTTCTTTATAATCTTTAAAGAAAAGATCTTTTAAGAAAAAATTGTTTATTAATAATTGAGGTAGTTTAAACAATAGTTCTCAATATCAAAAACTTTTGTAGATTACCTAGTATCAAATACTTCTGATGTTATACACATACAATATGTAATATATGTGTCATATAGTGTCTACTCCAAATCTTTTTGGCAAATAAAATGGGTTAAAAATAGGTTATGTCAAGCTGAAATTTTAGCTTTCTAGATTTTGATTTTAAAATGTTATTTCTGAAATTCCAGGAAAATTACAATATATTGATACTGAAAATTAATAAATCTTGGTATAAGCTTGAAATTAATTAGATAATAACATATTGTTCCCCCCCACTACTTCTCCCCATGACATCATGACTGGTTCTTCAAAGTTCTTGACTCTTAAAAGTTGAGCTTAGCGTTCTTACCTGGTACCCTCTTTGCCCAGTTGATCATGTGAACCAGCTCCCTGTCTGCCAGGTTGGTCAATAAGCCCATCATTGAGGCTTCACTGAAGGGCTTGGTAGGATCATATTCAGAATAGATTAAGGGGGGCTCAGCCTCCATCAAGGCGCTGACCATCTGATCAGCTGTTAAGGACAAGGCTGGGCTGTTCTTCTTAGTGTGCTTAATTACAAGAGGGCTTGGCCAAAGGTTAGAAGATCTCATGCCTCCAGAGGGCCCCATCTCATTCCTCCTCTCGTCATCTTCCCTCTGTCGCTTGTATTTCAACAGTCTCCCTCCTCTTCGGTCTTTCCGTATCCCTGAAAACGTAGGGAGAAAAACAGTTAGTTTATGTTTCTTTCATGCTAACTTTCACTCAAAGATACAAAACTAATACCTTCTTTTTTATTCAAATAGATGTTTAGGAACACAGGCAAATTAATAAGCATTTAATAACAGGCTCTCCAAGAAGTAAAGAAAAAGCCATTCATTTGCAGAATTTTCCCACTTACATGGTATAAATGCTATCACCATAAGAAATTCCAAATCACTTGTCTGACATCAAGAAGCTTACGATTCCTGAAGATCTATGACAGTAAGTTTTCATGAGCCACAGAACAAGTTAGCTCTGACAAACCTGGAACCGTGTGTGTGTGTGTGTGTGTGTGTGTGTGTGTGTGTGTGTGTATACAGGTACTATAAAAGGAACAGAATTGTAGTAAGTATTATTGAACTATGTTTTAATATTAAAGATTGTTTTGCTATGAATATTTTTTCAATAGTAAGTTAAAAGGGTATTTTTTTGTTGTTAATGTGGGTACCGGGAGTCGACCTCAGGACCTCGCGCTTGCCAGGCAGGCGCTTTCTCCGCTGAGCTATCTCACCAGCCCCAAGGGTATTTTTAATAATGGAGAAATGGAACAAAACAGTTGAGTAAGACCTGCAGAGATGGAATCCCAACAGAAACATCAATTTGAATAACTATTCATTCATAAGAGTATTTCTAAGAGCTAAAGAAACCACGAGAGTCACAGTACCTGGTTTTATCACAATAATAAGAAAGATGCATTGAAGAAGGTAGGAAGGAACGAGTTAGCTATGTTATCCCTCCTTCAACTCTGAGCACCACAGTATGGAGAGATATCTCCCACTTGAGAGAGGGATAGGGAACTAAGTGGAGGTCTTTGACCTGAATCCCAAAGCCAATCCCAGTACAGTGAAACCTAGTACTTGGCAGAGTCCTACAGCCCCTACCGCCAGGCCACTGGCCTCAGACAAAGCCCACGGATCTAAGCTTGTCCCAATACAACAGACTTGTATATCAGTCCATATCACTTTCAGCCAGTTGCAGTTGTCATGGACCATGAGGAGACGACAGCAGGCAAACCACAGCAACGTGGGTGTTGGTACTACACAAGTCTCACTGGGCTGTGGGCTCCTAGTGTGCGCTAGCATTCAGGCAGTCATGGTGGCCAAAGGACTGCAAACCCATCCCTTCTACAACCCTAGGCAGAACAACATGCACAGTTACTGTCCAGTGGGGAAAGAAGTGAGAGATAAGCACAAGTCATTACTGGACCCTCCACAGTAAGACCTAGTGCCAGGCAGAAACTCATGATACCAAAACAAAATGGCAGTAGTAAGAGCTAACTTAATGACACTTACCCTAAAAGCAAATAGATTAAATTCTCCAGGTAAATGACATAGAGTGACTGAATAGATAAAATACAGACAGAGCTATATACTGCTTATAGGAAACTCATTTCAGTTCTAATTACATGCATGAACTGAAAATAAAGGGTTGAGAAAAGATATGCAAATGGAATCCAAAAGAGAGCAGGCATAGCCATACCTGTACCACATAAAATAGACTTTAAGTGAAAAGCAGTAGAGACAAGGAAGGAAGGAATCAATTTACCAAGAAGAAATAGCAATTCTAAATATATGTGCACCAAATATCAGAGCATCCAAATATATGAAGCAAGCATTAATAGGCCTAAAGGGAGAGACAAACTACAAGGCAATAATAGCAGGGTACTTGAACACTTCACTTTCAGGAGTAGACAGATCATCCAAACAGAATATCAACAAAGAAACAGCAGAGTTAAATTGCATTATAGACCAAATGAACCTAAGAGACATCTATAGAACATCCCATCTAACAACTGCAGAATACTCATTCCTCTCAGCAGAACAAGGAACATGCTTTAGGACAGACCACATAGTAGGCCAACAAAAAGTCAACAAATTTTTTAAAACTTGAAATCATACCAATTATCTTTCTTTAACATAATGCAATAGAAATCAATAACTGGAGAAACTTTGGAAACTATACTAATACATGGAAATTAAATGACATATCCTGAACAACCAATGAAAAGAAAATTAAGAAGGAAATCTAAAATTGTGAAACTATCATTTCCAAATGATAGTAGAAACAACATACCAAAACCTAGCAGATGTAACAAAAGCTGTACTAAGAGAAAGTTTATTGATTTGCACATACTGAACCATTCTTATACTCCTGGGGTGAATCCCACGTGATCATTATGAACAACCTTTTTAATGTGTTGTTGAATTTGGTTTGCTAATATTTTGTTGAGAATTTGTGCACTGGGAGTATTGGCCTGTACCTTTGTCCTGTATCAAAAAAGCAGAAAGATCTCAAATAAATGCCTTATTGTTGTATCTCAAAGAACTAAAACACATGAAAAAAAGCAAAAATTAATAGAAGAAAAGAACAAAGAGCAGAACAATAAATGAAATAAATAGACATTAAAACGACAATACAAAACTCAACAAAATGGACTTAATTTTTTGAAAACAAACAAAAATAAACTTTCCTATAGATGAAGAATAAAAGAAAGAGACTCAAATAAAATCAAAGATGAAAAAGAGATATCAACTCACACCACAGAAATGAAAAGGATCATTAGAGACTACTCTTGACAACTGTATGCCAACAAATTTGACAACCTAGAACAAATGAACAAATACCTGGCCAAAACTGAACCACGAAGAGTAAAAAATATGAACAAACCCATGTTGACTAACAAAACTGAATCAATAATAAAAGAAAAGCTCAGAATCAGATTGCTTCACTGCTGAATTCTACCAAACATTTAAAGAAATAATAGTAATTATTTTCCAGTTATTAAAAAAATTAAAAAGTAAAGAACACTGCCAAAATCTTTTTTATGAGGCCAGCATTACCCTGATAGCAAAACCAGATAAGGACACAAAAAAGAAAGCTAAAGACTAACAACTTTAATGAACATGCATAAAAAAATTCTCAACAAAATATTCCCCATGACCAAGTGGGTTGTGAGAATGGTTCGACATATGCAAATTAATAAATATGATACAGCAACAGAATGAAAGACAAAAATCTTTCTGATCAGTTCAATAGATGTAGACAAAGGATTTGGTAAAACTCAATAATCTTACATGACAAAAAGTTGAACAAATTAGCTATAAAGTACATGCCTTAATATTGCAAAGATCAAATACCAATATAATAAGCTCAGAGCTCATATAATACTGAACAGAGTAAAGCTCAACACTTTCTCTCTAAGATCCAAAGCAAGAGCAGAACGCCTACTCATTTTCATCACTTTTAGTCAACCTAGTACTAGCAATCCTAACCACAGCAAGCCAAGACAATTAAATAAATGGCATCCAAACTGAAAAAGAGGATGTCAAACTGTCACTGTTTACAGAGGCTATCTTATATAGAGATTATAAAACCACACAGACTCCACTGAAAACCTTTTAGAATTAATAAATGAATTCAGCAAGTTTGCAGGATGTACAATCAACATGCAAAAATCAGTAGCACTTCTACAGATCAATAACGAATTACCAAAAAAAAAAAGCAAGAAAGCAAAGGAATCCTATTCACAATAGCTACAAAATTAAATAAACAAAATACTTAGAAATAAATTTAACCAAAAAAGTGAAAGAGTCCACAATGAAAACTACAAAACATTAATGAAAGAAATTGAAGTGGACACAAAAAAATGGAAGGATATCTGTGTTTATGAATTGGAAAACACAATGTTGTTAAAGTATCCACATCATCTGACAAGATCTACAGATTTAATGCGATTCCTATCAGAATACAAAGGACATTCTTCACAAAAATAGAAAAAACAATAAAATTTACGTGAAACCACAAAAAACTTAGAGAGAAAGAGGAGACATTAAAATATTTGACTTTAAAATATACTACAAAGCTATAGTAATGAAAAACAGTATAATATTGGTATAAAAACAGGCACATACACCAGTGGAAAAGAATAGAGAGCAAAGAAGTTATCTCACAAAGCTACAACCAACTGATCTTCAATGAAGATGCTAAGAACGTATACTGGAGAAAGAATAGTCTCTTCGATAAATGCTGTTAGGAAAACTAATGTCCATATACAGAAGAATGAAACTATACACCAATATCTCAACACAAAAACGAACTCAAAATAGATTAAGGATTTAAATATAAGACATGAAGCTACTAAAGGAAACATAGGAGAAACACCTCAGCACATTGGAATGGGCAAGGATTTTCTGGATAAGCTCCCCCTCTCAAACACAGATAACTAAAACATGAGACAAATGGGATTATATCAGACTGCACAGCGAAAGAAACAATTAATAGAATGAAGAGACTAAACACACAAAAGAAGAAAATAATTGCAAATTCTATACAGATATGGGGTTAATAGTCAGAATACATCAGAAACTCAACTCAACAGCAAAATTGTCATTATAATCATCATTGTCATTCAATTTTAAAATGAGCAATAGACCTAAATACAGAAAGACATTACTCAAAAGAAGACATGCAAATAAACAACAGGCATGTAAAAGAAATGCTCAATATCAATAATCATCAGAGAAATGCAAGTCAAAATCACCATAAAGGGCCAGCGATATGGCTCAGCAGCATAAGCGCCTGCCTGGCAAGCGCGAGGTCCTGAGTTTGACTCCCAATACCCACATTAAAAAAAAAAAGTGTTAGGGTGTGAAAAAAGGAATCCTTCCACACTTTTGGATTGTAAACTAGTGCAGTCATTATGGAAAACAGCATAAAGGAGACATTAAAATATTTGACTTCAAAATATACTACTCTATGAACTACTATATACATAGAACTACTCTATGATCCAGCAATCCCACTATTAGGTATATGTCCAAAGGAAATGAAATCATCATGTCAAGGGGACATCAGCACTCCTTGCTTGTCCAGTGGAACACTATTCACAACAGCCAAGAAATGAAGACAATCTAAGTGTCCATCAACTGATGAATGGATAAAGAAAATGGGATACATACACTCAGTGGAGTACATTCAGTCATAGAAATAATAAAATCTTGCAACTACATGGATAGAAATGGAAGACACTGTGTTACATGAAATAAGGCAGGCACAGAAAGTCAAGTACCACATGGTATCACTTATATGTGGGATCTTAAAAAGTGGATCTCACAGAAGTTGAGAATAGAATAACTGATCCAAAAGGCTGAGGAGAGTAGAAGGGAAAGAAAATGAGAACGATTGGTCAAGTGGTACTAAGTTCCACTTACACAGGAGAAATAAATCGCTGTGCTCTGTTTCACAGTAAAGTGACAACAGATAATGATAATGTACTGTATATTTTCCAAAAAGGTAGAATTTTGAATATTTTCACCACCAAGAAATGATATCTTGATTTGAGTATTATACAACAAATACACATATTAAAATAATCACATTATACCCACTAAATATACATAATTTTATATCAATTAAGTATTTTAATCTTTAAGGATTTTTTAAAAGGCATTTTAAAAACATCTTGTAAATATCCTTATTACCCAAGTAGACCTCTTAGTAGAGCACACTAAAGATTAGTGACTTGCCCAAAATGTATGTTACAGTCTCAAGACCCCAGCAGAGCTCAGAAAGTTTCTCATAGCTACTAAACTGCACATTGTTATCTTGAAATTGACCCAATTCATGCTGTGCTAGAGAAATGCTATCAGCTAAACAAGTATTTTTAAAAGATAAAAATTAACATGAGCTTCTATATTCTCAAAAGAGTTACTTTTTCCAAAATTTGTCAGAGGGCAATAGTTATTAGATATATATACAGGAAACTATCATTTTAGTAAAAAGTTAATACAACTATTTTTAATACTAATGACATGAGAAATAAACAGTCTATAACACATCATCTGTGCTATCACTCCACAGTAAATGAATAACTAACATGAGAACTTTATCCTTTTTTGTTCTAGTTTGTCAAGGATTTTGGACAAATGTGTGGCTGCAAAAATTTTAATATACATCATTTATTCTTGAAGATCTAAACTAGGCATATTAGGTGATATTTTTAAAAACAAAGAGACGTCATCAACCCACCCTATTCACTCAGTACTAACATAAGTATTTATCACAGCTCTTGAAATAAGTGATAATAATAATAAAAATTATTATTATTAGCACTAATATGCTGAGCACTTGTTATGTGGTTTACCTACATGTACTACCATATAGAAGCACATTAAAACTAATTTGTTCTCACAAGAAACTTGAAAGGTAATTATTGGAAAACTGCTGCTTAGAGAGTTTCACAGACTGGTCCATGATTATTCTCTATGATTCCATATGCATCCTTTGAAATAAAGCTGGTTTTTTGTTTGTTCGTTTGCTTGTTTATTGGATAGAGATTTGAAATTTTACCCATTATCATAAGTACAAAGTTGAGACATTTAGGGACCCCTGTAAGTAAAACACATCAGATGAAAACAATGGTATGTGACCAGCCATGGTGCACAGTCAGACATTTCTTCTATTTCCTTGTCACCTGTCCATCACCTGAACTAGAGGAGATGTTACTGCCACCCTATGCTCAGCTCACCAGCTCACTGGAAGTATCACGCTCATTGTCGGATGCTACTGTTTAAGAAAAATAAGGTTGTTCTGACTGGAGTAGCTGGAACATAGACGAGACAAGAAGTCAGCTCAGCATGGAAAAAACGTGAGGACCAAGGAGGTATGAGCCCAGAGAAAGGAAGTCTTACAGGAAGCAGGAGCACCACCTTGGAGGTTGCTCATGAGCCCGAAGGCTAACATAGAAGCAGTGTGCAGAAACTATGGGCAGTCACCTACAATGCAGGGGTAACAAACAGTCAGTTTGTAATGGACTTTATAGGAGTTTTGGATCAAATTATGAAATTTCCCTTCTTGGAGGAATATAGAGTACACTACTCAGATAGTTTAGTCATAGTACTAAAGCAATGAGTTGAATCTGTTCAATGAGTTGAACCTGTTTGAATATTAAAACTATAGGATTAGGACATGACAAAAATGGCCACAGATTTGAGATGTGGAACAATAAAATACTACTGGAAAAATGAAGAGAGAGTTGACTGTTTTTAACATCATCAGTCAAATAGGGAAAGGTGGATTCAATGGATATTAGCAAATATTTTCTTCTAATTTACTACAAAAGTACAGTATTTTCTAATGCCAAACTCCCTACAAAATGTACAAACAAAACAAAAGTAGAAAATTATGCATGTTATACGGCCAACTGCATGTGATAGGATCCCAAGGTATGTATGGTTCAATTAAGCAAAAAATAGTATTTTACTTGTAAGTAGTATGTAATTGTACAATTACTGCTGATAGTATAGCACAAATATTTTATAGCAGTTAAAAATCTAACCAGAATTTGGTGGAAGAAGGAGAAAGATGATCCAACTTCTATTTCTATTTCTATTTCACTCTAGGTAAAGTGAGAACTGAAGATCAGAGCCAACGATTACTAGTTGCCTCTATGGTAGAAACAGCTAGTTCTTAGTTATTAACAGTGGTGGGGCCATAGGAGTAGCATGGATGATAAAAATCCAATGATAAAACTAAAAACTCATTTTCTGATCCTTTCCAAGACATTTCCCAGAATTATTTGGAGAGAAGCAACATAAGCTCACCCTCTTTTTTTACCTTGTTTTAATTTCTTAATTATCCAGGGAAAGGCCCAAAAGACTACACTACCAGCTCTTAAGCAGAGGCAAAATTTTTTTAAAAAATTTAATTGTTAAACAAGCAGCAAATTTGAATGAGCAGCTTATGGAGAGTCAAGAAGTGTATATGTTGTAAATAGCATCTTGGTTATAGCATTAAATAAACAAAACAAGATGTCCCAAATAGTCACTTAGTACCTTAAAATATCATTTTCAGAATACTTGAGCTTGTGGACTGGATACACTAGTGTACATTCATTACTAGCTCTCAAGTTGTACCAGTGATTAGAATTTTATCTCCCTGGTGTAAGGCAACTCTATCTTCATCACATTAACATAAGGATTTAGAGAGGCCACATATAGAATCTCTAATTAATAACACTTACTGTGGATTTAAGTAATCCTTTTCCACCCTGGGAGGTATTAATTTAAGGGAATTGATTAAGCCAGTCATGCAGGAAACGGGAATTAGAATGAAAGGGAGAGGACCCATGCTCAGGGTGCTGCCTAGGGAAGGCAATCCTGAGGAATCTCTTCAAAGGTCGCCTGGATTTCAGGGGTCAGCTGAGAGACCCTGTAGGGGCTGAGTCCTGGAAGGGAAAAGGGCCCAAAGATATGTCAACTGCTCAAACAGTAGATGTCTTGGCCCCAAAATAAAAAGATCTGTCCTAATGAGTCAAGTGCCTAAGTAATTTTGAAAGACTACTTCTAATCATTTTAGAGTTTAATTAATCATTCTTTTTTAGTTGTTAAACTCTTCAGTTTGGCCATGGAATCTCAGGAAAAGTTAACATACTGTACTATCTGAATATTCATTAATGATAGAATGCACTGGATTATTTGCTTCTAATGCATTCTATTTTTTAAATGTCCTTTTATTGAAATTATCTTTTAGCCTCCCAATAACCTATGCCTGTACCAAAAAAAGTAGTACGATACCAGTAAAGTTATTTTCCAGTTTCCTGAAACTACTTCATTATATTACTAAATAGTTTGAACATTGCATAATCACTTTTCTTTTGTTTCTCAATAATTTCACATTACTCATGAGGTATTAAAAAGCCAGGCAAAGATGTACACTAAAATCTTCTCAAATTCAACATGTTAGAGAAAACAGAAGAGCTGAGAAATAAAAAATGAAATAAAGATGAGAACTAATAAAATTTCTCCATAAAGATTCCTCTGCATAAATTCTAATGCTCCCCTTTCAAATACTCAGAATGAATTCTATAAGGGTAAGAAAGAAGCTAGGTTAACTATTATATAGGGGTCATCTCAAGGGCAACAGAGAATTTGAACCAAGGTACATCCAACTGCAAAGCCTATGTACCACATTACAGTATTGGTGTAATGCCCTTATAAAAGCATTAGATTATGTTATATCTTTAAGTTATGTAATTATAGATTATTATTAATAACATTACCACTTTTAAAGTCAAGGACCTGCGAATTATCCATTTCATTTAAAGCTTGTTAACATTCTTTCTTTTCTTCCTTTCACATCCAAAGAATCACCACAACCTAACAAGAATTTCTTCACATAGCTCTTGCTTTAGTCCCTTCCCTTCTATTCATGCCACTATCTGCTATGGTTAGATAAATGTCCTCCAAAGCACCATGTGTTGAAGACTTGGTCACCAGCCTGTGGTGCTATTGGGAAGAGGCAGAACTTCCAAGAAGTGGGCCCTACTGGGAGGAAGTTAGGTCACTGGGGGCACGTCTTTAAAGGGAATATTGAAACCCTGGCCACTTCTTATCTTTCTCTTTGCTTCCTACTTGCCATAAGGTTAGTAGTTCCCTTTGCCATGAGCTTCCACCATGATGAACTGCCTCACCAGAGGCCCAGAGAAACAGGGCCAACCACCCATGGACAGAAACCTCTGAAACCATAAGCCAAAAAAAATAAATACCTTTTCTCTCTTTAAATTGATTATTTCAGATATTTTATCACCGTAACAGAAAACTGACTAACACATCATCCCAGTTTATCTCCTCATGACTTCTTGCTTGGCACCTTGCTGGCCTTCATTCTACCCTCCAATCCAGCTAACTAGTGACTGGTCAATCTCCACTGTACACAGATTCATCGAGTTACTGTCTGTCTAAATCTTTTGGTGAGTGCCTTGGGTGTCAGCAGGAATTGTTTAACCAACTCTGATGACTGGGCAGTTCCATGGAGGATATCAGAAATATATATATATATATATATATATATATATATATATATACATTAGACAAATATATATCAGCTATGATATATGTATCAGCTATGTTTATATGTAATATATATTATTTGTAATTTTAAAAGACACTGAACTACCGCATAAAACAAAACTCTAAATTAAAATTCATAGATTTCCACAATTACTCCAAATACCTTTCAAAGCTATCTTCACAAATCCTCTCCACAAACCTTTTGTTTTAGTAAAATAAGACGAGGCTTGTATCTCTTTAGAATACATTCCAATAACACCATCTTGTTCTCTTTCTATGTCTTTTCTTCATTCAGCCTCAAAAACTTAAAGTTCCATCTCATTCAGAATCAATCTTAGATGGCTCAACTTCGTCTGCTCTTGTAGCTTTTATTCCTTGTGCTTTGCACTGTGCTACTTTACCTATTAAATTACACCCATGCCCCTCTTCCTTTGCTGTACCTTGGGCCTTCCTTGCAGGCAGGAAGTTGAAGCAATCACAAGGCTCACCTCATTTATTCTCCTTTTTTCAACAGACATTGTGCTGTACTGGTTGATACCCAATGTTTAAAAACAGCTATTTCGGGCCAGTGAGATGGCTCAGCAGCTTAAGCGCCTGCCTGGCAAGTGCGAGGGCCCGAGTTCGACTCCCGGAACCCACATACGAAAAAGGAGCCGGTGATATCGCTCAGCGGCACGGGCGCCTGCTGGCGCACGAGGTCCTGAGGTCAACCCCCCGGTACCCACAAAAAAAAAAAAAAACATCTATTTCATATATTTTGTCAAGTTTTTTATTCATTTGTTTTATGTTTCTGTTAGGAAGGTAATCTAGTATCCGTTACTCCATCTTGTCTTGATGTAAATGTTATTCTGATAGTTAGTTATAATGAAATCCCTTATTTTTTTTCATCTTGTCTCTATCAACAAACTACCAGTTCGAAGGCCTCCAGTGCTTCTTCTAAATTTTTACCAGCATAAATCTTATTAGGATTTCCTTTTCCTCTTCTGTAAAGTATAATGAGCAGAAGGATTTCAAGTCCAATTTTAAAAAGTTGAGAGGAGAGGAATTAAAGGGTATTTTCAGTAAGGGCAAATTTTTCTCTTCCCCTGACCTAATTCATCTCCCAAGTGCCAAGTTCAAGAGTCTCATGCCCTTAACTTGCTCTCTCCATTTCCTAACACTGATTCATTGCTTTCAAAGTGCAATTCCTGCCTTTCCCACTTGCTAACCATGAGAACATTTCCATTCTCATTTATCTGATGATCCTTGCTGATCTAGAGTATGATGGACTGGAGACAAGGCTGTCTCAGGCCCGTTATAGTGCAACTTATGGAGGCAGCATGAGCTCATGACCCTAGAAAAAGTTATCCCTCCAGGGACATGGAGCTCTTTGCACACTCCTTAAGTTTCATTGTGCGAATGCAACTTTCCCTTCATTTGTGGGATGATTTATCACCTGTGTAGGAGTGGGTTTCCAAAGCAAGTTGGAAAAGTCTTCCTGGTTCATGTTACATAAAGGCGCAGAATGGCATGACTGAATAAAAATAGAATTTTTTAAAAATCCCAAAGAGTCTTCAGTTTTCTAGAAGTCCAGAGTTACTACAGAGCACCTATGGTTACACAATTTAGACAAACCAGAGACCACTGGGAGATCTGTGTCATTTGTTGAGTACTTCAAGCTATTGTAAGCTGTTGTTTATGGGGTATTGTTCACATATTATTGAAAGGTATAATTTCATTAACTAATTGGTGTAATAGACATTTGTTAGTCCTTGATTTCCTGGCATCTTAATTGTCTTCCTATATTTGTCAAATTTCCTAGTATATGAGCTGGATGATGCCAGAACTTGCCTTTCACTTCAAAAGCCACAAGGACAATTCCTGCTTTCTGCAGCTACAGACTCTAGGGTGAAAGTAGGTGGCTTGGTGCTATCCACAGCATGCTTCCCCCTGAGACAATGTGGCCAGGACACAGGGCAATTCAGTCTGCTGCCCTCCTGTGACTCCAGTGCCCAAAAGCAGAGGCAGGACAGCTGCCAGCCTGCTCCAAAGGCTGCTCCACAGGCACAGGTGCTGGCGCCACACTTTTCTCTGTGTCACCCGATTTCCAAGCCTGCTTTAGTCTTCTCATTAACTCTGTGACCTAAGCATTTACTAAATGCTTCCTATATAGAGGTGCTCATCTGAGCTTGGACCTAAATTCTGTAATTTCATTTTCCAAGCCACCATGTAAGGTAGAGATTACAATATCTCTTTCTATAACCAAGGAAACAGATACAGAACTGCCGTGTGAACACAACGGCCCCCACTCTTAAATACCATGCCACTGCTATCTCGGTAAACGCTGACGGCTACAATTTGTAAAACTATAAGCATTGGTAATTAACAAAATAAATGGTTCCCGTTCTGTTTCAGTGTTTATATTTGGGGCCCTAGAATCCCTGGAAGGCAAACTATTAGATAGGCCAGAGCTTTTATTGACTCACCAGAGATATAATCATTATTCTATAATTATTGGAATTTTCAGCTATAAAATTTATTATCCAAGATTCTATATTATCTAAACCCTAGCCTGCAAAGTAAAAAAAAAATTCCTTGTTTTTCCATTCATACTTTTATTTGTACAAAACATTTGCCTACTAATAGACCACAGTGTTTGACTATCAGATGTATTTAGACTATTTTTCCCCAAATGAAGCGGGTGGTCTAAAACTAACATCTATCTCTGACTAAAATAGCTCTCAAAATCATCTTCACCTTGATTTTTTGAAGATGCTACAACCAGTTGAGAATGGGTAAAAGAGCCTCCATGGTTTGGAAGACTGGCATGTATCACTTAGGTATACATATTCACATAAATGGTGCACTTTAAATCGGTTTTAATTGTATTCATTCATTCATACAACAAAAAGTACTGATAGCCAGGTACTCCTGTGGTGTAAAAAGACAAAGTCCCTACCATCAAAATACTCTTATTTTTGTGCGACAGATAGACATTAAACAAATAAATAATGACATGTAATTGTAAGTGGCAGGACGAAAAACAAAGTAGAAAGGGGAAGGGGAGGGTGTTTAGACCAGGGAGCATTTCTCTGAGGTACAGAGACCAGAGCAAAGCAAGCAGAACAGCTGTCCCTGCTGTAGGAAGGGCCAGCAGAATCCCCACACTGAGGAGAAAATGCAGCCAAAGGGTTCAAGGATGAGTCAGAGACCAGGAAGGTCAGAGGTCAGCAGCCTCAGCAAGGAAGAAGTAGGCTCCGAGGGCCAGCCCTGCCACGTGTGTAGACTAAGTGGAGGTCTGTGATTGTTACTGTGAGGCTGATGAGAAGCCATTATTTTTGAGCACAGGGATGACATGATAGGATATTTAGTTTAAAAATATTATTCTGGCACTTCTGGGGATAACTTAAAGCCAAGAGTGACAGTTGCAGAACAAGACAGGAAGGCATTACAGTTCACCAGGTGACAGAGAACAGGAGCCTACATTAGAGTGGTGGAAAAGAAGGTGAAAAGTACCAGCGTTCAGGATGCATTTTCAAATGAAACAACAAGATGTGTTGATGAATTGGAAGAAGAATGTCAGCAAAGGGAAAATTTTAAATCATTGTGATTAGTGGAAAAAGCAGACAACATAAAGAACAGATGTGTAATAAAAGGTGAAAGAAGTAAATCCTAAGGGAAAAAAATCAAAAATAAATGCTAGAAATGTACAAACACTGAAAAAGAAAAGAAGAATGTCTTTGATGGTTTATCAGTAGGCTCGACCTGGCCACAGAAAGGATCCACAGAAAGAATTCCATAGTGAGGTGGAATGTAAGTCAGTAGAAACACCCCAAAGTAAATTCAAAAGACCAAAAGAATAAAGTCAAAGGTATAATATAGTCATAATTAGAATACTAGTAGGAAAATCAAAAGAAAAAGAAAGAATATCTGAGGTAATTGACAGAGAACTTTCCAAAATTAATAACAGACACCACACTGTAGGTACAGGAAGCTCAGAGAACAGCAAAGGGAAGAGGGGTACCCCAAAAAAAACATAGCTCTACCTAAGTATATAATAAAACTGTAGATAGACAAAGAGAAAGAAAAATCTTGTAAAAACCCAGAAGAGAGAGAATATCTAACTACAGAGAATAGGATAAGAATACATTGGATTTCTCTTCAGAAACTGTATGCACATGAAAACAGAAACGTGTTGAAGTATATAAAATGTTGAGAGAAAAAGTGACCAATCTAGAATTCAAGGTTCAGGAAAATTATTCTTTAAAAGTGAAGGAGAAGGGCTGGTGAGATAGCTCAGCAGCATAAGCACCTGCCTGGCAAGCACAAGGTCCTGAGTTTGACTCCCGGAACCCACATAAAGGAAAAAAAGGGCCGGTGATAACGCTCAGTGGCACAAACGCTTGCTGGCAAGTGCAAGGTCCTGAGGTCATCTCTCGGTACCCACATTAAAAAAAAAAAAAAAGTGAAGGAGAAAGAAAAAAAAATTCAGACAAAAACTGAAGGAATTCATCATCTGCAAGAAATGTTAAAATATCTTCAAGAAGGAGGAAAACAATCTATAACTCAGAAATTTGTATTTACATAAAGTAAGAAAGATTGTCAGAGACACAATAAACAAAAGTAAATAATATTTTAGAAGTATTAATAAACCTACCTAATAACTGTGTGTTTAAAATAATCATAATAACTATGATTATAACATATAGATAAGTGAAATGAATGTCAGAAATACCTATTCCAGGCCGGTGAGATGGCTCAGCGGCTTAAGCGCCTGCCCGGCAAGCGTGAGGGCCCGAGTTCGACTCCCAGAACCCACATACGAAAAGGGGGCCGGTGATATCGCTCAGTGGCACGGGCGCCTGCTGGCGCGCGAGGTCCTGAGGTCGACCCCCCGGTACCCACAAAAAAAAAAAAAAAAAAAAAAGAAATACCTATTCCACATGTAAAGTAGTATAATGTTATTTGAAGGCATACTTAGATTAGTTAAGAATATGTACTGTAAACGTTCAAGGAACAACTACAAAAAGATTAAGTATAACTGATCTGCCAAGAGAGGACATAAAATGGAATTACATCAAATGTTCAAATTAAACTGGAGTAGCTAAAAAAAAAAAAGCCTCTAGCAATAAACATGAAATTGAAATAGTTATAAACACAGTTGATGTTAACCCAAATACCTCAATAACTACTTTAAATGTAAATGGTCTAAATATATCAAGTGAAAGACAGTCATTACCAAGACTAAATTGTATGTTTTCAACAAGAAATCCACATAAAATTTCAAGATTCTTGATATGTTAAAAGCAAAAAAAAAATGGATAAAAGTTTAAGATATTAATTTGAAAAAATAAAGCTGAAGCCACTATATTTATTTCAGACTACAGAGCAAGGAAAATTATCAGTTTAAATTTAGGATTACAAAATGATACAAGAATCAATTCTCCAAGAAGATATAATAAAGTAATTGCATGTGTACCTAACAATAGCACATCAAAATACACAAGGCAAAATTGTTAAAACTGAAAAAGGGAAGCAGACAAATCCACTATTTTAGAGAATTTACCATTTCTATCAGTAACTGGTAGTTCAAACAGGCAGAAGAGCAGCGCAAATACAGTTGACCCAAACAACTCTACACATGATCTTAATCTGATATTTATAGAATATTCCATGAAATGACGGTCTTCTCAAGCTTCAGTGGAACATTCACCAACACTGGGCTACAAAATACCCTTAAAGTTCATGCAAAAATCAGACAATGTATGCTCCCACATCAGAATGGAAATAAACTATAAATCACTAAGAGAAAGTTACACGGAAAATTTCCAAACATTTGGAAATTAACACCCGTGGAGCTGGATGATCCTGACTCTGCAAGCACAAGGTAAGCCTAGAGAGTGTTGGTAGCCTCAATGATAAACGCTGGACTGGCAGTCCTAGGCACAAGAGAAAGCCATGATTATTGCAGGCTATAAATCCAGTGCAGGGATTTGGTCTGAAAGTGACTCCTCCTGCATGGCAGGCTAGCTTTGGAAAAGAAATCCATGTAGCTCTTGTCATATCTTAGACTACTATCACCAGGACTCATCTTGACAGATGTACGGACTGTACAGTGTCTGGTGATTCCAAGTTCTCGCTCTCCCGAATTGAACTGGCCAGGACAGTCAATGAACGCTTATTTAAGATAACAGAAGAAAAAGGAAAAATGTGAATAAGTGCAAAAGTGCAACATGAGAAAAGAAAAGTGAAGATATGTCCTGTATGCAGGACGGGCCATTGCAAGAAAAGGAAGACAACAAAATAGGAAGACAGCAAAATGGGGAGACAGCAGTGGTATGAAGTCAATGATCACCCTCTTTTCTGTCTTTTCAGATCTGGTCCCTGTGGAGTCGGTCTGCACATGTATCCTGGCCCTGATTTGGCGTTTCCCCTGATTGACAGGTCATGCCCAGTTTCTCAGCCTCCATTCCTGTTCTTTGTAATTGATAGTTTACATCCTGTTTTCCAGCCACATTTAAAGGACATGTGAGTCAAAAGAAAAAGAAAAGGTATCAAGATAAATTTTAAAATATTTTTATATAAATGGAAATGAAAACAAAATTTTTAGGATGCAGGAAAATAAGTGCTTTGAGGAAAATTTATAGCATTAAAGTGATTACATGAGATAAAAAGAAAAGTTTAATATCAGTAACCCTAGCTTCCACTTTAGGAAATTGGAGAAAAAAGCTAGATACATATAAGGTAAACACAAAATAATAATAATAATTAGAATTAAGAAAACCGAAAACAGGAACACAATGAGAAAATCAGCAAAACAGAAAGCTGTTCTTCAAAACACAACACAAAACACAAAAAAACAGTTGCAATTTAAAATTTACAAAGCAACTATTTACAATAGTATATGAAACACTAGGATATCTGTTACAAAGCATGACCAGATCTATATATTAAAAATCAAAGAAGCTCTGAAAAAAATGAAGACATAATTTCAAGGTCATAGATTAGCAGTTCAATATCATTAAATGTTCATATTGTTTAATGTTGATAAGATGTCAATTCTTCTCAGTTTATAAATCCATGGTAATCCAAACAAAATTCCCAACAATGTATTTTGTAGATATAAACAAACCGAGTCTGGGCCGGTGAGATGGCTCAGAGGCTTAAGCGCCTGCCCGGCAAGCGCGAGGGCCCGAGTTCAACTCCCGGAACCCACATACGAAAAAGAGGCTGGTGATATTGCTCAGCGGCACGGGCGCCTTCTGGCGTGCGAGGTCCTGAGGTCAACCCCCCGGTACCCACAAAAAAAAAAAAAAAAACCGAGTCTGAAATACTAATGGGAAGACAAAAGACCAAGCATCAACTTTAACACTGAGGAAAAGCTGAAATTTAGAATAAATTAGAAGACTCACACCATCTGATTTCAAGATTACAATAAAGACTGCAGGAATAAAAGATGGTGTGGTCTTGGTGAAAGAACAGACAGGTAGACCAGTGGATCAGAATAGAAAGCGCAGAAATAGATCACACAAATATACTCAACTGATATTTGACAAAGGTGAACAAGAGAAAAGATAATTATTTAAGCAAGCATTGCTGAAACAAGTGGATCTAAATGTGCAAACAACAACAAAAAGAAAACCTACCCACAAACCTTTTACCTTACACAAAACTTAACTCTAACTGGATCACTGATCTAAACATATAATGCAAAACTACTTTTTGAAGAAAACATATGGAAAATTCTACATGGTATTGAGTTTGATAAGTTTTTACATACAAACAATAACACAACACATGGAAGAAGATAAAATAAATTGGATGTCACTAAAATTTCCAAACTTTTCTGAATAAAATACAGTTTAGAAAATCAAAAGACAAACCAAAAACTAAAATTTTGCAAAATACATAACTGATAAAAGACCTGAAACAAAAATATATAGTACAACTAATTCTTGAGACACAACAAAAAGAAAATCAAAACAGGAGGAGGAAAAAAGATGGCGGATGAGTAAGAAGCACGCAGAGAAACTCTCTAAAAGTTGCCATTGGACTACGGGAATATAGTGACCGGGAGAGCTCAGGAGGGGGGCAGATGCCTCCCCGGGACCCAGAAAAGTTCTGAAGCGCAGCTTGGGACCCCCGGCACCAGTGAAGGGTACTTTTCAACAAAGAAGGAGCAGACCCCGCACGCGCACCTTCTACCATCCCAGGAATCACGGCACGACAGAGGCTCAAAGCTGTGGACACACGGTGACAGCTGGCGCCCAGGGAGCCCCCACGGAGGATCCCGAGACAGCGGCGGGGCAGGGGAGCGGCGGAGAACTGCGCTGGCCGGCGGTGAGTGTCTCTCAGCCACAGCTGTCCCGCGCCAGAGAGGGACTGGCCGGGCGCCATTGTGGGGGGTGTGGCGAAAATCAGAGCGGCTCGAAAACAGCTCTGGGAACTTGTGCTCCAGACAGGGCAGCGCAGAGCCTCTCAGCCCCACGAAAGTGCGCTGAGGGCGGCGGGTGAACGAGACTGGTCTCTCAGCCACACCTGTCCCACGCCAGAGAGCGACTGGCCCGGCGCCATTGTGGGGGGTGCGGCAAAAATCAGAGCGGCGGGAAAGCAGTGCGCTGACAGCAGCAGGTGGAGGAGACCGGTCTCCGCCTGAAAGACCAGGCTCTGCTCACCGCCCGCCAGAGGGCCGCTCCTGGATCGCTGGGACGGAGCTGCACTGAACAGGACTCTGTCATCACACGGTGCCTGCCTACAGCAGTCAACACCTGGAACTGATTCTCTTTTTTTTTTTTTCTCTCTCTCTCATTAGTTTTTTGTTCTGGTGAAGGGTTTTTATTTTATTTTTTATTTTTTTTATTTTTTTTTCTTTTGTGGGGTTTTATTTCTGTTTTATCTGTTTGCTTTGTTATTTTTGTCTTCATTTTTGTTTCTGTTTGTCTATTTGCTCTTTCCTTCATTATTCTCTCTGGCTTTTATATGAGTGTAAACAGCGCCTCTAACCTCTTTGTGATTGTGGCTGTGATCTGTTCTTCCTTTTATCCTTTCCTTCTCTTTTTCCCACCAGTCCTCTGCACCAGTGTCCCAATGTTAGTGGGATCCCCCTTGGTCCTCTTACATCTAATTCCTTCCTCTTCTCACAATACTCTATTTCCTCCTTAACTCATTTTAAATTTAAACTCCTGAGGGGAAAAGTTGACATACTAAGGACTTGTATACTGCATATAATTTTTCTGGTGTGTTTTAGATTTTGTTATATAACCGCAACTCTACTTTATACGGCTAAAAGTGGTAAATAACTGGTTAGCTCAGTCTGTCATTTTCTAGGCTGTGTTTGATGCTTCAGTTACCATTATAGCCAAATGTAAAATAATTATTCTAAACAGCTTTCCTTCCTGATATTTCATGATTGATATTGACTAAGGGACACAGAAAATACAGTGGCACAGTACCAAAGAATCAAGGACTGGGCCAAACAGGTAGCAACTTCTCACATCCAACGAATTGAAGAGGTAGGATCTGGCAGAAAGCTCAAAACCCAAAAACAAGCTCCACTTGGAAGATACTGCAGAGAAGTAGTCGTCTTCTAAGGATCTTGAACACTAGCAATAAAGTAACCTATCATAGGTAATTTACAAACATCACCCCAGGAATTAAAGAAAGAAAAAATGAGACGACACTTAAACAAGATGCAACCCCACACATCCAATTCACCAAAGGCAAACCGAGGGGGCAATGAGGTGGGACAATCCGAAAGCCACCCACCTGGCATATCTGAAGGGGTAACAACAAAACAATTGAATGAGGCTCTGGAAAAAATTAAAACAGAAATAATTTCACAGATAACTGCAGAGATAATGTCCACAATGAAGACTATGCTTAAGGACACTCTAGCTGATACAGACAAAAAAATAGATGAGCTTAAGAAAACTATAGAAACCATAAATGCTCAGCATAGGAAAGAAATGGAATCCATAAAGCAGATTCAAGCAGATATCCAAGAGAACAAAAATTCCATTGAAAGTATTTGTAGCAGATTAAGCCAATGTGAGGACAAGATCTCAGATATAGAAGACAGGCTTGCAATTAGTGATCATGAAATGAAAGAATTCTTAAAAACAGCAAGGGACCATGAAAAATCAATTCAGCAGCTGCTAGATGACTCAAAGATAAACAACTTAAGAATAATTGGAACAAATGAAAAAGCAGGAGATAGCATAAATGACATTAAAACCTTGTTCAAAGACATTATCAGGGAGAACTTTCCTGGAAGAGAAAAAGAATTTGACCCCGCAATAAGTGAAGCTTTTAGAACACCAACTAGACATGATCAAAAAAAAACTTCAGCCAGACATATCATAGTCAAGATCCCAGAAATTCAACAGAAGGGCAGAATCTTAAAAGCTGTTAGGGAGAAGAGACAAATCACCTATAAAGGAAAACCCATCAGAATCACAGCTGACTTTTCAACACAAACCCTCAATTCAAGAAGAGCTTGGAATGACGTATTTCAAGCTCTAAGGGAAAATAATTTTCAACCCAGATTGATGTACCCTGCAAAACTATCTTTCAAAATTGATGGAGAAATAAAATACTTTCATGACAAAGAACATCTGAGAAAATTTATGACCACCAAACCAGCACTCCAAAATGTTCTGAAGGACATTCTAGAAAGAGATAGGAACCCCAACAGAAGGAATCCACCAGGCAGGGCAGATAATTAAATAGCAGGAAAGGGGAAAAACAAAGAGTGGGAACCAACAACAGGAAAATATCATGACAAGTATAAGTCAATACATATCAGTTTTAACCATCAATGTTAACGGTCTCAATTCACCAATCAAAAGGCACAGACTGGCAAAATGGATCAAGAAGCAAGATCCAACAATACGCTGTATACAAGAAACACATTTAATTCAAAAAGAAATTCATAGACTGAAAGTCAAATGATGGAAAACAATACTCCATGCAACAGGAACCCAGAAAAAAGCAGGGGTAGCTATTCCTTTTGCAGACAAAGTGAATTTCAAGCCAAGAATGATTCAGAGAGATAAAGATGATCATTACATCCTTGTAAAGGGAACAATCCAGGAGGAAGAGATAACTATCATAAATATATATGCGTCAAATACCAATGCACCCAACTATATAAAACAAGTACTAAAGGACATGAAAAATCAAATAAGCACTAATACAATTATATTGGGATATCTCAATACTCCACTGTCACAAAAAGACAGATCAACTGGACAGAAAATCAATAATGAAATAATAGAACTGAACCAAATTTTTGAAAAAATGGACTTAGTAGATGTCTACAGAGTGTTCCACCCCACAACATCAGAATACACATTCTTCTCAGCTGCACATGGGATGTTGTCCAAAATAGACCTCATACTAGCTCATAAAACCTGCTTAAGTAAATGCAAAGGAATTGAAATTATCCCATGCATATTATCAGACCATAGTGCAATGAAATTGGAAATCAATGGCAAAAGAAATCACAAAAACTCCCTAAACACATGGAAATTAAACAGCACCCTCCTGAACAACCAATGGGTCACAGATGAAATTAAAGAAGAAATTAGACACTTTCTACAACTGAATGATAATGACAGTACAACATACCGGAACTTATGGGACACAATGAAAGCAGTCCTAAGAGGGAAATTTATAGCATTAAATACTTATATTAGGAAAATAGAGCAAGCGCAAAAAAAAAATTAATGGCGAACCTCGAACTTCTAGAAAAAGAAGAGCAGGTTAAGCCAAAAGCCCGTACAAGGGAGGAAATTATAAAGATCAGAGCAGAAATTAATGTATTGGAGACTAAAAAAACAATACAAAGAATCAATGAAGCAAAAAGTTGGTTCTTTGAAAGAATAAATCAGATTGACAAACCCTTATCCAACCTTATTAAAAAAGAAAAGAAAAGACTCAAATCCATGCAATTGAAAATGAAAAGGGTGATATCACGACGGACCCTGCAGAAATACAGAAGATCATCTATACCTATTTTAAAAATCTATATTCTACTAAGATGGAAAATGCAGAAGAAATGGACAGATTCCTAGATTCGTATAAATTACCAAAGCTGAATCAAGAAGATTTAAAAATCCTAAATAAACCAATATCAACCAATGAAATTGAAGATGTAATTAAAAACCTCCCAACAAAGAAAAGCCCAGGCCCTGATGGATTCACTGCCGAATTCTACAAGAATTTAGAGAAGACCTAATGCCACTACTTCTCAAACTTTTTAATGAAATTGAAAGGGAAGCAATACTCCCAAATTCATTCCTGGAAGCAAGCATTACCCTGATACCAAAACCAGAGAAGGACCCAACTAAGAAAGAGAACTACAGGCCAATCTCCCTAATGAACATAGATGCAAAAATCCTTAATAAGATACTAGCAAACAGAATCCAACAAATCATCAAGAAGATTATACACCATGACCAAGTTGGATTCATCCCTGGGATGCAGGGATGGTTCAACATACATAAATCAATAAATGCAATACACCATATTAACAGAACCAAAGACAAAAATCACATGATCATCTCAATAGATGCAGAAAAAGCTTTTGACAAAGTCCAGCACCTTTTCATGATAAAAACCCTACAGAAAATTGGAATAGAGGGTCTTTATCTCAACCTGGTAAAAGCTATCTATGACAAACCAACAGCCAATATTATACTAAATGGACAAAAACTGAAAGCCTTCTCTCTAAAATCAGGAACAAGACAAGGATGTCCACTGTCCCCACTCTTATTCAACATAGTTCTGGAAACGTTAGCCAGAGCAATTAGACAAGAGAAAGAAATAAAAGGAATAATGATTGGAAAGGAAGAAGTTAAATTATCATTATTTGCAGATGACATGATACTCTACACAGAAGACCCCAAAAACTCCACTAAAAAACTGCTAGATTTAATAAGCAAATTCAGTAGTGTAGCTGGATACAAAGTCAATACTCAAAAGTCAATAGCCTTCCTGTACACAAATAACAAACTTACTGAAAGAGAAATTAGCGAAACAATACCTTTCACAATAACATCCAAAAAAATGAAATACCTAGGAATCAACCTCACGAAGGATGTAAAAGACCTATACACTGAAAACTACAGTACTCTAAAAAAGGAGATTGAAGAGGATATCAGAAAATGGAAAGATATCCCTTGTTCCTGGATAGGAAGAACCAATATAGTGAAAATGGCCATACTTCCAAAATTGTTACACAGATTTAATGCAATTCCAATCAAAATTCCAACAGCATATCTCACAGAATTAGAGAAAACAATCCTAAAATTCATTTGGAATCACAAAAGACCTGGAATAGCAAAGGCAATTCTGGGCAACAAAGGCAAGGCAGAGGGCATCACAATCCCTGACTTGAAATTATACTATTAAGCTACTGTGATAAAAACAGTGTGGTACTGGCAAAAAAAAAACAGACCTGAAGATCAATGGAACAGATTAGAAGATGCTGAAACAACCCCAGACATACTAAGCCACCTTATCTTTGAAAAAGGTGCCAAACACATTCACTGGAAGAAAGATAGCCTCTTTAATAAATGGTGCTGGAAAAACTGGCTCTACACATGCCGAAGACTAAAACTAGACCCATATCTTTCACCATGCACTAAACTAAATTCAAAATGGATCAGAGATCTAAATATTAAAACAGAAACATTAAATCTGCTGGAAGGTAGGATAGGTAAATCCCTTGAAGACATTGGTGTAGGCAAAGACTTTATGAATAAAAACTCAACCGCATGGGAACTATCCCAAAGAATCAATAACTGGGATCTCATCTTATTAAAAAGCTTTTGCACAGCAAGAGAAACCACCAACAGAGTGAAAAGACAACCCACAACGTGGGAAAAAATGTTTGCCAGCTGTTCCTCAGACAAAGGATTACTATCGAGAACATATAAAGAACTCAAAAAAATCAGACCTCCCAAATTTAAAGACCCACTCCAAAAATGGGCATCTGAGATGAATACACATTTCTCAGATGAAGAAATACTAATGGCAAATAAATATACAAAAAATGTGCAACATCACTAGTCATTTGAGAGATGCAAATTAAAACAACACTGAGATACCATCTCACCCCAGAAAGAATGGCTACTATAAAGAAATCAACTAATAACAAATGCTGGAGGGGCTGTGGGGAAAAAGGAACCCTTCTTCACTGTTGGTGGGAGTGTCGACTGGTACAGCCACTGTGGAAGTCAGTGTGGAGATTCCTCAAAAAACTAGGGTTGGAGGTCCCATTTGACCCAGCTATTCCCCTTCTGGGAATCTTCCCAGAAGAATTAAAAACATCGTACCACAGTGATATATGTGCACCCATGTTTATAGCAGCACAATTTGTAATAGCCAGATCTTGGAAACAACCCAAATGCCCATCAACTGAGGAATGGATAAGAAAGATGTGGTATTTTTATACAACGGAGTACTATTCAGCCATAAAGAAGGACAAACTGGAGACTTTTATAGGTAAATGGATGCAACTCGAGAAAATACTCATAAGTGAAATAAACCAGACGCACATGTGTAAGCATCATATTGTCTCTCTAGTATGAGAAACTGAAAGAGTAAATAAGATCCAAAATGTACAATAGACACGGTGAATCAAAAAGAAACTGGTCAATAAGAAAGAGAGACTGGAGTAGGGAAAAGAAAGAAGGGAAAGGGAAAAAAAAATTGTATATATATATATAAGATGGTTAAGATAGATACACTACCAACTTTACTTAGTTCATTGAAGAGTAAGGTTTGAGCCAATAATGTTTGGACAATTGAATGCTAATGTCTGGTATCCTGAATAACTAACTTAAAGATAATAATATGTAATGCATTGACCATTGTTACCCTCATGTTATGTTGTTTTGAAAATTTGTTCTTTTTTTGATTTGTTTTGTTTTTTTTCTTCTCTTTAAAATTAAAAAAAAAAATCAAAACAACTAATGTTAAAACGTGACATAGACCTGACAGACGTCATCATATAATATATACTATTGCCCCAGAAGAAAAATCATCTTGAAAAGATCCTCATTACCTTTTGTTATTAGGAATTGTAGCCAGTGCAGTGGCGCATGCCTCTAATCCCAGCACTCAGGAGGCTGAGGCAGGAGGATCACTGCGAGTTCAAGGCTAGCCTGGGCTACACAGTAAGTTGTATGCCAGCCTGGACTACATAGTGAGACCCTGTCTCAAAATAACAATTCATCAATCAATCAATAAATAAATAAACCAATCAAATACCACTATACACCTATTAAATGGCTAAGATCTGAAACACTGACAAAACCAAGTGCTTACAAGAATGCAGAGCAGCAGAAATCCTCATTAACTGCTGATGGGAATATAAAGTCATATGCTACTTTGGAAGACAAGCTGAAAATTTCTTATGAAGTTGAATACAGTTTTACCACATGATGCAGAAATTATAGCCCTACGCATTTACTCAAGTGATTTGAAAGCATGTTCACACAAAAACTTGAACAAAAATATTGAGAGCATCTTTATTTCTAATTGCCATAAATAGGAAGCAACCAGGATGTCCTTCATAGGTGAATGGATGAAGAATGGTCCATACAAGAGAACATTATTCAGTGATTAAAAAGAAGCCAACTATTCAACTGTGAAAAGACACGGCTAAAACTTAAGGGCATATTGCTAAGTAAAAGTAGCCAGTCTGAAAAAGCTACATACTGTATGATTACAACTATATGACATTCTAGAAAAGATAAAACTGCATGTATGTTAAACAGAGCAGAGGTTTTCAGGTATTCAAAGTTGGAGGGTTGAATAGTAGATGAAGCGTAGAAGATTATTTATCATAGAGAAACTATTCTGTTACAGTAATAGAAACTATTTATTCTACAGTAACTGTTACTATACTGCTGAATATAATACCTTAAATACCGTGCAAATCTATAAAACTTTGCAGGACAAAAGAATATCTCAATGTGCGCAAATTTTAAAAATAATTTAAGATGGGTATCAGGATAGAATATAGAATGTTATCTAAAAAGTCAAAAATATGGGCCGGTGAGATAGCTCAGCGGCATAAGCGCCTGCCTGGCAAGCGCGAGGTCCTGAGTTCGACTCCTGCAACCCACATACGAAAAAAGGGCCGGTGATATCGCTCAGTGGCACAGGTACCTGCTGGCACACGAGGTCCTGAGTTTGACCCCCAGTACCCACAAAAGAAAAAAAAAGTCAAAAATATAACAAATATATAGGTATGAAAGTTTACAGGTCTGAAACGTGAAGGGAGGAGGGAGGAGATAAGGGGCTAACTTTGTCAATGAGTAAGTAGAGTCTGTAACAGCCAAGGCAAAGGAATTGTATAGAAACACTATGCTGTAATTGATAAAGATTTTCCCATAGGATTCTGAGTTAACAATTCAGTGGTAAATGAATAGCAGACAGAAGTGAGGCTTTTTACCACTGGTTTACGAGAGGACCAATAAGAGCAGGAGGCTAGAATGATCCATGTTATAGAGGTTAGAGTTGGAGACATCAGTATATATTCATATTTAGCTTAACATGGATGTTATATATAGATTGTTACATATAGAAATATTCATTGATGTCTGTGTATTCTTAGTTCACATATGTACATCTCTTTATACTATTAGCCTTGAGGATCTAGAAGTAACAACACTCAATAGCAACCAGCACACCTACTGCCCAGACCTTGATTCCCAGTAAAAGGGAACTAGGACTCCTTGGAGAAATGGTTACTCATAGGATTGAGGCAGAAAATGTACAAGATAAGTATGAATCATCTTGTAGTGACAAAGAGTAAGAAGTTTCTAACATACAAACAAAAACGTTCACCAGTGATAGATGTACATCTAAAAGATACAGGAGTCCACAAAAAGAGCTCCCAAGGACCAAAGTTGGATCACTACAAGCAAAAAAATAATAATGTTGGATTTTATCCCAAGTATAAAATTAATACTCTGTAGGTTACATACACACTTACATACATGATTAAATTAATTGATTGAGGAGAATAGACACTTCCAAATAATTTATGTAGTTTAGTCACCCTTGAGGAGATGCAGTATTAATCCCCATTCTTTAGCCATGAGCTACCCATAATGACTCACTTCCAAAGAGTATATATAGAAAGAAAGAGTAACTGTGCAGCGGAGAAATCTGACAGGTGTTACCTCAGGCCAGGTAATCAAGGTTAACTTCAACAGCAATATGTCATACCGATAGAATGCACTCTTTATGCAATGTGCTGAGAATTACATTTAATCTCTGTGGTCTTCTTTCCCAAAACATACTTATCCCAGAATAACCATGCAAAAAAAAAGATCAGAAACATCCACACTGAAAAACATTCTACAAAATATCTGATCAGTACCCCTCAAAACGGTCTGGGTCACAGTTGTAACAATTGTAACACAATTGTAACAACCAAGGGAACCCCAGGAGGTTACTAAATTTATTGCATCTTATTGGGATCCTGAAACAGAAAAATGACAGTAGATTAAAAAAAAATTTAAAAATCTGAATTAATATAGGCTTTAATGATAAAGAATAAAATTTGGTTCACTAATTGTGGTAAATGTCCAAATAATGTAAGATGTTGGTAGAAAAAAATGAGTTATCATCTTTGCACTAATTTTGTAAATATAAATCTGATCTGAAATAAGTTTACTTTTAAAAAATAGTCAAGGACAAAGCACTAAGCAAGAAGTACTTTTATACCATATTAAAACTGGCTTTCTGGGCCGGTGAGACGGCTCAGCGGCTTAAGCGCCTGCCTTGCAAGCGCGAAGGCCCGAGTTCAACTCCCGGAACCCACATATGAAAAAGGGGCCAGTGATATCGCTCAGCGGCACGGGTGCCTGTTGGCGCGTGAGGTCCTGAGGTCGTCCCCCCGGTACCCACCAAAAAAAAAAAAAAAAAAAAAAAAAAACTGGCTTTCTGCTGCCCTTCACCAATAGCAGAGACTATTCCTGCTGCTGTCTAAAGGACAGCTGAATTGTCCTACCTGAGAGTTGGAGTCAAAATACAATTTTATAATAATGATTGCACCATATAAGTAGAAAACCACAAAATCAATAAAGAGTAAAAACAAAGCAGCCTACAAATCAAAACTGCAAAGATTCTATCTTTGCTGATTAAGAGCTTTTGTCTCCACCTTCCGCAATCTAAAGAGTCTTTGGTAACTGGGCAATAAGTCCAACCCTGTTGTAACTATCATCTTTTCCTAAGAGGCACTCGCATGTGTGGGTGTGTGTGCGTGCGTGCGTGCGCGCGCGCACATGTGTGTGTGTGTATGCACCTGCCTAGAATACTCTTCCTCCTTCACATGTCCTCTGCTCTTTCTGGCCTACTTAACTCCTGTTCCTCTGAGTCCAGCCAAATGCCTCTTTCTCAAGGACATTGTCTCAGACTCTCCACTCTAATCAACCAGCCAAATACTGCTTTCATAGCACGCAATGCTTCTCCTTCAGAGCACTTATCAAAATTACCCCAAAAATACATGTTCACAAGGGGACAACATTTTGTATCCTCAGAATCTAACACAATATTGTAGTAGGCCTCAAATAATATTTGTTGTATTATGAATATTTTAAGATTATTACCATTTTCAGAGCTAACACCCTCAGAAAGTTTTAATACCACTAAAAACACTATTGTAAGATCCACACACAGATAATCAGTTCCAAAAATGTTAACCTCACCAGTTGGTCACTAAATCTTTTCTTTCAGTTAAAAAAAATCAATAGTGTTAGTGAGTCTCAGAAATGTACCTTGCATTTTTCTTCCTTAACACTGAATTTTTAAATTAAAAAAATTTAAACTTAAGCTTTATATTAAAGACTTCTCCAATTAAAGAAGTAAAACGATCACATTAAAATGTCAAAGAGTATTTGATAACAAACTTCATGAAAGCAAGGGCTTTGTCTCCCTTGTACAGCATTGCTTGTGTCCAGAACATCTGTTAGATTTCAACAGGTATGCATCCATTGAATACACATGTTTCTAGGTATGACCTCAAATTATATTAAGGAAAATATTAATAACATAACTTTTATGTATTAAAAATATCGTGACCACTATCAGTTGTTGACATTTTATGATAGGAGTTTTCAAAATAGGCTTCCTGATAAAGCATCTCACTTTATATACTCAATGTGACAAATCATGGCATTGCTGAATAAAAGAAATAGGTTAGGATCATTTGCTCTGCATTAATTCCTTGATCCAATTATGAAGCAATTAACCTGTGATCTAATTTTATATTTTGATTCCTCCATCCCTTTCCCATATTGCTAAGTTTTGTTTTCATTACCTTATATGTTTGAAAGAAATCTGTCAATTGGTAGTGAAGGGGAGGTCATACACATGGTAGAAACAGATTGATTCAATAGTTCAGTTTTCTTTAAAAGTAATTAACTTGTAATTTTTCCATCACTCTACTATCATAACTGCTTGTGCAAGGTGCTATTTACCAACCAACTTTGCCTTTCTCTCCCAGCCTAGTAGCCTACATTCTACCTTTGCAATAAACTTCGGTATTTCTGAGTAGCCATAATATCCCATGGTGTCATCTGCCGCAACCCATATGCAAACTGACTAGTAAATTATGCTAACCCTGGAGTCATTTTGGGTTGATTAACTATGACGAACCAATTGTCCTTGAGTGTACGTCAGCACAGATGGGCAGTAGTTCTTCCTGGGTACAAACGGCACATTTTCTCTTTCCCTTGAACCAGGGCTGCAGTGATGCATGCCCAAGTTGTCCCATTACTTGAGGAGAAACCTGGGCCCCCCAGGGTAGCTGATCATGGTCCCCCAGCACAGGCTGAGTTCTCCTGATCCCAAGGCCTACTGCTGGGTTCCTGCTTGCTGTGGCAACAGGCACTCAGTGATGAGGGAAGAAAGCATGATTCAAGAAACCTTAATTCACACACTGTCAGCCCTGCTTGGTCATGCGTGTCCCACAACAGGACATTACCAAGTTTCCAACAGCCCGACTCTGCCCTTTGAGCTCAGATGGTCTGACTGAAAAGCACCTGACAAACACAAACTGCACAGTAACAGGGATTCTTCTCTGCAATTAGCATATGTTTACAATCAGAAAAAAATATATATGTTCTTGTTAAAATTAATTTTCTTGCAAGGCAAATGCATAGGGACTATTAATCTTTCTCTTTTTGCTGAAATATATTTGAAAAGTGCAATGAACTTTGATACTATTTGTTTCAAACTTAATTTTAAAAAGGTATTGCATTGTTACTCCCCTGACGGCTCGACTGCTTAAAAATTGCCCCTTGCAGAAACTGACGTCACCAAGGAAGTAGGCCTCTCTAAGGTTGAACTGTTTCTGAATTTTCCCAGAAGTCAGGGCAGGGAGTATGAAGAGTGGAAATTAATCACATGTTGCCACACCTCTTTATTTGCACGTCGGATCACACTACCTTCTCCCAGCAACAAAAACCAAGCCTCAAGGCACAAAGTAAATAACTGGTAACAGCCATATGTGTTCTCAGTGACATCCCTTTCAATGTAAAAGTATAATTTCATATTTAAAACTACCATGGATCTTATTTTAATAAAAATTCTGCTAATAAAACCTTGTTTGTCAAGGCAGCTGTGGCAGGCTGTTCTATAAGAATTTGATTTATTAATAACAAAATTTACGGGATGAAGAGAAAAGCAATACATGGTTTTCTTGCCTGGCTTCATTTCCCTGTAATATCTTGGTGATGAGTCTCCCGCTGGCAAGCATTCTGTAGCCAAGAGGAATAAATAAGACACGGAGGTTCAGCCTGTGAAGTTCTTTTTTTCTCCCATTCCTTAGCAGCTCCACAACTCAGACCTGCAGTTTTCCTTCTCTAACTGCAAAAGCAACAGTTTGTCTCCCTGATTCTCCACCTGTCTCTTCTGTCTTATGCTTAAGGGTGCAGAGTTGGAGATAAAGTTCCTGTTGTCTTTAATTTGGTCATGGATGAGTCTTCCCAGCCTGGCTTGAGTCACCAACACCCAATTACACTCTCTTGGGCAAGTGCTTGCCAGTGGGATAGTCATCATACAACAATCCTACATTGGATCACAAACTAATTCACCCCAGCTAACAATTTAACAAGTAAGTCAATTGGGAGCGCATCATATTTCCTGAGGCTTAAAAAAGGATATTATTTTTATAAAGCCTCACTGGTGAACTCTGTGACCTTACATATAGTAGTGATATATGTCACTCCCTATAGTACTAAAGCCCAGTACTGAGCAAATTACAGGCTCAATAAATTTTCGTTAAATGATGAATTTATGCCTTAACCTGGTGGTCAACAGAAATCACTGGACTTACCAAGCATAAATCTTACCTAAAATATTGATCAGACAAAATATTGATCTAACCTAAAATATTGATCTGACAAATCTTACCTAAAATGTTGTACCAGAGGAAGATAAATTTGAGAATTGTCAAGAGTTTTCATGACAAAGTTTAACTTCTCTAATTTTAATACAGAGGTCATCAAAAGCAAATATCTTACTCTCACCATTGATATCAGAAGCAATTCTTTCTCACCAAGCTTCTTCCCAAAGGAATAACCTCTTCCCACAAGCACAGAATTTCTCTCTGGAACATGCCTGGATGTAGAAATTTCTTAACAATAAGGACTGTATCCAGTTCTCTGTATTTCCTGCTACTTAACTTCTGTGCCCTGTGACTAAATGAGCTTTCCTAAGTAAAGATCAATGTTCATTTCATGTACTGAATTGAGCCAGGGCCTTTCAAAGAACACACATTCCACTGAGGATAGGAGCAATGCCCCAGGATCAGCCTCTCCTCTATAGAATTCTCATACCTTTTTCTCTGACTATATTTCATCTTGAGCTACTTCCCATTCAAACCAAACAAAGTAACAGATTTATTATACAGTAATTTATTCCTGAATATCAAATATATCACCCCATCTGATTTGAATTCCATTATTCACTCTCACAAGTTCTTATTCACTTTTCAGAAAAATTAATGCATCTTGATGCAGGCAGCATGTCCACATCTGTTTACTTCACCAAATACCAACTGGATCCTTTGAATACAATTGCCAAAGCAGAAATTGTATTGAAAATGTGTTAAACAAGGTTGTTTATCAAATGTCAAACACCAAATATATGCTGATCTGGAGGAATGATCCTTCAGTGAAAAAGATGCTTAGCAACCCGATACAATTACTGGTTTGTTACAAAATCTAGATT
The DNA here is from genome assembly GCA_028451465.1 of Erethizon dorsatum. Classification (NCBI taxonomy): domain Eukaryota; kingdom Metazoa; phylum Chordata; class Mammalia; order Rodentia; family Erethizontidae; genus Erethizon; species Erethizon dorsatum. Next base: position 132,472,272 of record CM051823.1, on the reverse strand, counting down.
TTACTAGTAGAAATGAAAGGTGGGGGAGGGGAGGAAACTTTGATCAAAAGTTGACATCACTTTGTCTGTAACAGTTAGGGAAGCAGAAGAAATTCCAAAATACATGGGGAGAAGAGTTTTTAACCAAGATAAAATGTATTCATAACCTTAAGATCTATTAAAAAGAAAAATGAGGGGCCTGAGAGATGGCTTAGTGGCGTAAGCACCTGCCTGGCAAGCGTGAGGGCCTGAGTTCGACTCCCGTGAACCCCCATACGAAAAAAGGGCCAGTGATATCACTCAGCGGCACGGACGCCTGCTGGCTCGTGAGGTCCTGAGGTCGACCCCCAGTACCCACAAAAAAAAAAAAAGAAAGAAAGAAAAATGATTCAAACTGAGTGTGATGGCACACATCTGTAATCCCAGAACTCTGGGATGCTGAGGTAGGAAGATAGAAAGTTCAAGCCTAGACTGGGCAATTTATTGACTTAGTGAGACCCTGTCTTGAAACTTAAAAAAAAAAATTTTAAGTGATTGAGAATGTAGCTCAGAGCAAGGGCCATTGGTTCAATGTAGTACCACAAAATAAACGCCAAGAGATGGAGGGAGGTTGAGGGAGAGGAGGAGAAAGGGAAAATAAAAAGTATTAAGATGTGTTACATACATGTACGAACTCCCTATGACGAATGTAATCATTACGTCCTGTATTCATTATGTACATGTACGAATAAAAATTTCTTAAAAGTCAAAACAACACCACAGTGTAAGGTTTAAATTAAATCATCAGACATGTTAATAGTCCAATCAGAAGTAGAACATATTAGAGCTAGTTTCCTCTTATCATTTGCTTCTTTAAAGTCCTAATATTTTGTAAAGATAACTAAGAGTTTTCCCAGCCTTATATGTATTGCATATGTATCTATTTCTAAAAGCCATTTGTTCTGCTCCTGTTTAGTAGAAGCCAGAAGTTATGGTAAAAGCTTAAGGACTGAGAACCAAAATGAGGAAGATTGCAACCCAAACTGGGAGTGGGGGACAATATTCCTCTTGTTATAATGTCAGGAAAAAAAATTCCTAAACCTTATAGCTCACAAAATTGTAGGTAATTAGTAGCTGTTCCGCAGGTAGCAGTATAAATGGAAAGATTAACAAGCAGATTTCAAGGGCTTCCCCAGCTGCATACTTTCCTTATAGAGAGAAGGCAGGAGATTTTGCTCTTTGTCATGAAGTCAGGTGCCATGCAATTAATCAACATTTAACATTTTGGTAAAAAATTTTGAAAATTGGTAAGTACATAGCTTTTTCAAGATTACTATGTTTTAAAATTGTCTATGGCACAGAAAGGGTATTTTTATTGTGATTATAGGCCTCCCATAAGCCAACTTAACATATCCCATTTAAACTGGGAGGGCTTCGATTCAAGCCAAAACTATTACAGCCAGCCTCATGGGTTTTAAGGTGTATTCCCAGGGACACTCGACAACTAAGATCTCAACTCCAGCCTTCCAGGAAAAGGCACTGTAATCACAAAGCCAGTGAAAACAGCCAATGTTCAGACTCAAGGAGAGATAGAAGAAATCATTTCGGGCCAGATATTAGATCCCCCTTTGTGATAAAATTGGAAATACTTTACAAGCTAGAAAAAATATTTAGTTAAGACATAATAAGATGGGAAATCCATTGTAATACTTCTTTGCATCTGCTACCAAGGTCTGTGCTGCTAGACGAAGTCAAAATCACATTGACCTACCCATGTAGTTCATTTATCAGTTATGATAAAAGCAAAGGCTTCTCTTAAAGAAATGGTTATAAATAAGCTGAAGTTCATCCATCACAAATTCAAAGCAGAAGTGTCCATTTTTAGGAAGAAGGAGAATTAATATTATGGAGTACTGACAACTGTGGAGGTGTTTTGTATACCACTTCATCAAATGGTCTGAGATACTAGCGCCTGTTTTATAAATAAACAGCTCAAGCAGTAACTATGGCTTAGTCCGAAATTGCACTCTTAGGGAATAACAAAAAATTACAATGCAAGTCGCTAATCCCAATATTCACACCCTCTTCCTTGCTATACTATCCTCAATACCAGTATGATTTGCTAAATTTCTAATGAAATGGTGCTTTGTCTTCTGGGCTAGTTGACCAAGTACATGATATATGCAGATTCTCTAATTAATTCTTGGGATTGTATTCATTACAAGCTTTTTGCACTTCATTACACATAATGCAGTATCCTAAATATGCAAGAAGATTTTTTCACAGTATGTGGTGATTTTTAAGTCATTCAGAAGTTACCTAATTCAGTATGATTAAGTAAGATGAAAAGTTTGGTTCAATCAATAAGCAGATAGGTTTTAACTATGGCAACATACTGATGATGAAGTAAAAAAACAAAGACTGATGTCTCTTTTTTAATGAAAAAGTAGACACAAGTACAAAGGATAATCTCAGAAGCTCAAAGAAATTGTGAGCCCTGAATTGCAGAGAATGGAGCTGAGTAAAAAAGTTCTTTAGAGTAGACAGAGGAAAAAGGAGAAAATTGGCTTGCAGAAAATGATGATGGAATTGGAGACAGAGATAAAGAAATGGCAGTTATTTTTCCCATGATTTTAAAGTGAAGGAATAGAACACAGAGCTCCTGAAACTAAAGATTTTATTTTTAAGAAGAAAGCACATTAAGAGCACATACAGTAGAGGAAAGAAAAAATTAAGTTCTGATGAAATGTTCAAAATGGAAACAAGAATAATAATGAAAAAAAGTTTCCAAAGATGATACTTTGAAAATTACAAGATTATTGCAACTCTTGAAAAAGGAGTCATTTTGAACTAAGGAGCTGATTGTTAAAAGAATTTTCTGGTAATTTGGTGATGCTTATAATTTTTAGCCCAGTACATGAAAAGATACATTGTATGTTATTCTTCTTCATAATTTTATATTTGTGCAAAATCTAAAATATCACACTGGGGAAGATTTCAGCCTTCTTTAGGAGAACAGAATTAAAATAAAGACATATGGGCTAAAATGGGGGGAAAAACACTCTGACAATCAAGTCCTGGTAGAATAAGTTGTTCTAGTTAATCTTCATAGGCATCCTAATGAAATATAGAATAAACTTCCATAAGTTACTATCTGTGTATTATGACCTAATATTTACAATTATTCAAAACAATGAACTTGCTTTACCTGCCAATGATATCAGTTAAACTATCATTTTAATAATTCTTTCTTGTACCAGTGAATGTCCCTATTTAAAAAAGGGTGAAACTTAACAGGTTGAACTTGTTAAAAATAACATGTATGCATCTGTGAAATTGTAATTATAATTACATAGTCATTTGGATCATTTTTGATAATTCTTGCCAAAGACAAATGAGTATAATGAAGTCCATTAATGGGCCAATATGCTCTGTTAACATGGAGGGAGAGGCTTTCAAAGAAGTATCCTAAAGAGCAGGAGGGCATGTGAAGTTCAACACCAGGTGCAGGTGAAAATCTTTGCTGTGGCATCAGGTGGTAAGGGACACAGAGTGACAAAGGGGCATTGGGTGATAAAGTTTCAAGTAATTTGAGAAAGTGATTCTCACCAAAAGTCAGTAAATACTCTGCTGGTAAAATGGCTACTTTTAGCTCTTTAGAAAATGAAAAATGTATTAAGGTGGATATTCTACCACTGCTGATGTTCCTGACATCATAAGGCTCTTCAAAGGTGTTCTATGGAGATGTTTATACTGATGTATTATTACAGAATGAAATCTGTCACAGATATCACAGTGCAAGGCAATTACTGACACCCTATTTTCCTTTGACAGGATTAGAAACCTTGGGGTTATTTCCACCAGCTGTTCACCTCTTCCATAAGGCAATATAGATTTCAGAATGAATAGCTTCTGTGATTAAATTGTTTTTAAATGGCGCACACCACCAAAACTAAATTAGGGATTGAGTGAGATGCTGTTACAAATACTGTGACAAGGGAGATATAGTAAATGAAGGTGAACTAAGAAAAACCACATAAAATTAAAGTGGACACCAGTTAGTCCTTTGCCTAAGCTAACAAAGTTCATGTCAGCTGAATTTAAAAATTTAAAAATTCACGAATTATTTTCCAAATGTAATCTAGGAAATAGTATCTACCACCCCCTACAGAAGGCTCTGAGGTTTCTGTTTAACATCCTCTCTCCTTCACTTCCATCTCAACAGTCCCCTGTTAGCACTGCTGAACAGAATTCTTTGTGATCACAGAAGTGTTTTCTAGCTGCATGGTCCAGTGGGGTGGCCACTAATCCCTATGCCTACTCAGAACTTGCCTATGACTAGCCAACTAAGGACTTGAATTTATAATATTGTTTCATTTTAATTGGTATAAGTTTAAAAGGCTCTAGATGCCTAGTGCCTACATAGTGAACCATACAGTGGACTAATGGACAAGAATTAAGGAGCAACGAGGCTCAAGGTCAATCTGGGGTGCAAATTAGAGTCCCGTGAGGGGTGGGGGATAGAAACAGTTCTGACAACCGGAACCTCCTTCGGGGAGTGCGATCTAATTGGTTTGGAGGGAATAGTACTATCATCTCTAACTCAAGACCATAAAGGAGGCTACATGGGGAAAAGAAACCAAACTAAAGCCTGGGGCACTGTCTCCGTTTCCATCCCAAGTGGAGCAGCTGGGAGCTGGGAGCTGGGAGCTGGGAGCTGGGAGGGAGGCCGCCCCAGGGAAGGCCGAGCAGGGTATGTGAGGCTACTGAGTTTGAAACCTGGTATTGACTCTGAGTGAAGATTAGAGGGAGCTGTGAAGGTAGAGGGAAGCAAAGCAGGAAAGAGGTGAGAAGGAAAGAAACACTCACTGAGCATAAAACCAAGTTAAGAATTTATACCAAGTGAATCAACTAATACAGTCATTGAAAATGCTGTAAAGAAAGGCCATTCATTAACTATACCTTCCTTGTCACTATTATCAAAATACCTGAGAGTAGGATAAACATTTAATCACATTACTCAGCCCTTTGGACAGGCTTTTGTGAAAATAAAATATACTATTAAAATATACTATTGCTCAGAGCTCCAAATTTTTTATTGTACATCTCTACTAGGAAAAAGTAATTGAGCAAAGACTCTGAAGAGATGAGTGTCTGAATTACTTCATATACTAGTATACTAATGAGTTACATACATATAGACATACAAACCAAAATAAAACTTTCTTAATGAGACTTTAAAAAAAGAAAGTCCTTCATTTTCTTTCCACACTTTAATAGATTCTGTTGCCAATTGCCTGCTTCCAAAACTACTTTGAAAACAAATGCTACACAATTTGGAGGAATACTTAGAAACTGGCCTATTCACTATTTACTGCTTAAGACAAATTCCAATACATTTTAATCCTCATTTTCCAGACACACACAGTGGTACAACACAGCTCTTGAAAAAGAGTCCATGCTATTTCTGACTGTTGTGTTTCAATAACCACATAAAGGAATCTTCATCACCACAGGCAAAAAAAGCTCACATTTTACAAATTAAAAAATAAGTGCTACCTGTTTGAGCTTAAGTATACAGCCAAGACCAAGGGGAAAGACCCATTTGGGCTTTGCCTTCTCATTTATTTATAATTATTAATTTACATTGTCCTCCTTATTGGATTTGCTACTACCACTTACAATAGCCTCTAGATCTGCCCTGTCCAGTCAATCCGGTAGCCACTAACCACATGTAACTATTTAAATTGAAATTTAATGTAACTTGAACTACAATTTCAGTCCTTCAATCACACCGTCAACATTTTACATGCTCAGTAGCCACTTGTGGCTCATGGGCATCAACGTGGGCAGAACAGAACTCCTCCATCATGGTAGAAAGTTCAGGAACTAAAAATATGCTGCCTCCAATGACATCATCTCTGCCTAGCATTTCCATAATGATCACTGGTTGCAACATCCCCTCCTGATTCTTTCTCTGCATTCATAGAATCTTGCAGCCGAACTTGTCGGTAGCATCCACCTACAGTTCAGTCCCTTCCTGGTCCCACACCAGGTACGTCAGCCCACACAGGCCTAGCTTATTGATCTGATGCAACCTATAACTAACTCATGCTCATAGACACAACATAGATCCTACATCCATGCCCACAGCCTAGGCAGATTGCTGTGACAGATGTGACCCACTCCTCAGTGATGCCACTCCCCAAAAGCTCAGTTGCCCAAGGTCCACAGGTCATGCCTCTGCCCAGACTTCCCAGGTGTGAGTCTCAGCCCTGAGTCCATTGGTGGCATATGTCCATGCTCCATCTATGGACTCTATCTCCAGACCTCTTCCTGGGTGCTGGGTGTCCCATCCTTTGTAGATAGTTACTCCAACACTGGCCTATGCAGTCGCTGCCATCTGAAAACTGCTGTCATTGGAAGCCCTATCTTCTTTGCTACACCTACTGAGCACCAAGAGTCAGTTCAGTTTTTCTCACCCTTTGCTGGCCTCTGGCTGGAAGGTGCTCAAGGCTGGCCCTCTTCCTTGATCTCACAACCAGCCTCAAGTTGGAGATTCTCTAAGCCATGACATGATTCACTAAATATCCACTCTCCTTTGCCTAGTTGCAAATGGCTAGCAGATGTCCCAGGAGTCTGTGCCAATGCGGTGGGGTTTTTCCACTGCAATTCACTGCTCTGTAATGGGATAGAACCCATGACCTTGGTGTCATTAGCACTGAGCTTTCACCAGCTGAGCTAACCATCTCTAAGTTTCAATAGAAGGTTAAGGTCACTGATTGGGTTGCCTTTTTCCATTTTATTCTGTGAAGCTGGGGTGAATTACCTTGATTTCAGAAGGTGCCCAAATAAAAATATTTCAACTTTGGGATTTTTCTCAGAACAGGTTGCACTCCTAGTAGATGCAGAGCAGGCATCAGAATGAGCTGCCACAGGTCAGTTACAGAATCCCTCTGAAAGGAAGCCTGACAGCAGCTGATGGCTTGCTGGGAAACAATGGCTTTAAACATAATGAAAACCATCACACTGGTGGACAGTCATTGCCTTAAGAAAACACATTCAAATAAAAGGATGGGGCATAAGTTATCGTTTCAGAACAATTTTTTTCAATTGTTTAGGAAGTTTTGTTTGTGAAACCTCTTTGTCCCTTACTTAACATTGCCCCAGTTACCTTCAAGAGAGACTGAAAACATCTTGAGATAGGCATAAAAAATTAACTCATTTCTCTACAGCTTCCTGAAGTGACTCCTGAATGAATAATACCAACCACTCACCCTTCAATTGTAAGTAAGAAGAGGAAGGAGCGTGGAGTCAGTGGCTCGATGGTATTCTTGCCATGTACAACAGTGGCTGCCTTTCATCATCAAAAAACACAAATGTGCCAAGCATGGGGTGTATGTCTGTGTTCCCAGCTACTCAGGATGCTGAGGCAGGATGATTGCAAGTTCAAGCTCAGACTGAGCAACTCAGCCAGATCTTGTCTCAAAATAAAATAAAAGTCTGGGGATGTAAGTAGGCACTCCCACTGTTCAATCCCCAGAACTAGGAAAAAAAAAAAAAAAAGCACCACAAATCTACCCACAGCAGCTTAACTCCCCCAATCATTTCTTATTACTGATATTTTAATATTAAAATGGTGACACTGAATGAGCTATTCAATGATATTTGTGAGCTTACTAAAAATATAGTTAAGTGATGTTATAGTTTGTGTCTAAATGTCCCCCCAAAGCCTCATGCAGTTTTAGATGGGACTTTTTCGGAGGTAGCTGAATCTAGAGTGTGTGATTGATTTGCAGTGCAATGCTGGGATTAAGGGTGTGAGTACTACACCCGCCATAGAGCAGGTAGCCTGCACACAGTATAAGGGAAAGAAAAAGGCTTGTCCTCTCTCTCTTTCTCTCTCTCTCTCTCTCTCTCCCTTGCTTGCTCGCTTTTGCTGTCTTCTGCTGCCATGAACTGTTCCTCCTCTGGGATGCCACACTGCCAAGCCACCCTGCCTTGGACCCAGCCAATTATGGACTAAAAACTCCACAAACTGTGAGTTGAATAAACCTTTTCTCCTTTACCTGTAGGTGTTGAGTATTTTGTCTCAGCAACTAGAGAGATGTAACTAACACAAGTGCCAAATGGGAAATTAAATAATTAATAGTTGTAAAATTTATCAGCTGATGCAATAACGATAATGTATACAGTCATTAGGAGACAAATAGCTAGACAATCTCACTTTTCAAAGGGAGAAATAAAGAACTGCAATGAAGAAGTATTTCTTCCATTTATCCATCTATTCACCCTCCTCTTTCCTGCTCAGATTAGCCTATGTAGCTCAAATGCTTAAGCACTATTTGTAATCCACTTCCCTCGTGGTATTTTCCATGTCAACAAACATATTTTGTAATGTTATAATTTGTAATTCTTTCCAACTATTCTTTTTATATGATATATCAAGATTTCTAAACCAATATACTTTGACAAAGTATATCAAAAGTCATGAAAATGTGTTTTAGCTTTTGATTCAAAAGTTCAAGTTCTAGGGCCAGTGAGATGGCTCAGTGGCATAAGCGCCCGCCTGGCAAGCGTGAGGGCCCGAGTTCGACTCCCAGAACCCACATACGAAAAAAGGGCCGGTGATATCGCTCAGCAGCATGGGCGCCTGCTGGCGCGCGAGGTCCTAAGGTCGACCCCTGGTACCCACACACACAAAAAAAAGTTCAAGTTCTAGAAATGAATCCTAAAAATGTAATTACTGTTATATGGAAAGATTTAGCAAAAAAAGTTGTTCGAAGTCATGTTTAAAGTTGTAAAACTTAGAAACAATGTATATAACCAATAATCCAGGGAATAATTAAATATACAATGTCAGTGCGGCCCCCTTAATAATTTTGCTTTGACAGATACCAAACAGCAAAGGAAAATGTTAACTGAATAGGCAATGCAATCTTAAACTTGTAAATCTTTCAAAATACATGACACATCTAGAACAACTAGATAATATAATATTTTAAGAAACACTACTTCAAAATATCAGTAAATTAGATAGCTCTGAATAATTTTTTAAACATGCAAGGCCTCTGTGGAGAAAATTAAAAAATTTCCTGAAAGTCATTTGAAAAGACTCCAAATAAATGAGAAGTTATAAAATGTTAATGGGTGGGAAGACCGAGTATCATGAGGATGTCAATCTAGCTCAAATTAATTGATGACTTTAATGCAATTTCATTAGTGGTTCACTTAAAATTTCATTTGAAAGCAAAAGTAACTATAAATAACCAAAACAATTTTGAAGAAGAGCAAAGTCCCTTTCATGAAGGATTATAAAGTCAAATCATTAAAACTATGATTTTAGTGAAGGCATAGACAAATAAAGAAATAGAAAAAACTGTTCAGAATCAGATTTTCTTCACACAGAGATCTTCAGATATACTAGAGAGAGCATTAAAATCAATGGGGAAAATGAATTATTTAGTTAATAGCTCTGAGACAACTGGTTATCCAGATGGAAAAAAATTAAAATTACAGAGGTACCTTGGTTCACAAACTCAATTCTCTCCACGATTGTCGTCACAAACCAAACTGGATGAGAACCGAATTGAATCTTCCCCTAAGGGCAACACTGAATTTGATTGGATTCTCATCCAACTTGGTTCGTGACCAGAATCATACAAAGAACAAAGTTTGTGAACTGAAGAACCATTGTATAGTCCTTCCTCACATAATATACAAAAATCTCTTTCAGGTAGAATAAGTAACAAAATGTAGAAAAAGCAAAGCCTTAAATTAACACTTTTAAAACATAATATAGGTGACCGTGTTAGGGTGCCCAGTCATAGGAAGATTTATTAAATCATCTCAAAGCACAAACTATAAACAAACTATAAAGTTTGATAAATTCCAGAATTTAAAATTTTAAATCTTGTGAAACAGATGATACCATAAATAAAGCAAGGCAAAGCTACATACTAGATTAATATATTGGCAATACATAAAATAAACTAAAACTTAGGATACAGAATGTATATAGAGCTCTGAAAAATTAATAAGAAAAGATAGCCCAATGTTCTGTGCATTTTTCTTGCTGGTATTTTGTTGTGTGAGTTTTGGGGCATAAGAATTCAGAACTGTTTTATATGTCTATTTAAAAAGTCTGTTTTTTAATCAAGCCAATTATTTTCTAACATGTGTGTAGTTTATTTTCACTATTTTAAGCAATGTTTTATGAGTCTTAAATAAAATTTATTTTCAACAATTTTACCATAGTTACCATCTAAGTTTTTTTTTTATTTTAGGATTTTAAACGATGTCTTTCCCAAGTAATTCAAAATTATCCTTTCTTAAAAATATTCACCCATTTTAACAAAAAAATTTGTACTTCCAAATTTCCAAATTGACTAAGTAAACTAATTGTCAGTCTATGAGGGGGACATAATGCTAACAGTTTGGACTTATTCACTACCTGTCCTACCATCTTTGTAGGTAGTTTTTGGAATAGCTCATAGTTCTTTATCTCATAATTTTAAAATTATATCCTGTTTAAAAGTTTAACTTCTTAACATTAACTTTTGGTTAATGCAGTCACTTATGGTCCTTTAGTTGTCTTTCATTTGGTTTTAACAATCTTTTCAGGTATGGTTTTGTGACCTACCAGTGAAAACTGATTTCTGTTTGTTTTTTTTTTGTTTTTTTTTTTTATTTTAAAGAGAAGAAAAAAACAAAACAAATCAAAAGAAGAACAAATTTTCAAAACAACATAATAGGAGGGTAACAATGGTTAATACATTACGTATTGTTATCTTTAAGTTAGTTATTCAGGACACCAGACATTAGCATTCAATTGTCCAAACATTATTGGCACAAACCTTACTCTTCAATGAACTAAGTAAAAATGGTAGTGTATCTATCTTAACCATCTTATATATATATATATACAATTTTTTCCCTTTCCCTTCTTTCTTTTCCCTATTCCAGTCTCTCTTTCCTTTTGACCAGTTTCTTTTTGATTCACCATATCTATTGTACATTTTGGATCTTATTTACTCTTTCAGTTTCTCATACTAGAGAGATAATACGATGCTTACACATGTGCTTCTGGTTTATTTCACTTATGAGTATTTTCTCGAGTTGCATCCATTTACCTATAAAAGTCTCCAGTTTATCCTTCTTTATGGCTGAATAGTACTCCATTGTATAAAAATACCACATCTTTCTTATCCATTCCTCAGTTGACGGGCATTTGGGTTGTTTCCAAGATCTGGCTATTACAAATTGTGCTGCTATAAACATGGGTGCACATATATCGCTGTGGTACGATGTTTTTAATTCTTCTGGGAAGATGCCCAGAAGGGGAATAGCTGGGTCAAATGGGACCTCCAACCCTAGTTTTCTGAGGAATCTCCACACTGACTTCCACAGTGGCTGTACCAGTCGACACTCCCACCAACAGTGAAGAAGGGTTCCTTTTTCCCCACAGCCCCTCCAGCATTTGTTATTAGTTGATTTCTTAATAGTAGCCATTCTTTCTGGGGTGAGATGGTATCTCAGTGTTGTTTTAATTTGCATCTCTCGAATGATTAGTGATGTTGCACATTTTTTTGTATATTTGTTTGCCATTAGTATTTCTTCATCTGAGAAATGTGTATTCATCTCAGATGCCCATTTTTGGAGTGGGTCTTTAAATTTGGGAGGTCTGATTTTTTTGAGTTCTTTATATGTTCTCGATAGTAGTCCTTTGTCTGAGGAACAGCTGGCAAACATTTTTTCCCACATTGTGGGTTGTCTCTTCACTCTGTTGGTGGTTTCTCTTGCTGTGCAAAAGCTTTTTAATAAGATGAGATCCCAGTTATTGATTCTTTGGGATAGTTCCCATGCGGTTGAGTTTTTATTCATAAAGTCTTTGCCTACACCAATGTCTCCAAGGGTTTTACCTATCCTACCTTCCAGCAGATTTAATGTTTCTGTTTTAATATTTAGATCTCTGATCCATTTTGAATTTAGTTTAGTGCATGGTGAAAGATATGGATCTAGTTTTAATCTTCGGCATGTGTAGAGCCAGTTTTTCCTGATTTCTGTTTTTACTAAAACTTGAGAACTGATACGCTTTTCACCTCTTGAGATGGCATTTTCTGCTCTCAAATAGGGAATGTGTATTGCATATAAAGTGTGCTCACTGAGCTTATGAAAGGTTTCTCATATTTTTCCTTAAATCTACATGCTCCAACATGGAGAAATATATGCACACTCTTGAAACACCTTAATATTTTACTTTTAACACAAAAATTTCTTATTTTTTTATAAGGGAAAACTAGATTCTACTATTTGTCTTTGAGAATTATGCCCCAAATCTAGGTTGTTAGTCATAGGAATGTTTCCTTAAATGAATATGCCTCATTTCCTAAATGACTCTATCACCTGAAGTTTATATCTATTTTTCTTATTTTTAGGCCCACCACCTCGGCCAGAATTATCATCAGCTTTTAGTGCAATTTAGAATCTACTGAATTTTAATTAACAAAAATAAATGCCAAACATTTATTTGTAGGTGCACTTAGTCTGGATTCCATATCTCGTGGTGCTTTTACTACCATTCATCCAGGCCTGTTCGACACCTAGGCAAGTTGCTAGGCTTCCTTCAGCAGGCTCTGCCTTCCCCCATTTGAATACTCTATACAGCCTTAAGTGCTTTCTTGATTTTATTTTTTAATATTCTCAGTATCTTTTTTAAAATTACATTGCTGGGCCCTGTACTGCTGTTTTGTTATTTTGTCTTTGTTTTCAGTTACTTGCCCTTATTTAAGACAACACTCTGATTCTTCGTGTTGGATTTAAGTCAAAGAGGTCACCTACTCTTGTTCACTCTTTCCCCTTCCCAGTGACCTCAAGTGCAAAATTCAAGCGCTATTCAAAGCCAGAAACTGGCATTTGTTTGGAGATAAACAATACATCCATGCAAAAGGAATCACTTCCACATGTACAATATCTAATTTGGGGAAGGACTGAACAGAGTAAATGGTGAACTTCAGCCTTGGAAAAAACAAGTTTTTCTGAAATCTATTATTATTAAAGAAAATGTATAACACATGTTTAGTCTTTCACTTAATGTATTAGAACCATATTTAGAGAGAAAGGGGAACTGAGAGAAGAGAATATGTGAATATGTTGAAAACCAAACAGAGCTACTATCTGCCTATAAGAAAGAACCCCTGGAAAATTCATGTTGGAAAGGTCATCCTACAAGGAATCATTTATAGGAACTCCTGATGTAGAACTTAAACACAAAACATGATACAAAACAATAAAGATAAGGGTATATACACTAAAATAAACAGGAATTCAACAGAAAAATGTTTGACCCAGAACATCTCCAAACAAATGTCTATAAAGAGTATCAGGGGCCAAAAAAAAAAATATTCATCTTACCTGTGACACTAAATATCATTAAAAAAAATTCAGTAAAAAGGAAATCTTATTTAGACTTAAATTTTATCTCTTAACAATCTTCTTTGAGTTATCATAGTTTTATTTATTTGCTACAACAGTTGCAGTATTTGGTATCATTACTTTTTATACTTAAAATTAAATAACAGGTTTTCCACAAGTCTATGTACTCTATAAAAAAACAGAGAAAGAGACAGTGATATAATTATGGTATTATGCTTCTGGTACTACCCTAGTAAGGCTTATATGACCAAAACAGATTTATGTCAGGAAGGGACTTAGTCAAACATTAAGATAAGTCACATTTTTTTCTTTATCATTTAAACTCACCATCAATAAATACTTGGAGGAGAGAGAAAAGATGGTGGATTTGTAAGAAGCGAGCAGCAAAACTCTCTAAAAGTTGCTGTTGGACAACTGGAATATAGTGACCGGGAGAGTGCAGGAGGGAGGGAGGAGCCTCCCTTGGACCCAGGAAAGTTCTGAAGCACAGTTCAGGACTCAGGGAGCCAGTGAAGGGTACTTTCAACAACAAAGAAGGAGGAGACCGTGGTGCCTTCTCCCTGTCCCGGGAACTGCGGCGTGACAAAAGCTCAAATCTGCGGACACACAGTGACAGCCGGCGCCCTGGGAGCCCCCACAGAGGATTGCAAGACAGCGGCGGTGCAGGGGTGCAGCGAAAGACTGTGCTGGCCAGCAGTGAGTGTCTCTCAGGCACAGCTGTCCCGCGCCAGAGAGCGATTGACCGGACGCCGTTGTGGGAGGTGCAGCGAAATTCAGTGCGGCGCCAAAACACAGTGCTCGGAACTCAGTGAAGCCCAAAAACAGCGCTCAGGACTCAGCGCGGTGCCCCGGCTCTCAGGCCCGTGGAAGGTGCGCTGACAGTGGCAGGCAAATGAGACTGGTCTCCACCTGAGAGCACCGCCAAAGGGCTGCTCCTGGCTTGCTGGGACAGACCTGCACGGAACAGGACTCTGTCATCACACGGTGCCTCCCTACAGCAGAGTGAACACCTGGAACTGATTCTTTTTCTTTTTTCTCTCATTTGTTTTTTCATTCTGGTGAAGGTTTTTTCTTTTTTCTTGGTTTTTTTGTTTTGTTTTGTTTTGCTTTGCTTTTTATTTTATTTTGTTTTTGTTTTATTTTTGTTTTGTTTTCTTCTTTTTCTCTTCGTTTTTGTTTCTGTTTGTCTGTTTGTTCTTTCCTTCATTATTCTTCATTATTCTATCTGATTTTTATATGAACGTAAACAGAGCCTCTAAACTCTTTGAGATTGTGGTTGTGATCTGTTCTTCCTTTTATCCCTTCCTTCTCTTTTTCCCACCAGTCCTCTGCACCACTTTCCAAATGTTAGCGGGATCCCTCTTGGTCCTCCAAACTTACATCTAATTCCTTCCTCTTCTCCCACTACTCTATTTCCTCCTTAACTCATTTTAAATTTAAACTCCTGAGGGCAAAATTGACATATTAAGGACTTCTATACTGCATATAATTTTTCTGGTGTGTTTTAGATTTTGTTATATAACCGCAACTCTACTTTATATGGTTAAAAGTGGCAAATAACTGGTTAGCTCAGTCTGTCATTTTCTAGGCTGTGTTGGATGCTTTAGGTACCATTATAGCCAAAAGCGAAATAATTGTTCTAAACAGCTTTCCTTCCTGATATTCCATGATTGAGATTGAAAGGGTCACAGAAAATACAGTGGCACAGTACCAAAGAACCAAGGACTGGGACAAACAGGTAGCAACTTCTCATATCCAACAAATTGAAGAGGTAGGATCTGGCAGCAAGCTCAAAACCCAAAAACAAGCTTCACTTGGAAGATACTACAGAGAAGTAGTCATCTCCTAAGGATCTTGAACACTAGCAATAACATAACCTACCATAGGTAATTTACAAACACCACCACAGGAATTAAACTAAAGAAAGAAAAGAAAATGAGACGACACTTAAACAAGATGCAAACCCCACACATCCAATTCACCAAAGGCAAACCTAAGGGGCAATGAGATGGTACAATCCGAAAGCCACCCACCTGGCCTATCTGAAGTGGTAACAACAAAGCAACTGAATGAGGCTCTGGAAAAAATTAAATCAGAAATAATCTCACAGATAATTGCAGAGATAATGTTCACAATGAAGACCATGCTTAAGGACACTATAGCTGATACAGACAAAAAAATAGATGAGCTTAAGAAAATTACAGAAACCATGAATGCTGAGCATAAGAAAGAAATGGAATCCATAAGGCAGATTCAAGCAGATATCCAGGAGAACAAAAATTCCATTGAAAGTATTTGTAGCAGATTAAGCCACTGTGAGGACAGGATCTCAGATATAGAAGACAGGCTTGCAATTAGTGATCATGAAAAGAAAGACTTCTTAAAAGCAGCAAGGGACCATGAAAAATCAATCCAGCAGCTGCCAGATGACTCAAAGATAAATAACTTAAGAATAATTGGAATAAATGAAAAAGCAGGAGATAGCATAAATGACATCAGGACCCTGTTCACAGACATTATCACAGAGAATTTCCCAGGTAGAGAAAAAGAATTTCATCTTCATAAAATGAGGCTTATAGAACTCCAACTAGACACGATAAAAAAAACTTCAGCCAGACATATCATAGTTAAGATCCCAGAAATTCAACAGAAGGGCAGAATCTTAAAAGCTGTTAGGGACAAGAGACAAATCACCTATAAAGGAAAACCCATCAGAATCACAGCTGACTTTTCAGCACAAACCCTCAAGTCAAGAAGAGCTAGGAATGATGTATTTCAAGTACTAAAGGAAAATAACTTTCAACCCAGATTGATGTACCTCGCAAAACTATCTTTCAAAATTGATGGAGAGGGCCAGTGAGATGGCTCAGCAGTGTTAGCGCCTGCCTGGCAAGCGCAAGGGCCCGAGTTCAACTCCCGGAACCCACATACGATAAAAGGGCCGGTGATATCGCTCAGTGGCACAGGTGCCTGCTCGTGCGCAAGGACCTGAGGTCGACCCCCGGTACCCACAAAAAAAAAAATTTGATGGAGAAATAAAATACTTTCATAACAAAGAACATCTGAGAAAATTTATGACCACCAAACCAGCACTCCAAAATGTTCTGAAGGACATTCTAGAAAGAGATAACAAGGACTACAACTCCAGCAACCCCAACAGAAGGAATCCACCAGGCAGGGCAGATAATTAAATTGAGGGAGAGGGGAAAAACAAAAAAAGAGGGGGAACCAACAACAGGAAAATAACATGACAAGTATAAGTCAATACATATAAGTTTTAACCATCAATGTTAATGGTCTCGATTCACCAATCAAAAGGCACAGACTGGCAAAATGGATTAAGAAGCAAGATCCAACAATATGCTGTATACAAGAAACACATTTAATTCAAAAAGAAATTCATAGGCTGAAAGTCAAATGATGGAAAACAATACTCCATGCAACAGGAACCCAGAAAAAAGCAGGGGTAGCTATTCCTTTTGCAGACAAAGTGAATTTCAAGCCAAGAATGATTCAGAGAGATAAAGATGATCATTACATCCTTGTAAAGGGAACAATCCAGGAGGAAGAGATAATGATCATAAATATGTATGCATCAAATACCAGCACACACAGCTATACAAAACAAGTATTAAAGGACATGAAAAATCAAATAAGCACTAGTACAATTATATTGGGGAATCTCAATACTCCACTGTCACAAAAAGACAGATCAACTAGACAAAAAATCAATAATGAAATAGTAGAACTAAACCAAACGTTTGAACAAATGGACTTAGTACATGTCTACAGAGTGTTCCACCCCACAACATCAGAATACACATTTTGCTCAGCTGCACACGGGACTTCTCCAAAATAGACCACATACTAGCTCATAAAACCTGCTTAAGTAAATGCAAAGGAATTGAAATTATCCCATGCATATTATCAGACCATAGTGCAATGAAATTGGAAATCAATGGCAAAAGAAATCACAAAAACTCCCTAAACACATGGAAATTAAACAGCACCCTCCTGAACAACCAATGGGTCACAGATGAAATTAAAGAAGAAATTAGACACTTTCTACAACTGAATGATAATGACAGTACAACATACCGGAACTTATGGGATACAATGAAAGCAGTCCTAAGAGGGAAATTTATAGCATTAAATACCTATATCAGAAAAATAGAGCAAGCGCAAATAAACAACTTAATGCTGAACCTCGAACTTCTAGAAAAAGAAGAGCAGGCTAAGCCAAAAGCTCGTACTAGGGAGGAAATTATAAAGATCAGAGCAGAAATTAATGTATTGGAGACTAAAAAATCAATACAAAGAATCAATGAAGCAAAAAGTTGGTTCTTTGAAAGAATAAATCAGATTGACAAACCCTTATCCAACCTTATTAAAAAAAGAAAAGACTCAAATCCATGCAATTGAAAATGAAAAGGGTGATTTCACGACAGACCCTGCAGAAATCCAGAAGATCATCTATACCTATTTTGAAAATGTATATTCTACTAAGATGGAAAATGCAGAAGAAATGGACAGATTCCTAGATATGTATGAATTGCCAAAGCTGATTCAAGAAGATTTAAAAATCCTAAATAAACCAATATCAACCAATGAAATCGAAGATGTAATTAAAAACCTCCCAACAAAGAAAAGCCCAGGCCCTGATGGATTCACTGCCGAATTTTACAAGAATTTAGAGAAGACCTAACACCTCTGCTTCTCAAACTTTTTAATGAAATTGAAAGGGAAGCAATACTCCCAAATTCATTCCTGGAAGCAAGCATTACCCTGATACCAAAACCAGAGAAGGACCCAACTAAGAAAGAGAACTACAGGCCAATCTCCCTAATGAACATAGATGCAAAAATCCTCAATAAGATACTGGCAAACAGAATGCAGCAAATCATCAAGAAGATTATACACCATGACCAAGTTGGACTCATCCCAGGGATGCAGGGATGGTTCAACATATGTAAATCAATAAATGTAGTACACCATATTAACAGAACCAAAGACAAAAATCACATGATCATCTCAATAGATGCAGAAAAAGCTTTTGACAAAGTCCAGCACCCATTCATGATAAAAAATCCTACAGAAAATTGGAATAGATGGTCTTTATCTCAATCTGATAAAAGCTATCTATGACAAACCAACAGCCAATATTATACTAAATGGACAAAAACTGAAAGCCTTCTCTCTAAAATCAGGAACAAGACAAGGATGTCCACTGTCCCCACTCTTCTTCAACATACTTCTGGAAACTTTAGCCAGACCAATCAGACAAGAGAAACAAATAAAAGGAATAATGATTGGAAAGGAAGAAGTTAAATTATCATTATTTGCAGATGACATGATACTCTACACAGAAGACCCCAAAAACTCCACTAAAAAATTGCTAGATTTAATAAGCAAACTCAGTAGTCTAGCTGGATACAAAGTCAATACTCAAAAGTCAATAGCCTTTCTGTACACAAACAACAAACTTACTGAAAGAGAAATTAGGGAAATAATACCTTTTACAATAACATCCAAAAAAAGAAATACCTAGGAATCAACCTCACAAAGGATGTAAAAGACCTCTACACTGAAAACTACAGTACTGTGAAAAAGAAGATTGAAGAGGATATCAGAAAATGGAAAGATATCCCTTGCTCCTGGATAGGAAGAACCAATATAGTGAAAATGGCCATACTTCCAAAATTGTTATACAGATTTAATGCAATTCCAATCAAAATTCCAACAGCATATCTCACAGAATTAGAGAAAACAATCCTAAAATTCATTTGGAATCACAAAAGACCTGGAATAGCAAAGGCAATTCTGGGCAACAAAGGCAAGGCAGGGGGCATCACAATCCCTGACTTGAAATTATACTATTAAGCTACTGTGATAAAAACAGTGTGGTACTGGCAAAAAAAAACAGACCTGAAGATCAATGGAACAGATTAGAAGATGCTGTAACAACCCCAGACATACTAAGCCACCTTATCTTTGACAAAGGTGCCAAACACATTCACTGGAAGAAAGATAGCCTCTTTAATAAATGGTGCTGGAAAAACTGGCTCTACACATGCCAAAGATTAAAACTAGACCCATATCTTTCACCATGCACTAAACTAAATTCAAAATGGATCAGAGATCTAAATATTAAAACAGAAACATTAAATCTGCTGGAAGGTAGGATAGGTAAAATCCTTGAAGACATTGGTGTAGGCAAAGTCTTTATGACTAAAACCTCAACCGCACAGGAACTACCACAAAGAATTAACAACTGGGATCTCATCTTATTACAAAGCTTTTGCACAGCAAGAGAAACCACCAACAGAGTGAAGAGACAACCCACAATGTGGGAAAAAATGTTTGCCAGCTGTTCCTCAGACAAAGGATTACTATTGAGAACACACAAAGAACTCAAAAAATCAGACCTCCGGGGCCGGTGAGTTGGCTCAGCAGCGTAAGTGCCTGCCTGGTAAGCACGAGGGCCCGAGTTCGACCCCCAGAACCCACATATGAAAAAAAAGGGCCAGTGATATCGCTCAGCGGCATGGGCACCTGCTGGCGTGTGACATCCTGAGGTCGACCGGCGGTACCCACAAAAAAAAAAAAAAAAAAATCAGACCTCCGAAATTTAAAGACCCAATCCAAAAATGGGCATCTGAGATGAATACACATTTCTCAGATGAGGAAATACAAATAGCAAATAAATATACAAAAAAATGTGCAACATCACTAGTCATTCAAGAGATGCAAATTAAAACAACACTGAGATACCATCTCACCCCAGAAAGAATAGCTATTATCAAGAAATCAACTAATAACAAACGCTGGAGGGGCTGTGGGGAAAAAGGAACCCTTCTCCTCTGTTGGTGGGAATGTTGACTGGTACAGCCACTGTGGAAATCAGTGTGAAGATTGCTCAAAAAACTAGGGTTGGAGGTCCCATTTGACCCAGCTATTTCCCTTCTGGGTATCTTTCCAGAAGAATTAAAAACATCGTACCAAAGCGATATATGTGCACCCATGTTTATAGCTGCACAATTTGTAATAGCCAGATCTTGGAAACAACCCAAATGCCCATCAACTGAGGAATGGATAAGAAAGATGTGGTATTTTTATACAATGGAGTACTATTCCGCCATAAAGAAGGATAAACTGGAGACTTTTATAGGTAAATGGATGCAACTCAAGAAAATACTCATAAGTGAAATAAACCGGATGCACATGTGTAAGCATCGTATTGTCTCTCTAGTATGAGAAACTAAAAGAGTAAATAAGATCCAAAATGTACAATAGATATGGTAAATCACAAAGAAACTGGGCAAAAGGAAAGAGAGACTGGGATGGGGGAATGGGGAAAAGAAAGAAGGGAAAAGAAAAAAAATTGTATTTATATATAAGATGGTTAAGATAGATACACTACTAATTTTACTTAGTTCATTAAAGAGTAAGGTTTGTGCCAGTAATGCTTGGACAATTGAATGCTAATATCTGGTACCCTGAATAACTAACTTAAAGATAACAATACGTAATGTATTAACCATTGTAACCCTCCTATTATGTTGTTTTGAAATTTTGTTCTTTTTTGATTTGTTTTGTTTTGTTTTTTCTTCTCTTTAAAATAAAAAAAATTAAAAAAAATAACAAATACTTGTAAAATATTGTGTTCTGCCTTTAGAAATTAAAAATATAACTGGATATTTAGAAGATAAGTATATTTTTAAAATATTAAGTTGTCCATTTGGCCTAACATTTTATTTGGCATTTGGAAGGTGAGTTTTATGTCTCATTCAATTAAGTGTTCAGTAAGCAACAATGCATTAAATGCAGGGCCATGAACTCAGCTGGAGTTGTGGGACAGCACCAACCAAGGGCCAGGAGCTAACTGGCGTGGCTACTCTGCCACTTGAGACCAGGCTGGGATGATAGTTGTTGACAATATTGAATCAGTGGTAAATGGCTGGCATATCTATGGGTTCATCATAGCAAAATCTGTACACAAATAAGTGTAGCAAAGGAAAAAAAAGTGATTAATCAGATATATGACCTGAAAATCCAAAATCAAAACCTCGTACAGACTGCAGTCATGCTAAAGACCAGAAATGAGGTGAGGCAGAGAGCAGGGGTTGTAGTGTATGCTAAAACCGAAGGAGCAAGATAAATAGGAGTGAGAACCAAGCCTTATCTATCACTTGATCACAGAAACCACCCTGACAATTGGAAATGACTCTACACCTAGGTGTCCAACTTGTCCCCAAGCTGGCAAGGTACAAAGAGCTCAGAAGCACAGGTTCTTTTGGGTTCAGCAGCTCAGCTGACCCTCTGATTACAGATGTGGAAAAGGTGTTATAGTAATTCAGAAAGGCGATGACTTGCAGGGAGTTCTTAACTAAACTGTGGGGCATTAGTAAACAGGGAAATGTATTATTAATGAATAAAGTTATTAATAACTAAGTTCAGATTGAATAGATGTATAATAAGACAAAATACACTCTATAATCAATGAACAGACCTGTTTGCTGGAGCCAAGGCTTTGTTAAGAAAATAGCAGAGAGAACCTGAAAAAAATAGATGTGATACACAAAGTGAAGAACATTAAAAACTAAGATTAGCAGGAGGCTAAATTGTAGGCTCCTTAAGATGAGGTGCTACATTTTACATATTATTGATTACCCAAGTGGAACCAAATACCTAATTATTTACTTAATAGTTTTTGTTTAAGTTCAGTGATGGTACAGTGGAACTGTACTTTATTTAGAGATTAGATTAAGTACAAAAGGCAAAAATAACCAACTTACAAGCAGGGCTCGCTGCAAGACAAACATAATTAAAAGCTTTATATTCATTCTTATATAAACGTATTAAGTATTGTTATTCTCATCATTATTTGATAGTTAAAGAAACTGAGATCTGAAGAGGTTAAGGATCTTGTCCAAGGTAACACACCTGTAAATAGAACTAAAATTTGAAGGCGGGTAGTCTAATTCTAAAAGCTAGAGAGCATACTCTACTTTCTCTTCAGGTGGTATAAATCTTTTGCCTTTTGCTAGAAGCTAAAGACCTAAACCAGAATGCTACACTCTACATGTATAATTATACCTGATATCTATATGTCAATTGGTAATTTCCAAAACACAATTTGTGCCTTCCAGTCTCGGAATAGTCTTGGGCAGTAGTTAGTTATGTAAATGATCTGTATCAGTTAGGTTGCCTGAACATTGTGGTCAGTCAGTGACCATGTCTTAAATCTCCTTGTGGTCCAAGACCTTCACATTGTAGATGCTCAGTAAAGATTATCTATAAGTGATTTAGGCAGAGAATTGGACTAGGTTTGGCATTTGCTGTGTAAATTTTTCTAAATAGAGCTGGGGGCTGGGAGAGTAGCTCAGTGGTAGAGCCCTTGCCTAGGATGTGTGAGACCCTGGATTTGATTCCCAGCACTGCAAAATAGAGATAGAGATAGAGATAGAGATAGAGATAGAGATAGAGATAGAGATAGAGATAGAGATAGAGATGAGAGAGAGAGAGATGAGAGAGAGAGAGATGTTAGGTAGATATAAATAAAATAAATAAAACTGTCAAAATTTTAAACACAAAATAAATGCAATAATGACTAGTCTTCCAAAGCAAACAACTAAATTTAATTCTTTACGCTTCTCACTAATTTTTATCTGCTCAATCATGAACTAAACCATATATTGCCTCCAGGTGTAACAAGAACATTTCTTTATAAATTACTCCTCTGTACTTTATCTCATAATCTTTCTTAGAAGTGGCACATATTTCTGTGATTTTCAAGAAGTCTGGCCTCAATTATGTTGGTTTACACTTAGTGTTTCAAGCAAACATCACTGAACTAGCCTATGTGATATTTCATCAAGAACTTCTTAAAAACCATGCTTTTAGGATGCCGCTACCAGCTTTGAGGACTTGAGCTCTAAAGTTCTACCAGCATTTAGGACTTGAGTCTTAGTCATAACTACTACAACTCTAATAACAGAAAAGAGCTTAGTCTTCTTTACAAAGTCCTCCCTAAACAGACTTTGTTCTTGACTTCTCCCTGTTATCTGGCTAATTTGTAGAAATTTTATAGTCTTTTGCTTATGTTAATATGATAATTAGTATGATAATATTAAATTCATTTTTGTAACATTCCCCATTCAGAAGAGATTCACTTTCAGGTTCTTTAATGAAAATAACTTTATCCATTCCAACAGGGTTTTTTTTCAATTGCTAGTTGTTATGTTAAATTTAGCTTGAAATATAAATATAATTGCCAAGGTTGTTCCTAAGATTGAGCAACTTGTATATTCTACCTTTAGCTTTACATTTTAATCTTTCCATTATTAATCTAAATATAGATCACAAAATACAACATTTAAGATTAGAAAGCTATTTTAGAGACGAGTGACTTCTAAGCCTGTGTTTTTCAGAAATAAAAATTGAGACCAAATGTTCTCAATTTTCATGTCTATAACAAAACACCTGAGGAACTTTATAAAGAAGACAGGTTTACTTAGCTCACAGTTTGGAAGCTGAAAGTTCTAGACTGAGCTGCCCATTGATCCAGCCTCTGGTGAGGTCCTCAGAAAAGGTAGCATGATGACAGAAGAGTGTCAAAAGGGAATCACACGGTGAGACAGAAAACCAGAGAGTACAGAGGGGCCAGTCTTGCTCTTGTATAACAACCCACTCTCAAAGGAACTGGGTCCCACAAGAACTGCATTAATCCCTTCTGAGCGTGTGGCCCCAGTGACCTGGCCACCACCCACTGGGCCCCACCTTTTGAAGATTTCATCACTTCAACATCTCCACATGTCAACTTCAACACATGAACACTTAGGAAACAAACCACGGCCAAACCATACTGTGCAAAATAATTAAGCAATGTACCCACAGTTCCTAAGCAGGAAATGAAGAGCCAGGCTTATACATCTGACCCTTAGTCCAAGTCCCATTTGATGAAATGACATTCCTGTATAGCCAAATAGTAAAAACCTTTAAAAACAAAAACAAACTTTATAACGAAGATTGAAACTACATGAAAATCTTTGGCCTACAGGACAAAATGCCCTTTTAAAATTTTATTATATTGCTGTCTTTACATTCTATATAAATTTATTTTGGTACTTCTGCTGTACAATGAGGTCAAATTTGTTAATTGGCATTTTTGTTAAAGAATATCAACTATTCTGTGTCCACAGTCATTGTTCCTGCCACAACTTTGGCCTGTGGGATATTAATATCTTACTTATACATGTGTCTGTCTTTCATCATGATCTGAGTCATCAACGGGTCAGCTTGGCAGTGCCATACAATAAAAAGAGCACTGATCCAAAAGCCAGGCAGCTTGCTTTATTGAAGTTGACCAGCTACGTGACTTGCACAAGAACAATGAGCAGAAACACAAAGAGGTGGACCAGGTAACCGTAAGTTCTTTGCAGCTCTAAAAACTATTCATTATCCTATGTACAACCACTGAAACACAAAGCCAGTATATGAAAATTCTTGGAGTCTTGGGCTTACAAGATTTTAAAGCAGTAATTCATTTATACTACTGCCCCAAACATCAACACTGATTAGATTCTCTCCATGGAAAGTCTCCTTATATCACATTAAAAATCATTTAGTTTTGAAAAACAAATGAAAAGAACAAGAGAGACTCTGAAACTTTCATCTGGCCCTCAATCAATGCCAGCATTTTTTCTAATATTCAAGGTAAGATATGGCCATTCTTGAAAAAAGTAAATAAGGACCTCTTTTTCCTTTTTTAAAATCCAAAATTATCTCAAAATAGGCAATCAAATTATTTGAGTATAAAATAATACAATCAGACTCAAATTGTTAGCAGTTTTAAATAGCCTGAGATTAGCCAGATGTAGTGGCACACACCTGTAATCCCAGCACTCGGGGACAGTAAGGCAGGAGAGTCACAAGTTAGAGCCCAACCTGAACAACTTGGAACGTATCTCAAAATAAAAAAATAAAAGGGCTGGAGATGTAGCTCACTGTGAAGGCCCTGGGTTTAATCCCCAGTACCACTGCCACCACCATCAAAAAAGAAAGAAAAAGAAAAAGAAAAGAAAAAAGAAAAAGCCTACTCTAACTTTAAGAGGTTTTATATCAGCCTAATGGTCATTGCAAGGCAAAAACCTACAGTAGATAACAAATAAAAAAAGCAAGGACTCAAAGCATACCACTAGAGAAAAATCACCTAATTGCAAAGGAAGACAGCAAGAAAAGAGAATGGATCTACATAACAACCAGAAAACAATTAGCAAAATGGTGGTAGTATGGCCTTACTTCTTGTCTTAGTCACTTTCTCCTGGCTGAATGAAATTGCCAACACCCACCACTTAAGGGAGGAGAGGTTTATTTTGGCTCAAGGTTGCAGTCCATGGTCAACAGTCTCCAAGGAAAACACAGGACAACAGATAGGAGCGGCAGAGGAAAGGGTGCTCAACCCGTGGGAGCCAGGAAGCAGAGAGAGAAGGGTGGAGCTAGGGACAAGAATACACCTTCCAGGTCACTGCCCAGTCACCCACCTCCAACCAGGCCCCACCTGGTTCAGCTACTGAACCTATCAATGGATGAATCCACTGTTGAGGTTAGCACCTCCATGATCCAATTACCTTCTACACACCTGAGAATTTTGGAGAACAATCTAGATCTAAGCCATAACACATACCAATAATTACCTTGAATGTAAATGGATCAAATTCTCCAACAAAAGATTTAGGGTAGCACAATGGATAAAAAGAAAAGAAAATATAACAAGATCCAAGTGATTCATTGATTCTAGGAGGAGAGACACTAAAAGTGAAGGGATGAAAAAGGATGTTCCCTGCAAATGGAAAACACAGAACAGCATAGCTATATGCATAGCAGCCAGATATAATAGACTTTAATCCAAAAAACTGTAAAATGAAACAAAGAGGGTTAGTTATAAAGACAAAAGGGTCAATCTCTCAAGAGGATATAACAAGTGTACATATACATGCACACAACTTCAAAGCACTAAATATATAAAGCAAATATTAATCGACCTAAAAAAAGAGATAGCCCGCCATACAGTAAGTACAGAGAACTTCAATACCCCATGTTATGGCTTGTATCTAGATGCCCTCATGCACTCATAGGCAGGACATTTGGAAGGTGACTGGATTACTGGGGCTTAGAGCTGACCTGTTGTTAGCAGGTGGGGTCTGGTCAGAAGAGACAGGTCACTGGGGCATGACCTGGAAGGGTATACTCACCATGACATGAGCAGCTTTCCCTCCACCATGCCATCCTGCCTTGGCGCCAACAGACTATGGACTGAGCCAAAATAAACCTCTCCTCCTTCAGGTTGTGTCAGCTATTATGTCCCAGCGGCAAGAAAGCGACTAAGATACCCCCCTTTCACCAACATACAGACTATCCAAGCGGAAAATCAACAAAAGAAGCTCACACCTGATCTACTTTTTAGCAAGAATAGACCAAACAGGCATATTCAGAACATTCTGACAGCAGCAGAATAAACATTCTTCTCAGTACACATGAAACATTCTTCAGCATAGATTTGTTAGGCCAAAAAACAGGTCTAAACAAACTTAGGAAGATTGTAATCATATCAAGTGTCTTTCTAAAAACAATATGAACCTAGAAATCAGCAACAGGAGGAATTTGGGAAATTTCACCAAAAGAAAAATGAAAATTACACAGCATGCTCCTAAACATTCAATGAGGCAAAGAAAAAGTAAAAAGTGACATTTAGAAATATCTTGAGACAAGTGAAAACCAATACACAACACACCAAAAGCTATGGAATATAGCAAAAGTAGTTTCAAGACAGACATTTACAGCAATAAATATCTATAGAAAGAAATACAGAAAAGAAGAAAGGAAGGAAAGAGAAAGAGGGGAAAGAGAGAGAGAGAGGGAGAGAGATCCCAAACAATCTAACATTATTCTTCAATATAACACTATACCTCAGTGAACTAGAAAAATAAGAAAAAATTAAATCTCAAATTAGTAGGAGGAAAATAATACAGATCAAAACAGAAATAAATGAAATAAATGCAATTCAAAAGATCAATAGCCGGTGAGATATCTCAGCGGCATAAGCGCCTGCTGGCAAGTGCAAGGTCCTGAGTTCGACTCCCAGTACCCATATAAAAAAAAAAATCAATAAATCCAAGACTTGATTTTTTAAGAAGATAAAATTAACAAACTATTAGCTAGACTAAGAATAAAGACTAAAATAAATAAAATCAAAACTGAAAGAAGGGACATCACAAGTAATACCCCCACAAATACAAAGGATCGTAAGTATAAACAATGATTTACCAACTAATTTGATAAACAAGAAGAAACTAATAAATTCCTAGGTAACCTACAAAGACTGAATCATGAAGAAATAGAAAATTTACCAGACCAATAATGAGCAGAGAATTGAATCAGTAATAAAAAGTCTCCCATCAGATAAAACTGAGCACCCATTGGCTCCACTGCTGAATTCTACCAAATATTTAAAGAATTAATACTAATTCTTTTCAAACTTTTCAACAAAATTAAAGAGAAGGGAATTCTTCCAAACATATTTTATGAGGCCGCATTACTTGGATACCAAAGTCAGCAAGAACACAAGAAAAGAAAATTATAGCCCAATATCCCTGATGAATATAGAAACAAAAGTCCTCAACAAAACACTAGCAAACTGATTGAAAGGCTCATTCACCATGATCAAGTAAATTTTACCCAGGGACACAAAGATAGTTCAACATATACAAATCTATAAATGTGATTCACTACATTAACAGAATAAGCAGCAAAAACATGACCATCTCAATAGATGCAAAAAAAATGCATTTGACAGAATTGAACATCCTTTCATGATAAAAATCTCTCAATAAATTAAGTATAGAAGGAACGTACCTCAACATACTTAAGGCCATATATAACAAATCTACACGTATTACCATGTCCAGTGGTGAAAGTTGAATGCTGTTCATCTAAGATTAATAATAAAACAAGGATGCTGACTCTAACCACTTTTATTCAACATAGTGCTGGAAGAGCCAGAGCAGTTAGGTACAAAAAGAAATAAAGGTATCAAATTTAGAAAGGAAGAAGTTAAATTGTCCCTATCTGCCCTTTACATGATCTTTGTGACGGATAACCCCGATTGTCAACTTGCCTGGGTTGAGAGACTGAAATTACTAGAGCACACTTCAGTGTGTGTGTGCCAGCGTATTTCCGGAGACAATTAGCATGTGGATCAGAGAACTGAGAAGGAGACAAGCCCTGTATGTCTGTGGCATTGTCCAATAGGCCAGGGGCCCAGATGGAACAAATGGTGGAAGAAAGAAGTCAGCCCCCACATGCAAGCTTGATTCTTCTTGAGAATCCATTGCCCACCTACATCAGACTCAGCCTTCTTCAGCTTTTAGACATGGTTTCACACCAGTGACTCTCCAGAGAGCTTCCAGGCCTTCAGCTGCAGTAGGAATCCAGGTTCTCAGATGAGCAGCTGTAGTTTCTATGGCTCTCCAGCTTGCAGACAGTCACTGTAGGGCTATCTTACGTAAACCACTCTAGTGGGACTATCCAGCTTCTTATGTAACCCAATCTAAAATATATATATAATTGATTCTGTTCCTCTAGAGAACCCCAATATACAATCCTATATGTAGAAAACCCTAAAGACTCCACCAAAACCTGTTAGAATTAATAAACAAATTTACTAAAGTTTCAGTATACAGAATCAACATACAAAAACCAATAGTGTTTCTATACACTAGCAATGAACTATCTAAAAAATAAATCAAGAAAACAATTCCATGTATAATAGCCACAAAAACAAAGAGCCTTAGGAATAAATCTAACCAAGGAAGTGAAGGACTTGTACACTGAAAACTAAATATTGATGAAAGAAAATCAAGAAGACACAAACAAATGGGAAGATATCCTGTTCACGGATTAGAAAAATTCGTATTGCTAAAATATCCATATTAGTCAAAGCAATCTATGGATTCAGTGAAATCAGCCTAAATACTCACCAGCTGATAAATGGATAAGTAAAATGCGGTACTTACCCATAATGGAATACTATTCAGCTATGAATTGAGCTGATCCAAACACACTCTTTGCCAAATTTATCAGAAAGTTGCTCAAACATCTATAGGAAGATACCTAAAGGTCACATAGTTCTTAAAAGGATCATCATGCTTCCTCTATCACCCCTCACCCAACTGAACTAACAGTCCCAGAGGATGACCCACCTTCGTCATTATTATACAAGGGAGAGCACTGTAGATCAGGAGATGTCTTTCATTTTTATTAAATTTTGGAGAGAAAAACTTCACCTTATTTTCTCATACATGCTAAACTAATGGACATCTAAATTTTCTCTTTCCATAGAATTTCATGACTATGATTTCTATACCTTGATTTCTCCTTGATCATATTTTCTGACCCAATGTAGTCATTACCTACGTACTCATCTCTCTAAACGCCACAATCCAGAGGCAATCCCAACACATTCCACACTGCCTGTATCTACCCCCACTATTGTAATTACAGTGGAAATGGAAAGCAATCCACAAATCAATTATGAATTTGTTAAACCAAATTCCCTTAGCTTGCTGGGTCAATAGATCACTGAAGTTTTGGTGTCGTCATGGTCCCTGGAAGAATAAATTGGATTTCTTTTCTTTGGAGTATGTATTTGTGTTTGAGTGCATTAACTTAATTATATGCCACTCATATTTTTAATCAATTGTTTTTCATGTTAAATGTGAATGGTAGCATAGTAAAAGGATGAGCTGGAAAGAGAAAGAACTCTGAGTCTAGAGTTAAGGCTCAATTTTTCTACGAGGTAGTTCAAAACCTTTGAGCAAGTCACTGAATCTTTCTTGGTCTTCCTTTTTGTTATGTAAAAGCTGAGGGAGTTACATTAGATCAATGGTTTACAAATTGCACTCAGCGGAGCCCTAAGGTTCCAAAAGGGTTTCTCATAAACATCATACTGAGACAAGGCTAACCCAGATCAGCCTTTACCTCTTTTATACACTGAATATCTGTGTCTGCTTGTGGAGAAGAACCTGATCACTTTAAAATGTTGTAAAACATTAGATTCATCTTTAAGCTCCTGTATATAATTCAATTAGTTGATTCAGTATATTTCTTTGTTTGCAAATGAAAAATAATATGGACAATGTTTTAGATAAATTAAATGTCTATGATGTGAATTAATATCTAACATCAAAAATATTATGTTGTTGCATAAAACAACCAGAATGTCTTTGGTAAAGAACAACTAATTTTTCTTTGATATTTTTCTTAAATCAAATTCTAAACATGAACTACCACAGCAGCCTTCTGAAAAAATTTGAGTTCACACAGCTACAGTTCTTTTGCAATTGTTGGACAATCCAAAAAAAAGTTATTCACATTTGTGTTTTTAACTTATTGATTTAGTTGTATCATTATGAACATTAATAACTGATTGTTCACATTTGGTGAAAGATGGAGGATTAAAGGAAAATCCAATCCTAATCCCTAGGTTGAGAATTCATTTCATCAATAAAGACAATTAGAGTAACACACAGTAATAAATATTAAACTTAAATAAAAAGAGGATATTTTATTTTCCAGTTATTTATTAGGCTTCTGGGATATTCTGGATACATTCCTATATTTTTCCATCTACATTAGTAGTATGTTATTTTCTTACTCTAAAACTGTAACATTGTCAATGCCATGCTCTTTTGATTACTACAGCTTTGTAGCACATTTGAAGTTAGGTAGCAGAATGTCTCCTGATTTGTTGTTTTTGCTCAAGATTGCACTTGCTATCCCAGGTTATTTGTGGTTCCATAGAGATGTTAGGATAGTTTTGTGTGTGTCTGTGAAGGAAGTCACTGGTATTTTCACAGGAATTGCATTGAATCTGCAGATCACTTTGGGTAGTGTGGACATTTTAACAATACTGATTCTTCCAATTTATGGGCAAGGAATATCTTTCTATCTTTGCCCCCTTCAATTTCTTCTTCAATGTTTATAGCTTTCATTACAGAGATCTTTAAATTCTCTGGGTAAATTTATTCCTAGGCATTTTAGGATTTTTGTAGCTATAGTAATGGGATTGTTCTCTTAATATCTATTTCAGAAATACGTTATTGTACTACAAAAGAGTTAACAGTTTTCATATGTTGATATTGTATCCTGAAACTTTACTGTATATATTAGTTCTAAAAGTTTCGTGGCCTTTTTCATGTTTCCTATACATAAAATAAGTCGTCTACAGTGACAATTTGACTTCCTCTCTTCTAATTTGTATGCCTTTCATTTTTTTCTCTCTCCTGACTGCACTAGCTAGGATTTCCAGTACTGTGGAATCAAAGTGGAGAACCTGGGCATTATTGTCTTGTTCCAGATCTCAAAGAGAAAGCTTTCAGCTTTCCTCCACTGAGTATTATGCTAGTTGTGAGATAATTATATACAGCCTTTTTATTATGTTAAGGTACATTCCTTCTATACCCAATTTGTTGAGAGTTTTACCATGAAAGCGTGTTTGAATTTTATCAAATGCCTTTTATGCCTCTATTGAAATGATCATATAGTTTTTTGATTAGCATATGTTGAGCCTAGAAATAAACCCACGCATTTACAGCCAACTGATTTTTAACCAATGTTCTAAGAACACACATTAGAGAAAGGACAATCTTTTCAAAAGATTGTATTGGGAAAATTGGACATTTACATGAAGAAGAATGAAATTAGACCCTGGTCTCTTGCCAGTTACAAAAATCAACTCAAAATGTATTAAAGACTTAAATGTAAGACCTGAAACTATGAAACTACTACAAGAAAACATAGGGAAAATACTCCAAGATGTTGAAATGGGAAATTTTTTGTTTTTTCACTCAAGATCCCAAAAGTATAAGCAACAAAAGCTCAAATAGACAAATGGGATTATGTCAATTAAAAAGCTTTTGCTCAGCAAAGGAAACAATCAGCAGAATGAAGAGACAACCTACAGAAAGGGAGAAAATACTTGCAATCCATGCATCTGGTAGGGGGTTAATATCCAGAATGTATAAGGAACCCAAACAACTCTACAGCAGAAGAAGAAATAACCCAATTTAAAAATGAGCAACAGACCTAGACAGACATACAAATGGCCAACAGGAATATTTTTAAATGCTCAATATTACTAATTATATGAGAAATGTAGATCAAAGTCACAGTGGGATATCACCTTACTCGAGTAAAATGGCTTTTATCAAAAAAGCTAAAGACAGCAAGTGCTAGAGAAGATGCGGAGAAAGAGGAACTCTTGCACATTCTTAGTGAGAATATAAACTAGTGCAGTCATTATGAAAAACAGTATGCAGCTTCTTCAAACAATTAAAAAACACTGCTACAATATGATCCTGCAATCCCACTACTGGATATACAGCCAAAACAATTGAGATTAGAATGTCCAAGCAACACCTCCACTCCCACATTACTGCAGCATTATTCACAATACCCAAAACATGGGGACAACTACAGCGTCCATCGCCTGATAAATGGATTAAGAAAATGTGGTAAATGCACACAGTGGAACTCAGCCTTAAAAAAGAATAAAATCCAGTCATTTCTGTCAACATGGATGGAACTTCAATTCATTATGTTAAAATGAAAAAAGCCTGGAACAGGCTGCATGATCTCACGCATATATAGAACATTATAAAGTTGATCTTGTCTTACCTTATAAGCAGAGAATAGAATGGTGGGTGATTGGCCAAGGCTGGGCACCACGGGGAAAGAAAGAATAGGGAGAGGTTTAATCAATGAGCACTAAGTTATTAGTAGAAAGAAGCAAGCTCTGGTGTGCTATCGCACAGTAAGGGGACTGTAGGTAATGATAATGGACTGTGTATTTCAAAAAGCTACAAGAAAGGAGTTTGGAAGTTTTCACCATGAAGAAATGATAAATGTTTAAAGCAACAAGTATGATTAACCTGATTTGAATATTACACAATGTATCTGTATATCAGAGTATCATTTATTACCCCACAAATGTACATAATTTTATGTTTTTATACTTTTTAAAAATAGATTTAAGTTTTAAAAATAAGCTAGAGGTAAAAATATAATGTTAATTTTTAATTTTTTATTATTTTGGAATATCCCTAAGTATTAGAGTGCTCTATTGTCATCAAAATAAATAAAGACAAGTTCACAATTATTATTTAATGTTTTTGGGACAAAGTCTTGGTAAGTTTCCCAAGCTGACTTAAAACTTGAGCTCCTCATGCCTCAGCCTGACAAATTACTGGGATTACAGGCATGTGCCACCATACCCGAGCTCAAATTTATTTTAAATATGTTATGACAAAACACGACCAGGATGATTAATGCAAGAGTCTCACACATCAATAAATTTCTACATGCCAATTTCCTCAACTAAAAAATGAGAACCTTGGGATGTGGATATAGCTCAGTGGCACAAGCACCTGCCTGGCAAGCACAAGGTCCTGAGTTTGATTCCCAGCACCAAAGGGAAAAAAAAATGAGAACCCCGTCACCAAGTGCCTCTGAGCCTATTATGAGGAAAAAACTTCAACAATTCTGTGTAAATCTCAGTATCATAAAATGATAAACAATAAATATCAAGCCATCATGCAGCTATGTCTACCATACGCCACCAAAAAGATTTTTTTAAAAAAGCCTAAGTGTCTGAGCCAGGTTTTTATTCTCCACAAAGGAATTAGATATTTATACCTAGGAGAAGGGATGAAATTGTCATTCTCTTTCTTCCAACTGAAAAAGAAAGAAAAAATGAAGTTCTTAAATAAGATGGGAATTATTTTTAAGACAGAAAAGATACAACAGCCAGAACCTGTGTAGTACTTTAAATCTGTAAAGTATTTACCTATGTTGTGATTTGCGATCTTCATGACAAACTAGTTAGCAGAAAGTATCTTTCATCTGAGAACAGTGAAGCTTGTAGTGACTTTAATGGGGTTGCTCAGCAAGTCTGAGATGGTAACAGTATTTGAACAAGGATTTCATTTGTGAAGTATTCCCTTTTCCATTAACTAAGCAAGAAGGTCAAACTCATGGGGAAAAATGTATATCCTTGGTCAGATAGTCTGAGTTGTTTTCTAGGTTGTACTAAACTCAGAACTAGTTGACTAAAGCTCTGGACTTACAATCAGATTTTTCAAAGTTTGAGCCATCTTCCAATCCAGTCAAGTATCCATTTATCTTCCAGATTTTTATTTATCATTTAATATAAAATGTCCTCTTTAGACCATGAGGACACTGATAGAAGCAATGAGGGCCTTATTCACATTCTTTTTAACTATAATAATTTGTGCATAAGAAGCTATAAACAGATAACTATTTAAATGAATTGAGTCAACTCATCAATTTGTGCAAAAAGAATTAACATCTATTTTGTGACCTCTTTAGTGCTAGATAAGTTAACGTGACAGAGAGAACTGCAGATTGTTATCGTGGAGTTAATGAACAACAGAGGATGGGCAACTGCTAATAATTGTGACGGAATCTCAGAGAAGAGCTGCTTGCTATGGAAGCTAAAACATGGGGACCCAGCCTAGTATGGGGGAGCAGGGAGGGTCTGCAGAAAGCAGAGACATTTAATCTGCAATCTAAGGTGGGAGGGGAGGGAGGCAGGTGAAGAAGGAAAAGCAATTTAGGGAGATGAGCACATGCACCCAAATGAGAAAACACATCCCCAAAAGCGCGTCTTAAATCCTGCACCTTACTGAACTGCCATGACTCGGGACCAAATCCAATGATGAGGAAGATTGCCAGGGACAGTAGCATTCTCACAGGTTAAAACTACTTCTTCATGTAGATACATCACATACTCTTTCATCTTAAGATACATCGTCAGCAAATGTATTCAGTTTTGCCATAAAAGTAGGAAGTAGGAATGTGGTTTTCTGAAATCAAACTTTTAATTTCATAGATAGAGAGTCAATGCCTTAATTGGTAACTAGCCTGGTTAAGAAACTGGATTGTTGTGAATGAAGCCAGTTGGAAAATGTAACAATTTATTCAGTCACAGCTGTTTTTTTTTAATAACTGCAAATTTTATAGTAAGTTATAATTATAATTCCAGTTGTAAATTAAGACTATTAAGTGGGACTGCTAGGCCAGCCTGAACTAATAGCAAGACCCTGTCTCAAAAAAAACAGCAAAAAATTGTTACATAAGGTGTCAGGTTGTGAGGTGTGATATCCCATGTTCCCATATTATAGAAAATACAATAAATTATATTTTTTACTTTATATATGTAATTAAAATGATGTGTTCTCACAGACTATAGTTTCATGGTAAAACTTAACTCAAAAATATTCATATGTATAAGCTGCCAGAAAGATACATGCTTTTGTTATATGTAGACAGATACTGAACGATCACTGAGTAATCCCCATAGGATACCTTTATGTACTGAATTCTGTATCTGCAAAATTCATGCTGAAACCCTAACCTCCAGGACCTCAGAATGTGACCGTATTGGGAAACAACCTTTAAAGAGGTAACTCAGATTAAACAAGGTCATCTGAGTAGGCCCAAATCCAATATGACAGGTGTCCTTATAAAGAAAGGAAGAAACACCAGTGGAAAGTTGGCAGAGGAAAGGTCATGTGAGGACAGCAAGAAGGAGGCAGTCTTGAGCCAAGGAGAAAGGCCTCAGGAGAAACCAAAGCTACCAACACGTGGATGTCAGAATTCCAGCCTCTGGGACTGAGAGCAAATCGATTTCTGTTACTGAAGCCACCAGTCTGTGGTACCTTTTATGACAGTCTGTTTTGAACTAAATTGCGTCCCCCTAAAATTTATATGTTCAAGCCCAGCCCCCAATAAGACTATATTTGCAGTAGGGCCTTTATGGAGATAAATAAGATTAAATAAAATCCTAAGAGGGGGTGCCAAATCCAGTACCACAGCTGTCATTATAAGGAAAGGAAAAGACCAGGAATGTGTGGGCAGAGGAAAGGCCATGTGAGGACACAGCAAGCCTGGAAGAGAGGCCACACCAGACACCAAATTTTCTAGCACCTTGACCTTAGCCTTCCAGCATCTAATAATGTGAGGAAATTAATTTTTGTTACTTAAGCCACTGAGTGTGTGTCACTTTGTTATGGCAGTCCCAGAAAACTAATACAGATATATATTTCACAGCCATAAATACACATGTACAAGTGTCCACATGCCCCAGTTGACTGATTATAGTCAAATTATCTAGATCCTTATTCAAAAATGTTGAGAGGGCTTTTATCCTGGCTTTGCAAATTAGAATTTTTATTAGATTAAAAATGAAAATGCATAATTTATATTTATGCAGCCTGATTGAATCTGGATATTAATTAGGACAAAATAATTATTTTTACGAAACAGTGTCAATGTATGGGAACCACCAAATTTTTAAAAATGTTTTGGACATATTCAGAGGTTGTTTGTTTCAGCTTTCAGAAAGAATGAAGATCCTGGCTTAACAAATCATCTAAGAACATTAAACCTGGACTCCACTGTTTCAAATTAAACTCTGCTCATGTAGCTGTTATATTCCTGTCACTTATCAAGTTACCTAAAGAAGCTTTTTGTGAGTTTCATTAAGCCTGACTAATTTTCAAACATAGAGAAATGAATTCTTTAAATATTTAATACATTTATGGCTCAAGTTGTCATTTTCTGAATGCGGCAGTTCAGTTCTTAGAATTGATTACCTTTGAATTAAAGCTGCTTTTTCAGATGTTTAAGACATACAGTCACATCTCACACAATGTGTAAATTCAACCTTTCCTCTGTTCGCTGAGACAATTCATTCCAAACACTGTATTCAAACTTTCAGTCTGAACAAGGAGCTATAGCTACAAGCTGTGTAATGATCAAGCAACCTTCACCCAGATCTCCATTCTTAGTTTTCCCTCACCTTGCCTCTTTTTCCAGGTGTGAAGGAGTTAAAAGTTAGTCACCCTCCATTGGCAAAATCACCATTTTTCACTGCAATGTTTTCACTGCAATGTTTTCACTGCAATGTTGTTCTCCTTATCTTATCTCAAGCCGCACCTGCTTCTGAAAACTTCTCTCCCCAGGACAATCAGCAGGCAGCGGGACCATCGGCCCCTCCCTCTCTCTTGTGTCACTGTGGGACACTGGATGCTTTGCAACTTTGCCTACTACGGAGAAGGCTGTACAAGTCTAGAGGCAATGTCCCTCAAGAGGAGGTTCCCAGGAATACGAGAGAACAACCTGACAAACACATTAAGGAGCATTTAACACCCCCAGAACTGGCCTCCAGATTCCTATATACAAAAAAATGGAAGACTGACTATGTGAGGAGACGAAACCACACAAACACCTGAAGCCACAAAGGTAATCACTGGGGCCCAAAGCTTGAGTTCTTGGAGATTTGTTAGAGCTCAGTATCATTTAACTGTTTTCAGCACTATGGCCATAAAGCATGCTGCTTTTGGACTCAACTTCCAAGGAACAATTCTTTGGGGCTGAAATTCAAATTCCAAGGTGTGTTAAGAAATTGGAAGGTTATTAAATTAGCTATTTAGTTCTCACACGTCTCAGTTGAGAAGTTTATCTCCAGATATCATTTTCTAGTATCAGCAATAAAACAGTAACTGAAAACACATTCCCAGAATAATTCGTCGAGCCATCTTCCTTTCCTTCCACCACTACCTCCCACACACCTTTGATTTAAATATAATTATTTACATTGAAAATATAAAACATAAATGACATGCTGGAAATTACAGTTCCGATCTCTTCCAATGTTTTAAAATGAAACACATGATGAAAGTACATTTTGCTGTGATGAAAAATAAGAATTGGAAAAAATTAATTAGAAAGCACTAATCTCTGGGTGGTTATCTAAATACAAACAGCCAGCACTGGGCAATAGCCAAGGCCACGAAGATGGGCCCAGGGCAGGTGTACCTACCACCTTTTATCATCCCCACATCGTAGCACTTGCGGAGCCGGCAGGCCTGGCAGCTCTTCCTCCTGTTTTTATCAATCGTGCACTGGTTGGTAGCTGGACATATGTAGTCATTATGCCCTAATAAAAGCAAGAGGACAGAATTAATATTATACCAGGAAACTTAACTGAATTTACATGGAAACAGCAGGAGGATGCTTTGCTTGCACTTAGTAGAGCTCACTAAGTTGCAACCTCAGTCCCCCCGCTCCGCCCCTTCTCTGTCTGCTAACTATAAGCAAAACCTTTGCAGACTTAATTTCTCCCTCAACCCATTGCTGTAGGAATCCTTTGGGCAAATCACCTTCGGTTCACACAGTGTATGTGGGGCAGCAAAGAGTGGTTCTATTCATTAATTTTTTTCTTACCCAGGCCACTCACTAGAACTGTCAGGGTAGAGCTATTTGAAATCAACCCTTCCGATAGAGAGTTTCAAAGGGGACTTTCATTAAGATATAAATTAAAGAATCTTTAATTAATCCCATAAAGCACAGGATATCTCAGAAGTCTGGGATGGTGAGCCGGTGGCAGCAAGGGAAGTAAGTTAGTCTCTTGTTACTAACTGGCAGCACTGCCCATCCCTACGTCTGATATTTCTCCTCTCTAACTTAGAGAAGATACTGGTGTGCACTACTTAAAATTATTGTTAAGACTTTAATTTGAGAAACTGGGCCAAGCATTTGCCAGAGTTCCCTGGATGGGGCCAGCCCTCAAAAGATAGCAGTTGTCATTCCTATTAGGTAACTACGTATCCACGTTCTCTCTCTCGTTTGTCAACGCTCTCCAGTTCACATTCCTTTTCCTCTTTGGCTTTCACCACATGTGAGTGTCCCCCACCCTCTAACTGCCACCTCACACCCTGCCCTCCTTCCAGCTGAACTTAGAAATGTCTATGCTGAGGACTCTTTTTCTTCATTCCTCCTTCAAGGCTCAACCCCTGCCAATCTGTTTTCTACCTCAGTTGCCCCACAAAAGAGGCTTCCCTGAGATCACTGATGATGCTGGCACCAAATCCAACAGATGTGTTCGATACACAGCACAGCTAACCTGTCAGAAGCAGCGGACAGTGCTGACACCTCCCGCCTCTTGAAATGTGCTTGCCCTTGGCTGCCATCCCACAAAACCCTCCCCGTGCTCCCTGGTTTTCAGGCTGTGGCTTCCCAATACTGTCTGCAGGTTCACCTCCCTCCATCCACTAAGCCAGAGCTGCCTGCAGCTCAGTGTTAGGTCCCCTTCTCCTCCTCCTACTCCACATTCTCCTGCAGGAAAACCTAGTCCCTGCCTGTGGCTTCCAGTACCACCGACTGCAGGTCACTCGCAAGCTGACTCTCCCAGCCCAGCCTTCCTCTCTGAGGTCCAGGTGCCTACATCCGATTCTCCGCATGGAGTTTCCACTCTTAATACTTAGAGATCACCTCTACTTCTTTATTCATCAGAAGAAGCCTAGAAGCCGGGCATGGTGGCACATGCCTGTAATCCCAGCACTTGGGAGGCTGAGGCAGGAGGATCGCTGTGAGTTCAAGGCCAGCCCAGGCTATATAGTGAGTTCAAGGCCAGCCTGCACTACATAGCAAGACCCTGTCTCAAAAAAAAAAAAGAAAAAAAGCCTGGCCTATAGCATGTGAAACATTGATCTTCACAAATTAATAATTATTGACATGTTTTTATGTAAGTCTAAATTATTACATGCCTTAGGAAAATGTCCTGAATTTAGATTAAGGAAATGACATATACTATTTTAAATATGTTTCCCATTCTCAAAACAATATGTATTCCACCCTCTAGTTCAGAATACAGATTCTCTACTTAGGTCTCTATCATCCCACTTAGTAAGCAAAAGATGTGACATGTAGTAAAATGTTTTATCTCAGAGCTCCTTGTTCTCCATTCAACTCAAGGGTCAGTTCCCATTTGAATAGGGTGAGGTGGGGAGTGGGCAGTAAATGCTGGCTTCACAAAACCTGGTCCTCTACCTTTAGATACACATTATAAAAGTTACTATATAAACAGGCTTCAGATCAAATTCACATCTGTATTCTTCCATTATGTAATAGAAACCAGCAAGCCAGTCAGAAGTTTTAAACTCAAAACTTTGGCAAAAGATCACACTGTGTCTTAATATCCAGGCATAGTTATTATTTTTAAATTGACCTTATTAATAGGGGCAAATTGAGGAGGTAATAGAACTAGAAATAAAACTTATATGGTTAGATGCCAACTCTAATCAAAATGTGGATTCTTCTGGTACCTTAAAGAAACCGCCAGTGCTTGGTCTCGTATGGTGTTTATACAGAATATAGTGACATGTTTTAGCTAAAGAAAAGTGAGTATACTTCAAGTTTCAGAAGAAAATAGTCGATAGACACTCAAACCAAATATTACTTTAACTCACTTTATCCCCCAAAGCCAGGTGTATTGCGAGCCAGAAGAAGATAGAAGAACCAAACTGGGTTGGAGGCCAGTTGGCTGGATCTTCTATTTGGATTGGCCATCCACCATAGATGGGTATCTTTACAGAGCCACATGAAATTCTTGAACTGACATGTCTAATACATCAAACGTGCTGGGTCTGTGCAGCTGAGTCCAACCCCTCACAGGAATGAAAAGAGATGCACAACAGGACCTATTGCGACAGTGCTGCATTTTCTCCTGCCCAAAATGTTGAGTTGAGAAATTGGCAAGAATCAAAATTGAATAAGTGCATATTTGATATCTACAGTTAGAGCAAATTATTCTTAGCTAAGCATGGGGGCGCACCTCTGTAATCCCAGTATGCCGGGAGGCTGAGGCAGGAAGATGGCAAGTTTAAGCCCAGCCTCGGCAACTTAGCAATTTAGTGGGGCTCTGTCTCAAAATCAAAAATTTAAAAAGTGCTGGGAATGTAGCTCCATGTGAAGACCCTGAGTTCAATCTCCAGTACCACCAAAAACAAATTGCTCTTAACACCATTAACAACTATTTATAAGTCTCCAACTTCTATCAGAAGAAGAAAAACAACAAAGTAGTTCTTTTATTTAATGAATACAACTAAGTCATTGTGTGTTATTAAAGCAATTGATTTAAGTTGCTTTAAGAAGAAATAGCTTTGGGGGCCGGTGAGATGGCTCAGTGGCATAAGTGCCTGCCTGGCAAGCACAAGGTCCTGAGTTCGACTCCCGGTACCCACATACGAAAAAAGGGCCAGTGATATTGCTCAGTGGCACGGGTGCCTGCTGGTGTGTGAGGTCCTGAGTTCGACCCCCGGTACCCACAAAAAAAGAAAAGAAAAAGAAGAAGAAATAGCTTTTTAAATTTTATTATTTGATCTTGTGAAAACAATAAATAAAAAATACCACTGAGGTAGAATCCATTTTTTTAAACGGTCAGCAATTGCATTAGTGAGAGATACAGCGTTTTACTTAAGACACTGAAGATTTTGTGTGCCTGTGACCAGGTCTGGACAAGAGTTCCCTCTGCACAGGCCAGAATGAAGTACCAAAAGCCAAAGCAAAGATGTGATATCCATGTAGAAAAATAACCACTATTAACTCCACCCACCCAAAATAAAAGTGGGAGTTGGGGGTGTAGCTCACTGGTAGAGTTTCCCTGGCATGTGCAGGGCACTAGGGTTCAATCCCCAGCTTTGCTAAATAAATAACTTGAAAAGTCTGTGGCTGGAACAACAGGAAGTGGAGGATACAGGAGGCACGGCCACAATCAGAAGGACCAAAGAGTGAGGACAGAAGACACCTGTGGGCA
Organism: Erethizon dorsatum; assembly: GCA_028451465.1. Classification (NCBI taxonomy): domain Eukaryota; kingdom Metazoa; phylum Chordata; class Mammalia; order Rodentia; family Erethizontidae; genus Erethizon; species Erethizon dorsatum. The sequence continues at coordinate 132,430,145 of CM051823.1, read as the reverse complement.
GGAATCTCTGGGCCAACCCTGGCCCCTGAAGATGGACATGGAACTTTCCCTTCAGCGCCTCTGGGATTCCTTTGTCTTGATTTTTCCTTCTTCCCTTCCCTCCCCTTATTTTTCCTCCTCCAGTAGCAGCTGTTATCATCACTCAGAAAGTCTGCATTTGTTAGTTATGAAAATAAACAATGACCCACATTCAGAGATTCCAAAGGAATATAAACATGGGCCAGATTAGAACAAGCAGTGACACTGAGAGAAATCTACTATTGTGGCGCTTTCCTTTTGTCACCTTTTCTCAGTATTTGTGGGCAGTCATATCAGTTCAAACCTCATTCCTGAACTTCAGACCCGACTTTCCATCCAGACTTGGGACTGACATGTCCCGGTGGACTGACCGTCTTCCCACCTCAGCAATCTGTTCCTGCTCACTACCGCACTGTGAATCTGCAAATGTGGGTGTTATTCTAGGTCTCCTCTCTTCCTCAGTGGACAGTGGACCTTCCTCCAGAACCCTCCACACACACACACACACACACATACACACACACACACTGATCAAACCTACTATTTCCTAACTAAGCCAATTTTGTCCTAGCCCCACTGTCCCTCCCAGAATCCATGCCATCTCCCCCCCAACTCATCCCCACAGCCCACTGCATGACCCCTGCCTCCCGCTTTCCCCTGACAACCACTCTCCACAGTGCTGCCAGAGCGACTGTTCCTAAGCACACACCATCCTATCACTATCCTGACTTAATATTCTGAGGCACCTCAGAGTCCTAAGGATAAAGTCTAAATGCATCCACACAGCTTACGAAGCTATTCCTAACCCCTTTCACGCCTCTCTCCACACTTTCTAAGTTAGATCCGAGTTCCACCTGCATCTTCGTCCAGGTTCCCTCTGACGCCCAGGACTCTGCACGGGCTCTTCTCTCTTGTGAATACAACTTTCCTCACTCTTGGCCCAGTGGGCTCCTCCTCATCTTCAAGTGTTCCTTCCAAGGTACCCATGCCTCTGTGAAATCTTTTCTATCCCACCATACCTAGCTTCTGCCCTATTGCACAATGTATATTAACTGCTTGTCTCAATCCCAGAGGGCTTTAGACTTGTCGAGGGTTGGGCCATATCTGCTTCATCTATCACAACTGATCCTGTGCCCAGCACATTTTCAGGTACATAGCAGAGCTCAGAGAGCATAATTGTGAACAGAACCAGAGATGCCAAAGCTCTGCGTCACAACCTCCCCCAAAATGTCTGTGGAACAGAGGCCTCCCAAGGAGAAGACTGGGGCTCCACAAAGGAAACAAAGCAATAGCTGCTACACTTCAAGACTTCAAAATTCAGGTCAATGAGGACAAGACTTGGTCCTCAGCGTGGCACAGGAAACAGGAAAACAACTGAAGGATGGAGGGGCTGCTCTGGAACACAGAGTGGGGCCAGACATGAGCATAAAGGCACAGCTCTTCACCAAGGAAAAGGATGTATCACTGTGAATTCTCTTCACTATGGTTTCTATTTTGATGCCCTGCTGATATCCTAATATGAGCATATTCTCTGACTGCTAAAACTATTCTAATTTTCCTAAAGCTTTTTCTTTGCAGAAATGTGTTCTGAATTAAAATGTTATTCTGCTGTGGTTTGGAAATGTTTCCCCAAGACCCTTGTGTTTAAAGGCTCGGTGCTATTGGGAGGTGGTGGAAGGCAGGGAAAGAATTTAGGTCATGGGGTCTGTGCCCTTGAAGGGGACATTAGGACCTGGCCCCTTCTAGTCTCTCTTTGCTTCCCAGCCACCCTGAGGTGAGTAGCTACTTCCAGCTCATCTCCTGCCTTGACTGGTGTGCTGCTTTGCACAGACCCCAAAGCAATCCAGTAACCAACTGTGGACCGACACCTCTGTGAGTGTCAGCCGCAGTCAGTGTTTCCTCTTTTTGAGCTCATTATCACAGGTACTTTGTAACAGTAACAAAAAGCTAATGAACGCACCCTCTAGTATTCTGTTTATGTATGCATTTTAATACGGTTCATTTTGCTAATAATGATTTCTTTACACAGGGTGTTTTAATTTTTTTTAAATATCCACTTCATATTTTTTACCAAATCCTACAAGATTAGTGGCTTCCTCAATTCCTCCCTTACTGCCATCATCGGAGAACATGTTTAGCTGTGAATATAACAGGTGTATGCTATTATTTCCTAAAGAAAAAACTCTTATAAATGAATTACTAACAAGGTCAAGGTATTAGTAGGGGAAAAGACACATCTTGATGAAGGGTTTCCTTGCACATAGAATATATAGATTGGTCAGGCACTGTCTCATTTTGTAAGAGAAGCCAAAGTTCAAGTGCTCTACAATAGTCTAATGTATGAATACTTCCTAGCTTTGTGGAATAAGAAGCTATATTTGAATGGTGCTTTCCCACTATCCCTATCTCTGAATGACACATTTCAGAGCACTCCACAGCTCACAATCTTCCTAAGGAAACACACACAAATTCAATTCATGACCAGAAAACTTCAAAATACATGACATCAACTCTTATTTTATGGTTTGGTTTCTAAGTGATTTCACTAAAAATGCATACAGTGCTCTGAAAAATGCATTAAAATTGAGGAGACTTTCATGAGGTTAGAGAAAAAGCTAAGTATGAAAACGAGAACTATTTTGCACCACTAAGGAATAAACACAACATTTCTTAACACAGCTAAGCATTTAACTAAATGTTTGTACCTTAAGACACATAAATCAAAATGAATTCCAAAGGATAAATTAACTCTCCAATGTTTAAGCATCCACACATAAATCAAATATAAGCCAATTATAGCTAACACTCTCTAAAATTCTCATTGGATAATTCCAACAAAACAATATTTTATTTTCCAAGTCCTACCTCTCTCTCTCTCTCTCTCTCTCTCTCTCTCTCTCTCTCTCTCTCTCTCTCTCTCTCTTTGTTTTTTTGAGACAAGGTCTCACTATGTACTTCAGGCTGGCCTTGAACTCAGTGTGTAGCCCAGGTTGGCCTCAAACTCACAGTGATCCTCCTGCCTCAGCCTGGGTGCTGGGATCACAAGCATGCACCTGATGAAACCATAAGTTTAGCTAACAGCTATAAAGCTCGGCTAATATTACACTCCCTTTATTAATGACTTCCACTGAATATTTACATAAAATTAGCAAGAGTTTATTCTAATTCGAATTATTTAGGAGTTGTGCCCAAATAGTTTAAAATGCCAAAAAGATACCAGATCTGGGTTTATTTTCATGTGTGTCAATAGATACTAATACAGTGTTAAATACAGTTTTAAATTTGATGTAAAATCTTAGGATCTTATATGTATTTGAGCAAAGGGAAATCTGTGACATTTTAGTTTAACAATAAGACTATACAGCCATTGTTCCATGACTTACAATGAGGTTACATCCCAATACACTTATCATAAATTAGAAATATCATAAGTGAACCATGCATTTAATACCCATAATCTACCAAACATCCTACTTTAGCAACACAACACACTGCAGAGTCCCAGTTGTTACTCCAGTGATCACATGGCTGCCTGGGAGCTGTGGCTTGCTGTCACTGCCTAGAATCACAAAAAAGTATCAGACTGCATGTTGCTAGTCTAGGAAAAATCAAAATTCACAAATCAAAGAGTTTCTAGCGAGTGCATATTGTTTTCACGCCATTGTAAAATCAAAATATCATAAATTGAATCATCATCAATTGGGAACCATCTGTATTATCCTTTAGGTGCTAACGTCCAAAAAAACATCAAAATGTGGTCTGAGCTTTAACATTTGAGAAAACAATAAGAATCCACTGGTGAATTTTCAATCCACAGTTACTAAAGTAGCAACTAGCCAGTCCTGAGCAGTGGCATCCCTGAGTAGGGTATGTTCCTCTTCCAGCTTGCTCATTTCACACCTGTGCTCATCCTGCCTGGAGCCACTTTCAGGAATTTGTCTCTGAAAACTGACCCTTTTACATAGTGAACATTATGTGCCAGGCAGGGTGTAATACATGGATTGTCTCATTTAATTCCTTAGCAAACTTATGAGGGAGGGATCATATCAATGCCCCCTTCACAGATGTAAAACGATGGTACAACTTTTAAAGCCTGTTCAAAGCTACGCAGCAAGCAAATATCAGATAGATTTTGTACCAAGGTCTGCCTCGTTCCAGTGGCCGAACTCTTATCCATGCTAACAATTTTCATAGATGGAAGGTTCAACTCCCCCAAAGAACAAGATCTTCACTCAACAACAGTATTTACTTTCTAGATGGCAGTTATGGTAGGATTCTCTGCAAATATCTGATTATTGAGTATTCTGATTCTTAGGAAACTCACGCATAAGAAAGTAGAAATGAAGAGGTAACACAGTCAAGCCAATGCTATAGCCTTCAAATTGACATATCCACAAGATAAGTACAAAGGCTAATGTTGAGTTATTTGGGCAAAAAATTTGACTTACATCAAAGGAATGAGGTGCACAGTCCAACCATCCTGGCCATGATTCCACAAAGGAACAAAAGCCTTGCCCTATCTATTAGTTACCTTTCCATCGCTGGGAGAAAATACCCAACATATACAACTTAAAGGAAGAGAGGGTTATTTTGCCTCATGGTTTCAGAGATTTCAGTCCATGATTGGGTGACTCCAATGCACGAACATTATGATGGAAGGGCATAGCAGCCAGAAATCAGAGTAAATAGGAAGAGAGCCACAGAGACAGGAAGGGCTGGGGACAGGAATACACCCTTCTAGATTATGCTCCCAGTGACCTACTTCCTCCAGCCAGGCCTCATCTTCTAATGGCACATTCAGCTATGAACTCATCAAAGGATTAACCTATCAATGAGTTTAGAGCCATAATGATCCAATTGCTTTCTGAAAGCCCCACCTCTTAACACATGAGACTTTGGGGAGACATTTTAGATCTAAACCATAATACCCTCTCTTAAATGCTGAGGAAAGTATGGACTTGCTACATCATCTGCATTCACACCAACCCCTGCTTCAGGAGTGATGCTTTTTCTAGGTAACATCATACACACTATTCACTGTCATCAAAGAAAAGAAGCATTATGGGAGCAATCAGGTAGAGCAGAAGGATAAGTCCAAACAGTGGCGGGGGGGGTCACAAGCAAAAAGGAAAGGAAGACTAGTGAACAATTTATTATAGAAGTGAGACTTCCAAAGATTTTTAAATGACAGTGAGAATGTACAACTGTCATAAAAAATGAAGGATTAAAAGTATTCATAGTTATGCCAAACGAAAAAGTCAGACCAAAATATGTACTAACCAACTTTGAGTAGTAAAGTAGATGAGGCAGAGAGATGTGAAGAAGTTTTAAAGAGGTTTAAACAGTTAAACAGTTAAAGCTAGCTAAGGGGAGAAGGAGGAGGAAGTCGAAGATTCTAATGGTTTGTGCCAGATGTCTTAAAAATTGTTCTTACCTCTAATCATAAAAAGATCTGATTTGAGTGGGGGTAGGGAGAAGAGATGTGGAATAATTTTAAATAATTTAAGATTTTATGGTTTAGAACTAGAATGCCCCCCGCAAAGTCTCATGTGTTCAGAGGTGGGAATTTCAGAAGGCAATTGGAGCATAAGGGCACTAAGCTTATCAATGGATTAACTTATTGATGAGTTCATGGCTGAATTTTTGTTAGGAGATGGAGCCTGGTTGGAGGAAGTAGATCACTAGGGATGACTTAGAGATTCTACTAATGTACCAGTAATGTACCAACCTACTGCTCAGCAGGCCATTGTAAATGCAGTACTAAAGGTTGGAAGTTCAAATCAAAATGAAATTGGACGCCATTATCTTGTATTCAACTTTCATGTATATACTTAAAAGAGTGGTTAGGGGTATATGTCAGTGTCAGAGTGTATGCTTAGCATGGAAGAGGCCCTGGGTTCAATCACCAGCACTAAAAATTAAGAAAAAAAAAAAAAGAATTGAAAACAGGGACTGAGAAACATATGTGCACCGTATATCCATGTTCCTCGCAACTACTCACACTAGTCACAAAGTAGAAGTAACTCAAATGGCCGATGACAGATAGATGGGTAAACAAAATCTGATATAAGCATATAATAGAATATTATTCAGCCTTACAAAAGAATAAAATTCTGACATATACTACAACATGAGCAAAATTTGAAGTCATGATGTTATGTGAGATAAGCCAGACACAAAAGAACAAATACATGATTCCACTTACATGACCCACCTACAATAATCAAATTCATAGAAACAGAAATTAGAAACGTAGTTACTGGGAGCTGTGGTGAAAATGAGTGGGGAGATATTGTTTCATGGATACAGAGATGCTGTTTGGGAAAATGAAAAAGTTCTGGTTGCACAACATAACATAAATTAACTCAGTGCCACTTAAAAATGCTTAATGTAATAAACTCTGTTATGCATATCTTGTCACAGTTTTAAAATATGAAGTTGGAAATGTGACAAGTAGCTACACAAGAAAGGGCAAGAAAAAGGACTAAAGTCGAAGAACATGAGTTGGCCTGTTCTGATGTCCTTCCACGCAACGGTCTCTGGCTTGAGGACTGGCTGGTAACAGGGACCATGTGTTTCCCATGGTCCAGGTCCCATGTTAGGTGACTTCAGCTCTTTTTCTCAATTAATCATCACCAGGAATGAGGAAGGTTTCTCTATCTCCTAGTTACAGAGATCAGAAACTGAGACTGCAGGAAATCGACTGTGTTCAGGCTTACTCGGCGAGCGGATAGCAGACCCATGATTAAAATCTAGGTCTGCCTCATTGACAAGTCCTTGCTCTTCAGGAATACCGCTGTGGTTTGAATGGAAAGAACTCAACAAATGCTGCCCCAGAACACCTAAATGCTAAGTCATACTTTAAACTACAATAAAAATATAGTACACTAATGGAATTATATATCATTGGAAGGGGATTTTAGAATCAGCAATACAATTATTTCCAGAACTTGTGATTCCCAACATTCCCATATTTGTAGTTCCCAAAATATGAAGGATTAACCACATGAAAGGTCTTCATCATATAAGATATATTTTATAAAAATCTTTCTGGAAAGCCTTTCAGCACACTCCATCATAAACCAAGGAGAAAAAGAGAAAGCGGAAAGCAAAGTGTTGAAGAAATTAACAAGAAATTTATATCCTATGAAAGAACAACTGCAGTGCTATGCTTGGAAATAAATATTAATTCAGATATTAAAGCAAATACTCTCCCATTTATAGCCAATGAAATGAGCCAAACAAAATGAAATAAAATTTGGCTGTCTTGGTGAGTACATTCCTAAAAATCCAGTGAGGATATTCAAAATGCTATGATTTGAACTATTTCACAACCACATCTGTACATAATGGCATGCAAATAAAACAGCATGCCTTAATCACACATGCTAAATTATAGTTTTACACCAGTCAATTCTAGTTAATCTTATAAATAACAACCACCTCCTCTAACTGGCATTGTACTTGTATTTGTAAGTAAAATAATAAAAAAAATTATTGGCATGTAAGTATAATTTCAAAAGAAGATATTTCTTTAAAAGGACTTCTAGAAAAAAAAAAAATCGTCCTGGAAAGTTTCTTTTTCTAAATGAAAACAAAGCAAAGAGGAAATCCTCTTTGCCCTCACAAGACCCCAGTCTGCTAAAAATTTTGGCCAGGACAATAACATGATCTATCTTTTTGTCCAGCCTCTAGATTCTGTCTGCAAAACCACAATTGTTTTAAGTACCTGGCACAAGATCAAAACAACAGCTGCAATCAAGGAAAATATAATGAAATCGGAGACCACCATCTCATTGCGACACTTAAGAGACAATGAGTGGTTTTCAATGCTTCTCGGGGCTCCACAAAGAATCCAACACTGTTTTACAGCCCTGAATAGGACATTCTGAAATTGCTCCTCCAGGACAATAGATAAGTATCAAACAAAGAGGACAGAAGTGTGACAATTGCTGTGATTAGTTCAAGGGTGAGCAGCACTCAGCTCACCTCTGGACCTCCTCCCCTTTGTTTTGTTCAATTGTTTCTAGAAAATTCTCCAAACTTTCTTCCAATTTGGCCTCCTTTAAAGTTCAAACCCTGGTGTCCAAAAGTAGTAGAAAAAAATTTCAAGCTGTTCTTGCTCTAAGCTGAAGAAGCAGGAAGAGAAAAATGGTCTCACAATCGGAGCAAGATAGCAAAGCCTAGAGACCCTGAGCAGGACTCTGCTTCCTACCTCAGATCTGTAGAGTCAGGAACAAGTACCTTTTCCCACCCTCCCACTTTGGGATCATTTCCATGTTTTGGGAGATAAGCGAAAAGCTTGTGTTGACTAACATCTGGTGTGGTTTGAAATGTGAATGTCTTTCAAGCTGCCACAAATCAGTGTTCTCTTGTAGAGTTTTGACCTATTAAGTGTTAAATAAAAGATTTCACATTCTTTAAGAGCCCTCCTAAGTTCATTTCCTATGTGGAGTTCCTCCCAGGTATTTTGGTAAGACTAGTGACAGAAGAGCAGGAGCTCTGACTACTGGGCAGAGGGCTCCTCTAGCACATCTGTGACAAGTTCAGTCATTGCCACCACACTCATGCTTTTTTTTAAAGTTGGTTTAAAACCACTTCAAAAGTGAGGAAACAACCCGAAAGGTATCAGGTTTAGAAATGACTACTAACCAACTTTCTCAGCTCAGATAATAATTTCGCCTAACTAGTACAAATAATGAGTGCTGGTTTTCATTCATTTATTGACATCAAGCAGGTAGTTGTTGGATAAGAGCAAACCAAAGTTATACATAAGGAGAAATGTTACACATTTATCTGTACTTATTTGCACAGTAAATTTAACCCAAAGTAGCATTATATCATGCATTTTATAGTTCTCACAGCTGGGGACCGTTTCTTCAACATGTGCTGCAACAGCCCTGCAGCCTGGCAGACAGCAGAGTGAATACTAGATGCTCAGTCAGCAAAAGCTCAAGGAGCGTGAAAATCCACACTTCCTGGGCATCCAGATCACTGTCCTGCTGGAAGAACTCTCTTGGAGAGGCCTCACCACATTGGAAAGGAGCGCCCTCATTTCCCAAGAGTGTCTGGTCTCAGTCTACATTCTGTCTACCTCCCACTCTGGAGGATCAGAACAAAAGAACCCAGAAAAAGACAAGAGTCTCCTTTTCCTCCCCTTTTCAGAACCAGCCTGAATCTGCTATTTGATATTTGTAGACCACACCTCAGGCCTCTTCTGTGAAAGGAAGGATGGGAGTCTGTTGATCATCAGGGCCCATCTGAACTCTAAGCCTCCATTTTTCCCTTTTCTCACTCTCCTGAGGTCCATAATTCCTTGTCATCTGGCTTCTTGACATTCCAGATTGGTTATCATTTCATTCCTTCCAAAGAGTAAGCAGTGGCTGCGCCCAATTGCAGGAACGTGGGCATATTCAGGGGATGCTACAGTGCTAGGAGCAATAGCTTGGGTTTGGATCCCAGGCTCCATATGATCTTGGAAGAACCAGGAAACACCCCTGGTCTCTTGATACCTCTAATAATGGCTGCCATATGGCCCGGTCATATATATATATATATCAACACTAGGTCAACCCTGCTAATAAAAGGTATTACTTCATATTATGGGTTACTATAGAGCTATCAAAAGGAATGAGTGAGACCTATATGCTTAAATATGGAAACATCTCCAGTCTACATTACTCAGTAATAAACACCAGGCACAAAATAATAGGTAGTGTATAATGCCATTTATGTTAACAAAATATGTGTGTACATATGCAATTTTTTTTGTGTGGGTACTGGGGGTTGACCTCAGGACCTCACATGCCAGCAGGCACCCGTGCCGCTGAGAGATATCACCGGCCCTTTTTTTGTATGTGGGCTCTGGGAGTCGAACTCAGGCCCTCGTGCTTGCCAGGCAGGCACTTATGCCACTGAGCCATCTCACTGGCCCAGCCATCTCACCGGTCCTGCAATTTTCAAAAGAAACTATTAACAGTGTTTAAGTATTGAGAAATAGTGGATCTTGGTACAAGACTAGAAAAAGACCTTAATTTTTCATCATGTACCACATGTCACTGTTTAACATTTAACCCTCTATGTTCACTACTTGTCTTATTAATTAAAAATATATTCTGAAAACTGCCAAACCAACACCAGCCCAGCATCATTGAACAATCTTAATTTCTTTTCTGGTCCTGTTACCATCTCATCCAGTGGTTCTTTCTCTCTACTCTGCAACTCATGCACTAAGAAATAAATTTAGCCCCCAGAACCTTGTTAGACAAAACAAAACTGCCACATTCATTTTATACAGAATAGGCAAAAGGCTAAGTATGAGATGTGCATTTCAATCTTCAGATTCTCCAGCAAAGAATAAGCCGTAGCAAAAGGCAGGCAGAGGAGTGACGCTGTTCTGGTCTGGAGTCACAGAGCCATCTAAGTAGATATGTGACTCCTCACTTCCTGAACTATGCCAGGGATCCACTGCCTGCTCTCAGCCAGCCAAGACCTTTGTGCCTAGGAAGCTTTGCTATCCTCTCCATTGCCCCTTGGCAATCCACACTAACCCCAGACAACTCTGTGACCCCTTCTAGCGCATTCTACTACTAGCTGTGCCCATGTGACAGTCCTCACTTTCTGTATCACTGCAGAAGCACTCACACCCTCAGAGGGAGGCAAGAGAATAGCATGGGGAGTCAGGCCCTGCAGTCACACTGGTTGGTTTCAATACCGCCTTTTCCTTATGCACCTCCATTTCCTCACCTGTAAAATGAGAGTCATTAGCGTGCTGACTTGTGAATTAAATGAGATGATGCCTATAAAATGCATAACACAAGGTCTAGGTCTTTAAACGTTAAACATCATTATTATTAGATACTAAATCAGCAGACCAGCACAGCTCAAATTTGAAGGGACAACGTCTAAAAGGCAAGACTTTCAAACCAACCTATAATAACATGCCATTTCTTAGTAGTTAGTCTGTTTTTACCCTTAAATAAATCTCTTCACACATATAACTTACAAGAACACATTTATGCAGTCAAGTGTAAATCACGCAAAACTCTTGGTTCTATCAAGAAGAAGAAGAAGAGGAAGAAGAGAAAAAGAAATATCGACTGCAGTCAGCATAAACCTAACTGTGAGCCTTGGAATCTCTTCTAAAACTTGAAAACAACAAGCAAAAATGTAAGATCAGCCATTTATTCCAGCCTCTTAGCAAAATACATGCAAACACCTTTTAAAATAACCAAAAACTACAATCTACCTGCCCAGGACTGTGTGAAAGTCACAATGTGCCTCTTTCAGATGATCTAACACAAACTAAAATTCATTTCTTCCTTTCAAGGTGAACATGGTTGCCTCTCCTGTTCAAGAAGTAAAAAAACAATGATCATCTACAGTCTGAAGGAAGCCCAGAACAACTCAGCTCACCTGCGAAGCAGAGAGATACGGCTTTCTGATTCATGCTACCTGAATTTTCCACATTGCTTACAAATGAGAACAGAATATATTTAATTAACAAAATATATTTTAAGAAGTGTTAAATTTGGTATAATTACTTCTTTACAATCTACTCTCTTTCTACTGATTAATCATTTGGTGACATTCCGAGCTACCACTTTGAAGTAGCAATTATAAATGTAAGGATGAAGTTTGGTTTTCATCTTTTTAATTTACTAAGAGAAGGAGAGGGGGGAAAAAGATGGCAGATGTGTAAGAAGCACACAGTGAAACTCTCTAAAAGTTGCCACTGGACCACTGGAATACAGTGACCGGGAGAGCGCAGGAGGGAGGGAGGTGCCTCCCCTGGACCCAGGAAAGTTCTGAAGCACAGTTCGGGACTCAGGGAGCCAGTGAACGGTACTTTCAACAAAGAAGAAGGAGGAGACCACGGCGCCTTCTCCCTGTCCCAGGAACCGTGGCGACAGAAGCTCAAATCTGCGGACACATGGTGACAGCTGGAGCCCTGAGAGCCCCCGCGGAGGATCACGAGACAGCGGCAGGGCAGGGGAGCGGCGGAGGACTGCGCTGGCCAGCAGTGAGTGTCTCTCAGGCACAGCTGTCCCGCGCCAGAGAGCGATTGGCCGGGCACCATTGTGGGGGGGGTGCGGTGAAACTCAGAGCGGCACGAAAACACAGCGCTCAGGACTCGCGTTCCGGACAGTGCAGCGCTGCGGGTCTCAGGCCCACAGAAAGTGCGCTGACGGCGGCAGGCGAACGAGACTGGTCTCCGCCTGAGAGTACATGCTTCTGCTCATTGCTCCGCCAAAGGGCCTCCTGGCTTACTGGGACAGACCTGCACGCAACAGGACTCTGTTACCACATGGCGCCTGCCTACAACAGAGCCAACACCTGGAACTTATTCTTTTTATTTTTTTATTTTTTAATTTTTTTGTTGTTGTTTTAATTTTTTTTTCTTTTTTTCTCTAATTTGTTTTTTGTTCTGGTGAAGGGTTTTTTTTTTTTTTTTTTTTGGTGGGGTTTTATTTTTGTTCTATTTGTTTTGTGGTTTTTGTCTTCATTTTTGTTTCTGTTTGTCTATTTGCTCTTTCCTTCATTATTCTCTCTGGTTTTTATATGAGTGTAAACAGTGCCTCTAACCTCTTTGTGATTGTGGCTCTGATCTGCTCTTCCTTTTATCCCTTCCTTCTCTTTTTCCCACCAGTCCTCTGCACCACTTTCCAAATGCTAGCGGGATCCCTCTTGGTCCTCCAAACTTACATCTAATTCCTTCCTCTTCTCCCACTACTCTATTTCCTCCTTAACTCATTTTAAATTTAAACTCCTGAGGGCAAAATTGACATATTAAGGACATGTATACTGCATATAATTTTGCTGGTGTGTTTTAGATTTTGTTATATAACTGCAACTCTACTTTATATGGTTAAAAGAGACAAATAACTGGTTAGCTCAGTCTGTCATTTTCTAGGCTGTGTTTGATGCTTTAGGTACCATTATAGCCAAAAGTGAAATAATTGTTCTAAACAGCTTTCCTTCCTGATATTCCATGATTGAGATTGAAAAGGGTCACAGAAAATACAGTGGCACAGTACCAAAGAACCAAGAACTGGGCCAAACAAGTAGCAACTTCTCATATCCAACAAATTGAAGAGGTAGGATCTGGCAGTAAGCTCAAAATCCAAAAACAAGCTTCACTTAGAAGATACTGCAGAGAAGTAGTCATCTCCTAAGGATCTTGAACACTAGCAATAACATAACCTACCATAGGTAATTTACAAACACCACCACAGGAATTAAACTAAAGAAAGAAAAGAAAATGAGACGACACTTAAACAAGATGCAACCCCACACATCCAATTCACCAAAGGCAAACCTAGAGGGCAATGAGGTGAGACAATCCGAAAGCCATCCACCAGGCCTATCTGAAGTGATAACAACAAAGCAAGTAAATGAGGCTCTGGAAAAAATTAAAACAGAAACAATTTGACAGATAACTGCAGAGATAATGTCCACAATGAAGACCATGCTTAAGGACACTATAGCTGATACAGACAAAAAAATAGACGAACTTAAGAAAATTATAGAAACCATGAATGCTCAGCATAGGAAAGAAATGGAATCCATAAGGCAGATTCAAGCAGATATCCAGGAGAACAAAAATTCCATTGAAGGTATTTGTAGCAGATTAAGACAATGTGAGGACAGGATCTCAGATATAGAAGACAGGCTTGCAATTAGTGATCATGAAAAGAAAGAATTCTTAAAAATAGCAAGGGACCTTGAAAAATCAATCCAGCAGCTGCTAGATGACTCAAAGATAAATAACTTAAGAATAATTGGAATAAATGAAAAAGCAGGAGATAGCATAAATGACATTAGAACCTTGCTCACAGATATTACCAGGAAGAATTTCCCTGGAAGAGAAAAAGAATTTGATCTTAATATAAATGAGGCTTATAGGACTCCAACTAGACATGATCAAAAAAAAAAAAAAACTTCAGCCAGACATATCATAGCCCAGATCCCAGAAATTCAACAGAAGGGCAGAATATTAAAAGCTGTTAGGGACAAGAGACAAATCATCTATAAAGGAAAACCCATCAGAATCACAGCTGACTTTTCAGCACAAACCCTCAAGTCAAGAAGAGCTTGGAATGACGTATTTCAAGCTCTAAGGGAAAATAATTTTCAACCCAGATTGATGTACCCCTCAAGACTATCTTTCAAAATTGATGGAGAAATAAAATACTTTCATGACAAAGAACATCTGAGAAAATTTATGACCACCAAACCAGCACTCCAAAATGTTCTGAAGGATATTCTAGAAAGATAAAAAGGACTAAAACTCCAGCAACCCCAACAGAAGGAATCCACCAGGCAGGGCAGATAATTAAATAGAGGGAGAGGGGAAAAAAAAGAGGGGGAACCAACAACAGGAAAATAACATGACAAGTATAAGTCAATACATAGCAGTTTTAACCATCAATGTTAATGGTCTCGATTCAACAATCAAAAGGCACAGACTGGCAAAATGGATTAAGAAGCAAGATCCAACAATATGCTTTATATAAGAAACACATTTAATTCAGAAAGAAATTCATAGACTGAAAGTCAAAGGATGGAAAACAATACTCCATGCAACAGGAACCCAGAAAAAAGCAGGGGTAGCTATTCTTTTTGCAGACAAAGTGAATTTCAAGCCAAGAATGATTCAGAGAGATAAAGACAGTCATTACATCCTTCTAAAGGAAACAATCCAAGAGGAAGACATAACAATCATAAATACATATGCATCAAATACCAGTGCACTCATCTATATAAAACAAGTGTCAAAGGACATAAAAAATCAAATAAGCACTAATACAATTATATTGGGGAATCTCAATACTCCACTGTCACAAAAAGACAGATCAACTAGACAAAAAATCAATAATGAATTATTAGAACGGAACCAAACGTTTGAACAAATGGACTTAGTAGATGTCTACAGTGTTCCACCCCACAACATCAGAATACACATTCTTCTCAGCTGCACATGGGACGTTCTCCAAAATAGACCACATACTAGCTCATAAAACCTGCTTAAGTAAATGCAAAGGAATTGAAATTATCCCATGCATATTATCAGACCATAGTGCAATGAAATTGGAAATCAATGGCAAAAGAAATCACAAAAACTCCCTAAACACATGGAAATTAAACAGCACCCTCCTGAACAACCAATGGGTCACAGATGAAATTAAAGAAGAAATTAGACACTTTCTACAAATGAATGATAATGACAGTACAACATTCCAGAACTTATGGGATACAATGAAAGCAGTCCTAAGAGGGAAATTTATAGCATTAAATACCTATAGCAGGAAAATAGAGCAAGCACAAATAAACAACTTAATGGTGAACCTCGAACTTCTAGAAAAAGAAGAGCAGGCTAAGCCAAAAGCCTGTACAAGGGAAGAAATTATAAAGATCAGAGCAGAAATTAATGTATTGGAGACTAAAAAATCAATACAAAGAATCAATGAAGCAAAGAGTTGGTTCCTTGGAAGAATAAATAAGATTGACAAACCCTTATCCAACCTTATTAAAAAAAGAAAAGAAAAGAGTCAAATCCATGCAATTGAAAATGGAAAGGGTGATATCACTACGGACCCTGTAGAAATCCAGAAGATCATCTATACATACTTTGAAAATTTATATTCTACTAAGATGGAAAATGCAGAAGAAATGGACAGATTCCTAGATACATATGAATTACCAAAGCTGAATCAAAAAGATTTAAAAATCCTAAATAAACCAATATCAACCAATGAAATCGAAGATGTAATTAAAAACCTCCCAACAAAGAAAAGCCCAGGCCCTGATGGATTCACTGCCGAATTTTACAAGAATTTAGAGAAGACCTAACACCTCTGCTTCTCAAACTTTTTAATGAAATTGAAAGGGAAGCAATACTCCCAAATTCATTCCTGGAAGCAAGCATTACCCTGATACCAAAACCAGAGAAGGACCCAACCAAGAAAGAGAACTAAGGCCAATCTCCCTAATGAACATAGATGCAAAAATCCTCAATAAGATACTGGCAAATAGAATCCAACAAATCATCAAGAAGATTATACACCATGACCAAGTTGGATTCATCCCAGGGATGCAGGGATGGTTCAACATACATAAATCAATAAATGCAATACACCATATTAACAGAACCAAAGACAAAAATCACATGATCATCTCAATAGATGCAGAAAAAGCTTTTGACAAAGTCCAGCACCTTTTCATGATAAAAACCTTACACAGGGTTGGAATAGATGGTCTTTATCTCAATCTGATAAAAGCTATCTATGACAAACCAACAGCCAATATTATACTAAATGGACAAAAACTGAAAGCCTTCCCTCTAAAATCAGGAACAAGACAAGGATGTCCACTGTCCCCACTCTTATTCAACATAGTTCTGGAAACTTTAGCCAGAGCAATTAGACAAGAGAAAGAAATAAAGGGAATAATGATTGGAAAGGAAGAAGTTAAATTATCATTATTTGCAGATGACATGATACTCTACACAGAAGACCCCAAAAACTCCACTAAAAAATTGCTTGATTTAATAAGCAAACTCAGTAGTCTAGCTGGATACAAAGTCAATACTCAAAAATCAATAGCCTTTCTGTACACAAATAACAAACTTACTGAAAGAGAAATTAGGGAAACAATACTTTTCACAATAACATCCAAAAAAATGAAATACCTAGGAATCAACCTCACAAAGGATGTAAAAGACCTTAACACTGAAAACTACAGTACTGTGAAAAAGAAGATTGAAGAGGATATCAGAAAATGGAAAGATATCCCTTGCTCCTGGATAGGAAGAACCAATATAGTGAAAATGGCCATACTTCCAAAATTGTTATACAGATTTAATGCAATTCCAATCAAAATTCCAACAGCATATCTCACAGAATTAGAGAAAACAATCCTAAAATTCGTTTGGAATCAGAAGAGACCTAGAATAGCAAAGGCAATTCTGGGCAACAAAGGCAAGACAGGGGGCATCACAATCCCTGACTTGAAATTATACTATAAAGCTACTGTGATAAAAACAGTGTGGTACTGGCAAAAAAACAGACCTGAAGATCAATGGAACAGATTAGAAGATGCTGAAACAACCGCAGTCATACTAAGCCACCTTATCTTTGACAAAGGTGCCAAACACATTCACTGGAAGAAAGATAGCCTCTTTAATAAATGGTGCTGGAAAAACTGGCTCTACACATGCCAAAGATTAAAACTAGACCCATATCTTTCACCATGCACTAAACTAAATTCAAAATGGATCAGAGATCTAAATATTAAAACAAAAAACATTAAATCTGCTGGAAGGTAGAATAGGCAAAACCATTGAAGACATTGGTGCAGGCAAAGTCTTTATGACTAAAACCTCAACCGCACAGGAACTATCCCAAAGAATCAACAACTGGGATCTCATCTTATTAAAAAGCTTTTGCATAGCAAGAGAAACCACCAACAGAGTGAAGAGACAGCCCACAATGTGGGAAAAAATGTTTGCCAGCTGTTCTTCAGACAAAGGATTACTATCGAGAACATATAAAGAACTCAAAAAAATCACACCTCCCAAATTTAAAGACCCACTCCAAAAATGGGCATCTGAGATGAATACACATTTCTCAGATGAAGAAATACTAATGGCAAATAAATATACAAAAAAATGTGCAACATCACTAGTCATTCGAGAGATGCAAATTAAAACAACACTGAGACAACATCTCACCCCAGAAAGAATGGCTATTATCAAGAAATCAACTAATAACAAATGCTGGAGGGGCTGTGGGGAAAAGGAACCCTTCTTCACTGTTGGTGGGAGTGTCGACTGGTACAGCCACTGTGGAAGTCAGTGTGGAGATTCCTCAAAAAACTAGGGTTGGAGGTCCCATTTGACCCAGCTATTCCCCTTCTGGGTGTCTTCCCAGAAGAATTAAAAACATCTTACCACAGCGATAATATGTGCACCCATGTTTATAGCAGCACAATTTGTAATAGCCAGATCTTGGAAACAACCCAAATGCCCATCGACTGAGGAATGGATAAGAAAGATGTGGTATTTTTATACAGTGGAGTACTATTCAGCCATAAAGAAGGATAAACTGGAGAGTTTTATAGGTAAATGGATGCAACTCGAGAAAATACTCATAAGTGAAATAAACCGGATGCACATGTGTAAGCATCGCATTGTCTCTCTAGTATGAGAAACTGAAAGAGTAAATAAGATCCAAAATGTACAATAGATATGGTAAATCAAAAAGAAACTGCTCAAAAGGAAAGAGAGACTGGGATGGGGGAATAGGGAAAAGAAAGAAGGGGAAGGAAAAAAAATTGTATATATATATATATAAGATGGTTAAGATAGATACACTACTAATTTTACTTAGTTCATTAAAGAGTAAGGTTTGTGCCAGTAATGTTTGGAGAATTGAATGCTAATATCTGGTACCCTGAATAACTAACTTGAAGATAACAATACGTAATGCATTAACCATTGTTACCCTCCTATTGTGTTGTTTTGAAAATTTGTTCTTTTTTGATTTATTTTGTTTTTTCTTCTCTTTAAAATAAAAAAATAATAAAAAATAATAAAATAAATTAATTAATTTACTAAGAATGCTAGCTTTGTGTGGAAGCAGAACCCACACAAGTTCTGGGAATTCTTTTATGGAGGAGAGAGAAGATTGTATTATTGGTGTCACTATCAATCACATAGCAAGCTCAGTGGATGAGTCAGACTCATCCAGCCATTAGATAAAGTATATTTCAACCATATAATACATCCTACAAATTTTAATTTAAAAGTCATTGCACTGTAATTCTACACTATACAAAAGTCTTTAAATACACTTTAAGTAAGGAAAGGCTAGTTTAAAAACTTTTCAAAAAGATGTAATGTCATAAAAGAAAATTCATTCAAAGAATTTTCTAAATTTCAGCTACATGTAAGAGGCTACATTCTTGTTATTATGAGAGGCTCAAAGATGCACTATCTCTGTTCACTAAGGCTTAACATTTGGAAGAAAGAGAAGCATGGATGAGAGGTAAAAATCCAACCTTTCAAAAATTCTGATGTATTCTTTTGGTTTTATAGCAGAAATGGTAACTTTAGGTGCCAGCTATGAGAAAGAAATTTGTGTTTAAGAAGTTGGGGAGCATTTTTCTTTCATATATGGCTTATTTTGCTTAATACAATGTCGTTAAGCTTCATCCATGTTGTTGAAAATGACAGAATTTCCTTTTCTAAGGATGGATAATACTCAATGTGAGTAATATTCCAATGTTGTATATACACACAATTTCAGTGGGAAAGAAGAGGGATAAATGAGATGTTTGTCAAAGTGTACAAAATTACAGTTGTATAGAATTAATAAACATATATAATCTACAGTTATAATGTACAGTGTGATGACTAGAGTTAATAATATAGTATTGAATATCAGAAATTTGCTGAGAGTACATTTCAGGTGCTCTCACCACACAAAAATGTGGTAGGATGTGAGCTATGAGGAGATGGATATTTTAGTTAGCTTGATGCCATAATCATTTCACTATATTCATGTATATAAAAATGTCATGTTGCTCACCTTAAATACATACAATTTTTATTTTAAAAGTAAATTTTAAAAGAAGTAAGGAATAAAGATAAGTGTAGAAGCAAAATAATGAAATGTTAAGTTACTCGCTTTACTTAGCTTCAGAGCAGAAAGTAAACCGGTGGAGCCAAATGGATGATAACAATAATGGTGATGACCCTTTCAGACCCTCAGTGTAGGCTAAGCATGATCCCTAATCACTGCACCATCCAGCAAGATAGGAGCTGCTGCATCACTTACAACTGAGGAAATGGAGGTTCAGAGACATTGGGCTGGGCTCTTGACCAACTCTGAGACTCTAGGACCCTGGTCTAGGTCTGGCTGCATCCCTGTCCTGTTTGTAGTTAGCCAAGACATTCAACTAATCTCCCACCTACATCCATTCCTTTTCCTCCTTCCCCATCTGCCAAAGCTAGTTAAAGTTGGATTTTGCTCATTCAAAAGTGGTATCCCTAACAAATACGTGAAGTTAATTTTCTAAGACTGTGCAGATGACTGGTCATAATAGTGACAACATTTTGATAAGTTATGACATGTAAAGCAATGTCTTATATTATAATCATTTTTGTTAGCTACATTTTATAAGCTGTAACAAAAATGTAACCCAGATTTAAAATGCAAAAATACGTTGAGGGTACAGAATAATCATGCTATTTTGTATATGTGATGAAAGTTGGAAAAAATAGAGGAAAAGGAAAAGGAAAAGTTAATGAACATCACATATTTGCCCTATTTTTCTGATCCTTCCTCAGGCACTGCCACATGGGCAGCACAAGAAATACGACTGTATAAGGATTTCCCCTGCAAAGGTTTTCCTGTAGGAATGCTACTGACACCTGACTCATATGACTTTTGTAACAGTTCACCACACTTAATTGGTAATGAAACAAAGACAATTTTGAAGAAAAGAACAAGTCTCCATTAAGTCTTAAAGTAATAAATCAATCTGACTTGTTATTTCTTGGTAAATGTTGCACTCTTTAATTTCTACTCCTTTTATTTCAAAGATACTATTAAGTATTTAAATGACTACATACCGTAAACTATAAATCGCAGTGATCTCTAATGCAGGTACAGTTTTAAGCAAAAGAGTAGTCTTCAACAAGATAGTATCAGACCAGATAAGTCTTATTTCTATTTAAATACAAAGCTAACCTCCTTAGGAAAAAAATGAAGCAACTGAGTAATGCATTCATTCACAGATAAATGCCAAACCCAGGAAAGGATGAAGAAGCAGGTCATGGACCAGAGCATACTTTAAATTCAAATTCACATCCTGGGACCCTCTGCAGAGTCCTCCAGGTCCATCCAACTTTCTGTGCCCCTCATCTTGCCTACTGTGATGATCTCTTGACTCCAACACACTTCAGCACATGCAAAGAAAACTGCACAAGAGCCAAAGTTCTAATCTTTTATTATTATGATTATTATTACTATTATTATTATTATTTTAAAAGTGGTCTTTTTCAAAGAAATAAAAATGAAAAGCTTTTAATAAAGCCTGAATGGCCTCAAAACTGAAATTAATTTATATAGAAGAGTTCCAGCATTATGTATTTTTTTTTAATTTTTTTTTTTTTTAAAGACAGCCACTATATTCCAGTGTCCGGATGGCGACTTTTGGAGAGGTTCACTGCCTGCTTCTTACAGATCCGCCATCTTTTTCCAGAAGTCCAGCATTATGTATCATGTAAGAAAATTTAGTGTCTCTGAAAAAGAAAACCGCGAAGATTCTCAAACCTTCTAAGAGTTAATGCAACAAAATATTGTTTCTACTCTTAAAGAAGAGTTCATCATGAAGGCACAATAGCAAGAGAAGATGCTGTTTGTGTGTCTGGTCCTAAGCAATCAGGAGGCACCAATGCTGAGCTGGAAACTCTCTGGGACTTCAGTTTATTCCAGAATACCAAAGTATCAACTTCTTGTTAATGGGAATGTTTCTACCCCAAGGGATTCTTAAAACTATAGATTTACTTGTAGTAGTCGTAGTAGTAGTGATAGCAGTGCTAGAAGAAGGAGAAGGAGCAGGAGGAGAAGGAAAAGAAGCAAAGGAAAGGGAGGGGGAGAGAAAGAAAAATGTTACGATGATAGTAATGAGTCCATTACAAATGTGATGGTCAGTGGCAATTGTCAATTTGATTGGATTAAGAGATACCTAGCAGATTAATGAAGCACACTGCTTGGTAAGTATGTAGGAGTGTCCAGAGATTATTGATTTGTGGACCAACAAACTGAGGGGGAAGACTGGCCCTAATGTAGGTGGTACCATCCAATAGACTTGCATCCTGGATGGGATGAAAGGAAAGAAGGAGGAAGGTGGCCTGCATTTGGAAAGCTCTATTTTGTGTAAGCTAGTGTGTCTTTTGCTACTGCCATTGCCTATAGAAATCAGACTCCAGCTTTTTCAGGCTTTCAACGTGAATTCATACCAGCAACAATCCAGGGAGCTTCTAGGACATCAGTTTCAAACTGGTGTGGCATGCTAGATCCCTCTTATTCTGATATTTCTGGCCTCTTGGACTGAGCAGAACTGCTTCAGAAAGTGGCAAGAACAATGTTTTAACTATGTTCAGAGCAAAGGGAATATTTTGAGGAGGATTAATGGCAATGTGTCTTTTATTGTAATAATTTCTTTCACTTAAATATTCACCACATTTTTTTTTTGGTGGGTACAGGGGGTCGAACTCAGGACCTCGCGCTTGCCAGGCAGGCACTTATGCCGCTGAGCCATCTCACCGGCCCTCACCACATATTTTGATAACATCTTGTATGCCATTGATTCTGTTCCTCTAGAGAACCCTAACCCAATACAACAGTCAAACAGAGCTCTTTGTTTTCAATTTTGCCAGCTTCTTCAATATGACCTTTCTACCCTTTCTCCAATCGCTTTCAGGATAATATATATATTTTTTTCTGAATATGCATATATATATTCCCAAAAAAGAAGTGGGAGCAGAATGAATTACTAGAGTTTATATCATAAGTCACTTTGGGTGCCATTGGTACATATAGCTGCAGCAATGGTCAGACAATCAAGGTGAGGAATGAGCACTACCTCTACACTGATAAACAAATGAATCCAGTCTGTGTGAGCAGCATGTTTTGCAAATGTATGTAGACCTCATGGCAAGTTTATACGTAACTGCAATCAATGACTGATAATAACCCAGGTCCCTTCCGGAAGGCTGGCTCCACCTTCCCACGCCCATCCCTACCTCCAGGTGGAATGTATGGTTTGGATAAATAGTCACTGTTCAGTTACATGATGGAAATATGTCTTCCTTGCTGGTCAGGCCTCCAGCATTAAAAGTCTTGATTCTTGTTAGAAAGTTTTTCACCTCCTCTGCTGTGATTTCTTAAAAACCCAGGAAGAATAATATTTTATTGGGTTCAGCTACCTAACATCCACCTGACACAATTTCAGTTGGGTTCCTGAGTAATGAAATGAAAGCCCCACTTCTGTACAAACTTGTCCTCTCGTAAACTTAGAGCAGAGATGTTTCACAAAGTTCGAAGACTAGGGAGACCCATAATACTTGTTCTCTACCAAGGGAAGAGTATAGACAATGCTAGCGTGAAATCAGCTAATCAACAGCAACGTAGATCTTTAAAATGGTTTTTGTTACACAAAAGATATTTATTATAAAAAATATTAAATATACATAAGCAAAAAGAACAAAATTCATTCATAATGCTACAATTTACAGATAGTCACTGTTAATATTTTGTAGTACATGTTTCCAAAGGCTATATACTTCTGTATCTCTCTTTCTCTCTCTCTCTCCCTTCCTGTCTCCCTCCCTCCCTTCTTCCCTCTCTCTCCCTGCATGTGTATGAATACATATTTATATACATACCTGTGTGCATATACATACATACATATATAAAGAAAAGTCTTTATAAGAAACCTTTAATTCAAACTCTTTTTCCTCCTTATATTCAGAAAAATGGCCACTAGAAAGCACTTAAAAAGTAATAACTGTCACGGAGAGCCCTTGACAATAATTTCATTTCTAGAAACAACATATTCAAAATCAGGAATGTGACTATAATGCTCTTCCTTGATTCAGTAAGAAGACATGGGAACAAAAGTAGAAAAAGGAGCAGGGCACCTCAACCCCAAAGCTGTGCTACCACACCCTTTGCTCTTCCAGCTCCCTTCCTGGATTTACAGTCAGGAGGAACGGGGTCAGAAGAGGCAGCACAGTGTTACCGTCTCATGTCTTTGTACCATATACATGGATAGTACCAACCTTAAGAAAAAGTATTAGGGAGAATGGAGGGAAGAAGAATTAAAATTTTCCAAACACTCTATAATAGTGTAACTGATAAAAGCTTTATATTCTCTAGGCCAGTTTTACTGCCATGATTTTAAAAATTAAAAAGTGTATCTAAGTTTATCATCTACTAATTGTTCATCTTGTGGGAAAGCTAAATGTCAACTCTTAGAAGCAAAAGTGTCTGGCCAATTTTTAAAATATCCTTCATAAATATCTCATAGAATTAAAACCTGGGGAAAAATCCAGAAAGCTGCAAACATAAAAATTACGGAATCTAAGCTAAGCCTATCTAAATAAATCTTTACTTGGGACCAACTGTTTTCCTTCACATCATAATGAAAATGCCAAATGTGGTACATTTACTCCCATAATTGCTACATTACAAATTACTAGAGGGGCATCTTTAGATTTTATTAATGTTATTCCCATGTCAAACCTCAAAACTAATTTGAAATAGCACATTACTCACACCCTGGAAATAAATAAAATGTAATTCAATCTCTGGATACAGATTAGACTTGTTGCTGACAGCGGGAAAGATACACCTATGGAATATGTTAAATATTGATGGCAGGGCCGGTGAGATGGCTCAGCGGCATAAGCGCCTGCCTTGCAAGCACAAGGGCCCGAGTTTGACTCCCGGAACCCACATATGAAAAAGGGGCCGGTGATATCGCTCAGCGGCACGGGTGCCTGTTGGCGCACGAGGTCCTGAGGTCGACCCCCTGGTACCCACCAAAAATAAATAAATAAATAAATAAATAAATAAATAAATAAATAAATAAATAAATAAATATTGATGGCAGTCTAGCATACCACTCTGG
This sequence comes from Erethizon dorsatum, assembly GCA_028451465.1. Taxonomy (NCBI): domain Eukaryota; kingdom Metazoa; phylum Chordata; class Mammalia; order Rodentia; family Erethizontidae; genus Erethizon; species Erethizon dorsatum. The sequence goes on along the minus strand of CM051823.1, from coordinate 132,405,425 downwards.
ATACTCTCTTTTAAAAGATTCTCTCATGCAGTGTTTGGCTGGGAGCTGGGAAGCTAAGGTGCGCAGGTCCTGGCTCTTCATGGAATTAATTGTGTGACCTTGGACAAGTCACTTACCTTCTCTGTGCCTTAGTCCCCTGTCATGTAAAACAGGAGTAATTCCTACCTCACAGAGTTGTGGGGATTAATTAGAAAAAATGTCTGTAAAGTATTTATGGTTCTTGAAGGAGGTGCTATATAAATACAAAATGATATCTATTAAAGTTGGTTTACGTACAGTAAAACCTTGGGCTGTAACTTGTTCTGCAAGTGTTCCGCAAGAGGAACAAACATTTCTAGTAAATTTTAATTTGATAAACAAGAGATGGCATGCAACATTAGTACGTGACTGCAACACAAGTAGTACATGACACAAAATATCACATGCTCACAACTGAGCCAATGGTCTCTCTCTCTCTCTCTCCCTCTCTCTCTCTCTCTCTCTCTCTCTCTCTCTGTCTTTCTCCCTCTCTCCCTCCCCCCTCTCTGCAGGATTGTGGGTGATTGTCCCCCAACAGCAAGAGGTTATGGAGATCTCATCTTCAGAGGATGAGGAGAAAAAGGTGGAGGAATCCTTCACTTCAAATGACTTTAGGGAGATGTGTAAAATGTGGGAAACAGTGCAAAGTTTTGTAGAAAAGCACCACCTGAATAGGGCTGTAGCAGTGCAAGCGATGAATCTGATGACAAGGCAATGTCATATTTCCATGAAATCTTCCCAAAAAAGGCAAAAGCAAGTGTCATTGGATAGGTTTCTTGTTACAGTTGCACAAAAAGAAAAAGATTCTGGGGCCGGTGAGATGGCTCAGCAGCATAAGCGCCTGCCTGGCAAGCGCGAGGTCCCGAGTTCAACTCCTGGAACCCACATACGAATAAAGGGCCGGTGATATCGCTCAGTGGCACGGGCGCCTGCTGGCGCACGAGGTCCTGAGTTCAACCCCCAGTACCCACAAAAAAAAAAAAAAAGATTCTGTGAGGCAATAAATAGCAGTGATCCCATTAGTGATAGTGAAAACTGTCCTGCACAATAACTGTCCTCTCTCGTCTCCTTCACACCAGCCATGTTTTCAAAGGTAAGTGCAGGTCGATTTGTTTATTCTTCTTTATATTTTGTATTTCTTTTATCATTTTGTGTTATATTACAGTATTATAACCATTTTATATGAATATTTCGGGTTGTGGAATGAATGCAATTTCACTTTGATATACAAGTGCTCTGGGTTATAAGCATGTTTCCAGAACAAATTATACTCACAAACCAATATATATATACATACATATATACATATATATATATGGCTGGAGTTTAGCTCAGTGGTAGAACATTTGCACAACATGGACAAGACCCTGAGTTTGATCTCCAACTCTTTTAAATAAAAAAATTTCTTCTACAAATATATTACTAGTACTGTAGTTAAAACCTACGTTATTCTGGGCCAGTGAGATAGCTCAGGGGCATAAGCGCCTGCCTGGCAAGCGCGAGGTCCTGAGTTCGGCTCCTGGAACCCACATAAAGGGAAAAAAAAAGGGGGGGCCAGTGATATTGCTCAGAGGCACAAGTGCTTGATGGCAAGCGCAAGGTCCTGAGTCGACTCCTGGTACCCACATGAAAAACAAAAACAAAAACAAAAACCCTACGTTATTCTAAGATACTATCTAATGCTGCACAGTCTGACCGTGCAGTATTGAGCACATACTCACAAACAAGCACAGCACTCAGAATGAAGCAGACACTGCATGATGCTTGGGATGAGTATCAGCTTACACACTCTCTCTTTCACAAAGCCTTCTAGTTTGTTCTAGAGCATTGTGTTTGCTCTCCCCTCGGAACTCATAACATTTTTGTCTGAAATACCCCTTTGACCCTTTGTACATCTCTGAGCCATCTCTTTTAGTACTGAATTTAACTCCTCTATGATTTACTGTGTAATATTCCAACCTTTCCATTTCTGCACCATTCGCACCCTTGATTGTATTTTAGGGTCTGTGTATGGTGCATCTTTTTGTATTTCTTGCAGTGCTAACAGAAGAGTCTATGAGGAACTTGAGTAGGGATATCTCTGGGTGAATATGCGTGCATCTGTGTCAGGAGCAAAGAAGAACAGCAATGGAAAAAGTGGTGGCAGGGCTGGTTTGCAGACACTAGTGGAACAAGAAAAATTATCAATGTGCTAGAATTTAGAAAAAAAGATAAACGGGAAAAATCATCTCCACAGTGATTATATTATAGCATCATAGTAGTAGTGGCAAAATACACCTGTTCTGTAGTCATTTTCAAAAGAAATCCCTTTAAGTAACTCTGAAGAGTCAAAAGAACAAATAAATATGAATTTTGATTATTCCAAAACCATAATTTATCTTCTATGGAGTATAAGGAAATATTATATATAACACTCAGGGAAATATCCTAAAGTGGTCAGCCACTCTTTTAAATCATTGTGCTTAGATTTCAATCACAAAAAAATTCACGCTGGTAAACGTAATCCAGCCACCCACCCAATATCAGGTTTCTCAACTCATTCACTATTTACTTCCTAATATATGATTTTGAAAACTCCAAATGAATCAGCTAATGTACATTTGGATAAAATTTAAAATTCACTTACTTTTTCTCAAAGAAAATAGAGACTAGAGCTTATTACACGAGAAATTATAATTTAAAAACTAAGTTGTCTTTCTTTGTTCCTGTTATTTCTTCGCAACTGAAAAAGAAATAATCTCCTTTTATTTCAACTTAAGAAATATAGCAAAGTGGTATAAGAGTACTTTCCATACTCTATTCTCTTTTTATCAAGTAAAGCATATCTTCCATTTTAAAAAAGAAATCTGCTCTCTGGCTCACATATGACTACAGAACTAACACTCTAGCAAGAAAAAGTTTTGCAATTTGGATGGCAAATGTACAGGAAAAGATTAGGTTTTTTTTCTTTCTTTCTTTTGCATGTGGAATTTTCCAGCAACCACACAGAAGAGTTATAGTATAATCTGAGGATTTTCAGTATAATCTGAATGTATCAAACTGAAATAGTGTAGTATATAGTTCAAAAACAATCAGCCTATATCTAAAAGCACACTTTCCTCTGAATGGGTATCAGAGAAACAGACCCTTTTCTTCAAAAGGATATAAAGGTATCAAGGTTTTCTATGAAGAAAAGAGAAATTTGGAAGGATTAGGCTATGGACCACAGTTGAGAGGTTTTTGTAAGAACCGTGTCAGCAATAATTTTGAGGGCTAGTTGATGTCCTTAGAAAATGTGCCCATTAAAGCCTATCTATAATTTTTGTGAGAAATTATTGCCACTCATAAATGGGGCTTTCTAATGGAATTGTTGATTAGCTTAACCACTATATATGGGCACAAACTACCACTTTAATGGAAATCGTCAACGCCATGACCAGCACAGAACCACTTAGTAGGGAAATTGGAAATTTAATTTCAATCAGATGAACAAAAAGTGAAGAAGAATGCTTGAAGTGGCAGCATAAAAAATGCCAGCGATTAAAAACATTTGGAACCTTTGCTTACCCTTCAAAGGCATTTGTTGCCATGGTTTTTAAAGACCTCTGAAAACCTCAGCTGTGTCCACAAAAGCTGCCAAGAAATAGGGGTTCTATACTGATTTTATTTGTCAGAAGCATTTTGTCTTAATTATCTCCAATATAAAGATTACTTAGCCAAAGGGAGGGGGAAGAAAGAACCACTGTCATTTCGCAGGTAGAAACACTATGATTTTACCTTTTGAGGCCTTCTTCAAATGCATGCGTGCAAGTGTGTACACACATGTCTAATTTTTGTACTATCCCATCAAAAAGTGAAAAGCACTTAAAAATAATAATGGAGATTCTCACATGGGAGGAGGGTTTCAGATTCTCACTTTCATAGTGTGTCTTTGTTTTCTCCAATGCAAACCAGGAACCAAATATCTAACAACGGTATCAATACTGGGGAATAATGCCTTTCTTTGAAAAGGGCCCATTGTAAATGCTTTCATTTGAAAAATACTTGATGGTTCATCTGTGCACACACTGAAACTCTTCTGGCCTTCAGCTCTGATAGTGTTGTTTCTGTCCCCACCTGTCACCACAAGGTGGGGAATTTAAAAGTGTAAGTATAAATATTGGAAGGGTTAGGCAAGCTCTGGGTCAGAAAAGGGGGCCATGAACTCTCAGAGTATAAATAAATTGCCAAAAGTAAACAAACTATAAAACGCTTGGTTCTTGCTTGAACATCCATAAAAACACTCTTGTTTATTCCTGCAGTTTAGCATTTCTACAGCTAACTATGTTGGTACCAGCATGTTCTCTTTTAATTCTGAGCTCCTGGAGATCATTGTTTAGCCCCGTTGGAGGAATTAATGATTTATAATATATTAATTTAAATTAATTTATAATATAAGACATAAAAGGAAGTCTTTGGCATTTCTACTAACATTTGGATAGGCATCCCCCAAAGGCCCATATGTTAAAGGCTTGGTCCACAGCCTAAGGCAGTATCGGGAGGTGGTAGACTCTTGAAGAGGTAAAATCTAGAGGGAGGTTTTCTGATCATTGGTGGTGAGCCCTTGAAAGGGACATTGGGATACCAGCCCCTTTTTCCATTCTTCCAATCCCACCCATGAGGTGAACAGCCTTCTTCCACCACGTGCTCTTGCCATGCCCTGCTGCCTCACCACAGGCCAAAAAAAGCAAAAGGGCCAGCTGACCATGAACTGGAGCCTCCCAATCTGTGAGCCAAAATAAAACTTTCCTCTTTTTTAGCTGGTTACTGTAGATATTTTATTAGTAATGGAAAGCTGACCAACATCACTACTTTTCTGTGATTAATCACGTCGATCATTGAAAAATATTTAAACCATTCTTTTCATCACATTTGTTTAACATTAACTGAAGAAACTGATTCAAATCCCCACCCTTGGACCATCTGCAAAGTCCTGATTCTGTTTCTGTGGCCACCAGATAATTCCATCTGGATATGCAACTATCATCTCAACCCCACATGTCTAGATTGAACTCACCCTGTCCACCTGCTAATTGGACTTCCTCTTGATTTTCCCAGTTCATTCATTTCCCAGTTCATTCCCCTTGTGTCTAAACATCTTGAGCTCCTTTCTTTCGTGGATAACCCACATTTAATCAACTCATTACAATGTGTATTCTTTCATTATTTTTCCCCTTTTATTCTGTTCCCTTTTTCCTATTTTACAAACACCAAAAAAAGTCCATATTTCTAGTGCATGTAAGTTAGTTAAAGATTATCCAAATTAGTCTTTATGCTTCCATTCTCCCCTTCTACAGTCTCTTTTATGTTTCCAGCAGATTAAACTTCATTAAAGACAGTTGCATTACATCTATTCCATGTTGAAAAAATATGATGGTCTTATGTTACCTAAAACCCACAAACTGATCCTAATCTTCCTTTCATTCTTTATTTATTCATTGAGTGATTCCTATGACACAAGGCCTTGATTTAGTCCTCTGAGGAGTTTACAATTGGCATGGAAAGGACACATATACACAGATATATGCAGTACAGTAGGACAAAGTCTTAGGAGGTCCGAGGACAGTGAGAAAACTTCCGCATTCGCATCAGAGGTTTTGATGACAGTCATTTTTCACAAGAATAGGAAGAATTTTTACAGATAAATCTGAAAAAATTCCCATCAAAGAAATAGAATGGTTGTATTTGTAGGGGAGCAAATAATCCAGTTTTTCTAATTTCTACTTCACACAAAAAGAAATAGTGACTTTAAAACAACTAGAAAAATAGGCTACAACAGATTGTGTAAATTTGTCTCAGAATTATTGCATGGGCCATGGAAGTCTCTAAATGATATGGTACATAGGGTTGACATGTAGTGATTTACTTTAACAATATTAATAGATTGGCAGCACACAGAATGTCTTGCAAGAAGGAAAAAGATGAAGCAAATGGGTTAGGAGTAGGCAAACAGAAACACAATAGTATGGTCCTGGTTAAAGATAAGATCAACTCTGAATAATGGAAATTGGATGCAAATGCATTTAAGAGAAACCCAAAGAACTGCACAAGAGTTCTGATGGAAAACATCAGGGCCAAGGGCTGCAAAGTGAGTCAATGGAGGTCACCAACACTAAGGTTTGAAGTGCAGACTCTGAGGCGGTGGTTAAGGAAGGAGGAGTGGCAGATGGCACAGGGAAGCATAAAGGAGTCACTGAGATATCTGGAGGGTCAGGTGATGGATTTGAAAGGTATTTGCTTAACACTGACACATTAGGCCTTAAACCGCTGTGTTAAGTTTCCTAGGTCTAAGAAACTACCACAAATGAGTGCCTTAAAATAATGTAGGTGTATAGTCTCATAATGCTGCAGGTTAAAAGCCTGACATCAAAGGGCTGGAAGGGCCATGCTCCCTCTTGAACCTGTAGGGAAGGATCCTTCCCTATCTCTTCCTAGCTTCTGGTATTTTCCAGCAATCTTTGTTGTCCCTTGCTTTCTAGTAGATACAACACTCCAATCTCTTTCTGTTATCACATTTCATTCTCTCCACCTGTGTCTTTATCCAGATTTCCCTCTTCTTATATGAATAACAGAGATATGAGGTTAAGGGCCCACTCTACTCCAGTATACCCTCGATAGCCTTATTTTCAATAAGGTCACATTCTCAGATACTACAAGCTAGGACTTCAGCGTATCTTTTGGAGACATTATTCAATCCATATCAGATAGGCATCAGATTCCCTAGAAAACTGCAAGGAGAAAAGGAAGAGGAAGAGAAAGAAGCAGAGATTACAGATCTGGGGAAATGCCTATGTTTAGAGAGCCAAAGAGGGAAAATAATGGAGATAACAGCAAACCCACTCTTGTCTCAAAGCTGACATCAATTTCTTGGTTTATGCTCTTTTACATCTCTGTAGTTCTCTTCTAAAATTTTCAATGCTTATGAAAACTCCTCCGTTTCTTTCCAGGCTTATTTTAAGTGTATAATTTGCACTTTAACACACTTTTCTTGTCAGTCTAACCCAATGAAATAGCTTTTTTATCTGAAATCCTGTGGTGGATTAACTAACAATCAACTTATAACACCCAGCTGAACTGAATCAGTGTGGTTCTGGGTATGGAAGGCCCATCTGAGGATTTTTTTCTAACAGCATAAAAGGAGAACTGGAGGGGAAGATGGTGTGCTGTTCATTCTCCTAGAGAAGCTTGTCACACAGGTTCTCATGATATAAATTCAACTGTTCTCATCATTGGAGGAGCTCGGGTCCTTGCTGTAGCTGAGGATGGCTGTGGTTCTCTTCAGGGGAGCTCTTGTCCTTAGTTTGAGCATCGCTTCCTGGCTCCGATGCAGATCCCTCAGCCTGCTGGCACAGATCCTTCATCCCACTGGCACAGACTTTCTAGCTTCCACCACTGGCCTTTGGGCCTTCCCAGTGCAGAACCTTGATACAGATTTGCATGAAACATCGTCATGGGCTCTAGGCCTCCTGCTGGACTTGTGGAGGACACTGCCATGGGCTCTAGGTCTTCAGCTGGACTCGTGCAGGACACTGCTGTGGGATCCAGGCCCTTGCCTGGACAGAACTCTTGCTCTCTTCTGCATTTGACTTTTTGGGTGAATATTATAAAATAATCCTGGAAAGTGTGTGTCCTGTTTTAAATCTATTCCCTTGCAAACCCTGACTACAACAGATCCTCTAATAGTTTTTATGCATCATCCTTGACCCCTTGCCATATTTTACTATTTAGCACACATGTACTCAATCCTACTAAGGGGCAGGAGCTATAGCAACAGCCAAAATTCACTCATCTCTCACTGAGTTTGTATCCAAGTTTGTATAGGAATATGGGCAGGTGGTGCCTAGTGCAGATGGATGACAATGAAATGAATAAATAAGTAGGATAATTTCATAAAGGTTTAAGGGCTTAAAGGAAAAATAATCTGCCCAGAAAAGAAAATAATCAACAGAGTAAAGATATAACCTACAGAAGAGGAGAGAGTATTTCCAAACTGCATTATCTAATAAGGGGTTAATAGGTTGCAAATGTAAGAATTAAACTCAATAACATAAAAGGAAACAAGAAAAACTTATAATCTGATTTCTAAATGGGCAATTAACCTCAGCAAACATTCCTCAAAAGAAGACATACCATTGGCCAAGAAGTACAGTATATGAAAAAAAAAATGTTCAATATCACTGATCATCAAGAAAATGTGTATCAAAACCACGACGACTTATCACCATCCCCAGTTAGAATGACTATGATCTAAAAGCGAAAAGATAAGTGCTCCTGAAATGTAGAGAAAGGAAACCCTTATACACTGTTGGTCAGAATCTAAGGTAGTACAGACATTTCTCGTTTAACGACCAGTCACGTTCCTGCGACTAGGTTAAATGAATAGGTTGCTAAATGAGGAATTGTATATCATATGTACATTACAATGTTCAGAACACAGAAATGGTCAAAGGAAACTCCAACTGCTGACTTTGCTTTTATTTGCCTCTTACATGCAGTACTGTAATATATAACAGAACATAAAACTACAGTACTGTACTGTACTGTACAGTACAATCAGCAGAAATCACAATCAGCAGAGAAGGCTCAGCGGCGTAAGCGCCTGCCTGGCAAGTGTGAGGGCCCGAGTTCGACTCCCGGAACCCATATATGAAAAAAGGGCAGGTGATATCACTCAGAGGCAGGGGCACCTGCTGGCACGTGAGGTCCTGAGTTCGACTCCCAGTACCCACAAAAAAAAAATCACCATACTGTATAAACAAGGTTTACTGTACAAAAAAAGACATTGAGGGTCTATGAACAAGATGTACAGAACTGTACAAAAAAAAGATGGTTTGTAAATCCAAGCAGTGTGCCTCTGTCCTAAGTCTGAAAAGTCATTTAACAGGTCATTAAACAAGGAATATCTGTACTACCATTATGGAAAACGAGAGAGATTCCTCAAAAGAATTAAAATATAATTACCACATGATCCAGAAATCCTATTACTGGCTATATATGCAAAGGAAATAAAATCAAAGAAATATATGTACACCATGGTTATTTTAGCATTACTCACAATAGCCAAGAAATGTATACATATAATGGTAAATAGACGGGAAGAAAGCAGAACCACAAGTATGCATAATGTTTAAAAGCATAGAAAAGAGGTTTTATTCCAAGTGCATTAAGAGTTTTACACTCAAGATCATATGATTTGATTAATTATAAGATCTATCTTGTTGTTGCGTGAAGACTGGACTATAGAGGGAAAATGGGGACAGTGTGGACATATGCAGAACAAAGACTTAATATTTTTGTGTCCATACATTGTCACCTCTCTGAGAAGACCACAGAGACAAAACAGTCATGTGTTGAAAGAGCAGCCCCCACTTCCAACCCCTTCCTGACATGGATGCATCAGTGTGAAACTAAATGTGAAAACATAAGTGAACAACGTGAGTCTCCAATTCTAAAATGACTGAGTTCTTTTTGAACAGAGCTCCACAAAATAGATGGGCAGCTAAAAGGGCCTCAGGTTCTTCAGAAATAAGTCTCTGCTTAACCTCAGCAACTACTGCTGGAGCTATCCAGGGTGCTGGACTGTCTCACCCTGAAGTTTTCTAAGGTCTGGGTGGATCGCACTCTCAGTTATCCTTGTCAAATCTAAAGCCCCTATAACTAGACTCCATGGTGTTCTCCAGAGTCAGCTAAACTGTGAGCCAATATCAGTCTTGACCATGTCTGTTTGAACTAATGTTGAGCAACCTCTGCATAGGCCCGATAGAATATCAAGTGGTAGTGTGCTAGTGGTATACAGATAAGCTTAGGCACATCCTTCTGAAATAATAATGGAAGAAAAGCAATGAGCTAGGCTGGGAGTGTAACTCAGCGGTAGATCATGTACTTAGCATGTGGAAGGCCCTGGGTTTCATCCCCAGCACTGGGTGGAGGAGGTGCAATAAGTTAGGTAGCATCCTTTTTCCTTGGAATAATACTCAAAAAGTATACCTGGCTACCGAAATTAGAACCTAGTCTGCTTGTATAATTTATTCCATAGTCTCTCACCAAAGCACACCTTAAAATATAACTCCATGCCTGCAAGATTAATAAATTCATAGAATATCCAATTGTATACCTCTAACCTAAATAGCATCCTTGACTTTGCTTTAAAAAAAAAATTTCCACTGGAGGCCATTACTCAATTTCTTAAGTAATCAAGTTTGTACACTAAGTAGTAGATCAAAATTTGTATGCTTTCAAGTCAAACACTTTACTTCTTCAACCAAAACACTCAGAACATGAGAATAATCTGATGTATACTCATTTCCACCTCTCCTCTTAAGTAACAAGCAGAACAGGGAGAGCTGCAGCATCTTCAAAACTTTCTACCTACGTGTCAGCCCCTTCACTGTCCTTCAATGTGTTTGAAGGGCAGCATGATTTACAAAGAGCCACAGAAGTTCAGTCAAACTTTTTAGTTCCCAAGTTCTGATGAGAAAACAGGACTAGAAACCCTTAAATGTGCTCTGCTGTATTACCTTATATAAGCACAAACAAATTGTGCCATTAAAATAAAAAGGGGATCACTTACTTTGCTTTTACACAGTCTCAGATTAAAAGAATAGGCCAAGAACATCTCTGCTTAATCTAAAAATAAATTAATTTGGTTGATTTTTATTCACAGAACTCCCCACACTCTATCTTCCCTCCTGGTCTTCACAGATATGTTCATTCATGTAACTGAACACTCATTCTTTCCTTCATCTTGCTCACTTGATTCATCCCTCAGGGTTGATTTTAATCAGGAAAACTTTTATGAAAGCCTTACTCATCCCTCTTTGGCAATAAGTGAAGTTTATATTCCTGTAAGACCCTACATTCATATCCACTTTGACACATATCTCACTGTAATTTAATTGCTAGTTTATTTATCCATTTCTGCCTCTGACTTGTAAGCTCAATGAGAATAGGGACTAGGTTTTTCCTAACATTATATCAGTGCTTTCCCTAATAATAATGGAAATATTCAATTAATAAATGAGTAAATTAATGAACTTAATAATTTTAAAGTCCCTCTCTATCTCTAAAGTTAGTAACTCTGTCTTGTTTCCAGGTTTCTTCTGTAACTTTGGACTCAATAATCATCCCCTTTAGGAAATCTTATAGATTACCATATCATAATACCTAAGAAATTTCTCAAACCAAGTAGAAATTGCATTTTTATATGGGAAAATTTCAATAAACTCCTACTGTTTAGTCTGTATTTACAAGGTGGAGATAAAAGACATATTTTTAACTCTCAAAAGTAAGCAGGAAGTTTTTTAAAATATTTAAATTTGAAATAATGCTGCATCAATAAAATACTGAGAAAACTGCTATTGTTTCTTAGAAGGCAGTCATTCCCACTTTCAATACCATTATTTTTGTATTTGTAATTCACAATATTTTCTTCCTTTATAGTCAATATTCTTCTTTTATATTCAATATTTTTCTTCTCTTATATTCATCTATTATTTTCCCTATCTTTATCATACAGGTAGTACTTTGTCTAATTTCTAGTTATATCATGAAAATAAGCACCTTTTTTTCCCAAATGAACATCCCAAATAAATTCTAAATTTTGTTGGATTATGAATTGCAGCCTACAGATTTTTCAATTTCCCTCACTACATCTAGACTGGTAAAGAGTAAGTTCTCAATAAAACATGAATAATCAAAGCTTTACATTTAAAAACCACCTATTTCCTTTCCATAAATCATGGTATTTAGATTACATAAAATCAAATAAAAATTAAGTCAAGGATCAGCAAATTATGGCCCACAGGCCACTTCTGCTCAGTTCCCTACTTTTATAAATAAAGTTTAATTGGCACACAACCACTCCTATTTATTTGCATTTGCCTGTGGCTCTTTTCAGACTACAATGCCAGAGTTGAGCAGATGCAGCAGAGATTGTGTGGCCTGCAAAAACTAAAATAGTTACTATTGGGCCCTTTAGGGAAAAACTTCAATGATAACTGCTCTAAATCATGTTTATTGATGAGGGAACTCAGTCTCAGATAAATGACTCATCCAAGTGTATAGTTGAACCTGTATACTAATCATGCCTTATCAGATTCTATTTCCCTATCACATTAATTACTTGGTGAAAATAAAGATATTTTAGATTATATAAAATCAAACAGTAAAACCACAAATTACAATGTTTGCCAGAATATCTTTAAGGGTTTATACTAATCTAAGCTGGGACATAACTTTCATTTTTCTGAATTAAGGTAATAAAATTAATAGTCTCTCTCTGTGTACCTAACACACCCACAGACTAGTGCAGAGAATATTGCTAATTTTTATAAAAGCACCACCAACAAAAAAATGTCCAAGTTTTATTGCAGAGTTCTAAAAGATGTTGAAAGCAATAAGCATAAAAGAAAATGCTTTAAAATGGACTCCATTGACTTTACCAGCAACTCTATCACAATAGTTTTTTAAAAATCCACTGACAATGGAAGGAAAAGTAGTGTAGACCATCCCCCAAATTTTAACTCCATATTAGGGCAGTGAAGAGCCACAGCAGAAAGTTCTGAGAATTTACTCCTTCAGTCAGCGTCTATTAATTTAGCAGACTATGGTTTTCAACAAGTTATTTAAGTTTAGATTTCTGTAGAGGGAATCACATGAAAACTCCATCAGAAGTATTCTTAGTATTCATATAGCAAACTTCACTCCAGATGAAAAAGTAAAGAAATAAGAACAGAGAAAAATATCTATTATTGAGACAAAAAGTAAATTCAATAAACCTAAGCTGCTATCAGACCTGTGCTCCTGTCAGACAAAGCATCTTTAGCATAGATATTTCATCAAAAAGGATTGATGTTTTCAGAGGGTATGTCCTATACAACGCAACAATATAGAAATCGCCGGTGTGGAAATAAAATGTAGCTGGCAGAATATCAGAGAAGCTACAATTGATAAACTCTATACAACAAAAGGATTGAGGTGGACAGCAGAACAAAATGTTACTGTGGGATACTTAATAACTACTTGGTACAGACGATACCTACCCTATTACAAGTCACCAGACACTGAATCTGCTCATGTTACCAAAAGGTCATGTCATCCACTGAGACAAGAAAGAGGTGGAAGAGAGGAAGAGAACAAGCTGAATTAGAATTGGTCTGGAGCAAAGGTCAGAACAAGGCCAAGGCAGAGAAAGAATTATGCACAGACAACCAATATCATGCCATATCGTCTAGGCAGAGTTGCCGGTAGAATATGAATGGCCCCTGCCATCACGCAGTCGGGGCAGAGACAACAGTTCTTTTTACCTCAGAGACCCAGCTACTGAAATCTTCCACCACAAGAGTTGGCTCAAGCAGAATTACTCAGCCACAGCTGCCCTGGCATCTGCCAACTCCTCCTGAGATTCTATCTCTTCTCCACCTTTCTAGCAAGGATACCAGTGGACCTACTAGGTGTTACCATTTTATATAAACGGCTGATCATGTTCTCCTTCCTTGGTTACTTGTGCTCTTAGGGCCAAAATAGAGTAAGTTGTTTTCAACACACTACTACCTTGAATACTTCTCTTGAAGAAGGCCTTGCAGCCCTCACAGGACCAGACCCCATAATGGTAGCCGGAGGCATAGTCATTGCACACTGCACAGTAGCGGGTCTCCTTGGCAGATTCCAGGGTTATGCTTCCCTTGTCGCTGCTACTGGCTAATCTTTCTCGGCCACTCTGGCGTCGATTACCTGAATTTGGCCTGAAAAAAAAAGTAGAGGAAAAAAAGAACAGTGAGTCCATTAGCATTATAAAAGCAAAACATGCACTCCCTTCTAAAGAATAAGAAACTTGGGAGATGAAGCCAACCCATTTTATTCTGACATTTTGAAATAATGAATCACAGTGTAAGCCAATCTTTCAGTATCTCTTGCCATCTGTTGCAGCAAGAGGTGTTTGCCTATTATACTAACCTTGAGGGAAAATTGTTTATCACAAACTTGCTTAAGAAACAGACTGCCTACTCCAGAATGCACTACACAGAAAAACGACAAAATGAAATTTGCTAGATTCTAACAGACTTCTTCATTTTCTCAAGGATTCACAATTAGTTCAGAGTCGTTAGAGGCCAATGCTCATTCCAATTCTAGACCCTACAAAGAGTCATTAGGAAATGGAGACAAAGCATAAACCAGCTGAAACATCTGGAGTTCAGAGGACCTGATGAACAACGTAGAACCCATGCTGAAAATTAATTCAGATTTTTTCGTATTACCGTTACAAGGTAACCCTAGATCTTTATAACTTGACTTTACAATCTGAAGACGCTATTCTTCAATATTAGATAGACCTCTTAAGAACATGTGGAATGAGAAGTGTAGAGAAACCCAGATGGTTTTCTCAACCTTTAAAGGTTTTATGGAAGAATATATCCCCAAAATTAAACTGAGAGTGAACAGGAAGAAAGTTTGGTTCTGAGAGAAGCAAGAAAACAGACACATACAAACCTGTAGGAAAGCATTAAGGATAGAAGTGATCAATAATGCCAAATGCGGGAGAGAAGCCCAATAAAACAAGAACTACAAATACATAAAATTAATAAAAATAAAATAAATAAAATAAATTTGGATTTGAGCAAGAAGATGCTGAGCAAGGAGTCTCAAGAGAATGGCAGAGAGACAAACCAGATCCATGGGTGGGAGAGCAGCTGGATGTGAGGAGATGAAGGTGAACAGAGGCCATTTCTTTGAGAATTTAGATGTGAATGGGAAAGGAAAGAGAAAGGATGGTAGATAAAGAATATAAGACAAGGGTGTTCTTTGGGTTTTTTGGTTTTTTTAGAAGAGAAGGGACCTGCAAAGGCTTCATGTAGACTGAAGCGAATGGACCAATAGAGAGGAAATGGTTGAAGACATAGAGAAGTGGATAAAAGAATAAAATCAAGAAGGAATCTGGAGCAGCTGGGGTTAGCGACATAGTGCAAGTAACAGCCTCAGTGGAGATGACTTCAGGGAGACTGCAAGAAAAGCAATAAGAAGAGGATGAGGATAACTTTGTATATCACTTCTGACCAGGTAGGTTACATTGGCCCAGGATTTCCTAAGCATGTGCAAACAAGTGAAGGTGGTAGAAGGGAAATGGGGTATGTGGTTTGAGCCCAGCACAGTACCTCGTTTATAGCTGGCACTCAAGAATATACTGAAATGAATAGAGAGAGTGTTCAAGGGCAACTGGGGAAGAGAGGTTGACAGACAGTGGAAGGACAGATGGAGTGAAGGTTCTCGTGTGATTTTCACAACAAACAAAGCTCAGATGAGATAAAGTAAACTGCAGGTAGAGCTCTGGGTGTCTGTTGGTTAAGGAGGTTCCCGCTTCATGCTTCCCTTGCTCATGCAGATCACCAGGCCATACTGAGGCTCACTCCTCCTCTCCTCACAGCCCTAGCTTTGCTTTTAGCTTGGATTTTACAACCCTTCTCTGCCCTCCTCACTCATTAATATTGTACACAATTTTGTGGTGGTGGTTCTCAAACTACATTTGCCATAAAAGTCACAAAATATTGGCTGCTTGGGTTGAGTATGTCTGCATTTGCCAACTTTTTCCATTCTAAATAACTTAGCTCTGAGGTTGGCAGCCTCAAATAGGATTCTTTATTTTTTAATGATCCTTAGAGAGCACTGGCTGGCAGTTTGCAATTCTAGTTCATATTCTGTTACCCGTGTCTTTCCATTTCATCACCATGCTGTGAGCACCCCCCCATCAACCTCAGATCTTTTTACTGTCTGTTTACTAGTGTCTTTTGCATGATTCAAGTCAGTAAGAAGCAGCTGTGAATATTTATCTGTAGAAGCTCAATGCCTTTGGGGTGAGAGTGGATAGCAAGTATGAAATGGACAGATTCAAAGTCTTACAAAAGTTTTTACGTTTGGCAGCCCCGTAGCTAGCTCAGCACCCAGCACCCAGAGGCACTTGATACACTTTTGCTGGATAAATGAATGAGTGACTGAATAGTGCATGGGCAATAGTTTCAAGGTATCAAATATCCTCCCCACCAGCCCCACAGAATAATATACACAACCAGGTTTTGAGTTACATGGAGACCCACTTTTTTGTGGCTCTAAGGGAGGGGATGTATAGCAATTTGAACAATCTTCCAGATGAACATGTAACCTTAGAAATATAAAAAAATAAGAAAAAATTAGGTGTATCATGAATGCATAATATATATGTAGTTAAGAGTTCCAAATTTTAAGAGTTGTAAATTTTACCATTTACAACCACAGGAGTCTATTACAACAATTTAAAAACTTAGCACACAAACACAGACCATACATGGCACCATATGTGGTCAAGAAAAATGTGTGCTAATATGTGGCCATAAATCATAATTGCATAAAACTATAGTGGACTCTGCACTGCTGCACTCATATCACAGCTACTTCCTGTTGCAACTGTGATGAGCAGAAGTGTTGGGAGTAGCTGCCTAAAACATTCAAAAGCAGTTTGTCTCTCCAGCAAAAGGTGTGTCAGAGTAAAAAGGGATCTCTCAATGGTTCATGAATATGTTTCACCATCTATAATACATATAATATACAAAAGGTGTTAATCAACTGTATATGTTACTGGTAAGGCTTCTGCTCAAATGCAGGCTCTTAGTAGCTCTGTTTTGGGGGGGTTAAAAGCCATACATGGAGTTTGATCAGCATTGGCAGTGCACAGCAGGCCCCAGAGAGCCCTGAGCAGCCCACTACCACACTGACCTAGTTACCATCACATCCCCATTAGTCACCATCACCACAACCAGGAGCGGTGACACCCAGACCTAGCTGCACCTTGCCACAAGGCTGGTCCCACAGAGAGCAGGGCAAGAGTAGAGGCATGGGTGGCCACACATCATGGGGATACCTCCAGGCAGAGACAAGAAAGATGTGGCAACCGAAGTTTAGGAAGAGCCAAATAGTTTGATGTAAGAAATGGATGCAGTTTTGACAACAGAAATGACATGGAGGAAGTTGTATTTATGCACCAGGCCACTATAAAGAAAAATAACCAGGGTCAGTGTGAGTTTGATATTGTTGGAGAAAAGAGTGTGAGGCAGCCAATGTTGCAGGCCTGGGTGGACCTGAAGTTCAAGGCAGTAACTGAACGGCAGGCTGTAACCATTAGAGACACTGTTCCTCCACGCAGTTGCCAGCAGAATTGCCAGAATAATGAGAATGGAGCAAAAATTGAGGGGTTAGAGAGCACGCCCGAAGACCAGACCCAACAACACCAGGCAGAGATTCCCACTTTACGACTTGCAAAAACCCCATGAACTGCCGTTCCCAACTCTTCCACTAAAGGCAAAGAGATGAGGCTGTTGACAACCAGCACGCAGAAGCCCAAGGTATCCCAGAATGTGTACTTGTCACATGCATTATGCTTCTCAGGGCCCTCCCTGCCAAGGACTGTCCATAAAGCAACTTTTTAGCCAACTTGGAATTCCAAGTGTATAGGTCTTGCTCTATAAAGATTCTCAAAATGTCATGAAAAAGAATAGCAATCCCATCAGGCTAAAGGATGGTGAGATCTTCCAGTGGGTTGCAAAGCCCTGTGTGCCTTGCAGTAGCTCTCAGGTCATCTTGAGTGTCCATCAGAAGGAGCCAAATGGACACAAGTGCCCCTAGACAGCCATGTCCTCAGAACACAAGACTCAGCAGAATCATCTGCCATGGAAGAGAGCAGAATGGGGAGGGCTCCAAGACTGAGGTCAGACCTGGCCATAAGGGTGAGTCAGGCACCAAGCTGGGATTATCTGGTAATAGGTCCAGGCTCACCTCCTCCTGCTGCTCTCTACCCAGCCTTCGCATTATTGGCCTCGCGCCTCCTTGGTAGGAAGTACCTACACCATGTTCAAGTCAATCTCAATCTTTCCTAGTCTCTCTCAGCATTGGAAGCCCTTTGGCTTCCCTTTTAGCATAGGACCAAGACCAACTGCTCTTATTATTTTCATGCCCAAAATATCTTTAAGTTCTGCCTCCTTGACAGGAGTCTTCACACATCCAAACCTAGCCCGAAGTCCTTTATTATAAGTAGAGGACTAATTGTTTAGCAAAAGAGCAAAAACACCTGCTTCTTTGTAAAAGCTTTATCCCTTTCTCACTGAATTATCATGAAACTTGTCATCTTGCCCAATTTCTCATAAGACTCAATGAATAAGATGACTGGATTACCAAGCTTCATACTAAGAGATTAAATGTTTTTCAGTCTTATAGACACCTTTAAAGATCCTGGAAATAAGTAGGAAAGAAGTTTAGGAGGGTAATGAAAGTATGTTTTGCATCAGTGACTTAATATATTTCTACCACAAAGCACACACATGACTAAGGAACAAAATGACAGGAAAAGGACAGCCAGAGGCATGAAAAAAGGTAGCAACAGCACTCATCTATGGAAACTCAAAACTCAACTCAATTTAGTACCATTTTCATTGTATCAATTGACTGCTAAATATTTCCAAATGGATACCCATTGATATTAAATACTTAATTAAGAGAGGTATCTGAAGGCATTCATATTGGGTCCAGAGAGTGGACTGTCTTAGACCAAGTAAAAACAGAGCATAATTTTTTAAAGTACTGGCTAAGAAGATTTGTATTAATCAAAAGAAAAACTTTGAAGCTCAGCATAATCAAATACTGTTGTTTTGTTTTCCAATCATAAATAATGGGACCAGCTATCCAAAAGCATTATTCCTCTCACTAACCAAGCACTTTTTAAAATTTTAAAAGCCTTGGTTTCTAGAGGAAATGTTTTCAGAAAGCTCAGTTAAAAGAATCAGCAGATGTCCACTCCCTAGAAATGTGGCTTAATTACGCGTTAGTGAGATAACTTCATAATACTGTACCCCCTCACCAAATCAAGTCCCCAAGGCTATGTGTCCTCAAGATTTCTGAATTTTTCCTACATGGCATTTATCACATTTCCACTTTTATGTTTGGATAATTATTGATAACTGTATGTCCCCTAGTAAAGAGAAAACTCCAAGAAGGCAATAATCATGTCCACTTGCTCCAAAGTTTAACCAACACAGAGTAGACCTTAATAAACATTTGCTAAATACAAACCCTACATCTTACCCACCACACCAGTCAATTATTTCTTCAAAACACTTTACCTGTCCTTCTATCCACTCCTTTTACAGTACTATTCTTGTCTAAAACATCGATAATACTCCAACTTACAAATACTAGAACTAATTGCCTACCTCCCATTATTCCTCAAACTCATCCTGCCAGACACTGCCCAAAGAATTGCCACCAAATGCAACATTCATCTTTGAATAACTTCTTATTGCAATAATAAATAATAATGTGGATTATTACTTCTAGGGGCCATGGGCTAGTTTGAAAATAATGACAATTCTGAATTTACCTTTTCTAGAAAATAGACATGAACAAAACTCTTAAAATTATGCCCATATTTTTGGGGGAGTTATAGACAAGAAAAATCTAAGTTTAAAAAAATCAACATATGGAATTAAGCCCAACTTCTTGGATTTCCTACACCAACTGGTATCAGTCTCTTTGTAGTTTCCTAAGCAAAATGTTGTCAAATCCACCTCTGGGAAAGCCACCTTATGTTCCTATTCACACTCACAGCTTCCTGCAAACATATGCGTCTCATCCCTCCTGAAAAACTAAGCTCTAGTTTCATATCACCCCTAAGACTTTCCCTATGAACTGCAGCTCACATTGGTTCCACTTGGAATTATTACAGCACCTAATGTTCCCGCCAGATCTCTTTGAACCTAGTTAGACATTGACTTCAACTGCTGCTGATCACTTCTCCTCTGTTCCCTTTGTCCTATTTTTTTATCTCCACCAGTCTTCTGAATGTCAGTATTCCTTGGAGTTCTGTTCTCAGCCCTCTGCCTCTGCTTTTGGTCTTTAGGGGACCTTGGCCACGGGTGCAGCCACACCCAACTGCATCTCACACTCTCTCTCTGACTTCAGACCCACATGTTAATAACCCACTCTGCACACCATTCCTTGAGTGAACCAAAGAAACTTTAAGCTTAATGCCACCAAAACTAAAGGCTAAATCTTCCCCAGAAAGCCCACTCCTAGTCCTGCTTGCCATTTGGGCCCCATGATCTACTGGCACATTCAAGCCTGCTGCTCCTTCTGCCTAGAGCACCCTTCCTCGGCCCTGAATAACTCCTATTTATCCCCCTGTCCCACTCATACTTACTTTCCTCCAGGGTGCTTTGCTGACTCATCAACCTAGTTTATATAAACCCAGAGTCACCCTCAGCAGCAGAGGTCTTGCACTCTCTACTCAAAACTCTTGACAGGTTCCCAGCACTCCAAGAAGAGAACTCGAAGTTCTTGGGTGGCCTGGAAGGCCCAGTGCAGCTCGTCCCTGCCTGTCACTCACCACACGCTGCCCTTGCAGGCCCAGTTCCAGGTGCTACTGTAGCTGCTGAACAGTAATACCATGTGCTCCTCCATCTCAGCACCCTCTTCTGTGATCTGTTTCTCCCTCCATGCTGGTTCATATCTCTTCCCACAACCAATTCCTGCTCATTCTAAATGTGGGTCCCTCTTACCTTCTATGCTCTTACCTTGGTTTAATTTTTCTTTGTAGCACTTACCACCACCCCACATCCAACCTGATCTGACTGTTGATTTCATTGCCTGTCTTCCCTCTGAAATGTAAGCTTCACTCCTCCAGTACCTTGAAGAGAACCCAGCATAGAAAGAATCTGTGAATGAATACCTGCCTGATGCAATAGGCCCACACTTTGCTGTGTTCTGCTTAATTATGTGCCTTATCCCATAAACCATTATATCCACCAGGCCTCACACTGTGGCCTCCTTACTTGCCATGGTCCACCAGTTTATCCTGGGGCCTATGGCACAGAGGTAAGTGACTAATAGTTATTTGCCATCTGAATGGATGCAATGCAAGACAAGTCCCCTCCCCAGGCTACCCAGGTCCACACCCCCCACATAGTCTGCCATACCCACATCTGCCACACCCCCACACCACAATCTATCTTGCATACTGAAGCAAGGGTAAGGGTTCTACCATTCAAAAATCTGCCCTGTGTCCTCATTAACTACCCTAAGCCTTCTTTACTAACTACCTATGGCTTCATTAACTACCCTAAGCCTTCATTACTTCTTTGTTGGCACCCAGGGAAGTATAATTATTTACAAACATACAGATTTTACTTATAATCTTGGGATGGGCGTTCTCAGTCCTCCTGAAGTTCATACACATCTTCCCAAGACTTTAGACTAAAATTTACTAGCCCACAGAATACAGGCAGGATCTTCAGCACCTACGCATTACAACCTGGCTGCTGTCCGCATCTCCAGCCCTACCTCTCTCATGGTGGTTAGGTGCATGTGTCACATTTTCCCAGCCAAGCTAGTTATTACAGCTTGTATCTAGATGTTCCCCCAAAGCCTCATATGGTCATAGGTGGAAAATATTAAAGGTGGCTGGATTAGGGTGAGTGAACGTGGATTAAGGATGTGACACTGGGATTAAGGGTGCAGATAATAGAAGCCCCACCCTGAGTATGAGGGCACCGATGAATAGGCTTGTAGCCTGGGTGGAATATAAAAAGAGAGAGGGAAGGCAGCCTTGCTGCTGCTGCTGTTACTGCTGCTGCTGCTTGCTGCTTTGCTGCCTCCTGTCTGCTTTGCCAGGGACTGTTTCTCCTCTGTGATGCCAACCTGCCTTGGAATCAGCTGACTATGGACTGAAACCTCTTACAGACAGTGAGCTGAAATATACCTTTCCTCTTTTTACTTGTGGGTGTTAAGTATTTTGTCTCAGCAACAAGAAAAGTAACTAAGACACTAGTGCATCTCTGGCCTTCACCCATAGTTTCCTATTTTAGCCAACAGGCAAAATGCTCCTAAGTAAAACATCCTTGTCAGGTAGCAGCAACCACTGACTTTCTCAATAGAAATAAATATATAACTGTTCTGGAGTCTGTAGAATTATCAGATGACCATATGGTCACTGTAAGTCTCCAGGAAGGAGACCTTACCACAGCCACGGTTGTTTCCCAGTTTCCAACAAAGTATTGACAAATAGCAGGCATTCATAGGTGGTTGTGGAATGAGTAAAATTCCAAACGTCATATTGTATGTCTCCTTCCCAACTGGGCTGCAAGCTTTGCATGAGTATGGATACCGTATCCTAAGTATTTATATTACCCCAATTTGTATCACCTGCATTTCTTTATTCATAGAAAGTAACCAATAAATACTTGTTAAATAAATTATTCAACAAAGAATTAAGAACAACTTGCAAGAAGCATGGCTAAGGCTGTTGCTGTAACGGAATGATGTATCGAGATGATGAGAAAAAAATTATCAATGCTTGTTTGGGTACCAACATACAAATCAAACTGAATATAGTTCCTTGTGTACCTCTCTGCTTTTGATATTGGTATAGACAGGCATAAGCTGGAAGTGCTTTATGCCTATGACCAGAACATATTTTGGGGGTATTTTTAATCCCTATGGAATCTTGCATTCATTTAGATTTTGATAAAAATCTCTATTTATTTTCCATGGAAGCAAATAAATGTTCTTTAAATGAACAGACAAAAATGGATTCTATCTAAACTGATAGGATCTGGAAAGAACAATACCGAATCTCAATTTTAGAAAAGTTCAAATGAGTCCTGCACCTCGTCAAGACTACTCCCTAAACCATGTGGTGGTTATGTTCTGAAGCAAAAAAGTTGTAAATTACTCTGGGGGACAAAATAGATCCTCTCAAGCCTCTTGGAAATTAGCATCTTTACACTCTTACCTAAAAATGTAATATTTATCTATCTCTTGCCTCATCACATTAACCATGTAATGAGTTTAATTTCTACCTTTTATTTATTTTGGTTTTTAGTTAATAAACAGAAAGAGGAAATGCTCTTCCCTAAAAGGGGCAGAAGAAAATGTCTTCCAAAAAAAAAATGTCTAGTAATAAAAACAGTTGGAGGCAGCTCCCTGAAATTCCCCAGGGAGAAGGTTGTACCCAAGACCCCAGCTTCTGCTCCAGGTTCAGACCACTTCCCAGACTTCTGCAAAACTCACCTGGCTCTTGGTCTAACAAGACCAAAAGAGCTGGTCCAGTATGAAAGCAAATATTAACTCTATATTGATGTATACGTGTATTAACTCACGTAACCATTAAAACTATGCTGAGCAGCCCTCGTTTAACCCCCGTTGTTTCAGAAATGAGGTAATCTAGGCAATGATCAGCCACACAGTCAGGGAACTCTGGAGTCAAGGGCACCAGCAGTCTGAGCACACTGCCCAGACTCCCCACAAAACGTAATCCTTGGGAGCCCCATCCAGAGGCATCACAAGCCAAGGGCATAGCATTTTACATCTGAGAACAGTCATCGTCTCAAATCTCATCCTTAAATTCATAAATCCCACTAGATATTGCCTGTAATTATTTTTATAAGGCAAGTAAGGTTCTTTTTTTTTTTTTGAGGGAAAATGCTAATTTTATTTCTAGGGCAAAGGTTGAGACCTCTGTTGAGTTCCCTGAAAATGGAGTTAACAGAGCTAACAGTCCTACAAGAGAATAGCTTGATGAAAGTTTGAACATTTCCTAAAAAATGCGATGGCAGAAAATACCTATTTTAACTCACCAACAAATACAAAACGATGTGTCATTAATGCTCACATACAAGAGTTCTGAAATTCTTTATGCACAAAGAACATTAGCATTCACCACTCAAAATGTAATGCTCTCTGTAAAATGTCAAGAGGTTTTCCCACTCACTTAAGAAAAATGTCTTCACTCCAAAATACAAGCAAGTGTTGATTTTCCACACTAATGGGAAATAAGAATAGCCTGGCATATAGTTCCCTAAAACCCCATTTAGTCAATGTCTTTGTATCTTTTATCAGTTACTAATGTGTAACCAAATGACCCAATTTGAGTTTCGTCACCTCTCTTTCTCTGCTCGCACCAATCTGTGGTAAGTGCTAATGAATGGCGAGGTCCAGGAGCCCACAGATGGAGGAGGAAGGCAAGTGGGTGACACAGAAGTAGGAAGTCAAGAGGGAAAGAGAGTTGTGGTTTGACTCCACACTTTTTTTTTAAATCTGATTTCCGGTCTAATTTCTACAGAAAATATGACACTATATTAGGAGAATAATAAATGTACTTGCATGCAGAATTATTATGAAATTCATTCATTTATTCCACAGCATTAAAGGAGCAGCTACCTATGACCAGCCAATGGGTTTATACTAGGAGGAAGATGACTATAAAAAAGAGGAGGAAAAAGAAGGAGAGTGGAAGGGGGAGGGAGCACGGAAGGAAGGGAATAAGGCACTGGGAAGCAAACGACTCAAGGAGGAAGAC
Source organism: Erethizon dorsatum (assembly GCA_028451465.1). Taxonomy (NCBI): domain Eukaryota; kingdom Metazoa; phylum Chordata; class Mammalia; order Rodentia; family Erethizontidae; genus Erethizon; species Erethizon dorsatum. The sequence continues at coordinate 132,381,022 of CM051823.1, read as the reverse complement.
TTGGGCCCTTGCGGGGAAAAATGGTAGAGACAAGAGTCCTAGACTCACTAACGCTTAAACACAGAACACTGAGGACCAAAAGCGGCCCACCCTAAGCACTGGCCTCTGGCCTGCTTTTGAATGTGATCTATAAATCATTTCATTTATGACCCCATCCAGGAGATAAGCCCAATATGTCATCACATAAAAAAGTCCATACAAACATGTCCAGAATTGCAACTGGAAATTTTTGCCTACAAAAATTATTTGGGAAGCTGTATGTTGTTAGGGATTACATTACTGCGGATGTGATAAACTTCAGGATAAAGTGAGTGGGATAGGGTGTTGTGGTGAAAAAGTTCTAGGCTGAGTCAGAACTCTCGAGTTCTAGACAAAAAAGCTGCCAATAACAGCTGCATGGCTTAAGCAAATTGCCAAACCTTTCTGGACCTGTTTCTTCATCTGTAAAATGAGGAATTACAACTGTGCTTCCTAAATTCCTTTCTGGCACTACAGTTGTGTGACCGTGATTCTGTCCCATGGCTCTGACCAACAATAACATCTGTAGCCAGGGAGAATTTCTCCAATGGGTCCCAAGAGAGTACAGCCCATTTCTCAGAACTCTTTCCTAAGAGTAACAAAATTCACAAAGGACAAGTTGGGAGGAGGTGGTAGCACCACTGTTAAGTCTTCTTGGTGCTGTCATGACCGATTAATGATAACACATACCCATCCCAGCATAGGCAACTGTCAGTTTAGGCACTGGTTTTCTGTGAAAATGACTTTCCCACAAAAATAAAAGTCACTTCTCTAACATAAAGCAAGAGAAAATAGAAAGAAAAAGAAAATAGAGGGGAAGAAGAAGAAATGGAGAAACAAAGAAAAGGGAGGAAACACTTTTGTACATTTCACATGTTTTTGATTCACTGAGGTCTGTCAGCAATGACTGAGGTGGGAACTAAATGGAAGAAAGAAGAGCTGAAATGTGGAAGACAAAGTCAGCGTAATCTATCTAATGTGGTGTTGCCCAGGTTGCCCGTGGCTGGGGAAAGAGACAAACCAAATGAATGATTCTGCAATAGGAGACAGTTTAAATACAGCATAAAGTAAGCAGAGGTTCTTTTGCACAGAACAACTTTATCAGCTCGGGAAGACCTAATCTTTCAACACAGTTACAGATACCTCCGGATAGGTGTTAAGGGCTCTCTCAGATGTGAAAGTTAAAATTCAATCTTCGGGATTCTTTGATTTTCCCTATCTACTCTACTGACAGCAAGTTCAAAGAGCAACTGTTTTTTGCTGATGATGTCACAAAGAAAAACAGTCTCGTTTCCTTCTAAGAAAACAGAGTGGAGTCTCTGGGGCCCAGCCAGGACATTTGGCAATGGTGTCTTCTGGAGACACTGGGAACCCACATCAGGATACGCATAGAGCTGGACTCTACGAGGACCTCACAGCTGGAGAGGACTGGGTCAGTGTGTGTGATATCCAATTAAAGGTAGTGATTCCATAACTTGCTCAGAGTTTTGAAGTTTGGACTTGCTTTTGCTACCTCTTTGACACTGGATAACATATACAAAGTGCTCTCTGGAACATCACAAAGTTTTTCCAGGCTCCTGTCCTGATGCTCCTTCACCTTCCTTCCACGTCTTTTGCAATCCAGCAACAAACTACATGTCATTCCCCCAGCTGCCAGGACTTGGCTCATGTTGCTTTCTGCCAAGCACATCCTTTTTCAGTCTACCCTGCTGCCTCTCTACCCTGTACCCATGTCTTCCTGGCCTCTTCCATGCTGCTTTGCAGTTCACAGTTACACAGGTTCTGTGCCTCCCATAAGGGAAGTGGTCAATAAATCTTTTACATTTATTTAAATTGAATGCTATTTAACTATGTAGAACTAGTTCTGTGATACTCCTTTAAATAATTATAAATATCTTGAGAGACTAGTAAATCAGTCCAGACAAGTGCTCAACTGCCTGCCCAAATTTCCCATAGGCAAGAAAGGGTAATATAACAAAAAGAAGTTCAAGTTTGGATAAGTCACTTGCAGTTTACCAGAGTTTTCTTAACCGTACCCTCCAGGAGGGTTTTGTTTGGTTTGGCTTGGGTTTGGGTATAACGAGCCCTTCCCAGTCCTCATCACAGTCCAAGAAGTTTATATTTGTAATCCCATGGAAAAGTTATTGGAATTCTAGCGAGTTAATTCCAATCTACCACTTCCAGTGCAACCCATCGCAAGAATAAAGACACTAAGGCATATTTATTGTTGTGGGGAGCCAAGGGGTCCTAAGTCCAGCCAAGATGGTGGTTACTGGAACAAAGGCCTTGACCGAGGGCCGAACCCAGGTTTTATTAATTCTCAAGGAGAGGAGTGGCTCGGGGATGAGTGACTGTGGGAATAGCGGGAAGTCCGTGAGTACCATGAGCTGGGCTAGGTAGGTGGCCTGAAATCACCTTTGCAATATGCAGAGGGAAGGATATGCAGAAGGAGTAATCCGCATAACACAATTCAAGGTAGTATCTAATGTTTTGGGGTCGGTGCTTCAGCTCTGATGTGTAATCTTCTATGCCCTGGGAAGTCATAGCCTCTTTCTCGAGGCCCGGTCCCAGCCAACAGCATGGAGCATGGCTCTCCATCCCACCTGGCTTACACATGTGTTTTGGGAGCTACGGGGGCAAAGAAACACTGACCTGTCGCTTACTTCAAAAGACCACACATCAGCTCCTTGGCTGGACCGATTTGCGTTGCTTAAAGCCAACTGAAGGGATAAGGAAAAGTCCTAGCCAGCTCTGTACATATCAGTACATGGAAATAGGGCCAGGTTTAGCCAAAATGGAGATAATTGCTCTTCTTTCAAGGAGAGTCATCCCGGTGGTCCTCCATATTTGGGTTTGGTTTTTTGTTTTGTTTTTTGTTTTTGGCAGTGCTAGGGATTGAACCCAAGCCTCTGCCCTGAGCTACATCCCCAACGCTATTTTTAATTTTTTCTTTTTGAGACAGACTCTCACTAAGTCCCTAAGTTGCCCAAGGTGAGCTCAAGTTTATGATCCTCCTGCTTCAAACTCCCAAAGTGCTGGGATTATAGACATGCACCATCACACCCTCTAAGGGACTTTTAAAACAAGTTACTTAACATGTGAGTAACTCTGTGTCATTTTCTTATTAGAAAATTGGAGTGACAGCATTTTTTCTATCTGGAGAGATCATGGTATTGGATAGTGTTTCTGAGAAGAAATAAAAAATTACAAAATCAGTGGTTGTTGTTGATATATATCAGGCATGGCATGTGTCTGTAATCCCAGCTTTCAGGAAACTGAGGCAGAGGATCACTGAGTTTGAGGCCAGCCTGGGCTACATAATGAGTTGAAGTTCAGCCTGGACTGCATAGCGAGACCCTGTCTCAAAAAACCAAACAGAAAAAAGAAAAGAAAGAAAAAAAGAAACACGTATTATATATTTTTTTTTCAATAAATGCACCACTCTGAAAGGGATTTTTAATGACTGTCAGATCCTTGATTTCTCTCTCCCATGCTACATGATACCTATCAGGAAATCTCATCAGCTCAATCTTCAAAATATGCATTAACTCAAATTCTTGATAGTTAAAGAAGTAATGTTCATTTTTTAAACTTTAAACAAATTTTTATTACACAAACGATGTCACATAATTGGACTTTTCTCCACTTTGTACACAACTCTTCCTGTCCACAGAAAGGCTGATTCTGAACTTCTCGTCTGTGACAGAATCCTGACTGTAACAGAATAGTAGTAGAAATGCCTCCATGTGCTGAGAGCAGCACACTGGTACAGGGCTCTGGTACCATTTCAGGAAAGTATAAATGCTTTTGTATTCAAAAGTACAAAGTAAATTATCTGTAGGCAGCAGTAAACCATTATATATTGTAACTGAAATCAGCAATGATGGGCATGTGATTTTCTTACATCACCCAGCCTTCTCCTCAGTTACTTCATCAGACTTCTCTGAAGTTCCTGGTGAGGACGCTGTATGGAGCTTTCTGTCACAGTTCATCGGTGAGGACCAAGCACTATTGTAGGGTCAGAGGATGCCACTGCCTATCCCGCCACCCATCCCACCCACGGTGCCCTTCTCAGGTCCTTCTCCTTCTATGGGACTTCTGTGAGCATGACTTCTGCCACTGTTAACAGAGAGGCCACCTCCCCCACAGCATCCAGTAACGCAGTTCTCACAACCTTTGTTGGATCAATAATTCCTTTTCCTAACATATTCACAAAGTCTCCAAACATAGCATCACAACCAACTTCGGAGGAGCTCTGTAGGATTTTCTCAACTATGGGAGATCCTTCCATGCCTGCATTCTTAGCAATGATCATTGCAGGAATTTTGAGCGTTCTTTTAATAATTTCTATACAAATTTTTTGGTCTTCATCAGCAGGTGTTAAGGAGTCCAGGGTGGGAATGCACCCAAACAAGGCACAGCCCTCCACACAATGCCTTCTTCCACAATCACCCTCTTAGTACTGAGGGCATCTGTAACTCTGTCTTTCTTCTCGTTCACCTAGATGTCACTTGTCCCACCAAACTTCAGCACAGCTGTGCCATCTGAAAGCTTCACCATTGGCTCATTCATTGTCTCCTTTTCATATTCACTAGTTGTGATTTCTAACTGCTCGGTGATTTCTTGGATATATTTTTCAGTGTGTGGTTTATCACCTTTTAGTTTCAAAAGCATGGCACCATCTTTGGTCATAATGACCCCTCCAACATTTCCTAAGTCATGGGACTGAACATCTTTGAGACTCAGGGTCAACCCCTCTTCTCCAAACACTGCACCACCAGTAGCAATAGCCATGTTTTTCAGCTAGTTCTTCCTATTGTCGCCAAACCCTGGAGCTTTAGCTTTGACAACCTGCAGACCAACCTTAGCCTGTTCAAAACCGTGATACTTAGAGCTTCTCCGTCAATGTCCTCAGCAATTATGAACAAGGGCTTTTGGTGAGCATTGGCAATTTCAAGAGCAGGTACAATGGACTGGATGCTAGAAATTTTCTTCTCACTCAGTAGAACACGGGCATCCTAGAATTCATACTTTTGGCCTCTTGATGTTTTAATAAAGTACAGAAAACTATATCCTCGATCAAACTTCGTGCCTTCAATAATTTCTTCATTTTGAAAATGTAATGATACTATAGTTGTGTTTTTAAAAACAGTCCTCATCCTCTAGAAGTATATATAGAAGTATTTACAAATGAAACAGAATTGTTGTAGCTGGGTAGTGCAGGGTCATTGCACTGTTCCATTTCTGTAAACAGTGCAACAGCACAGTCAGATCAAGTCATTTCTCTCTTCACAATGGGCTAGTGAATCTCCATATCACTAGGAGGAAAAGCCAACTCCACCTTCTTACCCCACTCCAGCTGAACTGGACACTCTACTTAACACACCAGCCTCCTGCCTGGGGGCCTCTTCACTACCATTCCCCTCAGCCTCCAGTGCCTTTCACTGGTATCTCCACACAGTGCTGCTCCCTCCTCTGTTTCACTTAGCTGAAATATCTCCTTTGCAATAGCAAAGTCTTTCCAATGCAACCTTTACTGCTCTGTCTGCTTTGATAAGTGATCTATTCCCAGTGCCTAGAACAGTGCCTGGCATAGAGAGATGATCGATAAATATTTGCTGAATGCATGAATGACCAAACAGAGTCAGCCATCTGGTGACGCTAGCAGGGGGTTTGACACCATCAGCTGAATGAGGTAAAAACATGTCAGACAGGCTACACTGGCCGCTGTAAACCAGACTGCCAAACAGGGATTTCAATTACTCTTTACAGGGAATAAGAACAAGGACCCAGTGACAAACTCAGAAAGTCAACAAAACTAATGCAGCTGAGTTTTCCGGAGCCTAATAACAAGCAGCTGCGGCTGCCCTGCTCCTCTCAGGAAGCACCAGTGTCGCAGGTGTCCAGGCACAGATGGGCTCATTCCCATTTTTGGATCCAAAGAGCTTCTTCTCATTCCTAGCCAGTATCCTCCGATGATTTCGTCTGGACAGTAGAATCAAAAACAACCAGAAATCTCCGAGGATAAGCGCTCAGATTCCCAAGCTCTGCCTCCTACAGAACTTGGCCTTGCTCAGAGGAAAATCAGCATTAAATATCTTTCTTACTTTTTATAAGTGATATTTATAACTATTTATATTTATCTTAGAAATACTCTTCCTGATTCTCCTGATATAGTTCTTCAAGGTATAAGTTTGTTACGAAGCCAAAAAAAACCCCCCCAAAAAAACAAAAAAAACAGCTAACCAAATTTTAATTCACTACCTTCCCCATCCTGAGTGCTCTGCGCAAACCTGACTCACACCCAGATGGGACAAATCACTCAGCTGTCGACTAACTACCACGAGCTGAAGCAATTTTAGCTTCCTAAGCACTTGCACCCTAGAGGACGTGCTTCTGCTCTCGTACTACCTCTTGCTCCCAGCTCTGCCCTGGAACGTGGCTCTGGGAGTGCTTCAACATCCTCGGCTCGGGACTGAGTAAAAGGAAATATTACAGAGGATTTGCAACTTGCCACATCCCTTTCTCTATATTTTCATCAAAACAATTTCAGAGAACCATCCCTTCCCAGAAAATTGCACAAGTACAGTTATCTGACCTATATTCAAATGATTCGTGGAGTAGGTCCTTACCTTCCTTTTTCACACCATGGCACACTTAATTTCTTTACAAACGTAACTATGCATGGGTGATTCCATGCGCACCATCCCATGCAGCAAGCTGTCTCCCAAGCCACCACAGCTAAACTCAAGTCCTCCTGCTATGCAGCCAGACAATCCGAAAGGCAGCAAACCAGCTGTAGGAGGGGGAGTGCAGATCTCCCTAAAATGTGCTTCTAAATCTTTTATGTTTTAGAATGCATTCCAGAGATTTATTTTTTCTGAACAACTAATTCCTAAAATCCGATAATGCCACATAAATAAGAAAACTTCCCCCAAGACATCCAAAAAAAGTGTTATTTCTTTTTTTATTAGTACATGTTTGTAGTACACAGTGTTTACATTCTTTTGCGGGAAATTGGTACATGTACATAATACCTCTTAATTCTGTTTTTCATCCCCTTTCCCTTCGCTCCCTTGCCCTTCTATCCATCTCTTGATCTTTTTCCCTTTTCTTTTTTTGTACATGTTTGCAATATATAATGTTTACATTCTTTGAGTGGTATTATTTCTATAATACTATCATCCTCACTCATAAAAGTAATCCATAGTTCTGGAAACAAGATTGTTTCTAACTGATCCTCACTCTTTGATTTTCTCCTCATGCGTTATAATATTTCCTTTATACTTTAATTGTGTATTTTTATAATTGTCAAAATTTATGATGACCAAGAACTATAATTATCTGAATAACAACTATATCTACATTTAATCTTAACCTATGTCTCCTTCATAGTCAACAATAATGGCAAGGACTAGTGTTCAAATTCTACATCAGGTGCCTCCTTTCTTGGTAGAGAGGGACAGGTGGACGTTACATCTCCAGACTTCCAAACTAAACATAGTAAACAGTGAGGCCATATGGGTAGGGTTCCCAGTTTAACCAGTCAAAATGCAGGACACCCAGTAAAATTACAAGATAAACCACAATTTGTTTACTATACTATCACATGAGAAATAACTAAAAAGTTATTATTTATCTGAAATTTCAAATTATCTGGGCTTCCTATATTTTATCTGATAGCCCTAAATATGACACTTTTAAGGAAGGGAACAGCAATGCTTGAGTCCAGCAGCAATTACAGATTTGCGTTCAGGACAATAGGAAAAGTTAATGATCACACACTTAATCATGCATTTCCTGTCAAAAGACGAAAGTTTGTTTGGGACAGAATGAGGAAATGCTGAATGAGGTCTGCTGGTCCAGTGGGATAGCACATTAAATCAACATTCATCTGTTTATCAAAATCACCTGCGAGTTAAAAAAGACCAGTGTACCTTGCAATTCACATAACTTAAGCCACCAAAGAGAAGTTCCCTCACTAGTAAGGAGCATGAGGCGTGAGGCTTTAATTTATTTTTCTTGTTTTCTCTCCACTTGCTGGCACTCTCTTTCATGTAGTTCCCATTAAACAATTTTAGCCTAGACATTGAGAAGATTAACGTGCCCATCTTCCAAGAAGAAACACTGACTCTAAAAAAAACTGTCGCTGACCTAATCTTCTGTGCATAGCCTCACCTGTCTCCCAGGAGCTCCTTGAACTGTGGGATGCTGGGCAAGAGCCTCAAAAAAATATCTCGAGGCAGCTGTGCTTTCACTCCTCAGCCAAAGTCGTTTTGCTCAAAGGATAGTGATACTGCTTTCAAAACCAGAAAGAAAAAACCATTTGGTCCATGATGTTTCACAAAAAAGAAAACAAATACAAAGGCCAACCTCAAGAAGTCCACATGCATCTTCTACCTCAAATGGTTTTTCTTTCACTTACATAAAAGTCATAAAATATTAATCAAAACTTGTTTAATTTCTACATGCTATCTCTATCGTGCTGTGAAATGCAAGATTATTACTATCTCATCTCTTTCAAATATTTAACTGACAATTCTAGTTCTTTAACTCATTAAAAAAAAAAAAGTGAAAAGAAATGCCATATTTTTGCTAAATTATAAATCCTATCTTCATAAATATAAACTTCTACAGAATAAGCTGTATTAAATTATCTTGCTTTACTCTAGTAATAACTCATCAGCCATGATAAATGTGTTAAACATTTATCAGGAATATTAATTATATTTCCAACATATGGTTCCATCAGTTACAATTCTTATTAAAATTGCATTTCATTTCCTGGAAAAGAAATGTTAAATCACACAGGGGAAAATTTAATAATAAACAGTATATAACCAACATTGGGTTAGAAATTAGTCCCAGAAAGACTCATGGCTTTCAACGAAAGGACCGCATAACCAAGTTTTTATTGTAACTTGGTTTATTTTTACTTTTGCCAATACTGTGTAGAAAGATCCATGATGAATTAATGCAAGTTCCATTTTCACACTGGTAATAGTGGAATAAAAATAGCATCTAACTGCTTTAGAAATCTGAAAGGAGTCAGCATAAATCTCCAGGGAAATCTGGCAAGGTAATTCCTAACCTTTAAGATTTGGAAACAGAAGAAAGGAAAACAAGAAAGGGAATCTTCAATCACGAAGTAAACAAGATATAATTATTAGGACTGAGAGGAAACAATCTAAATGGAAGGGCAGGAAATAAGTCCCCACTAAAACTAAAACTAAACTGCCAAATGGAGATTAAAATTTTTCACACGGAGCATAAACCAATTAAACAGATGGCCAGCCGAGGCAGGTACAGCTATTACATTCACTTTAGCCATCATCGTAATTTCATAGCAACCAGAATGGGGCATTCCCTTGTTCCACTTTGTTGAGTTTCCATTACAAATGCTAGAACTACAAGTACAGCACGGTATCTGTGCCCCGCAAGAACAGTGGTTGGTAGGCGAGGGGTAGTAGACAGGAGTCCAACATAGACTTAGCCCTGCCTCTGTTCTCCTGGTTGGGAAACCTTGGGGAAGTCACTTCACCCCTCTAGATTTTGATTTCTTCACTTGGAAAATAAAGATAAAGGAACACATCGTGTCTAAGGTCTCTTCTCAACTTAAAATCCTGAGATTCTATGATTTCACCTCTACAAAAACAAAGAGGTTGCAATAGATCATGTCTAATTTTGCTTATAGATGAAAATACTTCAATTTTTTTCTGATTTTATCTGTTCAAAGAGAAGACTGGACCAAATGAACACTATAATTCTACCCAGCTTTGAAATTCTCAGATGGGTTTCACATGCAGAGAAATGACTTGCTATCAACAAGTTTTCCTAGGATTTTATTTAATGGCTGCTTCTGATATTGGAAGAGAAAACATCCCCCTACTTAATGGAAAATTGTTTAAACATGTAAGTATCATAAAAATAGCCATTTCCCATAAAACTAAAAGCAGCAGCCTCGGGACGCAGTCTAAGATTAAAACATTGTCACAACTAAAAATACAAGCACTACAAAAAATTAAGAGACCCACTGCCCAGTAAGTTAATCAGCAACAGAACACGTCTTGTCACTTTTTTCCACATAACACACAGTTGGTCAAAAGCTTCAGCTCCAGTTTTCCAAATTTTAAGATCCCTAGCTGTACATTAGTAGCTGTGTGAACTTGGGCAAGTCACTCCCCTTTCTGAGTCTTAACTTCTTCATCCACAAATGAGAATAATAATACCAGCCTCTAAAGATTTTCAGCAAGGTGTCTAGTGTACTGTGCTTCAAAAACCAAAAAACACTAGCTGTCAGGTTATCTCTCTGAATCTTAACCATTTACGTTTATTTTTGTTAATTCAACAATTTGCCTCTGTACATTATTAAGCACTTATTCTGTCGTGGGAACTAGGCTGCAGTTGTAGGGAGTACCAGGGTAAGCAAGGCATGGCCTGGGCTGGCTCCTTTGCAAGGCTAAATCCACTGAACCATCTCTGACCTCTGCTTCAAGGGACAAGGACTTCCCACCTGGTTGAGTGTCTCTCCTCAGTGCTTCTCCTGGTGTTTAACACAATTTTTATCTCACCGTTCTCTTATCTACACACTCGCCATCTCCCTCACTGGACTCTGAATGCCTTGATGACATTATGTTTCCAATCTCTGTCTCTGCCACAAGCCAGTACATCATCAACAGCCAATGAAGCTTGCCGAATGAGTGAATATATATATAAGTTAATAAAATTAATAAAAATCTACTAACTTAATCTATAACATTAGTACAACCTATTAAACAAATCAGGGTGACAAGTTTGCTTTTAACCAAAATGGAAGGAATTCGATGGTGACCACAATAAAGGTAAACAAAAAAGTGACATATGTGCACAATATACACTGAAAGTGGCCGGGAAGAAAAGTCATCTGGTAGAGGTAGCATTTCAGCTGAGCTTTGACTTCCGAGTAGAGTGAACCTAGCAGAGGTGGGACAAGATGGAAGAAAATCACATGCTACAGACAGGGGTGACTGTACAAAACAGAAGTAGCAAAGTATCATCCAAAACTGGCTTTGAACAAATGCTTCTTGGAGTGACAGTAGGTGACTGATTGGCATCAAATTGCAAGGGCTTAGATGCCAGGGCACAAAGCACACGTGTATGCTGATCAGTGAGAAAGCATTGAGGGCAGGTGAGCAGACAGATGAGACCAGATTAGGTGTGTAGATGCTTTGAGGATCTCCTTCTGTCAGACGCAGGCTTCTTAGAAGAGGGCTGGATTCATTATAAGCAACTTTGGTTTCATCAGTCATAATTACTAAGTATCCAAAAACAAAGAACCAGAGAGTCTAGACCAGTGTGTTGCTGGCCCCTCATTGTTCAGGACCTAGACTCTGTTGGTCAAGAAATGTGGGTATTGGAGAAGACTTACGTTCACTTCTAACCACTTTAGACATATTTCTACCATTTCAAAGGCTTCCTTTCAGCTGTCTATTCTGGGCAGAGTCACAGGAGAAAAAGAACAGGCTTGAGGACTGGACAATGTGGGGCTGGAGCCTGAGCAGATTGTGCCAGAGGCCTGGTGTCAAGCCTCTCTCTCATCAATAAAGCAGCCTTCTAAAACACAAAACTGAAAGAGGGAGCATTACAAATAGCCACATTCTAATTGCATTAAGAATTCTGCAAATACGTCACAACAGAAGGGAGTCCATCGGGAGAGTTATAACTGAGTCCTCCTCCACTTGTCCAAAGATTCCAACTTAACAGAACTTTCCAAACACTCAAATGGAAATGTTGTGCAATCAACCAATTGTACTGTAATTTAGGATTTTATAGCTGCATAAACAATGCTAGAGGTTATATCCTACCACTAACAACCTGATGTTGTGGCAACTCTCTGTAAAGAGATCTCTACTGGGGTGGAGGAGGTTTTAAGAACCTTATCATCTTCATCTTAACACTTAACAAAAATCTAGTCAAAGTAATAGGCATCAGTGCATGTTCATATCAGTGGTTTAGATTATTCCCTAATTTCATCTTCATATCCTGAGGCAAAAGTCAACATCCTCCTGTTCTTCAATATGCATTCTTTGTATCAACAGCAATTGCAGTTGCCTATTTTGTGTCTTGTTTTGGAAAGATGAGGAGTGGAAATGAATGCTGCTGCCATCTTTGTTCTTAGCACTCCCTGTCCCCAAGAGGCCCAAATGAAGGGAAGAACCAGGAACCAGGCAGGCTGCATTTGAACTTTGCTTCTCAAGGCTGGAACACAGCAAAACCTAGGGACAAGCTGGGACTCTCCTGCCTCCACCTCTCCATATTTAGAACTGCACTCAGAGTACCACCCATCTATGGTGGCAGGAAGATGGAACACAGAGACAGAGACATGTTGGGAAACATAAATCAACAGACTAAGAGAAAAACCCCAAAGAGATGTTTTGTTTTATGTTTTTGTTTTCTTTATTCTAACTTGAACCCCAGAGCAATTATCACAACTGCTAAGATACAGCTCAAGTCTCCATAGGGTTTTTTGTTTTGATTGATTGATTGAAGTACCGGGGATGGAACCCAGGGACTCTCTATCACTGAGTGAAATCCCCAGCCTTTTTTTTTTTTTTTTTTTTTTGACAGGGTCTCAATGACACAGGGTCACTATGCAGCCCTGGCTGGTCTCAAACTTGCAATTCTTCTGCCTCAGCCTCTTAGTAGCTAGGATTATATGAATGCATCATCATACCTGGCTTCACATTTTTTAATCATCTGGATGAACTGCAATCATCCTTGAGCCTACTACACAGCGAGGGTTGGAAAACCACCCTCGTAGATGCCCACAGGTGTCCTAAATCACAGAGGAATGCCCTCCATTGCCTGCAGCATGCAACAGCTTTTCCCAAAATGGCTCACCTTGGCCTCAATTCCTTCCCTAACTGGGATCACTTCATCCCACCACATTTGATGTCTCTCTTTTTAGAAACTGATTGATTTTTACTTACTTGGAGTTTTTTTTTTTTCAATGTGGGTACCAGGAGTCGAACTCAGGACCTCACGCTTGCCAGGCAGGCGCTTATGCCGCTGAGCTATATCATAGGCCCTTACTTGGAGTTTATTACAGTTGTTTTATCCTTTTCTAGCACAGTATGTAGCATATATTAAGCATTTCAGGAAATACTAGCTTCCTGCTTCTTTTTGGTTGAAAAAATTTAACTTCTAATTACAAAGCATATTGAAGTTGGCTCCCTGAAGGCAAACAAAACAAATAGAGGGGTGGTAGAAACGCTGCAGACTCAGAGAACTCTGTTTTTCACCTTCCATGTGTAGTTTTCATTTCTCTTTTAAAGAAATAATATAATAACAATATAACATAATAAAATCATGCCTTGTTATGTGCTAGAAATGTTTTAAGCCCTAGACATCTATTAACTTATTTAATCCCCACAATGGTCAAAAGATATATGTCCTATTCTGATTGTCAATTTACAGATAAGTAAGTTAAGGAACACAGTTAAATAATTTGCCAGAGATTGCTGCTAGACAAGTAAAGCCATGACGGAAACACAAGATGCCTGGCCCCCAACCATGTGCTTAATTCATTCCCTTATAGAGTTCATTCTCATTGTTCATGGTAGCTGTGTTCTCTAATTCCTGTGAATAAGGAATTATTGAATACTGAACCACTGCTCTGAGGGGAAGAGGGGGTAGGTCCATGGGAATCTCTAGCCACAACAATTTTCTCACCCAACCAATACGTATTCTTGTTTTATGTGTCTTTCAGTTTTAAAGCACTTTATTTAATATGAACTGTTGATATATTAATAGTAAATTCAGCCAATCACACTACAACTCATCCCTACCCAGAGTCCATCTCCATTAGACATGCTGTGGCTTTGTTGCACTTAGAAACACCAGAAGGCACTTCAGCATGATGCCTGGAGGTCTTTTCAAACAGTAAAATCACCAAGAAAAAGTTTGAGAATGTGAAAACCAGGGCATTAAACAGATTCCAAAGGCCACGTTTATAATACAAAAGCTGGACTAAAAGCACAGAGCACTTCATTCAGCCTTAGCCAAGAACATGTGCATCCGGTGAGACACTTTGCACATGTCTCCAAAGGATCCGGAAAGCACCTTGCCTATTGATTTGGGGGTTACAAATAGAAATATCATCAACTAAGTGAATTTGCAAATAGTGAATCACTGACTAACAAAAGCTGACTGTACCTATAACGTCCTATGGAGTCCTTATCTCATTGCTGAGGGAGGGACGCTCACAAACGTCTGCATTCTTCCACTGGTATCTGTGGACCCCTTCCTACATGGCCCTTCTTCCAGCTAGGAGCCCCAAGCAAAACTGGTACTTCCAGCTCACCAGCAGCCATTCACTCAATCAACAACTTCTCAGCTTGTTCCTGTGCCACACGCTTTGCTAAGGGCTGAGAGAAATGCAGAGATGAATAAGACAGAGTGTCTAGTTGCACCAGTACTCAAAGATCACTCCAACTAGAAACTAAAAAGACTTCCAAAGGCCTCATAATTTTCCTATAACTAAAAAAAATAACTTCCCCATGTAACTAACTCGTCTTATACTGAATTTGGAACATGTTACCCTTTCACTTTGAATTGCTTAAAATACTCCAGCAGAAATAAATATAAACATTTGTAAGATTTTCCCCCAAAAGCGAAAAGTGAAGTTACCATAAAAGAACTTTAAAATCAGTTGTTTCTAATGGTGTTATAAATGTTTTACCTGCCCCCCATCACCATTTAAAACATCTTCATGATACAAGTAAAATGAATCGTGGATGCATTTAAACTGCTTTCAAAATTAGTGACTTTGTTGTTTGAGTAGGAAATTAAAATTGGCATGGATGTGTTGTGCAAATTCTCATGGTTCTAAAACTCCTGAAACCTGCGCCACAGGAGAGCTACAGCCAAGGCTGCACTTTTACATATCTCCACGACATACACACACACAAAAGATTTGAGCATTAGAATTTTATCTATTTGGGTCATAAGATTTCCGAGCTATTGCACGGAACACCATTATTGCTGGTATCACAAACATGCACTTTATGTAATCTGTGCCCTCAGTGAGCTACTCAATTTGGAACAAGGGAGCCAAATTAATGAATGAA
The DNA here is from genome assembly GCA_028451465.1 of Erethizon dorsatum. Taxonomy (NCBI): domain Eukaryota; kingdom Metazoa; phylum Chordata; class Mammalia; order Rodentia; family Erethizontidae; genus Erethizon; species Erethizon dorsatum. The sequence goes on along the minus strand of CM051823.1, from coordinate 132,365,897 downwards.
TAAATGAAATGTCCAAGCAATTCTTGAAATTTTCTTCCTGACTTTGTTTCAAGTTTCTAGACAAAAAAAAATTTTTTTGAAACTTTTAATCCAGTTAATGCCACTCTGAGTTATTAAGGCATGTTCTCATACTACTGGCTTTCCCATGGTTGGTAGGAACTCTGTTGAGCTCTGTTCCAAATTTCATTAAAATAATGAAAGAAATAAGTCAATAAAGAAATAAACCCAGAAAGGTGGAAGGAAAAATCTGAGAATACACAGATGGAAAAACTAAAACAGAAAAGAAAAAACATTTTAATGAGAGGAAAGAGCCAGAAAAAGTTGAACAGGAGTTTAAAGATTTTATTTATTAGAAGATAGAGCAAAGGAAATATGAAAGAAAATATGAGAGTGGACTGAAAATTAAAAGATCACAGAGAAAAGAGTCAGTATACCAACGCACAAGTGACTATTTCTAATATCATTTAGGTCCAGGAAACTAAAAGAGACCTTTAGCTTTAGCTTTCAAATCTTTAGAAGAAACCCAAAGCCTGTCAGTGAGTCGAGGAGCGAAGAAAACTGCCCAGTACGCAGTGCCAGCACACACAAGTCGGCCAGGGCTTGGGAACAGGGAGACTGAGCCCAGAGCCAGAAATGCAGGACTAGAATGGAACCAAAGAGGGTCAGTTAGGCCAATAGTTTCGTAGAGCCTGAGCTGGAGTAGTGATCTTTCACTACACTTGAGATTGGTAACACTTGGGCAATTCGAAAAAAAGAACCCATCTGAGATGTTTGAGGGCTCATTTGAATGAATACTTCTAGTCCTGAACATTACTTATCTAACTTTATTAATTTTAAATGAATTTTTGCAGTTTTCCCAAGAATCATTCATACAAAACTCCAGAAAGTAGACAATTACAGGACAAGGAAGTCAATTACCTTCTTACAGATAACACATTGGATTAAAGCAGAAAATGTTACGGGAACAAACTAGTGACACAATTTGTCCCTCTAAACAGTCCCGAAGAGAAACAAACAAACAAATCCAGGCTTTTGGGAGTTTTGGGTTCGTTTGTTTTCATTTTCTGTGTAGCAGTTACAGGTATACAATAGAATTATGCTATCAATATTATTGCCAATAACCTAATTGAAATTTTCAGACTATTAATCTATAACTACACAAAAATGAGGCAAGTATATAAAAAGGATTTTTTGTCTGTATAAACATTTTTAGGCTATAAAAATAGACACCCAGAAATACTACCAACCCGAAATGAGCCCAACACTTCATGGCTGTCATGATTATTATTGTCATCACCACCATCATCATTTTCCACACAATCCTGGATTGCTGCCACCTCACCACACCATCACTTAGAAGTGACAGCCGTACCATATTTTTTATTTAATCAAGTCCCTAATGATTAATACTTTATTAAACTACACAAAATTTTCTCTATGGGATCAAAATAGTTATCTTTCTATCCTTCATGTGTTTACACATAATTTAAAACATTGTTGATTAACACAAAACTTTCCTCATAATTCCTAATACTATTCTCCAAGGCGCAAAACTCAGGGATTATGATTTCCTCCCCCATGAGATCAAGAATATGATAAAAGTGCTAACCTGGACTGCCAGCCCACACAGGTCCTCTGATTTCAGAAGACAGGGTGAAGTGTTTTAGGGGTAAAGAAAGGAAAAATTCAGAAATGCTTTTAGTTTTCAAAAAAAATTACATCGTCCATCAGTTCACCGGCTAAGTTTAAAGTATAAAAGAAAACCACTCCATGACTTTGATGAACTGCCTCCTTTCTGTGAAATCTTATGCTTTCACTTTGGTTAGCTGGTGTGCAAGTGGCTGTGTATTTTGGATTTATATAGCATCTTTCCCAGCAGTACGCATTTTGGTTCTAAACAAGTGTAGGCACTCTGTGTTTTCTTTCTCAGATAATCAAAGCATTAAACTAAAAGACTAACCTGCTCCTCTCCATTCAGTCTCCTAGAAAAGAACGCACACATCATGCTGCTCTCTCAACTAGGATTTTCTAAAGTTACACTAAAAGTAATATTGTAATCACAGGGAGCTGTAAGATGTATTAATTTTGTGTCGAGTACGGAGTTGAGAGAAATATAATTAAGATTCATGTACTGCTTCATGTAAAATCATATTCACATAATCAGTCAGGCTTTTGACATTCTAAAAATGCATCCATAAATGTTCTTTATGACAACCCAGGCTGCAAACAAATGTTGTACACAGTGATGAAGATGTTATCAAAATACGGCTTCCAGAGAAAAAGATTTACACTATCATCATTCTGTATCCACAACATAAGTCTTGGCCACTTACATCTACTTTTCCTTCCTACTTTTTAGTTCACAAAAGCACCAAAATAAATATTAATACATGGATAAAGTGATAAAAATATCTAATGTTTGTATAGCTTATATACCAACCACTTTCACATACCCAATCTCACTTGATAAAACTATTTTCTTATTATTAATAGGAAGTTTGACATCTTTTATAGTTTTTGCTGCTATTGTTGCTGCCATTCACAATGTCTTCTCCATTTTTTACATCCTTAGACGTACAGGAAACCAAAATCATCAACCTGACTTTTCTCAAATTATGTGTCATAGCATAAATATATTCACAAAAGTAAAGAACAAATAATTATAGCCAAGGATCCAAATTAACAGTGTGAGAAAGATTAGAATAAGTGGCAATTATCCTTCAGAAGCTTTCTACCAAACAGGTACAAGCCACATGGAGAAGGTGAAAATGGACTGGAGACTAGAGCTGTAATTCTGTTTTCACCTGAACACACACTCCTTCCTGAGGCAGTATGTGGCTCTTCGGACAATTCTTACACCAGGACAGTGTCAGGTAATCAGTTACAATTTAAATGGGTGAAAAATGTTAGAACAGAAAGAAAAGGGGCTTTAACATCATTCAAGTACAAGAAAAGAATTACTGGAAACTTGAACATTAGGCACTCAAATCTCTGCCTGGAAATGAACCTCTGTTCAAAGTTGAGAAATAGCTCTAAATGATCACCGTGGACAAACTAGTTGTCCAAGCTATGTAGATAGCCAGCATACAAATTACCAGGGCGTTCACTTGGATTTAGAAGGCTTATATTCTTATTTGTTGAGTTTTTTTTTTTTTTTTGAGCAGTAGTCAATGTTCCGCCTTTAGAAATACTGTGTGATAAAACTGAAGTAAGCATGCAGCATTAAATAGTTACTTTGAATTTATAAAATTTGTTAATATAACTGTTTTGACTTTAGTTTAATTCAAACCTGTAAGTTGAGCCCTAGAAAGGTACCCAGGATAAAATAACTCCCAGGTGCCTCCACCATGAAGTTTTAGTTAAGAAAAATCTTGCAAAATCACAACTTGCCTACAAATAAATTTGTTATCTGTTAGTAACAGTTTGTTGGGATATGTGGCAATCTTTCCTATATTATCATATGCCCTGAACAATTTTACCTGTTACTTTTTTCATACAAAAATGTGGCTGCATATTGTAGTCGAAGGAAGAAAATAACCATAGCATCTTAACGCTAAATAATGTGAACCTTACACAATTCTCTGAATACCACAGTGGGACATTCATATGGAAAATCCACGCCATAAGACCCTTCTACAAATGGAAAACTTAAAATCCAGGAATAGCAAAGCTTTGTATAAATGACCTAAAGACATGAGCCTAATGTATAAGGGAAAAATACAGGTGATCAAATTAGCTTTTTGCTTTGTGTAGATAAAACCACAGCCACTTGCCTGAGTTTTGTGTTTTCTACTGAATACAACATTTTAGATCTGTATCTTTCAAACTTTTTTGACCTCTTATGTCACAATCGGCATAAGCACACAAAATGAAAAGAAGTTTTCAGGAAACAAAACTTACCCTTACTAAATATCATACACTCTCATATTTTCTATTATTTTTTCTGCTTTCTTTCTTTTTTAAAAAAAATGTTCTAGACTCACTAAACTGATTTCTTGATCTTCTAGGTCATGATAAGCAGTTCAAAAACATCACTTTGAGCCACACTACTTTTGAGAAGTACTTAAGAGATACAAAGATTTTTAAAAGAGCCTAACCAGGGCTGGTGAGATGGCTCAGCGGCTTAAGCGCCTGTCTTGCAAGTGCAACGGCCCGAGTTCGACTCCCAGATTCCACATACAAAAATGGGGCCGGTGATATCACTCAGCGGCACGGGTGCCTGTTGACACGTGAGGTCCTGAGGTCGACCCCCCGGTACCCACAAAAAAAAAAAAAAAGAGCCTAACCAATTGTTATCTTTTTATCCAGAGTTACTCAAACAGGACAACTGAGAAGAAAAAATATTAAATAACATTTCCATTTGAAATACTTGCATAGATGAATCCCTTCCTCCCTCTTTAAGAAAAAAAGGCAAAATTCAAATCAAAGAGCAGAATATTGTAGGAAATAAACTAGACAGGAAAAAAAATCATTCTAAAACTGAATTTCTACACAGAATTCCACTTATGTGAGTTCTTTTACTTTAGTTTTTAAAGTTCATGTCATTTTTTATTATTCTAAAAGTATTTGAATATCATTTAATGCAAAAGTTTAAAATGGGGCATATTATAGTGATATTATTTGCCACTGGGATGATGAACAGTTGTGAATAAAATGTGATCCCCTCCTTATTTGACCATGTTCACTTTGTAATTATTACCAAGGCAGTAAATAATCCTTCAAGGAGCAGTCTCATTAGTGTCCATTGAAATTCAGTGGCATTAATTTGCAATAAAAGAACTGAAAATTAAATGGAAGAGAAAATGGTTTCAGGAGTCCACCATAAGGTTATGGAATTCACATCCTACCAATGCCTTCCTTCACATCAAGTTTTAAATGTTCAAATCAGACTTAATCGCTATAATTTGTTCTTCTAGGTGAAAAAAAGTGAACAGAAGAAATTGTTTTTCTCTATCCAGTTCAACCCTGAATTAAAACGAGTGAAATTAATTTGAATACGCCACCTTTGTAAAGTTTTATTCATTGTTTATCTTTTAAGTAATAACTCAGGCTGGACCTGCTGGCTGTGGGATGCTCTAGGGTCCGAAAGGGGCTGAAGGTGCACGTTTGGACACCCCAAGAGTCTGCCTCTCAGGATCCTGGGGACAACCTGCACATTAGTCCTGATTCTAATGCTATAAATATCTCCGGAAATACAACACTGAGCAGAAAACGACCCATGGCTCGCAGTGCAGATCTGGGCGAAAGCAGGAGGCAACTCCAGGCGCCTGAGCCAGTGCACAGTCGGGAAGTGCCTAATTTAGCACCTATGGGGGCACTCGGAAGCCCAGGGAGGCAGGAACCCAGCCCTGCTATCCCCGTCGCAGCGGGCGCCTGGGACAGCGGAGTTGATTACAAATGCCCACCTAAGCCCTCTGCAGGCCCATCAGGAACAGGGGGAACGAGAAGAAAACGGGAGGCCGAAGGAACGATCTCTGCGCACATCCTGTGGCCCGTAGGCCAGAGATGGAACTGAGCTGGCGGGAGATGTCTTCGAAGCACTGGTGCTTCGCTATGGCATACTTTGAACTCACGGGACACCTATACATTTCCAGCTTCTGAAGTCACGTGCCAGCACTCTGCTTCAACACAGACAGTCAGAAATCAGACACTTGTGGGGACGCATTTAACTCCTACTTGTATGGTTCTTCTAAACAGTTGCAGTTTAAGATGGGACGGGGAGGATGGGAAAGGGCGGGCGATAGGAACCGCTTCCTCCCAAAATCATCACGATCATAGCATAGTTTCTGTCCAAAACTAGATGAAAAATTCCCCAGCATATTAAAACAAAATTATTAAAACAATAATAATAAATAAAACTCTTCTGAACTCGCGCTAACTCCAGCCTACTCCTAGTTTACATAGCAAAGTAAGGCCCTCGCTGTAACTCAAAGCGCCTCGGGTTTAACTTGCTTCAGGGTGTTTTCCCCCCACAAATAACTGTGGTTTTGCACGATTTTCCAACGCCTGTTTAGAGAGGTAGCACCCAGGCTTTCGGTCCGCCTCTCGCATCCACGGAAGGGGTGGAGAGCCGCGCCTGCAGGCTGCCAACGGAGAGGACGCGGGCCGCACGAATCGCCGGGCGCCGCGGCCTGCGCCCTCGCCCGCTCCCTCCCGTCCCCTCCGTCGCCCGGACACGGCCACCCCGCGGGCGCGGTACCTGTAGAAGGCCGGGGCGCCGGCCTCGCGCACCGCGTAGCCGCTCGGCTCGTTCTCTAGGTAAAAGGGCACCTGCTGGCCGTGCGGGTGCAGGAAGGGCGAGAGCTGCGGCGGCGGGTGCAGAAGCATCAGCGGGCTCGGGGACACGCTGTTGAGCTGCGGGAAGCCCCCCAGGCCGCTGGGGCCGAACGCCGCGGCCGCCTCGGACCCGGGGCCGTAGGCCAGGCCCGGCTGGCCGTAGACCGGCGCGGAGGCGGCGGCCGCGGCGTTGAACTCGTACGCGGTGCCCTCGGGGTAGCTGAAGACCGCGGGCTTGCCGCCGTCCAGGAACACCTCGCCCTGCGGCTCCTCCAGGGGCATCTTGAGCTGCGGGCGGCCGAGGGGCTCCAGCTCGCTCGCCTGGATCTGGTGCAGCAAGGCCATGCCGGAGGCTTTGGTGTGGAGGGTCATGGTCATGGTCAGTGTCGGGCGGCTAGGCGCAAACCGTCCCGGCGCGCGGCGGAGGGCTCAGCTGCCGACCGGCCACCTGGAAAAAGAGACAGCCCGCGGTGAGAGGCGGCGCGGCGAGTCCCCCCGCGACCGCGACGCGAGCTCCGGCTCTAGCCCTGGCCCTGTCCCGGGCCCGAGCGAGAGGTCTATCTGGTGGAGCCCGGTGGCCAAACTCCAACAAGTGCCTCCCTGGCGCGGGTGCGCTCCGCCAGCTCCAGGGCTCCCGCGTCTTCAACTTTAAGCTTTAAGTACCGGTCTCCCCTGCTCATATGCATCACAAAGGTGCTGGAAGCCGGCCAGGGACTGTTGCTTTGCACTGACATTGGTTCAAACATCACTCCTGTCAGCCCTAATTTTGGAGCCATCCCAAAGAGCCGCTTCCCTGAACTTAACTTGCCGTTGCTGCGGGATGGAAGCTGAATTTCCCTGCAGGGGGGCGGGGGCGCACTAGGATCTCCTAAAGGTGGCCCAGGGAAAACCCGCTTTTAAATAGACTCGGAAGACTAAGCCAGGAGCCGGCTCTTTCTAGTGTGCTGTCTCGTGTGCCCATGCCAGGCTTCAATCTATCTCTGTTTGTCTCTCTTTCTGCTTGATTCACCCTCCTTGTTATCTAAAATATGTCGTGTGTATATTGAATGACCCTGGGGAGGACTAGTCTGTAACTGCGATAAGGCAAATAGAATGGGGTGTGCGGTTGCACATGCAGCCAGCCACAGACAGCTATATTTAGCAGCTGCAGGAATTGATAGGAGGCATCTTGGGGGTAAAGGGTGGCAAGGCAAGATGTCCACATATTAAGAGATGCATTCTGCAACCAGGAGAATGCTGCCGGACTTTGATTTCCTCATCTGCAAAAGGCTGCTAAAGTGGTCCCCTACTGTCACAGCCTTCTGAGATTCTCCCAGCCTGACTTTTCTATTTATGTTGGACCACACTTCTGTACTTGCTCTTTTAGAAATTCTCAGAAAAACCTTTGGTTAGGTGCATATGGGTGTTCAAGCCTTCCACAGGTTATGCAAGGATAACTTTAGAAAAGTGAAGATGAAATGCAACCTTTTTACGCATAACCTCAGGTCTTTAACCAAAACTTGGGAAATTATGTTATGCTGTCTAACCAGGAAATTTTCAAATGCATTTCTATAGTTCAGTTCTTTAGCTCTACAGTTGGACTTTCTAGGCGCACTTTAGGTAGCATGTGCAGAATCAAATATCCAAGTGAAAAAGAAATAGAAAAAAGTTTTGAACTCAAACAATTTCATCAAAAGCCAATAGTGATTTTAATTAATGAGACAAAAGGTTTGTTAAGTGTATCATAACCCAAATTTTGCAGTTTATCATTTTTAATAAACTTCCTTTGCTCCAGCATAAAAGCCTCTGATACAGCCACTAATACTTTAATTGCCATCCCAAACACCCAGAAGACTACCTGACCAAATGTTTATGGCATATATAAATGCCAAGGTTGCAGCTACTAACATGAATACTTTAAGATACTTAATGATAAGTACATGTTTTATCTAATTCTTAAAAACAGATAATTTCTGGATGACATGCAGGTGAGCTGATTTAATATAAAGGCAAAATTGAGTTTGGCATCAGTAAGTATAGATTAGAGGCAAAGAAAGGGTTAAAAATACATTAGGTGAATCTCAGATATCCCTCTTTATGGCCAGCAACCATTACTTTCCAGAACAATATTTTTACAGATGATTTAGTTACCATAAATCACACTTTCAATTTTCAAATGCCTTTTTAAAACACATGCAAAAACACTTCATAGGGCTCCTTTAAAATCTTAGCCTGCCCAATTATATGTAAATGGTATAAAGAATCCTACAAGTCCTAAAAGAAAAAGGACACAGGAGACGCATATATTCCCCTCATGAAAAACAGCACATCCTCATCTCCCCACTAGAATACAGACACTGGCCAGGAAGGTAAGAGTTGCTTTCTCAAAATGCTCAAGCTACAAAGAGAGAAATCAAAACAATCCTACCCTGCTGGATCAAGAGCTTGTTCCAGAAATGTTCCATGGGCTGTAGAAGTCAAAGTCCGAGACAGGGAGAAGGGAGGAAGGAATGAGTCCGCATGTTGGAGTGGCTCGGTGCGTGATCCAGGCAGAGCGTGTGTGGATGTGTTTGTGTGTGGAATGGCAGGACTCGGGAAGCAGCCGGTAGGCAGGGCACTTGGCAGCCCCTCCCGGCAGACGCGGCAGCTGGGCTGCTGCTGCAGGGAGCTGGATGAATGGCAGTGGGGAGAGAGGGACGACTTGCAGTGTGGCAGCTAGAGTTAGCACTACTGGGGAGAAGACACTCCAGCTTCCTGCGCTCCCTACCTGTTGGGCCAGCTGGAAGAGCGCCTTGTGCTTTCTGTCCCCATCCTAGGCAGAAGGAGAAGCAGCAAAATAGAAAGCCAGTCAAAAGTGTCTGGAGACTGAGTTTACAAAATGTGCTGGGTGGTTTTTGCCGAAGAATGTAATTTATCAAGAAAAGCCTTCTGAAAGCAAATGTCTTGCTGGCCCTGGCCCCCCAGATTGAATAGACACACAATTGCCATGCCTCTAGTGGCACAAGGGAATCAGGCTTTGGAACGAATGTTTCGGCATTCCAGGGATGTGTTTCCAGCCGAAATGTGATACTCCTCCGTCTCGTTAACCAAACCCACAGACCTTTCCACTGATGGCTCATTGACTGCTTTCTGTAGATATGCGGAAAAATATGTTTCTTAAATCTTAGTGTATAAAGATAAGACAAAGATGGTTACCTTTATCTTAAACTAGTTATAGGGAGAGGTCTTTCAAATTTGATGGTGCCCACATAGATCCACACCTAGGCCTCAACTTTTCTTTTGACCATGGAGTAACACAGTGATAAGGTGCTCCTATTGTGTCCTAAGGTCCCAGGACACAAGATGCCTCATGGAGCCTTTGTTGCCAGACATTAGTCACTGCCTTGAGTGTTAAATGACTCTATTCACAATGCCAAGAGTGTCCTATCTTTGGCTCTAGCACCCTATGCAGCTAACAAGGGATTTATGGGTGATTTTGAAGCCAGTACAAGAAAGAAGTAGAAAGTCAGAAAAAATGTTAATGATGTCATAATGCAAATATATATTTTTGTGCTTTGAAAGACCCAAGATAATGCAGTATTAGAACACATAAGAGCTCCCACCACAATCAGCAATGATAATAAATATTGAATATAAATAAATATTGAGCATCGGATTATAACTCAGTCATATAGTATTTGCTTAGCATGTGTGAGGCCCTGGGTTCCATCCCCAGCACTGCATAAAGAAAGAAAGAAAAGAAAACAATGATGGAAGAAAGGAAGGAAGGAAGGGAAGGAGGAAGGGAGAAAGGAAAGGAAAGAGGGAGGGAGGGGGAGGACTGTTATCTTTTGTTGGTGACAATGATGAATCCTGGTGACAGTAGCTCCTCCTGTAGGTCAGCAAAGGACACCCATGCACTAAACCAGTCCAAAATAAAACAAGAATATGCAAGGAAGGAGGCAAAGAGAGGAGAAGAAAGGGCGGGGGAGGGAAGAAAAAGAGAAAAGAAGAAAGAAGGAGAGAGAAGAATAAGGAACCTGAAAATGTTTACCTTCAACATAGCAAGAACAAAAAGCCTAGCTTCTCAGAGACGTCGATCGTGAGAAATTAAAATCCCAGATAAAAATCTCACCATGCTCTTTGTGGCCTGACATTTCCTCTTTGAATATCAGAGACTTGCACTCACAGGCTGAGATGTCCATAAAGGCAGTTTCCTAAACCACTTTCTTTCCAGCAATTGCTTTCAAACTCTTTTTGACAAGCTTCACACCCCGGGCTTGGTGATGGTGGGAAACCATGGTACGCAATGTCTATTTTCCTCTGGTGCTCCTGGAAACAGCTTCATACTGGCTATTTTCCTCTGGTGCTCCTGGAAACAGCTTCGTACTGGGGCACAGCCCTCTCATCTTCCCTCTTGACTCTCATGCTGGGCACCACAGCCCGGGTGGCTGGGCCTCACTGGTGTTCCAGGTGAAGGAGGGTGAGGCCTGTTCCTCCAGCTTTCTCGCCCATGTCTCCAGATCCACTTTTCTAGCTACCTACTAAGCCCTGCTGGTTTGTTCAACTAAAGGTCCTCATCCTCTCTCCCCCACCATGGTGTTCCCCACCATTTCCCTTTTCACTGAGCTTTATTATCTCTCTGGTCACCCGGATTAAAATTTCACCATTATCTCTGAGGTCTGACTTCTCCCGCCATCCATACCTGATGAGGAAGTTCTGAGCATCCTAACTTCGCAATCCCTTTTCACCGCATTTCTATCACCACCTCTCAGGGCCTCATGACCTTACCTGTCCTACCAGCCTCCTAAGGCCCTCTCTGCCCCTTTCCTTCACTGCTTCTCCCCAGACCCTGCTGCCTGTTTATTTTCTTGGCTTTTCAAGCCTTCAGGATCCATTGGTCATGATCTAGATCCATCTTTAACCGGGATCCAGGAACCTCTGCTTTGACCAAATGAAAACTCGGTATTCCAAGAACTCCAAAGCTTTTCTTCTGTCCAGAACCCCACTTTCCTAGCTTATTAAGAGAAAACGCCTTCTTTTTTTAAGCCCCCCTCCAATGCCACTACGTCCTTGATGCTTTCCCTTTTAAAAGAGAATTCCTTTCCCCTGAGCTCCAGTGGTAATTCTCATGCATTTATCACATTCTTCCTTGAATTAGAAGTCATTTATTCCTGCATCCTGCTCTGCTGCTCCTTGAGGACAAGGTCTGGCTAGAGGTACTTAAGGATGTCTGTGCCTAGAACAGTGCCTGGTCATTGTCAGGCCATGAAATAGTAGCTAATGTATTCACCCAGATAATTCAAAGAACAAATTAATATCCCACCCGTCTGGAATAACCATTTCCAAAGCCAACTTTCCATGTGATGTTCTACCACTTTCAAAACTACTGCTGCTAGGTTATCTTCGTATCTTCCCAGTGAATGAGGGAATACAGTCAAATAAAGTCAATCTCAAGGCCTAAGCCTGCAGTTCTTGGCAGCATGATTCACCAGACAGCTCTGTATTTATGTTCAGTTCTTAACCAGATAATACTGTGACCAAACGTTAACTTTTTCTCTATCTCCACTAACAGCTTTTTACATTTATAGAAACATTATTCCTCCAACAGCAACATGGAAAAAACTAAAGGTGGAAATACCTCACAATAGCTTACATCACTAGATATGGTTCCCTCACTCTGAGATGAGGCTTAGCTCTGTTCAAGATGATAGCTATACTGATTTTTTTCTAACTTTTTATTGGTACATGTTTGCAGCTCATAATAACTGCATTCATGGTGGGGAATTAACACATGTACATAACACATCGCAATTCTCACCTCTCCTTCCCTTTGTCTCACTCCACCATCCCCCCATCTCTAGGCCCCCTTGCCATTTACAAAAGATCTATCACCCTGTTTCCTATTACATAGCTTTCATTTTGCTCTTTAAATTATTTATACTTTGGGTTTCTCATATAAGGGAAACGATGCGATAATTAAGCTTGTATGTCTGATTTATTTCACTGAGCACTATGGTCTCAAGGTCCATCCATTTTCCTATGTGTGATTCAAATTTATCCTTCTTATGGCAGAGTAGTTCCACTGTGTACAAACACCACACTTTATTTATCCATTCATCTACCGATGGACATAATGCCCACTTCCAAGATTTAGCTATTATGAGTTGTGCTGCTACAAGCATGGGTAGGCATATGTCACTGCATATGATGTCTTTAACACTTTCTGGAAGATACCTAGAAGGAGAACAGGTGAGTTAAATGGAATTTTTATTTTTAGTGTTTTGAGGAATCTCCATACTGATTTCTATTGTGGTTGTACTAGTTTACATTCCCACCAACACAATGTAGAAGGGTTCCTTCTCCCCACAGCCTTACCAGAATTTATTATTTGATTACTTGATGATGGCCATTCTTTCTGGAGTAAAATGGAATCTCAGCATTGTTTTAACTTTCATCTCTGTCATGGCCAGAGATGTTGAACATTTTTGCTATACTGTTTATAAATATTTGTGTGGGAGCTTGTTTTTGGACATGTATTTGATATCATCCATTTTCCTCTGAAGTAGAAGACTTGAGTTTCCTTTTAAGGATCTATTTATTATAAAGATAATTTGGTCACTTAAGTGTGTTTTTTATCAGCTCCTAGACTTTTTTTACGTAACCTTGGATTTTTGTTTTTTGAGACAAAATTTGCATACAGTGGACTGCAGGTATCTTAACTATTCAGTCTGATGAATTTGAATGAGCGGATATGCCTGTATAACTGCCATGCCAGTCAAACCATGGAGTATTTCCATTGCTGCAGAAAATTCTCCCATGCCCATGCTAGTCAATGACTAACCTCTACAGGTAAGCACTGTTCTGGTTTCTGTTACCATCGATTTGTTTTGCCATCTGGCTCAGGTGATCTCTTATGAAATATATGCCCCATTTCCAACCAATGGCACAACCAGCTGGGTGCTGGGCTTGTGGCTTCACCTGGCATCAAGGTACTGAGCTGTCCTCTTCTCAGTCACAGCCTTCTCCTGGGATGGGGCCCCTCATGGTCACAGAATTTTACTAACACCCTATTATTCATGGACTTTTTAAAGTGTAACAGGCTTTTAACATGTTCACATGTTACCTAAGCTACAAGGATGCATGTTAACCAACCAAATAAATCAGTGTTCTTTCCCATGGTTCTAAGCAGCCTTTTCTTACCCACTGCCCCTCCAAAGGAAAAAGGTATAATTTATAAACCAGACTGGATATGCCAAGGACCCTTACTCTTAAAGACCCATGACCTCAGATGCCATTTTCTGTCTTCCCACTCAGGACTTGAAGATAATTTGAATTCGTGGTTGCCAAGCAGAATGGCTACTTTTTATTATGAATCAATGTGTGATTCATATTTAATTTGCCAGCTTAATAGAATTTAATAGCATTCATCTTACATTTTCTTAGAAAAAAATGTTTTTAAAAATATTTTAGAAAAATTTTATATCATTTGCTTATATTGCATGTGGTAGAAGACAATTTAAAAAGTACTTTTACTATAAGTGCCATGAAAGATACAAAAATTCCAATTATTTCAATTATCATTACACTGTGTCCCTCTTCCTTCCTTTATCTGTTGTTTACTTGAGGAATCTCATTGCCAGCTTAGGGTATTGTCTGTAGACAGCAATATCCAGATTGTGCCTAAATACACTTGGATTTAGAGAGTCATATCTAAGGTTAAAGAGAACTTTTACACACACACACACACACACACACACACACATGCAAACACACACCATATAATTTACCAAAAATTATCCACAGTTTCAGAGCCAAGCCTAAGCAAATGATTTTTTTTTTAAAAACAGAGAGAGATTCCTGAGTTTTGAACCTTTTCAGGCCTTTCTATTTTCTTGCAGCCATGGCTGCTGCCATTCCCCAAAAGCACCCAGGACCCCAGGCTAGCAAGATCTCCTCGCCTCTCCCACCCCCTCCACTATCTTCATACCATGTGGAGGGAAAACTGTGTTTATAAGCATGCCAATGTATGACTCATTCATTCAAAAAATACTGATTACCTATATTTACCAGGATCCTAAGTGTTGGGCACTGCCTTAGCTTAGGATGCCATAACAAAATACCAGCCATGAAGTGGTTGAATGACATTCATCTCTGTTTAAGCCAGAAGTCCAAGCTCAGGGTACCAGCATGGTTGGGCTCTGAGGAAGGTACTCTTTCTGACCTGCAGACGGTCACCTTCTCACTATGGTCACTTTCTCACTTAGTCCTCATATGCCAGGAGGAGGAGGGGGAGGAGGGAAAGCAAGAAAGAAATTGCTTTCCCTCCTAATAAGGCCGGTCCTTATAGAGTAGGACCCCACTCTTATGACCTCATTTAACTTTAATTGCCTCTTAAGGACCACATCTCCAGATAGTCATATTGGAATTAGGGCTTCTATGTACTGTACCCCTGTATAAATTAGAAGGGGATATAATTCAGCCAATATCAAGGACCCCAAACACCAAACAAAAATCTCAGCCCTCACAGAGCTCATGTCTAGGGGCTCAGTATTTAGGGCTTCCCTACTCAGCTTCTTCTGAGCCTCCTCTTCCTCTGCCAGCCCTCAGACTTTGGTTCTCCTCTGCTTTCAGCCCCTGTACCCTCTTCTCTGATCCTTACTCCTTCTCCTGCATGATCACAACCACTCCCAGGGTTTAAGTTTCACCTATACAGTGAAGACTTCAGAGTGGAAATCTCCAAGCAAAATCACCATCCTGGCCAGAAAAGCCCCATTTCCAGTTAACCTATTAGATATTTTCAGTTGCACATTCATTCATTCAATAAATACTTTTCAATTATTTCTATGTACTAGCTATTTGAAGCTCAACTTGTCCAAAATTAATTTAGTATATTTTCCCCAGAAATGCTCCTCCTCTCCATTTCCTCTCAGCAAATGACACTACTGTTCATGTAACTGTACAAGCCAACAGAATATAGCCCCCACCCTTGACCGTTTTTCTCAGTGCTTATATTTTATCTATCACAAATTTTTATTGCTATCTCCTTGACTTCTTGTGAGTCAGCTCCCTTTCCTCATCTGTGTTAGTCAACTTTCTGTCACTGTGACAAAATGCTTGAGAAAATCAGTCTAAAGGAGGAAAGATTTATTTTGGCTCATAGTCTCAGAGGTTCAGTCCATGGACAGTTGACCTCATCAGTTTGGGCCTGAAACAAAGCCAAACATCATGGCAAAGAGCACACGGTAGAGCAAAACTCCCTGCTGCATGGCAGCCTAGAAATTGAGAAAGAGGGAAAAAGGTATAGGCCCCAATATTCCATTTAAAGGCACCTCCTCATTACCAGCTTTCTCCAATCGGTCCCACCACCCCCTTCCCAATACCACCACTAACCAGGAACCAAGCCTCCAACACAAGAGCCTTTGGGGAACTCTAATATCCAAACCATAACATTATCCTCATTATCATTCAAACCACCATCTTCTCTCTGAAGAAGAAAATGTGGTATTTATATACAATGGAGTACTATTCTGCCATAAAGAAAGAAACTTGAGTCATTTGTAGGAAAATGGATGCACCTTGAGGCCATAATGTTAAGTGACATAAATCAGACACACAAGCTTAAATATGGCATTGTTTCTCTTATATGAGCAAAATAAAAAATAAATAAAAAACGAAATAAAAGATGGATAATAAGAAATGGCGAAACAGATCTTCCTTAAATGGAAAGGGGATCAAGAGATGGATGGGTGATAGGAGGGGAGGGAAAGGGGACATAAAAAGGAATTAAGATGTGTTATGTACATGTGCCAACTCCACACAAGTAAACATGTACTGCAATCATAAAATAAACAAATAAGCAAGCAAGTCTATTGGGCTACGGTTCTAGGGTCAGGAACTCCAAGATCAAAGGGCTGCATCTAGGAAGGGTTTCCTTGCTGTGTTATAACTTAATGGAAGAACTTCACATGGTAAGGAAGCCCAAGTGTGAGACAGAAAAGTGAGCTGAATTCGCTTTTTTGCCAGAAGTCTACTCCCTCAATAATGCTTTTAGTCACCTCGCCAAGGTCTTCTCTCTTAACACTGCTGCAATGGCTATTACACTTCAGCATGAGTTTTAGAGTTGATATTCAAACCACAGCTCTCCATAAACACTCCCGTTTAGATCTTGTCACAATGTTGGATTTTCTCTTTACTTCTCTGTATCCCCTACTGGCCTGTAGATTCACAAAGGTCACACAGGAGTGTGTTTTTCAAAAATACATGTCCATTTTCTAGTATAATACCTGATGCGTAGTTGGCCCTCAACAAATACTATTTAAATAATGAATATCAAAATCTCTTCCAGATGTTGTATTTGCTTTAAGTGAATTCCACAAGGATTTAACTCAAAGGAGTGACTATAATGCCTAGAATTTAGAACCAAGGCTTGGAGGAAAATTCAGAAGTAGATTCATAGTTTTGAGAACAATCCACATTTTTTTATTACATAATGGACTATTAAAATTGATGGTTCCTTTATGGGTTCTCATGTCCAAACTATTCATTGTACTTATAAAGAAACTGAAAAAAGCAAAGGAGACCAGCTAGTGGACCTGGAATACTGTCTAGGTGCCCAAACTTAGATAGAGTGCATCATTCTTTCTAGCCCAAACCTAGGCTCCTTGTGTAGAGACAGCATAGTTCTTTTAGTGTGGCCCATGCTCAGCATAAATTAAGGCGTAATCTTGGTGGCTCAGTGAGCTATTCCTATGGTCTTAAAAATCTCCAGCTCTTTGGAAAATACAATGAGGCTGCTTCCGGATTCTCAAATCACTGGTAAAGAAATCAGGAGAGGGTTTGAGAATATAATGTTTCTAACAAACATTGAAACAACTTGTGCTCAGAGGCATGACTTCCCTCAACAGAACATGACGAAATGAATAATCCACCTTCCATTCATTCATTCATTTTTCTTCCTCAGAAAAGAGCCCATTCAGGTCTCACTTTTATATCACATAATTTTAATTGAACTTTCTAGCTACAGGACAAATTTAAATCCTTCCTGTATCTGCTAAATTGTACAAATTTGCAAATATAACAACTTTAACCAAACAACAAAAACAAAATTAATTATTTTATTTCATTTGACACATTTCAATTTCCAAGGGAATCTAATTTGAAAGACACTAAAGCTCCTTTCCATTTTGGTATCACACTGAGCAAGGGTGCCACATAGGATCAAAAAGTGCTGTCTTCCTGAAAATCATTAGCCTCTTAAAAGAACTGGAAAGGTTATTGAGAATAACATAAACATGTTATTAGAATTTAGTGGCAAACTCTTGGTTGATTCTCGCATATGGGTATTATGTTTCGTGGCTCTTGTCAGCAGCTTTTTGGACCATAAATCCAGAGGAAAAAAAGAATTCCACAAAATTTTATACCAAGTACTAATAAATACCTGAATTGTAGAAATTACACATTTTTTTTTCCTTTTCTCTAGCCTGCCGTTCTTCCCAGCTTCCTGTTCTTACTACAGATCTACTTCTTTCTTCCGGCTCTTCACAGTCTTCTTTCCAGCCCAGCCCTATTCAACATGGGTCACCCCATTACCTCCAGCTTGCAAATAAAACTTCACAGTGGAAAAAGGGCCTGACTGCGCGTTCCCTCTCTTACATGGTGTCCTTAACTCCCTTGATTTCTCTTTCCTACAGGCTAGGCAGTGGCACTTCCTCCTCACCACAGCCTCCCCAGGCCTCACTTCTGGCCCAGGACCCATTATTCAAGTTGTACAATTTCCCCACTCCCTACACCCCCATCCCATCAAGGTGCTAAATTCAGCCTTCAGTTTGTAGGAAAGTATCTGGTTGAATTAATTGCCATTCCTACTTCATATGTAAGTACTGAAGTTTAAGAAGGGAAATCTTATTAAAGAAATCCCTACTTGAACTGCAAAAGAACTTTTTTGTTCTTTTGCATAGGGTTTGGGAGGAGGTATTTAGACAAAGAAATATATTCCACACGTTTCTTTCTCAAAAGTTGAAGATTCAAAATGAGAACGAGCTGTATCAAATCATGCCTCTGTTAGCTCCCAGAGGGCCTAAGCAAGTCGTTCTTCTTGTCTCCGTAGGGGTGTGTCCCTCTGCCCCGCACAGAAATGGAGTTCAGTCTTCTGTAAGCAATTAATAATATATAATAAGCACAAACAGTGCCTGTGGAAGGAGCTAAGGCTTTCATAGAACATGATCCACCGCACTCAGATCAAAGGAGCTAATGATTTGCCCAAAGAAACCTGAAGATGTGAGCCTTCCAAATCCTGAACATTCTTCCTTTGCTACATGCAATGCTACATGCAGAAAACATAAAAATCAATTAAAGTCCTTTTTTAAGTGCTAGTGTAAAATACCTAGAAGTTTAATAGTTTCATTTTCATTGGTTTCTCTTTCATGCAGAATGAGATCTTTGACTCCTTTGGACATGATAATTTAGCTTTTTCAGGATGGGTGTGAGAACAATTGAATTAAATATAGTTCTTGCTCAATCAGTCCGGACATGCTTATTCTTAAAAATAAATGCTGCATTTTCTCCAATGAATGTTTCCCAATCAGCTCCAATTCACCTTTCACTTTAGGTTGAACAGATTGCCCACCTCTGCCCACCAGAGCTGCCTCCTATTTGGGGAAAAATGCTGACCTGCTAAGTGATCACATCCAACCCTCTCATCTCTTCACTTTGTTTAAAGGAATTTCAGCAGAAACTCTGAACTGTGACCCTCTGAGTCCCAGCCTGTCTCCTTTAGACCTCACTCATGGTAGCAGTGACAGCATTGTGTACACCCTTGAGAGTTTTGTCACTTAGCATTCCAATCTATAGGTGGGAAGGAAGTTAGTAAAAGGAACCAGATTGCATGAACCTGCTTGCAAGCTGGGTTGCTGGCAAGGATTATTTGTGTTCCCCTCAATTACAGAAATATGCATGTGACCACCCACTTTGAAGACTTGTTTCAGATTGGTTTGGCCACAGCCAAAACATCATTTCTAGAGTTGATTTCTCTGATTTTTCTCCTCTGAGGTTTCACCAGTAGCATAAGGGAATGCTGTTATGATGGCTATTAATTGAGTATCTATCATGTGCTCTACAGATAACATTTCATTTAAAATTTTTCTTTTATTTCTTTTCAAGTATATAATGCAGTTTGTATTTTAAACTTCAAAAGATATTTCCAAAGCCTTAAGAAAATTCCTTCCCATTTCTGCCCACCACCCACCAATTTTCTCTCTCCAGAGACAACAAATATTTCCAGTTTTTAAAGTTTCTTCCCAGATATATCCCATGCATATGGACCAAAATATACGCACACACACACAATCACATATTTTCACACCACTTTTACATAATGCAAATAATAACATACACCCTGTATTTGTCTTTGTTTGCTTTCATGGACAAAATATTTTAGATACCTTCCTATTTCATGATATAAACATCTTCCTCATTTTGAAAAGTATATAGTATTCCACTGTGTAGGAATAATAATTTATTTTGCCAGTTCCCTACTGATGGCAATTAAGTATGTCTCCAACCTTTTCCAATTACCAACAATACTAAAATTAGTAAATCTGTATGAAAGTCAAATCTCACAAGAGTAAACATGTGATCTTAATTTTGGTAGGTGTAGCCAAATGTCCTTGTAGAGGCTGTACAATTTGAACTCCCACATCCTCACAAATATGGTGGATCTTTGAACTTTTTAATGCCTTTCAAAACATCATCTCTGTGCAGTTTTAATTAGCACTTGTTTTTACTATGAATGGTGCTGAGCAACTGTTCACACAGTTTAGTCTGAATATTAGCTCTATCACTTAGAGCAGAGTGGCGAACCCATGGCACACATGCTGCAACGGGCTGTTTGTATCACTGAAAACTCTAAAAGGTTCACCATCACTGACCTAGAGCTTGTATTACTTGGATGAAGTAAAGTCTTTAAGACGAATCTATACAGTGGAGACAATTTCCACCTCAGCAATTGTTGCAAAGACTAAGTACGATGATGTAGGAGATGTAAGTTCTTCTTAATGGTTGGCACCATCTTTTCCCCAGTAGTTAACACTGGGGCTTCAGAAGCACAAGCTAAGAATTAAAAGTAACAAAGTGTAATCAAGACCCCCAGTTGTATGGCCCAAAAGTTGTGGATGAAGTAAATCTTCTTTAATGCTTGCTCTCTACCTTTCCAAAGTGACAGCTTGCTTAACACAGCATCACTGAAATTCCATACAACCCAGAATTGTCTCCCTGGGGAGAAAAAATAATCATGCACAGTGTCACCAGAAGCTAGCTATATAAACTCAGAGAACAGAAACTCATTTGTAAGTCCAGTATGGTTTTGGAAATGGATTGTTGCAATTCAGTTTTTACTATTTTACAGTGTTTTCAGACCCATTGCAAACCACCTTCTATTGCTCTCAATGGGACATTGTACAATACAAGTAAATATCCATCATCAGATTTCCAACCTTCCTAAATAAGT
The DNA here is from genome assembly GCA_028451465.1 of Erethizon dorsatum. NCBI lineage: Eukaryota > Metazoa > Chordata > Mammalia > Rodentia > Erethizontidae > Erethizon > Erethizon dorsatum. The sequence goes on along the minus strand of CM051823.1, from coordinate 132,345,157 downwards.
GGTATATTGTTGACAAAATTGTAGTTATGTCAAGAAAAGGACTGTGGCTTTTACAAAAATAAAAAGAAATATTTTGAAGCAGGTCGTCAAATATTAGCTTTTAAGATGCTTTAATGTACACTTAAAATGCTTGGGACTCAAATGGCAAATGTGTCCACAGACTAATTTAGAATTCCTTTATGTACAAAACTGTCAGTAAAGTGGAAACCAAACATCGCCCAATTTTTCTTAGCCATAACTTTTAGTCTTTCCATTTATGTCAACAATAAGTGCCACCACTGGATTTGTAATGTATGGAAACCCTCCTGGACCCCAATAAGAGAAAAGCAATGATTGTGATTTACTTTTGGTGAAATAAGAGGTTTTATATTAATATATAATTTTTCATTTTTACAAAAGAAGCTTAATAATTGTTTCCATATTAGGACAAAACCCAACTGTTATGTATTTAAAAGTTTTTTGATCCATAGCATATATACTGAAGGCAAGTTTAAACTAAGACTCCTTTCCATAGTTACAGATCCTCTATCACATTTTGCTAGAAACCAAAGAAGTGAAATTAAATTTGTTTTGCTTTGTTCTGTGGTGCTGGGGATCTTAACCAGGACCTCGCACATTGCTGGACAAGCAGTCTTAGCACTGAGCTATATCCCCAGCTCAAAAACTTACAAAGTTTTTCTTTTTTAAAGACAGGTTCTCACTAAGTTGCTCAGCCTGGGCTTGAACTCATAATCCTCCTGCCTCAGTCTCCTGAGTAGCTGGGATTACTGGTGTGTGCCAACATGCTCAGCAAATAGTCTATCATTAAAGACAACACCCTATGCCCCTAGTATTTTAAGAAATATGTCTTCATATTACAAAAACATGTATCTAAAATGAACCAAGTAGATTTAATTTTCCCATCAGGAGGAGGTAGGCAGCCTGCCATTACAGACCATGTCCCTTTGAATTAAACATTCTGTTTTTCTGTTGTGTCTCTCACCAGACTTAGATCCCTTTGTGCTACTAGCCTACTGCCTGGCATATATTTGGTACTCAAACGTATTGGAATAAAAGAAATGAATAAATAAAATTAGTTGAACTTGTTGTCTAGCTTCACATAGATTAAAAACTGTTCGACATTTTACCAAACATTATTTGGATTTACATGGAATTTACATTGTGTTCTTTACTATCTGATATAGTGAGCAATCTCCATTTCTCAAGAAATGCAGGGTGAAAAGACAGGTTCTGCTTAGCAATGCCTTGAAAGCCATATGTCTCCTAAGTCCCAGGCCTGCCTGCCCTAATGGCTCAGGCTCTTGGTGTCTCTTGCTCTGAATTTCTCATGTGAATGACCTTCAGGAACTCTGTAACACTGTGGCCAGTAAACACAGACTCACCACACGTATGATAAAGCCAAAACGTACAGCTCGATAGACAGACTCAGGGCCCTGACCACCATGAGCCCATCACCAGGCCAATGGGCTCCAGGTGATCTCTTCATTAGCGTCCACATGCAGCAATTCTGCTCAGTTACCATCAACTCTTCATAATCATTAATAGTAAGTACTGCTTACACCAGTACTTTTGGGGAAACTCATGATGTTCAACTTTACATGCTTTCTCATGTCCAGAAATTTCATTATAAAACAAATTTGCAAAACAAAATTATTAACTACCTTGAAAGTAGAGACTAAGCTTGAATCTATTTGGGACTGCACAATGAAGAGGCCTGGGTTTTGGAAAGATTGACTTCATTACTATAGTCTTTTTATTAACTGAATTAAGAGATTTGATGGCCAAATAGGTCATGATAGCTGAATCATGTTTGTTTGGTCAGTTGGACATAGGTTTATATACAAACAGAATCTTAATGTAGAGCCATTTATGCCTAGTGTTGAGTTGAGATCCCCAAATATTATTAGATGGCACATTCCAAAGTGAAGTCTAAGTCCACTATGAAAGATTTAGGGGAAAAAAAATTGCAAGGTATTTTTTAACTTTTCTCTCACATAGATCAAAGATATGAATGGGTCAGGAGTTGGGAAATTGGAAGATTTCAGTAAAAGTCATCTGCTGTGAGTCCCCCTCCACTCATGTAGAAGAAGCAGGGTGTGTCTGCCCTCACCAGAAGCCCAGGGAAAGGTAAGAAAAACCCCTGTTACTGCCAACTGAGAAGCCCACCCAGGTATGGGAGCCACTGTGACAGGGGTGCCAGCCCCTTGTCCCCTGAGAGATGGGGCCAAGGATGGATGTGTGTAGAGCAGATGAGAGGCACAGGAAGCCAGGCAACAGCAAGGAGAGCTTTACCACTGAAGCCCTTAAGCCCCTAGATGTTCAGAATGGGTAAGTCTAGTTGAAGATGAAATGAGGACCAGAGTTACCACAGAAATTGAAAGGTATAAGAGAAAACTCATAGATGACTTTGTATGAGAGAGAAAATCAACATCGGGAAATTCGATTCAAAGGAGTTTCCATACGCAGTACCTGCCAATGTGGAGACAGCAGCAGATTAACTATGGAAGGAAGACTATTGTCTGTGGTCACCATAATAAAGAAGTCCCCAGATATCTTGGACAACCTGGCATCCATCTCAAGACTCCTAACAAATTGAAGTAGTCTGCAGTCATGGGACAAACTCTGGGAGGTGCACTCTGCATTTTCGGGTCCTCTAACTGAAGAAGGATATAATTTGCAAGAAATACACCCTGTAGGTCTAGGGGAAATGGAAATAGAATTCACAAAAAGCAGTTCCGTCTCCCAGACAAGCTCACAGAACTTTGATGTGTATTCTGGCACACCCACCAGTTAGACACATGGACTGCTAAATGGTGGATGAATTTGATTTGGAAGCTTATTTAACAGACCGCTTGAGAGACTTCTCGGCCATAAGCCAACTGCCACCTGGCGGCCAAAGAGAGAACAGTTGCTTCCACCCTACCAGGTGGAAGGCGACCCAAGCACTAAGCATGGGGTATGCGGTTAGACCTGGATGGTTTCTCCAGATGAGTTGTGATTCTTGCCTTATTTTCTTAATACATAGATTTCATGAACAGTGAGTATATATTGGATGTTTTTAATTGTAAATGGAACTAAATCTGAAGAAGACTGAACAGGAAGCAATCTTGAAACAAACTTAACTGTTTAATGGCCACCATGCACCCAGACAGACTGACAATATGTTTGACTGGTTTTCCATAAGCATCTTAGATTTTCAGTTGCCACTTATCAGATGGGTTGTTAATTTAACTGTGTATTCAATTGACCAATCTAGAGTCAGCTTTCTCTTCATGTATCTGCTTTGTCAAGTAGAGTTCAGTTGCCTCTAATGACTTTTTGAAACTTATTTCCTGGTCTCTTATCAATATATCAGAGTAAGTTTTTTTCCTCACACAGAGCTCTAAATGGTCAAAGATGTTAAAATGAATTGTCAAATTTATGAGTTTATACAAGTTATGCTGTCTTAATTTCGTACTAGTTAAAAGCCCTAGTTCAGACCTCAACCTGTAGCACTCTGAGAGTAAAGGGAACTAAGGAATTTGGAAAGAACATTTTTTTTACAATCAGTTAATTTAGCATGTAAATTTGCTATAAATAATAATGTGTACAGAGTTTACATTCAGATATTCAATTGTAAACACCTTAAGACTGTTTAATTTCTATTGCTTTTATACAGAAAGATATTGCAAAAGTTTAAAGACAATTAAAAAGAAAACCCTGCTGTGGTTTAAATTTAAAATGTCCCCCGAATTTTTCACATTTAGGAGTGGGGCCCAGTTGGAGGCAGGAGGCCATGGGGGCATGATTTGTAAGGTATGTTCTTGTCCCCGGCTCCTCCCTATTCTCGCTCTCGCTTCCTCTCCCTCTCTCTCTCCCTCTCCCTCTCCCTCTTCCTCTTCCTCTCCCTCTTCCTCTCCTTCCTGGTTGCCATGAGGTGAAGAGTCTTCCTCCACCATGACCTTCCACCATTCCATTTCTGCCTTAGAGCTAGGTGACCACACATGAACCGAAACTGTGAGCCAACATAACCTCTCCTTCTTTAAGTTGCATGAATGACAAATACAGAAAATGGGTACCAAAGAAGTGGGGTTATTGCTATGATTATATCTTACAATGTGGTTCAGAAACATTTGGAACTGGTTTGTGGGAGGAATTTGGAAAGGTTGGAGGTGCTGGCTAGAGAACCTTTAGAATGCTGTAAATTGAGCTTGATGGGTGTTTCCAGTTGGAGCCCAGAAGAGCAGAATCCTTATTGGGAGTCTAGTTGGGTCTCAAAAGAGCAGATTCAGGTTTCAGTTTGGTACAAGGACTCCTTTGGTAGTTGTACTTGTCTATGTATTTTATACTTTGGCGAAAATGTGTCTTCATTTTTCCCATGTCCTGAAACTTTATGAAAGATTACAATCAAAGGCAGTGGACTAATTAATCTGGTGGAGGAAATTACAAGACAGCCCAATGTTCAGGCTGTAGCATAGATATTCCTGGCTGCTTTCAGCCAGATTTACAGTGAAAATCAGGACCAAAAAATACAGACCTGAATAAGTCGAAAACTTGCTGCTGGCCAGAAAGGAAACACCTATACAAGTGGGGCTGAGGAAAGCCTGGTTGCTGGAAAGATTAGCTTTAAAAAGAAGCCATGGGGCTGGTGATATAGCTCAGTGGCTTAAGCACCTGCCTGGCAAGCGTGAGGTCCTGAGTTTGACTCCCAGTACCCACATATAAGAAAATAAAAAATAAATAAATAAAAGAAGCCATGTGCTTTGCATCAGGACAAAGGAAAAATGGTGCAAAAATTGCACCTTTTGAGAAAAAAAGCCCCTGGGCCCCTATTCTAGAAGGGTTGCCTAAGGAATTGGTCCCCTGGGTTCCATTTCATCATGCTCACCCATCCAGGCACTCAGAGACCATTTCACCCATGATCCAGTGGGCCCAGCTCCTGCTCAAGCTGGCAGTAGACCTTGGCACTATCTACATGGTATTGATTTTACAGTCATGCAGAATGCAAGAGTTATAGGATCATGGAGGCTTCCACCCAGATTTTTAAAGAAGGTCTGAGAGGTCAAGCAGCATACCCCCTTGAGAGGCATGAAACTGTGAGAATAAAGCTAAAAGTCAGTAGAGACTCCAGGAAGTTGGAGATGCCAGGAACATGGAACACCTACCAAGGAAAGCCACAGACAGTGAGCAGAGCCAAAAGAGAAGCCATGTGGACTGCAACTGGCAAGGCCATAGTGGTCTGTCTGCCCAAGGCTTTTGGAGCTCACATCTCACCACAACCTGCCTTGAGTGCCGCACTTGGAGTTACTAGATTTAGTGTTTGCTCTGTGGGGCTTCAATTTTGCTTTGGTCCCATTCCTTTCTATCCCCCTTTCACTCCCTTTTATAATAGGAATGTTTACCCTGTGTCATTATATGCTAGAAGCATTTAACTTTACTTTTTAATTTTACAGAAGTTCATAGCTAAGAGTTTGCCTTGAGTCTCAAGCAGAGACTTTGGACTTAGACTTTTCAGCAATGCTGTAACTGTTAAGAATTTGGCGACTCTTAGAGATGAAATAAATACATTTTGTATTATGAGATATGAGTTTTGGGGGGCCAGGGGTGAAATATTATGGTTTAGATCTAAAATGTCCCCCAAAATTCTCCCATTCAGAGGTGTGGCCTGGTTGGATGGGACAGGTGCATGGGTCATTATGTGAAAGGGTGTGTTCTTGTCCCTGGCTCTTCTCTTCTCTCTCCCTGCTCCCTGCCTACCATGAAGTGAGTAGCTTTCCTTCACCATGCCCTTCCACTGTGCCATTTCTGCCTTGGAGCCAGCCAACCATGCATGGACTGAAACTGTAAGCCAACATAACCTCTCCTTCCTTAAGCTGTATGGGTTGGGTATTTTCTTCCAGTGATGGGAAAGTGACAAAGTGTATTAGTCACTTAGCCCAGAACACTAGTCTAAGGATTAGCAAACACGGTGACCTCAGGGGTTTGACCCATCTACAAATCTTATAGACAAAAGAACTCTGGTTTGCAATTCTCATCACAAGGAAGAAGTTAGCCATGGCAGGATAGGGCCACTCCCAAAGTTTGTAGAGGCACAGGATGGAGCTGCTGTGAGCAACATTCAAGGGAGAACAAGTGTAGTTGAAATTCGATCCAACCCAAGACAGCTGCCTGAAAGGGACAGCTGGCCTCAACAGGAAGCACACTACAGTTCCCAAAGGTGATTGCTAAAGCCCATGCATAACCAACCACAGGATATGGTGAGGTCTGTACAGCAGGGCCCACAGGTGCAAGATGCCAGGCTGAGGCAAGATATGAAGAGCCCAAGAATGAGCCCCTGAGTGAGGGACAGCTCCTGACATCTGTCAGAACCAGAAAACATGACATCATCTCACCCTAACATCCCACAGCTTTTGTGTCTCCCCTTGACTTACCTACTTCAACACTGTAGGGGTCAGAAATTTGTGCTGGCAAGATTTACAAAGAGGAATAAAGGTGAGGAAAGGAAAAAAGAGGATGACATTCCCTAATCCCACTGAAGGCAGCAAGCTGGTCTGCATTTTAACTGGGGAAGGGAGGAGTCATGACATTAAAGGAAACACACATTTGATATTTACATTGGATGGGTTATATTTATTAGTGACTTTTGGGCCTTTATTACTTGGAAGTGATCAGAAAGTCTGGAGATTTGCTGTACATTTCCTTCATGGAAACAATTGGCCCCATGGAAAAAAATCAAAGGTATAGTGAATATTCCTTGTTTATATTCCATGAGGCCTGATTTCCACACTTATTTCCCTTCAAGGAATTAAGCCCTTGTTCACCCTTCCTTCCAACGCCTTCAATAAATACAACAAATGGATCTCATAACTGATAATTTAGACTAATTAGAGTGAAACTTGAAGATCCAAGAAAGTCAATATATCTTCTATTTCCTTTCAAGAACATACTTAATGCTCACTGGAATAAGTGTTTGCATAATCCTTCATACATCAAATTACGGGCTTCTTAAATAAGTCAACAAAAGGCACTCTTAGAGGTTCAGGTTTTAGTCTTGTGGAACACTGAATGTCTCCTTCAGCAACATTGGTGTTCATAAATGATTGTTTGTTGTGTTTAAAAACACAAAATTAGGAGAAAATGAGCATGTTCTTCTCCTTAACTACTCTCTAAATCACCTCCAGTGTGGATGTAATAAAGAAAGGGTATATTTACTTAAGAGAGCACAGGGCTCCATTAGGTTTCCAGCCCTTAGGTAAAATTTTTCTCCAGCAAAGCTCAGTGCCCGGCAGCTCTCCTAGACTTGAGTCAGGATCAGCAAGGGAGCCTCTTACCAGAGGGTGGATGGCTGATGGGGACATGCAGGCCTTGCAAAGAACATCTCATTTTGGAGGCTAGTCTTGTCCCTGCTAGATTCAGGAAAAGTCTCAGAAACCTGACCGCTACCAGCCATTTTCCCAGAGCTTTGTGACTGTTACGTTAAAATTATGTCACAGTTGAAGATATTGTTCAGGTCCCAGGGCAACTTCACCAATATCATCTGGAAATTTGCAGAAGTACAAATTCTGGTATACTGGTTCCTTCTCTTCTCTTACAGACTTTCACATTTGAGCTCAAATATGAGCATCGTATGAAGACGAGTCAGGGAACCACAAGACACTAGTGATGAGGAGGACTTAGAGGTCATATAGTTTTACAAGGTCTCAATCTCTTCCCATTTCCGTGAAGGGTGAGGCTTACAAAACCTTCACATGCTCCTCTGTCCAAGCCCAAGTTCTCTGCAGTCTCTCCTACACCAAGATTTCCCTCCCACATAAGAAAAGTTGAGAGTGGAAACGACATGAGAAAAGGAATAACCAACCCCTCCTTCATACACTCTACACATCCCTCATTTGATAATGAAATAGTTGAATCAAACCTCCCAAACAACCTCATTACTCAAGTCTGCCACCAAAATATATTTTAGAATTGATTATTGATTACCACCTCTTCTTTGTACCAATAGGGAAACTGAGGTCCTAATGGATTCAGTGGCTTGCCAGAGTAATAACCCAAAATTACATCATCACATGAGATTTGTGTTTAGTGTCACCTCCAGGTAAACTTAGTCCTTACTTGCAGCAGCCCCTTGTCTTCCATCTGTCCTAGGGTCTTTGAAAGTTTCCCTCTTGAGATTTTGCCTTCCAAACCATACCCTGGGCTCTCAGAACATGTGATGAAGGTATTTGGAGGAAAGTGATCACACTGAGATGCTACATAGCCTTCCCAGGATTCACTGCATAATAATGAAAGTGTATATTTACCCACTGGTTCTCAGCGCAGGTCCCCAGGGCAACCACATCAATATCATCTAGGAAATTGTAGAAATGCAAGATCTTGGTGTTGTGGTTTAGTTTGGAAATGTCTCCCAAATTCCATGTGTTAATGGCTTGCTGATGGGCTTTGGGAAAGTGACTAAACCATGAGGGCTTTAACTTCACCAGTGGATTAATCCACTGGTGAGCTTTTAATTTGGTGGCATTACTGGGGGGTAACAGAAACAGGAAGCGGGGTCTGGTTGAAGGGAGTGGGTCATGAGAACATGACCGTGTGGACTCCATTGTTCCCTGGCACCCTCCTCTGATGCTCTTGCTCTACCCACCTCCTGTCTGCCATGAGGTGAGCAGCTTCCTTCCATCACTGCTTTCCACCATAATGTTCTGCCTCACCTCAGGACCACAACAGTGGAACCACCCTACCATGGACTGAAACCCCTGAAGCCACTGGCTAAAATAAATCTTTCCTCCTTTTACACTGACTTTCTCAGGAATTTTGTCATGTGATGGAAAGTTGGCCAACACACTTGACATAACTGGTTCCTTCTCTTTTATCTCTTCTTTCACAACTTTTCTTACTTTAGCTCAAACCTCATCTGTCTTGGCCACTCCATCTAAAGTATACCTGTCCTCCCCACTTTCTACCCCCAGTCCTGCCTCTCATAGCCCTGCCACCTATTCTTGCTCATGACACTTTTTGTCTTGTCACTAAGATGGTCAGTTAGATATCAACTTGGTTAGGCTGTAGAACCCAGTTATTTAATCAAGCAGCAGTCTAGGAGTTGCTGCAAGGTATTCTGTAGCTATGGTTAACATCTACATTGGTTGACTTTAAGTTCACCTCCATTGTGTGGGTGGGCCTCATCCAATCAGTTGAAGGCCTTGCCAGCAAAAACAAGTTTCGTGCAAAAGAAACTCTACCTCAAGAATGTAGCATTAAATCCTGCTTGTTGCCAGCCTGCAGCCTTCCCCACACATTTTAAACATTCCAGCCCCTACAATTGTATAAACCAATTAATAAATGCTGTAAAGATGTGAATGAAAGGCAGGGTTTGGGGTGGGGAACACTTGTAGGGGAACTTTCCCAAAAGAGATATTAGGAAACTTTCCCAAAAGCTTTTTGGGTGAAAGAATTAAAATAATATCTAACGACTGGAGCCCAGGGAAGGAGGTTACAACGGTCAAAGTGAGTACACTGTGCAGCCCCAGGATCACCATGGAGAGATTCACCCTGACTCCAGCAGCAATGCACTACCAGGGGGACTTGGAGGAGAAAATGGCAAAGACGTTTATTATAACACTGCGCTACATGTTGCATAACAGTCTTGAAAATTAGTCATTTTTTTCTAATCTTTGCACATTAAAATACAAACACTGACTTTTTAAAATTACAAGCAATCAACAAAATTTTATTTGCTGGAAAATGTAAGTAACACTCATTAAAGAAAATAAGAAACATTTTCTCTTACTGACTTCATTCTCTGTGTTTTTATATGTAACAATATATTTTTTCTCAAACCTGGGACAATTTGAGCAATAAAATAAAAGTAGTATTGTATTATATTCCAAGGTACAAAACACATATCCATGAATCCATGATGATATAAAAAAGGACTAAGTAAATAGAAATAGATAAATGGGGAAAAATAGCAAAATCTCCCCAACAAAAGAATTCCAAATAATATATGCAGACACTCCACCCTTAAGAAGGAAGAGCAGAATTCCCCTCTCCTTAAGTGTGGGCTGTGGTCAGGGACTTCTTTCCAAAGAGTAGTGTAGAAAGATGGGAAGGGAGAATCCTAACGGGGGGAACAGCTGACAAACACTACTTCAGCCAGGTGATCACGGTCAACATTAATAGTCGTGGATGCTGTATACACTTGATATGACATGATAAGGATGGTGTTTCACCTCTACGGTTGTCCTCTGGAAGAACCTATAATTCCATTCTAATCATGATAAAAACACTAGACAAGTCCCAAGTGAGGTACCTTCTACAAAATGCCTCCCCAGTACTCCTCAGAACTGTCTAGATCATCAAGAACAAGGAAAACCTGAGAAACGGCCACTGCCTAGAAAAGCCTATGGAGACAGGAAAGAAAAATGTAATGTGACATTCTGCATGGGATCCTGGAATAAAAAAGTCATACTAGGTAAAAACTAAGGAAATTGGAATGAAGTAGGAGATTTAGTTAATAATAGCAGCATATCAGTATTAATTGCAATCGACCATACTAACAATATATGATGATACTAATAAGAAAATCTGAGTGTGGGGTAGACAGAAAATCTCACTGTCTTCCCAATTTTTCTGTAAATCTAAAATAAGAAGTTTCTAGAGCCAGGAATGGTGGTGCATGCCTGTAATCTCAGCAATCAGGAAGCTGAAACAGGAGGATTTCAATGAGTTCGAGGCCAGTCTGGGCTACATACTGAGTTCAAGTCCAGCTGGACTACATGGTGAGACCTTGTCTCAAAGAAACCAATAATAATGATGATGGTGATAATAATAATAATGTTTCTTTAAACACACATATCTTTCATGAAGAGTAAAGTATAAAATTATTTCCTAAATAGACCTATACATACAGAGATTCTAACACTACTCCCTATTAGACTACCCTGAAATTAACTCATTTTACCTGTTGTCTACATTCAGAGTTTCTGAGGCTTCTGCAGCTCTCAGAAGTTTCTTCTGCCTTTCTTGCCCTGTACAAACAAGTGGCACTTAAGGACCTGGCACCTGGCAATGAAATGCTGACCCTTCTCCAGCCAGCAAAATAGCTGGCATCTCCCCAAAAGGAGAGGAGATGTGGGATTGCTGCTGACCTCTTGGGGCCTTTCTGGGAAGTGGCAGGAAGTGTCCCTTCTTCCAGTCACCCACAGCTTCTATGCAATGGGGTTCTGTTGGGGAAGCCAACTGGAACTAGATGCCAGCTGCCACTTGCCCCCTCAGCCCAGCACTGGCAGCTGTACAAGTCCTCAGGGGACATAAGGTGACATGAAGTTTCCTGCTGATGATGTTTAAAGGTAGAGGCATTGGGGTGGTGGGATCAGTCTCTACTACAATAAAATTTACCTGAACAAATCACTGAGTCACAAATCTCTGGGTCATAAAAAAAATAAGGTCAAATTTCAGTGACTAGGTGTGGGGCTTTGGAAAAAGCATGCACAAGGAGGGGGATTGGAGGCATATTTCATGTTGACTTTGGTTTACATTTAACCCTGCAGGACCTTTGTGGAAACTGGCCCACAATTAATGGTCTTAATTATCCATTCACACATTCACTTCCTGTGTTTAAATGGTTAGCTTTCTGGAGGAGAGGCTTGGGTAGCTCGATTTCCAGAAGGCAGCTGGAGTAACAAAGAGTGATGAAATGGTGTCTTAGTCCATTCGTGCCACTCTCACAGGATGCCGCAGACTGGGTAATTTACAGAGAACAGAAGCTTATTTCCTCACAGTTCAGGAGGCTGGGAAGTCCAAGATGGAAGGGAGAGCATCTCAGAGGCCTTCTTGTGGTCTCATTCCACGTGGAAGGCAAACAGGCAAAGGAGCAAGGGACGTGAATGAAGAACGCGCTCTTTACGAAGCACCAGTCCCACCCATGAGCACAGAAGTCCTCATGGCCCAAGCACCTCTTGCGCCTTCCACCCCCGAATACTGTTATAATATAAGATCTGTCAGACAATGAAAATCAAATTTTAACATGCATTTTAGAAGGGACATCCAAACTGAAACAACCCACACCTCCACTCATTTGCAAGTGTATACAACCATGGAGGGAAACATGGAAGTGTGTATCAAAAGTGTTACACATATTATACTTTTAAAAATAAGTATCTTGAAATCTTGAGGAACTGATCCAATATATACACCAAGATAACAAATAGAAATGTCCACTGAAGCCTCACCAAAAGATTTTATATATAATGTATGTATATATACACAATCCCAGTATATATATCCATATGTGTAAAGACATAAGTATCCCATTATATATGTGTGTATGTTTGTGTGTGTGTGTATATATATATATATATATATATATATATATATATATATATATATATGGGAAATGGATAAAAATCATTATCTATAATATTCACTTATAATACTAATTCTTGAAAATAATTTATTCCAAAATTTACTCACCATCTTACATAAAGTGAAGAAACTAGATTATAGAAATATATACAATACTTGCTTCTTTATACTCTATAGCATTTTCTATACTCATATTTCTACAGGAACATTTATTACTTTCAGAAATAAAAGGAGAACAACTCATAAATTTCTACCTTTCTTAATATCCCAATCAAGAAAGATGGAGAAGCAGATTCAAGTTCCAGCTCCAAGAAGTTGTTGGCCGACTTTAGTCAAGCAAAATTTGAAGCCTTTATTTCTAAAACAAGAGGTCTGAACTCAATAATCCAAATCCCAAACTTCCATAATTCCGTGACTAGACCATACACCTCTGCACATTACAGCCAATGAAGAACCTCGTCCACGTGCACTTCGCCTTTAAAATTGTAGTCTATTATTTTCTCAGTACTACTTACCTCTGCTTACGCTTTTTCTAAACATAAAAACTGAGTAACAATAAAATTAGTTATACCAGCTACTCTTTTTTTTTCCTGGCACCAGCAGTCTTTGTTGGTTGCAAGGTCAAATGAAGGGAATTCAACTCTGAGGCTGGTGTCCGCGGACCTGCTCAACGCTGCACTCCGAAAGCCACCAGCTACTCTTTTTTTGTGTGTGTGTGTGTGTGTGTGGGTACCGGGGGTCGACCTCAGGACCTCGCACGCCAGCAGGCACCCATGCCACTGAGCAATATCACCGGCCCTTTTTTCGTATGTGGGTTCCGGGAGTTGAACTCAGGCCCTCACACTTGCCAGGCAGGCGCTTACACCGCTGAGCCATCTCATCGGCCCAGCCACCAGCTACTCTTAAGAGCTCTTCTGTTCTCATAAAAAAAAAAAAAAATTAATTTGGAAAAGATAGCCTATATTGAAATGGTATAGCCTTTGCACATTGCTTTTTAAACAAACATTTGTCACTGTTTATCAGAGAGATATTTTATTACACCTAATTAATAAAAAGTGAGAGTCATTCTGACCTGCCTGGTATATAAAATTTGAGCATGCAGCAGCTATCAAATGCTTGTAAAAATAGATGAACACATAAAGAAGGGAGTGAAAACAGGGAAAAGGTGGATGTAGGAGAACGAACCTTCTGATTGGCAGTCAGCACCTCAGGGTTCTGGTCTCAGACTGTGTTTTTAACTAGCCAGGCAACTACAGATAACCCAGTTCATCTTTTTGCATCTCAGCGTCCCCATCTGCAAAATTAAGGGATTACATAACAAAATAATCTTCAATGATACTTCCACTTTTAAAATTCTACTTCAAAAGAAGTTTTAAAGGAAACTGATGTTCTTTAAAGAAAAAAAATTTCTTTAGCATTCACATTCTACACCAAAGATGACCAAACTCTGAGCATTTAATAGCCACTTATATTTAATAAATCTACCACCTTTTGATTAAAAACTGGGCAAAAAAAAAATTAAGACAATTTCTAGGCAGACATTTCTACAACTCTTTCTTCATGTGGACTGAGTAACAAAGCACTGTCAGGACTGTGAGGGGCAGAACCTGAACCTGGAAAAGCAGTTTTTGTGCCACAATTTTGATGCCAAGTGCTCTTCAGGGTAGAGCATCAATGCTCAGTGATATCAAATATAACATAACCTCACCTGAATTCTGTCCCTAGAAAACCTGAAAGTCCAGTGGTTTAGCCCTGCCCACACCTTGGGATCACAACTGGCGTGTTTAAATCATACATACACCCAGGTCCCACTGTATACCAATGATAGCAGAATCCTGGGGGAGTTGGCAACAGGAATTTTTTTTAACTCCTCTGAGTAATTCTAATGTGCTGCCAGTTAAAAACCACTGAGTTAAATGATGAGACATATAAAGAAAAGGAAGGAATGAGAACTGTTAAAAAATATTAAAAAAAAAAAAAAACAGACAGACTTTACTTAGCAACATGCAGGTGCGTGGTGTGTTTGCAGGTTTAAACTGCCCTGTGCACAAAACGGGAAAATACATACTTAACCACAGGAACTCTCAGGACAGTAAAAATAAAAAATTTAAGAAAAATAACTGCCTGTCATTTTCTGAGGAAAATGGAAACCTCTTTTAAAAATTAGGTCAGAAATGAGTTGTGTCTTAGGTAGTTAAATGTCAAGACATGGCTTTCCTGTTTTACACTATCTATTGCACATATTAACCACCCACAGCTGCCCCTTGCCTCTGAATTAATCCTTCTGGTCTACCTCTACTGTGTTTTATACTCCTCCTACATGCACTCTCATGTTAACACCTCTCTATCCAAAACCACCTGCTCCCCAGAGCATCAGCATCCAGCTCATGTATCCAAGGAAACGCCTGACCAACCTCTTCTTCCCAATTCCAGCTTTAACCAATACCCTTACTTGGGACTGGTAAAAGAAGCAACAAAAACAAAAACAAATGCCTCAGATCCAGACAGGCCTTTCTTTAGCTTTTTCATGGAGCCAGCTATCACACAAGCCTGGGTGAAACTTCTTCAGAGCTGCATTCCCCGATCTACCATTTGGACCTTTTTGTCTAATATAATAAAACCTGAATACCAACCTGCTAACCCATCCCATCAATTCACCTTCCTGTTTCTTCTCCAACCAAGCCAATCTGTGCTCATACTCCTGAACACGTGTATTCCCACATCCACGTACATGAAAACTCTACCATTTCCCCAGTAATTAACAGCCACTAGTACCTATGGGTCTATCATTCTCTTTAGCTGCCCAATAAGCCTGCCAGCCCTTGTCTGTTCACAGTCATGGCGGAGAACAGACAGCTTCTGCTTTGGTGTCGGTCACTATGAAACTGCTTCAGGAATCATTGGTACCACCCACAAATACTTCCCACCCCGATCTGAATTCCTGGGCCTCCTTTTCCTAACATTTCAGCGCTGTGGTCTCTGCTTGTGCCACTTTCCTTTAACCCAGGCACCACCTCCCCACCCTGTCTCTGCCCCTCCTTTATGTGCTCAGGGTGGGCAACCAAGGTTTCTGGTTCCTGATGTCAGGTCCCTTCAGACCCAGCAAGTTCAAGTTGCTATACTAATTCTTCTTTGCCTTCAAAGCCCTGAACTTTTCTTCTTGCAACCAAAATTGCCAGTAATTTAAGGTGCTCTCATGTCCATTCTTATATTTAGCCAATTTCCTGATCATAAACCTTGCCATCCAGATCATCAAAAATCCAGCATATCTTCTGGCTAGACCAGGCCTCTGGAGGGATGACTTCTCTTGTCCTGCGCCTTACCAGTGCTGAGTCCTAGCATGAGCAGGCCTTGAGCATCTTCTGTAAACCATTTTGTTTCTCTTTCGCTATGACCTCCTGGGACTGTTCTAACTTGCTAGTGCCAGTGCTCCTTGGCTTATGATGGGGTTCCATCTTGATAAACGCATCAAAGTTGAAAATGCATGAAATACATCTGACACACTCAAGATCCTAGCTCAACAACACAGGGCACTGAAAGGTGTCAGGTGCTGCTGCTGATGGGAGCTGTGCCCACCACTGCTGCGAAGCATTAAGACAGAGGGTTGCACTATATACACTAGCATAAAAAGGATCAACATTCAAAATTCAAAGTGCAGTTTCTACTGCACCATCATTTTGCACCATGGTGAACTTGAAAAATCATAAGTTGGTCACCATCATAAACTGGAATATGTGTATCTTTCTGTTGTCTGGGGTACATATTCCCACATGATAGATTGTTTTCCCATTTGCTTTTGGTCCAGCCTCCTTCTTTTAACTCCCCTGCCACTTCAGTGATGGAACTGGTTGCCTAGAGAGTAGTGATGTAGATACATTTTGATGTTTTTCCTTTCTCCAAAACAAAAGAATACACTGGACAAGACACATTGGCTCCAGATCCACCCCAGCCCATTCTTTCCTTACGATCAGATGAGAGACGAGTCATGTAAAATGATGCTAAAAATGAAGCTATCAACAAACCAAGAGAAAAAAAGCTTTAATAAATGTATAGTCATTTTAATGGCGACTTTATCTAGTCCCAAGTTGTTTCTACTTGCCCAATCAGCTAATTCTGTTAATGTGCCCAAAAAGATCTAAAAAAAACTTTGGCTTCTTTTTGTTTCCCCTGAAATTATTTGCCACCATGGATAGAGGACATTTCCCTAAATATAGACTATCTAAACCATTCATCTCTAACCACTGTGAGCATCACAGACTTCTACAGAGGGAAGTTGGTGGTGAAAAGCAATGCCAAACCAACCTTCCTAGTGCTTGTGCAAAAACCAAACTAAGAATCTACCACAAGCTGCTTATACTCTTAGATAATATAGAAAGATTATGTGCAGGGTCACAACCCATCCATGACTAATTGGTCCCCAGAGACCCAGAAACTGTTACCTATTCTTGGCAAACAGCACCTTGTTTGGGAACAGAAAAGTTCAACACAACTTAACTTCAAACAAAATGTCAAAGTTATTCATTATCACAGACCAACCGTTTGTCCCTCCCCTACCACCAACCTCATTGTTTTCTGTGATATGTTATATTTCCTAAAATAGTACCATTCAGTACAATCAAAGCATGTATTTGAAAATGGAGCAATAAATAAAATTCTACCATTCTCTATCTCTGCTTGCAAGCAAATTTTACCAGCTAGCAGAATGGATTTGGCCGAAATTCATTGCAACATGAATCAAAACTTATCATGATCTTCCCTAAGCCTTCTCTAATTTCCTGATGACAATATTCCTTACAATAAACCTGCTTAATCAACTTATTCCAACTTGACAAATAACTTATTAGACACCTACTTTGTGCAAAATATCTTGTCCCAATCTGTTTGCCGTCTTGTTTTACAAACTTTTCTTTTTTATGTTACCACAGTGGTGAATATGTTAGGTGTGTTTATTTAGTTGAAAGCCATCTGACACCATAGCATTAGTGAAACTCACAATCCAAAAGTGAAACTCACCCATCAAAACTGACCGAGACCGACACCGACACCGACACCGA
Organism: Erethizon dorsatum; assembly: GCA_028451465.1. Taxonomy (NCBI): domain Eukaryota; kingdom Metazoa; phylum Chordata; class Mammalia; order Rodentia; family Erethizontidae; genus Erethizon; species Erethizon dorsatum. The sequence continues at coordinate 132,327,767 of CM051823.1, read as the reverse complement.
CACCGAGGAATCATTTTTCCAGCTAGGACCTCCAACAGCCCAATCATTTGCCAACAGGAGAAATGAGAGCTCTTTTGAAAATCAGATTCTGTATGTCAGTTCTGATCATGACTACAAGTGAGCTCTTCCTCCAATAAATCAGTGGGAAAGAGACCACAGCTCCTACTTGCACAAAGACTTGTGGAGTGAGGAAACAACCCTAGCTGTCCTGCGTCACAGGGTTGCCCGCCAGAAGGCTACCTGACTCCACCAGTGACCTTCTTTAACTCATTCAAGGGTGAAAGCCTCCAGTTGCCTCCCAGCAGCTGACTTCAAGCATAGATTCTGCCAAAGGAAAGTATTCTTCATCAGTGGACTTTCAGCTTCTAAAAAAATAATGAATAAGCGTTGTTCCAGAGCATTAATGTTGAGAGAGATGAGACAAGAAAATGTTAGTTTGCAGGATGGCTGTAACAAAGCAGCAGATTGGGTGCTCTGCACATCTGAAATGTATTGTCTCACAGTTCTGGGAGCTACAGGCCAAGATCAAGGTATTAGCGGGGTGGTTCCTTCTAAGGGCTGTGCTCACGAACCTGCCCGTGCCCCTCCTTAACATTTGATGGTTTACTGGCCCTCTGTGGTGTCCCTTGTCTTATAGAAGCATCACTACCCTTTCTGCCTTTATCTTCACTTGACTTTCTCCAAGCGTGTGTGTGTGTGTGTGTGTGTGTGTGTGTGTGTGTGTGTGTTCAAATCCCTCCCCCTTTTTTAAGGACACCAGTCCTATTAAATTAAGGCCAATGCTAATGACTTCATTTCAACTCCATTACCTCTATCAAGACTCCATCTCCAAAGAAGGGCACATTCTGAAATACTGAAGTTTAGGACTTCAACGTATCATTTTTTGAAAGAAACACAGTGCAATCTATAATGGAAAGACATTTAAGATTCTGGAGAAAAGGGAGGTTTAATAATGCAGGAAACAACAGACTTGAGTCACAAATGACTGAGGATTTTTTATGAGAGGAAGAGTAAGCCTATTTCCAATGCTTTACATTTTCTCTGCTTTACCACCACTTAGATTTTATCTTCATAACCCCTCTGCCAAGCAGTCTTTTAGCATTTAGGAATATGTTAAGGTTGGACATCTGATAAGAATTTGAAGTTTGATAGTTGATTTGTTAGTCTGGTTTTTCAATCAACAGAACTCAATTTCGAATAGTTCCCTAGCATGTAGGTTTTCATGGACGCTTTTTTCTCTCTGGCCACATTGTACTCAAAGTTTCCCCCAAAAGCCCTCTGACATAAATTTTCCTAAAAGTAGGTAATGTTTTTGACTTTGATAATGATTTTGGTAAGTGGTTTAATCTGCCATATATTTTGCCAAATATTTTGCCTTAAAAACTTAAATAAAGGAATCTGAGACTAGTCCTCCCCTCTCCTTCTCCTCCTCCCTCAACATACCTATAGCCACACAAAACGCAATCCACCCTTTTATGACACGATACAAGAGTTTCTATAAAAGTTATTGGCAACAACTTATTCTTTATTATTTTGTGGCGTATTTGAGAGAATTCAGAGGGTAGATTGGTGCATACATTGGAAGGGTCACCCTTTCATGACATTTGGGTGCCATGTCACAGTGCCCAGGACAACTGAGACCCCTTCTGATATTTCATGTACCGTTGTTCCAAATCTCTCTTCCTGCTTCAATTTGATAAATCAACTGGTACAAACATAGTTTCCCATTGTACTGCCTTGTTAAACACCCACATTCCTTGATTTTCCACAAAGACTTCCATGTAACATTTGTCACTAACAAAACCAAAATGAGGCATTTAGGCAGGAGTGGGAAGGTTGAGCTGTTCACTTCATTAGAAACATTTACCCTTCCTTTTCAAAGCAACCTCCTGAGAAAGGCAGGGGAGTTTTGACTTAGAAAAAGAAAATAATAGTCAACAAATTAATTATTTAAACACATTCAATCCACAAGAAATTTCTTACTCCCTGCAGTTGTCAGGTTTTTTTTTAATTACAAAACACTTGCTCATTTTATAAGTTCAGACAATACAGTATAAAATAAAAAAGCATAAAGTAAAAAGTAAAAGTCTCCCTCCCTTTTATTATTTTTTCCCCAGAGTTAATCACTGTTCATAAGTAAATTATCTAAACATATATTTAAGCATGATGTATACAGTTGCTTGTTCAAAAAATAGGATCCATTTGACATTTGACCTATAACTTGTCACTCCCTGTTTTTTTTCTTTTCTTTTTTTTAAAGAATAGTTTTATTTTTTGACCAGTGGGGAAATAGCAACCACGGTGTAACTCTATGAACACAGGCAGCTAACCTGCCACAAGAATGTCCAGCTGATTCTCTACTGCAGGGCTACATTTTCAACAGGTTATCCCAGGAAAAGTGGAAACTTTAGAACAAAGCTGGATGAAGGGTATTTCCTATGCTGTGGACAAAGGTGGGGGATTTCATTACTTCCAAGTACCCAATTTTTCTACTAAGAGAGGATAAATGCTTTCAATTACATGAATTCCCATCAGGCAGACAACAATAGGCATAGGTACAATTCCATAGCTTTTGAGCAATAAAAAGTATATCACAGGATGGAGAACAGGACAAAGAGAAACAGCTCTGCCTTCATAATAAGTCATTATCTGCAAAATGCTGCTGAAGTACATTAACTGGAAATTTTAAGCGGATAAGTTGTACACTATTTCTGAGTGGTATATAATACTTCTGCAGAAAACTCTAGCATAATCCATGCATATCTAGGGTATCTTACTGATTTAGGGCTTCCTTTATATTTCTACTGGTTTTTGTTTTTTTCTTTTTGCCCTCTTTTTCTCTTCAAACATTTTTCTCTCTAATCTGAATATTTTTGCTTTCTTGTATATTTTTTGCTCAGAAACAGCTGAAATAGTAAAAATAATCATCTCCAAGTCTAATTTTAGGTGAAGATAGATTTCCATCAAAAACTCTTCATCTGTCTAAACTCTCTTTGCATCCCATTATGAAAGATTCTTTGAGGAAAAGAGACTTGGCTAGATTTATAATAAAAAATTACACACAAATTTGTCTATATTAGAATTAATTATATCAAGCACTTTTGCTTAAAATTCTCAATATTGGTATGCTGTTTAAGATTATCAACTTGATTGGCTTGAGAGCCACATAGAGGGTCAATGAAACACGCTTCTGGGTGAGTCATGGAGATGTGACATTGTACACTATCTGGTCCTTAGCCCCTTACTCTCTGGCACTGTTGCCCTGCTGTGCTTCCCGACTGCCATGAGCTAAGCAATTGTGCCCTGCCACACCCTTATACCATGATGTTCCCGCTTTGGTGCCAGCCAACCATGGACTGAATCTCCTGAAACCATGAGCCAAATTAAACCTGTCTCCCTTTAAGTTGTGGGTGTTTGGTACTTGTGACTCAGAGACAGGAAGGCTAACTAATACAATTGGTTTAATTCTCCTTTGCTTTGTTCATATGGACCCAATGACATACCACCTCTTGGAAAGAAGTGGGCGATTTTAGGATTATTCTTCATAGTTTAATTTTAATTTTTTCCAGTTATATTTATCAATTATATTTAATTATAGTCACATTAAATTAAATATTAGTTACAGCTATACATCAATTATATTTAATAACTGGAGTATAGTTGAAATTATAGTCATGACTATATTTTTAATTCTATATAACAAATATTTCAAGTGTTTTACCCTAATTTAATAAATATTTATAATGAAATCTCTTGCAAGAAAAATAGTTTTTCAATTTTAATTTCATTAACATTCTGGGTTCAGCTCTGAGAAAACTGTGACAAGTATTGCATAATATTCTCTTATTTATAAATGAAAAATTAAGAGTATGTAATGCTCAAGTGAATTGTTCAGATCTACAGGAATGTCACCACACATCATCAGCATTAGTTACAGAGATAAAGAATTTCCTTCTTGTTTTACTTATCATGTCCCTGTCTACCACATCTCTATTCCTTCTATTTTGTTTATTCCCTCCAGGCTAATGTAACCCAAGTTCTCCCAAACCCTCTTCAGAACTTTTATTTAAAACTCTTCCATAAGCTATCATGTCATCATATCTTACCACAACCTTCCACTTCTATTATTCAAAAAAATCTTTAAATCTCATTTTCTTGGAAGTTTATTGATTGACAAGAATGTAGAAATAAACATCCAACTCTTGAATAATTATTTTTACAAGGACCTATATAGAAACCTAATATGTTCCAGAACACATGGTCTACCCCGTTTAGCCTAATCTACCATCCCTCCAGTTTCCTATCTCTCTATATGTCACCCTCATTCAGTTACATTTAGCCAAGAAATTCATTACACATTCAGTTACCAGCCCTGTCAATTATAGATCCTAAATGTTCTGTGCAAATCCACTACTCACCATTTCAACTGCCACTGTGACAGCCCATAGAATAAATAAAGATTGTGTCTATGTAACAGTGCTTGTTAAGGACTATATTCTGATGGAATTATTATTAGATAAGTGCTATTAAACAAATTAACCTGCCCACTCAGGCTATTTGGGATTGTCCATTCAAAGTTGAGGAAAATCCACTCAAAACCAAAAGTTGTCTCTTCCGACAGCAGTGAACCAGAGTTCAACCTCTCTCAGAAAAACTTCTAACCAAGCGATAAAAGATTTATGACATCAGTACCAAAGAAATCTGTCTTCCATTGTCTATAACAAGAGAGTGTCTTACTTACTTTTCTCATTGCTGAGATAAAATACTCGCCACCCAATGTTAAAGGAGGAGAGGTTTATTTTGGCTCACAGTTTATAGAGGTTTGAGTCCATAGTCAGCTGGGAGGCATGGCAGAGAGGCATCATAGAGGAGGGACAGTCTATGGCAGAGCAGGCAGGAGGCAGCAAGCAGCAGGCCACAAAGTCAGCCTCCCTTTCCTTTTTAGCCTATCCAAGCTACAAGCCTTTTGGGTGGTACCACCCACACCCAGGGTGGGCCTTCCCATTGTCCACACCCTAAACCAGTTTAAGCCAAACAGTGTACTAATTAGGGCCACACACGCTTAATCCCAGTATCATAGACCCTAGATCCAGCCACCCCAAAAAGCCCCATCTATGAGTGTATGAGGCTTTTAGGGGGACAACTAGATACAAGCCATAATAATAGAATGTGCTGTTTGCGTGGAAGTTACACTGAGGTACACAAAAAAGTCAATCCAACCTTATTTGAAAACATGAATTTATTGCTCTAGTAGGTTATAAGAGTTGCAATGTCAAAGGCCCTACTGTGTTGCCCATTGCATCCATAGTAGTAAACACCATGCACAGCAAGTAATAAGAGCTCAGTGAACATTTGTTGAATGTATGCACATCTCTACTGTCTCTTAAGTGTGTAGAAATATTGTGATACAAAATCCAAAAGATCAGTAATAGTCCTAAATCAAAACAATAATTCAAACCACAAATTATTTCTCAATATGAATTCAAAGGCTATGGAAAAGTTAATGGATATTGAAAACAGCTTTAAATTTTCTGGATTATTTTTCAAGTCCATAAAACTCTGATAGTAAGGCAAGTTATGATCAATGTTTTCAAAATCTGCTTTCCTCACAGTGTACACCACTGATGCTAACAAAAATGTACAACTTTACTGATTCTCATATAAAATCTTGTCTCTTCCCACCACCTCCAGCACCATAAGATCTTGAGTAGTCTAATCTGGTTGGTCCAGAGATGAACACAGGACTTAATTTGACTTAATCAGTTTGAATCCCTAATATCACATAATTTTAGGAGTATTTTTCCCCTGTTCTTTCATTAATATGAACAAGAAAGCTTTATTCTGGAGGCTGATGAAAACAACTTTTGACAGTAGGATGATCCAGCCTCAGGATAAAACAGACATATGGCAAATGGCAGAGCAAAAAGTTGGGAAGAACCCAGGTCTTTGATAACATTATTAAGCTAATGATTCAACCAACTCTGGATTCTGGCCCATCCCACCCCACATCTGGAATCTCTGCTTTGTAAGATTTATTTTCAAATTTTCAAAACCAGTTTGAGTTTTTTGCTAAAATGCATCCTATCTGATAATTCCCTTATAAAAGATATTTTCTTGAAAAAGGAACTAATACAGGCTTTGGGAGAATACCCAAAATCAGTCTTTAATGTTATTGAGAGGAAGGATTTCCCACTTAAAGATAAACTTGGCCTGGGGCCGGTGAGATGGCTCAACGGCATATGCACCTGCCTGGCAAGTGCAAGGTCCTGAGTTCAACTTCCGGTACCCACATACAAAAAAAGGGCCGGTGATATCACTCAGTGGCACGGGCGCCTGCTGGCACACGAGGTCCTGAGTTGGACCCCCAGTACCCACACAAAAAAAGATAAACTTGGCCTTATTTTTTATTCATATTGAGAGATCTATTCCTACAAAAGTAGCACAGAATGCAGAGCAAAAGATGAGTGTTTATCCAATTTTCTTATTCAAAAAATATTCATTCCACCAGGTCATGTTGAGGTGTCTTATAAACTATTTCATTTGAAACCCACAAAAACTCTATGAAGTAGGTACTATTAATCACATTTTTAAAAGGAAATTGAACTCATAGAAATTAAGCGATGCTTAATTAGCATCACAAAATCCCTGAGAGCGAGGACTGTATCATAAAACTGCCTAACTTCAAAACCCAAGCTCTCTCCACAACCCTCTGTTGCCTTCCAGAATTGAATTTGGCAAATATTGGGATACAGTACCCAAAACTAGTAAGATGGTGATTAAAATGGTACAAATGGCATGTATACACCACGATAAACTGTTAAAGACATTTTAGAAATAATAGTAAGAATATGCACATACACACATACCTATCTGTCAGTCATCTATCAATCTATGCATTTTCTTAGATATAGCAACCTTACTCTAGGAATTCATCCTTAGGAGCTTTTTCAACAGAGGTAAAATGTATGTAGATGCTTTATAGGGCAGCAGAGGTTAATTATCTTTGATGAAAAACATTTCAAATTCTAACACTCATGGGCTAGTTGAGTGAGTTCTGGCACAAAGCTTAATAATAGAATATTATGAATACATATTATGTAATTACATTGCATTAACACTGTAGAAACATTGAAAATGGTGTGTAATATAATTGGCAGTCAAAAAACATACACATCATATATATTCTATTTAAAATTATTTTCAAAAGTAAATAATATTAAGAGAGTAGAATTTTGTATGGGTTTTTAATATTTTAGTCCTACTTATAATTAAATTTATTTTATTTATATAAGGTCTACTACTCCTAATAGAATAAAACTGAGTAGCTTTAGCTGAATTTTATTTGTAGAGTCCTGACAAATACACCAAGGTCCATTGGCTTTGGAGTATTTTTCTTTACTTGTAGGATACCTGACTTCCAAGTCAAATATATTCCAACAAATTTAACATCTAAAAACATGAATTAAAAGGGGATTTTTCTCCCAAAATAGAGCTATAGGAAAACTGTCTATGGGTTACCTAAATATGATCAAAATTATAATTAAAAATTATATGGACATTAATGTCTCTTTAATTTCCCTCCTTGCTATAATCTCACAGGGGAGTGGGATTGCATGTGGTAAGTCAAAATCAGATATATTAAGGATCAGAATAAATTGAATACAAAGCCAACTTTTTCAATGGTATTAGAAGACTATCATATTTGCTCCTTATTCAAAGACAAAAGGGTAAATTTCCTTAGATTCCCAGAGTACTACAGTTTGAATATCCCGGTTCTGAAATGCTAGGGACCAGAAATGTTTTGGGTTTTGTTTTTTTCTTTGTGGATCTGGAGTATTTACATATACTTAATGAGATATCTTGGGGACAAAACCCAAGTCTACACACAAAATTCATATATATTTCATTCACATCTCGGATCCATAGCCTGCAGGTAATTTTATACACTATTTTTAGTGTGCCTGTTTTGACTGCAATCCATCATATGAGGTCAGATGTGGAATTTTCCACTGATAGCACTCAAAAAGTTTCAGATTATGGAGCATTTTGGATTTCAGATTTTCAGATTAGGAATGCTCAATCTCTATGAGTCTTTGTTAATAAAGGAAGTGGATCAGATCTTTTTTTCTAAGAAGCCAGGCTTGGAGAAATGCTTTGCAAAAGTAGACTCCAAGTCCAGGTTACCCAATGAAGTCTTGATGAAACCATTTATGATTTTGGCATTAAAATCTACCCATATGTGTAAGACAATGTCAAGATAATAAAAAGTCTAGAATCTATAAGATTGGTATGCAAGTTGGTAGGCAACAGCCGTCATTAAAGAACAGGTTTGCTATTATCAGGAAAATGAATTAAAATATGGAGAACTATAGTCTTGCCACATGTTCCAGGAACTCCTAGGCTTATTCTGGTGGTAACTACATCAGTGACCAACCCGGAGTCCCAATACCGAAGGTTCTTTGACAAAGAGGAAGACAAAGTCACATGAAAGTTATAAGAGCAAGACTCAAATTTTATCTTTTCTAGAAATAAATTCAGATTTAAAGGAAATGTTATAAAAAATAACACAAAATAGTCTCATATATATTTACCTGGATTCCTTAAATATCAACATTTTAAAAAATACCAACATTTCATCAAATTTACTTTCTCATCCTTTCATCTCTCTATCCATCTATAGATCCATTATCTTTCACATTATGATAGATGATAGATAGATGATAGATCGATCGACAGATACAGAGATAGATTTTGCTTTTCTGGTGTGTTTAAGAGCAAGTTGCACTTATCTGTATGGATTTTCAAAACCAAGGTCATATTTTTCTTGCTTAACTAAACTATCAAAATCAAGAAAGTCAGATAGATACACTACTATTTTCAAAGCTATAAACTTTATTCTGATTTTGCTAGTTTTCTTACAAATGCCCGTTTTTCAATCCAAAATGCAAACCAGGATTACACTTGCATTTAGTCATCATGTCTCGTTAGACTTCTTTGATCTAGATGGTTCGCGGCCTTGACAGCTGTGAAGAGTTTTAGCCAGGCTTTTTGTAGATGTTCCTCTATCTGAGATTTTCTGATGCCTCCTTCAGGCAAAGTGTTGCAGGCAGGAACACTATAGAAATGATGTTGCTTCTCTCTTTTGTGTGTTACAACAGGAAACACAAGATGTTAATTTGTACCACCACGGGTGTCAGCTTCTATCACCTGGATAAGGGGGGTCTGCCAGATCTCTTCCTCTGTGGAAGGCAACTACTTCCCCTTTGCAATTAGTAAATGCCTCCTATGGAGGCACCTTGAGACTTTGAAACTATTTACTTCCCAACCTATTTGCCCTCGCAGATGTTAGTGTCCACTGATGATTCTTCATTCAAACACTTCCTGCTCCACACCTCACACACACACACACACCTTTCCTTCTCCCTGTGCACACAGTTGAAATGCAACTTCCAGTCTCTTAAACCTGGGGTGGGAGTGGGGAATAAGATAACTATGATTGTCAGTGAGATATGTCCTTTCCAGGGTCAAATGTCCCCCATGATCCCACAAAGTCTTGCTTCTCATTCATTTGGATGCATACAAGAAAGCAGAGGGCTCTAAGAAGGCTTTGGTAATTGTTATCAGTAGACCTTTGAGTTGTACCATTTAGGAGTCGAATGAACTTGGATGGGAAAACCTGTCTTTAGTTTTGTTAACTTTTAACTGGAATTTGGCATTTTTATTGTTCATGAATATAGGAAACAACTATAAAAGGGTTAGCAATGCCTGTGGCTTTCTTACGTATATTTCACATCACACATACACAGTGCAGTGACCTTGAAATTTACCTATCACTAATTTGAAATAAAAGTTGAATTTTAGTTATTAGATCTGCTACTATGTCTTTTTTCACATTTAGAAAAAAAATCCTAAGAGGAGTTTCAGAGATTCCTCCAGACTGCTAAAGCGGTCCAAGACATAAACTAGGGTAAGATGGAGGGAGTGTTTCACTGAGTCACTACATTTTAAGGAGTCTCCCAGAAAAGCAGGTGTAGAATATCGACATTAGAATTTGTGTGACAGAGAAACTCTTATGAACTTTAGCTGAGATTTATGAGGATATTTATTGAGCAATTATTCTAGCCTGACTAATAGAAGAATAAAGCTGTAAATTTGCAAATTATATGCATGGGAAGATAGACGAATCCAGGGGATTGAATGTGATCATTAAGAAGAAACAGAAAAAAGAAGACAAGCCCTGAATTTGGGGCAACTGCTGTAGTTTTGAAAGGAAGACAAGATGCTGTTAACAAAGCAGATGAAATTGGTCTGAATGGAATAAAGAGAGCCAAGAAGATATAGCCCAAGAGATCATATAAATCTGACATCAGATTTTCAATTCTCAAATGTCTTAATGTAGATTTAGTCATTATATGTAATCTCTATTAAAAAGATAAGAAACAAAACCATTTCAGTAGATTTTCTCAACTGTATCTGTCATTTACAAGATGACTCATATCAAAACTCTATAAGGCCAGGTTTCTTTATCTGTTAAAAAAAATTGCTATGCAGTTAAAGGAAGCGATGTGACCAAGCGCCTGCCAAAGAACCCATACACCTCCTGTCACGTAGCTGTCACAAATAAGATTGGCGCTCCTGTTCCCAATCTTTCCCTTCTACTCCACAGCCATTAGCAATCCATTTCATGTTCATTTGAAAGAACTGAAGAATATATTAGGAAAACTATAGTTTTTCTTCGATCAGAAGTGTAGCGTGATAGATTATTATACTAGCTACAGTACAAATATTCCGGCTATGAAGTAAAGTCATGATTAAAATTCAAGCAGAACCTTGATATTCTATTTAGGAAAAAGAATAAGTGAAAATTACAGTAAAGAGAATCTATATTTTTAAAATGTCAATCAAAGAGAATCAAGACACCGAACCACAGCGTGTTGGGATTTAGTACCAGACGGGTCTTGTGCTAGACACAGATATACACCAGTCCTCAGGAAACCCAGCTCTGAATCTCTCTGTCTCTGTCCTCGGTACCTCACTCTTGTCCCTGTCCTTACTGACCACTACTGCAGTGTGAAGGAGAGGGGAGAGGTGCTTCATGATGTAAAAACATGAGCTGGGTATGGTGGCGCACACCTATAACCCCAGCACTCTGGGAGGCCAAGGCAGGATGATCGCAGGTTCAAGCCCAGCCTGGGAAATTTGGTGACTTAGTGAGACCCTGTGTCAGTACTTTTAAAAAATAATAATTTTAAGGCCTAGATATGTAGCTCAGTGCAATGGCTTTGGGTTAAATCTCCAGTACCACAAAAACATTAATTAATCAATTAATTAATTAATTAAAAACATGAACTTTATACAGTTTACAGGTAAATAGTAACCTTGGATATCTTAAGTTCTGTCAATAGTGGATGTGGAAATCTTATATATAAAATAAATATGAAGTTCTGCATCCATTCACAAAACTTCAGTTGCAAAGTGGAAAATGAAAACATAGACTCATTTTGCCACAACGTATGAAATAAAAACTGCCTTGCATCCACTTTGAGAAGTTTTAGGGCTTGTGAAATGGCTCAGCAGCATAAGCGCCTGCCGGGCAAGTGTGAGATCCCGAGTTCTATTCCCGGTACCCACATAAAGGAAAAAAAGGGCCGGTGATATCGCTCAGTGGCACAAGCACCTGCTGGCAAGCGCGAGATCCTGAGTTCGACTCCCAGTACCCACATTAAAAAAAAAAAAAAAAGAAGTTTGATTGAGTGGCACTTGGAAGCACCCCAGCTGAGGTGTGGACATAAGCAGAAAAAGGCATTGTGATAACTACTGTCTAATCGCGCCCCATTTCAGCTCCCAGCTTCTTTGCTTTTATCCTATCTGAGCAATGAGCCATTATGCAGGCTGGAGGCTGAGAGATTCTTTCCATAATCAATAGTCATCTGTGAAGAATGACAATAGAGCCAAAAAAGATTCTGGCCTATGCCACCAAAGAATTATCCAGAGACTTGAGACTCTTTCTATGAAAAATGCCAGAAGCTGAGAAATCTTAGCGACTCCTCCTCCTTATAGTTTCAGGAAGAAAGTGCTGCCACCTACAGGGAGTATGTGGAACTAATATCTACAAAAATGGAGTCTACAGGACTTTCGAATTGTCATCAGCTAAAGAGGAAAAAAAGCAGCAGTAGCATGCCAAAGGAAAGGAATAAAATACACCATTTTAAATTCTAACACCCAATATAGTCTGTGTCTTTATTGTCCAATACAGCAGCCGCCAGCCACACGCTGTTACACATTTAAAACACTGCTAGTGTGGCTGAGGAAGAATCTCTTAAATTCTTACATTTAATAGTTTAGTCAGCTTGGATTACTTTTTAAGCAAGTGATGCTTCTATACTTTAATTTTATATGTGAAACATGAATTCAAACCATGGTCAAGATAGCATTTTGACTTTTGTGAGCAGATTGTATTCCCTGGATCGATTTGAACTTGGAATTACTGATCCATAAACAAGCTAGCTTCTTTAATTTTCAGAATTGTAGTCAGAACAGTGTTGTCAATAAACAAATTGCTTACTGTTTTTGCTTTTGAAACTCAAAGTAGAATCTTGATTATTAATACAACATAGAATTTGTAAAATGACTTTTGTATTTTCTAATTGCCATGAACATCTGCCAAATGTTTCAAATGCTGTGAATATAGAGAGAAGTACATGTTGTTTTCTTAGTTCTATCAATGACTGATGCTACGGCTTATCCACTTGGAGAACTAGTTTTCTTCTGAGTGAATAAACCATGTTACTGTGAAAGAAAAGAATACTTTTCGTTTTAGTTAATCATACTTAAATTTTAATACTGATATTTAGCTCAGCCTTTGAAAACTGAAATACATTTATAACACCCAAGGTGTCTGAATCTACTTTTTCAAATGTAAGTGTAAATGTATATACATACAAATCAAATGTACTTAATGACAATTGTGCGTCTGAATTGAGATGTGCTATAAGTGAAAAATATACACTGAATTTCAAAGACTTAGTACAGAGCAAAAGAGTAATATATATCATTAATAACTGTTTATACTGATCACAGGTTAAAACTATGATGTTTCAGCTATATCATGGCAAACTAAATATAAAATTAATTTCATTGGCTTCTTTTTACTTTTTTACTGAGGTTACTAGAAAATTTTAAATGAGACATGTGGCTGACATATATCTATTACATAGTGCCATTCTAATTTAAAGCAAAAAAGGAGGAAGGTCTGAATCACATGAAACTGTGTATTTACATAAGTCCTTTCTGATCCCAAGTTTAATTTAAAAACCATGCAGCAGACACAGGTACTCATATAGGTTAATGTAATGTAATTTTTATAAGATATAATCTAAGTCTATCTTCAATGATCACCATTGTGACTGATAAATATCTCAAAATGGCAAAAAATACTTTTGATGAAAGTAATTACATAATCTATCATGGTTAATGAACTGTTGACAGGAACCACATATTTGAAAGAAATTCCACTAAATTTGTTTCCTGTTTCATTTCTTCCATCAACTTCCAGCAGTATCTTCCCAGATACACGCACTCTGTCTCCGTGTCTTTGCAAGAACTCTGCTCAACCTTCTGCCACCGTCCTGCCTGCTCAAGAACCCAACACATGGACTCCCCTCAGTCCCACCAGTTGGTCCTTAGCTGTTGAAGCACTCTCCCTCCAAAGTATGAGCACATTCTTCAACAAGGATATCTTTTCTAGTCTACAAACATCATACCTCCTCTTTCCTGCTCTTCCCTAGTCTGTCTTTAACATAGTCTTCTATTACTCAACAGAAAAACAAAACAAACCAGACAGGCCTTTGATTCAGCTGGCAGATACCCACACAAAGATAGAGTGTCCAACCGTCTTGCTTTGTTTGCCCAGGATTGCCTTGCTCTTAGTACTGAAAGTCTCACCTTTCCTCTGGGAAACCCCAGTCCTGGACAAAGCAGGTACATCCATCGGCCTCCTTGCCAACCTCACCTGTTGACAGCAAAGCAAGACAGGGGCTCCTCACCCTTTGGGCTCCAGCACACTGCGCAGCCTGTGTTTCCCTGCAGGTTTCAGCCTCCTTTCCTTTACCCATATGGCCGCCTTGCTCTTCCTCCCTCCCCCAACTTGCTTGACTTCCGGTAAGCTTCCAGCACCCTTCCCTCCCCAGCCCTTCATCCTTGCCCCCAGGCTGAGATTAATTGTGTTTAACGTGTTGTATTCTAGCTCTCTGTTCCCTCTCCAAGCCTCCTGTCGAGTGTGAGTTCCTTGAAGCCAGGACTCTTTCTAGTATTCTCAAGTATTCGCTGAATTTGTGAATGAAGGGTGATTGGTGCGTTTTAGGAAGGCACCTGAGCTCTGCATAATCTCCTTGGCTTTCTTCCAGCTAATACACTTTCTTCCTACGTAACCAGTAACAAGTCGTTCTTAGAACCAGAGGTCTCTGCACTTCTCCAGCCTGGAAGAACCCTCCTCCATTAGCCCGTCTAATGCAATGGATGACCCTATGCCTTCAGTCTGTAACCCCTAACACCACTCCACCTCACCCACCCCCAACCCTGGCTGGGGGAGAAACATACAAGACATCCGCACAACAAAAGGCAACAGCAACAACAAGCCAAAGAAAACAACACATTTTCACTTTCATTTTCCAAGCAGACCACTGATTTTTGCGTTTGGGCTTTGGAATGGCTCATTATGCATTCCAGCGTAAGAGGGAAAGAATCTGCCTTTGCCACTGAGAAATTCAGCAAGGAGGAAAGAATATGCAGAAGTACCGAAAGAAGAGCACCTCAAGTCACTTCATGGCGACAGGTAGACTCACAGTGATAAGTAATAAAAAGGATACAAAAGAATAGCAGAGAGCCTTGCTTCTCCGGAAGCTACCATGGTAATAATTTGGAAATTACATAAGTATGGTTTATAAATACCATAATAATACACAAGGAAATAGATTGCCTTCGGAAATAGAGAAAAATTGAAATATTCAGTATATATTCTAACGTATTAATTTATATGTGTACATGATGTATTTTATACTTATTGGTTTTAATATACTTTAAATGAAATATACATGCCTTTTATATATTAAAATATATTTTAAAACATTAGATTATTAATGGTAATTTTTCAAGATTAATTACGTAAATAACTTTACCTCAAAAGCCTGTTGCTAGCGTTTATATCTAGATGTTTCCCTAAAGCTGCATGCAATCATAGGCAGGACGTTTGGAAGGTGACTGGCTTCCAGAAGTATTATAGCTGACTTGCTGGTAGGAGGTAGGGCCTGGTCTGCAGAGGCCGGTGTCTGTGGGCATGACCTGGACAGGTGTATCTCCCTTCCCAGCTCCTCTCTTGATCTCTCTTTTCCTCTGCTTCCAGTCTGCCATGCTATGACTACCTCTCCTCTGCCATGCACTTCTACCCTGCTGTCCTGCCTTGGAGCCCATCTACGATAGACCGAAACATGAGCCCAAATAAATTCTCCTTCTTCAAATTGTGCATGTCGGATAATGTGTCTCAGCGAAGAGGAAAGTGATTAAGATACCTATAAAGTAGATCTACAATTGTCACTATTTCACAGAGACATCTGGGACATTGGAGAAGGGAGGAAACTTATCCGTGGGCATAGAATTTGCAAATGACTAAGGCAAAAGTCAGTAGTAGCCTGCTTAGAAAATGAGAGTGACTTTTTTGTTTTGTTTTGTATTGGTTTGGTTATTGTTTCTGTTGGTTTTTCACATGTGTGTGTTTGTGTGTGGTGTGTGTGTGTGTGTGTGTGTTTTGTATGTAGCCCACCCCACCCCCATAGAGGTTGAGTGGAGATGTCATTAGTTTTCAGTTACTAACCAAGAAGATGGAAGAGTCAGGTAATAGCAACAACCTGGGATGCAAAACTATATTCACACCACTCTCTAGTAATCAAGACATCAACAAAACTGATTTCTAACATTAATCTGCAATGTGCAAAGCAGTAGTTCAGCTTGTGCCATTGCTAATTGCTGTACAGCAGGCCTTCAATGGACGCTCTAAAAATACACATACACCTTATTAAAGAAAGCCTTGGTCCTCATAGCATAAGCCTATGTATGATAGAGTAGATTGGTTGTAATAACCAATTCATTTCTCGATCATTTAAGTTAAAATTATAGTCATTTTCTTAAAAGAGACTTTAGAAGTGTTATCAACTTTGGCTGCTCTTTGGAAACACATGAAAAGCTTTAAAAGTCACCAAGTCCTGGTCACCACCTACAGAGATTGCGACTTTGCTGGTCTGGGACACATCATGGGCACTGGGTTTTTCAAACTCCCTGGGCGTTTTGAATATGCAGTGAAGATGGAGAACGGATTTATTTTTAAACTAAGCATGTTCTCCAGATCAATGACTTCAGCATCACGCACGACCTTATTAGAAATGAGAATTACTTGACCCTATCCCAGATCTACTGAATCAGATATTGAGATAGGGGCCAACAATTCACGTTTTAACACACTTTCCAGGCGATTCTGAGCCACACTTGAGTTTGAGAACCACTGATCAAATCCAGTTCCTTCATTTAGAGATAAATGAAATCCAGAGAAGTTAAATAATTTGCTTAAGGTCACATGTCTCATGAGTGGTGGGGCTGGAAATAAAATGATAATAAAAACTAACATTTATCAAGGGCCTCCTGCTGTAAGGGTGTTATTTTGCATTGACTAATTCCTGTAACCACTGCAAAAACCCTAAAGCGATGCATTCCATCATTATCATATTTTACAGCCAAGGAAACTAAGCCATAGGAATTTCTCATGGTTACAAAACTGAGGAATACAGGACCAGTGAGATAGCTCAGCGGCATAAGCACCTGCCTGGCAAGCGCGAGGGCCCGAGTTCGACTCCCAGAACCCACATACGAAAAAAGGGCCGGTGATATCGCTCAGCGGCACAGGCGCCTGCTGGCGTGCGAGGTCCTGAGTTCGACCCCTGGTACCCACCAAAAAAAAAAAAAAAAAAAAAAAAAAACTGAGGAATACAGACATGGGGATTCGAACATGTCATCAGTAAGGATTACAAGGGGAATGTGTTCCAGAACCTGATCCTGTCTAAGAGTGGCTGAAGTCTGAATTTCCTGTGCAATGAGTTAGGAATATGGGTGACAGTCTAGTGTTCTCTGCTACGCATGATTGTTTTACGATTTTAAAGTTTTCCCTGGTAATAGTTACTTTTCTTAGTTAATTAATACGTTCCAAAGAAAAATCGTTTTTAAAAATAAGGATTGGGCTGGTGAGATGGCTCAGTGGCATAAGCGCCTGCCCAGCAAGCACGAGGGCCTAAGTTTGACTCCCGGAACCCACATATGAAGAAAGGGCCAGTGATATCGCTCAGCGGCACGGGCACCTGCTGGCATGCGAGGTCCTGAGGTTGACCCCCCAGTACCCACAAAAAAATAAATAGATAAATAAATAAATAAATAAATAAATAAATAAATAAAAATAAGGATAAAGGGGCTGGTGATATGGCTCAGAGGCGTAAGTGCCTGCCTGGCAAGCGCGAGGTCCTGAGTTCGACTCCCAGTACCCACATAAAAAAAAAAAAAATAAGGATGAAGAATAAACACTAAAATGAACACCTAAGTGATAATCACCAAGATATTGCTTTCTAGGTTTTATTTTTTATTTTTGACCTACATTTCCATGTGTTCAATAATTAGCAAGGGGAAATGGCATTGGACCAGAAGAAATGTTTGAACGTGTTTGACCTGGCTCCCGTTCCTCAGGAATAGCACACAACATGCTCATAGAGAATGATGTTTGTATACCCTTAACCATAAACCTATCACCTTTTTATACAAAGTAAATTCACATAAATATTTTCTAATGATCCATGGCAGATCTCAGTCATATAGTTTTATATCTCTCAAGAGATTCAGTGGAAGTTTAATTGATTCATTGATTATTTTCTGAGCATCTCAACTAATAAAAGTGTCAACCAACTTCTCCAGCACTTTAGGAAGACATTGAAGTTTTGTAAATAGCTTTCATTTGGTTCTCATTTCCGTCTGAGGACAGGTGTGTGCAGCATGTCCACTCTCACAGTGGGAGTGAAGAAGGTTCAGGAGGTAGCGAGTAGCCCAGGAGGATTCAGAGGAAGTTTGTCACAAGACAGTAGTGGGAAGTAGACTGAAAAAGTAAGAAACCTACTTAAGAATTTTACAATGACCCTGGAAAGATTCTGGAAAGAGAACAAAACAAAGAGGAGGCAAAACATTCTGAGACAACAAAAACACTAAGAGGTAAGGCTTGCTCTCAGAGTGGAAATAAGGGAGAAAGAAGACAGGAGGAAACATGTAAGCCTCAGTTGGACAACAGACTTAAGAAGAGGGACACTCATTACTGTATTTCTAGATGCCCGTCTGTTGCAATGTCAACCCTCTCTTCAGCAGAGACGGACCCTGACCACTATGCCTTGTTGGGTTGCCTTTTGTGGAAACCAAAGAAAGGCAATGAGTTCTACCCCTGAATCCACACAGAGTGGAACATGGTCACAGCCCACACAGCGATAAATAACCTGTCAATGATTAGTTCAGGAAAAGCTGAGAGCCCAAGATAGTCCTGAAAAAATTAGTGTCCTGGGAATGTGAACTTATGGAAAAGGTAGAGTAATCTCACCTACATCTTCCATGCCTGGTGATCCCTGGTGTCAATTTCCTCAAACACATCTATGTGCACTTCAGTTACAGTGTTCAGGAAACTGTGCACAGATTAATCTCTAGCATAGATTTTGACAAATCTAATCAAGTTTTTATCAACTTTATAACATTCTGAATTCTACCAACCCTTCTAGGTCCTTATAAAGAAAAGTGCCAGAGGCTCCAATGCTGATGATCAGAAAAGGAAAGCCACTTGCCTAAGAGTGGTCCCTGAGGAAAATCTCTTCCTTCTTGGGAATGCCACTGGACATCCATCACGAAAAACATTTAGAAAATATAACCACAGGCTTGTGCCATTTTAATTGAAAATGAAAATTTGTCCCGAGATTTCTACTGTCCGGTATCAGCCCTCAGGTGGTATTCTGCACTGTGACACTCTACAGCCAGAAGGGCCAGGAAGGCCAAGGAAACATGAACACGGCTTCAATTGTTTGCACAATTTAAATACTAAGAAGAATCCAATTTACAAATGCAATTCTTAAGATGTTGGCAAGGCCATACTGTCTTATGCAAAGGAAATCACAGGAGTACTCTGGTTTTAAGTTTGGTTTTCTGACCACACAGTAGATTTTGATGAATCTGTCATTGTATTGTTGTTGTTATTGTTGTTGTTGTTCTTGCTGCTGCTGCTGCTGCTACTCCAAAGTTTGTAGTAATTTTCATTTTAAATCATTGTGATGACAAGAACACTAGGAAGAGATTAGGAGAGGGGGGTTCCAATGTCCAACTGTGACAGAAAATCAGTGTGTGACTTTGGGGGAGTTATTGCCCATCTTCATCCTCAGCTTCTTCTTGTGTAAACTAAGGAATTGGGTCAGGTGTCCTCGGACAGTCCTTCAAACACACTGGATGTTCTGGTTCTAAATGCATCATTATTGTTGCTGTCCTGGAGTTATTACGGAACAGCTTACAAAGAACAAATCAGTTGAAGACTACTAAATGAATGCATAAAGAGACTGTACAATAATCAAGTAGTTTATGTCTTAGCATCTATGTTGCTATCTCTATTAGAAAAAGCTAACAAACCAGCCCATGACTAATGAAAGCGCACACAAATTCTTGCTAAATTCTAGCACACAAGTGTCTCTAAAGTGTTTTCTCTAAATGGCCAAGAAACAAAATCAAAAAGCATTTATATGACATGAACATTCAAAACCCCCAGGGATTCTGGAGTCTTTGCATAATTTTACATTCCTCACATTCTATAAGCTACACTGAAGTTTCTAAACTACCTTGTATCAGAGACCAATGCCATGCTGCCTCTGGCCCTAGAAACGGCTCCTGTGTTTAGAAGCGTGCTTCAGTAGGCACCTTGAGGTCAGAGCTTTGCCTTGTTACAGGAAATGGATGAAATCACTCCTGGCTGCTCATTTTTCTGAAAAACTACCTGCCGTCTCAGGTTACCACGCCACATCCCGCTGTTTCTCTCTTTCTGCCTCCTTGGTTGCAGCACTTGCTTTCAGACTCACAGCCTTCATCTCTGTTCTAGCTGGGCGTGAGGAAACACATCTGCGAAGCACAAACAAGCACAGGGTCCAGGTGAGAACGTCTGCTTCTGGGGAGAACAGCAGCTCCCTGAGAGCTTGCTCGTAACGAACACGCATGTGCTCACTTTTAGAGCACTCGTTGGAGCAGTAATTCTGGACCAGCTCCTGTCCAGTCAGCCTGGCTGGAGCCCATTTCCTCTAGACTCTTAGGGTCTCACTTTCTAACCATTTGGGGCACAGGGGAGGAAGATGAGAAGGAGGGCTAGAGACAAGAGAAATGGAAACTTTTTAATACGTCCTTAAAAGCCTCTTTATAGAGATGAGTAATAAAAAGATTGGGGCCAGCAAACATATTCAGCCTTTCCACATTTTCTCTAAACAGTTATAAAACTGAGAGTCTTGTAGGGTCAGAGTTAAAGTAATATGGCCTTGTTTTTGAATTTTAAATGCTTTTTAATGGAACATTCAAATAGCTTTGGTACTAGTAAAAGGTGTGCACAGGAGTCTTGATTTGATTCAGGAGAGGGATAACAGAACCCGCCAAGGAAGGAGGTCAGATAGGTCTGAGGTGAACGCCCACCTCAACACCAAGTAAGGCTGTTCAGAAATCATGCCCTCCCCCCACTCCCACACAGATTTTCCTTCTCATCCAATCAAATAATGACATATTGTATGATCATTTATGTTAACGAATTATAATTTACTATTAAACTCATTCAAGGCACATTAATTGAATGCCTACTAGGTGCCACGTACAGTCCTAATACTGGGAATACAGAATTGGACTAAACAAAGAACCCTGACCTCACAGAGCTTATATTCTAGTGTAGCAAGCCAGACATATACGTAAGAAATACACAGTAGGTAAGACTGAGACAGAGGGAAAGAAATAAAGTACAAAGTAAAGTGGATATGCGCAGCAGAGAGATGGAGAGAGCTGGAACTTTAAATTGCATGGTCAGAGAAGGCCTGGCCAAGGTGAAATTTTAATAAGCACCTGAAGCAAATAAAGTTGCAAGTAGGCCATGCATTTGAGCAGATGGTAAATTTGAGAGCTCTGGAAGCAGGGCAGGTTCAGGGCATCCAAGGAACAGCAAGGAGTCCAGCAGCAGAGTGAGGGTGAGTCAGCAAATAGTCAAAGAGGTAAGGATGGGGCTGTGTGGGTTTGGCTTTTACTGAGTGGTTTTTGAGGTGATTGGGAGGGTTTAAACAGTCATAACAAAATCTGATTTTTTCTCCCTTTTTTTTTTGCAGTTCTGGGGATTGCAGTTCAGGACCATCACACTGAGATATATCTCTAGTCCTTTTTTGTCTTCTATTTTGAGATAGGATCTTGCTGAGTTACTAAGATACCCAAGCTGGGCTGCAACTTGCAACCCTCCTGCCTCTGAGAGTGCTAGGATTACGGGCCTCTACCACCACACATCACCTGATTTTCATTCTTAGAGGACAAAAGGACAGAGCTAACTGCTTACAGGCAGGAAAGGCAGGAAAAGGGAGATCTATTCTGAGGTGACCACTATGCTCCAGGCAACAAATGGTGGTAGCTAGCATGAAGGTGGTGGGGATAACAGCGGTAGGAAGTGGCTAAAGTCCAGATGTATTTTATCAGAAAGCCAGTAGGATTCTTTGATGTTTAGATGAACAGTGTGGAAAAGAAGAGTCAAGAGTTACCCCACAAGTTACCCCACAGGCCTGAGACCTGGAAGGAAGGATCTGTGGTCAAACAAGAGGGGACCCATTGAGATGAGAAGGCTTGAGGGAAGATTAAGATTTGGTTTTAGACATGTGAAGTGTGAAAAGCCTGTTAGACATCCAACTGTAGAAGTTGAGATGGCAGTTGGATGGACCATCCAGATTTCAAAGGGAGAAGAGTGCTAGATGGTGCCTGAAGCCATGATACTGGAAGTGAATTAGACAAAGGAGAGAAGGCCAGGGTCTGAACCGTAGGGAGTGCCAACTTTGCAGGATTACAGAAATAAGGAGCAATGAATCAAGGAGACCAAGAAGGTGCAGCCAGTGAAGAAAGGCAAAACACTGGAGAGCAGGGTGTAATGCACAGGTCAAAGAGGGCTCAAGATGGCAGGCAGGACCAACTGTGGCTCCCAGGTCAGAGAAGATAAGGGCGAAAAGCTGACATCAGATTTAGCAGTTGTCCAAGCAAAGTCAGTGGACACTGGCTGCTTGAATGGTCACTAGCCCCAGTAAAAGAAATCAAGCAGGTTTTGGCTAAATAATTAGAAATGGGGGGGCATCATCTTCAGTTTTCTTTCATTTCATAAGTCTCATTTTATAGGCCAAAGGCTGGGTAGTATAAGCACTCTTTTAGTCTGTCCCTTAGCAAGCAAAATAACACAAAACAGGTAGAGATTTTTATGTTCTTTCCAATGACAGTCAGTCTCAGTAACACTTCTTTACTAATACTAATAATGGAAGGCTTAACTTCATGTGAGATGCAGATATTTTTCACTTTCTAGACTTAGGAAATTACAGGAGACTTTTTTCTTAATTAAAAATAAATTTTTGTTTCTTTTCCAAGTCAGAACTCTAA
Organism: Erethizon dorsatum; assembly: GCA_028451465.1. Lineage (NCBI taxonomy): Eukaryota > Metazoa > Chordata > Mammalia > Rodentia > Erethizontidae > Erethizon > Erethizon dorsatum. The sequence continues at coordinate 132,305,018 of CM051823.1, read as the reverse complement.
TGCAAAAATGTGCCTTTCCATTGTCTATCCTGACTTGAATTTTTATTCTCCATTTACTTTCTCCTTCTCAGAAGTTTCCTCCTGTGTCTCCCACTCTCACCCCCTCACAAGCCACGATGCACGTGCACATCCTCGCTCAGCACCACCATAATGGATTTGATACTGGGCATAACTTCCCGCTCATCCCCACAGCAGCAGACTAGTATCAGTGACAGAAAATAATGGATTCTAAGAACAGGCCAGCAAGACAGAAGTGGGCAGTGAGGGAGAAAGTGCAAAGATGGGTAAGAGGAAAAGAAAGAAGCTGGAGGTGGGGAGACTTAACCATGGGTTTCTGTGATTTCCCACATAAACAGATTAAATGAGACACTGCAGAATCTAGAAATTTCGTATTAAAGTCTGACCAAACTTTTACCTAGATAACGTAACATCTTTAATAAGTCATCTACATACTCAAACTGGTGGTGTTTGTTGGGAGTAAACTCATTATACAGTTGAATAAACAATTTTGAGAAAAGCTTTCTATTTGAATAATTTTTTTCAAACTGATGTGTATATATAAAAATTGCCTAATTCTCAATGGTCAGTAGGACAAACAAATGACAGCAATTTGTAGAACTTTTTTTTTTTTGTGGGTACCGGGGGTCAACCTCAGAACCTTGCACGCCAGCAGGCACCCGTGCCGCTGAGCAATATCACCGGCCCTTTTTATTCCTATGTGGGTTCCAGGAGTCGAACTCGGGCCCTTGCGCTTGCCAGGCAGGCGCTTACACCGCTGAGCCATCTCACCAGCCCCTGTAGAACTTTTTGACAGGATATTATAATCCTAACTTAAAACACATCAGCAATCAAAGAAGCATATAATTAGTAGTTATGTTACTAGTATAGTATGTTAAAAAGCTGCAAATTTAATATCTCTAAGTTATTCATTATGGTGAATCTCAGAATCTGATCAGCCAATAAAATTCACTGCATGTTCTACAGTAGTTTTGAAGATTTTGGTGTTCTTGGCTCTCTTTAAAGAATCATGACAAAGCGTAAAGGAAAGTGACACACTCTAGATACAACAAGATGAATTATTAGTCTATTAATCTTACTATGACCTGGTGGCTCCAGAAAATGTTCAGCTCTACAGATGTGTTTCTCCTAAAACATCCTTTAAAAGAAAAAAACAAAAAAGCAGAAAACCATGAAAAAGAATCATCCTACAGCCTAGAACCCCCAGGAAATTTTCTGAATGTAAACATTTTCAAGAAAAAGACATCAAAGACTTGAGAGAAAAATGTTGAAAATATTTAAAAATAAGTACTACATGTTGACAATAGCATTTTTAATAGCAGAGTATAGTCTTCCATGGTGGTGAATTTGAAGTCTTGAAAGGAGGTTAAAGAGAATATTCGTGTTTTTTTCTATATATTTGCAATTTGAAACAATAATTTTTATTATCCTGGTGAAAAAGTTTTGCAAAAAATAATGGAAACACACATACGCAGCATGTGGCAATGTTTTAAATTTCTTTAAAAACATTGAACTCAAAATTTAGAAATAAACTATAAGAAAACAATATTTAGAAATAATGCAGTTGAGAAGTGCCATTAACTGCATATGCCCCCTATATCTGAAATCAATATTAATAATAAATCTCATAGTGTTTGCATTTTGTAATTGCTAATTTTTCTTTATTGCCCCAGAGTATAAGTTTTTTTTTTTTTTTGAAAAGACTACATTATGAACCAGCCTCAAAAGAGGTTGAATTCCTAGTAACACCCGTCCATGGCACTTACTGCTAATTGGATGTGGCTGCTTTTAGCAAATCTGGTAGCTGCTAAAAGCCACTGTTGTTGTGTCCCTACCTGACCATAATACAGGGCAGGGTATTATTATGTCTCCTCTATCAAAGCTGTGTCTGCAAAATTTGCCAACCAAAATACAGAACTAACTCCACCATTTAAATATATAGAGACAGAAATCTTAGAGCAAGGCCACTGTGAGGAAACATGGCTCTCCTAATGCATAATAATTGTTTCCATTTAAAATATTTAGGTAAAGTATCTTCCTATTATATGTTGCTTCCAGCCCTGAACCATATAAAGTGGATTACAAAGTGAAATGTTGTTAGCATTATTTATCTTCTTTCGTGTGTGCCATACCAACCGGCATTACGGTTTTGGAAAATATTGTGGACCGAGTTATATCTCTCTCTCATATCATCATTTGTGTTTATGTAAGATGTTTGTTCTGAGAAAACTGAAAATACTTTGTTTAAATTGGATCCCATTATACCACTTAAGCAAAACTTACCAGGTAACTCTCCTGGTTTGAATATTAACTCTTTCTGTTTGGGTTTGTTCGGTTTGGTTTGGTTTTTTCTTAATTTACAGCTCCATGCAAATAGTCTATCTTTTCAAAAAGTATGTCCTATCGATACTCTCCAACAATGATTTCATAAGACCTTCAGAGTCCACCAGAACTGTCCTCTGAGCACCACTGTACCCATTTCCCAAGACTCTTTATAGCTCATTATTTCCATTAGACGTATTCTATGATGGTAAACTGGCTTACTAGAAAGAAGTTATTGAGGAAAAAATGAGGAGAGGAATATCCACAATATTGAAACATTTTTTACTCTCAAACAGACAATGAATGAATTCTCCAGTTCTCGAATTATGAATCAAATATATGCATTAGTGGGCAAATGAGAATGTGCCTGCTCCCATTTCACAGCTGTGGCCCTGAAGAAGTTAGTGTCACCTATTTTAGGTAAATTGATCCAGGTTCACATGGGAAAGTCAAGTTTAGCCAAAAACAGAGCTTACTAATGCTGATGCCTGATCACCACAGTTCCTTAAACATCTCAGCGTCTATGGAATGCTATTCTGAGTGTCCAAAGACCAGTGCTGAGACACTTATATTATTTAAATTTCAGTTCTCCAAGACTGTTTTTACTGCATTTCATATGAAGGTAATTCTCTCTCTACTTTGGTTAGTTTTCCACGTTTCTCCACAAATAACCCTTCAGCTCCTGGAACAAAACCTTACAGAGGCAGCATGAATAGTCTGAACTCTGACTTTTGCTTTCCAGTTGAGAGAATGGCTTTATTTTTGTTTCTGTTTGAATTATAGTAATAAAACTAAGCCTCATTTCCAGAACAAAGCTTACTTAATTGGCAATGACTTTTCAAATCCCACATCTTCAGAAATTGTACATCTGATGGCAAAACAAAACCTATCTGACAAAATCTCGTCTTAGAATTAGCATTCAAAGATTCTTCTACTTCAAAAAAATAAGATAATCATTTTTTTACTGAAAAGGAAAACCACTTTGGAAAGTGTGGCAAAATTATACTTGGTCATATAAATGTTTTCATTAGAAACCTAACAAAATATTCTTCATCAGAGACATCCCTCTGGGTCTGAAAGAAAACTACAAAAGTTTTTTTCTTAAAATATCTAGAGAAGAAATAGCAGTCTCTACCTAGGACACAGAGGGCTCATCGGTATTGTTCATCGGTATTATGAGAGGACATTGACCCAAATTTGGGAAGAAGAGCCAAACACCATATCTCTTCCTCACTGGCTCTCCTATGTACCTTACCAATTACTAGCCACCAATTTCTCAGTCAATGCCCAAATTGCCATCACTTAGAACAATTTATGACATAGCTTCTCTTACCAGGGACAGTTACATAGGTAACTTCTGCTTTCTGGAAAACTTTTGCCATAGGCAAAAAAATATACTCACAGATGTTTTAAAAAATTGAATTCCTAATAAATGTGGATATAAATAACTAGAGTTTCCATGGAGAATTAAATACATAAAGCCCTTGAATCTACATTTTAAAAAACATAAACAAGTATCTGCAAAAAGTAAGTATAAGTTTACATAACTCGATTTCAAACATATCTTCAGGATATTTCCTTGATAAGACCCATCCAGTCTCATGTTTCTATCTCTCATTATTTTTATATTTAAGAAGCTGTTATGGTTTGGATCTTAAATGTCTTTCAAAAGCCCATATTCTAAAGGCTTGGTCCCCAGTCTATGGCTCTAGTGAAAGATGGTGGTACCTCTATAGGTAGGGTCTAGTGGAAGGATGCTAGGTTGCTGGGGACGCACCCTTGAAGGGAATATTGGGACCCTAGTCCCTTCCTGTCTCTTTGCTTTCTGGTTGCCATGAGGTGAATAGAGCTCCTCTCCCACACACTCCCACCATGATGTACTATGCTATCACAGCCCCAAAGCGACTATGGACTGAAACCATGACCCAAAATAAAACTTCCCCCTTTTAAGTTGATTTAGCTCAGGTATTTGTCATAAGTGAAACATTTTTTACTAATTTGACTAACAAGGCAGCCATTCCATGCAACATCTTGCATACATCCTGTTCCATACCTTGTGTTAAATGTTCTCGTGGATCTCATTTATCACGTTACTGTAAGATTTTATATAGAATCATCTTGTTCATTAATGACTTGGGATCTCGAGAACTTGTTCCTCAATGAGATCGTAAGCTCTGTGTTGACAAGGTTCTATCCAGCATTTCTGTGTCCCTGTGGTATTAAAATTATCACAACAGCACAGCCTCAAAATGCCCTCCAAATGCCTTCTGGTTGCTTCCCATACCTGGTGCCTAAGGTCATGTTTCCCTGCCTCCAGAGTAACATGGAAGCCCATGGTCACACAGCTAGACTTTATGTTCCCAGCCTGCTTTGCAACTACAAGTGGCTTGCCAGTGGATTTTGAGAAGCAATGTGTACATCTTCCACTTTCTTGCTTGAAAGGAAATGGCTCTCTCTTGATGTTCACCTTCACCTATTCTACAAGTTTTTCTTGTCTTTTCCTGAAAGCAATTTCCCAAGTATTTGGGAGGAGGGTCTTTTTTTCACAGCAGCTGGGCCTGTGGCATAACTACCCTATAGAGCTTATTGTCCTTGCCTCTATTCCATGTTCATTATGCACACTGGTTTATAAATGTGTAACCCTTGCTAGACCATATATTACTTGAGCAATGTGTGTTCCTTATGCATCCATCTTTAGCACTTAAAGTTCTGCTTGGCATACAATAATTACATTATAAATGTCAGTTGAATATGTAAATGGGCCGATCAACTTCTTCATGGGGCATAAGGTTACATTAAATATTAAGGCAAATTTAGATGCAATCCTATGCCTGCATATATTTCAGAAATTCAAGAGCTTCAACCATATTACCTAGAGTTCAACACATTAGAGTAGCATACATGTTATTTGCTCTTTATAGCTCAAAGTTATTTTCTCTACATTATTTTTCACCTATCACATTGGCCAAGATGGAAAAATCTGGTAAGTGTTAAGTTGGGGAGATTGTGGGACAACAGGCATTCTCCTTCCCTCCTTGTGGTAGCACATAGCAGCATAACTTATTTTTCCTGTGAATATTTTTACACATGTTTTCTAAGACAATTGTATGTCTGTGTTCACTGGAGCATTACTTACATGAGCAAAATATTAGAACCAACCAAATGCCCCCAAAATAGAAAAATTGCTTCTGTGAATTACGGTATGTCTGCACAAAGAAATACTCTGTGCCGAGCAAAAAGAATGGGGTAGGTCAAACTTCTTCTATAGAAATTGTTCTAAGGTATGTTATTAAGTGAAAAAGAATGATACAAAATAGCACACTTCTACTTGTTTCTTTTTCAAATACTTATCTAAGTATGTATCATGTGCACATAGACAATTTTAAAGAGCTACAGACAAAATTGTGACTTGGGAAAGCAGTCTTTCTGCACTGTTTCAATTTTGCTTTTACTCTATGAATGCATTACTTTTTTCAATAAAAAATAGTTTTACCAGTTCATACCTGTATGAAAGGACAGACAGTAACAAGGGCTGATGAAGATGTAGAGAAATTGAAACCCTCAGACACCGTGGATGGGAATGCAAAATTGTGCAGCCATTCGGCAGTTCTTCCAAATACTAAATGTAGAGTGGCCATATGACTCAGCAATTGCACGCCTACCTATATACCCAAGGGAATCAAAAACATATCTACACAAAAACTTGTACACAAACATTCAAAGCAGAATTGTTTATAACAGCTAAAAAGTGGAAACTCAAGTGTTTCCTGGCCCATGAATGGAAACACAAACTATTCATGCAATAAAAAATGAAGTAGTGGGGCCAGGGGTACAGCTCTGCGGCACAGCACCTGCCTGGCAAGCACAGGGTCCTGAGTTCCGATTCCCAGTACCAAAAAAAAAAAAAAAAAAAAAAATGAAGTAGTGACATATGCTACAAGATGAATGACCTTTGAAAACATAATAATGAGTGAAATAATCGAGATACAAAAGTCTACACATTGTATTGTTCCTTTTGTATAAAATGTTCCAAAACAGAACTCCATAGAGACATAAAGGAGCTGAGAATATTCTGAAATTAGATCGTGGCAATGGTTGCACAACTCTATACATATACTAAAAACCACTGAATTTTACACTTTAAAGGGGGAATTTCACATCCTCATGTGAAGTGCATCCCAATAAAACTGTGAACAATAGTTTTTGATGTGCTACCCCACACATGGTCACATCTGATCTTTACACCCATCCCTAGAGAAAACGGAGATGTGAGGACAGCAGATGAGCTGATGCAGACAACAAAAGCCAGAAAAGGAAAACAGTGATTACTTTAAAATTAACATGCAACTGTCGTCATGAATCTGGGTATTTACCTCTCTGAAATATTTCTGTAGTAAGAGAAAATTTTATTCAGGGTTCGCCTCCCACAGCCCATCTGCCTATTCCATGATTTATTCATTAAGAACTCTTCAGTGTCACCCAGAATACACCTGTGATGCACTCGCTGAATCTCCTAGTGTTGCCTACGCATTCACAACCTAAGCACTTTCGGGGTACAAAATGTTCCATCTGTTACTCTTTCCATTTAAAAACTACTAAATGACTAAAAGGAAAAGGGATTTTAGACCTTTGATTTGTTTACATCTGAAAAACATTCAGTGAAAAAAATGCGCATATACTTCTTTTTGCATATGACGACATCGATGTGTGGGATAATCTAAGAATTCATAGCTCGTACAAGAACATGAGTAACAAAATTTTTTATATCATTTCCTCCATACTCACCATTGCTTTAGCAAATTACATATACTGATTCTTTTAAATTCCACAACCCACTGTTAACTACATTTTATAGATGAGGGGTCTGAGGCAGTGAAAGACAATGACACAGCTTGGAGAGGAACCAAACACTTCAAAGCCAGGATTATTGCTCTTGACCATATTCTACCCACCCCTTACCTAAATCCCAGATTGTTATGTAAGATTTGTTTATTGCGTGTTTCTTTCTCTCATAATATTTTTAACCAAAGTAAAAGTTACAGTTCATATAATCACCCTAATTTGTACCTTTCAGCACCTTATACTTGCACAATAAACTCAGTAAGAATCATCTTTATGTTGCAGAGAGCACTTCAGTTCCTACTACCACATCAAATATCACACTCATAGCAACAATGTTTGAATAAATGTTGATTGAACAATGTTTCAGTACAGATCTACTCTCTGCATTTGATGTATTTTGATGTAAAATAAATATGATCAGCATTAAAATACATAAGATTTGTTATAAAACATGAAAATAATCATAAACAATTTTAAAAATTATTGAAACCCCATACAGTTGTCAGGGGGGGCAGTTTTTTGCTTTATTTGGTTGGTTGGTTGGTTGGTTATTTTGGGTTTTCTTTTTTTTGAGGCAGGGTCTAGTGCTGTAGTTCAAGCTGACCTTGAACTCACTATGTAGCTCAGACTGCACTCCAACTCACGGCAGTCTTCCTGCCTCAGCATCCCAGGTGCTGGGATAACAGGCATGTGCCACCACACCTGGCTATCATGGAGATAATTTAATCATTTTCTTCATTAGTTATGTCTAAAATGATATAAACCACACAAATTTCAAATGAAAGGAAACATTTAAATCAATCAAATATTGTTTCAACATACTCCTCCTCAGAAAAGGAGAAGGGAGACTCACTGTTCTTTTTTCATTAGTATGATATATTCTTCCCTGAATTGAACAATATTTTACTGGAGCAATATAGAACTAGCTAGTAAGACATCAGTAAAGATATTGATTCAATCCCTAGTACTTTAAGTGGGAGGCAGATGGCAGGAGAGAGGGAGAGAGAGAAAAAGGAAAACAGGAAGGGAAGGGAAGGGAAGGGAAAGGAAGGGAAGGGAAGGGAAAGGAAGGGAAGGGAAGGGAAGGGAAGAGAAGGAAAAAGTAATGAGGTACTGCTGAATGCCATAATATGGATGAGCATTGAAAACATTATGCTAAATGAAAGCCAGTCACCAAAGGCCGCATGTTGCATTGTTCCACTTACGTAAATTGTCTAGCGTGGGACTCTACAGAGCCAGAAAGTAGCTTAGTGGTTGCCAGGGACTGAGAGACAAGGGAAATGGAGTGGGAGCAATAGCAGTAGTAGTAAATATTTAATAGGAATAGTAGTAGTAACAGTTGAGGGTGATTAAATATTTTAAAATTAGTGGTGAAGGCTGTACAACTCTGAATATATTAGAAACTACTGAACTGTATACCTAAAGTGGTGAATTTTATGATATAAAAGTTATATACAAAATTTATTATTTATTTATTTATTTATTTATTTACTGATTTTAAGGACTGGGATAAAAAGGGACTGAGATAATGAGGGAGTTCTTGTCAAGTCGTATTGACTTCTTAGTCTAATGGAGATGCCACCACCGAGACATCAGAAATCTTGGGGATAGAATGAAAGGTTTGCACCACCTCTGTAACATTAAAGGTCAAGTCACGTGGCATATATAAAATCTGAACATGAGATGTAGTCTTTGAGCCCATTCTTAGCTACTGAGGACCAAGTTAGAGGGCCACATCAGGAAGCCATGAGCAGTAGTTCTGCTCCAAACTCACACACCTACTCGCTTGATGATCGGTTTTAGATCTATATGTCAAGTAAAGCACGAGTGAGCAGAGGAGTTTAGCGCCTTCCAGCAAATGGCTGTGTGTACCCCCTGTGACTTTGTCAGGGAAAACCAGGCCAGTGAAGGAGCAGATGGGTAGGAAAACACAGCTAGAATGCTCTGCAATCTGGTCTTCCTTCCCCTCCCCAAGCTCCACCTGCCCACCCAGCTCCCTTCTTCCTCCAGACCTTGCTGGTAGCTCAGCCCACAGAGCTCTCTCCCTCCTCTGGTCCCCTGTGTTATTTGCTACTGTGTTTGTGCATCCCAGACCTGGCTCTGCTGGAACTCATTGGGAAATCCTGGAGAGCTTTTTAATAAGAGATTCCTGAAGCCCAGTCTGAATGTATGGAACCATAATTAGTGAGTCCGGCTAGAATATCTGCAATTTTAACAACCAGATGATTCTTTAAGAGACAGTCTTAAGGGTGTTATGGTACGTGCCTATAATCCCAGCACTCAGGAGGCTGAGGCAGGAAGGCTGAAAGTTTGAAGCCAGCCTAGGCTACACAACAATTTTAAGTCTGGCCCGGACCTCACAGAGACACCTGGTGTACTCATCGGCTTTCTCATTGCCAAACAAAATACCTAATATCTGCAATTTAAAGGGAAGTTTATTTGGCTCACAATTTCAGAGATTTTAGTCCACAGCTGACTGCCTCCAAGGCAAGAACATTATGGTAGAAGGGTGCGGCAGAGCAAATCTGCTCACTTCATGGTGGCTGGGAAGCAGAACACAGGCAAAGAGCACCAGGGAGATACACACCCTCCAAAGGCATGTCCTCAGGGACCTACCTCCAACTGGATCCCGCCTCCTATTCGCACACCGAGCTATGAATGCTGGTGGACTAACACACCGATGCGCATAACAACCCCACGACCCAGTCATCCGGCAACCAAGATTAAATGGCACATCCTGTCTCAAAAATAAAATTTAGGGGCCGGTGAGATGGCTCAGCAGCGTAAGCGCCTGCCTGGCAAGCGCGAGGGCCCGAGTTCGACTCCCGGAACCCACATATGAAAAAAGGGCCGGTGATATCACTCAGCGGCACGGGCGCCTGCTGGCGCGTGAGGTCCTGAAGTCGACCCCTGGTACCCACAAAAAAAAAAATAAATAAATAAATAAATAAATAAAATTTAAAAAGAAGACTCAGCCTTGAAGTGATACACAAACATGTACAGTATTTAAGTATTATGCCATTATCATCTTATCTTTGTCTTGTATTCCCAACCAGTCTTTGAAGCCTAGGGGAAGAAATCAGACATATTTCTTTGTATCCATAACACCTCACCCACTCCTTTATTCAAAAAGACTAATTCAATACCTATTATATCCCCAGCTGTATCCTAGGTGTAATGATCACCAATGAACAAAACCCATACCTTCCCTCAATAAATGGCTGGTGATCTTGGTTACAATGAGTCTACTAAACTTAATTTAACACCTAACAGCAAACACTTAATTGCACACATTTATATGGCAGTAAATGTCCTCAGCATCATTATTATCATTCCCAAGTTACAAAGGAAAAAACTGAGACACAGAAAGTTACTTGTCCAAGGTTGCACAGCTATGAACTAGGAGGGACAAGATGCGAATGTGAGCAGGCTGATGCCAGAGAAAATGCTCATAACAAGTTTGCTGTGTTTGTTCATCACATCCACTCTGCTAAGCTTAGAGAAAACAATACTAATAACACCATGCCCTTCTATTATCAAAAAGGCAAGAGGTAACAAGTATTCGCAAAGATGTGGAGAAAAGGCAACCTTTATACACTTTAGGGAAAATAAAATGGAGGTTTCTCAAAAAGTGCAAAAACAAAGTAGAACTACCCTATGATTTCTCTTCCCCACCCAGCAATCTCTCTTCTGGGTATATATCCAAAGGAAATTAAGTCAGTGTGTTGAAGAGATAACTGCATGCATTTCTGTCTCAAAAATAAAATTTCAGAAAAGACTCAGCCTTGAAGTGATACACAAACTAGTATGGTGCCACTCACAACAGCCAACACGTGGAATCGACTTGATTGTCCAACAGTGGATGAAAGGATTAAGATTCACCAATGAAATAATAATCTGTCTTTTAAAAAGGAAGCACTGTCATTTTGCACAAGATGAGTGACATGGAGGACATTACGCTGCGTGAAACAAGCCAGGCACTGAAAGAAAAATATTCCATAATCTCAATTATAAATGGAATATTGAGATCAAAATACAGAGATAGAAAATAGAATAGAACAGTGATTACCAGGGGTAGAAGTAGGAAGAGAAAATTGGGAGATGTAGGTCAAAGGATACAAAGTAACATATATGTATAAAATGGACAAGTCTGGAGATCTAATGTTCAACATGAGGACTATAGGTAATAAAATTGTATTGTATTAAGGCTTTTTGATCTTGTCACACACAAAAAATGTATACTATGTGAGATGATAGTTATGTTAATTTGCTTCACTGTAGTAATGATTTCACTATCTATATGTACCCCATAGCATCATGTTGTATATCTTAAATATATTCAGTAAGGTGTGACCAAAAGTACAGTGAGTGCTGCTGCCAAGTACTGTCCCTTGGTGTCTCCTCATCCACCTTATTCACTGGATCTGGCACTATGACTTCTGGTTCTTCCCCCAAAATCAAAAGGACCATGAAAAGTAAGTGTCTTGAATCAATTCAGGACATCATGGCAGCCACAACACTGCAAATGAAGACACTCATGAAAGAGAATTTCCGGAACTGCTTCAGGAAGTGGCAAGAGCAAGGAATAAGGGTGTGTGAAGCAAGGGGGAGGATTTTGAAGAAAATACATAGTCCTACATCTTTTAATGTAAAAAAAATTTAATTCAAACATTCACTGTATGTTTTATCACATGTCATAAATCGTGGAAATAAACCACGATTGAAGCTATAATAATAAAAATAACTATTTTTCAAACTAAAATAATAATAACACCCTGCCCTTATCTTGTATGAGCTCATAGGTAGAGAGAGAGATAAAATGAAATGGTGAGTGTTATACCATGGAGATAAGCAGAGGAGTGCAGAAGACTCCCCAAATTTCATTTTTAAATGGGGAGGCTTTATGGTGAGAAACATTTGAGTTAAGCATGACAAAAGAGCAAGGAGGAGAAGAAGGAGGAAGAGGAAAAGCAGCAGGAAGAGTAGAAAGGGAAGAGGCAGAGGAGAAAGGGAGAGGAGGAGGAGACAAGCATGATACCAGAAAGACTGTCTTTGGGCGTAGAGGACAGGAGATGGGTGCTATGTATAGTAGGGAACAGCGGTGACCAAAAGACCCACCTCCCATGACCCCATCAGAAGGGGGTCTGTTCCCTTCTTACAAAGGAAGCTGGCTGGCTAGGAGGCACTCAGCTCCAGCAGCAGCCCCTCCTCTGCTGACAGCAACCACAAGGATGTCACAGGTAGTCACAGCAAGCAGAAGGCGGGAATGGCTGGGGCTTAGCTGGTGGTCTCTGAGCCAACGAAAGAGCAGAACCTCAGCCCCAGCATGTTTTTAATTAAAAGCCTAGGGCTCAAGGAGACAAGGCCAAAATGCTTGCTCCTGTAATCCCAACACTCTTGGAGGCAGGAGGATCACAGGATCAAGCCCAGCCTGGGCAACTTAGTGACTTAGTGAAACCCTGTCTCAAAATGTAAAAATTTAAAAAGGGCTAGGGATGTAGTTCAGTGCCAAAGCTCTGGAGGGTTCAATCCCTCATAAAAAATAAAAATAAAAATAAAAAAGTCTAAGAAATTTTTAGAGTGGGGCCAGGGATATAGCTCAGCGGCACAGTGCCTGCCTGGCAAGAGCAAGGTCCTGAGGTCGATTCCCAGTACCAAAAAAAAAAAAGAAAGAAAGAAAGAAAAAAGAAATTTTCAGAGTGAACCAAACAGAAAATTGGACATCGGATTCACAGGCCAGCCTGGGCTACATAGTGAGTCCTTGTCTCAAAAAACAACAACAAAATAACAACAAACAAACAAAACAAAGGATGGATGAGAGAGGAAGAAAAGAAACAGCAAGTTAGGACAAAGAAGTAGAAGACTGTGGATAGATTCCTAAGAGATAAAACTAACAGGTAAAAAAGAAAGGGCTTCTACCAGAAATAAATTGAAGTATGATACTTATAAGTAAAGGCAGAGATGAACTCAGAGCATGAAGAATGAAGAAAACAGGATGAGATGAAACAATTTGCCTTAATCTTTGGTGCTATGGCATGGGCATATTTTGGAAATGGGATTAAAGGGATTTGGAGTTGCAGCCTGCAAGGACTTCCCTGTCATGTGAGAGCAGAGGAGAGTGGCTTAGTGGAAAACAAATGCTTGAGTTATATTCCGCAGAGCACTTTGAAGATGTTATAGTCATGGCTCTGCTGACAATAGCCGTTTTTCACTTTGGTTGACAGTAAACAATCAGAACTAGACTTGGAATCCCTTCATGTTGATGGAAGGAAGGAAGGGAGGAAGGAAGGGAGGAGGAGATGGGTGGGAGGGAGGGAGGGAGACCATCTACACACAAGATAAACAGAAGATATCTAGAGCAAGTAAACTCCCCCTAGAAAGGAGGCCACACCGTGGCTCATACATTTATCTTGAGTATCTGGAGTAATAACTAAAATCTAGACCTCAACAATGACAAAAGCTATCATCAACAATCACTATGTATATCTAATACTCACATGCAAGGAACTTTGCTTTAATGCTTTTCAAACCTTAGCCCACCTGGTCCTCACAACTTTAAGAACCAGGTACTGGTATTACTGTTATCCCTATTGATATCAGCCCTATTTTAAATGCTAGAAATGTAACAATTATCAAGAGTAAGAAACTTGCCTTTGATCACTGATTCAAGTCAGGAAAGTCTTATTTAGTGAAGTTCATTTTTTCCATTCTTATAAGATAAAGGATGAACTATTAAGAGGGACTCTGCAGAGAGAAATCTCTACCAGTAGTCCTGATTCTCTGACTTGACCGTGGCTGCAAGCACCCTGTTCCTTCAGGCACCAGAAAATACCTGCTGGGGGTTTGTGCAGTCCTAATATTTCAAGCTGACACATGTAAGTAGGAATGGACATAAAGCGTCAACATTGTCCCAGTTCTTCTTTAATGAACATTTACCTGCCAACAGTTTCCAAGTCAAAAGAAACCTAATCGGTCATTTCATCCTGATCAACTCCAACTCACACTTAACCCTTTTAGACCACTAGCACTACCCTTCAGCTCATGTTTATTAGAAATTACTTTATAAATGAGGTATGTACGAGATGGAATTAACCCATGGAAAACAACAGTCTTCCAACACAAGTTTTCTAGACTGGTTCTAATTTATGATATTGCTCTTATAGAATATGTAAAGTTGAAGGGATGTCACTTGGATACTATTTAAAAAATTTCTGGGGCTGGTGATATAGCTCAGCAGCATAAGCGCCTGCCTGGCAAGTGCGAGGTCCTGAGTTCAGTTCCCGGTACCCACATAAAGAAAAAAAAAAAATTCCGACAGAAATGTAACATTCAGAGCAATTGATCCTCACATCCATGATAATCAGCTACAAAAAAAACAGACAAGGTCAAATGTGGGAGAAGATGTAGAGAACTGGAACCCTTATGCAGTGTTGGTTGGATTGTAAAATGGTGTAGCTACTACGGAAAACAGTATGATGATTCCTCAAAAAGTGAAATATGGAACTACTACATGATCTAACAATCCCATTTCAAAATAGCTGAAAGCAGGATCTCAAAAAGACAATCACACACTCATTAATAACAGCATTATCCGCCATAGCCAATCCTCCATATTAAAAGAATCTAAGTAAACAAAGAGACAATGTCACCTTTGATCATCCAAGAAAATCATTCACAAACCAAACAACAAAGATTGATAGATTTCATTACCTATGAAAACTTCCCTTTGTTCACTCTAAAACAAAAAACAAAAAACAAACAACAAAAAAATAAGCCACTAAAAAACAAAATGAAAAGGCCCACCACAAAATGAGAAATAAAATCAGCATCATTTAATACAAACAAATGGTTTGGTTAACTTATTTTATAAGAAAGTATCACAAAGCATCATCAATAACAAAAAAAGGGAAAACTATAATTTTTTTAAATGTTCAATAAACATTGACAAGCTATTATAAAAAAAGTTCATAGCCAATAAACAGATGTTAATATTTACAGTGAGATAATTGTTTGTTTATTGATACAGAATAGTCTCCAAGATATAATGTTAAGCAGAAAAAGGCAGGGGGCCAAACAATATGTCTGGTATCCTTCTGTTTGTGTGGAAAAATATGCACTGTGTGTGTACGCATGTGTGTGCATGTGCACTGCACATATGTACACGAGTGTGTGTGCATGTGTGCAACGTGCACTTGTGTGTGCATGTGTGTGCATATATGTGTACACATGTGTGAGCACGTGCACGCATGTGTGCACTTAGACACTTCTTTGACTGTGTATGCTTAACCCTTGTATGAAGGCTACTCAAGAAAGTAGAAACAGTGGTTTTCACTGAGGTTACTGGTGCGTGTCTGCGAGGCACGTGTGGGGTTTCATTGCCTAATATTTTTTTCTTTAGCATTTGGAACAATGTACAATCTATTCAAGGAATAAACAAATATTTTTTGTTAATTCTTGAAGTTCTTGTAAATCAAGAAATGAACATTGAGATGAGGGACTCTCCATGGTTTTGTCTGTTAAATAGAGTGGAAAGAATAATATCCCCAAGGTATCCAGTGTCTAAGAAAATAAGCGCTCTTATTTGCCACTGGTGCTAATGAAACTTGAGATAATCTTTCTGGAGGACAATTGGCAAGCTGAATAAAGAGCCTGAAAATGTACATCTTCACTGTCTCAGCCTCAATCACTCAAAAGTGATTCTAGGAGTCCATTGTAAGGAAATAATAGAACAGGTCTAAAAATAATGTGCAATGACATTTATTGCAAATTTGGAAATAGCATAGATCCCTTTTAATAAGAAACTTAATTATAGAAATTGTGTACTTCCATACAATGGCACAGTGAGCAGTCAAAAATTTCATGGTAAAGAATTCTGGACCTGAGAAAGTGCCCAAGGGAGTCTACAAAGCAGGCTATGTAAAGAAACTACTGTTTTTATTCTCTTATTTATTTTGTGTGTGTGTGTGGGTGGGTACCGGGAGTCGACCGCAGGACCTCGTGCTTGCCAGCAAGCGCTTGTGCCGCTGACTGAAATCACCGGCCCTATTTTTTCCTTTATGTGGGTTCCAGAAGTCGAACTCAGGACCTCACGCTTGCTGGGCAGGCACTTATGCCACTGAGCTATCTCACCGGCACTGTTTTTATTCTTTTAAGTTTATATGCACATAAAAATTCAGAAAGTGCATTTAGCTAAGTTTTAAATGCTTTATTTTAACAGATATTGTTGAATGATGGGAAAATGGAAAAATTACCTTTTCCCCATGTTTTTAGTTTCTCTGCATTAAACAAATTCAACACAATTTTGAGAAGGATGTGCTCAAGGGCCAGACTGCTGGAATTTAAGTGCCCGTGCTGCTACTTGCCACAGTGAGACCTCGGTAAATTACAGAATGGCTCTGTGCCTTCTCCCTATTTGTAAAATGAGGATAGTAACAGTTACTACCCCAAAGGGTCATTGTAGATCACTAAATTAATAAAAGCATAAAGCTGAAAAGTACCTAGAAGAAAAATATGTTTTTATGTTATATGTATTGTATATTATATATATTTCTATGTAAGGTATTTTTATATATTTATACATATAAAGTCTTACTGTTACTTTTAGAATTTGTGGAGAAATCTTTTTTAAAATTCAAGTTAATGATCTACAGTGCAGTTTCAACTTTCAATTTAATCATTTTCACTAAGAATAAAAAGGCAAAGGTATAAAATTTAGGGGACAATAAATTGAAAAATATTTAAACAGAAGATTCTTATAGTGGAGCAGACTAATATTAATTAGGTCTTTTAAATGAAAAAGAGTAAAGAGCCTTGTATTACTGATATCCTAACACAAAATCAAACTAACAAAAGAAGTCCACTAAAAAAAAAAAAAAAAAAAAACAGGTACGGTACCTGCACACGGAGGGGAAACTTCTACAATCTTGCCTCCTAGGCAGGGGCCACTTCACTGGGGGGTCTGATTGCAGATTCATAAGCAAGGTATGTTTTTCTACTAACCTGGTGAAAGAACAGGCTCCATGAAAAATGCTTTAAAGATGTTCTGTGGTTGATAAGCACAAAACTTTTACCAACCTGTGGGAGACTGGTGATCAGGACCATCCTACTTAAATGAGAAATCTGTTGCTAGGATTCCAATGCCTCAAAAATCTGCAGGACGACAGGGAACTGATGAGCCAGGCTTGGCAAGAGAGAATCACAGACCACGAGGACCACAACAATGCATTATGCTATGAAAACTGGTCCAGAACTATGAAAAAAATCTGTTGATGTTAGATTGGTCCTGTTAGCTATCATCCATCCCCAAAATAACAGTCGTGAAAGATGGCATCTTTGCCTAATGAACGAATGGCCAAAGAATATAATTTTCTATTCACAGTCTGCTTTATCAATTTTTTATTTTAGTGGATTTTTGTTAAATCAGTCAATAACCCATTAGATCCTAGACTTCATTTCAGTTTATACATTTTTTATCCTTTGGAGCTTGCTTTGCCAGTATACAGAGAGCAACAAAGTGCAGCAAGTTGTCTTTCACCTTCCCACCTAGGTGGCATGGCCCTCTCCCAGGCAGGCCAGGAGCGACAAGATGGGTCCCCTGCCAGGGAGCAGCAAGCCACAGGTAGGGCTTTGTCAGCAGCTCCTTTGAAGCTCTCATAAATTAATCTTTGTGTAGTACAGGAGGTAACTGCATCTGAAGCCAGTGGCAGTCCCTACTGTGCTCAGGAAAATGCCTCTCAATGACCCTCAGAATTGTGGCTGTCCCCTGACCTTGGCAAATCACAAAGATGGAAGCTGACTTCGGATAATGTCCATTCTGTTCTCGTGCCTCACATGCACATAACTCATTCTCTCACAAACAGCCAGCCTGCTCATACAGCCACTCACATGGCTCATTGGCTGACCAAGGAAACTGAGAAAAAGGCCTCACTATTTAAATATAAATTTGCCTTTTTTCAAGTAACCTCATGCTCCAAAATAACCTCTCAATCCTACAGCCAAGTAAAACTTCCATTTCTGGGGCTGAAGGTGTGGATTCATGGTAGAGCCACTATCCAGCATTTGTGAGGTATTTGATCTCCAGCACAGTGAAAAACAAATAAACAAAAACCACTTCCATTTCCGCATTTGTAGGAGCTGAGATGTTACCAGGGAAAGGGCATCATGCTAAGATGGGACTGAGTGAACTATCTTACAGTTTTCCAATAGGAAGGATAACCCAGTTATCCCAAATGACTATGTAATCAGCAGAATTCACAGAAGAAAATGATTGTGTGAAGTGGCAGTGTCCAGTGTAGCAGAAGTACTGCTGTGAGTCCAAGAAAACCAGGATGAAAACCTGGCCCTTTCCTTCAGAGGGGCACCTACACAAGATCTGAGCATTCTAGAATCTACCAAGAAGAAGAAATAAACCCTAACTCCTGGGGGAGCAAAACTCTTCACATTATTTTTTCTCACCTACTTAGTTCTGTTTTTATTAATTAACTGAGCATATAGGGGACAGTAGTAAAGGGGAAATTCAGGAGCCAAATAGAAGAGTCTCAGACTCCCATTCTATCACTTCCTAAATGCAAGGGCTTGACAACTATAAAACAGGAATAACATGAATCTCATAAGAGAATTAAATCTAACTTACATGAAGTGTGACTGACATATAGTAGATGATGATGATGATGATGATGATGATGATAATGATGATGATGACGACGACAGTGATGGTGATCGTAATGATGACAATTAATAGTAACAAAGCATCTGCATGTTAGGCCTCAGGTGCCGGAGATGGTACATGCTTCCTCATCACAAGTAACATATAAAGAAGCTGAGGAAAAGGAAGTGGCACTGATGAATTCCACTGTGTGATGGTGCCATACATTTGATCCGGATTGGAGCTATAGCAGCATGTGCCAGCTAGTAACATAGTCCTTGGATTAGAATGGCTGGGTCCAAATACTGACTCCACTACTGACCAATCATGTGGTCTTAGACAAATTGTTTATCCCACAATATTTCAGTTTCTTCATTGTAAAATGGGGGTGTGCATAGGGCCTATTTCATTGGGTTGACTTAAAAAATAAATTTATGCAAAATACATAGAACAGTGCACGGCATACAGCAAGTGTTCCATAATGAATGTCACCGGTTATTGTTATTTAAGTTTTTCACAGGTCCAGAGGATTCAAGCTCCAAGACTAAGGAAACAAAGTGGGAATGGAGAGGACTGGAACTCAGAGTAAGTGGCCAGGCAGCCCTGAGATAAGTGGCAAGAGAGGTCAGACTCATGAGCTCAGAACTTAAGTTCTCTTGTCCAAAAGGTAACTGTCCCTTTCGATTTCAACGTGACGGTTTATACTACCCTTCATGGGTCCTGGTGACGGTCACCACAATTACAAGATGGGATCTTATGACCGGTAAAATGACCTTCCCAAAAGTATATCCCTGCTAGGCTCCTTAGGAGCCCCAAAACCAAAAGGGGCCTAGAATAGCAAAAGCAATTCTGGGCAACAAAGGCAAGGGAGGGTGCATCACACTCTCTGTCATGAAATTACACTGCAGAGCTACTGCGATAAAAAAAAATATATATCAGTGGAACAGATTACAAGATTGCAGAAACAACTCCATACACACTCAGCCACCTTATCTTCAAAAAAGGGACCAAACGCCCTCACTGGAAGAAAGATAGCCTCTTTAATAAATGGTGCTGGAAAAACTGGATTTCCACATGCTGAAGACTAAAACTAAACCCGTATCTTTCACCATACACTAAACTATAATTAAAATGGATCAAAAATCTAAATATTAAAACAGGAACACTAACTGTGCTGGAAGATAAAATAGGTAGAACTCTTGAAGACACAGGTGTAGGCAAAGACTTTATGAACAAAACCCCAATTGCACAGGAAATATTACAAAGAACCAACAACTGGGATCTCATCTTATTAAAAAGCTTTTGCACAGCAAAAGAAATCATCAGCAGCGTGAAGAGACAACCCACAGAGTGAGAAAAAATTTTTGCCCACTATTCCTCAGACAAAGAACTATCTAGAATAGATAGTTCTTATCTAGAATATATAAGAACTCAAAAACATCAGCCCCTCCAAATGTAAGGAACTGATCAAAAACTGGGCATCTGAAATGAAGAGACAACTTCTCAGATGAAGTAGAAACAGCAAATAAATATATGAAAAAATGTTCAGCATCACTGGTCATTTAGGAGATGCAAATTAAAACAACACTGAGATTCCATCTCACTCCAGAAAGAATGGCTATTATCAAGAAATCAACCAATAACAAATGCTGGCTGGGCTATGGGGAAAAGGAACCCTTCTCCACTGTTCGTGGGAGTGTAGACTGATGTAACCACTGTGGAAATCAGAGAGGAGACTCCTCAAAAAACTAAAATTAGAGCTTCCATTTGACCCAGCTATTCCCCTTCTTGGACCCAGCTATTCCTTCTTCCTGAAAAAATTAAAAGCATCATATCACAGCAGTATATGCACACCATGTTTATAGCAGCACAATTTGTAATAGCTAAATCTTGGAAACAGCCCAAACGCCCATCAACCCATGAACAGATGAAGAAGATGTGGGGTTTTTCTGCCATAAAGAAGGATAAGCTTGAGACATTACTAGGTAAACAGATGCACTTTGAGACCGTACTCCTAAACATGTGTGTCTGAAATAAACAAGCATGTTTAAATACCGCTTTGTTTCTCTGGTGTGATGAACCAAAAGTGTAAATAAGGATCAAGATGTATAATGGATATTGGGAAATGGGAAGAAAATGTTCAAAGGGGAAGAGGAACAGGGGAGGGGGAGGGGAAGAAGAAAAAAATGGAAACAAAGCTTTTATAAGAAGGGAAGAGAGATTGAAGTGAGGTGAGGGGGATGGGGAAAAAAGAAGCAAAATATATCATGTACAGGTACAAATTCCCTTTGAGGAATGTTATCATTATGAATCTCTAAAATGCACCAATAAAAAAATAAAGTAGAGTTCACCAAAAAAGAGCCCAAAATCTTTTCATCATCAAAGAAAATCTGGAGTAAGATACTATATCCAAAAAAGTCTCTTGAAGTGCAATAGGTCAGCAGAAAAGAGGATCAAACTGAATTAGCACCCACTAGCACAGAAGCCTGATATACGTACATCTCACATAATCACACACACGCACGCGGGAACCCTATTTATCCATGTGTGAATCCTCAAAGCAAAAAATCCTTTTTGTTTTTAATCAGAGAAATAACCAGCATGTCTTATTCATAAACAGAATAACTTCAATTTGCAAATAAAGCTAAGCCCTTAGTTCTTTGGAATTACATTGGCAAGATTATGAAATCTCTTTCCATTTTTCTGACAAAATGAATCACATACAGTATGTAACAACAAGATATCAGTTACTTTTTATTTTAGTTAAGTGACTCATACTTTTTTTTACAATGTAAATTAACTGCCTGATGAGACTAATACCCTATGAACTTGAGCTGGCTATGTATAGTAGCAATTTTATAATTGAAATGGAAATGCCATCCTAGAAAAAGGAAATAAGCATGGCTTTCTAAAACTCTATTATAAAAAGTCATCAACTGTAACTTGAAGAAACTTACATTTGCAGATTTTATCTCCAAAAAATATTATAGAAGACTTCCAGAGTAAACAGCAGCTAGTTAATAATGGTGACCAGAGGTGCAGGATAAAGAGGGAGTTTCTAGGCACCTTCTCTCATTGCTCACAATTGTACATCCTCACTCTGTTTCTTGTCTTCTACTGTCATCCTGAACCCATTTCATTACAACTAGCAATTTCTTTTTGTGATTAGTGGGAAGAGCATTTTCTCTTGACAGAATCTGCTACAGTCTATCAAGACATAACCATAAAGGAGATTGAAGAGGATATCAGAAAATGGAAAGATATCCCTTGCTCCTGGATAGGAAGAACCAATATAGTGAAAATGGCCATACTTCCAAAATTGTTATACAGATTTAATGCAATTCCAATCAAAATTCCAACAGCATATCTCACAGAATTAGAGAAAACAATCCTAAAATTCATTTGGAATCAGAAGAGACCTAGAATAGCAAAGGCAATTCTGGGCAACAAAGGCAAGGCAGGGGGCATCACAATCCCCGACTTGAAATTATACTATAAAGCTACTGTGATAAAAACAGTGTGGTACTGGCAAAAAAACAGACGTGAAGATCAATGGAACAGATTAGAAGATGCTGAAACAACCCCAGATGTACTAAGCCACCTTATCTTTGACAAAGGTGCCAAACACATTCGCTGGAAGAAAGATAGCCTCTTTAATAAATGGTGCTGGAAAAACTGGCTCTACACATGCCGAAGATTAAAACTAGATCCATATCTTTCACCATGCACTAAACTAAATTCAAAATGGATCAGAGGTCTAAATATTAAAACAGAAACATTAAATCTCCTGGAAGGTAGGATAGGTAAAACCCTTGGAGACATTGGTGTAGGCAAAGACTTTATGAATAAAAACTCAACCGCACGGGAACTATCCCAAAGAATCAATAACTGGGATCTCATCTTATTAAAAAGCTTTTGCACAGCAAGAGAAACCACCAACAGAGTGAAGAGACAACCCACAATGTGGGAAAAAATGTTTGCCAGCTGTTCCTCAGACAAAGGATTACTATCGAGAACATATAAAGAACTCAAAAAAATCAGACCTCCCAAATTTAAAGACCCACTCCAAAAATGGGCATCTGAGATGAATACACATTTCTCAGATGAAGAAATACTAATGGCAAACAAATATACAAAAAAATGTGCAACATCACTAGTCATTCGAGAGATGCAAATTAAAACAACACTGAGATACCATCTCACCCCAGAAAGAATGGCTACTATTAAGAAATCAACTAATAACAAATGCTGGAGGGGCTGTGGGGAAAAAGGAACCCTTCTTCACTGTTGCTGGGAGTGTCGACTGGTACAGCCACTGTGGAAGTCAGTGTGGAGATTCCTCAGAAAACTAGGGTTGGAGGTCCCATTTGACCCAGCTATTCCCCTTCTGGGCATCTTCCCAGAAGAATTAAAAACATCGTACCACAGCGATATATGTGCACCCATGTTTATAGCAGCACAATTTGTAATAGCCAGATCTTGGAAACAACCCAAATGCCCATCAACTGAGGAATGGATAAGAAAGATGTGGTATTTTTATACAATGGAGTACTATTCAGCCATAAAGAAGGATAAACTGGAGACTTTTATAGGTAAATGGATGCAACTCGAGAAAATACTCATAAGTGAAATAAACCAGAAGCACATGTGTAAGCATCGTATTATCTCTCTAGTATGAGAAACTGAAAGAGTAAATAAGATCCAAAATGTACAATAGACATGGTGAATCAAAAAGAAACTGGTCAAAAGGATAGAGAGACTGGAATAGGGAAAAGAAAGAAGGGAAAGGGAAAAAAAATTGTATATATATATATATATATAAGATGGTTAAGATAGATACACTACCATTTTTACTTAGTTCATTGAAGAGTAAGGTTTGTGCCAATAATGTTTGGACAATTGAATGCTAATGTCTGGTGTCCTGAATAACTAACTTAAAGACAGTAATACGTAATGTATTAACCATTGTTACCCTCCTATTATGTTGGTTTGAAAATTTGTTCTTCTTTTGATTTGTTTTGTTTTTTCTTCTCTTTAAAATAAAAAAAAAATTAAAAAAAAAAAAAGACATAACCATAGATGTAACCTCTATCTTGTTCTTGCATAATGAGAGTAGTAATTCAGACACTTTATTTTGTCTCTCTGATGGGTGGAAGAAGGAGATTCTGAAGGTTTAAGCAAAGATCCTGCAACTCAACTCACAATGATCACATGTTATTCCATGTGGCCAGAACAAAATCTGATCAGTATTCTACCAGGGGGGAAACCATGGCTGCGCCAGTAGGTTGGAGGGCTTAAAAGAGTATAAAACTCTTGCATAAAGCAAGCATGGGGCTGACCTGGCCTGAAGGGGCAGGAACCTGTTACCAACTCTAACCTCTCTTGTGACTGTCCCAGGCCTCCATGGAGGCCTCAGCAGCTGTTCAATTTCCATACAGCTCTAGGTGCCAAGCCAGGCAAGCCCAATCCTTCCAAAGATTTATGAACAGAACAACGCAAAAGAAACCTTCTGCATCCACTTTTCTGTCTGCTTATCAATTTCCCTGGAGCAGAGACAAAGCACAAAGGCATGAGTGTGACCCTCACTCTTGGGTGACACAGGTACCATCCTAGACTAAAGAGGCAAGAAAAATGTCTTTGTTACGATGAGTTTTATACAGATATCTATCTAACTGAAGTTTGGCTAGACAGAGAAAATTACCTCTTTAATTTAATGACCTATTACAACTTGTGCGAAAGTGGTCTCAGAGATAAGAGGAAAAATTAGGATGAACATTTCACCAGGGAAGACTCCAGTGAAATGGATGTCTCCAGTGTTACACTTGATACTTGGAACCTCAGCGTGACATTTAATCACATGTCCTTGAAATGCAGGGAGCACAGGGCCTTGTAGTGATGTCTACACATTGAGTATGAGACTTTACTTCCCACAATGCCCTGGGCTACAATGAGCACCATATGGGATGGAATGAATTGTAAGATCATATTTGTTTGCTACTGACTCATAGGACAAGGTAAAAGCCTGATAAAAGAAGGAGAAAAATTCTAAAAAGGAGCTAATGAAAGAGTCAGATGAGATGGGTGATACAGGTGATGTCCATGGGACCAGTCAGATCTGAAAAAGCTAGAACTCAAGCGCTTCTGAGAAGGAGCAGATCTCCCTGGAGTCAGACCAGCTGTGGGAAATGGGAGTCTAGACCAGATTAGAGGATGCTCAGAGATGGTGGGACCAGTGAACAGGCTGGGCCAGACCAAAAGATGGAGGCAGGGAGTCCCATCGAGTGACAGCAAGCACGGTTCATGATGGGGGATGGGTGTACAGGCAGAGTGCAGGAATAGAAAGAGCAAGTGCTCAGCATCTGGGCTTAATGCAGCAAGGAGAAAAGTCCTGGTGTCAGCTCTGGGAACCAAGAGGACTGGATGGGGACCAGGACACCTGGCCCTGAGAGAAAGGAGCCAAGAAGGGCCTCAGAAACTCAGAGGTTGTTGTACAGAACAAGAACAGAAACCTAGGAACTGGACCCAGTGCTGAGGTACAATCCTGCAGCAGAAACCAAGAAGAAATTAGTTATCAAGCTCAGACACAATTCAAATCAGGGACAGGGACAAGACTATGATTCTGAATCACAGGAAGAACAGTACCAAGCCCTCTTAATTGTCCCTGACTAACAATAGCCTGTTACAACTTTCAACCTTGCCAGTGATAATACTATCATCTTGGGTAAGTGCCTTGACCTCTCTGAAAGCATTCTGATTTAGCTGTAGGAAAAATCCCCTATCCCATTGGACATTCTCAGTCAAGATCTTCTGACTCTCCACCATGGGGACCATCCTGTGTCCTATTTTTTCTAAGTCTGATTTGTCAACTTTTCTACTGACTAAAAACTAACATATCACAAGCAAGTCAGATTTAGTTTGAAAATGAAAAATATGTTTGAAAATCAACTAATTTGCCATGTTAAGTAAGGGACAATATTCATATGATCATCTCACTAGATGCAGAAATTTTTGTTGAATTTATGTTACTTACTATAGTAATAATAACATGTTAACTAATTTGGTATTGATTCATTATTTTTAACTGTTAGCCAATTAGTTAGAAGGTACTACCATAATCTGATACAAAATATCTGTAAAAATCTGTAGAGTGGGGTTGGGGGTACAGTCAATGGTAGAGCATAACATGAGCAAGATCTCAGCAGCAGGGAAAAAACTCTAGAGCAAACATAATTCAGATTCATGATAGTGACATGTTAAAAGCTATCTTTCTGCAATCAGATATGAGAAAAGGATGTCCACCATCACCTTCCATTCACATTGTATTAAAGATCTTCATCAATGCAGTAGGTGAAAATAAAAAATAAAACATAAACAATTAGGACTGTGGATGTAATTCAGTGGTAGAGCACTTGCCTAGCATGGGCAAGTCTTTGGGTTCCATATCCCAGTATTATACGAAAAAAAGTAACATTGTGGAGTTAAGAAGAAATAAAAATTTCATTATTCATTATTATGTAGTTCTAAAATTCAAAATAACCTATAGATAAACTTATTATAACTAATAAGTTAAATTAGCAAGTATGCTGGATATAAGGACAATATGTAAAAATCTATTGTATTTGTGTATCTATTGTATTTCTATATAGTGTTAATGACTAGACATTGAAATGTATGTTTAGCAATAACATAAAAGTGTCAAATACCTAGGAATGAATGTAATAAAAAATGTCCAAGTCTTCTACATAGAAAACTATTCAAACTATAAAAATAAAGATAAATTAAATGAGGCTAAAATAAACAAAGGGAAAACTGGGCGTGGTGGTGCAAGCCTGTAATCCCAGCACTCGGGAGGCTGAAGCAGGAGGATC
Organism: Erethizon dorsatum; assembly: GCA_028451465.1. Taxonomy (NCBI): domain Eukaryota; kingdom Metazoa; phylum Chordata; class Mammalia; order Rodentia; family Erethizontidae; genus Erethizon; species Erethizon dorsatum. The sequence continues at coordinate 132,278,324 of CM051823.1, read as the reverse complement.
ATTGCAAGTTTGAGACCAGCCTGGGCTACAAAGTGAGCTCAAGGCCAGCCTGAACTGCATAGTGAGACCCTGTCTCAAAAAGACAAAAAAGAAAAGAAATAAACAAAGGGATACAGATTTCAAGACCCAATGTTATAAATTCTTTTCTGCCTAAGGGAACCAGAGTTGGTTTTGGCTCCCTACCAAACCCAAGAACTCTAACTGACCCAAAGGTTTGAGATTGAGGGTGTCCCTCCCACACACAACTGATTTCCTTACTCTTGGTTGATAAAATATGCTTTGTGGTTTCCACCTCTTTATTTTTACTCTCCTCTTTCTTCACCATCTGCCCAAATCCACACATCCAACAAGAGCCCATCTTCTTGTAAGTCCCCCCTGTGCAACTCAGTTTTTCATTTCTTTTGCCTTAAATTCTATAATGTTTGACATGTAATTAATCCTAATGTCTGCAAACTCATACTATCTTTATGTAAATACTTGTTATTTAACTTCTCACAACTCATCTCCCCAAGGAAAATATTCTATCCAAGAGGACAAAATTCAGACCTCAGATTTCTTTGTTTCAACCTTACATAATGCCCTTCATGTAGCAAATACTCAATATACATCTACGAGTGACTTGTTTTGGAAGCAGCATGTTGCCACAATCACTGGATAAGAATGAGACAAACTTTTGCTTCCAAGCCAAGTAGCTGCAATATCCCAAGATCTTAGAAATTTAAGATTTGTGTGTCTTTTCCCCTATTAGTTAGAAGAATATGGCAAACGACAATCCTGGGGGCCTTACCAATTCCCAAGAATTTACCCAGAAAACTGAGACTTTACCCAGAAATACTGTAGTCCCAAATCAAAGAAAATAGCCTTAAATGAACAAAAAGACTCAAGAGCTTTTTAAGTAAGTTTTGTGTTCTTGGAGTTTTACAATACTTGAGGGACACAATTAAACCTACCCTCCTCACATGACCTCCAAATACTCTGATGGTGGTAGACACAAAAGCTAAGCTACGATCAACAACTCCTAAGAGTAGACCAAAGCGGGGGCAGGGTGGATTTAATAAGTTGTCATGGGAAAGAAGTCTGCAATTCTATAATCGGAGACCAGAGGTGGGAGACTGTTAATAAAGCTATAGCAGAAAACCTTCCATGTGAACACACACAAAATGAAAGAACTTATCTTTTTAAGTACTTCACTCTGAATATAAAATGTAAGACAAAAAATGTACAGAATTGTAATGAATGTTCCCTGATTTCATTGTTGACGTTATAAGATAAAATATTTAAAATTCAGAATCTTAGCTTTTAAGATGACCAAAATAAACACATTGCACAGGTTTCCTGAGATTCCTGGAAGATAAAATCAAAAAACAGATCCAGAAATTTGCTCCAGCTTTACCACCTGTACTAACCCTGGATTCAAATCGGAAACAGAAGAAGGGTATGGAAGAATCTAGAATGGACCCAGGACAAACACGGATGCTACTAACGCTAAGCGGACTTTTCTCTGCCTCACAAAGATCTGTCTTTGGGGTGGAGATGGCTTAGCCAAGAACACATGCAACTACTCCTTTTGGCAAAGAGTAGCTCAAGAGAGATACAAGATGTTTTTCTTCCTATGCAGTTCCTCTAACAGAGCAGAAGTGTGTGTGTGTGCATGTGTGTGTGTGTGTGATTGGTTATTTACTTTTCATATCATTAAAAAAGCTTATGGTGACCCTTGGTTGTCCATTCACATTTCCATCTTGTGTATCTCTACAGAAATCAGGTGGAGACCTAGTCCTTTAAAAATGCCAGTACTGGGGCTGAGGATATAGCTCAGTGTGAAGATCCTGATTCCATCTCCAGTACTGGTGGGGAAAAGTCAGTTTAAGAAAATCAAGTGTCACTGTAAAGTATTAAGGCAGGAGGGACTCAGGGACTCCCTATTTAACATGACGTAATAGACCTCACTTGATTTCTCTTTGTTCAGGAGACATTTACCCCTCTCCACTAAACCATAGGATTCAGAAGTTAGGATAACTTTGGTGCTAATGGCCACATAAACCAATTCTGCTTAGTGCCCACCCCAACCCTAGTTTTTTAGAGGCATCTTTTGCCTCTAGACCCCAAGCCTACCCGAAGTTGCACAGTTTCATGAGTTTGCCTTGTGTGCCTCAACCTCTGCAAGTGTAGAAGCCACCCCAACTCCTCTACTAAGCTGCTTACCAGTCATCCATCCACTGTCCACATGCTAGAATTTCATAAATTTCATGTATTACTCCAGCTTGTGGTTGTCCTCTCTTGTATCATCTTTGTTCTTATAGCTTAATGCCTGGTTTCATTCTTTTGATGTCATTTTAAGGTCATCTCCCTATTTACACAATTCTATATGCCTAATGTCCATCCCACTTCTACCCCTTCCTAATACACAATTCAAAAATGTATGGCATGTGGCTTCAGGCATATTGAAAACCAAAATTGATGGGGCCGGTGAGATGGCTTAGCGGCTTAAGCGCCTGCCCGGCAAGTGCGAGGGCCCAAGTTCGACTCCCGGAACCCACATACAGAAAAGGGGCCGGTGATATCGCTCAGTGGCACGGGCGCCTGCTGGCGCGCGAGGTCCTGAGGTCGACCCCCCGGTACCCACAAAAAAAAAAAAAAAAAGAAAACCAAAATTGGGAAATACACAAAAATCTTTCAAATGAACTACAAAGTTCTTGACACACTAAGATCTTGAACATATCTAACCTTTAATATTTTGTACACATTGTTTCTGTATAAGTGAGTCATGTAGCCTACATTACCACATTATTTTTAGGTTTTTTTTCCAGGGGTAGAGAAAGGCATGTAATAAATGTTATCAGACATAGATAGCTAAAATAGTGCTGATATTCTGCCTCTTAAACCTTCCTTTTCTTATATTATAAAGAGACAATTTGCACAGATGATGAATTAGCTTTAAGCAGAATAATGTCTGGGTGGCTACGTGAAAGAAGTATGCTACTTTCAATCATTACCATTTGATGGAAGAGACAATGGTTTTAGAGAAAATCTAGAGAAGTCTAAATTTTTGTCTCAATATACCAAGACTATGAAGTTGTTCAAGCTCAGAAACATACCAGGAGTTATAAACATTTGGGCACCAGTTACTGTTCAGTGAAGGGATCAAACCTCAGTGATTTGGGGCCCTGGGACCACCTTATTTGAACATCCTTTATTCTCAGTTGTGTTGGCTCACACATCTTTACCAAAGACACCATCTGTCTCATGTGCAACGCTATGGGTGGCATTTTCCTCTTCTTCCACTACTTGCATCCATATCTCCTCTTTTATCTGCACTGTCTTGGCTTCCTCCGTAAACCAGGCCCTTCCCATTCTAATCTTCCCTGTACATGGGAACTTCCTGATGCAAATCCTTGCTTTAAATGTGTTACTTTCCCATTCAAAGTGCTCTAATGGCTGTGACCTACAGAGAGAAGCCAAAAACCTCTCAGAAAGCAAGTGGGTCACAGTTTCCACAATCTAAGCGCACCTACCTCCACACACTGAGGCCCTCACCCCTCCCAGATCCCCGCAGGGTCCTGAACATGCTGTGCCTACCCCAAAGCCACTGAGCCCTTGCTCAGGGGCTGTTCTCTTCCATCCAGCCATACTCTTCCCTGCTTCAATTATTCTCACCCACTTTCCAAGGTCCTGTCTATGATCTGTCTCCCTAACAAGATTCTACCAATGCCTCTAGGTCAGGTCCATCACTTATGAAATCAGTGTGTCATCGTATGTTGGAAAATCAGTCACACTTTGCCTGGTATGCTTGACTAGTTTACATGTCTGTGGATTTATGCCAAACAAAATGCAACTTACTTGGCATGGACATCTATCTCCCTGAGAGGCCACTATGATGCCATGTACGTTTATTTAACAAATGCTTGTTGGATAAATGAATTACTGGACAAATGCTTGTTGGATAAATGAATTACTTGTTGGATAAATGAAATGTTGTTAGATAACTATACCAAAAGCCCTGGTTGTAACTGTAAACCATACATCTGCTATACTGAATTTTGGTGAAAGACGGGCCTGAATCTATCCAGCATCTCACACAGTGTCTTACTCTCCTAGCACTGGGCACACTGCCTAGGCCAGTGTGACACTCGATACAGAGGAAGCAAACAAGTAAATAAAAATCTTTAACATCTTGCTTTTCAAACATTCTGGTCTCATATTTTCCAAAGACTTGGTGGGTGTGCTGATTTTGCTGCCTAAATTTTTTCTCTAATTATAAAATATCAGGAAATATAGCACCCCTCTCTCCATATCCCTTTTTATCTCCTCAGGAATCTCACTACATCAATTATTCACCATATTCCCTACCACGGCCAGAGTGTTCTTTCCAAACTCACATCTGATTTGTGTTATTTCTGTCTCAGGAGCCTGCCTGGTTGCGCCAAGCCCCCAAGTGATCTGCTTACTTACAACCTCTCCATGGAACCCTGCACTCCAGCCCCAGTGAATCACTTTCAACCCCCTGACTTGCCAGATCCTATCTTGTTACCCAGACATGTTTCTTGCTGCTTCTTTCTTGAATACTCACCTCCAGCCTGTTATCCTAGACCTCCTGATAAACATCTATGCCTGCTTTAAGATTCAGATCAAACGTCACCTCCTCCTGGAAGTCTTCCTTAGGCAGAATTAAGTTCCTGTGCCTCTGTTTCTATAGCACATCACTGATGTAACACACGTAGCACTTATTTCAATCCAATGAGTTATTTGTGTCTGTCACTCTACAGTGAGCCCACCACAGATGTAAACTACTTACTTTCATATGTTCTGTTTATATTACTAGCACCTAGTACAGTGTCTGACACTAACAAATGGTTTAATCAATTATTACCTTTTTAACACAACATGAAATTCAAAAGAAAATAGAGAATGAAAATCACTGGAAACACAGTATGTCTTTACTAATGTATGTCAGATCACCTGAAAACAAAGCTAATGTATTGTTCTAAAAAAGTCATTTTAAAAATTCTTTTGACTTTTTAATTTATCCAGTTATATCTTTTCATATAACATTTCTCCAAGTATTTCCCAAAGAATGCTAAGTTATTACACTAATGTTTTTAGAGTTGTATGATCAAAACATTTGGGAAAAACTGGGATTTAATAAGTTAATTAGGTTTATTTGCCACATACTAATCTGCATGTAAATTTCTTAAGTGGAAACATAGAGTTTATAGCAGTTTTATTTTAGCTATATATTAGCCACGCTTACATCAAATATGATCAAAATCTATTTTAAAAGTTCAGAAAGGCATAGAAAAATCCGTGAGTTTCAATCTTACAAGTTTTTGAATCTGGAACTAGTTTTGAGAAAAGTTAACTTCAGCCCAGGGTTAATTTTTTTTTACAATCAGCCTAAAAATTACTACCTGGGATATCAATGCAAAAAACTACTGTAGTAAAATTTGCAAACCCAAATCACAAACTTACAAAATTAACAATCATAGTAAGAGACAGAGACAAACAGCAACCCATTACCTCAGTTAAGTCTGAAAGAAATTCTGTCTTCTGTAAGGGGAGAGGAGAAATGTGCAAACACTTGTGCTCCAAAATATTTGCAGCATTTATTTAAGTTATTTGAACATGAATTTTCCAAGGAAGCATCTAATGGAAATGATTTAGAAAATGCTACTTTTATGTATCTGCTTAAAAATAAGTCTTAGGGCCGGTGATATAGCTCAGTGGCATAAGTGCCTGCCTGGCAAGCACGAGTTCCTGATACCCACATATAAAAAAAAAAAGTCTTTGTTTAGTTAAGCATAACTGGGGCAAGAGCAAAGTATACAGGCAAAAGAATATGGAAATGTACTACTTTTGAGGTCTTAATATGATTTTGAACTTCTCATTTTTACCTCTTTGCGCCTCAATTTCCTCCCTTACAAAATGAAATTAATGCCAATGAATTTCTCAAATCATAACATTTCGAAACATTTGGTCCTCTTTGTTATTATCAGACACTAGGTTTTGACCTTGCATCCTCTCTGAAATCTATTAGTTTAGTCCTGTAACTAGCCAAGCCACAGTTCTAAACAACCCTGTCAATAAGTGGAGTATTTCTACCCCTTCTAATACCAAAGAGAAATACTTCAATATACTCAGCGGTCACTGGAACATGGTTCCATCTGGATAGCTCTAGGGGAAACCTACTGTACATTCTCTATGGATCCTTTACAAATCTTTTCTTTAGTGGTGAATGAAAAGGAGAAATTTACATAATAAAATTTTCCTAGAGCTCTATGGGGAGATCACCATGCAGCAGTTTGTTTGCCAATCAAATTTTCACCTGAGGGCCGGTGAGATGGCTCAGCGGCATAAGCGCCTGCCTGGCAAGCGCAAGGACCCGAGTTCAAGTCCCGGAACCCACATACAAAAAAAGGGCCGGTGATCTCTCTCAGTGGCACGGGCGCCTGCTGGCACGCGAGGTCCTGAGGTCAACCCCTGGTACCCACAAAAAAAAAAAAAAAAAATTCACCTGAAAGTGCTAGTAGAGAGCATCAAAACAAATTTGAGGTAGTTGTCATTGAAATTTATCCAAAGCTTTACCCCTTGAACTCCCTTAAGAGTGGTTCACAGGCCACAGTCACATGAGACCCCTCTGACCTTGCCTCCCTGCTGACTGCAAGCACACTGGTCTCCTATGATTCTCTAGTCTCCCAGAAGGCTCCTGCCCTGAGGATTAGAACTGGTTCTTTCTGCCTTTCACTTGGAGATTTCTTCCCTGGATACCCACTGTCTCACTCCCTCAACCCCTTCATGTCTTTGCTCACAGTTCCCTTCTCGGGGAAGATTACCTTGACCATCCTGCATCCTCCCTCCACACACACCTTACCTTGCTCTACTTCTCCTTCCTTTAGCACTCACAGCCTTCTGACACTTGCATATGCCTGTTAAGCTTATTCTTTAGCATCTGTCTGCCTCTACCATCATACGGAAGCCCCACAAGATCCATGTCTGTGCTCCCTGGTAGAGCCGAACATCCAGAACACTACCTCGATGTAGTAGGAGCTCAATATTTTTGGCTGAATGAATGAAGACCATCAGTGAGAGGGTATCTCACACCGCAGGGGATGGCAGAGCTTGAAGAAAGGGGAGTGACGGTGACCGAGGTCATAAGAAGGAAGTAGCAAGCCTGGTCCCTTTCTTCTTCCCCCCTTGTCTCTGATTCAAACTGTTTCATCAACCCCCAAATATATGGAGGAAGAAAAGACAGGCTAAGAGGAGGGGAGAAAAACAGCAAGACAAGAAAGAGAAGTGGAGGAAGTACAAAGGGGACCCATCTGAAAAAAGGCAGAATGAAGTGTAAACCCCTGAATGGATGGATGGTGAGCAACTTTCACCTTCCCCTGCCCTCTTCTCTCCCTTCCTAAAATTGAAACAAACTGCAAGGTATTTTTAAGGCCCCATAAAACTGCATGATTTAAGCAGACACTACCAATTGTCAGTCTTTCTATGACTCAATCCCAGCAGCGCTGCTCTCGTATTACCTCCAGTGAACACACATAATTTATTTCTGCAGACTCCCAGGTCGAGTAGATTTCTGTAGTTTTGGACTGAGGGCTCAATGTTGGAAACATCTCCTCCATGTTTTCTCTAGTTCCTGCTCCTGGGTAGAAAGGATTATAGTTGCAGCGCAAGGCCAGGCAGTGGTGTGTGAACACAAACCACTCACTCAGAGTGACCCAGTGTGCTCTTGTGCACAGCAAGGACAACCAATAAGCCTTGTTCTTATCCCAGGAAATCTACCCAGAGTGGACCCAGCAGCCTGGCAAGGCAAACGCTTGTTTCTTCCTTCCTACTCGCTCCCTTCCTGCCCTCCCTTGGAAGGGCCTTTGCTTCCTGGTTGACACAAATCAGGATTCCACACCACAGCTTCTCCCCACGGCCCAGTGGGATTGACGAAAGATCAACAGAAATATGGGCAGGTTTCTTTAAAGCACACTAGCCCAACCTTCCTGTTGCCAAAGTAACTTCAAGAAATGTGTTCTGGAGAGACCTCAAGATGGCGGATGAGTAAGAAGCAGGCAGCAAAACTCTCTCTAAAAGTTACCATTGGAACACGGGAATATAGCGACCCAGAAAGCGCAGGAGGGGGGGAGATGCCTCCCCGAAACCCAGAGAAGTTCTGAAGCGCAATCTGGGACCCCCGGCACCAGTGACGGGTGACTTCCAACAAAGAAGAAGGAAAGAAGGAGCAGACCGCGCGCGTGCACCTTCTAATATCCCGGGAGTTGGAGCGCCGGCGGAGGCTCAATTCTACGGACACACGGTGGCAGCTGGCGCCCAGGGAGCCCCCACGGAGGATCCTGAGACAGCGGCGGGGCAGGGGAGCGGCGGAGAACGGCGCTGACCAGCGGTGAGTGTCTCTCAGCCACAGCTGCCCCGCGCCAGAGAGCGACCGGCCGGGCGCCATTGTGGGGGGTGTGGCGAAACTCAGAGCGGCTCGGAAACTGCTCTGGGAACTTGTGCTCCGGACAGGGCAGCACAGGGCCTCTCAATTGAGCCCACGAAAGTGTGCTGAGGTCAGCAGGCGAACGAGACTGGACTCTCAGCCACACCTGTCCCGCGCCAGAGAGCGACTGGCCCGGCGCCATTGTGGGGGGCGTGGCGAAAAACCAGAGCGGCGGGAACCAGTGCAGGGAACCCGCGCTCCGGACAGCACGCTGAGCCTCTCAGGCCCAGGGATCGTGAAAGGGCGGCGAGAGCGGAGGCGAGCTAGACTGGTCTCTGCCTGAAAGTACGCGCCTCTGCTCACCACCCGCCAGAGGGCGCTCCTGGCTTACTGGGACGGACCTGCACAGAACAGGACTTTGTCACAAGGTACCTGCCTACAACAGAGTCAACACCTGGAACTGATTCTTTTTATATTTTTTATTTTTATTTTTATTTTTTATTTTTATTTTTATTTTTATTTTTTTTCTCACTGATTTGTTTTTTTTGTTCTGGCGAAGGGTTTTTTTGTTTTTATTTTATTTTGTTTTGTTTTTTGGTGGGGTTTTATTTTTGATCTGTCTGTTTTATTGTTTTTATCTTTGTTTTTGTTTCTGTATGTGTATTTGCTCTTTCCTTCATTATTCTCTCTGGTTTTTTATATGAGTGTAAACAGCGCCTCTAACTTCTTTGTGATTGTGGTTGTGATCTGTTCTTCCTTTTATCCCTTCCTTCTCTTTTTACCACCTGTCCTCTGCACTAGTGTCCCAATTTTAGTGGGATCCCTCTTGGTCCTCTAACCTTACATCTAATTCCTTCCTCTTCTCCCAATACTCTATTTCCTCCTTAACTCATCTTAAATTTAAACTCCTCAAGGAAAAATTGACATACATAGGACTTGTATACTGCATATAATTTTTCTGGTGTGTTTTAGATTTTGTTATATAACCGCAACTCTATACAGCTAAAAGTGGTAAATAACTGGTTAGCTCAGTCTGTCATTTTTTAGGCTGTGTTTGATGCTTTAGTTAACATTATAGCCAAATGTGAAATAATTGTTCTAAACATCTTTCCTTCCTGATATTTCATGATTGAGATTGACTAAGGGACACAGAAAATATAGTGGCACAGTACCAAAGAATCAAGGACTGGGCCAAACAGGTAGCAACTTCGCATACCCAACGAATTGAAGAGGTAGGATCTGGCAGAAAGCTCAAAACCTAAAAGCAAGCTCCACTTGGAAGATACTGCAGAGAAGTAGTCATCTTCTAAAGATCTTAAACACTAGCAATAAAGTAACCTACTATAGGTAATTTGCAAACATCACCCCAGGAATTAAAGAAAGAAAAAATGAGACGACACTTAAACAAGATGCAACCACACACATCCAATTCACCAAAGGCAAACCTAGGGAGCAACGAGGTGGGACAATCCGAAAGCCACCCACCTGGCCTATCTGAAGTGGTAACAACAAAGCAACTGAATGAGGTTCTGGAAAAAATTAAAACAGAAATAATCTCACAGATAACTGCAGAGATAATGTCTACAATGAAGACCATGCTTAAGGACACTATAGCTGATACAGACAAAAAAATAGATGAACTTAAGAAAACTATAGAAACCATGAGTGCTCAGCATAGGAAAGAAATGGAATCTATAAGGCAGATTCAAGCAGATATCCAAGAGATAAAAAATTCCATTGAAAGTATTTGTAGCAGAATAAGCCAATGCGAGGACAGGATCTCAGATATAGAAGACAGGCTTGCAATTAGTGATCATGAAATGGAAAAATTCTTAAAAATAGCAAGGGACCATGAAAAATCAATTCAGCAGCTGCTAGATGACTCAAAGATAAACAACTTAAGAATAATTGGAATAAATGAAAAAGCAGGAGATAGCATCAACGACATTAAAACCTTGTTCAAAGACATAATCAGGGAGAACTTTCCTGGAAGAGAAAAGGAATTTGACACCCCTATAAGTGAAGCTTTTAGAACACCAACTAGACATGATCAAAAAAAAACTTCAGCCAGACATATTATAGTCAAGATCCCAGAAATTCAACAGAAGGGCAGAATCTTAAAAGCTGTTAGGGAGAAGAGACAAATCACCTATGAAGGAAAACCCATCAGAATCACAGCTGACTTTTCAGCACAAACCCTCAATTCAAGAAGAGCTTGGAATGATGTATTGCAAGCTCTAAAGGAAAATAATTTTCAGCCCAGATTGATGTACCCTGCAAAACTATCTTTCAAAATTGATGGAGAAATAAAATACTTTCATGACAAAGAACATCTGAGAAAATTTATGACCACCAAACCAGCACTCCAAAACGTTCTGAAGGACATTCTAGAAAGAGATAGGAACCCCAACAGAAGGAATCCACCAGGCAGGGCAAATAATTAAATAGCCGGAAAGCGGAAAAACAAAGAGTGGGAACCAACAACAGGAAAATATCATGACAAGTCAATACATATCAGTTTTAACCATCAATGTTAACGGTCTCAATTCACCAATCAAAAGGCACAGACTGGCGAAATGGATCAAGAAGCAAGATCCAACAATATGCTGTATACAAGAAACACATTTAATTCAGAAAGAAATTCATAGACTGAAAGTCAAAGGATGGAAAACAATACTCCATGCCACAGGAACCCAGAAAAAAGCAGGGGTAGCTATTCTTTTTGCAGACAAAGTGAACTTCAAGCCAAGAAGGATTCAGAGAGATAAAGACGGTCATTACATCCTTGTAAAGGGAACAATCCAAGAGGAAGAGATAACGATCATAAATATATATGCATCAAATACCAATGCACCCAGCTATATAAAACAAGTATTAAAGGACATGAAAAATCAAATAAGCACTAATACAATTATATTGGGAGATCTCAATACTCCACTGTCACAAAAAGATAGATCAACTGGACAGAAAATCAATAATGAAATAGTAGAACTGAACCAAACTTTTGAACAAATGGACTTAGTAGATGTCTACAGAGTGTTCCATCCCACAACATCAGAATACACATTTTTCTCAGCTGCACATGGGACGTTCTCCAAAATAGACCACATACTAGCTCATAAAACCTGCTTAAGTAAATGCAAAGGAATTGAAATTATCCCATGCATATTATCAGACCATAGTGCAATGAAATTGGAAATCAATGGCAAAAGATCCCACAAAAACTCCCTAAACACATGGAAATTAAACAGCATCCTCCTGAACAACCAATGGGTCACAGATGAAATTAAAGAAGAAATTAGTCACTTTCTACAACTGAATGATAATGACAGTACAACATACCGGAACTTATGGGATACAATGAAAGCAGTCCTAAGAGGGAAATTTATAGCATTAAACACTTATATCAGGAAAATAGAGCAAGCGCAAATAAACAACTTAAGGGTGAACCTCGAGCTTCTAGAAAAAGAAGAGCAGGTTAAGCCAAAAGCCCGTACAAGGGAGGAAATTATAAAGATCAGAGCAGAAATTAACGTATTGGAGAATAAAAAAACAATACAAAGAATCAATGAAGCAAAAAGTTGGTTCTTTGAAAGAATAAATAAGATTGACAAACCCTTATCCAACCTTATTAAAAAAAGAAAAGAAAAGACTCAAATCCATGCAATTGAAAATGAAAAGGGTGATATCACGACAGACCCTGCAGAAATCCAGAAGATCATCTATACCTATTTTGAAAATTTATATTCTACTAAGATGGAAAATGCAGAAGAAATGGACAGATTCCTAGATTCGTATGAATTACCAAAGCTGAATCAAGAAGATTTAAAAATCCTAAATAAACCAATATCAGCCAATGAAATTGAAGATGTAATTAAAAACCTCCCAACAAAGAAAAGCCCAGGCCCTGATGGATTCACTGCCGAATTCTACAAGAAATTTAGAGAAGACCTAACGCCCCTACTTCTCAAACTTTTCAATGAAATTGAAAGGGAAGCAATACTCCCAAATTCATTCCTGGAAGCAAGCATTACCCTGATACCAAAACCAGAGAAGGACCCAACTAAGAAAGAGAACTACAGGCCAATCTCCCTAATGAACATAGATGCAAAAATCCTTAATAAGATACTGGCAAACAGAATCCAACAAATCATCAAGAAGATTATACACCATGACCAAGTTGGATTCATCCCAGGGATGCAGGGATGGTTCAACATACGTAAATCAATCAATGTAATACAGCATATTAACAGAACCAAAGACAAAAATCACATGATCATCTCAATAGATGCAGAAAAAGCTTTTGACAAAGTCCAGCACCTTTTCATGATAAAAACCCTACAGAAAATTGGAATAGAGGGTCTTTATCTCAATCTGGTAAAAGCTATCTATGACAAACCAACAGCCAATATTATACTAAATGGCCAAAAACTGAAAGCCTTCCCTCTAAAATCAGGAACAAGACAAGGATGTCCACTGTCCCCACTCTTATTCAACATAGTTCTGGAAACTTTAGCCAGAGCGATTAGACAAGAGAAAGAAATAAAAGGAATAATGATTGGAAAGGAAGAAGTTAAATTATCATTATTTGCAGATGACATGATACTCTACACAGAAGACCCCAAAAACTCCACTAAAAAACTGCTAGATTTAATAAGCAAATTCAGTAGTGTAGCTGGATACAAAGTCAATACTCAAAAGTCAATAGCCTTCCTGTACACGAATAACAAACTTACTGAAAGAGAAATTAGGGAAACAATACCTTTCACAATAACATCCAAAAAAATGAAATACCTAGGAATCAACCTCACGAAGGATGTAAAAGACCTCTATACTGAAAACTACAGTACTCTGAAAAAGGAGATTGAAGAGGATATCAGAAAATGGAAAGATATCCCTTGCTCCTGGATAGGAAGAACCAATATAGTGAAAATGGCCATACTTCCAAAATTGTTATACAGATTTAATGCAATTCCAATCAAAATTCCAACAGCATATCTCACAGAATTAGAGAAAACAATCCTAAAATTCATTTGGAATCAGAAGAGACCTAGAATAGCAAAGGCAATTCTGGGCAACAAAGGCAAGGCAGGGGGCATCACTATCCCCGACTTGAAATTATACTATAAAGCTACTGTGATAAAAACAGTGTGGTACTGGCAAAAAAACAGACCTGAAGATCAATGGAACAGATTAGAAGATGCTGAAACAACCCCAGACATACTAAGCCACCTTATCTTTGACAAAGGTGCCAAACACATTCGCTGGAAGAAAGATAGCCTCTTTAATAAATGGTGCTGGAAAAACTGGCTCTACACATGCCGAAGATTAAAACTAGATCCATATCTTTCACCATGCACTAAACTAAATTCAAAATGGATCAGAGATCTAAATATTAAAACAGAAACATTAAATCTGCTGGAAGGTAGGATAGGTAAAACCCTTGGAGACATTGGTGTAGGCAAAGACTTTATGAATAAAAACTCAACCGCACGGGAACTATCCCAAAGAATCAATAACTGGGATCTCATCTTATTAAAAAGCTTTTGCACAGCAAGAGAAACCACCAACAGAGTGAAGAGACAACCCACAATGTGGGAAAAAATGTTTGCCAGCTGTTCCTCAGACAAAGGATTACTATCGAGAACATATAAAGAACTCAAAAAAATCAGACCTCCCAAATTTAAAGACCCACTCCAAAAATGGGCATCTGAGATGAATACACATTTCTCAGATGAAGAAATACTAATGGCAAATAAATATACAAAAAAATGTGCAACATCACTAGTCATTCGAGAGATGCAAATTAAAACAACACTGAGATACCATCTCACCCCAGAAAGAATGGCTACTATTAAGAAATCAACTAATAACAAATGCTGGAGGGGCTGTGGGGAAAAAGGAACCCTTCTTCACTGTTGCTGGGAGTGTCGACTGGTACAGCCACTGTGGAAGTCAGTGTGGAGATTCCTCAGAAAACTAGGGTTGGAGGTCCCATTTGACCCAGCTATTCCCCTTCTGGGCATCTTCCCAGAAGAATTAAAAACATCGTACCACAGCGATATATGTGCACCCATGTTTATAGCAGCACAATTTGTAATAGCCAGATCTTGGAAACAACCCAAATGCCCATCAACTGAGGAATGGATAAGAAAGATGTGGTATTTTTATACAATGGAGTACTATTCAGCCATAAAGAAGGATAAACTGGAGACTTTTATAGGTAAATGGATGCAACTCGAGAAAATACTCATAAGTGAAATAAACCAGAAGCACATGTGTAAGCATCGTATTATCTCTCTAGTATGAGAAACTGAAAGAGTAAATAAGATCCAAAATGTACAATAGACATGGTGAATCAAAAAGAAACTGGTCAAAAGGAAAGAGAGACTGGAATAGGGAAAAGAAAGAAGGGAAAGGGAAAAAAATTGTATATATATATATATATATAAGATGGTTAAGATAGATACACTACCATTTTTACTTAGTTCATTGAAGAGTAAGGTTTGTGCCAATAATGTTTGGACAATTGAATGCTAATGTCTGGTGTCCTGAATAACTAACTTAAAGATAGTAATACGTAATGTATTAACCATTGTTACCCTCCTATTATGTTTGTTTGAAAATTTGTTCTTCTTTTGATTTGTTTTGTTTTTTCTTCTCTTTAAAATAAAAAAAAAAAAAAAAAAAGAAATGTGTTCTGCATGTTCAGGCTGAGTAAAAAAAAATCATAAAATTATACCGTAGAACTTTTCAATACTCTATTAGTATCACAATGTTATTTAAACTTGGATGAGTGATAGCACATTATTATTTAAATAGGTACCCAAAAAATGGCTGAGTGTTTCAATGGGAAGAAAATGTAGACACGGATACATTCACACATGTCCTGATTCCAGCTCTTACTGTCTGGCTTTCTCTGGCATCATGTAACCCAGGCTTTCAGATGACCAAGATTTCCACTTATTGTTTGCACACAGCTTCAGCTAGATAGAACATTCTGGTCCATCTTATTTATTATTACACACCAGGTCAACAATACGAACAGAAAACTAGTGTAATTAGCTATGTGGCGTTGTTATATAGACAGGCCAAAATCAATTTAATAAACCAAACTGAACCTTTCAGATGCCATCAACCATAATCAAAGTGTGTTTTAGGCTTCCTGTTAACACATATCCAGACTGATAAACTAATAAAAGAAGCCCCTTCCTTTTGCCACCTGACATAAAGACAGGAATGGCAATAAACAATATCAGAATACATTTGCTGATTGCAATTCATTTATACACAAGATTAAAGCAACAAAATAAAATCAAAACTGGGAGAGAGCACAGTAAATAGGTACAGGAAGAATGGAAATGCAGTGGAGAAGTAATTTGTCCCAAATAGAGAATGAAGGGAGACGATGGTAACTTATTTATTAGTGGAACTGAACACGTATTGTTATATTGTAGTCAGTTCTTTTTTTTTTTTTTTATGTGGGTACCAGGAGTCAAACTCAGGACCTTGTGCTTGCCAGCAGGTGCTTGTGCCACTGAGCAATATCACTGGCCCTTTTTTTCCTTTATGTGGGTACCGGGAGTCGAACTCAGGACATCGCACTTGCTAGGCAGGCGCTTATGCCACTGAGCTACCTCACCAGCCCTGTAGTCAGTTCTTGATTATTCGTGTGTGATTTACCAGTTACGTGGATTACCCTTCCCTCTGCCAGCCTTTGTACATTTGAATCATCTCTTTAATTCATGTGTTTCTAGAACCCCCAAAGTAATGTTTACCATAACCTATGACACACTTAGTAAACCAAAACCAATGTGTGGATGAGATTTACTGATGAGAGGACTCCTTCATTTCTCTAGTTCAGTCCCAAACCTGGTGGCACATTTTCACCAGTGGCAAAGGAGTCAGCATAGAAATTGAGCTCAATAAATGAATACAGTGGTCAGCTAATAATTACCTTTGTCTTTTTTGCCAAGTAAAATTGGTCTAAATATATATAATAAGTCAAGTCTATTGAGTGTCATTCATAGGCAGGAAAATAGAATATTTATTGTCCAGGCCCTGTAAAGGCTCAGACTTGGAGTTGTTGACTTGAGTGGATGAGTTCAAAATAGCAAAAAAAGGAAATTGTAGGGATCTGTCCCACACACCAGGTACACAAATAGGATTTCACAGTGGAAATTTGAGCTCCTCGATTGAATAGATTATAAGCTCCCTCTGGAAAGAGATCATTCCTTCATACTACTTCTGTATTTCCTCCAGCATCAAAGTGCTTTGCCTGATTTCATAACCTGGAAACCCATATTTACAGTGGCCAAGATCCTGTGCTATTGTCCTGAGTTCAAGTCTGGTCATACCTCTTAGCAGCTAGGTGCTGGTTAGCAAATTACTTGCTTTCTCTGAGTTTTGGTTTGTGTCTTTTAAAGTGGGCACACAGACACCCACTGCTGTAATGACCACAGGAGCTTTATTCTCTGAAAGCACGGGGTACCAGCAAATAATGCGATGGATGAATGTATACAAATTATTGTTGTCATTATATTAACTACTTGACTGAACCCACGACTCTAGGTATGAGTAATAGGTCATAAAAAATAAGACTTTCAAGAACTGACTTCTGTAATCTGAGAATTTGTTCTTTAAAAAAAAAAATAGGGGGGCCGGTGAGCTAGCTCAGCGGTATAAGTGCCTGCCTGGCAAGCGTGAGGTCCTGAGTTCGACTCCCGGTACCCACATATGAAAAAAGAGCCAGTGATATCGCTCAGTGGCACAGGCACCTACTGGCATGCGAGGTCCTGAGTTCAACCCCTGGTACCCACAAAAAAAAATAAAATAGGGGCCCAAGCCCACATTAGGCATTGCATTAACCTACTAAAGAACATTTAACAAAATATTTTTAGTCTTCAGATTATTTTTACTCAAGACCAACACAGCCAAATATATTTGAGAGGAAGAAGCACTGATGTCCAGGACTGTTGATGAGTAGGCAGCAAAAATTGGAGAGAATGACTTTGGTGATCGGATGGAAATGACACATGTTACTTGGGTGGATTTACAATGAGCCCTGAGTTCAGTATCATCTAGAATCCCAATGGTTTTGTTTCAGATCTCTTTCAAAGTCCCAGCAACAGCGCAACCTTTGACCTTTCTGAGTTAACCAACTAAAGATCCAGGTCCTTGAAGGACAGACAAAGACAAATGCAGTACCCCTCAGAGTCTGATAAGTGCTTAGAGACATAGAAGGGGGGATTAGAAGGAGCTCTCAGTACTTGGACAATGGTGTGGGAGCCACACACCCAGGATTTGCACTGATTCTCCTACTTTCTCAGCACCAGCAAGACTTTTTCATTTGTTATAACTATTTCCTTCTTTTTTATTCACTCTTTTTCTCCTTGCTATCCAAAACAGGAATCAAACTAGCCATCTCCACCGAGCTGGTAAATAGCTACAGGCACTGTCTTCTTGGAAGGAAGAAGCCGCAGAGCCCTCCCCATAGCACTTCTGTGATTCAACTGAAAGCTGATTTGCAGCTGCAGGGACTCTTAAGAGAGACATCAGAAATATAGCTGTTTGAAATTCATAAGCCAGAGGAGTTCGAGGGGTGGGTTGGGAGTGACAGCCTGCAGTCGGCCGTGACCTTCCAGACAAGGCTCAAAGAAATGAGTGCCTGATGACAGTTCCCCATCTCTGGCCTCAGAAGACTGGCCTGACCAGTTCCATGGCACTTTTGAGGACAGTGACTAAGCCTAGAACTGGTAACATTATTTAACATTTTGGTTAGTCATCAAGTAAAGTCTTTGCCTGGAATCCTTCATTTCCTACAGAGTAGGATAGCCAAGATCTAACCAAAAGCTTTCCTGAAATATTTCACCAAAACTGTCCATGTCTGCAATTAGAAAGTCACCAAGCTGAGCAAAATGTGCCAGTCTGGACCTTTACAAGGTCAGGATTAGTTCCATAGCATCCCTGGGTCCACACCCACCCCTCTCTTGCAATTTGGGCAGGGTACATAAAAATAAACTACATATTATTCAGTTGACTCAGACTTCTTGTGCTTCTGAACATTTTGAAGGTTAGCATGGTATTTACAAATCAGAGGGGCTTTTAATATTTTATATCACATGCCTGCTACTAGATTCACAAAATAAACACACAGTCTTTCAAGCTGGCTTCTAGGCAATAGTGACAATTTGTACTTCCGTTGTAATAGTAGGCATGGTTTGCCAAGAGGTTTTCTGAACTAGTTTAAAAATGTCCTATGGAAGAAATGAGAACTGAACTTGAAAGTCAGTGAGTTATTTTCTCTTTTAAACTTTGAATAAAAAATGATATGATTATTGGTGCCCACAATACTAGTAAAATGGCTGCTTTTCAACCTAAATGACTCCCCCCCTTATGAAAATGCCACTTGTCACTTTGAACAGTTAAATTCAATAGAAAGATTTCTTAATTATCAAGAATGTAAGAATCATATCTCTAATTTTAGGTAAGTAACTGAATATTTAAAGTCTAAAGTCTATAAATAGGAGAATATGTTCTCCTATTTTAGGGTTAAATTAACTGCACACTCATTATTTTGCTTCTTATTAGCAGCATAGAATTTGGCAAAGGGAGAAGGAGGTTGTGAAATTCAAGTAAGAAAATGTTTTCTCTTACTAGGAGCTATGATACAGCTATGAGGGAGGAAAAAAATGAAATTTAAAAAGCTTTAGAACACTTTGGGAGTTTCTCTATTTATGGTGGACTATTGAGCATTGTAGATAAATTGGTTAATCTCCCTGATAACATGCAAAGAAATTTCAACCACACAGTATATGCACAAGATTTTTTTTTTTAGATCATTCATGTCAACTCAAGAAGCACACATGGATTGCTAGTCAGACAGTAAGTGTGCTGCTAAACCCCTGGTAATCCGTGCTTGATAATCGAAGAAGTTAAATTAAAACTTATTCCCCAAAATGATGTCCAAGGTGGGTTTTATGTATTCATGGAAGAAGCCAGGAAACTAGTTCACACATACCTCAGTGGTGGTTCAATTGAGATCAATATCTACATCCTTCTGGAGAAAAGCTGTGCTGAAATTTGGTACTAGTGTCTTGAACGATATCGAGGCATTTTTGTGTTTATGTCTTTCTGGTTTTCTTCTTCCTTCTGGGAAAGAGCAATATGGGTGATTTCCAAAGATTTCCTTACAAAAGCTAGTTTGGTCCCTCACTGAAATGAAACAGGGTGATTACAAATAAAAGTAGTTTCACTTTCAATAGGCAACATAGAATCAATGTTTCACTTATTTTCTCAGATCAAACTCCTTAACCATATTATTGTATGAAGCTGAATAGGACACTAGCTATTTCCCATTGATGCAATTAGCAAGCATCTAACCATGCCCACTAAGCGATATCACCGGCCCTTTTTTTGTATGTGGGTTCCGGGAGTCGAACTCGGGCCCTCGCACTTGCCAGGCAGGCGCGTACGCTGCTGAGCCATCTCACCGGCCCCAACTCAGGTCTTTGAATGACTACTATTGCTATAGCTCCGTTTCGCCTTTAGAACAAAAACTCCCAACCCACAGTCTCAGAATACTGTATGTGCCGAGCACCACAGTGCACTTGCACTTGCTAGCCAGACACTCAGTCAAGGCTAGATGATGGGAAATATAGTCACTGCACAGAGCAAATGAGGAATCAACAGTTCCACCTAGTACAGAGCTTTAACCTATTACTATACAGCAACTTTCTTAAGGAATCAACAGTTCCACCTAATACACAGCTTTATCCTATTACTACTATACTATAACTTTCTTAATCCTTACTTGCATGTAAAATTCTTCTCGAATTTTTACTTCATCGTAAGTATTTCAATAGTCTCCCTAGAGTGCTTCAAGAATATTTCATGGAGCATTTCTAGTAGGAGCTTCAAATAGCCCATGCTAACAAAAAACAAACAAAAAAAAGACCCTGGGTTAATTGTTTCTAAATGCTTATCATGGCTCTAAATGGACAAGACATAATACGGTGGTGAGACAAACTTTTTCTAGTTCTTAGCTTTAAGTCCAACATTGAATGAAGGAGTCACTGGAATTAGCAGGTACACACTGACAGATGTATACAGGACAGTGGGTGGATAGCTAGACATTAAGACTGGAAAACATCTGCTCAAAGTAGTTTATGGTTTCCATATCAAATAGAAGAAAAAAAACACCGCACTGACTCTGAGACTTCGCTCTTTTTTTTTTTTTTTAAACCAGAAGTAATGCAAATCCTATTCTAGTGGGCTTATATACTTTCCTCTCATGTTCTACTAAAAGAAGATGCAGAAATTGCTACATAAGGGAAATGGGAAAGCTAAGAGCACATCAGACTTTTCAATGGAAAATTCATAAGTATATACCGTGGAGGGGAAAAGAAAAATAATTAAATATAATATTCAACAATAAATGGGATAATAAAAGAACCCTCCCCATTTTACATCAGATTATGTGGGCTTCCTCCATCACCTCAGCCCATTAATCTCAAATAGTAAAATTTAATCTCTGGAAAGATTCAGAATTCATGTTACAGATAATCATACAGATATGAGGAAATTTTGCACACACATGAAACAAGCTGGTAACAAACTTCTTTGATTTTTTTTTTCACCCTAGTCTTTTAGTCTAGTACTAAATAACTACTTGGAGAAGGAATTGGCTATTATTCAGTAAATCTGGACTGTGGGACACTGACCAAATTTTATGACATGCTACCCTCACTCTTTGTCCTATTTTCAGTCCACTTTTTCCCTCCACAGTGACTTTCTGATTATCTGGTTTGGCGATCTCCACTGCCCACTTCATATAATTACTCAACTCTCCATTTGGCTTCTGCTGGGTAGGCTTGACCTAAGAGAATGGATGAAGAAAGAGCCAGCATTTTCCTTTGATCTCTTAGAAGGCAGGATTCTATTATATAATCCACCATAAATCCTTGCAGTCAGATTGCCATTAACTTTCAAATTTACCAGAATATGACACTCCTAGTTGATTCATCATGGATTCTGACATTTTTTAATATGAACTCAGTATTTCAGTGTGTCAGTGATAAGACATTTTTCTTCATTGCCTTCTCAATAGTTTTGAGGACTTCCTTGATTAATTTTTCTTTTTGTAATCTTAGGATTCCTATGCCAAATGTTCTAACTGGCTATCTGCCTCTACGATTTAAACTCACAGATGTTTCCTTGTGGCCACAGCAAGTATCACTCCTCTGAGAATAAGTCTGATAAATAAAATGAGCTATAAATTTAGAACTAAAGAACTGGATAAAGAAGTCAAGTGTAGCCCATGTTCATTACACTTTTGCAGGTTTACAAACTTATCTGGTGTACCCAATTCTTTAGTACCAGTGGTGGTGGATTCTAGGAATCCCACCAACAAATTAGAGCCTTGGATAATCCCAAAGCCTCTTTGTAACAAAATAAATTCTCTCCCCTACTGAACATACTACCATGGCTGCTGACAAGGAGAAAATTGGCACGTTTGAATTTTACTGCTATTCCAAGTGCTGAGGGAGGAGTGAAATGGACAGAATCCAGATGGTGAGAAAGAAGTGAAACTGGAGCTCTGTGTAGTCTGAACACAAATAATTTGTGAACTATTCTAAAAGATTAATACTCAACTACTTAATCCTGTTTGTGCAACATGAATGCCACAGTAAGCAGACCTCTGCTTTCTGGCTTCTCCTTTCCTAGAAAACATTTTTCTATGTATCTTTTTTGTTACAAACTAGGCTTGAACTACCTATTTGTTTGAGGAGTAGACAATTCAACCACCACAAGCAATGTTCTTCCTGCTGAAGAGTTGGATGTCACCCTCTCCCTGTACTTCTTCACTCAAAACACAAAGGCTAGACATGAGCCACCACATAACACTCTCAGGAGCACAGCATGAGCACTGGAAACTTATTGTTACTGAAATTAAAATTATTGAGAGTGCTTGGCCTTTTCTCCCAATCCCTATCCCAATAAGTCCTTGCCTTTTTTCTTTTTGCAATTGTCTCCCCTTCTATCTCCCCTTAGAAGAAAAGAAAGGAAGACAGAAATCACAATCTTCCTCCTTCTCTCTACCCTCAAATCACTGGAGTCAACTCCCCATTGCCATAGTGTAAAGCATTTTGAGAGTGAAAAGAGCTATCAGTCTTCTGAAAAGAGTCCTGAATCAGTGGAGCGATGGCCATCTGTCTTTTACTCCCAGCCAGAAACCTATGGGTTTTATTGTGTTACGATAGTATCTCAACTGCCCAATCTAAATGAAGGTTGCTTCAGACAAGAACTACAGAATCACAAAATGGTACAGCCAGAGACCATCAGTTCCCCTGGTCCACCACCTTCATCTACTTTAGGAGAGAAATGAGGCCTCAAAAGTCAAAGATTTGATTTGCCAATGTAGAACTCCTATTTAATAACTACACACAAATTAATTACAATCTAATAGATACATGAACTATTTTATTATGAATCTATTCCCTGTTCAGATAAAATAATTTCATTATTAAAAATATTCTTAGTAAATACTATTTTACACATTCAAGATGTGTTTCTTTCCAAGGTTCTATCACTTGGTATTCAATGCATCACTAGCATAACCTTTTGGCAGATATTAGATAGTCGTTAGACCCATTTTACAGTTGGGAAGACAGAGCAGGAAGCTTGTTTACTAAGCGCATCAGTGACAGAGTAATACCTTTTGACTCCCATCTCACTTCTTTATCCACTAGTCATTTTTGAAACAAAATCTTCTTTATAACTATAAACTACTATAATTCAAAACTCGTCTTCAAAGTTAAATTGTTCAATTTAAGTTGTTCAATTTAAATTAATAGTTCACTTCTCTTGAGCTATTCCAGTCACCTCCACATTAATGTACTTGTTCTTCACCTGAAAACTTCAATCCACACATTATTTTCTTAAACTTAAGGCTTTATTTCATTCCTACACTGAGATCTCTAATGCCTATACTATGAAGTTGAATCTCCTTAAAATGACATTGAACTCTCCGTTCTTAAATTCTCCCCCACCACCTCTCTACACATTTCTTATCTGTGTTCCTGTCAAACTGGCTAAGGGTTCCCCAAGCCCTCTTACCCTATCTTTTGCTTATACTCTTCCCTTTCTTTACATCTTCCCAGGGAAATATTGTCTATTCTTCTACATCAAGGTGGGCGGTCACTTCCTGCCCAAAACCACCCTGCACCCACCAGAAATAACTTCCTCTCTTTGTGCTCCCACACCATGGATCTCCCCACTCTCAGAGCACTCATCACATCCTACACTCTTATATTACTTGACATTATGATATAAAGTATATGATATTATTATATTATTTGGTGTTATGATATAAAGTATACCATAGTTATTATGTAATAGTTATATGTCATACTATGTGCCTACCTGACCATACCCGGTATAGAATTCTAGAAATTGAGGAACATGTCAGGCTCAATTCAACATAACAATTATGAACCTAACATCACAATTAGGTTCCTATCATCATACCAGGCTTGAGGGTGCAAACTCAACAGAACCTCATCATCACTCCTGAGGAACATGCAGTCTGGTTGGGAACACAGTCATCAGGACAGAGCTTAATGAATACAGCAGGGTTTGTAATTATCACTTATCCCTAAATAAAATTAGGAAAAGAATGTAATAATGCGGGACAAATTGATTATGTAAACTTAATCCCTAAATATTCTTAGTAAAACTCAATGCACAGTAGGATTTTCATACTTACTGCAAAAAAGAAAGAAATTCATATTTGTATTTGTCACATAGTTTTAAAAGATATTATTAAGTCTCTTTCTTTATACAGTTTTAAGAAAATGAATCTTGATGAATGATTGACTGTAATAAAAAGTAGAGTACCAAAGACAATTGCTTTCTGTCAGACAAACTCAAAATTTCTTGTGGATTTCTTGGTGTCTTTATCAAAATTCTAAAAGGAAATATCCCAGTAAGATGATGTTTATGAACAGCAGGAAGAGGAAGTGCCTCAGAAATGCAGATCATCCTCTCATGGGAGGTCTGTGATGAGTTCTTCTGAACCAGCCTGGGGGAGCCAGTACATTTAGGGAGCTCAACTGCTGGCCACTTAACAAGAAAATGTCTCGATGAGATCTGCGGACCAAGAAATATCAAAAGCCCAGTGGCACACTGCTATCTCCAGCAAAGAGCAGGAACCACAAGGACAGAGACTTAACAAGTCTACTTACACTTGGAAGGTTCCCCAGGCTTGTTGTCGTCTTGTTGCGGCCTGCTTCTTCCTCCTTGTGACTGGCAGTAACCACAAAGGGCCTGGGTATTGTCGTCGAGACACCCAGAAAAGGGCAGCTGGAAGACTGTGTCCCACTAATATCCATTCTTAGCAGGAAACACAGAAGAATTGAGAGTTGGTAACAGCTTTCAATGGGAGACTAAAGCCAAATTCAGCTGCTGAAGGCTGTGGTGAGGACAATGAAGGTCCAGGTGTATGGCCAATAAGAACCTTCATGGTTTGACTCCAGAAAGCTCCTAGGAGCTTGTCTTCTTCAAATAAATCACAAAGCATCCCTTAAGGCTGCAAGGACGTGCCAGGGAGATTACCATCTTCCTTCTGAAATCCCGCTCATCCATCCCTGAGCTCACTTCAAGCTTGTCACATGGTGGGGGGCTAAGACTTTCTCACCGGCACTGCCACAAACTCTGCACATGGTCAGCTCTTCTGAAACACAAATCAACTCACTTCTCACACCCAGTTTCTAGCACCACACCCAAGCTACCCTTGCTCATTTTTGTAACAAGAGTTTTCATGTAACTAAGCAATAATTTATGCATTTCATACAACAATTTGCATTTAATAAAAGTGGATTTTTTCACAAAGCTCCTTTACAGACAGTACTTGATTTAATCCTCATCAATGGCCACAAAACTTGTGTAAGTCATATTTATTATTCCCACTTTACAGATAAAGATACCGAGGCTTTGAGAGGGTGTAGTATTTCCATGAGCTCAGCCTACTTCTCCAAGGCAAGGTTCGTATGGGTCAGAAACTTTGGGAACAAACGCTATAGCAAGTAATGGCTGAGGACATGGACTTTAGAATTAGATGAGCTCATCTTCCAGGCCTAGGGCTGTCATTTATGAAGCTGCATAATGTGGAACACATCATCCCATTTTACAAAGCCCTTAGTTTCATCATTTGTACAATAAGAATCCTATTTATGATCTGCAGCTGATATAAGGATTAAATGTGATAATACCTCGAAAAGCATCACACAAAATAAGAGTTCTCCAAACGTTAATTGCCAACGTAACTGAAGTTACTGCTATCTCATGGGCACTACGTATATGTGGGCCAGTGACAGAGAGTCCATGTCTGGTCTTTGCTATCACAATGAATTAGAAACTTAACACATAAGTCTATGTGTACATGACTAATTGTTTTGCCCAACAACCAAGACAAATGCTTTTCTTTTGGCAGTGCTGGGAATTGAACCCAGAGTCTCACGCATGCTAAGCATATGCCTTACCATTGAGCTACACGCCAACCTCTCAAAATACAGTTTTGGTGTAAAAACAAATATGAAGCATTTGTAACAAGTTTTTGATATGCTTCTCCCAGCAAGATTTCTCTTGCTACCTTTCTCAGCACAAAGGGATGTGACAATCCTTATAGGCACAAAGGAAAAGAATAATAGGAAAGACATTGGAAGTTTCTCGGGCTTCTCTCTCAACACTTGGTGCTTATTACAAAAGCACCAGCATCTCTGCAGGTGGATTGCTTAGCTGGCTGGACTCCCCATCTTTTATCTATCAGGGCAAATCCCCAGGTACCACTGCATGGACATCAACTCCAGATATAGTGCTAATCTTGGGTTCTGTTCATTTTCCAACCATCATTTATTGAGCCCTCAGCACTGTAATAGGCTTGGAATGAAAACAACTTCTCACATAAAGTTTCTCACACTTTCTAATGCTTAATGTACTTGCATTTGTTTAGTACTTACAAGCAGTTTAATGAGTGGCTTAATCTCATTTATTCCATGTAATTTTATCTGATAGTTACTCTTGGTCACTCTACTTTGCAAATGAGAAATCCTAGATCAAAGGCAAAATAATATGCCTGAATTGCACAGCTAGAAAGTGATGGAAGTTGAGGCCTGGAATTAGTTGTCTCCCATGGATTTGTGTCTGACTCCTTGCTAAAGAGTTATCAGTGGTGAAAATGCTGAGAAGAGGTATAAACTTTATAGCAAAAAATATTTAAGTGTACAAGGCTCTTCAACTTCTAAAGGAGTCACAGACTTTCAGGGAGAAAAAATTTATGCTCTGTAGAGAGAACCATGAAACTCACTCATGGGCTAGCAGTCCAGAAGTCTACTGGGATGCTGCCCTGAAGGCAGGCTCACCATCATCATCATCTTCAGCAAAAGCCACATGTAAAGGGCCTTCCTTTCAAAATAGCACTTTTTTAGGCACTGGAATGGGGAGGGAGGGGTTTCCCAGCTGGTGTTTCTTTCTTAGGGATTAACAACAGAGACCACCCCAGGTAAAGGTGCATAGGCAGAACCATGCTTCAACCGCCATCCGAGAAGCACACGCTGTGAGTTTTTACTAGCAGTATGATGATCTTCTCAGAGCGGGTCACTCTTTCTCCTGCTCAGTTTTCCTTGTAGCTTTTCTGTGACCACAGCACAGAGTTGTTCTCTATTCAGAGTAAACTAAAGCTCAAAATGGGGCTCTAGCCTGGGCAGTAGTTCTGAGCACTGGGCTCACTGAATACGAATACTGAGACAACCCTGGGGGATAACCGTTTAGCAGGCACCTACCTAGCGTATTTCTATTGCATGGTGGCTCAGAGCGAGTGTTTCAGAGGAAGGCAGAGAACAGCTAGCTCAAATCCTAGGCTGAACAACACGATTCATTGAAATAAAAGGTAAATGTTTGATTTTGCTCTCACTGCAAGTTTAAGAGCAGGAGCTTTTTCCTTTCCTTGACTGTCACGAGCAATAAAACAAAACAAATATCTCTCAGTGTCTGAGGAAAATATCCTGCTAGTAAATATAACCCTTGCATTTACATTAAAAAATGTGCACTTTTTGTGTACCCTGTCTCCAATACCTATGTTATTATTTCTAATTTCTCTGAAAATTCTAACAACCTCCACACTGTTGTCTTCAGCCTCTACGGCATTATATCCTGCATCCCAAGGCCTAGTGAACAGTCTTCATGAGATACTTGCAAACCTGAAGCTAATATTTGCTTTTGAGAAACTGGAAGAATTTTTTAAAAATAAAAATAGACTGTGAACCCGAAAGTTCAGAAGTTCCTCTCCTACTGAATTTCTTTTGACTGTCTGTGCATTTTCAGATTTAGCTCAAAAGTCTTCTACCTAGTACTTCTAAGTTCTAGCTATCTATCTATATCACACCCAAAATCAATTGAGTTTCCCAGCAACCTCATACCTGAAGGTTCTCTGTAAGCCTATTAGATCTGACCCCAAAAGCTATTCAAAGCTGGCTCCTCGAAATAGGAATCAGTGCCATGATCACAATTCCCGATTAAGCCCAACCTTTACGTTAAGTAAACTCTTTTTAAAAAATTATTTTAATCATGTTGCCTTCTATGGACATGCCAAAGAGGACAAAAACTGCTTAGCTTCTTGAGCAAGCATGAAACTGACAACAAACATTTCCTGAAATGGGCGGCATTCCTCTGACCAAAATGAAAGTATCCTGCCCTGCCTTTGTGACTACCACGTCATTGCAGGAATCGCCCGCTGTATACGGAGTACAGTCCTTAATGTGCACAGGATCCTGCCGCAAAGTCACCAGTAGTTCTTTTCAGATAGAGAAAACCGGGCAGCGGGAGTCAAAAGAATTTGCCTAAAATCATGGGAAATTTCAAGACACGATGTCTCATTCTTGGATTGCTAGATTTCGTAGCTTTTCAGAAAACTTGTCTGCCCCTGGGAAACAAATAATGGCTTATTCAGATTGCTTAGTTCAAACTCACATAAGTTATGGCACCAAAGATTAAGAAAAGAGGTAGTGTTCAAGCTAAAGATTAGTCCGATTATGAACTTCTAAAATTCCGACACATTTCAGCCCTACAGTGTCTCACGGCTGGAACTGGATCCAATAAATATGCGTTATCTGGGGCAGGCAGGCAGCCTGTCAGGGCTGTGCTAGCAGGGTCGACGCGTTGCCCTCTGACTCAGCTGAGCATTGCTCCCAAAGTGAATTTCCCCTGGACCGAGTTTAGACTGAACATGTTAACGTCGTGATCATACTTGCAGCAACTTTGCAAAATATCCCTGGAGCAGTGAGAGAAAAATGACCATCTTTCAGCAGGGAAGGTAAGCTCTGAGGTTCTAGCCTGCTTGTATACAGTAGCACATTACGGCAAAAAGAAATTGAGAAGAAGAAATAGGAGTACCTACTTGAGGAGAAGAAAGACCCTCAGAGACTGTCTTCTTGTGCTAGAGAGGGCAGGAGAAGGGGCATGAACCTTTGCTGCCCGTCAGAAAGCTGGTGAGCATGGAGCCTGCATTTTCAGTTTTGGTAGAAGCCGTTCTGAGGCTGTTGTGACCATGAAATTAGGAAATGCAGAAGTTCAAAACTAAAGAACTAGCACCACCATTTGACTGGGATTGGAAAATCTCCTTCAAATAATAGAGTTGGGGGTGGCCCTCCTTGCTCCAGCTAGGCCTGCTTCAAACTTTCTTAGCACTTCCGTTAAATAGATGTTTAACAAGGGCAAGTCGTGTGTTAATCTCCCCAAAATTCCTTTATGCAATCCAGCCAATTTTCTCTTTGCTTATAATAAAGCTCAAAGTCTAAACAGGCATGTCGAATAGGGGGAAAAAAAGTATTAATAAAGCCTTCATTCAGCACGTAAATTTTGCTCATCTGAAATCAGCTACAACTAAAAGCAAAGGTGAGGGCGCATCTGTGGACATTTCTGTAACTTTCTCTGGCAGGCACTGACTCTGCCACCCGCTCTGCACTTCTTGTCGCTGATTAATTAAGATCTTGACTTGGGTGACCTGCACGGGTCTGGCTTCTCTGACTCTGAGGTCCTTCCTTCATCATATGATAAACCACTTGGGATTTCCTGCAACAATTTACGAGCTCTATGGGATTTTTGTTTGGGTATTTTTATTTGGTTTATGTGTGGGACGTGTGTGTGTGTGTGTGTGTGTGTGTGTGTGTGTGTGTGTGTGTTTTGTTTTCTTTTCCTAACACAAACACAAATACTCCAAAGTAGAAAATTGTCTTTAAAATAATTTTGGGAGGTGCTGAGGATGGATCCCTGGGTCTCAGCCATGCTAGTCAAATCCTTTACCTCCAGACGCCCAAACTTTTTAAATAATATTGAAATTTTAATAACATAAAATCTGCTGTGCGATTTATGTACTATGTACTTTAAATATATGTTTGAAAAGTACATTAGGTTTTTAGACCCCACAAGCTGAGCAAGGCTGGCTTTCTGGAGTCAGGAGAGGACGGGGAAGAGGAGCAGCCTCTCTGGCTGCTACACTTCCAGCCCCTCCCTGCAGACTGATGCCTGCCCAGGAAGAGGGGCAGCTCCAAATCGGCTTGGGAGAGAAAGGAAACCAAAACTCTCATGACTGATGCTTTCAACAGTTTTGAAATATATGCTCTCAACTTTCTCCCATTTTCTCTTTATTTGTGAGGTGGCCCGTACAGTAATTTAACCAGCAAATTTGTCTGAGATTAACTTCCCCAGAATATGTACAGCAGGGCAGATTTTAGTTAATGTGTGAAGTATTTGATTTCATTTTAAGCAAAATAAAATTTCAAAAACATTCATTTATACAGGGAATAATCATGTATACTAAGCATTTCAGAGATTTCATTAGTTTTTTTATTGTGATTTGTACTGAAAGGTAAATTACTTGGCAAAATCAGTTTAAATGTTTCAAAAGCAAAATATTTTTAGTTAATTAAATTCCTCCATTATTTTATTTGCCAGAATGGTAAATTATGCTCTTCAAACAGCATTTAGCTACCCATTTCAATCAGGTGTGCACATAAATACACAGAAGAAAATTACCTAGCACAACAGTTCTCAAAATAGGACACCGAGTAAATTCCGAACTGATGATAGGTTATTTCCTTTTCATTAGAAAATATAAATGTGTAAAATAAAATTTATATAAAGTATAAATCAGATTATTTACCCTAAAAGACTATTATTATTGATAATCATTTGCATTCCAGTATGTTCTTTCTTGACAGTAAGAGAACTAAAGTAATAGCACATGTAGATGTCAGCACTGACAGCCAAGCACAGGTATTCTAAACAACAACCAAGTGAGCTAGTACTGCCAAGAACCCATTTTACAGATGTGGAAACCATTTGGGACTAAGATTAAGTACCTATACCCCTGGAGCCAGGTTCAAATTCAGGTGTTCCAACTCAAGTCCTCAACCCTGCCACAGCATCTGAGCCCATGCTCAGAATTATGTGCAAGGACACACTGTGGGGACACACGTGTTTTGTATGTGTCCTGGGAAGACGGCGAAGATTTCATCAGTGAGCAGATGTGAACATTTTCATCAGATTGATATAGAAAGTTAATTATGAGCCATGTCGAAGTTGATCATCCTAATAAATTCACTAAAAATAATAATATGTGGTTGGACTAATATTGTTTTAAAATATTCTGTGCTTTCTCACAAAGAAAAAAAAACCTCCTTTGAGGAAAAGGGTCTAATTAAACTGTATTCACCGCTACTCGACAGACTCGGTGAAGAAAAAACAAGAAGAAAAACATTTAAATGAAGCCGTATAATGCTGCATAATTGAAACAAACACAGAACAAATTAAATCTCATAAGTATAATTCAAAGACAAGTATCACACCCTGATGCCTAATTCCCTCACACATGTTTTTCAAATTAAAAAAAAAGCCTGACTTTTTCTCAAAATAATGCTACTTACTACATCTTTATTAAAAAAAAACAGAAGGCCGACATGTAAATTCCCTTATAATGTCATATGGTATTTTTTTTTTTTTTGTGGGTACCGGGGGGTCGACCTCAGGACCTCGCACGCCAGCAGGCGCCCATGCCACTGAGCGATATCACCGGCCCCTTTTTCGTATGTGGGTTCCGGGAGTCGAACGCGGGCCCTTGCGCTTGCCGGGCAGGCGCTTAAGCCGCTGAGCCATCTCACCGGCCCATCATATGGCATATTAAGAAACAAAGAACAATGAAATTCTAGACATTTTTTTCCAGGTTACAACCTTGGATTTTTTTTTTTTTTTTTTTTTGGATAGTCTTCTATTCCAGAAGTAGCCTGGTTTCCACAAGCAAAGTAAAGCAGAAAATTGATGCAATCTGCCTGGGTCATTCAAGCAAAATCTTGCTGTGATCTGGGTGATTTGGGCTAAAATAAAAAATCAGGGTTTTTTATTTGAAGTGTGTGCTTTTGTCCCATACCCCTGCTGACAGCCGAGCAGGGGTACAGTACACCAGTAATTGCCTAAATTCTCCATTTGTCCTTATTAGCAATGTCCTCATTGCCCACTCCTCAGAAACTGCCTCACTTCCATCCCACTATAAAAGCAACTCTGCGTTTTTAGTTTGCTTCATGAAGAACAACCAAAACTGAAGAGCTGCGCCCCTGGAAACACCAGTCAGTACTGACCACCAGGCCATCTTTCTAAAGGAAACTGCCCCCCCAGCTCCTGTTGCCTAGACGAACAAGTGAAGTCCCTACAACTCCCCAGAGCCCAGCCTGTGCTGATGAAGGGCTGCAGTGAGGTGACTGACCCAGGAACAGATGATTTAGAGTCTGGCCAGTGACCAAGGACATGACCTAACACTGAACTTGGCCAGTCACACCTAGGCTCTCAGGACTCTGACTCGGGGAATCCTGCTTGAGGTCGCGAGCCTCAGAGAGGTACCTGGAGGTGGAAAGAAGGACACGGCAGACAAAGGCCACTGGGAAGTAGAGCCCTGCGGAGCCAGAGAAAACCAGACAGCTACAAAGAGCAGGCCCAGGGCATCATGATTTCACGGCAGGGTCGTGTTCCGGCTGCATCCGTCACTGCCCGTGCAGCAAAAATTACACATATTCTTCAGTAACTCTTACTACCAGGTGTCCATCTTCCTTGCCATCAAAAGAGCATAATCAAAACACTCATCCAGATCCCATGTGCCAGTTTTTAAGGCACAAAATCCAGCTTTGCTGCTTTGTTTGTTTGTTTGTTTTTGTAGTCCTAGGGGATTAAACCCAGGACCTTCACACTGAGCTACATCCCCAGCTCTTTTTTATTTTTTATTATTTTAAGACAGGATCTCATTAAATTGCTAGACTTCCTAAGCTGGGCTCAAACTTGCGACTCTCCTGCCTCAGCCTCCCAGAGTGCTAGGAGTACAAGCACATACTGCCACACTCCATAACAGGCTATTTTCAATGTGCAGACCCAGGGTATTTGGCAACAGAGTCATATTATGACCAATACCCGATAACAGTCTATACTGTCATTTACTCAATATCGAAGCTCTGCTTAAAGCTTAAAGATATGTAGTCTCTTTCTCAAAAGAAGAAGAAAAGTGTGGGTCTTATCTTCTCTTAGATAACAATGTTAAGCAGAAAATACTTTTGGGAAAAATTAATTTAATTAAAATTTACATTTCACCTGTAGAAAGATATTTCATGTAGAACAAGATATGTATCAAGCCACAAATATCCCATGTCAGGAACTAATTATTGAAAATTTTCTATTAGAATAAATGGTTTGTATGTATAGAATGGTATACACAATGATTTAAAATGGAAAAGTTACTTTCCTGCAAAACTAGCTTTCAGACCCTTTTTCTCCCCCAAAGACCTGTCCCTAAGCCCCACCCCATACCCTAAAGCCCCACACTGTCCCTAAGTCCTGCCCTTTCCACATCCACTTTAGTCTCCAGACACACAGATGCAAACACATCTTCATATAAAAGGTCACAAATAAAGCTGGGCATGTTGGCACACACCTGTATCCCAGCCCTGGAGAGGCTGAGGCAGGAGGATCATTGCAAGTTCAAGGCCAGCCTGGGCTACATAGAAAATTCAAGACCAGCCTGAACTCCATAGTGAGACTGTGTCTCAAAAAAAAATAAAGAAGGGTAGTCCTTCCAGTAATTTCTTTTCATCAACAATAAACATGTACTTTGATCAGAAAGGAAAACCACATGAATTTCAGCCAAGGATAAGGAGCTACTGTCAGAAAAACATGAATTTTAAATAAATACAGCACAGAATTTGTCACTGAGTTCATCTATCCAGCTTGTCCAAGCACTGGAATCACAGAGCAAGTGCAGGCTGATTTGCAGAAGAAAACCTTCTAGCAGCCACTGAGAGCAGAGGAAAGCCTTAATCTAATAGTAACGGGAACCAAGAACCACTCGAAGAGTAGGAGGGAGGAGTCCTCACCTCAGGAGTCCTCTCCCGCCGGGCTTCAAGACAAGTGGGTCCCGCCCACATGGCACCTTCAACTGGCACCAGCACCAACTTGGCCCACCCACTGACACTAATGTCCTTGAAATAGGGGCGAGAAAGAAAAGGTATAATAAGAAAAAATAAGAAAATCAAATGATTACATCAGTGATCAGGTATGCCATGCAGTATTTAAATTGCATAGTATTGGCATTAAGTAAAATAAGAGGATAATAGCAAATAAAGAGCAGGAACTTAGATCACAAGGATCACTGTAAGTGTAAAATGCGTTTAAAAGGGATAATAATATGAGCGTAATTTTGTGTCATTACTTGGGCAATGAATGTGTTTAATAGTATTTCCCTCACAACTAAACTTTGTCTGATTACTATATAATGACATTCCTCCTCCATAAAATCAGTATAGACTATTTGCTTATTCAACCCACACAAAGCAAAGGTCTACACACGTATTCCTAGAGTATTTGTAACCCCTGAAATCACACCACTCTTGGGTACATAAGCACACAAGCATTTTCTAAAGGAAGAGTGGAAATTTCGTCAGATTATTAAGGAAGCCAAAGAAGATTAAAAACAAAAGGAATGAATTTATCACTGTAGATGGAATGTTTAATATCCTACAATGTGTCCCATAGCTTCTTCCCAATTTGTAAATATTTCCTATGTATTACTTTTCCTTTCCAAATCAGCACCTTTTACCAAATTTTACAATTTGCATCTTTTTTCCAAAATAAATAGAAATAAACATGTCTCATGTTTTGAAATTTTCACTTGTACAATTTCAAAAAGATCCTGACTTTCAAAACTTTCTGTTTACTCGGCAAGTACCAAGTTGTGATATGAACCAGGCCAAAGGTACAGGATGTGTAGCAAGTGGACCTCGCCCTTCGGAGGCCCAATTCTGTCCTCCCCGTTACGCCAGTAAAGCGTGCTGACCGAGGAAATGGGAGATGTGCAAAAGCTAACTCAGCATGGAATAGCACCAGTCTCCACTGGCAATTCCCAGTGCTTTTTATTTTTCTCATAAAAGAAAACAAAGGAAACAGAAGACAAAGTGTGAACAAACCAAACAACAGGCTAGGGAAAGAATGCCTTTGGGCCTGAGAAAACAATGTGACAACCAAAATCCTGGACTAGGAAATAAAGGGTTGAATGCAGTACCATAAGGTATCAGATGGACAGTTTTACAATGGGGGTGCAGCACACAGGTGATGTGCCTGTGTCTGGAACCCCAGATTTTAGGGTCTTTCAGTTTCTCTGTGCCTTCTGCTGAGACACTGCACTTGGGAGATTTGAGCAAGCTGCAACCACTGACTTCCAACTCCAAATGGCCCCAGTAGCCCGTGGTAAACAGATCTTCCACAGTTGCTGTGACTGCCTCAACAGAGGCTCGTTTGCTCTGCGTGGAGATGTTTCAAAGGAGTTTTGGAAGAATCCACACTCGAAGAAAAAAGCAGAAAGAAAGACCTGGCCCTGTGTCCAGCTGTGGCCACCACTGAACCAACAGAGCACCAACACTTAGAAGCACAGAAGTGGAGGAAGCTGCCTGTCCCAAGAGTTTGTGTGCTCTTTATCCAGGCAAGAACAGACAGGCCCTCAACCAGCAAGGCAAGCTTAGGTTATTTACCACTGGAAATGAGGAGAATGAGACTTTTTTCTTTTTTCTGGAGAAAAGTGTTGTGAAGTAGTCCAGGAACAGCCCCACTTCCCTTCCATAGTTCTCCAGGCTTCCAGAGGCTTCTATCTGAGCAGCTCAACAGTCACAGCCCGGAGCACAGAGCTGGAGGACCTTGGCCCACCCACCACTTCTGCTTCCCCATCAGAAGCATGGGAGGCTGTGGCCACACTGTCCTATTAGTCACTTCAGAGCAACTTCAGTCCAGCACACTGAGACATTTTCACCACTTTCTCACACTCCAGTGCAACCTTAAAAAGAAGCATTATTTCCATGATCAGGTGTGCAGGGCCAGCTGGAAGTATCATTAAGAATCATTCGAGGGCCGGTGAGATAGCTCAGAGGCATAAGCGCCTGCCTGGCAAGCACGAGGTCCTGAGTTCGACTCCCGGAACCCACATAGGAAAAAAGGGCCGGTGATATCGCTCAGCAGCACGGGCGCCTACTGGCACGTGAGGTCCTGAGGTCGACCCCCAGTACCCACAAAAGAAAAAAAAAAATCATTCAAAGGGGTGCTCAGGCAAGAATCAGTTGACCAGTGTATCACAACTTAAGCAGCTGAGCAGTGGTAAGGACCAGGGGTGCCTATTTAAGGGAAAAACAAGAAGGTGAGCCCCAAGGAGGTCTCAGCTAGGAGATGGGCCACAGAAAAAGCAGACAGGGCCTGGCTAGCTGAGCAGAGACAGGAAATGGCCAGCAGTCATCCCAGGCAGCTGGAAGAACTCCAGGTAGGCAGGGCAGGTAAGGAGCCCATACAATAGATCACGGGAGCCTGCAGTTCTCCCACAGGCAGACAGCTCTACCCCAGGGAGACCAAGGAACAAGGCAGTACTTGGTCACAGGGTCTTAGAGATGCTATTCATCTTTTCAACCAAAAATTATTTATTGAGGAACTACAACATGCCAGGCACTGATTTAGGTGTTAAGGCCACAGCAGCAAACAAAATGGACAAAAATCCCTGACCTCCAGCAGCTTATATTCTAGAAGAGTGAGGAAAACTGTTATGGAATGAAAATTTGTGTCTCTCCACCTCCCAAATTCATATGCTAAAATCCAAACCTCCAATGTGAAGGATTAGGACATGGGGCCTTTTGGAAGATGATAAGGTCATGAGGGTGGAGCCCTTGTGAAGGGATTAGTGCCCTTATGAAGGGACTAACCAGAGCACTCCCAAGTTCTCTTTCTGCCAAGGGAAGACATAGCCAGAAGGCAGTCAGCACCCATAAGATAGCCTTACCAAAAACTGACCAAACTCCCACCCTGACCTCAGACTTACAGTTTCCAGAACTGTGAGAAATAGATTTCTACTTTGAAAGCCACCCAGTTTATGGCATTTGTCATAATCACCCCAAGCTGATTAAAACAATAGCCAATGGATAAAGTAGGGGAGGAGAAGTTCAAATGGTGACATCACTAAGCTGAAAATTATCAGGGAATAAAGACAGGGAAGACAGGGGAAAGGGTTAAACTTTTTAGTAAGTGATCAAATAGGGTGACTCCAGAAGATGACACTGATGGTGATGAGACAAGTAGCCATCTGAGTGAAGAGCATTCTGGGCATGTATTGGCCCATACAACAGCAAGTGCAAAGACCAGAGGGTCTCTGGTACACGCAGCATGGCTAGATGGGCACCAGCAAGCAGCAGAATAGGAGGAAGTAGAAGAAATACAGGAGCATGGATTAGGTGGGACCTCACAGGCCACACAAAGTACCATGGATGATGTGGGTTCTCAGACCAATGGTAAACACTGGAGCCTTGCAGGCAGGAGTGACATGATCTGACCTGTGATTTAAAGGGCCACCGTAACTGATTAGTACAGACTGGACTGTGGGTTGGGAGATGGAAGGGTAAGGACCAGTTAGGACATGCAGCAACCCAGGCGTCTGAGGCCATTCAGGCTGCTATAACAAAAATACCCCAGATAGAGCAGCATAAGTCACCAAAGTGCATTTCTCAGTCATATTTAGGACATGTAGCATCCTTTGGCATATTTGAAACATGTGACCCTTTGACACTTTGAGGGAGGACAGCTAGCACTGAAGCTAAAGGCAG
Source organism: Erethizon dorsatum (assembly GCA_028451465.1). Lineage (NCBI taxonomy): Eukaryota > Metazoa > Chordata > Mammalia > Rodentia > Erethizontidae > Erethizon > Erethizon dorsatum. The sequence goes on along the minus strand of CM051823.1, from coordinate 132,240,683 downwards.
TGCCCCAGAGATACAAAATAGATGTGCCATCCAAAATATAAAATACAACCTCAAAATGTAGCCTTTCCACAATTGAATAAGGACTTTCAAAAATAGAAATAGCACTGCAATTTCCATAAAGGCAAACTATATACTATGGCTTGTGCCTAGATGTCCCTCCAAAGCCTGTGTGGTCATAGGCGGGGCTTTTTCAGAGGTGGCTGGATCTAGGGTGTGTGATTGATTCATGGTGCAATGCTAGGATTGAGGGGCTAAAATTAAGGGTGTGAGTGCTACCTGCCCTAAGGGTGGGTACCCTGGATAAGATAGATATAAGGGACAGGAAGAGGCTTGTCACTGGCCATTCTTGTTGGTTGCTTGCTTGGTTTTGCTGTCTTCTGCCCACCATGGATGGTTTCTCCTCTGCCACGCCACCCTGCTTTGGAGCCAGCCAACCATGGACTGAAACCTCTACAAACTGTGAGCCAAATAAACCTTTCCTCCTTTAACTTTGGGTGTCAGGTATTTTGTCTCAGCAACAAGAAAAGTAACTAAGACACCATAGCTATTTTATGCCACCTCATTCAGCATTTCCAGACTGTCCTAAATGCTCCAGAAGTTCAACTAAAGACAAACTTTGTTACATAAAGTCAGGAAGAGCCAGAGAGCAGGGAGCAAGGCCAGAAAGGAGGCCTATCAAGAGTTAGATAAAATCCCTGGACGGTTGTTGGCACAGATGTCTGAACTAGGCTGAGACCTTCCTGGGAGACACTTGTGAGAAGCCTGTTTCTATTGGTTATCGGTAGTGCCCAACCCTGGCTTCATACCTAAGGTGCCTTACGAACGTCGGTGCCTAACCCACACCCTTAGATGTTCTGACTTCAGGGGAGAGAGGAAGGTATCCATATTTTTTTTCATCTCTGTGTGAGTCTAATGTGCAAGGAAAGTTGAAAACCATTAGGCTGAATTTCCTTTCGCACCATTGCTAGGAATCTGTCCCATTCTGCCCCACGCATTTACCTCACATACATATAATCAAACTGGACCATGATGCAGCCAGTTCCTCATTCCACTGCCACTTCTGTTCACTTACTTCCTGTTTCTTTCACTACATTTGTTTTAACATATTTTTTCATGGTTTTTCTAGACGTATTTAGCAGGTTTAATTGTACTGCTCAAGAGAATGTGTGAATTCTCATTAGTGAAAACAGAATAACTCTGAGAAACAGTTCCAGCATTTGAAAAAATAAAGCCCTCCCCACCCTGCAAACTCTGCTACAGAAATAAAACTGTGCACCCCGCTCCCAGCGGGGCTCTGTTATTGACAATGTGGGTAAAGGAGTAAACAAACAAACAAAAAAAAGCCATGCTCACTTCAAGCCACTAAGAAGCACAAGCCAAAAGAAAACTAAAATCAATCAACCTTTGCCAACTGTGAAAGAACAATACCAGCAAGGACTGATGTTCTATATTCAGTCTTTTAAAGAGGATTTCAAATAATAGAGAACAAATATTGGGTAATCACTCAAAAGATTTACAAATAAGTAGACAGAACAAGGCAAACTGAACCCATACTACCATGGGTGTCTGTTTACTCCATGGAGAGACCCTGGACACCCCGAACTTCATGAATGAAATGCTCTTCATGTTGGTGTTTATTCACAGAAACCCTCTGTCTCAGAGAACAAGTGATCTGTCAGTAATATTTTCTACTCTTACCTTAAAAAATATTTTTGAAACATGATCAGCAAGCACTTTAATTCCCATTTTTACAGGAAGGTACATAAAGGCAGGAAGGGGTTAACTATTCCCATCAATAAAAGCAACATTAAGCCGCCCCAGACACAGCCAAGAGGAGGAACCGATGGATCCTGGTGTCATTGCTAACCAAAACTTTCCGCCCATTTTCCCAAGAAAATCAGTTCCAATAGTTTGATATTCTAAGCCTAGCTCGAATTTTTTGTATCTTCCAAAAACTCTTTCATGTATCCTCCCTTTGTCTTTCTTTCTCCCTACTCTGCCCCCGTGTCCAAAGTGTCTTACATAACTCAAACTCTGTTATAATTAGCTCAGAGGGATGGTCCAAAAGCCTTCTCTTGCTGCTGCTGCTGCTGCTGCTGCTGCTGCTAAGGTTTTGGAGGGATAGATGTGCCTTGAAGTAAGCCATCATCTGCTAGGACGTGGTGACTTCTCTACTCGGTGGCAGTTTCTCTGATAGGGTCACTTACAGGAGTGGTAAGGAGGAGCTATTCCCTCCCACCAGAGGCGCTAAATGCAGTGGGCCCAGGCTGCCAAGTCAGGGGAGAGAAGGCTGCCCATGGTTGCCTCTCATAATTAGCACCATTTAAAGATAATTACGACAAGACCACACAGGGAGAGCTTGATGTTTCAAGTGTAGTAGACCATTACATAGACAGGAGCACTGAATTATATTTCCCAGGTGATAGCAAAAAATCTTTCAGAAGATGAGCTGAGTGATGTCCCGGACATTAGTCCTCTACAATAACCAGAAGGATAAAGCCCAACCCAAACTTCTCCACCACACCCTACTCTTGAACACATCCTCCCCAGTGTCTCAGTTCGTTTCAATACTTGTTAATGGAACAAGAGCATCCATTATAATCTCAGCTCCAGAGACATATGTGGCTGGCATCCTTCAGATCTCGGCTCACTCAGGGCCACCCCACTGAGGAGACCAAGCCGGATGAGGTAGGGACCTGGCCCACCGTGCCGGGGAGGCACTGGAAGAAACGTGAATGAAGCAGTCCAGCTTCCCCGGGAACCTCCTGTCTTCCCGCCCACCCTCACCTCCCTGTTCTTCTGTGGCTGCTTCTACCCCCAAGCTCTGTGCGTCAGCTTTGAGTCCTACTCCAGTTCCTGCTTTCACTGCATTCTCATCCTGGAGTTTCTCTCTTGCTTTCCTCCCTTCCTCGCAGGTGCAGTTAAAACCTTGACTCTTCCTCCTTACTCACTGCTACTGCCACCCATGCCTGGAGCTCCAAGGACATGTGCTGGCCTTCCCTTGCGTGGCCCTCGGTCAGCTCTCTGCTGCCCCCACATGGCCCATAGTGGAATCTGCAGGTGGTAATCCACCAACTTGGCCCTTAAATCCCACGCGTGGGCTTCTGGCCTCATCTGAGTTTTGCTAACTTTATTTTGCCAGAGTCTGACTTAGCTTATGGATCTCAAACAATTCTCAATGTTTATGCTAATGATAAATGATCTTCTTTAGGGGGAGCACACTAGTTTTAAAGTAGGTGCAAAATACTGGTAGTATGATAAGCATTCTGAAAAGTCCTGCCTAAAATCACAGTAGGTTTTTTCCTTAATCATTAGGACACACTAAGTAAATATAATTATTCCAAAAAGTGACCATTTGTGTAATATTGATGTTTTTTATCATTTGATTCAAATTTATTATAATAGTAATAAGAGAGATAGGGAAGAATGAGGAAGAGGAGGAGATGAATTATTTGTAGTTCCCAAACACTTTTCATTTGCGAAGAACTTACTGGAATAAATTTCAGCACCTGAAACCACTGAGCTACCCATCTAACCATTCACGCTTGGAGCAGTCGCCCAAGGATAACTATGTGCCTGAGCTGTTCAGCTCTTAGTGACAAGCCTCTGGCTGGAATCGGGTACACTGTAGACCAACAATCAGTATTTGCTGATTCTATCAACGGGCACCCATGTAATGAACAGCACCATATTTCCACTCAGTGCATGGTAAGTACCCATTCTTGTACACATAACGTGGCAAAGGGGAGCATTCTTGTAATAGTCAGATACTGCAGGTGCCATTCCCCCTCTTCCTGCAGCCTTAGTTTTTCCTACTTTTATACTCCATGTTACTGGTCAAAAATTGGCTTGGGAATAAAAAACCTTTATTTTCATAAATCACCAAAGCACTTCATTGATCTGGTTAAAAAACAAACGATTACACAGTGCACTTCTATGTTTTTCCTTCTTTTGAAAGCATAGCGTTTCTCCAGGGACATCTAATTCAGTCTCACTACACACTCTATTGCCCGTGAACTTGCACGAATGTCTGGAAGATATTAAAATGAGGCAGGTGAGTTCGATGGTCTTAGTGAAAATAGAACTACAACTTAAATCCAGTAGAAAATTGTCCATTTTCCTTTATAATGGAGAAGAGTCACTTGGTTATAATGAAAGTTCAAATTAAGCATACTGGGATAAATAGGTAAATCAACACTTGTGCACACTAAAATAGCAAAAAGTAATATGGATGTCATTATAGACTATCTCGATAGTCTCACAATTGGAATAGACTTAGACTTTTCACTATCTCACCAGCCCGTCCACACATTTTAGAAGGAATCAGTGTTACATTCAATTATCTACATTTGCTAATATAGATTCTTACATCTTTAAATTAGAGAAATGTTTTCATCTATCAACCATTTACAAAAATATAGTTATGAATTTGGGCACAAAGAATGTGTAAAAAATATTAGTTTTACTGTTCACATAATCCAATAACAATCCAATAAAATTTGAATAAAATGAGAAAATATTTCATTGAAAATGGGATATATGTATATATTATACATACCTAATTAACTTTGGGAATCAGGAAAATAAAAGATGATATTCCTACTATCTTGAAGGAAATGAAAAAGATGATTCTGACCAAAACCTGTGGGCCATGGAAAAAAAAACTGGCTTAAAAGCAGTTTAAAATGTATGTGTGTATATAAAATATTGACTATAAAATATTGACCGGTGAGATCGCTCAGTGGCATAAGCGCCTGCCTGGCAGGCATGAGGTCCTGAGTTCAACTCCTAGTACCCACATAAAGGAAAAAAAGGGCCGGTGATATCGCTCAGTGGCACAAGCGCCTGCTGGCAAGCATGAGGTCCTGAGCTCAACTCCCTGTACCCACATAAAAAATAAATAAATAAAAAATAAAACATTGACTACAAAATATTAAAATATTTATAAAACATGTATTTAATACTCATTTTAAGACGTTCTAAAAAGAACAAAATAAATTCACTGAAATAAAGCAATTAAAATGATGCTAAAGGAAAGACAACAAAAAACAGAAAGAATAAGTAAATCTGGAAGCTTGTTCTTTGAAAAGATAAATAAAGTAAATAAACCTCTTCTAAACCTGACACAAAAGAGAGAGAAAGAATTAAAATGTACAAAACTAAGAATATGAAAATGATAATGTTTAAGAGAATTATCCAGGCAAATCTGGCTCAATAAACTAAACACTAAATAGATAAATAAAAATTTTACCTGGTAAGCTTTCCTAAAAAAAAAACCAAATTACTAAAATTGACCGGAGAAGCTGTGGGGAAAGTTGAAAGATCAATTATCATAGAGCGCAAGAAAGGTTATTGAAGAACTATCTCTGAAAAGGAGTCTTCCACCTAATGAGAGCCCAGCGGAGTCCTATTTACCACAAGAAAGATAACTGTGAGAAGACCTTTATTAGGGAAGCAAGGTCCCCACACGCACTGAGTTGGGGCCAGTGGCACTGGTGCCTTCTTGCTTCCATTGCACTTGAATTCATTGTGTTTGAACCCAGATTGGGTTCTGGACAGTAGCGACCCTGCAGCCAGTGGTTAAGACTGTAGGAGTCTGGTCTGGGATTGGCCCCAGGCTTCTCCCCTGCTAGTTCTTTAACCACTCAAAGCCTGAATTTTCTCAGCTAACAAAGGGGACTGAGACTGGCCACAATTTAGGGGTCACTGTGCTGATGAAAGAAGCAACAAATGCCTGCAAAGATTTGTCACCTCACCAAGTCCACAGTAAATGCTTTAAAGTGTTACCTGTTGTTATGATTCCAATTAGCCCAAGAAAATGGATCAGGAAAAAGAACAGAGCAAGAAGTAGCCAAAGCAAGAACCTCTAACTTCCTGCTTACCCGACTGCGGGGAGAGTTCCCAGTCCTGGGGCAGGGGTCGCTTCCTCTGCTTTTGCTATGTCACATCCTCTTTGAGTTTCCAACACTCCAAACCCCAATCCCAGCCCCTCACTTTCTTTTTCTTTAATGGCAAATAAAAACTGTATATACTGACCATGTACAACATGATGCTTGGATATCTGTGCACAATGTGAAAATCGAGGTAATTATCATACCCATCACCTCGCATGCTTATCATTCTTCGTGAGAACATGTAAAATCTCTTCACAATCTGAAAGTATACAGCACTTTATCATTAATGATAGTTGCCATCCTGAACCTTAGATCTCTGGAACTTACTCCTTCTTTCTAAAACTTTACACCCTTTGACCAACATCTCCCAGTTCTGTACCCAACATCCTTACCACAGGACCTCACAGTCCTACTCTCTGCTTCTGTGAGCTCGACTCTTTTAGATTCCATCTATAAGAGATCACACAGTATTTGTCTTTCTGTGCTTGGCTTATTTCACTTAGTATAATAAGTTCCAGTTTCATCCACCTCATCCCAAATGACAAGATTTCCACCTTTTTAGTGGCTGAATAGTATTCCACTGCATAGGTAATTTTCTTTATCTGTTTATCCATTGATGGACATTTACGTTAATTCTATATCTTGGCGATTGTAAATAATTGTGGTGGTGAACATGAGAGTGCTGATGTCTATTTGAAATACAGATTTTATATCCTTTGGATGCACCTGGAATTCTACCTCCTCCCTTGCTAGATATTATTTTACTTCATGACTTACAGTAGAAAATTAAGGTAATATGACTCAGTTTCCTCAATGTCATTCTGCACATCAAAATCCACCTTCTTCTCTCTGATTTGCCTCTCATTTTCTCATCTATTAAAGAGAGATGTATTCATTTATTCATTCAACAAACATGTAATTTAGCTCCTGTTCTGTGCCAGGATTGAAGGATACTGTGATGATCAAGAGAAGAGAACTCTGCCCCAAAGCAGCATATATGTTAGTGAAGAGAGACAGACAATATACCAATAAATAAATAAACAAGAAGACATTAAGGGGTGATAAATGCAATCCAGAGATGGAAATCAGGCTGGATGGCTACATCGGATGGCGGCTCAGGAAGGCCTTCGTGAAGTCCAAAGGTAAGCTGCCTGCTACCGAGGAGCTGGTCAGGTAAGGGCCAGGGAGCTGCAGGTAGATGGACCAGCTAGAGCCAAGCCCAGGACCAGGATGTTCTTGGCAACCCTGAGAAAAGACAAGAGGCTCAATGTGCAGAGGAAAGAAGGGAGGCATTCTGGCTAGAGAGACAGGCAGGAGCCAGTCCTGGAGGGCTTTGGAGGCACAAGGGATGAGCCCCGATTTGATTCCAAGAACAAAGTGTGGCCATTTGTCCTCCCTGCAAGACTAAGTTTTCCCCACGCACTCATTCCCGCATGATTAGCCTGGGTCTCAATTCACCTCCAACAAATCTTACTCTCTGTCTTCCATTTCTTCTCTCTCCCATGTATGCCCCCCTCAATTGAAACATGTTTAAAGATGTCCCATTAACTACAGGGAAATTTTTCCCTGGATTCTGCTTATTCCAACCTGTCCCATTTATACAGTTCTTGCAAAGGATTCTCAGAATAGCAAACATGTACATCACTTACCACATGCCAGGCTCTGCTCAGAGCTTTATGTTTATGGACACATTTCATCTCTCCAACATCCTTCCCAGGTGGTTAATACCATGACCCCCATTTTACAGATGAAGAAACTGAGTCAAAGGTATGTAACAGCTCATTCATGTTCACCCAAGAAGCAAGTGGCCACTTCAGGCTTCAGACACGAACATTCCAGCACCAGAGTCCCCAAGCTTCCTTCTGAGTCTGGATATGGCGCCCTGGGCTGGCCTGTCGCCCCTTCTCCAGAATCAGGCATTTGCCTCCTCAGCCTCTTCAAACAAGTTTCCCCAGGATGTCACTGTCCTTTGTTTTCCTCTACCCCCTCCACTTCTCTACAGACTTATTACTGCCTTCTCCTCAGTGGGACGCGCTCCTCCCGTGGCTCCTCGGAAGCTCACGTTTCACCCCCTCCCTGACATCACCCCATGTCCAGAAATCAGCAGCCCCATCCCACATCTCAGTGCAGTTGCTACCTAACTGGATCTGCTCCCTCCCAGCTGCCCAGCTCCCAAACAGCTGCCTGCCACTCTCTGGAGACCAGCTGTGGCCAACACCCCGCTCAGATGTCAGCTCTGTATCTACATTTCCTATGGAACCAAGTCCAGGTGCCTTTAACCTACTCACAACCTATGTTTCCAAGTGAGTCTGTCAAGAGCTGGCTGCATGTAACCTCCCAGAGCTGAGCTTAACCCTCCATTCCCAGAATCTCCAGGGGCTTCCCAACTCCCTGCTCTTCTCCCCACCTAGAACGCCACTCCCAATCTTTAAAGGCCCAAAACTTGCCATGCTTAATGCTGCGCTCAAACACCACTTCTCTGATGATGCAGGCAGAAGTGGTATTTCTTTCCCTTTAAATCCTTAACAGGAAAACCATCTGGAGAGGACTGAAAGTGGAACACGTGTCTCATCCCACTGAACATCCCCTTTGCCATATTTTCATTATGAACGTGTCTTCCTCTGTCAGCTCTCATGATCCTTGCGGCTTGATTTATCTTTTTATCCCCTTAGCACTTTGGCCAAGAATGCACTTAGTAATATTTTTGAACTGAATAAATAGATATGCAACAATATATGCATAGACATAATTCATTGCTCTCTTCTTTCTGGATCATTCTTCCTGCCTCTCGAGAAAGAGGATAATCTCTGAAACACCTCAGTAATGAATTTCCCATGGTTCATCAGCATATCTTCACGTCCGTGATAGATTTATGGGCAACTTCTTTCCATAGAAATGGTTTGTTGCTGACTCGCTCTCCCCACTAATTAGGACTGGTCCCGTTTGCAATCTGCCGGGCCCCATTCAAGGTCCTCTGGAAACACCTCCCAGGCAGGCACGGTTTAGCTTACGAGGCCTTCACAATCTTTACAGGCAATATCTTTTCTTGTTGAGTTAAATTATTTCTGCATCAGGCAGGAAGCCACGTAAGCACAAAATCACCCAAGACCAGTGCCAGAAGAGTCTTAGGTATGGACTAGACCAACTCCTTCACAGCAGGTGTGAGGGCCCTGTGGTCCAGGGAACTAAAGTGACTTGCCCATAGATCTAGGCTTCCAGCAAACATTTAGTTATTTATTAGGGGCAGCAGCTGCCATTGTGCTAGACACCAGGACAACCATGAGGAAGGTAGACCCTATGGCTCTACAGCTTCTTCATGATGCTGATGTCCACAGGGAAAGGAAGCTAACGAGTGATTTGAGTGATGTGTTGACAAGTGTAATGATATGCTACGTGAGCAAACAGCATCCTGTGGAAATAACAGACATAGTACATAAGGGATGAGTAGAAATGAGTCAGCAAAAAAGGAAAAGGTTCTAGCCAACTAGTGAGACCTGGACCGGACAGTAAATCTATGACTTTGTGTTTCTCTCAGTCTTTTTATTGATGCCTTAATTTACTGTATACTCTACCTCACTTCGTTATTTTCTAGCTCTCCTCTTCTAATTCCTTACAACTTTCTACCTACTCATCCATTTTCCCCCTCTATTCCTTTCCTGCCTCCCTTTTCTCCTGTCCTCTCCTTTTAACTCTTCCTACTCCACTTGCCCAATGGCCTCACCCACTCGTCTGAGCCCTGAACAACCCATACACATTAACCTTGGCTGGGCTGAGGAACGCGTAGAGTAGTAACAGCCTGCATGCGCCACCACGCATACCCATGCACTCACTCATTTTGCAAACACTTGCTGGCAGCCACCTGTTTCCCAGAGGAGGCAGAGGCCTCTGCAGGGTGAGTGGGAGCCAGCAGCCTGGCAAAGGTCTGCGTCTCAGTGGAAGTGCTTCAGCTGCAGGAATAAATGCATGAAGACCAGGAGCTCCAGCACTACGTCAGGGGTGAACTGCTCCAGGCTGGGCAAGATCAGTGGTGGCCAGTGAAGAACTGTAGGTATTTCTGTCACTGTCATCCACTGACAACCTGACATCCTTGGTTGACATTTCCACCAGAGAACAGGAATATGCAGTTTTCCAAATAGAAACAGTTGGGATTGTTAACCAGAAAATACTCTTTAAAGGCTTCAGTATGAGAATGGCTGAAGAAGCCCCTGTCTCTCCCACCACACCAGCTATGCAACTTCTTTTCCTCACTTCTGCTTTAAAAAAAAAAAAGCTAACATTGCAGTCCTCTGGGCATGTAACTTGTTGGGTTTTTTTTTTTTAATCTCCAAATCTACGATTTAATTTTCTCTGTGTAGCTTTTCTTCCTCGCTACAACTTTAAATCGATTTCAGGGTGCCCAGTTACTTATAGCAGACATATCGTGACCATTTTCTATGAAGAGCCCAAAGAAAGACAGTGAAATTAGCCAATTTCTTCTGATCACTCTGGTTGTGCTAACGGGATTTTTTTCAATAATTCCTTAGTTTTTCAATGTAATCCTGTAGACCTTGACCAAGTAAAATGTAATTTTTAAGTGATATGAGAAAATATGGAAGGAAATAACAGTCCAAGAGATTTAGGCGAAATGAAATGAAATAAAATAACTAAAATGATTTGAGAAGCAGATTGGCACAAAATTCTTGTCTCTGTCTCTAGAGTAATAATTTGAGATAATGTCTCTATATGCCTAATGTCTCTATATCCCTAAAAGAGAATATGGGTAAAAATGAAATCAATTCTTAATATGCCACTGTGCTTGAAGAAAATGTGGTAAAACATTATGCGCAGTCATCTTGAGGTGATTCGGAAATCATTTATTTTTGAAGTATCTGAAACATTTTCAGTCTTGGCATGGGAAAGGGAGGGAAGACGTATTTAGAAATGAAAAGAAGAGGCAGAGGTTGCGTAGACTGGACAGTGGCTCCCACCCCCAGCCTCCTTCTCCTTCAATTAGTTAAGCTGTCAGCAAAAGGGGAGAAAGGGACTATCGCAAAATCTGCCCAGTCGAAATGATTCTGCATTTAATATAAGCCATCAAAATTACTCTCCCTAAGTTCAGCATGGCCAAGGAAGGGGCTGGCCAGGGAGAGAGAGAGCCAGGAGTGAAGAGCTGTGCAGAGACGAGAGGCTGCACACACCGCACTCCAATCTCTGGTCCCCAGAGCATCGCGAGACCCTGGCTCAAGACTGGCCACTTCCAGTTCTGGAGTTTGGTGCTTCTGGCCTCATGATTCTCTAAATGCATTTTCTCTTTAAAACAAGATCTCTCTGAGGCCAGTTTAATGGCGAAATTAACAATGATTTATGGGTCAGGACAGACACTTGTAAAAAACAAACCACTTAAAAAATCAGGGAACTGGATGAAGCTCAGGTTGAGTTCCAGTGCCCTTTACCCTGCTGTTTCTCTGACCCATCCCACCTCATTTTCTTGTTTAATGGAGGAGGCTCTGAGCCAGGAAAATTAGAGCAGCCCACAACATGGAAACAATTGGGCTGGACATAGCTGCACACAAGGAACAGCATTAATTCTACTGCCTCTACACTAATGCCAGCCCCTGCATCCACACACAAATGGAATTCAGGATGTTCACAAAACTTGATTCGAGTTTTATTCCTGCTATTCACAATAATAATGATAATAATGCTACAAAAATTACTTTGAGGACTACTAGGGGAGTTTGATCTGACATGTTTTCTACCTACTTAGCAATTGAGGGCAGTAATTGGGAAAATCCTTATTGACTTTGTAAAAGCCAAATTTGTCATAATGAAATGATTATTAGCATCATCGCTCATCCTCAAAGATCATCTTAAAGGCTATTCACAGTCTTTCTTTCCCGTCTCCTTCCCAGTTCAGAAGCGGGAGAGTTTTGTTAGAGGTGTTCTAAAGAATGTGCTGAAGGCTGAAAAACATATATACACACATTTTGCTTAACTGACTTTCAACTATAATGCAGATCTCCCTGTAGTGTGACAAAGAAAAAATACGACATTACACGCAGGGGAGGGGAATCAATGTATTGATTTGCAAACTTCGGGGAAAGCGTACACTATGTGTTGAAGACCAGTGTAACTGTTCTGGCCAGGCAGGTGCTGCGTGTATGGGCTGGTTGGGGTGTTGAGCCGTTGACCTTTATCAGATTGGCCGCAGAGCAGGGATTTTGGCAGGTCACTCTGTCAAATATAAATGTGCTCCAGGTATTTTTTTTTTTCTGCCTAAAGAAACATTGTCTTCTCCTGTGAATTTATCACAACAGGATATATTTTTAATAATTATTTCTTTAGTTTATCAGTAAACTGCTGTGTTTGTTACTATAGATAATCACTTGGAAATCATCAGTGTCGGAGCTGCTTAAACTCTCTAATTTCGGTTCCTTGAAAATGTTATACAGCATCCTCGTTTGATGGCTCCTAAAGCAGGCACGGTTTCTCCCAGGCATCTGTCAGAGCAGCCTTCACTTCCGCCTGGTAGTAATGGAGTTTTTCTCATGTCCCACAATTCAAGCAGTGTTTTTTTTCATGGAATCTGTATTTCCTCACTTCTAAGTCACCGCGTCCATTTTTTAAGCTTCAGATTATGCTCACCTTTACTCACTCGGCAAGAATGTGATAGAGCTGTCATGGCATCAAAGCATATAAAGCAGAGCGCAATGGGGAGGAGCCCTCACAGGAAGGTCACCTCGACACAACAGGGCTCGAGGCCCAGGGAGCCGAAAAACAGCAGCACAAAAAAGAAGCCCACACCAAACAGCAGTACCTCCACCAAAACTAACAAGCTCAGTGTTCCCTTTTGGGTCACTCCCAACACCTGTGTCTTATTCATGGTCTTGTTTCTTCACTACGTGCAACAAAGTTGTTTTAGAGGTCTTAGTAGACCATAGCCATAAAACACACACAATCAAACCCCACATCACGTATGGTTCTTGTATTGCTCCCCAGTCGTCCTGTGTGCAGGGCTTTTGTCTTCAACAATATTGTCATCTCCTTGAATAGAACAGCACTTTTTAAGGGCCACTGCCAGCCCACACAGCGCAGCTCTGGAGACACAGTGAAAGGGCCATGGCAAAGGAACGTAATTGAACAAGAACAAGAACAGGCTCCATCGGCATGTCTGTGATGACTTTGTTTAATAATACAAACTGCATGAATGCTTCGATCATTATGGGCAGGTAATAAAAAGACTGACGCCTTCCCTGTCTCTTGCCATGTGATGTCCTCCACCAGCTCAGGACTCTCTCTGCCAGCAGGAAGGCCATCATCAGGTGCAAGCTCTTGATCTTGGATCAGAACCATGGGACAAATAAAGCTTTTTATCTTTATAGCATTAAAAAAAAGAAGAAGAAGAAGCCTGGTATGGTGGCACATGCCTGTAATCCCAGCACTCTGGAAGGCTGAGGCAGGAGGATCAGAAGTTCCAGCCTAGCCTGGACAACTTAGCAACTTAGTGAGACCTTGTTGCAAAATAAAAAATAAATAAACAGCTGAGGATGTAGCTTAGTGCAAAGGTCTTAGATTCTATTCCCAGTAGCCCTTTTCCAAAAATAGCTGAAAAAGGCACTCTTTTGAGGGAATGAAATTAGAGCCTTTACTAACCAAATTCTTACTAAATGCACTGAGCAGGTTGCTGGCAATTATGCTTTTGTCCAGAAATCTTACTTGGTCTCTGCAAATGAAAAGATTTTGAAATAAAAGTGATAAGTAGAGAAATACGAATGTGATTATGAAGTATCCAACACATGTTGAGATCTACAGGCTAGTAATCAAGTAATTAATTTCTAAACCACTCCTTTGCACACAATCTCAAACCCCATATGTACCAGACATTATATAAAATGCTCTAATTTGCTGCCACATGTAATTGAATAACCACCAAAAAGGAAGCAGAGGCACAAGGAGGTAAGACATGTGTGAGAAGAAATGCGTGAGAAAACACGCAGCCAAATCCCACCTGAGCAGTGGAGCAGCCCAGCATCCTGTATTAAAGATGAGCTCACGGATGCTCAGGCAGACTGAGAGACTTACCCACAGTGACCTTGGGACAGTGACCCTGGAACCATGTCTCCTGAGCCACAAATCAGGCATGCTTTCCATTATATGGAATAAATAATGATATAATTTACTAGCTGCACAAAAGTTTAACAAGAATTTTTTAGACAAGCATGAGAACCATCCACATTTTTTTCTTATAAGCAAAATTCTTTGTTTTCCAAATACACGCTTGGAGTCTTTCAACACTGCTCTTTGCAGCTAGTTTTGAACAGGAACTGAGAAGGGATGTGCTTTCGATCCTTCTCTCTACCTCCTGCATCCTGGGGCTGAGCGCCCCTTCCCTAAGGAGGAGCAGAGTCTCCCAGCATTTCCGAAAGGGCCTTCTCCTCCCACCGCTGTCACCTCCTTGCCTGAGCCCTGCTCTGCTCTTCATCTCTGACCTCCAAGATTTGCAGATGTGGGGGAAAGGAGGAGGAGGCAGAGAAATTGGCAGACAGAGCCCAGCAAAAGAACACAGAATTTCAGCCTAGCTTAAGGCCAGGCAGAGCAGGATTTGAAGGCTGGCTCTTCCACTTTCACACTGGGGCTGGGTGTGGGGGGATCCTTAACCTCAATTTCCTCCCCTTTAAAGTAGCACAGGCGGGGCCAGTGAGATGGTTCAGCAGCTTAAGCGTCTGCCTGGCAAGCGCGAGGGCCAGAGTTCGACTCCCGGAACCCACATAGGAGAAAAGGGCCGGTGATATCGCTCAGCCGCACGGGCGCCTACTGTCGCACGAGGTCCTGTGGTCAACCCCCAGTACCCACAAAAATAAATAAATAAATAAATAATAAAATAGCACAGGCTCCAAGGGTTGATATGAAGATGAAATCATCAAGTCTTGGCCATGATTATTACTTCCCAGAATTGGACGCAAACCTGCGTTGTTGCCCATGAACCATACACTCACTGCAAAGAAAAGGGTAAAATCTCAGCTTCCGTGATGAGTGGTAGGCAGAGCTCATACTCGCCCCACACACATTCTAAGGCCACATGGATAGTCCGCATATGGAAAGACTTCCTTGCCAGTTGTTAAAGAGCCACTAACTAGGTGCCCTCTCATGGCACCCCAGGTGCCTTGGCCCCTCCCTCTGGACTGGCCCTCCCATCTCAGTCCATCCAAATTAAAGGGTCAGCCCCTAGCAAGGTGGCAGATGAATGTAGGGGAGATACCAGGTTCTTACTGGTGGACCACCTGTATGGCGGAAGACATCTGTCTTGTGAATTACTCCTAGCAAGGGTCTAATCCCCACAAGTCCCTGCAGGAGGGCGTAGAGCCTTCTTTCGGAGGCCAGCTCACAGGATTCTGGAGATAAACCAGAGCACCAGTGCAGCCCTTCGCCATGATAAACTCAGTGACCACTAGGGCTGGACATTTGCATCACTGAACAAAGCAAATGGAAAACCACTTTACAAATGGAACTTTGCAGGATGAGTAATAAAACCAGAAAAGGAGGGAGCTGCTGGCAGTCTCAGTAGGAAAACCCTGCTACGGGGACTGGTTAAGATCAATGCTTGCCTTAACATTTTTGGCTTCAGCCTCCCTGGGCTTCCCTCTCCTCAATCCTTGGCTGGCCACCTTCAAGGGAAACCTCTTCTTGCATGTATATTTAAAACTCGGATTTAGGTCCAAGTGTGGCTGCCTTACTAGCTCTGTGATCGTAGATACGTAAATCTTTCCATCTCAGTTTCTTTGTCTGTAAAGCAATAATAATACTCCCTCCCCTCAGGATTGTGTGAGGTTGAAATGAGATCTTAAATTTAATGCACTTAAAGCAGTGCCAAGCATGTAGTAGGTGCTTAATATATATCAACTATTATTTTTAAATAATATTCAATCACATACATAAATGCATATCTAATATTGGTATATGGAAGGGAAAACGAAGCAGTGTTATTGCCTCAACAAAATGAAGAATAGCATCCTGAAGATCAACTTTTTTTTTAATAAGGGACACTAATGGGCATCATTTTAACAAAAACAGCAAACAACGGCCCTGGGTTGCTTGTGTATGAATGAACATATACAAAATATTTTTAAATTCAGAGATACAGGAGGGAAAAATAATTTCAGAATTAATAAGTACTTTTGTGAGCCATTTCATCTACATCAAAGGAAATATTTAGAGAAACTGAAAAGTTGAACCAAAACCAAAACCAAAACCCAGCTTTCCTGACAAAAGTTTAAGTTACCTTCAGCATATTTTACCACACCATAATCAAGACAATCGACAAATATTTACTGCATGCCTACTGCCCTCAAGACACTGCAGTGTGGGCAGCTTTTCTGCTCAAATGATATGGACAGTTGCTTACCTTTCCTGGATGATTAAATTCTAATTGGAAAGACAGATATAGCAAATAAATAAATATGTACAGGGAAAATCATGAAAAACAGGCTTACAAAATGTTCCAAAGTTCTTTAGAATCTGTTTACATTTCTTTAAAATGGAAAAAATATTTTAAAGCATAAAGCTTAACATAAAGAAGTGAAAAAAATCTGTGACCACCACACAATTTAAGCCAAAAATTTCGCAAAGTAAGATATTAGATTAAATGATCGATCTTAGGTCAAATGTCAGTATTTTGTCATTTTTTACATATGAAAAAACCCAAAATATATATAATTCAACTTTAAGTAGTACATTGTTTAAAGCTAAATACATATTGTATGTATATAAAACACTTATAGTCCATGTATAAGAATTCCAGCTGGTTCCCTCATTTACAGTAGATTTGAAGAGGGAAATTACATTATGTTTAGACTGAGGGACTGGAGAATTTCCACAAAAAGTTGGTTGTTGCAACAGGAAATTTCATCCAACACACCTCATAAAGGACAAGAACATTAACACCTGGAGTAAATCCAATAAGTCATATTAGCGCAGTGATACTATCCTACATGAAAATTAAGAATAATTTCCCCAAAAGGACTAAATTTGTTTAAAAGATTATTCAAAGTGTGAACTACTGAACTCTCACCCAAAATATTTCCTTCACAACAGATTGAAAATTATTTCAATGTATTATAGTTTACATTGACTAAAATTTTATTTTAAAAGCCCTTTAAATGTTGCTCCATTTGATTAATTTCCCTTTTTTTAGTTATGCTTTGAATCTTAAATTTAAAATTCTCCTATATTTTGCTATACATTTCAAAACTATTTCAAAATCCTACACGGTACTAAATTTCTTTTTTTTTTTTTTTTTTTTTTTTGTGGGTACCGGGGGGTCGACCTCAGGACCTCGCGCGCCAACAGGCGCCCGTGCCACTGAGCGATATCACCGGCCCCTTTTTCGTATGTGGGATCCGGGAGTCGAACTCGGGCCCTCGCGCTTGCCGGGCAGGCGCTTAAGCCGCTGAGCCATCTCACCGGCCCGGTACTAAATTTCTTTATAACTATGAATCTAAAATTAAATTTTTTTAAGAAAAAGGACTTGTTGAGTGAGTTATAACTTGCACTCATCAAACAAACAAAAACATTTTTAAAACTAAGAATAAAGAGAATCTTTTAAAGTTGATCACTTAAAAAAATACTGATTCCTACTCAAAGTCCAATATGCAATAATTAAATTTTCTGTAGAGTTCTAATGTTTCATTTGTGATATTTAAATCCTTGAGACATTGGTAGTTAAATTTTGTATGTGATGTGAGCTAGGAATTCAATTTTTAATTTCATCCTTTTTCACTTTTGTCCAGTTGCATTCTGAAAACAAGTCTTCCTTTTCCTGATAATCTAGCATTTTATCCCTGTTATAGACCAAACTTTGATTTTTATGGGTTTTGAAACATATCCTATTTGTCAGTTTATTTATTTGTATGTCAGGACCACACTGCCTTAACTTTGGTAGGTTCAGAATAAATCCTAATAACTGATACAACCAGATTGCTCTTTATTTTTCTTCCTTAGAAATGTTCTAGCCTGGCATGGTGGCACATGCCTATAATCCTAGCACTCAGGAGGCTAAGGCAGGAGGGTCGCTACGAGTTCGAGGCCAGGCTGGGCTACATAGCGAGTTCAAGTCCAGCCTTAACTACCAGAGGAAGACCCTGTCTCAAAAATCAAAAAAATCAAAGAAAGAATGAATGAATGAATGAATGAATGAATGAAAGAAATGTTCCAGCTACTCACAACTCTACTTTTTCATGAAAATTTATCAGTTATTCACATGTCAAGAAAAATCATGTAGGGCCGGTGAGATGGCTCAGTGGCGTAAGCGCCTGCCTGGCAAGCGCGAGGGCCCGAGTTCGACTCCCGGAACCCACATACGCAAAAAGGGGCGGTGATATTGCTCAGCGGCACGGGCGCCTGCTGACACGCGAGGTCCTGAGGTCGACCCCCGGTACCCACCAAAAAAAAAAAAAGAAAAATCATGTAGAGATTTTGATAGGATTTGCATTAAAACTATAGATCAATTAGTGGAAATTAATGTCTTCAAAATGTTGTCTTCTTATGTATAATATAATGCTGTTTACTTAGATCTTTTCTAATACATTTCAGTAAACTTTAATTATTTCTCCTTTAAGAATTCTTTCCACATTTTATACTTGATTGATTCTTTGATTTCTAATATTCTCTAGTGTAACTGTAAACAGTCTCTTTTTTTTTCAGTCTTTCTTAAATTTTGCTACTGTATTGAAGTGACATTGACTTTTGTATATTACCTTTATATTCAGCCACCTTGCTAAGCTGTCCTATTTCCAATAATTTATCTGAGGATTCTTTACAGTTTCTATATAAATAAGTATATAATCTAAAAATAATTACAGTTTTATTTCTTCCTTTCCAATCTTTATGCCTGACTCTTTGGTTGTCTCAGTTTTTAGTATATTTTGAGACATTTTAGACACATGTATACATATATGAAACTGATAAACATTCTTGATGAATTAAAAGCTTAAATTTATGCATTACCTTTCTCTATTACTAATACTATTTTCAATCTAAAAGAAAATTTTGTCTAATACTAATAGAACTATACCAGTTTTTCTTTGGTTAATGTTTGCTGATTTTTTTCCCACCCTTTCATTTTCTGGCCTTGAGTGTCTTTGTGCTTTATGTATGGTCATATGAAAAGTATATACTCTACCAAGATTTGTAAAACCTGATTTAGTAGTTCCTTCCTTCCAGCTGGCAAGTTTAATCTATTTGTAGTTATTGTAATTAATACTATATTTGTACCTCTTTCTATCATCTTGTTTTACTCTTATAATTTCATTTAGTATATCTGTTTCTTTTTCAGCTGTATGTTGTTCCTTATTTTTTAAGCTTTATGTTTTTATCTTCCCTTGAACAAGCCAAGAGTGAGACATAATCTCACATACTATGTTTTTTCTCCCACACTATTCCTTTATTTTTTTTTTTTTTTTTGTGGGTACCGGGGGGTCGACCTCAGGACCTCGTGCGCCAGCGGGCGCCCGTGCCGCTGAGCGATATCACCGGCCCCATTTTTGTATGTGGGATCCGGGAGTTGAACTCGGGCCCTCGCGCTTGCCAGGCAGGCGCTTAAGCTGCTGAGCCATCTCACCGGCCCTCCTTTATTTTTATGTAATTTAGAATTTTCAGTCTGAATAATGATGAGTAAATTTCCTCTTTGTGTTCTTTTGGACTTGTAGTATCTTTCTATAAGTCAACACACTTTTCCAAGGTATCTGACCAACTTTTTACAATGCATCTGTTAGATGTGTGCATGAAGGTGGAGAGGCTTGAAGACACCCGCTAGATTACACCTGAGACCTACTGGTCTCCTCAACAACTTACTCACGGCTTCCTCGCTGCTTGGACTTGACTTCTTAAGAAACCTACACAGGGGTCTGAGTCCCCATAGTGAGACTGACACCGAACAACCTGAGCAGAAACAAAACTCCACCCAAACTGCAGCACCACCCCCAACACACACACTCAGGTGCACGCACCAATGCAAAACAATCCTTGTGGAGTTTTCTGTATGTTGATGCTTTCCTTTTGTGTTTTCTTCAGATGTGACAGATGAGGGCCAGTGGTGACTTCCAGCTCAGCATCTTACAAGAACTCAAGCCTTAAGCTGAGCATGGTGGCTCATGCCTATAATTCCAGCACTGTGGGAGACTGAAACAGGAGGATTGCAAGTTTGAGCTCATCCTGGGCAACTTAGCGACTTAGCAAGACCCTGTATCAAAGAAATACAGTGGTTGGGGCAGGGACAAGAGTGGGGTGCCTAAGGACGTAATTCAGTGGGAAGGCCCTGGGTTCAATTCCCAGTACCACAAAAGAAGAGGAAGGAGGAGGAGAAGAAGAGAAAGGGGAAGAGGAGGAGGAAGAAGAAGAAGAAGAAGAAGAGAGAGAGAGAACTTAAACCTTATTTGTTTTGTTTTGTTTTGTTTTGTTTTTTGAGACAGGTCTCACTATGTAGTTCAAGCTGGCCATGAACTCACTATGTAGCCCAGGCTGGCCTCAAACTCAAGGCAATCCTTCTGTCTCAGCCTACTGAGTGCTAGGATTACAGGCATGAGAACCCTTAGAAAACTGTATGAACTGAGATGCCCCTAATGGCATTTTTATAATATTTTTAAAAATCTTTCGACTCATTCATAAATTTTAAAGAAAAAAGTTTGATATATCCATAAGATAAAATACAATGCAGCCATTAAATTATGTTGTACAAATATATCAAATTATGTGGGGAAATAATATACTGATAAATGAAAAAATTCAATTTACAAAATTGAAAAGGCTCACAATGTGATTTAAATTCTTTGTATGTACTAACTATGCAGTGTATATAGTAGTATATGTAAAGAATATACATTGTGTATATGTATATATATGTTATATACACACACACACACACACAAATATTTCTTCATATACACATAGATATTGTAGGATGTGAGTAAAAACTAGCAAAACCAGAATAAGGACTCTAGTTCAGTTTTACCAATTTCAATTTCCTTATCTTAATAATGTACTGTGGTTACATGAGATGTTATCATTGGGGAGAGCAGGATACAGAGAAGACTGGGTAGCAACCCTCCTGCATGGCTTCTGTTACCTCTTCTGAATCTAAACAAAACAAAACACTGTTAAATGTATACACATTGTAACCAACCTTTGAGCAGGGGAAGGGCTGTTTAGCAGCCATTCATTCCGCCACCTGAGACCACTTGATTTTCTTTCAGAGAGCATGAGAATAAATACACCCAGACTGCAAATCAAGAGACTTTCGTATTTCCAAGCTCAAGGCATCCACTGGGTTATTACAGGCAGTAATGTAAGAGCATCCCTGTCATGGAGGAGGCACAGGAACACACCTCAGCTGGCCTAACCCCACTCTCTCCGGGGACTTCTGATCTGGGTGGCAGTGATTCGATGAAGGAAGACAGTTGCAGGCTATTTGTCCCCAAGTGCCTAAATATCTCCTGTTGCCTGATTCCAACTGTTTGTTATTCCAATTCTATGCTATTCTCTGATGTATTAAGCAACTGGCCAATATATTCCCTTTGTGTTTGAGATAGCTAAAGCAGGCAAACAAAAAATCGTAACTGATAAATGATATCTTATCCATACCTGTTCTAAAACAAAGATTGAAGCAATTATATCCTCCTGTGAACTCCCTTTCTATTAAGGACAGTTGGGCACAGAATCTCATTTCTTTCCATGAAAGCTCAAATTAAAGTTTTTCCAAACCTTGCCCAGTTTAATAGCAAATTCTTCTAATTTGTATGTTTTGCATCTTCAGCCCGATACTTTTACCAGATAGTGTTGTCTACCAGATCAGTTTTTTTTTTTTCAGATCAATTTTTTTTTTACCTGAGCTTCTGTTTCCTCTTTCAAATATTAAAGGTAATCATATTATCTCACGGGTCACTTAGAGTTTTGAGTTTTTGTAAGGTTCCTGAAACTATCGGCACTGAGAGGATATTCCTTAAGCCCTTAGTTAGGCATCAGACGATTCAGAGGAGAGGAGGAAGGGGAGATGGAGGAGGAAAGGAGGATTAAGGAGAGAGGGAAACGAGGGGAGGGGACAGAAAAGCAAAATGAAGAACAAGAAGGGGGAAGTTTCTCCCTCTGCAATAAAGATAAAAACTTTAAAACTTTAAGCTTTTTAATTGTTTTATATACATTATCTTCTATGTCCTCACTGCAGATCTATGAAATAGATAAAACAACTAGAAGAAACTGAGGCACCACACTAAGTTTGCGGGCAGAGCCAGACCCAGAAACACAGTTCAGGCAGGTAGGTCTCTGTGATCCCCTTGGACCAATCTGTATGTTTCAGAACACTTGTAGGTGACAACTACACCCGTCCAGTTTAGAAATATCTCCCTCCACCAGGCGTGGTGGCGCACGCCTGTAATCCCAACATTCAGGAGGCAGAGGCAGGGAGATCACTGGGAGTTCTAGGTCAGCCTGAGCTACATAGTGAGTTCAAGGCCAGCCTGCATTGCATAGTGAGAGTTTGTCTCAAAAAACAGAAAAAAAGGGCCGGTGAGATGGCTCAGAGGCTTAAGCGCCTGCCCGGCAAGCGTGAGGGCCCGAGTTCGACTCCTGGAACCCACATACGAAAAAGGGGCCGGTGATATCGCTCAGTGGCACGGGTGCCGGCTGGCGCGCGAGGTCCGGAGGTCGACTCCCCGGTACCCACAAAAAAATAAAAATAAATAAAATAAATAAATTAATAAAATAAATTTAAAAAAAAAACAGAAAAAAAAGGAAGGAAAGAAAAAGAAAACAAAAAAATATCTCCCTCCTCTGCCAAAACTCAAGATGACTGCCATGTATGATATTATACCCCGAACAATCTCTTTGGCTATGTGTGGCTTTGTATTTAATTTTTTAAATGTGCATGAAAATAATAGACATTAAAGCTGTCCCAAGCATACTGATAATGGCAACTACATATAAAATATTTTCCTATTATTGTATTTTCACCTAATGGGCATAGATGCAATATTATTCATCAGTGGCTGAATATTATATGATGTGGTATTCTGAGTTACATCAGCTGTCAAATCAGCATAGCCATTTGCTTCTTTGGCAGTGTCATACCAGAACGAAATCTGACTTCTTAGTGCTCATCTGTTAGAGAACAAAAAAATGGCCTTGTAAAAAAATTCTCTTTCTCCCTCTTGTCTTTATGACATCCTACCCACCTAGGGGAGGAAGAAAAAATATGTCTTAGCAAATGTAACATTATGATAAAGTATAACAATGCAAGGAGATTTATGCATAATTTTAATAATATAATTAAGAGCCTATGGTGAATTTACCAATATGCTTGATACGAGCAGAAGTGCAATTCAAGGGAGGCTCATAAAATGTTAGATATGAAAACATATAAGAAACTACTACTTTAATGGGCTCATGAGTCAAAAGTATGATCTCTGCAACCACACTAGAAATAGGAGGTGCAACTTTGTGGGTCATGAGTTATGGGAAAGCCCGGACAATTCTTAGAAGTTTAACTTGTAAGCAGGAAATACTCCAGGGCATGCAGAGGAAGGAACGTTGAAGACAGCAGTAACTCCAGAGCTGCCCCTCATCAGAGCACGACTAAGAGGACAAAGGAGAACATGGCTGCTTGAGGAGCAGCTCCAGGACGAGACAGGCTGCAGGCAGGCCCCAAATTACAAGATTGTCCCCCTGCAGCAGCTGCTGTGACTGTGAGAAGTTGGCATGGATGGGCATGATGTGTCTTTTGCAAGCTGGCCTCCCATAAGAGTAATAGATCACACCACACACTAAAACTAGCACTTACTTCCTTCTGTGGCATCAAATTCTACCTTCCTGACACATCTAAGGAAGATTTTTATGAAAAGAGATAGTGCTTACAGACAAGCCCATGACAAACCTCAAATTAAACAATAAGCATGCAACCAAGACCATGTGTGCCCCAAAAAAAGGGTTTTTCATATGTACATGAAAGTAATAGTGCTATAATTGTCCATTAGTCTCATTTCCTTTTCAGGCAAGATCCAAAAACTCTGACATTATAAAATATGACTGCCTAAAGAATCAAAAGAATGAAAAAGAGAATAGTTCATAAAGTCATAGAGAAATGCTGTAGAGCAATCAAGCAAAAGAGCTTCAGACTAAAAGAAAGAGGTAAATAAAAAATTAATCACACCATACAGTACTATAAAAATTTCAGTGTACTAAATATACAGAGGAAAGCCTAAAGTGTTGTAGAGAAAAAACAAAAACAGATTGTCAACTAAGAAAACAGTCAAATTGACATCATAATCAGATTGACATCAGAATTAGGTGGACATCATTAGTGACAGTGAAGGAAAGATAACAAAAAAATAGGTATTTCAAAGGTTGAAATACAAATATCTCTAAAACCCCTGAAAAAGTGTCAGAACAAATAAACACATTATCACATTGCAAAATCACAGAAAATTTGTTAGCCAAGAACTATTATTTAAAGTATTTTGGAAATATTCCATGGGGGGAAAAAATTGAGACACAGAAGTGAAATTTTAAAAAAAGGGCCAGTGAGATATCTCAGTGGCATAAGTGCTGCCTGGCAAGCACGAGGTCCTGAGTTCGACTCCCGGTACCCACATTAAAAAAAAAAAAGTGACTATTAACATAAGGATAGAGTTGGGTGAATAGTATAAAACTGAGAATCCAGAAATAAACTCAAGCATTTATGGTCAGTTGATTTTGACAATGGCATCAAGACAATTCAATAAGGGAAAGGAGAGTTGTTTCAGTAGCTAATGCTTAGGGTAACAGAATAACCACATGCAGAAGGTTGAATCTGAGTACTACCTCACACTACATGGAAAAATTAACTTGAAAAAGAGCAAAGACCTAAGTGTAAAAGCCAAAATTATAAAACTCTTAGAAGAAAATAGGTGTAAATCTTCATGATCTTGGATTAGATAATAGTTTCTCAGCTATGACACCAAAAGCACAAAAAGCAAAATAAAAAATAATTTTAACTTTATCAGAATAAAAATTCTTGGCTTCTCAAGACACCATCAAGAAAATGAAAGACAAGACACAGAAAGGTAAAAAATATTTGCAAATCATATATCTGATAAACTTTTATCTAGAAGATATAAAGAGCTCTTACAATTTATGTTAATCAGCTTTCTGTTACTATAACAAATACCTGAGATAATTGCCTTATACAGAAAAGGTTTGTTTTGGCTCAGAGTTTTAGAGATTTGAGTCCATGATGGGTTGGCCCCATTTGCTTTGGCAAGGCAGCACATTATGGCAGGGAGCAAAACTGTTTACCTCATGGACAGGAAGTAAAAAGAAACCAAGGAGGAGCCTGGAGTCCTACAGTCCCCTTCAAGGGCACACTCTCAATGACCTAAAGACTTCCCACTAGGCCCCACCTCTTAAAGGTTCTACCAGTTCCCAATCCTGCCATCCTGGAGATGAAGACTTTAATTCATGGGCCACGAGGGACATTTAAAATCAAAACTGGGGCCAGTGAGATGGCTCAGTGGCGTAAGCACCTGCCTGGCAAGCATGAGGTCCTGAGTTCAACTCCCAGTACTCACATACGAAAAAAAAGGGCCAGTGATATCGCTCAGCAGCATGGGCACCTGCTGGCACACGAGGTCATGAGTTCAACCCCTGGTACCCACCAAAAAAAAAAAAAAAATTCAAAACCATAGCACAACTAAACAATAAAAAGATAATCTGATGTCTAAAGTGGGCCAAAGATGTAAATAGACATGAAAATACACTCAACATCACTAGTCTTTTGAGACATGCAAGTCAAAACCCCAATGTGATACCACTTCACACCCTCTCATACAGCTGCAGACAATTACAAGTGCTGACAAATTAGAACCTACACTCAATGCTGGTGAGGGTATATAATGGCTTGTATAATGGTGCAGCTACTTTGGGGAAAAGTTTTGCAAATTTTTGGAAAGTTAAAAGAGTTACCATATAACATAGCAGTTCCACTCCTAGATAGATAAGCAAGAGAAGTGAGCATACACATCCACACAAAAACTTGACTATAACTTTTTTAGCAGCTTTGCTCATAACCACAATTACTCAAATAACCAAAAAATAGAAACAGCCCATGTTTACAACTAATAAATGAATTTTTAAGTGTATTATAACATACAATAGAATATTATTCATTACTTCAAAAGAAATGAAGTGCTACAACATAGATGAGTCTTGAAAACATGCTAAGTGAAAAGAAAAGCCAGTCACACACACCCAAAAGCACATAGGTACCGTGTGATTCCATTTACATGAAATTTCTGGAATAGGTAAACACATAAGGACAAAAAGCAGATTCAGGTGTCTTAGGGTAGGGAAAGTGGGGGCAGGGTGAGAGGGACTAGGGTTTCTTCTAGGGAGAGCAAAAATGTTCTAAAATGAAGCTGATGTTCGCTTAACTCTGAGTACACTTCAAAAACATGGAATTGTACACTTTGAGTGGGGAAATTATATAGTATATGAATTATATATCAATGTTTGTTTTAATTATTTTTAAAGCACTGTTTAAAATTAGTTCTAAAAACATCATAGAGATAGTGTTATGAACATTGGAATGTGTTGAAAAGGACGTTAGTAAACTCTGAACAAGGTCAAAAACACAAACAAGAGATCATTAAAGCTGCATTCAGAGGAGGGATATCCAGAATCTTAAATGTATTCATTAGAAAACCAAAAAGACTAAAAGTAAATGAGAAAAGCTTTCAGCTTAAGTAATTAAATAACAACAAAACTATTCACCGAAAAAGAAAGTATATGTAAGAAATGAATAAATAAAATGCAGAAATCAATACATTTGAAAACACAGCTATCATGGAATTCAAAACATGTTGACCAGTTAAACACAAAGCTTTTCTTCCACAAGCACAGTGAAATAGGCATAAATATTTTAGGCGATGCTCTCTCTATGAGAAAAAGAAGGAAGAAAGAGGAGAAGGAAAGAGGAAAGAAGAAAAGAAAGAAGGAAAAAAGAGAACAGAGAAAGAGAGAAGAAAATAAAAGCCCAAAACCAAAAGTAACCACAAAGTACAAAACAAAACAAGACCACATCCAATGAGACAGGAAAGGGATATCCAATCAGACAAACAAGGGAGAATAAAAGTAGTAAAATACCTCTGGTGTTTACAGTTCTGTGACAGTGTCCATGTTTAATCCCAGAAATGTGCTGGGTATGGAGCTGGTCTTGGCCTCTGGATGTGGGGGCTGGGACTGGTCTTCTGTTGGTGGAGTTCCAACAGAACTTTTTCTTTTTATTTCTGTCCTCTTACTGCAAGACTCTCCCAAAGTTTTATTCTCACTCAGATGCCAACCACACAATGTTCATAGTAGGGCAGTAAATGTGTCTGTTATTACTACCATCTTTGGTGCTCAGTGGGGACCAACACAGCCACCATGAAGTTCTCCAACACTAAAATACCTTTGTTTGTTTTGTTTTATCATGGTAAGAACATTTAACATGAGATCTACCCTCTTAAATATATTCTAACCCTGCCGTGCATGATTGCTGACTGTCGGTATAATGTTGCACGGAGGTCCCTAGAGTTTATGCGCCTGCTTGACGGATGCTTCAGAATCCTTGATTTGAGACTTCCCCAATTCCCTTTCCCCCTGAGAGCTACTATTTCTCTTTGATTCCATGAGTTTGACCAATTTAGAGGCCTCATACAAGTGAAATCATGTAGTATTTGTCTTTCTGTGACTACATTAAAAAAAATTTTTTTAATTCAAGTGGTAGAAATTCTTTTTCTCTGTGAGCTATCAGACATTATTTGAGACTCCATCAGCAGTGCACATGTATAATACATACAGGATCTAGAAATACCTTCTAGATCAAGCTTGAAGTTGGGAGTCTTGTTCTACTAATTTAGCAGAAGAAAACCACCTTGGTGACAGAAAGAATCAATAGAACACCTTCTTCCAGTGAGCTTTCTAATAGACAAGGAAGACCATATTCTAGATAGGTAGACAAGTAGGTAGTTTGGTGAACACATAGACACATAATAGATATACATGGATATATGGGTAGATAGATGAATGAATAAGGAGGAAGGCGGAAGGAGGAAAGATGAAGAGATAATAAACAGATAAGAAGAAAGACACACCAGAAAACCCCGAGACCCAGGACAGCCAGCCCGGGTGCGTGGGCTCACACACGCCTTTGGATGGTGGAGTAATCAGCGAGACCAGCAACGTGGAAGTGTCTGAAGCAGCAGCGAGGAGCCAGCAATTGGACTCTGGAGAACTCCACCAACAGAAGACCAGTCCCGGCCCCCTCATCCAGAGGCCAAGACCAGCTCCATACCCAGCACATTTCTGGGATTAAACATGGACACTGTCACAGAACTGTAAACACCAGAGGTATTTTACTACTTTTATTCTCCCTTGTTTGTCTGATTGGATATCCCTTTCCTGTCTCATTGGATGTGGTCTTGTTTTGTTTTGTACTTTGTGGTTACTTTTGGTTTTGGGCTTTTATTTTCTTCTCTCTTTCTCTGTTCTCTTTTTTCCTTCTTTCTTTTCTTCTTTCCTCTTTCCTTCTCCTCTTTCTTCCTTCATTTTTTCAGTGTTTAGGTTTCTTACCTTTCTTTTTTGTTTTCTTCTATTGATCCTCTTTCTCTCCTTCCTCAACTACTTATTGAACTTAAACTTTCAAGTGAGTAAACATTGTCTCTTCCCTTTCTGATTACTCCTTCACATTCCATTTCATTCTTTCCCTCCTGTGTCCTCCAGGTTCCCAAAACTCAGGTGATCATCCTTTGACCTCCAGCCTTGACTCTACCATATTTGACCTCATTCATCACTTTATCCTGTCCCCTACCCATCTTAACCCCCCTCCACAGAAGGATAAAATCACTCCACTAAGGGGAAAATCACTTCATTCAAGTACATGGCATATGTTTGATTTTGTTATATAACTTTAGAGTTTGCTCCTGTTGGTGGGAGGTAGCAGGTTAATGGTTACCATAGTGTGTCAGTAGTTAAGCTGTACTTGAAACTATTATTACTAACTGTACTACTTTAGCCAGGATGTCATACATGTTATAAGTTTTTTTTTTTCCCCTGTATGGTACCCCCCGGTACCCACAGAAAAAAAAAAAAAAAAAAAAAGAACCACCTACATCTAGAGGACATCCCTGAAGAACAGACATCTCCTAGGGAAGCCTCAATACTACTGAGAAAGCTATCTATCATAAGAAATCAGCAAGCATCAACATAGAAAACAAAATAAAATAAAAAAGAGAAAATAGAAAATGACAAGATGCAGAAGCAAAATGCAACCCCAGACCCCCAGCCCACCCAGGACAAGTCCAGAACACAATGAGATAGACGAAATTGGAAGTCAAACACTGGAACTTTCTGAAATGATAGCAACAGAAGTGAAAAAACAAGTGGGAAGAGCTATAGAGAAAATAATTTCTCAGGTACAAAAAGAAATGATGCTTAAAATCAAAGATATTAGAGAAGAAACAGATAAAAGAATAGATGAGCTTAGAAAAATGATGGAAACAAAAAATGCCCAATATAGGAAAAAAATAGAATCCATGAAACAGATCCAAGCAGAAATCCAAGAGATTAAAAACCCACTGAAAGTATATGCAACAGATTGAACAAAGAGAGGATAGAATTTCAGATCTTGAAGACAGAATTGCAGCTAGTGACCATGAAAAGAAAGATATCTTAAAAATAGCAAGAGAGCATGAAAAATCAATCCAACCGCTACAAGATGAAGCAAAAAAGAATAACGAAAGATTGAGGTCAATGAGAAACCTGGTGACAGCACAAATGCCATAAAAAAAACTCTTCACAGAAATAATGGCAGAAAACTTTCCAAGCACAGATAAAGAATTTGACATACAAATAAATGAAGCATATAAAATTCCAAACAGCCATGACCAAAATAAAACTACACCAAGACATATAGTAATCAAGATTCCCAAAATTCAGCACAAAAACAGAATATTAAAAGCTATTAGAGAAAAGAAACAGATCACCTATAAAGGAAAGCCCATTAGAATCACAGCAGACTTCTCAACACAAACCCTCAAGTCAAGAAGAGCTTGAAGTATTTCAAGTCCTGAAAGAAAACAATTTCCAACCCAGATTGACACACCCTACAAGGCTATCTTTCAATATTAATGGAGAAATAGAATACCACCATGACAAAGAACAATTGAAGAAATTCATGACACCAAACCAACCCTACAAATAGTACTGAAAGATATGTTAGACAGAGATAAAAATGACCACAATTCCAAGAACAACAACACAAAGAAACTACCAGGCAAGGCAAGCAATTAAAGAGAGGGGAAAAGCAGGGAACCACCAGTAGGAAAATACCATAACAAAGGCAAGCCAATACATATCAGTCGTAACTGTCAATGTAAATGGCCTCAATTCACCAATCAAAAGAAACAGACTGGCAGAATAGATCAAGAAACAAGATCCAAATATGCTGTATACAAGAAACACGTTTAACTCAAACAGAAATTCATAGACTGAAAGTCAAAGTATGGAAAACAATCTTCCATGCAACAGGAACCCAGAAAAAAGCAGGGGTAGCTATCGTATTTGCAGACAATGTGAACTTCAAACCAAGAATGAGCAAAAGAGATAAAGAAGGTCACTACATACTTGTTAGGGAGAAACTTCAAGAGGAAGAGATAACAACATAAAAATGTATGCACCAAATACTGGAGCACCCAGCTATATAAGACAACTGTTAATAGACATGAAAAACCAGATAAGCAATAATACAATTGTAATGGGAAACCTTAACACCCTATTGCCACAAAGAGATAGATCAAGTAGACAAAAAGTCAGCAAATGAGGTCGACCCCCTGGTACCCACAAAAAAAAAAAAAAAAAGTCAGCAAAGAAATATCAGAACTGAACCAAACCTGTGAACAAATGGACTTAGATGTTTTCAGTGTTCCACCCAACATCATCAGAATACACATTCTTCTCAGCTACACATGGGACATTCTCTAAAATAGACCATATACTAGCCCATAGACCATGCTTAAGTAAATGCAAAGGAAATGAAATTATTCCATGCATATTATCTGACCATAGTGCAATGAAATTGGAAATTAATGGCAAAAGAAACTGCAAAAACTCTATAAACATGTGGAAATTAAATAACACCTTCCTAAACAACTAATGGGTCACAGATGAAATTCAGGAAGAAATTAAACAATATCTACAACTAAACGAGAATGCAGATACAACATATTGGAACTTATGGGACACAATGAAAGCAGTCCTAAGAGGGAAATTTATAGCAGTGAATTCTCACATCAGGAAAACAGAATAAGCACAATTAAACCTAATGTTGCACCTCAAGCTTCCAGAAAAAGAAGAGCAAGACAAGCCCATACAAGGGAGGAAATTATAAAGATCAGAGCCGATGGGCCGGTGAGACGGCTCAGCGGCTTAAGCGCCTGCCTTGCAAGCGCAAAGGCCCGAGTTCGACTCCCGGAACCCACATACGAAAAAGGGGCTGGTGATATCGCTCAGCAGCACGGGTGCCTGTTGGCGCGCGAGGTCCTGAGGTCGTCCCCCCGGTACCCACAAAAAAAATAAATAAATAAATAAAAAATAAAGATCAGAGCCGAAATTAAAGCAATGGAGACTAAGAAAACAATACAAAGAATTAATGAATCAAAGAGTTGGTTCTTCAAAAGAATAAATAAAATTGATAAACTCTTAGCCAACCTTATCAAAAAAGGAAAGAAAAGACACAAGTTCATGCACTGAGGAATGAAAAGGGTGAAATCACTACAGATCCTGTGGAAATACAAAAGATCATCAATACCTACTTTGAAAATCTTTACTCTCATAGGATGGAAAACATAGAAAAAATGGACAGATTCCTAGATATGTATGAATTAGCAAAGCTGAATCAAGAAGATATAAAAATTCTGAATAACCCATTATCAGTTAATAAGATTGAAAATATAATTAAAAACTTACCAACAAAGAAAAGCCCAGGTCCTGACGGATTCACTGCTGAGTTCTACAAGAAATTTAGAGAAGACTTAATGCCAATACTCCTCAAACTCTTTAATGAAATTGAAAGGGAAGAAATACTCCCTAACTCATTCCTGGAGGCAAGTATTACCCTGACACCAAAACCAGAGAAGGACCCAACTAAGAAAGAGAACTACAGGCCAATCTCCCTAATGAACATAGATGCAAAAATCCTCAACAAGATACTGGCAAACAGAATGCAGCAAATCATCAAGAAGATTATACACCATGACCAAATGGGATTCATCCCAGGAATGCAGGGATGATTCAACATATGCAAATCAATAAATGTAGTATACCATATCAACAGAGCCAAAGACAAAAATCACATGATCATCTCAATAGATGCATAAAAAGCTTTTAACAAAGTCCAACACTCATTCATGATAAAAATCCTACAGAAAATCAGAATAGATGGTCTTTACCTCAATCTGATAAAAGCCATCTATGACAAACCAACAGCCAACATCATACTAAATGGACAAAAACTGAAAGCTTTCACTCTAAAATCTGGAACAAAGGGGCCAGTGAGATGGCTCAGCGGCTTAAGCTCCTGCCCGGCAAGCGCGAGGGCCCGAGTTCGACTCCCGGAACCCACATACGAAAAAAGGGCCAGTGATATCGCTCAGCGGCACGGGCGCCTGCTGGCGCGCGAGGTCCTGAGGTCGACCCCCTGGTACCCACAAAAAAAAAAAAAAATCTGGAACAAGGCAAGGATGTCCACTGTCACCACTGCTATTCAATATAGTTCTGGGAACATTAGCTAGAGCATTTAGACAAGAAAGAGAAATAAAAGTAATAAGAATGGGAAAGAAAGAAGTTAAATTATCATTATTCACAGATGACAAGATACTCTGCATAGAAGACCCCAAAACTCCACCAAAAGACTTCTGGATTTAATAACCAAATTCAGGATGTAGCTGGATACAAAGTCAATACTCAAATATCAATAGCATTCCTGTACACAAACAAGAAACTCACTGAGAGAGAAATTAGGGAAACCACACCCTTCACAATAGCATCCAAAAAAATGAAATACTTAGGAATCAATCTAACAAAGGAAATAAAAGATGTATACATTGAAAATTACAGTACTCTGAAAAAGGAGATTGAAGAGGATATCAGAAAATGGAAAGATAGCCCTTGCTCATGGATAGGAAGAACCAACATTGTGAAAATGGCCATACTCCCAAAAGTGTTATACAGATTTCATGCAATCCCGATGAAAATACCATTAGTGTACTTCACAGAACTAGACAAACCATTCCTAAAATTCATTTGGAACCAGAAGAGACCTAGAATAGCAAAAGCAATTCTGGGGGAAAAAGGCAAGGCAGGAGGCATCACAATCTCTGACTCGAAATTATACTACAAAGCTACTGTGATAAAATCAGAATGGTACTGGCAAAAAAACAGACCTGAGGATCAGCAGAACAGATTAGAAGATGCAGACACAACTCCAAACACACTCAGCCACCTTATCTTTGACAAAGGGGCCAAACATGCTCACTGGAAGAAAGATAGCCTCTTTAATAAATGGTGCTGGAGAAACTGTCTCTCTACATGCTGAAGACTAAAACTAGATCCGTGTCTGTCACCATGCACTAAACTAAAGTCAAAATGGATCAAAGATCTAAATACTAAAACAGAAACACTGTATCTACTGCAAGAGAAAGTAGGTAGAAATCTTGAAGACAGAGGTGTAGGCAGAGACTTCATGAACAAAAACCAAACTGCACAGGAAATACTGCAAAGAATCAACAACTGGGATCTCATCTTATTAAGAAGCTTTGCACATCAAAAGAAATCACCAATAGAGTGAAAAGGAAACCCACAGAGTGGGAAATTTTAGCCAACAATCCCTCAGACAAAGGACTTCTATCTAGAACACATAAAGAATTGAAAAAAATCAGACCCCCCCCAAATTTAAAGACCCAATCCAAAAATGGGCATCTGAGATGAATACACAATTCTCAGATGAAGAAATACAGATAGCAAATAAATATATGAAAAAATGTTTGACATCATTGGTCATTCATGAGATGCAAGTTAAAACAACACTGAGATTCCATCTCACCCCAGAAAGAATGGCTATCATCAAGAAATCAACCAATAACAAATGCTGGAGGAGCTGTGGGGAAAAAGGAACACTTCTGCACTGCTGGTGGGAGTGTAGACTGGTGCAACACTGTGGAAATCAGTGTGGAGATTCCTCAAAAAAACTAGGATTAGAGGTCCCATTCGACCCAACTATTCCCCTTCTGGGTATCTTCCCAGAAGAATTAAAAACATCATACCACAGCAATATGTGTGCACCCATGTTTGTAGCAGCACAATTTGTGACAGCTAAATCTTGGAAGCAAACCAAATCCCCATCAACCAATGAATGGACAAGAAAGATGTGGTTTTTTTATATAGTGGAGTATTAGTCATAAAGAAAGATAAAGTTGAGACATTTACAGCTAAATGGATGGACCTTGAGACCATAATCATAAGTGAAATAAATTGGACACACATGTGTAAATATCAAATTGTCTCCCTAGTGTAAGAAGCTGAAAGAGTAAATAAGATCCAAAATGTACAATAGATACTGTGAAATGGGAAGAAACTGTCCAAAAGGAAAGAGAAACTGGGATGGGGGAATGGAGAAAAGAAGGAAGGTAAAAGGAAAAGTAAATATAAATATATATTTATACACACACACACACAAGATAGTTAAGATAGCTATACTACTAATTTCTATAAGTTCATTGAAAAGAAAGGTTTGTGCTTGTTCTGTGTTTGTGCTTGTCTGTATTGTCTGATCAATTTTTCATGCCTATATTTTGTAATATGAGCAACTACTTTGAAGATAACAATACACAATGTATTAACCATTGTTACTCTCCTACTATCTTGTTTTGAAATTTTGTATCATTGTTTTTATTGTTTTTTCTCTTTAAAATTAAAAAAAGAAGAAGAAAGACATAAATGTATATCCAATCATTGCCCAGATGCTACAAAATATGCATTCTACTATCATTTGTAACTTGCTGTCAGCATGACCCAGAGTAAGCATCAGATAGAGCAAGTTTTATACAGTGAGCTGACCGATTATGAAAAGATATAAGAATGGCTCTGAGGTCCCTTAAATGTGGTGGCTGCTTCCCTCGGGACTCACACTTGGTTAAGACATTTTGTGATGAACGAGCCTAGACCAAGAGAATCTTCTGCCTGGGTCATATGCCGATTCTTTTCCACTGAAGCAGCCTCACTTTCATGGGAGTTGTTTACTGAAGATGAGATCATTCATCTGCCCATAATTACCCGTCTGCTTCTAATATCTCTCCATTTGAACTATTTTAATACTATAAGGTACACACTAATTCCTAATGGAGTTTATGCTTTGGCTTCCTCTAAAAATATCAATAACTCACATAGTTAATATCTTGTCACCCTCAGCACTCTCTTTCCTACTGAACCATGGAGCAAACTGTGGGGTACGATTCACCCATTGTGTAAGTAACAATGTTCGCCTAGTGTTTAGGGTTTTTATGGGTACAGACAGCAAATTAAGAGATTACAGGTCCCTATGAATCAATTAGTCAACCTAAATCCCAGGATAAAAGTGTTCTAGCAGCCTTGTGAAGGACCTCTAAGGACCAGTGCATCACTGCCTGTAGATGGCCATCTGAGATTGGAACCAGCTCATCATCTTGGCCCTGTCCCCACTCCGGCCATGACTATGGTCAGGGGATGCCCCATGAGGTCTCCTCAGGTGCATGCATCCTTGGCCTAAGCCAACTACAATGTAGAGAAAAAATATTAGCAGAAACCTCATAAGCCCAGTGCACTCTGCACCAGGACGTCTCCCTCCCCTTCCCTGCCCCCATTGTTTTATTCGTCTGGGTCTCTGGATTCCAGGGGTTAGCTTGGCCCTTCCAGGGAGACATTATATTGCTCCCTTGACTTCTGTAACACAAGTTTTATTGTTTAAGCATCATTTTAGTTTATTGGTTTGGCATAATAAAGACCAACATTCGTTGTTGCTTCCCATATGCCAGGCACTTCGTACCCGTGTTCTTCAATCCTTACAACTGCCCCTGTGGGATAGGTGTTACTTTAGGCCCCATTCTACTGCTAATCGAGGATCAGAAGACACTTTGGCCAAGATCACACAGCTTGAGGGTGGTGAATCAGAATTTAAGATTGGACAGCTTTGATTTCAAAGCCAAACTCGTCACCTCCCAAATGTGTTAATAACCATAAGCTGTGAAGTAACACTTCAGATTGTTTCTGATATATCCAATTCCAAGGAATTTTTAAATTAGTATATATTCAATCATATCTCTATACTGGTAAGTTTTACATCCATGGGTTCAACCACAGGTAGAAAATACATGGAAAAAAGACACATTAATATTGAACATGCATAGACTTTTTTCTTGTCATTATTCAAACAACACCCGACACTGCCAAGGTTATGCAGTAACAAGAACTTTCCTTCATTGCTGGTAGAAATATCAGCAACTGGCGCTGAGATTTTCCAAATAAAATGTTTGTTTCTGACAGTATAAATCATCCTCTTTTCCTGTGGTAAACACTGGCTTTACTGGCAAATGGAAATGTGAGTTGCAATTATTGTGGTGAGGCTGTTGGCATGGCTGTGGCTTTTTCCTGTTTCCCCAGCCTGAAGGCCCCGGTGCTGGCTTTCCCATTAGGCAGGAGTCCTGGCAGCTCCCAAGGCACCTCCTGATGGACTTCTTGGCCCCAAGACGTGGACCCATGATGCAGATCAGCTGCTCTGAGCTCTCTGAAAGCTCCTCACTTTCCCACAGCTGCCCATTTGCCACTGGGAGGAAAGCAATGGTGTCTTC
This sequence comes from Erethizon dorsatum, assembly GCA_028451465.1. Taxonomy (NCBI): domain Eukaryota; kingdom Metazoa; phylum Chordata; class Mammalia; order Rodentia; family Erethizontidae; genus Erethizon; species Erethizon dorsatum. Next base: position 132,203,875 of record CM051823.1, on the reverse strand, counting down.
TTCTTATTAATACAGCCTTGGTACCAGGCTGTGTTTCACAGTATTATGCAGACATTACAAAGGGTGTTTCAGTCATCTGTTGCTACATAGCAAACCACTCCAAAAAAGTCAGTGACTAATTTATTATTTCTCATAATCAACACTAATTTATTATTTCTCATAATTCTGTGTGTTGACTTGGCAGTTCATAACCAGAGTCCCCTCTGTGATTGCAGTCAGCAGGAAACTGGACTCAGAGTTGAGTTGAACTTTGACACTGGCATGGCTGGGCCTCTTTCTGTCTGTGGGCTTACAGTCTCTGGCCAAAAAGATGACTTTGGTTTGCTTTTCTTGCACAGCATCTGGGTTCCAAAACGCAACCCCCAGTGAGCAAGCGCTTGCCAAACCTCTGCTTGCCCCACATTCAGTGATTCCTGAGGGCCCAAAGCAAGTCACACGGCCAGGCCGAGAGTCAGTGTGCACTGAGGAAGGATTTCACAAGGGCATCGACACTGTGAGGATCATCCGTGCAACAGTCAACCCCAGAGGGAAGGGAGATCCACACTGGATCACAGGGATTTAGCTCAGTGCCAAAAGTATTCAATATAAAAACATGACGATTGGACATATTCATGGCCTAGTATTCTCTATTGCACTTAAGATACCAAAGTCCTATCAAGAGCAAAATATGGCTTAGGAACCTTTTTTTTTTTTTTTTTTTTTTTGGGTACTGGGGGTCGACCTCAGGACCTCGCGTGCCAGCAGGCGCCCGTGCCGCTGAGCGATATCACCGGCCCCTTTTTTCGTATGTGGGTTCCGGGAGTCGAACTCGGGCCCTCGCGCTTGCCAGGCAGGCGCTTATGCCACTGAGCCATCTCACCGGCCCCCAAGGAACCTTTTGAATGGAATGGACAGCTTATGTGCCCATTGGAATGATTCTTTTTCCCAAACATAAAAATTTTAGTCTTGCTAATCAAGTCTTTTTTGATAATTTTTTTCACTTATATTCACAAAGCGTGAGCTGTCATCCAGAATTGAGTGCAAATTCTACATTCTACCACTTTCTAGATTAATGAGCTTGTGCGAGTCCCTTTTAATTACTTTTACGTGTTTTCCCTCATCTGTAAAAATGAGAACCAAATCCTTCCTTTAAAATTCATTGTGAGGACCTGGGGTGTAGCTCAGTGGTAGAGCACTTGGCTAGCATACACAAGGCCCTGAATTTGGTTCCCAGCACAATGAAAAAAAGTTAAAATTATTCTGAGGATTATATGAGTTATTGCATATGAAAATGATTGGTAGAACATTTGGTACTGAATAGGCATTTGTAAAATTTTTGTGCTACCTTCTCAATAGGCTTTTCTTTTTTAAAACAAATTACAGTACCTTAAAACTTGCACCACATCAGAAAAAATATCCTTACTGAAAGCCTCAATCATTGGCAAATATAGGCTTTTACCTAAAAAGCTGTAAGTTAAATTCTTTACAAATCTTAAAAATGAAATTAACTACTGTCTTCCAAAACTGGGGCCAGTGAACCCACCATACATTTCACACTGAGTACACACTGCCATTCTCTTAGAATTAATCACTGGGTTTTATACCCACGCACAAAACTAGGAACTGGACTGTCATAGTCACTTTCCTTGTCACTGGGACAAAATACCCCACACCTGCAACTTAAAGGAAGAAAGGTGGTTTTTTGGGTTTATGGTTTTGGCCAATGATCAGCTGGCTCTGAAACAGAATGGCAAAAAGGCGTGGTGAAGGAAATGATGTCCGACCCACGGGATCCAGGAAGCAGAGAAAGAAGGGAGGAGCTGCGGACAAGAATACATCCTTCCAAGTCACACCCCAGCGGCTCATCTCCACCCAGGTTTTTGGGGGACATTTTAGATAAAAACCATAAAATGAACTAAGGCTAAGAGACAATTTTTAGGAATTAAGCCATTGATCCTCAAGTACACTTGCCATCAAGACCACCTTCTGGGCTTAATTTAGTCTCCACTGAAAATAACAAGGTACTAATATCTTGTCCTCAATTTTCCTACAAAGTTAAGTTGCAATCAGATCATTACAACATGGAGATATCACAATACTCTCCCTTCCAAGTGGAAAAACTGCTGCTTCCTAGACAAGAGGCCACTCTCTCGATGTTCAGTCCAGTGGACAGCATAGCATATCACTAAGTCCCTTGTGTGAACAGCCTTAAGTCTTTATTGTTAATTCGGGGACAGGGAAGGAGCAGCATAGAACAGGTGGATATTGGTGATTCACACTCGATGTCTATTTCTCTCCTCGTGTAGTAAAGTGGGTTTTCAAAGTGCCAGCTGCCATCCATTAGTTGGCCAAGAAATCAACTTAGTGGGTCAAGACCAACATTTTCTAATGGAATGGTGTAGCACAGAGTAGCATCCCGTTGCATGGCAGAGGTAGAACAGAAACCATCAAGCTACATCACATTTTCTGTGAATGTTTTATTTCAGGCAGACATGCACATGACTGCGTGTGAGTAAAATGATTTTTACAATGGAGTATGGCAAAAAATCTGAAAGACACTCTTTGAGCATGTCTTTCTATTCCCCTAACATTAGCAAGTTAAACACTATGATTCCCAGAGTTCTTTAAGAACAGATGCCAGGCATGATTTGAGTTTGGCCTGTCAGGTGCCTAAGCGTGAGATCAGGAAGATGGCAGCAGTCACCCCTCTACTGCCACAGCTATTACTGTTGATAAGAGGGGAGGGGTCATAGTCTCCTGTGGTATCTTCAGCAGAGGATCCAGCTTGTATGTGGTCCATGGGTCCTGAGAGGCAGCTACAAGGCATGTGCTTCTTGATCAAGATAACTGTGGGGACAGGGAGCTTCTGGAATTAGCAGCACAAAGGGAGAAGCCTCAAAAGTGGTGGCTTCCTGATCGTAGTGGTATCACTGTGAATCCAGATCCACCACTTTCTAGTTATAGACATAACAGCAGATCTCGTGGGGGTTTAGTTCTGTTGCATGCCTTTGGAATTTGCTGTGGAAAGCTCAACCACACATCTATTTCTTTAGTCCTCATATGATTCTGCAGCCACTTAGGACCCCATGACAGATCTCTTCTTGCTTATGCAACTATCAGCAGCACCTATTCTGTACTGTGCTTTATAACAACTGACAGGACAGGAGAAATAAATAAAATAAAATGTTTTCTCCTACTGAATCTTATACTGGAACTTTGTTATGAACCTCCATGGAGAATTCTGAAAAGAAGCACAAAAATCAAGTAATTTATCATATATATTTTTGTTTTGTTATTTTTTGGGTTTTTTTGGGGGGTGGTCCCATAGCACCAAGTAATCAATAAATACTCATTGGCTGATTGGTTAAAAATACTACATGATGGAAAACACAAAATGGCTTAGTACCTTTATAACTAGTTTCAGGGAGAACATGTGAATCTGTCCTAGGTAAGATTTGCAGGAAAGACTCTGAGACAGAGATTTGGGGGCAGAAGGTTCCTAGAACAAAATCTATAAGAAAATAAAGTGGTAAGATTGGTGGGGAGCAGGTGCACTGAGATATGGTTGCAGCAGAAGCCTTGACCAGTCTTGTGGGTGAAAGGATGCGAAGCTGAGATGCCCCTTCAGAGGTGCTCTGCACTGAAGGAAGAGAACCAGGTCTGCACGCCCTATGTTAACCAATCACTGGATGACAGCTACCTTTGGGAAGGGCTGGGATCCAAGAGGAGGTACCTTCTTTCAGCTGAGGGCAAGTCTTTGGAAGGAACCGAGCTGTGGGATCTCAGGATCCAACAGCTCTGGGCAGTAGGAAAATGACTGGGAGGAGCTTCAGGACTGGGAGGGTAGCTCAGTGGTAGAGCACTAGTTTTGTATATGGTAAGGCCCTGGGTTCAATCCCCAGAACTGCAAAGGAAGAGAAAAAGAGAAATAATGAGGGCAGCATAGCATCTTCAGCAGAGTCCAGAGAAGCATTAGTCTTCAGCATGTCCTCAGGGTTTCCTAAATTCCTTGTGAAGCCATTCAGCCCAGCCCTATAGGAAAAATATATTTTGAGTATATGAGTTATTTTCAGCATGACAGTGACAACAAAATCTATTTTCTAGCTAGCACTACTCCAGCTAAGTATGTTTCTCAAATAAAACTTTGCAAGTCTGGAGCCAAAGAGCATGAGTCAGGCTTTGTCCTCTATTTTCTATTTCCAGACCAACAGTGGGTGCAGTTCTTCTATTATTATTTATTGGCCATCAGCACTTGAGTAGTAGCAGGACTTTTTTTAACACTACCTTCTTCCCTACATTTTGCCACATCAAAAATTAAACAAAAACTTACCCAAACGGTTTTCAGGGGAAGTAGCTTTGTGAAATGAAAAACCCATGGAACCAAATCAAGAATTAAGAAACCTGGAGCCTATTCTTAGTTCTGTCAATCCTCCGTCTCCTCCCCTCCCCTCTCCCTCCTTTTCCTCTCCTTTTCTATCTTCTCTTCTCTTTGCTTCATCCTTCCTTTCCTCTCTCTCAATTCATTTCCTGGAAATAACCATGCCTGCCCTACCAGAATTATTGTGTAAATGGAAAAAAAAAAGTAATGTACATGAAAACATTTTGATAAGTAAGAATTGGAATGTGTCTCCAAGCTATTATTACGAGTCATCTGCCCACTTTGCAATTATACAAATCATTATGCATTAAGAAGCTATTCAAATCCGTGTATACAGTTGAAAGTTCTGATACATAAAGGGAAGACCCAACCCACCCGAATATCCATTCTAGCAGCCAGTTTGGTCAGGTATTCAACATGGTGGTTGAGTACCCACCATGGGCCTAGCATGTACATGCAACGAGCAAGCCTACAGGAGGCAGCGTGGCTGAGTGAGAGTAATGCGGACATAGAAATACTACTGGTGAGATTCCAGCTTAGGTGGCTATGACCTTCACTTGTCTGAGTCTCAATGTTTCTCTGTCCATGAAAGGAGATGCCGGGCTGGTGAGATGGCTCAGTGGCTTAAGCGCCTGCCCGGCAAGCGGGAGGGCCCGAGTTCAACTCCCGGAACCCACATACGAAAAAAGGGCCAGTGATATTGCTCAGCAGCACAGGTGCCCGCTGGAGCATGAGGTCCTGAGGTTGACCCCCGGTACCCACAAAAAAAAAAAAAAAAAAAAAAGAAAGGAGATGCTACTACAAAAGGTTGTTGTAAATAAGTGCTGGTAGAGTTATGCACAAAATGACATGGAAACCTGTAAGTGGGTTGTCTAAGCCAACCTTGCAATAGCAGGGAGACACTTTGGTTGGGTAATATCCAAATGGTTCCTAAAATAAAATTAGGAATTAGTCAAGTAAGGAGAGGAAATATAAACAGTCTGAAAGGTCAGCAGTTGCAAAGCCCTGGAGGGAAGAAAGCCATGGAGAAACTTCAAAGGTCTTGTTTTATATAGTGTGGCATCTCTAGAGAATAGGAGCGGGAGAAAGCCCTGTGTCCTGTGCCTGTGAGGGAATAGAGCAGAGTCGTAGGATCCTGCTTGTATTTTTTATGTGATCTGATCACTCTATGATAGAGAAGGGAAGGCATAATCACTCATTCTAGGAACACCCAAGGGGAGGCTGGGTAAGAGACAATGGGATATAAACCAAGTGGTGCTAACAAGAAAGGACAGGCTTGGATCGAAGAAGGAGATGGCAGGTGGTGGAATCTGCAAGGCTTTGTAATTCATCAGACCTGAGAGTGAGACAGATGGAGAAGTCACCGTTCCCTCCCCCATCTTCACTTGAACATCAGAGAAGATGCCAGGTCATTCCTTGAGGAGTAAGCTCAGAAGAGAAGTAGCTCATGGGGCACAGGCAGAGAGGGGGAGAAGATGGTAGAGGCTGAAATTGTAAGTTCCATATTGCATGTGTTGGATGAGAGAAGCCTCTCGGCTGTAATAGCATTGACTAAGCACTTGTGCCACCCAGGTTCTAAGTGACGGGCCTTGCACACATCAATCAGTGATTTCCCACAAGGACCCTATGAGGAGAACACTCTTATATTCCTAGTGTAGCCCTGAAATCCATGGGGCTCAAGGAGGCCATCGGTTGGCCCAAGTCACTCCACAAGGCTGTTCCTCAACCCAATCTTCTCCTTGCTCGTTTCCTCCATGGGTCTTCTGCACGCACTCTACACATATGGGGCTACAAAGAAAAGGCCAAAGTATGATCGAGAGAGATGAAGGTTTGGCATCATCAGTTCACAGATGATAGTTAAACCACAGGAATAGGTGGAACTTGTTTGCGATATTTACAGCAATAATGATGTCAGCTAGCATGAATTGAGCACACCCCACATGCCAGGATGTTTTCTAAATGCTTTACACTATTTAATTTTTACAACATGTTTATAAGGTAGTGTATGAGTTCCCTAGGGCTGCCCCAAAAGAGTTCCACAAACTGGGTGGTTTAAACAACAGAAATATATTGTCTCATAGTTCTGAAGTCAAGGTCATTGGTTCTTTCTGAGGATATGAGGGAAAGTCTGTTCCCAACTTCATTTCTAGCTCCTGGTGGCTTGCTGACAACCCAGTGTCTCTTGACTTGTAGACTCATCTCCTTGAGGTCTTCTTTCATCTTCACATGATGGCATTATCCCTGTAATATATATCTCTGTGTACAAATTTCCCTTTTTTATAAAGACATCTGTTGTATTGGATTAGGGACCACCCTTCATCTTAACTTGATTACCTGCAAACACCCTATCTCCAAATGAGGTTATATTCACAGATACTTGGAGTTAGGCCTTTGACATCTTTTGACAGGACACACTTCAACTCATAACAGATTAAGGACACAATTCAATCCATAACCCATTTTACAAGTGAGGAAACCAAGGCACAAGGAGACAAGTAACTTCCCTGAGGTCACAGAGCTAATGCACTGAAAAGGATCTAAAATAGGAGAAGAGGAATCCAAAGACAAATTCCCATGGAAGGCTGACATGCAGGAGACAGGCGCAGGACCCCCCTCCAGGATCATTGTGGACCAGACATAGGTGTCTGGCCCAAGAGCAACTCATCCACACACTTGTCACCAGCATTTAAGGTAACATGGTGCAAAAGTGCTACCACTCATCAGGGTAACTTGCACTGGAGAGTGGCTGACTAAACCAATCAGGTTCTCCAGCTGGAGGAGAGACGCAAAGAAAAAAGCAAGAGCACCCATTATCCCTGGGCACTGAAACAGCAACACAGAGACAAGCCAGAAAGTGTTAGAAAATATAAGCAAGGGGCAGCCTAGACTCTCCTAGAAGCCAAATGTAGACATGGGAGAGGAGAAACGAGATGGATATTAGCTGACGCAGTAGGAGCAGAGACAGGGAGAAGTTGAGTCATCATTACAGGATCAAAGAACACCTTAAACCAGGGGATAGATAAGAGACCCTGTGCCCACTCTGTGCCCTGCCCTCAGCCCTCCACTGCTGGAACTATTGTGTGCAATCGAATTTCTAGGGTATCTGACTGCTCCTTACTGAGTTTTTGAATGTGAGGTCAAGACTCCCACTCACTTTTACCCACTTTTCCTTACTTAAATCTTCCATTTCACTTTTTGTTTCTTATAACTTTAAATTTATCTAACTCAAGCATCTAGGGAGGTGGGAGAAAAACAAGTTGCATACCACACCATGGAAGTCAATGGTAGCAAATGCTTCGAGAAGGAAATGTCAATTTTTGCAGAAAGTTCCAGTAAGATAAGCCTTTAAAAGTAACAGTAAAGATCTGCCGACCAAAAAGTGAGCACTGGATGAGAGGAGACGGAGCAGGTTTCAGGAATGGCGACAAGTACAAGAGGTGAGGCCAGAAAGCCATAGAAATGACACTTTTCAAGGCTCATGGGTCAAGAGGAAAGGGGACCCATGCTCCAAGGAGATACTGTGAAGGAGTGGGAGTGATTTTTTTAAGATAAGATGTTTTGACATATTTAAATGCTGATGGAAACAGGAAACTAATGAAGGTAAAGGTGAAAACTTTTCAAAGGAAAGAAAACAATTGAAGGGATGAAATTGCTGAGGACACAAGCACCCGGGAAACAGCCGGGTAGGAAACAGCCTGAGGTAGGAAGAGGGAAAGAGGGAAGCTGCTGTGGATACCTAGAAGGCTCTATCAGGAGGCCACAGCAAAGGGGTTTTCTGTAACAGCTTCTATTTGCTGAGTGAAACCAGAGAGGAGATGATCCACTGAGAGGGAAGAGAGAAGAGGCAGGATAACGGCTTTGAAAGAGAGGAGAGTACCTGCAACAGTCATTTCAAAAAATGGCAGCGTGATCTCACCGAGAAAGCACTGCAGGATGACCATTTAGCCCCGAGGGCTCCGCTGAGATCAAGGGCCACAGATTTGGGATGCCACTTAGCTCTCATTGTATGTGATTTTCTCCAGCCTCATTCAGTGGGGCAGGACAAGCAGCAGGAACATTGGTAGTTGAGAATAATTCAAAGTTGAGGACAGAAGGCCAAGGGAACCAGAAGTTAAAGGAGGGAGGGAGAGAATGAGTGAAGAAATGAGCCATAATACCTATGCCAGCTACGGATGGAATGAAGATGGGCAGGGCGGGGGGAGAAAACATGAGCGCCAAGGAAACTCAGAAGCTCCAAGAATAGCTATTTGGAGGCAAGAGGTAAAGGTCCGGAGCCATAAGAGGTTGGGGAGATATGAAGATTGTGTGCATGTATGGGAGCATCACACTGAACCCCATTAATTACAATTAATACGTGCTAATAAATTTAACATATTTGAGAGTTGGAGAAGTTCTAGGTGATTGGAAGGTGCAGACATGACGTGTGTACGTATGTGTGCATGCGTGTATGTGTGTGTGTGTGCCCTTTCTTTGGGGAATTTCCCCTCTGTCATTGCATGTGATCCTGGTTGAACAGTTCATGTTCGTGCCCCACCCCACCCCACCTCACTGGTCACCACCTGGCTCCAGTGATTGGCTCGAGGTTGGGTACAAGGATTCAGGGGTGGGAACTGGGTCTTTTCTTCTCAGGTCATGGGTTGTAAAGACCATCCTTCCTGTCAGTATGGATGAACCCTTCTGCAAAAGGAAAAAGCAAGGCCAAAATGCAAAGATAAGCAAAATCAAGTAGAAATGAGAGATGGACAGGAGTAAAAAGAACCCAGACAACAATTTTGAATGACTGGGTCTAGCCATGTCAAGGGTCTACACCTAAATCTTTCAAATGAGCCCTCACAATTCTCTTTTCGGTTCAAGGTAGTCTGCATTGCATTACTTCCGCTGCAGTCTAGGGTGGGAGTGGCTGAAGCAAAGGGGGGAAAAAATGTATGAGAACTGAGAAGGCCCAGGAACAAAGGATGAGGTTACCTCAGTTGGCCTTACAGGCATTAAAGTCACCCAAAATGAAGACACTCATGGGGTGGAGAAGACCAGTATAACTTTTGCAAAAGTCTAAATAAGGAGAATGGACAGGATGCTACTAGGTAAAACAATGAGAACCAGTGGAACATTGTGCATTTCTTAGCAGGAGCTTCAAAACAATGATGGTTGTTATAGAAAGGTGAAAGAATGAGTAACAATATGGACATCATGTCAGGGAAGGAGAAGCATACAGATCCCACTTGCTAATGAGAAGCTAAGTGGAGTGCGTGATAATGTGGATAAGATCACTACTCTACACCGAGAGATGACTTCTAGGTAGGAGTTTGAAAATTAGACTCCACTTCTAAGTCGTAAGTATTATTATCACTATTAACAGCTCTTTGCCCCAGCACCTCTTGACCTAGAACCACTTGCTCTTCCTTTGTAAAATAGATGATAAAGTAAAACTGGAAATTTAGGTAGGTCATAGGCTTACATTTTCCCCTGAGCTATTTTATGCATATATTTAGATGTCTCAATGACCTAAACAATACCCCAGTAGCAATTTCATTTGTGTATTTGGTAGAAGAGATACAGTAAATATTTTAAGACCTTATCTAAAAATCACATCAACCTAATGCCAACTCTGGAATGAGTGTCATAGAGGGAAAGCCAGCAACCAACTGGCATTTCAACGAGGAGGGAAATGGCCTCACTGATGGACTCTCAACTTCTCCAAATGACAGATAAATAGTTAATGTGCATATGAACTATATGCATGTACAGAATTATTTTTCTTATCCTACATGCACTTTCCACTAAAAATCTCATGTTATATTAAAATATTTTAAATATTCTTGTTGTATTAAATATTATTGTATATATGCTTGAGTCATACAGTAGAAATATTATATAAACATATATTTGGATAAATGGAATGTAATAAAGAGAAAGCACAGTACTAATTGCTAAATGATTCTCCCAGGAATCCTGATGATAAATCAAAAACATAACACATTTATTCTTTTAAATGGTACTATTTAAAATATCTTTGGTAGTGTAGGAAATAAATTTCCAGAGAAGACGAATTAAATTTATTAAAGATTGTATTTGGAAAATGAAAACCAAGAAAATATACAAAAACACCCACCCTCAACACACACCCCAGTGACTACATTCCCGGATGCCTGTTCCGGGGACACAGTGAGGTCACTTCCTCCACTTACGCAGAGGTGTGATTCCAAAGCAGCAGCTGCAGCATCCAGACTGTAGGGTTAGGATTAGGGTTAAGATTAGGGTTAGGACTAGGGTTAGGGTTAGGGTTAGGGTTAGGGTTAGGGTTAGGATTTGGCCTGAGACTGTAGACATCCCCCTAAAAAGCTGCAGGCTGCCCCCTGACCTCTATTGGGTCTGGACCTCTGGTGGGTCCAGCTGGTGTCCCCAGTCAGGGCTGGAGTGTGTGTTTGCTCACTGCCAGAATGCACCTTATGCCAGCCTTGCACACCAAGAAGCAAGCTGGACAGACAGCCTGCCCCCCTCAGCAGAGCTGTTGGTCACTCTCCCTCTAAGAGTCTATCATCCAACATGTATGTGTCACTCATTTACTTTCATTTAGATTATTCATTCTTTTTTTCACCACCTACATTTATTAGATAGCAATGTCATTCAAAGAAGATCTTCACTTTTCCTCCCTTTTGATCACTCACATTGGTGGCAAACCAAAATGGATGGGAACCAAATCAAATTTCCCCGTAAGGCCAACATTGAACCTAACCATTAAATTTGATTTCACTCTTGCCCATTCAGTTTGCAACCAAAATTAGAGAAAGAATTAAGTTTGTGAACCAAGACACCACTGTATCTTGAACAGCACTGTGGATTCTTGGGTTTTTAATTATTGAAAGAATAACAACCAAAGGCATTACATTGATCAAGCTTAAAATTAAAATTAAAGAATACCATCTAGTATTGAGTCCACATTCAAGTTTGCTCAATTGTTGCAAGAATATTTATGTGCTTTTTTATCTAATCTCGTCTCAAACTTTGTAATTGATTACTGTCTTTAATTCTTTTAGCACAGGAGCACCCATGACTCGTTGGTAACACTGACTTTCTGGTAACTCATAGTTAGTTGTGTATTTTTCATTTTCCCTTGATGTTGGGGTGTACTAGATCTGCTTTTCGCTTGAATAACACATTAATGCTTCTTTCAGAAATTATAAAAAATACATTTCTTGTGGTAAAAGTAAGATAAATTATTCAAAAAAGGTAACACATTTTCTCAATGATGTTTGCTTGGTTTGGTTTGATCTTGCCGTCCTAGGGACTGAATCCAGGGCCTTCACAGTGAGCTAATGCTCAGCTCATTTCTTTTACTTTTTTATTTTGAGACAGGGGTCTCCCTAAGTCATTAAGTTGCCCAGGCTGGGCTCGAACTTGCAACCCTCCTGTCTCAGCCTACCAGAGTGCTGGGATTACAGGCCTGCGTCACCATGCCCAGCTCTCACTGACATTAAGAACATGGTTTTCTGAAAAATATTTGTGCAATAGAATTTTTAAAGGTGATAGAGAGTTAAAATAAAATCTCAATCCTGGAAAATCATCTTGGCTGCAAGTGTACTTGATGCATTGGTGAATAAAACCACATGGAATTTCTTCATTTTACAGGTTTGGGTTAATATGAAGGTTTCTTTCTCAGTTCTGATGTCAGGCAGGTATGGTGGAACATGCCTACAATCCCAGCTGAGGCAAGAGAATAGCAAGTTTGATACCAGCCTGGGCAACTCAGGGAGACCCTTTTTGAAATAAAAAAATAAATAAATTTAAATTTAAAAAAAGGGCTAGGAATGTAGCTCAGAGGTGCAGCATCTGCTTCACATGTGTGAGGCCCTGGGTTCAAGCTCCAGCACAGGGAGGAAAAAGTACTGAGGTTATCCCTGTTCAAACATTCAAAATTACCACCAGATACAGTCTGGCAGCAACACTTACAACAAAGTTTCTGACTGAATCTCAGACCTCTATATAGTTTATCCAGATAAATTAGTTGCTTTGCTTTTTAAAGAATAAAAAAGTAGAATACACTCATCACTCTGCCATTTTGGGCCATGGGGCTGTTTTCCTTCTTCATGCCGGCATTTCTACCAGCATCAAGATTCAGAAGAAAACGAGACAGAGGAGTAGAAGAGGCGCAGCCCTCAAGGCAGAGCCAACGTGCTGCACACCCTGGCTCCATCACTAAGTGACAGCCACCTTCGGGAGCCCCAGAGGGGTTCTACAATAAAACCACTAAATCTTCTCCATGTCCCCCAGCTAATGATGACACATTGTATACACGTATTGAAATGTCGCATTGTACTCCATAAATAGGTACACCTTTTATGTGTCAAATAAAAAAGTATATATCAAAAATAACTTTTAAAAAGCTTCTCCACATGGTCATTATGAGAATTAGAGTGGCCAATAAAACATCAACTCAATATTTGCTAGCACTTGGAGACCAACAATGTGAATTCATCATCCCATCCCCCAATCTAGTGGAACTGTCAGTCTCCGAGTGCTAGCAAATTAAATAATAGGTGTTTTCCATGTTAAATATTTATCTAGGATGCACCTTGAAGATCCTTCTCTGCCCAGTATGCATTCTCACTATGTCATCAAAGTATACAACATTCACACGCTGATCAAATTTCAAAGATATGAGGCGCTTGTGAAATTGAGACTTGAGTCCACCTCTAAGCTCTGCCCTTCTCTAGAAATAACAGGGTTCAATGAAGAAGCTTCCGGTGGCCTTGTGGATGTCTGTCCTGCCCAGTAGTCATGTCTTTGAGGCAGGTACAGGTCACAAAATGATGCTGATGTGAATGAATCAGTCTTTCAATACTTTTGATGATCTCATAGTCAGGAAGAGCCAGAGCGGTCACGTTCAAGCCCAGCATCTGGGAGACTACTTCCCTGAAGTCCACCAGCTGCAACGGCAAACAGAAACACATTAGCAGAGAGAGCAAATGTACCAGCTACTGCTGGGTCAGGTGGAATAACAACAAATTCCGGAAAATACAGATTTTCATGAGGTGGGCAAGTTGAACTACCCACTTTGGCCTTTTTCTCTCATTTATAAGGTAAGTAGACTTGCCTGCTAAATTACTTCTGAAGTCACCTCAGGTATCAACCTTCAGCAATTTCATAACTACCTATAAAATCCTGATGGGCCAATTGATGGTGAATAGAATACTAAGTCAAGAACCCCAGTTAAGCAACCATTAATAATGTTCTGATCTCACTACAACTCATTTTCTGATCACCATGGGTGTAGTAACCAAATATGTACCTGTCTGAAATTCAGAACAAATGAAATGTTGACTGTGTACACATTCTGCATACTGGAGAGTACTGTACAAATGTTGGCATGTTGCATCAATGGATGATAATCATTTATGCATTGGAATTTTACTTATTAAACAAACTTCTTAAACAAAAGGAAGAACAAATGGCAAAAAGGAATGAGCAGAGGAAAATAAGAGGAGTGCTAAATTATTATCAAATCACAGCACAGACTACTATGTGACAAACCAGAACATGGTTGGTCTGGGACCACTATTTGTCCATCCCGAGAGCAAAGCTGGGTGAGGCGGCACATCCTTGTGATCCTAGCGTGCTGGGAGCCAAAGGCAGGAGGATTGCAAGTTCGAGTCCAGCCTGGGCAACTTAGTGACTTAGTGAGACCCCTTCTCAAAATAAATTGATTACAAAGGGCTGGGAATGTAGCTCAGTGCAAAGGCCCTGGGGTCAATCCCTAGCACCACCAAAAGTGGGCGGGGGGAGGGACGGCCAGGGGAAATGGTTGAAGTATGCTCCAGACCCCTTCAAGTTCTCCTACTCTGACTTCTGTGGTTCTAAGGCTAATGCAGAAGCAGGTGAATCAGGGTTATCTGGACAACACCTCAGGAAGGAACCTTCCACCTAGAAAAGGTATGATCCAAGCTGAGATGGAGTTACCTTAAAGAAGACCAGACAAGCATGCCCACCCTAGCTCATTCACTCCCCAGACAGCCTCCCATACAGAGCCCCATTTGGGAAATGGAACGTTCTCTCACCCACTTTGGTTGGGATGTTCGCGCACTCCCCTGACCTTCACATTACAATGTGACGGTATCAGGAGGTGAGGCTGTGGGAGTTAATTAGGTTTACATAGGGTAGTGCTGGTGTAACCCCCATTATGGGCTTAGAATCCTTAAAAAAAAAAAAAAGGCTCCGGAGAGCTGTCTTGTCCCTTCCATCATGTGAGGACTCAGCAAGAAGCTATCATCTCTCGACCAGATGCACAATCTGCCGGCACCTTGATCTTGGACTTTCCAGCCTCCACAACTCTGAGAAATACTTATCTTGTTTATAAGCCTCCTGATTTATGGTATTTTATTATAGCACCTAAACAGACTGAGACACCATAGTCTCCCAGATGTAAAAGTTTCCCTCGAACTTTCCCATCCTTTTGAACAAGGTCAAAGATCTTAATTCCTGAGATGTTTCCTTTTTGAGAACATTTGCTCATATAGTTTGGCTTTCCCCAACTCTGCCTGACACATGAGCCAAAGTAGGGGCAGCCAAAGAGGAAAAAATATCCCAGGACCAGAGTCCACTCACTACCCTTTGAGCTCAGAAGAGAGTGACACATGAAAGCCGAAGGCACTGGGGTCGGGCTGCCCGGGACATATTTCTTTATGCCTGACCTGATGTGCTCACCAGATAAGATGCTCCTCCTTGCAACTGGCCAATTAATACTTTTTTATGGCTTACATCTGTGCTTGGTTGACCATGAGTCTGGGTGACACTGAGATGGGAGACTGTTTCCTGCAACTGATCTCTGCGAGAGATAAAGCACCCCCGCACCCCCCACCCTAGGCTCAAGCCCTGCTTAACTTAAAAAGATCTGGGATGATGCAAACTCCAGAGACAATCACCAAACATCGTAAAAAAAACCTCACCACCACCAGGCCCTGGTTGTTCACTGCCTTTCCACTGCTTTGATTTTTTAAAAAAAGCTTTATTTTTCTTACAACCCATGCCATACAGACATGAGTTGCTTTTCTTAGCAGGGTAAATCATCATGGTTAATGCCAAAACGATGCCACAGAGTGGGTGGATAGATTGAAGTGGTATAGAAAGCTTTACAGATTGTTTTTGAAAAAAACGTGTGAATGATGCTCTTTTTGGCAGCACAAGTACTAAAACTGGAGTGACTCACAGAGGATTACCATGTCCCCTGTGCTAGGGTCACACGTGGAGTAATGAAGGCGTTAGTGTGTTTTAATTATCAAGCTTTTGAACTGTCCTGTCATTTCAGAAACAAAATTTCAGCACCAGATTTGTACCTACCTGTTTTTCTCTCTTTTCTGCTTCTTCCAGAGACTTTTTTAGCATCTTCATTTCGCTGGTCACCACTTCTATCATGCTTCTTGCCCTTTCCTTCTCCTCTTTAGCCTCATGCTCTGCGGTACCCAATTCTGACTTGGCAGACATTAGCTTTTTCTCAGCTTTCTCCTTCATCTTCTCCAGCTTGTCTCTGGATCTATTTAGGTCTTCAATGGCTTTGGTCTGTTCCAAAGTTTTAATCTAAGAAGTCAGGGGAAAGCAGATGATTTCTTCTGTATTTATTTAGGAAAATTGTATAAACACGACGAATCAGAAGTCGATGGAATTCACTCAACATCTTTATGACTAAAGAATGGAATTTATCCCAACAATTACACAGACTTTGCTAAACATGATGAGCTGAATGGGCATCACTTAAAACAGTTATAGTTCATAAACAACATATTGGAGTACCATTATCTTGAAAATCAACAAGATAAGATTGTAGATGGTGTGATTCTTGGGTGAGATTAAAATAAAACCCACAAGTAATTTGTAATTTCTGCCCTACCAGTTGGACAAAATGTCCCCTCAAGGTGTCCACAGGGAAGCCCCACCTGAATCTCCTCAGCAAGCATTCGTCATTGCTGTGAGGAAAACCAAGAGCAGAATTATTCAGAGGTGTCTTCTGACTTCACTCACCAGTATGGGAAGTAGAATGTGACAACCACACCATGACAAGCAAAGGGGAGGAGGGTGGCCCCCACTGAGGAATTATCCCCAGGTTTTAAAGCCAAAACAGAATATCCTGGAGTGTGAGACACATTTTCTTTATTACCTTATTATTTAAGATTACACCAGAGCTGCTTAGGAAAGAATTTAAGTTCTTTCCTTAAAAAAGGAATGAAATTCTGACATAATCAACATGGGTGACTCTTCAAAACATTGTGCTAAATGAACTAAGCCAGACACAAAAAGGCAAATTTTGTGTAAATTTACTTAAATGAGTTACTTAGAAGAGACTAATTCATAGAGACAGAATAAAAAGTTACCAGAGTCTGAGAAAAGGAGGCTGGAAGCTACCCTCTGATGGGCACAGAGTTTCAGTATGGATGATGGAACGGTTTGGAAATGAGTGGTGGTGGTCATCGTACAGCACCGTGAATGCACTTTATTCACTGGAATGTAAACTTAAGAATGGCTAAGATGGCAAATTTTATGTTCTATTTATTTCAACACAATGAAATTAAGGAATATGAAGCAGTTTTGTACAGTTACTTTTTTTTTTTTTTTTTTTTTTTGAGGCAAGGTCATGCAAGGTTTTGAGGCAAGGCCACTCCAGGCTGCCCTGGAACTCTTGGCAATGATCCTGCCTCACCCTCTCCAGTGCTGGGATTACAGGCATGCACCACCACAGCCAGCTTTAAACGACTTTTAAAATAAACACCCACTGGGATGGCTAAAATAAAAATGAAAGGCAATGACCAGCTCTGGAAAGGATAGAGGGAAATTGGAAATCTCACACACTGTTAGTTGGGATGGGAAATGGTGAAGATGCTGTGGAAGATAGTTCAGCAGTTTTCAAAACATTAAACATAGAGTTACCATATGATCCAGCAATTCCACTCCTAGTTGTATGCCTAAAAGAACTGAAAAAAAAAATTATGTCCACACAGAAACCTGTACACAAATATTCACAGAAGTACTATTCATAATTGCCAAAAAATTAGAAATGACCCAAATGTGGTATAGCCATACGATGGAATGCTATTCAGCAATAAAAAAAATAATGGATTATTATGACATGCTACAACATGGATGAACCTTGAAGAAATCATGCCAAAGGAAAGACGTCAATTACCAAAGATGCATATTGTATGATTCCATTTATATGAAAGAACAGGAAGAGGTCTGAGGCTGGGGGGAGGGTAGATGCAGAGTCCATGCTGCCAGATGCCGGAAAGTAGAATGGAGGCACAGGACTATGTAGCAATGTAATGAGAAAGAAAAAGAACAAGGGAGAGATACTTTAAACTGTTGCTACTCCTGATAAATGACAGCCATGTGCCTGTGTGCATGTGTGCATGCGTGCGTGCGTGTGTGTGTGTGTGTGTGTGTGTGTGTGTGTGTTGTTTTGTTTGGGGAGGGTCAGTTTGGTATTTTTGAGTAATAATGGAGGTCAGAATTACCATTTAGTGGTTGGGCTGCTGGTTATTTACTGACAAAGGGTTTCAGTAGTCACTGACATGGATCACATACGGATCCCGCCCTGACATCTTTACCCAGCCTTGGGCTTGCTTACTTTCACTGTGGCTGAGCACCTGAACTGGAACAGAGTTGACCTGATCTCAACTCTGAAAGTTCTTACAATCCCACTGGGAAGTCCGAGGAGGGGTAGACACTATTCTAGATTGGAATTAGGACATGATGTAGATGAGATTTGACTGCTTGGGAAACCATCCTGTGTAACTTCATTAAATTAAGGAAACCTGAGTTGAACACATGCTGAACTCATAAACCACAAACTAACAACCAGTTTTTACCTACTAGAACACACACAACTTCCTAAGAAATTGAATTACTTTTGCTTTGATTTGAATGTATGTATTCCCCAAAATCCATATGCTGAAGTCTTAACCCCAACTTGATACTATTAATAAGTGGAGGGTTTAGGGGGTCATTAGAATGAGTTCCCTTTAGAAAAGAGGTCCCAAGGAGCTCCCATGACCACTCCACCTTGTGAGGACACAGCTAAGTGTCATCTATGAACTAGAATGCAGGCCTTTGCTAGATATGAAATCTACTGGCACTTTCTAAGCCTTCAGAACAGGAAGAAGTAAATCTCTGTTCTTTATAAGCCATCCAGTTTATGTATGCTGTTTTGTTATAGCAGACTAAGACTAAAATAGATACTTTTCGAGACAGAAAGAGGCTGATGACAGACATGCTTGGATAGGTCATTGTCACAGAACTGGCTCCATCCCAGGGATAAAAAATGTCTTAGAAACTGACAGTAGCCGTAGAACTTGCTATCAAGAAGGCATAAGAACAACTGCTGCAGCTGTGGAAATACACAGAAAATGAGGTGCCACAGCTGGGGGAAGGGACTTTGCACTGGAGTCAATGAAATGACACGAGTGGAACAAGCACTGGAGACAAGGAAATGCCACCCACTAAGTTGAGATCCATGGGGCTGACCTTGAAGATCATTCATGGATCCTGGGTTGCCAAGGACTCTATGTTAGATACCAATGTATCAGAGTATTATCTCAGTGGAAATTCCTGAGTGTGCTGATTGCATTGTGGTGAAGGAGAAGAATGTCCTTGTTGTTAAAAAATACATGGGAAAGTATTTAGGGGTGACGTGTCAAGATGTTCACAATTTTACTCTTAAATGATGATTTAGTTACTTTCTCATTGCTGGGACAAAATACCTGACACCCACAAGTTAAAGAAAGAAAAGTTTATTTGAGCTCAGTTTGTAGAGGTTTCATTCTATAGTCAGCTGGCTCCAAGGCAGGGAAGCATGGCAGAAAGGCATGACAGAGGAGAGACAGTCCATACCGTGGTAGGCAGAAAGTAATAGCAGAAGCTTCCTTTTCTTTTTGTATTCTATCCAGGGTACAAGCCTATTGGTTGGTGCCACTCACACCCAGGGTGGGTCTTTGGTCCTCAGTAAATCCAGCCACACCAGAACTATGCTAAACCAATCAGTGGACTAATTCTCTCTCTCTCTCTCTCTCTCTCTCTCTCTCTCTCTCTCTCTCTCTCTCTCTCTCTCACCTCCCTCTTTCTCTTTCTTCCCTCTCCCCCTCATATTAGAGAAAATACAGGAATTAATAAAATGCTAACAAATTATATGAAGGGTAAAATGATATGCATTATACTATTCTTGCAATTCTATAGATTTAAATTTCTCAAAACAAGAAGCTTGGAAAAGGAATATAGCTGACATGCATCCTATCAATAAAAATTTTTTGAACTTAAATGTGTATTCATTTATAAATTACATAAATATACTGTTCCAAATAACATATCCTGTGTTTAGACTACCAAACATGTTTCAAATTGAGAGCACTCCGTGACTTGAATAAATATCTATTTTTAAGACAAATTTACCTCCCATTACAACAAAGAGATTCCCCTTCACAGGCAAACTATCTCACTGCTGCAGAAAAAATACAGGGCAAAGTGGGAAGTTGCTGGGATAGGCATGCTGAATTTAAAACTTTGTATTAATAGAATAGAGATACATTCAGCCTTCCCTTGCCAAGCGGGCAGACATCTGCAGTAGACTATCTACTCAAGGTGATGGGACGCAGCTTGGAGAGCTAGAAGCAGGCTGAGTTGTGTCCTAATGAGAATACTGTACTGCCAGGGATTTCTGAAAACTACCAGACTTTTATCACAATGTGGAGGGCTGCCTGAACCCTTGCTGTCAAGAAGAGCAAGAGCAAGAAATGGAGGTCAGAACCAAGCCACCAGCACAGAACTGAAAGCCAGCACACTGCTGGAGGGAGGTGGGGTGGCGTGGGACTAAATTGCTTTCTTCTCTTTTTCTTTCTTTTTCTTTTTCTTTCTCTCTCTTTCTTTCTTTCTTTGTTTCTTTCAGTACGGGATTGAGTCTTTTCACTGAGCAACATCCCAACCCTTTTATTTTGTATTTTGCATCTTCAGACAAGGTCTTGCTAAATTGCCCAGTTGGGCTCAGACTTCTGATCCTCCTGCCTCAGCCCTGGGTGTGCTGGGATTATAGGCGTAATGCTCCTGAGGGCACTTCTCTGGGCAAGACTAGCGGTTCAGTGAGGGATGGAGCCCCTAATTCCCTCCCAGCAGGACAGAAGTGGCTATAAACACAACCAATGGGCTGCTGAGCCTCCAGCAAGGATGGGGAAGTGCCCAGGCGCTTCCTTCAGGAAAGAATTGTTAAATCTGGTGCACAATTCTCTTAAGGGCCATCAAAGGAAGGTGATTAAATTTAAAATCTGATGTTCTGGCTTCCCTGGAAGGTCTAAATTTTTCATCATGTGGGTTTCAAGCCCTGCAGGCGTTACACAGGGCTCTCAGGATGGGGTAGAACAACACAGAGGGAGTCTCTCGCTGGCCAGTAGATGCTGTGCAGGCCTTGAGAACTCTGAAGTGTTAGAAGAGGAGGGTCCAGCCCTCATTCCGCCCCAGATATCCACCCCCCAATACCTACGCTCTGTGGCCACAGTAGGCGCTCCCTTAGGAGAATCAGGGCCCTGTCATCAGCCTCTGCGAACTCGAAGCTTGCCTGTAACTGCTATTGGGTCAGAGCTTCAGTGACTGCCCGGAGCCTCCGGTGGGGGTCATTTTGTCCCTCACTTGAAGGGAACACCCCGTGTGTCCCCATCATGAGCTCCATCTTCAGAGATCATCTATATCCCCCACTGTGCAAGCGGAACTCCAGGCTCCAGGGTATCTGGGGGCTGTCTGCGCCTCCTGCTCCCACTTCTCCCACAGCTCCTTCAGTCCGGATGGGAGCAGCTGAGGCTGGCTTCAGGGCTTCTACCCCTACTCCGCCACTCCCCCGGGGCCATTCTCCAGGCCTGAGGTGGGCACTGAGGATGTGCACCTCTGCTATTAACCCACCCACTGTCCCCCATCAGATGCTCTCCTCGTATGCAAATGTGTCCCTCCCAGGGCTGTGCCTACCTCCCCTTCTCTAGAGAAATACACCCAATTCCAGGCCTTAGCCCTTCAGGTAGAAGGGCCTCCAGGGGAGAAAGCTAACAACCTAGAAGGGAAAACACAGTGGGAATATGCCCACTCCACCTGTTCAAGGAGCGACTTTATTTACGATGCCTTTTCCCTACTGGTCTGTTTCCAGATTCAGAAACATTCCAAAAGTCAGTTTGCTAAGGGCCAGGATGTTATTTTCTGCTGGTTTGTGATATGCACATCTGCCAGGGATGATGTGTGCGCGTTAACTGACATATTACTGCCAGTGGCGCACGTACATGACATTTAAATACTTTATTAAAGTCCTGTACATTTTCATTTCTTTCTTCTCTGTATTCACTGGAAGTTGAACATCTTGAATCCAGGAAATACACCTCCTGACCCTTTACACAGTTATGTACTCCAACTCACTTTTTCTTTCTTTCCTTCTTTCTATCTTTCTTTTTTCCTCAGTACTGGGGATTAAACCCAGTACCTTAGCACTGAGCTACATATCCTATCTTTTTTTCATTTTTTTTTTTTTTTTTTTTTTTTTGAGGTAGCATCTCTCTAAGTTGCCAAGTTGCCCAGGCTGGGCTTGAACTTACAATTCTCCTGCCTTGGCCTCTTAGAGTGCTGAGAGTACAGGTGTGCGCCACCACACTAGGTGTGTACTCAGACACTTTTCCCAAAACAAATCCTTATCTGATAAATCCCTCTATCATCTCTAATAGTTACCTACACCTTGAAAAAGTGTTTGTATTTTCTGTCTGGAACATCACCCTTTCTGGACTGACATTTCACACATTAGCAATGACTCTCTTTGAAATATTAAAAACAAAATAAGTTGACATAATATTCTGATTTATGTTGTTCTCACATTTTCCCCACAACTCTAAGAAACAACAGGAACTTCTCATCATTTCCTCCCTGGTATTACCACTACAAGCTGTTCATCTTTTGCATAAACTTTGATGGTAAGTGGACAAATGCAAGAAGGGGATGGAGCCTGGCATGGTGGCGCACACCTACAATCCCAGCACTCAGGAGGCTGAGGCAGGAGGATTGCCCTGAGTTTGAAGCCAGCTTGGACTACATACTGAGTTCAAGTCCAGCCTGGACTACACAGCAAGACCTGTCTCAAAAAAAAAAGAAAAGAAAAGAAAAGAAAGAAGGAGGAGGAGAAGAAGGAGGAGGAGGAGGAAGGGATGGAGTCACACGCTTGCCTTAAGTTCATTGGTGTCAGCCAGTTTGGCTTTGAGCTCAGTGTTGGATTGGCGACAGACACTTATCTCCTTCTGCATCCTCTCCACCTTCTTCTCCAGCTTCCTGATGGTGAGATGGGCCTCATCCCTCTCCACAGCCAAGGCCGTGCGCAACTGCTTCTCCTCCTCCAGCTGGGCTATTTTCTGACGGAGGAGATTCATGTGCAGTTCTTTGCTCTCCAGCCTTTCTTTCTGAGTCTTTAACTGGTATGATATAAACAGGGATTGAAAAAAATAAAAATCAAACAGTCAGTAAATATAAATGAATTACCCAGATAATGTCCATTTTTATCTACATTTCAAGAAGACTAGCTTATAAACCATCGAAGAAGATCACTGGGCTCCTTTTCCTGATCACATTTTTTATTCATATTTTTTCCAAGAATTAATTCTGAGGCTGGAAAGTATTGGACAAAAGAGCCACAGAAAATGTGCAAAAGAATCAGCTTCCCATACCTGCTTCTTGCCAACATTATGCACATCATAATAGAAGTGTGAAATTACTTTTAAAACTACACAAGTAGGTTTATCAAGAGAAGAACATAATAAGGTAGAGAGACAAAATCTTCACCAACACTCGATGGTCACGATACCTGCACCAGGGTTTTGTGAAACAAAATAGGACACAAATTAGTACTGCAACCTAGGCCTGCTAAATGTGATCCCCAAGGGCTAGGTTGAGTGGAAACCACCATGAGAGATGATATGTTTTTAAAGCAGGGTATGACAAGGAGATGTTTAAGAAACCTTTGTGTACATGTTTTAAATCTTAGAACTACAAGTGACTTCAAGCAAGTTTTAGTTCTTTGAGGTCTTTGTTACATGCCTGGCTTATACGCTTACTCTGGCAATAAAACTTACTGAGGGAAATTAGAGTGACTTTTTAGAAAATGACAATGGATTCTAAGAGAGGAGAGGTCTTCCTGGGTCCCACCTGTCACAATTAGTGTGTGGATTGCTCTGTCACCTGTCACTAGCATTGGCACCGGGAATCAAGTAAAAGTATTAAATGTCTGAGCCCAAGGCCCTCACCTCCCTCGTTACCTACTCTGCACGTATGAAGTTAGAAGGCGGGAGGACTTCCTGGGAGCCTGCTTGGAGTTCCTGGCTCCACGGTGACAACCTCGTCCACGTCCATCTCACTCCTTAACAAGGCCCTCCTTCCTCCTAATATTTTTCTAACCGGCCCTTCTCTTGACCTTTTTTGTTATGTCTAATTCCAGTCTATTGCAAATTTACACTGGTAAGTTCTCTATACACAAGTACTTTTAACAATTATATCATTCTTAAGAAAGAGTAGTATCGGGTATTAAGAAAGATAATCAGTTATCTGGGGAGGACTTTGGAAAACATTGTAGCTCAATTTAACATCCCTGATTGGGTTGGTCTGTTTCTTTCATAAAATATTCCTCCAGATATAGTAAATTGGAGAAGAGGCCAAATGTGAATTGGGGATCTTATATGAGCCAAGAGTTCAAAAATGTTGTTGATTAAAAATTAGCAGTCATCAAGGTGGGTTTCATCACCATCTTAGTATAAGAAATAGAGAGGTATGTAATTTGCCGAGGCTCAACCAGCTTGGTAGAGCCAAAGTAGGAGCCCAGATGTGACATTTACACAGACTCTGCACCAGAATTCAACCATAGAATTTTCTCCTAAGAACTATTATAATAACACATCTGTGTTTTCCTTTTTCTTTCCCCAGTACCAATAATTATATAACTAATAATTATACTATATCCCTTTCATCCATTCATTCATTTGGTCTCAACTGTTTCTAACTCTTTCCTTCAGTAAATGAAAAGTAAACCCTTCTCACTCTCTACTTGCTAGTACCACAGAGCTGTAAGTGCAGAGACTGCCATGAGTTCCTCCTCGTCTCTCAGTCACGGCCAAGCTCCATTGCAGGTCTCCCCGGCCCCTAGGTTTGGCCATCAGAACATATCCTGGCTAGGGGTAAAAATACAAGGTCACATAGTAAATGCTGGGCACTTTCTTCAAAAGACACCTCTTACATGTTCTGTAAATCCCTCTTCTTCATCCCCTTCTCTTCAGCCTTCTGCCTGGAACACAGATATAATGGTTCCAGGCACCATTTTGAACCAGGAGGCTGAGGACCACTCCAGGAATGGGAAAGGGTGAGCTGAGATGAGGCTAGTTCCTAGAACAGAGCAGAGCTGCTATGCCAGCCCTAAGCTGCCTATCTCCAGAAATGCAAGTAGGAGAAGAAAAACCTTCTACTTCTTTCAGCCACTATTATTTGGGCCCTCTATAACACACATTGAAAATAACCTTAGGTGATACATGCATTTACCAACTCTTCAGCCTTGAAATGGAGACTCACATTCTAAATAAGGCTAGATGTGGCAGCACATGTTTATAATCCCAGCACTCTGGGAGGCTGAGGCAGGAGGATTGCAAGTTTTAGTCTTGCCTGGGCAACTTAGTGAGACCCTGTCTCAGAACACAAAGGGCTGGGGATGAAGCTTATATGAAGGCCCTGGGCTCAATACCCAGTACCACACAAAAAAAAAAAAAAAAATTCTAAATATATATCTTTTCAATGTGTTTTCTAGACACACTGATAAATATGATAGGGGTCAACTGCTTTTCTCAGTTTTACAAAGTTTCAGTAATGCCTACCTTTCTCTGTAAATTGTGGGCAATAGTCTTGTTTTCGATGACTGCATTGCTCTCGAGGCGGACCAGCTGTTCTGTGCGAGCTAAAACCACATCCAGACGCATGTCAAAGCCAAGTTCAGCAGCCATCTGGTCCAGTTTCATTTTTTCTAAAAGCTGATCCAGAAATTTAAGATACTAAACCCAGGAATAAAAATGAAAATGGGAAACAAAAGTAAAGTTAGTGTGGATCTCCC
Source organism: Erethizon dorsatum (assembly GCA_028451465.1). Lineage (NCBI taxonomy): Eukaryota > Metazoa > Chordata > Mammalia > Rodentia > Erethizontidae > Erethizon > Erethizon dorsatum. Next base: position 132,178,388 of record CM051823.1, on the reverse strand, counting down.
AGAATCTTCCTCTTTCTCCCAAGCTTACAGGTGTTCTCTTTAAACCCAGCGTGGAGCCTGGACTCTGAGCCCAGGCCTTGATGATAAATTCCTAAACAACCCTAACCATGTCATTCCCTGCCCTGCTCCTTGTCTAAATGCTCCTTCCTGTCCAGGTCAGTGACCTTGGTGTCCAATCGAATACAGTACATTCTTCTCAACCCTGCCATAGGAAACCTGGCAACACCCCGATTCTATCCTCATCTCTGCTTTGGCAGCATGGTGCAGCTCCCAGGCTGATCCAGGGCCAGGCATCTGCCCGTCCATGCACCTTCCATGGGAGTTTTGCTCACCAACTAGGCCCTGGCCTCAAAGGTGGAAACTGGCCACTTAACCAGTTACCACTTAACTCTTCTTGCGCCATAGAGACAAACACAAAACAACTCTCCATACTCACAAAATTTGAATAACACTGTGGGGGTTTTTTTTATTAAGTTTATTGGTACATTTTAGATATACATAATGATCACACTCATCATAGGGAATTTGTACCCATACATGATATATTTTGAACTCTCTTTTTCTCCCAATCCCCTCTCCTCCCTTCAGCCCATCTTCTCCTCCCTATTTACAAAGCATTGTTTCCATTTTATCCCTTATTCTTTTATCATTTTTTTCCCTTTTCCCTTTCTTCCTTTCCCCCTTCCCCCACCCTAGTTCTTCTTTCCTTTTGAACAATTTCTTTCCATTTCACAATATCTATTGTACATTTTGGTCCTTATTTACTTTTTCAGTTTCTCACACCAGGGAGACAATGCAATGTTTACACATGTAATCTGATTTATTTCACTTAAGAGTGTGATCTCAAGTTGCATCCATTTACCTACAAATGCTTCAAACTTATCCTTCTTTATGGCTGAGTAGTACTCCCTTATAGAAAAAAAAAACCACCTTTTCTTTAACCATTCCTCAGTTGATGGGCATGTGGGTTGTTTCCAAGATTTAGCTATTACAAACTGTGCTTCTATAAACATGGGTACACATATGTCACTGTGGTTTGATGTTTTTAATTCTTCCAGGAAGATACCCAGAAGGGGAACATTGTGGGTTTTCTTAAGTTAAAATGCTTTCAAGAAGTCTTTAAAAGTGTTTAATACCAGCCTTGCACAGTAGCACACATCTGTAATCCCAGCTACTCAGGAAGCTGAGGCAGGAGAATTGTAAGATCAAGACCAGGATAGGCAACTTAATGAGAACTTGTCTCAAATTAATTCAATAAAATTAAAAGGGCTTGGGGTATATAGTCCAGTGGTACTTGCTTAACATGTATGAGGTCCTGGCTTCTATCCTCAGTACTGAGAAAAAAGGCGTTTAATGCATTAAAGTTAAAGGAACAACACGATAAAACAGAGTTCTATGAAAGAAGTCAAGGTCCGTACTTTAACAAGCTTAGAGCTGCTTCCTCCCCTGGGTTGCTGTGGCTTATCTGGCTGTGCCCAGACACAGAACAACTCTTCCTAAGTACTCTCTGGCTGAGCAAATCAATCAATGAGCTCTCCATACCATAATTGCATGCTTTGGGTTCTTTGATATTTTCTTCTCATGACAATAACTTCTCATCCATCTGGCATTTGCAGGCAATTAAATGTTTAAATAGGCATAATTTCCTGCGGGTCTAAGTATATCAGCTTAAGCCTGGAACTATCTAGATTTTAGTTGTCAGGATGAGATTATCCATAAGTATGTATTTTCCAATTTTGTTAAATAGCATCCATATAAATACCATTTAATCTCTTGTTTATAAAGTCACTGTCATTACAAATACCACATGTTGCATTGTGCCTCAGTGCCATAGGCTGCTTTTGCCTGTGCATCATCAGATTATTGCCAGCTCTCCCTCTGGAATTTTTAATTTCTCATAGTGTATGTAAGAGACTTAGCTGCTATTGTGTTTTACATAATAGTCAGTGCCTTTTATGTGAAGCTAGAAGGGCCCTTTACTCCATTTCTACATGGGACCCATCCACTTTGCATATTAGGATCTACAACAAGCCAAGACCCCGCAGAGAAAGAGTCTATTTCAAGGATCTCAGCTATACCTCAGCTTACAGCTGCTAGAAGGGTTCAACTTCATAGACGCAAAGGAAGTTGAATCGCTGTTTAGCATGAATAAAAAATGGAGCATTCTACTCTATTTTGTGCTCACCTCGATTGCCTGCATTTAGTATTTAATCTCCACACAACTTTGTTTTTCAATTGTACATGATAACTGCCCTTGTAGGAAGTGCATTTCATATGCAGTTACCTATGGAAAAGTCACTGTGGACAGAATTAGCTTACATAATGTGCTTTCATCACTGGGAGTTATTTTGGCAAAATCTCAATTAAAATTAATGATTCATTTATATGGAAAGAAAGGAAGAGAAACCAATCCACCTGAAATTTTTGCCTTTGTTATATTTTTTCTATAACTTGAATAATATTTATCAACTCTTTCTCTAGACCCTAGAGAGACAGGAAAAAAATAATTTTAAAAAAATTTCCCTTAAGGAAAAAAAAAGAGAATAGAGGGAAAAAAATGGAAACAAAGCTTTTGTAAATAAAGAGGGGAAGAAAGGTTGAAGGGAGAGGAGGAGAACAGGAAAAAAGAAGAATCAAGATATATTACGTACAGGTACAAATTCCCAAAGATGAAGGTGATCATTATGTATATCAAAAGTGTATCAATAAAATTAATTTTTAAAAAGATTTCCCTTAACCCCAGTAAGCTATGGATAAATTATCATGGATGCAAAGTGTTGTTCCAAGACAGGCATGGTGACACATGCCTGTAATTCCACCACTCTAAGAGGCTGAGGCAGGAAGATCATAAATTCAAGCCTAGCCTGGGCAATTTAATGACTTAGCAAGTCCCCGTCTCAAAATTAAACATGAAAAGGGCTGAAGATGCAGCTCAGTGCAAAGGCCCTGGGATCAATCCCCAGGACCGCTGAAAGGAGAAAAAATATACACAGTGACAGAGGCGAGCACTTGCCTCTTGGAGACCACACACAAGCAGAGCTGGGTCTCTCTTGGAGGACACTCAGGGGAAGTGACATCTGCACTGCGCCTTGCAGAGATGGCTATTACCAGGTGGGAGGAGAACGTTCTGTCAGAGGGAAGAGCTCCGTGCTGTATGAGATGCCAAGGAGACCAGACGAGCATCGCTACAAATTGGAATGTGGGTGTCTTCAGGCTCAGCATTTACTATACACCCTGCCAGCACCCTGCTGGTCCCTGAAATCTTCTGAATTTGTCCCCATGGGCTAGAAATATGTTAGGGGAAATGAGATGTGGGGAGGAGAATAGCCAGCATGCCCAATGTGAGACCACAATAAAAGAAGGAATCTGAATTTGATCCTGAGGGCCACAGAGAGCCATCAACCACCCAATTTTCAGACAGAAGGTGAGATCAGACATACAATTTATGAAGACCTCTCTCGCAGCAGTAAACAGCAAGTCTTAGGTATGGCGAGCAGGCCAAGGAGGCCTATGAAAATGTTGTGTCCGGAGCCCACACAAGTTAGACGATGTTCAGAGCCAAAGCCCTGCTACTGATCTAGACATAGTGTGGGCGGTGGTGGAGGTGCAGTGAGGAGATGGGATGGGCAGCATTGAGGCATTGCTTAGAGAAGGGGAAGAGGTAGGAAAGGCTCTGGCAAGTGGAAGCAGACTGCCAGCATCACTGAAGCAGGAAGGGCAAAGATGAGGGCAGATCACTTCAGTTCTGAATATGTCTAGGTCTTTGGGGCCATCTAGGTGGGGCTGTCCAAATTACCATATTACACTCAGGTGCACTATTTCTTCTCAAAATCAAAACTCTAACCAACATATGCCTTCAAATATGTAATGGAAAGAAAAACTCCACCCTCCCTTATTTCTCAAATCTATCCCCTAACATCATTCACATAACTACTACTTGGTCCACAACCATACTATCTTCTGGTGTAGACTATTCTAAGAATCTCCTGACTGAACTCCCTGCCTCTGGCCTGCATGCCCTCTGAGCCAGTCTACTTTCTGAGGCAGGAAACTTTCTTTTACTCAAAACTCTTCTACAGCTTCCCACTACCTATAGGATGAAACCACAGTAGTTTGCCTGGCCTCACTTTGTTATTCCCACCAGCCACCAGTGCTGCCCCAGGCCTCTGGCCTCACCAAAGTGTCAGCCTCCATCTCCTTGTATCTCATTTGCTTCCAGGGCCATCTTGTCAACCTCCATTCCGTCTTTGTTCAGGCAGTTCCCTCATCTATCTTCCTTCCTACCTCTTCTGCCTGACCTGTTCCTACTTCTTTAAGGCCCCTGTCAGTTATCGACTCTTCTGTGAAGAAACCTCCTCTCCTCACACACACAGGAATCAGAGCGTTGTTAGTCCTTTTTACAAGTCCCTGCCACACTTTACACCTGTCTCTATGTAGCACTAGCAGGACTAGGGGTGCACTGATCTGCCTGTCTCAGCCCCTGGGCTGATTTCCGGACACCTTTCCTGCGGTGCTGCATGGCCTACCCTCAGTGCAGCACGGTGCTTCCTGGATTATTTTTAAGTCCAGAAGAATGAAAGTGAGTCTCAAGACTACAGATTTTTTTATCTAAGTATATTTTCCATGCCAAATTCTGCACCTGTGTTCTCAATGCCATTTGCTTCTTTTTCTCTTCCTGCCCTCTGTCCCACAGATTCACAACCCACAAACCCTCACCTCCCATCCTGCTCACCGGAAGCTGTCTTTGACCCTGTTTGTTACAGCTGCTGCCTTGTGCCTTTTTTGTTGCCCAGATTTCACAGTGGTCTGCTTATGAGCCTGTACCCTTCCCGCTTCTAGTCAACCCTCAGCCCAGAGCAAGCAGGTTCCCCTTCTCCACTCTACAAACCTGTGTCTCAGAGGTCACGAGATCTGCACACACTCGGGGTGGACCTTTCTCCCCTCTCCTCCTCTCCTCTCCCACTAGGCTGGAGACACCGTCATTTCTAAGGGTCTCTACACTGCAGTCTCAGCCTCACAGTGACATCTCATCTTTTTGAAACACAGTCATGTGTTACTTAGCAGTGTGGCTGCTCTGAGAACTGCATCATTAGACAACTTCATCACTGGACTGAACATCACTGAATGTACTTTCCATAGACTAAGTTGGCTACAGTATCAACAGGCAATATAATCTTATAGGACCAGTGTCACATATGCAGTTCATCACTGACTGAAACATCATTAAGCAGTGTGTGACTGTAAATGATGCTCATAATCATTTACCACACTTTGTATTCCACAAAATAAAGAACACTCAGACTCCATGATGTGAGCCGTTCCAGTTTTCTCTACTGCCAATGCCCCATTAAGAATGCCACGTATGGCCATATGGGATTTACAGTTCTGCATTCTCTGAAAAAGTATTTCAAAATCCCATGCCCTTGTTGAAGCTGTTTCCCCTATAGCATCCACCCTTTCTTACCACTATAAACCTACTTGTCTTTCAAGGATGAACATAATTAATCTCCTCTCCTATAAAATTGTATCTTTATTCAGAAATGCCTACAATGCTTTATTAATGCAACAGTACTCGTACAGCACAGAGTCTGTGGTACAACAAATGACCTGAAGGGCTGTTTCCCCTATTGAATTATGAAGCTTTCAAGACCAGGAACTACATATTATTCATATTTTAACCTGCCAGACCTTCAGGTCATATATACAGTGGGTACTCAATAAATACCTATTATGGTAGGAATCCAACATATCCCCCTACAAGGTGCATTGTATACAAGGCTTGGTTGCTGTTGTGCTTTGGGAGGTAATGGGATCATTGGGGCTCTCCTCAAGCCACAGATGAGATCATAATAGGAAATGGGGTTTAGACGAAGGAAGTGGATCATGGGGCATGACTTTGGGGACTAAATCTTATCAGCAGCCTTTTCTTCTCTTTCCTTTTTTTCTGCTTCCTGGCTGCCATGAGGTGAGCAGCTTTCGTCTACCATACCCTTCCACCATGGTTTTTCTCACTCTCCACAAGACTGAAAGTAATGGAGACAGCTAACCATGGACTGAAACCTCTGCAACCATGAGCCAAAATAAATCTTTCCTCCTTTATATTGTTTCCTTAGGTATTTAGCCACAGCAGTGAAAAGCTGACTGACATTATACCTATCAACTTTAATGGAATTAACAGGAATCAAGGAAGCTCCAAACAACAGGAAGAGACTTATTGTTCCTTGAAATTCATTCATGACCCAGGATAAATTCAGTGTAAGTACTGCAACATCCAGAACATTCTCAGGTCAAGTTCTGAATGGCCTAGATGCTTCCACCCAGGGGCACACCTTCAAGTTCTTACTTTCTGCTTCTCAAAATTCAAGTTGTCTTGCAAAACATCTCCAGAAAGCAGCTCTCCTTCCAGGTCTGTCAGCTGGCCCTGAAGAGCCTCCAACTTGTTTTCTGCTTTCTGGGCCCTCTGTAGAGTTTTCTGGTGAGATTCAGACTCATTTCCCAACTGTTCAGCAAGCTCAGATACTTGGGATTCAAGCTGGGAGACCATCTGGAAGCAAAGACACAGAACAAGGATAAGCTTTGTTTTAGAAGCAACAAAGAGTTAAAATCTAGTGCTTAGCCCAAGTAGCATAACTATTTCTCACACCCACTTCCAGATTCTTTGTAAAAATTAAATTAAAAAAATAGGTCATTGGTAGCCATATTTCCCTCTGTTTGAAATAAATCTACATTTATTATCAATGAGATGTTTTTGGCTAATATTTTTTATTTTTATATAATTCCTTCAACAGGCTAATCAATAAATATTTACAGAAAAAATTACTTACCTCCAAAACTGTCATTAATTAAGAGTTTCAAAGCTTAGTTGGAAAAAAGATTTAAGACAATAAATACTTTCAAAATCTATAAAAGAATCATTTGCCACAAAAACTCCTTCACCACGTACAGTTGATTAAAGATTATAAAGTGAGTTGATCTTGATAACCTTATGGGGAGTTCCAGTGCAGAAATATATTTTTTTCAACCTTGTATTGTGTATTGGTTATTCATGCCATACACTCCAATGTCACTGACTCTACATGACATAGTTATACAGTGATTTTTATCATTTGAAAGGTCAAAATCTCTCCAATATGGTGGCATCCTACAAGCAGGTAGGAGAATCTGACTGCTATCTTCTCTCCTGCCCCATAAAATCAAAGGCCTTCTGCTAAATTCCCCTAAGGCTCCCTGTCCAGAAGAGATGCAAATATTTCTGCCCTTCCCAAGAATCCCCCTCTATGTCTTAACTGTCCTGTCCCCTTAAACCAAGAGCATAAGTGTACTAAAGACCTCACGTACATTTTCAGATTCCCAAACTGATTTTGTTAAACTCAGCTTTCATCAAATGCTGAACTCGATAAAACCAACATACCTGGGGTGATAAACTCGTTTCTTTTGATGGTTTATCTTGGAAGAGGAAAGGAAAACAGTAGTAGATATTTACATAACACTACAACACCATTCTATAGGGTTAAACATCTTGACTGTTTCAGCCTTTTTACCATCTAAATTTTAAAAAAGAATACATCTTCTGCTTGCCTATCTATAAACAACCATGCTTAAAGGCAAGAGGATATTTGAGTTAATTCAGTTTTTTGAGAGATTGCTATTTGAAAAAACAGTGAGATTTCATCTGAGTTGCCCTCAGAGTTCAGATTAAGGACCAACGGGTATAAATCAAAGAAGGAATTCCACACCTATTTAAAGGAAAACTTCTCCCCTGTCCCTTTAATATAATAGTGATACATGCCCATTATAAAATATTGAAGACAAAAATGTATAAAGAAGTGCTGGTGAGATAGCTCAGCAGCATAAGCACCTGCCTGGCAAGCGCGAGGTCCTGAGTTTGACTCCCGGTACCCACACAAAGGAAAAAAAGGGCCAGTGATATCGCTCAGTGGCACAAGTGCTTGCTGGCAAGCACGAGGTCCTGAGGTTGACTCCTGGTACCCACATTAAAAAATATATATATTGTGTAAAGAAGCAAAATTTCTCACATAATACCATTCCCCATAGGCAACAAATATTAATATTTTAAAATAACTTATTATGGATTGTTAAAATATAGATGAGATTACATTATATATGCAGCATTCTGTCTTTGTTTCTATCTGGTTATATTTTAAGCATCTTCTCATCCCTTTCAAAATTCTTTTTTTTTTTTTCTTTGAGACAGGGTTTCATTATGCAGTTCAGGCCATCCTTGAACTCACTTTGTAGCCCAGGGGGCCTTAAACTGCCAGCAATCCTCCTGCCTCAGCCTCCCAAGTGCTGGGATTACAGGCATGCACCACCATGCCCAGCTACCATTCAAAATTTTTAATTAATATTTTAATGCTGCACTAAGAATCCATCATGAGGCCAGGGAATGTAGCTCAAGGTAGAGCATTTGCTTCTAGCATTCAGGAGCCCTTGGGTTCCACCCCAGGACCCCAAAAAAGAAAAAAGAATCTATCACAAGAACATATTATAATTTACTTATGCATTCCTTTATAGGAAAGGAAAACCTTCCTAAAGATTAAGTCTCTTTGAAGACACCATCCAGTAGATAAAGGATTCCCAATCACTAGAGATGGCCAGAAGTTGGCCAACTATTTGTTAAGAATGTTACAGCATTAATTCAAGTGATATATAGGAAAGGTTAGGCCGGATGAGCACTAAACTCTCTAATACTGTACATTTATGGCTTTCAGGGTTTCTGGCCCATAATTTAATTAAGTGTGTGTGTGTGTGTGTGTGTGTGTGTGTTGGGGATTGAACCCAGGGCCTTTGTACTGAGCTACAGCCCCACCCCCTTTTTATGTTTTATTTTGATACAGAGTCTCACTGAGTTGCTTGGTTGCCCAGGCTGGGCTAGAATTTGCAATCCTCCTGCCTCAGCCTCCCAGAGTGCTGGGTTTACGGGTGCATAACACCATGCCCAGCTAATTCTATACTTCTATTGGAGCTAGAGTCCTTTAGCAGCACAAATCATAACAGCTAAATCTTGGAGGTGCCCTGTATATCCATAAACAGATGAATGACAGAAAATGTGCTATATGTGCAAAATGGAGTACTACTCAGCCATAAAGTAGAATAAAGTTGAGTCATTTATAGGAAAATGGATGCATCTTGAGATCATAATGTTAAGTAAAATAAATCAGATGCACAACCTAAAGTATTGCATGGTTTCTTTTATATGAGAAATCCAAAGTGTAAAACTTTAAAGAGCAAAATAAAAGATAGACAATAAGAAACAGAGATGATATTTTGCAAATGGGAAGGGGACCAAGAGTAGAAGGCAGTGGAGAGGGAAGGAAGCGGGGAAAGAAAGTAAAAAGAATTAAGGTATGTTCTGTACACATCTGTACATGTACCAACTCCCCACAATGGATGTAATTACTATGCACTGCAAACATGAACTAATAAAAATTGTTTAAATTAACCAAAAGGAAAAAAAAAAAAATTCTGGATTCCAGAGAGGAACAAACATCTAAGAACCTCCCTACCCAATCACAAAGCTTGGCTTCCTAAGCTTATTTATGCGTCAGGGTGTATGGCACTACCAGGTTTGTTCAAAGCTAAATTTGCATAAATGTATTCAAATCCACAAACATTCCCATCTGACTCTGTTCTCAGGAACATCAAATACCAGTGTCTGAATGACAAACATATGTGTCCACCAAAACTGTGCTGTTTTTCACACTATGAAGTCTCAGGCATCAATAAGCTTGCCCTTCATTTTTTTCTTAATATCATCTGTTAACACACACCTGACATTCTGGGACAAAATGTGCGCCAGACTTCCACCCCAGAGATCTAGGCCAGAATGCATACCTCAATTTTTTTAAACCAAAAAGGCACTGCAGTAAACTCCGCTTCAGGCTTAAGCAGCAGAGTTTGAGGAAGTGAGTCATGATGCCCTAACCGTTCATTCTTCTCCCAAGGACAAGGACTTGTTGATTTCACCAGAGAAGCATTTTGCTCTAAGATTAAACCAATCAGAAGCAGAACAGCTCTAAATTGAGAAAGAGCTTCCTGGATCACTCAAGAACCACGGACTTTGGGACAGAAACAACTCATTTCTGATTATTCAAGCTTCGATTTTCACTTAGGAAATACATAAAAGTCCCAGGTACCAGGAGCTCAACATCAACCAAATCCCCTTCCTTCTTGCCCACATGCGTGGCTCACCGTGCTGACTGGCTAACCCCGCCCCTCCCCCTTTGTTCATGTCAACTTTTGCTATGGGTGGAGCGGGGCATCCCCAAAAAAGAAATGTTGAAACATCTCATACTTCAAGAATGTGATTTTGGGCTGCTGATAAAGTGCAACAGCATAAGCGCCTGCATGGCAAGCGCGAGGTCCTGAGTTCAACTCCCAGTACCCGCATATAAAAAAAAAAAAAAAAGAATGTGATTTTGTCTAGAAATAAGCTCTTTACGGAGATAATCAAGTTAAAACGAGGTCACTAGTGTGAGCTCTAATTCAATCTGACCAGCATCCTAATGACAAGGGAAAATTTGGGCACAAAAGCAGATATGCATAGAAGGTACCCATAAGACCAGGCATGCCTGAGGCCACCAGCAGCAGGGTGACAAGAATGGAACATGTCACTCTTCATAGCTTGCAGAAGGAACCGGCCCTTTCAACACCTTGATTTCAGATTTCTAACTTCCAGAAACATGAGCAAGGAGATTCCATTATTTAAGCCACCCTATTAGTAGTACTCCATTACCAAAGCCCTAGGAAATAAACACCGCCCAAGAGGCTGGGAAAGCTAATCCCTGCTGTTCACTCTCCTGGATGCTTGTGTAGCCGGGTGACCTGGAACACAGTGGTGTGCAAGGAAACATCGAGTCTGCTGCCCCTTCTGGGGAAATGCTCTTTTCAGTAAGTGGCAGGATTAACGACAGAGCAGGAGAATGACAGTGCGCTGAGATCAGAAGGGGGATTAGGAAGTCATGGAGCCCGTTTCAGGTCTTTTAGAGCATCCAGCTGGGCACCCACAGCTCCCACAGAGCCTTCGGAATAAGAAATCTCCAGTGAAGGAAGCAAAGCCTTTGTGTGCCTAACGCAGACAAAAAGGCGGTCCATCCAGTTCCATGTGCATAAGCTTGTATGGATTTATCTTTAATGTAGGAAATGAGGCCGGGCATGGTGGCACCCACCTTGGGAGGCAGAGGCAGGAGGACCGAAAGTTCAAGGCCAGCCTGGGCAAGTTAACAAGACCTTGTCTCTGAATAAAATAAAAAGGGCTAAGGTGTAGCTCAGAGGTACAGCATTCACCTAGCATGTGCAAGGCCCTGAGTTCAATCTCCGTTACCAGAAGTGTCTGTGTGTGTGTGTGTGTGTGTGTGTGTGTGCGCGCGTGTGTGTAAAATTTAGGAAATGACAAGAAGTTTATCATGGCCATGTTATCTTTATACATAATCAATTCTCATCCAGATGGTTGGTTAGTTAAACACCTCAAAGTAGGGGAAATTTTGCTTCAAAATTCTAAAGAAAATCTAAAATTGTAACTTTCTGCCATTGTGCAAGAAATCATTATTTTATAAACACCTGTTACAGTGACCTCAAATTCCAAGGCTAAATAACATCTAAAAATTCATTTAAGATTGCTGGCACCATAATCTTAAGTGAAATAAATCAGACACACAAGCTGAAATATCATATTGTTAACACTTATATGGAAACCCGGAGTAAAAATAAAGAGCAAAAATAAAAGATAGATAATAAGAAGTAGGGAGATAGATCATTCTCAAAGGAGAAGGAAATCAAGAGATGGAGGGAAGGTATACAAGATGACAAAAAAGAATTGGGATGTGTTATGTACATGGACCAACTCCACACAGTAATGTAAATATTATGTACTGCATACATGTACAAAAAAAAAAAAGGAAGGGAGAGGGAGGGAAGGGATAAGGGATGAAAAAAGGCATTAAGATGTGTTATGTGTGTGTACCAACTTCCCACAAAGAATAGAAACATTATGTTCTACACACATGTACTAATAAACTGAAAAAAAGAAGATTGCTGAAAATCCGGCTGTAGAACATTCAGTCCTCTAAGGCAGTGGTTTTAAACTGGGGATGACTTTGCCCCTGGGGGACACTTGGTGATATCTGGAGACTCCCGTGGCTGTTAAAACTTGGGGTGGGAGTGTTACAGACACCTCGTGGGTAGAGGCCAGGAACGCTGCTAAACACCGTACAACGACGGGACTGCATCACAGCCAAGGACTCTGCCATCCCAATATGCCAATGGTGCCCAGGCTGAGGAACCCTGCTCTGAGATATAGTGAAGCTTTTAAAAAGAAAATTAAATTTTGCCAGAAGCAGAAATGCAAGGCACAAGTGGAAATGACCTACTGAAGTCATTTACTGATGTGGGCGGTGTCCTCAATTCTACCAAGAACTGCAGACCCAGGGAGGAACAGGGCTGGCAAAGGGGTGGATGAGAAAAACACCGTGCGCGGGCAGGAGTGGAGGTGACAAGGAGAAGCTGCCAGGCCCGGCCTGGGCACCGCCAGGCCACCACACCAGTGCTGCTCAGCTGTTGGCTGCATGTGTAGTCGTGGCAGCTGGCAGAGGGGTGCAGCCTCCTTATCAAACAGATTCATCAATTTGTAAAGCTCCCATTCTTCCAAAATATTTCTAAGACAATATACGAAATCCATTTTCTCCTGATTTTACTTGAAGATGAGTCACACAAGACACCAGCTATATGCTTGATTTCAGGCTTTTAAATAGGAAGAGCAGCTATTGAGAAAAATTACAGGGTAGGAAAGGCAGACAAAAGCACTAAAAAGATTCTGAATTGTTCTAATTTTTACAGGGAGTGGGGGAAGGCATATTCAGCTTAACCAATTTGCACAATTTTCCTTTCGAAAATAAACATATACATCATGCTGACAATTGTAGGCCATGCTTCACATGCTGGAATTAAAATTGTTTTAGGAAAAAAGCTGGAAATACAGAATGGGAAGCAATAAAACGAAGGGCAAAAAAAAAATAAAAAAGAAACCCATTAGCGACGACTGAAGTATATCTAATGCCATTCAACATAAATAACTCAATAAGTTTTTCTCAATCCTATAAACAATTTCCTTCCCCAATCAAGTACATCTATGCAGAATGAGTCACAAGAAAAACTAAGTTGATCTCAGAAATCCAACATGTTACAGGGTGGACGTAGTTTATGGAGCATGTTGTGTGTGAACATTTTATATCCAAAGAAAACCCTGCACTTGGCCAAGGAGTTTGAGATTGCTGCTTCTGAAGCATCTGTGAGTTTTGGGAAAGTTTTTAAAGGGAATTTAAGAGCCAAGAATGATGGCACATGCCTGTAATCCCAGCACTCAGGAGGCTGAGGCAGGAGGATCACCGCAAGTTCAAGGCCAACTTGGGCTACCTAGTGAGTTCAAGCCCAGCCTGAACTACAAGCCCAGCGAGACCCTGACTAAAAAAAAAAAAAGTGAGAATTGTTAATAGTATGTTAACAGTATAAATGACAAAATTAAATGTGCTTCCCCTATATAGGTGCATTAACCCCTTTTTCTCCACTTGTTAAATAGATTCTTAAAAGACTGTCCTGAGCAGGACTGCATCATGCAAAGAGGAGGAAGAGGGAGGAGGAAAGAGAGGACAAGTTACAGCAGCAATAATAGTTAATATATATTGTTGTGATTTACCAGACAGCATGTTAAGGACTTCATGACAATTTTTTCTGTTTAGCACTTATTATGAACAAAAATCTCATGAGGCAGATAGTATTACAGGTCTAGAAACCCTTATCTGTAGTTCCAAATCCGGGTATTTCCGTAACTCATTTACTGACAAAGCCTGGCCTGACCTGACCCAGCTGAGCAGCAAACCCTGACCCAAAGTGACACGAAGCTACTTGTGGTTTCCACTCATCTGTCCTGCGGGTGCCCTGGGGCTTGCTGCAGCCTTGTGACCATGCCAGTGTTGGGGTGCAGTCCAGACCCCCTTGCAGAGGACTGGGTACAGTTGCTTCTGTACTGTCTTTCTGCCTTTTCTGTCTTTCTAAGCCCTGAAAAAATTCTGAATTCCCAAGCATTTCCAATAAGAGACTGTGCATCTTGTGCCAGCCCCTAATGAGATGAGGAAACCAAACCTCAGAAGCCAGGCTGTGGGGACGCCGCCCATACTCACACTGCCATGAGCAAGTGAGCAGTAAAGGCAGGATTCAGCACTGGCTGCTCTGACGCGAGGAGTGCAGTACAGCCAGCCGCTGCTTGAGTGACTCTCAGGCCTTCCTAAGGATGACACATAGTGAAAGTGATACAACTGAGACCGGCGCGGCAAAATGGAGCATTAGGACACCCACTTCTCTCCTCCGCCTAGGTGAATGGACAGACTTGCAGGTGCTGGCACCAGGAGGTCGACTTCTCCAACCTTCCTTGTGCTGAGTGCATAACTACCAGCCCCTCCTCTCAGCCTTGATAAACAGAAAGAATATGCAGGTGCTGTCCCGAGATGGGGTCCAGGGGAGATGAGCGAGCCTGGAGCTCTCTATTGCCGCCTTGTATCCCCGCTGCCCTCTGCTCCTCGCTTGCACACTTGGACGTGGGAGGATGGCGATTTGAAGTAAATGAGGCCCCTGCATCCCTCAGAGCCTGCTTCAGTTAAAGCCTTTTTTCTTTTCACAAAAACAAGTGGCCTCCTTTAGTTTGGTCAGCAGCAAACATAGGGACCTGAGTGTATGGACCTGAGCTGCCAGTATTTAGGTAAATCACTTGACCTGAGCTAAACAAATGAGTCCACTATTTTGAGAATACTGGTAAGCAGCCATCACCCACTCACCCTTTTCCTGCTCTCTTCCTGGCTGCCCATTTCTCGAATCTTCTCCAAAATGGCATCTTCTGTGGGCCCAGTCGTGCCCATCCTGGTTCTCAGGAGGGTTGCGATTTTCTCCCTAAATGAGGAGTTCTGGCTTTGTGAGGCCACAACTGTATCCTGACTGGCCTTCAAACTCTTCTCCAACTCTTCAGAGCTTTTCTTCAGGAGGCTCAGCTCCTGCTTTGAGGCATCCCAAGCTCGCCGGCCAGCAAGCAACCTTTCTTGGAGGACCTTAACTTCCCTTTCAAGAGCTTCTTTTGCCTCTACAGCACTGAGAAAATCCTGAAATAATTAAAGAGAGTGAATATAGCAACATTAGCCACCAACCAGGTATGTACAACCGCACAAATTATAGCAAGTCATTTACCTAGCTTACTGATGACTTCAAGGAATTAGGGCTAAATGCTCAACCCAATCTTAACTCTAAGTTCCCTATATTTATAAAATTGCTAAGACTAGTCATTAAAAATTATTTGAATAAAGATGCCTTTTTAATCCCAGTTTAAAAAGAGATAGGCATTCTCATAAAAATATCATTCCATAAAGGAGAACCAGATCTGTCTTTCAATACTCATTGGCTATTTTCCTCTCGTCTCATAAAGACAAAACTACAACTGATAGAACAAGAAGAAAAAAAAAACAAAAACAGAAATAACTAGCCATTTGGTGGTGGAGAATTAAGGTAGAAGTTAAGGTACCATACTGAAAAGAATAAATAATCTTAAAGAATATAAAACAATATAATATGTATGATTAGATTCAGAAAAATGTAGGGCACAGAGAAAGTTACCTGTGTACCTATTTCTATTTACCATAATCTAGAACGGTCCACAGTGGCACCAAATGGGCATCTTTTATATTAATTTTTAATCACTTGTTAACATCAGCTTCCAAAATACATGAATTTACATCAAATAAGACTAAGCAGTTAATCAGTGTTGCTATGGGATTGCTAGCTGGTTAATCGGCAAATATTTTTAATTAAAAATAGTACATTAGGAGTAAAAAGTACAAAAGGGAAACAATATTTTTGAACCACAGATTCTACATCTAATGGGCTGGTAAGATTTCAGGCTGCTAGTTAAAACGCAATCATTCCTTTTGCTTCTGAACTGGACTTTAAAAGGAGTTTATCTCCACCGACAGCTTGGAGATAAGGAAAAAGTTTAGCTGAAAGGTTAGTTCTTACTCTTTAGAGAAAACATAACATTTTACTCTTTTTCTTATGGTGATTTTTTTAAAGGAAATCTCAAGTATCAATTTGAAAGAAAAGTCACAGGAGTACAGGTAGTTAGAAAAGCGTGCCCTTTTCGGAGATGTAATAACTAACCATGGAGCTGATTTTATAAAATTCCTTGCTTTTCAAGATCTTGGTTTCCTGTTTCCTCTTTCCAAATTAGGGTCTCTGTAGAAAACCCTCACTGCTGCTGCTAATTAGATTATGGTCCTTAAAGTAGGATCAAGGACACTTTATCAAAAATATAATGTTTTTACAGTTTACAGATTTCTCTTCAGATACAGTAGTAACATAAGAGCTATTTACTCACTCACTTAGAGTACTCAGCAGTCACCCTGGTCATTACAATTTGGGCCAACATTTTACTTAGCAACTGCAATCTCATGTGTGAGGTCCTAAATTCAATGATGCACAGGTGAAAATTAATCCTAATCTGTTTTCATTGATAGCTTAATGTACTTTGAAAGAAGGAAGGAACTTCCTATGTATTTTCCTTCTCTAATTTTTAGATAAGATTACTGTTTCAGGGCCAGGTGTGGTGATGCTTGCCTGTAATCTCAGGCAAGCTCAGGAGGCTGAGGCAGGAGGATCAGTATGAATTTGAGGTCAGCCTGAACTACATAACAAGACCCTGTCTCAAAAAATCAAAAAGGAAATTAATCACTTCAGAGTTCTAAACCCATATAGAATATTACATATTAACTTTTTATTGAAAGAAAATCCCTAATGCAAAAGGAGAAAGTTTGCACAGTCAACAGAGTGGTATTTACAACCAAATATTTATTTTTTAAAAAGCCCTCAAAAGACACAAAAAATATATCAGATGTTTGAGTACAGTGAACTTACTGTCAATTTGAAGATTAACCGAGTGGCAGCTAACACCAAAAGACCAATAAACACAATTAAAATGTTTCAGCTCTGAGGAATTTTTCTACCTCAGTATCATACTATTATTTCACCAACTGAAAAATAAGGACTACAACAAATCTGATTTCTTTTTTCTGGGCGCTTTCAGCCCCGGACTCAAAGCTGTTTCTCTATGAAATCCAGGACTAGGAGCCAGTGACAGACCTTGGGGACAGCCACTCCCCTGGAGCTCTGATTAATCGTTTTGAGATTGCGGGGGGTGCCCACAGGGCTGATCCGCTGGAAATAGATGTCCTCAGACTGCAAATGCAATTACCTGCACCGCTCTCGGGAGAAAGCCACCAGACCGGAGTCTGATTGCATGGCTGCCTCAAGGATACGCTGAAGCACGGGGCATAGAGTAATGTGACATGGGCATCGTTGGCCAGGACCCAGGACTGCAGTCAGACCACACTGACACAGAACAAGAAACAAGGGGCTCCCTCCAGGAAAACTCAGGGCTGACCTCCAAGGAGGAAATCACTTCTGCGACTGAGGGCAGGTCCAAGATACATGGTGATGCTGGTCACTTTAAAAATTCTTTTTATAATGAACAGATCTCGAGGTTCATTTCGACTAATTAAGCAGGTAAATAATGACCCCCTTTACCACTACTTTTAACAAAATATTTATAAATAATATGATTAAGACATTCAATCTAGTTTTCCAATTAAACGTGTGAGTCTGGAATTAAGTAATGAAAATGTTCAAAGAGTTGTGTTTATAAAACACAATCTATTTTCCTGTTATGATGTGGCTACTACTGTATGGATCTAAATGGGCCTGACACCAAATAGCCTCTCAAAAATACAATAACTAATTATCATCAGGGTGGGAAGCTCTAGCTAGATCTTCATCCCTCCAATCCTAAACTAGTTTTATAAAATAAAAAATCAGTTGGTTAATTCTACCTAGAGCAGTTATGATGAAAAAAATAAACCTAAAAAAATCCTCCAATCAGACACTCCTATACCTTGCTGGCACAAGTATGAACAGGTACAATTTGGTATAAGTTATTGGCAACAACACCAAACAAAATTTAATATGCCTCACAAAATTTAATATCATTTATCACTGAAATTCCAGTCCCAAGAATGTATCTGTAAGTGCTGGGCACGGTGGCGCACACCTGCAATCCCAGGATTTGGGAGGCTGAGGCAGGAGGATCATCTCGAGTTCAAGGCCAGCCTGGACTCCATAGTGAGTTCAAAGCCAGCCTGAACTACCGTGAGACCCTGTCTCAAAAACAAAAAACAAACAACAACAACAACCAAACAGAGAATGTACCTGTGAAGTAGATTACTTAATATGGAAGATGATATATATGCAAAATTATACGATTATAGCAGTCGTGTGCCCCTGAGCAATGGGGTTGGCCTCTGAGAAATGCATCATTAGACAGCACTGTCCATGCGTGAACACCAGACAGTGTGCTTGCACAAAGTAAGGTGGCTGTGACGTCACCAGGCAATATAATCTCGTGGGACCACAGTCACATATATCGTCCATCATTAAGTACCTAGTGTAGCACCATTTTCACCTAAATGAGAAGATTATATGCACAAGCAACTTCAATCCTGGTCACTTGTAGAAAAGGACACTGTCACTGTGGGGAGGTGGAGTGACAAAACAAGGGCAAGTGTAAAAACACTCGGGTCCATTTAAATTGTCGATAGTAATAGGAAGGCAGAAACGCACACGCGGGGCACACACTCACACGCACACTGAACGCAGGCCGTATTAGTGGAAGCGAGGTAGCTGGAACAAGGGAGATGATGTCCCACTCTATTCCCGTGAACTAGACAAGACCTCGAGTCTGACACTGAGTTCTGGGAATCAAATTTAATCTAGAGAAAACTCTCCTACAACTGTGCTATCCAAAATGTGCTCTGCATGCCAGTGCCACATGTGCTATCTTTTGCTCCCAGTCCCAACAAGATAATTTCAGAGGCCGAGGGTCTGAATTTAGTAATTTCTGTAATGAGCTGAAACTGAGGCAACAGCAAAGCATGTGACCATGGCCTTGATTTTTGAACAAGGCTGGGCCCTGTCCAAGCTTTGTCAAACTCATATGGTAGGGAGCGGGTGGTATGAATTGTATGTCTGTTATGTCCTGCAGTAACAGATAAAACATATGTGCTGTGTGTTACATTAAGGTAAGTTTGCCAACAATAATGTAAAACTAAAAACTATATAAAATCCAGAACACATTTCTCTCATTAAAAGATAATTTAAATTTAACCATACCTATATGGAATAAATCAGTAGAACTGTCTCCAGATGGGGGATTGAAGATAGATTTTTTTTCAAGACACATTTGTTTCATTTTGGATATAAGTTACAAATAAATACTTTGAAATTGGTTTGAAATCTTTTCTGCCAGGCATGATGGCGCACACCTGTAATCCCAGCATTCAGGAGGCTGAGGCAGGAGTATTACAGTGAGTTCGAGGCCAGCCTGGGCTACATAAGTGAGTTCAAGGCCAGCCTGCACTATATAGTGAGACCCTGCCTCAAAAGCAAAAACAATAAATACATAAATAAATAAATAAATAAATAAATAAAT
Organism: Erethizon dorsatum; assembly: GCA_028451465.1. NCBI lineage: Eukaryota > Metazoa > Chordata > Mammalia > Rodentia > Erethizontidae > Erethizon > Erethizon dorsatum. Next base: position 132,158,797 of record CM051823.1, on the reverse strand, counting down.
AAATAAATAAAATCTTTGATAGTCTCAACAAACCTCTGTAAGATTGATTTCCTACTGTGTGTAAAACATATCACCTATAAATAGCAGGTCATTAATACAATAAAGATGACCTAAATTAGCAAACCAAAAGTGAGTTCATTGTCACAATTAAACTTTAAATACTGACATAAGTGCAGTTCATTCAAATGTACCATGTAGAACTTTAACACAGGGAATTGTAGTCATAACTTTTGTTAAGATGCGATTGCAAAATGTTTGAAAATGCAACAGTGATTATTTAATGTCCTACACAATACTTCCAAAGGATGGGTACAGTTTATGTAATTCTATTCTTTTTCCTATGTTTATTCTCATTACATTTATTAAATTTTAATGTTACGTTTGTGGTATCTAACACTTAATATTTGGACTTTTGCTTAGGTATTTTTTAAGTAATTTTTCTATTAATTTATTTCATTTTATTCCATAGAAGTATTGGTCAGCAGTGGATTGGAAATAAAGAAAAAAAATTCTTTCCCACTCATAATTTGGGGGAAAAAATTTACTGACGTGCATTCAGCACAGAGGAAGGATGGTGAAAGTCTTGAAATTGTGTTTTAGGAGGAAATATTAAAAGAACTGGAGCATTTGTCCTATAAGTGTCATCAAATTACTCAAAGACTGTTGTGCGGCAGGAGAGTTAGGTTTCTTCTGCTAAATCCCATGATCTGTGAAATGCAAGCTGCAGGGTAATGTTCTCCTCCGGATGAGAAGACCCTCGCCAAAGCTGAGCTGTTCCAATGGCATCGCTGGCCTTGGAGAGTAATGAGAACACAGCTCATATCCCTGGGCCTCACTACAGCACCGCCAACAGCCTGCCCTGACTGGTCCCACTGTGCCTGGAGGACCATGGACAGCTCCCCGGGCACCTTTGTGAGGGACCTTGGCAAAAGGGAACCGGGTCCACCTCACAGGCCGAGACTGGAGCCATAATTTAAAAGCATTATGTAATTGTGTTATTTTAAATGCTGCCCTAACTGATCTTAAATTTTTAGAATGAACCTAAAGACAAACCATTGAAGATTTGATTATCACAACACAATGGCATGTCAACCTTGACAATGTAAGTACAATAACACAATACAAACTGGGAAGCAGAAAGAAGGTGCAACAAAAGTGAGAGGCATCAAGTTCTTCATATTTCATAGCAGAAAGCCTAAAAATGCTACTTCAAATTGATGGACCAGGAATAGAAATGTATTACTTTAAAGTCTTATGGCATAAGTCCTACAGCCTAACAGCTGCTGCCTCTTTTTCTTCTCCTTCTCCTCCATATTCATTTTCTTCTTCCTCTTCCACTTCCTCTTCCTCTTCTCCTCCTCCTCCTCCTCCTCCTTCTTCTTCAGGGCATGCTTGCAATATATGACAGTTACATTCAGGTTGGGAGATTGGTACACATATCATGTCTTGATCGTTTTCAAGCCCTTTGTCCTCCCTTTCCCTTCCTCCTCTCTTCTTCCCCCATCCCCTTCCCCATCTCCAAAAAGTCTACTTCCCTGATTCCTACCCTTTTTCCTTTATTTTACTCTTTTTTTATATTTTAGGTTTCTCATATAAAAGAAACCATGTGATATTTAACTTTTTGTGTCTGACTTATTTCACTTAATGTTACAGACTCAAGATCCTCCAGCTGACGTGGTTCATTCTTCTTGTGGCTGAGGAATACTCCCTTGTGTATATACCATACTTTCTTTATCCATTGGTCTGTCGATGGGCATTAGAGCCTCGCTTCCTAATCGCTCTACTTGCTATGTCTCTCTTTCTCTCTCTCAGATTCTTTCCTCTTCACTACCCACTACAGGATAACAAACCAAAAAAGCAGAAAGGGCATCATTTCCAACCCAGGCCCGCCTGAGTCTACAGCCAGTATTATTTCCCAGTTTTGATTCTAATCACTCAGATTAAAGAAAGTATGAACAATGTGAAAGAAGAGAAGCTGTCTGAAATGCAGTCTGTAATTTAATTTCTGATCTGCTGATTTTAAATTCTGTAGTCTATTGGAAATGTGTGTATGGCTCACATAGAAAAAGTGACAAAGACAATGAAGAGAAAAGCTACCAGTCTTTGATAGTTTTTAAAACACACTCCTTGGGGTGTGGCTCATTGGCAGAGTGTGTACGTAACCTGCATGAGGCCCTGAGTTTAATCGCCAGCACCAAAACCAAAACCAAACAAAATGCATATATATGTATATATAAGTACTAAATATTTCCAGATAATATATCTACTGTATATATGATGTCACTTGGATTTTTATTTGTGAAGTTTTCATACAATAACTTAAGTAGAGTGTTTAAACAAATCAGAAAAGCTAAGTTTGGTTGAAACCGCACCCCAGCCCTGTGAATACACTTACCACAGCATGACATCTGGACTATACTAAGAAAATAAGTCTCCTACTTCAAAAAGAGTGCTTCAGAAAGTACTAGGAAGACTCTTCCTGAGACCACTTATGTGTCAATAAAACTTTCTGATAGTATTTTTCGCAGTAAATCTTCGGAGTCATAATCTTATGAATGAGAACTTTATTAAAGACTTCAAGATTTTTTATTGCCCTATTTTTATTTTACAATTTTTATTGTTTTGGCAGGAACTTCAAGCCAAAGGAAGTGTGTTTCCAAAGTCAGTCTGAACAACTTTGCATTAGTCATTTCCTAGTAAAAACACTTATATAAGAAAAAGAATTCATTGCTTTTTTAATGTCTTATTATAACACATGTTCTTACTACTAATAATCTCCAGAGACGCATTTTTACAGATAAACACTAAATTCTTCCTAATTTTCAAGTCTTGATAATTTAATAACTACTATTTATAAATGAATTAAACATTCCTCAGTGGGGAAATTTGCAATGCTATTTGTTATTGTTGTCCCACTTATTAATATGTAATTTCTGCCATCAGACCTGCATTCAGGATCTAGCCGTGACTGCAAGTGTGGAGGAAATTACTGATGTAGGCGTAGCAGCCTGGAGCCTGGTTCAAATCCCAGCTTTACTGTGTAATCGCTGTGTGAAGCTGAACAAAGTACACAACCCCTCTGAGCATGGGCACAATGGCTGTGCTAATGATAAGTGCAATCCTAATACAAAAATATTGGCTTCTAAGCACCATTTCCTGGGGGAAAAGGGACCAAAGCTCCCAGGGAATTGACTGATTTTGGTTTTCAGCCTGAAAATTACAAGGGGGGGCTGGGATATTGTCTTCCAGAAAGCAAGTTTTGAACACTAAAGGAGTCATGTTACAGGGTCACAAGCACCATCTTGAAGAGGCTGCTGCTGAACAAGTGTGGAGAATTTGGAACACAAGAAAAGAATAATTGATTGTAACACAACAAATAAATAAAAATCCATGTGTTTCTAGAATTGAAAAGAAAAAGAGAAATGGATTTTTTTTTTTTTTGGTGGTGGGGATTTGTGATAGTTAGGGTGGAGTTTCAACTTGATTCATTTTGGCTCCTCCCTGGGGATTGGTGGGGCGCATTTCTGGATGTGCTGGGTGGGTCAGAGAGGCTTGGCCTTTGGTTCTACATCTGGTCCCTGGCCCTTCCTCTCAGACACTGTGCTCCTGCTGTTTCGCAGCTCCCATGAACTAAGCAGCTCTGCCCATCCTTCCACCATGATTTCTCTGCCTTGGAACCATGCCATGGACTAAACCCTGAGAAAATTAAACCTTTTCCCCTGATGTTGTGGGTGTTGGGTATTGCGTCTTCATGATGGGAAAGCTATCTAATACAGAATTGAACCAGGACCTTTCACCCTGAGCTACATCCCAGCCCCTTTTTTGTCTTTTACCATGAGACGGGATCTGACAGAGTTGCCCAGGCTGGGTTCAAACCTGCAATCCTCCTTCCTCAGAAAAAGAAGCTTTTTCTTCACAGGAAAATAGCAGCTAATAAATATAAGTAATGGTGAAATTAGGACGTTACCACTTGCCACCCTGGGGAAATATTTAATCCAGGCAAGATTTGATGGATGCTAATGTCACTAGTAAAGTCCTATGAAACAAAAATAACATGATAATTATCACCCCACAGACACCTCACTTAACTGAAGAAGAAAATCAAATGTACCTTTACTTTGAGGAGATTGGTAGTCAAAATAAGTGTCACTAATAAAGGAACAATCTAACATCATTCTCTTTCTAACCTGATGCAATATGAAATACACAGGTTTACTTTCAAAATATTCTCACCGAAAGAATATTGACCTGAATTCTATAGGCATTGAGATGCATTTCTTTCTTTCTGTTTCTTTCTTTCTTTCTTCCTTTCTTTTTCTTTCTTTCTTTTTCTTTTTCTTTTTTTGGACAGGGTCTTGCTATGTAATGCAGGCTGGCCTTGAACTATGTAGCCCAGGCTGGCCTGGAACTCATGGAAATCCTCCTGCCTCAGCCTCCCAAGTGCAGGGATTACAGGTGTGAACCACCACACCTGGCAAAAAGAATCTATTTTAAAAAAAGAAAAGGCAGGGTGGTGGCACTCTCCTATAATCCCTGCACTCAGTAAGCTGAGGCAGGAGGATCACTGTAAGTTTGAGGCCAGCCTGGTCTATGTAGTGACTTCAAGACCAACCTGAAATACATAGCGAGACCCTATGTCAAAAAAATAAAATATTTTTTAAAAAACAGCTAGCTGGGCCAGAGATTTAGCTCAGCGGCACAAGTGCCTGCCTGGCAAGCATGATGTCCTGAGTTTGATTCCTGGTACTAAAAAAAAAAAAAAAAACAGCAGGGCCGGGGATATAGCTCAGCAGCATAAGCACCTGCCTGACAAGCACAAGGTCCTGAGTTCGATTCCCATTACCAAAAAAACAAAAAAAATAGCTGGCTGGGTGTGGTAGCACATGCCTGTAATCCCAACACTCAGGAAGCTGAGGCAGGAGGATCGCTGCGAGTTCAAGGCCAGCTAGGGCTACAAAGTGAGTTCAAGGCCGGGCTGAACTACACAGCGAGACCCTGTCTCAAAAAGACAAAAAATTAAAAAATTAAAAAATTAAACAACTAAAAATAATCAGCAAATGCAATGAGTGAACCCAGATTAGATCTCAGTTTTGGGAAAGAAAACAGCTTTAAAAATCATTCTTAATGCAAGTCATAAATTTTAAAATGTAGAATATGAATATGGTATTAGATGATTATTAGTTATCGATTACTGTGTAAACTGTTGCCCCAAACTTAGTGCCCTAAAACAACAAGCATCTATTGTTGCAGTTTCCAGGGGTCAGGAATCCAGCTTTGCTGGGCAGGCGTGGGTCATGGCCTCTCCTGAGGGTGCAGTCAGCCGGGACACGGTCATCCCGAGGCTGGAATGAAGGAGGATTCCCTTTGCGGCTCGCTCACGTGGTGGCTGATTGGCCTCAGGTGCTTGACACGTAGGCCTCATAATAGGCTGGCTGAACGTCCCTACCTCGTGGAAGCTGGCATGTCTTTCCCCTCACAGCATGGCAGTGGGCTTCCCTCAAGCACAAGTGACTCTAGAAAGACTGAGACAGTGCACCTAAAAAGAAGCGGCAGTCTACATCCTCAAGTACGCCGTCCCCTTACCTCTAACATATTCTATTCGCTAGAAGGAAGTCACTAATTCCACACTCAAGAGAAGGGGATTCAGCTCTACTCAAGAGGAAGAGAATCAGAAAACGTGTGGCTTTGAAAAAGTGGTTAGGAACTAAACATGATACCTGTAACCTATTTTCAGATGGTCCTGCAAATATATGTATTTGTGTGTTTGTGTTTGTGTTTGTGTTTGTGCATCTGTGTGCCTGTGTGCATATGTGTATAGAAAGCAAATGGGGAAAAATGCTAACAAATGTTGCTTCTGGGAAGATGAAGATGGATGTTCATTAGCATAGTCCTTCTCTCTTTGTTTATATTTGAAATTCTTCATAAGAAAAAGAGAGAAAAATAATTGAGAGTTGCTATGGACCAAATTGTGTTCCTCCAAAACTCACACACAAAAGCCTTAATCCCAAAGCGATGGTGTTTGGAGGTGGGGCCTTTGGGAAGTGATTAGATTTAGAGGAGGTCATCAGGGCCTGCATGATGACATTAGTGCCCTCCTAAGAGGAGACACCAGAGAGCATGATATCTCTCTCTCTCTCTCTCTCCCCCCCCCCCCCCGGCATAGCAAGAAGATAGACATTTGCTAGCCAGGAAGAGGACCTTCATCAAAACCCAACCATGCCAACACCTTGATCTTGAACCTCTGGCCTCCAGAAGTGTGAAGGGTAAATACCTCTGGTCTAAGCCCCGCCATCTGCGGGACTTGGCTTGGTTTGGTGTGTGGTCTGAGGCTCAAAGCCAGGGCCTTATACATGCTAGGCAAGCACTCTACCACTGAGCAACACCCCCAGCCAGGTCCGTGGTATCGTTCGGTATGGCAGCACAAGCCACGACAAGATGTTAACAGCAATGATAATCTTTGCTCTTTCCTAGAAGTTGTCAGGGCAGAAAGCCAGTGGAGGAGGATTTGTTGATGCAGGGAATTAGGGGAGAAAGAGAAATCACTATCACTGTGTGAGCAGCTGTCACATCACAGTGATGTCACTGGACACAGGGAAGGCCCAGGGAAGATAGCTCCTTGTCACACACAGCCCCGCCACACCTGCCCCTCGGCCTGGGAGACCCCCTGGCCTTCACCCCTGGTGGAGCCTCTTCCAGACGAGCGCCAGTCACTACCTGATCTTGAACCCCACCTCCTCACCAGAGCCAGCTGCTTCCTCCCGTGGATTTTTAGTAACTGGTTGCACTGGCTCATTTTTGCTTTAGGAAGTGGATCATTAGTATTAATCCCATATTAATCCAATAATTAGTTTGCCACAAACATTAAAAAACATAATTAATGGTTAAGTAGTATTAAAAATACGGTGTTAATTTTCATGCTCAAACAAATTCTAGTTAACTTGAAAAGATCAGGCAATTCATTGTGTTTTTTAAAAAACTTAGAATTATGTTGCTTCCTTTTGTTCATGTCTCTCAAAAATATAACATCCATATTCTTGGATCCAGAAAGCCTACTTATAGAATTTTTTTTTACATTACTGTGTATTGAACCCAGAACCTTTGCACTAAACTACATCCCAAGCCCCACCCCACCCCTTTTTTTTAAAAAAGTTGAGACAAGATTGTGCTAAGTCACCCATTTGCCCAGTCTGGGCTGCAACTTGAGATCCTCCTACCTCAGCCTCCCAGAGCAGGGGATTACAGGTGGGTGCCACCACACTCAGCTTAGGGTTTTGTTTTCTATGACTCAGGACACATGAATAAATGCATGAAATCACTCATAGTGGCCTTATTGATAGTAGTGTGTACTCTATTGCCATCTGTTAAAAATAAATACAAATAATATGTACTATATATAACACACAAATCCCTTTTTATGCATACACACTCACAGAAAATTTCCAGAAGTTGTATAAGAAACTATAACAAGTTTCCTCTGCAGAGAACCAGGAGGCTGAGAAGAAGGGTAGGAGAGAGAGTTTTTACCAAATACCATTTTTTAAATACATTTAGAATTTTCTATCATGGAAATGTATTCTATTTGTTCAAAAAATAAAACTTAAATTTTTAAAACAAATTTTAAGAGTATCCTTAAATGTGACTAAAGTTAGCCATCTTTACAAAATCTTTTTTTTTTTTTTTTTTTTGGTATCAGGAATCAAACTCAGGACCTCGCACTTGCCAGGCAGATGCTGTGCCACTGAGCTGTATCCCCAGCCCCAAATTCTCTCTTTTTTTTTTTTTTTTTTTTTGTAGGTACCAGGGGTTGAACTCAGGACCACGTGCGCCAGCAGGCGCCCGTGCCATTGAGTGATATCACCGGCCCTTTTTTTGTATGTGGGTTCCAGGAGTCGAACTCGGGCCCTTGCGCTTGCCAGACAGGCGCTTATGCCACTGAGCTATCTCACTGACCCCCCAAATGCTTTACTCTTAAGTATTTTGTAATTTTTTCCAATTGAAAAACAACCAAATATGGTGGCACACACCTGTAATCCCAGCATTCTGGGAGGCTGAGGCTGGAGGAGTACAAATTTGACCCCAGTCTGGCATCTTAGGCCCTGTCTCAAAATCTAATTTTTTTTTTTCTTTTTTTGAGACAGGGTCTCACTATGCAGTTCAGGCTGGCCTTGAACTCACTATGTAGCCCAAGATGACCTCAAACTTGAAGCAATCCTCCTGCCTCAGCCTCCTGAGTGCTAGGGATTACAGGCATATGCCACTACAACAGACTTCAAATTTTCAACTTAAAAAAAGGGCTGGGCATGTAGTTCAATGCAAAGGCCTGGGTTCAATCCCCAGTACTGTGCAAAAAAAAAAAAAAAGAGAAGAAAAAGGAAAAATGATATCTATCCAAGGGCCTTGACCCCACCCGCCCCCACCCCTCCTGCTGAGAGCAGCCATTTGAAACTGTAGTCTATATTTCTAGTGCATTCCTCCCACATCTGTTTTTCCATTTCTGCTTCTTAAACCTGATCCCAGGCACATGTGAGTGCGCACACACACACACGCACACACAGGCATGTGCACATACACTTCACGTGCTGTACCTGGTTCAGCTTGTCCTTCTCTTCAGCCCAGGAGGAAGCGTTCCTCTGCTCTCTGTTGACTTCAGATGCCAGCCTCAAGATCGTTTCTCTGTTAGCTTTTGCCTCCATCTCATGGACATTTACAGTCTCTTCAAGACTAGCAATTTGTGCTTTCATGAATGCGTTTTCCCTGCAGAGCTCTCGAAGCTGGAGAGAAACCCATCACAGCTGTCTTATAAAAATTAACAACCCCGTGCCTGTTCTCTAAGCAACTCGCTGTCTAGACCCAGTGGCTGCACGCCCATACACAGCAGTGCGTGCGCGAAGACGGCACTTGTCAGAGGTGGCCTCTAAACTTGGCTGTCAGGCGAGGATGGCGGCAGGTGCACCCAAAGCTGCCCACACAGCCAGCCACCCGCAACTCTGGCTGCTCCACAGAGGTGGTCACAGGCAGTGGGAGCCACACTCAGCCCACGTCCAGACACTTTCTGGCCCTGGGGGACACAGATGGGGCTACTGCATTCTTAAAAGTGTCCGTCTGACTAATAAGCGAAGAAAGATTCTGCATAAGATGCTCAAACAATGGCTGTCATTGGGGCCAGGATTAGCAGGGCTTTTCTGCTTCCTATGCCACGCATCAGAATTATAAACTGGGAGCATTTGTAAGAGTCAGGAGGGAGAAAATCAAAGCAAGCAGGCTCCCTGATATCAAGGCACTAGCCACAAGGACATTGAGCTCTCTCTGTAGGCCCACAATGATGCTCACAGGAAAACGTGGAGACCCACAGGACAAGGTCAGCATGTTATGACATACTATGGAAGTGACATGTCTCTTAAGCCTCAGCCCTCTGCCATCGTAACACCATTTCCACCTTGGTGCTGTCCCCTCTCTGTTGACCACTCTTCTTCACATTTGCATGCTCACCCCTCAATATGCTTCAAAAGTCCCCAGCTCCAGGGACACTGATTGGTCATCTGCCTAAGCCAACATCCCACACCTCTGATTTCCATTCTTTATCCCTACATCCTCATGATTTTCCTCATGGCACTTTTTATTATGTGGAATAATATTCAATAGTTATTTGTTAATCTCCTCGCCATCTTTACAACATGACAGTGAAAGCTGCAAAAAATTCACTGTCCCAATCTCGGCATCCAGAATAGTGCCTAGCGCATAAGCACTCACTAATACTGGTGAGATAGGTGGATGAATACCAAAATAAATTATTAGGAATTCCTCCTTTTCCATCATGGACCCTTCAGGGTGTGTGTGTGTGTGTTGCGTGCGTGCGTGTGTGTGTGTGTGTGTGTGTGTGTGTGTGTGTGTGTTTATAAGCAAGTGTAAAAGTGAAAGAATAGCCTTGAGATGGGAGAGATTTTGTTCCTCTTCTTGGCTAAACACTGTATGAAGTATGAAGTTGTGGTCTTGATCCAAACACCAGATTTCCTGCTCTGGGGCAGGAACTGTTTTAAAGACAAGCACCTGCTCAGGTAGTGAGTCCTGAGAGAGTCAGGACCACCACAGCGACAGGGGACAGGCAGAATCCTGGGCCCTTGTGCTACTCACTACAAGCATGATCTGTTTTCTTCTGGGACAGTCAAAGACTTCAAAGCTATTTTTGCTATGAGCCACAACTCCTCACTTGAGCCTGCAGATGCCCAAGCTTGACCTTCCTTTTGTACCTTTGTTACTGTAAATCTTGGGTCAAGTCCTTCTCAGCCCAGCATAGCACGATGTTGATCACTTAGGGAGTGTCTGCCTAAGGCCTGCCAGGCAGGGTTGATTAGCCCTGAATTCACATGATCTCCTCTCCCTTCAAGATTGAGGACCCCAACATAAGACATCAATAGGGCCATTGAGCTACACCCAGAAGCCGCTAGCCGTTGTCCTAAACCTATAGTCACCTGGGTTCCAGGGAAGATTGAGCCCTACGTGACTGAGTCCACCACAAACAGACAATTCTTTCCGGGAAACAAGACCATCCCTCTGCCATCAAAATTCCAGAACTATGGCACCAGGCTGAGATCATGAACAACCAGGCCCCAGCTTACCTGCTAATCCTCAAAAGCTGATCTCCTGCCTTTGCAGGTACACCAGTCTGAACCCCTGCATCCCAGTATGTCCCCTCCAGCCACATCACATGGAGTACTTTCCCAACTTGCAATGAAAGCTTTGTGGGTTTTTTCTGTTTGTTTGTTTGTTTGTTTGTTTGTTTTTGAGACAGGGTCTTACTATGCAGTTCAGGCTGGCCTTGAACTCACTATGTAGCCCAAGTTGGCCTTCAACTCACAGCAACCCTCCTGCCTCAGTGCTAGGATTACGGGCTTCACCACCATTTAAGTTTTAATTTCCATGTCTACTAAAACAAGGACCCACACTAGCAAGAGACAGTAAGAGTCCAGAATCCCACTGTGTGTTTCAAAATATAAGTCCTGTATTATCCAGGTATAGTGAAGCCAACAGAGCAGGAGACCATTGGTACTGAAAAGATAGTTCATTACTCATAGGTCCCCAGAGGAGGACAGGACAGACCATGCCATGCAGGGCCACTTGCAGAAGTCCCAAAGCCCGTCCAGAGGCAGAGGGAATGGGGAGAACTGGACCAGAGGCTTTACTGTGTATGCCTTGGAAGGACCATGCCTGTGGCGCTCATAGACCAGCGTAGTAGGGTACGCTGAGGGAAATAGTCTCCTCAACTCTGCAGTAGAGGAACTCTCCAGAGCTGTCCGGTATCTGGCCCTGGAGTGATAAGATAAGAAGACAGAGGGCTGGTAAGATAGCTCAATGGCATAAGTGCCTGCCCGGCAAGCTCGAGGTCCTGAGTTCGACTCCCAGAACCCACATAAAGGGAAAAAAATGGGCCAGTGATATCACTCAGTGGCACAAGCGCTTGCTGGCAAGCGCAAGGTCCTGAGGTCTACTCCTGGTACCCACACAAAAAATAAAAAATAAAAATAAAAAAAAGATATCTTTCCGGCCGGTGAGATGGCTCAGTGGCATAAGCGCCTGCCTGGCAAGCACGAGGTCCTGAGTTCGACTCCCGGAACCCACATACGAAAAAAGGGCCGGTGATATCGCTCAGTGGAACGGGCGCCTGCTGGCGCGTGAGGTCCTGAGGTCGACCCTCGGTACCCACAAAAAAAAAAAAAAAAAAAGATAAGAAGACAGTGGCCAGAAACCTAAGAGCCAGACAGTGGAAGGGGCCCTGGGTGCCTTAGTCTGCATATGAAAGCTGTGCTCCTGGGAGAGTCCTTTACTATCTCCGGAACTGAGTAACTCTGGAGGGAGCAGTCGCTCCTGCGCCCCAGAGGGCAAAGCATTAGGAACACAGAAAGTAAAAGCGCATGGTTGACACAGTATTAACCCCCAGGCTGGCAGCCACAGTCTCTGATGGAGGAAAGAGTGCCCAGGAAAAGGAATTTCCAAATTTGTTTTTCTTCTCCCCACTGCTTGGTTTGAAAGATAATCCCCTCAACCACAGTACAAAGTGGGGTTTGTTGCAGTGGGGCTCCTGGTCCCACATTAGCCAGAAGGGGAGGCACACCCAGCACCCACAGGCCGTCAAGCAGACTTTTGTTCTGAGACACCGAACCCATCAGTGAAGTGGGTACTTCTTGCTAAAGAAAATAAAATCCTCTTGCAGCTTGTAGAGGACCTGAGGGAGCAGATTAGCAGACAACTGAGAGGTGGCTTTTTAAGAATAGTCACGTGAAGGGGCTGGGGTATAGCTCAGGGGTAGAGCACTTGTCTGACTGTGCTGGAGGCCCTGGGTTTGATCCCCAGCACTGGGGGAAAAAAAAGATTTTGTTTTGTCTTTCCTTTTTTCAGACCAGGCTAGCCTTAAACTCTTGAACCTCCTGCCTCAGCCTCCCAAGAGTTTAGATTACAGGCATATGCCACGGTGTCCCAGTAATGACTTTGTAAAATAAGCAAAGATGCCATAAGCATTCAAATCTTTGTGGGGACCCTAATGGATCATGTGGTGGATTGACAACTGGTGGTCAACTTGTAACACCCAGCTGAACTGAATCAGCGCGGTGCCTGGTGTGGAGGGCCCACCTGAGGGCTGTCACCAACAACATAAAAAGGAGAACTGGAGAGGAAGAGGCGGTGCTGTCGGTTCTCCTGGAGGAGCTTGTCGCACTGGCTTTCCTGATAGGAACTCCACTGTTCTCATCGTCGGAGGAGCTCAGGACCTCGTTGTTGCTGAGGATCGCTGCGGTACTTTTCAGGGGACCTCTGGTCCTTACCTTGAGCATTGCTTTCTGGCTCAAGTGCAGATCCCTCAGCCTGCTGGCACAGATCCTTCATCCCGCTGGCGCAGACTTTCTAGCTTCCACCACTGACCTTTGGGCCTCCCGGCGTAGATCCGTGAAATAGACTTGCATGAGACATTGTCGTGGGCTCTGGGCCTCCAGTTGGACGCATGAGGACATTGCCATGGGCTCTAGGTCTTCAGCTGGACTCATGCGGGACATTGCTGTGGGATCCAGGCCCTCAGCTGGATTCTTTGGGTCTTTAGTGTGTGGACAGATTTCCCGCACTCTTTTTGTATTTGACTCTTTTGGTGACCACTATAAAACAATCCTATAAATTATGTGTCCTGTATTAAGTTGTTTTCCTTGCAAACCCTGACTACAACAGATCACTAGGGGCTAAGTGAATTATTCAGTCAATTTCATTAACTTTCATTTTAATGATAATCACCATTAAAATAGGATTTTTATTATTTGGCTTTAATGTAAAATTTTAAAAGTACTTTAGAGCTAATCCTAACCTTATACCCAATAAGTATAATTGACATATGCCTGGGGTGTGTGTGCATGTGTGTGTGTATGTGTGTGTGTTTGTCTGTAACTGAAAGGAAAAAAACTGCCCTAAAACATGTCATTAAGATGAATAATTAATTGTATTTGACAACCTGAATATATTTTAGACAAAACAACTCTTTTTGGAGACTAACTGATTCCAAATAATACTAGGAAGGATCTTGGATCGAGGCTTGGGGAAGGGATATGATTGGTCCCAGGTCAGACAATTAATTAATACTCCACTTGGGCCACTGTCCTGGTCTCCTGCCACCACCAACTCCAGCACGTCCCTCTGCGGCCCCCGTCAGTGTGGCCTGTGTTTACAGGCCTTTTAACCTGCATACAAACACCTTTAAAATGAGATCTGCATCTGATGCCTTCTGGTCCTTCTGGTCTGGATCCAGGCAGTCCCGAAGCTGAGTTAGAAAGTCCACATGCTTCCTGCAGTTCTCTGAGACTTGCTTCTTATTCTCCTCGCTTTCCTCTGCGTACTTTCTACAAGGCAATAACAGGTGAGTCAGGGTTTAACACCACAGCACACGCTGCTCATCAAACCAACGCAGAAATTAAATGGGAACGCAATCTGGGGCCCAGTGCTTTATCCTCATGGTATCCTGGACCTAGCAACAGGAGGGGAGACACATTTGTTACCTGTTTTCCTCAGCCTGTTTGATCTGTGCAGGTAGGGGCAGGCTTCTGCATCATACATGGGCCCTTTCTGCGCAGGGTCACAGCCCACATAGCTGTGGCTCACGTGGGGAAGGAGATCCCACTGCTTTAGTTCTAGCTCAGTTCTCTGTTGAAACATTACCCAGCGATCTATAAGGGTCCTGGTTCACGGCCAAGTGCAACTATGATACAACACACATAAGACAGGGATGCTCCCAACTCAGGCAAAGAGAGGTGTTCCACCGCCAGCAAAAACCATCGTTAGTTCTCACACACCCAGAATCTTTAAAGAGCATTGGAATTGCCAGTCAAGAAAATCAAGGGCCGGTGAGATGGCTCAGTGGCGTAAGCGCCTGCCTGGCAAGCGCGAGGGCCTGAGTTTGACTCCCGGAACCCACATACGAAAAAAGGGCCGGTGATATCGCTCAGCGGCACGGGTGCCTGCTGGCACGCGAGGTCCTGAGGTCGACCCCCCGGTACCCACAAAAGAAAAGAAAATCAAGATTTTTTTCTTTTGGTCTGTTCTGAATATTCTATTTCAAATCTCAGGTTTGTTGAAATACTGGAGTCTGTTTTCAATACTTTAAATGTTAAAGATTAAGAGATCATCAAAAAATAGACATAATTTAAAGGCAATTAGAATCATTTCAATAATTTGGTATCATTTTTTTCAATACCATAGATAATAAACATGATTATTGCCTTCCCTTTTGACCATGTTGAGTGTTTGCTGCAAATTTTTTCGCTCTGTTCAAAAATTAACAAAGCCCATAATTGCATATACTCATAAGTTTATCATATTTCCATCTAGTAAAAAGTATAAAAAACCTGGTGTGGTGACTCACATTTGTAATTCCAGCTACAGAGGAGGCTGAGGCAGGAGGCTCACAAGTTCAAGGCCAGCTGGGCAACTTAGCAAGACTCTATCTCAGAATAAAATAAAAAGGGCTGGTGGTGCAGCTCAGTGGTAGAGTACTTGCTTAGCATGCATGAGGCCCTGGGTTCAAATCCCAATTCTTAATTTTTAAAAAAAGTATAATAATAAAGGACTAATACTAATATATTTATGATTCCTTATTTTTCAGCACATGAAAGGTCACACTTATTTGGTCTTTTGGGCTCATGAAAGGCACAGTTACTGCTATCTCTCTGATTGATTTACATACATGATCCCATACTCTACCTCCAAGATTTCAGTCTTCATTCCCAAGGTGTCTGCTAAACTATGTCCACACCTACTTGCATGTCACCTGACTCAACAAAATTACAGGACTACCCTAGAGACATAATCACATAAGTGTGAACATATAAGTGCACCTGGGTATTCATGACAACTTGCTTTATAATAAATTTTTAATGGAACAAACCTAAGTGTGTGTAGGAAACAGCAAAGGAATTGATTGACTTAATTAAGATATTTCAGAAATGAAATATAATGGGCCATTAAAAATTATAAAATGAAAATATCTACAACATATATTTCCATAAAAATAGTACATCACACGATGTCATTTGGAGTAAACTGTCTGAAAATCTGTTCCAAAATGTTCATTATAGCTTTTCTATAGTAAGGTTTTGGGTCATTTTAAACTTCCTCTTGACACATTTTTGTATTTTAAAAATTACAATAAGTATAAATCATGTTCATTACTCATTTATTTGCCAAAGACTTTTGGGGTACCTACTGTGTACTAGGCCTCATTAAAGATGCTAAAGAGACAACAGTAAATAAAACAAATAAAAATCCTTGCCCTCGTGAGCTTATGCTCTAGTTGGAAAGATGAACATGACAGTTAGGCTTGATTGTTAGCTTGATTGGCTTGAGAGTCAATTAGAAGATTAGCAAAGGAAACTTCTGGTGTGTTTGGTGAGTCACATGGACATGTCCTTGGGACCACATCTGCCTTTCCTCTCTGGCTGTTCCTCTGCTCTCTGCTTCCGAGATGCCATGAGTTGCACAGCCTCCCTCTGCCACACCCTTCCACCATGATGTTTCTGCCTTGGAACCAGCTGACCATGGTCTGCAACCTCTGAAACCGTGAGCCAAAATAAACCTTTCCTCCCTTTTTTTTTTTTTTTTTTTTTTTGTGGGTACCGAGGGTCAACCTCAGGACCTCGCACGCCAGCAGGCACCCGTGCTGCTGAGCGATATCACTGGCCCTTTTTTCATATGTGGGTACCAGGAGTCGAACTCAGGACCTCGCGCTTGCCAGGCAGGTGCTTACACCACTGAGCAATCTCACCGGCCCCCAACCTTTCCTCCTTAAAGTTGTAGTATTAGGTATTTTGTCTCAGCAATGGGGAAGCTGACCAAGCTGACAATGAACAATGCTCAAAATGTTAATACATGTAAAACATGCAGCATGTTATAAAAGGACTAAAAAGATTAAACAGAAAAAGGGGTAAGAAATATTGAGAGGAGTAAAATTTTAAATATGGCTCTCTTCAGGGCCTCAGTGGGAAGGTGCCTCTGAGTGAAGACCTAAAGGAAGCAGGGAAACCATGCAATATCTAGGAAGGAGCCTTTCAGGAAGAGGGAGCAGCAGATGCAAAGGCCCTGTGGTTCAAGAAACAGCAAAGAAGCTAGTTATCAGGAATGAAAAAAATAAGGGAGAGAAAGGTAACAAACCCAGATTAGGATGAACCATTTAGGTCATAGAAAACCCTATGCCTTTACACTAAATGAGAATAGAATTCACTGGAGTGCTCTGATCTGAGATTAACATGATTTCATTTGTTTCTTAACAGGATTGCTCTGGCTACAAGGGTACAGGTGAAAGCAAGAAAAGCACTGCTATGGACTACATGTTTCTGTCACCCCAGAACTCATATGTCGAAGCCTTAATCCCCGATGTGGCAATGTCCATAGTTGGGGCCTTCGAGAGCTGATTAGGTCATAAGGGTGGAGCCCTCATAAGTGAGATTAGTGCCCTTTTAGGAAGAGACGTGAAGGAGATGATATCTCTCCACCAAGGGTAGATACAACAAGAAGTCATGTATCTGCACACCAGGAAATGGGTACTTGCCAGGAAACACATTAGCCAGCACCTTGGTCTTGGACTGTCCAGCCTCCAGCCTGTAAGGAATAAATTTCTATTGTTTAAGCCACTCAATCTATGGTATTTTTTTATAGTAGCCCAAAAGGACCAAGGCAAAAATTGGCACTGAAATTTGAAACAAATACTTATCGTGATAATCCAGATGAAAGATGATAAAGGCAATGGGGCAACAGTGCAAAACAGCCAAAAATTAGATTTAATTTGAAGACAGATATGATTGATTGCATTTGATAGCCAGACATGAGTATGAAAAAGAAGAGAACCAAGAATTATAGCAAGAGTTTTTACCTGATCAAACAAATAGAAGAATTATCATTAAATGAGATAAGGGAACACATAAGAGGATTTAGTGGGAACACCAGGAGCTAAATTTCAAATTTACAATTTATAATTTGATATGTTTGCTAACAACTACATGGAAATGTCCACTAGGCAGTAAGATTTGTGAGTCTCGAGTTCTGGCAAGAGATCCACACTAGATAATAGAATTGTGAGTGTCAACTGCATTCCAATCACTCTTAAAGCCATGAAACTAAGTGACATAAAAAGAGAAGAGATTCGAAGACTGGGCCTGAGCCAGTCTGTCATGGTTTGTGTTGAGATGCCCCCCAAAGCCTCATGAACTTCTAGATGGGGCTTTTTCAGAGGTAGCTGAACATAGAGTTTGTGATTGATTCACGGTTCAGTGCTATTTAGGGTGCTGGGATTAAGGGTGGGTGATTGCTGGATCAGTCCACTGATTGGATTGGCACCGCCTTAATCCCAGAAAACTGGATAAGATAAAAGGGGCAAAAAGAGGCTTGTTTTTCTCTCCCTTGTTGCTTTTTCTGTCTTCTGCCGCCATGAATGGTTGCCCCTCCGCCACTTGCCACTCTGCCTTGGAACCAGCCGATTATGAAATGAAGCCTCTACAAACTGTGGTATTTTGTCTCAGCAATGAGAAAAGTAACTAAGACACAGTCCAATAATTGGAAGCCAAGGGAATGAGAAAAACAGCAAAAGAAACTAACTAGACAGGTAAGATATAGACTAGTCAAGTGTCATGACCTAGAAACCAAGAGAAGAAAGTAGTCCAAGGAGAGAGATCACTGTGACTGACGCCACTGGCGAGTCAAGTAAAGGAGACTGGCCACATACCTGGCACTGTGCAGCACTGGTGACCTTAATGAGCTACTTTCAGGGAGCCCATAAAGGAGAGAGGAGAGAAACTGGAGAGAGGGATCTCGTGCGTAGATTCGAGGAGAGCAGGACAGGCACCAGGGATGTTGGTTTATCATTTTTAAGATGGGATAAGTAAAATAAATATCAAGTATTTATTAAGAGAGATATTTAAGTCATATATAGAATTTTTAATATATGTCTGAGGAGCTATCAGTTCCCAATTTTGTCTGCATAATCATTCCTTGTCAGAACAGCCTGGGCTCCATGGAAAAACCTGGACTCCATGAATTTCTACCTAAAATGGCATTAAAACCTGACGAGGAATGTTCGGAGAGGTCTGACTTCCAAGTATTTTTATAACTAAATTCTGAATAAATGCATCCCTCAGTGGGCTACCCTGTCACTTGAGGATTAAACCTCTATTTAGAGGAAATCTTCAAATTATGTATATAATATGCATTTGCAGCCCTAATCCATAGGACATAACCACACCTAGGACAATTCTGTGTGATGAGATGCTTGATGACCCTGAGAAATGAAGTTGGGGAAAGTTTTCAAGACTCCAAAGATATTTGAGGTCAATGGGTTTGTTTCCAACTTGACTTTTATGGCCAAATAATGCAAAGCATTCAAAGTATATGCAAAGACATATCTTACATATTACAGAAGCTAGTATAACTGCCAACAGAACTAAGAAACATATTACAATACACTTACTGTAATTTCTCATCCAGTTCTGCAACTTTCCTCATTAATTCTTGGTTCTCCTTGATTGCAGTGTGAGCAGTAATTTCTGTTCTGATTTTAGAAGTGGCAAGTGCTGCCGATTCTTCTTCAAGTTCCTGAACTCTGTCTCTCAATGAGGTGAGAAGAGATGATTTTCTGGCATTGTTTTCTTTGTAGCTCTCCATTTCAGCCTTCAGCTCTTGACAGCAAATTTCTTTAGATCGCATCTTGGAGCGAAGGTCTTGAAGCTAACATGAAGGAAGTGTAAAAAAAGGGAGAAGGGGCCGGTGAGATGGCTCAGTGGCATAAGCGCCTGCCTTGCAAGTGTGAGGGCCCGAGTTCGACTCCCGGATCCCACATACGAAAAAGGGGCCGGTGATATCGCTCAGCGGCACGGGCGCCTGTTGGCGTGCGAGGTCATGAGGTCGACCCCCCGGTACCCACAAAAAAAAAAAAAAACAGGGGAGAAGGAGTTTAACAGTGTATTATTCAGAGTACTTTTTTTTTTGTGTGTGGGTACCCAGGGGTTGACCTCAGGACCTCGTGCACCAGCAGGGGCCCATGCCACTGAGCAATATCACCGGCCCCTTTTCGTATGTGGGTTCCGGGAGTCGAACTCGGGCCCTCGCGCTTGCCAGGCAGGTGCTTACGCCTGCTGAGCCATCTCACCAGCCCCGGAGTACTTTTAAGAAACTCAAAACCATAATTTAAAATTTCAACTTTTATTCATGACTTAATCCAACTTTATTTTTCTTTTCTCATATTTGTATGCATTACCAAATAGGAAATTTTGCCTTCCTTAAGAGTGGGCTTCACATTCTGTCTTTTTCAAAACCAACTGAACAATGTCTTGGGGCGATTTGGTCTCACTCAGGAAATATTTGTGGTGGGTACTACAAAAAGCAATAAAATATTTTGCAGTGGTAACGCATTTTCTATATCAGTATTGCTGCTTATAAACAATGACTCAAGGAAACTAGAAGCCACACTGTCATTTCTTGGCCATCACTGTTTCCCAAGTAAATAAAAAATATTCAATACATCACCATATTTCTATAGACCATAATCGTGGATGACAAAGAAAAATAATATTCAGATTTCTGGGAAAAAGAAAAGAGCAAAGGAAAACCCCTTATAGCGTTTATCCAAAGGAAACGTTTTAACTTTTATAAGTTCTGAGGCCGTTTCATCTTTGGGGTCGTCGTTCAGCGGGGTCCTGGCAACCTCAATGGCATTGCTAGTTACCCCCAGGCCAGCCTAGACGCCTGGGACCACTGAGCTGTGAGCAGAGTGAATCTAGAGAGACTCCAGCCGGATCTGATCTAGCCAGAGGGAGATGGACCACAAATATCTTACTGCAATTTCCTCAGCCAGCCAGAATTCTCACAGGAAAGAAATTCAGAATTCCCTCCTAATAGCTCCCAACTGCAAGCAATCCTCATTAAGGAAGGTATTCCCAGAGAAGCTAGAAGTTCCCCAAGCCCATGTGGCTTCAACCCGAAGTCCTCAGGCACCCCCAGATCGCTGAAGGCTGCAGAACTTTCCTGAGACCTAAACTCCAGGCCCCCTTGCTTTCTAGCAGGAATTTGAGAGGATATGCACAGAAGAGGATAAGTACAAACTTGTCCAAACTGGGTCCTACTGTCCCATTTATAATCCGCTCGGCTCTGCTTCATTCTATAAGATGCTAGAAAGACCCATTTTTGAGTGGTGAAGATATCCGATCTTACCTCAGACTGAGCACCTTCAAATTTGACCAAAGTTGCTGCAAGTTCACTTCGAACATTTTCAGCCACGTTCCGGTAGTGGTTTAATTGCTCCCGAGTGACTGGGACTTCCAAGAGATGATCACAGATTTCCTAGTAGAGTTCCCCCAAGAGACAAAATATAAAGAAAGTTAAATACACCTTTCCGTGCAGCTACGCAAAGACTTACAAGTATTTTGTTTCAAATATGTTGGAAATGCTATCCAGAAATGTATTGTGTTCAGATCATTGCATTCTTGTTCTCAAACTTCAAAGAGAGACAGGAGGCAGCCAAGGAACTACTGATGTGCTCCTCAAGACGGTGGTGAGATTTGGCGTTTAAGAAGTAGCCTTTGGTTACCTGAGCAGTACAGCACGCCTTATCTATTATGAGAAAAATAAGGGGCTAAAAATACAGATCAAGGGTCGAGAACATGAGAGAGAACCTGAATTCAGTCCCCAGCACTGAAGAAAAATAAAGGGAAGAGTATGGGAAAGGGAAGAAAGGAAGGAAGGAGGGAGAGAGAGGTTGATGCTTGCTACCTATAAAGTTTTCTTTATGTAACTCAAATGCTATCTGACCTCTGCCCAAAACCTGAAAGAACAGAGAACTACGGGGGAGGGGTGCTACACTCTGTATTTATAAGACAATTTTCATTGTTCTGTCTCCAGGCTGCAAAGATGACCCACAGCTCTCTAGTCTCGTTTGTTCATCAGGGATCAACTGTGAAAGGCTGTCTGCTTCCTAGCGATCAGCCTTTTACTCAATCTCACCCTCTCTCCTGGGGCCTTAGAGGAGACTCATGGAAAACAAGAGATTAGAGACAGTGGAGGTGCCGAGACTGCCCCACCCCATATAAGGGACCAGCTCTCGGCTCCACTGCTGGTTGCTAGTGCAAAAATATGGATTCCAACAGGGTGTGGCAGTGCACGCCTGTGATCCCTACATTCGGGAGGCTGAAGCAGGAGGAGCACTGTGAGTTCAAGGCCAGCCTGGGCTACATAGTGAGTTCAAGGCCAGCCTGAAAAAATAAATAAATAAATAAACAAACAAACAAACAGACAGACAGACAGACAGACAAATAAATAAGGATTACAGCCTGGCAAAATCATTCCAATTTTTCAAGGCAAAGCATGTATCCAAAATTTTTGAAGAAAATTTTCCCAGTTTTTGAAGCTTGACAACTAAAATATTTCCTAAACACACGAGCCAAATGAACCTCCCTGCAGAGCAGATGTGGTGTGGGGGGTGAGTCACCATATGTGACCTCTGTTCTTCCCTTGCCTTGTGCCTGCTGCCCTCAAGAATTATTCCTCAAAAAAAGATGGCGGATGAGTAAGAAGTAAGAGAAACTCTCTAAAAGTTGCCATTGGACTACGGGAATATAGTGACCGGGAGAGCGCAGGAGGGGGGCAGATGCCTCCCCGGGACCCAGAAAAGTTCTGAAGCGCAGCTTGGGACCCCCAGCACCAGTGAAGGGTGGGTACTTTTCAACAAAGAAGGAACAGACCCCGCGCACGCGCACCTTCTACCATCCCAGGAATCAGGGCGCAACAGAACCTCAAAGCTGCGGACACACGGTGACAGCTGGCGCCCAGGGAGCCCCCACGGAGGATCGCGAGACAGCGGTGGGGCAGGGGAGCGGCGGAGAACTGCGCTGGCCGGCGGTGAGTGAGTGTCTCTCAGCCACAGCTGTCCTGCGCCAGAGAGCGACTGGCCGGGCGCCATTGTGGGGGGTGCGGCGAAAATCAGAGCGGCTCGAAAACAGCTCTGGGAACTTGTGCTCCGGACAGGGCAGCACGGGGCCTCTCAGCCCCACGAAAGTGCGCTGAGGGCGGCAGGTGAACGAGACTGGACTCTCAGCCACACCTGTCCCGCGCCAGAGAGCGACTGGCCGGGCGCCATTGTGGGGGGTGTGGCGAAAATCAGAGCGGCGCAAGAGCAGTGCGCTGACAGTGGCAGGCGGAGGAGACCGGTCTCCGCCTGAAAGACCACGCTCTGCTCACCGCCCGCCAGAGGGCCGCTCCTGGCTCGCTGGGACGGACCTGCACGGAACAGGACTCTGTCACCACACGGTGCCTGCCTACAGCAGTCAACACCTGGAACTGATTCTCTTTATTTTTTTTATGGTTTTTTTTTTTCCCTCTCTCATTAGTTTTTTGTGCTGGTGAAGGGTTTTTTTTTTTTTTTTTTTTTTTACTTTTTTTATTTTTTTTTTCTTTTGTGGGGTTTTATTTCTGTTTTATCTGTTTGCTTTGTTATTTTTGTCTTCATTTTTGTTTCTGTTTGTCTATTTGCTCTTTCCTTCATTATTCTCTCTGGCTTTTATATAAGTGTAAACAGCGCCTCTAACCTCTTTGTGATTGTGGTTGTGATCTGTTCTTCCTTTTATCCTTTCCTTCTCTTTTTCCCACCAGTCCTCTGCACCAGTGTCCCAATGTTAGTGGGATCCCCCTTGGTCCTCTTACATCTAATTCCTTCCTCTTCTCACAATACTCTATTTCCTCATTAACTCATTTTAAATTTAAACTCCTGAGGGGAAAAATTGACATACTAAGGACTTGTATACTGCATATAATTTTTCTGGTGTGTTTTAGATTTGTTATATAACCGCAACTCTACTTTATATGGCTAAAAGTGGTAAATAACTGGTTAGCTCAGTCTGTCATTTTCTAGGCTGTGTTTGATGCTTCAGTTACCATTATAGCCAAATGTAAAATAATTGTTCTAAACATCTTTCCTTCCTGATATTTCATGATTGAGATTGACTAAGGGACACAGAAAATACAGTGGCACAGTACCAAAGAATCAAGGACTGGGCCAAACAGGTAGCAACTTCTCACAACTGACGAATTGAAGAGGTAGGATCTGGCAGAAAGCTCAAAACCCAAAAGCAAGCTCCACTTGGAAGATACTGCAGAGAAGTAGTCATCTTCTAAGGATCTTGAACACTAGCAATAAAGTAACCTATCATAGGTAATTTACAAACATCACCCCAGGAATTAAAGAAAGAAAAAATGAGATGACACTTAAACAAGATGCAACCCCACACATCCAACTCACCAAAGGCAAACATAGGGGGCAACGAGGTGGGACAATCCGAAAGCCACCCACCTGGCATATCTGAAGGGGTAACAACAAAACAATTGAATGAGGCTCTGGAAAAAATTAAAACAGAAATAATTTCACAGATAACAGCAGAGATAATGTCCACAATGAAGACTATGCTTAAGGACACTATAGCTGATACAGACAAAAAAATAGATGAGCTTAAGAAAACTATAGAAACCATGAATGCTCAGCATAGGAAAGAAATGGAATCCATAAAACAGATTCAAGCAGATATCCAAGAGAACAAAAATTCCATTGAAAGTATTTGTAGCAGATTAAGCCAATGTGAGGACAGGATATCAGATATAGAAGACAGGCTTGCAATTAGTGATCATGAAAAGAAAGAATTCTTAAAAACAGCAAGGGACCATGAAAAATCAATTCAGCAGCTGCTAGATGACTCAAAGATAAACAACTTAAGCATAATTGGAATAAATGAAAAAGCAAGCATAAATGACATTAAAACCTTGTTCAAGACATTATCAGGGAGAACTTTCCTGGAAGAGAAAAAAGAATTTGACCCCCCCAATAAGTGAAGCTTTTAGAACACCAACTAGACATGATCAAAAAAAAACTTCAGCCAGACATATGGTCAAGATCCCAGAAATTCAACAGAAGGGCAGAATCTTAAAAGCTGTTAGGGAGAAGAGACAAATCACCTATGAAGGAAAACCCATCAGAATCACAGCTGACTTTTCAGCACAAACCCTCAATTCAAGAAGAGCTTGGAATGATGTATTTCAAGCTCTAAAGGAAAATAATTTTCAACCCAGATTGATGTACCCTGCAAAACTATCTTTCAAAATTGATGGAGAAATAAAATACTTTCATGACAAAGAACATCTAAGAAAATTTATGACCACCAAACCAGCACTCCAAAATGTTCTGAAAGACATTCTAGAAAGAGATAGGAACCCCAACAGAAGGAATCCACCAGGCAGGGCACATAATTAAATAGCAGGAAAGGGGAAAAACAAAGAGTGGGAACCAACAACAGGAAAATATCATGACAAGTATAAGTCAATACATATCAGTTTTAACCATCAATGTTAACGGTCTCAATTCACCAATCAAAAGGCACAGGCTGGCAAAATGGATCAAGAAGCAAGATCCAACAATATGCTGTATACAAGAAACACATTTAATTCAGAAAGAAATTCATAGGCTGAAAGTCAAAGGATGGAAAACAATACTCCATGCAACAGGAACTCAGAAAAAAGCAGGGGTAGCTATTCTTTTTGCAGACAAAGTGAATTTCAAGCCAAGAATGATTCAGGGAGATAAAGACGGTCATTACATCCTTGTAAAGGGAACAATCCAAGAGGAAGAGATAACGATCATAAATATATATTCGTCAAATACCAATGCACCCAACTATATAAAACAAGTACTAAAGGACATGAAAAATCAAATAAGCACTAATACAATTATATTGGGAGATCTCAATACTCCACTGTCACAAAAAGACAGATCAACTAGACAGAAAATCAATAATGAAATAGTAGAACTAAACCAAACGTTTGAATGAATGGACTTAGTAGATGTCTACAGAGTGTTCCACCCCACAACATCAGAATACACATTTTGCTCAGCTGCACATGGAACGTTCTCCAAAATAGACCACATACTAGCTCATAAAACCTGCTTAAGTAAATGCAAAGGAATTGAAATTATCCCATGCATATTATCAGACCATAGTGCAATGAAATTGGAAATCAATGGCAAAAGAAATCACAAAAAAACTCCCTAAACACATGGAAATTAAACAGCACCCTCCTGAACAACCAATGGGTCACAGATGAAATTAAAGAAGAAATTAGACACTTTCTACAACTGAATGATAATGACAGTACAACATACCCGGAACTTATGGGATACAATGAAAGCAGTACTAAGAGGGAAATTTATAGCATTAAATACCTATATCAGAAAAATAGAGCAAGCGCAAATAAACAACTTAATGCTGAACCTCGAACTTCTAGAAAAACAAGAGCAGGCTAAGCCAAAAGCTCGTACAAGGGAGGAAATTCTAAAGATCAGAGCAGAAATTAATGTATTGGAGACTAAAAAATCAATACAAAGAATCAATGAAGCAAAGAGTTGGTTCTTTGAAAGAATAAATCAGATTGACAAACCCTTATCCAACCTTATTTAAAAAAGAAAAGAAAAGACTCAAGTCCATGCAATTGAAAATGAAAAGGGTGATTTCACGACAGACCCTGCAGAAATCCAGAAGATCATCTATACCTATTTTGAAAATTTATATTCTACTAAGATGGAAAATGCAGAAGAAATGGACAGATTCCTAGATATGTATGAATTACCAAAGCTGATTCAAGAAGATTTAAAAATCCTAAATAAACCAATATCAACCAATGAAATCAAAGATGTAATTAAAAACCTCCCAACAAAGAAAAGCCCAGGCCCTGATGGATTCACTGCCGAATTCTACAAGAAATTTAGAGAAGACCTAACGCCACTACTTCTCAAACTTTTTAATGAAATTGAAAGGGAAGCAATACTCCAAAATTCATTCCTGGAAGCAAGCATTACCCTGATACCAAAACCAGAGAAGGACCCAACTAAGAAAGAGAACTACAGGCCAATCTCCCTAATGAACATAGATGCAAAAATCCTTAATAAGATACTGGCAAACAGAATGCAGCAAATCATCAAGAAGATTATACACCATGACCAAGTTGGATTCATCCCTGGGATGCAGGGATGGTTCAACATACGTAAATCAATAAATGTAATACACCATATTAACAGAACCAAAGACAAAAATCGCATGATCATCTCAATAGATGCAGAAAAAGCTTTTGACAAAGTCCAGCACCTTTTCATGATAAAAACCCTACAGAAAATTGGAATAGAGGGTCTTTATCTCAATCTGGTAAAAGCTATCTATGACAAACCAACAGCCAATATTATACTAAATGGCCAAAAACTGAAAGCCTTCCCTCTAAAATCAGGAACAAGACAAGGATGTCCACTGTGCCCACTCTTATTCAACATAGTTCTGGAAACTTTAGCCAGAGCGATTAGACAAGAGAAAGAAATAAAGGGAATAATGATTGGAAAGGAAGAAGTTAAATTATCATTATTTGCAGATGACATGATACTCTACACAGAAGACCCCAAAAACTCCACTAAAAAACTGCTAGATTTAATAAGCAAACTCAGTAATGTAGCTGGATACAAAGTCAATACTCAAAAGTCAATAGCCTTCCTGTACACAAATAACAAACTTACTGAAAGAGAAATTCGGGAAACAATACCTTTCACAATAACATCCAAAAAAATGAAATACCTAGGAATCAACCTCACGAAGGATGTAAAAGACCTCTACACTGAAAACTACAGTACTCAGAAAAAGGAGATTGAAGAGGATATCAGAAAATGGAAAGATATCCCTTGCTCCTGGATAGGAAGGACCAATATAGTGAAAATGGCCATACTTCCAAAATTGTTATACAGATTTAATGCAATTCCAATCAAAATTCCAACAGCATATCTCACAGAATTAGAGAAAACAATCCTAAAATTCATTTGGAATCAGAAGAGACCTAGAATAGCAAAGGCAATTCTGGGCAACAAAGGCAAGGCAGGGGGCATCACAATCCCCGACTTGAAATTATACTATAAAGCTACTGTGATAAAAGCAGTGTGGTACTGGCAAAAAAACAGACCTGAAGATCAATGGAACAGATTAGAAGATGCTGAAACAACCCCAGACATACTAAGCCACCTTATCTTTGACAAAGGTGCCAAACACATTCGCTGGAAGAAAGATAGCCTCTTTAATAAATGGTGCTGGAAAAACTGGCTCTACACATGCCGAAGATTAAAACTAGACCCATATCTTTCACCATGCACTAAACTAAATTCAAAATGGATCAGAGATCTAAATATTAAAACAGAAACATTAAATCTGCTGGAAGGTAGGATAGGTAAATCCCTTGAGACATTAGTGTAGGCAAAGACTTTATGAATAAAAACTCAACCGCACGGGAACTATCCCAAAGAATCAATAACTGGGATCTCATCTTATTAAAAAGCTTTTGCACAGCAAGAGAAACCACCAACAGAGTGAAAAGAAAACCCATAACGTGGGAAAAAATGTTTGCCAGCTGTTCCTCAGACAAAGGATTACTATCGAGAACATATAAAGAACTCAAAAAAAATCAGACCTCCCAAATTTAAAGACCCACTCCAAAAATGGGCATCTGAGATGAATACACATTTCTCAGATGAAGAAATACTAATGGCAAATAAATATACAAAAAAATGTGCAACATCACTAGTCATTCGAGAGATGCAAATTAAAACAACACTGAGATACCATCTCACTCCAGAAAGAATGGCTACTATAAAGAAATCAACTAATAAATGCTGGAGGGGCTGTGGGGAAAAAGGAACCCTTCTTCACTGTTGGTGGGAGTGTTGACTGGTACAGCCACTGTGGAAGTCAGTGTGGAGATTCCTCAAAAAACTAGGGTTGGAGGTCCCATTTGACCCAGCTATTCCCCTTCTGGGCATCGTCCCAGAAGAATTAAAAACATCGTACCACAGCGATATATGTGCACCCATGTTTATAGCAGCACAATTTGTAATAGCCAGATCTGGAAACAACCCAAATGCCCATCAACTGAGGAATGGATAAGAAAGATGTGGTATTTTTATACAATGGAGTACTATTCAGCCATAAAGAAGGATAAACTGGAGACTTTTTTTTTTTTTTTTTTTTTTTTTTTTTTTTTGTGGGTACCGGGGGGGACGACCTCAGGACCTCGCGCGCCAACAGGCACCCGTGCCGCTGAGCGATATCACCGGCCCCTTTGTCGTATGTGGGATCCGGGAGTCGAACTCGGGCCTTCGCGCTTGCAAGGCAGGCGCTTAAGCCGCTGAGCCGTCTCACCGGCCCTAAACTGGAGACTTTTATAGGTAAATGGATGCAACTCGAGAAAATACTCATAAGTGAAATAAACCAGAAGCACATGTGTAAGCATCGTATTGTCTCTCTAGTATGAGAAACTGAAAGAGTAAATAAGATCCAAAATGTACAATAGACACGGTGAATCAAAAAGAAACTGGTCAATAAGAAAGAGAGACTGGAATGTGGAAAAGAAAGAAGGGAAAGGGAAAAAAATTGTATATGTATATAAGATGGTTAAGATAGATACACTACCAGTTTTACTTAGTTCATTGAAGAGTAAGGTTTGAGCCAATAATGTTTGGACAATTGAATGCTAATGTCTGGTATCCTGAATAACTAACTTAAAGATAATAATATGTAATGCATTGACCATTGTTACCCTCATATTATGTTGTTTTGAAAATTTGTTCTTTTTTTTTGATTTGTTTTGTTTTTTCTTCTCTTTAAAATAAAAAAAAATTAAAAAAAAAATAAAAAGAATTATTCCTCAGCCTGGACAGGACCCACACCCACCTCTGTGACGGCTCCAGCGCTGTGGTCTTTGTGAGACATATGAGAAAAACATTCGTTTTTGAAGGACTGTGAAAGAGGTTGCACAAAGGAGAATTTCCTGAAATACCTCCATGCTCTCAGGGGACACAGCAGTAAAACCACGGCGACTACCAGAGACTGCTCAACTGCCAGCAGCTATTGAGTGAAACATTCAGGAGTGCGAAAGTCATCAGAAAGCCCTTAGCCTGACAACAAGCATTGCAGTCCACAAAATGCCAAACCAAACCTTCTGGGCGCTGAATAATGGCCAGTGTCTGCCAATCACATGCATCTAAGGTAGATGTGTACTCCAGGGGAGAAAACCTGACAAGTTTACCTAAGGCACTGATCACAGAGCCATGTCCTGCGCAGCCTACCTCAGGAGTCAGGAAGGCTTCTCTAGCTCAGCCACCACAGCCGCATTTCCTAAGTGAGGCCACATGAGGATGCTAGCCACTTAGGAGCATTTCAACCATCGTATCCATGGCCCACCATTTTATAAAACCCAAGAGGGGCCTGTAATCCTAGCATTTAGGAGGCTGAGGCAGGAAGATCATCGCAAGTTCAAGGCCAGCCTTGAATGAGAGTCTGTCTAAAAAAAAAAAAAAAAAAACCACTAGGAAAATAAGTTCCCCAAGGATTATGATGATTTCTTTCAATCACATCTTTTTTTTAGGATAGTGATATCATTATTTTATATCTGATTCTAATAAAAAATATTGTATCTATTGAATATATTATTAATATCAAGACAGTTGAAAAATTGCCTCACTTTATGAAGTTACAGTCTAATGCAGAACAGTAGTCAAATCATTAGCATCTTCAAATGTTCATGGTGGATAAGGTTGTGTGTTAAATTATAGGACTGGGATGTAGTTCCGTGGCAGAGCACCTGCCTAACATGTGTGAGGTCCTGGGTTCGATGCTCAGCACCACGGATAAAATACATAAATGAATGTTAAGTGGGTTCTGTCCCTCTGACCCAGCAATTCACTGTCCAGTGACCTCCCCCTGAAAAATACACATGTACACAGAGAGACTCAAAAGGATATTCACTATCCCATAATTTGTAATAGCAAAAAAAAAAAAAAAAGATGGGGTTATTGAAACAATGTAAATTCCTGCTGATAGAGTATACCAAATAAAGCCATTTCCAACCTATGCAACAGGACGTATGAGACAAATCATTATGATGGATATATCACTGAATGAAAATAAGAAATTATAGGTCTATAGTTCGATACTTATCTTTTTTTATGCTTATCTTTATAAAATACACACAGGAGGAGAAAATGCCACTCTACATACAGTATTTCTTACATATATAGATAGAAACAAAAAAAGAAGGTCTGACAGAATCCACATTACCCCATTAACATACTTACCTTGGGTATAGCAGGGGATGCTGGTATTTAAGCTGGGTTAGGGGAACAATGGTTTAATTTTTTTTTCAAAAAGGATGTATTTATGCATTATTTGTACAATTAACTATAGTTTTAGAGAAAAAATACTGGGAAGAATGTTAACTGTGGTTATCTTTCAGTTACAGGGCTAGACTTTATTTTCTTTATTGTAAATTTCCACATTTTCCAAATCCTTTACAGTGACCACATATTACTTTCATAATCAGAATTAACACCCCTTCTTAAATTAAAAAAAAAAAAAAAAGGACCGGCACAGATAAAAAGCCAGCAACCCTGCTATACAGTGTATTTATGAGGAACACGATGACAAAGAAACAACCGTAGGTAACACAGGCTGGACACGTTGGAGAGCTGACATTTCAGGGGGTTCTTCTTAATTAAGCCCTCCTGGAGTTTGTAAAATTTTTTGAAAACTCTTCAACTTTTCCTGTAAGTATTAAACAATCTTCACTTCTTTAAAAAAAAATAAAAAAAAAAACACCTTTTTTCTACTCTCTTCAAAATGGCAAGATAAGAACTCTTCATTTGTCCTCACATGAGGACAATCTAAGTTATTAGGTATCTCTCAGCTATCCCAGAAGCAATTTTATATTAATTTTAGGGAGCCAACTACATATGATTTGATTCTGCTGCCGATATTATTATGATAATGATTGAAATTGCTTCACAGGGAAGCTCATAGTCTCTTCAGAATAAAGGATGATTTCAAAGTTCAGTAGCATAAAGCAAAGATGAGCTTATTCATAATTTAGTACACAATGCGCCCAATTATCTGACCTGTGTGGACAACGTCTCGGACCAGTCTTGCTCCTATGGTATTTAGTTGTCTCATTATCTCATGGGGGAAAAAAAAGGATGATGAAGGAAAAGAAGAAAATCACTGCCTGCCTCTGACATACAAAAGCTTCTAAATCCATTCTGTTCTCATCTTGTCCCATAACTGATCTTCCCTTTGCCCCAGCATTGTTCCTTACTGCATTGCGCAGTTGCCTGACCATAGACTTCCTCTATGGAATGCTTCCTCTCCCTCTTTCTCTCCCTCCCTCCCTCCTTCTCTCCTTCTCCTTCCCTCCCTTCCTTTCTCTCTACACATTTCCAGTGCTGCCCAGTGATCAATCCCCTCTGAGACACTCTCCCCTATCATCCAACTTCTTCGCCCCAAGTACAGTTTCTTCCTAAATTCACAGTGAATAAATTATCTCAAAAACTGCATCCCTTCTGTCTAATCACTCCTCCCATTTTGACTGTTTATCATTTCTTCTCCCTACTTAGAAAAACTTTCCTGAGCCCCTGCTTTCCCTTCTTCCACCTGCACTGTAGCTTCACTGATAAGATTCTAATTTTTACAGGGAAAGTGACATATACAGGGTCCACCAAAAAAGTGTATACTCACTTCAGAAAAAGAAAAATTTGCATAAATATTTTAATGCTAAATTTATTGAGACATCATGAGATTAATACAAGTTACCTTTGGCCTCTGCAATTACAAGAGGTGCTCAAAGTGGTAGCCATTAGCTTCCAGACATTTATTATTGTTCTTTTCCTGAAGTGTGTCTACATTTTTTTGGCCGGCCCTTCATATATCACAAAGTGACCCATATTATGTACAATTTTTATACTTTCATGTATCAGTTAAATAATGGATTTAAATTCTTAGAAAGTGATTTTCATATCAAAATTAGTTTCTTAATTACAAAAAACCTAACTGGAGCCAGGCGTGGTGGTGCACACCTGTAATCCCAGCACTTGGGAGGCTGAGGCAGGAGGATTGCTGCAAGTTCAAGGTCAGCTGGGGCTACATAGTGAGTTCAGCTTCAACCTGAACTACAAAGTGAGACCCTGTCTCCAAAAAAAAAAAAAAAAAAACCTAACTGGAAACTGTTTAAGAGTCTAAGTTACTGTTGTGGCAACCTACTCTTCCCATACTGCCGCTGCCTGGGGCTGAACAATGTGGGTTCGTGTTGGCTGCAGGGGCGACTTTGCCCCATTGTGCATGAAGGAGCATCAGCAAACAGAATCACTGCACTCCACACAGCAGGGCTTGGCATGTGTCTGCTCTTCTGCAAGGACATTCTAACCACATTTGGGACAGGACATCCACTGCTAAAATAAATGGAATATAAATAATCATGTAGCCAAAATATGAAATTTCTTCAAAGTTTAAAAAAGAAGTCAATGATTTTGACTTTTTCACCAACTATAAAAAGATCTCCAATCAAGAAATGATAAACCAGGGAGGAAAAAATTATCTAAATAACTTCTTTGCTGCACTAAATCCCTGCTTTCTCTTCCCTAGTGGCCTTTAGCTCTGCCCAGAGAAAATCCAGTAAAAATGATGCTGCTTTATTTCTTCTAGCAGCCATCTCTTCTGTCAGAAGAAACCCAAGGCCTCCAGCACACAAACTCCTGATGCTAACAAAGCCTTTACAGCGGCCCACTTGGAAAACAAGGAGAAAGTGGGAAATGTCAGCAAAATGTAATCAGAAAATTTACTAGAAAGAGAGAGAGAGAAAGAAAGAAGAAAGAAAGAAAGAAAGAAAGAAAGAAAGAAAGAAAGAAAGAAAGAAAGAAAGAAAGAAAGAAAGAAAGAAAGAAAGAGGAAAAAAGAAAAAAGAAAAAGGGAAAGTGGAAAGAAACCCGGGCATGGTAGCTCACACCTGTAATCCCAGCACTTGGGAAGATGAGGCAGGAGGATCAGTGTGAGTCCAAGGCCAGCCTGGATCATATAGTGAGACCTTGTCTCAAAAAAACAAACAAAAAATTTAATCAATTAAATATAATTTTCCTTCCTATAAGAATTCTTACAAGGGGACAGATAATATGCACCATCAAGTTTTTTTTTTCTTTGTGGGTACCGGGTGGGGGTCGACCTCAGGACCTCTTGCACCAGCAGGCACCCGTGCCGCTGAGCGATATCACCGGCCCCTTTTTCGTATGTGGGTTCCGGGAGTTGAACTCGGGCCCTCGCGCTTGCCAGGCAGGCGCTTAAGCCACTGAGCCATCTCACCGGCCCCTGCATCATCAAGTTTTTAAGACTTATTTTTCCCCTATTTTGTTCCCAGAATAAATAGGACTAGAGGCAAACTTCAAATCCTCCCATCGGGTTTAGCAAGTGTGTCCTCAGCACATGTTTAGGACAGATGTGTGTAGACTGCTTTTAGGAAACGTCCTTTCAAAGACAAGATCCACCATCTCCTGAAAGACCAGAGCTCATCTCCCTCCTCTCTTGGACCTGTTTCCTATCCCCCCTTCCCGGCCCCCTTCCTGCCTCTCTTCCTGTCCCCTCTACCAGCTCCAAGACAGGAGCAGAGGCAGCTGTCCACTGGCAGGCCTCAGAGGCCAGCAGAGAACTTCCCGCTCTTCTGACATTTGTGATGTAAATGTCTCCCCATATCCTTTTGCCTCCGCCCAGCTTTCTGCAGGATTTGGCCAGTGGAAAAGCCCAGGGTCCACCCTGCTATTTCGGCTGTCATCCCCTAGCCACCTACACATCCCTTAAAGCCAGAGTAAGGGGTAAATATGCGTACTTGAGACTGCATGAGCCCCTCTCAAGAGATGTCACACGCAGCACCTACTCAGTCTCTCACAGCAGAAGCAGAATTACTTGCAGGATTAAGTGAACAGCTCGATGCTCCTTTTACTAATTTCCCAGTCCTGCTCCCCATGTGAGTCGCTCCCCGGGCTCGCCCCATTCTGCTCTGACTTCTGGGTCCTGTGCCCTGGGGATGCGCTGGCCTCAGAAGCCCACAGATGCTTCTGCTGAGCTCCTTCACATTCTGCCTCTCCCCAGAAGCACTAGCACATCGCAAAGCTGGGCGCACCTCCTGACCTGGCAGGAGAAAGTCTCCTTCCCTCAGGCCCTGCAGGTGTTCTGGGACTCGCTTCTCCTGTTTCATGGCAGAACCACAAATGAAAGGCAAATCCTCCCCCCCCCCCCGCTAGTGTTTTCTGTCTTCTTCACTATGTGCAAAAGGCCTGGGTGTTTACAGAATGACTTTAACTTCCACCTAGAGCTCCAGGTCTGTTGCTCGCCCAGTGTCAAAATAAGAAGGAAAAAAGTGGTGGGCAGGGGAGCATGGTGGTACACAACTGTAATCCCAAATTCAAGCCCAGCCGGGCACTTGAGTAACTTAGCAAGACTTTGTGTCAAAACAACAACAACAAAAAAATTTTTAAGGGCTGAGATGTAGCTAGTGTGAAGGCCCTGGGATCAATATCCAGTATTGCAAAGAAGGAGGGGGAGGAGGAGGAAGAGGAAGAGAAAACAGAAGAGGAGAAGGAGAAGGGAGGGGAGGGGAGGCAAATGGCGGTAAGGAAAAATTAAAGGAGAAAAAAAATAAAAGCAGTAAGAGAAAGCAAATAAGCCTCCCTTGCTAGAGATGGACCACAGTGTGACTTGGCTTCTCCAGGCAGATAAACATGAAGCACACATGGCCCTAGGCCCATGAGGTAAAGCAAACAAGTTGCCTTAATAACAGCATGCTGACCTACTCGCTAAAGAAATTCTAGCAAATGTCAGCCCCCACAAGACCATCCAGTGACATCGCGACAAGCCCTGGCCCAGGAAACACACTCCTTCAACTGGGTCAAAACAATAGAGTCCAAGTAGGCCTTGGACCTTGCTCAGGTTCCGGGTCCTTCGGGATAATTTTGAAGTAGGGCATAGAATGAATGAAATGCATAGTCTTCGGCCAACCCTCTGGTGTCTATTTCACTACATTAAGATAGTAAATATCAGAAACACAGTTTCTGAGACTCTTGTCCAGGAATGCAGAATGCATGACTCATCACCCACCCTGGCTTCCTGCTGAGACGAGGAGATGTGTCCTGCTAGGTGGCTGTGGAGGCTTCGCCTGCCTAATGCCAACCAAGGTCTCAGACGTTCTGCGTCTGAGCATTTCCAACTGGGATTGAAAACGGTCTGCCAGTGCTTCATCCAAAAATCAATGAAGCCTGATGCAACGGCTTCTGCTCTGCCCCCCTTCCTTCCGTCTCCCATTGAGCTGATCCAACCATGTCGCTGCCAGACTAGTCAATTTGCAATGTAGACCTGACCGCTGATGTCACACCTGCAAAAGCTGGCCACCTCTTCAGTCAGCCAGAATCCACACTGCCAGCCTTTCTGCCCCAGTGTCCAGCCTCACCTCAGGTCACGTGGGAAAAGTGAAATCTGTCTGGACACCGCATGTAGCTTCTATAACTCCTTCCTATGCAGTGAGCCTTCCCATCCTTTCCACACCCCTTTGCACCTTGACAGAATTCGGGGCCAATTCAGGAGCCGGAAGTAGCTTTTCAGTGGCTCCTGCCTAAAATAGCCAAGAAAATTTTATTTTTATTCTACTGATCACTCCTGTTCAATCTTCATCTTGTTTTATTTATCTCAGTGATATTTCTCTGATGGTCTAATCAA
Source organism: Erethizon dorsatum (assembly GCA_028451465.1). Lineage (NCBI taxonomy): Eukaryota > Metazoa > Chordata > Mammalia > Rodentia > Erethizontidae > Erethizon > Erethizon dorsatum. The sequence goes on along the minus strand of CM051823.1, from coordinate 132,122,645 downwards.
TTTTTTAAAAAAAAATGAATGCCACACTCACCCTCTTACCAGTCAGAGATAATTCTGTTATATTTTGTTACATTTCTTTATAGTATTTTTCAAATACATACTTAAAATATATATGTAAAATATGTTTTTTCAAATATAATTGGGGTTACATCATAACTCCAATTTTGTGTCCTCTCTTCTTCACTTGATATGAATATTTTCCCAAGTATTCTTTAAAAATGTCACCAGGGGCACAATATCCCATCATGAAGCTATATTTTCACTTGATTCTTCTCTCATCAAGGGGTATTTAGGGGTTTTTTTCCCTAATGTATCAGTATTATAAATCTGTTAGGGCTCCCGATTGTTTCCTTAGGATTAACTCCTAAGAATTTTGGTCCCTACTGCACATAAAGTAGTACCAACATACTCTCCCACCAAGAACTGAGTACCAGTTTGATGACATGAAGCCACGTTGTTCAATCAGTCCCTTCTCAATATTTCTGTAACCCTTTAATGCTGTCTGTATTTAAATATTTATTATATGAATAATAACAGTAAATTAACCTTTCCTTAAGGACTCGATCTCCACAAGCACAATTTAAGCATTTTACTCAGGTCACTCAGTTCTTACAGTAATTCTTACAAAGAAAAAGAACTCAGTCTTCCCCCAATAACCCTGCCTCGGAGCCTGGATTCAGAGCCACAAGTTGATCTGATCCTTCAACCCATATTTTCTCCCTGAGGTCTGCAAATGTTTTGATTTTGGGCCTGGCCGTGTGAGTTTATGGAACAAATTTGAACGTGAATTGATATACAGTGATATACATGCAGTACTGTATGTATTAGGCATATTACCGATACACACAAAAGTATAAACTAAGATGAGATAAAAATAAACAAAAATGAATCTTTTCTTCCTGAAGCTCTCATAAATCATCTTGTGGTCATCCCTCATAACCACTCTACAGGATCTAGGCCTGAACTTTTACTTTAACTTTTACTCCTGTATGAACCCCAGGAGAGGTTGTGATTACAATTGACAACTACCACGGATTAAACACTGATGCCAAGGCTGGATGAAGCAAATGCGTCCTTTAACCCTGGGAGTGACTCTGATGTTACTATCCATGTTGTGCGAGAAGGAAACCTGGGTTCCAGATGGATGAGGTGCCCTCTCCTCCCCTCCCCCTCCTCCCTCAGCTCTAAGCCCCTCCCCCCTCACCTGCCCCCCACACCGGGGCCTCATAGTCCTTGGATCAGCATTCTCGGCCCTCAATCTAAACTAAATCCTGTGTATTCCTTCTCATGGCACCCAACACTTACCCTGCCAGTCATCACCCACTGTGACTATTATTTATCTATATGATCTTTGATTCTTTTTTATTACTGTCTGTGATACATAATAAATGCATTCATCATGGAGAATTTGCACACACGCGTGTCACATCTTGATCCTTTTTACTTCTCTTCCCCTCCTCTCCTTCCCATCTCCCTCATCACCCCATTCCCTTCCCAGCCACACAGTCTCTCCCCATTTCCTATCATCTGTCTTCTATTTTGTCATTCAAATTTTTATACTTTGTGTTTCTCATATACAACAATACATGCAATATTCAACCTTCCGTGTCTGATTTACTTCACTTAGCATTATGGTCTCAAGGTGCATCCATTTTCCTATAAATGACTCAAATTCACTCTTCTTTATGACTGAATATTATTCCATTGTGTGTATACACCAAGTTTTCTTTATCCCTTCATCCATTGATAGATATATAGGCTGCTTCCAAGATTCAGCTATCATGAGTGGTGGGGTATAAACATGGGTATGCATGGATCACTGTAATATGATCTCTTTAATTCTTTTTATTTTTTTTTTTATACATGGTCTTGCTATGTAGCCCAGGTTGGCCTTGAACTCACAGCAATCCTCCTGCCTCAGCCTCCTGAATGCTAGGATTATAGGGGTGTACCACTTGTTAACTCTTTTGGGAAGACCCCCAAAACAGGTATCACTGGGTCAAATGGAATTTCCATTATTAGTGTTTTGAGTGCTCTCCATACTGATTTCCATAGTGGCTGCACTAGTTTACATTGCCACCAGCAATGTAGATGCATTCCTTTTTCCCCACAATCTCCCCAGCATTTGTTGTTTTTTGAGTTTCTGATTATTGTCTTAATGCCCACCTCCCCTACTAGGATACAAAGTTCACAGAGGCAGGAGAGTGTCTATTTGTTCACCCCTGTATCCTCAATGACTGGACACCAGTAAACATTTGTGCAATGAATGAATAAAAAAATGGCGCCACCAGAATTCAAACCAAGACTGTCTGACTCCAAAGCCTCTATCGCTGTCTATTGTCCCACGTACATCTGGTCAGATTTGAGATCATTGCTTTCCTGTAAATTGAATTACGCCCTCACCCTCCATATCGCTGTCCCTGTTCTCACTGATGCAGGAATGACTTCCATTCTGTAAGTAACGTTGTGTCTAAGGAATCGATTTAACTTGAACTCACAGAGCTCTTCTCAACCAGGTTTTGCAAGCTGTGTTCAGTTTTCTGCAAATTCATAAATGCGCAGTTGGACCGAGTCTTCTCAGGAGCTTATATTTTAGTTGAATGTAAATTTCTATGAAGCTTAAAAAAGAATCTGTTCACAGCCGGGCATGATGGCACACACCTGTAATCCCGGTAGTCGGGAGGCTGAGGCAGGAAACTCACAAGTTCAAGCCCAGCCTGGGCAATTTAGCAACTTAGTGCGACAAAAAAAAAAAAAAGAAAAGAAAAAAAAAATTTTTAAAGGGCTGGTGATGTAGCTCAGTGTGAAGGCTCTGGGTTCCATCCCAAGTACTAACCAAAACACAAAAAATCTGTTCCTGTTAATAAGATAATTTCTTATGCTGGACTCAAAGTTACAGGTAAATTAACCTCAGGTCCTGTTTTAAGAAACCAGCAGCATTTCAGCGTTTCCTGTGGGCATACCTATCTCCTCGGGAGGTGTAGGGTGTCGCCATCAAGTCCAGTAATGAATGTACATTTGAGAATATTGTCACATCTGCAATGGCTTCTGAGAGAGGAACCATGGAAACAAAATCCCTACTGACAGCCAGCTAGATGGGGCATTTTATTCATATTATAATATCTTCCCACAGGTTAAGGATTCTAGGACTCTTCCCAAATGAGGTCTGTCCAGTCCACCTGCTACTACAAAACAGTTGATAAACTGTCTTAAAGTAGAATTTTTTTCTGTGATGTACTGTTTCAGCTCCTCTGTTGTGTGGTGTGCTTCGAACTTTAATAAGCCATTTATTCAAATTAGCTCCTAGGGTATATTTCCTTAGAATGCACTTGAAGTGCAGTTTATCCTCCCTGCCTAAAGAGCAATTCCCTGATGCACCACATGGTCCTAGGGAGCTTGAAGAATTGCTCGATATCAATCCCTATACCTCAGTTTTGTACTAACCTATAGAAGAAGGAGTGAAAATTTTAAGACAAAACTGTCCCTTGCCTAGTACGCAGAGTGATATTACCTATCAGTACTATGTGTACACCGACTCCATACATTCTCGTCTCCCTCAGAACCACACTGTGACTCTCAGTGCCTTGTATACTTCTGCCTTCGTGGGCTCCTTCCTCCACAAAAAAATAGTAAAAATTATATTTTATGACTGCATTGATATAAAAATAAATATGTCGGGCAGGTGAGATGGCTCAGCGGCATAAGCGCCTGCCTGGCAAGCACAAGGGCCCGAGTTCGACTCCCGGAACCCATATACGATAAAAAGGGCCAGTGGTATTGCTCAGCAGCACGGGTGCCTGCTGGTAGGTGCAAGAGGTCCTGAGGTCAACCCCCAGTACCCACAAAAATAAATAAATAAATAAGTCAAAATATTATGTATTAAAATATTTTTTCAACTTAAAAGTTCTTTTTTTTTCTGATTAAAAAATAAATTCTCATCAGGCTAAAAATATGGTAGGCCACAGTGACACAGATGGACCCGTCAACCCTGTCTCTTTGGGAAATCAGGCAGGGCTATGACCAGTCCTTGCCACTGTTCTCCTTTTGTTTGTTTGGTGAGCTTTTTGAGATGTACCCCAGGATGGCCTTGAACTCAAGGCAATCCTCCTGCCTTGCCTCCCAATTGCTGGGATTACAGGTGTGACCACCGTACCCGGCCCTGCTGTTTGTTGATCATTAACCTTTGCATCTGACTGGTTCACACCTATGGGCCAAGCTGTAGGCTGCTGCCCTTTGTGCTTAGCTCCCAAGAACTCCTCAAGCATAGAAGATTCAAAGGCCTATTATGCTGTATACTAACCAGGGTTCTCCAGAGAAACCAAATCAACAAGATGTGTACATATGGAGAGGGAGAGAGAGAGGGAGGGAGGAAGGGAGAGAGAGAGATTCATTTTAAGAAATAAGCTGATAGGATTGTGTGGACTGGCAAGTCCTAAATCTACAGGCCAGGCCAGTTCAGCAGGCTAGAGACACAGGGAAGAGTTGAAAGGCAGTCTAGAAACAGAATTCCCTCTCCCTTGGAGACTTCAGCCTTTTCTCTCAAAGCCTTCAACTGATTGGTCAAGGCCCACTCACATTTTGGAGGTTAATCTACTTCACTTTCCAGTCTATTGATTGAAATGTTAGTCTTATCTAAAAATTAGATAAGGGAAATACATAGGAAGCGCCCTCCTTCTTTCAAAACACATTAGCTATCAATGAAAGCAGTTCTAGCAATACAAACAGAGGATAGTGGGCATTAGTGTCTCTAAATTATTGTTCAATGATTAGTACAAGTTCAAAGAAGCAAGACAACATATTTGCTGCGTCATTTACAAGTTGTTAAATGACTACAAGTTTTACGTAGCTCCTAGAACACTTACAGAAAAGGAGGCTTATAGAATACCTTAAGCTTTCTGCATGTGGTCAAGTGAGCGATCTTTCCCAAGATGAGAAAATAAATTAGGTTCACTAGAGTCACTTTACAGACATTAACATCAAGACAAAAGAAAAACAAAGGGAAGATGCAAGATTTAAATGTCTGCAATTCTGAGCATTGGTTGTTTGGCTGAGGAAGGTCCATTTGTGGACCATATACTTAAACTGACACACAGAATTTAATGCAAGTGATGGGAATATTAAGATTAGGAAGAAATAAAAGAGAAAAATCAGCCACTAACCAGGCATGGTGGTGCATGCCTTTAATCCCATCACTCAGGAGGCTGAGGCAGGAGGATCACCATGAGTTCAAGGTCAGTCTGGGCTACATAGTGAGACCTTTTCTCAAAAACAATACAAAACCAGACATCAGCCAGCAGCTGTGTGTATGGGGGGTTCATTTTAAGAAATGGATTTTAAATTTAATAAGAACAGTGTTAGAGTCTGTGTTGAAATACGAATAGCCACTGATTATCTCTGTTGATCTTATCTAAACATTTCATATATCACAGCAGTGCACACAGTTATGCATCACTCCCTGCATTTCCTGAGGCTGATACCCGGGTGTCCCAGGAGCTGACAGAAACCTCTGTGTGGAGTCTGGCAAGACACAGTGGGAGGACACTGTCCTCCACTTTGAATGATGCAAAATAAAACCACCCCCCACGCCCATGTCCCAAACACATGTAGCTCTGGAAACATGAGTAAACACAAGTGTTTTCATTTCACTTCTAAGCAGATGTCAGCCTGCCTGTTTGCTTGATGAACGGGAAGAGGTAGACCTCATCTTTACCCAAAGGGCATGGTTCTAAGATCTTGAACCAGAAGTGGTTTTAACTAGTTGGTTTACAACTATTAGACAGAAGCACCTAACAACCAATACAGTCAAAACTATAATCATCATTTTGGGCAGCTATTCCCCAAAATTCTTGAAGTCCAAATAAATCTACCCAGTGAGTCCACCCATCCCATGACTCCGGAGTGCACTTCGTGGACTGATCTTGCCGAGCCTTAAGAATGTGGCTCAGGCCCACACACCCTGAGGTCAACACATGCTTTCTAGAGCCATCATCTAGACATCTTGATCTTAAGAACTGGGCTTTTTAAAAAAGAAGATTTTTTTTCAAATTTTTATTGATACATGTTTGCATACATAATGATTACACCCCTTGTGGGACATTGATACATGTACTTTAAAAAAAAAAAAAAGAATTTTTTGAAAAAATTTTTGTTTTTCTTTTTTGAGACAGGGTCTTGCTATGTAGTTCAGGTGGCCTAGAACTTGCTTATATAGCCAGGGCTGGCCTCGAACTCACTGTGATCCTCCTGCCTCAGCGAGTGCATGGATTACAGGCTCCTGCCACCATGCCCCGCTTGAAAAAAATTTTTAAAGCATCACTTTGCACAGAAATAACAAAGACTTGAGGATCCACAGTACAAATGTCACTGCTTTACATCCTAAGGTGGGGAACAGTCCCTTTTTCCACCAGAAAGAGAATGTGTGGGACCAGCAGAGGAAAAGGGGGAAAGGAACAGGGAAATTGCCAGCACTGAGAAGCCATCACCCTCTTGAGACCCTGGCCCTCAGGTAGGTGTGGGAGTCACCCGCCAGCCACTGGGAAAGCCCAGGGCTGCAAGTTCCTGGGAGGGAAGAGATGACACTGGCTGGCTGACATGCTCAGCTCCAGAATCCCCAGCTCTGTCTCCAGCACCCCTCCTCAGGAGGGAAACTACCCCAGTTTCCCATTTTCCCAAGAAAAGCAACAATGGTAGGTTAGATGAACCAATAGACTTTGAGTGATGTACGGGAATAAGAAACAGGCACCACCGGCCCCTCAGAGGCCAGGGCAGAGTGGGCAGGGCGGCAGCCACCAGTGTCCAAGACAGAGGAAGTGGGGGCCGAGGGCCAAGGTGGGGCTTGGCCTGGTGCTGGTGCCCAGGCCCACATCCGCATAACGGCCCTGCAGACACTCAGCTCCTCTAAGGGAGCAAGAAGGCAGGAGGAACACAGGGCTCGCTACCTTGGACAGGGGAGAAGGTGCTTGTCTACTCCAGGGAGGAGATTGCGTCTCTCGAGTTAAGCTGAGCTGTTACCAATGGTTCTTCTCCCACCAAAGCTTGACAGCCTCTAACCTTTGCACACCAAGTCAGCTCTTGCCTGCTGAACAGCTGAGGAAAACGGTTGATAAGCAAGAAATATCAGGCACTGGCTGACCAGCTACACCTCTGAGAATCTGTTTCTCTAGAGAAGTGTCTTCCCTAAGGCACAATGCGGTATTCTTCAGCCTTCAGGGACAGATGTTATGAGAAATGTTCACCTGGAGAATGATTCTACAATTAAAGATGCAGTTCATTATGTTCCATAATAATTCTTTTATTGGGGGGAGAGGGTAATACTGTGGATTGAACCCAGAGCCTTTGCACTGAGCTATGTCCCTAGCCTTTTTAAAAATTACTTTATTTTATTTTGAGGCTGGGCTTAAATCTGTGGTCTTCCTGCCTCAGCCTCCCAGAGTGCTGGGATTACAGGCATGTCCAGTGTTGTTTTGTTTTGTTCTGTTTTTTATTTAATGGGATTTGGAGAAGCAGAGGATGTGAATACACATACTCAGTCTACTTTCTTGAGCCAACAGGCCAGATTGGGGATTAATACTCCCATTGTCGCAAAGAAGCCACTGATGCCTAACAGGCTTACGAAACTTCCCGGAGGTCTCACATTTAGGGTTGGACTTGTACCTGTCTTCTAACTTGAAGCCTAAGGCTTTCGCTTAAAGTGTCGTGAAAGACAGGTTCATAAATTCCTGCCATGATTCACAGCCAGAAAAGAAAATCATCATTTCAAATGAATATTATATAAAGCTTTTTCCTTGAAAATCCATTGCTCTTTTTTCAAAAGCTGTCAGAAAGCTCAACTTTCAATTTAGTGCAACAATTTTGTGCCATTTTCTTGGCATATCTAACTCTCCACTAGAGCTCTCTCCCGCTCGCTCCCTCTCCCTCCCTCCCTCCCTTACTTCCTCTCCCTTCTCTCTCCCTCCCTCCTCTCTCTCTCCTGCATATGTTTCCATTACAAACTTCTCATATTAAGTTATCATTAGTTTATTAATTGTAGAAATTTTGAAGTAGAAGTGAAATTTAGGACATAAAGAACCCAGGTGTGGTGGTACCTGCCTATTACCCAGCACTCCAAAAGGCTAAGTCAGGAGGACCACAAGTTTGAGGCAGCCCAGGCAACTTACTGAGACCCTGTGTCAAATTACAAAAGGGCTGAGGATGTAGCTCTGTGTGAAGGCCCTGGGCTCAATCCCCAGTACCATAATACATACAACATACATACATACATCATACACACAACACACAGAAACCAGACCTAGAGAGATTAAGTAATGTACCCTGGATTTTTTTAATCAGCTCATTCAGAGGAAAGATCTCTTATCTTTTGGGTTCTTTTCAGGCCAATACCTATTTACTCAATAAATTAATGAGTAATTGATTTTATTACTAGATGTTTGACCTCCCTTTGGCACTGAACACCCCAAGCACCCCTCCTGGGAGCCTCCACCCTCACCTCTCCCAAACAGCTCTCCTCTCAGGACTCCCCGGGCTCTCCTCCTGCACCCTCTCCTCAGGGGACATTGCTGGGTTCTGTCCTGCACACTCTTTCCTCGTCACTGAAGACACCTCTCTGGCCTACTTCATGTCCTCCTGCTGTGTCGGCCACTTCCGGGATCTGATGGCTTCCAAATCTGCATCCCTCGTAGAGATTCACATTTCTGACGACCTCCTGAACATCAGCTGCATGTGCTCCTAGTGTCAGGGAGTCACAACCCACCACCACCACCACCACCACTGCCTCAGTGACCCCGAAAGGCGTCTCTTCGCCCACCGGCCCCTGGTCTACTAGAGCACCTGTGTTACTGCGCTTGCTTCATCGTGCCTTTAGATCCTTCCCTGAATCCACACATTTACTCCGGACACACTGGTCTTCTCTCTTTCTCTTTTTTTTTTTTTTTTTTTTTTTGTGGGTTCCGGGAGTTGAAATCAGGACCTCGCGCTTGCCAGGCAGAAGCTTATGCCGCTGAGCTATCTCACCAGCCCTCTCTTTCATAAGCTTTTACTTCTTACCAATTATTATTTAATTAACTAAACATAAACTAGAGAGTTAGAAACAGTACCTTCTACTTGGTAATCTCAGTTGTTGCCTGGCACACCTTAAACTTTCACATCAGTCTGCCAAAAACCTGCAAGAATAACTGAATAAAATCAAGTATGTGTTTCACTTAGAATCACCAATTATGAGGACATCTTTCTGCATCTGATTTATTCCTTTCTAGAGGTGCATATGACAGTGATAATTACTAAATGATATGTGAGCAATGTGCAGGTCCAATGGCCCTTTATCCCTAAATGCTTCAATGTGTGTCCCTAAGAACAAAACCATCCTTTTCATACAGCTGTCAAATTCAGTAAGTTTAACAGTGATACCATCTTATTCACCAGCTGTCCCATAATGTTTCTCAGAGCAGCAGTAAAAGCATCACATGTGGCTGTGTCTCCATTTCTCAGCCTTCCCTTGTCTTTATGATGTATATTTCACAGCACCAACAGTGAGACGATATGGCATGTGGCACCTTATGTGATGCACTGAGAGGAGGAACACAACACCTCCCACAGATTTGCCAAACAATGATGAGTGTGAATCTAATCATGAGGAAACACTGGCTATCCCCTAATTAAGAAAGGGTTGATGAACCACTCTTATAAATACATCAACCTCATTTCCACCTCAGGGCCTGTGGTTGCTTTTGCTGTTTCTAAGCACTACCTCTCAGATCATTTGGGATTCAGCCCAAATATCACCTACCATCTTGGAGTGCCCATCCTGCCTACCCTGTCCCAACTGGACCCCGCCTTCACCCCGCTGAATCTCCATCTGACTATCCTCCCCCTTTTTCTTTATCTTTATGAGCTACACCCTCAGCCCTTTTATTCTTTGAGATGGGGTCTCCCAAAGTTGCCCAGGCTTGGCTCAGACTTGGATCCTCCTCCCTCAGCCTCCCAAGTAGCTGGGATTACAGACATGCGACACTCACTACCACACCAGGCACTTTATATATTGTTTTCAAAATATTTACTGTTCCCAGAAATTACCTTACCTATTTCTTTACCTTTTTATCTTTTTCCCTTAGTAGACTATAACTTTTATGAGAGTGGGACCTTATCCAAAATGGTGCTCGCTTTACAATAGGCGCCCGTCTTACAGTTGCTGGAGGAAAGAGCTCCGGTACTTTCAGTGCCTAACACAGCGCTTCAGGCCCAGTAAGTGTGCGCCAAATGAGCGGCTAGTAACTCATGAGGCAGGATGTTTAGGGTCCAAATTTCCTCCTACATTCTCAATTTAGTGTACTCCCAACATTCACAAGATTTCAACACCATGACTTCCTTTTTGAAATTCTATCCATTTCTTTTACTCCAAACTACAAGAGATTCATAATTATACTTGGGTCTTAAAATTCTTCCCCTTTGCCCTGACATTGAGGTTAGACTAAACTGACACTAACATGCCAAAAAACACAATTCTGAAGAAAGCTCATAGGGTAGATTCAGGAAGAAAAGCATAGGGTAAATCTATCAGTGAAAAGTCGTCTCCTCTCAGTTACTCAGAAATATAATTTCAATATGTACTTTTATGGACGGATATACTCCCTGTTGTACTAAGGAGACAACTTCGTCCTTATCTTTAAAAGCACTGTGTATTTATTCAAGCAGTACCTACACATGCAGTCACAGAAGCCATGATCAGTAGCTACACTGGTACGAGGAAGAAGAGTGCAGCGCCGTGGTCCACCTCAGCAACGCCTTTGAACTTCCACACTCTTAGATCAAAGTCGCCAAAAAGCACATTTCAAAGGAAAAAATTGGAAGCAAAACAAAGAAAGAAAGGAACCTTGGGTAAAAGAACACAGCATAAATAATTCCTGATGCAGCAAATGTTACTCCCTGTTTCAATTAAACAAATTTTAAGCTGTCCTTGAACATGAAAAATAGTAAGTCTTTATAATGAGTTAATTTTGTTGAAGTTCAAACCAAGAAGTATTTACTATTGTTAGAAATATGGTGCACATTCTATGTGCTAACACTAAGTAAATACACACACCACTTCTTTAAAATGTGCAAAGAAAGCTTGCCCTCTGCTTGGTGTTCAAACCACTCTCCTCCACCTGTTTTTTGAAGGTTTCCTCTCTTTCCGCATGCTGAGGCCAGCTGGTCAAAGAACAGCAACCCAGAGAAACTAAATGTTAAAGTGAAAATAACAAAATCCAATATGAACGAACAGGTCATCATTTCTTTTTAAAAACTTTTTATTCTGAAATAATTTAGAATTACAGAAAAGTTGCAAAAACAGAAGAGAGTGAGCACCCCTCATTGAATTTCCCTTAAAGTTAACTTGCATAACTGAGGTACATTCATTAAAACTAGAAATTAGCATTGTTACAATACTGTTAATTAAACTACAGACCTTATTGCAATTTCTCAAAGTTTTCTATTAATAAACTTTTTCTGATCAGGAGCCAGCCCAGACTTTGATACTGCATTTACTTTTTGTGTCTCCTTGGTTTTCCCCCAGTCATTACCTTGAAACTTTTGAAGAATATTGGCTGACATTTTGTAGAATTCCTTTCAAGATGTGTTTTTCCAATGTTTTATTGTGATTTCACACTTGTTTGTCTGCAATCGTATAAAGTTCTTTTTTATTTAAAAAAGAAAGAAAATATCTAATTATTAATCTAATTTAATCCCTACAAACAAAATATACTTTCTAGGCCTGTGTCTAATAGTTTATTTCATAATCTAAAGACACTTCTTCCCATGGTGAAAGTGAGAAAAAGAGAGTCCTATTAACTTTTCAAGTCATATCTGAAATATTTTATGTTCTTTATTTTTTCACTATAATACAACCAAATTCACATTTCAGCTTTCTTCCCTAATTTTGTCTGGTTGATCTACCACACACTAAGAGTATGTTAAAAATGTTCTACTCTACTTGTAGATTTGTCTATTTGTCCTCATAGATTTTTGTTTCTGTCAAATTTTGTTCTTATATTTCAAGGTTATGTTATTGGGTGCATGCACATTTAGAATTGTCACAACTCCCTGATGAAGGAAACTTTTAACACTTTGTGGTAACTCTCTTTGCCCTCTAGTAAAAATGCACCTTGCATAATATGAACATGGTCATCAGCTTTATTTTGGTTATCTCCTGGTATATCTTTTTATAAACATTGCTTTCAACCTTTCCATATTCTTTTCTTTAGATGTTTTTCATTAATAGAATATTTTTAAATATTTTTAAAATGGGATCTATTTTTGTGAGCTAAGTGAGCATTTAGTTTTGTAATTTCTGATACATATGTATGCTTTCAACTATCACTTTGTTTTCTTTTTTTTGCTTCTCTATTTCATTTTCTCTTCTATCTTGCCTTTTTGAGTGGATGTAGGTTTTATTCTTTATACCTATAAAAGGAAACCTTCTGACTTAAATTAATATGAGAAATGTAATTACAGTCAGCGCTTTTCTTAAACTTGATTTTGATAAAACAGAGAAGGAAAAAAAGAAAGAAGCGAATCAGAGGAAATGGTTCTTTAGAAATCAGAAATGAAAAAATAAAAATAAAAACACAAAAATCAGAAATGTATACCACTTCACACCCATTAGAATGACTATAGTTTAAAATATAGAGGAAGAGAGAAAATAACTGGTGTGGGCAAGAAATTGGAAGCACTGTGCATTGCTGGTGGGAATTTAAAACAGTACAGCCACTATGGAAAACAGTACAGCAGTTCTTCAAAAATTTAATAATAAATTACCATGGAATGCAGCAACTCCACTTCTGGGTACACATCCAAGGAAATTGAAAGCATAGTCTCAAAGAGATATTCTTTGCCCATGTTCACAGCACTGTTAAGCCAAAAGATACAAAAGATCCACATGTCCATGGATAAAAGAATGGGTAGGAAAACGTGTATGCAGTCAATGGAATATTATGCACCCTTCAAACAGGAGATTCTAACACATGCTACAACATGGATGAACCTTGAATACATCACTCTATGTGAAATAAACCAGTCACAAAAGGACAAAAAACAGTATGATTCCATTTATATGAGTTTCCTAGGATGGTCAAATTCATAGAGACAGAAACTAGAATGGTGGTTGCCAATGACGGGAGGGAGAAATGGGAAGTCATTGTTTACTGAGTGCAGAGTTTCTGTTTTGCAAGATGAGCAAACATCTGGATGGATGGTGGTGATGGTTGCACAACATGCATAAATGTACTAAATGCAACTGAACATAGTGAAGATGAAACGCTTTAAGTTATGTGTATTTTGTGCAATTTTTAAAGAGTGAAGGGGTGGGAGTTAGAAAGAAGCCAGACTTTATTTCCTTTATATTTATACAGGGTCAGCTCTAAGTCTTTGCTTTGAGGAACTGTTGCTGTTGAGAGATTGTTGCTATTTACATTTGCTTCTCTTGGTGATTCCATCAGACAGGTATTTCACTTAATGCCTGTATTTCAGAAAAGAAAGAGATTTGCTCAATTCCCCAGCAGTGGTTGATACCAGAGTCATAATTTTGGTTGAGATCCTCTAGGTATGTGAAAACACTGACATAGCAAAAGAGCTGCTAACCTACCATTTTTTTGTAGCCCTGAAGCCAAAACCAAGCACTTTCCACTAAAGTACTGCTATACCTTTCTGCTGATTGATGATACCACTTTATAACTCAGCCACTTTTTTCACTTGGTAGCATTATTTCAAAATGCATGGCTAAGATTATGCAGTCCTGCCCAAAGCTATTTGTCTCTTTCCTCCCATCTTGAGCCATTTTGCTTCAGTGTTCATGCTATTTTTCTTAGAACTCACCACATTTCCTAGCCTAGTAAAGCTCTGCTGCTGAGTCAATACATAAATTCAACTTGAGAAAAGTTCAGCATGCAATATTGTTCGTGAACCAATGACCCAGTAATCTTTTCGTGTGTCTGTTTCTCTAGTCGTGAGCTCTCGATTCTTCATGGAGAGCAAGGACTATCCATTTCATGTTTGCATACTCAGTCCCTCACCCAGATCCACAATCAACTGAGTGTTGAGGTGGTGGCTGAGGTATTGATTGTGGTGCAGTGGGTGGTAGCGGTGTTGATACAGAGGCAAACTCTAGAAGATAATGAAGAAGAACAAGAGCCAATACAAATAAGCACTTACTCTGTCACACACACTGTTGTGAGCCTTACACATATTTACCGTTCGATTCTGAAACAATGCTATGCGATAAGCATTATGATCCCGTGTCTCCGATGAGGACACTAAAGTTCTGCGACATTAAGTAATTTTTTTGGCCAAGATGTCACAGAGAAGGTATAATCAGGGTTGTTTGAACCCAGTTGGATTCCAAAACTACTACCTAGGTCCCTGCACTGTTCTGCTTCAGAGATGCATACCATCCCTGCTTTGTATTTTAATGTTTTCAGTGCAACTCGGTAGAAAAAAAGTACAAAACTTCCAAAAGAAATATATTTAAGGCTCTGTTCCATCACTTGTTCAGTGAGCAAGCCATTTCCTCATCCATATAATGGGAAATTTCTCCCTTGCCAGCCTAAATTGTAAGATTATTTTTGATGAACCACTTGGTAAACTGAAAATTGATAGTTAAAAAATGCTGGCTTTTCTACTTGTGTTCTCAGTATCACTCTTTCAAGCCAATTAAAATATAAAACTTAGTGGAAATTTTCCTGTATGCAGGTCGTGACTTATCCTAAAAATCTCTATCTGAATCTATAAGATGATTCAATTAATCTAATCAATAATTTATTGCTAAAAAAGAAAAGGTGGGCCAGTGAGATGGCTCAGCAGCGTAAGCGCCTGCCTGGCAAGCGTGAGGGCCCGAGTTCAACTCCCGGATCCCACATACGAAAAAAGGGGCCGGTGATATCGCTCAGTGGCATGGGCACCTGCTGATGCGCGAGGTCCTGAGTTCGACCCCCGGTATCCACACACACAAAAAAAAAAAAGAAAGAAAAGAAAAGGTTACTTTTCAGTGGAAACATCTAGAAGATGCTACCATTTGGGGACATCACAAGTAATGGGACAAGCAGAACAGGCAGCTCCTGATGTGCTGTGCCACGACATAATAAGTCTTAAGCAATGTCCACCAAAACTCTAGTCGTGAAGAATAGATCTTTTTTTTTGAAGAGAAGGAATTATTGCAGGTTAACAGAAACTAAGACGGGACTTCCAGGAAGATGGCAGAATGGTGAACAGGACAGAAACAGCCTCTGTGATATTTGGAATCCAGACACTGGAATATAGCAAAGTGAGGGAGATAAGAGAAAGGATGATGCTTCAACATATGCAAATCAATAAATGTAACCCTCCATATTAACAGAACCAAGGACAAAAACCACATGGTCATCTCGATAGATGCAGGAAACCATTTGACAAAGTACAACATCCATTCATGATAAAAAAAAAAAAAAACCCTATGGGCAATCAGAATAGATGGTCTTTATCTCAACCTGATAAAAGCCATCTATCACAAACCAACAGCCAACATCATACTAAATGGACAAAAACTGAAAGCTTTCACTCTAAAATCAGGAACAAGACAAGGATGTCCACTATCACCACTGCTATTCAATATAGTTCTGGAAACATTAGTCAGAGAGGTTAGACAAAAGAGAGAAATAAAAGGAATAAGGATAGGAAAGGAAGAAGTGAAATTATCATTATTTGTGGATGACAAGATTCTCTACATAGAAGACCCCGTAAACTCCACCCAAAGACTCTAGACTTAATAACAAAATTCAGGAGCATAGCTGGATACAAGGTCAGCACTCCATAGCATTCTTTTATTTTTTTTTAATATTTACCCTTTTATTTTTTATTTATTTATTTTTTTTTTTTTGTGGGTACCAGGAGTCGACCTCAGGACCTCACACGCCAGCAGGCGCCCGTGCCGCTGAGCAATATCACCGGCCCCTTTCTCGTATGTGGGTTCCGGGAGTCGAACTCGGGACCTTGCACTTGCCAGGCAGGCGCTTATGCCGCTGAGCCATCTCACCAGCCCCTCCATAGCATTCTTGTACACAAACAACAAACTCCCTGAGAGAGAAATTACAGAAACCACACCCTTCACAGTAGCATTGGAAAAAAGTAAATGCTTAGGAATCAATCTAACAAAGGAGGTAAAAGACTTTTACACTGAAAACTACAGTACTCTGAAAAAGGATAACGAAAGGGATATCGGAAAATGGAAAGATATCCTTTGTTCACTGGCCCTGTTCTTGTGTAGGAAGAACAAATATAGTGAAAATGGCCATACTCCCAAAATTGTTATACAGATTTAATGCAATCCTGATCAAAATACCAATAGCATACCTCACAAAATTAGAGAAAAAAATCCTAAAATTAATTTGGAACCAGAAGAGACCTACAATAGCAAAAGCAATTCTGGGCAACAAAGGCAAGGCAGGGGGCATCACAATCTGTGACTTGAAATTATACTACAAAGCTAACAGTGATAAAAACAGCACTGGAATGGCAAAAAAAAACAAAAACAAAACAAAACAAAAAAACAGACCTGAGGATCAGTGGAAGAGACTAGCAGATACAGAAAAAAAACCCAAAAACTCAGCTTCCTTATCTTTGACAAAGGGGCCAAACACCTTCACTGGAAGAAAGCCTCTTTAATAAATGGTGCTGGAAGAACTGGCTTTCCACACATCAAAGATTAAACCTAGATCCATATCTCACCACACACTAAATTAAAATCAAAATGAATCAAAGATCTAAATATTAAAACAGAAACACTAAATCTGCTGGAAGATAGACTAGGTAGAACTCTTGAAGACAAAGGTGTAGGCAATGACTTTATGAACAAAACCCCAATTGCATAGGAAACATCATAAAGAATAAACAACTGAGATCTCATCTTATCGAAAAGCTTTTGCACAGAAAAGAGACAACACAGAGTGGGGAAAAATTTTTGCCAGCTACCTTTCAGATAAAGAACAAATATCTAGAATATATAAAGAACTCAAGAGAATTAGACCCCCCAAATTTAAAGACCCAATCCAAAAACAAGCATCGGAAATGAATAGAAACTTCTCAGAAGAAGTTGAAACAGCAAATAAATATATGAAAAAATGTTCAACATCATTGGTCATTCAAGAGATGCAAATTAAAACAACACTGAGATTCCATTTCATCCAGAAAGAATGCCTATTATCAAGAAATCACCAATAACAAATGCTGGTGGGAATGTGGGGAAAAAGGAACTCTTCTGCACTATTGGTGGGAGTGTAGACTGATGCAACCACTGTGGAAATCAGAGAGGAGATTCCTCAAAAAACTAAAACTAAAGCTTCCATTTGACCCAGCTATTCCCCTTCTTGGTATCTTCCTGAAAGTATTAAAAGCATCATAGCACAGCGATATATGCACATCCATGTTTATAGCAGCATAGTTTGTAATAGCTAAATCTTGGAAACAGCCCAAATGCCCAACTGATGAATAAATAAAGAAGATGTGAAGTACTGCTCTGCCATCAAGAAGGATAAACCTGAGACATTCCTAGGTAAATGGATGCACCTTGAGACCATACTCTTAAGTGAAATAAATCAGACACACATGTTCAAATATTTCATGGCTTCTCTGGTATAAGAAACCGGAAGTGTAAATAAGGACTAAAATTTATACTAGATACTGTGAAGCAGGAAGAAAATGTTCAAGTGGGAAGGGGAACTAGGGAGGGAGGAGGAGGAAAGGGAGAAAGAAAAAAGAAAAAAAGAATAGAAGGAAAAATAGAAACAAAGCTTTTGTAAATAAGGAGGGGAAGAGGTGTGGATGGAAGGAAAGGGGAATGGGAAAAAAAGAAGAAAGATATACCATGTACAGGTACAAATTCCCTATGACTAATGTCATTATGTACATCTAAAGTGTACCAATAAAATTAATTTTAAATAAAAAAACTAAGATGTAACAACTAAATAAATGTGATCTTGGAATGAAAAACATTTTGCAAAATTCTCATAACTGGAATAACTGGCAAAATTCAAGTAAATGGTATACTATTTGAATAGACAATTATTGTAAAAATGCTAAATACGGTATTCTGAATTTGATCATTATACTTTAAATTAGCAAGTTCCCTATTCTTAGATAATACACACCAGAGTATTTAGGGTGGAAGGGTCATGATGTCTATAATTTACTTTGGGCTCACCAAAAATATATAAATAACACAAAAATACTACCTCCTTACGTATGGGGTGATAGTATTCATTTATAAAGGGCAGACACCATGTTGGGATAAAATGTAATGTTGGATATGAAAACGCCAGATGAAAGAAAAATTAGTTTTATTTGTACATAAAGATACTTCTTTACCACAAATACATCAGGAATCGGGAAATCTAAATGTGGGAATGTAAGGCAACAATCAAAGGTGCTGAATATCATTAGATTCTGGTAGTATGTTGGGGAATCCAACCCCTGCTTGAGTCTAACATCCCCCAGGGATATATACGCTGAGGGCACCTCTAATGCTAGCAATTCTAGTGAGCACAGTTCTCGCTTCTCTGGCAAACGCTCCAGACACACAGGGTACCTGGGGGGCGGTGCCAGGTCCAGAGGTGATGCATATTCAGCCCGGGCTGAGCCAACCAGAATTTTTCCTGCGAGTGCGTGCGTGTGTGTGGGGGGGGCACACCTGACTCCTGCAAGTTCCCAGTGCATGAGTAACTCCCGGGAGTACACGGATCCACCGGCAACTGAATTATTGTTTCTGGAGTGGTTAGCAACACGGGGTTGGCGACCTTTCCCGGGGCGGCAGCACTCCTATCACATCAGCTTTGGAAGCATGCTCACAATCACGTCTCAGGAGCTAAGCAGGGAAACTTAATGACGGAATTGCACATATGCTCCTGGGGCAGGGACAGGAGCTGGCCTGTCTGTCGAATTTAACCACTTTAAGTGGTCAAAGGAGTTGCATGACAAAACCTAAAAAGAAAATTCTGATGCACTTTACAAACTCCTGACCTACCCATCATTTCTAAAATTAGCCAGCCACCCCAGTCCACTGCCCAGCCCAGACAGCGCTGCTGCAATTCCACCCCCACATCCTGGAGGACAAGGGCGCACAGGGGTTGCGCCCTCCGGGTCGTCTGGCCGGCCAGGAGCTAGGCCGGGATGACGCCCCGGGGCCTTCCGCGCCGGCGGCAGGGACGGTACCTCGGGCGCTGGCGACTCGGCGCCCATCGCGGCGTCGCGGGTCGGGTCGAGGCTCCTGGAGGCCGGGGAGCCTCGGCGGCTCATGCTGGCTGCGGCGCGGACGCGGAGACGCCCGGAGCCAGGCAGCGGCCAGGTGGCCGCGCGTCTCCTGGGCAACGGGTGAACACCGCGGCCAGGCGGCTAGGCGAGGCCAGGCTGCTCGCAAGACTTGCCCGCAGCGGCGACCTCGTCCTCATCCGCAGCGGGCGAGGGGCGGCGAAGCAACTTGGGATGGGTAGAGATGGGGTCGGTCTTCGCTGTGGGACTCCAGGGACGAGGGACAGCGAGCGGTCAGTAATCACAGTGCTGGGGCACTAGCGCTGTCAGAGCTTTCGGACTCAAACGTGAACCGCGAGCATTTATTTTGCACCTACTGTGTGCAAGTGTGTCTCCGAACCCCAAGGTCCTCTTCTTGGCACCTCCCGGGAGGGGGGGGCGCCGCGGGGGTTCTGCATGCTCAGGTTTAATGCCCTGCTGCAATGCCCTGGCCCAGTCTGCAATTCGTAATAGTGTGTTTTTGTTTTTGTTTAGTACAGGTTTGTAGTACATGATTACATTCATCGTGGGAAGTAGGTACATGTACATAACGTATCTTAATTCTTTTTATTCCCTTTCCCCTCGCCACCTCCCCATCTTTAGATCCTTTTCTCCAGAAATTCTTGGTTTTTGAACTACCCTGCATTTTCATTTTGTACTGGGCCCAAATTTTGTAGCCTGTCCTGGTGGGCGTTCTTTCATTTAACCTTCTCAAGACCCCCGCATGGAAGTAAGGTGACAGGAATGCTAGCCACGGCACCAGCAGGGCTTCACAGGTGACATACTCATGGGTGCCCTTAAAACCTGAGCTGTTCCAAGTGCTCCCCTTGCTCACGCGATCTCCTTACAGGAAACAGGATTGGGAAGCGGATGTTAGAATAGTCCGTTTTTGAGTTAAGGAACAGTCGCAGGGAAATGAGTAGCCAAAGAGTGTCCAACTGCCAAGTGGTAGAAAGAGCATCACACCCCAAACAGAAGGCGAGTGACCTGCCTACTCCCCACTCTTTGTAGCAGCATCTGAAAATGGACCTCACGTGTAAAAGACCTTGTTGGACTCAAGTGCTATTGGAAATTTAAATAAAATCAGAGCTGAGGCAGCTTTTCTTGGATTCTGTCTGCATTAGTCACTTCCCCTTCACTGGGACAAGATACCCCACGGCCACAATTTAAAGGAGGAGGGGTTTAATTGGGCTCACATTTTCAGTGGGTTCAGTCCACAGTCAGCCAGTTCCAAGGCAGAATGGAAGAACCTGGTGGAGGAAAACTGCATAGCCAGGAAGCAGAGAGAAGGGAGTAGCTGAGGACAAGAATATACCCTTCCAGGTCAGCCACCTCCAGCCAGGCCCCACTCCTAGCAGCACAGTCAGCTGAATGGATGAATCCATTGCTGAGTGTAGCAGCCCCATGACCCAGTCACCTTCCAACAGCCCCACCTCTAAACATGAAACTTTTGGGGAACTTTTAAGATCTAAACCATAACATTACCCATTGTCTTAGTTACTTTTCTCTCATTGCTGAGACAAAATACCTGACTCCCAAAATTAAGGAAGGAAAGGTTTATTTAGCTCACAGTTTGTGGAGGTTTCAGTCTGTAATCAGCTGGCTCCAAGGCAGGGTGGCATGGCTGAGGGGCAACCTGTGAAGGCGGCAGAAGAGGGCAAAGCAACAAGGGGGTGGGGCAAGCCTCTTTTCCTCCCTTATACTGTATGCAGGCTACCCACCCTCAGGTGGGTGTAACACTCACACCTTCTCTGTGCCCTCCTCTTGCACAGGCTCAGGATGTTTTCAAAGTGAGGACCCTGGCCCCCTGCTGAGTCACTTAGTTAAACTTCTAAACTTCTCAAGTTGACGCAATGAACAACATCCTAGAACTATCAGGGCATATCCTCTACACACTAGGATGTAGAACTGCTGAGTTACTTAGTAAGCTTCTGGACTTCTCAAGTAGACAAAAAGAATCAACTATAACACCCATCCATCCTACATATATCCATGCTTGTATTCGAGGATTTCTTGGTCTTGATTTTTTTAAGTATGTTTAATGACACATGAAAATTGTACATGTCGATAGAGTACCATATGATGCTGAGAGTGGCTTGACAGTACTTGCACAATCCCATATATCAGTGATGGCGAACCTTTTAGAGCTTTCAATGATACAAATAGCCACTGCAGCACACATTCCATAGGTCCACCACCAGTGCCATATATCCGATCCAGAATCACCTTGACACTCAGTTCAAGCAATATTTTACAGAAAGTCCTTAATGGAACCTAAGGCTTCCAGAAATCTCCCATTAATAATACAGTTTGGAGAAAATATTTGTTTCTAGTTGCAGTTTTTCCTTGCATCAGAATCTGTACCATTTTATTTTATTTTCCATGAATGGACACTATCAGAGAAAATGAAGTTAATGAAAACTGGAGGCATCTGGAAAAGAACCAGACCAAAATATCTTCCCTTTCCATTAACTCTATATCTGGTTGCCTCTGTATCATTTCATTAAATCTAATTCTGGTCACTTCGGTCAACCTGAAACCTCTTCCTCAGGAGAACAAGAGATGGGAATTTGCACAGTCCTTGCAAATCATTGTTAAAAGATTTTTCTCAGTGTGAAGGTAATATGTACTTTTGTGGTAATGAGAGCAGAAAAAGTGCTTGGCCCAGCCCCTGCCCAGATACCTTTGAACTTTCCGGGATGTCAAGACATGAGCTTAGTGACCCCTCAGGTGGGCATGTGAAGATGAGCTCTGATGATGTCCAGGGAGTTGAGCAGAAGCGGGACCTTGGAGGGGACAATAATTTGAACCACCTATGCCTATAGTGGAAGAGCACTGTGGGCTAGAATTGGGGGCACTATGTGTGATGACGATTTAAGCAAAGGAAGAAAGAAAAATGAACAAAGCATGGTCTGGCCCAGACTTCTCACAAACTCTGTGTATGGGCAGGGCACTATAATCCACAGTGCCCTGGTATGGACTTTCATTTATCTTTACAGTGACAAGTGAGGCAGGAAGCTACCAGCCGTATGGCCTTGCATGCTTCCACGTCATAGAGCGGCATCTTTGCAAAAGAGAAGTGTTCCTATTTAAGTACTAGGCTGAATTTGGACATGTGGTAAAGGAAATCTTAAGTTTTGAAAGAGCACTGTTGTGAATGCAGCACCCAAAGAAGGCAACAGGTGACGGTGGGTGGGCTGGGGGAGGGGAGGAGGCCCCAGGAGGAGACTGTCCAGGTGAGATGGGACTAGAGGAAGTGGGAGTGGTTAATGATGAGGAGGTGAGAGATGTAGGGGCGGAATCAGTTGGAGTCTGAGCTCACCAGACAGGCTGGATGTTGGTGAGGCCTAATCAGACAGCAAGGAAACAAAGCAGAGGAGGGAAGAAAAGAGAGAGCTCAGACTGTGACAAATTTAGTCTCAAGTGTTGAGAGAAGAGGACAAACAGATCTTTTGCTGGAACAGGAAGTCCCGGGGAACATTCAGCATAAAGCAGAAAATGCAGCTCACTCTGCCGTAATGCTAAGCCCTATCCTGAAGTACACTGATAAGCCAGGTGTGCTGAGATGTGTGTTAAATAATCACAATATCTGAGAGGAGATCAAAACCCCGTAAGTATCTAGGAGAGGGGTGGGGAAAGGTCTATAGATTCAGGCACGGGGCTTCTTTGGAGTTCTCTTGTGGTGTCATAGCTTTATTACGCAGATTGCCTCCTTTTATTTGCTTGTTTATTTTACAAATGTATATGTTTCTCATAGGAGAATTTGCAACTGTGATAACTTTGGGGCTTTTGATTTATATTTAAATACTTGTCACTGTATCCGTTCCTACAACCTTTTCATTTTCTAAAGGCTGTGGAACACAGCGAACTCGATTTAAATATCTTTATAAACAACTTGCTGTGGTCTGAATGTTGGTGTCCCTCCCAAATTCAGAGGAGCTGACTTTGGGAAGTGATTACATCACGTAATGAGTGAGACTTGTGCCATTGTCAGAGCGCTGCCCAGAGCTGCCTGTGCGGACGCAGCAAGAAGGCGCCACCTACCTGTCAGATGCAAAACCTGCTGGCACCTTCGGCCTGGGCTTTTTGGCCTCCAGAACTGTGAGAAATAAATCTTTGTTGTTTATAAACTATGAGTCTAAGGTATTTTGTTCTAGCAACCCAAATGGACTAAGAACTGATAACTACTTCAGTCATCTAGCAGATTACTTGGTGAGATGTTGAAAACGTCTGCTATCCTAAGCATTTAAAGATCGTTAAAGCCATTCCCAGCCCTTTTTTAGATTTGAGTTGTTTGCTTGTTCCCATTTGATCTCTCAAATGAATGAGCCCTTCTTTAGCAATAACTTGAGGTTTATCAGTTCATCCTAAAACAAGTACCCCGTGCCTTATTTATTCTATTGTGATCTACAGCTGGTTGTAAAACAATTTATCAATGTCATTTGCAAAGATCTTCATAAATTTTCATTTCATTTATTCCTAAGGTCTATTTTCTTTCTTTTTCCCATGTATTTGACCATACTTATTTTATACCTAAAATAAATGTGATGTTTTTGTCACTTTACTATAGGCAAGGCTGAGAGACCCACAGAGAGCTTGCTTTATGCAAAAATAACCAACTCAAAAATCTGTTTCATTGTTAAGATCAATTATAACTGTTCTTTTTTAATCAAAAAAGAGAAAGTATATTTCAACATATTTTAGCTGGGTGTGGTGGCGCATGCATGTAATCCCAGCACTCAGGAACTCAGGAGGCTGAGGGGGGAGGATTGCCACAAGATGGAGGCCAGCCTGGGCTACACAGTGAGTTCAAGGCCTCAGAGGACTACAGAGTGAGACCCTGTCTCAAAAAAACAAAAAAAAAAAAAGATATTTTAGCTGGATCAATATAAGCTTCTGAAAAACATCCACGATAAATATATTTTTTTCTAGACTCCCATAATTTTATTTAACAATAAATTCAACTTTAATATTTAAATTCAATTTTAATCCATATTTCCTGAACTAGTCAGAGAGATGATTATACACAATACCATTATTCAGGGCCTTACTGGAGTTCTCTTTCAACTGTAGAACTGCAAGTTTAAAATAGTTTAATATTTTAGGAAGAGATTAGAGCGATAAATGGGGCAATCAATGTTAGTATTTTTCTGTTCTGGGAAGCCAGCAGGGGCAAATAATTTCAGTCACTCAGTGTGTAGTCAAAGCAACACTGTGTCTTCTTGATCCACCACTGATAACATAAACAAGTATCTTTTCACAATCTAGTTAATGCTACTTTTCTTCTTGCATTTTTGTGCTTATTCTTGGTGATTTTGCCAATTAAAAATGACCCACATAGTACTGAGATGCTATTAGCATTAATAGGTACAATAAGGGGCAGGTGATATAGCTCAGTGCCACAAGCGCCTGCCTGGCAAGTGCGAGGTCCTGAGTTCGACTCCCAGTACCTGCATATTAAAAAAAAAAGAAGGTATAATAAAACGGGTTTGTCTTATGGAAAAAGTATATATTAGCTTCATTCAAGGCTGAGGCACAGCACTGTCAGATGTGAGCCCAGTGTTAATGAATCAACAGTACATATTCCATCAGGTGTCTTTCAACACAAACACATAAAATACGGTTATGTACTGATCAGTTCATGAAAATTTTGTAACCAGAGGTCTAAAAGAATCTAGCCCTGTATTTTCCATACAAGTAATGGTTCAGTATTCACTAATTCAGTGTTCATAGCGAATTCATAGAACATAACTGCTGTGAATAACAAGAAGTTATGGAACTGCCCTGGAATTACTCATTGGTCTAATCTGACATTTACTTTGTAGTTCACATGATCTGCTCTTTGTTTATTTTAAGTTTCCAATTTAAATCTACAAATATTTTCATGATGACAACTAATAAGAGTGGAATTGTCTTGTGGAGTGAATAACATTCTGCTTAACTAAGACTTACACTGTTCCCTAGTATCAAAACATTCCAAATGCCCCACTCTTGGAGCCTAGTGGGTGGTGCCTCCAACATTCAGGCAAGGTCTCCCTCAATTTGCTGCCCCACATACCAATCATCTCTGGAAACACCCTCAGAGACACATCCAGGAATGTGCTTTACTAATTCCCTAGGTATTCTCAATCCAGTCAAGTTGACAATCAAGATTAACCATCATACCTGCCAACTGTGGTCTAGGACAAGATTGAGGATATGGGTGTGTCTTCGATGTGAATCAGTTTAAGGTGAGCTATATAGTAAATCACTGCATGGGTAGTATTCAGATAGAACAAAAATCATAGAGGTAATAAAGTTTGGAAAATATTATACGGGGAAACATGGTAGAATATCCTGGTAGTGTTGAATGAGCCCCTGAGGTTTCTGGTCATGATTTTAAAATGAAACCAGTGAGCTCAACTGTATGATTTTTCTCTCCCATGTTTCAATTGTTTGAGAAAATGGAACCTTCAACCAAGGTCAGGATCATGCCAAGCAAATAACATAGAGAGAAGAACAAGGCAACTGACTATATTTGCAAAGGATTCATTATCATGAGGGATCATGGAATTTAAGCCGAATAGTAAAGAAAATGAAAATAAGAGAAAAAGGAAAGAGTATGAAAGTTTGAAAAATTAAAAGGATAGGATCAATGAATGAGATGGCTTGGCAAGGTCAAAACAGTGCTGCCGTGGAGCTATTCTAGCAAGTGAAATGAAGAGACAGCAGGTGTTGGTCAAAGCAGGATGCTTAAAACTGGAGATACTATAGTTCCTGGGCTTGGCAGTAACCATGGGAACAAGTGAACTATGAAAAAAGTCATTGATTCTGAAGCAGGTAATCAAAGAACTGAAATGGCCAAGGTGTTGGATGGGTCACTTAGTTAGGTGTTGATGTCACCAGGGATGATGACTGACGAAGATAACCAGAACAAAAGTCCTCAATAGATGTTTTACTGAACAACCAGAACCAACCCATGGAGTTGGCAGATTTTTCTCAGACAAAAGTCAGCCTTCCTTCTTGGTAGCTAGAAATAATAGACTTCCCAGTGAAAATGTTACAGAGTAAAGCATTCCCTCTGCTTTCACTAAGTTGACAATCAATAGATTAATCTTTGATTAAAATCAGATTATGAATGTGATCTGGTTCTTTTTATACTTGAGCGGAAAAAAAATACCCATAAAGCATAAAAGAGATTTTATCCTTTTGTAAAAATACTGGAAGTCCTTGGGTTTATTCACAGCTATGGAGATCTTCAAACAGTTGTTAAGTAGACAGACCCCAGAGGCAGGTTGTCTGGTTTCCAGTCTGATTTTGCCATTTCCTGCCCTTGAGATCCTGAGCAGTTTCCTCTGTTTCATTTCTCCTATTTCACCCTCTAAAATACGGAAGTGATAATAATACTTATACGTTGGGGTTGTTATAAAGATTAAACTATTTAATGCATGAAATGCCTGGGACACAGAACCGGAGTGAAAGTTAGTAAGGGTTAGCTATTAGCATTGTTTTCTTAAACCACAGCGAATAGCCCCACAAGACACTGTAAAAAGGACCAGAAAAGCAAAATGTTTGCTCTTACTCTATTCAGAGCTTTGGAAGACCATAGGCTTAATATGTTTGCAGCTATTTGGTAATAATAAAATTTGAAAGTGTCTTCTTTAGTTTTGGAAAATAAGAATTATAGAAAGGATTTGGAAACAACAGAGATACCTTGCTTCTGAGAACTTGGATATCATTTAGCCTTATTGGTTAAACCAAAGGTGCAAAACACCGTGTAAAGAGGCCCTTTCTCCTAGGCCAAGACAGGACTGTAACTGAATTGACTATAGCATCATACATAAAGAAAGAAAATGGTATTAATAACAGAGGTTTTTCCACAGTGAAATCTGGGAGTGGGAAGAGGCAGAGGACCTCAAACATTAATGTCTCTTTGATAACTTTGTTTCCCATCTAAAATAGTAAATAGCCATTCGGGTTTCTAAAGATCAAAATTCACCCTGGCATGGTGGCCCACACCCATAATCTTGCGTACGTGGGAGGTTAAGGCAGGAGAATTGCAAGTCTGGGCAATTTAGCAAGATCATGTCTCAGAATAAAACAAATAAAATGGACTGGGGCTGTAGCTCAGTGGTAGAGTAATTGCTTGGCTTAGGTTCAATTCCCAGAAGTGAAAATAAATAAATAAATAAATAAATAAAGATCAAGATTCCCCTAAACATGCAAGCCTGTACCCAAAGCCCTCCCCACAGAACTTGTCTTCCCTCATGATGTTTGTCCACACTCCTGTGCCTGGAAAAGGTCATGAGAACAGAGGTTAACATCGCAGTCACAGCCATTTACTGGAAGTTACTGGGGATGACCAAGACAGCAGTGAAAAATGAAGGCACTTCTTAGCACACATTGGAGTTCTCAAAAGAGAAATGTTAAAGATTCCTCAAGGGCCAGTGAGATGGCTCAGCGGCTTAAGCGCCTGCCTTGCAAGCGCGAGGGCCCGAGTTCGACTCCCGGATCCCACATACGGAAAAGGGGCCGGTGATATCGCTCAGCGGCACGGGCGCCTGCTGGCGCGCGAGGTCCTGAGGTTGACCCCCCGGTACCCACAAAAAAAAAAAAAAAAAAGATTCCTCAAAATGCCAGTGGCACACGCCTGTAATCCCAGCACAAGATAGGCTGAGCCAGGAGGATTGCCTTGAGTTCAAGGCCAACCCGAGCTGCACAGTGAGTTCAAGGCCAGCCTGAATTACACACAGCGAGACCCTTTCTCAATAACCAAAAAAAAAAGAAAGAAAAGAAAAAGAAAAAAAAATTCCTCAAAGCAAGATGATAATTTGCCAAATGATCTGTTAAAATCAACTTTCAAAAGCAAACATAGGGCCAGTGATATGGCTCAGTGGCATAAGCACCTGCCTGGCAAGCGCGAGGTCCTGAGTTCAACTCGCGGTACCCACCAAAAAAAAAAAAAAAAAAAAGCAAACATAGTTTCTAAATTAAGCACAAACCCCAGTTCTTCTGGATTTTTAAAATGCCCTTGTTATTTTGGAAAATCTTATGGCTTGGAGTAGGGATAGTGTGGGATTTTCCTGACTCCGTTTTACATATGTTAGGGATTTCTTTTAAAATTGTGCCAACTTTCTTCCAAAAAACAAGTGATTCTTGTTTTTAAAAGTTGAGAGTGAGGTTTTCACAAAAGCATTCCAAAACATCTTGATGATTTTTCCGATTTGGATCAGGCTGAATTTTATTACCCATTGAGGGTTAGCCAACCCCATACATATATATAAAGGAATTTTCATCTACCTCTCCCAGAAACATTGGACTAATTAGTTAGTCTGATTTTTGGAAAGAAGTTTTATCTCCTGTTGATTCATAGATTTGATATCAATTTAAATTCCCTATTTATGAGCCTGCGTTACTGGTCATAATTTACTTGCTTTCACTTACTTGGTCTATGAAACTTCTTATAAAAGAGAAAGAGAAGGAAACAAGCTACGGGAAGCTTTGGAATCAGCTAATCATTTTTTAAAGAAATGCACATCTCGGTCTTTCTGTGTATTTTGAGATAGCTTTTAAAAGTTTTATCACTAGGTGCAAAACACTGATTGTAGATTTATTTCATTTGATATAACAGCCCGCTCAATACAGAGCACTGAGCAGAAGTCTGATGAGTTGAAGAAAGCAAGAGATATTTAACTCTATCAAGGACTTACAGATTAAAGAGGCATGAGGAGACTTATAAATAAACGAATGAAGCACAATCACTAAAAAATTAGTCATAGAACAACACTGCAAAGTCGCTGAGTAATGTAAACGAAGAAATCGTGAGTGAGGTTAAAATAACAGCCAAGACAGTTTTGTATTCGGGTACAGAATGGTTTCCCAGTGGAATCATGCGCTCAGCAAGGCAGAAGCAGTGTGCTGGAGGGAAAGTGAGCTTGGCTTTCACAGCGCAGAGAAGTGGGTAATGCCGAGTAGCATTCTTTGGGGGAGATAAGCAAGATTTAGGCAAATTCATTCAGCAAAAATCAGAATGGTCATAAATTCTGTAAATCCACTTGTTGCCAGACAGTTGGTCTCAATCTCATCCAACATCTAGGCTCTTTGTATCCCAAAGAATTGAGCAGGACACCCAGAAGTAGTAAGAGGCAGAGATTTATTAAAGGAAATTACATTCCACAGATGGGGATCAGGCAGATGAGAATATTTAAGAGTGAGCTGGACTCTGAGTCGCCTGTCTGCTTCTGGTTTGAGGTTTTTATTGGGGCCCTTTCTGGGTCTTGGGGTCTGGGGTGGTGCCTATGTGACTCTGTCCAATTATTGAAAGTCTCCATCCTCACATCAGGAGGGCGTGATTTGGACTTTATATGGGCCAAGAGGGGTCAAGCCTGGCTGACAAAGCCCAGAGGGTAGAGGGATGTCAAAGCCACAATGCTAAAGCTGTTATAAAGACCATGGGGTTACCCTAGGTTTCTCTGAAACAGCTGGAGCACAAGCTCCCTGAGCTCTTGCCAGGGGTCGAGGAACTGTGATAAGAGCAGGAGCATTTTTCTCAGGCTCCTGTCAGAAGGTTAAGGAAATATGGTAAGAGTAGGATGTTCTCACGGTCTCCAAGGACCAGAAGGCATCCTGTCTGCCGTGCGCCCCAGGCCAGGGAGATTGTCTCCTACACTGTCTCCCGCCACCCCCTGGAATGTCCAGGTGGAGGCAAACTGGACAATCTAGTATTTCTCAAACCTTGCAAGAGATTATTAGATTCCAGAAAATTGTTCTTTTGGTGGATTCAGTTCCCAACATAATATCTGTGTGGCAATTTAGCCCTGTCAGTTAAATCTCTAAGACTCAGAAAAGGATTTTGCTCTCATTTTGACCATTTGGTAGCCATTTTGATTTTTATGTTATCAGTAATAGCTAGAGTTATAAAAGGACTTGATAAGTTGAAAAAGATTTCACTAGGGCAGTGAATTTTACTAAACTTTGAAAGAAGAAATGAGAAAAGAAGACATTCTTTCTCTCCTAGACAAGCTACCCTGCTTCAGGGTAGCCACCATGTATTTTATATGTGCACGAATCTCTCTGAACTTGCTTTTACACATTCAGTTTTCACACAGTCACAAAAACACAAACATCAAAGCAGCTGACTTGCCCCAAGGAAAAAATATAATTCAGGGCCCAGGTTTATGTTTGCCAGTTTTTATACCACAGTCATACACTTAACAGAGAGTGCTTTGCTCCTCACCAAACCCAGTCAGATGTGACCTTGAAATCTGACCTTTGGTATGTGGGCAGAAGTGAAGTTCTCACTTCCAGATTGGCCCAGAAAAACATCCTGTATGATTCTGTGTGCTCTTTCTTCCCCTGTCTTCTGGCTACATCTTGATTCCACAATGACCTTTGAGCTTGTCAGGCAGACCCCAGCACATCTTCATCAAGTCAATGATCTCGAAGCTTCCCATACACACACCCCAGCCAACTGGACTTTATAAGAGTATATTCTATTCTGTTAAGTCACTGAACTTCAGCTATTGTAACAGTCAGCATATTCTTAACTATAAGATGTGTTACTATTTAAAACATAAAAAATGAAAACAAAAAGACATACAGTAGTCATTCTTTTTTTTTTTTTTTTTTTTTTTGGGTACCGGGGGTTGACCTCAGGACCTCGCACGCCAGCAGGCACCCATGCCGCTGAGCGATATCACCGGCCCCTTTTTCGCATGTGGGTTCCAGGAGTCGAACTCGGGCCCTCGCGCTTGCCAGGCAGGCGCTTACGCCGCTGAGCCATCTCACCGGCCCACAGTAGTCATTCTTATCTGTGGTTTCACTTTTGCAAGGTGTCAGAATCCTTGGTCAGCTGTGGTATGAAAATATTATTTGCTTTAACTCTTTCAAGAAGGAGAGATCGGGCCGGTGAGATGGCTCAGCGGCATAAGCGCCTGCCTTGCAAGCGCGAGGGCCCGAGTTCGACTCCCGGATCCCACATACGAAAAAGGGGCCGGTGATATCGCTCAGCGGCACGGGCGCCTGTTGGCGCGCAAGGTCCTGAGGTCGACCCCCGGCACCCACAAAAAAAAAAAAAAAAAAAAAAAAAAAAAAAAGAAGGAGAGATCATATTCATCCAATTTTTGTTATAAGACATATTATAATTGATGTATTTTATAATTAGTTTTTAATTAATCCCTCACTGTGCCAAATTCACAAATTGATCTTTATCATAGGTATATAGATACGTATGTATAGGAAAAAACATGGTATGTACAATATGGGATTCAGGGTTCCACAGGAGATCCTGGAGAGAACCCCCTGGGGATACGGGGGACTACTGTACATACAAGACTGCTGAAGTGTGTTGGGGAATGTTAAACATTTATGACAGGAGATCTATTGTGAATTTGTTTTCTCTTTTTTTTTTTTTTTTTTTTTTTGGTACTGGGAATCAAACTCAGGACCTTGCACTTGCCAGGCAGGCGCTGTGCCACTGAGCTATACCACCAGCCCTTTGTTTTCATTTTTTAAAATAAAAAATAAAACATTTGAATAATTAGTACAACTAAAACTATGTAGAGAGAGAGAAATCTAACCTTTGATACATATGGCTGTGTCTTCCCCTCTGCCCTAATACGCTGTGGGAGCCAGAATAGATTCTGTCTCTGGGTTGTTGGTTAGCTTTCCCATTGATGGAACAAAATTCCTGACACCAACAAACTCAGGGAGGAGAGGTTTAATTTGCCTCACGGTTTCAGGGGTTTCAGCCCATGGTAATCTGGCTCCAAAGCAGGAACATCATGGCAGAAGGGTATAGTGGAGCAAAGTTGCTGAGTTCGCAGTGGCTGGGAAGCAGAAAACAGGGAAAAAGTGCCTGAGAGGAAGGGGCCAGGGACCAGATATAGTCCCCAAGGTCCTCCATGACCCACCCAGAAATGAGCTTTACTAATCCCCTAGGCATTTCTCAAACCAATCAACTTGACAATCAAGATTAACCATCACAGGGCCGGTGAGATGGCTCAGCGGCATAAGCGCCTGCCTTGCAAGCACAAGGGCCCGAGTTCGACTCCCGGATCCCACATACGAAAAAGGGGCCGGTGATATCGCTCAGCGGCACGAGTGCCTGTTGGCGCGCGAAGTCCTGAGGTTGACCCCTGGTACCCATAAAAAAAAAAAAAGATTAACCATCACAGCAGGGGAGAGAAAGACTCTTCATTCATGGAATAAAAAGTTTCTGAGTAGGTGGCTTCCCACAGGGTACCTCCCTCCTTTTATTGTGTAAAATTTCAATCCAATTATATTTTACAGGGAAGCAAATATATTAAACAAATCATGTTAGCACTGTTCTGGTCGAAGTGGAAGTTGAGAACATGGCTTCAGCCAAGGAGTGTTTCTGGCATCCCTGGAAAAATCCCAGGGGCATAGTTTGAAAGTCACAGTTAACCTTAATTCAATCACAGAATATTAGGTACAGTCACACCAAGCATCCTTAGTTTCCTTTATAACTTGGAATGGGGGCTGAGGATATAGCTCAGTGGCTCAAGCATCTGCCTGGCAAGCGCAAGGTCCTGAGTTTGATTCCTGGTATCAAAAAAAAAAAAAAAAAAAAAAAACTTAGAATGGCCATATTCTCTACCAGCTTATCTGTATTTCTGGAAGTTATTTAAATTTTAACTGTATAACCCCAATAAATTCCATTTTTCTGTAATTTGTTTTGCATTCATCCTTCCTCCATTTTTTTCTACCATTGGCCTAGTTCAGATCCATATTACATTGTCTCTTGGCCCCAGTTCCTCCCCAACCTCCCAACACATTCACTGAGTCTATTCTCCAACCAGGTACCCCGATTGGCCTTCATTAAACATAAGTCTGAGTGGGTCACTCCTGGGCTCAAAACTCTCCAAGGCTGCCTGTTGTGGTCAGGGTTTGCAAGGGAATAGATTTAATACAGGACACATAATTTATAGAATTATTTTATAATATTCACCCAGAAAGTCAAATGCAAAAGTGTGCAAGAGATCTGTCACCCGCTAGAGACACACTAAAGAATCCAGCTGAGGGCCTGGATCCCCCAGCAGTGTCCTTCACAAGTCCAGCTGAAGACCTAGAGCCCATGGCAATGTCCTCCATAAATCCAGCTAGAGGCCTAGAGCCCATGACAATGTCTCATGCAAGTCTGTTTCACAGATCTGCACTGGGAAGGCCCAAAGGTCAGTGGTGGAAGCTAGAAAGTCTGCGCCAGCAGGATGAAGGATCTGTGCCAGGAGCCTGAGAGATCTATACCAGAGCCAGGAAGCAATGCTCAAGGTAAGGACCAGAGCTCCCCTGAAGAGAACCGCAGCCATCCTCAGCAACAGCAAGGACCGGAGCTCCTCCAATGATGAGAACAGATGAATTCATAGCAGGAAAACCAGCATGACAATTTCTCTCCATGAGAATCAACAGCACACCATCTACCCCTCCAGTTCTCCTTCTATGCTGTTAGCAGCAATCCTCAGGTGGGCCTTCCATCCCCAGAACCACACTGATTCAGTTCAGCTGGGTGTTACAAATTGACCATTAGTTAATCTACCACACTGCCCATCACACTTTGAATACAAATCCAAAAGCTCAGGTCTCTTTGTGTCATGGCCTCAACTCCTCTCAGGTCCTTACTCTGCCTCCACTGACCTCTTTGAGGTTCCTTGAACATGGCATCCATGCCAGTTCCCTGGGCCTAGGCCTGTCCTGTCAGTCAGACCCTCCACACTGAAGGTCTCCAAAATCCCAACCAGACTGATCCTTCTAAAACATGATTTACTGGTTCCCTCCTAAGAAACTTTCAGTGGTTCCCTATCACCCATTGCAGCACTTTTTGAACCTTCCTCATGCCAAGGTTCCTATTCAATTGGAGTCTTTATCAGGAGCTCAATATGCAGATCAACTTGAAGATTCTCTTGGTTGGGTTAGTTACCAAGTGGTGGGATGCTAAGAGTCCCGCCAAAATATCTCTCTGAGACCCCACTTTACATCACATCCCAGGTCCTTGAAGTATCTCCACAGAACCCTGAGTGTGCAGAGATGAAAGTAGAAAACCAGTGGCCAAGAATGCTTAGACTTTGTCCTCTTGGCCACTGGTTTTCTACTTTCGTAGAGATCAGGGAAATCTTACTATTTGTCCCTAAGAACATAGGATCATAAAAAGGGCAGAGGACCTGGAAGCCACTGTTTCAAGCCTCAGTCAAGCCACTTACAAGCTATGTAGACCTTACAGAATTTCTGCTGCCCAGAAATCCATTTAGTGTAGTAAGACCTATACCTCAGTACTCTCACAATGACATTGCATAGTATCCACATTCTTTATAAAATACAAAGCACTTTGCAAAACATATGATAGACAGGATACAAAATCAAAACACAAAAATCAATAACCTTCCTATACACCAATAATGAACCCACCAAGAAAGAACTCAGGATCCTAGGTTAAAAATGGTTAAAAAAAAAAAAAAAAATTCCTGGGAATCAACATACCCAAGAAAGTAAAAGACCACTATAATGAAAATTATAGAATATCGAAGAAAGAAATTGAAAAAGGTATTAGAAAATGAAAAGACCTCTCTTGTTCATGGATTGGCAGAGCTAATATTATTAAGATGATTACATTACTAAAAGCAATCTACAGATTCAGTGTGTTCCTCATTAAAATATCAACAACATCCTTCACACAACTAGGAAAAAAGTCCCAAAATTCACATGGAATCAGAAAAGACCCAGAATAGCCAAAGCAATCCTGAGCAAAAAAAAAAAAAAAAGAAAGAAAGAAATACTGAGACATCATAATATCTGATTTCAAATTATTCTACAAAGCCATATTAATAAAAACATATGGTTCTGGCACAAAAGCACACGTGTAGATTAATGCAATAGAATGGAAAGCACAAACCCATACACCTATAGTCATCTGATTTTTGACACAAAGGGGCCAAAAGCACATGCTGGAAAAAGACAGACTCTTCAACAAATGTTACTGAGAGAAGTGGAAATCCACATGCCGAAGATTGAAACTAGATCCTTATCTCTCTCCCTGTACTGAAATCAAATCAAAATGGATCAAAGTCCTTGACTTAAGGCTGGAAACTTGGAAAAGACTTCCTGAATACGACCCCAACAACACAGATAATAATAGTCAGAATCAACAAATAATATTCCATCAAATTAAAAATTAAAATCTTCTATACAGCAAAGGAAATAATCAACAGAGTGAAGAGACAACTGTAGAATGACAGAAAAATTTTACTAGCTACTGTTCTGATAGAAGATTAATACTTACAATATATAAAGAACTCAAAAAACTTAACACCAAAAAGAAACAAACAGCCCAATCAATGAATGGGCAAATGAATTGAGAGAATTCTCAAAATAAAAACAAATGGCCAGGCTGGGGAGATGGCTCAACGGCACAGCGCCTGCCTGGCAAGCGCAAGGTCCTGAGTTTGATTCCTGGTACCAAAAAAACAAACAAACAAACAAACAAACAAACAAAAAACCAAATGGCTAAGAAGTATATGAAAAAATATTCAACATATTTAGCCATTAGTGAGATGCAAATCAAAACTACATTGAGATTCCATCTCATCCCAGTCAGAACGGCTGTCATCAAAAATACAAAAAAAGAAAACCCTGTCACACAGGAAGTATCACAAAGAATCAACAACTGGGATCTCATCTTACTAAAAACTTTTACACAGCAAAAGAAACCACTAGCAGAGTGAAAAGACAACCTACAGAGTGGGAAAAAATTTGCCAGCTGTTCCTCAGACAAAGGACTAATATCCAGAATATATAAAAAGTCAAAAAAATCCGACCCCCTAAATTTACTTTCTTCTTTTTAATTTATTTATTTTTTAAAGACAACAAGTAAACATTCTCATGTATTAACAAACTCAAGAATTACGGAATGTATAAATACCTTTTGGAGAAAAACATTACTCAGTATAAGATTAAGCCATGTAAAAGCTAGGTAAAAATAGAAGATTAAGGAATGGAATAGTCACAGTGAAACTGCATTTTCATACTAGGGAGACAATACGATGTTTACAAATGTGCATCCGGTTTATTTCTCTTGTATTTTCTCGAGTTGCACCCATTTACCTATAAAAGTTTTGAGTTTATCTTTCTTTATGGCTGAATAGTACTCCATTGTATAAAAATACCACATTTTTTTTTTATCCATTCCTCGGTTAATGGACATTTGGGTTGTTTCCACGATCTAGCTATTACAAATTGTGTTGCTATAAACATGAGACCCCCTAAATTTAAAGACCCAATCCAAAAATGGGTCTGAAATGAATAGACACTTCTCAGATGAAGAAGTTGAAACAGCAAATAAATATATGAAAAAATGCTCAGCATCACTGGTCATTCGAGAGATGCAAATTAAAACAACACTGAGATTCCATCTCACTCTAGAAAGCTGGAAGTGCAGAAAGAATGGCTATCATCATGAAATCAGGGCTGGAGATATAGCTCATCTGCACAGCACTTGCCTGGCAAGCATGAGGTCGTGAGTTTGATTCCCAATACCAAAAAAAAAAAAAAAGAAATCAACCAATAACAAATGCTGGCGGGGCTGTGGGGAGGAAGGAACCTTCTCCACTATTGATGGGAGTGCAAACTGGTGCAACCACTGTAGAAATCAGTGTGGAGATTCCTCAAAAAACTAAAACTAGAGCTTCCATTTGATCCAGCTATTCCCCTTCTTGGTATCTTCCTGAAAGAATTAAAAGCATCGTACCACAGCAATATATGCACACCCATGTTTACAGCAGCACAGTTTGTAATAGCCAAATTTTGGAAACAGGTCAAATTCCCATCAACTAATGAATGAATATAGATGTGTTTTATTATATAATGGAGTACTACTCTTCCATAAAGAAAGATAAACTTAAGACATTTCTAGGTAAACAGATGCTCCTTGAGACCACACTCCTTAGTGAAATACATCAGACACACGTTTAAACATCGTGTGGTTTCTCTGGTGTGAGAAACTGAAAGGGTAAATAAGGACCTAAATGTATAATAGATATTGTGAAATAGAAAGAAAATGTTCAAATGGAAGGGGAACAAGGAGAGGGGAGGGAGGGAGGAACGAAGGGACAAGAAAAAGAAAGAATAGAAGGAAAGGATGGAAACAAAGCTTTTGTAAATATGGAGGGGAAGAAGCATGGGAGGGAGAGAAGGGGAATAGGAAAAAAGAAGAATCAAGATATATCATGCACAGGTACAAATTACCTATGATGAATGTTATCATTATGTATATCTGAAATGTTCCAATAAAATTAATTTTAAAAAATAAATTCATTTAGGGGGAAAAATACAAAAACAAAAATGATGAATGCAGGCAAGTATGCCAGGAAAAAGCAACACTTCTACACTGTTGGTGGGAATGTAAACCAGTGCAACCACTATGAAATCAGTAGGTGATTCTTCAGGAAACCAAAAATGGTTGGATCCAGCTACACCACTCTTGGGTATATTCCCAAAAGAATTGAAGACAGCACACTATATTTCACAGATATACTCATGTTTATAGCAGTGCAGTTTACAATAGCTAAGCTGTGGAAAGGACCTAAATGCCCATCAACAGGTGAATGCCCATCAACAGGTGAATAATTTTTAAAATCTGGTTTGTTTCCACAATGGAGTATTATTCAGCCATAAAGAATGAAATGTCAATTGCAAGCAGATGGATAGAAGTAGAGACTACCATGTTAAATGAAATAAGCTAGTCTCAGAAAGTTAAAGTTTTCTTACATAAACAATCTAAAAGTAAATCTTAAATAAATAAAGGACAGAAAACTAGAAAGTAGAATCTTGAGATGTGAAAGTGGATGGGGGAGGGGAGAGGAAAGAGAGGAGGTAAAACAAATTAAAAAACAAATGTGGCCGAGCATGGTGGTGCACGCCTGTAATCCCAGCACTAGGGAGGCTGAGGCAGGAGGATCACTGTGAGTTCAAGGCCAGCCTGGGCTACATAGTGAGTTTGAGGCCAGCCTGGACTACATGGTGAGACCCTGTTTCAAAAAACAACAACAAAAAATCAAAATACGTTATATGCATGTACCAATATATCAAAACAAATCTCATTATCCCATAACACTTATATGCACCAATAAAGATTCATGGTGGAGTACTATTATTGTACTGTTATTTAGGGAGTCGACGTAACTAGTGGCATAAATTGTAGGCTGAGGCCCTGTGACCTTGTTCAGATATAGGTACTGCCATTTGCTGTCATGGGCAAGTTTGTCATCTCACATGTAAAATGGAGTGAATACAGCATCATAACTGGACATGAGACCTCCAGAAGAAAACGAGGGCTCTCTCTTTCCATAACCTTTATTTTAAGAGCAAGGAAATCTCTTTCATGGCCATCCAGCAACCTTGCCTTACCTTGGCTGGGGCTGCAGCCCGCCTCTTGGGTGGTCATGGGAAAGGGCACGATACTAACAGGAGGACACATGTCCAAAAAGTTGGCAGCTGTTCTAGGCAGAAAGGAGGAAAAATGACTTTTTGCATAGTCACTCAACAATGTGAGGTTCAATTTCTACTCTGGGAGTCCTGTTGCTAGGCCAGGCCCATCAATATAATAAAATCTTCCTCCATTCCATGAAGAATTTCTAAATATGGTATCAGCGGTCCACAATGTGGAATATTTTCAATGGATTCTTTTACCAAAAAATAAGTTCTAGTCTTTGATTGTTCCTTACCAACATATTTAATTATATCCTTGTGATTTGTCCTTATAGAAACCATTCAAAATTTCCAAAATAGTTTATCTTCCGAAAGTATTGTTGTATGTAACAGGTACCTCTGACCTGCCCAACAGGAGTCATGATTTCATAGGAGAAGTAGAGTTTTCCTATGATG
Organism: Erethizon dorsatum; assembly: GCA_028451465.1. Classification (NCBI taxonomy): domain Eukaryota; kingdom Metazoa; phylum Chordata; class Mammalia; order Rodentia; family Erethizontidae; genus Erethizon; species Erethizon dorsatum. Next base: position 132,083,498 of record CM051823.1, on the reverse strand, counting down.
ATATAGGAAAATGATATAAGCAAAAAATGATATAAGCAGGGGCCGGTGAGACGGCTCAGCGGCTTAAGCGCCTGCCTTGCAAGCGCGAAGGCCCGAGTTCGACTCCCGGAACCCACATACGAAAAAGGGGCCGGTGATATCGCTCAGCGGCACGGGTGCCTGTTGGTGCGCAAGGTCCTGAGGTCGACCCCCCGGTACCCACAAAAAAAAAAAAAAAAAAAATGATATAAGCAAAGTAGGACGAAGGAAGTAGAATTCCTCACAAAGATAAAGTGCCAAATTTTATTCAAGAAAAGTAAAAAAGATTGCCTTGTTTTGGTGCATGGCAGAAGACACGAATATCCTAAAATTATAGAGCTAGTAGTGAGTTACACATACTGTTTATCTATAAGGAAACTCAGTAGCAAAATGACTGCACACCTAGGAATTGTGTAACTAGCTCAAAATGACGGAATTAGTGGCAAAGGAGGGCCTAGGATCTTTGCCCAAGTTATCAACCCTAATTCAGAATCCATCTCACAAGATCACAGTTGTTAGGGTTTCAATCATATTAGATCGGAGAACTGGAGAAAAGTGAACAAAAATATAGAATTAAAACATACTGGGCCGGTGATATAGCTCAGCGGCATAAGCGCCTGCCTGGCAAGTGTGAAGTCCTGAGTTCGACTCCTCGTACCCGCATTAAAAAAAAAGAATTAAAATATACTTTTATAAATAATGGATGACTATGCCTCATTTAATTTTAAACAGTTTATCAGTAATGCTATCAAAGAACAAGCCAGAATTGGAATAATTTTTATGAACAGAATTTTGGATTTCACCGAGGGAGCAAAACACAATTTTTATCGTCATCCTTTTGGTTGGAAGAGTGAGCCAGTTCATCTTTATCAAATCACTTCCATCTGTTTACAAAAATAATTTCCAGGGCCAGTGAGATGGCTCAGCAGCGTACGCGCCTGCCTGGCAAGCGCAAGGGCCCGAGTTCGACTCCCGGAACCCACATACTAGAAAAGGGCCGGTGATGTCGCTCAGCGGCACGGGCGCCTGCTGGCGCGCGAGGTCCTGAAATCAACCCCCAGTACCCACAAAAAAAAAAAAAAAAAAAATTTCTATTCAAAATAATTACCCACTGGCTCCCAGCTGCTTGAGACCCCAAATCTTTTGGGATTTGTGGATGTTCAGTCCTCCACACTGACTTTCTTAGATAAGACTTTCCTTCTCAGTGTGGTGTTCAAGCTGCTGTAAAATCTGTGAACTCATCTGTGCCCAGTGATGCTAAAAATGGAACAGAAAAACAATCTTCACCTCCCTTTGCTAGATCTTTATTGTAAAATATGTGAATGAGGCTTCAATATATTACTAACTCATGGCTTATCATCTAATAATCAGGGCTCAAATTTCCATCAATAGTTTAATTACCCATTTTTTTTAAAGTAACTTCATGGCTATAAATTATGCTAAAAATATGGTAACTTACAAGGCCATAATTTTGCAGTCTGGATTCCAGCAGATTGGAGTTTAATTTCTGGCTCTGTCAACTAACTTAGTGACCTTTGCCAGTTACTTAAGATCTGACACTTGGTGTCCTTATATGCATAATGGGATAAAAATCTTTGCCTCTAGGGTTTTTATTAATGTATCATGCCACATTTTAAGTAAAATACTTAATACATGCTTCGGACATAGCACTCCATAATGCCTCTGTGCTGATTAAAAGGATTATGTATATGTGTGACATTCACTGATGGTCAAAACTCTCATAAAACATGCAAAGACACATGAAAGAAACTTTTGTGAATTTTTTTCTTGCCTTATATTTTTAAAAGCTTCTTCAGAGCTCTCATTTTAGAATCTTTCAACTATTTTAAGATAACTTCTAAATAGGAAAAACTTTCTGAATATTTTTTCATCCTTTTCAATTTAAAAATAACTCCTAATGATAAGTTAAGGATGACTCAATCCATCTGCATGCATGAAAACTTTTATTTCTTTTAAGGATCTTTTGCAGGCACCAAACTGGACAAAGCAGCATTAGTATTAAGTTAGGTTCAACGAAGAAAAAATGCATTGTACACAGAACTAGGGTTAGGGGTGTAGCTGAGTAGCACAGCATGTGTTTAGTATGTGGGTTCAAACCTCAGCACTGAAAAATAAATAAATAAAAATAAACCTAGTCATAGTTTTCCCCAACTTCGTGAAAGGAAAGAAACATTGGATTAAAAGTATAAAGAAAAAGACTAAGGGTTTTTGTGTCACGGACTCCTCCAAATCAAACATTTAAATGTCACAGATATGTAAATGTAACAATCGATGTTACCATTCTGATTGTGACATGTAATGAAACAATATTGTAAGACAGCAAAAATAACTGTAATTGTAATTTAATATGGAAAGATCTGTGATTGCTAGATGGAAGGTCACTGTGAGTTCAAGGCCAGCCACGGCTACAAAATGACTTCAAGGCCAGCCTGAACTGCATAGTGAAGGTCTCAAAAAGACAAAAAAAAAAAGCAACCAAGCAAGCAACCAAGCAAGCAAAGAAAGAGGGCTGGTGAGATAGTTCAGCAGGCATAAGCACCTGCCTGGCAAGCATGAGGTCCTGAGTTTAACTCCTGGTACCTACATAAAAAAAAGAAAAGAAAGAAAAGAATTACATACAAAAACTAAGCCAACAAATCAATATGGACAGGCACAATTTTATTGGCATTGGCCAGATTGTGTTTTACCACGGCAGATGTCTAGCTCCAGTGTAATCGTTTTAAAGCCAAAACCACAAGAATGTATGTAATTGACAATGAATATAATACTTAGGCAGTTTTTCTTGCAAAATCTCTGTGCAGAATAATACAGAAAAATCTCAGCACTCTGTGATGCTAATGGATCTCCCCCTTGTGCCTAAACTTCGTATTGAACTCAAGTAGGGTTAAAAGTCAGTAATATAAGGAGTAAGAGAGAGAGGGAGACCCCCCAGGGACCCTTCCCATGATAAGCAACTACTCAATATTGAGAATTTGGGGCTAATCTAACACAAACACTATTCTAGGAGGTCCAAAATTGGGTGGTTCCAAATATTTAGATTGGTGAATTTTGTCTGGAAGTGTTAATTTCAACTATTTTTATAATAGCAAAACTTTAAACAATCCATAAAGTGAAAGTAATTCTAATGCAACCCCACGATGAAATCTCCGTAGCCTTACTCTTGGACTCTCAGCCTTCAAAACTGTGAGAAACAAATTTTTGTTTTTAAACTACCTAGTCTCAGGTGTTTGGCTGTGGCAGCACAGACCAACACAACTGGGGATTACAAATCAAGTTTTTATGAGTACTGCTATTCAAGAAAAAAATCTTACTTGTTAGTGAAGTAGAAAAAAACTACAAAAGCAAAATGACAAGATCAACCAAAAAAAAAAAAAATCAGGGCATAAAAAAATACTTAGGTATCAAAAAAGTTGAAATGGTATGAACCTGCTTTTTAGTCTTAGAAATATAAAAATTGTCTGTACATACAGTAAAATTTAGAAAAGTAAACACATCGATATCCTAACAGGAGTGTTGGATGTAGCAGTATTATGGTCTTGTTTTCCTAGTCTTTTTCTCTGGTTTCTTTTTTTTCATTTTATACAATTCCAAGATGTCACTTACCGCTTACACTAAATGTCAGACGTTACAGCAGTACTTTCTCTAGGTAATGACATGTGTGTATAGTTTTCAAAGTCTTCCCCATCCCCAATTTAGTAAAAAGAGTGAAGACAACTCACAGAATGAGAGAAAACATTTACAAATCAGGTTATCTGATATGAGATTATGTTCAGAATGTATTTTTTAAATCTTACAATTAAATAGTGAAAAGATAATTTTTAAACGCACAAAGGATGGAAGACATTTCTCCAAAGACATACAAATGGACAATAAGCTCATTAAAACATGTTCAATGTCACCATTCATTAGGGAAATACAAGTCAAAATAATGAGACATCATTTCACACACAACAGCAGAGCTATAATCAAAAACATCAACGATAAGTGCTGACAAGGAAGTGGGGAAATTGGAGCCTTTGTGCATATTTGCTGGCAGAAATATAAAGCAGTGAAAACACTGGAAAACAAGCTGCTCAAAACAATTACAAGATTATTTAATTTCATGCCTAGGTATATACCCAAAAGAACTAAAACAATATATCACACCAATACTTGCCCATTAATGTTCACAGCACCATTATTCAAAAAAGTAGAAACAAGGCCAGTGAGATAGCTCAGCGGCATAAGCGCCTGCCTGGCAAGCGCAAGGTCCTGAGTTCACACCCAGTACACACATAAAGGGGAAAAAAGGGCCAGTGATATCGCTCAGCGGCAAATGTGAGGTCCTGAGGTCGACTCCTGGTACCCACATTAAAAAAAAAAAAGTAGAAACAAATGTCCAATTGGTAATGAATAAAATGTGGTATAATCCATACAATGGAGTATTACTTGGCCATTAAAAGGAGTATTTATAACATGCTACACCCGATGAACCTTCAAGACACCAGTCACAAAAGGCCACATATTTTATGATTTTGTCTATTTTAAATGTCCAGAACAGGTAAATGGACAGAAACAAAAGGATTAGTAGTCACCAAGTGGTAAGAAGAGGGAAACGAGAAATGACGGCTAATGGGTGGTTTCTTTTAGGGATGACAAAAATGTTCTGAAATTAGATTGTGGTGATGGGTGCACACCTTGTAAACATACCAAAATACTGTACCCTAACTGGATGAATTGTGGGTAAATTATACCTCAATAAGCCTACTACATCAATTGGTGAAAATAAAGGCCCTCCCTCCTGCTAAGCACTTACAAATATCCCATCCGACTTCCTCTTCCACAGTGCCACTTTCCTCTCTTGTGCTAGTTTGCTTCTTTGGTCTCTTGTGGGTGGCTAGACAGTAAACTACTTCCTCATATGCCATGTCATGATCTAATAAACTATACACTAAGAACAGAAAAAAACCACTGGTGCTTTAGAAAATGTGATATACAATGGCTCACACTGTGGCTATTAAGTCAATCCAAATATAATCAGGTGTCTACAAGTAATTCTAAAATGCTAAGCATTTTAGTAACTTAATGTTTAAAACGCAAATATATATAGGTAAGAGTAAACTCAAAATGTACAACTTTATATATTTTACAAAAAAAATTTAAGCACTTAGCAAAACCACAGATTGTAACTCTATTTATGACTCACATCATTTCATAGCTACTTTGGGCCATATTTATAATGCATACTAGAAGGTTTTTGTTATACGGATCTCATCTTAAATCTTCCCCTCTTAATTTTTCCCCATTAGAAAATAAAGCCATGAAGATTTTTCAGCACATTTTATTATTCCAGTGCAAGAAAACATTTCCAGTTTATTTACAATTTCAGTTTCAAAACAAACCAGTTTGTAGTTATTAGTATCTGTGATGGCCTATACAATGTGTAATATAAAAAAAGAATGGTAGTATCCAATTCAATGCATAAGAATCTTTTTTTTTTTTAAAGATTAACCACACATTTACATATTTTATTTGGAAGTGTTTATACCAGTACAGTGAAACTAAACTTTAGAGATAATGGAGGTCATTAGTTTAGATATCATCAGTTTATTATAAAAGAGACACGGAAATTATTTACATTATGAAAGACTGCAGAACTTCAGTGGAATAGGCAGTGCTGTGAGATGCCATTTCAACAGTGATTTACTTAACTCTACATATTTTCCAAGAACATCGCCCTCTCTAAATAAGTAATAATCCTTGTCATCTAGAACTACTTTGGTGCCTCCATATTCTGGAAGAACTTTATCCCTATCGTTCACACTAACTGGTTGGATCTCTCCGCCCTTCCCCTTAGAGCCGGATCCCACAGCTACCACAGTTGCCTGCAGTACATTGCCTTGAGATTTTTCTGGAAGCATAATGCCTCCTTTGGTGACAGTTTCGGCTGCGCTCCTTTCAACCAATACTTGGTCAAAGAGCGGGAGGAACTTCCGAAATGCCTGCCCCGCTAGGGCTCCTGCCCCTCAGCTCAGACTCCGCTAACACACTGCCGCCAAGACAAACCCAAGAATCTTTCCTATATAAAGCATTTTTCTAAAACTGCAAACTGAAAATCTGTCCATTTACACCACTTATGTGATAAAATAATTTGATTACGGATATCATAAATAGAATGTAAAAGATGCTATTTTTTTCAAATACTGTTTGTTTCACTCTGTTCAATTTTCTGTTTCTCAATATCCATTTACAGGCCAACCAAAATACAAATGCATGCAAGTAAAACAGTCTATTGTAATAAAATTATGGAGAACAAAAGTTATAATTAATTTATGAGGTAAGTTTTCCTTTTATTTGTTCAAGCATCACATTTGTAAGAATGTGTCTCTTGCTGGGCATGGTGGCACACACCTGTAATCCCAGCACATGGGAAGCTGAGGCAGGAGGATCGCTGTGAGTTCAAGGCCAGCCTGGGCTACAAAGTGAGTTCAAGGCCAGCCTGAACAGCATAGTGAGACCCTGTCTCAGAAAGACAGAAAAAAAAAAAAAAAAGCATCTCTTTTAGAGGCATTAAAATGCATATTTTTCACTGAGCCATTATATCAAGAGCTTGAAATCAAGTTAAATAACATTCCATGCTTCCTCGCATATTAAATAACATGCAGTGTACTATTTACGAAAAAACAGGATTAACTTAAAAAGTAGAATTCACTAACATTTTGCTTTCTCGCCAATTAAAAATAAGTTCATCAAAACCTCTTGAAATTATGCATTTAATGTGGAATAGATACTAAAATTCTAACGTAAGCATAAATATTTGTAACTAACTTAAAACAATGTCTATCTCCAAAATATCGTAGTGGGGCAAAAAGTTCTGAGGAAAAGCCACCCACAGTGTATGCAGATGAGCACGGAGAGGCTAAGCTTTCTAGACCCAAAGCAGTGTGTAATCCAAAGACTCAATCCACACACTGCTTTCCTGGGGAGGAAAAGGTGCTTCTCAAATCCTGCTCACGACTGGGGTTTCCGAAGCCAAGTCAGAGTGGGCCATCAAACTGAAACACGCCATACTTCCCCGTGGTCTGCCAGTCAGGCTCCGAAGCCGTCAGCTGCTCCCCTTGCCCTGGCTGCAGACCCACCTGAATCTCAGCCTTCAATGTTCTTATGCTGCACAGAGGCGCAGGATGGAAGCCACGCAGAGCCTGATGGAATGGAATGGTAAAGTCCCATTTTCTGTCCCCTGTCAACTTCCTATAATTCAAATCACCCTTGAATAAAATTAAACGTGTCTTTTGTAGCTCAGCATATAAATCAGGGGCAACCTGGGGCATTGCACTGTATTCATGAGGCAGAGTCCAAAATATATGATCGTGGTAAACCCATCTACCCATTTTGATGTAGTTTTCCCAGCCAACCCCACACTTGGACATCCACTTATGATTACCACGTTTCATCTGCTCAATTACCCAATTAAAGTCACGTATGGTAGTATCTGAAACAAACCATGGAATAGTTTTCCCATAAAAATGAATCTCAGTAGCCAATTTAGAGCACAACAAGAAGTCAGCTAATACTAAATCTGTAACAAGTTCAAACCCAGAATTATCCAGAATAATATACACTCTATCTATAGACGCTTCTTCCCTTGTTTTCTTGCATTTACTAAGCAATGACCAAAGATGTTCCATGTCATTCACTAAAATGAAAGGTTTTAGGTCTTCCAAAGAATTCATTACATTGGTTTTCTGAGAACTACTTTCTCCACCTGATAAAGATAGATCACATTTATTGCCCCAGAGCGAAACCTGAAAAGGAAAAGAACAAAACAGTCATCCTTTTGAATAACCAACAAAACCTCTATGGTGTGGGAGGTGAAAGGAGGGGTTGCGTAAAATACTGGTTATATTCATTTGTAAAAATAAAATGTCCGCGAAGTCTACATTCTCTAAAATGTAATATATTTACATGATGCTCTACTATTACATAAAACACTGACATTTCTAATCAGTATGTAATGGATGTTTTAAAAAATGATTGGAATGATTTTTAGCCCCCATATTGTCTACTCAGAAGGGAAGTTTTTGCATCATACAGATATTAAAACATCAACAAATGCAGTAAAGAGAGAGGCTCAGACTCACTCGGGAGTCAAGAGAAAAATAAAACATTTCCTTTTTTCTTTCCTGCCCTCCTCCCCAAACTGCCCAGTTCCTTTCACTAATTGCAAAATTTTCAGGACACGGCAACCTGTCTGAGATCATAAACTAAAGAAGCTGGACACAGTGGTATCTCAAGGCCAAATTCTAAACAAGGTGATGTCAATTATAGACCCAGTGTAATCATTAGTTGGCTTTACGTTGAAATAATACTCAGTTATTTTGTTAAAAAAAAAAAAAAAAGGAATATCAGTCCTATTTTTTTTTTTTAATTATAAAATTACAGCTGGGTGTGATGGCACACACCTGTAATCCCAGCACTTGGAAAGCTGAGGCAGGAGGACCACCTGGAGTTCGAGGCCAGCCTGCACTACACAGTGAGTTCAAAGCCAGCCACCAAACAAAATCAAAACCACAACAACAACAATAACAATAACAAAATTACATGTTTAGGAGTACAGGCTCTGGAGTCAAGACCTGGGTTCAAATCCCAGTATCTTCAATTAGTGATCATTGGAAAATTACTTAAGATCGCTAAAGCTCAGGTTCTGCAAACAAAAACCAAGATACTAGTATTTTATTCAGAGTTACAATAGTATGAGAACTGACATAATGCATGTAAGTAATGTACCAAATATTTGGCATATATAAGTATTCAGTAAATATTAGTCAAAGAGACTCTACTCTCATCCACGATTTAAAATGAGGAACACAGCCAGGCCTGGTGCCTGTAGTCTCAGCTACTAGGGAAGCTGAGGCAAGACTGTGCAGGCCCAGAGGCCAAGGTCAGCCTGGGGAGCACAGAGAGACCCGGTCTCAAAAAAAAAGTAACAAATTATATTTAAACCTAAGATGAGGAAAATGTATGTTCTAACCAAGAATAATGTTTTTAAAAGATAAATTAATGGATTTTTTTTAATGTAAGGCTTACATAATAACTAAAGGGTCCAAGGCTATGTGCTTCTAAAGTTTTTTGGAGAATCACGCACAACAGCATATATGATGGCATTCAGCAACTGGGATCAGGTTCTCTGTTGGCCTCCTGCACATTTCCTTATATCATCTCTAAGTTTTCAGTTATACAGTTATTTATGCAATTGTTTGATTATCCATACTCCTTCAAGATTACAAGTTCTAAGACAGCAAGGATCAGCCTGTTTCTCCCATCACGTGCCCAGCATCTAGAAAATAGCTGGGCACAAATAGGCCCGAAAGTATTTGTGTGGACAGAAATAGAGTGCTATGACTTCTGAAAACAGATCAAATTCTCTGCAAACTGCAATACCTTCAGGTGTTTCTTAAGACATTAACCCTTTGCTCATTGTGGGCAATAAGAGAAAGCAACTTTGGCCTCCTTTATTTGGGAGCAGAATGACAATGGGGGGTAGCTGACCAAATTAGGTGACAGAAAATAGATTGTACCATTCTTCTTTACAATTTAATATATTTATGGGACAAAGAACATATTCAAAGATGACTGTTCCCTGAAAGAAAGGGCTAGCTAGGAATCATGGGCTGGTATGCTACTTTTCTTTCTTTTGTATTTCTGAATTAGGCATAAAACATAGTTCAGAGGGGGTAAAAACAACAACAACAACAACAAAAACACTAGTTCAAATAACTAATACAGTACATTATTAATTAGCAAATATTACTAATTTACCAGTATTTCCAAAGCTGAATATAAAGACATTCGGATGATCTGATCTTTACCTGCAGAAGTTTAAAAAACTCATTTTTCAGCTGATTTTCATCTAGGTCTTCAATAGTTCTCATCAACTCTTGCAAGTAAGTGCATAAAGCAAAGACAGATTCCTGTGACTCAAAGAAATTTTGGTCTTTGGATTCTTTAAATACATCAAAGTCATTGATTGGTGGACTAAAATAAGAGAAAAACAAACATTTATATAAGTCTGTATCTTTAAAAATATGTATATATTATATACAAATAGATAGGTGATACAGAAATAGATACAGATGTGTGAGTAACTGCAGTTCTTTAATAGGAGAGAAGAGCACCAGGAGTCGCAATAATTAGTGGTAACAGATACCAGACATAGCACAGATAATCAAGTTACACAAAAATAAATCCCCAGCTCATTTTAATTAATTTTCAATGTTTCCCAAGTCAACTATTTTACTAGAAGTAGGAAGTAATTCTAATGCTTATGTCCATAATTATTTACCCAGAAGAGATTCCAAGGCAAAAGGAGAAAGTTTAACAAAATTTTTAAATAACTGCTTTAGTTTGACAAACATTTTTTGAGTATTGCTGTGGCACAGTTCCTAGCAACAAATATAAGGATATAAACAGAACATCTGACTGCAATGTAATAATCACCAAAGGTCAAACCCAGAGTATTGTGGGACTACAATGAGTACTTGAGATAAATCTGACTTAACACTCATAAGTTTTATTATGATGACAAATTCTGATCATTTTTTTGGTTGACTTTTACTCTCGTGTTTATTTTTGTCAAAGGTGAGGGTTTGTGCCATAGCTACATCGTCATGCTGTCCAGTGAATATGACAAAGAAGATGTAAATACTAAGTAATACAATAGCCTTTACAGAACTGGGTAGGTAATTCTGACTACCTGATGTTCTAAATCAGCTACTTTCCCCCATAGGAAAAACAATGTAAGACTGATGTAGTGGAATTGTTTCTTTTTAAAAACATACCAGCCTTTACACATCCAAATGATGGCTGTTTCCTTCTGGTCAGTCAGTCCCATGGGAAGCTACACCTTTATTCCCAGGATGCTGCCATTACTTAAAGCACTTTTGGAATCCTCTTTCGGAATTTTCTTCAGAACCTGTGGTACATTATTGAACACCATGTCAGTGACCTCCTGTCTTTGTGGTTTACTTTTGGAAACAGCCAAAAGTCACTCAAAGCAATTTCAGTTGAATAAAGTGTGTAATCAAAAATTACTAAAAACATTTTTGGTTAAAAAGGAGGAATAACTAAAAAATAATGAAACTTAATTTTCATAGCTTATAAACTGGCTCTGAAAAAAATTCCAAAGAATTCAAAGGTATTTTTTAGCAATGACAGCATTGCTGAAACTGGTCCCTCTCTCAAGGTGATTTAAAAGGGTAAAAGCCATTTGGATGTATAGGTTCAAATTTAGGGTCGACAAATGGCAGCCTGCAGATTCAAGCAGGCCAAACACCTGTTTTGTAGACCCACAAACTAAGGATGGTTTTTACATATCTGAAAGGTTAAAAACAAAGCAAAAGAAAAGCAGTATTTTGTGATACGTGCAATTCACATTTCATTGTCTCTAAGTGAAGTGTTACCGGAACACAGCCGTGCTCATTCGCTCGCACCGTGTCTATGGCGTCTTCACACCACAACGGCAAAGCTGTGTGGCTGAGACAGAGACCACACGGCCCATCAACCCTAAATATTTACCATCTGGCACGAATGTTTGATAACGCATGTTCTTATGTTTTATTAACAGATCGATCATTAAAGTCACACCTCATGTTAAGATTCTTTATAAGCATCTTAATTGTATTTAAAAGAGTAAACCTCACATAAATATATACAATGTACAGATATATTATTTATATTTGAAATATACATATATAAAATGTCTCATCTTTAAAGTGTTTGCTCCTTAAGAATCTACCCTAGGGGCCGGTGAGATGGCTCGGCGGCATAAGCGCCTGCCTTGCAAGCGCGAGGGCCCGAGTTCGACTCCCGGAACCCACATACGAAAAAGGGGCCGGTGATATCGCTCAGTGGCACTGGTGCCTGTTGGCGCGCAAGGTCCTGAGGTCGACCCCCCGGTACCCACAAAAAAAAAAAAAAAGAATCTACCCTAGGGCCGGTGAGATGGCTCAGCGGCATAGGCGCCTGCCCGGCAAGCACGAGGCCCCGAATTCGACTCCCGGAACCCACATACGAAAAAGGGGCCGGTGATATCGCTCAGCGGCACGGGCGCCTGCTGGTGCCAAGGTCCTGAGGTCGACCCCTGGTACCCACAAAAAAAAAAAAAAAATCTACCCTAGCTGTATATGTGCATTTCCTATGAGTTAGGCATTCATACCTAGGTATATTCTCAACAGAAAGACACACACATGTTCACTAAAAACATGTTTAAATGTTTATAGCAACACTCTTCATAACAGCCCCAATCTGGAAGCTTCTCGAATACACACTGCAATAGGTCAAGTACAGTAACCGGCACACAGCTAGTTTTTAACAAATGACAGCTCCTCCCAGCTTCTGCTGAGGGTCTTCCATACACCAGATTTGTAAGACTGGGTTTTGCCTTTAGAACACTTCTCAAACACTCCTACTTGGCAAAAAACCACAAACTGTGATTAAAAATAATTTATAAAGATTAAGACAGAAAAGCTAATATATTCCCAAAATACTTTTATTTTATAATTAATGCTCATTCAATCAATTAAATTATCCTGTGCTATGTTCAGGAATGGATACCAAAGGATTCCATTCCAAGGGATACGCAGCAAACCTATACTTTTGGAAACTGTGAGCTAAACAGATAATCCACATTACCCTTTCTTTTGCATTACAAATCAGTTCTATATCAGAATTTTCCTAGGAAAAATTAAATAGTATAAACAAGCTATAAAAACTGTTTGGAACACATGTACGGGCCAGTGAGATGGCTCAGTGGTGTAAGCGCCTGCCTGGCAAGTGCGAGGGCCCGAGTTTGACTCCCGGAACCCACATACGAGAAAAGGGCCAGTGATATCGCTCAGCAGCATGGGCGCCTGCTGGTGCTCAAGGTCCTGAGGTCGACCCCTAGTACCCACAAAAAATAAATAAATAAATAAAATAAAATAAAACAAACTATAGGATTAACAAGCCAGTGTGGGAGACAACAGAATAATTCCGTTTTAATGGTCCCTTACAACAAATAAATTCTGATATACTATTTCTAAATAAAGCGTATGCTTATTTTATACCATTTTGATTTTATATATATTTTAAATTAGCATTTTTTTGCTAAGTATAACTTGTTTTATTTTAGAAATCTTTATAAGAATCTTTAATAAACTCCTACCAGATACTCAACCTTACGTCTACTGTAGGCAAGAGGATTAAAACTGCCGAGAGGCTATTAAATTGATATCATTTGTGGAAATGTCCAACAGTGCCACTAATATTTGCTGAACTCTGCTGAATTCTGGCTTCCATTTGTTTATTTTCAAACTTATCCTTTTATAATTTCAAAAAAAGCATGAATTATCTAAACATTGCTATTTGATGGTTAAACACTTACCTCTGGATAATTGCTTCATGAAGCCTACGATACATGTAGCATTCCACAAACAACCATGGTGAGCGGAACCAGCTTGGCTGTCCATTGCTTTCATTCAAAAGACTGCGCTGATACTCTAGATGCTGATTCCAAAGGTCAGTATCAGCACAGTCCTCAACCAGGGGGACAATTGGCTTATCTGTTTGCAATTCATTCCGTAATTTAGAAAGAAGAGAGATAGCTTTCTTTTCAGCTTCCACACCTTCCTATAAAAATAACAACAAAAAAATTGTGCGTGTGTGTGTATAATTCCTCTGCAGTAAGTTTTGTGGGCTTAAATTTAAGGTAAGAAATACACCATATTTCAAAATTATAGTTTGTCTTTTACAAACTTGTAGACATTTTAGAATTCCTAAATTGAAAATCAAAACACACAGAGCTCGTATTAACATAATCATGCCTTATCTACCCGGCCATTTTTGTCAAAGTTCTGGCCTTTCTGCACCTTCAGGTGGGCTGACCACCACCACAGAGGGAAAAGAACCACTGCCAGGTTTCCAACGTCTTTCATGCTTCCAAGTTACTCGCCTCTCACCAGTGGCACTACTAGAAAAAGAACTCTGGCCTCCTGAGGTTTCTCCAGGCAACTCTGAGGGTCTTCTCTATCATATTCCTTGTTCTCTGTGAGTTCAAGGGGATAGAGAGACCCTGACAAACAAGCCACTACAGTGTTATCTCATGTAACAGGCTAACTGGAGAAGGAACAAAATGTTATGGGATCAGAATAAAGTGAGCGGGATGTGGTGGCACATGCCCATAATCCCAGCACTCTGGAGGCGAGACCCTGTCTCAAAAAAAAAAGAATACAGTGAAAATAATATGGTGAATGTTATCATTATGTATATATAAAATGTACCAATTCTTTAAAAAAAGAATACAGTACCTTTAGTTTTATACCAGAAAGATTTTTGCCTCATTAAAAAAAAAAGGAAGATTTAACATATGACAGACTTAGAACAAAATATAGGAACTAATCAATATCAAGTAAATATTTTTATAAAATCATTATTACCACGCTGATATTGTTTTCTACTTTCAGACCTATAGTACTCTCAATACAGGTATTTCTCCAATCTTTTCTTTTTTTCTAGGCAAGTGTTCTACCACTCAGTTACATCCCAGCCCCCATTTTTTTTCCCAAATAGAATCTATTTTGTCCCTGTAACTACACACTGAAGATTTAGCAATTCTGCAGGTTCCAAAATAAAGAAGTTGTAAAAAATACAAAGGTTTAGGAGCTGAGCCTGGTCCCAACAGGGATAATTTTCTAAAGAGAGAACTCTCCCTCCGCCACGTCTCTTCCCAAAAGTCTTCAACTTCAACTGGTAAGCAGGAAATTCCAACACCTAAGATTTCTGTATGGTTGTGAGCAATCTTTTTTCTTTAAGGAGACAAATGCCTATATAAGGGCTAAGTCAGTGCCAGCTTGTTAACTTGCTTCACTTCAGTTCAAACATTTCCCAAATTCCCTACATGCCGGACATTGCTCAGGGCCAGACGAAGAATAAAATGTGGCTCTGCCACCAAAAGATGCACCTCTGCCAAACCCTGTCCCCAAAGGACTCACATCCCTTTAAACTCGTCTAAAAGGATGGACCTTAGACTTCTGGGTCAGCGAACTGCCCAGAGTGGCCCTCTGGAGACAAGTGTGGCACTGCTGTAGCTGGGGGCTCAGGGAGCTGGGAGAAAGCAGGCAGACAAAGGAGGTGGCGTAAGTATAAGAGGGGCACGAAAGAGGACACAGAAAGGCCACCAAGAGCAGACCCGACTTGCATCAACGTTTTCTTAGGTCTTGTCCTATCCCCAAGAGAACGTGAGAAGAGGCAGGGCGGGCAGGACAACAGACCCCTCTTCTCACTCTTAGCCAGCATGGCCACCTGCTGATTCGGACACTCAGGCCAAGTAGCAAGACATTGAGACTTGATTAACGACTATTAATGACTACATTTTAGGTCACTCCAGTCAAAACAATTCCAACTCCTATAGAAATCATGTTAATCTGCTTAAGCATATGGCCAAACCTTCAAGCGAACTACCCAAATTTATCTAAATTATACTTGAGTGGTAAACATGTACATCCACCAAAACAAAATCACGTTTATGTAATAAACACAGGAATGTCGGCAGAAATGTCAGCATCCAAGACAAGCTGGATCTCAGCAGCAAGGAACCAAAGGTGATCCTGTGTTATGGTAGGATGGGCTTTAAAAAAGACAATACAAGAGATTAAAAGAAATATATTACATGAGCCGGGCGTGGTGGCTTACGCCTGTAATCCCAGCATTCTGGAGGCTGAGGCAGGAGGATCGCTGTGAGTTTGAGGCCAGCCTGGGCTACGCAGCAAGCTGAAGGCACCCTGAACTACATAGTAAGACCCTGTCGCAAAAAAATAAATAAATAAATAAAAACATTACAGCTTGTGTGCTCTCTTGCTCCATTTCAATTTGGCCAAGAAAAAACCACCAACATTCTTCTAAATCTCTGTTGTCAACCCTTAAAAAAAAATGTACTGGTGTATGCATGTTACTGGACTTGAAAGTTTAAAGAGATCTGCCTCCAACAGTGCAGTTAAATTGTTCTTCATCCGTTAACTACTGTCCGTACTCCGAAAGCCGGTCTTTCAAACTTTAATCATATAATGTGTCAATCATAATTTATATCACCTTTCACTTTTGAGTTTTGCATTGCAGCTCTCAAATTAGTAATATAAATACTGTAATTCACCTGAGTTTGAAATTTAGAAAGCTTTTCTGAGCAAGTGAACAATTTAAAACCCATTTTTAACACTGTATATATTAGAAAATATGTTATCAGGTCTAAGTAACTGACAGTCTAAATTGTTAGAATGCAACTAAGCTGGAGACTGGCTGTTCCTCCCTTGATGATCACATGATTATACTTCAACATATTACATTAATACCGCCAGCCCATGTAGTCATTCTCACATTTTATACAAAAGCTGAAACCTTCAAGAACCACTGTTATTTGGTTGAAGAATTAACCAAAAAATGAAAATTAAAACACAATTCTTACCTCTCCATGTTTCTCAAAAAATTCACTTTTATGTCGATGCAATGTGTCAATAGCCCTGGTTAAGATCTGTGGTGTTCTGTCTTTAATTGTAAGATATGCAAATGATCTAGAAAACAGAGTCACACACAATATATTACTTAGTAGTTTTAACCTTAGATAGGCCTAAAATTCCTTTTCATGCAACTATGGAAAAGTCAGACCAGCTCTTTCTACTCTATTAAGACTTTAAAAAATTTGAAAACTCTGCTGTGTGGAAGTGAAGCAGCATCAGTGCCTCTAATCCCAGGGGTCTATTTAATCATTCTTTATCTTTTCCTAAAAGATATGTTCTACTCCTTTTCTTTTCCTAAATCAGAAACTAGTTCAACAATAGGCTAGAAAAAGGATTAGGCTCAAAATCAAACTGGCTCTGGTCCCAGGCCTACTATTCACTTTATTTGCTCAGAAAGATGGAGACAATGGTTGTAAAACTGCTCTAAAAACTCTATCCTTATGTCCACGTACCAATTCTCCATGATGAATGTAATCATGTACTGCAAATACATACTGATAAAATAAAAACTCTACTAAGGTGCTTGAAGAACTTTTTAAAAAAGTCTTTTAGACTTTAAAATATTTATGAAATCTGTTTTTCTCTCTTCTGTTTTCTTAATCTTAACTCTTTCCAAAGATTTTCCTCACTGCCTTCTCTACTTGCCTTCTTATCCTGTTCTGCCCATAAAAAAAGTTAATCTACTGTCTCACTCTCTCAGCTAAAAATTAGAGATTTTTCAGAAATGTTAGCCAGGCACCTGGCTAATGGAGCACACCGGTAATCCCAGCACTTGGGAGGCTGAGGCAGAAAGATCGCTGCAAATTCAAGACCACCCTGGGCTGTTACACAGTGAGTTCAAGGCCAGACAACTACATAGCAAGACCAAGTCTCAAAAAACTAAAAAACAAAACAAAACAAACAAAAAACCAGGTATAAGTAAAAAAACTAAGCAAGCTAGAGATGAAGGCAAAACTGATACTTGCATTTTAAAGATATTCTTGATTTTAGATACATAAAAAACAAGATTTACAGATGATCATTTTATATCATTATATTTTTTTAAGGAAATACATGCAATTCTGTTAGAAAAAAAAAAACCAACAGGATTTATTAGATGGTGAAATTCCAGGCAGCTTTCTGTTAATTTATTTTTTTAATCAATACATAAAATTTTAAAGCAGAATACAGAGCTTAACTGATCTGTGCTTGTATCAGCAGATCACCAGAGACAAAGTAAAACCAAAAAAGCTCACGTGATAGTTTTAAAAAGAATGCCTTGGCCAAAACACTCTAATTTGGGATCATTACACTTCTAAAAACTCAAGTATCTCATTATAATTTTTAAATTATTGGGCTGTATATTATTTCTCCAGAATGACTCCTTGAATGATAACTATAAAACTTTAAGAAAACAAATTGCAAAAACACATTTGGACTCTGTGATGCTTTAACTATCCTAACGCAGTGATTAAATTTTAATATGTGTAGTAATTACTGTGATTAGAATTGAATTTTCAAAAATCACTACGAACACATTGAAAGGAAAGAAGGGACATTAACTTGAACCAAATGACAGTTGAATTTTCTAAGGTACCAGACACAAAAAGAAGTGACAGTTCTTCCTTGAGATTTTACATTAATTGGCAACTATTACTATTTTTCCACCTCCTTCCTGAGTCAGATGCCTTCACCCAGAACGTGTAAGGTAAGGTCAGAGGCTTCTAAGGGGTCACTCCCTACATTTGTACGACCCCGCGGGAGTACGCCATCTTAAATTCGGGGGCGTCAAAACCTCTCTGATCTCAGTCTACTTCCTGCCCAAGTAGGGTCCCTTTCTCCTAAGTGTTTTCTGCAATATTTTGAAAAACCTACTTCAGTTACGAACTTGACCATTCAGCTTATGCAAATATGTTATATTATTTTTACCATCATCCATAACTTTGCCTAAAAAGTCTAAACCCACTATAATCCTCCCCCTCTTCTATCCAGTTTCCTTTTCCCACGTGCAGTCAACTAGCCAAAGTATTTAAAATGGAATTTTCCAGAAATCTATTGATTTTTAAATAATTTATAATATACTTATAATTGTTCTTTTTGTCATTAGTTATTTTTACGGCTCTTATTGTGCCTAACTCAGAAATTAAACACCATAGGTATGTATTGGAAAAAAACAAAATTGTAAATATAGGGTTCGAGTTTCAAGCACCTACGGGGGAATCTTACAAATACAACGGGGGAACTACTTGTAGAGGCGTTCTTTTATTTGAGATTGTGATCAGAGTCAGGAATAAGAAATCCCAATAGACCTGAGACTGCCAAATGTTCAAAACTTTTGACCGCCCCTCCACAAGCTCATTTACTAATATGAACAAATGAGAAGTGACCGCAAGGCAGAGACTGCACAGCGGACCCAAGTGCTAACGCGTGCGAGCAGCTCGGCACGCAGCCTCCCCTCCCCGGGACTCCTGTCGCCTCCATGCGAGCTGGCGAAACAGAAAAGGACCCGAAGGGACGCGGGGTTCCACGGCAGGACTTGAACTCGGAGCTCTGGGGAGCAGGCGCCCTCCCCTCGTCACCCACAGCTTCCCAGGCAGGCCTGCTTTCCAAAAAACTGGGCAGGAGAAAAGCGAGACGCACCCTACGTCCTTTGCGGAGAGAAACAAAGGAGGCTCCGCCATCCGGTCCGGCGTTAACGGCCCCGACGCTCGAGTCACCAGGGTCACAGAATAACTGCAGCGCCGCTGTGGAGGAGGAGCCGAGCAGTGCAGTGATGTGGCTTTAAAAAAAAAAAAAGTGCTTTTGAATAAAGAAACTTTATTTGTATGCCAGCAAGTGCAAACAGCGACTGGCTCGAGAACGACGAGCTCTTCCGGGAACGAAGGCGGGGACAGCGGAGGGCGACGAGAGGAGCGGAATAAGGAAGCGAACGCAAGGCGGAAGCAGGCAAGGACCGGGAGGTCCTATGGCCTGGGGAGCGGAAGAGGTCGCGGGCTGGGTCACGTGGCAGGGCGGTCACGTGGGATCAGCCGCTCCGGCCTCGCGGCGTAGAGTTCTTTGCGCCTGCGCAGTGCCGGGGCTGGGCTTGAACACCTTTACGCGAGAGGTTTGGTTGTGCGAGCTGCCGGTTACCAGCGACAGTCCCTGTCCCTACTCGCATCCTTGGCGCTTCCATCTTCTTTTCCCGCGGAGAGGTTAGTGCACTGCCTTTCGTAGCAGTTGTGTGGCCCGCCACAGAGCTCTCTGCCTTGGCGCCCGAAGCCTCTCTCGTCCCCGACAGATACCTTCAGTACTGCTCAGACCCGACGCCCCAGGCAGTGAGTGATCTTTGGTCGACTTAGCTGGGAGTGAAATCGTTCAGGCAGCACACACTGATTGACCCCATTTTTCAGCTAGAACATAGCAGCAGCAGCAAAAATGAATAAAATTATTTTTAGCGTAAGGAATTGTAGGCATGCTCCCAAAGATTACCTTAGCGTCACTTACCATTGAATCGTAGCTTAGCGGTAATCACTTTCTTAATTGATCTTTTTTTTTTTTTTTGGAACCGGGGATCGAACTCACGATCTCGCGCTTGCTTAATTGATCTTTTTACACTTAAACAGTAGAAATGTGCCCAAGGACTGAGTAGCTGCCTTGTTTCATTTTTTAAAATTCATTTTATTGGTACATTTTAGAAATACATAATGATAACGTTTATACGGAATTTGTACCTGTACGTGATATATCTTGATCCTTCTTTTTTTTCCCCATTCTCCTCCCCGCCCTTCAACCCTTCACCTCCGTATTTACAAAACCTTTATTTGCCTTTTCTCCTTCTTTTTCTTTTCCCTTCTTTTCCCCGCCCCCCCTCCCTTGTTCTCCTTCCCATTTGAACATTTTTCCCATTTCTCAATTATCCTTTATGCCTTTTGGTCTTCATTTACACTTTCGGTTTTTCACAACAGAGAAACAACGTGATATTTAAACACGTGTGTCTGATTTATTTCACTAAAGAGAATGGTCTCAAGGTGCACCCATTTACCTAGAAATGTCTCAAGTTTATCTTTCTTTACAGCAGAGTAGTACTGCATTCTATAAAAATACCACATCTTCTTCATCTATTCATCCGTGGGTGGGCATTTAGGCTGTTTCCAAGATTTAGCTATTACAAACTGTGCTGCTATAAAAGTGGATGTGCATATATCACTTTGGTATGATGCTTTTAATTCTTTTGGGAAGATACCAAGAAGGGGAAATGCCATGTCAAATGGAACTTCTAGTCCTAGTTTTTTGAGGAGGAATCTCCACACTGATTTCCACAGGAGTTGCACCAGTCTACACTCCCACCAGCAGTGGAGGGTTCCTTTTTCCCCACAGCCCCACCAACATTTGGTATTGGTTGATTTCTTGATAATAGCCACTCTTTCTGGAGTGAGATGAAATCTCAGTGTTGTTTTAATTTGCATCTCTTAAATGACCAGTGATGTTGAACGTTTTTTATGTATTTATTTGCTGTTTCTATTTCTTCATCTGAAGAGTGTCTATTCATTTCACATGCCAGTCTTTGGATTGGGTCTTTAAATTTGGGGAGTCTGATTTTTTTTTTTTTTTTTTGAGTTTTTTATATAAACTAAACGTTAGCCGTTTGTCTAAGGAACAGCTCACAAAAATGTTTTCCCACTCTGGGTTGTCTCTGCTGTGCAAAAGCTTTTTAATAAGATGAGATCCCAGTTGTTGATTCTTCATGATTATTTCCTGTGAGATTGGGGTTTTGTTCATTAAGTCGTTGCCTTCAAGAGTTCTACCTGTTCTGTCCTCCAGCAGATTTAATGTTTCTGTTTTAATACTTAGATCTTTGATCCATTTTGAATTTAGTTTAATGCATGGTGAGAGATACAGGTCTAGCTTTAATCTTTGGCATGTGGAAAGGCACTTTTGCCAGCACCATTTAAAAAGAGGCTGTCTTTCTTCCAGTGAAGGTGTTTGGCCCCTTTGTCAAAGATAAGGGGGCTGAGGGTATTTGGAGTTGTTTTGTATCTTCTAATCTGTACCATTGATCTTCAGGTCCTTTTTTTTTTGCCAGTACCATGCTGCTCTTCATCATGGTAGCTGTGGTTAGTTACTTTTCTCCTTGCTGAGACAAAATACCCAACACCCAAAGTTAAAGGGGAAAGGTTTATTTAGCTCACAGTTTGTAGAGGTTTCAGTCCATAAATGGCTGGCTCCAGGATAGGGTGGCACATGGCAAAAGGGCAACAGTTCCTGGAGGTGGAAGATAGCAAAAGCAACAAGGGAGGGAAGACAGGCCTCTTTCTGTCCCTTATATTGTAGGCAGGCTACCCACCCTAGGGAGGGTATGGCACTCACACCCTAATCCTAGCCAGAACTAAGCCAAACCAATCAGTGGGCTGATTTACTAGTCTCATACCCTTAATCCCAGCATCACACACATCTAGATTCAGCCACCTCTGAAAGAGCCCCATCTAAGACTGCATGAGGCTTTGAGGGGACAGCTATACACAGACCATAACAGTAGCTTTGTAATATAATTTCAAATCAGGAATTGGGCATGATGGTGCACGCCTGTAATCCCAGCACTTGGGAGACTGAGGCAGGAGTATCGCTGCAAGTTCGAGGCCAGCCTGGGCTACAAAGTGAGTTTAAAGCCAGTCTGAACTGCATAGCAAAACCCTGTTTCCAAAAAGAAGACAAATTATTATTATTATTATTATTATTATTATTATTATTTCAAGTCAGGGACTGTTATGTCCCCTGGCTTGCCTTTGTTGCCCAGAATTGCTTTTGCTATTCTAGGTCTCTTCTGGTTCTAATAAATTTTAGGATTGTTTAAGGTATGCTGTTGGTATTTTGATTAGGATTGCATAATTAAATCTGTATAGTAATTTTGAAAGTATGGCCATTTTCACTATATTGGTTCTTCCTACACAAGAATAAGGAATATCTTTCCATTTTCAGATATCCTCTTCAATCTCTTTTCAAGTACTGTACTTTTCATTGTACAGGTCTTTTACTTCCTTTGTTAGGTTGATTCCTAAGTATTTCACTTTTTCCAATGCTATTGTGAGGAGGTAGTTTCCCTGATTTCTTTTTCAGAGAGTTTGTGTACAAGAATGCTGTTGATTTTTGAGTTTCGACTTTGTATCCAGCTACACTCCTGAATTTGGTTATTAAATCTAGAAGTCTATTGGTGGAATTTTGGGGGTCTTCTATGCAGAGTATCATGTCATCCACAAATAATGATAATTTACCTTTTTCCTTTCCTATCCTATTTCTTTTATTTCTTCCTCTTGTCTAATTGCACTGGCTAATGTTTCCAGAACTATATTGAATAAGAATGTGATAATGGACATCCTTGTCTTGGTCCTGATTTTTTTTTTTTTTTATATGCAGATACCAGGAGTCAAACTCAGGACCTCACGCTTGCCAGGCAGGTGCTTATGCCACTGAGCTATATCACTGGCCTTTGTTCCTGATTTTAGAGTGAAAGTTTCCAGCTTTCGACCATTTAGTTGGCTGTTGTTTTGTCATAGGTGGCTTTTATCAGGTTGAGACAGAGACCATCTACTCCGATTTTCTGTAGAGTTTTTTTTTTTTTTTTTTTTTTTTGTGGGTACCGGGGGTCGACCTCAGGACCTCGCGCGCCAGCAGGTGCCCGTGCCGCTGAGCGATATCACCGGCCCTTTTTTCGTATGTGGGATCCGGGAGTCGAACTCGGGCCCTCGCGCTTGCTGGGCAGGTGCTTAAGCCGCTGAGCCATCTCACCGGCCCCTTCTGTAGAGTTTTTATCATGAATGGGTGTTGGACTTTGTCAAATGCTTTTTCTGCATCTATCGAGATGATCATGTGATTTTTGTCCTTGGCTCTGTTAATATGGAGTATTACATTTGTTGATTTACATATGTCGAAGCATCTCTGCATCCCTGAGATGAATCCTACCTGGTCATGGTATATAATCTTCTTGATGATTTGCTGCATTCTGCTTACCAGTATCTTTTTGAGGATTTTTGCATCTGTGTTCATTAAGGGAGATTGGCCAATAGCTCTCCTTTTTGGTTGGATCCTTCCCTGGTTTTGATACCAGGGTAATGCTTGCTTCCCTTTCAATTTCTTTAAGGAGTTGAGGAGTAGTGGCATTATATCTTCTCTACATTTCTTCTTTTTTTTTTTTAACGGAAATCGAACTCAGGACTTTGAGCTTGCCAGGCAGGTGCTGTGCCTTCTCTACATTTCTTGTAGAATTCAGCAGTGAATCTGTCAGGACCTGGGCTTTTCTTTATTGTTAGGTTTTTAATCATATCTTCAATTGCATTGACTGAAATTGGGTTATTTAGAATTTTTATATCTTCTTGATTCAGCTTTGGTAATTCATATGTATCTACGAGTCTGTCCATTTCTTCTCTGTTTTCCATCTTATTTGAATATAGGTTCTCAAAGTAGGTATTGATAATCTTCTGGATTTTTGCATGATCTGTTGTGATTTCACCCTTTTCATTCCTAATTGCATGGATTTGAGTCTTTTCTTTCCTTTTTTTGATAAGTTTGGCTAAGGGTTTGTCAATTTTATTTAATCTTTCAAAGAACCAACTCTTCAATTTATTGATACTTTGTATTTTTTTCTTAGTCTCAAGTGCATTAATTTCTGCTCTTTTATCATTTCCTCCCTCATACAAGGTTTGGGCTTGACTTGTTCTTCTTTTTCTAGAAGCTTGAGTTTCAACATTAGGTTATTTACTTCAGCTCATTCTTTTCCTGATATGGGAATTCACCGCTATGAATTTTCCTCATAAGACTGCTTTTGTTGTGTCTCATAAGTTCTGGTATGTTGTATTGGCATTATCATTTAATTGTAGAAACTACCTAATTTCTACTTTCATTTCATCTGTGACCCACTGGTTGTTCAGGAGGGTGTTATTTAATTTCTTTGTGTTTATGAAGTTTTTGTGGTCTCTTTTGCCATTGATTTCCAATTTTATTGCACTATGGTCTGATAATATGCATGGGATAATTTCAGCTCCTTTGCATTTACTTAAGCATGTTCTGTGAGCTAGTATGTGGTCTGTTTTGAAGAACGTCCCATGCGCAGCAGAGAAGAATGGGTATTCTGATGTGGGGTGGAACACTATAGACATCTAAGTCCATTTGTTCATAGGTTTGGCTCAGTTCTGATACTTCTTTGTTGATTTTTTTGTCTAGTTGATCTGTTTGTGACAATGGGGTATTGAGATCCCCCATTACAACTATGTTAGTGCTTATTTGATTTTTCATATCCATTACTGTTTGTTTTATATAGTTGGGTGTGCCAGTATTTGGTACAAATATATTTATGATTGTTATTTCTTCCTCTTGGAGTGTTCCCTTAACAAGGATCTAGTGACCTTCTTTGTCTCTCTTGATCAGTTTGGCTTGAAGTCCACTCTGTCTGTAAATAGAATAGCTACTCCAGCTTTTTTCCAGGTTGCTGCTGCATGAAGTATTGTTTTCCATCCTTTGACTTTCAGTCTGTGAATCTCTCTCTTTTTTTTTTTTTTTTTTTTTTTTTTTGGTGGGTACCGGGGGTCGACCTCAGGACCTCGTGCACCAGCAGGCGCCCATGCCGCTGAGCAATATCACGGGCCCTTTTTTCGTATGTGGGTTCCGGGAGTTGAACTCAGGCCCTCGCGCTTGCCAAGCAGGCGCTTACGCCGCTGAGCCATCTCACTGGCCCCCTGTGAATATCTTTTTGAGTTAAATGTGTTTCTTGTGGACAGCATATTGTTGGATCTTGTTTCTTTTTTTTTTTTTTTTTTTTTTGTGGGTACCGGGGGGTCGACCTCAGGACCTCGCGCGCCAGCAGGCGCCCGTGCCACTGAGCGATATCACCAGCCCCCTTTTCGTATGTGGGTTCCAGGAGTCGAACTCGGGCCCTCACGCTTGCCGGGCAGGCGCTTAAGCCGCTGAGCCATCTCACCGGCCCGGATCTTGTTTCTTGATCTATTCTGTCGGTGTGTTTGTTTTGATTGGTGAATTGATACCATTTATGTTGATGCTTATAACATATATATTGACTTATCCTTGTCTTTTTTTTTGGTTTTTGAAACAGGATCTCACTATGTAGTGTAGGCTGGCCTTGAACTCAAGGCAGTCCTTCTGCCTCAGCCTCCCAAGTGCTGGGATACAGGTGTGCGCCACCACACCCAGCCCTTGTCGTATTATTTTACAGTTGTTGATTCCCTTTCTTTCCCCTCTTTAACTACTTGCCTTACCTGGTGGATTCTGTTAGTTTTCATAGAGAATTGTAGTCTTTCTTATCTCTTTCTAGAATATCCTTCAGAACATTTTGGAGTGCTGGTTTGGTGGTCATGAATTTCTTCAGGTGTCCTTTGTTGTGGAAGTGTTTTATTTCTTCATCAATTTTGAAAGATAGTTTTGTGGGGTACATCAGTCTGGCTTGGAGGTTGTTTTCTTTTAGGGCTTGAAATACTTCACTCCAAGCTCTCCTTGACTTAAGGGTTTCTGTTGAGAATTCTGCTATGATTCTGATGGGCTTTCCTTTTTTGTTTGTTTTTTGTTTTTTGGTACCAGGAATCAAACTCATGACCTCACACTTGCCAGGCAGGTGCTGTGCCACTGAGCTATATCCCCAGGCCATGATGGGCTTTCCTTTATGGGTGATTTGTTTCTTTTCTCCAACAGCTTTTAATATTCTGTTCTCGTGCTGAATTTCTAGAATCTCGACTATTACACGTTTTGGGGTAGATTTTTTTGGTCATGGCTAATTGCATTTCTATATGGCTCACTCCTCTGTATGTCAAATTCTTTTCTCATGCTTGGGAAATTTTTTGTCATTACTTATGTGAACAGGTCTTTTATGGCGTTTGCACTATCTCCTGCTTTTTTATGAACTCTGATCAATCTTATGTTGTTCTTCTTTGCATCACTAGCAGCTGTTGGATTGATTTTTTGTGGTCCTTTGCTATTTTTAAGAAATGTCTTTTGGGCCGGTGAGATGGCTCAGCGGCGTAAGCACCTGCCTTGCAAGCGCAAGGGCCCGAGTTCGACTCCCGGATCCCACATACGAAAAAGGGGCCGGTGATATCGCTCAGCGGCACGGGCACCTGCTGGTGCGCGAGGTCCTGAGGTCGACCCCCGGTACCCACAAAAAAAAAAAAAAAGAAATGTCTTTTGATCACTAACCACAATCCTGTCTTCTAGATCTGATATTTTGTCCTCACTTTGGTTCATTCTGCTGCATAAACTTTCAATAGAGTTTTTAATCTCCTGGATATATGTTTGAATCTGTTTCATGGACTCCATTTCTTTGCTATGTTGGTCATTCATGGTTTCCATCATTTTTCTAAGCTCCTATTTTTTTATCTGTATATCCTCCAGATTCCCTAACCAAGTCCTTCATTGTGATCATAATCTTTTTCTTTACCTGCAAAATTATTTCTGATCTAATTGTTTTCTATAGCCTCATTCATCTGTTTTGTTACTTCCACTACTACCATTTCAGAAAATTCAGGTGGGTGGTTTCTGATTTCCTCCTCGTCTCCTGGACTTGCCTTGGGTGGGCTGGAGGTCTGGGGTTGCATCTTGCTTTTATGTCTTATCCTCTTCCAGTTTTTTAAAATTTGTTTTCTGTGTTGATGCTTGTGAATTGCTTATGTTACGCAGCTTTATCACTAGTATCGAGGCTTCCCTAGGAAATGTCTATTCCTCAGAGATGTCTTCTAGTTGTAGCTGGCCCTTGGCCTTTGAGTCTGTCCTACGATCCTACCTTCCCGCTTTGTTAGGGATAAGAAGTTGCTATTTGGCCCAGCATCCAGTCCTTTGATACTGGACTGTGGTAATGATTATGCCCCCGGCCAACCACAGTGTTGTCATTACAAGGAAGCACAACTGATCACAGCAGGTATGACAGCCTGGCTAAAGTAGTACAGTTAGCAATAACAATAGCATCAAGCACAGCTTTGAAACTGACAAACCGTGATAATTATTAATTTGGTACCATTAACCATAGATGCAAGATCTATAGTTATACTATAATAAAATCCAACACAAACCAGGAATTTGTATTCCCCTTAGTAGAGTGATTTTATCCTGGGCTGGAGGGAATTAAGGGGGATAAGGGGAAAAATAGAAAAATAAATGGAGAGAAAGCTTTTAGAAGCAATGCTGAGGGACAGAGGAACTCACCCAAGCTTTGGGACACTGGAGAAGAAGTCAGGAAAGAATGAAGGAGAAGCCGAAAGAATATCAAAGCAAACCAGAAAAACTAAGGACAGTGTTCACTCACAGAAAATCCAAAATATCAAAAGACAGGAAAAGAGAGAAAGAGAAAAAAATAATAAAACAAAACAAAACAAACAACAGAGATAAAAACCTAAACAATATAGGAAAAGAAGAGAAAAAAAGAAAAAAAAATGAAAACATTTCTCTGACCATAGGCTTGCAGCTGTCTTCTGTCGTCTGCAGCTCTGTGGTTGTGTCCAAGTCAGAGCTCAAATCTGTATTGGGTGATGCCACCCAGTCTGCAGTAGGATTAGTGCTGGGTGCAGGGCACTGCCATCCATCCTGCAGGGGGATCAGTGAGCATCAGCCCTGTTCTTTCAGCTCCAGACTTGCAGGCTGATCTTGGCCTCCGGCTATGGGGGCTGGGGCTGGAGTCCAGCCAGCAACTCTCTGGGTGTCCCTTGGTGGCCTGCCCACGTAGTCTCCTTACCCTGCATGTCTCCACACCGATCATTTGCTGTGGGCTTTCAACCCTTACACAAAGACAGCCCAAGGCTGGACCAAGACCAGCATTCAGCTAGCCCCTCCCTGCCTTGCACAGCCTCAACCGTTGCACTCCCCTGGCACATCTCTTTCCTCTCTCACAGGGCCGGGAGCAGGGTGGAGGTGGGAGCGCTGTAGTCGGACTCACTGTGTTCGCTGCAAGGTCCCTCTCCTCAGTGTCTATAGCGGTTCTGATTAGCCTCTGCGGGTTGCAGTCTCAACTGCTCTGCTCCACAGATGTGCTTCTCCCTGGAGGACTCTGGGCTCACTCACTTTTGTGTGTCCCTGATAGTTCCCAACTCAGTCAGAGGTTGCTTTTTATCTTCTCATAGTCCGAGAGCAAACTGGCGGACTATTGGGGAGGGAGCAACTTCTTGCTCCCGTGTGTCCCGGCAAAATATGCTGGCATGCTGCAGTGTTCTCTGTTTAGAGGAGGGCAGAAAAGGCGAGGGGGCCATTTACCCAAAGTCTATCCTGTGTGGTCTGATTCTGCCATGCTGTTTGGGTTCCATCCACTTTTTGGGAACTTCTTGGAATGGCAGTTCCTGCACTGCCCACAGGCAGAGTCCCACAGGCAGTCTGTGGACTGCTTCACCTTTTCATAAACTGCTGTGCCTATGTTTTGTTTGGTCTGCAAGTCTCTTATTTCCGATTAATTTTGGCATCAGGTTGTATGTCCCCCCCCGACCCTTTCTTCCAATTACCGGTTTTTAGTTAATTTTCTCTTGAGTACATCCAGTGTGACTCCTCTGTTCAATCAACCATGTTGAATCCCCATCTCACATCTCCCTTGTTTCATTTTTATAAATCAGTTGATACCTAGCTGGGTGTGCTGGCGCACACCTGTAATCCCAGCACTTGGGAGGCTGAGGCAGGAGGAGTGCTCCAAGTTCAAAGCCAGCCCAGGCACATAGTGAGTTCTAGGCCAGCCTACATAGCAGGACCCTGTCTCAAACAAAAGAAAACAACCACAAGAGTCAGTTGGTGCCTGTGTGCTAGACGTCATTGTCTCAGGAGCTGCAGCATGAATAAACACAAAAGTCTCTTTTCGTGGAACTTACTTTCTAGCAGAGGGACAAAAATCTCCTGTTCTCTTCTATTTGTTTCCTTTAGTACTGTCATCTAATATACATTTTGCTGACCTGGTGGTGTTTATTGCTTACTGTTACCATGATGAGGTTCAAAAGGCTTTTTGTCTGTTTTACTTTCTGCTGTATTAGCAACCAGCACATGGTAAGGACTCAGATCATATTTGTTGTATGAATGAAACAGAAAACCCAAGATGTCCAAGTGCTGTTAAATGCAACAGAAAAATAGAAAGTAGAGGAAGAGAGAGAATGGGTGCTGGCTGTGTATGAAGTGGAGTGGTCAGGGAAGGTGTCACCAGGTGAAGCAGACATTTAAAGGAGGAGCCCTTACAGATGCCTGGGAGAAGAGCACAAGGACCAGACAGAGAGGCGAAGGTCACTGGAGCAGAATTAGTGAGGGAGAGAGCTGTAGGAAATGTCAGAGTGCTGCTAAAGGATAGAGAATGTGGGAATATGAATCCCATTTTAAGAACTCTGGGGGCCGGTGAGATGGCTCAGCAGCATAAGCGCCTGTCTGGCAAGTGCGAGGGCCCGAGTTCAACTCCTTGGACCCACATACGAGAAAAGGGCTGGTGATATCGCTCAGTGGCATGGGCGCCTGCTGGCGCGTGAGGTCCTGAGGTCGACCCCTGGTACCCACAAAAAAAAAAGAACTCTGACTTACTATAAATGAAATGTGAAGCCATATTCTCAGATTTTGCACTGAGAAAAGATGTAATTGAAATTTTCAAAGGATCACTTTGGTTGGTGTGTTGAGAACCGTAGGAGGCCGAGAATGGAAGCAGAATGACCAGTTAGGCTATTGCAGTATCCATGGGAAAGGTAGGAACTTGGACCAAGTGGTAGCAGTACTTATGGTAAGAACTGGTCCAAATAAGACAGCAAGGCTTGGGGCCGGTGAGACAGCTCAGCGGCATAAGTGCTTGCCTGGCAAGCACAAGGTCCTGAGTTCAACTCCCCCAACCCACATAAAGGAAAACAAAAGGGCCGGTGATATCTCTCAGCGGCACAAGTGCTTGCTGGCAAGCACAAGGTCCTGAGGTCGGCTCCTGGTACCCACATTAAAAAAAAAAAAAAGGTAGCGGGGCTTCCTGCCAGATTGGGTATGGGGAATGAAAAGAAGGGTCGAGGCACCCACCAGGTTTTTTTGGCTTTAGCAAATATATGGATATAATTGCTGTTGTAAAGGAGGAAGACTCTGGGAAGAATAGTTTTCTGGGAAGATTTCAGAACTCGGTTTTGAACATGTTATGTGTTTGGTGCTTATCAGAGTGGTTTAGGGACAAATATTTACTATTCATCAATGTTTAGATAATGTGTAAAACTGAAGATTGCCAAGAGCCTGATTGGAAGAAATGGGGCCCAGAGACTA
Source organism: Erethizon dorsatum (assembly GCA_028451465.1). Lineage (NCBI taxonomy): Eukaryota > Metazoa > Chordata > Mammalia > Rodentia > Erethizontidae > Erethizon > Erethizon dorsatum. The sequence continues at coordinate 132,052,740 of CM051823.1, read as the reverse complement.
AGTCCTGGTGAAACCAGTAAGAGACAGAAGGTGCAGCCAGTGAGAAATGAGGACAACAGCCAGTGTGGTGTCCTAGGAGCCAGGTGAAGAAGGTGCTTCAAGGAGGGCGGAGTGGTCAGCTGCATCAAATGTTGCTTGATAGGTAAAATGACGACTGAGAAATGAGCGGAGGATTTAGAAACATGAAAGTCATAGATGATATAGGTTAGATAAAGTATAGAGAGGAAAGCCAAAATGGAGCGAATTGGAAAGAAATCAGGGAAAAGGGGCCGGTGAGATGGCTCAGCGGCTTAAGCGCCTGCCTGGCAAGCACGAGGGCCCGAGTTCGACTCCTGGAACCCACATACGAAAAAGGGGCCGGTGATATTGCTCAGCGGCACGGGCACCTGCTGGCATGCGAGGTCCTGAGGTCGCCCCCCCCCGGTACCCACAAAAAAAAAAAAAAAAAATCAGGGAAAAGAAATTGGAGACAGTGAATAAAACTCCTTTGGAAAGGATCTCAGAAAAGGTCCACAAGGAAAGAGAAGTGAGATTGAAGAGGTTTTCTTAAGGTGAGAAATATTCTAGCATAAATGTAGGCTAATAGGAATGTTCTGGCAAAGGCAGAGATAATGGCATGGAAGAGAGGGAAGGAAGGTAGGAAGGGATGAGAGTTTACAGATTGAGGACTGATTCTGTCATAGCAGATGGGAAGGTAAAGTATAAGGGCACGAAAACAGAAGATAGACAAGTTGGTGATGGGTAAGTGTTCATCATATGGACATTCTCTTCTGATTGTTTTGTCAATGAAAGAGGAAGCAAGTTCATTACTGAAAGTAAGAGAGGAGGAGTCCTAAAGGCTTAAGGGGAGAGTGGAGAGTAGAACATAATGGGGAGATGTAAGATTGTTGAGCACCCTGAAAGGGCCACCTGAATGGAGTGGTCCTGAATGTACAGTGAGAAAGGACAGCTTGGTTGTTTTGCTATCTCTACTACATTTAGCTGCAGGAGTGCAGGCACAAATTAAGTGAACTGCATTAAATTGGGGTTGAGGTTATGTCACATGGGTGTGTGGTAGAGGCATCAGCAAGCCTCCCTTTCCCTTTTATTCCATCCCAAAAGGCTATAAGCCTTTTGGTTGGTGCCATCAACACCCAGAGTGGGGCTTCCTGTTACCCACACCCAAAACTATGATAAGCCAACTAGTGAGGGATATGCCAACACCCTTACTGCCATTATCACACTTTTTTTTTTCATTATCACACTCTTAATCCACATTCACAGACCCTGAATCCATCCACCTCTGAAACCCCCACCTATGACCGCATGAGGCTTTGAGTGGACATCTAGACACAAGCCATAAAAGATGGGTAAAATTAACTTTAATAATGTATTTAGCCACTATATCTGAAAGTATTATATTATAAATAATATAAAAGTTACTGAGATATTTTTCTTTTTTGGATGAAATTTCAATTTATATTAACCACATTTGAACCACTTAATAGCCACCTGTGTTGCGCTGTGGCTACTTCACAGGTCAGAGTATGGGAGCTCGGAATGGCTGAGGGAGAGTGGAAAACGAGGTCCCTCAGGAAGGGAGGAGAGGACTCAGAGGCCAGGGCACTGGAAGAATCATCCTCATCACTGATTTGCGTGGATACAGAAACCTTGAAGAATTACAGCCAGAATAATACGGAGGTATATGTGGGTGCTATGTCAGAAGGTTACATAAAGCTGATAGGGTAAAATTTTAAATCAACATGCTTTTAATCTTTAAATTTAGTTTATACAGTTACACTCGCACTTTCCTGTGCATTATGGTTTTTAGCAGAGCTTAAAATTTTTGTGTGTTGAACACTTTAAATGCTACACCTGAGTCTTTCTCAGCAAAGCTATGAATAAAACCCCTTTTTTCCCTCCAATCAGATTTTATTTGGTACATTTTAGAATTTATACCTGTACATGATATAACTTGTTTCTTTTTTTCCCCATTCCCCTACCCTCCTTTCAACCCCTTCTTCCCTCCCAATTTACAAAAGTTTTGTCTCCATTTTTTCCTTCTTTTCTCATTTTTTTTTTACTTTTCCCTTCTCTCCTTTCCCCCTCCCCCTCCCCATTTGAACATTTTCTTCCTGTTTCACAATATCTGTTGTACATTTTGGTCCTTATTTACACTTTCAGTTTCTCACACCAGAGAAACAATGCAGTATTTACACGTGTGTCTTGATTTATTTCACTTAAGAGAATGATCTTAGGGTGCATCCATTTACCTAGAAATGTCTCGAGTTTATCCTTTATGGCAGAGTAGTACTCCATTGTATAAAAGAGCCACATCTTCTTTATCCATTTGCCAGTTGGGCATTTGGGCTGTTTCAAAGATTTAGCTGTTACAAACTGTTCTGCTATAAACATGGGTGCACATATATCGCTGTGGTATGATGCTTTTAATTCTTCTGGGAAGATCCCCAGAAGGGGAATAGCTGGGTCAAGTGGCACCTCTAGTTCTAGTTTTTTGAGCAATCTCCACACTGACTTCCCCAATGGTTGTACCAGTCTACAGAAAACCCTTTTTTGTTTGTTTGTTTGTCCTGTAGCTTTTACATTTCTGTGATAGTGCTTCATGTAGCTTCCATGCTAAAGCAACCATTAGAGTCTGGAGGTAAAGAACTCCTCAAAGATAAAGAATCCAAGTCTGTGTACAGATTTCTAAATTTTTTATAAGTAAGTTCTTCAGAACCCAGCTGGTTCAGCTAGGTTTAGTGGTACACACCTATAATCCCAGCACTTGGGAAGTTGAGGCAGGAGGATCATGAGTTCCAGGCCAGCCTGGGCTACATAGCAAAGCCCTGTCTCAAAAAACCAAAGCCAAACAAAACCCCTCTGGTTCAACTGGCAGAGAATAGTACAATTACAGGTGAACAAGAGTAGCTCATTGGACTAGAACTGAACACAGCTTGTGAAGTTCTTTGAAAGCAGCGGGTTCTGCCGGGTGAACAGTACTGTGACACACCCTTGTCCTTGTGAGGGAGGTGTTACACTGTAGTGTAGCCTTTGGGATAGGAGAGCCTGGGCTATAGGAACATCTCTGCAGCTTGCTAACTGTGAGTTGTTATCCTCCTTAAACCTCAGTTTCCACGTCAGTAAATGCTTCTTTGGGTTACTGTGAGGTAAAACAGCCTTTGGTATATAGAAAGTGCTAGAAGGTAATGTCTTAGTCCCTGTCAGTTCCTCCTTCACATCTTTACCAAAGACTCATTTCTTTTTTTTTTTTGGTGGGTACCAGGGGTCGAACTCAGGACCTCGCGCGCCAGCAGGCGCCCGTGCCACTGAGCGATATCACCGGCCCTTTTCTCGTATGTGGGTACCAGGAGTCGAACTCAGGACCTCACGCTTGCCAGGCAGGCGCTTATGTCACTGAGCCATCTCACCAACCCCAAAGACTCATTTCTGCCACATACATCTAACCATATGAATCTCAAATCTAAAAGCTCTGGTTGCCCTCTACCACAGAAAACTTTGTAGGATCATTTAATGGATCTGCGCAGGCTCTGGCCACAGGCTCCTTTTCTGTCCTTACCTCCTGCATCTCCTCCCACCCCGGAAGTTGCATCCTGTTTGTCAGGTAAACAATACAGTGTGCCCGGCTGTTTGATTTTCTGATTGATCCCTCTGCCCCTCCAAGACCGAGTCCAAAATCACCTGTGAATGTCACACCTGCTCACCTCAGATGCTCCTTCTCAGGACCCCATAGCATTTGTACATCATACTGTTGCTTCCTCAGCTGGACTGTTATTTCTGAAATTACTGACTTACACTTGTATCTCTAGCACCTAGGATTTTTTTTTTTTTTTTTTAAAGAATTGGGCCGGTGACATGGCTCAGCGGCTTAAGCGCCTGCCTGACAAGTGCGAGGGCCCGAGTCTCCCGGAACCCACATACGAAAAAGGGGCCGGTGATATCGCTCAGCGGCACGGGCGCCTGCTGGTGCGCGAGGTCCTGAGGTCGACCCCCGGTACCCACAAAAAAAAAATAAAAAATAAATAAAAAAATAAAGAATTGATCACCGGGCCAGTGAGATAGCTCACCGGCATAAGTGCCTGCCTGGCAAGCGCGAGGTCCTGAGTTCGACTCCTGGTACTCACATAAAAAGGAAGAAGGGGCCAGTGATATTGCTCAGCAGCACAAGCGCCTGCTGGCAAGCGCGAGGTCCTGAGTTCGACCCCCGGTACCCACATAAAAAAAAAGAATTGATCACCTATTATAGGTTGACTTTTTTCCCTCTCCTTTTGGGGGTACAGGGGATCGAACCCAAGGCCTGCACACTAGACAAGCATTCTACCACTGAGCCACATCCCTGGGCCTAGGCTTACTTTTGAAAGAACATATATTTTAGAGTGTGAATGAGGGGGAAATTATGTATGTATTCTGTTTCCTTTGTCTGAGCTGTGTGTGTGTGTGTGTGTGACTGCCTGACCCCTACCCCATGCCCAGCGCCAAGCTGAAAAACACCTTCCCCTTCAAAAAGTAGCATAAATCTTTCTGGGAGCCTTTGTGACTCATCATGCAGAACAAGATGAGCTCCTTGTGTGTTTCTCAGTCCCCCCTGCTACAGCTCGGTGGTAGGGTCTTTCACGGAATTAACTAGCAGTTGAAAACCTGTCCCTTTCAGGAGAACTCAGAACCATGCTGAGAGGGACACTTGCCCTTTTAAGGACACATCCCTGGCCTGACTTAGTTGCTTATCTCTTTTTTTTTTTTTTAATGTGGGTACCTGGAACCGAACTCAGGACCTCACACTTGGCAGGCAGGCACTTATGCTGCTGAGCTATATCACTGGCCCTGCTTATCTCATTATTGAGGCTGAATAAAATATTGAATAAAGAAATTCATAAGCATAGATTTTTTTTTTTTTTAATGTGGGTACCGGAAGTCAAACTCAGGACCTCGCGCTTGCCAGGCAGGCACTTATGCCACTGAGCTATCTATAGATTTTTTTAAAAAAATAGTTTGTATGCTAACGCAGCGAAGGAAGAGACCCTGTCACTTTCCTCTTTGAAGGACCTTGTAATATCAATAGCCTTATAATCTTGGAATCTTCCAGGAAAAAGGCCAAATACAGACTAAATGAAAAATGGCAGAAGGCTTTTATATGTATATATGTAGACATATGTATACTTTTTTAATTTTTAATTGTTTTGACAGTGCCAAGGATCACACACAGCACCTTGCACATACTAGGCAAGCGTTCCACCACTGAGCTACACCCCCATCCCTACAATTATTTTTTTCACTTTCTTCTTTGATTAGAATTTAGATGTTTCTGTTTCACACTTTTTTGTTTTGGGTTGGTTGGTTGGTTGGGTTTGAGACTGGGTCTCACTATGTAGTTCAGGCCGGCCATGAGCTCACTATCTATCCCAGGCTGGCCCCGACCTTATGGCGATTCTCCTGCCTCAGGCTCCCAAGTGCTGGTATTATAGGCATGCAACACCACACCCAGCTTGTTTAACACATTTTTTAACAGAAATATGCCTCTTTCCTAGGGAAGTATTTTATGTATATAAATTTAAAACAAATTTTTAAGTAAGTTGAATTTTGAAATTCTTTTTCTTTTCTTTTAGCTTGGGATATGACAATGCCAGCCAGACTTCTCAGAGCCCTCACCGGATCTCACAGTGTATTATCAAAAGCACATCCATGCCAAAGATTTGTTCATCTAACTTTAAAACCACTCAAGAAGTTTGGAAATCCAACATGCAACAGCACCCTGACGGTCCGCCAAAACCTGGATTCATACTTTCCTGTTAAAGCAGCTGATGGCTTAAGCAAGCCTCAGGTCCTAGAAATGAACCAGAAAATCTCAAATGCAGGCAGACCGTCTGCATTAAACGCTGCACGCTGCCAGGATGACAAAGTGCACCTTCTAACTGTGCAATCACTTGGTGCTCATAGGAAAGTGACCCACAAGCCAAATCTTTTGGGTTCTAAATGGTTTATAAAAATATTAAAGAGGCATTACTCATCTGCGTCAACTGAAACATTTATTCCAAAACAGGACTTTCCCCAGATCAAGAGACCCCTGAAAGCATCCAGGACCAGGCAGCCATCCAGGACCAACCTTCCAGTTCTGTCTGAGAACGAGGTAAATGCTGTGCTTGTGGCGCTGTGTTCATCCATCATTGCTTGCTGTCCAAAGTAATGTGTGTTGCTGCCAACACAGCAGAACTGGCAACCGACCCAGAATTCTTTTCAAGTCTTTGAAGCCTAACATAACATATCCAAGGGGACTCAAAATACTGATTTTTAAGAATTAATGATATATATAAAGACAAACTACAGGCAGAAAGATAAAAGTAGAGTTTATAAAAGGATTAGTTATAAGTCTAGTCTGGGAATGAAACTGTAGAAAGGATCTTTCTTTAAAAACTCAAATCAGAAGTTCATCGTCAAATTTTAAAAGGTGTGCTGGGCATATAGCGCACCCCTGTACTCTAGCACTCTGGGAGGCAGGACGATTGCACATTTGAGCCCAGCCTGGGCAATTTAAGTACTTAGTGAAACCCTGTCTCAAAAGTTTTGAAAGGGCTGGGAACGTGATTTAGTGGGAAGGCCCTAGGTTCAATCCCCACTACCAAAAAAAAATTTTTTTTAACATAATCCAGCAGGCAGGGGAGCTTTTGTTAACGAGTGGTTATTGAGCATGGGGTGGTGAAATGATGTGATGAGGCAGACTCAAAAAGCAGCAAGAACGTTTTGCTTTGTTACTCTCTGAAGGTTCGAGGTTTTGTGTCCTCCCCCCACCTTCACTTTAAAGAGATTTCTGGGAAAGTTTCAACTGCAATTTGCATTTTCCCTTTAAGTGACAAACAGTTTAAGGTCAAAATCAACCCATTTGTTAATCTTCACATCTTGCACAATACCTAGAGCTGTATCTTATACTTAATAAATGTTCATTAAATTGGAAAGGACCAAAAAGAGCCAAAGAGAGCTTTAGTGTCGTTAAAAATAGCAATATAGACCCAGGCATGGTGACGCATGCCTGTGGTACCCTGTACGCAGGAGGCTGTGACAGGAAGATCACTTGAGCCCAGAAATTGAAGGCAAACCTGGACAACAATGTGGTACAACCCTGGGGGAGGAGGGATAATTAAAACTTGATTTGGCCTTCTGAACTTACACAAAACAGGTTGGAATGTCTGTCTTCAACCCTTAGTTCTAAGAGGTAGACACTGAACACATTTAATTTTGGCTTTTTTTTTTTTTTTTAACTCCGGCTGGCATCTTTGAAAAGGTATACATACCTTCCTGACTAACCCTCAGATCGTAAAGGCAGGCTTAGCAAATGATTTTTAAGTGGGGTCCAAGTCTGGCTCCACTTTCTGTGTGGTTTCTTGAGTCCGGAACATAAAGGCTGCGGCGTTTGGAGAAGCTGCCCTCACACCCGCCTGGCTCAGGGCAGCTGGGAGAGTCCACTCAGGTGGTGGAGATGACACTGAAGGAAAATACCTGAATTCCTGGCAGATCCAAAAAGATGACGTATTACTCTTGTGCTTCATCTAGCAGCACAGTGTATCAGGTTACTCGTGAAGCAGCTGATGCAGAAGTCACCTTTTTGGAGTTAGGGGTTATGAATGCTCAGAAGGCTTATTTTGGGAAGCTGTCCTTTGATTTGGAAGCAGTTTTCCAAATTCCAATTTTTATTTTTCTTTAGGATTTTTTTTTTTCCTGCTTCCTTCCAGGAAAAGATTTGAGGAATAGCTTCAAAATTCATTATAGTTTCAAATAAAATAATGAAAGCATTTAAAATGAAAATAGAGTAAGCATTTGCCATGAACAGAAATAACTGCTATCCAGTACCTAGTGTGAATAAATCTAGTTGAACCTTCAGTTCTGTAAAGCCCAATAATTAAAAGAGGGCGTCCTCCTGGATTGTACACTTCTTGTCTGAGTGAGGTTGGGGTTGGGATGGAGGTACACCAGTGTCTTACAAGAAACAACTTTTTGCAGCCCTAAAATTTAAAAATCATTTATTTTGTGGGTCCTTTCAGAGGACACATATTAGTGAGTTCGGTTGGAGTTTTGCAGTATGTTCTCTCTCTAAATGCACAAGAAAATAATAGAAAATCTTATATCTCTAAGTTGACTCAGGTAATACAATTGTGGACCATTATTCTTTGAGTACTTTGGGAGAGAAAGCAGTCTTGAAGTATGGCTAAGTAGTGTGGAAGACTGGCTTTGGTTTTTGAGACCGAGTCTCACTGTGTAGTTCAGGCTGGCCTTGAACTTGCAGTGATTCTTCCTGCCTCAGCCTCCCAAGTGCTGGGATTACATGCATGCATCACCATATTTGGCTTGAAGAATGACTCTGCCCCCTGTTGAGAGCCACCCTGTTTTCCTATGGGAGTAATGGGGCTGATGACTCCTTTGTTCCGAGGTAAGTCTTTCCACCATTCTTGCCTGAGACAAGGGTCCTTCTCTGCATGGTTTCAGGAAGCCCATGCACCCTCCTGTTCCCACACTTGCTCCAGAGCAGGCATTTGAAGTTGGCCGAGTGAGGTTTCAGCCACCCTCTGTATTGGAGTTAAATCTCTGCCTAGTCTTGATTGCATATCCGAACCTACTGAGATTCTCAGCCCACGTCCCTTTGATTTCTGACTTACAAGAGCAGTGGCAGCACTTTGCGAACACACCCTGCAGTGCTCTGGTCTGAGCAGCACAGAGCTGGGCCTTAGAGAGAGATGGATGCTCGTTAGTGTTGGTTCAGACTGATGCCACAATGCGTGGTGAAATTAACTAGTGGGTGGCAGATCATCTTTTAAAAAAACAGATGCCACACTGGGCATGGTGTCGAGCGCCTGTAATCCCAGCACTCGGGAGGCTGAGGCAGGAGGATCACCATGAGTTCAAGGCCAGCCTGAACTACAAAGCGAAGACCCTGTCTCAAAAAAAAAAAAAAAAAAAAGGAAACCAGGTGTGGGCCAGTGATACAGCTCAGCGGCATAAGTGCCTGCCTGGCAAGTGCGAGGTCCTGAGTTAGGTTTCCAGTACCCACATAAAGGAAAAAAAAAGAAAAAGAAACCAGATGTGTTGGTGTACACCTATAATCCCATCACTCTAGGAGGCTGAGCCAGGTTGACCCCAGCCTGGGCAACTTAGTGACTTAAGTTAAAACGGCTGGGGATATGGCTCAGTTCAAAGGCCCTGAGTTCAATCCTCAGTACTTGAAAAAATAAAATAAAATAAGAAAAGAAATAGAATAGAATAGACCAGAATGCATTGCCCAGGATAAATACTGGTGGTTGGTGAAGCTTTGGTGGCAGTTATTGGTGTGTACTTATCTATATGTGTGTACTGTGTATAAAGTGATTTCTTATCACAGGTCGTGGTCAAACAGCTTATAAGCTAAAACATTTTACCATTAATGTGAAATGAATCTTTTTTATAACTTTCATCTACACTTAGTACATAGGAGGAAAAAATGCCTTTTTGCTTTTGTAAATACAGCCTGTTTTCACTCACATTACTTCTGACACCAAAATGTGGGGTTCCCCCATCAACTCTCCAGACACCAGCAGGGTTTCCCAAGACTGCCCCCCATTTCAGATACCAGCCTCAAGTCCCAGGTTAACACCTGTACTTCGGACTAAGTGGCTGTAAATTAGGGCTTCCTGAGACCCTGTCCTTGGATTTGAGTTTGCTAGAGTGGCTTGCAGAACTACTTGTTATGAAAGATGTCATAAAGGACATGTGAACAGCCCTTGCAGGGGTGCACAGGGTGCTTTGACACAGGAGCCTCTGTCCTCGAGGACTTGGACTGTGCCGCCTTCCTGGCCTGTGAATGTCTTCACCAGCCCTGAAGTTCTGTGCACCTCCTGGTGTAGGGGTTCTCTGCGGGTTTCATCACATAGATGTGATCACTCACCAACCTCCAGTTCTGTGTGCTGCACCTGAATTGGAGGGTGGGGTTCGAATTCCAAGCTTCTAACCAGTGTTTGGTGTTTCTGGCAACCAGCCCCCACCCTGAAGCCATTCAGGAGCCCACCAGGACTCATTTCCTGTCACTGGAAAAACTCCAGGGGACTGAAAGAGCTGTGTGCCAGCAACCAGAGGCAGAGACAGATACTGCAACAAAAGATGCTCCTGTCACTGTGTCACTTAGGAAATCACAAGGGCTTTAAGAGCTCTGTGCCAGAAGCCAAGGACAAAGAACATATATAAATGTATTATATCCCAGTATCACAGTGAAACAGAAGCAACATGGCCATCATACACTTTTTTTCAGCAGTAGTACATGAATAAAAATAATATTTTTCAGACCACGTGATGCTATTAAGAATCATATGTTGATTTTTAGCCCCATCTGCTGGAATATATCTTCTGTAGCCAGAGAAACACAACACATATTGAAATACAATCTTGGGCCGGTGAGATGGCTCAGCGGCGTAAGCGCCTGCCTGGCAAGCGCGAGGGCCCGAGTTCGACTCCCAGATCCCACATACGAAAAAGGGGCCAGTGATATTGCTCAGCGGCACGGGTGCCTGCTGGCGCGCGAGGTCCTGAGGTCGACCCCTGGTACCCAGAAAAAAAAAAAAATACACTAAAATAGAAAGGCCACAGGTGTTGTGGTGCACACCTGTAATCCCAGCACTGGGGAGACTGAGGCAGGAGGATCGCTGCAAGTTCAAGGCCAGCCTAGGCTACATAGTGAGTTTAAGGCCAGCCTGAACTAAATAGTGAGACCCTGTCTCCAGTCAATCAATAAGAAAGGCCTAAATTTGGGACCTAAACCCAGTAACTGTTTTCAGTTATTTGGCACATCTCTTTAAGACTAAGTTGTTGACCCCCATCTTAAAACCTGAAATATGCTTTATACATAGTACATGTAACTAGAGCTTAATAAGGTTTCCCTATAAAAACCAGAAAAAGACACGTGTGAGAGTGAAAGCTTTTCAAAGTAACAGTATCTTTAATAGATGCAGACACTGTACTCCATAGTTGTTTCCCTTTACCAAATGGGCTTAAATAAATACTTGAAATTTCAGAGGGAACAAGACCAAAACAAGATTGTAACACTTGTGACACATTTATTAATAGAAGCAGCCCACAATTTTAAATAGAATATCGTGGCAAGCGTGTGACATAGGAGAAAACTTTGGGCTAACCTAAGTAGAAGACACTGAGGAAAGGAGATGGTCTTCAGAAATCTTTGGACAAACTCAAGAGTGGCTAAGTGAAACACATTAGGTTTAAAGATTTATCCGTAATCTCTTTACAGCTCAGAGTATATTTCCCCTGGGCAGGTGCGTAGTGCACACCTGTAATCCCAGCACTCTAGGAAGCTGCAGCAGGAGGTTCACAAATTCAAGCCCAGCCTCCACCCATTAGCAACTTAGCCAGACCCTGCCTCGGAATTTAAAACAATCCCTTCCAAAGGCTGGGTAACCCAAAGGCCCTACATTCAATCCCCAGTATCACAAAAAAGAAAAGGTTATTAAATGAGTCGCCGTGTCCCATCCTTGACACCCTGGGCCTCTACTCAGCCCTAGTCTGTGAGAGCCAGATCTCCCACTTGTCCAAAGGTGGCAGGGTGGATTTCATGTGACATCTCTGAATTTACTGTTGATAGCTCACCTTTTTGAAATGCTGTGTAGGTCAACTTGAGCAAGCTGCCAGTTCTCAACCCTTGGCTCTAGAGAAGCCAGCAGCCTCTGCTGAGTCAGTACAATTCCAGGTTAATCCTCTACGGAGCTGGCTTTTCACCTGTCTCTTGTCGTCATCTCTGTGCTTCTGCTCTTCCCACGCACACCCAAAGTGAGTGTTTCAGCTGGCGCAGTCACAGAAGTCATCCTGCCACTCCCTGAATATATTTGACTCCGCTCAGCAAGCTTCAGTAGAGAGTGTCCAGTGTCACTGACTGTAGCCTGCTGTGCCCTTGCCTGATGCATCCTGACAGGATTCCTGTCCTTCGGCCAGCTTAGTGTCTGCTCGTGTCCAGTTGGCTCTTTGTAACTCCAGGAGCAACACAGGTCTGAGCTCAGCAATACCCAGATTCCCGTACTCCAGCAACTGCCTGCCCTCTGACTCTTGATCATAGGTGTGTGTCTCTCAGGGCCTTCACATACCTGCTTCTTCATAAGGCGGGTGCTGTGCGTCTCTGCCCAAAATCCCCACAACAGTTTGACTTGTTTCTAACGGAATTACTCTTTGTACTTCTGAGTGGATATTTTACTGATTTCAGATGTTTTCATTTGTGCGTCTTCCCAGCCCCTCCGTTTATTCTACTGCTGCTTTTTTTTTTTTTTTTTTTTTTGGAAGGTTTTTTTTGAGACAGGTCTTGCAATGTAGTTCAGGCTGGCCTCCAACTTACAGCAATCCTCCTGCCTGAGCCTCTCAAATGCTGGGATTACAAGGCTTGTACCACCACTTCCAGGTTTTTTGTTTTTTTTTTAAATTAAGTTTATTGGTACATTTTAGGTATACATAATGATCACATTCATTATAGGGAGTTTGAACCTATACCTGATATAACTTGATTCTTTTTTTCCAATCCCCTACCCTCCTTTCAGCCCCTCTTCACATCCTTATTTACAAAAGTTTTGTTTCCATCTTTTCCTCCTTTTATTTTCTTTTTCTTTCCCTTCCTTCCTTTCCCCCTCCCCACTCCCAAGTTTCCTTTCCCATTTGAACATTTTCTTCCTATTTCACAATATCTATTATACATTTTGGTCCTTATTTGTACTTTTGGTTTCTCACAACAGAAACAATGCAGTAACTACACAGCTGTATCCAATTTATTTTACTTAAGAGTATGGTCTCAAGGTACACCATTTACCTAGAAATGTCTCAAGTCTATCCTTTATGGCAGAGTAGTACTCCATTGGATTAAAAACCACATCTTTATCCATTCTTCAGTTGATGGGCATTGGGCTGTTTCCAAGATTTGACTATCACAAAATGTGCTGCTATAAACATGGGTGTGCGTATATCACTGTGGTACGATGCTTTTCATTCTTTCAGGAAGATACTGGAGAATAGCTGGGTCGAATAGAAGGTCAAGTTTTAGTTTTTTGAGGAATCTGCACACTGATTTCCACAGTGGTTGCACCAGTCTGCACTCCCACCAACAGTGGAGAAGGGTTCCTTTCTCCCCACAGCCCCACCAGCATTTGTTATTGGTTGATTTCTTGATAATAGTGATTCTTTTTGCACTTCCAGCTTTTGGAATTTTTTTTTTTTTTTTTTTTTTTTTTTGACAGGGTTTTGCTCTGTTGGTGATCCTTCTGCCTCAGCCTCCTAAATATTGGGATTACAGGTGTGTACCACCACACCCAGCTCCTCTGCTGCATTTATTTATTTATTTATTTATTTATTTATTTATTTATTTTATGTGAGTACTGGGGGTCAAACTCAGGACCTCGCGCTTGCCAGCAGGCACTTATGCCACTGAGCTATCTCACCGGCCCTCTTTTTTTTCTTTATGTGGGTACTGGGAGTCGAACTCAGGACCTCACACTTGCCAGGCAGGCACTTATGCCACTGAGCCATCTCACTGGCCCTCCTCTGCTGCTTTTAAAGCCACATGTTAAATGTGTAACAGAATGAGGAAAGGCAAAGCAAGATTAGGTCTTTTCTTGACTAAAAGCAACAGTTAGATAACAGGGATGGAAGGAAGGAAGGAAGGAGTTTCCAGACTGCTTGCTGCTCCAGAATTCCATTCCAGGAATGCACACAGAGTGAGAGAGAATGGGGGGGGGGCGGTGAGATCAGTAAGGCCAAAGAATAAATGTTGATTTAGTGACTCATTAACTTCTTTTGACCAACTATAATCTAGCAAATGTTGAACAGTCCTGAGCAGTTTATATTTATCAGCTTGTTTAAGCTTTAAAACAGCCTAAAATAAATAAATAAATAAATAAATAAATAAATAAATAAAATAAAACAAGCCTAGAAAGTAGGCATTACGGCTATTCTGATACTCTTTAAATTTTTCACATTTTTGTGTCTGAAATCTTAGCTCTTGGGCAGATAGCTTTCAAACTTATTTTGACCACATCCCTTATAAGAAATATATTTAACATTTTACATACATAGTGACCCAGTGTGAGAAAAAATGTAACATTTGCTCTTGCTATGAGTAACACACTGTAATGTTGCCATTTTATTTATTTAATTTTTTAAAAAAGATGGTTCAGGCCAATGAAATTGATACCAAAACTCACGGGTGTAAGCCACAGTTGGAAAACAGTGTGTTGCTCACCCTGTGTGGTTGTGCAGACACCACCTGACACACAAATGAGACTCGGCTCAAGGCACTTACCAAACAGGGCACATCTCAGTATGTGGGACCTTGTTCACTCTTAGCTAGAGTGAAAATACTGTCATTCATTTGTGAATTTTAAGGAATTTCTGGCTGTACAAGGCTAGTAACAAATTATCAAGTGACCTCAGATAGGAATGTTACAGCGAGAGAGCCCTGGAGACTCGGCTGGAGACCCAGTGGTTTCCTCCTGCCCCCCGCCACGCCTCCATTCAGTCCTCGCCAAAGGCTCCTGCCGGGCGTGGCTCCCTCAGGACGGTGCAGTCCATCTCTGGCTGCCTGAAACTTCGGGAGATAGAGCTGAAATGTGTCTCCCTTTCTTCCCTGTCTTCGTCCTCATCGCATCCTTTGTAGAAATTATGAGATATCTGAAGATAACTTGTGTGCTGGCTTTGCCATATGGGGACCCCTCAGGGGACACAGGAGGCACCACAGGTGCTTGAGCCTCTTGGTGACCCTTCTTGTGTCCGTCCCTGAAACAGAACCTGATGCACTGCACAGCATTCGCCACTGCAGATGAGTATCATTTGGGAAATCTGTCTCAGGACCTGACCTCCTCCGGATATATGGAAGTAACAAGCTTGCCTACAGGTACTTCTGCTTGACCCCGGGGCCAAGTATGTTACAGTGTATTAAAAATTAATTTTGCTGTCTTAAGTATGCATTTATTTGTATCTCCTTTTTCTGTTGATTGTATCCTGAGGTGTCAAATGTTCATGCAAATGACTTATAAAGAAACTAAATGTATTTATGTAGAATTTAGTTCTCAGATTAAAATTGATATAATTTAATCTTTAAGGAATCACTAAGGCTGGGCATGGTGATGCATGCCTGTAATCCCAGCACTCAAGAGGCTGAGGCAGGAGGATTGCCACGAGTTCGAGGCCAGCCTGGGCTACATAGTGAATTCAAGGCCAGCCTGAACTACACAGCAAGACCCTGTCTCAAAAAACAAAACAAAAGAATCACTATTACTTGGGAACATCAAGGATCACGTGTGCTAGTCAGCTTTCACAAGGCAAGGTTTATTTTGACTGACAGTTGGGAGGGTTTGGTCCATAATCACTTTTGGGCCTGTGGCAAGGCAGCAGTCGTGGGACCACAGAGTAGAGCCGGGAAGCAAAGAGAGAGGAAGAGGAGGAGCCTGCAGTGACCTCATTTCCTCCCACTAGGCCCTACCTCTGTGGTCCCAGCCTTTCCCAGCAGTGCCATGGGCTGGGGTTCAAACCCTTTTATTAACATATGGGCCTTTGGAGAACACTTACCCAAACTATAGCCCCAAGCTTCTTTTCTTTCACATTAAAAAGTTGTTTTAGTATTATGGAACCATGAAATTGATAGAAATAGGGATCCTCTAAAAAGAAATTTACTAGCCCAGAACTTTAAATCTAACAGAATTAATTAAAAGATGAACACAATGAATATAAGAAAGAACAAATTAATCTTAACTGGATTTTAGGCTAACACTAGGAAGGATTCTTGAGAAATTAGCCTACTTTACATTAATAGAAGACTTATAATATTTGGTGAAAGAAAATTTTACAGTGAATGTCAAGTTAGCCCAATATCCAGAAAATTTATGTTTGCCTAAAAGTAGTAAAAATAGCAAGATTGCACCTCTCCAGAGCAGAGAAAATTCTCTGTAAAGACTCATTGATTCCACAAACAGTTGAAGTATCCTTGTGCTTTTTTGGCCTTGATGATCTGAACAGACTGTGCCACTTGATGACAAAAATGAACATTTTGACTTAGGAAAACAGCTGTGTCCAGAGCCCCCAAGATCAGTATTGTCGGGGCTACCACGCAGGCACTGCAGGCTGGCAGGAGTGTGGCTCCCGGCACTGCAGAGTTGAGGGCTTATTGCCCGGGGTCATTTTGGTTTTGTTTTCAATTCAGGGGATCATACTCAGGACCTTGCACCCCAGCCGTCTTTTCCATTTCATTTTTGTTGCTTTTGGCTAGATAAGCAAACTGTCCTATGTAGGATGTAGTATTTAGGTAAGTTAGAGTTCACCCTGATAAGGTAGGTTAGGATTTGGTCTCTACTAAGAATCTGAGGCTTTACAGTTCCTGGTGTTACATTAAGAACAGCCAGGCACAGCAGCACATCTGTAACCCCAGCTACTCACAAGGCTCGGGCAGGAGGATTAAAGCTCAAGGCCAGCCTGGGCAACTTAGCAAGACCTGGTCTCAAAATGAAAAATAAAAGCAGATGGGGATGAGCTCAGTGATAGCATACCCTGTTAATTCCCCAGTACTGTGAAAAAAGAAATTGTATATAACTTTTTACAAGTTGATAATTATATCTTAATTAATTTTTATAATGAAATCTTTATAATTAAATTTTTATAATTTATATCATAGAACATTTATATAATAAATATTACTACAGTAATGTTAAGCAGTTGCTTATTAATGTATATTGGTGTACATTTGATACTATTTAAAGTTAAAATTTTTAAGTATTTTTTGAAGTGGTAGACATCTTTATTTCTTTCTTGTCTTTTTGAGACAGGGTCTCACTGTGCAGTTCAGGCTGGCCTCAAACTCACTATGTAGCCCAGGCTGGCCTCACACTCACAGCAGTCCTCCTGCCTCAGCCTCCCAAGTGCTGGTGCGTGCCCCCGTGCCCGGCTGACATCTTTATTTCTGTATATTTTCTATTGTTCCCAACGTTATACAGTTATTTAATTCAATAGGATGAGTGGTTTGGGAATATTAAAATTATATTACTAATAAAGTGGTATGTAAAAAAAGAGCACAATTTATTTTGAATAAATTTTGTAGGAAGTTGTTTAATTCTTAAACCTTAGTTATATTGAACCTAATACTGACATTTATTAACTAGACTACTGGCTACTGAATCAAAGTGGGTGTGAATGAGCAATTATAAATAGTACTCATAATACTGTCACAGCATGCCTGTGAGGAATGTTGTAGGAATGTGATTTGTTATGGTGTTCTTTTTTTCATTTTCATATCTTAAATCCCTTCCAAAGTCTAGTACAGTAGAAAGTTGGAGATTATATTATAGTGTTTTGTGGTATATAAAGTGACCATAAGTATTTCATAAAAATGTTTACAGGTGATTCTTAAGATCTTATGTCATCTTGTGACATAGCTTTTTATTGATTTATTTTAAATCACAGATGCAGCAAATATTTTGGTGATGGGTGTGGAAGGTTCCGCAAAAGAAGGTGATCCTGGAACAATATTCTTCTTCAGGTGAGACAGGGAGGAGAAATCCCACTGGGAGGATGGTTTGTGACCAGGTCACCTTGCAGTCTGCGTGGTCAGAATATACATAGTTCTGAGTTACATGTTCATCTAATTCTTGTCAGGTTTAGGGATTGTCTGATAAATCCTGTTACAAAATTGTAAAAGTATTTCTGAAGTTAGTACAGCAGTTTCCCCTTGGTTTATCTCCACTGGCGAATGTGGACTCACGGACTAGGTTTGGTGAAGCACCTGTCTCCTACTCATCCGCAGCCCCTCGCCAGGCACAGCCCGCCTCCCCAGTCTCCTTTCCTCCTGGCCATCTTCTTGCTTTTCTTCTTTCCCTTGTGTAGATTTCAGCTAAAGTTCTAGCCCACCCTGTCTCTCTAGAGATTTCCTACTGGAACCCTGGCTCACACAACTTACTCCGTTTATTTGAAGATGGTTGTAATACCAACTGCCTGGGAGTGACAGTGGTAACAGGCGCCGTGGGAAGCAGTCTCCTGCTGTCCTCACCACACTCAGGGAACCTCTGCTGTTTCCATTTTGCAGCCATAGTCGTGGGACTAATGCTTCTAAGTGGCAGAACAGAAATACACGGACCATCCATAGGACTCCAGACTTTAAGCCAGGCGCAGTGGCGGCTGCCTGCAGTTCTGTTTGGGAGCTGAGGCAGAAGTTCAAGACCAACCTAGGCAACATAGCGCAACTCTGTCTCAAAAAAAAGCTCCACGCTTTATGTTAGAGTTTTTGCGGCCTTAGTCCTTACAGTTGATGTAAACTGGAAGCCATATCTTTGCTACTATGGATGCCTACCGTGTTTTTGGCCCTAACTTTAAATAAAATCAAGTTTGTGACACTTAATCCGGTTAGAATACTAGTATCCCTCTGCCTCAAGTGAGTGGTCAGGCTTTTTGAGGACTTCACCTGTCTAATAGAAATATGATGTAAGCCTCGTGTTATGATACATTTCCTAGTCCTCGCATTCTTTTTTTTTTTTTTTTTTTTGTGGGTACTGGGGGGTTGACCCCAGGACCTCGTGCGCCAACAGGCACCCATGCCACTGAGCGATATCACCAGCCCTTTTTTCGTATGTGGGATCCAGGAGTCGAACTCGGGCCCTCACGCTTGCAAGGCAGGCGTTTACGCCACTGAGCCATCTCACCGGCCCCTCGCATTCTTAAAAATAAAAAAGATGAAGTTAATTTTGAACAATATGAATAATAATAGCATGCTGCCTGAAGTTGAACTCAATGTATTTTATCTAACCTAAAATTTCATTATTTCAGCATATAATCAACAGTGAGACTTTTCATTCTCCTTTTCTTTTTTTTTTTTTTTTTTGTGGGTACCGGGGGGTCGACCTCAGGACCTCGCGCACCAGCAGGCGCCCGTGCCGCTGAGCGATATCACCGGCCCCTTTTTCGTATGTGGGATCCGGGAGTCGAACGCAGGCCCTCGCGCTTGCCGGGCAGGCGCTTAAGCCGCTGAGCCATCTCACCGGCCCCATTCTCCTTTTCATTCTAGTTCTTGAAATCCACTTCAAATTGTACACTTACAGCTCATCTGTAATTGGCCCCAGGTGTGATTCAAGTGCTACATTGCCACGGGCAGCTTCTGAGCACCATTGTGCCCAGCATGGCGCTAGGTGGAGGGGTGCACAATTCATTGGCTCGCTTCTGCCTCAGAGTGATTGTCTGAACTGAATACCTTCAAAGCCATGCCCTGAGACCCTCTCCTGACCTGTTGCACCAGTGCACTTACTGGTTCCTCCCTGCCTACTCACCCCTCCTCCCACCAGTGTATTTGACTCAGTTGTCACGGGGTCATTCTTCAGTAGGCAGCTCGGATCAGGACAGTCTTTGCTTAGAATTCCATGGACTCCAACCAGGCTATCTCAGCACAGTGTTCCTGCTCCCCCACCACCGTACTAAGGCCTGAACTCCAAGCCTTCATACTGAACTCCATCCACAGCCCCCCTTCCCCCTTTTTGAGACAGGATCATACTAAATTGCTAATTTACACAGGTTGGCCTCAAACTTGCAATCAAGCCTGCCTCAGCCTCCCAGGGTACTGGGATTCACAGATGTGCACCACCACACCCATCTGCCTGCTTCTTTAACCTCATTGCTCACAAGGTTATGACATCTGTAGCCTTGCAAGTACTAGCTGTTGGTTCTGAGACACTGCCCTGCCCCTCCTTTCTCTTCCTTGGGCATGCGCAGATCCTTCTGCTGAATTCTCTCATTTCCTCACCTGGCCAGCTCGGCAGATCTTAAGGAGCTGTGATGCTCTGCTGGGCATCCCATAGTGCACTCTGCTGACCCTTCGTGTGCTGCTCATGCTCTTGTAAATAATCAGTGGTCTAGGTGTCAGTCTTTCCACATCAGAGCTCTTGGAAGGGTAGGAACTAGATCATACTCCTCTTCCATCCCAAATGCTGAAGTAAATGCAGACTCACGTATCTACTAAGGACTTTAAGAAATATAGAAAGAATGATACAGGGTCACCCTTTGTTTACCCTTCCCTCCTGTAGCACAGTAACCCCGGGCATAACTCCCCTTTACTTACTACCTGAAACAGCTCAACATGTTAAACTTCAGAGATGAAACCAAGTTGATTGATACTATTTAGACTTCAAATTCTGTCGAAGTTAGGATTGATTCAGAAGGCCTCAATGGCTTAACTATAGCGGTTCTAAGCCCTCTGCAGGAGGAAGCTTTATTCCATAGAGGCTGTTTGCTTTATTCCACAGCAGTTAAAAACATGATCCTTCACTGTGAGTTCAAGGCCAGCCTGGGCTACAAAGTGAGTTCAAGGCCAGCCTGAACTGCATAGTAAAACCCTGTCTCAAAAAGACAAAAAAAAGATCCTTTATTCTTTCCCATAGCAGAGTCTACCTAATGAGAGCTAAGGTGGAGTTCTCAAAAACTTTTCCTAATTTTGGGTTAATGATGTAGCTTATTGGTAAAGCACTTGCCTAGTAGCCTGCCTGAGGCCCTGGGTTTGATCCTCAGCACCACCCACACAAAAAATTTTCCTTACTTTTGATTTCCATACATCAGAATTCAACCAGACTAGAAGCATCTAGATAACTTATATAGTGTCATAGTTATATAGTGTCATAGTAATAGCTACCTATTCTAAAATTCCTGAGAGAAACCATGGAGTTTTGAGAAATCAGGTTTTATCAAGAATCAAAAAGTAGCTCTTATTTTAGAAGTCCATCCAATTAGCTAATCAGGCAATAAATCATATTTATTCTAGATGTTATCTAAGCATGACTTTATATATGATCCTAAAGAATGCATTCAATTGACTCTTACTCTTTTAAATCAGGGAAGGAGCTGCTGTGTTTTGGAATGTGAAAGACAAAACTGTAAGTATAAATAAAGTGTAAAAGTATTAAAATGTAGTTTTCTAAGACTAAATTGTTAACTAGCACTCTGTAGTTTGAGATATTGGAAGATAATTTATTTGCTATGCATTATGTGATATTTATCCTATCAGTTTCATCTTCTAAAATATATTTTGGCTTTTTAAAAAATGTTCTATATTTTCCATTTTCTGGATGCACACTGATTTATGAAGAGCCCAAACCATCCTGACGACACTACAGAAACAAAGAGTTATGTTTGCATATTATAATGTACAAGATGAACAACACATAGACAGTCTATCAGAAGCTTATTTTAGAGCAAATTTTCTAGAATTTCATAGGACATACTCTTTAATATCCAAATCAGGATTTGTAATACAACTGTTTTAGAGGTAGTTTGGTAATTACATCAAAGCTTTATATTTAACCCAGCAATTTTACACTTAGAAAGCTGCCCCAATAGTTGAGTGTGGTGGTACACACCTGTAATCCTAGCACTTGGGAGCCTGAGGCAGGAGGATTGCCATGAGTTCAAGGCCAGCCTGGGCTACATAGTAAGATCCTGTCTCAAAAACAAAAAATAGTTATCTAAAGGACCTCATCATGTATGGTAAATTATATACAGAAATGTTCATCAAAGCATTTTGTATACTAGAAAAGATTCGAAATCACAAAAATACACAGTAATAGAAAGTTTATTAAATATATCCACAGAGTAAAATATACTACAGTTCTTAAAAATCACGTGGAAAAATATTCCTGGGACGTTACTTATGGATGTGATGCAGTTAAAAGACCAGGTTATAAAATATAAGAACCATAGTATCAGAGCTGGTTAAAAAGTGTACTTCATACAATTCCAGTTTTACTCAAAAGAAATCAATATGTATATAGTAGGTAAGGAATTATGGGGTAAAGGAAATATAAATGACCAATAAATGTAAGAAGATACAAATTGTCTATGTAAAGTTGCAAAGATATGAAAGGCTAAAAATGCCCTGTGGGGTTTATGTTTTTGTTTTGTTTTGT
Organism: Erethizon dorsatum; assembly: GCA_028451465.1. Classification (NCBI taxonomy): domain Eukaryota; kingdom Metazoa; phylum Chordata; class Mammalia; order Rodentia; family Erethizontidae; genus Erethizon; species Erethizon dorsatum. The sequence goes on along the minus strand of CM051823.1, from coordinate 132,030,817 downwards.
AGTGCTGGAGATTCAACTCAGGACCTTCACACTGAGCTATATCTCCAGCCCTTTTTTCCGTTTTCTTTTCTTTTTTTTTTTTTTTTTTTTTTTTTTTTTTGAGACAGGGTCTTGCTGTGTAGTTCAGGCTGGCCTCGAACTCACAGCAGTCTTCCTGCCTCAGCCTCCCAAGTGCTGGAATTACAGGTGTGTACCACCACACTGGACTGCCAGCCCTTTTTTACTTTTTTTTTTTTTCTTTGAGACAGGGTCTCAGTAAGTTACTAAGTTTTCCAGGCTGGGCTCAAATTTACAATCCTCCTTCCTCACGTGCCTAAGGTGCTGGAATTACAGGCATGTACCACCACACCCCTTTTATTCCTATAGTTTTTAAGATTGCTGTCATAAATGTTTGAATTTTAAAATTAGAAAAATTATTTTGGAGAACAGTTTATCATATATATCAAAATTATAAGCATGCATGCCTTTTTTTTCTTTTCTTTTCTTATTCTGTAGTGCTGGGGCTCAAACCCAAGCCCTCGTGCAAGCTAGATGAACACTGTACCTTTGAGCTACACCCATCCCACCTACGTTTAGGTCTAGCAGTTCCTAAAGAAATATTCTCACAAGGCCAGAAGATATATGCATGAGGATGATGCATTGAGTAGATATTGTTCATTGGGATGGACATTTAATATGGTCAAGTAAATTGCAGCTGTTCCACCTAGAATAGTGCTGAAAATGTTCATCTATGCAGTGTGATCCCCCTTCATATAAAAGCACGTATACACATGTACTCATAGAACAGTGTGGGAGGGTATGCGCCAAGTTTACTCAAGATTATCTCTGAGCATTAGGATTTCAGGTGAGCAGAGAGGAAGTCATTTTTGTACAATTTTATGTTGCTTAGATCCTTACAAGTATTTGCCTCTATATTGTTTTAGAGATTTAATGAAAACAAACCATGTTACTAGTTATTTTCTTTGGGTGGTGGGATAATGAAAATTTTTATTTTCTTATGCTCATCTATATTTTCCACATGCAAAAACAAATGGACATGTCATCCTGATTTGTTTAATATTGCCAAGAGTTTGCCTTTTCCCTAAAAACTAAGCAATAGAAAACATGCCATTAAATGTAATGAAAAATGTTATAAGCATCAGCCCTGTAATGTGCTTGCACTGAAGAAGTTGGTCTTAATTTCAGGTGAATGTTCCTTTTTTTCCAGATGAAGCATGTGATGCAGATTCTAGAGAGACATGAAATTCAGCCATATGAAATTGCATTGGTACACTGGGAAAACGAAGAGCTTAACTACATGAAAACAGAGTAAGCAACTTTTTATCAAATTATGAAAAGGGTACTTGGAAAAAACTAGGTAAAGCTGTAGAGGAAATAAAGTGTTTATGAATATGGGGGCTGATTTTAAGAAAAAACTTATTGCTACAGATAAAAAGGCTATGTCATACAATAAACATTAGCAGAATGCAAGTAACTTTTAACTTGTCAGGGTAGCCGCAAATTAAGTAGATAGTATAACTCCAAAATTGAAAGTTTAGATTTTCTTTTTTTTTTCTGAGACAGGGTCTTGCTATGTAGTTCAGGCTGGCCTTGAACTCACTGTGTAGCCCAGGCTGGCTTCGAACTCACAGCGATCCTCCTACCTCAGCCTCCCAAATGCTGGGATTACAGGCATGCACCACTTTCTTAAACAAATTTTTCTCTACATCTTTAATTTCCATGGGATAAATTTCTAGAAATTGAATTAGTTCCATCAAAGAGTATGGGAAAATTTATACAATTCTTGATATATATTGTCAAAATGACCTCTAGAAAGATTGTAAGGCTTATTTTTCCAAAAGAGAAATATAAGTACTTTTAAAAATGCCGGGCATGTTGGTGCACACCTGTAATTCCAGCCCTCTGCGATCGCCTCAAATTCAAGGCCAGCCTAGGCTACATAGCAAAACAATAAATAAAAATAAAACTTAAAAAATTTTTAAAGATTTAGAAGGTGCTTTTTTTCATTTTCCACAGAGGACAGTCTAAACTTCACAGAGGGGAAATCAAGTTAAATTCAGAGCTGGATTTAGATGACGCCATTCTAGAGAAATTTGCTTTTTCCAATGCTCTTTGCCTTTCTGGTAAGTTACTGCTGCTTTTTGGAGAAGGTATTAGTTTTCATCTCCTCATGGAAGTTTGAAGTATTAGGTGAATATTTTGGCATGTTTTCACAGAGCATTCAACAAAAAAGTTCATGTATAGTAGATGGTGTAAAACCCGGTCTCTGCTGTGGCTACTCATTCCGTGTTCATTGCGTTCAGACACATTTCTGTACTATTGTCAGTGCCTTCGTTTGCCTCGCCCCTTCTCTCCCTGTGACTGTGACACATCCATGGTCTCCAGTTCAGACAGACACAGCCCCGCCCTCTGTGACTGACTGGGGATGGGCCTCTGTGTAGGAAACTATGCTCCCGTGTTTCACGACGGGGCAAAGTCAAAGCAGCTTTTAAGCTTTTCCTGAAAGAGCCACGCCTCCGATAAAACTGTCCAAGCTCTGTTTCTTTTGCCATTAAGTCTGCGTCAGGCTGCAGAGACAGACGTCTGTGCCCCTCTGGAGTCCTATGGAGTGTAAGGCCCGGGGGGCCTTACACCCGCCCAGCCGCCACTCCCACAGAGCTGCCCCCAGTCAAGGCAGCCCTGCCCCTTCTGGTTTCTGTGATGCACCATTAAAAAATCAGGTCTATCTCCTTGGGTCCACCAACAGGGCTTGGAAATGTGAGTTTCCTGTCATTTCCCACCCACATTAGTGCTGTCCTTCATCATAATTAACTATTTTTAGAGTTCTAGTTTCACATTTTAAGCACATTTGCTTCTTAAACTATCATTGAAATGCCAGCAAAAGTACTATGCACTTATGCATTTGTATAAATGTGATTATGATGGTAAATGTTCCATGTTAACTTTTTTTTCCCCCAGTGAAACTAGCTATTTGGGAAGCAACACTGGATAAATTTATTGAGTCTATTCAGTCAATTCCAGAGGTAATTATTTCAGTTTTATGCTTGTTTTCAAGGGTTGATTTCTACTTGGGAAAAATACAAATTCCTCAATGTAATAATATGTGTATATGAGTATAATAAAATACGGGCCGGTGAGATAGCTCAGTGGTGTAAGCGCCTGCCTGGCAAGCGCGAGCTCCTGAGTTTGACTCCCAGAACCCACATACGAAAAAAGGGCCGGTGATATCGCTCAGCGGCACGGGCGCCTGCTGGCACGTGAGGTCCTGAGTTTGACCCCCGGTACCCACACACACAAAAAAGTAATAATTATAATAAAATAACAAACACTAGGAAAGTTAGATGAAATTTAAGAAAAAAACTTCCAATTACATATAAAATAATGAGAGGAAATCTCACAGTGATATTTTTAAACTCTAGATTATTTTCCTGTATGGCATAATTAATATAAATGAAAAGAAAAACAGTGAAATCTTTCCTAAGGAAAGCGATTGCCACCACTTTTTCATGATTAAAAAGTATTTAGAGCCAGCCATGGTGACACACACCTATAATCCCAGCACTCTGGGATGCTGAGGCAGAAGGATCATAAATTCAAGCCCAGCCTGGTCAACTTAGTGATTTAGGAAGATCCTGTTTCAAAATTAAAAAGGGGGTGGGTACGTAGCTCAGTGTGAAGGTCCTGGGTTCAATCCCTAGCTCCCCCCCAAAAAAGAATTTGCTAAATTTTGAGAATATCAGCATAAAAATGTATATATTTAGTTACATATATTTACTATATAAAATTATAAGGTTATATTAAAATTTCAAAGTGCTTTAAAAATCATTTTTACTATAACTAGTTTTGTTTCTACTGTGACAGAATATGTAATTAATTATTCTCAGGAGAAGCGAGGCCCTGCTTCTTCAGTAAGAGATTAGAAACGTGTGGTAGGAAGTGTTGACAGGAGGGCGTGTTAGCTCTCTCACTGTGACTGAACACCTAAGCTGATCAGCTCATCTGGGGAAGGGGCTTGTTTTGGCTCACAGTTGGGAGTTTGAGTTTGTGGTCGGGCAGAACCATTGTTTTTGGGCGAGTGGTAAGAAAACATATTGTGGCAGAGAGCACGTTTATGGCAGTGAGGCAGCAAAGTGAGGAAGAGCGGGGAGCAGGGACGCATATGCCCTTCAGGAGCCCCACCCCCACCCCCTGACCTGACTCCCTCCCACAAGACCCCGCCTCCTAAGCAACACCTTTCAGAGTGTGAACCAAGCCTTTGACACCTGGCCCTTTGGGGGACACTCAGGGTCCAAACTATTGCAAAGGGAAATGAAAAAAATAAAGTGTAAAATTTCTGCTAAGTAAGAGTCTCAAATCTCAGGGTGAGTTAAGATAGTGCATGTGGGACACCGTCATCATATATATATATATATATATATATATACAGTCACCCCTCAGTATCCATGGGAGACTGGCTGCAGGACCCTGCACTCTCCCACCCACGTTTCCAAAGCCTGTGATGCTCATTTTATATAAAATGACACAGTATTTGCATATAACCCATGCACGTCCTCTTGTATACCTTAAGTCATCTCTGCAGTACTCATAATACCTAATACAATGTAAATACTGTATACAGTGGTTTCCTGTTGTTTTTTGGTTTTTTGTTTTGTTTGCAGTGCTGGGATCAAATTGAGAGCCTCAAACTTGGCAGGCAAGTGCTACACAACTTGAGCTCCACTCCCAGCCCTGTAAATGCTATGTAAATAGTTGTTACATTGTCATCTTTAGGGAATAATGACCAGGGGAAAATAGTCTGTGCATGTTCAGTACAGGTGCAATGTTTTTTAAATGTTTTCTACCTGTGGTTAGTTGAATCCACAGATGCAGAACTCATAGGTACTGAGGGCCAACTGTGTATGTGGTTTTGTTCTCTCCCAAATAGGCTTTAAAAGCTGGGAAGAAAGTGAAATTATCTCATAAAGAAGTTATGCAGAAAATGGGTGAACTCTTTGCCCTAAGGTAAAATGTTCTCTTATAAATAAAATATTTCATACATTTAACAATGTCTAGAAATCATGGCTGTAGTTCATAGCAAAGAGTAAACATTTAGGCCAGGCGTGGTAGTGCATGCCTATAATCCCAGCACTTGGGAGGCTGAAGCAGGATGATTGCCGAGTTCAAGGCTAGCTTGTGCTACATAGCAAGACCCTGTCTCGAAAAACAAGAGAGTAGACATCTATACCTTTGAGGAAATATTGCTATTTTCATTTCATTATTTATAAGCAGGCAGAGCTCTCTCACAAGCAGCAGATGGGGTGTAGTAGGACTATACTGGTGAAAATTCAACATGTGCAAGAAAGATCATAATTAGTCCACATTAAACCCATGTCAAGGGGCACAGCAGATGTTAAGGTAGGAAGGTATAGTCTAGAACGTGGTCAATGGAATTCCCAGTAAAAATATCAACACTGCATTATAATGCTAAACATGTTTATTGTAAAGATTACAGAAGATGGGCCAGTGAGATGGCTCAGCAGTGTAATCACCTGCCTGGCAAGCGTGAGGTCCTGAGTTTGACTCCCGGTACCCACCTAAAGGAAAAAAAGGAGCCAGTGATAATCACTCAGTGGCACAAGCGCCTGCCGGCAAGCACAAGGTCCTGAGTTCAACTCCCAGTACCCACATAAAAAAAAAGATTACGGAAGTTATGTATCATAGTTCATTGAAGCTGAGTTACTGCAAAATGCCATAGGCAAGGATTGTGATGATGCTTTATCATAGAACTTAAATTTTACACTTACTGGGCCGGTGAGATGGCTCAGCGGCGTAAGCGCCTGCCTGGCAAGCGCGAGGGCCCGAGTTCGACTCCCGGAACCCACATACGAAAAAGGGGCCGGTGATATTGCTCAGCAGCACGGGCGCCTGCTGGCGCGTGAGCTCCTGAGGTCGACCCCCGGTACCCACAAAAAAAAAAAAAAAAAATTTTTACACTTACTGAAATAGCCCTCTTAGTCTTATTTGAATATGGACTCTCTTACATTCCCATTTGAGCATACATAAAAAGGAATCAAGGAAAATAAACTGTTTACAGTAATGCCAACAAGTCACAACTGTCACATGTAATACACCATTAATTTTAAGGTGCTTCCTTATTTTTAGGATGTTAAATAGAAAGAATTGTTTCTTGAAATTGATAAAATACAGTAATGCTTTATTTTATGTGACTGTCTAAGAAGATTCTCAGTGTATTTTATTCCTGTAATTTCCCCAGGATTTATGAATATCATTGTTTCTCTCTGGGTAGCACTGTCCACTTCCTCCCCTTCTAGTGGGGAGTGAGTTACCTGTGTGTGAGGAGTCGCAGCTCCACGTCCTCCTGGGTCTCTCCCTGTGCACTGTGTGTGGTGAGGGCCCTGATTCGGATCCCCCCTAGCAGCATGGCATAGCAGATCCCAAAGCCTGTGCTCTCCAACAAGTAGGAGTCTGCCCTCCTGTTCTCTTGCTGATACAGGCAGAATCTAATTCAGAAAATATAATATGAAAACTTAAGATTAAATATACTCAAGATTCATGAAGTTTCTATAAAGCCTGACTTTTCTTACCCAAAGTTGTTTTTTTTTTTTTTTTGTGGGTACTGGGGGTCAAACTCAGGATCTTGCACGCCAGCAGGTGCCTGTGCCACTGAGCAATATCACCGGCCCCTTTTTCGTATGTGGGTACCGGGAGTCAAACTCAGGACCTCGCGCTTGCCAGGCAGGTGCTTACACTGCTGAGCCATCTCACCGGCCCCAAAGTTTTATCTTTACAATAAAAGTGCTTGTGCTATTAAAAGGAATATGATGAATGTGTACAAAGAAACATGGCAAGGTTACTAGATGAAAAATTAAGTCAAATTACATGTAGTAGGATCCCATTTGTATAAGAGAACAAATCCCTAGTTTAAAAATATAGGGGCTGGTGAGATAGCTCAGTGGCATATGTGCCTGCCTGGCAAGCACGAGGTCCTGAGTTTGACTCCCGGTACCCACCTAAAGGAAAAAAGGGCCGGTGATATCGCTCAGCGGCACAAATGCCTGCTAAGTGCAAGGTCCTGAGGTCAACTCCCGGTACCCACATTAAAAAAAAAAAAAATATATATATATATATATATATATATATATATATATATATATATACACATATATATATATATACATACACACACATTTATCTTTATATACATACACATGTACATGTATGTGCGTACACGTAATCTGCGTGGAAAGATCTAGAAGGACACATCAGTGTGTTGGAAGGTCCTATCCTTGGGAAAAACAAAGGATTTGAATTGTGTGGTGGGTTAAGAAGGTCTACCACTGTTTTACTGAATTCTTCTCTAGTTCTTTTCTAATTAACAGCTATTTGTATGTAACTTTTACAACTTAAATTTCCTTCTTTTTTTCTTAATGCCCAGCCCTCTTTTAACTTTGCATTTTGAGACAGTTTCTCACTGCATTGCTCAGGCTGGGCTTGAACTTGTGATCCTCCTTCTGCCTCCCCCTTCCAGAGTTCTGGGATTACAGTAGTGTGCTACCACACCTGGCTCATTTAATTAAAAATTGTTAAAGTAATCTTAGACCTCTTATATAGAAAAGATACAAACTGAGAGAGAATGTGTATGTTTGCTTGTCCAGTGTTTGCATGATGAGTGGAAGGATACAAAGGAAACTTAATGGTGGCTACCGGTAGGGAGAAGGTGGAAATAATAGTAAGATTTAACAATTTTTACTTCTTTTATATCTTTCTAGTTTTTGTGTTATATCCCCTATCCCCCAAAATCATGTGTGTATATATTGTGAGACCTCTTAAATAAAAGAAATGGCAAACAAAATTTTTCTTTTCCACTTCATAAATATTTTTTTAAATCTTATCAGTACATTTTAGATATACATAACAACATTCATCATAGGGAATTTGTACCTGTACATGATATATCTCAGTTCTTTTTTCCCCCACCTCTTCCTCTCCCTTCAACCCATAAATATTGTTATTAAAGACTGAACTGAGAAAGTTGAAATTGTTTTGCAAATTTTTTATTTACATATTTGTCATAAGTACTTTTGCAAAGGTCAGCATTTAAGAATACTTTCATATAGCATCATGTAAATATGAAATATAAAAACAGTGATTTTTAGTTCAAGCTTAATAAAAACACGTGATTTGCCTTTTTTTTTTTTTTTTTTTTTAAAGACACCGTATAAACTTGAGCTCAGACTTCTTGATAACTCCTGATTTCTACTGGGACCGAGAAAACCTGGAAGAACTTTACGATAAAACTTGTCAATTCCTCAGCATTACGCGAAGAGTTAAGGTATGCATTTTGCACTTAAGAGAGAAAAAAGACATGTTGCTTATGATTTTTATGACTGTGAAATTTTAAATTAAGAGAATGTGCTTAACTGCTATCGGAGAAATTTCACGTTTGACTTCTGTTCAGATCTTTCAATGTCGCCTTCTCTCATCCTCCATATAATTGCTTTTCAGCTTTTTATGGGAAGAGATCTTCTGTTATTTGTTTCAATGATTAGTGAAGATTTGTGAGAATTAAGGCCTAACAGCTCATTAGGAAGTCTGTGTCAAGTGTCAAGCAAGAGTTCATGGAGTCCTGAACTAATGTGGGGATTGTGAAAATAGAACTGGTGAAACAATCCTGTAACATGAAGTGACTGATAAATGGAGGCCAGGGAGAGGATAAAACAGAGGACTGTATTTGTCTGTAGGTGACAGGTGGAAAGGTAGCAAAACAGAAGTCTGGGGGAAAGTAAGGACTAATTTCAGAAAGGCTGATTAGACAGGCAGTAAGACACTCAGCTGGGGCTGAAGATGGGGCTCAGTGGTAGAGCACTTGCTAGCAGGGGTGAGGCCCTAGGCTCAATCCCCAGTATCGCCCCCTCCCCCACAAAAAAAAGATACTGATAGGCATTTAGAAGTGTGGAAGCAAAGCTGAGGAGAGACTTCTGGATCCACGTCCTTCCGGAGGTGTTAGTGATGGAGGGAGACATGTGGGGAATGACCATGGAAACAGAGGAGGTCTCTTGTGGCACACGCCTGCAACTCCAGCCCTCGAGGTCAAGGCAGGGAGGATCACAAGTTTATGCCTAGCCTGGACAACTTAGCAAGACCTTCCATAAAAAAAATTTTTTTAAAGGCTGGGGATGTAGCTCAGTTTAAAGGCCCTAGTTTCAATTCACAATACTGCAAAATAAAAAATTTTAAATGGGAATTTAGCTCAGTGCTTTTTTTTTTTTTTTTTTTTTTTTGTGTGTGGGTACCGGGGGGTCGACCTCAGGACCTCGCGCGCCAGCAGGCGCCCGTGCCGCTGAGCGATATCACCGGCCCCTTTTTCGTATGTGGGTTCCGGAAGTCGAACTCGGGCCCTCGCGCTTGCCAGGCAGGCGCTTAAGCTGCTGAGCCATCTCACCTGCCCAGCTCAGTGCTCCTTGAGTTCAATCCATACTACCACAAAAAGTGGGGAGGGGTGTCTATCCATGCCCTTCCTTCTCTCCTGATGTTACTGTCTTCTGATTTTGAAGCCAGTCTGAGATTGAGTTCCTCTTTGAAAAGATTAATATTTATTAACAAGTCAGCTGGAAAAATCAAGTGTTGACCCAGTTTCTGGAGCTCTAGACCCATGCAGAAAGCCTTTGCAAAGTTGGTGTAATCACTTTGTAAGACAGTTGCCAGATTCTCATAAAGTTAACTGTAGTCTTACCATAGGACCTATCAATTCCATTCCTAAGTATTACCCACGACAAATGAAAACCTGTTGCCTTATACAGATTTGTACATGAATGTCTGTAGCTTTATTCCTAAATAGTCAAAAACTGGAATCAACCAAATGGCCATCCCTAGGTGAATGAAAAAATGAGTTAATCCATACAGTTTAATGCCATTCCACAATAAAAGCAGTTACTGACCCAGGCAGCAACACAGGTTAATCTCCAAATCATTATGCTAAGAAACAAGATACCAAAGCAACACAATATGCCATTGGATTTGTAGGACATTCTAGACAATCTGAAGAAAGTATATAACTGATTCCCTAAGGCTTGGGGGAGGGGGTGGTTGATGGGGAAGTAGCCTACAAAGGGTGATGGGAACGTTTTGTGGCAGTAGTTACATGGGGTGGTTGTCAAAGTTCTTTAGATTGTATGCTTAGAATGAGTGCATTTTATATAAATTATGTCTCAAAGTTTAAAAATAAAGAATCTCATAAAAATTCTTAAATCTTGAATGTTCAGGTGTACTGCACATGGATCTTTTTCCCGTGGCATGGAGACAGGGTGGAATTTGGATTCTTGTGATGAGTACAGCATCACTGCCACCAAGGAGAGGTGGGCTTCTGTCCCTCTTCTGGTAACCAGCTTGCTCTGCTTAGTTAAGTTAATAAAAGTGACAAAACAATAGCCACAACCAGCTGCTTGGCAAGTTTGAGCTCACACACGCACATGCACGCACCCATCTTGTGGCCCGCTCAAATCACAGTACTCTTTCATATTGATGGCCACAGTGTCCTTCACATGTCCCCTCCTGGGTGAGAGTACAGGAGAACAAGGTTAGTCACCAGTGATGGTTTGAGCAATGAGGATACTGAGCAGGAGAAAAAGTTAAAAATGTCTTTCAAGAATTTAACTCAAGGGCTAGTGAGATGGCTCAGCGGCGTAAGCACCTGCCTGGCAAGCACGAGGGCCCAAGTTCGACTCCCAGAACCCACATACAAAAAAAAAAAAGGGCCGGTGATATCGCTCAGTGGCATGGGTGCCTGCTGGCACGCGAGGTCCTGAGGTTGACCCCCGATACCCACAAAAAAAAAAAAAAAAGAATTTAACTCAAGCTGGTCTTGATGCATTCCTGTAATCCCACGCTCTGGGAGGCAGAGGCAGGAGGATCTCAAGGTTGAGCCCATCCTGGATGACTAGTAAGACCTAGTGTCAAAATAAAATAGGGCTACAGATATAGCTCAGTGCAAAGGCACTGGGTTCAATCCCCAGTACCAGCAAAAAAAAAAAAAAAAAAACAACCCTTGGAGAAACTGCCACTTCATTGTTACTTTCCCAAACCGGAAGTGGGGACATGAAATGTCACTTAAGGCTTGCCTAGGGACAGAAGCCAAGTGGACTGACTTCTTTGGTACCCACTATTGGAAAGTTACTTAAGCACTCCAGAGCTCAGGCAGAACAAGGTTCACTCAATCCCCAAATTGGAAGGTTCCTTTAAGTCAACCCTGTGGCAGTCATTTTTAAAAAATCTAATGTAAATTATACATAAAATACTAATAACTGGGCCAGGTGTAGTGGCGCATGCTTGCAATGCCAGTTCTCAGGAAGATGAGGCAAGAGGATTGCTGTGAGTTCGAGGCCAGTCTGAACTACATAGCAAGACCCTGTCTCAGAAAAACAGTAACTGGCTTCTGAATCCTTAAGTGATGAGGAAAATGCATAGCATTGCACCAACTCAGTGCTACAAGTGAAATACTTGCTCTTTAATCTGGCACCATTAAAAATGTGTATCTTACCCCATCTCAAAATTTAGAAGTGGGGGGTGGGCGGGTGAGCTCATTGTGAAGGCACTGAATTCAGTCCCCTTAACACCAAACAACAAAATTATAGATCTCATACTCTTTGAAGTAGACACAATTTGATTTATTCTGCGTATTTGGGCCAGGACTATCTTTGCCTGCATCTTATTGGTAAGCTCAAACCCCACCTCATTTTTATGCTTCTGGAGGACTTTGTACAGATCCCTCAGGTTCAGAACTTCACAGACTACACTGTGATGGTCTGATTACATTTTTGCCTCTAGAACTATGCATTTTCTGTAGAAAAGTTCTGGGTCTTTGGGGTTTGTAGGGTATCAGAACATTTTAGGCCTTGGGGGTAGGTGGGGACAGGGTTTCACTATGTAATTCAGGCCGATCCTGAACTATGTAGCCCAGGCTGGCCTCGAACTCATGGCAATCCTCCTGCCTCAGCCTCCCAAATGCTGGGATTATAGGCATGCACCCCCATGCTAGGCATCTTAGGCTTTTTGTTTTTTTGTTTTGTTTTGCTTTGTTTTTGTGGGTACCAGGGGTCAACCTCAGGACCTCTCGTGCCAGCAGGCACCCGTGCTGCTGAGCAATATCACCGGCCCTTTTTTCATACGTGGGTACCAGGAGTCAAACTCGGGACCTCGCGCTTGCCAGGCAGGCGCTTATGCCGCTGAGCCATCTCATCGGCCTTCTTAGGCTTTTTGTGTGAATGAAAGCATCTATGAAAAGATGTAGCCAGAGTAGGAAAATACAGAATTCCTTTCTCTACGTTTCCTCAGAAATGCCGGACATCCTCCACCGCGGACAGGCAACCTTAAACTGTTTTGCAGTCCTTACCAGTACCAAGCTAATGTTCATTTCATTACCTAATCTCACTCTTAGACATCTATCGTCATCTCTATCTCATCTATCTCTGGTGGTGTATCTTCCACATGAGTTATGAACCTAAATGTTCTCAAACTACATTTCTCAGAGTATTTTTTTAGGATCCCCAAAGCAGGTAAGACTGGTTGAATTGTGTAAAATTATTTCGAAGCAGCTTGTGTTAAAAGCTTTATGTCACTGTAACAGAATGCCTGAGATAATTAACTTATAAAGATATAAGCTTTATTTTGGCTTACAGTTTTGAAGATTGTAGTCATGACTGGCCCATTTTGGGCTTGTGGCAAAGCAGCACATTATGGCAGGAGCATGTGGCACAGCAAAAGTGCCATAACCAGCCAAGGAGCAAAGAGGAAGAATCAACCACAGTCCCCTTCAGGGACACACTCCCAATGACCTAAAGACCTCCCTTAAAGGTCTAGTTCTTCCCAATAGTGCCACCCTGGGGACCAAGCCTTTAACAAATGAGCTTTTAGGGGACTCAACATCCATGGTATAGCAGGGCTAAAAGAAGAACAAGAACTGGTCCTGTAGTGCTTCAAGAAGACAATGAAGAGAGTGGTCACAGTGGTAGGGGAAGGTGGTTGTTTTTGTTTTTTCCTCAAAAGATAAAGAGTCGAGAAAGATGGGGTGACTGGGTGTAAAACATGCTGAAAAGTAGAAAAGCTGAGGACAGAGGTCAGGTCCTTTCGTAAAAAAGATTCAGAGAGCAGTTACAGAGGTGTCATGGGACAGAAACCAGTTTGCAGCAGTGCTGGCCTGTTTTTTTAAGTTAGCGGCCCTCGAGTTCTGTCATGAAGCTTCTCTTCACGTGCCATCTCCTCCAACAGCACTCATTTCCATGACTTGTACTCTTACCTTTTCTTAATTTTTACACTATGCATCTCTAACACAGTCCCTCTTTGCCTTCTGAATGTTTTCTAGTTGCCTTCTCAATCTCACAGACCCTCGCTTACAGTATCACAGCTTCCCTTTCAGGGTCGTTCCCCACTAGACTCTAAGCTCCATGAGGTCAGATACCATGATTATTGGCGAAGACACCACATGTACTAGCTACTGGGTATTAGTAGAAAAGAAATCAGTGACTGAGATCGCAAAATGAAGTGGATTGTGTTCTCTGAACTTTCCCTGTTCTGTTTCAGCTAATGGCAAGGGCATCTAGCCTCAGCTATCTAGTCATTCATTGGGAAATTTAGAAGTCATCTTGGTGTCCTCTCTGCTTCACCCTCTGCATCCAGTCAGCAGCCTTTTCATTCCCTCCATGCCACCTGTTCACTGGCAAGTATTTACTGCAAAGCCTATGTGACAGACCCAAGGGAAGGGTACCATACTGACCCCTGTACCTCATTTCAAAGTTAATACACACAACCCCTCTGCCACTCGGCCTCTTCCCTCACCTGGACTGGCCTATTTCCTTGCCTGTCCTCCAGCCTCCAAAGTAGACCTTTTCCAGCCCTGCTGTAACCTGGCTGGAAGGCAGAAAGAATCATCAGTCTTACCACTGTCTTCTCTGCTCAACAGCATGATAAATGTTGAGTATTTCATGGTTAAACAAAGGACTCTTTACTTGCAGAATAAGATTCCTACATTATAGCCTGGCATATTAGTTTTCTATTGCTGCTGTAACAAATTCCAAGCCTAGAGGCTTAACACAGATTTATCACTCTAACAGTTTTGTTGTCAGAAGCCTGGCATAGGTGTCACTAAGATCAAGGTGCTGACAGGGCTGTGTTCCTTTATGGAGGCTACAAGCCGGATCCATTTATTTGCCTTTTCCAGCTCTTCTGCCTGCATTCTGCATTTGTAGCCCCTTCCACTGTCTAGCAAAGGCAAGTGAGTGGTCCTCACATCCTGTCATCCTAAACTCTTCTACCCCCATTTCCACTTTTAAGGACCCTTATGATTACACTAGTCTTACCCAGATAACTAGTCTCATCTCTCCAAGTCGGCTGATTAGCAGCCTTAGTTTTGTAATCTTTTTAAATTTTCCTTTGCCATGTTCATAGGTTCTAGGAATGCTTGTGGGGTGGGACGCATTATTGTAACTACAGTATTTGTGGTATACAAGGGATGATCAAAGTACACAGTGAATGTTTAAAAATCACAGTAAGAGACATTACCACTAATCCTAGTCAGAACACCCTGCCTTGCTTTGAACACTTATCCTATTGTTTTTGCCACTTTCTGAAGTTCTAGAAATCCTCTTTTGTGTCTTTACGAGTTGTGATCAAACATGCAGTGAATGCTGCAACCAAGTGCAATCCAACAGAAAGGCAGGCTTTTACAATTACTATGGTGTGTCCTCATCAATCTTAATCACCAGATTTGGCATTGTACAACTTCTGCCTCTTCTCTACTCAAAATGGCCATCAAAGGTAAACGTTTTGAATGGATTCTGGACAAGAAAGCAGAGACAACAGAGCTCAATTAGAGACAGGAAAGAGGACTTACAGCTGCTTCAGAAAAGTGGCAAGAATGACGGGGTACACATGTTCAAAGTGGGGGAATATTTTGAGGGGGATGAACAGCACTGTCTTTTTTACTTTAATAAATTTTAAAATTTACCCTTTACCATTTTTTCATCACTCCTCATACATTGCCTTTCACAGTCATCTACTAACCTCACTTCCAAGTTGTCTACCATCTAGCTATGCTTGTCTCTGTGCTCTTTTCCTTTGCTTGAAATTCTCTTCTCCTGCCCCCCACCTCTGCACTCTTTTGGCTTGAACCACCTGTGGTATGTGCATGCCTGTCCCATCAGGCGGCTTGTACCACTGGTAGTACAAACTAATCACTTTTATTGCTTTTTTTACTAATAAAATAAAAAGCCATTTGATGGGACAGTCATACGTGTACCAATGGTTCAAGCCACCCAGCAGCAAGACATGAATTATAGCCCCACTGTGAATGTATTAAAGCCTAATTCCCATTTAGCTGGTTCTTCTGCGCCTTTGCTTCCATATAGTGTGCATACCTCTGCAGGTAAATCAAATACAAAACACTCAGTAGCACTCTTGCTTGCACATGCCAATGTGGGAGCTTTGGAATAAAGAACCATTAGATGTAATAATTAGGAGACTTTTGGAAGGGTCAGAAGAATTGTAGCAATATATCTAATTTCTGATGTTAGTAAACTGGGTGATAAAGTGGAGGAAGAACAGAACATGCTGTCTACTCCTTAGTAACAATTAAGGGCCAAGTTAGCAGTTTAACAAGAAAAGCAAGCTTAAAAGCAAACATGTTCTAGACTAGTGATGACGAACCTTTTACACACTGAGTGCCCAAACTGCAACCCAAAACCCACTTACTTATCACAAAGTGCCAATACTGCAATTAAACCTGAATACTGAGGTGTTAACAACAACAAAAAAAACTCACGCTTAGCTCTCGTTCCAACAGAGGGCTCTGCATGCCCGCTGCAGCACACGTGCCATAGGTTTGTCACCATTATTCTAGACCAAGATTAAACAGTCAACAGAAAATTTGGGAGGGAAATGGGAGAAAAAGGGAAGAACCATTACTAAAATCAGACTAGAAACTACAAGGTCAACTCCACACAAAAAGCATAAACATTATGTACTGCAAACACAGTTTTTTAAAAATTGCACACATGTAATTGCATATGAATGTGTATAGTTATACATGCAGTTAAACATTAGCTATTATTAATGCCAAATGTCGAAAAGGAAGATTACAAAAGCCAAACCTACACATATACATCTCTTCTTGAATCAACCTGCTTCAATGCAGAGTCAGCATCCCACATAATTTTAGGGTGTAAATAATCCAAAAGATCAAATAATCTGAAAGGTCTTTTACAACTGGAAAAGAAAAATCTTATCAAGTGACCATAAGATCTGGGATATGGGCCTGCATGGTGACGCATGTCTGTAACCCCAGCACTCTTGAGAGGCTGAGATAGGAGGATCAAAGTTTTGAGTCCAGCCTGGGAAACTTGACTTAGCAAGACCCTGTCTCAAAAGAAAAAATAAAAGGGCTTAAGATAGATACAGCTTAGTGCAAAGGCCCCAGGTTCAATCCCCAGTATGGAGGGAGGGTGGAATATAGGTGAATTTTATCCATACAGTTCAGAATTCTAATGAATGCAAACAGTGCATGGTCTGACATGTTCTGTCAGCCCCGTACATGCATTTGCGATTAGTGTTAGTTCCACTGCACCTTCAACAAGCCCCATGAAACAAACTATTTTTAAAATGTTTCCAGTCCTTCCAATTTTCATAGGAAAGTACACAGAGGTATTAGGCAGGCATATGACTCAGTAGTCACATCTAAGTTTTAAATTCAAAGATTCTTTTTCATGAACTCCTACCATCAGCTTGTGAGGGTTTATAATGCAGAGCTTTTGCAGTTGTTAAAGGTACTGCCATCTACTGGTGAGTTTGCAGCAGGTTAAGCATTAAGTATTTGAGTTTTTAACAATGTAAAAAAAAAAAATCACATTCTAAATTTGGCTTTTTTTTTTTTTTTTTTTTGTGGGTACCGGGGGTTGACCTCAGGACCTTGTGCGCCAGCAGGCGCCCGTGCCGAGCGCTATCACCGGCCCTTTTTTATGTGGGTACCGGAAGTCGAACTCAGGACCTCACGCTTGCCAGGCAGGCGCTTATGTCGCTGAGCCATCTCACTGGCCCTGGCTTCTTTTTCTTGCTAAAAACAAAGGCAGCTACCAGAAACTAGGATATTAAAACCTTATTCTTAAATCTTATGAACATCTTAACAGACTAGCATGCAAAGCATTTCCTGGTGAAATCTTCATTGCAAAATGGCTCTGGGTAGATTCACTGAAAAGCAAATAATGGCTGGTCGGTTGCCTCTGGGGACAGGACTGGGGAGCAGAAGTTCAAAAGATGACTTTCACTCTTAATGCCTATACAAGTTTGAAGCATGTGACCAAATTACCAATTTTCTTAGGTAAACTGTTTAAATACATACTAAGATCTTTCTTATACAGGTCATGAATGAAAAACTCCAGCACTGCATGGAACTAACAGATCTAATGCGGAATCACCTGAATGAGAAGCGAGCACTCCGCCTAGAGTGGATGATCGTCATCCTCATTGCCATAGAGGTGGGTAGAAACACTGTACTGCAGTCATTTATCACCTTTTTACAAACATAGGGCCTGTGACAACAGACAATTTGAGATACAAAATTGTAGCAGGAAAGAGGATGTTGCAGTGACTAAATATGCTTGGAAGTGAGGCTGTATCAAGTAACTGTATTTTGCCATTCATTAAAGGTAACTTTTTTAAAGGTTCCACATTTTAAAGATAACATTTGTTAATTCTAGCTGTAAATCATATACAGCCCAACATCCCATCAAGTACCTGTGTGTCAGGTTTGCATCCTATCAAGTACCTGTGCGTCAGGTTTGCAGTTCATTAATCACCATCTTGGAAGTCGGTTTAGTTTGTATCAGTAATTTCTCTGCCATGAAATTAATAGTTCTTTTTATCATTCTAAGGTAACGTTTGAGCTGGGACGAGTATTTTTCTAATCATGTGATAACCAAAAGCATCACTGCGGGAGATGTTCAACCTCTGCAATCAAAACTAAATGTTCACTGTTACGTGATCTCATATTTAATATGTATTTAATTTTTTTAAGTCAAGAAGTATATATAATGGTCTTTTTCAGCTCTTAAATATTGTTAAATAAAAATTATAAAGAATCTAGTGTTTGGGTCTGTATCACTGATAGTTCAAAAGTAAAATATTTATTTCAGGTAAAGAACTTTGGATTACCTATTTAGGAAACCTACACTAATGTTATATCTTAACATCAAAAGGCTTAAGATTTTGGACACTAATGCTTAACCTCCCCATGGAAAGCCAATCTTGGCCCTAACTAAAAGAACCACACAGGAATTCAGGAGCATTAGAATCAATATATGCAATATCAAGGCAGGCTTTTGATGGCAGAAATAAATTTTATATACCTATTTTAGATGGCAATAATGTATGACTGTTCACTGGCACTTTTATTAATCAATACTTTGTCCTTTCACCACCAAGTCCATCCCATTATCTTCCCCAGAGGTATATTTATTTTTGTTTCACACATATTTTGGGGAAATTAAAAAATATTAGCACAAATAATTTAACTTACATACTTAGCATCTTGAACTTTTTTAAAACAGCAAATCTCTATTTTCTTAATTTTTGTACATAAATCTCCTTGCCCCATTAGTCCTCAGCAGGATAAACTGGATGTCCTTTTTCCATACATATTATTCACATATATTTCATACATATTATTCCATACATATTATTGTTCCAAAATGAGTGCTGCCACTTTACACCTTAACTGCTGCACAGTATTCCAAGAGAATACATTTGTCTATACCTTTACTGATGGGCATGTATTTCCTAATAGCACTTTAAGTGAACATCTGGTATCTTTCTCAGCAGTGTGAGTAGATGCTTTTCCACCAGAGGTACCCAAAACTCCCCAAGGAGGATGAAGGAAACAGTTGGAAAAATTGCTTTTTAGATCAAGTTCCATGTCATTTCCTAAGATCTGCATCCCTATGTACACAAATGCCTGCAGTCAGCCTTGTTCTCATATCCCGTCTTTCCTCTCACTTTACATTTTAGAGGATCTCCTACCCTGAAGCTTGGTTTACTGTATTTAAGTCTTTAAATATTTTTAAAACCTTGAGAAGCCATACCCAGAGGACAATGTGAAAGATTGTTCAAATAAAAGCAACTTCTTGAATCAAGGCCATTAAATTTGCCATCCACGAAGCAGTGTACTTCTAATAAAATCATACCCCAAGTACAAATGAGTATGTACAATTTGCTGTGTCGGTGAAATAACAATGTGTTTTGTGTTACTGGGACAGAACACTGAGATTTGCACAGGGAAGCTACATACTCCACCACTCAGCTACATCCCAGCCCTGTGTTCTAAGACAGGACAGGGTCTCCCTAAGGTATCTAGGCTGGCTTCAAATCTGCTGTCCTCCCTGCCTCAGCCTCCCCAGCAGCTGGGATCACTGGCGTGTGCTACCAATTTTAATAATCCAGAAAAAACATGAGCATCTCGAGCCTTATGGCTACACAGCAATTTTAAAATGTTTCAATTTATATACAAATATGTTGCAAAGAATGAAAGAATAATCAAAAGTAGATTTTCATAAACATTTATTATATCAGAACAAAGTTTTATGGGGGAAATGCAACACAAATACAATGTCAAGAAGAAAAAGGAAGAATATTACATTCCACTAGATATAAAGACTTAAAGGTGGTTTAACAACTTGTTAGGTATCAGTATGTATTGACACTGGAAATTACATTTCTCAAGTATTTCATTAAAATCTTCAAATTCACAGGAAGTTTTAAAAATTACTTACAAAACAAGCAAACATTCAGCATCACCACCTCTTACCAAAGTCACTGAGAAATACCAGAATATTTGGAGTCTAAAATATGTACATTTCCCCATTTGCTCTCAAAGATCTCTCCCAAAGTGGAATCAAATTACCATCATACATGACAACTCAGTGGTTAAGACCAACTTAGATTTCAATTCTTGCTTTATGACCATTAAATAACTGGATTTCTCAGCCTTGGTTTTCTCACCTGTAAAATGGGTTTAATGGTGTCAGACAAGGCTGCTGTGAATTTAGTGGAATACGTGAAGTTATGAGAGTGTTAACTATTACTACAATCCATCTAAGTAAAATTTCATATATCATTCTGCAATTTAGAAGCTGAACCAGACTTCCCCCTTTGAATCTTCTAAGTAACATCATGTCTAAGACTCACAAAATACATGTTACTGAATCCACCACCATCATGGAGTAGTTCACTTAAATATAAAGCAATAGCTTCAGCACAAGCTCAAAAAGGCCTTTTAAAACTATACATTATACAAATACCAGGCAACTGCCTTCTGAGGTTCCTTCTTGGATAACCACAGCAGCCAAAGGAAATATTTTTGTATATATAAAAGTCAATGCAAGGCCGGGCATGGTGGTGCAGGCCTGTAATCTCAGCAATCAGGAGGCAGAGCAGGAGGACTGTCTCAAGTTCGAGGCCATCCTAGACTACATAGTGAGACCCTGTCTCCAAAAAAAAAAAAAAGAAAAGGCAAACCAGGCTTGGTGCTGCATGCCTGTAATCCCAGCAGTCTAGGAGGCTAAGGCAGGAGGCACACAAAGTCTAGCCCAGCCTGGGCAACTCAGTGACTTAGTAAGACCCTGTCTCAAAAAAAGGGTTCAGTGCAAAAGCCCTGGGTTCAATTCCCCACTACCACCCACCATAAAAAAAAATCCTAGTTTTATCATTTCTTAGCAAATTATATTCAGCTATTTTCAGTTACTGTCTTTCTGCCACTTTAAAGCAGTTTCCGATGTATGGTCCCTCAGACAAACTGTCTCTGCAAACACCCAGATTATACAGACCACACACACCTACCAAATCAAACTCTGAGGCAGCAGCTGGGAAATCGGGCTTCTTACAACTCTCCAGGAGATTTCTTATACTTACCAAACTCTGAGAACCTAACTTAGAACCTACTGGTTTCCACGTGGTTATACAGGTTTTACATGATTCCTGAGTAGCTCTTGCTTCCCAGCTTTTAAATCTCAAGGGACTCAGTACTCCGTTTTCAAACCCTGCTCTACAAAGTGTATTTGCTGGGAGACACTGATAAGGATGAGAAGTAGTATTCCAAATACCTCCAAAATCTGAATCTATTCACTGTAAGCTCTTCACTAGTTCCTGAACTGCCTTTTCTAAGGAAGATTTAATTAAGGTCACTATTCTAAATGCCCTTTCCTCACAGAGGATTAACAAAACAATTTTAAAAGCCACATTTTCACTCCTCTACACATTATGAAACATGGATTTAAATCTTTTTTTAAAAATGAATGTTTAGGGTCGGTGAGATGGCTCAGCGGCGTTAGCACCTGCCTGGCAAACGCAAGGTCCTGAGTTCACTCCCAGTACCCACATAAAGGGAAAAAAAAAACGGGCCGGTGATATCGCTCAGCAGCACAAGCGCCTGCTGGCAAGCGCGAGGTCCTGAGTTTGACTCCCGGTACCCACATTAAAAAAAAAAATGCAGTGTTTCAACATTTCCTAGATTGTTACAATAAAGTAACCTGGGAAGCCCAGCATGGTGGCCCACGCCTACAGTCCCAGCACTTAGGAGGCTGAGGCAGAAGAATCACCTGGATGACATGACAGTAGTGAGTTCCAAGGCCAGCCTGAACTACACAGTGAGCCTGTCTAAAAAAAAACCAAAAAATCAAATCAAATAAACTAACCTGGAAACCAAGGAGCACTGTAAAAACTACTCCAATAATTCATGTTTTCATTCACTTCAACCAAAATGAGAAGTTTCTGCTTTCATGCAGCTTAGTCTAATGAAGGAAAATGGAAGACAGGTCAACAACTGATTCCGCATATAATCTGCTTATATACACCAATACTCAGTAAGTGAATCTATAAGACGTAATTTGAAAAGTTAGGATAGAGAACCAGGTGTGGTGGTGTGTGCCTGTCCTGTAGTAGAGAGAGGAAGATCACCTGAACCCAGGAGTTTAACACCAGCCTGAGCAACAGTGGATATACCATCTCAAAAAAAAGGAAAGGGAGATAGACTGTACTACTTAAAACTTGAGGTTTAGACATTACCATCTGAATTTTAAAACTCAAAAAAGGAATACATTCTCATTAAGTATAAACTCAATTTTTCACTTGGCTTCCAATTTGCTTATATTAACAAATTTTTTAAATACTGCTAATATAAAAAAGATGGATTAGACTGCTTCTTGGACCTACCAATAAAGAATTAGAGATCAGCAAATAAAAGAAAATCAGTGACATAATTCCACTCAAATCTAAACTACTTGCCACAAAATCTTAAATTCAAGATGTTGATCTTAATCTAAAAGGCCTCCTGAGAGATTCTGGCTCCAAGCACCCTGATAGCAATTAAGATTAGTTGAAATACTTGTCCAGTGGCTCACCATTCAAACTTGATGAACTGGACTCCTCTAATTTTGTTAGTCCCTTTTCAGACTGACCAACCATCCTGGGTTTGCCAGGACTGGGAGTTTTTCTGGGCAAACCAGGATTGGAGCCCACTATTTTCAAACTTCATTTTAGATACTGATTTCACTGTAGCACTTTGCTGCAACTCTACAGACTTTTAATATGAACTGGTTACTAAAATCAAGAGCCTCTCTTACCAATAACCAATCATTTTCATAAAGAGAAGCATGCTGAAGCCTGGCATGGTGGTGCATGCCTATAATCCCAACCCTCTGGGAGATTTAAGCAAGAGGATTGCAAGTTCTACCCTAGTGAGACCCTGCCTAAAAAAAATAAAAAGGCCAGGGACATAGCTCACTGAGAAGGCCCTGGGTTCAATCCCTAGTACTACAAAAAAGGGGAGGGGGCTGTAAAAATAAAAAGGGGATGTTGATGTCATACACAGTTGTTATTAGGGAAAGTTCAGATGTTCCTCAACTTACAATGGGGTCAGGCCCCAACAAACTCATTGTAAATTAAAAATAAATCAAGTCAAAATGCATTTAATCTGGATGCACCTTGAGACTATTAAGTGAAATAAATCAGACACACGTGTGTAAATACTGCATCGTTTCTCTGGTGTGAGAAACCGAAAGTGTAAATAAGGACCAAAATGTACATTAGGTATTGTGAAATAGGAAGAAAATGTTCAAATGGGAAGGGAAACAAGGGAGGGGGTAGAGGGATAAGAAAGAAGGGTAAAGTAAAAAAAAAAAAAAAAAAAAACAGAAAAGGAGGAAAAAAATGGAAACAAAGCTTTTGTAAATGGGGAGGGGAAGAAAGGTTGAAGGGAGGGTAGGGGAATGGGAAAAAAAAGAATCAAGTTATATCATGAACAGGTACAAATTCTCTATGATGAATGTGATCATTATGTATATCTAAAATGCACCAATGAAATTTGATTTAAAAAATGCATTTAATATGCTTAACATGCCAAACATCATAGCCTGACAACACAGAACATTGAAATAACAACTGTTCATCCCTATGACTGCCCAGCTCACTCTCAAGAAAGGATCATGGTACAATATAGCCCCAGCCCAGGAAAAGGACAACATTCAAAATTTGAAATGCTGTTTCATTTGAGAAGAAAAATTCTTGGTCAAATCACAATAAAGTCAAGGGCCACCCATCATTTGCCCCTATAAATCTAATCATTTAGACCTGGCACAGTGGCACATGCCTGTAATCCCCACACTTTGGGAGGCTAAGTAAGGCCAAGAGGCAATTTAAGTGACCTAGCAAGTGACCAGCCTGGGCAATTTAAGTGACCTAGCAAGACTGTCTCTAACTTTTAAAAAATAAGAAAAGGGCTGGAGATGTAGCTCAGTGTGACAGCCCTGGGTTCAATCCCCAGCACCCACCCCCCCAATCAGCTATCAGAGCAGGGTGCATAGATGGCAAAACACTTGGCTAGCATGTATCCACCCATGAGTTCAATCTCCAGGGCTGTGTGAAATAAAGGAAAACAGTAAGCAGGGAGAGAAAATGTTCTCAAATGGAAAGGGGAAAAAGAGATGGGGGGGTGATTAAAAAAAACAAAAGAAAAGAATTAAGATGTGTTATATACATGTACCAACTTCCCACAAGGAATGTTTTTTTTTTTTTTTTTTTTGTGGGTACCAGGGGTCGACCTCAGGCCCTCGCGTGCCAGCAGGCACCGGTGCAGCTGAGCGATGTCACCGGTCCTTTTTTTGTATGTGGGTTCCAGGAGTCCAACTCAGGCCCTCGCACTTGCCAGGCAGGCGCTTACACCGCTGAGCCATCTCACTGGCCCTGTTATTATGTAAACATGTACTAATAGAAAAGCTGAAAAAATAAAGGAAAATCAGTTGTGAACTATTGATACTTTTAACAACTTTAATGAATTTCACTCAACTTGGCTGAATACAAGTAGTCAGCCTAAAAAGATTACAAATTGTATAATTTGTATGCTATAAAATACAAACTATAGGGCCGGTGAGATGGCTCAGCGGCGTAAGCGCCTGCCTTGCAAGCGCGAGGGCCCGAGTTCGACTCCTGGATCCCACATATGAAAAAGGGGCCGGTGATATAGCTCAGCGGCACGGGTGCCTGTTGGCGCGCGAGGTCCTGAGGTCGACCCCCGGTAACCACAAAAAAAAAAAAAAAAAAAATACAAACTATAGTACAGAAAACAGGTCAGGTGTCAGGGGTGGAAAGGTGGCCTGTACTGTATCCTGGTAGAGATTACACAAATGTATACTGTGTTGAAATTTACAGAACTGTCCAAAGAAAGGAAAGTCTACTTTACTATGTAATTCTACATTGTTTTAAAGTTACTGTCATCTCAAAAATGTATTAGTGATCCTATGATTTATTTGTTAAGACCGCTTACACTAACTTATTTTATACTCGTGCAATCCTGTAAGACTTTGGGAGAAGGGCAAATGGGGATTAAACCCAGCACCTTCACACTGAGCTACATCCTCAACCTTTTTTTTTAATGTTTTATTTTGAATCAAGTTCTCACTAAATTGCTAAGTTCTCCAGGCTTGGCTCAAACTTAGAATCTTCCTGCCTCAGCCTTCCACTGAGATTTCAGGCATGCACCAACAGGTCCAGCTAAAGCCTATATATTCTTGACCATATACTATACTGACTCCTCTCTTCATAAATACAACCACCATCTCTCCCAATGACAGTGAAAGGAAGCTACTAAATTCCTAAATTCTAATCCTAACTCAACACAGTACAGATAAGGTGGTAATGTGCGAATAAGCAAAACATGACTCCAGAGCAGCCCTGTCCAACAAAATTTTCTGCAATAAAAAGATTCTGATATGTTTTCAATATGGTAGCCTGGTAACCTCTAGCGGCTTGTGGCTAGTATGACCTTAATCTACACAGCCACATGCAGCTAGTAGCTAGTAAATTGTACCACAGTCCTAGAAATACGACACAAATGTACATGTCACAGAAACACAATTTAATATTAAATTATGATGGTAATTCAACAACGAAAGGAAAAATAACTCAAGGCAGATGTTTCAATGAAGGAATAAACCTAAGAAATGCACAACCCCGCAACATCTCACCAAAGTCTTTTTGTTTTGTTTTCTGTTTTTTGAGACAGGGTCTCACTATGTAGTTCAGGCTGATCTTGAATTTACTATGTAGCCCAGGCTGGCCTTGAACATGAAGTGATATTCCTGCCTCAGCCTCCTGAGTGCTGGGATCATAGGCATGTGCGCACCTGGCCACAAAATCTACCTTTTAAAGGCCTTCAAGATTCAGTTTAAAGGGGCTGGTGAGATAGCTCGGCGCCATAGGCGCCTGCCTGGCAAGCGCAAGGTCCTGAGTTCCACTCCCGGTACCCACATATGAAAAAAGGGCCGGTGATATCGCTCAGTGGCAGGGGCGCCTGCTGGTGCACGAACGAGGTCCTGAGTTCGACCCCCGGTACCCACAAAAAAAAAAAAAAAAAGATTCAGTTTAAAGATCAACTTCATCTTCTTTCCACACTACAGAGAACTTCACACATCTGTAGAATACAGCCAACTGCACGTTAACCATCTCCTATTTTTCTCCCCTACTGGACTGTGACCACCTTGAGTCGGTTCTTATCACACATACACCACAGCACCTACTACCTAAACCAGAGGCTTGCTGCAACAATACTCATTTACTCATTCAGTTCTACTGAGAAAAATTATTATCTTAAGTTCTTCCACTATAAATTTAACTCAATACTGCAAACTCTTTTAAGTACCAGTGGTGCACAAAAGCTTGTTCAACTTTACAATAGGATGAAGGGTGAAAGAAAAGTAACCAATGTTAAGTGTGTACAGACAGTGCTTTGAGTAAAAATAACTGTCATAATCATGATGATAACAAA
Organism: Erethizon dorsatum; assembly: GCA_028451465.1. Lineage (NCBI taxonomy): Eukaryota > Metazoa > Chordata > Mammalia > Rodentia > Erethizontidae > Erethizon > Erethizon dorsatum. Next base: position 132,004,464 of record CM051823.1, on the reverse strand, counting down.
ACCCAGATGATATTTTAAGAAAAAAAAAAAGTAGCGATTACACCATTCTTTTTGTTGGTTTTTTTTTTGTGTGTGTGTGTGTGGGTACCGGGGGTCAAACTCAGGACCTCGCGCTTGCCAGGCAGGCGCTTATGCTGCGGAGCTATCTCACCGGCCCCTTTTTGTTGTTTTTTGAGGCAGGGTCTCACTATGTAGTGAAGGCTAGCCTTAAACTCACTATGTAGCCTAGGCTGGCCTCTAACTTGTGATCCTCCTGCCTCAGCCTCCCAAGCCCTGGGACTATAAGCGCGCACCACCACACGCAGCTTATCCCATTCTATAATAACAAGTATACAGTAACTTTTATATATGTTATTGACTCAGAAAAGCTTAATGGATTAGGGGAAAAAAGCCTGGGATTTATCTTGTTTTTTTGCACAGTAACAAAATCTCATCCTACTCCTTGTACCATTATGCTAAAACAAGTCTGAGGAAAATTCCTTCCAGGTCCAAAGTTTCCTGAAAATTTCCCAACATAAAGGCATAGTGTTGTTTTCTTTACAATTAAGTCTCAATTATCTTTCATAGCATCCTCTTTTAAGTCCTTGAAATGTGCTAACTGGAATATGCACAGAACTGTCTCACAGTCAGTAGACAGGCAATATTGGGGGCTCTCTGAAGTAGTCTGAATTCATTTAATAACTACAATTTCTGTTTCCTCTAAAAATCAGCTGGTCAAAGGGGCTAGTATGAGGACTCCACAAAACCAGACATCAAGCATCATCTGACGTTCAAAGTATAACTATTATCCTGCAGGAGCCTGCATACTGGAATATTAAGACTACAGTACCATAACCTCTTTGGAAAGATTAAAAAAAAAAAAAAAAAATCACCAGCCAATTTTCCCACTTTTATCAGCACACAGATTATTCAAGACAAAAGTCAGAGAAAAATGTGTGAAGCCTTTCTATACTAAATGGCCTTGGTCTAGTTAATTAACTTGAGTCTGCTTCTCAAATTTAAGGTTAAAAAGGGAGTGAGATCACCCTGCTCTGCCTCTCTTGGAAAGCATCTTCTGTGTGGCCTACTAGAGCTGCAAGGAAAGGGAGATCCCAATTTGGTAAAGTGGAACAAGGAAAGTCCATAAACAAAGACTTGTAGTTTATTTTGTATTTTTTAAAAATAATACGCTTTACAATTAAAAAAAAAAAAAGGAGTAAGACTAGATACAGTAGAAGAAAAAAAACTAAGATAATTACTTACAGACTGACTTAGCAAGGTTTCTGGTTCAATCCCAATTCATCCATAAAATGGAAAAATATAGAACTTAGGTGGTTATTAATATATGTCCATAAATCCTTTGATACTGCTCCCTTGAAGAGATGGAACTAAATTTCCATCCCCTAGACTTCAAGGCTGGACTTGGTGCTTTGCTTTTGATATGACGGGGCATTAGTGATGGTGTGTGGCTTCCTCTTTGCTCTTGCTTGGATTACTTGCCACCATCTTGTGAAGACACTTAAACAAGCCAACTGAGCACTGAGTCCTTCTGCCATCAGCAGATACTGACTTGCCAGACAGCGAGCCACTTTAACCTGTCAACATGTTGACTGCAACCTCCAAGAAAGACCCTGACCCACAGACACCGAGCTACCATATCCCCAGACTCCTGACCCACAGAAAATGAGTGGGATAAACATGTTTATTGTTTTAAGCCACTAAATTTCAGGTTAATGTGTAACAGCTAGAGAACTAATACACCAATGTTTTTCAGGTTTGTGGGCCCTAGCCCATTTGGGATTAATAAAATAAATTTAGGGCTGCCCAATCAATGTTTTTAAAACTGTAATGGTTAGCCAGGTACAGTGGTATGTGCCTACAATCCCAGCTACTCAGGAGGCTGTGATAGGAGGATCATGAATTCAAGGCCAGACTAGCAAGACCCTGTCTCAAAAAGGAAAAGAGGGCCGGTGAGATGGCTCAGCGGCTTAAGCGCCTGCCCGGCAAGTGCGAGGGCCCGAGTTCGACTCCCGGAACCCACATACGAAAAAGGGGCCAGTGATATCGCTCAGCAGCACGGGTGCCTGTTGGCGCGCGAGGTCCTGAGGTCGACCCCCGGTACCCACAAAAAAAAAAGGAAAAGAAAAGCCAAGCATGGTGGTGCACGCCTGTAATCCTCACACTGAGGCAGAAGGATAGCTGCAAGTTCAACGCCAGCCTGGGCTATAGTGAGTGCAAGGTTAGCCTGAATTACAGTGAGACCTTGTCTCAAAGAAAAAGAGAGCATTAAAGAAAGCTGATTATATTACTCAATAAATACCATTTCCTGAAAACTTCACTTCAGTTTTACATATGTTGAGTAGGCAGCAAGTTAAATGTGTTTCAGGTTAGGCATGGTGGCACACGCCTGTAAAAACCTCAGCTGCTCAGGTTTAGGCAGGATTATGAGTTCCAAGCCAGCCTAGGCAACATAGGAAGATCCTGTCTCAAAAGAAAAGTGTTTCACATGTGAGGCCCTAGATTTGATCCCTAGCACCAGAGATTAAACTAAAAAGATAAAATGTGTTTCTTAGTATCACAGTTGAAAACATATACCTACAGAGGCCAGCCCACTTATAATCCCAGTACTCAAAGAGGCTGAGGCAGGAGGATTCCCCTGAGTTGGAAGCCAGCCTAAATAAACTACATATTGAGTTCAAGGCCAGGCTGAACTACAAAGCAAGACCCTGTCTCAAAACAAAACAAACCAAAAAAAAAGAGATGGGCAGACAAAGAAAGGAAGGAAAAGGAAAGGACAAGAGCAGAAAAAAATGTGTAGGCCTACAGATGTACACCAGATTTAAAACAAAAAGCTCCTTAAAGCACAGGGAATTCCTTGAAGGACTATGATCTCAGTAACAGCCAGCTATTAAACAAGCATTTTCTATAAAATTTATGACTAAGCCAATGAAATGTAAGACACTCACAAAACACATCTTTTCTGATTTATATGTTAAGCTTGATATAAAACGCAGAGGGCATAGTACCTGTCCTAGACTTTAAAGTCTAACACGTAAAAACATGTCATTTTCCTAATTTAAGTTACTGAACAGACGTGCTTCATAGAATTTAGTGAAAAAGCTTTTTTGAGCTCTACATTTATTATTTCCTCCTATTACTTTTCTTATCAATGTTAAAGGAAATTTTATCTTCAACCTGACCATATGCACCCAACTTTTCACCAAACTAAGGAGGAAAAAAGGTTAAGAACAGAACCACTGTTTTCTATCCACTGTTCAAGTCTCACAGGAACTACCCTCATACGAGCAAGTCCATGTTTATGGTTTTACATAAGCAGAACATACATCAAAACTTTCAGCAACACAAAACTTTGCAAAATATTTTTGCATAACTTTTTTGATGAATCCACTCAGATTATTTGCTTGCACTGTGATTTTCTTTGAAGTAAAATGTATTAAAACTATTTTTGAACTCCTAGTTTGCCATATACATTTTCAAGATACCAAAATAAACTGGTACATAAACACTAAAAAGTAACTTAACTTCATTTTTTTTTAATATGCGGGTACCGGGAATCGAACTCAGGACCTCACGCTTGTCAGGCAGGCGCTTATGCCGCTGAGCTATATCACCGGCCCAACTTCATATTTTTATTACTTATCCAGAGCATCTGTGCCTTTCTCTAAACAAGACTTACTAGAGAAGTGACAGCTTCCCTTGGCCCTACCCTGCCCTAAGCTTTTCTCTACAACAGCTGATTTCTCCCCGACCTTTACAAAGAAAGTCTATATAGCTCTCCTTATGATGCTACGGCTTGATGACAGTGACCAAAAATCAAAATAACCTGCATACTTAACAAAAGTCAAGTGCACCTACCTACACCTTGAGATTTAGCAACAAAGCAACCCAGTTCTAAATCCAAAAGCAGGCCGAGTGTGGTGGCACACACCTGTAATCCCAGCACCCAGGAGGCTGAGGCAGAATGAGCACCACGAGTTCAAGGCCAATCTGGGGTACACAGTGAGTTCAACGCCAGCCAGAACTACACAGGAGACCCTTGACAGCAGGTTCTTTAGGAATGACACTATAGTTCTGGGCTTATCTCTGTATTTCCATAAACCTATAATACGGGGAAACTAATCTAAAAAACAAAAGTTGTTTTGTCTCAGGGCCAATTAATCTAGATACACAGACAAGTTTCTGCCCAATGCCTTCATTCTAAAACTTCAGCGCCAGGGATATAGCTCAGCTGCACAGTGCCTGGCTGGCAAATGCAAGGTTGTGAGCTCGATTCCTAGTACCAAAAAATAAATAAATAAATAAAACTTAAGTACTGTACTAGTTTTGCTCACATTTTCTTGTAGTTTCTCTTAAATCAATTCATTTTTCACACAAGTACTCTAATTGAAGTTTTCAGAGTCATAGTCCAAAAGAATTAAAACTTAACTTTAACTATGATTCTCTTCAAAACAAAATCATTTGTTTTCCTAATAAGAGTAAACACAAGCCACTCCAAGGAACCTTCACCCTAGTAGTTGAAGACCAACTTTGATGTTTTACTGACAGCACACTAGAACATTTAAATCAGGGTCAGAATCTGGCAGACATTTAACCACTCATTTATCTAGCTCATCAAAGAACAAGAAAATTCAAGGCAGGTATACGCTGAATCTGTTATTCACTTGGGGGTCATGAAATTTACATAGTTGCTTATTTTGTCTTCAAAATAGAAATTAATCATCAGTAGGTGTGGCTACAACTGGATGGCTAAATGGGAACTCAAGATTTTCAGGAGACACTCTTATATTAAACTGTCCTAATATACTAAGCATGCCTTAAATGTTTTGTAAACTCTGTCGGACATTGTGTTAGGGCCTGGCTTGTGTAAACCAAAATAGGTTAGACATCAAGGTACTTATAAACAGGTTAGAGTGCTTATAAACCAAGAGTAACCTAGAAAGTGCTGCATCCATTTCCCTACAAATCAATCTTTATTCTTTCTTAAGTCATCAAATCCTACACATCTAGCTGGGCTCAGAGGCACACCAACACTCAAGGAGGTTGAGGCAGGACAAGTCCAAGTTGGAACCCAGCCTGCAAACTTGGTAGAGTCACTCTTTTAAAATTTAAAAAATTTTGCCAGGTGTGGTGGTGCACGCCTGTAACCCCGGCACTTGGGAGGCAAAGGCAGAAGGATTATCCTGAGTTCGAGGCCAGCCTGGGCTACATAAGTGAGTTCAAGGTCAGCCTGTAGTACACAGCGAGACCCCCCCCCCAAAAAATTTTTTTTAATTTTTATAAAGGGCTGAGGATGTAGCCCAAGAGCCTGGGTTCAACCCCTCCTACCACCAGAAACAAAACAAAAACCCTAGATAGGAAAATACAGAAATCATTAAACTCCCTCATCAAATACTAATTCCTACTTCCAAAGGAAAAATAGAAATTCTACCAAAATGTCAAAAACTAAAAAGTAAACTTTAAAATGTTAAGAATGATCATAGGGAATCCTAACTCTCCTGCCATGTTACCATGTTTCAGGACCTTTAAACATGATGACAATTCTGGAATCCGCTCTGCCAACACCTAAGGACCAAAACTGTTCTAAACAATGTGCTCTGAGTTATTTGGACCAATGCTTCATAAACTAAAATCCAACTACTAAATAACCACCACACTGAATCCTAACACCACACTCAACTCGTGTATGAACACCTCCACCGAGTGCACGTAGGTCCTGCTTCAGCAGGACTCTCAGTAACCACTGGGGCCAAAAAGACATCAGTGAACCACAGCAGTTCCCCGCTTCTACCTTCCACTCCGTGCTGAACACCAAAACTTTAAACTCACACGGGGAAGTTAAAGGGACAAAAGGTGGAGACCCGAGGGATGTCAAACAGCAGCTGGCCCAAGGACTCGAGCCGCTCTCCATCCGCACCCCGAGCACGGGGAGGATCTGTCCTACCTAAGGCTCTGTGTAAACACGGAGCTCGTGACTCGAGCCTCCGGCCCGGGCGCTGCAGCGAAGTTTCCTCGCCGCGGCCGCACATGGCGCGCAGAAGTTCGGCTGCAGCCGCGACGGGCGGGTGGGCGCGGCGGCGCAGGGAGCGCGGCGGGCGGCGGCGGCGGCGGCGGAGCAGCAGGAGGCGGAGGCGGAGGCGGGGAGCGGAGGGGGAGGGGAGCGGCTGGGGGGCGGAGGGGCTCTTGCCGCCACTGCTCTCTCGCCGCCTCTTCCCCCCGGCGCGAGCCGCTCGCAGCCTCTTTGCACTAGTCGCTCCGCTCTCCCGGTCATGTGACCTTAACGTAACCGGACAGGAAAAGCCCCGCCGCCGCCGCCGCCGCCGCGCCGGAGACACCGACCGCGGCGGCAGAGGCAGCAGCAGCGAGCAGAGGCGGCGGCGGCGGCGGCTGGGAGGACAGCACGGCCGAGGCGCCCCGCGCCGCCTCCTCACACGCCGCGGCGGCGGCCTCGGCGACAGGTAAGCGCCCGCCGCCCCTCTCCGGGGCCGGTGCCCACGTGCCGCCCCCGGCCCGGGCCCCGGGTTGGGGGGCGGGGGCCGCCAGCCGCGCCAACGGTTCCGGCCGCGGCGGTGGCAACAAAGGCGAGGCGCGACCCGGCCCGGGCCCCGGCAAAGGCAGGCGGAGGGCCCGGCCCAACGCCCCGGTCTGGGAGGCGAGGGCTGGGGCGCCCCGGGGGTGGGGGCGGCCGCGCCTGGCGCCGGCTCTGGCCGCCTGACAAAACCACCCCCGGAGCCAGGCGGCGGCGAGGCGCGGCGCCTCCATCCGGGGCTTTGCGCGGGGGGAGGGAGGAGGAAGGGGAGGGGGCGATTCACGTTCCGTTCCCCGCCGCCGGTCCCTCCCTTCCCGCCGCGGCGGCCGGCGAGCGTCCCGCGCTGGAGCCCGAGAGGCGGGCCTGTCAGGTGCGTAGTCCTCCGACCGACGCCCCGGGGCGCCGCCGCTGCCACTGCTCCTTCGGCGGCAAGGCCGCGACCTGCGGAAGTGGGTTTGGGGGGGAGGGGAGCGAGGGAGGAGGGGGAGGGGAGGGATCCGGTCCGACCGGAGCAGGCCCGGCCTCTCTGGCGCTTCTCCCAGCTGCAGCGGCTCCTACAGCTGCTGCCGCTACGGCTACGGCTCCGCCTCCCCGCTCGCGGGCGGGGGCGCGCACGCGCGCTTCCGGCTTCCTCGGGTCTCGCGCTGTCTGCGGCTCTCGCGCGCGCTCATCCTCTCTCCCTGGCTGGGCTACCCGCTCTCCCCCCCCGACCGGCGCCGGGGCTGTGGAGCCGGCCGGGACGTTGCGCACGGCGTAGGCGTCGGCACTGTATTAAACTCCGCGCGCGCACACGCACTGGCGAGGCTGAGGAAGGCAGCGAAGCCGGAGTGCGTCCCCCCTCCCTTTCCCTCAGCCGCGGGGCGGGGGCGGGGCCGGAGACGGGGGACCCGGGAACTCCGGCCCCGCCCCCAGCCGGGCGTCCGCCCCAGGGGGCGGGGTGGGGGCGGGGTGGGGCCGGCGGCCCGTGGGCGGCTGCGGGCGGCCCGGCTTCCGCTCGCCGATGAGCTCCGCCGGGTGTGAGGTAGCGCTGCCCGCGGCTGCGCGGTGACTGCGGCTGGCTCGGGGACGGTGGGGGCGCGCACCGGCCAATCGTTGTCTCGGTGAAGCGAAATCCCCAACTCATTAATGTTTAAATGAGACTGCAGAGAGAGAAAAAAAACTGTTAAAGCCAAAGCTGCCTAGGAAGCAAGGTTTTTGTTGCTTTCAGGTGATCGCGAATTAAAGAGCCTATTAAGTAGAAAGCAAGGGTAACAGAGCCGCAAAGTGATTGGGCGGAACGAAAATAGTTATGCTACGCCATCCATGCGAGGACTTCACCCGACTGCTGGAACTCCTATTTACGCCTGCCTCGGGGAAATAACCCGAGTTCTTCGCTTCCCCACCCGTTTGCATTTTCTTTTGCTCTTTCATCGCACAATGGCCCCCCTTAGGGTGTGGATATGGGTTCTATTCATTTTCATAGGTTGTATTCGTAAAGTAATGCATAGAGAGGGTCGGAATTTCGGGCTCGCGTAGCTCCAGGGTGGTCTGGGTTTGCTTAAGCCGGCCGCTCTGTCCTGCTTCTGCTGACCCTGAGGACCCAGAACAAGCCTGAAGTTGTATTATAAAATCAGAACTAAGATCTCTTAATCCTCATTTCTTTATTACAAACCGAAAATAACAGTTAAAGTAGGGGATTCGTTTTTGTTCTTGCATTCTGAGTAACTTTGCGTGTCCAGGATGTTCGTAAACTGTTAAAAGGTAATTTTTAAGAAAAATTTATTACTAATATTACGTTCCATTAAACTGGACACTTACTTAATAAACGAGGTTTATATATTTCCAGCCAAAGAATTGGCATATTGACATAATATCTAAAAATATAAGAAGTGTTACCAAAAGTCAACAGTGGAGACACCTCCTAATGAGTGATATATAAGCCACCCTAAAACTGTACTGCAGTCCACCAGCTTACTTGCCGGTTGCAAAACTGCCATTCAAAGTGGGTATAAATAGATAGGTGTAGACTCTTCCACGGCACAGTAAACCCTAGACGTGATTTAAATGGCAACAAAAGCTGCCAGTGGCTATTTTTTTTTTTAATCTTAAAGATTAATATGAACTTTGCACTGGCCTCCAAAATTTGCACTTTTAGAAGATCACCTCTAAGGAGATACGCGGAGTAACCCTAGATTTCAGGTATCCACTGCAGGTCCTTGAAGAAGGGGGTGTGCTTTCCCCAGTTGGAGGGTTCCCAAAAACGGGGGAGGGAGCGAGGAACCGCCTCAGAATGAGATGTGGCATTGGCTTGGGACCTGCTTAGATATTGGGGACTTTTCCTGCAGTCTTGAACTGTCCCTTGTTGTTTTATCTCTAGACCCGCTGTCTGTTCCCTGTGAGAATTTTGGAAAGTGGGCACAAATAGTTTGGGGCAAGGCTGGCACAAGAGAGACAGAGTGGAAAAATTGTTGATCTGCTGGAGCTTTTAGCATAAATTCAAAATACACCAGGTAAAAGGACATAATCACCTTTCCTGTTTCCTTGTGTTCTTTGAGTCTCCAAACAATGCACAACCTAAAAGCAAATTGAATTTTTCTTTCCTGAAGGGAAAAAAATGTAAATATTAGAAGCATTAGATCCAGAACATTTTAAAAACCTTTATTATGCTTAGGTTGTAATTTTTATTAACAAACTGTAAATTGAAATCATTAAAGTATTTCTGCTTGGTTGTAAATAAAATTTTGTCAGAATTTTGACAATTCGGGTGCTGCCTTTAAGATGTGAGATCGATAGCCACAGAACACTTCAGGTTGGCAGTCTAAGACTGAGGAGCCATTCTTTCATTGGAGAGGCCAAGTTAGAGGCTAGTATTTATGCTCAAACACAAAATCCCCAGTCCACGTGTTTCGTGCCATTTTTGTTCTCAATTTAAGAAACTTCAGCATACCAAGGGAGGAATTTGTAAAGCACTTTTATATGATATATCCAGCGAAGTACTATTTTTTCACTTTGCAAGAGGTTTTAGTGTACTGTCCCTTTAAGTCATCTGCGTCCTCTAAATTTTGTACAAAGAAAGGGGCAGAATCATCTTTAAAAAAAGAAAAAATTGGACGTGTGTTCTCCTTGGCCAGACTGGTTGAACAGTGAGCACCTAAGTGTGGTCTACCGACCCCTATGAATTCCCAGGAACATAGCAGGAGTCCCTAGAATCAAGGCTATTTTTATAATAAAATTAAGATATTAGTGTCCTTTCAATTTGTTGATAGTGGTAAAATCTGCTTAATTCATAGCGCCAATATTTTCCAGATGTCAAGGGATAACGTTAAAAATTACTCACAAGGGCCAGTGAGATGGCTCAGTGGCGTAAGCGCCTGCCTGGCAAGCACAAGGGCCCGAGTTCGGCTCCCAGAACCCACATACGAAAAAAGGGCCGGTGATATCGCTCAGTGGCACGGGCGCCTGCTGGTAAGCAAGGTCCTGAGGTCGACCCCTGGTACCCAAAAAAAAAAAAAGAAAAATTGCTCACAAGTAAAATTCCGCTGAAATGCATAAATCAAGCCTGGCATGATGGCTCATGCCTGTAATCCCAGCACTCAGGAGGCTGAGGCAGGAGGATTGCTGGGAATTCAAGGCCAGCCTGGACTACAAAGTGAGTTCAAGACCAGCCTGAACTGCATAGTGAAACCCTGTCTCAAAAAAAGACAAAAAAAGGTCCAGTGAGATGGCTCAGTGGCGTAAGTGCCTGCCTTGCAAGCGCGAGGGCCTGAGTTCGACTCCCAGATCCCACACACGAAAAAGCGGCCGGTGATATCGCTCAGTGGCACGGGCGCCTGCTGGCGCGCGAGGTCCTGAGGTCGACCCCCCGGTACCCACAAAAAAAAAAAAAAAATGTGTAGATCAATGAATTTATTGAAACTGAGTAGGAAAAGTTCATTCATTGCCACAGTTTTAGATTGTACAACTAACCTTCAAGAAATTGGTGTAACATCAAAGAAGAATAGTCAAAATTGCCTGAAATTGCTGCTACTAAAATATTTCTCCACATATGTAGATGAAGCTGGGTTTTCTTCAATACTCAGCCAAGACAGATAGCACAACAAAATAAAAAAGAAAAGCCAGAGTCCAGTTGTCTTCTATTAGAGAATTACAAAAATACGAAAAGGTGCTGCTTCACCATTTTCTTTTTTTTTTTTTTTTTTTTTTTGGTACTGGGAATCGAACTCATGACCTTGTGCTTGCCAGGCAGGCGCTGTGCCACTGAGCTATATCCCCAGCCCACTATCTTCATTTCTGAAAATTATTTTTCATAAAAAATGTTATTACTGTGTAATAGGTTACTTTTAATTGAATTAATATTTTTACATTTTTGTTTTAATTTCTAATATGGTACATAGCAATAGTTATATGTACTCTATGTAAGACAAAAGTTTCTTGGTGCCTTTAAGTAATTTTAAAGATTATAAAAGGGTCCTAACACCAAGAAGTTTAAGACACTCTGTGCTAAAATATGAAAACGTATTACTTAAGATGGAGTTAAACACATTTGGAATTCACCCTGAATAGATCTGTAGGTGATTATATTTGTTCATATTAATCAAATAAATCATATGGTATATAAAAAAGGAAAGTAGTCTCTACTTGCTGAGTTAGTAGAAGCAGACTAGGTTTTTAATTTTTGCTGAGTAGGATCATATGAAGGCTTTCTTAAAGTTGATTGTACCATAATACCTTTAGAATTATCACTTTAATTTCAACTCCCTATTGGCCATAAATCCCTAACCTACTTCTGCTAGACACCTAAACCATCCCTGATCTGCCTCCATCTGACCCTAACTTAACATTCAGAAATTGAAAACTAATTTAAAGATAAACATAAGCAAAATATAATTGAAATGACAAAAAAAAAAAAATGACAAATCTTCATGTACAAATGCACTGCTTTCCAATATGAAAATGAGTGCTATTAGTTCATGCCCTTCTTTTTCTGTTGACTATAGAAGAGAGTTGACTTAAGAGGTGTTAGGAGAAAAACGAAAAAAATGTTAGGAAAAATGTACCATTCTGTCATCACAACTAAATAAGATGCATTTCCTACCTGGGAATTGAGCAGTTGAAAATATATTGACCAGTAATCCCAGCACGTGCAAATCTGAGGCCAGCCTGAACTACATAGTGAGACCTTGTCTCAAAAAAACAACAAAAAAATTGGAATTCAAATGATCCTCATTCACATTTACTTCATGACCCCTCCATTAATTTTTAATACTACTAATTGAAAAGGCAATTTCTATCCAAGAAAGTGGTCTAAACTACTTGAAAGAATCTATCCTACTTGTGAGTAATGCTTCTTCTGTTACTGATGTGTCCTGTGCATTACAGTATTCATTTATGCTTCATTTATATAAAAGCAAAGACTTCGGAGAACCCTTTTAAAAGTGTCTTTGAAATGGGTAACATAAGTGGTGTTTAGTATCTTCCAAGAGCTATTATTGCTAGAAGGTGAATCATCTAGGTCTTCAGTTCCACTGAAAGTGAAGCAAGAACTAAGTTGTCGAAAGCTGTCTAGGTCTTCAGTTCCACTGAAAGTGAAGCAAGAACTAAGTTGTCAAAATATGTGATTATTTGTGTCCCATTCAGCTGTTGCTCCAAAGATGAGTAACTTGCTTAAGCACCAGCCCACAGGTGCTACCTTGGAAGCTGAAAACACTTTGGTGGTCAGCGATGGTCAGTATCACGTTAGCAAACATGAAGGTAAATACCAGCGCATTAGGGCTGGGGGTATAACTGACCAGTAGAGCACTTGCCTGACATCTTTGATCCCTAGCACGGGTTGGGGGGTGGGTATTAGATAATTGCTCTAGTGGTACCTCGGTTCATGAACTTGAGTCCATGATTCTGGTTGCAAACCAAGTTTGATGAGAACTGAATCAAATTCAGTGGTTAGGGTCAGTGTTGACCTTATGGGGCAGTTGGATTCGTTTCCCCTCCAGTTCGGTTTGCAACCAGAATGGTGGGGAAAATTGAGTTTGTGAACTGAGGTACCACTATACTTGGCTTTAGAAAGTGCTTTTTACTTATTTTGGCATGAATGTCTTATATTCTCAGAATTTGCTTAAGGAAAAAGCTTTATACACTTATATGTACGATCATGAAGGCATTATATAAAAACCCTTTCAATGGGCCGGTGAGATAGCTCAGCGGCATAAGTGCCTGCCTGGCAAGCGCGAGGTCCTGAGTTCGACTCCCGGTACCCACATTAAAAAAAAAAAAAAACCTTTCAAGAACCCTCCTGAGCGTGGTGGCACACCCTATAATCCCAGCCCTTGGGAGGACGCTGAGGCAAAAGGATCATGAGTTTGAGCCCAGCCTAGAAGGCATATCCAGATCCTTCCTCAAAAACATAAAAAAGCTCTCCTTTCCTTCACTACCTTTCCTCAGTTCCTCTCCGCTTGGCATTCTAGTTTAGGAAGAACAAGTAACTTCTTACGTAGTTGTTCTAAGTTCCATTTAAGTCGTAAATGGTCGAGATTTTGTGTAGGTCTTGAGTGTCCTGTCTCATCACTGGCCCTTTGTGACTAGGCTCAGTGAGGACTTTGAGTGCTGTGTGGAGCGAGGCACATAGCACACAGAGCGTGACCCTCCACCCAGAAGACAGGCTTCAGTCCTGACTTCCGTGTTGACCACATGAACCTCTCTGACTACGGTGCAGTGATGTCAGGACACAGCTCTGGAGTCAGATAGCCTGGCTTCTCTGAAGAATCTCAGACTCTCAGACCAGTGTACTCCACATCCTCTGCATTTTGGCTTGGGCCCTCAACAGTGGCACACCCAGTATGCTCTTCTATGCTAAACTGGAGTTCTGTCCTTGTCCCCTCCCAGTGGAGAGCACTACCCACTGCGCAGCTATTCAAGTAAGAAGTCTAGGAGTCATCTAGGATCCTTTGATCCTCCCCACCCTCCTTAACTGATCTACCAGCCAGGCTATTGGATTTTTTATCTTCTATTTTTTATCTTTTAAATATCACTGGACTCCTTTCAACACCCTCTTCCTCTCCCTCTCTGTCCCTACCACCAAGCCCCTGTGTGTCTTCTAGGCCACTGGAATGTCTGCCTCTGCCATTCTTGACCCCTACCTTCCCAGTCTGGTTGGTTTTTTTTTTTTTTTTTTTTTTTTTTTGTGGGTACCGGGGGGTCGACCTCAGGACCTCGCGCGCCAGCAGGCGCCCGTGCCGCTGAGCGATATCACCGGCCCCTTTTTTGTATGTGGGTTCCGGGAGTCGAACTCAGGCCCTCGCGCTTGCTGGGCAGGCGCTTAAGCCGCTGAGCCATCTCACCGGCCCAGTCTGGTTGGTTTTGCAGATCAAATGATCTTTACCTTGGGGCCATCTCATTGTGTCACATGTTTAAAATCCCCTTCAGAGGCTTCCCATTGTTTTTAAGATAAGGACAGAAGTCTCCAGTGTGAGCTGCTTGCCTCATTCTTCAAGCACGCTTTGCCCTTCAGGGCCCTGGTAAACTCAGAAGGACTATTCAGGACTTAATTAATTAGCATAAAGACACTCCAGGTGACATTTTTAAATTGATGAGAATCTCTCAGGTCAGTCTAGGACAATGATGGTAAACCTTTTAGAGACTGAGTGCCTGACCTCCAACCCAAAACTCACTTATTTATCGTAAAGTGCCAACACTGCAATTAAATCCGAATACTCCACTGCTGGGGCAACTTGGCTCACATGCTGACAGGACTCTGCATGCTCACTGCGGCGTGAGTGCCATGGGTTCACCACCACTGGCCTAGGATAAAAACTTGACTTTTTACCCCAAATCACCCAGCTAGTCAGAGTTCAGACTATGACTGGAACTCAGTACTCCCTTCTCTGAATATCTAGTTATTTACTTAGCAAATATTAAACACCGTTCTAAGTAACCTGCTATGCACATGGGGTATGCAAGTAAATGATAAAGATTCAATGTGGGCTTTCGAAGCATCAGGCTGTCTACAGAGCTAGCATGGTTGCCGTTGCTCCTGGGCAAGAATAGCTTCCTGCTCTTGAGGGTCAAGGTCAAGTGTGTGAGCGCATGCGTGTGTGAGAGCATGTGTTTGTGGGAATGCCATGCATATGTCTTTGGATGCCTGTATGTGGTGGTGGTCAGTTTCTCTGAAAGTAGCGTGTTTCAAAGGTCCAGAGCAGATGTTCCAAGCCCCTGTTTAAATGAGCCCCTCTCCTGACCATTGAGAGTAAACAAGAGATAGCCAAGTGCACAGCTTTGGGAGGAAGACTCGGGGCTGTAGGCGTAGACTGTTAGGAGCCATATCATGGCTTGGAAGGTCGGAACCTTCTAGGAAAAGAAGGTGCCATTCCTCAGCTCACCCAGAAGTTCCAGAGTGAAATAACAATGTCAGTTTGTCTCTATGATCAGCGTACCTAGATGAAACCTGCTAGGCAGGGGTTTACTAAAACAATAATGATGAAGATTCAGTGTGATGAAACAGACCAATCTAGATACTATGAAGATCACCAAGCTGACAATCTGTATCAAAAAATAATTAGGTACTTTAATGTCATAAAGATTTGATGTTAAAATTTGTTTCATTTGAAAAAATTATTTCCCCATATACTGAATATAGTGCTAACTGACCTTCCTCTGGGAGGAGATAATATGTCCTTTCTACCTATTTATGTGCCAAAGTCCCCTAGCCCTCTTGGGTTTGTGAATAGCTTATGTTTTGGCTTTCAAAGTAAAGAGAGAGAAATACTCTTGGACCCCCAATTTAGAGGTTTGTGTTTTAGTAAGTGTGAAATCCAAAAGTCTGGAACCCCTTAGCATGGATTGGCACTACAGCAGGGATGGTGAACCTTTTAGAGATGAGTGCCCAAAGTGCAACCCAATACCCACTTATTTATTGCAAAGTGCCAACACTACAGTCAAACCTGAACACTGAGGTTCTAGTTTAGATAAAACAGTGCATATATTAACATCTTTTATCTTAAAACAAAACAACACATGTGCCATAGGTTCACCACCACTGTCCTACAGTATGCAGTGCAAAGCAAGAAAAGCTAAGTTTTCTTCCTGGTGGCAGCCGGAAGTCACAGGAGGAGGCTAAGCAGGAGGGTAGGATCAGATTTGCCCTGCAGAAAGATCAGGGCTAAGGAGGCCAGCACTAGAGATGGGGAGCTGAGCTGGGTGGTAAAGCGACAGTGCGTAAGAGAGAGGACTGAAAGAAATGAAGGCTGAGGCTGAGTTGAGATTGGTGACCTGGTCAAACAGAACAGGTTTATGCCCAGATTTTCATTATCCTTTGGGAAAGTTATGGTAAGAGGACAGGGTATTTGAGCTCACTTTTACCTAGACCAGTGATGGCGAACCTTTAGGAGCTTTCAGTGATAACAAACAGCTGGCTGCGGCATGCATGCTGTAGTTTTGCCACCACTGACCTAGACCTAGTTTCCCATTCCTGTGGGACAGCCAGGTAGACATGGATGTGCCACCAAAGGAAACCTGCAAAGAGAAGTGGGCTGTGGACAAGATACAGGGGATTGATTGCACCCAGAGAATTCCCGGGTGGAGAACAAAATGCAGCAGCCAGAGGTGAGACCAAAACCTAGAAAGCAATAGCCTAGATACCAGAGACAAAGGGTTTATCAAAGCAGGAGCAAGGGTATGAAATCCACAGACAGGGCAGGTGAGCTGAGAAGGCTGCGTTGCTGGGGGTGGAGGTCTTGCCTGACCTTAGCCATTTCAGCAGAGTGGGTTGGGGAACAGTTGGTAGAGGGAGGAAGAGGAGATAGTAAAGAGGGGTAGCCTCGTCCTCAGCCTGCAGGGCCTGTGGCCTGTTGTGCAAGTTTCATGACAGCCCCTGAGGAGGAGAGAGACATAGAAAGGGCAGCTCTGTGCACAGGGCATGACGGAGCTGCCTGGACGTGCTCCTGGTACCCTTCTCCACCCTCTCCCGCTTTCCCCCAGGCCAGTTCACATATCTAAGACCAGCGGGTGGTTTTCATTTTTCCCTGAGGATTATTTTTTGGTCTTCAAAACAAGATGTTTAAAAAAATCAATCCGTGTATTTTCCCCTATGTGAATTTGAATATGCAACTTATGCTCTGTTTTTCCTCCTATTCGTCTTTTTGTTTCACTGAGAGGAGAGAGAGAGAAAGAGATTACTGATATCAATTCAAGCCAGGCATGGTGGCGCACTCTGGGAGGTTCAGGCAGAAGGATCTCAAGTGCAAGCCCAGCCTGGGCAATTCAGTGAGACCCTGTCTCAAAAACGGGCTGGGGATGTAGCTCAGTGCAGGGGCCCTGAGTTCAATCCCTAGTACCTCCCTCCAAAAAGAAAAAAAAATCATTTTTACCATGGCTTCACTCTTACAGTCTGAGTATAGAAGTACATTTATGTTAGTATGCTTACGGAAAGAAAGTGAGCCATACTTTTTGCTGTGTCAAAAGAGATCATATTGTATATGTCCATTAATGTAAAAACCAAAATCCTACAAAATACTGATAAAATTGATGACATTAAAACATAAAATTACATACATCAAAAATCTTTGACATAGGGCTGTAGGTCAGTGGTAGAGCTCATGCTTAGCATGTTTAAGGCCAAGCACCAAAAAATAAACCAACAAAAATTCTGAAAACAAAATCAAAACAAAACCAGGCATGGTGTCACATGCCCATAATCCCAGCAGTCTGGGAGACTGAGGTAGGAGCATTGCGAGTTCACGTCCCACCTGGGTAGTTCAGCAATTTAGTGAGACCTTGTCTCAAAATAAAAAATGGGTTGGAAATACAGCTCGGTACAAAGACTCTGGACTGAATCCCCAGCACAATAAAAAGAAAAAGAAAAATATGAGCAACATATGTGAAATAGAGTGAATTTTCTATATGTACATTGGGTTTTATAGATCAGTATGAAAAAAATGAGAAACATGGCAGAGTTCATGAAGAGATAGTAAAGAAGATAGAAATAGTCAATATAAAATGCACTTCATTATCATTAAATTCATAGAAACTAAAACAGTGATATTAGCAAAGATTCTTTTACTACAAGTAGTAAGGCACAAATGTGGTATTGCAGACCTGTAATCCTACACTCAGGGAGGCTGAGGCAGGCAGATCGCATGTTCTGGGCAATTTAGCAATTTATTGAGACCCTGTCTCAAAATAATGAATGAATGAATGAATGTGCTGGGAATGTAGATCATTGTGAATGCCCTGGTTTCAGTCCCAGTACCAATAAAAAATAAAAATAAAGTAGTAATGCCCAGTATTGGCCAGAGTATGGAAAAACGTGTGGGAGAGAGGAGTATAAAGAGTCTCATATTTTGTGTGTCCACAGTATTTGAATCTTTCACGAGAGATATATGTGCTTGTAAATTTCCATTATCACAAAATAAAGCACTCCATACGTACCAGCTGTTCTTGTCATTATCATTAACGAGCGGAATTAGTAACTTGTACTTGATGCTATTGTGGACCAAGACACCTAAAGATGTGGGGCGGGAAGCTGCCCAGGCTGCTAAGCCTGAGCAGAATCAGACTGTGGCAGGATGCGCTACAGCTGGGCCTCCTCGGTCAATATACCTTTTGGTAGAGAAAGGCAGGTTAATATGATGGAAAGGGACGTATTCTGACAGTTGACAGAGACCACCCTTAAAGACAAGCTTCTGAGTGATGTCCCGTGGAGACCAGGTTAGAGTGGTGTCTCTCTGTAATCTCAGTTACTCTCCAATCTGGCACCATCGCTGTCTTTCATCATGAACATTATGCTTTTTCTGTGTCCCACCTTCCTAATCCTAGTGGTTTTACAGTCTCTGTGAAATCTATATCCTGTTTACCCAGTGTCCCCAGTGGAAGCCTCTTACAAAATTGTAGTACTGGCTGGGCTTGTTGGTGTACACCTGTAATCCCAGCACTGAGGCTGAGGCAGGAGGATCTCCACAAGTTCAGGCCAGCCTGAACTACATAGTGAGTCCCTGTCTTAAAAAACCAAAAACAGGGCCGGTGAGACGGCTCAGCGGCTTAAGTGCCTGCCTTGCAAGCGCGAAGGCCCGAGTTCGACTCCCGGAACCCACATACGAAAAAGGGGCCGGTGATATCGCTCAGCGGCACGGGTGCCTATTGGCGCGTGAGGTCCTGAGGTCGTTCCCCCGGTACCCACAAAAAAAAAAAAAAAAAACCAAAAACAGGGCCGGTGAGATGGCTCAGCGGCTTAAGCGCCTGCCCGGCAAGCGTGAGGGCCTGAGTTCGACTCCTGGAACCCACATACGAAAAAGGGGCCGGTGATATCGCTCAGCGGCACGGGCGCCTGCTGGTGCACGAGGTCCTGAGGTCGACCCCCGGTACCCACAAAAAAAAAAAAAAAAAAAAAAAAAAAAAACTGTAGGACTGTATAGTACCACAGGAAGGGCATTGACATTGACACAATCCAGCTGGGAAACTTTTCTGTAACCACATTCACCTGTTCCCTCCCGAAAGTCTGTTCTTTATTGTTTCCAAAAATACTATATCGAAAGGATCACAGTATGGAGCCTTTAAGAATTAGCCTTTTTCACTGAGCACAATTCACCCAAGTTGTTGTGTGAATCAGTAGTTCATTTTTTCATATGGCAGAGTAGCTTTCCATGTGGGAGCACTACAGTGTGTTACAGCTATTCATCCACGGAGGACACCTGGGTCCTTTCTAGTTTGTGACTTTTGGGAATAAAGCTGCTATGGACATTAGTATACAGGTTTTTCTGTAACATAAATTTTCATTTTCCTGAGTAAATGTCTGGCGTACAGTTAGAGGGTCATATGGTAATTGCATTTTGTTTTTTAGAAGCTGCTGTTTTCCAGAGTGTATGTACCATTTTACATTCTCATGAGCAGTGAATGAGTGATCTCGAGTTCTCTGCATTCTCCTGAGCATTTGGCACTGTAGTGGCATTCCCGCTAGCCATCCTGATGGAGTAGTAGTGTGTGTTTAATTTGCATTTTCCCCAGTGGGTAATGATGTTGAACATTTTCGTGCATTGGTTTGCCATCTGTATATCCTCTCTGGTAAAATGTCTCTTCAAGTCTGTTGCATATGTTCTAATTTGATGGACTTTTACTGTTGGATTTTGAGCTTGCTTTACATACTGCAGAGACTAGCCCTTTGTTGGAAGAGTACTTTACGAAGATTTTAAGATACTTTCTCCTAGTCTTGTTTTCATCCGTTCCAGTTTTCATCCAGAATCTTTCACAGAGCAAAGTTTTTACTTTTGATGAAATCCGGTTTATCATTTTCTCATTTTGTGCAATCTATTTTGTTTTTTTGGTTTTTTTTGTGGGTACCAGGGGTCGACCTCAGGACCTCACGCCAGCAGGCGCCCGTGCCGCTGAGCGATATCACCGGCCCTTTTTTCATATGTGGGTTCCGGGAGTCGAACTCAGGACCTTGTGCTTGCCAGGCAGGTGCTTATGCCGCTGAGCCATCTCAACGGCCCAGTGTGCAGTCTACTTTTGATTTCAAGTGTAGAAACTCTTTGCCTAGACTTAGATCCTGAAGATTTTTTTCCAAAAGTGTTTTAGCTTTTTAGGTTTTTGTTTTGTTTTTGAGACAGGGTCCTGTTTTGTAGCCCAGGCTGTCCTCAAGCTAGTATCATCTTCCTGCCCCAGCCTCCCAAGCACTGGGATTATAGACATGCCCACCACATCCAGCCAAATGCTTTGTAGTTTTGTGTTTTCTACTTAAGACCATGATACATGTTGATACATATTTGTATATAAGGTATGATGAGATTTAGGTGTTTTACTTCTTCCCTTCTCTCCCTCCCTGCCCCTCTTCCCTGCCTATGGAATCCATTTGATCCAGCACCATCTGTTGAGAAGGTTATGCTTCCTCCACTGAATTGCTTTTGTGATTAATTGTGTGTGTTTATGTCAGTCTACTTCTGAGTTCTCTATTCTTTTGCATTGGTTTGCCTACCTGTCCCTCTACCAATACCACAGTTTTGAATTCTGTGCCAATATAATACATCTTGAAATTGGATGGACCGATTTTTCCCATTTTAATGTTTTTTTCTAAAAATTGTTTTGACTATCCTAGTTCTTTTGCCTTTACATATACATTTTAGAATAATCTTGTCTATATATACAAAAAATCTTACTGGAATTTTGATAGGAA
Source organism: Erethizon dorsatum (assembly GCA_028451465.1). NCBI lineage: Eukaryota > Metazoa > Chordata > Mammalia > Rodentia > Erethizontidae > Erethizon > Erethizon dorsatum. The sequence goes on along the minus strand of CM051823.1, from coordinate 131,983,804 downwards.
TTATGTCAAATCTATATGTCAAATTGGGGAAGATTTATATCTTTATTGAGTTTTAGTATCCATAAACATAGTATGTCCATTTATTTAGAATTGTATACGTGCTGTTAGTGGAAAAGGAACATTTCAGGGATTTGATGAACCAGGTAAGTAGCAGGCAGCTTCCCTACTGTAAATAGGTTCAGGCTGGGAGTGGTTTGCTGATGTGTGAGTAAAGGAAATCATAGGATTTGGAATTGGAACATTCAGATGTAAATTTTGTCTCTACTGCCTTCCAGGTAGAAGGAGGCAAATCGCTTACTCTCCACGCCCATTTCCTCTTGACACAAAAGGGAGGCAGAGGCCAAATCTGCTACCTCGCTGGATTGGTGTTAGGAGGAGGAGGAGGAGAGTGGGCGTGTGTGCCATTGCAACCCTGGAGGAAATCACCCCAAATTTAGTTAAGATTTTCACCCTGTCTTGCTGTGACTCTACCTGGTACTGTAATTTATCTACCTCTATGGAAAATTGGGCAAGTTCTGATGGGTCATTAGAATTTGCATTGGGGATCTTTAAAAAACTGATCCAGGACTATTTGCTGTGCTGAGCACCCAATGCTTGAAGGTAGACAGCCTGGGTTCATTTCCTGGCTTCTGCACGCACCATCTGGACACATCACAGAGCCCCGAGTTACCCTATGTGGCGTCATCTCCAATCAGAAGACTGAATGAGTTAATTTGTATACCGTGTTGAACAGTGCCTGGCATGTGAGCTGTGATGCCACGTTAGCTATGATCGTTACTGTTGGGGACTGTAAAGGACACATTCTTATTTGTGAACCAACTTTCTTAAAAATAAAATTGTTTACTTTGCAGATTTTTTAAAAAATGGATTTGACCAACCATGGACTTATTCTACTGCAGCAGTTAAATGCACAGCGCGAGTTTGGGTTCCTGTGTGACTGCACGGTTGCCATCGGCGATGTGTACTTCAAGGCACACAAATCAGTTCTTGCCTCATTCTCCAATTACTTTAAGATGTTGTTTGTCCATCAGACCAGGTAACTAACGTGGTTGGTGATAATCTAATGACCGCGGGGCCCCTCTTCCCTTCATCCAGGCCATGGGTCTCTGCCTTGCCCTAGGCTCCTGGGTGACAGTTCCCTTGTGACCAGCCTGCCCCTCCCCTCTTGGTCACTTGCTTCCATAGCACCTGCGAGTCACACACCTGCCACTCCACCAGCCCTGCCCCTGCACACAGCCCACTGAGTGTCACCAGGTCTGTCTGAGACAAAGCCAGCCACAGGCCCCAGCAGCCCCTTCTGCCAGAAGCTTTTCTCTAGCTCCTCTGCCCCTGGTGCCCAGAGTACCCCCTGACTTTCATTGTATTCTTGTCTTCTACTCTGATGAGAAGCTTGAGGGCAAGGATTCTCCATGAGCTCTTTTCTCTCTTAAAACAGCTCTGTATCTTTGTTCTGCTTTCTTTCTTTCCATCTCTCCTAAGTATCTTAAAGAAAAGAACCTCTCAGTATCCAAGGAAAATGGTCTTCCTCTTTCCTTCGTTGCTCTCAGTTTTTATTCTGTACTGTGTACTTTCCATCCCTTCCCCTTACCGCACTCCTGCCCCTGCCCCTCGGGTCTGAGGGGAAGGGCACCTCCCTGACTCTGATGTTGCCTGACCTTGCTGGCTACCTGGATTCAGGTGCCATTCTCTGGTTTACTGTGCAGCTTCCTAAAAGGGCCACCTGTGCCTTGGGTGCACGTTCCTCTTCCACAGTCTCCCTGTCCCTTTGTGCTGTGGCTTCCTCCCTGGCACTCCAGTGGAGTTGGATCTCAAAGGCCACCCTTCCCCAGCACCACAGCCTCTCCCTGAGCCTCATTCTGTCTCAGCAGTATTTGCTGCTGTTTGCTTCCTTCTGAAGTGGTTGTCACCTGCATGTGTAGAACGTCCGCCCACCTGAGCTTTTATTGTGGGTTCTCTGCACTCTCCTGTCCTTTCCCTGGGTCTTATCTTTGTAGCTGGAACCTTGCCCACTCTCTCTCTGTCTTCAGAGCCCCAAGCTGCCTGCTGTTCATTTATAGCTGAATATATCCCTCTTTCCACATTAGACATGGCTAAAACTGAATTAAGCCTCTTCCCTGAAAGTGCCCCCCCACGCCTGTTTTCTTTTCATCAAGTACCCCATGCTTAATATCTCTTTCACATATTTTATCAATCCCCAGATTATGTTCACTTCAAAATACCTTTCACATTTCTCTTTTTCTTCCCTTGCTCACTTCCATTTTCTTTTTTTTTTTTTTTTTTCATACCAGGAATTGAACCCAGGGCCTCGCACTTGCCAGGCAGGGGCTGCACCACTGAGCTAAATTCCCCGCCCTCCGTTTTCTAATCATTCATTTTCCATTGCCCTCTTAAATACTGCTTTGTGGTGTGCGTTTGATCAAAGTTACTAGGTTGATTCCTTTGATCAGGATGTCCCTTACATATCAAAATACTATGTTTAGGCTCCTTATTCTGTCATTCAGGGCTGCTCTGGGACACTGCACTCATCACCTCGACCTGACCTGCTTTCATAGCACACTCGCCTGAACACGTTTTGCTAGTTTTACACCTGCTCCCTGAGTTCCCATTCACACCCCTTCCATGTCCCTCCTTAGTCAAGTGGACAAAAATTCGAAAGTGACCTCTTCCTCTCTCTTGGAGCATAGCATTTCATTTGTAAGTTTCTTGAGGGCAGAGGCTGGGATTTGCAAATCTTGGTGATTACCACAGAGTAGCTGAGATATGTGCACATTACAGGATAGCCACTTGACAAACATCTGAGGGAGCAGAGGGGCCAGTAACAGGATTACAGGCTTAACAGGGAGTACAGGTTGTTCATCCTCGGTAAGAAGGCACTCTTTACGACGGGTATATTTCAGTGATTGTGCACCCTAGCGTGCATGAGGCCTTGGGTTCTATCCCCAATACTTCCCCCCCGCCAAGCAATCTTTAACTTCATCGTGTTAAAGACTTTGTGGCTGTTGAGGGCTTTGTATTTAATGATCTCAGTACAGTGAATTAATTAAATGGTCCCAAAAAATATTTTAATTTTGAGAAATAAAAGAAGACAGTATAATGGTTTTAATTAGATGCAAGAAACTTACTTAATTATAGGGCAGTGAATAAATGCCTACCAAGGGAATGTAAGCTTTGTGTCAGGGAAGTCCCAAGTTTAAGCAGTAGTATGTTTGTGTATATGTGCACCAGAGGTGACACATGCATTTGGGTAGCTTCCTGGTGGCCAGCCTCGTGCAGGTTCCAAGCTCACTGAGGCATGCATAGGGTGAGACCAGGGGCACTTTTAATCGGCACCTCCTGTGAGAGGCTCAGTGACCATCTCCTGGCCACACAGACTGAGCACACACCGGAATCTTCCTGAGTTTGCCTTAAGAGTGTTTCGTGTCCTTTAGTTTCCACTAGATGTCTCTGTTGTGTCTGCAGGCTTTGAGCTCTCACAAATAAATACAACTTCAGAAGGAAGGCGTTGCTCAGTCCAGCCTTCCAGCAGTTTCAGCATTGCCTAAAAGTCCTTAGAAGGAAAAACTGAATGTGGAAATTACCACGAAGGCTTATACAGAAGGGCTTATAGCTATACTAGAACTTTATTCACTTTGTTCCTGCACACAAGTGTTATTGTAAGCATCTGCAAGTCAGACCTCAGGTGGGACTGTACTGTAGAGGACTGGGAAGAGACCAGAGTCTGGCCCACAGCAGGTGAGTGGTTAAGAGAGTGTGGGCAAACTGCCTGGGAGTAGGACTCGAGGGTAGGATAGGGAACTTTGTCACATTCCAGCCTAAACTCCACCTGTTTTTCTAAGTGTGTGTGTGGCTATGTGAATCTGCTTTTCAGGCCTGGCTGAAGTGTGAACAGTGGGCTCCCCAGCACCTTCCTGTCTTTGCCATTGGGGACTGCATATAGTTGCTTAAAATTCGAGAGGTTTGCTGTCAAGTGCTATTCACAAGCAGTAGACAGGACAGCTGGTCTAACTACGAGAGAGAGAAATTACAAAACTCACACCAAGGTTTATCTGGAAAGGGACTCTACTGGGTGATACCTTTCATGGATGCTAAAAAAACAAAGCCCACTTTGGATTTCTACCCTTCTCCTTTTGGTGAGAGGAGATGTGGCTGTGAAGCATCATAACTCCTTTTTTTTTTTGGTACCAGAAATCGAACTCAGGACCTCGTACTTGCCAGGCAGGCGCTGTGCCACTGAGCTATATCCCTTCCTTCTTGCCTGAGGACCAAGGAGCCTGAGGACCAAGTCTATAACTAGACTGGGGGTAATTTAGATCTCTCAAGGCCTAGGTTTCCCAGTGTCCTGGGCCTCAGCCTGATTTTGGAAGGATCCCTCCAGTCTCTTCTTTACCTGGGAGATGGTGGTTTACGTTACGAAAGTCGTTTATGGTGAAGACTTTATTTTGATAATTGAATTTACCTACAGCATATAAATATGTTGTGCTGTACACATACTATTGTTTGGAACACAACTTGTGTTTAAAGGAAAGACCACCTATATTTGCATTCCTGTTTCAAAGAATATAAGTAATATAAAGGAATATAAAAGACCCAAGTAAAGATATGCATGATCTGTGTGTCTTTTTAAAAAGAAAAGAAAAATAGTTATATTTATTCCTCCTTTGAAATCTAAAGGGAATGCTAGTTTTTATGCTTTATTTTTATTCTTTGGCTTCCATACTTTGTATTCAAACTTTTGTCACATGATTATTTGTATGCAGTCTTCTTAAAATATACACATTGACAGCTATCCAGTAATTGCTCAAATTTGTCCTGTCAAAAGTCTCCGTTAAAGTTACTTTGCTCTTTTTTTTTAATAGAATAAAATGTTAAACTTAGAACAACAGGGCATGCTGTTTATATTTTAGCATATTGAAAAATATTAGTTAATAAAATGAACATGATTGCTAAAACAGCCCAAAGAGTTATAAAACCAAGAAGTTACAATCATCATAAGTTGGGCGTGGTGGCAGGAGGATAGAAAGTGTGAGGCCAGCCTGGGCAATGTGGTGAGACCTTGTGTCACAATAAAAAAAGAGCTGGGGATGTAGCTCAGTGGTAGAGCACTTGCCTAGCACGAGGCCCTCTTTTTGGTGCTCCAAAATTTCTTCAGATTCTAAACACGTTTAAAGAAGCTGTCTGAAAAATGCATTGCCTATAGAATAAACTCTCTGAGTGGATGATAATCTATACAGCATGCTCTGTAGCTACCCATCTCATTAATGTCTAGGGATGCATTAGAATTTCTGTCATTACCGTGATGGTCTGAGGACAGTGCCATCCTAGGGGACCTCTTCGTTATTCACTGCTTGCTCGGGATGCTGCTTCTGAAGTGATGCCAGGAGTAGAGTCTGAAATTTAGAAAATGAGCTGTACCGCCAGCTGCCGCAGATAAATCACTTACCTTTTGGGACCTTGGGCTCCCTGTTAGTCGCGTGGGAACAGTGTACCCCACTGTAGCTGTTTTACCACTCTGAAGGATCTGGGTGTGATGGCTATGGAATTACATAAACACAGGTTCAAGTCCCAGTTCCACGGCCTCCTAACTCTGTGATAATGAGCAAGGTATTGAGCCCTCTGAGCCTGCCCTCACCTGTGCACAGGGACTGCGGGCAATTCAGTGAGAGCGCCACTGACGCTGGTGATGGCGTTGGACAGGACCATCTTTTCCAGATCAGCTTTTAATGCCACCCAGCCATACCTGGGAGGTGCTGGCCTTCCCTGCAGTCCTCATCTCTTGCGCGCTTCAGCCTTCATGCTGGAGGAAGCCGCTCCCAGAGGTTTGAGGACAGTTTTGGTGTCTTGCCCTTTGGCCCTTGTTCATGCTAGGCCCTCTCTCCATGTCATCTCACCAATAAAACCCGTCTGATCCCTTCCTAATCAGACAAGTTGTTGACTTACCTCAGAGATCTCCAGCTGGGTTCTGGATGGGGTCAGTCGTAACCCTAGACTTCTAATGCAAAGCTCTGCCAGGCCAGTGGTCCCAACAGTCCAACATGGGAAATGTTCTTATTCGTTTGTTTTCCAGGGTCTGTTTTTTTCTTCTTCAGGGTCTATGTATCGTTTGAGACAAGATTGGCATGTGCTCACAGATTCTTCTGCTCCTCTCTTTCAGTGAGTGTGTCCGCCTAAAGCCCACCGACATCCAGCCGGACATCTTCAGCTATCTCCTGCACCTCATGTACACTGGAAAGATGGCGCCGCAGCTCATCGACCCTGTCCGCCTGGAGCAGGGCATCAAGTTCCTGCATGCATACCCGCTGATCCAGGAGGCCAGCCTTGCCAGCCAAGGCACCTTTTCCCATCCTGACCAAGTCTTCCCACTGGCTTCCTCCCTGTATGGCATTCAGATCGCGGACCACCAGTTGAGACAAGCCACCAAGATCACCCCTGCACCCGAAAAACTCGGGCGGGACTCAAGACCTCAGGCCTCCAGAATAGGCTCGGAGCAGGTGCCAGAGGCCTCACAGCTGTCTCAGCTGCCCCCAAACCTGGCCCAGGTGAATCGGACAAACATGCCTTCCTCGGACCCCCTGCAGAGCTCGCTGTCTCCGGAACTCGTCTCCACTCCCGTTCCTGCCCCTCCTCCCGGAGAGGAGACCCACCTGGAAGCTTCTTCCGAGGAGCAGCCTGCGTCACTCACCATAGCTCATGTCAAGCCGAGCATCATGAAGAGGAACGGAAGCTTCCCCAAATACTACGCCTGCCACCTCTGCGGCCGGCGCTTCACCCTGCGGAGCAGCCTGCGCGAGCACCTGCAGATCCACACAGGCGTGCCTTTCACGGCAGGCCCGCAGGGTGAGAGCCGCGTGCCACTGTCCCTCTGCAGCAATGCTGCTGACCTCGGCAAGGACACCATGGAAGTGCCTGAAGCCGGGATGATCAGTGACAGTGAGCTGCAGCACATCTCAGATTCCCCCATCATTGACGGGCAGCAACAGTCGGAGACCCCACCGCCCTCAGACATTGCTGACATTGACAACCTGGAACAAGCCGACCAGGAGAGGGAGGTGAAGAGGCGGAAGTACGAGTGCACCATCTGTGGACGCAAATTTATCCAAAAAAGCCACTGGAGGGAGCACATGTACATACACACTGGGAAGCCTTTCAAATGCAGCACTTGTGACAAGAGCTTTTGCAGGGCCAACCAGGCCGCCCGCCACGTGTGCCTCAACCAGAGCATCGACACGTACACCATGGTGGACAAGCAGACTCTGGAGCTCTGCACGTTTGAGGAGGGCAGTCAGATGGACAACATGTTGGTGCAGACCAACAAACCCTACAAGTGCAACTTGTGTGACAAAACGTTCTCCACTCCCAACGAGGTTGTGAAACACTCATGCCAAAACCAGAACGCGGACGTTTTTGCCCTAGACGAGGGGCGGTCAATTCTCCTAGGCAGTGGGGACTCTGAAGTGACGGAACCTGACCACCCAGTGTTAGCTTCCATCAAAAAGGAACAGGAAACTGTGTTACTAGACTGAATGTTACTTGTCTTTTTTAAAAACTCATTTTTACAAAAACTATCTTCCCCCTCTTCCCTCCATTCGGAACCGTAGTTCTCCATGGCATGATACAAACAGGTCCCTGTCCCCTCTCCCACCCCTCCCCCCACCTCTGTAAAGACTTTGTGCATTATAAACCTGGAATCTATTTACTTTCATTCAGGGGATATTGGAAAGATAATGGTCAGTAGAACTTATACACTTAAATAGATTTTGAGAAGTTTTAGATTATTTAAAAGCATACTTGGAAGTAATTAAGGGTATATACAAAACGGAACAACTAGGATATAATTTGGTAAGCTAAAATTATGACTTTCCCTGGGTAATAAGTCTTCCTTTTCAGAAAAAATAATACCAGAAAGAACAACATGTGTCTAAGAGGTAATTCTGGGCTCTGTACTGTGCAAAATCTAGACGGTGTGGGGAAACTTTAAACCCAAGAAAACGTTTCCAGTATTTTATCTTCCAGGTGTCTTATTTCAGAATGCATCCTTTGAGATTATGTCCAGTTAAGAAAAATCACTAGTTAAGAAATCTCCTTTAACAAAACACAAAAGAGAAAAAGTAATAATGTGATGGCAATCTTAATTTTTGGATAAAACCTGACAAGCTGTGACTGTGTGCGTTTGTAAAACATGTGGATACTTCCTATGAACAGGTGAATTAATGCACATGCCTTATCTAATTGCTGGCTTCTTTCCAAGTTGAACAACAGCAAAATAACAAATGGGTTTGTTTTTAAAATCAGATTCAAAAGAGATAGTCTGCAGATTGTCTTTCTGAATAGAAAGTGACGTCATTTGCCAGTGGTAAATTTGTTTCAGTACCAACCTGCTGCTTTTAAATCAGTGTACGTATATACTGGAGAGGAAACGATACAGGAATATGCATCTTACATGGAAAGTTGAGCAGAAGATGTAACTTTAATGACTTTAAAAAGTCAGTGCTAACAGTTTACTGGCAACATTCATTAAAGCATCAAAAATGGCAAAGAGAAATCAGGACAAAAATATCTAATTGCTGGGGCTGGGGATGGAACTCAGTGGTAGAGATCTTGCATAGCATGCACAAGGCCCTGGGTTCGATCCCCACCCCACCCCCAAAAAATTTTAAAAAACTAATTGCTATTTGGGGGAAAAACTGTATTCTCCAGTTTTTCCTTGTTTTTTTCTAACATCTGAAATTTTCTCCAGTGGGGTGAAAACGGTAAAAGTTGTCCATTAATATTCCCTTAGGCCAATAAGAAAACAGTCTTACAGGATAAAATAGGAGCCAGGAGTAAGGACCGAAGGGGAAAGGGTAGGGGAGAGTAGTTAGCAGCTATACTGTATGTATATGTTAAGAACCGAATATCCCATCATCCTATAATATGTATAGTTGAGTTCTCAGATTTGTAAGTTTTTATACATACTTTCATTGAATAAACAATTAAATGGGCATATGATGTTAATCTCTGTGTCTTCGTCTACCCATAGAGATGCAGAAAGGGAAAGTGTAGAAGCACTGCACCAGAAGTCATCGTCTTACTGGAAATCCCCTTGCTGGACAATTCGCTACTCAGAATGGCATTTTCCACCTGTGTAGACTAAAGAAACTAATGGCTGTTTTTGGTTATGAAATCATGAGAATCGAATGAGTGAACTCTGAAGAGACTAGGAATAGTCAAAGGCTGGCCCGAAATGGGTTCCAGAGATCATCTTACCCAACTTTCTTTACGAGGAAGATAACAGGAGGTCAGGAGGTACTTTCCTCAAGATAACACAAACCTAGATTATTAAATACTGAGTGGTTTCCATTAATTTCTTTTCAAAAAAAAAAACTGTATTCCCATCTCCCAACCTGAAAGAGAGCTTTATGCCACATTAACTTTGAGTATATGAAAGGTAAATAAATCAGGGTGAGCCTCTGAGGCCTCTCAGGGATACAAGATGAAACCAAAAGCAGAATCTTGGAGACCAGAAAGGCATGGGAAGCCCAAGGGTGAGGACAAGACACTCCCATCTCCCACGATGAGAGGAGCTGGGTACAAATACTGAAGCCCAGCCTACCCCCGAGTGCTCATTGCCTATTCCAAACCCTAGAGGTTATAGATTGAAGTGTTTGATGGTCTCCTTTATAAAAACTTTAGAAATCTTGGTGGTGAACCTATGGCACAAATGCCACAGCCAGCTGTTTGTTACCACTGAAAGCTCTAAAAGTTTTGCCATCACTGGAAGTCATCTGAACAAGTACATGTCAGAATCCATTTGAGCTGTCAGTTCTAGCCCTTATTAACACCACCATTAGTTTTCCTTCCCAAAGAAAACAATAGAAAGTGTCTGATTGAAGCCGGGCATGGTGGTACACACCTGTAATCCTAGCACTCGGGAGGCTGAGGCAGGAGGATTGTGAGTTCAAGGCCAGCCTGAACTGCATAGTGAGACTGTCTCAAAAAAAAAAAAAAATGACTCATTCATTTAAAACATGTTGCAAAAAACCTTTTGTAAAAAGTGTGGTAGGGTTTTACCACAGGAAATACACTTTAGTGCAGAGAGGGCATAGCTGTTCAAAGGTAGTGGTAGATGCGTTACAAGCAGGGAGAATAGAGTGACACCTGACCTTCACATAGTCATAAGCCATTGCTGCTTTCAAAATTTCACCTCACAAGAAAGGCAAAGAGCTGAGGCATCCAAAATCAACCCTTCACACTGCAGGAAAAACACTACATTGCTACGTTTCAGGATAGGTGAACTGTGGGAAGCATGGCGTGCAGGCAGTGCCTTCTGCGGTCCAGCTGGAGCTTGGGGTGGGAGAGGGAGGCCCTTGCACTGCTCACTGGCCTTGAACTCAGACAGCGTTTCACACAAGGTGTGTGGCTGATTGCAATGAGATCAAACTTGCTCAAGTTGACATCTGCTTTTGAATGACAATTTTCAGGCCCCTCCTAATATTTAGGTTGCATTTGGCTTGGTTTTTTTTTTTTTTTTTTTTTTTTTTTTCTTTTTTGTGGGTACCGGGGGGACGACCTCAGGACCTCGCGCGCTAACAGGCACCCGTGCCACTGAGCGATATCACCGGCCCCTTTTTCGTATGTGGGTTCCGGGAGTCGAACTCGGGCCTTCGCGCTTGCAAGGCAGGCGCTTAAGCCGCTGAGCCGTCTCACCGGCCCATTTGGCTTGGTTTTAGTGCTCCGTTTTGGTCTAGAACAAATGATGACTATTCTTCATTTGCAGGGAAGCAATATTAGGCTTAGGCATCATTAGGCTAGTAAAAAGTCAGTATCTCGATCTTGATACAGAGCAAGTAATCTGTCTCTTCTTAAAGGTTCCTTAAACAGAACTATAAGAATATTAACTGTTAGCAGCTCTGTAAGATAAAAATTAGAATTTTTAGTGTGAAAAAATAGACCAGGATGAAATGACATTCTCTGGTTTCATTCTTTTCGGGTAGATCACAGTATTTTTGAGCATAAAGAACTTATTAAATTCATGAATCAAGCTTGTGTTATTGGCTGGAAAATGGATAATAAATAATCGTCCTGCTGAAATTCCCAGGTCATGAAGAAGACACTTTGTAAAGAACCATTGTCAACTGGAAGTCCAAATGGGTAGAGCCTGCTGGGTGGATTGGGTGTCTGCCTACCAGGTGCAGGCACTTAGAACTCCTAATTCTGTCAGGCATGTCTCCCGTTTTTTAGATGAAAAAACCGAGGCCCAAAAATGTTAAGTAACTTTTTTTTGTGTTTTGAGATGAGGTCTCGCTATGTAGTCCAGGCTGGCCTTGAACTCACTAGGTAGCCCAGGTTGGCCTCGAACTCACGGCAATCCTCCTGCCTCAGTCTCCCAAGTGCTGGGATTACAGGCTGGGATTTTCTGTAATGTTTTTATTCTTTTCTCCTTTCAGTTAGAGATACCCCAAACCAGACAAAGGTTAGAAGGCAGCCACCATACCCGGCAGGCCCAAGAATTTCTAACAGGTTCCCAAATGGTGCTGGTGCTGGAGGCCCTGCTTTGAGAACCATGGCATTACTGTGTCAATTCTGCTGTAATATTGCTGCACTTTCCTGGTTCTACTGGTGGCTCTGGATGATAAAACCCAGAGGAGCTAACCAAGGGGCAGAAAGGGGCCAGTGCCATTCCTAGAGTACTTCTTCCTTTGCAGCAATGTGCACAAAGAACACGTGTGCATGAGCCTCTAGAAGTACATGGTTGAAAGGCTCTGGGATTTATGCTAAACCTCCCCGGTCTCACTCTAAATTTCCTTGTAATCTGTGAGCACAGAATAAGAATTTAGGCCAGGGAAAAAAAAACAGATACCCTAAATTGTTTCCAGAGGCTATCTGTGCCATCCTCAGCAAAAATCCAGATGAGGAAACAAAGCTGCATTAGGTAATTTATTAGCTAAGATCATACAACTTCTTTGCCCAGTTTGTAATCCCAGGACCCTGGGAGACTGATGCAGGAGAATCACAAATTCAATCCCAGCCTGGGCAACATAGCAATTTAGTGAGAACCTATCTCAAAATTTAAAAAAAACAAGCAAGGTGCAGATGTAGCTCAGCGTGAAGGCCCTGGATTCGGTCCTCAGTACCACAAATCAATCAATCAACCAATCATAGTTGTATGTGCAGAGTACAGATCTCCCAGGAACTCTTCTGAACCATTACACTGCTTAGGGAATCCTAGATTTTAATTATATTTTTTTCTGTAATGTTTTTATTCTTTTTTCCTTTAAGTTAGACAGAGATACCCCAAACCAGACAAAGGTTAGAAGGCAGCCAGCTGGAGAGAACCAGCAGCCTGAATAATGAGAACTGGGGTCCCTGGGAGTGACTGGGAAGAGACCTCCAAAGGCTGTCCCTTCCTCGCCGGGAGATGTGTTAGCCAGCCACCAATGCTAAAGAGACAACAGGACAAGGAGGAAAGAAAGAAAAGTTTTACGGGAGAGGAGAGCTATTATTCCAAATCTACCAAAATATTCTAGACAGCTGCAGCTCATCAGCCATTAGAAAGTCCTAAAGCACTTTAATGTCAGGAAAATCGCGACATACTTATACTTTCTGAAAAGAACTCAGCCAAGATGGATGACTGAACCCTAAATCCTTGTCTTTCTCAGTCACGGACCAAAATTTGTGCATGAGATTTTAGGAAATGTTGCAAGGATCTGTGTAGTGCCTTGTTTTTCTCTAACGTGTCTCATGGATATCGAGAGGGCATCGATGTCTGTCTCTCATTCTCCTCTATGAGACCATGCATTTCGCTGCCAGCATCAGCGCTTATCTTTGGATACTTCACAGGCATCTCAAATTGAGTGTTTCCACCGCACATCTGTAATCCCACCAACTTGCGAGGCTGAGACAGGAAGATTGCAAGCTTGAGCCAAGCTGGGCAATTTACCAGAATAAAACAAAACAAACAAAATTTAAAAGAGCTGGGGATGTAGTTCAATGCAAAGGTCCTGGGTCAATTTCCAATACTGGAAAAAAATTGAGCATTTCCCAAATTATCAACTCCCCCCAACTCCACATCAGCAAGTGACTCCATATCCAGGTTAGGGCTACAGGAATGTCATTCACCCTACACTGTCCCCAGGACAGATAATCAGATATTGTGCACTATTGATTCTGTCCCCTAAGAGCTCTTAAATTTCCCCTCGGGGTGGCTCTTTAGCCAAACTTCACTTCACTCTATCCTTGCCAGCTCTTGCCTGGATTGATTTTAACAGCAGATTACACAGGCTCCTCCCAACCGCCATTTCAGTTCCCTGCAAATTGGATACTATTGACATTTCAGAGAGAAACTCCTGGCTACCTACAGCTGTTCTTGCAGGATGTCAAACTTCTGTGGTCCCAGTTCATGATATGCCAGTGATCCCCTAGCCACTGTGATACCCAAAAGATACAGGGTGCAGAGATCGAGGGTAGGGCACTGTCACAGCCCAACACACCTAAGAACTGCTAAGGCAGAAGGGTTGCATCACTTCCCTTCTAGGAGAAACCCTGCTTCTTGGGATGCCCTGGCCATCTCTGTGGTACTGTTCCTGGAGTCTTAGGTTTTGTTTTGCAGTACTTGGGATTGAATCACAGCCTTCACACTGAGCTACCTCTCCAGCCAGGAGTGAGCTAGGATCTCAATCACTAAATTGCCTGGGTTGGGCTGAAACTTGCAACCTTCCTGCCTTAGCCTCCCTGAGTGCTGGGATTGCGGGTGTGTTGCACTCCGTCCAACTCACAATATGGCTTTTTTTTTTTTTTGTACCAGGAATCAAACTCAGGGCCTTGCACTTGCCAGGCAGGTGCTAATACTGCTGAGCTACATCCCTGGCCCTACAATATGGCTTTTAAATTAGTCTTAATGTTGTTTTTGTATTCACTAATTATACCAAGTTATTTGGAATTGTTAGAACAAACAGAAAAGAATAGGGTTGAGAGCTAGTGCAGAAATTTATTCCTCAGTACCCTGTTGCAGAAATTACTGGGCCTGCATTTTGTCATTTAGGAAGCATTCCTCTACCTCTGGTCTCTGAACAGGAGGGTTGTAGGGAAGCTCTGAAGAGGTTATGTGTAAAACCACCCTGGTCCTGCTCACACTTATTTTTGTGATATTGGGGACTGAACCCAGGGCTTTAGCACTGAGCTACATCCCCAGCCCTTGTTTTTCTTTTGAGCTGGAGTCTTTGCCCAAGCAGAGCTCAAACTTGCAATTGATTGTCCTGCCTCACCCTCCAGAGCGCTGGGACTATAGGCATGTGCCACTGTGCCCATCTTCACACGTTCAGTGTGGTGAGACATGAATACTTGAAGGTAGGTGAGAACATCACCCATCACTGTGGCATGGGTCCGCAAAGATACCTGTCAGGTTTAGATACCAAAGAGAGTGGAGAGGTTACTAGAATGGGGTAGGATTTTTAAAAAGTCATGATCATCTTCACCACTATGCTCTTCCCAAGTCCCAGTAAGCTTGGCCAGAACCAGCACTATCGCCCAACAGGCTCAGCTTTTCCAAATGTAAAGTTAGCACCCGGGTCTCTCCCTGATCCCAGTGACAAGCTGGGGACCGTGACGGCGAGGAGCAAGTGGCCTGCGTGTGAGAACTATGTAGTGCATGTGCTCAGCAGAATCATTTCCAGAATCCAGGTAGAGAGGGAGTCATGTGGACTTGGATTCTGCAACACTGGCTTTGTTTTTTGTTCCATTTTTGTTGTTGTTGTTGGACTATCCAAAAACTACACTAAACCACCCGTGTGGTCAGCCAGAAGCCTAATGAGATCCTAGCCAAACGGGCCAGCGCCCCCCAACACACACACGGTTAAGCATCACTGACAGAGACGTGTGTTCACACCCATCCCGGATACATTCGTTTCCGGTTTCCTGTGATGCTCTTTGGACAACGTAAAAGGAAGGCTCAGAACCTACAGTGTGATGAATAACCACAGCGAAGAGAGGAATGACACAAACTGAACCAACGTGAAATTACAGAAAACCCATAGCATTTAATTACACCGTATTTTATTTAATGAAAATTGGCCCCAAACAGAACTAGGAATCAAATATTGTCTTGGCGTAGAAGTAACTGCTAGGCTTGAAGAAGCTTTCATTGAAGGCTACAATTTCCAGCCCCTGACTATCCGTAGTTCCAAACATCAAAGGAAAATATTGGATCTATGTACAGAGAGGGGCAACTCATGGGTACCAGTAAGCAAAATAACCTGAGGGAGAACATTTGTATTCCTCAAGTACAAGAAGTAGCAATAGTTTACAAGTCTCGCAGCATTGCTTTCTACTGTACAGGGTTCCACAGTAATGACAAAAATTGCAAAATTGAGGCACTTGCTCCAACATCTGCAGTTTACATTTGACTATGCTCATAAATTAACAGCAGCTTTAGAATTACAAAACAACTGTGTTGTAGGCTACTGTTGGTGTTCTTCTTGTTAATAAAACAATGTGACTGAACAGACCTAGATGTACAGCTTGTACAGAAGCGACCCAGGGCATGTCAGGTAACAGTACAAAGAGCATAGTCATGAAGCAGCTGGAAAGGCCACCGTGAGGGCCAGCCCCTTGGACATGTGTGGCAACAAGAGGGGACAATTGCACATTTAATCCGTTCAAAGCAGCAGTGTTTTTCCTGTCACAGGGAGGAAGTTAGTTGGTATGAATGTCTCACAATTTGTTGTCATCTCCAATACTTCTTATTGATCTTTAGAAACTGACCCCAGCACTTGGGTTTCTTTTTAAGTATCAGTCACTCACACTCCAAAGCAGAGGAGCTTAAATCTGGTAATTTTTTGAAAACAGCATTGGAGACTGACCCCAGGGGTCCTCTGCCAGTCATTTTTATTTTTATTTTGAGACAGTGTCTCACTAAGTTGCACAGGCTGACCTCCAATTTGTGATCATCATTCCTCAGCCTCTGGAGTAGCTGGGTGTGTGTCATCAGACCTGGATAAATTTAGGTATTTTAACTTTAATACTTATGCAAGGTGGCTATTTTAGGTATATAACTACTAAAATGATGTTAAATTCAATTTTCCAACTACAAGACCATTCACTGCTACCACAAGGTATTTTATTAGCTTGGCCAATTATTTATGTAATCAGGTTTGTTAACATAAGAGAAACTACTTTGAATTTTAACAGCAAGTTTTATCCCACTAAAAGTAGGCTTTCTAGAATATTACGCTTTTAACAGTCATTAATTGGCAGTCACATTTTAAATTCTCAAACTGGAGTACTAAGGTTAAGTTAAATATAAGCTTTGTCAGGCCAGTTCTCTGTGTGAGATAAGTGTAATTTTACAGTAGACAGGTGGCAGCCTGTCTTTTGAGTAACAACTGTGTGACTAAATCCTTTTATTTTTGAGCATGATTCATCACATGGACACTTAAAAGTTTTTTCCAAGGTCATGTTATTTAGGCAAAGAATGTTTACTATTAAGCCTTCTTAAACTTTCTTTCTAGAAACATTTGAAACCAGAAATATTATCATGGAAAACTAACTTTTTCAGGAATTATCACATGTAGAACTGTACCCAAAGTGTCTGAAAGGCTAGTGGTTCGCTTTGACAATGCATCTCTCCCATGGCTTCCTTTCAACTGAAAATCCGACTCAAACCAGCATAAAGTACTGGGTTCTCGGTTCGAGGAGTGTCTACATTAGGAAGTTCCAGATTGGCTATCCTGGTCCATCATTATCTTATTCTAATGCAATAAACACTAAGTCCTCACTTCCTAGTACCTAATAAAACCAGCAAACCTAAGTGAAAGCAAGCATTTTATTTGAATCAGTTGTTAAATCACAGTTTATCCAAATGAACATAATGCAACACTGTTCTTAAAAGAAAGGGCACAAGTACGACACAGACACAATCCAGTATCTACCAAAATACCATTTGTAAAGAAGGGGAATTGACG
Source organism: Erethizon dorsatum (assembly GCA_028451465.1). Classification (NCBI taxonomy): domain Eukaryota; kingdom Metazoa; phylum Chordata; class Mammalia; order Rodentia; family Erethizontidae; genus Erethizon; species Erethizon dorsatum. The sequence continues at coordinate 131,966,870 of CM051823.1, read as the reverse complement.
CGTTTCATTCTGTGGGCAAATGTGGTCCTGCATATAAGAGCAGAATCAAAAACTTACAATAGTCAATTCTTTTCTATGTAACATGAAAATTTCACTGCGCTGCCTCAATTAAGCACACTCATCTGTCCAAACCACTGTAACGATTAGGAGGAAAGACTTTTTTTTTTTTTTTTTTGTGGGTACCAGGGGGTCGACCTCAGGACCTCGCGCGCCAACAGGCACCCGTGCCGCTGAGCGATATCACCGGCCCCTTTTTCGTATGTGGGTTCCGGGAGTCGAACTCGGGCCCTCGCGCTTGCAAGGCAGGCGCTTACGCCGCTGAGCCATCTCACCGGCCCTGGAGGAAAGACTTAACAAGACTTCATCTGCTAGTGAAAAAAACTTCCTTCCAATCTCTGCTGGACTAGAAAGCAAAATTTCACAGTAACAATGGAACATTCTGTGTATTTCAAAATGCTTTTTATTTTAAGCTCACTGTGCATAATAGGAAAGTGACCAGTTTCTGAGTACTACTAAGCACGGACCCAAGCTTTAGTGAACTTTTAGAATAAGAACTGTACCTTCTCACCAGGAATGTTATATCTCGGAAGCTGTTTTTCACAGGTTATAACTGAGGCTTTAGACTTCCCAGGGCCTCTCCACAGCTGCAGCCCTGTCACATATTGTATGATAATGAAAGGCATGTACTATGCTGCACATGTCTTTAATTAAACACTAAGAAAAAATACACAATAGATAAAGAACAAGGGTTACTCAAAACACATATAAATACATGAAGAACGATACTCCAGTTTGAGAAGGTATTGCCAACTCCAGTTCCAGGTCAAGAATTTAGGACCTCAATTCAGAAATATCATATGGTATCAATAGAAAATAATAAGTGGTCTTGAGAAAAAGGCAATGTTAGATGGCTATAGCTCCTGATGAAGCCTCAGGATTGTTGGGGTGCTCTGGACGTGAGATCAGTAGGCGTGCCTGCTCTCTGGTTCTCAAAGTTCTGAAATATCAGTTTCGAGTCTCATCAGCAGCATTTTCTTCCATGACTTGTCTTCACATTCTGGTCTTGCAAATATACAGTGACATTAACTGTAGAAGGAAGAAGCAGAGTAAATAAAATCTCTTTTTTCTCTATTATTTATTAACAACAGAATAGCTGTGCGGTTGAACTGCAGCTAACCAGGAATCCTATTAACAACAGAATTTAAGTCCATTAAAAAGCGAAAAGTGGCCAAGTGCAATGGTGCATACCTATAATCCCTGCACTTGGGAGGCTGAGGCAGGAAGACTGCAATGAGTTTGAGGTAGCCCGAACTACACAGTGAGACCCTGTCTCCTAAACAAACAAAAACCCCCCCAAACATTTTTTAAAAATGAAAAATTAAAAAAGAAAATGAGGGTCCACATTATATTATACCATGCTATCACAAAACTTGTAATGGTAGTAACACTTCCTGTCAGGCTTGTGTGCATTAGAAAATTCAAAAGATACCTGTCAATATTCTCAGAAAAATTCCCCCCGAAGTATTATAAACCGAATTTCTGATATAAACTTACTTCTGGCTGCTAATTATTTTTTTTTTAATCTCGACTAGTCGGTATGTTGTTGAGCAAGCACACTGTATTTCTTATGCCTCGAGCAAAACACACACACACATACGAACACACAACACACACACGCCCCTTTTTTCTACAAGCAGTCACGTGAGAGGTAAAATGAAGCCAGTATTTTCATGACACCAATAAGACTAAAGTGGTATTTCAATAAAGGGAGAAAAGGAAACTACTCTAGATCTCTTTCTCTAGTTGATAGTTATTTCCCCAACTGAAGGTTATCCAAAAAATCACTCATTTGAACTCCTGAGGTTCCTTTGTAACCAATTTCCCGTCTAATGGCATACAAGGGGGAAGCTGTCTTAGAAGAAAAGGAAGGTTACTTACACAATGCCTTAGGATTCCGCCGGCTCCCTCTCTGGTTTCCGCTGCTCCTCTTCCGTTTGGGGTTTGATGTCCTTCTCCAGCTCACTGTGCACCTTTCCTCCCTGAGCTCCTGCTTCCTCCTCTGTTAGTTTTGGTCCGTTGGTGTCTGGGGACTCTTTGGTGAAGCCTCCCGGGGCCTCCGTTTCTGCCAGGGCTGTGTTTGGGTCCTCTGGCTCCTTGGTGGCATCCCCCTTGTCGTCATCTTTGGCGTCAAGAGGCGACCTGTCTATTCTTCCTCCTGACTTGGCACAGCTGTCAGCTGCCACAGGCTTTCCACCCATTCCATCGCTCTCTGCCTTGGCTGGGAGCACCGCCTCTTCTAACTGCTGCTCATTCACACCAGCACCTTCAACCTCAATGGTCAGGGTCTTTTCTGAAGCTCCATTCACATCTTTGGCAAAGTCAGAAAACTCGGGTGCCTCGGCGGCAAGCTCGGACTCAGGCTGCGTGGCGACAGTTTGTGTCTCATCCCGCACAGACGCCTGCTGTCCTCTGACTTCTCCTACAGGTTTCTGTCTGGCTCCCTGGCTGTCAGCTGGCACCGGGGAAGCCTCCATCACTGTGTCAGATGGAAACGCTTCAGATGCGGTTTCCTCAGTCCGGGCAAACTGGTCCACAGCTGTCTGGATTATGTTTTGCACAAGCTTACTGCTCTCAGTCTCAAGTTCCAAGGTCTGATTTTCAGCCTTGGGACTGCACTCTGCTGCCGGGCTCACTGCGTCTTCCCGACAGCCGACCTGCCCATCGTCTTCATCCGCTTTCTGTTTCTGAAATACGCTTTCCTCTTTCTCCAGGCCTGAGCGCAGGTCCTTCTCAGGAGTGGCTGACACTATTACTGGTTCTGATTCTGCCTGAGGCTCAGGCCCCACAGGTACGGCCTCGTCTCCTGGCTGCGGAGTCCAGTCCTGGTCTTTTCCAGAGGACCTCTCTGCTGGTTCTAAATGTGCACCTGCAGGCTCCAAAGCATCAGCAGTTTCTGAAATCTTGCCAGTTTCTCCTAACACCTCCTCCTCCACTGCCGCCGCCATGACAGTCACTGGGGCCTCAGGGCTCTGACCTTGAGTCTCCACACATCCTGCTTCCTCCTCTTGATCTGGAGGAGGAGAGCTTCCTTCCAAACCGCTTCCTTCCTTCTCCCCATCTGCGACGGGCACGTCAGCCATCTGGACAAGTTGCTGGCTGAGCCCTTCAGCTGATTTTGGCTCAACTTTTTCTTCACTGTCTTGTACTGCCTTTGCGGCAGTTTCCTCCTTTTCTACTCGAGCTACCCACTCTCCCTCTTCTGGGCCTGGACTCTGGCGTTCTGCGTCACCATTCTTCTGACATTCTGCTCCTTCAATTAATTCACCTCTAGGAGGAACATCAGTGGCCTTTTCCTGACTGGCCCCGTGTGTAGATGCGACAAGTCCTTCGACACGCGGTCTGTCTTCGGCTTCCCCATCAGCAAGCTGGCGGGCCTCTTGAATCACCTCAGTCTTGGACATTATGGTTACAGTGTCCACTGACAGCTCTTGATCTGTAGGTTCTAGAACTTCTTCTGGTTTTAATTGTTCTTTACATTCTTCCTGGGATTGAAAAGTAGGCGGCACTGAAGGCCCCTCTTTCTGGGCAGGAGCTGCCTCTGCCTCTATGACCTGTGACTGGGTGCCAGATGCAACCGCATTGTCTTCTTGCCCGTCCATGACTTCATCTTGCTGTATTTTACCTAGCGCCTCAACATCTGCCATGGGGGTGCTTCCGTTGGTCCCGCTGTCTGTCAGGGTATCCACTGAGTCGGGAAGAACAGGCTGCTCGGGGGGCAGCACCCCAGCTAAGGGCTCGGATGGGCACATGGTTCCCAGCTCCCTGGACTCTACCCTCACCGAGACGTGAGGAACTTCCTCAAAGCCCTCAGGGGCCGCCTGCGTGATTACCTCCCCTTGTGTAAAATGTTCGGTTTTAGTTTCTTGTACGTTTACTCTCAACACTGCATCCACCTCTTCCTTCAGCCCTGCTGCTGCGGAGTCTTCCTCTGCTTCCTCCACTTTCTCTAGGGCTTTTGGTTCTGCTCCCTGCACGGTCAGAGTCACACCTTCAGCTCCACTGCTGTCAGGCAGCTGTGACTTCTCTTTTACTTTCTCTGCAACCGCCTGTAAGACGGCCTGTGTCTGCCGCTCCTGCTCTTCTGCATCTGGCCCGCCGCCTTCCACCTCCTGAACTGGGGTGGCTTCCTCTGTGGTGTCCGGGGAGTCGGTTAGCTGGGAAACTGCCGACACCATCTCCGTGGTCTCTTCTGCAGCCGATGCTTCGGCGGCCTCTTCAGCAGCGCAGAGCACCTCCGCGGTTTCCGCAGCGGTCACGGTCTCAGACATTAATTCCACTTCACCGGTAATCGTGTCATCAGGGGCCTCTCTGCCCTCGGGCACAGGCTGGGTGGCTGTGGCTATTTCTTCTGCAGTGACTTCTCTTTCAGTCACCTCTCCAGTTAATGGTGTGTCTTCATCCTGTGTTTGTTCAAGAGGCTCTGTCATGGAGGCAGATATCCAAGAAGGAGACCGTTCTTCCACACTGGTAAGTGCCCTTGTCCCATCGACGACGGCCATTGTAGCACAATGAGCCAGATTCTTGCCGAGCTCCTCAGACACATCCACGCCCACCTGTTGCTGCTCAGGCAGCGCTTCACTTTGGGGGGCTTGCTGAGCTTCCATCTTCTCCCTTTCCACGGCGTCATATTCGGACAGAGGCACTACGGCCGGGACGTCAGAGTCCTCCTCGTTGATTTCTGCGGGCCCTGTGTCTTCAACAGTGGCCTGTTCTTGTTTCCCATCTGACCTTTTCTTCCGCCGTCCAGGGATAAACTTCTTAATTGAAACCCAAGATTCTTCTTTCCCAGGTTCAACATCTGAAGCTGAATGCTCCAGACCAGACTCTTCATTTCTCTCTTCCTGCTTTGACTTGGGTTTTTTTCTTGGGGTCACTAATCTTTTAAACGACTCCCAGGTGGAAACGCCCTCCCCTTCAGAGGGGCTGCCCGCGGGCTCAGGGGAGGAGCTTCCTTGCCCTTGATCAGTCTCCTGGGTGCCAGCAAGGACAGAGTCGGTTCCGGTTTCTTTGTCTCTGGCGGCCTCCTCTGTTTTGTGGCCATCTTCTCCCATCATTTTTGGTCCTCCCTCCTCATCAGAAGAGGATGCTTTCCTTGCTCTTTTCTTGGATGACCCCACACAAATCAATGCCTCCCAAGACACTGAGGTGTCCACCTTGCGCTTCGGCTCTTCTGGCTTTTGCTCTTCCCCAGTGCCTTTGATTTCTTCTTGCATTTCAGAGGCCGCACTCTCCGTGGAAGACAAGGTAGCACTCTTGACCTTGTCCAGCTTGTCCACCTCGTCTTCCTTATCACTTTCAGAAGGCCGTCGAACACGCTTCTTGGGCGTTACCATCTTTTTGAAAGACGCCCAGGGAGTAACACCTTCTCGCTTTTTCTCTCCATCGGAAGTAGCTCCCTCTTCAGCCTCGCCTTCGTTGTGACCCTCTGTGATGCCTTTCTCCAGACACGTGATCTCTTCGGGTTCTTCCGGGGACGAAGCGGAGCTCTCACCCTTCTGCTCATCGGCACTATCTGGAGACTCTGCTGCACCTTGAATATTTTCCCCTGACTCTTCATCTCCCCCTCCACCTCCTCCTCGTTTCCCCTTCTGTTTCTTTCCAGAAAGCTTCTTTAAGCCAGTGCTGGAGAACAGTTTTTTCAGGGGGCTTCCCTGCACCTTGCTTCTGTCTTGTGATGACAGCATGGCCACCTCACTCACGATGCTCTCGGGGTGTTTAGGCAATGCCTTTGCATCATCGGGACTCAGCTCTGTCGGCCGGGCGTGGTCTCCTCCAGAGGCACACACTTCTTTGGTCTTTTCCAGCACCTCGGCAAGTTCAGCTTCCTGAGTTTCCTGAGCATTTGTTTCCAGCAGTTTTTCAGGTGGCAAGGCTTCTGTTTCTCCCACATCTGCTTCTTGCTCCTCTATTTTCTTCTCCATACTGCTAACGTGGACTTCAGCAACAACTTCCTGGTGGGTTTCTACTTTTTCATCAAATACTTCTGTTGCCAGTGGAGCACATTTCTCTGCAGAAGCGCCCTGCACGCCACTGACTTGATCTTCTAAAGGCAGCTCCACCTTCTCGTAGTCAGCCGATAATCTGGCCTCATCTGCGCCTTCCACAGGCTTCTGGGGCTGCTCAGAAGCAGTGAGCTGTTCAGAGGCATCTTCTGTCTTCTCATTTTCCTCTGTGTCTGCCTTTGCTGGCTCTTGCTCTTTCTTCTTCTCAGAAGCTTCCAGTTCATCCTCTTTTGGCTTCCTGAAACTGGTCTTTTTTCGCCAACCAGCCCAACCTTGGGTGAAGAATTTCTTGAAGGTCGACGTAGTCTCACTGGTGACTGGGCTGGTGGGAGACTCTGGAGACCTGGTAGGTTCTTTTTCTCGCGTTGCTTCTTCTTCATCTTTGCCTTCTGCTGCTTCTTGACCAGACTCAGCTGTGACAGAAAATTCTGTGTTGCTTTGCTGGTGCTTCAGAGTGTCTTCCACCTTCTCAATGGATTGTTTTCGTTCACTCTCTTTGGCTGCCGCCTCTCCAGTCTCCACATGGGGTTCTCCAATGTCATTAGCCTGTGCCTCAGTAGGTTGTGTTACCTTCCCTAAGCTGCTTTCTGAAGAAGGAAGCTGTCGGATCATTTCAGGCATTTCCTCGTGTTTATCCTTTGTGATGTCCTCAACAACCACAGGGTTGGCAGCCGTGTCTCTACCCAAGTCTTTCTTACTCACATCTTCAGGCTCCCTCTGTCCAACTGTTAACAAAAAGAGGGAAGAAAGGAAAAGTGAGTACAGTTCCCAAAACTCAAGTATTTTTTCAACCATGACCAATACTCTTGTTAACATCAGGTAATTCCAGGACAGGGTGGTAAGGCTGTTATGGATATTTGTACATCTTCAAAAGTGGGCAATGTCTGCTTGTTCCAAATGAACTATTTATTTATTTATTTAGGCTTTTTGAGACAGAGTTTCGCTCTGCAGTTCAGTCAGGCCTTGAACTCACTTTGAAGCCCAGGCTGGCTTCGAACTTGCAGTGATCCTCCTGCCTCAGCCTCTTGAGTGTGGGGATTATAGGCTTGGGCCACCATGCCCAGCCCCAAATGAACTTTTACAATTCAGGTTCAAAGGTACTGCTCCACTTTTCTGTTCTCTGTTCAAGAGAAGTTAACAAACTCAAATGTCAAAAAATGATTTTACACATAAGTAGTTATCACTAAGGGTGGCTCGACCAGAGAGCATATTTTCTGTTGCAATGTTGAAATCACACACCTGTGGTTTTCTACTAGAATCTACCAAGTATTAGAGGTAACCTCCACTTTATAGGAAGTAAAGCATGAGAGGAATACAAATCTAAGAGAGAAATGTGTGGCGATCACTAGCCTTATCTCAGTAGGACCACAGGGACCAGGTCCCCGGAGTAATCCCAGGCTTGGTAGTGGAGAGTACAAGGAACATTTTGTGAGAGAGGAGGTGTTCCAAATCTGGTGGGGGAAGGTGAAAGAACACAGGGCCTGCTTGAAGGGGCTCCCCCTTGCCAAACTTTGAAGCATAAAAGTCATGATACTGATGAGTTATAACACATGGAATAAACAAAACAAAACAAAACAAGTCTCAAGAATGATACTAAAAAAACATAAAAGCAGGAGAACTTCTTTATGAAAAATGACAGTAAATATAGATACAATTTCACTCTGATCCTCAAGGACATTTGCTGTAGTTTTTGTTTTTTGGAGACAGGGTCTTACTATGCAGTTCAGACTGACCTTGAACTCACTATGCAGCCCACACTGGCTCCAACCCACAGCGATCCTCCTGCCTCAGTCTCCAAAGTGCTGGAATTACAGGCATGCAACACCACACCCAGCTACAGAATTTTAGATTTGGAAAATTCACAATTTTTTTTTTTAAAGCGGTACCGGGAGTTGAACTCAGGACCTCGCGCTTGCCAGGCAGGTGCCTATGCCGCTGAGCTATATCACCGGCCCAAAATTCACAATATATAAATACCATTTTAATAAGTTAGGGCTGGGAGATAGAGCTCAGTAGCTGAGGACTGGCCATGCATGCATGAGGCCCACAGCCAATCCCAGAAGGAAAAAAAAAGAAATAGTGTATTCAGTGAAGGATCAAGAAATGCTAAATCTATCAGGTCAAATGTTGTTAGAAAATATACAGTGAGATTATCAATACACATATTAATTAATAAAAAAGTAAAGTCCCTTTATAAGGAGAAATACAGTAGGTGCCACGTTAGCCCTGTGGTCAAGCTTAACATTGTCAATAATGAGACAAAAGCCCATCTGCCTCCTGATGGGAGCAAGGGAAGGACAGCGGGTCACATCCGTAGCACTCCTAACAAAAATATGCAACAGGGTTAACTGTGAGGAAGCAGCCAGGCAAATCCGCAGTGAAGGGCATTCTGTAGGACGACTAGCCTGATCTTCGACATCAGGGTCACATAGGACAAAAGCCAAGAGAAACACAGAAGGGCTGTCTGCAAGGGGCTTCTCATAGTTTGGGAGAGGGGTAATAAGATAGCCATACTTGGTGAATTAGGCCAAATATTTATATATTTATATATATGGGCTTGAAATTTCACAAATCTTTACAGGCAAAAAGCAAGTCAATGGGACTTTATGAAGTGAATAACTGGTAATTGTGCTAAATTGACATTTAAAGTTGAGATTTAAAGACAGCTACTCAAGAAGCTGAGACAGGAGGATCAAAGGTTTGAGGCCAGCCTGGGCAATTTGGCCAGACCCCATCCCAAAATAAAAATTACAAACAACAGGGGGATACAGCTTAGTGGTACAGTGCCCCTAGGTTCAATCCCCAGTACTGTGAAAAAAGAAAAAGATGTAAGATATTTAACAAGCAGAGATGCCTGCGCTGGACCTAAATTGGATATTCATTAGGACAACTAATAAAAAGATTCTTGTGAGCCTTCTTGGGAAAAGTTGAGTGTGATTTAGGATTAGGTGAGTGCTGCGGCTTGTATTTGGATGTGCCCGCAAAGCCTCATACAGCCATAGGTGGGGAATTTGGAAGGTGGCTGGATTAGGGTGTGTGAATGTGGATTAAGAGTGCGATGCTGGGGGCCGGTGAGATGCTCAGCGGCGTAAGCGCCTGCCCGGCAAGTGCAAGGTCCTAAGTTCGACTCCTGGAACCCACATACAAAAAAAGGGCTGGTGATATCGCTCAGTGGCACGGGTGCCTCCTGGCGCGCGAGGTCCTGAGGTCGACCCCCGGTACCCACAAAAAAAAAAAAAGTGTGACGCTGGGGGGCGGGGGATATAGCTCAGCAGCACAAGCGGCTGCCCGGCAAGCGCAAGGTCCTGAGTTCAATTCCCGGTACCAAAAAAAAAAAAAAAAAAGAGAGAATATGATGCTGGGATTAAGGGTGTGGAAAATGGGAAGGCCCACTCTGGGTATGGGTGGCACCACTCGAAAGGCTGGTAGCTTGGATGGGATAAAAGGGAGAGGCAGGCTTGTTGCTGCCTTCTGCTTACCATGCCATAATCTCCTCTGCCGTGCCACCCTGCCTTGGGGCAAGCCACCTATGGACTGAAACCTCTACAAACTGTGAGCTGCAATAAACCTTTCCTCCTTTATTTTGTGGGTGTCACTAAAACAGTGAGATCAATTTTTACTAAAATAAAAGAGTAAAGACTTCAACTTAAGAAAGCAGGTCGTAAATTTCTCTCTCTCTCTCTCTCCCCATATGATCTATGAGTGAGGATACAATGTATTTTAATTTTGCTTGTCTGATTTTTTTTTTTTTTTTTGGTGGGTACCTGGGGTTGACCTCAGGACCTCGCGCGCCAGCAGACGCCCGTGCCACTGAGCGATATCACCAGCCCTTTTATCGTATGTGGGTTCCGGGAGTTGAACTCAGGCCCTCATGCTTGCCAGGCAGGCGCGTACACCGCTGACCCATCTCACCAGCCCTGTCTGAATTTTCTAAACAGGACATGTACTGCTTTTGAAATAAACAAAAAGATCAATTAAAACTGACACAAAAGATCTCAATAAAAGTTGTACAAGGATGTGAGGGAAAGGGAACCCTTCTACATTGTTAGTGGGAATGTAAACGACTACAACTGTTATGGAAATCAGTATGGCAATTCCTCAAAAACTAGAAATTCCATATGACCCATCTATACTTCTCCTGGGTATCTTCCTGAAAGAGCGAAAGTCACCATACGACAGCGATACATGCATACTCATGTTTATAGCAATGCAACTCACAATAGAAAGTCATGGAAGTGGGCCGGTGAGATGGCTCAGCGGCGTAAGCGCCTGCCTTGCAAGCGCGAGGGCCGGAGTTCGACTCCCGGATCCCACAAAAGAAAAAGGGGCCGGTGATATCGCTCAGCGGCACGGGTGCCTGTTGGCGCACGAGGTCCTGAGGTCGACCCCCGGTACCCACAAAAAAAAAAAAAAAGAAAGTCATGGAAGTGATCTATATGCCTTCAAAAGATGAATGAAGAGAATGAGTTATTCAAACACAAGGGAATATGATTCAACCATAAAAAATGATAACTGTGAGTCATTTGTAGAAATTATCTTGAGACAATACACTAAGTGAAATAAGTCAATCACAAAGGGTTCAGAATCACATGGTTTCTCCAATGAGAGACCCAAAATACAAATAACTTACAGAGCAAAATTAAAAGAGCCATGTCAAGAAACAGAGATAGGCTCTGAAGAGAGGGAAAGGAACCTGGAGAAGAGGAAGAGGGGAAGGCAGGCAGGGGCAGAGGAAGTAAAGATGAATGAAGATGTGCTGTGTGTGTCTCAACCCCCAGGTGAGTGTAATCACTACGCACTGCAAACCACACTAATATTGTAAAAACATACTTAATGTCCTCAGCATGAAATGAAGCTTAATTTTAACCAGCTCCTACACCAACACTTAGCAGCAAATATTTGAAATACAGACATATTTGGAAACACAGAAATAATATTCTCTCCCAGAATCCATAAATGCTTTCGATTTATATCATTTTATGATCACAGAAGTTTGAGGCCAGCCTGGGCTAAATGGTGAAATGCTGTCTCAAAAAATGAAACAAAATTACTATGAAATACATTTTGTGACCAATTTGAAACTTTATAAACAATAAGGAAAAATTACCACCCATATTATTGGGGCAAATATTCAAAAAGCAAAATTCAGACCTGTTAGGCTGCCAAGTATCTTTAACCTCTTTTGTACATTTTAGATACAGTAATATATGTCTTCCTATTATTTTTAAAAGTACATATAATCTTCTGAAATAAGACAATGCTTTAAGTTTCCATTTGTTCCTATTACAAATTAACGCTATTATAAGCGTGCTTATTGTTAATCTAAGTGCATTTTCATGAGCTATTTCTTTAAGATTTCCTGTTATAAAAGCATAGTCAAAAGAGACAATTCTGCAAACACTTTAAATGCAACACAAGATGTGACCTTCTTTTATAAAAAGGTGAATGATATCACGGGAACTATACAAATCCCAATAATTATCTAGTGCAATTTTACTAGGAATGATTAGAAATATAAATTAAATATTCTGCCACAAGCCTGAGATTATAAGCACTCATTAACCTCTCTGGAATTGAGAAATGCAGCTATTTTGTGAACTGGGGAGAGCATATGGTAGGTATTATTCACGCCGTTTCCCCTTCACTATGTCCCTTCATTTCCTAAATCAGTGTTTCAATGTGAAACTTTTTTTTCCCTTTTTAATTCTCAAAGGATTGTACTGTATAGAGTTAAAACCAGGGAAACAGCCGGGTGTGGTGGTGCAAGCCTGTAATCCCAGCCCACAGGAGGCTGAGGCAGGAGGATCACTGCAATTTTGAGGCCAGCCTGGGCTACATAACGAGACCCTGTCTCAACAACATAAACAAACTAGGGAAACAAAGATGATAAACAGCTGCCAATTGGCAGTTTACTGCCAGCTTGGCAACAGACATTTGCTTGTAACATATTTTTTTGCTTGTTTTAAGGGTGCCTAGGAAATTTTAAAATCATAACTGGCCAACTAGTCTGTGATCTCTTTTGACCTAAGTAACGCTGCTTGTTCCAACGTCAGAACAGTCGTCGCGTGGCCCAGAGGTGCCTTTGCGCAGGCGCACAGATGAGACATCGGCCAAGCTACAAACGGGCCATACAAAGAGGCCTTGCTCCCCAAAATTCAGTCTCCACTATGTCATCGCACTGTCAAACATCCAGGGACCTTGCGGAGAATCCTAGACTACCTGATCTGGAGTAAAAGGCCATTTAATTTCCACCTGAGTGCGGCCGGTCCTCACACACCTGCGCGTGCTGCCCCCACACCGCGCCTTCACCTGGCTGCAACCCACCCTGAAACCCGCGTCCTGTTTCTCAGTCCCTTGTCCTCGCTCTGCAGCCCCCACTGACGCCTCTGTCCAGCCTATGCTCCATCCTGGGGATTTTTGAGACCTGGATCTTTTGCCACCTCCCGTGCCCAGCTCTCCACACCTTTCCCCTGCCCTGGATGGCACCCAGAATCTTCGCACTGAGCTACATCCTCAGCCCATTTTATTTTTTAAGACAGGGTCTCATACTAAGTTGCCCTGGCTGAGCTCGAACTTGTGATCCTCCTGCTTCAGCCTTTCAAAAATCACTGGGATTACAGGCATGCGCCACCCCGCCAGGCCCCACAGCCCCCCATCTCTCTCCCAAACCCGACTCCCTTGTGACAGTAAGTGGTGTGAGCTCGCTCTGGGTCACCGTGGCCTGCAGCTATGCCACAGGAGGGTTTGGCACCCGGGCCAGGTTCATGTGCAGGGGCCCAGGCTGGGATGCAGTGGGCGCCGTCCCTCCGATGCCGATGCCATCCTCGGCCCTGTCCCTTCCTGCCCCGTCCTCGCTGCATCCCAGTTTTCCAAGGCGAGGTCGGCAAGAAGGCTGGAGACCGCGGGGGGCGCTACTCACCGCAGAGGCTCCTCCACCAGGGCAGGATGCGCGGCGCCCGCGGCCTCTCCCCGCGGCCCCATGGCGGGACAGGCGCGCTGGGGTCGCCACGCGCGTCACAGAGGCCCGAACGCTTCCAACCCCCACAGCACCAACGAAAGCCGCCCGCGCAAAGCCGCCCGCGCCGGGACGCCTGGGCATCACCCGTGAGTCTCTCCCCAGGCCCAGCCACACTCCCTCCAAAACCAGGCCTGGTGCCAAAGCCAGCCCTGCTACACTGTACCCAGAAGCTACGACCTGCTCCTGCAGCCTTCCTCCGCAGGTCGGCTCTGAATCCCGCTGAGCATGGGAACAGCCCAAGGGCGGCGGAAATCTGGGTGTGGCTTTGGCTTCGCTGTAAGAGCTTGAAGTTCTTGAGTGTAAGAACTGTGGACATCGGACACGCTCCCGGGGCAGAGATTCACCTGCAGTCACAGAGCCTTCCCCTCCCACTGGTCCACTTCACACGTGGCCATTCTGGAGAATGCAAAAACAGTGTCACTCGGGGAAGCAGTGTGGCTCTCTCTTATACTAAACATACTTCATGATCCGATGATCATGCGCCTTAGTATTTACCCAAACAAGCTGAGACGTTCAGTGCACACAAAACACTACGTGTGGTTATTGATCACAGTTTTTCCTAACTGCCAAAACTCTGGAAGCAACCAAGGAGTCCTTCAGCGAGTGAATGGGTAAACTGTGCACACAGTCAGCATCAGAAAGAAATGGCCATAAAGACACAGAGGAACTTTACACACATTGCTAAGTGATAAGACGCCAGTCTGAAAAGGCTTCATATGATGTGATCCCAGCTCTGTGACACCCTAGACAAGGTGAAAACTATGGAGACAGTAAAAAGATCAGGGACTGGGGAGAAGAGAATGAACCGACAGAAGAGATATCAAGGCAGCGAAAATTCATCACCACCATACACGTGTTGTATTCATAAAAGTACAACAGGGCGCTAATGGCAACGAGTGGCTGGGTGACAAGGATGCAAGGATGGAGTCACCACATGTAGCAAGTGCACGGCGGGGGGGAGGTCACGGTGCACAACAGAAGCAAACAAGAAAGTCCGGGGTTTTTGCAAGAAGAGTCAATTCTGTACACTTTCAAAGCATAAACATTCTTTTAACTTTTTATGATTTGTAAGTGCCACTTAAGGCAAGAACAAATACTTTATGTTAATCCCCACACTTTGATGGGAAAATTGCTCTGTTTCAAGTGGACAATTTGAATTCTATTTCAGTGTGAAAAGTGGAGTTTACTTATGGTTATAGTCAAGCTTTAAGAAAAAGGGGAGGAATCCACACAGCTTCCCCTTGCACTCACAGTGATGCAAAGACCGCCTGCCGCTCATCGCACATCCATCTGGGGAAAGGCTGCGCCCAACAAGAATCTCCATGCTAAGTGGGGTGAAGGGTGGGCAGGCATCCGTGTCTAATAGCTGTAAGAAAGGGAGGACCTATTCCATGGTGGAGAAACCTAAATGTCAACCTTTAAGGGACAGGTGGACACTGTGTTTAAAAGCCTGAGAAGGACAGAACATCAGGTCTGCTGTGTTCTGCCTAAGAGGGATTTGAGGACACCTGGGTCACAGGGCAAGACCCTGTCTCCAAAAACAAAGAAACAAAAGAACCACCACCACCCAAACAAATCAGAATGAGTGGCCTATATTAAATCAGTACACAACACAAAATAAGAAATAGGTGCAAGTGGAAAAATATATGCTTCAGCATATCCATGTCTCCAAGACAAAGAAATGTTCCAGATGAGAGCTAAGGACACATGGCTACACATACTGCCTGACCCCAGGTTAGACCTTGAGAAACAAAGGGGAAATGCTAAAAAGGACATTATTAGAATACGTAGCAAAACTGGGATGTTTATTAACAAAGGTATGACATCAATAACCATATTTCGACTATGAGAGGGGATATCCCTATTCTTAAGAAGAGAGCGAGGAGAAGAGGGGGAATGATGTATTTAGGGGTGAAGGACCATGATGCATATACAACTTGCACTTGTTTGGTTGAAGAAATCCCGTGCCCGCGTGAGACGGAACAGAAGCCTGTGTTCTGCTGTTTGTTTTGTTTTCAGTGGAGGGCGGTGGCGGCAAATGAGCCGAAATGTTAACAAGTGTAGCTTTCTGTCAGTGTGAATTTACTTTTTTAAAAAAGCATATAACTGCAGTTTAAAAGGGGGGGGGGGGGAGAAAGTGACATCTACCTTATGTGATTTAAGAGGAGGCTATTAAATCTTTGCCTCACATTTACACTGTAATATAGATTTAACGGCCGGTGAGATGGCTCAGCGGCGTACGCGCCTGCCTGGCAAGCACGAGGTCCTGAGTTCGACTCCCGGATTCCACATACGAAAAAAGTGCCAGTGATATCGCTCAGCAGCAGGGGCACCTGCTGGCGTGCGAGGTCCTGAGGTCGATCCCCGGTACCCACACACAAAAAAAATCTATATATATATATATATATATATATAGAGAGAGAGAGAGAGAGAGATTTAAACTCTGTATTTCACACTAGGAACCCCCCACACACAGATAACCAAAAGAGACCAGATCCAGGTGGAGGAGAAGGTTAGGTGGAGTTCCGAACACACATTCTTGTGATGTTTAGCTCTACCACCACTAGCACGAAACGCCCCCTCCGCCAGATTTTCTCAAATCTCCATTCTCAGGTGTGCTAACCTGCCCAACCGCACTACCTACAAAGGCTACTTCATTGGTTGGCTGTCTACAGCAACAAAACAAAAATGCTAATGGATTTTTTTTTCTTCATCGTTTTCTGCAAACTAAAAGTACTTGTTTTTATTTCTTGTCAATTCCAAAAGTAATCCGGCCGAGCGCAGTGGCGCATACCTGTAATCCCAGCACTTGGGAGGCAGAGGCAGGAGAATTGACGTGTTAGAGGCCAGCCCAGGCTACCTAGTGAGTTCAGGGCCAGTCTGGAATAGTGAGCCCCTGCCTTAAAAATAAACAAACAACCCAAAAGCAATCTATGTAAATTGCAGAAAAGACCTTAAGATGCAGAAAATAGAAAAGTCCCTAGAGACAATGTCCAGAGGTAATGATTATCAAAATTTATGCATTTTCTTCTTGATAAGTTATTCCAGATTCCCAACAGCTGCTCGTTTTATTTTCGCAACTCCCCACTACTGTTAGATAATGTACCGGCCCAATCTTTTTCACCCTCGCTGCCACATTTCAAGCGTAAAAATCCTTGCGCCGATTCCTGAGTTTCTGAACGGAAGAGGGCAGTGTTGACCACCCTGTAGCCGCCGGGCTGCTGGCCTCGAGACCCGAACCAGAATTGAGGTGCGGTGCGCTGTCAAAGTCTGCAAAACTGAACATCTACTGCGCCTGGGTTTACCTCTTTGACGTACCACAGAAATATCTGAAAGGGAGCAGAGGGGCACCTACAGCTCCAGACAGCCTTCTGTCCTCTTTATTTGCACCGTGTCAGTGCAGGTCCGTCACCGCAGACGCGGCCCAGCTCTTCTCTCCGGCGACGAGCTCTGCTTCTTCCTCGCCTCCAGGCCTCAGCCTGTGCTTCCTCCAGCCTACACCCACGCGTGCGCCGCGGGGCCACCACTTCCCACGCCCTGCCTGGCGGTGGAGACACCCGGAGGAGCGATTAGTAGAACCCTTGCTCCCAGCAGGGTGAGGGAGGTGCAGATCGTGGCTTAGCACGCACAAGGGGAGGCTAAGTACATTTTAAAAAATAAAATAAAATAAAATAAAATAAAATAAAATAAAATAAAATAAAATAAAATAAAATAAAATAATAAAATAAATAAAATAAAACTCAGCCTGGGCGGCAGGGAGAGGAGTGAGGTGACAGATCCGAGACCACAAAATAATGGAGCTGGGCACGGTGGCGCACACTGGGAGGCTGAGGCAGGAGGATCACGCACTCAGCCACAGCCCGGGCAACATAATGATTTAGTGAGATCCTGTCTCAAAATTAAAAACTGAAAATAGAGGTGTGTTTATAGCTCAGTGCGAAGGCCCTGGGTTCAATCCCCAGTACCAGGGGGAAATAAAAGCAGCACACTTCTGGGAAGGAAGGTCCACTGCTCAGCGGTTCAGGCTTAGTTGAGTAGAATCCACTCCTAGTGCACGGCATGGTGACCTTCCATCAATATGCTTACTTTGTAAACTTCCTATAATTTTCGATACATCAGCTCCCCATAGACTGGGAAGAGGGCTGGCAATTGAACCAAAGATTTCATCCATAAGCATGTGCTCTACCACTGAGCTACACCCCAGCCCTACTACAGAATTACTGTCTGCCCTAGAGTTGTCTCACTAAATAGGAAGAGGAAAATAAAAATCGTTGAAGCAGCGCTGATTGAGAGATGCACTGTTATCCCCCCTCCAGTCCATCCACAGAAACAACGGGTTTTAGAGTGCACCTTTCTCACACGGTGTAGAGTTAATATTCCTGAGCCTCTCGTTGAGGCCATTGTCTTAAAGAAGAGGGCAATCAGCTGGGCACAGTGGCACATGCCTATAATCTCAGCACTGAGAGAGGCTGAGGCAGGATGAACCCAAGTTTCAGTCCCACAAAACCTTGTCTCAAAATAGAACATAAAAAGACAGATGGGTGTGGTGGCACATGCCTGTAATCCCAGCACTCTGGGAGGCTGGGACAGGAGGATAGCAAATTCAAACCCAGTCTGGGCAACTTAGCAAAACCCTACCTCAAAAACACATGAAAAAACAAAAAAACCGGGTGTGTTGTGGTGCAGGCCTATAATCCCAGC
Organism: Erethizon dorsatum; assembly: GCA_028451465.1. Lineage (NCBI taxonomy): Eukaryota > Metazoa > Chordata > Mammalia > Rodentia > Erethizontidae > Erethizon > Erethizon dorsatum. Next base: position 131,949,089 of record CM051823.1, on the reverse strand, counting down.
ACTTGGGAGGCTAAGGCAGGACTGCCACAAGTTCGAAGCCAGCCTGGGCTCCATAGTGAGTTCAAGGCAAGCCTGGACTACATAGCAAGACCCTGCCTCAAAAACAAAACACATATACATTTGGTTTCATGGGGTGGGGGGGCTGGCTCTCAAGTGCCCATTCAGTATCAAATATGGCCAAAGCATCAGAATGAGATTGGCCAGGGTGTCTATTCCAAAAGGCACCAACTCTGGCCTCCACACTGTCCCTACTAGCCAGGCTGGGGCAGACTCTAATCCTCCCACTGTCTCACATGGTGTGTGTCTCGTGTGGCCAGGCTTTTGCACTAGTGGAAGCAGCATCACACGTCTTGCTTCCCAAAACAACTTTATCACAGAGCCAAATGCAGTCAGCCCTCCACCCTGCATGACGTGCGCGTCACAGCTTTGGAGTCAACCAGCCTTGGAGCACAAATATTTGAAGAAAGAATTGTATCTGGACTGAACATGTACAGACTTTTTTCTCATCACCTCCTTGAGCAGCACTATTTACAGCATTTGTGTCAGGTTAGTATATATTATAAGTGACCTAGAGATGATGTTAAAGGATGGGAAGACACCATAGGTTATATGTAAGCATTACATCATGGTATATAAGGGTTTCAGCATCTAAAGATGTTGGTATCCGAGGGGGTCCTGGAGCCGATTCCCAGCGGATACCTAGTGACACCTATGCTTAGAGATCGAGAGCAAAGTATAATTTGTCTTCCTTTACTTGAGAGGCTTATGAGAAAAAAATAAGATGTGTGTCCTCATATATATTACAAAATTTTAATGTTTTCATTTAAATTTTGCTATTGGGGCTTCAGAGGCATATTTTTAGCAGAGAAAGACTGCAATATTGCAAAAATCACAGCATACATTTTTTAGGTTTAGAATAACGAGTGCTCTCTGTCCCCAGGCACATAAGGGTGGTTTACTGAGACATCTGGAGCTGGTTAAACCCCCTCCTCCATTTGTAGCACTGTCCTGGAATTATTCCAGGAATTCTCTGCATTCTAAATCCATCTCTTATATCCTAACACACCCAAGCCCCTTGTTCTAAAGCTCATTAATCACGAAGCCTCCGAGAGGAGAGGTTTAATTGGGGTTTGAACTCAAGAGAGGCAAAACTCGGCACAGGAGCATGCAAGTGATTGTCATCACTACCCCTGGTCTTAGCATCGTGTGAAAATGCGGGCACGGCTGAACAGACAGGCACATCCACACGATGCGGTACTCTACAGTTAGAAGTATGTGTTCTTGCTGTATTTGATTTTTCTTCAGTTCTGAAGATTGAACTCGGGGTTTTTGCACTGAGCTAAATCCCCCACAAATCCTTCCCCCTTGTTTTTTGAGACAGGGTCTCACTAAATTGCCCAGCCTGGCTCAAACCTGCAATCCTCCTGCCTCAGCCTCCCAGAGTGCTAAGATTACAAGCATGTGCCACCATGCCCAGCTACGTTGATAGCTGTGAAGCCCTGGGTAAACTACCAAGCCGTGAGAAATTTACTTTCATGATATAAAGTGGCATAGATTAAGTAAGCAGTATCTGTGGGCTTGTGCAGAAATCATGACGTACACAAAGCGCTGAACATTCCCAACAGAGCTGACCCTGGACAAGCAGTAGTTACTCAGGCAGCTGTCACTAAGGGGCCGATTTCATGTCTCAGGTCTCTGATCTGCCTCCACTGAAGTTTAAAAACAGAGCCCCCCCTTTGAAAACTGATTTGGATAGGGAAGTACCTTATAAATAATCTAGAACATGCGAGGATGTTGGGAGGATTCCTTCTCTTGTTTAAAGATTATCTGTCAGTACTTTTTTTTTGTGGGTATCGGGGGTCGACCTCAGGACCTCGCGTGCCAACAGGCACCCATGCCGCTGAGCAATATCACCGGCCCTTTTTTCGTATGTGGGATCCGGGAGTCGAACTCAGGCCCTCGCGCTTGCCAGGCAAGCGCTTATGCCACTGAGCCATCTCACCAGTCCAATCTGTCAGTACTTTTGCATGTTTCCAAGCATCGCTATTTTCAGTTAGTCTCAATGATAGGTGTAAGTTAAGACAGCAGGAAGGGCAAACTAACATCCCAAGTGAATAATCAATCTCTTCCTTATTCAAATTTTCCTGTTTACACTTCAGATGGGGGGGGCAGCGCGTGCAGCGCTGTTACTAGTGACAGTTTTCCCATAGTTTTAAAATGAAAACTGGTTCCAAAGTAGTTCCTACAACCCTTCTCCACTGTTGGTGGGAGTGTCGACTGGTGTAGCCACTGTGGAAATCAGTGTGGAGATTCCTCAAAAAACTAGGATTGGAGGTCCCATTTGACCCAGCTATTCCCCTGCTGGGTATCTTCCCAGGAGAATTAAAAACATCGTACCACAGTGATATATGTGCACCCATGTTTATGGCAGCACAATTTGTAATAGCTAGATCGTGGAAACAACCCAAATGCCCATCAACCGAGGAATGGATAAGAAAGATGTGGTATTTTTATACAATGGAGTACTACTCAGCCATAAGGAATGATAAACTGGAGACTTTTATAGGTAAATGGATGCAACTCAAGAAAATACTCATAAGTGAAATAAACTGGACACACATGTGTAAGCATCGTATTGTCTCCCTAGTGTGAGAAACTGAAAGAGTAAATAAGATCCAAAATGTACAATAGATATGGTAAGACAGGAAGAAACTGTTCAACAGGAAAGAGAAACTGGGATGGGGGAATGGAGAAAAGAAAGGAGGGAAAATAAAAATATATATATATATAAAATAGTTAAGATAGATACACTACTAATTTCGCTTGAATGCTGATATCTTGTACCCTGAGTAACTAATTTAAAGATAACAATACATAATGTATTAACCATTGTTACCCTCCTATTATGTTGTTTTGAAATTTTGTTCTATTTTTTCTCTTTAAAATTAAAAAAAAAAAAAAAAGTAGTTCCTACAAAAACACCATCAGTCCTGTTAATGAATTGTGTAGTTTATGTAACCTCCTCAAATAAAATCAAACAATCCTCGTGGTGGACTGACAACTGGTGGTCAACTTGTAACACCCAGCTGAACTGAATCAGCGTGGTGCCTGGTGTGGAGGACCCACCTGAGGGCTGTCACCAACAACATAAAAAGGAGAACTGGAGAGGAATAGTTGGTGCTGTCGGTTCTCATGGAGGAGCTTGTCGCACTGGCTTTCCTGATAGGAACTTGGCTGTTCTCATCACTGGAGGAGCTCGGGACCTCGTTGTCACTGAGGATGGCTGCGGTACTTTTCAGGGGAGCTCTGGTCCTGACTTTGAGCGTGTCTTCCTGGCTCCAGTGCAGATCCCTCAGCCTGCTGGCACAGATCCTTCATCCCGCTGGCGCAGATTTTCTAGCTTCCACCACTGACCTCTGGGCCTTCCCAGCGCAGATCCGTGAAACAGACTTGCATGAGACATTGTCGTGAGCTCTGGGCCTCCAGTTGGGCTTGTGGGGGGCACTGCCATGGCCTCTAGGTCTTCAGCTGGACTCGTGTAGGACATTGCTGTGGAATCCAGGCCCTCGGCTGGATACTTTGGGTCATTAGGGTGTGGACAGATCTCCTGCACTCTTTTTATATTTCACTCTTGGGTGACTATTAAAAATAACCCTATAAATCATGTGTCCCGTATGTACTGTTTCCCTTGCAAACCCTGACTACAACGGTCCTGAAGTGAACCACAGCCACATTTTTCTTCCCTATTTAAATGAGTGATGCCAGAGACGTGACAGTCTTGATGCTTAACGCCTTTCGTGCCAGCTTCTTAAAAACACTCATCACTTCTCAAGATTCTGAACGACTTCAAAACTACTGATCGAGTGGGGGGTGTGGCACACAACTGTAATCCTAGCACTCAAGAGGCTGAGGCAAGAGGATCCACGAATTCAAGGCCAGCCTGGGCTTCACAGTGAGTTAAGGCCAGCCTGAACCACAAAAAAAAAAAACCAAAAAACAAAAAACAGGAACTACTGACCATAAATCTTCTTTACTATAACGGAATTGGCTGGCACCTTGATCCGGGACTTCCAGCCTCCAGAACTTGAAGAAAATAAAATTCTCCAGTGTAAACCAATAAACAGACAAACAAACAAATAAATGTTCCTTATCGGGATAACTTGTAAAGCAAAATAAAGACACTGACAGTTCTTTTCTTTTTCTTTTACTTTTCCCACTAGGAAATATTTACTTGCTATTAAATTTTCATATGGATTCTTACCATCAGAAGTGCAAAACTGTACCATATCCTCCCTGTCCACATTGTAATAAAGGTAAAAATTCAGAAAGCAACAGATCCAGTCACTAGAGATTGCCTTAAAAACTAGACAGTCCTTCCCCATGTTCTTGTTCATCATTCTACTGGGATTATCTGAACCAACTGTTAAAAACCCCCTCTGGAGCCCCAAATTTATTAACCTTGAATTACTGCTAAAAAAGACCACCTTTTCTATAAGAAACTCAGCATGTAACAAACTAATCACATAGTGAATATGATAAACATCATATTGTACACAAAAAGTGCGCAGGAAAAAAGTGAGAACTGTAAAGTCCCTCCTTCAGCTGTGAATCCCCACAAACCACACCAAAAGCAACTTCTGCCAGGGGTGGGTGTTTGTATATTTCATTTCTGGATACAGAGAATTTTGTTTTTCATTTTGAATATTTAATAATGGTTTCTAGGTGTCCCATTAAAATTTCACGCTGGTAAATAGTAGAAAACTCTAGTTGAGTTGGTTAACTTGGGGAAGGAATTTGAAGGAAATCTCAAAGTAAACAAACAAGACAATCTATAGGAAGTCAGATATTTTTAGTTTTGCTAAACTTTCAGTCATTTAAAATTCCATGGGAGGACCAGGCTTTGCTGAAACAGTTAAATTGAGAAAATGTCTAGGGTCCCAGAAATTCTATACTGGCGCTTTTAAGAACACATCATTTGGCAGCAATGATTTCAAACATTTAAATAACAACTGTGCTTACAAACTGAAATTAGCAAATGGAGCTGAATTTTCTTGGTGGAGGGAAGAGGGAGACAGGAAAACATGCAGGTTTCCTAAGGAAACAGGCTTACAACTGCTTATCAACTACCAAGTTAGAAGAACTAAAAGTTTGACATAGGTACCTTATGTGCTAAAGTATGTATTAAATATTGTAATCCAGGCTGGGCATGGTGGTGCACGCTTGTAATCTCAGCACTCAGGAGGCTGAGGCAGAAGGATCACTATGAGTTCGAGACCAGCCTAGACTACATAGTGAGACCCTGTCTCCAAAAAGAATTATATATATATATATATATATATATATATATATATATATTCCACACAGGCAAAGCAAGCTGGAAAAAAACACATCATTAAATAATGCCTACATGCCTGCTAGCCACCGCTTCTTTTTTCTGCCTAGTACTGAAGACTGAACTCAGGGACTTCACACTGTTCTACATCCCCAGTCCATTTTTAAAATTTTGGGACAGGTTCTGGCTAAGCCTTTAAGCTGCCCAGGCTGTGCTGGAAACTGCAATCCTCTTGCTGCAGCCTCTCAGAGTGCTGGGATGTACAATAGCCACCAGTTTTATAGTATGTGTGGTATACCAATACCACACTAAAAGCTGAGGACGTAGCTCAGTGGTAGAGCAGTTACCTGGCCCTAGGTTCCACCCCCAGCACCGTGAATCGATCAATTAATTAAAATAGCCCCACTTACACAGGAGCTAAAACATCAGTGTCCCCGCCCCACTAAGCGCACCTTTATCGAGGGTCCTAACAAAACCAACCGAAATGCCAAACGCCGGCAACTTCTGAGAAGTAGGCACTTACTTGTTCGTGACTCCAGCAGAAGGTAAGTTTATAGAAGTTGTTTTCAGGTCCCCCCCCCACCTCCCGCCTCCCCAAGGGGAAAGGGTGAACAACCCGAAACAAAATCCCTCCCATCAGCACCGACAGGAAGGTTTCTGCTTCAGCAAAAACAGAGCCCTGGGTTCGTGTGGCTCCTGCTGGCCCAGAGATGCTCCTCTAATGAGAAAGCAGAAAGTCAGCGCCCAGAGCGGAGCCCCCCAGCCGGCGCCCGCCGCCGACCCCCGGCGCTCCCATCCGACCCGCCTGTGCCTTACCTGTGACCGTCAAGGTCCCCTGCATATTTGAAAGCAGCTCCAGGGGAGGATCGGGCTGGCCGGCCCTGCCCTGCCCTGCCCTGCCCTCCTCTGGCTGCCGGCTGCAGCCTCAGCCTCCTCGCCGGCCCCGCGAGGTCTTGGTGTGCCCAGAGAGGGCTCAGCGCGGCCACCGCCGAGGCCGGCTCCGCCGCGGGCACAGCGAGGGAGGCAGGGAGGCGCCGCCTGTTATAGGGGACCCCGCCCGCGCCGCTACTGTCCCGCCTCCGGGGCCCGACGGCACCTCTCCCGGACGAGCTCCGGGATGGCGTCCCGTGCCGGGCGGTGGTCCGCGGTCAGCGGTCGGCAGGCACCCAGCGCGGGAGGCGCTCACGGTGGCCGGATGAGTAAGACCCGGGCAGCAGCATTTCATCGAAACGGTGACTTCATCCCTGGCAAGTCACCGCTTTCCGCGTCTCCGCTTTTAAGATCATGTAAAGGAAATAACGAGCAATTTTCCTTCAGTGTTTAATGCTGCGTGTTCCCTGTGACACCGATGGTCTTACATCTGTTTCTCACGCACGCACACAAATGGCACACCGATCGGAGAACTGGCAAAGCTCAGTAGTTCTGTTTCCTGACTTCTCCAGGGAAGTGGTATTACAAAGCAAACTGTGTATGTAAAATTTCTTTGAGAGGCAAACTTTAAAAAGTAGAAATGGGCCGGTGAGATAGCTCAGCGTCATAAGCGCCTGCCTGGCAAGCACGAGGTCCTGAGTTTGACTCCCAGTACCCACAAAAAAAAAAAAAAAAAGTAGAAATACTGGAGTATGAGGGTGTGCATGTGGTTAAAGTTAGTTGAACATTTAGATAAAGGAATGCCGTAGTCCAACATAGAGACACTATCACACCTCGAATGTACAAGCCTAGGGGAAGGAAACCAAAACCTATACTTAAAATTCACAAATTCTAGTGGGCTGGGGATGTAGGCCAGGGACAGAGTACTTACCTAGCACAGATGAGGCCCTGGGTTTGAGCCCTAGCACCACAAAATTAAGTAAAAAATGCAAGCCAGGTCGGGCATGGTGGCACACACCTGTAATCCCAGCACTCAGGAGGCTGAGGCAGGAGGATCACTGCAAGTTCAAGGCCAGCCTGAACTACATAGCGAGATGCTGTCTCAAAAAAACTAACAACAGTTCAGTTCTGTCAGGGCAGGTCCATTCAGTCCTGTGTTTTTTCCCTGCCTTGCCAGTCTGACCGGATCGCCCCTGGCTGTTTCCCTAAGCAAACAAAGAGAAAGGTTTTACTGTTGCTCTTCTTTTCAGACCCTGAACACCTTGTTCATTACTGCTTGAGCCAGGAGGATGGGGGCCCTCAAGGAGGTCACAGCAATGACAAAGTAGGGAAGCAAAAACGGAAGCCCAGACGAGCTAGCAGGCAAGGAACGCAGTTGCTCCTTCTGTCCACCAGGGAGCGCTACGCACCACATTCAGATCCAGCATGAGCGAAGTGGAGACTGCTTCCTTGCTGGCAATCAGACCTAGTTAAAAAAAAACTCAGCTTCGGCCTAGCCAAATACTACCTGGCTTCGTCTTTTATTCCGGCAAACACTAGCCTCGCTGTAAGTCTAAGTGGATATAGAGAGCAATGGGCCTTTGTCCCGATTCCCAGACGAAGCCACTTAGCAGTTTCCTAACCTTTCATCATCCCAGAGGGCTGTTAACTTTAGTTCACAAACTGCTTCAATTATATTAGAGTTTGGCATGTGTGACACAAGGCTGGACTAATTGTCCCTCTAGAGTCCCTGCAGGTGAGGAGGCAGGGCGGCTTGCCCATTTCTTTCCTCTGGACCCCAGCCGTAGAGGGTCCTGGCTGTGGAGGTCTGGGATGAGGACGTCTCTGGAGGTGGCATTGGTGAGCTACACGATATGAGCCCCTTTCACAGGGGACCAGAGGTCTCAAGTCTATGTCACTTCTCAGCACCCACTGCTGTGGCCAGCGTGTGGCCAGCATCTGTGCCCCTTCTGAAAACACCCAGGTTCAACTTCTGGGGATTTCTGTGGGTTCTGAACCCGTGAGGCTGGACCAGCAACTTTCCCCTCGAGTCCCAGTTCTAGCGGCAGCTATTCCACTGAACCGGACGGGAAAACATTTCACTGTTAGAATTTTAAGACCCATGGCCAAGAAGAAAGCATTTAAAGAGGTAAATGTATTGCTTTTCAATTTTGGCACCTGGAGGGTTTTTTTTCTTTGTATAGCATTGGTGACGACGCACACATCTGATTTAAGATTCTGCAAGAGGCAGTTGAAACCGCAAGGCAGAGCAATAGATTACGTGGCAAGTTGTCAACTCCCTCGGCAGATAGCTCCGCTTTGATCTCCACCTTGGACAGTAATCCAGGCCAGGCTGCTGGCGAGGCTGCCCACTGAGCCCCTCTGTGTCTGCAGCTCCAAAGAAAAGGCATCCATCAGGATAAACGCGGAAGGAAAGGTCAGACGCGAGGTCAGGATGCAGTGCAGGTAGCTTTCCTTTCTTAACACTTGCATTCTCCATTTTCGTTAAACCAGAATTTTTAGAGGTAGACATCACCACCCAAAGCAAAAATTAGAGAAAAATAGCTGTGCTACATTGTCACTAGATGGATGACAGAGAAAAAATGTTTTCCCAAATCTGCACGGCTCTTGGCCCCTATTTATTGTGATAAACACCCCAGGGTACAATCAGATACTGTCCCTGGCCTTAGGAAGCTCAATCTTAAGTGGGAGACACACCCAAGGGTACAGGTGGCAGGCTGGGGTTTCTCTTGGCTCGGAGACAACATTTGTGCTCTAGCTCCTGAAGGGACGGGACACCTGGGGCTCCAAGGAAGGCAGTGCACGAAGACGCGACAGCATGGCCAACGCCATGGTGGGCACCACCTTTGGTGGCTGCCCAGTGTGTGCCGTACAGTTTCACCCTGACAGTCAACTTGGGGAAGTGGGGGTGGGGAAGGGGGCAGAAATGGTAACTGGAAATGAGACTAGAAATATCATACCTTGAAGGTTTTGCATGCCATCTTAAAAACTTTCCAACGAATAGCCCAATTTTTAAAATGAGGAAAAAAGTGAGTACAGTAGGTATTTCTCTATGGAAGATACACAAATGGCCAGTGAAGACAAGAAGCAATGCTTAACGTCATTAGCCTTTAGGAAAATGTAAGTCTAAACCACTTTAGATCCACTGGGATGATGGTAATTTAAAAGACAGTAATCAAAAAGACGTGCACACCTGTAATCCCAGAACTCTTGGAGGCTGAGGCAAGAGGATCACAAGTTCAAGTCTAATCTGACTTAGCCAGACCCTGTCTCAAAGTAAAGTCTGGGGATGTAGCTCAGTGAGAAAGCCATGGGTTCAATCCCCAGCACCACCAAAAAGAAAAAAAGAGAAGGATAACAAGGAATGGAGAAGTCAGAACTTGTACACTGCTACTGTACCAGGAATGTAAAATAGTACAGCTGCAGGTGTTTTCTCAAAATGTGACACGTATATTTACCAGATGTTCCAGCAGTTCTCCTAGGTGTATACCCAGGAGGCATGAAACGCACATTCGCACAAACGCTCACACCTGAGTGTTCACAGTGGCATCATGCATACAGCCAAAAGCAAAAGCTGCCCAACACACGTCACCAGCACAAAGGCCCGGCAGACTCGGTGTGCGGATGCCACGGAACGCAGGTGAGGGAAAGGAACAAGACACTGCTGCGCCGGGGGGTGACACAGGTGACCAGTGAAAAGCTTCAAGTGAAAGCCGCTGGTCACAAAAGAGCACTACTGCCTAAGTCCATGTATTTACGTACATGAATGGTCTCCTAGACCTGGGGCGCTGGAGAGAGGGAGTGATAGCTGACAGGCACAGGGCGTGCGTGCGTGCGTGTGTGTGTCACAGGAGACTGAACCAAGGGCCACATGCTTGCTAGCAAGCATGCTACCACTGACCCCCACCATCAGCCTTTTAGAGAGGCTTTTGACAGGTTGCCAGGCTGGCCCTGAACTCATGGAGTGACTAGGATGCCAGGGATGTATGCACCACTCCTGGCAGCTGGGGGTTCTTCATGAGATAAGACAAATGTTCCAAAGTTGATGGTGGTGATGGCATACAGCTGAGTATACGCTAAAAACCACTGAATCGTATCCAGCTGGCACTGTTTGCAAGGGTCTGGCTTATAAGAATTCAACCAATGGAACAGGTTAGTACTCAAGACTGCCCTGAGGCCTTTGGCACTAAGCTACATCCCCAGCCCATTTTTACTTTTTGTTTTGAGGCAGAGTCTTGCTAAGTCTCCAAGTTGCCCAGGCTGGGCTCAAACCTGTTATTTGCCTGCCTCAGCCTCCCAAAGGGCTGGAATTCCCAGTAGGTGCCACCAGACCCAGCTTCAAAAGGACTTTTTAAAAAACTGCTTCTGTACTGAACATGTACATCTTTCCTTGTCCATACTCAATACAGTGTAGCAACTATTACATAGCATTTGCATTGTGTTAGGTATTACAAGTAATCTTGAGATGATTTAAAATACATGTAGGAGGATGTGTGTAGATTATATGCAAATCCTAACCCATTTTTGTAAGAGATCTGAGCAGATATCAGAATCCTTGGGGGATTTCCAGTTATCAGACACCAAGAGACAGCCAGACTGCATGACTGTGTCTCGTGAGGAATCGAAAGTACTCACACATGCAGGAAGTGGGATGGTGGTCGCCAGAGTTATAGGGAGGCTGCTGCTAAGTTAAGTGTTTAAGGAGAACACAGTTTCAGTTTTGCAAGCTCACAAGGGTTCCGGAGATGGTTTGCACCGCAATGTGAATGTACCTAATGCCAGTGAACTGTGCACTTAAATATGATTAAAATGGTAAATTTTGTGTTATATGTATTTTACCACAGTGAAAAAAAGAAAAAGACACAGCTCAAGAAAACCGCAATGAGGGAAAGCGGCACGGCAGAAACGGACAAGGCAAATTCCTCCCCGGCATCACAAGCCCTGTGACACTGCTCTGAGCCGGCTCCTGTGCAGTCAGTCCCTGCAGGCGTCAGCACTGACCCCTGTCCTCTGAGGAGCCCCCTCCCCTGGGCCTGGTATTCGGAAGCAGGGCGTGGCCTTCAAGAGCACGGGCTCTGGGGCCAGGGCTGGGGTCTCCCCCCCACACACAAGGACCTCCTCAGGCGACTGAATGTCTTTGATCTTCAGCTTCCTTCAGGGCAGGGCTGTCATGGGGACTTCTCAGGACAACCCACTCATGAGTGTTCCCTGCACGGTATATACATTGTACCTCATTCAAGCCTGCTTATTTTGTTTATTTTTTATTTTTTGAGACAGGGTCTCACTAGGTAGCCCAGGCTGGCCTGGAACTGACATCGATCCTCCTGTCTCAGAGTCCTGGGAGTTACAGTCCAGCGTGCGTCACCACACCCAAGATTGCTTAAGTATTCAATTCAAATAGAAGCTGGAGGACTGGAAAGGTGGGACTCCCCCACCACGCCCAGGCCCCCCCCATCTTCGAGGCCTTTTGTTTTCTTTTCAACCTGGCATGGCAGTGGGCAGACACCAAATCAAACCCAGCAGCCTGGAAAAGGACAGATGAACTCTTAACCACAGGAGACACCAGTGTTATTCCCTTACAGCGCTCCAGGATGATCGCAAGTTGAGTTAAACGCTGCTCTCCCTGGGAAGGGCTGGGGTAGAGGATGTCAGCGGCCGGGGAGGTGCAGCTGGATAGGAAAGGACTCTAACTTTCCATGTTCTATTAGAGAGCAGGGTATTGTGCTCAATATCAATTACTTGACTACAGTATTTAAAGCAGCTGGCAGAGAAGACTTAGCTGCCCACACAAAGAAGTGACAGATGTCTGAGGTGATGAATATGTCAACTAGTATCATCCAATCATTGTGTCGTGTCACTTTACTGAAATGTCACAATGTACCCCATAAATACACACACTTACTATGTGTCAATGAAAAATAAAGAATTTTTAAAATTGCTCCAAACACACTAACTGAAAGAAGAGATACATATAGACATCCTTCGATATCTGCAAGAGTGAGGGGCTCCAGAACCTCCCAAGGATACCAAAGCCCAAGGATGCTCAAGGCCCTTATATGATGGGTGATGGTTGAATACAACCTATGCACACCCGCCCGTGGACTTTTTTTTTTTTTTTTTTTTTTTTGGGTGGTGGTGGGGTCGAGAGGAGGGGTGAGGGGTTAACTGGGAGTTCCATCCAGGGCCCTGCATATGCTAGGCAGGTGCTTCACACTGAGTTACATCCCTGGCCTTTTTAATTTTATTTTGAGACTGGGTTTTGCTAATTTGCCCACATTGGCCAGACACTTGTGCTACCCCTGCCTCGGCCCCTGTACTAGCAGGGATGACAGGTGTGCACCACTACAGCTGGGCTCTCCCATATTTTAAATCACCTCTAGAGTGCTGGTAACACGTAACACACAGATGCTGTGTGACAGTTGTTCTCCTGCACCGCAGGGGACGATGCTGAGGAAGAAGGGAGTCTGTGCATGTCCAGCACCAACACACATGCATTACTCTTGCTACAGAGCTGGTGCACCTGCAGCCCCGTGAAGGCAGGAGGTCCCCTGCACACTGAGTCTGAATGTCATTGGCAAGTGAGGGACAAGGCGGCAGGCTCTCCTGGGTGCGGAGTATTTCCAGGTCTCCGCCTCACGCTATGAACACAGACCAATACCAGCTAATTGAGTGTTATGGTCCAGTTGAATGGGACATGTTTATATAGATGTGGTTATTTCCACTCAAAATCCCCAAATAAATAATCTGAAGAACAGTCCCTCAAAGGGAGAGTCTGATACAATAGCAAAGCTAAAGAGGAATTGAAAAATCAGACAGCGTGGTGGGGAGACAAACATTAAAAACTCAATTTTTGCTAGGCATGGTGCCACACGCCCGTGATCCCAGCACTTTGGAGGCCGAGCCAGGAGGGTTGTGAGTTTGAGGCCAGACTGGACTACATAGCAAAACCTTGTCTTATTATAAAAAGGGGGGGGGGGGCGGTGAGATGGCTCAGCGGCTTAAGCACCTGCCCAGCAAGCACGAAGGCCCGAGTTCGACTCCCGGATCCCACATATGAAAAAAGGGCCGGTGATATCGCTCAGCGGCACGGGTGCCTGCTGGCGCGCGAGGTCCTGAGGTTGACCCCCCGGTACCCACAAAAAAAGAAAAAAACACTCAATTTGAGTAATAAGAGGGGTGAAAAATAAATATTATATTCTTTCTCCCTTTATTGAGTCCATGTATTCTTTGACGTGGCAATCTACTTCTATGAAACATCAAGTAGGGGGTCAAGATTTATGTGTAAGATTCATGTTTACCACTTGGGACATACAACATTAATAAAGAACCCAAGTATCCCGATAGTAGAGAAATAGCAATGCCACCTCTTCAGTGGAGTATTTGGCAAAAATGACACTTTTGGAACAGTTAACGACAAGGAAAATGTCCATATTCACATACATGCCTGCACCTCTTCGTTCAGAGTAAAATATAAATGACATATTTAATGTAACCCCAATTTTGCTTTTTAACAATGACGTACCTGCACATGTGAGGCTGAGGCAAAAAGAGCCCAGAAAGACAAACCAAGAGTGGAATTATGAGCAATTTCCATGTCAAGGTTTGTCTACATTATCTAAATCATCTACAGCATACCTTTGGCACTTTTATAACTGGAAGCCAAACACCTAGCTGTGGGTTGTATGATCTTATATCAGAAATGAAGATGGGCAGGGCATGGCAGTCCACCTATATATCCCAGCTGCTTAGCAGGCTGAGGCAGGGGGATCACTTACGCCGAGGAGTTTGAGGCCAGCCTAGGCAGCATGAGACGCCTTCTCCAAATTAAGAAAGGGGGAGGGGGCAAGAAACGAGACGGTCTAAATCAGGATTGTAAGCTCTCCAACCTTGGGAACATCTTAATTAGTAACTTGAAAGTAGATTCAAGCCGAAGTGTGACCCTTTAATATGGAAGTAAAAAACTTATTTACCAAGTGTATTCAGAAACATGGAAATCAAATTCTTTCCTGGGTGCTGGGTGATATATTCATCTTAACATGACTCTGGGCACCCTGTGTCTGGTGTAGTTAAGGTTGATAGGAACACTGTGGGTGTCTCCTTTTGTTTTTTGAGAGGACTTGCTATGTTGCCTAGGCAGGTTTCAAATTCCTGGACTCAAAGGATTCTCCTGCCTCAGCCTCCTGGGTAGCTGGGACCACAGGTGGCAACACCACCCCTAACTTATGAATAGATGCTTTTTTTTCCCCAGTGTTAGGGATGGAACCTTAGACCTCATGCATGCTAGACCTCATGCTGCATCACCATGCAGCCACAACCCCAGCCCCATGAGTATATTTTAGAAGGGGATTTTAGCTATTATGCTTACCTTAAAATATACATTCTCAGGGATAAACACCCTGCCCACATGGGGTGAAAATTAATTTGGGGGAGAAGCTAAAAAAAAAATCTTGTTTTGTAAAAAAATGTCCTTTTCATCAATTTCTCAAGAATGCTCCCTAATAAAAGAAGTATCTTCTTGTGCTGGAAGAAATCGCCCTGACTGAGGCCTCTCACTTTCCCCAAGGGGAAAGAGGGTCTGATATTTGTCACAAGTCCTAACCGAGGGGTGTGGGAGGGAGGCGAGGGCTCAGAAGAAAAATCAGCCACCATGCACAGGACAGTCCCCGAGTCCACCGCAGTAAAGTGGGAGCCCAAGGCAGCCAGGGGCGACTTGAAACCTTCTGGTAGCCGCTACATGGCAAGAATACAATTGACAACTGAGCTTGGCTTTGATATTTTCTCTAACCCATACCCATGGGTTGTGCCAACACATACTCAGCATAAAAAAAAATAAAGCTCTTTTTTGGTACCGTTATGGTTTGTGTCTGGATGTCCCCCCAAAGCCGCATGCGGTCATGGGGGGTGGGCTTTTCGGAGGCAGCTGAATCTAGTTTGTGACTCATTCATGGTCCAATGCTAGGATTATGGGTGTGAGTGCTACACCCACCCTAGGGCAGGTAGCCTGCATACAATATACGGGAGGGAAAGAGGCTTGCTCTCGTGTTCCTCCCTTTTTTGCTCTTGTTGCTTGTGCTGTCTTCTGCCACCATGAACTTTTGCCCTCTGCCATAAGCCACCCTGCCTTGGAGCCAGCTGAGCATGGACTGAAACCTCCACAAACTGTGAGGTAAATAAACCTTTCCTTCCTTCTTTTTGGGCGTCTGGTATTTTGTCTCAGCAAGGAGAAAAAAAGTAACTAACATAGGTACCAAGTCTCAGAAAGCACTTCTCAAATCGGATTGGCCACATTTCAGTGTCCAATGCCCACAATGCCACCAGGGGACAGCTCTGAAGCTGCACATGAGGACTCTGCTCCCGTTGACAAGTGTCTCCCTGCCGCAGTCTCCTTGCCTCCTGGGTGGGAATGGCTGGGTGGCCCATCGCAGCACTGCCGCATTCTTCCCCGTCCAGTCCACAACTGCCTCCCACCCCCCACCTCAGAGTCACCCAGCTGGGCCCAGGCTACAGTACCACCGCCCCCCGCAGCCAAGCCAAACAAAACTCAGTTGCACTTCAGATGAGTTTCTGGTGGTCTCTACACAGCAAGGAACTGCATTCTGTGGGTAACTAAATCGAAATTATCCTTTTTCCTATACTTCTACATGACAAATAGAGCACATTGATAAAGTGTGACGTTTTTACTCAAAAACTCAAACAATAGACACTTATAGAAGTAAGAAGTTTAAGTACTAAGTTTCCTAAGCAATGACTAGGTGTTCATGTTTGACAAGGGTTAAGCAGAGCTCCTTAGGGAAATAGACACACGTGGTTATGCGTGGAGTAGTGGGTTCCTCACCCCCAGCCCCCTCCTTCACAGGCTCCCAGGAGATTAGAAGTCAGACAAATACTCTCCAGGAGATGGAAAAGAGGAGACTTTTTTTGTTTGTCTTTTTGAGACAAGGTCTCACTATGTAGTTCAGGGTGGCCTCGAACTCACAGTGATCCTCCTGCCTCGGCCTCCCAAGTGCTGGGATTACAGGCGTGCACCACCACACCTGGCAGGAAGGCAAGGAGTGTCTTCCTGAGGGCATTTGACCTGTGTGAGAAGACAGATGTTGCCATCATGCTACATTATCCTACAGGGATGGCCACCAGTGCCTTGCCCTTCCTGGGGACACAGCAGTCAATTATTAAATACGAGATACTGGTCCCTAAATCTGGTGTGTAATGAAGATATCTAATGTGAAAGACGAAAAAGCAATTTGGAAGAGACACAGGCTATGCACAGAAATAAACATTTAAACATAAAATACTGGGGCTGGGAGTGTAGCTCAGTGGTAGAACCCTTGCCTAGCATGGCAAGGCCCTGGGTTTGATCCCCAGCATGCACACCTGTATGCACACACACCCGTGTTCCCTTCAGCAGCATGTATCATACACTAAAACTGGAACCATACACAGAGGACTCACATGGGTCCCGTGCAAGGACAACTCGTAATTCCTGAAGCCTTCTGTGTTTAAAACAACAGCAACAATAAAAATCGGAGAACAAAAGGGATTGCAGCCAGACACTATCAAAAAAGAATATTTAGAACTGAAAAAAGACCAGTTCTTAGAAATCAAAACTATAGTAACAAAATGAAATCTAGATGGAGACTATTTTTTTCCCAGAGAACAGAGCCAAATACAAAGGGAGAAAACGGGGGTGGGGGAGAAATCACTCCCAAAGGCCTACAATTGGAATAGCAGCAAGTCCAGAAGAGAAGGGAAAGAGGGAAGTGGAAAAATGATTTCCTAGAAATGAAGGGCAGGGGTCTCTAGAATGGAAGAGACCCTGAGCACCCAGCTTGCGGTATGGAGATGGGTTCCCATGGAGACCGAGGCCATCGTCCCTAGGGATGGAGCCTTGTTCCCTCAGATGACACTGATAGAATTCCAATGTGTCTGGACACACTGAGTGGAAATTAACTCAGTGAGGTAAGTGCTTAGGGCCAAGATCTTGACAAGCATGAGGATAATACTTCTATAAAAGATTTCTTCCATCTGTCTGAGTCCTCTTGGGCAGCTCTAGAAAATCCCATCAAGCTGACCTTTCATAAGGCCAGTTGTCCCTTTCCTGAGGGTTCCGCACTCATGGCCCAGTTGTCTCCCAAAAGCGGTCCCCTTGGAGATTATGATTTCAATATATGCATCTGGGGGGCTGGGTATGCAAGAGGGGGGCTCTGCCAGAGGTTGCTTAGGGTAAACCCTAACAGCTCCGCTTTGAGATCATTCTGCCAGAGACTATGAATTTTCCACTTTCTTTGCCCCCAAAAGTTATTTAGAAAGGGGAGATTCCCTTGCTCTTTTCTCCAGCACCGCACTGCCAGGCTGGCTGCTAACGGTCAGGTACAGCGAAGTACGACAGGTGACCGCTGGTCCCAGGGCCAGGAACACACACCAACATGGACTAGTGGTTCTTCCCCATCCCTGGCCTTAGCTCATTTAACGACACCTCAATAAGAGGATTCCTTTCTACAACCAGCCCCCAACTCCCAGGTCAACTCCTTACCTCCTCCGATCAATTCATTCAGCACACAATTCTCGGGAAAAAGCAAACTGAGATATTCTCACATTTGAAAGACAGAAAAAGAAAGTGTTCTTAAGAACTGGAAATACAGAAAGTGAAACCCAGCTATGCTTGGCAAGCTTCCATCAAGCACATTCCTGCTGGAAAAATATATAAGCCCTGGCATTTTTCTTTTCGTGTGAGACGGCTTATTTTCTCTGAAGATGTTTTGCCTAGAGAGGAAAAGATGAAAGAGAAGACATCATCAATGTTTTCAAATAGTCAGAGGGCTGCCATGTGGGGAAGGAGGCGAGTTTGTTCTGTGTCATTCCAGAAGGCAGTGCTGAACAGAGGGGAGCAGACTCGGGGAGTCCTGTCTTCACTCCAGGAGAATAAAGCTCCCCCAAGCCCTCAGTACACCAGCAGAAGCGCCTCCTGCTTGGGGCAGGGGCCTGGCTTCATCAGCCTCCAAGTTCCCTCCCAGCCTCAAATCTGACTTTCCAGGGGGACAATCATAGCCAGTGCTATCAGCTCAACCGAGTCCCCCGCCCCGAAGTCACACGTTGAAGTCCCGAACCCCAGTACCTCACAGTATGGCTGGGTTCGGAGAGAGGGCTTTTAAGCAGCAGTGAAGTTCACAAATGAGGCCAATTAGGGTGGGCCCTAGCCCAGCCTGAACCGGACACAGACAAACTGCCGGGGTGGACACACACAGAAGAAAGAACACGTCAGGGCACAGCGAGAAGACGACCATTTGCAAGCCAAGCAGAGGCCTCAGGAGGAATCGAACCTTCTGGCCTTCAGAGCTGTGAGAAGACAAAAGCCTGCTGCTTCAGCCTCCTCCACCTCTCTGGCCAGTATTTGGTTAGGGCAGCCTTAGCAAATTAATAGAGCAGGGTAATTTCCTTGTGCTTTGTAGTGTTCTAAACGCTGCAAGTCCAAGCTAAGACACATTAAAGCAAACAGTGCATTCATTAAATGTAGCATGCGGCACATTTTCACCAGAACAGCCAACCGCACACTACTGTGAGCTCCATGTGCCGGGGGACTAGTTGCTATCACTCAGCACTACATGCAAAGTAGACACAAAAGACCTGGAAAAAATTCAAAGTATGGTCACTGATAGACTAAAACATTGAATTTTAAGCCCAGAGAATATATCTTTGAGAGTTATCAAAGCATCGCTTTATGTTATACAGGGACGCTGGGCTCTAGACGTATCATTGGCAGAACAACTTGGAGGTTAACATAGGAGGTAAAAAAAAATTGAAGCCATTTCACTCACTCGCAACACAAGTCAAATCCTGAGAAACATGAAGGGGGTTTTCATTGCATAAATAAAACAGCCTCGCGGTCTGAAGCTGTGTGTCCCCTCCAGAGTTCCTCAGTCAGAATCCATCCCCAAGGTAGGGGTATGAAATGTGGGGGCCCTGGAGTGATTTAATCCCCGGGGCCCTCGAGCATGAATTAGTGCCTTTCTAAAAGATGCTGGAGGGAACTTGTCAGCTCCATTTGCCCTTCAGACATGCGAGGACACAGAACACAGGCACTCGGATTCCGCCAGCGCCTTGATCTTGGCCTTCCCAGCCTCCAGAACGGTGAGCAATAAATTTCTGCTGTTTATAAATTCCCCAGTCTAAGGTATTTTGTTGCAGCAGCCCAAATGAAATAGGACGATGGCTAAAATAGTCCTGTGTTTCCACTATGGCCTTAGTCACTACTGGAGATCCATTCCTCCTCAGTCCCTTCAAAGGCGAGGGCTTGACCTTGGCGTGTTACTCTGATGAAGCCACAGTCTGACCACTGCTGTCGCTCAGATGCTAGGGTCCCCCAAAGGTCCACGTTGAAGGCTTGGTCCTCAGAGTGCTTTGAGAAGCACTGGGGACCTCCAGCAGGATGGGCCAGTGGGAAGTCCCCAGGTCACTGCAGGCAAGCCCCTGAAGGGACCGTGGGACCCCAGCCTCCACTGCGTTCCCTTTCTGCTTCATGGCCATGACATGAGCAGTTTGCTCTGCCACACACGCCCCAGCACTGCTGTGTGGCATCCCCAACCACCACAGACCTGAAGCAATGCATCCATCCAGCCTTGGACTGGAATTTCTAAAACAATGAGCCAAAATAACCCTTTTTTTCATGAGCTAACCACCTCAGGTATTTTGTTACAGTGACAGAAATCTGACCATCACACTCACCTCCACTTCCACTCAATGACAGTGCCCTGGACAGCACGGACCCTGCTGGAGGGTGGGCCTGACATTCAACTCTGTAGAGACGGGCAGACCGCATCTCTCGGACAGACAGCCTGAGGACGAGCAGTTCTGACCCATCTTTCACACTAATGTCCCCTCCACAGGAGCTCAGCAGAACTAACACACACAGGAAAGAGGCATCAGCCCTTGAAGCCACAGTTAGTATTTTCTGTTGTTTTTCTTTTTTTTTTTTTTTTTTGGTACTGAGAATCAAATTCAGGACCTTGCACTTGCCAGGCAGGTGCCGTGCCGCTGAGCTATATCCCCTGCCCTGCAGCCATATTTAGAGAGACATTTATCTTATTCTTTCATACCTAAATGACTATTTAGATATTCCACTTGTGAACATTTTGTTCAATGAAATTCAAACTTCAAACTTAGAAAGTGGCTTTCCAAACAAGAAAAACCATAGAAGTATTTTTGTACAAAGGCTGAATGGTACCAAGCAGATTCCCACCTGCCAAGGTCACTTGGGTGTCTTCAGGAGCTGATCTACTTCATGGTTTTTAGTGCCCGTAACTGGTAATATTGATACGAGTCATAGAATTTCAGAGATGCATGGGGAAGCTCACTTTACATATGAAAATCACTCCCCCTATGAGATAAAGTGGTGTATTCAAATGAAGGTCACAGAAAAACAGTGAGTCAGCAGTCCCATGAAATGAACTGATTTAGAAAGACGGAGGATGAATAGAAGTCTAACTCTCCTTCCTCACACCAGACACATTTTTTTTCTTTGTTAAGGTAGAAGTGGGGGAAGGGCCACTGCACTGTCAGACCTGAACGTAGTTCAAAGACGGTCTTCACCTTGGTCGCTGATGAATAAAAATGAATCTATAATTCTTTATGGTTGGAAGCAGTCCATGACTTGTAGCAGGAATTTTCCCACGACATTAAGTGATTTCAGAGCCCCCATGCTAGAAATATGGCTACAGGGCTGAGGAATTCATCAAAACCAGCTCCCAGCGATTGCATTCCAGAGCCCTTCTGCCCAAGTTCAACGCCTATTGTGTGTGTGCTCTGTCTAGTTTTCAGAACAGTAAAAAACAGGATATGGCTTGAGGAAATGTGTGCAATGATATTATATTTAGGCCTGATGAGATGCCTCAGCGGCATAAGCGCCTGCCTGGCAAGCGCGAGAGCCTGAGTTCGACTCCCAGACCCACATACAAAAAAAGGGCCGGTGATATCGCTCAGCGGCACGGGCGCCTGCTGGCGCGCGAGGTCCTGAGGTCGACCCCCGGTACCCACAAAAAATATATAATAATAATAATAATAATAATAATATTATTATTATATTTAAAATACCAGTCTGTGCGGGGCCCTCTCTCTGTCTACGGGGTACTCCTATTTGATAGTATTACTAGGGATCTTCATTCAGCCATGGGCAGATCAGGGTCAGGTTTCAGGTTGCCAGGCAACACCTGGATGCCAACAGTAAGCACCTGTGAGGTCCCAGGTGGCACACTCAATAACATCTGGCTGTGTTACTGCCTGTGCAACAAAGGCAAGGGAACGTGGACGACATTTACAAACCTGCAGTTTTTAACTAGGCAGGAAATGAACAAATACAAAATTAACAAAAAATAAATAAATAAATAAATAAATAAATAAATAATAAAATTAACAGCCGGGCCGGTGAGATGGCTCAGCGGCGTAAGCGCCTGCCTGGCAAGCGCGAGGGCCCGAGTTCGACTCCCGGATCCCACATACGATAAAGGGGCCGGTGATATCGCTCAGCGGCATGGGTGCCTGTTGGCGCGCGAGGTCCTGAGGTCGACCCCCCGGTACCCACGAAAAAAAAAAAAAATTAACAGCCAACAAATGCTCCTTACCCATGACTGAAACTATCGCAAACTCTCACTCGAAACTGTCTTCATTTATTCAAGTATTTGTTGAGGGCATATTATATTCTGGATACTGTTCTAAGCCAAGAGGAGTCAAACAAACAAACCAAAACAAAATAATAGAACACCTCCTCCCTATTCCTAGACATTTCCCTACCACTCACCCATCTTCCGTCCCAGGATATCTCTGCCCTCATGATTCTTACCTTTTCAGGGGTTGGAATGAGAGACAGACATTGAACGCCAGATGTTAACAAATGGCATGGAGAAAAATAAAGGCGGAATGAAGGGTTGATACCATGTCTTGTGAAAATACTAACAAGATACTATGTTCAAACTGAGCTAGAAAAGGAATCAAGCCATAAACACATTTCCTCTGAGTACAGAAAGGAGCTTTTCACAGAAAAACATGTATGTGGAGTGGATCATCTCTCGAGATCCATGACAGGTCTTAGAATACCCACTATCCAGATAAACAACATTTAAAGTAAAGAAGAATTCCTTCTAACTGTAGAATGGATTTTCTGTAAGGTTTACAAGATCTGCAGGGAGGGCTACGATTACTTGGCAGTCACCTTCTAGCCTCTCCATATCCCAAAGGACCTAGGCACCAGGAACTGGAAGTTTCAAATTTAATCAAAGCAAAGACGGCGACATCAAGCACCACTGGAAAATGAAATTCCCCGCAGTGTTGCAAACTGAACTATTAGATGACCAAGCAACGACTCCTCCATTTGTGTCCAACTGGAGGGTAACATCTGGGTGTACAAGAGGATTTCTGAGAAATATAAGGAATACACCCTCTAAAAGGCTTCCACTTTAAGCACTCACACTGCGGAGGGGTTACTTTTCTAAGGCTGAGGGGTGTTCTCCAGGATGGGCACATATAACAGGAATGGTGTGACTGTCCCCTCTTCACCGTCCTCTCAGTAGTGTCACAAAACCTGTGTCAGCTGATTGATTCTTTCAAACTAGATGGGGCCCAGAGTGGCAATGCCAGTGGCAAAGCAGCCAACTGCTTGCTGCTGCACTGCCCTGCTGCTGGTGTCAGTGCCCTCCACTCTGGGGATAAGGGAGTGTAACACGCACATGCAAGCAAAACTTACACCAAGGAGAGAGAACCACTGTTCGGTTGCTCATACACAATGAACAGTGAAAACCTGATGTTCACCTGCTTTGCAGGGTTTGCTCTACATATACTATATACACTGAGAAAGGCAAATCTCAAAAAGAAATGGGGAGCTGAGGGTGTAGCTCTGTGGTACAGTACTCGCCTAGCACGTGAGAGGCCCTGGGTTCCATCCCCAGCACTACACACGCACACATAGCCCAAGTAAACAAGCAAACAAACAAAGCAGAATTAACTGCCTTCTAACTGTTACACTCAAATGTATTAAGACCTGAGACACCTACCTGACTACTCATATCTAGCAATGATTTCTATAGGCCTTGTTTTTTGATTTAGTAGGAGTTTCCATCATTTGTTTCAGGCTAGCCTCAAACTCATGGCAATCCTCCTGCCTCAGTCTTCTGAATGCTGGGACTACAGGTGTGCACCACCATGCCCAGCTTCAAAACTAAATCTAAATTGACCCTAGACCAAGATCTATTTGAAAGTCATTCTTGTCAGGTGTTTTAGCTTACAGAAAACCATGCAAGTCAAAGATTACAGGACAACTGATAACAGCTTTAGAGGGTAGAGACTTTTTTTTAATCTTTTCAGTAGAAGCACTTTTTTTTTTTTTTTTTTTTGTGGGTACCGGGGGTTCGACCTCAGGACCTCGTGCACCAGCAGGGGCCCGTGCCACTGAGCGATATCACCGGACCCTTTTACGTATGTGGGTTCCGGGAGTCGAACTCGGGCCCTCGCGCTTGCCGGGCAGGCGCTTAAGCCGCTGAGCCATCTCACCGGCCCAGTAGAAGCACTTTTGCCCTGAAACTAAGAGCAGTTGTGCAGCCCCTGTGAAGGCCTGGAGTGGGTTGGCATGATCAAACTTTCCAGGTGGGAAGAGAAAGCCAGGCCACACTTCTCCATAAACAGTTTTAAGAAACTGGTTAAGTTGGGCCAGTGAGATGGCTCAGCAGCTTAAGCGCCTGCCCGGCAAGCGCGAGGGCCCAAGTTCGACTCCCGGAACCCACATACGAAAAAAGGGCTGGTGATATCGCTCAGCGGCACGGGCGCCTGCTGGCGCGCGAGGTCCTGAGGTCGACCCCCCGCTACCCACAAAAAAAAAAAAAAAAAAAAGAAACTGGTTAAGTCAGTAAATCATCTAACAAGTACACGGGTGAAAGGGACCGAGTCTCCAAAGCTCCACAATTTGCTCTCATTTCTTTTTCCATTTCTAATGTTTGTGTCCGCGTCTGACTGTGCATGCTCTTCAAGATGGCTCCTGAATTCCATAATCATCAGGCCCCTCCCAGTCTATATATCCCTGACACTACTCCTCAGTTTAGAAAATATCTAAGAGACAATTCCTTCCCTCTATTATGTAAAGAAAGTTTACGATGAAACAGAATTCTGTCTTCATGGTAGGAAGAGGACTGGTTCTGAATTACTAGTATCTCTGATTTCAGAAAAAGCAAATTAGTCAAGGTAGGAATAAATATTTTTACCTCTGGCTTTGTCTAAATATTGTCTGTCTACTGCGGCCATGTCACTCCGAACACACCCAGTCTCATCAAAATATTGTCATCGTTGTTGGTTTTTGGTGGTGCTGGGAATTGAACCCATGGCCTTGCACATGCTAGGCCCTGTGCTTTGCCACTGAACTACAATCTCAGCCCCATAAATACTGTCACTTTAAAGTTCCCGCCCCCAGCAAGAATGCCCCTGTCTGTGGCTGGTTCCCATCTGGCAACCTTGCTGACCACATGCCAAATGCCACAGTCGGCCAAGCCTCCAGATGCCACTGTTGGACCACATGCACCATCACCCAATCCTCCCAGGGACCAAGACAGGTCATGTTTGTTTTTATTTAAGTGGACAGTGGTAGAAACCAAGGTTTCTAACATTGATGTCAAAAGAAAAGCATGGGGCCGGTGAGATGGCTCAGCAGCGTAAGCACCTGCCTTGCAAGCGTGAGGGCCCGAGTTCGACTCCCGGAACCCACATACGAAAAAGGGGTCGGTGATATCGCTCAGCGGCATGGGTGCCTGTTAGCGCACAAGGTCCTGAGGTCGACCCCCCGGTACCCACAAAAAAAAAAAAAAAAAAAAAAAGCATGACAAAAACTGTTTAATAATTGAACATGAAGATTCGGTCTGTATTTACATTGCCAGGCTATTAATTACCACTCACAAAGCAGACAAAATAGAGAAAGAAAACAACATGTACCAAGTTGCCAAGGGAGTAGCAGTTCTGCCTACAATGGAGAAAGTGGGTCCCAAAAGCAGGGACTCTAATGTGTCGCCAGTGGTGGCCTCTGTGGCCCTGGGCCACTCAGGGGAAACATCTGACCTTTCCTACATGTCAAGGTCTTTTCAGAATCGTTTTTCTCTTCTTCTTCAATAATGTGATTGAACCCAGAGCCCATTTTATTGTTCTGAGGCAGGGTCTCACTAAGTCAGTAAATGCCCAGGTTAGGCTTGAATTGTCATCCTTCTGCCTCAGCCTCCTAGCATACTTCTCCAGGCATATGCCACCATGCCTGCCATTTCAGGATCTTTTCAAGGACGGTGTAAATTAATTATCACTCTTCCTGCACTTTGATGTCTGCTCAGACCCCCAAGGCCATCTGTGGCCTGAAGCCTGGATGGGCTCAGGGAGACGATGGAATTTAGTCACAGGGTGGGGACAGAATGACTCTCTGTAGAAGTCAGTGTTTATCCATGTGGCAGAAATGGACAAGCAATCACATCTGGACTATAGGAAGATAGCCAGTAACAACCCAGCAGGAAACATGCCGCAGATGAGAAAGAATGCCCACGCTATCCGGGTTACAGGGAGCACGGCCCAGCCCGTCCCTCCTCCTGTGTCCATTCCACACAACCATGGAGCCAGGTAAGAAGCCCATGGGGCCCGAACCTCCCTTGGTGGCCTATTCCGGGGCTCTCACCTTGTCCCCGAAATACTTTCTAAGCTACACTCTGTTTGCAGCACCCTCTCATCCACCCCAGATCTCTGTCCGGGCTTCATCTCCACACTTGGTAAAAACGCTGCTGGACCTCGTGCTCAGGAACGCAGCAGCTGAGCCCCCTTTGGGAATCTGCGGGTCTGCGTCTGAGTCTCGGCAATGGTATCACCTACTTCCTGGGGTTGCACTTAGTCACATTTCCACCATAAAGCAGGCAAAGGCTCGGGCGCAGCTCAGAGGTGTGGGGCTGCCTAGCCCACACAGGGGCCCCAAGCTGGACCCCAGCAGTGTGTGACAAAAGCCCAGGAGGTGTGGGCCATTATTCTCCTCCCTTATGTCAGGCATCTCTTATCTTGGCTTATCTTGCCCCTCCCCAAGTGCTGGGGGGGGCAGGGCCTGGAACTTGCCAGCCAAGGGCTCCACCTCTGAGCTACACCAGGGCCTGCATCTCCACAGAGCTAAATCCGGCCTCCCTCTATCCCAGATTTTAACCCGCCCTTCACCTCAAGGAATTGCTCCACCTGAGCTATGAAGGGTCCTTATCTCTCCCAAAATTCATTAGGTAACCATTAAATGGCCTCGGCCTTTTTTGTTTTTTGACACAAGGTCTTTCTATATAGCCCAGGCTAGCCTCAAACTTGCTATGTAGGCCAGGCTGGCCCTGAATGCATGATCCTCCTGCCTCAGCCTCCTGAGTGTTGGGACTACAGGTGTGCACTATGTGCCCAGCCTGATTTATATCTTATTTTGCCTTCCACAGCCTACCTTCTTGGCTGCCCTGATGGGAAACACTGTAAAAGCAGGATCCATTTCCTAGCTCCCTTCATCTTCCCGAAGCACATAGCTCAGCGACTCGGCTGTAGTAACACCAAAAACTGCTGCTGCCCAGTTTGATTCAAAAGGAAACATGGAAGGATCAAGCGCTGGGCTTGGGAATTTGAATTGGGTCCCTTCCAATCATTTTGGTGAGTATTATTTCAAACCCTCACACTAGGTCAGGCAAGAACTCCATCTGTGAGACTGAATATGGCTAACCTTATATGGATATCAGTCTTCCTGCCAGCTTCAAAGCTGCTCCCTGCATGGAGCTGAGCTGCGCCGTGGGGGGATGGAACGCAGAGAAACAGGTTCCACGTGTTCGAGGAATCTCATCCCACTAGGGCCCTGTCCAATTGCCTTTCACAGGCTTTCCCATTCATCTGTCTTCGTTATTTGTATTATGGAGAAGCACTGACTGCGTGCCAAATCATCATTTTTCTATCTTCAATAGTGGTGATGAATCCCTTTTTGTTGTTATTGTTGAAACAGGGTCTTGCTAAGTCTCTTAACTTGCCCAGGCCAGGCTAGAACCTACAGTCCTCCTGTCTCAGCCTCCCAGAGTGCTGCAATTACAGGCTTACACAACCACACCCAGCTGAATCATTCCTTCATTGAATGATTCCATGGGACAATGACTGGAGAAGTTGGAGTGGAAGAGAGGTTCTCCAACATGTAGACTTTCACTTTTCACAAGAGACCTACACGACAAGGCCCTCGATCCCACCCCCAAGGTATGGTCTCCCAAACCTCCCCAAGTGAGCTAAAATCAAAACAAGCGATATTATGGCAAAAGGCTCTCTCTGAACAACCACGTCCAAGACCCGCAGGCGCAAAAGCTCTAAGACATGCAGTGCATCTTTAGGCAAAGAGCCGTGGTGCACCTGGCAATGTACCTACTGGAAAAACCTGTGCAAGTTTAGTAGTCTCTCTCTGGAGTAAAAGATATCACATTGTTATTTTTATCAGTTTTCGGGGGGGGGGTGCTGGTAGGGGTGGCTCCCAGAGCTTCGTTTGTGTTAAGCATGTGCTCTACTACTGAGCTACACACTCAGCCCGGTTCTTCCGAAGCAGCCATGACTTCAGTGTTTCAACAAAAATTCACATGCAACACCAGAAAAGTAATTTGGACAAGGCAATGATAATTTTAAAAAACAACATTAAGTTGGGCTGGGCATGTAGCTTGATGGTAGAATGCTTGCCCAGCACTGCAAAGAACCCCCAGTATTGCAAAGAAATAAAACAAAACTCAACGAAAAAACAGTAAGTTCTAGATAAGGATGTCCAGATAGTGAAACCCTGTCTCAAAAAAAAAAAAAAAATAAGGGTGTCTGACTTCGACACCTAAGTATAGGGGCTACCCAAAGGGAGAGGAATACTTCCCTTGGAAACCAACTGATTGTTTTTGTTGTTAACATCATCCATCACTTGATAGAATGATGGTATGTTTTCTGGAGAAAATACGTGAGAACTGAGTGTTCCACAGTTCATTCCAAGAGCTATTTGTCCCCCAGCTCCTGGGCTCCTGCCCAGAGCCGGGAAAGATGGCTTACCCTCGGCGACAATGACTTCCTCCTCTTGGCCATTCTGGGCTCCCTCCTGGACGGTGAGCTCTCCTTGTTCAGCCAAGCCATTGATGGTGGACAGCTGACCATTCTTCTGCAGGAGCTATGGGGAAGACAGAACCATGTAAACTAATTTCAGTCCTCACATCCAAGTTAGAAACAATGCACTAACTTCCGGAATATAAACTATTCAGAGGAAAAATGTAGAGAAATGGAGGATCCAGGGCAATGATGAATTAAGTCGTATTCATCTGGGGGATCCAGCTGACCTACAAAGGGCATTGGGTGCTATCATCAAGCAGAGTGGACTTGGGGTCTGGATGGATGTGTGCACAGGTCATTCAGTCATCTGCACACCATGCAGGACATACACAGTCACCATTCCAGATCTATTTCAGACATAACAATGAATATGTTAAGTATGGTTCCTACCACCCTGAGCTTACAAACTACTATGGAATCTGAACCCCCACCTCCACCAAATCTTGCTATGTAGCCCAGGCTGACCTCAAAATGGTGACTCTCCTGCCTCAGTCTCCCAGACGCTCATATTACAAGCATGTACCATCACACCAAAACCTTGACCATGCTGGGTAAGCTCTCTACACCCACTACCTTCCCAGCCCTAAATACATTCTTTACTTTAAAATCATGTCTCCTTGTGATCAGATACGTAGCAGCCATATGTAACTGGGATGTACAAAACACAAGCCTTTCTCAGGTTGCAGGGCAGATGTTTAAGCAAATAATTACTAAATTGCAGCTTGCAAACTGTCATGAAGGATGCACACATAGACCGTACGACAATGAGCAGAGAGCCCTCAACCGGGCTAGGGGTGTCCAAAACTTCTCCCAGGTGAGGGAGAAGCCTAAGGTCTCCAGGCAAAGGCTGGGCTGAAAAGGGGCAAGGAGGAATGCAGAAAAGGGCTGGGAGCCAGAAGGCCTTGTGGAGAGAAAGCCAGTGTGTCCAGAACCCAGGGAACAAACGGGACATGCATAACATTTATCATTGAGTGAACGTTCAACGCCACTTGCAGGTCCCTGTAGGATAGCCTATGGAATCGATGTCCTCTTAATCATTGTTTTAATCCTGAGAATACAGGTAAAAAGTTTTAAGCCAAATAAAAATAGGACAACAGCCATTAGGAACCTCAAGGTTTCAATGATGCATTGTGGTTTGTACACATGCATCTTAAAACCAACTCAGGCAGGTGCCATCATTTCCATTTTACAGCAAAGGACACCGAGACTCAAAGCAATTACCATGAGCGGGTCACACCACTGGGCCCATAGCTCAGCCACCCCAGCCTGAAGTCCAGGTCTTATCAGTAACTATTTCCAGGGTCTCTCCATGACACAAAAAGACAGGTACCACATTTTCAAGGACCTGTTACTACACACCATAGTAAAGTGACTTTTTTAGAGTCGTCCCCATATACCATCACTGCCTGTTACAAAGACATCTCCAAGAGGTGATACTTGGCATGGATGAGGACCTGAAGCCCAGAAACAATAAAAGGAAAAAGAAGGAAATCTCAAACCTGGGTATTCTGTCTGACATCATTCCATCCTGCTTACAGGCCAACAATGACAGGCCAAACCACGGGGCTCAGATCAGACTTGAAGGGTCAGTGGGTTCAAGAGAGTCGATCCAGAAGCCTTGAGCTGTGCTAAATTGCTTTCACCTGGTGGTTCTCTGTTCCCCACAAATCTGTCCTTCAATGGCATGTGTCTCTCCTGAAATAACACCACTGCACTCTAACGCAGACATTCCAGATGGAACAGCTGGCTTCAAAATGCCCATGCTGAGTCTATTTATTAAACAGAATACTCGGATTACATTTCCACTTAAAGTCTTCTCTTACCAAAATATGAAAGAGGGGAATTTTAAATGAAACCACCAGACAAAAAGGACAAGGGAGGAGGTATCTCCACAAGGCCCATCAACAAATCCATCAGAATATTTTAACTAAATATCATTAGTGGTGTGCATTGGGTTAGATTTGGATTTGATTAATAATGTCAAGAGCTGGGGAGAGGAAAGCAGAAATCACATATTTTTGTGGGTTACAGGGTAACTTGATGGATGTTAAATCTGAAAAATGCCGAATGTCCACTTCTTACTGTGGCAAACGGGAACCATGAGAACAGTGGTCCTCCTACTTCTATTTCAATGCACTAATCTGGGTCACTTGTGCCCTTGCTTAGGAACGAGAGTGCTGGAGTTCTATAGAGTTTGGAGTTCCACAGTGTTTCTGTAATTCTCTGAATTCTTTGCTATAGTCTAATCAAAGACATCTTTAGTTGGAGCCATTGAGTATCTTTAAACGTGAAGGATCGATACGGCACAGGCACGAACTTCCCTCTGCTCTTTCAGAAATGCTAGCACGTAGGTTGCAAAGTACATTAAATGACAGAAAAATGATTTGGGGGGTGGCCCGAAGCACTGGGGATTGAACCCAGGGCCTTTTGCCCTGAGCTATAGCTCAGGCCTTTATTTTCATTTTTTATTTTGAAGCGGGTTCTCACTAAGTTGCTAAATTGCTCAGGCTGGGCTCAAACTTGTGATCCTCCCACCTCTCAGCCTCGCGAAGTGCTGGCATGACAGCTGTGCACCACCACACCCACCTGAAAAAAGAGTCTTCAAAATTGGTATCAATTGCTAGCCCTCCTTATACCCTAGGTATGACAATAAGTAAATTACAGAGTAGTCACCTGCAATGAGCACAGGTAACTGTGTCCACTTTAGAAAGGCATTTGACCTTGAGGCATAAACCTGGATCCAGCAGACCCATCCCTTACTTTTCTACTGTAAATTTGTACTTTGGGGCCGGTGAGATGGCTCAGCGGCGTAAGCGCCTGCCTGGCAAGCGCGAGGGCTCGAGTTCGACTCCCGGAACCCACATACGAAAAAGGGGCCGGTGATATCGCTCAGCGGCACAAGCGCCTGCTGGCGCGCGAGGTCCTGAGGTCAACCCCCGGTACCCACAAAAAAAAAAAAAAAAAAAAAAATTTGTACTTTGGTATCATATTAGCCAGCTGTGCATCTCAGTACCTTTTCCTGAGGGATGCAGGAAGTAATCTGTGTGTTTACCCACTTGGTATGAATGGCAAGGAGTGTGCACATGTGCAAAAGTGTCAAAACGGGATTTGGACCCACATTTATGCTCTTTTAACTGGTTTCACATATGTTTACCCGAGCATCACAGAGCAATAGACCCACACCACTTCAGGATTTGTTTTAAAAAAAGAAAGTTTCCTTTTGAGTTTTCTGGTAGAAGTAGCACAGTTCAGTAGAATGGCACATGAAAAACTAGAATTTGCTTGTTTTGGAGGAGGTTAACAGTGAATCATCAGATTACTAATGCATGGACGATGAAGATGGTCGATTATGGTAAAATACATGCTTTCATAACAGAAGAATGAATGGTGTGGGTGGGTGGATGATGATGATGATGATGATGATGATGATGATGATGACAACGACTTTTGATGTCGGCCATGTGAGCCAAAGTTCCTGTGACAGTGAAATGAGGCAAGAATCAACTGACAGACGCAGGGAATGCAGACCTCCTTGATTCAGATGATGAAAAAAACAGCAATGTGAATACATATTTGACTAGTTGAAATGTTGCAAAATGGACACACAACCAAATGGAATGATCCAGTGTTAGAACTAGGTCTGAAAATATAGTGAAGGTCTTGGCAGGAGTGAAATGTATTGGACAGAATGCCAGCACTGCCATTCAGTGTTGGAAATTGTAACAGATGAAATGCTACAGGATGCTGTGAAATACACACAGGCTGAAATGCAAGTAAAACATTCTGTAGTCACCAACAGCCATATTCAAAAATGTGTTTATGTGAAGACTTATTATTCTTTCAATTTAGACATTTATCCTGGAACTCAGCCACCAGGTACTTTTTTTTTTTAATGTGGGTACAGGGAGTCGCCCTCAGGACCTCGCACTTGTCAGCAAGTGCTTGTGCCGCTGACGATATCACCAGCCCTTTTTCTCCTTTATGTGGGTACCGGGAGTCGAACTCAGGACCTTGCGCTTGCCAGCCCCTACTTATTCATATAGTAACAAACTAAATGATGTTGTGAACAGACTTGTTGCTCCCATCTCCCAAACTAATCAGAATGTGGCATTTGACAATTGGTTTACCAGTTTCCAATTGATGTTACATTTGCTAACAAAGCACAAGTTGACCAGCGGGGGAACTGTACACAGGAACAAACCAGGAATTCCAAATGAAATGTTGCAATTTCAAAACAGAGCATTGCACAGTGCAATCTTTGAATTTCATAAAAGATATAACATTGGCCTCCTATATGGCAAAGAAAAGCAAACCGGTGTCAACATTTCACCAACATTTCACCATGATGGCAATATTGATAGGGAAACCTTGACAAAACAGAAGCCTGAGATGGAAACTTTCTACAACAAAATCAAAGGCGGAGTAGATGTTGTTGATGAGTTATGCAGCAACTATGATGTCACTCAAAACACAAAGCATTGGCCAACGGTTGTGTTTTACTTGATCCTAAACATGTATGGCATAAAGTTTTATAGTTCACAAGTGCAAAATATCACAGAGAAATTTGCTTAGAGGATTGGGACTGGAGCTCATAAGAGATCATTTACAGCAGAGGAAAAACAAAATGTTTCTGCCCAGGAAATTATGCAAAAAAAAAATTGTGCCGCATACTGGTGAGCTGACAGGTGAACAGGCAGGGGCAAGATCACAAAGACCTACTATGAGAACAGGAAAAGAAAAAAATGTCAACTGCGCCCTACAAGAAAGTAAAGGAAAACAAAACATATATGCTAACAGTGTAAGCGATACTTGTGTAGGGCACATGCAGCTGTCATGTGCGAAGACTACCTTGGGTGTGACAGTTGAAGCAAAGCTTATTTCTGTGGTAGACTTTTGTTTGTGTTTACACTGTAGTTCACATAGGTTTTTATTTTTGATATCTTTTAGGTTTGGTAAGCAAGTACACAGCTGATGTGAAAATGTTGATGTCTAGTCTAAGCACTCATTACACATTTGATATTGTATTTTAGTGACATCTTATTTCCCTGTAAAGTGCATGTTGTACATTATAGTAGGAAACTCCAGCCAAAACAAAAAGAGAGGGGACAAGACTGCTGTTATGGTTTGTGTCTGGATGTCGCCCCAAAGCCTCATGCAGTCATGGGAAGGTGCTTTTTCAGAGGCGGCTGAATCTAGAGTTTGTGATTGATTCATTGCCTAGTGCTAGTATTACGAGTGTGAGTGCTAGCGCTACACCCACCATAGAGTGGGGAGCCTACATACAATGTAAGGGACAGAAGAGTCTTCTCTCGCGCTCCTCCCTTTTTGCTCTTGTTGCTTTTGCTGTCTTCTGCCACCGTGAACTCTTGCCCCTCCGCCAAGTGCCACCCTGCCTCGGAGCCAGTGGATTATGGACCGAAACCTCAACGAACTGTGAGCTAAATAAACCTTTCCTTCCTTAATTTTGGGCATCAGGTATTCTGTCTCAGCAACGAGAGAAAATAAGACAACTGCCACACAGGAAAGGAAAGCTAAGCACACGTGCTGTCAGTGTAAGTGAGACGTGTGCATGGAACATGCAGTTGTCATGTGTGAAGACTGCCTTGGGTGTGACAATTGAAGCAAAGCCTATTTTTGTGGTAGAGTTCTGTTGGTATTTTCATTGTAGTTCACATAGAAATTTATTTCTGATGTTATCTTTAGGTTTTGTAAGGAAGTACAGTTGATATGAAAATGTTGATGTCTATTCTAAATTCACAATACATATTAAGAATAATTATTTTACTGATATTTTATGTTCCTGTTAACTACACACTGTATAATATAATAAGAACCTCCTACACTTCTCAGATGAAGAAATACAAACAGCAAGTAAATATATGAAAAAATGTTCAACATCACTGGTCATTCGAGAGATGCAAAATAAAACAACACTGAGATTCCATCTCACCCCAGAAAGAATGGCTATTATCAAGAAATCAACCAATACGGGCCGGTGAGATAGCTCAGCGGCATAAGCGCCTGCCTGGCAAGCGCAAGGTCCTGAGTTCGACTCCCGGTACCCACGTACGAAAAAAGGGCCGGTAATATTGCTCAGTGGCACGGGCGCCTGTTGGCATGCAAGGTCCTGAGTTCAACCCCTGGTACCCCCCCCAAAAAAGAAATCAACCAATAACAAATGCTGGTGGTGCCATGGGGAAAAAATAACACTTCTACACTGTTGGTGCAACCACTGTGGAAATCAGTGTGACCATTCCTCAAAAAACTAGGATTAGGGGTCCCATTCCACCCAGCTATTCCCTCTTCTGGGTATCTTCCCAGAAGAATTAAAAACATCGTACCACAGCGATATATGTGCACCCATGCTTTTAGCAACACAATTTGTAATAGCTAGATCTTAGAAACAACCCAAATGCCCATCAACCAAGAAATGGATAAAAAAGATGTGGTCTTTTTATGCAATGGAGTACTACTTAGCCATAAAGAATAAACTGGAGACTTTTATAGGTAAATGGATGCAACTCGAGGCCATACTCATAAGTGAAATAAACCAGATGCACATGTGCAAACATCGTATTGTCTCCCTAGTGTAAGAAGCTGAAAGAGTAAATAAGATCCAAAATGAATAATATATATTGTAAAATGGGAAGAAACTTCAAAAGGAAAGAGAAACTGGGATGGGGGAATAGAAAAAGAAGGGAAAAGCAAAAAAAATTAATAATAATAATTAATAAATATACAAGATAGTTAAGATAGTTGTACTACTAATTTCCCTTAGTTCATTGAAAAGAAAGGTTTGTGCTAATATTGCCTGGACAATTAAATGCCCATATCTTGTACTCTGAGTAACTAATTTAAAGATAACAATATGCAGTATATTAACCATTGTTGCC
The DNA here is from genome assembly GCA_028451465.1 of Erethizon dorsatum. Lineage (NCBI taxonomy): Eukaryota > Metazoa > Chordata > Mammalia > Rodentia > Erethizontidae > Erethizon > Erethizon dorsatum. The sequence continues at coordinate 131,913,875 of CM051823.1, read as the reverse complement.
CACTTATCTTGTTTTGAAATTTTTTTCTTTAAAATAAAATTTAGAAAAAGAACCTAACAAAACAGCAAGACCACTAAGATATCAAGTATGTCCTACAAAAAGGCCAGGAAAGCAAAAGACACGCGTGCTGTCAGTGTAAGTGACGCGCATGTATGGAACCTGCTGTTGTCGTGTGTGCAGACTGCCTTAGGGGTGACAACTGAAATGAAGATTTTTTTTTGTAGAGCGCTATTGGTATTTTCATTGTAGTTGATATGGGAATTTATTTCTGATGCTGTTTTTAGACTTTGTACACCAAAAAACCAGTCGATGTTGAAAATTTCGCTGCTTTTTTATAAATAAATATCAAAAACTCAATACTTTATTTCTGTGATTTTTTTCCTGTTAAGTACTCATTGTTTAATATAATAAAACTGACAGAATTAAAATTAGTAACTCATCAATAGAAATATTCTAAAGAACAGAGGGCCGGTGAGATGGCTCAGCGGCATAAGCGCCTGCCTGGCAAGGGCAAGGTCCTGAGTTCGACTCCCAGAACCCACATACGAAAAAAGGGCCGGTGATATCGCTCAGCGGCACGGGCGCCTGCTGGCACGTGAGGTCCTGAGTTCGACCCCCGGTACCCACAGAAAAATAAAAAATAAAAAGAAAGAAAGAACAAATGTGGGTCTGACAGACCCACGTTTATGCACCTTGATGAGAAAATTAGTCTTATACTCCAAGGGCTACCTTTAGTAGCAGACAATTTACGACAGTGACATTACAGAAAGTGACTCTTCAGTCTATTTTATTATGTTCATGGCTTGAGTCCAGCAAGTGTACCCAACCTGTGACCCACAGGTTCATGTCTTGGTGAACGTTCAGAGCTCATAGCCCACAACAGTCCACATAAAAATGGGACCTTAAGCCAGTTATGGTGGCACACGCCTGAAATCCCAGCACTCAGGAGGCTGAGGTAGGAGGATCAAGAGTTCGAGGCCAGCCTGGGCTACACAGACCCTGTCACGAAAAACCAAGAAGTTGGGAACACACACTTACTTAGATGCTTTGGGTTCCATACATTCACAGGCATCTCTTTATGAAGAACTTCACATGCCCATCTTCATTCAGTATCTCTCTTCCCTACGACTCACAGGGCTGCAAGAGACGGGATTTACACACAGTTCTGCCTGTATCAACCCTGGGAGACTGGAGGACCCAACTCAGAGGACACAGGATGGGGGGGCAGATGCGATGAGGAGGCCATCTACGTCAAGGAGACGAGTCATGGGATTTAAGGCTTCCAAACAGGAAGAAGAAAGGAACTGGAGTCCCCTTTTCCACCCCGAAGCTCCCCCACACTCTCTATCCACCCACCCTGGGCTTAGTTTTATGGACACTTTCTTTCTTTCAAGACGAGGATTGGACTTGAAAGACACGGTGCTCACTTAAACATGGTCAGCACCAGAAACCTGATCTTCCCACTGGACCTGCACTTCAAAAAGCATCGATGCCTCCTTTGAACAAATCAAAATCCTCAGTGTTTTCAAGTTTATATCCCTGGAGTAGGTCAGCCAGAGTTTCTTCCAGCGAAGTACTACCACATTGCACTAAGCAGCACTGAAAAAAATACTCAGAGGCTTTGAGCACCGGTGCTTCCCTCTCCTGTTTGTAAGAACTGTGAGTATCCAAAATGGTACTCCAGGTGTCCCTCCACCCTCATCCCGGCCTACAGCTTGCTTGGACCTCCCTCCCCCGCACACAGCCTGCAGCAGCAGCATTAATCAAGCTCTCTCATACATTTGTTAAGCGATGAACAAAACACAGAAACCTTGAGAGCGATCAGGAGACTGGGTGGGGGAGCTGGGCCCACTACAGTGACGTTTCCTGATGCATACCCCCCTTCAGTTTACAGGGGTTTCCTTCTGAGATCTACTTCCAGCCCACAAAGCTGTTCCACAGCATCGCCCAAGCAACTGCCACAAGTACAAATATGCTCCCGCCAGGCACAGTGGTGCACGCCTGTAATCCAGCACTCACCAGGCTGAGGCAGGAGGATTGCTGAGAGTTCAAGGCCAGCCTAGGCTACGAAGTGAGTTCAAAGCCAGCCTGAACTGCATAGTGAAACCCGGTCTAAAAACAAAACTGCTCCAAGTAGTGACATCTATCCAATTTCAATACTTAAATTGCCTTAGGGTGGGTCTGTGGTGCTGTCATTTGCTAACTAAATTTAACCTTAATGTGAAAATCTGATATTCAAGATAGAAAGATCAATCTTACTTTGCTTGTGAAATTGCATGTTTACTATTTGAGGAAGGTTTCTAGAACAGTACAGCTTGTGATCTTATGAGTCCGTACATGCCGCTTGGTCAGGGTTATACGCCAGGTGCTGTCTGCAATCCCCAGCTTCTGTTTCTTAAAATTTTCAGTAAAATTCATCAAACTTAATTAACATAATTTCAGGAGGAATAACTCAACCTTACCTTTGGACATGAGAAGAATAAGCACTATAGAGAGATCTACTAAAACCACCTGTTTTCTTTTAATATGCAAAATGGGTTTTCATTTCAACTGAACATTAGCATTCAAATGTTCAAACAGGTGAGTGTTACCTCATATTGCTTATCTAAACCACAAAGGGCTCAGCCACTGATGGACAAATCATTTTATCAGAAAAGTTGTCTACAAGTCAGGTCTCTCAATCTCAAAGGCCAGCATTTTTCATACTGGGATCTGAGAATATGAGCAGGGTAGGTATAGCAACACCAGCCAGCAGGAATTATCTCAGAAGGGTGCTGTGCTCAAATCAGCTTGGGAAACTTTGATTTAAGACAGTCTTGGCTGACTTACTTATAACATACGAAATGCAGTCAAAAATGCCCCCACTTAAAGTTATGGTTGTTTCTAAAAGTATTAAAACTCCTGGGTTCTCTGGGAAAGTATGTAAAAAGAAAACACAAAGCTCTAAATCTGGTTAGGTGGGAGATCAACCATGCTGATTTCAAGCAAAGGGAATTTATAAGATCTCTGCTTGAGATGAGGGGAATGAAAAGCAACATGGACCAGCAGTGGTAGCTCCACAGGCTGCTACGCACACCATCGATCGGAATTCCACTGGGGGAAGTGTCACCCCCGGAGCGTTTGAAACACCGATACTTTAGGTCTGCATGATGCATAGGACAGAAAGATGCTACAGAAACACAAGTGGAAGAAAACCAGTGCATTTTTTTATTTTTATTTTTGTGTGTGTGTGCGTGTGTGTGTGGGTACCAGGGGTCGACCTCAGGACCTCGCGCTTGCCAGGCAGGCGCTTATGCCACTGAGCTATCTCACCGGCCCAACCTGTGCATTTTTAAGCCACACCGGACACTGCCAGCATCCCTCTCCATATGTGTGATGCACAAGAATTACAGGACATGGTGCAATCACTGGTCCCCTCCAGAAGCATGTCACTGGTCCCCTCCAGAAGCATGTCACTCCTTGTGAGGTGGTGGTCCTGACATTCCTAGATAAGAATCACTACTCACAACCACAAAGAACAGAACTCTTGTTTGTTTAAAAGGCCCAGAGAAAGCTAGATCTCAGTGTATTGGTCAGCCTTCTGTTGCTGTGACAAACTACCTGATACAATCAACTGAAGAAGAAAGTTTATTATGGCTCAAGATTTCAAAGGTTTCAGGCCCAGGTGCTTTGGGAAGCACAGCACATCACGATGGAAGCACATGGCAGGAGGTCTGCTCACTTCATCCCGGTCCAGAAGCAGAGACAGGCAGGAGCCAGGGTCCCAGTGTCCCCTTCAAGGACACACTCCCAGGGACCTAACTTCCTCCACTGGGCCCCACCACCTGTAACAGTGATGTGGGCCTTTAACACATGGGCCTTGGGGGACACTCCCAAGCCACAGAGCCATGATAGAATCCACCTAATAAAACTCCTGTTATCTAGATGGGCGTGGTGGCCCATGCCTGTAATCCCAGCACAACGGGAGGCTGAGGCAGGAAGACCATAAGTTCAAGCCTAGCCTGGGCAACCTACTGACTTAGCGGGATCCTGTCTCAAAACTTAAAAATAAAAAATGGGCTGGGGATGTAGCTTCACACCAAGTTCCTGTGTTCAATACCCAGTATTGTTCCACTCCCCAAAAATCTTGTTATTCAAGTGAACTGTGGTTGAAAAAGGGTGTCCACTGAGGGGAAAAGACTACACAGCCCAACAATTCCAAAGATTCTTGTATTACAGACAGAGAAGCAGCCCCACTTCCGCGTTACTGATTGAAAGCAGTGTTACATCTCCACACTGAACAGAGGAGTGACCACCTGGCATCCGGTTATCCTAGATCTCTGCCAGTTAGACAGCACCCGTGCAGACCCCTCGAGGGTGATATCCCAGTATCCTGACCTTCAGGATACTGAAGGTCCCCTCTTCTAAGCTCTTGTACCCCCAAGCCATGCAGGACAAATCAGCTGCCTTCCTACATCCTGAATGCAAAAACAAGCATCCCGCTACTGTGAGGCGCTACCATAAAAAAATTCATAGCTTCAAAGTACAAGTCAGTGTTGAGAGACTGTCACGCCTGGCTTCTTTTTGGTACCAGGGATCGAACTCAAGACCTTGCACTTGCCAGGCAGGCGTTTGTGCCACTGAGCTATATCCCCGGGCTCACCTGGCTTCTTTTGAGCCGTGTACCAGCAAATTTCTACTAGGCTTTATTTGGAGCAGATGTCCAAAGTCAAGATCCCAATTCCCACTTGACTGCTCCACAGCACGTCACATTCAAGTAATTATTCTCACGTCAAGTGGCTGCTTCTCTCAAAGGGCGGTTATAATTACACCACACCCTTACTTAGGAAATGTGATTATAACCATAGAAAGGCTAAATAGTTTCTTAGTCTGTCAAACATTTTCGACAAAGCAGAAAAGTAGCATTGTCAAGTGACGTTTGGATGTTAAAGTTCAAAGCATTTTAGGTACTAGTATTACTCTTCTAATCAAACGTATGTCTCTATCACAAAGTTCACCATGGAGCCATGTATGAAAGGCATAGTACAGTATACAGTACAGTGCACCCTAACTCTGCACAACTACCATGTTTATAGGAGCAGGCAGAGACAGTCAAGGGGAGACACCAGGACTCTCTGAGGAAAAGTCCTCTCCCTTCCTGGGAAAGGAGGTCTGCGTGTGCTTGAAGCAGCCCCCGGCAGAGGCATCGCCCTACCTTGTACGTTCTTCACCACTCTGACAGTTACAACATAGGGAGAAGGGAAAGGAAGCTTACTCCAGGCTTTGCCCTTATGACATGGAGGAGGACTGGGACCACTGTCACAGTTCAATGATATCCACTATAGTATGCAAATTTAGTGGCTTGCCTGCTTTTCAATCTCATGGCTTAAAGTGGTGGTTTTTTTGTTCTTTTTTTTTTTTTGGTTGCTGAATTTCTGAATACCTAAGTAGAATTTATTGATTGTCCCTTTGCTACTTCAGTTCTAATTCTAGGCTCTGTTTTGAATGAAAGAGGAAATGAACAAGCAAAATTGCTTGTTTTCTTTTCCACAGGACCCGCTTAATTTGCAAACAGGGCCATTCTAAGGCAATGCAATGTAACCCAGAACAATGTCCATCCAATCACGCTTTCTCCTAATACTTCTAGCACAATCACTGAAATACTGAAGGCACAGAATACAAAAGCAGCAAACTGCTAACAAGCAGAGCCGAGCTGGTATTGCTGAAGAGCATCTACTACCTCCCAGGTGGGATTCAAAACGGCTTTTCAATTGATTAAACATCTCTGCCTCGGGCCTGCTTCTTTCTGAAGCCTGTTGAGCGGGGCTCCCCTCTCCTGACTGGGGGTGTGGAGTGGGGGAGCAGAAGAGGTGAGCTGTCAGGCACAGAGAGACGTTCTCGGTCATCCCGAGGGACTTCAGGAAATGCCTCCTTGTCTGTGAAAAACAGTTTTCTGTTCAGTACGACATGGATTACTTAATAAAGTCATTAAACATTTAGCTCTGATAATGGCCTTGAAGATACCATTTTAGTGAATCCACTTAGGGTTGGTGGATGGTCGAAAGCACGATTAAAATGATAAACTGCCAAAGGCTTCTCTGGCACATAGGCTTAGCATTGTGTTCCAGAGCCCAAAGGCCTGCCATGCCCCACAATAAAACAAGAGGCGCAAACCAATCCCAAGCTGCAGCACCGCGGGGTGCAGGACAACTGGGACTTGGCCAGGGTCTGAGGATTCCTACGAGGCAGGCCCAGAGGCAGGCTGCGGGCCCTTATGTGAACCGGTTCTGCGGCCGCAGCCTAGCATCGCACAGGGTGGAGGCTGAAGAGGAAGGGGTCTCGGCTTAGCTTCCTATTAGCTGCAAGATAGCAGAGCCAATTTCTCATGCTCTGAGCCTCCGTTTCTTTACCTATGAAATGGAGGGCCATACCTCTGTAGGATTGTGGCAGCGGCTGCACTCCAACCCAGTTAAGAGAATCTCTGGAAAAAAGTCTGTCCGGATTGCCTAAACCCCACCACCCCAAGCCCATGGACCAAAGAACGTGACAGGCAGTGGACAGGACATCAGATTTGGTAACTCCCAGGAATCGGAAACCAGCTCCTAAAGGCAAATCAGAATGCAGGTCAGTTTCTTTATAGGAGGGCGCTGGAGGGAGTAATTTAGAAGAGGGGACGCTATTTGCCGGAGGTGGGAGTGGTAACAGGTGGAAAACAAAAAGCTATAATCCCATTACTGTGAGAGGCTGAGGCAGGAGGATCACAAGTTTGAGCCCAGCCCAGGCAATTTAGTGATTTAGCAAGACCCTGCCTTTCAATCCAAAGGAAGGGAGGAGGGAGGGAGGGAGCTGGAGGGGCTGGGCAGGTGCTCCACAGTGGAGAAGGCACTGGAAGAAATGATGACACTGAGCACTTCCCTATGACATCTGGCCAAGGCCAGCCTGGGACCTGGCTCCTCCCCGTCCAGCTGATGCCCCATGGAGTCCCCAGGGGAGCTTCACCCAGCCTTCCCTGGGGGACACACAGCACAGAAGTCACTTTGCCCTCTGAGAGAGACACTGTTCATGGTTCCAGACCTGCAGATGGCCCTGAACACGCTGCCTAAACTCAGCAGAGAAGGATGCAACAGTGCTGGTCTCTGTGAGCATTAATAGGTGCTAAATTAAAGTTTCCCACAATATATAGTGACTATTTTAGGACAGATTTGTGTTTAACTTTTTTTTTAGTGCTGAAAACTGAACGGAGGGCCTTCCACATTCTAGGCAAGTGACCTGCTGCACAGCTACATCCCCAGCTTACTGCAAATTTAAAAAAAAAAGACAAATCTATGTCCTGTGAGGTCTCATAAAAAAAAAAAAAATCTCCAGGAAAACAGTAATGTTAGAGAGGCAAATACTTGCAACAGGTACTTAATGATTAGAATAAGTGATCTTATACAAGCTCACTTTCCATTAAGAAAGGAATCCATTAACCTAGTTTATAAATCATGTGTTAGAGTTGCCGAAGTAGCTTTTAGAGCTGCAGCTATTGCACAGAATATGTAGTGGTGCCTTTAATGCTCTGATTGTAGAGTAGAACGCAGGCCAGGCTTCTGCCGTCACAGGTACACGCCCAACCAGGCCTGGCCTCGCATAGGAAGCAGAGCTCGTTACTATGGGAGAAATTCACTGTCCTCTCAAAGGAAATAGAATGGAATGGGGTGAGAGAACCCTAAACACAAGGAAATATGAATGAAATATTGCAGAAGACTTCTACAATCGTGAGTTATAGAACCCTACCAGCCTGAAGACAGCACCTACTATTTGAAAAGTCGGCTTGACAGTGTGCTTGTGATGTTACAACCTAATAAAATATTTACCCCATCTCTGCCACCCCAACAATTGTGGACACTGGTCAAATCAGCAGCGTGGCTTTGGTTCTTGTCAACAGCTTGACTCTATACAACGTGAGGCCAAAGCTCTTGAGTTCTGAGCTCTAACCTCGGAATCACATCATACTCAGAGCATATTCAGTCAGAGGGACTGGGGGCTTTCACATCAGGAGAAACAAATTATGATTAAGCTTGATTGTCAACTTGATGGGACTAAAAGAGTCCAGGAGAGGTGACTGGGTCATGAGGGCACCCTGTCAGATGTGTTCAGGCCTGAAGGACCTATCAGGAGGTGGGCCGAGCTGGTGGGAGTGGGTTCTAGGGCCGTGGACTTGGGAAACCATATCTGGTCCCTGGCTTCTGGCCCCTTCCTCCAGGCTTTTCCCCCTTCTCTCTGCTTCCCGGATGCCACGAGTTAAGCAGCTTTTCTCTACCACACCCTTCCACCATGATGCTGCCGCATGGAAGCCAGCTGACCATGGGCTGAAACCTAGGGACAAAAATAACTCTAAGAGGTAGGTGGCAGGTTGTTTGCCACAGCGATGGGAAAGCTGACATTCAAAGAGTAGAAAGTGATTTCGGTCCACACTAAGTAAGGCTTAAATAATCAGACACCTCAGTGGAGATGATTCCCTTCTTACATACTTGGCTCCGGAGCTGAAAGCAAACTAGCGGATTTCCAGATGAATACAGATGTTGCTACCGAAACCCACTCCAACGTCTGCATTTTTTTCCTCTGTGTTGTTAAGGAGAGCAAGCTCATTAACAGGTGCGGTGCATTCTGGGAAATGCCTGGCCCTGCCACTGTGGACCTCAAGCCTTGAACGCAGGCAGAAGAGGAGACATTTCTGCAGGAAGAAGCCTGACTCCATCCCCTCTGAAGGATGAACAAAGCCCTCCCAGCTCCCTGCTACTCCTACACCAGCAAGTCTGCCTCCCCTGGAAAGAGTCTGTCCCAGAAAACGTGCCTCACTCTCAAAACTGCTGCTTTAAAAAATTATCACCTCCAGAAGACGGACGTAGTATAGATGACGACGGTCACAAAATTGTTCTTTTTTTTCTGGACCAAATGCTGATTTACAGGAAATGATGTGCTTTAAATTCACAGCATTTAAAAATTATCTTTAGAAACTGGGAAATGTATTTGGTTTTCTTCATCACAGAGACTATACAAACAACTTCCCTTTCACCCCACAATTCTGCCAAATGATAGACTAGAATATTCTGAATATACTTTTCTGGTTTCTTTAATAATTCCTTCCCTTCTTAGTTGCTGTCATTACATGAAGCTGACTTTTTTTTAATCATAAAAAAAGAACTTTAAGATTCATTTGTCTCAAACTTGCCCATAACCTGCCTCCCCCACCCTCCTCCCATCTTTTCCATAAACTCTCCACTGAGAACTCTAAGCAGTCTGGGAATCAGCAGTTTGAAAAAGACACACACCCTGAGATGTAAGCCAGGCATGGTGGCACACACTTGTAATCCCCGCACTCCAAGAGGCTGAGGCATAAGGATTATAAGCAAGCCCAGGCAGGGGAATAGTGAGAGGCGGTCTCAAAATTCAAAAAAATAAAAAAGGCAGGAGATGGAGCTCAATGTGAAGGCCCTGGGCTTAATCCCCAGTACTGGGAAAGAAGGAAGGAAAGAAGAAATAAGGTAGGAAGAAGGGAGGAAAGAAGGAAAATAGTTTTCTAATATGTACCTCCTAGCAAGGCAAAACTAACTCAATGACAAGTTCAATAATGGGAATCACTGCTAAGATAGAAAAATATTATGTGCAGCCAGGCACACACCTGTAATCCTAGCTCTTGGGAGGCTGGGGCAGGAGGATTTTCTTGAGTTTGAGGCCAGCCTGAGCTACACAGTGAGACCCTGTCTCGAAAAAAAAAAAAATTCCAGCCAGGTGTACTGGCATACACCTGTAACCCCAGCTCCAGCAGGCTGAGGCAGGAGGACAGAAGCTTCAAGCCCAGCCCAGGCAACTTGGTGACTTAGCAAGACTCTGTCTCAAAAATACACTAAATCTTGGGGCCAGGGATATAGCTCAGTGGCACAGTGCCTGCCTGGCAAGCGTGAGGTCCTGAGTTCAATTCCCCATCCCCCCCCAAAAAAAAAATCTATTCCCAGTTACCGCCTCAAAAGTGAGAGGACACACTCTTGCTTTAATATGTAAATTTTTTGATAGAGCATTACCCTTACTTGGTCCCAAAATACTCCCCACTCTGTTGATTCCTAAATTATGCTCTTCACACCAACTATTCTTGTCCTGGTTTGGACAGGAGCCACACAGATTTTTTTCTTCCCAGCCTGGGGCTCAAACCCAAGTAGGATTTAGCTGTAGATGGTGATTGCGTTATGGGCTTTTGTAGGGGGCTTGCTGTTAGGAGGTGGGTCGCCAGGGGCGTGGCCTGGAAGGGTTTATCTCCCTCCCCCACTCCTCCCTGGACTCTCTGCTTCCTGGATGCCAGGCCAGGAGCTGCTTTCCTCTGCCACGCCCTCAACCACGGGGCTTCTCACCGGAGCTGGCCCACAGGTACTGAACAGGGAGGGATCCCTGTGAGCAGTACCGTTAAGACCAGATGCCCAGGAAAGAGGGGTTTTGAAGCTGGATCTTGACAGCCAATAAATATTTAGGCCAGGAAGCAGAGAAAGAAGTTAAGTGATCTTTTTTAATCAGGTCACAGATACAGTGTGGAATATGGGGCAATATGAGGGAGCCACGGTAATGGCACAAGCGACTCTGCGTGCTTACAGGTCATGCTATAGCTGTTGCACGCAGCAGGCGGTCAGAACAGTGGTTGCCCCAAGGGTAATAACAGGAGGAGCCGCCAGGGAAGCTGCTGGGGGTCAGTTCCAGTTCTGTCACCCAAACCTAGGAGGTGGTGATGAACCTGTGTTCACTTTACAAGGGTCACCCAGCCAGGCACGCAGATTCACGTGCTGACATGAAAAGTGGCCTTAAGTGAACACCCCTAAGAGTCCCAGACCAGCAATCTGGCTGCGCAGGGCAGGGACTGCAAGAGGCCGGGAGTGGAGGCAGGGAGGCTGCTGCTGCCTGAGTCCAAGAGAGGGAGGGCGCGGGAAGGGCAGCCTGAGGCAGGAAGCATGGACCGGAAACCCTTGGCACGCTCCACCACAGAGCAAGCCCATGGAGATGAAGGGCAGCCAGACGGCTAGGGCTCAAAGCCAGGCTCCTCTTCCTGTAGTCCTGTGACCTCAACCAAGCTGCATCTCCAGCCAGATTGTACCTCAGTCTCCTCATCTGTAAAGTGGGGATAAAGATTGTTAAAAGTGTGATGTGACATACAGGTGATCCCAGAATGCTGGGAGGCTGAGGCAGGAGCATCACAAGTTCAAGCCAGATCTTGTCTTAAAATTAAAAGAAAAAAAGGGGCTGGGGAAGTACTGTAGCTCAGTGTGCAGACGCTGAGATCAATCTCCAGTACCAATTATTAAAAGGATTCCATGAGTTAGTATTTGCAAAGTGCCAGAAACAAGGCATGGAAAACACGCCAAGCACTGTATAACTGTTTCTTAAAGAAACAAATGTGTGGAGGAGAAAAAGGAATCAGGAAACTGGGTACTAGCTTCTCACAGAAGCCTCAGATCCAAGCCTTAAAATCAGATGGCAGCATCAAGATTCAATGGATTGGGTGGGGAAGTAGATGGGGGCAGAGCACACCCTTCCCGTGAGGCCAGGACTTTCGCATCCAGCACCACAAACAAAATCAAAGATAAGGGCCAGTGAGATGGCTCAGCGGCGTAAGCACCTGCCTTGCAAGCGCGAGGGCCCGAGTTCGACTCCCAGATCCCACATACGAAAAAGGGCCGGTGATATCGCTCAGTGGCACGGGCGCCTGTTGGTGCGCGAGGTCCTGAGGTCGACCCCCGGTACCCACCAAAAAAAAAAAAAAAAAAAAAAAAAAAAAACCAAAGATAAATGACCACAAAGGAAACCAAAGATAAAATCAAAGCTAAAATGAGCATCTGGGGGCTTTGCCTAGAAATGTCATCCTACATAGAGAACTTCTATGGGAAGATGCTTTTAGCTACTCAACTCATTGACAGAGTTTTTGGAAAAAAATTGTTGACCGAGGGCCCGTTGGCAAATGTGGAAGCAGAATCCATGACGTTTAAGCACACTGAGATCCCGACAGATACAGCAGGCAATACATATGGTTCACAGTGTGAAATCTGAATGCCATGGGGAATATGTTTATCTGTTCTAGCAAACTAAAAAGATGCAAACACCAAAGGAAGCCTAAGACGCCAAACTTCGCCTGGCCAAGCCAATGCCACCCACATGAGCGACGCCGGGCACGATCTGAGCCCTCATTCATGCCAGCTGCGTGGGAATTTGTGCCACGTGTACAAATGTCCTGTACCCACCTTCTACCCGGCCTGTGGGGGTGGCACGAATTCAGCCAGTTACCCCGGTAAGCGGCACAGCTGGGGGGCAGCAGACACCCTCTCCACTGCGTCCAGGAGCCTGGATGTTTCTCCCAAAGGGGAAACCAGAGGAAGGGACAGGCACGAAGCCACTTCCTGCTGGACAGAAGCTGCAAGAGTATCCAGTGGCAAACAAAAAGAACGGCCTTATTAACCGTAGTGTGTTTTTTCAATTACATGGGAACACAAGGAAGAGTCTGTCTATAAATAAAAGCAAAATGTGAGTGTTTCAAGTGAAATGCAACTCAGCAAAAGTTCACATCCTTAGGAAAGGATTGCCAAAATGGGCGGGGCCCAATTATCTTCTAATATTAGACAACTGCACAGTGGCTGAGTGCTCACTGGGGCAGCACATATATATATTAAAGCAGGAATGATATCGAGAAGATGACTATGGCCCCTATGCAAGAAGACACCATTTTGCAATATTTGTATATGCAGTGTTGCCAAGAGCCACCAGAATGAGATTGTATTCCACATACTCTAAAACTTAAATAATTCCTTCATTAACAAGTAAATTAGCCAGGTGTGGTGCAAGTAAATTAACTAGGTGTGCTGGCGCACCCATGTAATACCGGCACTTGGGAAGCTGAGGAGGGCCGCTGGGAGTTCCAGGCCAGCCTGGACTGCATAGCAAGACCCTGTCTTAAAAAAATAAAAAAATAAAAAGGGAATTACAATCCTGTTAAAATAGAATGCAAAAAAAAAAAAAAAAAAATAGAATGCAGCATAGCAAAGAAAATGGTTGTAAATAAGAAACAATAGACTACCTACAAATTTTGTTAAGGAAAATGGTTGCTTTTAACTGATTTAAATAGTTAACAAATTCAATAAATAGTTGTTGAGTATATTTACCAAGCACCAAATTTTGAATTCAAGGAGGTTAACATGTATTGTTTCAAATCACTTCAGTTCTATAAAACTCTCTCACTGTAAACATGTGGATGTTTGGGAACAATGGAGCAGGACTCCCCTTTCCCACCCAGCCCCATTTTAACAACTCTTCTTCAGTGTCGCAAATCCAGAAGCCAGCTGTGATCTGAACCGCTGCGGTGATCGGTGATGGTGCTCGGCTCCCTACAAAGGTTAAAATCCAGGCTTCCTCTTCAGCCAGGCACCTCGGCTGCCTCCGTCGGTCCCGCCTGTCCTTGCACGCCTGAGCCTGACAAACGTCCCTCTGCTCCCAGGCAATCTGGGCTCCCAGGGCAGCGCTCACCTCTACACGGCTGCAGCCGCAGAAGGATCAGCCCTTGGAAGAGCCCCGGTCATTGTCTTCTGTGGCTTGAAGACTGTACAGGCTTATGTATTTATTTTTAGGTTTGTTTGTTTTCTTTAAATGTTTCCCTAAATGACTGAAAGGGCTTGAATGGAGTGTGCGCCCATGGGAAAGCTCGCAAAAAGAATGCCACCCCCGAACTGCCACGGAAAACTAGCTCCCGTGCCATTCCATGAAGGACGGTCTTTGAAGGACAGGTCCTCTCGCGTTGCTACTACTAAAAGGATAAATCCGGCAAGGGGGACAAAGATATCCGTGAGCTCCCTAAATCATTCAGGAAAGGTATGAGTGTGATGTAACACAATCCGTGGCTTCCCCGGGAAACAAAGGCCTAATAAACAATCCTGGCTCTCCCTGGCTCTCCCGGCGGGGCTGGCGGCTCTCTGTGCGGCCAGGGCTCCGTCTCCGTCCAGCAGGAGACCGCGGGGGCGACAGCAGGCGACAGCGCCGTCTTTCCGCTGAGGGAGCCACGGTGTCCACGGCCCGCCTCTGTCCCTCCGCGAAAGCCGAGCGCGGGTGCTCTGCGTGCAGCCCCACGCACAGGCACCTGGGAAAAGGTCTTCATCATTTTCAGGCAGTAAGCAAACCCTTGCAGTAAGAGAGCGAAATGCCAACTCCCCATGGCTTTGTGACAGCATCTGCAACAATACCTATGGCCAGCAGGGCGCTATGCTGTTAAAATTACCTTTGACAGCTTTACCTCTGCTACATCTAACTTGTATTCAATATTTAAAAATAAGAAAAGGATAGCCAGAAACATAGATTTTTTTAAAAACAAGATTTATTGGTCTGCACTGAAAATCGTAATTTCTCTCTTTTTTTGGGGGGGGTTGTTTTTTGTTTTTTTGTTTGTTTTTTTGAGACAGGGCCTAGCTTTGTAGTTCAGGCTGGCCTCCAGCTCTCAACGATCCTCCTGCCTCACCCTCCAGAGTGCTGAGATAACAGGGATGAGCCACCACTCCCACGAAAAATTTTACTTTAAGGTATTGTTAGGCTCAATACTACCAAAACCGTGTTTATACACAAAATCTCAGTCTGACCAATTTGTTAATCAAAAATTGTTAGACCAAGGCAAGCCAGTGTTTAGTGGTGTCATTGAATGATGTTCAATCTAATGTTTGTTTACCACCAATTTTCTCCCAGCAAACACGAATACTAAACAAGTAAAACCTGTCCAAATATCTAGATAATAAGAAATGATTTTCCAGGTCAAAGAGGATACTTGCTATCGATGCAATCTACATAAAGCTGTTCAACAAAAACAAAAATAAAAGCAGCCTTTCTGCAGTCCCACAACGAGTGGAAAATATGAATGCAAAGAGGCCAAGGCAGCCCAATGTGGTAGCACAGCCTGTAATCCCAGCACTCAGGAGGCTGAGGCAGGAGGATCGCTGAGAGTTCAAGGCCAGCCTGAACTACATAGTGAGGCCTTGTCTCAAAAAACCAAAAAAAAAAAAAAAAAAAAAAAAAAAGGGGGGGGGGGCTAGGCAGAAGATCATTGCAAGTTCAAGGGTAGCCCGGGCTACATAGCAAGACCCTGTCTCAAAAAAAAAAAAAAAAACAAGGGCAGAGTTGGGGGTCAACCACACATTGGCAGACAAGAAATATGACATGTGCAATTGGTCCTGTTAAAAACAAACAGGAGGCAGGATAATCCTACAAAGCCTGACTCCTTCCATCCACAGTGCCTTTGTAGAAGAATTGTTTTAGCATTCAAATTCCTAAATCAATATAAAATACAGGGGCCTGGCCGGTGAGATGGCTCAGCAGCGTAAGCGCCTGCCTGGCAAACACACGAGGGCCCCAGTTCGACTTCCGGAACCCACACACGAAAAAAGGGCCGGTGATATCGCTCAGCGGCACGGGCGCCTGCTGGCACGCGAGGTCCTGAGTTCGACCACTGGTACCCACAAAAAAAAAAATACAGGGCCCGGTGAGATAGCTCAGCGGCATAAACGCCTGCCTGGCAAGCACAAGGTCCTGAGTTCGACTCCCGGTACCCACATACAAAAAAAGGGCCGGTGATATCGCTCAGCGGCACGGGCGCCTGCTGGCATGCGAGGTCCTGAGTTTGACCCCTGGTACCCACATAAACACACACACACACACACACACACAAATATATGTATCTATCTATCTATATCTATATCTATATCTATATCTATATATAGATACAGTACAGGGTGTTCTGATGAAAGAAAACTTGTTAACAATTCATTCACTCAAGTGCCTTCTCCAACAAAATATGAACATTAGAAATGCAGTGTCTCCTTCCATAAGAGCCTCCCAGTAAGGGAAGTTCTCAGTAGATGGTTTGTTTTGTTCTGTTTTTTTTTTTTTTTTTTTTTTTTTTAATTTTAAAGAGAAGATGCCCAGAAGGGGAATAGCTGGGTCAAATGGGACCTCCAACCCTAGTTTTCTGAGGAATCTCCACACTGACTTCCACAGTGGCTGTACCAGTCGACACTCCCACCAACAGTGAAGAAGGGTTCCTTTTTCCCCACAGCCCCTCCAGCATTTGTTATTAGTTGATTTCTTTATAGTAGCCATTCTTTCTGGAGTGAGATGGTATCTCAGTGTTGTTTTAATTTGCATCTCTCGAATGACTAGTGATGTTGCACATTTTTTTGTATATTTGTTTGCCATTAGTATTTCTTCATCTGAGAAATGTGTATTCATCTCAGATGCCCATTTTTGGAGTGGGTCTTTAAATTTGGGAGGTCTGATTTTTTTGAGTTCTTTATATGTTCTCGATAGTAATCCTTTGTCTGAGGAACAGCTGGCAAACATTTTTTCCCACATTGTGGGTTGTCTCTTCACTCTGTTGGTGGTTTCTCTTGCTGTGCAAAAGCTTTTTAATAAGATGAGATCCCAGTTATTGATTCTTTGGGATAGTTCCCGTGCGGTTGAGTTTTTATTCATAAAGTCCTTGTCTACACCAATGTCTCCAAGGGTTTTACCTTGTTCTGTTTTGTTTTTGAGAAAGGGTCACGCTATGTAGTCCAGGCTTGCTTTGAACTCACTTTGGAGCCCAGGCGGGCCTTGAACTCACAGTGATCCTCCTGCCTCAGCTTCCGGAGTGCTGGAATTGCAGGCGTCAGTAGATGTTTTGTATATCACCGTATTGTTTTGTTTTTTTGTGGTACTGAGAATTGAACCCAGGGCTGTCACATTGAGCTGTAGCCCCAGTCTTTTCTTATCTTTATTTTTTGAGACATGTTCACTACATTGCCTAGATTGAGCTTGAACTTGCCATTCTCCTGCCTCAGCCTCCCAGAGTGCTGGGATTACAGGAATGTGCCACCACAGCCAGCTTGTATCACTGTTTTGGAGGGTCCATTTGTTTTCCCAAATCCCATCTTTCAATAGGCTTTTTCCTTTCTCTAGATATAAAATGTACTTGAGTTCCTTCTTCTTTTAACTGTTTTTTGGGGGCTGAGGACAGAATCGCAGGCCCCGCCCATGCTAGGCTCACACCCTGCCCCAGCCTCAACATGGCCTGGCCCTGGTAGTATTCTCAAGCACCTGTTAACCCAAGGCCTCCACAACATCCCGTGTGGGAGACGGACATAGCCTCAAGTTTCCAGGCCTCCCCAGCCAGAGCTGGCTTCTCCACATCCCCTGCACCCTGGGCCTCCGAAATGCTTCCCAGACTCGCAGGCTGAGCTGGGAAGAGCCTTCCGGCGCCCAGCCACCAACAGCCCTTGTGTGTCTGTTTCTGTATTTATTATGCAGGGCCGAGCACAGCACCTAGGGCCTCCTGCACCCAAGGAAAGAGCTCTACACTGAGCTGCACCCCAGACCACGGTGCTTTTTGCTAAGAACACAAAAAGTGATATGTTTGTGTTAACTTAGAACTTCTACTTTTCAATCTTTCTATAATTTCTCCTTTTTTTTTTTTTTTTTTTTTTGAGACTTGCTATTCAGTTCAGGCTGGCCTTGAGCTCACAGTGACCCTCCTCTGTCTCAGCCTCCCGGGAGCTGGGGTTATAGGGGTTGGACACCATGCCTGGCTCCTTTCCACATTTATAGTGCTTCAAGTCACCACTATCTGAGCAGGAGCAGAACCTTTGTCTTTTTTTCCATCATGTAATTTACAACTTCCTTCAGGAAAATACTCCTAATAAAATACTTCTGATGCACGGTAATGAAATTAAGCTCTATTATTCCAGCAAACTACTTCCCATCCTGACCCCTCACCCCATAGCTGTCCCTCAGGAGCTGAGAGGTGACATCTTCATCCTGTTCTTTCGTGTGCATCACTGTAATTATTTTTTTCATTTTCTATTACATGTTTGTAATGCCTGACGCTTACCTTCCTCACGGTGGGCATGTACTGTGCTTACCACATCTCTTTTTATTCCCCTCCCCCGGCTCTGGATCCCCTTCCCATCAGCAAAAGCTGATCTTTTCGGTCGCAGTCTCTTTTTCTCTAAAATGCCCCTACTGAGAAGGTCTGTGAATTGGTCTGCTGCAGGTCTCTCTCCTGAGGTAAGTTTGAAATAAAAGTTGGAAATTATATTCATAAACTTATGGTTGGAGAAAAGATTTCTTTTTAATTTCAAAGGAAGGGAAGTGGGGACCCAAAGAGAGACAAAAAGAAAAGGCTCGGCTACACCAAAGAACCACGCGCAGCGAAGTAAAGAGAGCAACAGATGGCAGTGGCACAGTGACCACGCATTTGCTTCACGCAGGAGGCCCTAGGTTCAATCCCCAGTATCTCCAAAAACAAAACAAAACCCCAAAAGGATGGAAACACATGCTATAAAAAAGCTTGCGGGGCCGGTGAGACGGCTCAGCGGCTTAAGCGCCTGCCTTGCAAGCGCGAAGGCCCGAGTTCGACTCCCGGAACCCACATACGAAAAAGGGGCCGGTGATATCGCTCAGCGGCACGGGTGCCTGTTGGCGCGTGAGGTCCTGAGGTCGTCCCCCCGGTACCCACAAAAAAAAAAAAAAAAGCTTGCACAATCATATTCATAGCAGTATTAATCACAATAGTCAAAAAGTAGAAACAACCACCCACGTGTCTACCAACTGCTGTTTGCGGAGTAAACCGTGGGTGAATCGGTCCATGCGGTGGAGTATTACTCGGCAATGACAAAGAAATAAAGCGGGGGTGGAGCTCAGCTCGCAGGCACAAGGCCCCAGGGTTGCACTACACTATATATAAGACACCAGACCCAGTCACAGACGGTGCGACGCCCGCCACTCGCATGAAACGTCCAGAAGAGGCAAACGGTGCAGCTTAGCGATTACACAGCTGCGGGAGGCAGGACTGGGGAGGGACGGACTACTAATGTGCAGGGGGGTTCTCTGGGGGGTAGAATGTTCTAACCTTGATTGTGACAATGGTTACACAGCACTGGGGACTGTGCTACAAACCACCGAATTATACACTTGTTCTTTGCAGTACTGGCACTAAGCCCGGGAGCACTGCACTACCCTAGCCCCCCCCCCCGCCCCGTTTTTTGTTTTTTTCTTTGTTTTCTTTGAGGTTTTTTTTTTCCCCCCCAGAGAAAGTCTCCTAAATTGCCCAAACTGTCCTGGGTGTGATCCTCCTGCCTCAGCCTCCCGCAAAGCTGAAATTACACACATGTGTCACCACACCCAGCTGAACTGCACGCTTTTCAAGGATGAATTACACGGTGTGTGAATTACATCAATAAAGTTATTATGTTTTAAAACCCAGGTGAGAAGAGGAAAGGTCTCAGGGAAGTTACCCAGAGCCACACCGGGGTAAAGACACCGCTCTGTGTATTCATTTCCTAGAAGTCACAGCATGCACTGCAGGGCTGCTCCACACAGGGAAACTTCCTGACAAGCCCCACTCAAGGGCAGAAATCAAACACGTCCTTTAACTTTGAAACCCTCCCCAATGTCTTGGCAGGTTCTTCCAACAGAAATAAGCTCATTTACTACCTTGGGAGGGAAGACCAAAGGGAATGACAAAAAAATCTATAGTACGGAAAGACATTCCACCCCAAATGATAAAAATTTGAAGCCAGGTGTGGTGGTGTATGCCTGTGATCCCAGCACTCTGGGAGGCTGAGGCAGGAGGATTGCAAGTTCTAGCCCAGCCTGGGCAGTTTAACAAGACCATCTCAAAAAATAATTAAAGGGCCGGTGACATCGCTCAGCGGCACAGGCGCCTGCTGGCGCGCGAGGTCCTGAGGTCGACCCCCAGTACCCACAAAAAAAAAAAATAATAATAATAATAATAATAATAATAATCAAAAAGGACTGGAGATATACCTCACTACTAAAGCACCCTGGGTTTGATTCTCTGTACCGAAATAAATAAATAAAAATTTGTAGAGAGGGCACACAAGTCTTAAAACCATCTAAACAGCCAGGCGTGGTGGCACACCCCTGTAATCCCAGCACTGCAGAGGCTGAGGCAGGAGGATCACCATGAGTTCAAAGCCAGCCTGCATTACACAACAAGACCCTGTCTCAAAAACAAACAAACAAATAAATAAATAAAACCACCTAAACTCAGCTGACATTTTGTGATTATCATGCATCCTGGAATGGGGTTCAGTTTTTAGAAAGATTTATCCCAAAACTTAACAGGAGCCATTTGTAGGGTCCATGTTCAAAGTCCGCAGAAAGCCAAGAGTGGTGGCACATGCCTATACCCGAACTTTGGGAGGCTGAGGCAGGAAGATCCCAAGTTCAAGTCTAGCCTGGACAACTTAGTGAGACTCTATGTCAAAATTTTTAAAAGGGGGCTGGGGACATAGCTCAGGGGCACAGTGACCATGGATTTGATCCCAAGTACCACCAAAAACAGTAACAACAGAAGTCTACAAAAAATTTATGAGAAGAATCCAGTTGGGTGTGGTGGCACACTTCTGCAATCCCAGCACTCTGGGAGGTTGAGGCAGGAGGATTTCAAGTTCCAGGCCAGCTCAGGCAAGTTTGTAAGATCCTGTCTCAAAATTAAAAAAAAAAAAAAAAAAAAAAAAGAAAGAAATTAAAAAGAAGCTGGACATGGTGGCATACACCTATAATCTCAACACTTGGGAGGCTGAGGCAGGAGGGTTACCATGAGTTCGAGGCCAGCCTCAGCTACATAGTCCAAGGCCAGTCTGAACTACATAGTGGGAAGCTGCCTCAAAAGACCAAAAAAAAAAAAAAAAAAAAGGAGCACAGAGGTAAGTCAATGTTCCTGGTGCTCAGTCCCTAGAACGTGGGGGGGGCCAGGGAGGTCACCTGTGATTGTACACTCTTTGTCTTAAATTAAATGGTTAGATTTAATCATTAGGCAGTAGATGTTTCCCTTGCCATATAAGGACAGCTTCCTCCCAGCGTTCAGGCACCATCCTCATCTTATGCTAACCTGCGAAGCATTACATTAAGACAGGGGGTTGGGGTGAGCTCACCACGGTAGAGCACTGCCTAGCACACGCCTGGCCCTGGTCCCCAGCACCACAGAAAAAACGAAAACAAAGACCCACACAAGGATGTGGAGGCAGACTAAATAACGATCAGAAACACACGCAGGATGACAGGCATTTGGACAGATATCGTCATCCCTCCCCTCTAAACCAAAAGATGGATGATAATCCCAGTCGCGCTGAACCTAGCTGCCAATCTGTTAGCATTAAACGCATATATTTGGAGATACATGTTCACATTAACTCAGCAATGGTTATTTGCTTAGTCCCGCTGCGACGGTTCCTGGGTCTAGCCTAGCGAGAAAGGAACTGAACTAGGCAGGCACTGTGGCACACACCTGTAACCCCATCTACTCAGGAGGCTGAGGCAGGAGGATCCCAAGTTTGACCAGCCTGGGCCACTTAGTAAGTCTCTGTCTCAGAATAATAATAAAAGGGGGCGCAGGTCAGTGATAGAGCACTTGCCTAGCATACTTGCGGCCTTGGGTTTGATAGAAAGGAAGAGAAAGTGGGAAGGAGAGACAGAGGGAGGGGGAATGAGAGGGATTAGGAACCAAACTCAACTGCTTCTGTCCCGAAGGAAGGCCGCATATGCACAAGCGTGGAGAGTGGAGAAGGTCAGCCTAGCCCTCTCCATCCCCAAGGCCTAAGGAGAACAGTTCTGGCGCCTCGCCGTACCGATCATGGGACAACCCCGGGAGCCAGGAGCCTGGACTCTTTCCAGGCCGTTTCGCCTCCGTTTGGTTTCAGCACTGGCGGTTGAGCCCAGGGCTGAGTGCATGAGCTCTACCACTGCGCTGCACACTCTGCTTTTGGGCTGTCCTTTGTTTGGGGGTTCGTTGCTGTTGTTGATTCTGGTGGGATGAGGATGTCACCGGCCTGTGAACTGCCTTGGCTGCCATGATTAAGAAACACATCATGGGCACTGGGGTCACCAGTAACGCCAGCACTCTGGGAGGCTGAGGCAGGAGGATTGCAGCCCAGCCCGGGCAATTTAGCAACTTGGCGAGAACCTGTCTCATAATAAAAAAAATGAAAAAAGGGCTGGGAATGTAGCTCTATGGAAAGACCCCGAGTTCAAATCACAGTACCAAAAAGAAAAAAGAGGAAAAAAGACTTGTGTGTCTTCCATCAAGCCTTTCACGCTGTACATGCCCACCGTGCGCCCAGTGCCCACCTTCTTGGCCTATAAAAAGCCTCCGCCATTTACCAGGGCGCCTCACCAGCCTGCGCTGGGACCCCTGGCACCTTCTTACCTAGTGGCTCCAGATCACAGCCAAACCCAAACCACAGGTGCCTATGGCAATGGGCACAAGACCTATCTCCTGCTCCCTCCCCCTAACGACACTGATCTGGGGCTGGGGTCTGCAGACCACCCAGGAGCCCAGCTCAACACTCACCCACCCACGTAGTCGCAGCTGCCCAAGGTCTGGCACCTTAGGCCTCTGCCACACACTGGCCTAGGACAGCTGTTAAAATGTGACTGTGTGGGGCGTGGTGGCACACACCTTTAATACCAGCATTCTGGGAGGCTGAGGCAGGAGGATTGCAAGTTTGAGCCCCGCCAGGACAACTTAACCAGACTCTATCTCAAAACGAAAACTTAACCTCCAACTTTTTATCGCACCCCTTATAAACTAGATTCTATTTCATCCTCAGTTCCCTCCTGTGATGAGCTGAAAAAGTGGAAACATTTTTTAAAGTTTTGAAAAGTTGAAATTATCTATAACACTGTCATTTTCATATATTCCGTTCATATCCTCCCTCTCTCCCAACCACACCGGCTTCATCGTCTCTTTTACTCACATCCAGGTAACACTGTGTGTGAGAATCAGCACAGAAAGTCATACTGAAGAAAAGGGTCCCTGAGTGAGTACATTAAACATGTATGCTAATTTCAGGAACAAACATAATTTAGTAGATATTCATTAAGAAGTAAAAATCAATAGATTGGGCCGGTGAGATGGCTCAGCGGCGTAAGCGCCTGCCTTGCAAGCGCGAGGGCCCGAGTTCAAGTCCCGGATCCCACATAAGAAAAAGGGGCCGGTGATATCTATGCTCAGCGGCACGGGTGCCTGTTGGCGCACGAGGTCCTGAGGTCGACCCCCCGGTACCCACAAAAAAAAAAAAAAAAAAAAAATCAGTAGATTGAGTTACTCCTATTTTTAAGCAAAAGTCACCTTACAAAAACAGCCCTACATTACCAGGTGTGGTGGCACATGCCTATAATCCCATTACTGTGCTCAGGAGGCTGAGGCAGGAGGATCACCACGAGACCCTGTCTCAAAACAAAAAAAGAGCCAAGGGGGAGAGGAAAAGGGGAAGAGGGGGGGAGGGAGAGGGAAAGGGAGGGGGAGGGGGGGGGAGAAAAAGCTCCGCACTGATTTTTAGGTTTTGCAAAGGAACAACTTTCCTAAGACTTTAGTTATAATCTCAGAATACAGCTATTTGCTCTTCTAGTAATCAAACCTATAAAGCTTTCGGTGATCAGACTCAAGGAAAAATAAATCAGAGTCCTTCTGAAGTTCTTATCTGAAGCTGAAATAAACCAGCTGGTCAGCTCACAGCAAAGAAACCGCAAGCTTTGGGGGATTTCTCCTTTCTTCATGACCATAAAAAGCAACGAGAGCGGGCGACATTCCCCTTTCCTCAGCTTCCCAGGAGGAGCTCCCCGCCCCGCGACCTCAGTCCCCGCCGGCGCAGCCGCAAGGACCGCAGGGCGGGGAGCCTGCCGAGGTCTTCGGCCCCACAGCCAGCCGGGGAGCAGCACGAAGGCCTGGTGCTGCTGGCGGGGACGATTAGCACTCCGTGAAGTTAAGCACGGTAAACATGGAGCCCATAAACAGCTATTACTACTGTGGGCTGAAAACAAAACCGAAATCTCATGCAATTATGTGGATTACTGGAACAATGAACTTCCTCCACAATGTATTCAACCAAAAGAAAAAAAAAATTTTGTGGTACTAAGGATTGAACCCAGGGTTTTCCCACTGAGCTATATCCCCAGACCTTTTTTATTTTTAATTTTGTGACGGCGTCTCCCTAAATTGTCCAGAAACGACTCAAATTTGTGATCCTCCTGCCTCAGCTTCCCAAATGTTTCCCAAAAACTTGTAACTATTCTGTTCAATTTTCTACTCCTTTTTCTCCTACCTCCCTCACTGCCAGATATCAGCAAGTCTACACTTAATAAGATTAAAAAATAAAGAATAACTGAGAAGTTTCCCAAATACAGATATTCCTCGTTTAAGACTTACATGTTTAACGATTATTAGGGCTTACGACCCATTTTTTTGGCAGGGTACAGTTCTGTACAACTTGTTTTTAGAGTGTTGGTGTCTTTTTGGTACAGCACACCTTGTTTATACAGTTCTGTGATTTTTGCTGATTGCACTGTACAGTACAGTACTGTAGTTTTATGTTCCATTATACATTACAATACTGCATATAATACTGGGCATGGTGGTGCACGCCTGTAATCCCAGCACTCAGGAAGCTGAGGCAGGAGGATTGCTGCAAGTTCGAGGCCAGCCTGGGCCACATAGTGAGTTCAAGGCCAGCCTGCACTACACAAAGTGAGACGATGTCTCAAAAAAAAAAAAAAAATACTGCACGCAAGAGTTACACAAATAAAAGCAAAGTCATCAAGTTGGAGTTTCCTTTGACCATTTCTTCGTTCTGAACATTGTAATGTACGATATACAATTCCTCATTTAGCGACCAATTCATTTAACAACCTAGTCATAGTATTGGAAAATGGTCATTAAACAAGGAATGTCTGCAATGTATATTCATTTCGTTTTTTGTTTTTTGAGGCAGGGTCTCGCTATGTAGTGCAGGCTGCCTTGAACTCACTTATGTATCCTAGGCTTGCCTTGAACTCACTTATGTATCCTAGGCTGGCCTCGAACTCACAGTGATCCTCCTGCCTCAGCTTCCTGAGTGCTGGGATTCCAGGCATGTGCCACCATGCCTCGCTATAATGTACATTTAAAGGTAGATATACCCCACATTCTCCCATTTTATCCAGCAAACAAGAATTTTCTCTATCTATTTAATTTAAAATGGGTTAAAGATGTAAATGCGAAGTTCTGGGTTCTATTCCCAGCAGGGCAAAAAAGTAGATAAAAATTAGATATACATAAAATACAATCATTTTTACATAAACGAAATGAAAATCCATCCTCCCCGCACCAAAAAAGAAAAATTTCCTTAGCATTTTAGGGTTATTCTCTAATCTCCAGATTAGAAATAAAATGTCAGGTCTGTAGCTAAATGGATGAAGTGAAACAAATTGGACACACATGTGTAAATACCGCTTTGTTCTCTGGTGTGAGAAACCGAAAGTGTAAATAAGGACCAAAATGGATAATAGATATTGGGAAATGGGAAGAAAATGTTCAAATGGGGAGGGGAACCAGGAAGGGGGAGGAGGGAAGGAAGGAAGGAAAAAAAAAAACCACAACAAAAGGAAAAAATGGAAAGAAAGCTTTTGTAAATAGGGAGGGGAAGAAGGGTTCAAGGGAGGGCTGGGGAATGGGGGGAAAAAATAATCAAGATATATCACAAACGGGCTGGTGAGATGGCTCAGCGGCCTACGCGCCTGCCTGGCAAGCGCGAGGGTCCGAGTTCGACTCCCGGATCCCACATACGAAAAAAGGGGCCGGTGATATCGCTCAGCGGCATGGGCGCCAGCTGGCGCGCCAGGCCCTGAGGTCGACCCCCGGTACCCACAAAAAAAAAAAAGATATATCACAAACAGGTACAAATTCCCTATGATGAATGTGATCATTATGTATACCTAAAGTGTACCAATAAACCTAATTTTTTTAAAAAAGGCAGGTCTGGAGTCTCCTTGTACATCATCCTGCCCATTCCTGATGGCTTCACATCGCCAACGGCAATAGGAGCCGCCCCTTGTAACTGAGAATTTCCCACCACAGAGCCACAGTGTAGGTCTCCAAGCCTTCTGACCCCCTCTCCCCACCCAGCCCAGTGCAGGGGATTCAGCCCAGGCCTCCCCGCGGGCACTGTCCAAGCACTGCGCCCTCTTTACTGAGCCGCCCACGCCCAGCCCTGGGCTGCTTCCCTAACACTCTTAACTGTGCAGTCTTCTCCGACCAGAGCTTTCCACACTGAATTCTGGTACAGATGCACATGCTACTTCCCCTTTTGAAGACATATATTAGTAATACGAATGTATTAAAGGTGGTGGCACATGCCTATAATCCCAGCATTCGAGAAGCTGGAGCAGGAGCATCTTGAGTCTGAGGCCAGCCTGGGCTACATAGTGAAATCATCTCAAAATAATGATGATGATGGTGGCGGTGGTGATGGTGACGATGATGTTCTGAAAAGCAAATGTGATTGAGAAAATCCTCTTCATATTAACCCAGGTCTTCCTGGACTACTTTGCACGGGCACCCTCCTCTGTGCTGAGGGTCTTTCCCGCCAGATTACTTTACTGCTTCCTCTCACCATAAGTTCTTTTGGCAGTTCTTTAAGTACTCAGTACTGTTTTTCTTTCTTTTTTGGAGACAGGGTCTCTCTGTGTAGTCCAGGCTGTTCTTGAACTCACTGTGTAGCCCAGGCTGGTCTCCAACTCCCAGCATCCTCTTGCCTCAGCCTTCCGAGTGTTGGGATTAAAGTATTCAGTACTTTAGTATGCATCCTCTCTCTCCTGCCTCTGAGTCTTGTCCTGTTTGGGACTCTGTCCAGCACGTAGATACGAGTAGGGATAAAATACAGCTTCCATGAACCCAAGTCCACATGGACGGTGGGTCCCGATCCTACGCACCTCCTAGGGACTCTAACATCGGCACACAGATCCCCTTCCATCAGAAGCAATGATCTTCCCTTTCTCCCTAAGTGCACCCATATGCCATCCACTGCACTGTTATTCTTTAATAATTTCCTTTCCAAGATGATGCAACAGGGAGAAAGCACATTATCAGCCCCATCTACAATTCTCAGGTCCCAAGCCTGTGACCCCAGCTGCCCATTTTTAGTGTCAGGGTACAGGCACACGGGAGTAGACTCGGGGCTTCCCAGCCCCGCAGGCTGCCTGAGACAGAGGGCCCCGGAAGGGAGCCCCCGGGGACGCTGGAAAAACTGTCTCTGCCTAGCAGTTCTGCAACCCTGACCTCCTTCCCGAGACTGCCGCATTCCTCGCATTCCTCTGTCGCAAAGGGCTGGCTTACCAGGCGCAGTTCCAGAAGCGACTTGAAATCTGTCACTGCCACGAACCTGCGAACCTAGATAAAACTGTGGGGACTCTTCAGCCAGGACACAATCTCCATATCAGACCAAAAAGATAAACTTTTGAACGTGCAAAGACCTCAATGCATCTTCCATTAATTTTTAAAAACTCTTCCGTTTAATCAAAGCATAACATGTTTTATTATCAACAAAGCCTAAAGCTGCTACCTAATTTCCTTCTAAGTACACTTTCACTCTTGAAGATTTGTCTTAAAAAAAAAAAAAAAACTGGGGGCCGGTGAGATGGCTCAGCGGCGTAGGCGCCTGCTGGCGCGCTAGGTCCTGAGGTCGACCCCCGGTACCTACCTATGAAAAAAAATGTTTTTAAAAATTAAAAAATAAAACTACATATGAACAATGCGGATCTGCTGCCACTACAATGATTTCTCATTTAATCTTGTTACACTAGCTTGTGTCAAGCCTGGGGAAAACACTGTGATAACGAGTACCACGCTAGTCAACTTCATCAGTAACGCTCCACCACTTCTCAATAACTTATTTTAACATGTAATACAGAAAAAAGGCACAAATTTCCGTTTAAATATTTGCAATAACATGAGACAGGACCTCATGTCTAAATATTGGTCACACATGCCATTTCTGAAACAATTGTTAAATTCATCATAGAAGCGGGCATGGTGGCGCATGCCCGTAATCCCAGCACTCGGGAGGCTGAGGCAAGAGGATCAAAAGTTCAAGGCCATTTTGGATTGCACAGCAAGTTCAAGGCCAGCCTGGACTCATAGCTAGACCTTGTCTCAACAGCCCTCCCACATCATAGAAAGTTGCTAATTCTTAGCAATCTCCTGCAGATAACCTTATCTACCCACCCCTAGCCATTTATACCATAGCATTTAACAGCTGTAAATTCAAAATAGACCACATCTAAGATTGAACTTGCCCCAGAATCCAGTGTTGCTAGTGTTGTGTAAGGGTGTTTTACCTATGTACCCAAGTGAAGGATCATTTCAAACAAGTTTCTAAAGCAGCATTCTTCAAGCAGTTTGTTATAACATGGTTTAAAATTATCAAGAATGGACAAGGATGGAGCATGTAAAAAGATTAGGGACCATAAAATACATCCACAACCTTGTGTTATGTATCACAACACAACATACTTCAGAGTAAAGAAAACTATCCTATTTCCCTGAAAATAAGACCTAACTGGAAAATAAGCCCTAGCATGATTTTTCAGGATGCTCATAATAGAAGCCCTACTCCAAAAATAAACCCCAGTTAAGATCATCAAGCCAGACGGATACATTTAGCATGTCTGTCGCAACACACAACAGAAATACGGAATTATGAGGACATCCGGAATAAGATGACATGACCATATTAGAATAAATGTAGTTTTTATACATGAATAAATGTAGACTGCTATACAGGAAAAAATAAGACACCCCCTGAATATAAGCCCTACTGCATCATCTGGAGCACGTTAATATAAGACTCAGTCTTTTTTTCAGGGAAATACAGTATCGAGGACACATCGAAGCGCGTCTTAAATAAGTAATGAGGGGCCGGTGAGATGGCTCAGCGGCTTAAGCGCCTGCCCGGCAAGCGCGAGGGCCCGAGTTTGACTCCCGGAGCCCACATACGAAAAAGGGGCCGGTGATATCGCTCAGTGGCACGGGCGCCTGCTGGCGCGCGAGGTCCTGAGGTCGACCCCCCGGTACCCCCCAAAAAATTAAAATAAAATAAATAAGTAATGAGGATAGTCGTTATCAAGAAGTGAGGACAGCGGCACCAGTGCCTGCCTAGCAAGCACAAGGTCCTGAGTTCAATTCCCGGTACCAAAAAAAAAAAGGAGTGACGACAGAAAATTGGTCACTGGAGTAAAAGCAAAACCCAGAAGCTGTAACGGCTCAGCGTAGCAAGAAGTCACAGCCCAGACCCAGAGACTGAGCAAACTATCGTTCAGAAGTGCCAATACTGGAGAAGGAAGCATTGCAGAGGAGAAACATCACCTTTGAAAGTAACGACGAGTGTCCCCATCTGGTCCTCTATCAACACTCACTCCTGGTTGCATCTGCCCTCCCAGCTCCGCTTGCTTATTCTCACGACAGACCTTCCAGGGGCACTCCGAGGCCCACCACACCCAGGGTCTCTGCTCCGACCTAGCCACTCCTAAAGAACCTTACTGAGCCCCTGGGCCCTTACGCTGTTACCTGCAGAGGCTACCGCAGACCTCTTTTTCAAGCCCCAAGTTGCCCTCTGAGAGGCTGAGGCAGGAGGATCACAGATTCAAGCCCAGGCCTGGGCAAGTTAGCGACTAGGTTAGACACTGTCTCAAAATAAAGAATAAAAAGGGATAGGCACGTAGCTCAGTGTGAAGACTCTGGGTTCAAGCCCAGGCCTGGGCAAGTTAGCGACTAGGTTAGACACTGTCTCAAAATAAAGAATAAAAGGGGAGAGGCACGTAGCTCAGTGTGAAGACTCTGGGTTCAATCCCCAGTGGGCAGGGGCGCGGGCGCAGGTTGTAACGATCAAGTGAGGACCTCCGGATAAAGATTCTGGCTAAGCAGAGCTTGGTTAGCGCCTGACTGTGGTCCAGCTGGAGCCTGAGGCGGGAGGGTCACTGGAGCCTTCAAGGCCAGGCTGGGCAACAGAGGAAATCCAGATTCAAAAAGAAAGACAGAAAAACAAACGGAAGAGAGGAAGAGAGGGAGAAAGGAAGAGAGAGAGGGAGTAAGAAGGAAGGAAGGAATCTAGGTGTAAACAGTTGCTTGGCACGGTTTGTGAAACACCCATAGAAGCCAACATGGTGGAGTAGGCCTTCCTGTCTGACTACTGGAGAAACTGAGGCCCTCCAGGTTCCAAGTACTGCACCTCCTGACTCTGACTGCTCGAATGCTAAGCCTGCATCCCGCACCCTATGCCGCAGACACTAACGCTGATGTCTCCCCTTCCCGCCGCCTCCCGGGAGCCCCTCTGGGAGCGGGCGGTCTGGGCCATCTACCCGCCCTCTGCCGGCTTCACCAGCAGAAGCCGCCACGGCTCCCTCTGATCCATGCAGCCCCCGCACGACTGCTGCAACCTGATTTCTCTTTTCGTTAAGTCTTAAAAACACTCTGCTCTGTAGTACACGCCCGGTACTTCCGGCTCCCACTAATGGCCTTGACTGCCTGGAGCACCCTCCAAACGCTCTCATTCCTTATCCGGGCGCGATCACTGCCCAGACCTGGGCCAGCCGAGCGCAGTCCCTCCGTCACCTATTGCCCCCAGTGTCCTCTATGGCATCCAGAGGCCCGGTGAACCCCACCTCCCCACCTCGGGTATGACAGGTGCCCGTGGGCAGCCAACACCTGGCGCTTTCATTTCTCCATCTCCCAAGCATCCGCGCCATTGCCTTTCATTTAGAGCAAGTGTAAGTGGATGTGATGGAGCCACCTTTTTTTTTTCCCCGCACTACAAGGGATTGAACCCAGGGCCTTGGCAGTGACCTACCTCCCCAGCCTTTTCTTATTTTTAATTTGAGGTAAGGTCTCACCCAGGCTGGGCTTGAATTCGTGATTCTCCTGCCTCAGCCTGCCAGAGTGCTGGGACCAACTTGACTGTCTACTGCATGTCATTACGTGCCAAGCAAACAAATGATGTTCGGAACACCTGCTCCCAACTTCATATTTCTGCACGCATGAATTCACCACAGTCGTGACAGACTGAGTCACGCACCCAAGTGTGGCATATGAGTTTATTTGTTTGTTTTGCCAGAATTGGGGATCCAGGGTCTTAGGAATTCTAGGCAAGCACTCTACCACTGAGCTATATCCCCAGTCCAGAATATAAAAGTATTTTAAACCCTAAATTTGGTATTACAGCTGACCAGATGTTTAGACATTCCCTTAATGCTTTTAATTTACTGTACAAATACATTAAAGCAGGAGGGCCGGGTGTGGTGGTGCACACCTGTAACCCCAGCACTAGGAAGTCTGAGGTAGGAGGATCCCAAATTCAAAGGCAGACTCTGGCAATTTAGTGAGGCCCTTTCTCAAAAAAACAAAAACAAAAACAAAAACAAAAAAAAAAGGGGGGGACTGGGGATGTAGTTCAGTGCTAAGTCTCTAGATTCAATCGGCAGTAGCAAATTAATTAATTTACTAATAAAAATGTTTTTAAAAGGCTGGGAACATACCTCAATGCAAACACCCTGGGTTCAATCCCCAGTAGTGGAGGGAAGAAAAAAGCCCTGAATAAATAAAAAAGAACTTTTACTTTTGGGGCCAGAAATTGTTTCCCCAGTTCCTAGTTTAGAAGAGTACAGAAGATAGAAATGTTTAGCAGAGCACGGTGGTACATGCCTATAATCTCACTGCTCTGGGAGGCTGAGGCAGGAGGATCAAAAATTCTAGCTCAGGCTGGGCAATTTAGTAATTCAGCAACACCGTTTTTCCAAAAAAACTGGCACAACAACAAAAAGCAGGGTGGCCAAACATGGGGTTCAATCTCCAGAATCGAGCAAAATTCCTTTCTTTTTTTTTTTTGTCTTTTTGAGACAGGGTTTCACTATGCAGTTCAGGCTAGCCCAGGCTGGCCTCGAACTCAGAGTGATCCACCTGCCTCAGCCTCCCCAGTGCTAGGATTACAGGCATGAGAGCATATTTTTTTAAAAAGGGTTTATGGAATTTCCTTTTATGGAAAAGTTTATGTAACTTATGAATAATAAATAATCAGCCACGAAGGCCAGAACCCTACATTAATTTGACACTTTGGTTGGGGTTTAGATTTGTAACCAACACCGCAAAATGGAACTTTTAACAGGTTGTTTTCACCAGGCATGGTGGTGCACGCCTGTAATCCCAGCACTCGGGAGGCTGAGGCAGGAAGATCACTGTGTTCAAAGCCAGTTGGGCTACATAGTGAGGTCAAACTAGCCTGAAGGGCTGGGGATGTGGCTCAGTGGTCCAGTTCTTGACTTGCATGCACAAAGCCCTGGGTTTGATCCCCAGCACCACAAAAAAAAAAAAGCTAGCCTGAACTACATAGGGAGACCCTGTCTCAAAAACACAAAAAACCGACAAAAAAACACTGACCTACCGCTATTCCCCACCCCCATGCCCCATTTTGAGACAAGGTCTTACTAAGTCACCAAATTGCCCAGGCTGGGCTCAAACTTGTCATCCTCCTGCCTCAGCCTCCTGGGTGCTGGGATTACAAGTGTGTGTCACAGTGGTGCCCTACTCTGATCTCCACTTAAATTTCATTTTCTCTCATTTACAGCTCAAAAATAAAATTGACATTTCATTCAAAGTGAGATTAAGGTTAGGAAGGACGAAAACTACAGGAGTCCCCTCTTGAGACAGGGTCTTGCTTTGTAGAGCAGACTGGTCTTAAACTATGTACTTTTGGCTGGTCTCAAACTAACGGTGATCCTCCTGCCTCAGCCTCCCAAGTGCTAGGATCACAGGCGTGGTGACCTATGCCTGAGTCAGGGTTCCCCCTTTTAAAAAACATCTGTCAGAGAAACCCGAAGGAAGACAAAAGCCTTTAAGCTTGCCTGAATTAAGGAGTCTGACAGTGTCCGGGAGGGACTACGTTTTTCTGGAAACCCACATTTCAGGAGTCGCTGCCAACTGTGTCGGGGGCCTGTGGCCCGTCCCTGCCCAGGGGGTACACTTTAGCTGCAGCAAAGTCTGATCCCCACATTTCAGGGATCAGAAGGGTGAAGAAATTTCTGGCAACTGCATGATTTTAGATTGTTCCCAGAGGAAAAATTTTAAGATTGATAGCTGATGAAGTAGATCATTGTCCAAGCAAATAAAACTAACTACGGGTGAGGATGGGGGTGTAGCTCCATGGAGGGTGTGCTCCAAGCCCTGAGTCAATCCCACCACCATGGGAAAAAAAAATGGGGGGGTGGGACATGGTGTAAGGAGACTGAACCCAGTGCTTTCCACTGAGCTATTTCTCCAGTCTTTTTTTTTTCTTTAACCTTGATTTTGACACAGGGTCCCACGGACTTGCTAAATTGCCCAGGCTGCGCTCAAACTTGCAGTCCTCCTGCCTCAGCCTCCCAGAGTGCTATAATTACGGACTTGTGCCAGTCTCCCAGAGAGCTGGACTTATACCACCACGCCTGGCTAAAAATTTTTTTTTTTTTTTTTTTTTTTGTGGGTACGGGGGGGACGACCTCAGGACCTCACGCGCCAACAGGCACCCGTGCCGCTGAGCGATATCACCGGCCCCTTTTTCGTATGTGGGTTCCGGGAGTCGAACTCGGGCCTTCGCGCTTGCAAGGCAGGCGCTTAAGCCGCTGAGCCGTCTCACCGGCCCTAAAAACTTTTAAAAATTCAAAGGTAAACATTAAATGAATCCCGTTACTGTTGGGTGTGGCAGCACAGGCCTGTAATCCTTGCACTCCAGAGGCTGAGGCAGGAGGATGCCAAGAGGCCAGCCTGAACTGCACAGTGAGACCCTGTCTCAAAATACCAAAACAAACAAAAAAATGAATCCTGGCCGGGGATATAGCTCAGCGGCACAGCACCTGCCTGGCCAGCAGAAGGTTGTAAGTTCGATTCCCAGTACCAAAAAAAAAAAGAATCCTGTTATGCAATGACTTTTTATATTTTTGCTGGCATATGAATGTATGTGTGAAATTTATTACTAATTACAAATATCATCACCCTAACAGTCTATTAGATGTATTAACTAACAAGGAACAAAAAGAGGATTACAGGGACAAAAATTCTATCCTAACATTTTCTAATACGGTTCTGAGTTGCAGGAACATGGCCTAAAATCTAGGTTTGGCCCAAAGTCAAATAATTTTAGGGCCAGGGATACAGCTAAGTGGCACAGTGCCTGCCCGGCAAGTGCGAGGTTGTGAGTTTGATTCCCGGTACCAAAATAATAATAACTATAAACATAGATTTTTTTCAAGAATTACTAGCTGGACATGGTGGTGCACACCTGTAATCCCAGCATGCAGGAGGCTAAGGCAGTAGAACAACAACAAATTTGAGACCAGCCTGGGCTACATAGTGAGTTCAAAGTCACCGGGTCTACACAAGGAGGCCAGGTCTAAAAAGAAAAAAAAGAGAGAGAGAGAATGTACTGACAATAAGCTCATACGTTAATAAGATGTCGTGCCTTTCCCTTTCCCAGCTCTTTTCTTTGGTTTTTGGTGTTTTGTTTTTAATTTTTTGCCAGACTGGGAATTGAACCCAGGGCCTTCTCACTAAGGTACATCCCCAGCCCTTTTCTCATTATTTCGATACAGGGTCTTTCTTACTCAATTGCCCAGGCTGGCCTGGAATTTGAAATCCTCCTGCCTCAGCCTCCCGAGTGCTGGGATTACAGGCGTGGACCACCACGCCCAGCCCTGACTGTACTTTTCTCAGACTGATGAGTGCTATAAATACCCACTTGTACTCCACGAATGACTACAGTGTATGAGCTGACAGAGGTTGAGGGCGGGCACCATGCAGTTTGCTTTTTCTTGTGCTAGCACCTTATGCACAGACTATGTTTTAAAGCTGAGAAAGAAAAGAAACAATTTCAAAGTATCTTTGAACACAGCACATTGTGGGTATGTGTGTGTGTGTGTGTGTGTGTGTGTGTGTGTGTGTGTGTGTGGTGTGGGGATGGAACCCGGGGCCTCGCACATGCTAAGCACATGCTCTACCAAGCTACACTCGCAGAGCTCCTAACGCAAAACCTTTTTCTTTCATTTTGTTAACTGTCCAAAGAGACACCACACTTAGCGTACTCCCACCAGTTTAAAGCTATAATGGCATAGAAATCACCACCCAACGAAGGTACATTTGAGATCTATTCTTAGAGGGAAGCATTTCAGGTGGAAATCTCCATTTTCTCGCACATCTATTAGCTTAAAAGCCGCAAAGCCCACCGGGACAGGTCCTGCGATCTTCACACTATGGTTAACTGTTACAATTTAGAGGACCCCATCGCCTGAGCGCCTGCACAGGCCCAAAACTCAAGCCCAAATGGAGTCACTCTCGCTCGAGTGCCATGCCAGGAAGCCAAAACTGTTTATCTGACCTTCCCAGAAATCCAAAGACAGAGAACTAGTGGCCAAATCCACAAACGAAACCCCTTAGGCTGGCACAGGAAGGAAGTCCCTTTCACATTAACTTTGAAACAACTGATCCTTTTTGTTCTATTTTTGGTTTCCTCAGCCCTTTTATGTCTGCGAAGCCAACCTCCTCCACTTAGCTCACGGGAACACTGATTCTGGTTTACAGGAGGTGTTGTCTGGCATAGTCAGTGCACATCTGTAATCCCAGCTGCTCAGGAGGCTGAGGCAGGAGGATTATTGGTTCAAGGTCAGCTAGGCAACTTACCAGACTCTGTATCAAGACAAAATTGTTTTTAAAAGTCCTGGGAATGTAGAGTGCTTGTCTAGCATTCTGAGGGGGCCCTGAGTTCAATCCCCAGGATAATGAGAGGGAAAAAAAAGCCAAGTCATTCTCCACTCCCATTTCATAAACAAAGGGCAAGCAGAGGACTCACAATAGCTTAAGTTGGGGGAACGATTATAAAATGTAGCTGGCCTTGTCCATCTTAATGCCAGGCACATCCTTTCATCTGCCAGTTTGGCGAGATTGTTCTATTTGTGTGTGTTTTGGTGACTTATGGTTCACATCATCAAATAGAACAAATGACAAGAGTCAGCAGACACGGCCTCACCCTTTTGTAAAGGACCACAGTTCTGGAAAGCTTTGAAGTCACTGATGAGACTGAGAATAGGAGAAAGGTAAGAGGGTCTGTGATTGTCCAGACAGCCCGCAGCTTGGCTCGGGGAATCAAGATTCGCCAGAGCCATGGAAGTCAGTTTGTCATGGGCCAGGCCACCCTCTGTTACCACCTGCATGAAAAATACCCTCCTTCAAAGACAATGTTTAAAAACCAGACAATGGTGCTGGGTGTGGTAGTGCACGCCTGTGATCTCAGCATGCAAGAGGCTGAGGCAGGAGAATCACCGACAGTTTGAGGCCAGCCTGGGTTATAGTATGAGTTCAAGGGCAGCCTGAATTACACAGCAAGAGCCAGTCTCAAAAAGCAAAACAAAAGACAATGGAGGAAGAAAGCGGGCTAATCTCCTGCCCCACCCCCACCATGGCCAAGTCTCAAAATTAGGGCTAGCAAAAAATGTGACTGATCAAGCCATTTACCCCCAGCCCCATACAAAAAAAGATTGTAAAAGATGGACCAGAAACTCCTTCCATTTTACTGAAATGCACCATAGATGAAGCCAAGACTTCCCCCTCAGTGCATTGAAATGCTAAACTGGAGCAATCAAAAGCTTAACTGTCCCTGAGAGGGGTCAGGAACAAAAATCAGCAGAAAAGGGGTGGAGCTCAGTGGCAAGGTGTGCTTAACCTAAGGCCCCAGGCCCTGGGTCCCACCCTCAGCATCCTAAATAAATAAAATTAGCAGAAAAAAGGAAATTCGATTTGCTAAACAGACAGCATATACAAGACACAAATATAAGGTATTAGGTAAGAAAAATATCCTAAAGCAAAAAAAAGGGCCGGTGAGATGGCTCAGTGGCTTAAGTGCCTGCCCGGCAAGCGTGAGGGCCCGAGTTCGACTCCCGGAACCCACATACGAAAAGGGGGCCGGTGATATCGCTCAGTGGCACGGGCGCCTGCTGGCGCGCGAGGTCCTGAGGTCGACCCCCCGGTACCCACAAAAAAAAAAATAATAAAAAAAAAATAAAGCAAAAAAAAAGAAAAAGAAAGAAAAAGATCCTAACCACCTTTAATTAACGATCAGCATTCTATTCAAAGAGAAATGATGTATTATAGACTAAATCTCCCCCCAAATGTCCGCACTCATCAAGCAAATTTAAGATGTAATTCTAGCAGGGCATGGTGGCTCGAGCTTGTAACGCCACCACACTCAGGAGACTGAGGCAGGAGGATCATGAGTTTGAGGTCAGCCTGTAAGACGTAGGGAGACCCTCTCTCACCCCCCATCAAACAGACTGACTTGACTCAGCCAATATTTGAAGCATAAGACCACTCATGATAACCAGATGTCAAAGGTTAATGTCGGAAAAGTAGATAGACCAAAGTCAAGCGGAAAGACCAACTTGTCAATCTCCAGTGAAAACCAGTACCATCCTTGCTTACTCTCTACAAATATTGAGAACCTACTGCATGCCAGGCAGCACGCCACACATGGGGTACACCATTTAGGAACAAAACCAAATCAGTCCCTTGCTCTGTGGTGCATTCAGAGGAGCCAGGGCACCCACTGAAGCACACAGTGCCCGGAAGAAGGGTCCAAGGAGCCCGGCCTGCTCCAGGGTCGGGAATGGGGGGGTGGGGGTGCTGAGTCATTCTTAATCCCGGAATCCTTTTCCTAAGATTTACGTCTTCAAAACCTGAGTCATAAATTTTGCTAGTTGAAATGAAAATCTACACATACTCCAAGGACGCATGGAAGTGTATTGATTTGCCTCCAAATTGATCATTGGGAAGCATGCCAACCAGTTCCAGGACAGTGTGGACGCCATTTAAGTAATCTTAAAGGAGCCTGCTTGGGTGCTTCAAGATGGGAGTTGACTAAGACAGAGGACAGTGTCAGGGAAGGAGCTTCCGGTCAATCTTTTACAACCATTATATGTAAATTATGAGGGTGGGTGGGAAGA
Source organism: Erethizon dorsatum (assembly GCA_028451465.1). Lineage (NCBI taxonomy): Eukaryota > Metazoa > Chordata > Mammalia > Rodentia > Erethizontidae > Erethizon > Erethizon dorsatum. The sequence goes on along the minus strand of CM051823.1, from coordinate 131,876,024 downwards.
GAATGGAAGAAATATTTTAAAGCCAAGTTTACATTTCAATAAAACAGTAAGACCTGAAGGAGGTTCAAAGCCAAAGGGGAAGGAGAACCCTCTAATTGTAAGGTTCTGGCTAGTACATCTGGAAATAACTGGCACCACTAGACTTTAAACTGGAGTCATTTTGACAGTAGTTGCCACCAAAACGCGAGGCACAGGTACGTGTTAAAACGTGACTTTGAGGTCAAAAGAATGCAGATTAGTTAGGCCCGGGCTTAGGCACCTTAGAAAACTCCCCATATATCAGAGGCACAGTTAGTATCTCAGGATGGTGGATTTTACAAGTAGTTGTGAGTTAAAGACTGGAGGTTAGAACCGTGATTCAGCGCTGCCTTGCTTGGAGTGGTGACAGAGGCCTGGAATCCCAGCACTCCAGAAGCTGGAAGCCGAGGCAGGAGGATGAGTTGGAGACCAGCTTGACTACAACGTGAGCCCCCGTCAAAACAAAACAAAAACAAAAAAAGACAGCAGTTTCTCTGCCCAAAGAAGACTAAACGCAACTAAAGAGGTCAAGGTAATGCGGTCACGGATCTGTGAAATTTACCTAGATTTCAATATTTTTTCTCACACTGTAAGCATCTACAATGAGACAACTCTTCGAGGTCCTCATTACCCTCTATCCTCAAATTAGACACAAGGGTTGTTTTTTTAAGAGTATGGTCACCCACATGCTTCTAAAGAACTGAGATGCTGGAAAATAGATGGATCGGGTGGCCCAGATGCAACACTCCAGTCTGGAAGCCCGAAGGCTGGTGAATAGAGTCTTTCCCGTCTACAGAAAAGAGCAGAGGCAAAGCTCTCCGACGCCTTTGCCTCCTCCGAGAATTTTCAAGGACGCCCTCAGCATTTGTTTATCCAGCTGCGTCCACGGGCAGGGAACTGGGCGGAAGCGAGCGCAGGACGCCGGCGACTTGGCGAAACCTGTCGTTCGTCCCTTTTAGAAATGCAGCGTCTGCCCAGGTTCTCCCCGGCTCGCAGCGAGCTCCACCCCAGGATCTCTGCATCCAGAAGCCGCTGCCGCAGGTCCCTGGGCACCCTCTCCGCGCTCCGGGCGAGCAGGCACCGAGGACGGGGGTCCGGCCCCAGCGCCGCCTCCCGGCACCTGCGGTCTGGGGCGCCGGCAGCCCAGATGCCTGGCGGGCGGTCGCTTCGTGATGCCCGGCGCAGCTCTTCGCCCGGGGCTGGGCGGCTCCGCCGGGAGAGTGCTGGGCAAGGCTCCGCGGCAGGAAGCAGGGAGCGGGTTTTACTATTGCGGATGGCGCAGTCGCCTCCCCTGGGGACCCACGACAAAGCTGCGGGCTCCCCCATCGGCCCCACCCCAGCGCGGAAAACCCCGCAAAGCCTCACAAGAGGGGTTCGCGCTCCCGAGTTTGCAGCCGGGCTGGAGGCACTTAAGTTCTCGCCGCGGAAAGCAGGGGGACCCCCTCCCTCCCCGGAGCAGGTGGCCCCGCGCGCGCGCCTACCTTGCTGGCCGGGTCCGCCGCGGCGATGGCAGGGTCCCCGGCCGGGTCGGGCGCCGCCTCCTCCGAGGGGCCGCTGCAGGTCTCCGGCTCAGCCGGAGCATCGCCCCCCGCCGGAGCCTGCTCGGGGCCGCGCTGCCTGCTGGAGCTCCCGGCGCCCATGGCTCGCGGTGGCGTCGCCTTCCCCAAATCCGAGAGGACGCGCGCCTGCGGGGTGCCAGGAGCGCCTTCCTCACCGCGCCCTCCCACGAACGCGCCCGGACTGCGAATGCTAGAGACGCGCTCGCTGCAAACTCCTTAAAAGAAAAAAAAAAAAAAAAAAGCCACCACCTCTTCGCCTCCTCCCCGCCCTGTCCTCCGCCCCCGCCCCTTCGCTCCCTCGCTCCATCACATGAGCGCAGCCCGGACACGCCTAGCAGCAGCATCCCCAGCGCGACCCGCACCGGGACCGGGGCGCGGCGCCACCCAGATCTCGGGGAGACGCCCGCAGACCCCCAGGGCGCCACCCGCTCCTAACAGGGGCTGGAGCTGCGGGGCTGAACCGGGGCTGCAGAAGGTGGGAGGGACAGCAAGAAAGGGGGGCCCAAAGCGTCCCGGGGACACTGGGGTGGCCGGGTTTTGTTCAATGATTGATGACCCAAGGCTGGCGCTTCTGCGGCGCCGGCTTGCAGCTGGCCCAGGAGCGAACCCCAGTCCCCGTTTGCTTTCCTTCACATTGTGTCTCACTCTAAACCTTGCTCCCTGCCTCCTCGCGGTGAGCGGGAGGAAGGCGAGCGCTCCGGGCTCCTCCCGAGGCTTGGCCATATTAGGGCGGCTCTCGCGGCCGAGCGGGGAACGCGGGGCTCCAAGCGGCCCCGCTCCCCCACCGTCCGGAACCGGTGATGTCAGCCGACGCCATCCGTGGCTCGCCGCCCTCCTTCCCCCAGGGAGATGGGGGAAATGAGGCTGTTACTGGAAATGCGCCTGGCCCTCTTGGAGGGCCTGATGCTGGAGGCCACCCAGCCGGGCCACTTGTCTCCGTGATGCTGAAACACGGTGGCACACGTCTATACCTTCGCCATCAGTGTTTTCAAAAGACAACGCTTGGAAGGGCGCGCCGCCTAAGTGGCTTGCTTTCTCATCCTTCCTCCTCTTGAATATAATAACGGAGCAGGCAGGCCATTAATATTTGAACTCAATTAAGTTTTTTTTTTTTTTGCTAGATTATTTGGCACACAAGCGTAAAGATACTGAGGCTGGAAGGCAAAAATGATCCCAGTTACATGTAACTGGCAACTAAGGGTTTCAGTTTGCACAAATAATTAGAATCTCCATTACAAATTTAAGAAGCTCGGGCTAAGGATATAGTTCGGTGGCACAGTGCTTACCTAGCTCGCTGAAGGCCTGGTTTCCATCTCTAGCACCATGAAAAAAAGCACATGAAAAAAAGAAGAAACTTTAGGAATATTCACACCAGATGCCAGATAAATACCCAATCCCAGATTTAGTACAAGTTAGTAGAGAATTAATATAAGCAGTAGTTTAGTGGTGGGATATTTTGTGCCTAGTTCACTGTATGTACCTTGGGAATCACTGGCCAGTCATCCAGCATAAATCTGCTCTGTGAGTTTATCCTTTTTCTTTGAAGGTCCACACAAATGCTAGTTTTTCTGGACTTTATCCCTTTTAGAATCAGTAAGCTGGACATGGTGGTGGATGCCTGTTATCCTAGCACCGACAAACTTAGTGAGACCCTGTCTGAAAAAATTAAAAAAGGGCTTGGGATGTGGCTCAGAGCAAAGGCCCTGGGTTCAATACCCAGTGCCGAAAAAAGAAAGAAAAAAAAAATAGTGTATTTACAAAACACTTGGTTTTAGGAATTTATAAGAATTTCACCAATTCAACTTAAATTTTTACTATTTAGGAAACATTACAGTTTTATTCTGTAGCAGGCACTGTTGAAAGCACTTTGCATACATAATCAGGAATCATCCTTAGAGTAACTTCATGGTGTACTCATTAGAGAAGTGTAAGGGGTTCTGTGGGGAGGCCACTCCACAGGGCACACAACCGCTGCCCAGCACCTCGGCCTCTGTGTAAGGAGCTTTCCGCTGTCCTCCCTTTGTCTCGGAGACATTAGTGGAAAGGGACCTTTAGATGTCACTTAGGATAAGAGCTTAAAACCTGCGGACCAGCACAACTTCTGTGCCAGGCCCTGGGTTCCATTCCCAGAAATTTAAAGAAAAAGAAAGAAAAGAAAGCCCATTTGAGAATGATTACAGTCAGCACAGTACAAAATGTATCAGTAAGGAGTACAAAGGCTATCAAAATTTCCCCATGCCCGAGATTATATTTATTCAGTTCTTGGGAAATTCTTGACGAAGCTCTTCACAACCAACAGCCTTCTAACGGTCAGAAAGGGTTCCAAGGTCAGAGATTTCAAGGTGCCAGCGAAGACCCGAGGGCTGCCGGTATCTGCTTGGATTCCCAGCTGCTTGCTGTGTGTCCATTTTCCAGGTTATGAAAATGCTCATGTTCCTTATTTTTAAAAAGAAAAATTGTGCTTTAAGGGGTTGAGGTACAGCTCAGTGGAAGAGTATACACCTGGCACTCTTGAGGCCCTGAGTTGGATCCCCAGCCTGAACCAAAACTGCATGGTAAGAGATAAGCATATTTTAGTATTCTCTTTTCTACCTGAAGCAGTTTAAGGACAGGAAGATAATAATACAAGCTCAGCCCCGGCAAGATGGCCCACTTCCTGAATTTGGGAGGCTGAGTTAGGAGGATTGAGAGTTTAAACCCAGCCTGGCCAATTTATCGAGGCCCTGACTCAAAAATTAAAAATAGTCAGATGTGGTGGCACACACCTGTAATCCCAGCACTCAGGAGGTTGAGGCAGGAGGATTGCTGAGAGTTTGAGGCCAGCCTGAACTACATAGGGAGACCCTGTATCAAAAGTTAAAAATAGGGCCGGTGAGATGGCTCAGCAGCATAAGCGCCTGCCTGGCAAGCGCGAGGGCCCGAGTTCGACTCCCGGATCCCACATACGAAAAAGGGGCCGGTGATATCGCTCAGCGGCACGGGCGCCTGCGGGCGCGCGAGGTCCTGAGGTCGACCCCCCGGTACCCACAAAAAAAAAAAAAAAAAAAAAAAGTTAAAAATAATTATACTAAAAAGGGATGAGAATGTATCTCAGTGGGAAGGCCCCCGGTTCAAACGCCAGTACAAAAAAAAAAATGCAGGCCCCTTTTCAGATTCACACATCTCACACCTTTGGTCTCCGGATTGACAGAGGAATCCTAGTACAGGCTAGGGAGTTACTTTTTCTGTTTTCTGTTTTGTTTTGCAGCCCTAGAGATCAACCCAGGGCCTCCCGCATGGTAAACGTGCACTGTAACCTGAGTCCAGCTCCCAGCCCTGGGAGTTACTCTGGGTTTTGTTCTAGCTTGTGTACTTTGTTTTTCTGGTGCTGGGATTGAACCCAAGGTCTTGCAAAAGCTAGAAGTTACTTTTTTTTTTCTTTTGGAAGTTACTTTTTGAAGGTTTTTTTTTTTCTTTTTTTTTGTATGTTTGTTTTAGAAAAGTGGTTATATTGTTAATAATCCCTCACTATGAGGTATCCCAATTCTTTGGATATGTTATTTAGAGCTCAGAATATTACAAAGCCTGCCGGGCATGGTGGTGTATATCTGTAATCCCAGCATTCGGGAGGCTGAGGCAGGAGGATCACGGAGTGTGAGGCCAGTCTCAGCTACACAGTGAGTCTAGGCCAGCCTGAACTACATAGCGAGACCCTGTCTCAAAAAATAAATAAATAAATAAATAAATTACAAAGCTTATTCATCCCACGCAAATTTATGGAGTGTCTATTTATTTATTTATTTAAGACAATGTCTCACTATGTAGTTCAGGCTGGCCTTGAACATGCAGAGATCCTCCAGCCTCGGCCTCCCAAATGCTAGGATTATAGTTGCAGGTCACTGCACTTAGCTCGGAGTGCCTATTATGTGCTAAGCACAGAGTTCATTCCTGGACTTCCCACTCCAGGCTCCAATTCGAGTCAGAATGGCAAGCAGCTGCTGTATCCCCTCCTTGGCCCCTGGGATTCCTGACTTCTGGCCACAGCCCTGCCTGTCTCCTCCGCCCCATGGGATGCAGGTGTCTCACCACTGACCCATGGGGCGGCCCGCAGTGGCGCCATTTCCCAGATGCTGTTTCCCAGAGAGGGTTAATTCTCACAAACACAGTTTGGGACCTGCCTGGCAAGTGCAAAGTCCTGAGTTCGATTCCCAATACCAAAAAAAAAAAAAAAAAGTTTGGAAGTTCTCAAAAACAAAATATGCACTGCCCATTTAGCAGGCTGAACTTGAACTTCTCATGCTTCCTCCCCCGGAAAGCCTGGCCACACAAGATTCACCGAGAAAATGTAGCCCCGGTTGCGCTTCGGGTCCACGCAGGAGCATGTTTGCAAACACCATCAGAGGCATTTGTGGGGGCAGGCTGGCCGTGGGTCCCCCCTACAAGTCTGTGCTCTGGCTCTGATGTCAAAAACTGCTTCCGGGGCGGGTGAGATGGCTCAGCGGCATAAGCGCCTGCCTGGCAACCAGGAGGTCCTGAGTTCGCCTCCCGCACCCACTTAAAAAAAAAAAAAACTGCTTCCGGGTTGGGGCTTAGCTCAGTGCTGCAGCCCATGCTTAGGCCCTGGGTTCAGTCTGCACACCACCAAAACGAAAAAACAAAAATCCCACAAGCCAGGTGTGGTGGTGCACTCCAGTAATCCCAGACCTTTGGGAGGCTGAGGCAGGAGGATCACAAGCACAAACCTAGTCTGGGCAATTTAGTGACTTACTGAGCCCCTGTCTCAAAATAAAACCAATTTTTTTCTTTTCTTTTTTTTTTTTAATGTGGGTAGCAGGAGTCGACCTCAGGACCTCGTGCTTGCCATCAAGCGCTTGTGCAGCTGAGCGATATCACCGGCCCTAAAACCAATTTTAAAACATGTTGGGGGGCCAGTGATATGGCTCAGCGGCATAAGCGCCTGCCTGGCAAGTGCGAGGTCCTGAGTTCAACTCCCGGAACCCACATAAAGGAAAAAAAGGGCCGGTGATATCAGCTGCACAAGCGCTTGCTGGCAAGCACAAGGTGGACTCCCAGTACCCATGTAAAAAAAAAAAAAAAAAAAAAAAAAACCATGTTGGGATGTAACTTAGTACAAAAGCTTTGAGTTCCATCCCTAGTATAAAAGCAAAACGTAACAAAACAAAACTCAAAACCTACTTCAGCATTTCTACATATGATTAAGAACCCAGTGAAGGCCAGTGAGATGGCTCAGCGGCATAAGCGCCTGCCTGGCAAGTGCGAGGGCCCGAGTTCGACTCCCGGAACCCACATACGAAAAAGGGCCGGTGATATCGCTCAGCGGCACGGGCGCCTGGTGGCGCGCGAGGTCCTGAGGTCGACCCCCGGTACCCACAAAAAAAAAAAAAAAAAGAGAACCCAGTGAAGAGCCAGGCATGGTATCACACACCTATAGTCCCAGCCGAGGCAGGAAGATTCAGAGTTCAAGGCAGGCCTATACCACATAGTGAGACCTTATCTCAGAAGAACAAACAAGAACCCAATGAAAAGAGCAGTAGAAGATATGAAAAATTATTAAAACCATGCACAAAGCTGGATGTGGTAGCGCAGGCCTCTATTGCCAGTTCTGTGGGAGGCTGAGGCGGGATCACAAGTTCAAGCCCAACCTGGGTAACACAATAACTTAGTCAGATCCTGTCTCCAAATAAAAAATAAAAAGTGCTGGGGATGTAGCTCATAGGGAAGGCCCTGCGTTCAATCCCCAGTACCACACACCCCGCCAGGACAATCTCACCTTGTACCCCTCCCATCCAAATCTCACTCATGTCCTAATGACAGTTTATGCTTTCGAAGATTGATCTCATTTCTATCAGCTGATTTTTCTCCCTAAACAACTTCTTGTCACTCCCACAAGAAGAGAAAATTCATAGTGGAACCAGATGCCCTCCTCCTTTCCTCCATCCTCCCAACCTGTTCCTCCTTTACAATGTTAACCGAAGCGTAATTCATTATATGAAAAAAAGCCTCCAAAATCTGCAGCTGCTTATGCCGCTAAATCAGTGAAAACTTTGGCATGAAAAGTGCAACAGCCACAAGTGTGTAATCCCAGCACTCTGGAGACTGAGACAGGAGGATTGCAGCCAGTTTGAGGCCAGCCTGGACTACATAGCAAGACCCTGTCTCAAAAAACAAACAAGAGAAGAAAAGTGAAATAATTGTTTGGGTGTGTTTGTTTTTAATTATTGTGCCCTTGAGAATTCTACGGAAGAGCTGGCTATGCTGGTGCGTGCCTGGGATCCCAGCTACTCAAGAGGCTGAGGCAGGAGAATGACAAGTTTGAGGCCAGCCTGGGCAACTTAGCAACAGACCCTGTCTCAAAAGGGGGTTGAGTGGGGCTGGGAATGTAGCTCAGTACTGCCCGGGCTCAATCCCCAATACCACACACACACACACACACACACACATTTATGGGAGAAATTACGAGTAAAAAAGACTGGCGTTATGCCACATGCCTATAATCACTCTCTCAGGAGGCTGAGGCAAGAGGAGAGTTGGAGGCCAGCCTGGGATACATAACGAGTTCAAGGCCAGCCCGAACTACATAGTGAGACCCTGTCTAAAAAAAAAAAAAAAAAAAAATTATGAGTAAATAATTTGAATTTTACTTCCTATGGAGCATTTGAAACATTATTTTTTGGTGAAAGTATGGATTTTTTCCCCAAGTGAAAACAGCTCACTAGTGAAAATAATATCTGGCAAATGACTATAAAATCCACTATTTCAAACAATATAGAGCCAATTCCATAAACAGTAGTTTTCAGCAGTCCCTTGGAATTACATGTGTGTGTTTGTGTGTGTGTTAACGGGGATTGAACCCAAGGCCTCACACAAGCTAGGCAGTCACTCTTACCATTGCACTACACCCTCAACCGTTTTTTGTTTTGAGACAGCGTCTCAAGTTGTCCAGGCTGGATTTGTACTTGAGACCCTGTTGCCTCAGCCTCCCAAGTAGCTGATTACAAGCATGTACCACTGGACCCAGCTCCTTAGAATATTTTGGACTGCTCTATTGAGGTATAGTTGACTAAAAGGAACAGCACCCATTGAAAGAGTACAATGTGATAGCTCTTGAAACCATCACTACAGTCAGGATAATGAGTGCGAATACCATCGGCCGCTCCCCAGATCTCCCTGGGTGCTGCAGTGTCCTCCACCCTCCACCCAGGCCTGCCTTGCCTTCCAGGAACACCTGACCTGCTTTCCATTAGTATCCATTTGTCTGCATTTTCTAGAATTTTATAGAAATGGAATTGTCCTGTACACAATTGTCGGCCTCCCGCCTTTGTGGGTTGTATATCTATGGATTCAACCAACCGCAGGATATTTGAACAAAACAATTGTGTCTGTACTGGACATGTACATTTTTCTTGTCCTTATTCCCTGAACTATACAGTGGAGCAACTATTTACATAGCATTTACACGGTATTCAGCACTCCAAGGAATCTAGGGACCATATCAAATATGCAAGGGAGATGATTTAAAGTACCCAGGCTGGGGGTAGAGCATGTGCTTAGTACGTGAGAAGCCTTGGAGTCAATCCCAGGCACAAAAAGAAAAGAGAAGAGCAGAGAAGAGAAGTCATCTGCTGGGCAGTGTGGCTCACACCTATAATCCCAGCACTCGGGGAGGCTGAGGCAGGAGGACAGCAAGTTTGAGCTCAGCCTGGGCAACTTAGAAACTTGGTGTGACTTGGTCTCAAAATATAAATAAATAAATATTTTTTTAAAGAATAAAGTCAGCTAGCTCTGGAGTTTCAGGTTGAGAAGGTAGTTCCTATATGTTAGGGTTTATATCTCCAAGCCCTCCAAAACCTCATGTGCTCACAGTGGGGCTTTGGGAAGTGACCATATCATGGGGGTGTGACACTCATCATTAGATTAGCCCACTGATGAATTTATAGCTAAAGGTGATTTGGGAGGTGAAGCCTGGTTGGAGGAGGTGGGTGACTGGGGGCGTGGCCTGGAAGGATGTATCTCTGTCCCCCTCCCTTGATCCCTCTCTGCTTCCTATCTGCCAGGCCATGGACTATTCCTCCTCTGTGATGCCTCTCTGCCATGCTGCCCTGCCCTGCAGCCAGCAGACTGAAACCTCTACAAACTGTGAATCAAAATAAACCTTTCCTCTTTTATACATCACAACTCCAGATTTGAAGTTATATTACAAAGCTACAGTGATAAAAAAAAAAAACTATGGTACTACAGGTATGGTGGCATATGTTTATAATCCCAGCCTTTTCGAGGCTAAGGCAGGAGGATTGCCACAAATTCAAGGCCAGCCTGGAGTACATAGTGAGTTCGAGGCCAGCCTGAACTCCATGGTGAGACTCTGTCTCAAAAAATAAAAGTAAAAAATAAATAAAAATAAATTGGTATCTGGGCCTAGTAGCACACACACCTGTAATCCCAGCTCTCAAGAAGCTGAGGCAGGAGGATTGCAACTCTGAGGCCAGCCTAGGTTACTAATGAGTTCAAAATCAGCATGAATTATATAGTGAAACTGTTTCAAAAAGAAAAAAGAAAAAAAATTCAGTACCAGGGCTGGTACTGGACACCTGTAATCCCTGCTCCTTGGAAGGCAGAGGCAGGAGAATCACAAGTTTAAGCCAGCCTAAGCAACATAGTCAGACGCTGTTTCAAAATAAAGAAGAAATTCCAAAAATGGCTCGAGGTGTAGCTGAGTGGGACAGTGCTTGTCTAGCACGTGTGGGGCCCTGGTTTAATCTTCACCACTGGGGGAAATCAATTGGCTGTGTTAGTATGGTGTTATTGTTATAAATTACTTTACACTTATTTATAAGCATTTAGCAAGTCAATTCAAAAGACCACAAAAGAAATGTTAGGTCAAATTATCTTCCTCCATCAATCTATTCCTAATTAAGATCTTTATCAGTTCACAGCCTGATCGCTTCTTGATTGAAGGCCTGTGGGTTTTGACTGACCGCGTGTTTTCTACAATTATTAAATTCCATACTTAGGAGCAAATATTCAGTATTTCACAGCCATATTCCTGCCTAGGAATATGATAAGTAGTTGATAATTGCATATGGAGAATTCTATATTTATCTCCAACTACATGTAGTACTGGAATAACTATCTTCTTTGGCATAATTTTAAATTCGGTCTCACTAAGATGTTCCCACTGTAAAACAAAGTCATTATGTCACCGTCACAAGGCCCTGCTTTGGACCCCTTCCTGGTAGGTCCACACTGAATATACGGCATGATGATTGGTCCAGAACATAGGCTCCTTCCTCTAACACCATTAAAAACCTGGGCCAAAAGCAAACTGCTTTCCTGCCGGCTTCCTGTGTGTTTCCCTGTTTGCTAATTCGCATTGGGTGGAGACACAGAAGCCACACAGCAAAGTGAGTCCAATCTGGGACCCTAGAACTATGATTCTCAGCCTCGCCTGTGCAAGAGCATCATTAGGGTGTTTTCTACACCCCAGGACGAAGGCTACCCCCCACAACAAAGTCCAAGTGTCTGGGGTTGGCACACAGGACTTAGAGTTTGTTGTAAAGTTCCCAGTGTCTTTGTTACTTTTCTTGTGCCTGAGACAAAATGCCCAACTCCCAAAGGAGGAAAGGTTTATTTCGGCTCACAGTTTATGGAGATCTCAGTCCAAAATTGGCTGGCTCCAAGGCAGGGAGGCTTGTCAGAGGGGCATTGCAGAGGAGAAACAGTCCATGGCATGGCAGACAGAAAGAAGCAAGCAGCAAAATAACAGCAGCAGTAGCAGCAGCCTGCCTCTCCCTGTTATCCCTTCCAGGTTTCCTGCCTTTCGGGTGGTGCCACCCACACCCAGAGTGGGCCTTCCCATTATCCACACCCAGAACTATGCCACACCAATCAGTGGACTCATTTAGCAATCACACACCCTTAGTCCCAGCATTACACCCTTAATCTCAGCACCCTAGATCCAGCCACTTCTGAAAACCACTCCCTATGACCACATGAGATTTTGGGGGACATTGAGACACCAGCCAAGATACCAGGTGAATCCAGCAGGCGGCGGAGGTGAGGGGTTACTGCTCAAGGGCTGGGCTCTCTTTTGCAGTGAATGCTCCTAGGTTTATTCCCCAGTGCAGAGAATACAGTGTACCCACCATCATAGCACAGCAAAGGAGTGGACCTCTCAAGTGCTAGTGTTCCTTGGATAAGTGAAACATTCCTAACGTTCTTTTTACTCTCCTGGCAGGAGTAATACATGTTCAACACAGAGAATTTTGGGGGAAAAAGCAGGCCTGCCTAATGAGGGGAAAATGCCGTTGGAAACTCTGTTACTCTATCTGGGTGTGGTGGCCTTTGTGTCTGATGCCAGCTAGCTGGGAGGCTGAGCTGGGAGGAGTTCAAGGTCAAGGGCAGCTTGGACAATTCAGGGAGACCCAACCCATTTCAGGAAAAAAAAAAAAAAAAAAAGAAGAAGAAAGAAAGAGAAAGAAAGAAAGAAATTCTGTCACTCAGAGAGTATTACTGTAACATTTCAGTTTTTTTACAGGCACAAGCACATACATATATTTCATTTAATTTTATTTAAAAATGAAGGGCTGGGAATGGAGCTCAGTGATAGAGCCTTGCCTACTGTTATGGCTTGTATCTCGATGTCGCCCCAAAGCCTCATGAGCTTATAGGTGGGGCTTTGTAGAGGTGGCTGGATCTAGGGTGTGTGAATATGGATTAAGGGTGCATGATAAATAAATTAGTCCATTGATTGATTTAGCATAGTTCCGGGTGTGGATAATAGGAAGGCCCACCCTGGGTGTGGGAGGCACCAACCAGTAGATTTGGAGCCTGGATGGGATAAAAGGGAAAGGGAGGCTCACTGCTTGCAGCCTCCTTCCTGCCATACCATGAGCTGTTTCTCCTCTGCCACGCTGCCCTGCCTCAGAGCCAGCAGACTATGGACTGAAACCTCTACAGACTGTGAGCTAAATAAACCTTTTCTCCTTTAACTTGTGGGTGTCAGGTATTTTGTCCTAGCAACAAAGAAGCCACTAAGACAGCAAGCATGAGCCTCTGGATTCAATCCTCAGCACCACACACACACACACACACACACACACACAGTATACTGGGGTTTAGTTCAGTGGTAGGGTGTTTCCCTACCATGTGCAAGGGCCTGGTTTTGATCCTCCACACTGCTAATAAACACATAAAAATACAAAAAATAAGTTGGGCTTTTAGTCTTTTGAAGTTGAGATGATATTGGAAATATAGCTCTATAAGGTATTTTAATTATTCTGTAATTAAATGCAATAATTAGTATCAATAGCAGAAAGTATAGAATTAATGTTGCTAAAATAAAGAATTAATATTGCTTTCTGACTCACAAATGTTTTTTCATAATTTTTACAATTTCACTCACTTTGATCTCAGTCAGTATCCCAGATAAGAGCAATCAAAATAGACCTTTTAAAAATTTTGCTAGGCATAGTAGTGCACACCTGTAATCCCAGCATTTAGGAGGCTGAGGCATGAGGATAGCAAGTTTGAAGCCAACCTGAGCTACAAAAAAAAGCAAACAGCAAGTGGTGTGGAATGGCCAAATGTGTATGTATAAAAAGAATAAAAAAGAAGCTCTCCACCGGTTGGAGAGGGGTGTTCCGTAAGGTGGATACTATAGATGTTTAAGTCCATTGACTTTTTTTATTTTTTGGTACCAGGAATCAAACTCACGACCTCACACTTGCCAGGGTCGCTCTGTGCCACTGAGCTGTATCCCAGGCCCAGTCCATTGACTTTTGATACAGCTTTTGGGACCAGTGTACATGACATCCTTAACTAAATGGGAAACCTTGGAGGAAGTAAAATGCAAATGACAAATAAAATTAATAAAAAAAAGTGCAAAAGAAGCAGCTTGCTTTCCAGACATCAAAGGCCCATCTGCAACCAGGAGCATCCCTGCCTTCACGGAGATCCTCTTGCCTCAGCCTCCCAAGTGCTAGGATTATAGGCGTGCATCACCATGCCTGGCCAAACTCTTTTTTTTTTTTTTTTTTTTTTAATTTTGAGACAGTTCTCACTGATTTGCCCTGGTGAGACTCAAATTTGCAAACCTTCTTCTGGGATTACAGGTGTGTGCCACCACATAGGGCTTTATTTTTATTTATTTATTTGAGACAGAGTCTCACTGGGTAGTCCAGGCCAGCCTTGAATTCACTAGTCCATTTTGGTGTGCTAACTCACCTGGGCCCCACCTGTTAGTTTACTGTAAGTTAACTATTTAGGACCTGTGCCTTAGCTGTCTAACGTCCACACCTCCTGGCTTCAAAAAGACTCCTGCACACCTCTATGCGAAAGGCATCTAGTCCATCGCTAAGAGTTGCCAAAGTCCTCACAGTTTCAGATTATTGAGAAGTCCAAGTTCAAAATCTCTGATTTTTAAAGCAAACTCTTAGCCGCAAGCCCCTATAAAAATGAAGAGAAAGTTAAACACTTCCAGCATTTGTGACACAGGGATAAAGAGTCCCCTTTCAAAAAGTAGAAATAGAGGGATAGAAAAGAATAGGACAAAAGCAAGACCAAAGTCCAGCAGGGCAAACATTAAATCCCGTAGCTCCTTGCCCAGCATCTGATGCAATCTGTGCCAAGAGTGAACTCCTAAGGGCTGGGCAGCCTGGCCCCTCCAGCAACTGCAGTGGTGGTTGTAGCCCATTTCCCAATATCTACGGTACATTTTGGTCCTTATTTACACTTTCGGTTTCTCACACCAGTGAAACAGTCCCAGCTAGACAATTTAGCCACCCACTGAGACTTTGCCTCAAAATAAAAAGTAGAAAAAGGTGGGGGTGATGTAACTCACTGTGAAGACCCTGGGTTCTATCCAGGAGAAGGGTGTATGAGATCTCCATTATTTCTCACAAAGCCATGACCATTATAATTAACTTAAAATGAAAAACTTTGATTTAAAACATTATGCCCATTGCCCATCATCATCCTGCAATTTTTTTTTAAATAAATTAAGCTGAGAGTGTTGGCTATGCCTGTGATCCCAGCACTCTGAGAGGCTGAGGCAGGAGGATGGCAAGTTCAAGGCCAGTCAGGGAAACCTAACAGCAATTTCCAGACAGCCTATCTCAAAAAAAGAGGGGTGGAGGGACTGGGGGTATCTCTACTACTGCAAAAAATCAAATCAAATCCAAACCAAACCAGACCCAGTGGCAAAATCCTGTAATCCCAGCACTTGGGAGGCTGAGGCCAGCCTGGGCTACAAAGTGAGTTCAAGGCCAGCCTGAACTACATGGTGAGAGCTTGTCTCAAAAAACAAAAACAAACACAAACAAACAAACAAACAACAACAACAAAAACCCCCAAAACAACAACAACAACAAAAACAAACAAACTAGGCATGGTGGTGGCACAGGCAGGAACCTCTCACAAGTTCAAGGCCAACCTGGGCTCCACAGCAAGACCCTGTCTCAAAAAACAATAAAATAGCCAGGGAGGATCACTGTGAGTTTGAGGCCAATTTGAACAACGTAGACTTTGTCTCAAATAAATAAATAAATGGAGTAAATGATACAGTAGTGCTGGGGTTGCAGCTCAGTGGTATGGCACTTGCTTTGCATGCACAAGGCCCTGGGTTTGACCCCCCCCAAATAAAACATGCATTTTCAGATGAGCTAAAAAGAAAGATATACAAGACATGAGTTTTTTTCAATTTTCCACTGTCTTTTGTTTGTTTGTTTGTTTGTTTTTTGAGACACGGTCTCAGTATGCAGTTCAGGCTGGCCTTGAATGCACTATGTACTCCAGGCTGACCTCGAACTCATGGTAATCCTCCTGCCTCAGCCTCCTGAGTGCCAAGATTACAAGCGAGTGCCACCACCCCAGCTCTCCACCATCTTTGAATATCTGTTAAAATTTAAAACCATAGGGGCTGGGCAGATCTTGGGTTCCATCGCCAGCACTTCAAGAAAAAGGAAAAGATTCCAAACAAGACACATTAGCTATCAACACAGTTGGTCTTAATAGGGAAGTGCTGGGCTTTGCCTGTAAGCTTATTACTGAAACAGTCACATTTGATGAACGCAGAAACGTTTCTTGATCACCCTGCTGTGTAAACTGGCTCTTTGACTCCTTGGCTTTATCTCACAAGCAGCCGGCAGCGGACCCACGGGTCACCTTCCCAGCCAGGCCCTTTCCAGCTCCCGCCTCTGAAAGGGTGCAGCAGAGCCAGACAAGCCTGGAGTGAGGGAGCATCTCCCTTGGTGGGATGCTTGGAGAGGAGCAACTCATACCAAGAACAGTTTCTTGGAGTCCTTTTCTAAGTGGTAATGTTTTCAGCTTGCATCTCCGCCTTGTCCCTTTTAAATTTGTTCTCTGGTTCCTACAGGCATTACAGAAGCTTCTGCTCTTATTAGAAGTCCCTTATCTGGCCTGGTGTGGTGGTGCATGCCTGCAATCTCAGCTCTTTGGGAGGCTGAGGCAAGAGGATCACAAGTTCAAGGCCAGACTGGGCAATTTACTGAGACTGTGTCAAAATAAAATAAAAACTGCTTGCCTAGGTTCAACCCCCAATATTGCCAAAAATAAATCAGTAAAGGAAGGCCCATACTGGGGGCCACAGACATAGCTCAAGCAGCACAGTGCCTGCCTGGCCAGTGCGAGGTCCTGAGTTCAATTCCCACTTCCTCCCTGGAAAAAAGAAGGCCCGTATCTGTCTCCACTTACCTCAGTCACCCACTTCCTGTTCCCACTCAGGTCTCCAGTCTCCAGTTTCCCTTCCTCCAAACCCCTGCAGCCTGGGACAGAGCAGAGACTTTGTGTCCTGGGGGTGCTCTGATCTTCCTGGGGCCTTTGCAGCCTGAGTCAGGCCCCAGACGCCCTGCCCATGGAGAGAAGAGGGCAATTTCTGCTCAGTTTTCAGGGAGAAGTAGCCTAGGATGGGACCAGGGACAGCCAAGTCACTCATTTGATTAGCCAGGCACTATTTTTTTGAAATAAGATCTCGCTGTGTAGCCCAGGCAGGACTCAAACTCACAGGGATCCTCCTGCCTCAGCCTCCAAGTGCTGGGATTATAGGCATGAACCACCACACTCAGCTTGGACAATTTATTTTTTACATGGGGCATGGGTGGAAACGATAGGAATCAACCCCATTTAATCCATCTCTAAATCATAGAAAATGAAAACTAGTTATCTTGAAAATAATCACTGGGGGACTGGAGTGCAGCCTAGAGGTGGATACACCTATCCTATTGGTGCTACAGGAATGCAAGTATAATCTTTATAGATAAGCAGAAGTATGTGTACTGAATCTGAATGCTCAATTTCTAAAAATTGATACAGAGGGGTTGAAGGGAGGGTAGGGGAAAGGGGAAAAAAAGCAAGTTATATCATGTACAGCTACAAATTCTCTATGATGAATGTGATCATTATGTATATCTAAAATAATAAAAATAAAAATAAAAATTGATATAGTATACAATTGAGAAAAGGCTTAAAGTTGAGTGTAATCCCCACTACTTGGGAGACTGAGGCAGCGGGATCCTAAATTTGAGATCAGCCTGGGCAACTTAGCCAGACCTAGTCTCAAAAGAAAATGAAAAGGACTGGTGTGTAGCTCAAGTGGTAGAGCATTTGCTTAGTATGTGTGAGGCCCTAGGTTCAGTCTCCAGCACTGGAAAATAAACAAACAAACAAACAAACAAATAAATAAATAAATAAATAAATAAATAGACTGATACTCTTTGCTTTTAGCAGAATGGTCTCACAAATATTAGTCTTTTTTTGTTTGTTTTGGTTTTTGTTTTTTTGAGACAAGGTCTCATTGTGTAGTTGAAGCTGGCCTTGAACTCACTATGTAGCCCAGGCAAGCCTGGAACTTGTGGCAATCCTCCTGTCTCAGCCTCTCTAATGCTGGGATTACAGGGTGTGCCACCACACCAGCTAGAAATATCCATTTTAAACTCAAATCCATAGAAAATAATGTGTACTTTATGACCAGAGATTTGTAACTGGTATTAGTGGCTGAGTGTTAATTCGCACACCACACAGCTCCTCAAGGGTGGGGCCAGACTTTTTTGTTTCCCCTACCCTAGCAGAGCTCTTGGAAGCATAAATGACAGAGGTGCATGCAGTGGAATGGAGACAGGCTCTTCTCAATCTAGTTTGCCTGCATTTGAATCTTTTTTTTTTTTTTTCCTTTTCCTTCTTTCTTCCTTTTTTTTTTTTTTTTTTTGAGACAGGTCTCACTACGCAGTGCAGACTGGCCTTGATCTTGCTTATGTAGCTCAGGCTGGCCTCAAAGTCACAGCGATCCTCCTGCTTCAGCCTCCCAAGTGCTGGGATTACAGGCATGCATCACCAAGCCTGACTTGCACTTGAATCTTGCTCAGCCACTGGGTACATGTGACTTTGGGCAAGTTATTTAACCTGTGTGCTTTGATTTTCTCCGCTGTCAAGCAAGAATAACATTAATACCCTCTAAGGGCTAGAAGCACAGCTGGGTGGTAGAGCACTTGCCCCAGGCCTCTTTGTCCTGTGGAGGAACCACTAAGACTGCTTCAAAGCTCAAGGGACCCTAAGGACACCTGAGGACATGACCCCCACTGTCTACCACAAGTACACAGTGGGATATAGTCATGTAACAATGACTTAGCAGTGGACAACTCTGAATGAGCCAAAGAGGATAGCATGTAAGAATGTAAATATGAGATAACAACCTGTATAAGAATTATACAATAGGGGCCGGTGAGATGGCTCAGCGGCGTAAGCGCCTGCCTTGCAAGCGCGAGGGCCCGAGTTTGACTCCCGGAACCCACATACAAAAAAGGGGCCAGTGATATCGCTCAGTGGCACGGGTGCCTGTTGGCGCGCGAGGTCCTGAGGTCGTCCCCCTGGTACCCACAAAAAAAAAAAAAAAAAAAAAAAAAAAAGAATTATACAATAAAGACACAGGCTGCTGTTGTGCTCTTGCACTCCTGCTCTGCTCTGCTGCCTGCTACTCCTCTGTTGCTGATACCTGCCTCTATGCGCTTTCTCTGGGGACCTCATGTATGAAAAACTCCTTCAGCCTTCTTGGCCTGACAGGTCCTCTTCTTCAGAGCAGGAGGTGAGGGCTCTGGCTGGCTTAGCTGCTCTGGGAGTGGCGACAGTCAATCCTTCAGTACCATGAGTCAGGCACATTAGCCACCTAACATGTAGAGTAGGGTCTGGGCAATGGTACAGTCTCACGCCCAGTGTTCAGTTTCCTTGCATCCTGCTTGGCCCTGGGTTTTTTCTTGGAGGACTTGGGTGTGGTAAAAGCATTGCCAACTGTGACAGCCATAATTTTGGCCTTTTTTTCTCTGTCCTTTTCCTTTCACCCTCATCTAGATCCCGATTGGTGAGCACAGAAAAAGCCATGTCCAGCAATTGGGTCATAGGGACCAGGTGGCCCATCTACAAACCTACCAGGATCTTTGGAATATACTGGGTCTCTCTGGGGTGTTAGTCTTTGGAGCAAACACGTGGGCATATCTTTCTGAGAAACAAGTTGGTGTCTGAGGGCAGAAACATCAACAATATCAATATTTTTTGTCCTTGGAGGCGTCTTCAGGTACCTTGGTTCTTGGGCCTTTAGAGATAAAGAGCCACAAAAACCTGAACATAAGGGATTTCATACTTGACCTTTGTTGGCTCTCCCCTTATTCTGCTCAGGCCCTCAGGCATATAGTTCTAAATCACTTGAATTTCTGTTAAAAGAAATGAGGGGATCTAACCTGATTCAGAAGATAAGAAGGGACGAGGCCCACATGTTTGCTAAAAATGGAGGCTTTAGCTTTACCTATAAGGGTGAGATTTCCTGAATGGCAAACAAATATGATGGAACCATGTGACCTAATCACATGATGAACTAAAATGGCCACCAAACATGCTAAAACCATGTGACTGACTCACATGATACACCAAAATGGCCACCAAACATGGTGGACAGGTGGACTGGATTGAAACAAGGCCCTGAAAAGGCAACTCACTAAGGATACCCAGAGATAAAAGGCCATTTAGGGGAAAAGCACAGGTAAGACTTTGAATGCAAAAAAGGGTAAACCGGGGTAGGCAGCTACTCAAGCAGGAGACCAAGTTACTGTTAGCTATTTTTTTAAGGGTGAGAAAGCTGAACAAAGTATCATAGAGAACAAAAACATGCGGGGGGAACCATACTAAACTCTAGGTCATACACATGGATTCTAAACTATCTGTTCTGTGACTAGGTTAATAACAGGCTCTCTGGAAGCTCTTAACTGACTCATACTGCAGTGAGTGAATGAAAACAGGAAAGAGAAGAAAGAAAAGGGCAGATAAACTTGAGGTGGACCTGTTGGGCCTCTCTTAGCAGCTGGGAAAAACACAGGGGCCATGCACTTTCCCTCCCCTCTTTCACATGGTGGGACACACTGGGAAACTCTTACTGGCACCATGAGAAAACTTCCTGAGTTCCCCAGCTTTCATTAATTTTTACCACCCTCTAGCTCCCTGCCTCTCCCTGATAACTGACATCAGCAAAAATGTTAAAGGATTTGAGCCCTCCGACAGATGAAAGCCCAAGAGGGAGAGAAGGGATGAGAAGGGGATTTAGGTTTACTTAGGGGACTGAAAGAGGGAAAGAAAAAACTAAACCCGTCCTTCTTGGTTTGAGCCCATAGACTTCAGAGAGAGAAACAAAACTGTGCCCAAAAGACCTTACCTCCCAGCTGGCTTGCCAAAAATGTTACCGGGGTTCTGGAGTGCTGGGGTGCTGGGGGGCTCCTTCTCGAGATGCTTTCTAGGTTCTTGGTGTCCTGAACAAAGAATTGCTTAAGACGAGTAAAAAAGATAGTGTAGTTTTACATTTATTAAACACAGGAAAAGAAAAATGCTCTGCAGAGCAAGTATGGGCCAATTAAAAGTAGGAAAAGAAAAAAGTACACTCCGCAGGGTGAAAGTGGATCACTATGAAAGAGAGAGCGCAGAGACCATGAGGAAAATGGCGGCCATCTTTTGTATCTCCCGCTACTCAGGCTGACATCAGATCTAGGCCATCCTATCAAAAACCTGGTTGAGTTCACCTGGATTCAGTGCCCAGTACCTAAAAAAAAGACAGGAAGGAAGAAAGGGAAAAAAGAAGACAATCTGATGATTGTGTGAGTGCTTGTATGTGTGCTGCAGTGACGGAACCCAGGGACTCTGAATGTGCCAGGCAAGCCTCTCCTATGGGCCACACTCGGCCTCCTGTCATGGAATGCACACACAGCCACTGGTGGCCACCGGAGCAGCCTGGTGGAGGCCTCGTGTTTTGGGTGTCACACTGTGGCAAAGCCACACTGCAAGGCAGCTGTACCACCTGATTTCAGAATAAGATCAGAATCAAGCTCTTACAGGCAGCTGTGTGAGGAAATGAACTCCTTCCATGGCAGGCAGGCCTCAGACATTTTCCACAAAGATGCTGCTACAAAGAGCCTGCAAGGCGTAAAGTCACTGTGCTAATCGAGTGTGCCAGTAAGGGAGGACGGAGTGCCCCAGGGGGGTACCTCAGAGCCCCAGGTAGGGCAGCCTTGTCATTACACTGGGGGCAGTTTGAATGGCTCCAAGTCTTACAAAATGACAGCTGGGCATGGTGGCACACACCAGTCATCCCAGCATTCAAGAATTTGATGCAGAAGGATTGTTAGGAGTTATAGGCCTGGGCTACACAGTGACTTCAAAACCAGCCTAGATTACATAAAGACCCTGCCCCCCCCCCAAAAAAAGACATAGTGGTGCACACCTGTAATCCCAGCACTCAGGAGGCTGAGGCAGGAGGATCACCCTGAGTTCAAGGCCAGCCTGAACTACACAGCAAGACCCTGTCTCAAAAAAAAAAAAAAAAAAAAAAGGAGAAAGAAAGAAAGGAAGGAAGAAAATCTTTCTTCGGGCCGGTGAGATGGCTCAGCGGCTTAAGCGCCTGCCTTGCAAGCGCGAGGGCCCGAGTTCGACTCCCGGATCCCACATACGAAAAAGGGGCCGGTGATATCGCTCAGTGGCACGGGTGCCTGCTGGCGCGCGAGGTCCTGAGGTCGACCCCCCGGTACCCAAAAAAAAAAAAAAAAAAAAAAAAAAAAAAAGAAAATCTTTCTTCAAGTGGCAAATTATAGGTAAATCTATCTATCTATTTTTTGTGGTATTGGGGATTGAACTCAGGACTTTCTCATCCCTAGTCCTTTTTTTTAAATTTTGAGATAGAGTCTTACTAAGTTGCAAAATTGCCTGCACAGGGCTGAAACTTTGCCGTTCTCCTGCCCCAGGCTCCCAGAGAGCTAGGACTACCAGAATACACCACCACATCTGGCTACATTATAGTTTAAGTTTAAATATTGAAATTTAATCTGGAATAATCTGAGGAGTTGGGGACTGTTTCCCTGGAGGCTCAGAAGGTATTCGTAACAGCAACAGAGAAAAATAAACAGCCCCCATAGAAGGAGCAATTTAGAAGGGGAGGCCGGGCCAAATATAAAATTTACTCCCTGCAGATGGACCGCAGAGCACTGCAGATGCAGTAACTGCAATCAGTATTTGGAAAAGGCATGAGAGAATGGCTTGATGATGGTAAGAGTTGTTCTTTCAGATCTACGTGGAAATTTTCAACATGCTAATACAGTGGTACCCCGGTTCACAAACTTAATTCTTTTCATAATTCTGGTCGCAAACCGAATTGGATGAGAACAGAATTAAATTCAATGGATAGGTTCAATATTGACATTATGGGGAAATTTGATTCTGTTCTCTTTGAGAACAAAGGAAGTTTTATACAGGAAAATCATGAGGCAGGTAAAACGTGGGTCAAAATTATGATCAACCAATAAGATTGCAAGTATAGTCGCTTAGGAAATATTGACCCAGTGGTAGCAAGGGCATATGGGTGACATCATTAACCTTGGTCAGTAATCTATAGTCTTAGTCTTGTCTTTAGTCTTAGTGGGTGGGAAATAATTAAGTCTGGAACCGAGGTAATTTGAGGAGATGAATTTTTAGAACCTCAGAGGTGTAGCCTTTTTTTTTGCGGGGGGGACAGGGTCTTGCTATGTAGTTCAGGCTGACCTTGAACTCACTATGTAGTCCAGACTGGCCTTGAACTCATCATGGTGATCCTCCTGCCTTAGCCTCTCAAGTGCTGGGATTACAGGCGTGCACCACCACGCCCACCTAGCCTTTTTTTTCTCTGGCACCAAGGATTGAGTTTAAGTCTTTGCACTGAGGTACATGCTCAGCATTTTGTTGTTGTTGTTGTTTTATTTTGTTTTGTTTTGAGACAAGGTCTAACTAAATTGATAAGTTGCCCTGGCTGGCTTCAAACTTTCGATCTTCCTGCCTCAGCCTCCCAGAATGCTGGGATTACAGGGGTGTGCCTTGTATTTCTGCTTAACATTTCATCCCTGTGTCTTTCACAGTAGGCAGATGTGATGAAGAGGCCATCGATCAATTTGCCCCTGGGCACTGTGTGTCCATCTGTCACGCGAGGGTCCCATTCACTGAAGGGGGCTGGGCCTTGTCTGTGTGCAGGCAGCTCTCCCTCAGCCGGGACCTGTCAACCCCAGACTAGGGCTACTTCTGGTTTCCTGGCGGTTTAGTCCAACATGGAGCAACTCCTGGCTTTCCTGGCCACATAGATCCCATTGCTTCTCCAAGTCATCCACGAAAGTGACCTCTGTCCTTACTCTAGCTTCCCACAGGGAGAGGTGACAGAAGCTGCTAGAATAACAGCATCTCTCTGTGGACTCCACAGCCAATTGCACTCCCACCCCGTCCTCTACTGCTTCCTCTGTGGGCCTTTTCTCTCATACAGACATTTAAATCAAGCTCGGAGCAGTGATGCACACCTGTAATCCCAGTCACTTGAAAAGCTGAGGCAGGAGCATCCCAAGTTCAAAGCCAGCCAACGCAATTTAGCGAGACTCTATCTCAAAAAATGAAAAGGGCTGAGGGTATAACTCAGTAGTAGAGCTCCCCCCATTCCATCCCCAGTACCACAAAAATTAAATCTATTTTAGATTTTAAAATAAATAATCAAGTTGGATGTGATGGCACATGCCCATAATTCCAGCACTTGGGAGGCTGAGTCAGGATTTCTGCAAGTTTGAGGCTATACAGTGAGTTCAAGACCAGCACGAACTACATAGTGAGACCCTGCCTCAAAGAAACAAAATAAAATGGCCCCCAAATTGGAAAGAAAGAAGTTAAAGTATCTCTTTTCATACATGTCCTAACCCCTCACCTGGCACAGGGAGTGGCACCCAGGGCTGGTGGCTATGAGGCCAGTGCTCTACACTGAGCCACACCCCGGCCTCAACTTCTCCACTGCTGGGTATCAGACATGATCTTATCTGAAGCGAAGTCTATTGGTTACACCATACACACCCACACACACACACACACACACCCCACTGTTGGAACTAATAAATATGTTCAGCAAAATTGTAGCATATAAAATCAGGCACAAATCCGTCGTGTTTGTATACACTAACAATGAGCAATCCAAACAGGAAATCAACTAAATAGCATGAAAAAGAATAAAATGCTTCTGAATCAACTTAACCAAGCTGGCAAGAGACGCGTATGTTGAAAACTCCAAATGAACATTGCTGAAAAAGCTTAAAGAAGACAAAATAAATGGAAAACATTCTGCGCTCTTGGGAGACATAAAATTGCTATGTCAGTGTAGTACCTACCACCCACATCAGCCTGTAGCTTCGATGCTATCCCTGTCAAAATCCTGGGGGAAAGTTTTTGAGAATGAGAAAAATTCACCCTGAAATTCCTATGGACTCTCAAAGGACCCCAAAAGAAGAATATAATTTTATAAAAGATTAAGCTTTGAGGTCTCATGGTTTTTTGTTTGTTTGTTTTTCTCAGATGCTGGCGATGTAATCCATGACCTCTCTCAGGCTCAGCAGATCTCATATTTCTTGATTTCCAGAGTTACTGTAAGCTGGATGCAGAGGTGCACACCTGTAACCTCAGCACTCAGGAGGCTGAGGCTGGAGGATCTCTGTGAGTTTGAGGCCAGTCTGGACTACATTTTGAGTTCAGGTCTAGCCTGAGCTACGTAGTGAGATTCTGTCTCAGCCACACCCCCCGCCAATTTATTATTTCCCTTGCACTTTTTTTTTTTGTATCTTGCTAGGTCATTAAGTCAGAAAGCTTCAAGTCATGCACAATTCTGATTTAGGGGAAATACTAGATGTCAGATACAACAAGTTCGTGTTCCCTGAAGTTGAAGAATGAATTCTAAGAACAATGGAGGTTAAGAGTATGAAAATTTTTTGGAGAAAAAGAATGGGGAGGGCCGGTGAGACGGCTCAGCGGCTTAAGCGCCTGCCTTGCAAGTGCGAAGGCCCGAGTTCGACTCCCGGAACCCACATACGAAAAAGGGGCCGGTGATATCGCTCAGCGGCACGGGTGCCTGTTGGCGCGTGAGGTCCTGAGGTCGTCCCCCCGGTACCCACAAAAAAAAAAAAAAAAAAAAAGAATGGGGAATAGGAATAGCTCCTGAGAAATAGGAGGGGTCTGAAATGGGTTGCCAACAAGCCCAAGCCTTTGAGAACAAAGGAAGTTTTATACAGGAAAGTCATGAGGCAGGTAAAAAGTGGGTCAAAATTATGATCAACCAATAAGATTGCAAGTATAGTCGCTTAGGTAATATTGACCCAGTGGTAGCAAGGGCATATGGGTGACATCATTAACCTTGGTCAATAATCTATAGTCTTAGTCTTGTCTTTAGTCTTAGTGGGTGGGAGAGAATGAGATAATGGGAAGTCTCAAAAGGGTGATAGCAATAATCTCAGGCTTCTGTTTGTCCCTTAGGGAAGCATGTGAATCTGGCCATTGTGACTTTAATCATCAGATGCGCCTCCAGCCACCGTCCTGATGTGTTCTCCTCGTCTGCACTGACTCCCTCGAGACCTAGTCCTGTCTGACTGCCTGTCTTTCTAACTAACATAGCTGTCTGTAATAATTCCGCCATCTATCTCCCTCAGCCCCTCACACAGTAACCAGACTCGATTAATTCTGTCTCCTAGTGTTTTTGGTACTTGTTCCCTTGTCTCCAGGGACACTGAGGCAGGTCCTCGTTATTAGGCCCTTATTATTATCTCTTATTATATTATTTTCATTTACATTTTCAGCACAGGCAGATCCAGTGCAAGGTAAATTTCATCTACATTCTGTGATTAATTGACATTTAAAATATCATGGTCAGCCGGGTGTGGTGGCTCACATCTGTAATCCCCACTACTATGGAGGCTGAGGCAGGGGGATCGCCAAGTTTGAGGCCAGCCTGGGGAATTTATGGAGACCCTGTCTTAAAATAAAAAAACAATAAAAAGGGCTTGTGGTACAGTGCAGTGATAAAGGACTTACCTTGCATGTGCAAGGCCTGGGTTCCATCCCCAGTACAGCAAAAAATAAAAAATAAAAGTGAAATGGTAAAATGTATTTGCATATTTTGCCATGATTAAAAAAAAAAAAATGAGGCTGGGGATGTAATTCAGTGGTAGAGCATCCATGAGGCCCTGGGCTCAGAGCCCAGTACAGCAACAAAACAAAGCAAAACAAAACAAAACAAAACAAAACAAAAAATTAGCCCAGCCCCTAATGCAAAAGCACCTCCAGCCCTTGGCTGTCTCAGTGGTGCTGGCGCGGATGGATTTCTGGACTCAAGGGGATCCTGTTCCAGGCCATTTCCCTTTGATAAGGGAGGCAATCAGCACAGGGGTCTCACATAAGCAGCGAGTCTGGCACTTCCGGTCTTTGATGAACAAGTGTGATTACCAGGGGACCCAGGAGCTGGATGCTTTCTGAGTGGCCCTCAGTCTAGCTTGGGGACATCTGTGCATATGGCTCACATGCCACAGAGGATTCTTTTAGCGAATCTGGCCATGTCAAAGAGGGTTGGCTGGTTCTGGTTTTGGTTTTTAGAGATGGGGTCTTGTTATACAGTTTAGGCTGGCCTTGAACTCATGACTACCCCAGGCTGGCCTGGAACTCGTGATGATCCTCCTGCTTCAGCCTGCTGAGTGCTGGGATTACAGGCATGCGCCACCACGCCCAGCGTGTGTGACTGCTTTTGTGGGGTTCCCTCCTGAACGCCGTGCCCATTTTGGATTCTGGCAGAGGCTTGGCAGTTGAAGTCTATCCAGGGGAGTCCACTCTTAAGACCAAGTAACTGTTTTCTGAGTTAAACGTGATAATGGGCAGTAACCGATGTTAGCAGTGCTATTAGGAAGGAAGGAATAAGCAGTTTCCAACAGCCCGACTTCCCCCGTGTGACCTGAGGATTCCATTGACAGATTTTCACACTGGCCCTGTGGGACTCTTCTTGGATCAAGGGCTCTACCTGAAATTATCATATATCAAGCTCGCAAATAACCACGTCCTAGTTTATTAATTAATAAAGAAGGAATGTGGCAAGAGAACAAAAAAGCTCTATCGAAGTACTGTAGTGATGTCCCTGAAAAGAGGCAGCAAAATGGAAATTCCAAATATAATACCCACCTCTCTGAAGCCCCTATTCTTCATTAAAACAGGAGTAAGTGTGCTATAATAAATATCCAGTCATCTTTCCACAGCACAGATCCTGTCAGGCTAGTTTCTCTCTAAAAACGTGTCCAGCAGGTACTTCCTGCACCCCCCCATCCTTTCTGGCAAGATCCCCAACTCCTAACTGCTTTCCTTTTCCTTCTCTCCTCCCCAGCCTTGCTCTCAGCCCTGGGTTTGCGCACACCCCAGTGCTATCTCCCCTCATCCAGGCTTCCCCTAGGGAACGTGGCTGTGCCTAGGGATGCCAGATCCTCCCAAAAGGACAACATCTGCGCCCAGAATTTTACCTTTGTGCATGATGCTTTCAGCAGCAAGGAAAGCATCCAGTTTGCATAGAAAGAAAGACAAAGCTGAGCAGCAGAGAGAAACAGAGGTGGCTGCACGGAAAGAGAGCGGGAACCCCAGGGCTGCACCTTTGTGCTTTTTTCTTCTGAGACAGGGTCTTACTATGTAGCCCAGGCTGGCCTCAGACTCACAGCGATCCTCCTGCCTCTGCCTCCCAAGTGCTGGGATTACAGGCATGTGCCACCACACCAGCTATGTCATGCTCATTTTCGATGCATTTGCCTTCCTCTCCCTTATCTCCTCTCTCTTGCCAGTTGAGTCTTGACTTGTCTACTGGGTTTGCAAGAATAACAGCTGTGCTGGTGGCGAGGCCAGCCCCAGCTGTGCAGAAAGAACTTCTGGGTGCTTGGGGGGAGGGTGCTCCCAAGCCCTGCGAGGGTGGACGAGACAACCCACCCCCTCCACTTGTTTAGCAATGGGAATTTTAAAGTTAAATTAAGTAATCTGACTTTCAATCCCATTCCAGTGGTCCTCAGGGAAGATTATTAAAAACTGGTAGTGGGTGTGGCAGTGCACCCCTGTAATCCCCAGCATTCAGGAGGCCAAGGCAGGAGGATCACAAATTCAAGGCCTATTGGATTCTGACAAAAAAAAAAAAAAATACAAACTGATAGGAATTAATAATTTCTTCAGGATCCCAACACCAAAATAATAAAATGGAAAGCAAAGAAGGAATGGCGCCCAGACTAACAGAGGAAAGGTAGCATCGCTTGCGAGACGCGGAGCTGAGGCCACTGTGGCTGCCGCTCCGGCAGGGTTAGAAGAGCGTTTTGTCTGCGTCTCCGGTGCCCTGTGCTCCAGTGCAAGGCCCTTCTTAGGAGCTCAGGCAGAACTGCAAAGGTGAGGAAATTGCACCTTGGACCTGCAGGTCAACAGCAGCAAGAAAGATGCCAAACAGGATCTCGAAGCCAGTACATTTATTTTATTTATTTATTTATTTATTTATTTATTTATTTATTTATTTTCTGGTCCTGGGATGGGATCCACGGAGCTACATCCTCAGGCCTTTTTAAATCTTTATTTATTTATTATTATTATTTTTTTTTTTGTGGGTACCGGGGTCGACCTCAGGACCTCGCGCTTGCCAGGCAGGCACTTGTGACGCTGAACCATCTCACCGGCCCTTAAATCTTTATTTTGAGGCAGGGTTTTGCTAAGTCTCTAACTTGCCCAG
Organism: Erethizon dorsatum; assembly: GCA_028451465.1. NCBI lineage: Eukaryota > Metazoa > Chordata > Mammalia > Rodentia > Erethizontidae > Erethizon > Erethizon dorsatum. Next base: position 131,847,356 of record CM051823.1, on the reverse strand, counting down.
ACTGGGCCTGAACTTGCAATCCTCCTGCTCAGTCTCCCAGAGCGCTGGGATTACAGGTGTGCGCCACCGTACCTGACTCCTTTTCTTTTTATAATTTAAAATTCTCAGGAGTGCATGTTCGCAGTGCATCACGATGGCGTCCCTTGCGGGGAGCCGGTGCGCGAGCACAGCACATCTCACTCTTTCTGCTTCTCCTCCCTTCGCCTCCCCTCTCTGGCCCCTGCTCGGTGAAAGGCTGCTTGGCTGTGGGGGTACTGGTGAGGCCCGAGGCGCCCTCTTCCCACACTCCTCTCCCTTCCGAGCTGCTGCAACAGACGCCGCTGCAGGCGCAGGCGGGAGCTGGCGAGGGTGCGTCCAGAGACCTCATCCCACGGCGGACCGACAGGAAGGCGGAGGGCGCACCGGGCAGAGGGAAGCGCCTCGGGAACCAGGCAGGACGCGGGGAGAAGCAAGACATCCCTCCAAGCTGTGAAGATCACAGTCACCGCCCCGCCGCTCTTGCGGGCAGGCTGGACGCTCTTCTGCCCGGCATGGGGACGGGCCCTCTCCCTTGACCGTGTCTCGATTTCATCTTTGCTCTGCAGTCTCTCTTAGTGCGCGCTGTGGACATCATGAGATGTGAGCAACTAATGCCAGCCAGAGCTCGTGGTGCCTTCAATAAGCGGACACTTCAATAAGCCTTCCATAAGTGTTGCGATCAATAAGCGGACACTCGGTGGTAAAGGGAGGTGGAAACTGGCTTTTCTTGCTTTAGAGAATCCCATTGCTTCTTCTTTTTTTTTTTTTTTTGTGGGTACCGGGGGGGTCGACCTCAGGACCTCGTGCGCCAGTAGGCGCCCGTGCCGCTGAGCGATATCACCGGCCCCTTTTTCGTATGTGGGTTCCGGGAGTCGAACTCGGGCCCTCGCGCTTGCCAGGCAAACGCTTACGCCGCTGAGCCATCTCACCGGCCCGCTTCTTCTTTTTTTAAATTATCTTAGCTATGCATTAAAAAAAAAAAACTAGGTAAAGCTTTATTTCTTTTAAATGTATGCAATAAATGGGATGGATGCGCAGTTTCAATGACTATATATGCTCCTTTTTTTTTTCTTTTGCAGTGCTGGGGATTGAATCCAGAACCTTCTCACTGAGCTATATTCCCAACCAGCCTCCTCTTCTTTTCTGAGACAAGCTGTACCTAAATTGCACAGCTAGGACTCAAACTCCTGGTCTTCCTACCTCGGCCTTCCAGAGTGCTGAATTACAGTCACGTGCCAGCACACGCAGCGCCCATTGTTTTGGTTTGTGGCATTTTTTTGTTTGTTTGTTTTCAGAGACAGTGTCTTGCTATGTAGCTCAGGCTGGCCTTGAACTCAAGATCCTCCTGTCTCAGCCTCCTGAGTGCTCGATTACAGGCATGGGCCACCATGCCCAGACTACAAACTCCCTTTAAATCAGTGTAATCTCTAAATCCAACTGTCCTAGAACCGACAGGTATGTTTATTCTTCCATAAATTAACTATAGCTTCAGCAACCCACGTGTACTCTAATTTGTGGAAGGGGTGCGTGTTCATCCACAATTCTGGCTGGTTGTTTTGTTACAAACACAGCAAAGTGGCTGGGCGTGGAGGCGCACGCCTGTAATCCCAGCACTCAAGGGGCTGAGGCAGGAGGATCACTGTGAGTTTGAGGCCAGCCTGGGCTACATAGTGAGTTCAAGGCAAGCCTGAACTGCATAGTGAGACCCTGTCAAAAAACAAACGAAAGGAAGAAAGAAAGAAAGAAAGAAAAAGAAAAAGGGAGAAAGAAAAAGAGAAAGAAAGACAGCAAAGTGAATTAGTGAAACTTCCCTGGCTCCCCCTTGTCAGGCTGCATGCGTCCGGCAAGTTGAAGGGGAAGGACAGACAGGAATTGCAGGGTCAGAGAGGCACAGTGGAGTCTCGAGGACAGCATGATGTCCGGGTGGGTAGAGCTCGTAGGGTCAGAAATAGGGGTATCCCCTGTGGCCAAGGGTACAGGGTCTACTGTCAGGCGCCTGGCTCTGCTGTGGGACCCGGGGTGGATTCCCTCCCTGTGTTCCCGTGCGAAGCGGGGCTATGAAAGCCGACTTGCACCGAGGGCTCCGGACCCCCTGAGCTCAGACCTCTGCCGCCCGCTCGCTAGCCGAGCATCAGCGGCTGCCCTGCTCTCAGTGTGCGGGAGGCCAGCGAGGAGCCGTGGGCGCTGGAGGGGCAGAGTGACTTCGAGGACGCACAGGGTGCCCTGCCAGCCTTCTTGTTCCTTCCAGTTCCTGCTCCCTCTGTGTGCTCGCGTTTGAAGGAGATTTGAAGGACATTGGCCACTGGTCACTTGGATTCCTCTTACAGAAGAGCTGTTGTATCTGGACCCCCAGGTCAAAAGTGGCCATGGAATACTTTTTATTTATTCATTTATTTTTTTAATTTTTTATTTTTTCAGACACAGTCTTGCTGTGTATTCCAGGCTGGGCTTAAACTCACCATGTAGCCCAGGCTGGCCTCAAACTCATGGTGATCCTCCTGCCTCAGTCTCCTAAGTCCTGGCACTACCAGCTTGTGCCACCACGCCTGGCTCTCAGGACCTCATCTAAACCTCATTATGCCAAAGGCCCATCTTCAAATTGCACCCACTGGGGAGAAGGGAGGAGAAGGGAAGAAAAGAGAATTCAGATGTGTCACGTATGTGTACGAACTCCCACAAGGATGTGATCATTATGTACTGCTAAAATGTACTAGGAAAAATTAAAATTGAAAAAAGATACCACCTGCTGAGGGTTAGGAATTTTAGGAGTACAAATTTTGGAGGACACATTTCCGTTCACTGCACTAGGCTCCAGGCCCCACTTATTAAAAATTTGTCCTTGCTAACCAAACAATTGCACATTCAATGAGAAGGTATAAATTAAATTGGTGCATTTTATAGACCAGCAATCATACCTGGACTCTGCACAGTTCTCGGCATGCACACACAGAACGACCTCTCCTCTTGCTCAGCTCTGGGAGGTCTGTGTGACACAGGCCCCTTGTTCCTGGTCCAAGGTTGAACGTCTCCCAGTGGCTGAGCCGTCAGATTCCAAACTTCATTCTTCCCTTTGTATCAAATAAATGGCCTTGAAAGATCTGTAAGGAGGACCAGAGTGAGCAGTCAGAAAAATGGCAAGGGGACTGGTAAGAAAAAGGAATATGACACTTTGGTGCAGTAGGGCTTTATTTTTATTGATTGATTGATTAATTGATTGATTGGCACTACTGGGGACTGAACACTGAGCTGCATCCCCAGCACACTTTTTTTTTTATTTTGAGATGGGATCTTGCTAAGTTGCCCAGGTTGGGCTCAAACTTGCAATCTTCTTGCCTCAGTCTCCCGTAGTGCTGGGATAACAGGTGTGCACCACCACATCTGGCTTATTTTTTTATTTTTGTGGTACTAGGGTTTGAACCCAGGGGCACTATAGCATGGAGCTACTTCCCTAGCCCTTTTTATTTTTTATTTTGAGACAGGTTCTCACTAAGTTGCCCAGAGTGGCCATGAACTTGCAATCTTCCTGCCTCAGCCTCCTTAGTAGCTGGACTTTCAGGCATGTGCCGCACTCCTGGCATCCCTAGAGATAACTTTAAAACAGGCTTAAAGAGTAGGAGGCAATGGAGCTAGCAGCGTGCACCCTGCGCTTCCCATTTTCAACTTTGGCTCGAAGGAAGGAAGTAAATATAATCTGAAATTTGGCATAGATCTAAGAACATTTGGGGGTAAGGTTATTTAGTAAAGGAAAAGATTACTGACAAGGCCATGCAAGCTACCCTTCCTGGATCGCACTGAGGCATAGTGGTTGTCAAGCACCAACTAGAAGCTTGGCAGGGCCCTCTCACTTCAGGTACACTTACGGCCTTGAGCAGTCCCGCAAGGAGCTCTCCGAGGTGGGAACTGGCACCCACGTTTCACAGATAGGTCTGCTGCAGCTCCGTGACAGCAAGGCACTCGGCAATGAGGGACCTGGGCCGAGACCCAGTTGTGCTTGACTCTGAAGCTGGTGCGTGTGCCACCTCATCAGTGGGGGCCATGGATCAGGGTGAGCAAGCGGTTGCGGCTGCACAGCGCCCAGCTCGCTGAGCCTGGGTGTCCCAGGAGGTGAGCTGTATTTTTCCAGCACTGAGGACTGAACCCAGGGCCTCCCATGCGTGAGGCAAGTGCCCTGCCACTGGGCTACATCGCCAGCAGGCTAAGTGTGTGAAATGTATTTTTTTTTTTTGTCTTTTTTTTTTTTTGTGGGTACCGGGGGGTCGACCTCAGGACCTCGTGCGCCAGCAGGCGCCCATGCCGCTGAGCGATATCACCGGCCCCTTTTTTCATATGTGGGTTCCAGGAGTCGAACTCGGGCCCTCGCGCTTGCCGGGCAGGCGCTTAAGCCGCTGAACCATCTCACCGGCCCGTGAAATGTATTTTTGACTTAGGATATTTTCAACTTTTGATGGTTTTATCAAGAGGTAACCTAACCATAAGTCAAGGAGCATGTGTGATTGAAATGCCCAGATGAAACACGTTGAGGAACAAGAGCACAGTGTAACTCACGACAGAGAAACAAAAGCATTCAAAAACAGGTATCTGAAGAAGCCCAAATTTTAGATGTATGAGCCAAGGAATTTAGTCATTCATTCATTCATTTATTCATTCATCCATTTTTGGTACGGGGAATTGAACACAGGGCCTTCACACTGAGTTATATCCTCGACACTTTCTATTTTTTATTTTGTGACAGGCTCTCTCTAAGTCACTAAATTGTCCAGGCTGGGCTTGAACTTGTTATCTTCCTGCCTTAGCCTCCCAGAGTGCTGGGGTTGCATGCCCCACCATGCCTGGTGAACTTTTTTTTTTACTTTCAATTATACTTATGTACCAGCCACAACCTTTATTAGGACAAAAGCTTTCTGATGTCAGTACTTACATTTAGTTTATCTTCATGTGGCCCTACAAAGCCTAGTAAAGTACCCTATTTGTACTAGACATGCAATGAAGATTTGTTAAATGAATAAAAAAACAAGGAAATGTTTCATGAAGAAAAAGACAGCAATGTTTAAGGAAAGAAAAAAGTAAAGAGGTGGGGAAAGTGAGGGGAAAAATGTGATGGAGCAAAGCGGGGTGAGAATTCTTTCCAAAAGGGAATTTTGTTTTGGAAATTAAATAAAAAGCAAAAATAGACTGGGTCTTCCCAGCTGTTCCATTTGTCTGTTTACTTGCAGTTGAGTTAGGGGGAAAAAAAGGCCCAAATTGGTAATCACCATGCTAGCAGGGCCTTGTGATTTAAGAAAGGAAAGAAAGAGAAAAAGATGAGTGATTTTGGTTCCCAGTGCTTCGCTGCAAGTGTGGCTGGATGCAACCTGCTGACTCCTTCTCTGGAGATCTACACTGTGCTTTCCATCCGAGCAAGAGCAAGACTTCCCTTCCTGGGGAAAACTGGACAGGGGCTGCTGCAGTGTAAAACACAGCTACTGAATAGACAGTTAAGAGCTCTGGGACTAGTTGTCTGTGAATGAAAATTTACATCTATTTTCTTTCTTTCTTTTCTGAGACAGGGTCTTGTCATGTAGCCCAGGCTGCCCTCGAACTTGCAATCCTCCTGCCTCAGCCTCCTGAGTGCTAGGTTTATAGGCTATCATGCCCGGCTAGACCAATATTTATAAAATGATCCCAAACTACGATGTTTATTATGTTTTGGGTTCCATTCTCTGGCAGGTTGGCCTGGGTATTAAGGATTTCTGACTTTTGCTTATTAGTTTGCCTGTTTATTAGGATTGCCTTCATTTAATACTAGCAATATGCAATAGGGTGTTTCTCACTATGCCCTACCAACTGGCAGACAGTTCTTCCCACCAGTAAAACTTTTTTTTTTTTTTTGAGACAGAGTTTCACTATGTAGTCCAGGCTGGTCTTGAACTTGTTATATAGCCCAGGCTAATCTCTGACTTGCAATCCTCCTGCCTCTGCCTCCTGAATGCTGGGATTATAGACATGTACCACTACGTCCAACTCCAGTGACTGAAAAGGCTTGGGATTGCAGTTAAGCTGTAAGTGCTATGACTCAAAGCAAGAAGCAAAGCATGAAGAGCCAAAGGTTTTCTGCTGGAACATGTGCCTCAGCACCCTTGGACATTTCTGTACTGTTTGTCCTCATGGCTCAGTTTGCTTTGGTCATGGCTGCTGCCCTGGAGTTATTGTGTTCAGCTGTTTGTCTTTCCTATTTTTGTTCCAGGCTGTTTGGACACTTTAGCCAGATTCCATTGTAGGATCCAGATGTTTCTGTCCCCAGGTGCATTCCATGGCGTCCTAGTCCCTGGACATGTGCTGCTCTGTAACAGCACACAGAAAATTGAGAGTCCTGAGAGCTGGCCTGAAAAATGTATTTGGCTCTCACTAAATTTTCATCTTTAAAATTATTTCTCCATGGTGTGGTTGCACCTGGAGGAACTGGAAATCCACCACTCAATCAGGAGCCTAGGAGTTTATGAAATTAAACATGCTCAGGAATTAATCATTTTTTCTCATCTCTTCTGTGAATGCTGTCCCTGCAAACTAGCTCATGCTGTCAGGTGATATCCAAAAACAAGAATCTGGAAGCTCTTGCTAACAGACTGTACCCCAAACCTGGAAGTAGATGCTTGGCATTTATATGCAAAATGATTTCTTAAAAAAGTGTTCTCTACGTATGTCGAGGGAACACCTAAGGACTGCTAGGCAGCAGAGCAGGGGCCTGGTTTTTGTTTTTCCTGGTGAGTGCCTGGAGGAACTCTGAACGAAATTTAACCCAAATGCTGAACATTTTGGAGGAAATTGAGTATATCAAACACAAACCTGTTCTAATATCAAACAAGCGACTTATTTTGTTGCTCAACCAGGATGCACTTAGGTAACTCTAAGCTGGACCCTGTTTCTTTTCTTCTAGCAGAGCTGAGGGTCGAACCCAGAACTTTGCATGTGCTAGGCAAGTGCTCTACCACTAAGTTTCGCCCCCGGCCCGGATAGTTTGAGAATACCCAGTGCATTGGTGACCATGCTCCACCCTAAATCAGACAAGAGATGCTGAAAGAGATTCTAAGAGTACAAGTAAAACACTGTGGGGGGCTCTTTGTAGTACCAAAAATTCTTTATTTTCTTTTAAAGGGTGATTATATTCTAAAACTTTAGGAAACAAAACCCATGTCTGCTCTTAGAGTAGACACAGATTGCTTTGATTGCCTTCTGGAGTCGCTCCAATCACCTCTCCCCTCCTCCCTTCCGGTGGGCGCAGCCAGGCTCTTCTGGGCCATCGAAGGAAAGGTTGATTGAAGGGGCCAGTGACTCGCCTCTCTTCACTATCTAGGACGACTGTCAATATCCATGGCAACCATGGATGCAGAGCACCCTCCAACCAGAACAGCAGTGCATGTCGGTTGAAAAGCACCCCTGTTGGAGAGCAGAGAACACGACGAGACCCTGTTCAGAGAGGCAAGCCCTGGAAAGCGAGGTCAGGAAGGGCCTGCTGTCCTTGTGCGCACACAGCCGGCTGCAGTGAGGAGGCGTGAGGCTGGCAGAAGGACCGGAGATGGAAAGAGCCCCCTGGAGATGTTGAAACGCCTGCTCCCGGTTCCAACGAGCCAGCTGGATTCTCGCTCTTCTATAGCTTTTTTATTGCTCAACTCTTCCTTGGAATCTGGGAGCAAATAAATTCCGTGTTGGGCCTAGGTTAGTTCAAATTCATTTTTCTCCCCCTTATAAGAGAGTCCTAATTGATTCGGCGTTAAACAACTGTGTTCTCGCTTCCCCCAGCTGTATAATGGGGTAGCACTGATGAGAAATCAGCCATACTCATGATGGACAGCTCGCCTTGCTGATCTGCAGACAGAGGCGTTCATCGCAACCGAGCTCGATGACTTTTCCCTCGTCTCACCTTAGTTACTTTTGTATGCGGGTCGTGGTGAGATTTTAGAGTTTAGGTTTAAAATGTCCCCAGCAGGGTCAGGTGTTCAGAGCTGGGGCTTTTGCAAGGCTGCTGGATCGCGGGGCGCTACACTGCTCAGCGGGCTGCTCCACCGTGAGTCCTAGCGGAAGGTGCTGTTAAGCGGCGGAGCCCGGTTGGAGGTAGATGCGGATGGTGACCGGCCAGGCTGTATTCCGGACCGCCTCTCCCTCTCTTTGCTGCCTGCTCACCGTGGATCGAGCAGCTGTCTTCTTGCCCTTCCATCATGCCGTTTCTGCCTTGGAGCCAGCCCACCCTAATCTTCTGGAACCATGAGCCAAAATAAACCTCTTGGTCTTTGAGTCGAATGTGTCGGATATTTTGTCCCAGTGATGGAAAAGCTGACTAATACAGAAGATAAGATCTATTCTTTTTTTTTTTTTTTTTTTTTTTTTTTTTTAACAGAGTCTCTCTGTAGTTCAGGCTGGCCTTGAACTCACTGTGTTGCTCAGGCTGGCCTCAAACTCACAGCAATCTTCCTGCCTCAGCCTCCTGAGTGCTGGAATTACAAATGTAGCCACCTTCCCTGGCTGATAAGATCTATTCCTTGAGCAAATTTCACCTCTGCAATGGAGTACTGTTAACTAAAGTTACCATGCCCTACATTAGCTCTCCAGAACTTATTTATTCAGCATAATTGAAATATTTTACCTATCTCCTCTTTCCCTGGCAACCACCATTCCACTCTGTCCTTCTGAGTTCAACTATTTCAGATTGCACGTAAAAGTGAGATTATGCAGTATCTGAATTTCTGTCCGGCTTCTTTTTCTTGGCATAATGTCTTTTAGTTTCATCCATACTGCTGCAAATAGTAGGATTTCCTTCGATTTAAAGGCTAACCAATATCCATTAATGTAATGCAGTGTATATCTGTCTATGTATTTTTTCTCATTCATTCGTCTCTCATCCGTGAACATTCACTGTGTTTCCGGGTCTGGCTGTAAATGCTGCGGTGAACTCAGGAGTGGCCTCTCTCACTGGCTGATTTCATTTCCCTTTCTTCATACTCAATGGAAGGGAGGCCGGATCATAGGGCGATTGTATTGTTGATTTCTTGAGGGTTCTCCATGCTGTTATCCGTAGTGGCTGTGCGTCCACAGCTCCACCAATGCACAGAGACCCCCTCTCCCCACGCCTTCCCCGACACTCACATCTTGTCTTTGCAATGACAGTCATTCTAACAGGCCTGAGCTGGAACCTCACTGTGCGCTGATTTGCATTTCCTGGACAATTAAAGATGCTGAGCACCTTTTCATGTACCTGCGGCCATCTGGACGTCTTTTGAGAAATGTCTTTTTAACTCCTCAGCCCTTTTTTTAAATCGGGTTATTTGTTTTTTTGTGTGTGTTTGTTTTGTTTTGTTTTTATTAGCCCTGCTGATGCAAGGCCTCAAAAAATTGCGTTAAGACTCAGAATTGTTCCTCTCCACAGAAATCTTTAGTAAAAGGCGAAAGATTTATATGATCTGAAGGGAAACCAGAGTATGGGTTATTTGTCTTATGCATATGTTTATTTATTTTCCTATTGTCTAGGTACCTCATATACTTTGTATATTAACTCCTTATCAATATGTGGCTTGCCAATATTTCTCCATCGGTTTCTCTTCCTGTGCAGAAGCTTTTTAGTTTGATGAAATCCAAATTGTCTATTTTTGCTTTTGCCTCTGCTTTTGGTTTCCCATCCAAAAAAAAAACCACTATGCAGACCAGTGTCGAGAAGCTTTCTGCAAATGAGAAGGGAAACAAGGGAGGGGGGAGGGAGAAAGGAAAGAAGGGACAAGAAAAAAATGGAAACAAAGCTTTTATAAATAGAGGTTGAAGGGAGGGGAGGAGAATGGGGGAAAAAAGAATCAAGATACGTCACATACAAACTCCCTATGATAAATGTTATCATTATGTATATGTAAAGGGTACTGCCAGGCATGGTGGCACATGCCTGTAATCCCAGCACTCGGGAGGCTGAGGCAGGAGGATCGCTGGGAATCGAGGCCAGTCTGAACTACATCATGAGACCCTGTCTCAAAAACTAAAAAACAAAACAGACAAAATGTACCAATAAAATAAAAAGTTAAAAAAAAAGAATCTTGGGCCGGTGAGATGGCTCAGCGGCATAAGCGCCTGCCTTGCAAGCGCGAGGGCCCGAGTTCGACTCCCGGATCCCACATACGAAAAAGGGGCCGGTGATATCGCTCAGCGGCATGGGTGCCTGTTGGCACACGAGGTCCTGAGGTCGACCCCCTGGTACCCACAAAAAAAAAAAAAAAAAAAAAGAATCTTTTCCCCGTTTTCATCTAATACTTTTATGTTTTCACATTTAAGTCTTTAATTTCATTTTGAGTTGATTTGGTGTATGGTGTGAGATAAGGGACAAATTTCATCCTTCTGCATGTGGATAGCCAGGATACCCATTGTTCCCAGCTTTTTTTTTTTTTTTTTTTTTTTTTTTTTGTACTGGGGATTGAACCCAGGGCCTACATTCCCGGTCCTTTTAAATTTTTTTTTTTTTTTTTTTTTTTTTTGTGGGTACCAGGGGTCGACCTCAGGACCTCGCGCGCCAGCAGGCGCCCATGCCGCTGAGCGATATCACCGTCCCTTTTTTTGTATGTGGGTACCGGGAGTCGAACTCGGGCCCTCGTGCTTGCCAGCCGGGCGCTTATGCCGCTGAGCCATCTCACCGGCTCTTTATTTTATTTTTAAAAGAACTTTTTTAAAGACAGGGTTGCACTATGCTTTTCAGGTGGGCCTTGAACTCACCATGTAGCCAGGGCTGGCCTGCCTGGGTCTCCTAAATGCTGGGATTACAGGCATGCACCACCACACCTGGCAAATCTTTTATTTTGAGACAGGGTCTTGGTAAATTGACCGGGCAGGACTGGAACTTGTGATCCTCCTCCCTGAGCCCCCATGTGCCTGGCTCCCAGAGCCATCTATTGAAAAGCCTGTCCTTTCCCCATTGCATATTTTTAGCACTGCTGTTGAAAATCAGTAGACTATAAACACACACATTTGTCTGTAAATGCTCTACTGTGCTTTACTGCTCTATATATGTGCTTTTATGCCAAAACTGTATATTTTAATTAATATAGCTTTGTAACATATTTTGAAATCAGGAAGTATGATGTCGCCTATCTTTTCTTGCTGAAGATTTCTCTGGATATTTGTGTTCTATTGTGGATTCAAGTGGATTTTAGGATTGTTTTTTATTTCTGTGAAGAATGCCATTGGGATTTGGGTGGGGATTGCACTGAAGCTATGGGTCTCTTAGTGTGTATGCACATTTTACAGCTTTAATTCTTCAGTCCATGAACACTAGATGTCTTCCATCTGTTGGTGCCTCTTTAATATCTTTGATTAATGTATTGCAATTTTCAGTGTACAAGTCTTTTACTTCTTTGGTTAAATTTATTCCTAAATATTTATTCTTTTTGCTGCCATTGCAAATGAAATTGTTTCTAAATTCCTTTACACCTTGATGATTTTTTTGTATATAGAAATGTCACTGATTTTTTTTTTTTTTTTGGTACCGGGAATCGAACTCAGGACCTTGGGTTTGCCTGGCAGGTGCTTGTGCCACTGAGCTACATCCCTGGTGCTTGTCACCAATTTTTGTATGTTGATTTTGTATCATACAACTTTACTGAATTTAGTGGTTCTAAATTTTTGTTGAGTCCTTAGGGCTTTTCCTTTTTTTTCACATATTCGTGCCATCTGCAAAAGTATTTTACTTCTTCCTTTCCTCTTTGTGTGTTCTTTTTGTTTTGGTTTGGTTTGGTTCTCTTGTCTCCTTGCTCTGGCCAAGACTTCTGGTGCATAAAGAACAAGTAGTGAGAGTGGGTGTCCCTTCCTTGTAGCACATCTCAGAGGAAAATTTTCAATTTTCCCCTATTAAATATGACACTATCTATGGGCTTTTTACAGACAGTGTTTATTGTGCTGAAATGTATTCCTTTTCTACCTATTTGAAATTTTTTAAAAAAAAATCAAGAATAGATGTCAAATTTTGGGAAGTGCTTTTTTTGCATCTGTTGAAATGATCATGCAGTTTTTATGTTTCGACCTGTCAGTGTTGTATCATGGTGAATGATTTATGTATGTTGAACACTCCTTGCATCCCAAGAATAAATCCCATTTAGTCCTATAACTTTTTTTTTTTTTTTTTTTTTAAATCACTGGGGATTGAACCCAGGGCCTTTGCACTGAGCTACATTTCTGGCCCTTTTTTATTTTGAGACAGGGTTTCACTAAATTGCTAAATTGCCTAGGCTGGGCTGCAATCCTTCTGCTTTAGCTGCCCAGGGTGCTTGGATCACAGATGTGCAAAGCCACACCCACCGGATAGAAGGGGTCTCCCTCCGTCTCACTCCAAACCTCTCCTACCATGAGATGTATCTATTACCGCGGCTTACACAGCTGTCCCACCCCTGGTTGACTTCCATTCTGGATTTGGTATATTTTGGATTCCCTTAGTTATTTGGCATCTAATCGGCTTCTGCTGACTTCAGAATTGCTGTTTTGTCTACAAAGAGCATTTCACCTAAAGACATGCACATTGGGTCAGATTGTTGGCCTCTATTTTATGTTCTTCTGATGCAGTTAGGCATCTCCCCTCGTGAATTTGCTCAATGTTTATTACGCAGTCAGTATGCTTTTGGTTCATATCTAGTGCAAATGTGGAGAAATATATCTCCCCGGGAATATCGAAGTGAATCAGCCATGGATCCTGCCTGGGCTTTTTAGACGGCAGAAAAGGGGAAAAAAAGCACCATAATTACAGTGAAAGGACTGGAGGTCCAAAGGAGCATGTACTTCAGGAGATGTCCAGATGGACACTAGAAATCCCTAGCAGGAGCAGCTGGGACACTGAGAGACCCTGGGGACGAGACAGCTTTGGCTGGGGCTGAGCTGGGGTCTGCACTGAGCCCATGAAGCACAAGGCCTGTTCAGGGGCAGCACCCACTCGGTGCTGGGTGTCGGACAGCCCTGGGAGACCAGCGTCCCCCAGGAAAAGCGCCAGATGAAGGCCAGACTTCTCCAAATGAGAGGACAGGGAGGTCAGCACCCTGATTTGCCCACCTATAACATATCGTTAGGTTAGAAGATAATATTACCCTACCCAGTTGCGTCCCATTCCTTCCTCCATCCACTGCAATCTGACTTCTAAAGTCAACAAAAATTTCCTAATTACCAAATCCAGGGGTCCCATGAGAGCTATCTGAATTCCTTCAGAGGCAGCTCCCCCAGTGATTTAAGAACCTCCCACTTGGCCCCATAACTTCAGGGTACCCCACTGTCCCCCAGCTCTACCACCCAGACCAAGCTTTGGGCACATGAACCCCTGAGGGACAAACCACATCTAACCACAGCACAATCATTATTGTCTAGACGATGACATACGTTACTTGCTCATTCACTGTCTGTATTATCTACCCAAGAGAGTAAAGAATTTTGCTGTTTTTTATTGCATCTCCAGCACATAGAACAAGGCCTGACCCCTAAGGGGCACTTATCAATCCTCTTTTTTTTTTTTTTTTTTCTTTTTGATACCAGTTGTTATGGCTTGTATCTAGTTGTCCCCCAAAGCCTCATGTGCTCATAGGTGGTTTTTGTTTGTTTGTTTGTTGTCTTTTGAGACAGAGTCTCACTATGTAGTTTAGGCTGAACTTGAACTCACTATGTAGCCCAGGCTAGCCTTGAACTCATGGAGATCCTCCAGTCTCAGCCTCCTGAGTGCTGGGATTACAGTTGTGCACCACCACGACCAGCTCAGGCGGGGCTTTTGGGAGCTGGCTAGATCTGGGGTGTGTGATACTGGGATTCAGGGTGTGTGGTACTAAATTAGCCCAGAGATTGGAATCAGCATAGTTCTGGGCGTGGCTGAATGGATTTCCTGAAGACAGAAGTCCCACCCTGGGTGTGGGTGGCACCACCCAAAAGGCTTGCAGCCTGGATGGGATAAAAGGGAAAGGCGGGCTGCTTTGCTCTTTGCTGCCTCCTGTCTGCTTTGCCATAAACTGTTTCTCCTCTGCGATGCTTTCTGCAATGCCACCCTGCTTTGGAGCCAGCTAAGGACTGAAACCTCTACAAACTGAGCCAAATAAACCTTCCTCCTTTAACTCGTGGGTGTCAGGTATTTTGTCTCAGCAACGAGGAAAGTAACCAAGATACTGGTATTGAACCCAGGGCTTTGTTCATGCAAAACATGTGTCCTACACTGAGCGACACCCCACTGAGGCACTTATCGAATACTTATAGAATGCTGACACCAATTATCAATAAAATTATCTACAATACCTATTCGTTTCCTCAGTCATGTACCAATTATGTACTACTTTTTTTTTTCAGTAATGTAGTCTGAGCCCAGAGCCTTTACATTGAGCTACATTCCCAGCCCTTTTTTTGGCTTTTTGAGACAGGGTTTCACTGTGCAATTCAGGCTGGACTCAAACTCACTTTGTAGCCCAGGCAGGGCCTCGAACTTGCAGCAATCCTCCTGTCTCAGCCTCCCGAGTGCTGGGATTACAGGAGTGCGCCACCATGCCCAGCATTCCCAGTCCTTTTTAATTTTGAGATGATCTTGCTAAGTCACCAAGTTACCCAAGCTGGGTTCGAATTTGCAGTCCTCCTGCTTCAGCCTCTCAGAGTACAGGGATTACAGACTGGCTTGTACTCATAAAATGTTATTTTTAAACAAGTATGTGAACAAAGTGAAACGTTCAAATAGTACAGAATGGAATGCAACATTTGTTATAGGTGGAATTGTGCCCCCACCCAGAAAAAAAGAGGTGCTGGAACCTAACCTCTAGTTCCTTAGAATGTCATCTTGTTTGGAAATAGGGTCATTGTGTATGTAAGTAATCAAGATGAGGTTAAAGTGAGACCCTCATCTGCCATGACTGGTGTCCTCCAAAGAAGGCGGACAGACAGACTGCCATCGGAGGCCACAGACAGAGATGGGACAGAGGCATCTATCAGCCAGGAGCACCAAGCATCGCAGGAACCACCAGGAGGTGGTCACAGGTGCCCAAAAGGTGGAGTGCCGTGACCCGCACAGCTCTCAAAGTTCCCGGGGAAGGATGGTGAGAGGATGGAGAAAATAAAGAAAAGAGACAAAAGCTGAGGTCAGGTGGAGCCCTCTCCCCTGATGGGAGGAAAGGAACTGCTCAACCAAAGCAATGCGTTTATTTATATATTTTAGCAAGTTGGTGTCACATAACACCCCTTATCCTAGCAACCCATTGCTTGGAATGCCTTGGGCCTAGGTGTTTTCTGGGGTGGAGCAACTTGTTTAAATAGCCCACCTGGGCCGCTCTTTGTTCTCTGGCTGGCCCTTTTCACCGGTGGCGGGGGAGGTGGAGCAGAAGTGCACCTGTGATCAATTTCCAGCTTCAGCCGCTCCCTACAGTGGAGCAGGGAGGACTCTCCCCAAAACCTTTAGAGACAGCACGGCCAGCTGACATCTAACTTCCTGACTTCTAGTCTTAAGAATTTTGACTAGCTGGGTGTGGTGGGGCACACCTGTAATCCCAGCACTCCAGAGGCTGAGGCAGGAGGATTGCTTCGAGTACAAGGCCAGCCTGAACTGCATAGCAAAACCTTGTTTTATTTTTTTTATTTTTTATTTTTTGTGTGTACCAGGGGGTCGACCTCAGGACCTCGCGCGCCAACAGGCACCCGTGCCACTGAGCGATATCACCGGCGCCTTTTTTCGTATGTGGGATCCGGGAGTTGAACTCGGGCCCTCGCGCTTGCAAGGCAGGCGCTTACGCCGCTGAGCCATCTCACCGGCCCCAAAACCTTGTTTTAAAAAGAAAAACAAACAAACAAACAAAAAAACTTTGACTTTTCTGTTGTTTTAAGCCATTCAGTTTGTGGTACTTTGTTATAGCAGCTCTAGGGAAAAAAAAAAAAAAAACATTAAAAAAATCCTTTACGGGCCGGTGAGATGGCTCAGCGGCGTAAGCGCCTGCCTTGCAAGTGCGAGGGCCCGAGTTCGACTCCCGGAACCCACATACGAAAAAGGGGCCGGTGATATCGCTCAGCGGCAC
The DNA here is from genome assembly GCA_028451465.1 of Erethizon dorsatum. Taxonomy (NCBI): domain Eukaryota; kingdom Metazoa; phylum Chordata; class Mammalia; order Rodentia; family Erethizontidae; genus Erethizon; species Erethizon dorsatum. The sequence continues at coordinate 131,831,328 of CM051823.1, read as the reverse complement.
GGGTGCCTGTTGGCGCGCGAGGTCCTCAGGTCGACCCCCCGTACCCACAAAAAAAAAAAAAAAAAAAATCCTTTACAACTCTATGATTATTTTCTTAGTTTATTTTGGCTGGTGCTGAAGTATCTATTAGGTGAATAGATTCCTTAAAAGTTGTGTTCTTGGGCCGGTGAGATGGCTCGGCGGCGTAAGCGCCTGCCTTGCAAGCGCGAGGGCCCGAGTTCGACTCCCGGAACCCACATACGAAAAAGGGGCCGGTGATATCGCTCAGCCGCACGGGTGCCTGTTGGCGCACGAGGTCCTGAGGTCGACCCCCCGGTACCCACAAAAAAAATAAAAAAAATAAAATAAAAAAAAAAAAAAGTTGTGTTCTTGTGGGCCGGTGAGATGGCTCAGTGGCTTAAGCGCCTGCCTGGCAAGCGCGAGGGCCCGAGTTCGACTCCCGGAACCCACATACGAAAAAGGGGCCGGTGATATCGCTCAGCGGCACGGGCGCCTGCTGGCGCGCGAGGTCCTGAGGTCGACCCCCCGGTACCCAGAAAAAAAAAGGAAAAAAAAAAAAAAAAGTTGTGTTCTTCTCCATAAAAGATCCATTTTAAAGACGGAAAACAGTGCTAACATCCACCATAGCTTCAAATCAATGATTATTTTCTTGAAGTAAATTTACTGAAAAGTAACTTCGATTGTGATATCTACTGTACCATGGTTTATGAAGTAAAAGGCTGGCCCTAACCTAAGCGTCCATTCATAGAGGATCTGTTCAGATGAAGGATCGTTCTGCCTCCACCAACGACTGGAAGTTAAGACTTTGCTCCAGGAGTGAGGAAAATAAGTACAGGCCCATTGGTATGGTTGGCCAGCTCTCATGTAAAAAAAAAAAAAAATTAAATAAAACAAAGTGATACATGTGTGATTTGATAGAAAAATACCGGAAGGCAACAGAAAAAATGTTAACAATGCAATGCTAGTTGCTTCTGGGTGAAAGAACCTGGTAGTCTATAAGTAAATAAATGAAATTTTAAAATAGATGCATGAAAGAGTGTGTACATTTAAATTCACTCCGTGTACCATGCTGTCTCGTGGCATTTCATTGGAGTTTTCTGTTCTTCTGGCTTCAGGGGAACAGTCTGTGACAAAAAAGCAGAAGGTGGCCAAATAATAAATGGGGGGGAGGAATCACCATTACAAAGTGGGCTTTAGTTCAAATTTTTAATAAATTTAATAATCCAAGCAGACAGACCAGTTCATATGATGCTAACTTTTTAACCAGAGCAGAACATGTGTGCAGATAAGCACCCATTGCCTGAGCCACCACACCCATGTGAACTTGGGGATGCAGCCCCACGAAGATCTAGAACATTCCCAGTACCTGGGCTCTGGTGGCCTCCTCTCAGCCCTTCCCCCCAACAAAGACACCACCACTGTAAGCTCTATCCGCGGTAAGTGGTTGCTATGGTTTCAGTGTAGTTCGTCTCCTCCAAAACTCATTATGAAATTTGGTTGCCAATGTTGCAGCGTTTTTTTTTGTTTTGTTTTGTTTTTGACACAAGGTCTTGCTATGTAGCCTAAGCTGGCCTCAAACTCATGATCCTCCTGCCCCAGCCTCCCAGATGCTGGGGTCACAGCCATGTTTCGCCATTCTTGCTAATGCAGCAGTTTTGAGAGATGAGGCCTTTAAGAGATTTGTCTTTCTCCAAGACTAGGTTAGTTTGCGGAGGAAGGGGTTAGTCATCTTAAAAGTGGTTTGTTATAAAGCCTCTGCCCCTCTGGCCCATTTCTCCTGGATAAATCCATGTGCCACTCTTGCCTGCAGGCAGCTGTCACCTGCCATGTTGTGGCACCGTAGAGCCCTCGCCAGGTACAGCTGCTTGATCTTGAATGTCCCTGCTTCCAGAATTGTGTGTTAAACAAACCTCTTTTCTTCATAAATTACTAGCTTCAGGTATTGTTACAGTAACAGAAAGCAGACTAAGCGAATAATTTTTTCTTTTTTTTTGGAGACAGGGTCTCACTATGTACATAGTTGAGGCTGGCCTTGAACTCACAGCAATCCTCCTGCCTCAGCCTCCCAAGTGCTGGGATTAACTTTTTTTTGGGGGGTACCAGGACTCAAACACAGGAGCTTGCACTTGCCAGGCAGGTGCTGCGCCACTGAGCTATATCCCTGGCGCGATAATAGCTTTTGCTGTGTGTGTGTGTTTGGTAATGTTTTGGCTTTTTAAAATTTATTTATTTATTTATTTATTTTTTGTGGGTACCGGGGGGTCGACCTCAGGACCTCGCGTGCCAGCAGGCGCCCGTGCCGCTGAGCGATATCACCGGCCCCTTTTTCGTATGTGGGTTCCGGGAGTCGAACTCGGGTCCTCGCGCTTGCCGGGCAGGCGCTTAAGCTGCTGAGCCATCTCACCGGCCCCTTTTTTTTTTTTTTTTTTTTTTTATGCTGAGGACGGAATCCAGGGCCATGCACACTCTACCACTGAGCTACATGCCCGTCCCCTTGCCTGGGTTTGAACTTTGCATACACAGAGCCCTGCAGTCTGTCTTTTTGCTGATGGGTTTCACGTGCAGGAATGCCTAGAGCTCTCGACACTCTCCCCCGGTGCCTGGGGGCTCCTGAGCCTCCCAGAGTCCTGGGATTACAGGCATGCACCACCACACCAAGCCAAAATTTGTTTCTTGTACCACCGGGTCCCCATTTTCTTACTGGCTTTCAACTGAGAGTGCTTTCCAGCTCCTAGAAGCTTCCACATTCCTTGGCTCGTGGATTCTGCTCCATCTTTGAATCTCGCAACAGTGGCTTTGAATCCTTCTTTCTTTTCATGTCTCCAGTTGTCTCTTCATTGTAGCATCTCTCCTGATCACAGCGGCAAAAGCTTCTAAGGATTTACGTGATTAGATTGTGCCCACCCCTTTCATTCAGAACAATCCCCTTATTGCAGGGTCCTTAATTTAATAACACTTGTGCCGTGTAAGGTGAACATTCAGAGGTCCCCAGGGTTGGGCCATGGACATTTTCATAGAGAAGGCAGGGTCCTTATTCTGCCTACCACAGGCCTATACTGGGAGTGTTGGGTCATGGAGTGTGTGTAAATTCCACTACAGTGACGGTAAAATAGTGTTCTAAAGAGTGTCAACTTACACTCCCACCAGCAGTGTGGGAGAACCCAGCTATTCTAGCTCCTCACCAATGCTCAGCATTTTTTCAATGTTAGCCATACTCTTGGGTGGGCCTGTGATAAAAAATAACTGGTGGTTTAATCTGCATTTCCTTGTTGATTAACCATGGGCCCTTTTTCATGTTTATTGGCCATTTGTATGAATGTTGTTTTGAAGCGTTTGTTCAAATCTTTTGCCCATATTTTAAGGATTGAGCTGGAAGCAGATCTCTGTTTGGACTAAGAAAACTTCATCCCGGTGAGATTTACCATCTGAATGTTATAATACATAGAAAACAAAACAGATAAATTCTAATGCATTTAGAATATATTAGAAAATGCCTTGGAATGAAAGAAAGAGAAAGGAGCTAATTTACACTCTTTATTTCTTAGCTATTTTCCTTTAAATAACACAACAATGAAATCAGTAAGAATAACACATCTGTGTGGCACTTTTAGGATTTAAAAGTGCTTTCAGATCTGTTTTCTTTTTTTAATTTTTATTTTTATTACTGCATGCATGCAGTACATAATGATTACTTTCCTTGTGTGGAGTTGGTACATGTCCATAACACACATTCATTCTTTTCTCATTCCCGCTCCCTTCCCTCCATCTCTTGGCCCCCTTCCTATTTGCAAAAGATCTATCTCCCTGTTTCCTATTATCTACCCTTTGTTTTCCCTTTAATTTATTTATACTCATTTCCATTTTCTCGCTTTGCTTCTGTTAGAAGTAACAAATGAAATGTTGCTTGCTAGCCCTGGCTTCTCAGCATATATTACCTCCAACAAATGCAAACATCCAGACAAAACGCATAGGTTAAAAACAATTGTAGTTGGGCTCATCCGTGGCATACTTTGTGAATTTGATCATTTTTCTTCTGTATTCACAATTATGCCTAATTTGGTGATAAATCTGGTCCGTGCTTGCAGTACGTTTATCAAAGCTCCTCAGGCTGCCAGGCACCCGGCGATCGGAGCTGCAGTATAAATCAGGAGATCGTGAATCCGAGAGGGCCTGCGGATGGGACAGGAGTCTGGGTAGAGAGGAGAACAACCCGCTACTAGGAGAGCAGCAGAAAGGTACAAATCAAGCAGATTTTCTTTTCCTCACGGAGCAGATCACAAATAACCTTTCTACATTATGGGTGCCATTTGCGTTGCTTCCAGACTAGACACTAATTAAATTAGGCTTCTTTTTTCTCTAGCGCTTTAGTAAGAACTGCGCTTCCCGTTCGAGGCCAGGTCCATCCTCAGACTAATTGCAGGCTCTAGGGGTGGGGGGAAGAGCTGCGCGCATGCGTGAATCGAGAGGCACTGCAGAAGGAAAGCAATGACTGCGCATTAAAAATAGCAGGCTAAATGGCCTCCCCCCCTTTTTTCTTTTTGCTTCTTGCTATTTTAAATACCAGTAGGCTATAAAAATATACGACCTTTTCCCCATCAACTTTACAACCTTCAAAGATAAGGCAGGCCAATGTAAAATAGAAATGAAAAATATAAATTTAATGACTCTTCTTTATACGGCCATCTCAAAATTAGAGTCATATTTCATAAAGAGGCGAAGTCGTCCCCTTCTAATTGTAGTAAAAGCCACCAAAGACAGATTTGACTTGCAGAGATGGTATCTACAGCGCTGACGTGGGGTTTTCTCCTCTCTGATTACATCGCCACTTACCTTAACCCAGACTATTGTCTCAGGCCAGTGCTTCGTCTAGGGCACATCTGTCGCGACCAGGGTATCACAGTGCAGCCCAGCTGCGCTTTCCCTCTTCTTATTCCCACTCTGTTCAGGATCCAGCCAGAGGTCCACATTTGCCCCTCGCAGCTAAGTGCTTCCCGGGAAGCTGTCTGCCCTGTGAGTCCAGGGAAATCGAACCCGTCGCGCCTAGTCTTCGTGATCAGCGTGGACACAGGCTGCCTTTCGAAGGACTCTCGGAGCGGGGCTGCCCAGTCTTCTGAGCAGTTCCAGCAGAGCCCTGGTCTCCTTCCCTGCGCTTGGATAGGGAAGCAGGTGGTCCTGGGAGCAGGTGGTCCTGGGAGCGAGGGATGGGTCTGGTGGGTGCAGATGAGAGGCTGAGACACCCTGGGGTTGGTGAAAGCCGGTCTGGAGGCTGCCCTGGTTCTCATCACAATAGACCTCCTCTGAAATTTGAATTGGGCCTTCTGTTACTTAAACAACGGAGTGTCAGACTGTTTTAAAGATATAGCTGGGTGTGGTCACACAGGCCTGTAGCCCCAGCTACTCGGGAGGCCGAGGTGCTATCAGGTCTTCTCTTAGAAATGGGTCGCCAATCAAAAGTATTCCAGGTCCCTCTCCTGGCGAACAAAGAATCGGATGAGACAAGCCAAAAACGGTGCCAAAAGTTTATTTAAAAGGGTGAATGGGTAGGGAAGAAACCAGCTCTGCAGAGCAAACTTGAACAAGAGAAAAGTAAGATAAATGCAAAAATAAAAGTACATGCTGTGGGCCGGTGAGATGGCTCAGCCGCGTACGCGCCTGCCTGGCAAGCGCGAGGGCCTGAGTTCGACTCCCGGAAACCCACATACGAACAAAGGGCCGGTGATATCGCTCAGCGGCACGGGCGCCTGCTGGCGCGCGAGGTCCTGAGGTCGACCCCCGGTACCCACCAAAAAAAAAAAAAGTGCACACTATGTCTGAGAAACACAGACAGCATGCGCTATTGTGGGAAGTCAGGATTGCGGGCTCCCTGTGGTGTCCCATCTTCTTTATGCTGCCCACATCTTGTGGGAGCCTGAGAGAAGTTCTACATGCGGGATCTTGAGAATTACTAGGTGCTGTCCTGGGATCTTGTAATGGACAGGTCTCACTCATTTCCACAGCCAGCTTTGCCACGCCCTGCCTCCTATGTCAGAGGCAGGAGGATCACATGAGCCCACAAGTTCAACAGCAACTTGGTCAATATAGCGAGAATCAAAGAATACAGGCCCTATATCAAAATTAAAATAATAAAATAAAAAAGACTGGGGATTTTCCTCAGTACTGGAAAGAAAGAAAAAAGAAAAAAAAAGAAATATGTACGTATAATGTATTGCTAAAAAGTTTGAGGTATAGTAATGCCAACAGATTGAGCCTCTCGCTTTTGGAAAGGTAGTTTGCCCACAGTCTGCAAGAGGAAGGAGCACTCCTCCCCTGGGGCCCAGGGCCAGCACCGGGCTGATGGGTGGCAGAGGGGGAGGAGCCCGTGACTCTAGGGAAGAAACCAAGAGGCAGAATGAGCAGTTCAGGATTAGCTAGTCTGAGATACTTCTGTGGGCGGTGGGTGGCAGGGACTCTCCTCGTGGCCCAGTACCTGGCCCTGGGATAATTAGGGGGAGGTGGATAATATCCCAGAGTGTGGGGGACCCATAATGAAAGTGGCTGGCGTGCAAGCCATGGGTTGCTTCCTTTGTATTTGTACAGTGCACCCACTGATGGGTCGTTTGCTATTTCCAGGAACTGGCTAAGCTTAGGCAGGGCAGTCAGCAAGACCCCTGTGAGTGTCAGAACATGGGCAGTAAAAGCATGCTTAGTAGATACACTCATGAAGGCTTAGTGAACCAACTAAGAGATTGGGTTTTTACTGTTAATATTTCAAAACAAAACAACAGGGATGCTGGGCATGGTTGTACATCCCCGTAATCCCAGCATTCTGGGAGACTGGGGCAGGAGGAGGTAAGTTCAAGCCGTGCTTGGGCAACGTGGCAAGAACCTGTCTAAAATAAAGAATAATAAAGGGCTGGGGATGTAGTTCAGTATGAAGTATCTGGGTTTAATCCCTAGTACCACAAAAAAGGAAGAAAGAAAAAAGAAAAAAACAAAGAAATAATTAAGGCTCATCTTTCATGATGCCATCACAAATATTTTGACTAAAAAAAGTATAAATTGACCATGCATAATCTTCATGAATGAATCATTCTGGATTGCCAAGCTTTCCACACAGTGATTACTTGGACATTCATTTTATTACCTTCATTTTAGTTTTTTTATTTTTTATTTTTATTTTTTTTGTGGGTTCCGAGGGTCAAACTCAGGACCTTGCACTTGCGAGCAGGCGCCCAGGCCGCTGAGCGATATCACCGGCCCTTTTTTTCCTTTGTATGTGGGTACCAGGAGTCGAACTCAGGACCTCGCGCTTGCCAGGCAGGCACTTGTGCCGCTGAGCCATCTCACCGGCCCCGATTTTAGTATTTTTTTTTTTTTTTTGTGGGTACCAGGGGGACGACCTCAGGACCTCACGCGCCAACAGGCACCCGTGCCACTGAGCGATATCACCGGCCCCTTTTTCGTATGTGGGTTCCGGGAGTCGAACTCGGGCCCTCGCGCTTGCAAGGCAGGCGCTTACGCCGCTGAGCCATCTCACTGGCCCCCGATTTTAGTATTTTTAAAAAAGGCTCCGGTCCCCCTTGCTTTTTGTGCTGCATTCATTCAACAATATTTCTGAGCGCCCAGGTGGCAGGTACCTTTCCGCGTGCTAAAATCACAGTGAGGAGCACAAGGAAGTCTCCCCTGCCGCACAGTTTATATTCTGGAGATGATGGCAGACAGACTTTGAAAAAGTAATGAAATAATTATGTAAGATAATGTCATATTTTAGTAAGTGCTAAGAAATAAATAAGGTGGGGAGATAGTGGGAGACATAGGATGAAGCTGGTGGTGTCTCTTCTCTCTCTTTTTTTTTTTTTTTTGTAGTACTGAGGCTTGAACCCAGGGCCTTTGCACTAATCTACATCCCCAGCCTTTTTTATTTTGAGACAGGGTCTTGCTAAGTTGCCCCACTTGGGTTTGAATTTGCCTTCCTCCTGCCTCAGCCTCCCAGAGTGCTGGGATTACAAGTGTGCATCACGATGCCCAGGCCATGTCTCTATATTTGATTGGCTGATCAAGGAACACACTCCATGGCACTCTCCTCCCGCCTCCCTGCCCATCCACAAGCACACAGTCTGCAAGTGTCTTATTCTGTGTGCAGATCTCCAAGGGACCCAGAAGCAAAGAGCAGGTGGCTTTGGTCCCTCTACTCCCACCTCTGCTCTAGGTGGGAGGCTTTCCTCACCCTACATCTATCGTCAGAACAAAAGCAACTCACCAACATCTTGGAGAGTCTTTCTTGCTCTTTCTGCAGTTTTTTCTGTATTCAACCCAGCCAAGGCTTCTTGAGGCTCCAGTCTGGGCAGAACTCTATACAGGCGCCAGGTCTTCTGCTACATCCTGGCTCTACCTGTCTGGGTTTTGCCCAACAGGGCTGCTTGGTGAGACATCACCACCCTTCCCGCAGGTGGCGAACTTCCGGCAGCATACTCATGTATGTGCACCTTTGATGTGTGGGTCCCTCGATGGGATTCTTCTCTTCACCTGCTTGCTTTTGGCTATGTGCTGGTTCCGAGCCATTGCAGAAGTGGGAGGCGCTGGGAGAACAGTTTCTACAGGCGACAGCTTCATCCTTGAAGACAGCAGGTTCTCCTGATCGGGGCAGCAGGAAGCTTAGCTAAGAATGGGCTGCCCACACCAGTCAGCTGTAACCACTGCATTTTCAGAAATCCCAGATGTGTTATTTTATGGCTGCCTTTTGGACATTGTGTGTCACAAAATGAAGTGTGCCCTCCTCCCAAAAATCACATTTGAAACCTTAGCTCTCAGTACCTGAGAATGTACCTGTGTTTGGAGATAGGGCCCCTGAAGCAGTGTTTAAGGTCACATGAGGTCATAGGGCAGGGCCTGAATGCAATGTGACTGTCGTTATATAGAGACACCAGGGACAGGTGCGCCCAGATGGGCAACCATGTGGAGAAGCAACAAGAGTGTGGCCCACCTGCAAGCCACGGAGAGAAATCTCGGAGGAAACCAGCTTTACTGATGCCTTGACCTTGGACGCGGACTGCGGAACTGTGAGTACCGGATGTCTGTCGGCTAAGCTGCTTGTCTTGCGATGGCAGCCCAAGCACTAAGCAGTGAGGACAGAGGGGTCCCCGCCAGCATGTTTCTTGCCTACGTGAATTTTTTCTTCCATCCGGTCCATCCTGTCCCATTCTAGACTCTGTACCTCTGCCTAAAACTTGACAAATATCCTTCCCAGCACCCACTTCCCTTCTGCTAGCAGGACCAGGAGCTTTCCCTGCCAACACTTCTGCTTCCTGGACTCCCGGTCCATGCATTTCAGGCAGGACAGAGGCTTCATACAGCATGTCTGCCCGCCCCTCCAGAGGTGGGGACAGACCCAGGTCTGCACAATCAGAGCCATGTGGGGTCACCCTGGGTGAGGACCTGTGCAGCTGGAAAGGAGGAGGTGTTCTCACTGGGTTTGCTAAGGGGAGAGGATACAAATTCCGCTGCCAGCCACTGCCCCTTACCTTGGGAAAGTGTGGTGACCTCAGGAAAGCAGAGCTGAGACCACGTTCTATGACATCACTTGGTCTCCCTCCAGTTTTCCCCAGGTTTACCTGTGGCCTTTTTAATCACACAATGCAGTGGCCAATGCACTTTCCACCCACTTTTTTTTTTTTTTTAAAGCAGGGTTGGGTTGAGTTTAAGCCCCAATTTGTAGCTAAAAGAGTCATGCTCAAAAAAAAAAAAGGGGGGGAGAGACAGAGCGAGAGTCATGCTCACATACCTAATGGAATCCATTCATAAGGCCCAGCTCATACTTCACCTCCTTCAACATACCTGTAATCACTCACTCCAGCTCGCCGGCTCTCCTACCTCTGAATACACAAAAGAATTTAAAGTCACTGCTACCTGGTTTCAGATGCAAAATCTCCGTAAGCACTTCAGGAAATTAAGAGTTGACTGGTGCTGTGTATTAGCCATTTTCTTTCTCTTCATCTTTTGATGGTATACTAGGATTTTAATCCAGGGCTTTCACACTGAGCTTTTTTTTTTTTTTTTTTTTTTTTTTTTTTTTTTTTTGTGGGTACCGGGGGGTCGACCTCAGGACCTCGCGCGCCAGCAGGCGCCCGTGCCGCTGAGCGATATCACCGGCCCCTTTTTTTTTTGTATGTGGGTTCCGGGAGTCGAACTCGGGCCCTCACGCTTGCAAGGCAGGCGCTTAAACCGCTGAGCCATCTCACCGGCCCTTTTTTTTTTTTTTTTTTGAGGCAGGGTCTCACATCACTAAATTACCAGGCTGGGCTCAAATTTGAGATCGTCCTGCCTCAGCCTTCCAAAAATGCTGGGATTACAGGCATGTGCCACCACGCCCAACTCAGCTGTTTCCTTTTCATCCCAATCATACTGGGTCATGACAGACCAATTAAAGGTCCCCTACATGTTTTTTCCAGGTCTATCTCATTGGGTTCTCCTAGCCACACCAGAAAGGTGAAGTCACTTGCTGAGGGCCAGGTGGTAAGATTGGGAGGAAAGGGGGCTTAGAAAACTGTGCTCTTTCAGTAGTCGGAATTAAATCTGCTTGCAGTGCCAAAAACTGCAAATAACAACGGCCTCAATTAGCTAGAGGCTTACCTCTCTTTCACAGAAAGGGATGGAGGCTGGCAGTCGTGGTAGAAGCAGTGCCCCTGGGCACCCTGGAGACACGCAGCCACCTCTCTGTGAGGGGCCATCGTGCCAACCACGCCTCCCGGTGAAGTTCCAGCGTGCCGGCAAAGGAAGGATTGGCTCACTTCCTTGGAGAATCCCTGTTGCACGCTGTGCTTGCCATTCCTGCTTTTATCCCATCTGCTGTGGTTTGACTGTGTCCCCCGGATTGCTTCTTGTGTTAGCAAGTTAATCCTCTGATTCATATGTTGATGCTGCTTGGAAGTGGGAGGTCATTTGGACTAGATGAGGTTTCCTGGGTGGGGCCCCTACAATGACATTACTGGCTTCGGAGGTAGAGAGAGACCTGAATTAGCAAGGTAGCTGTGTCTCAGCATGTGATGCCCTCTGCCATTTTATTCTATTTTATTTTGGTGCTGGGGATTGAACCCAGGGCCTTGCCCTGCTGAGCATACGCTTTACCACTGAGCCACGCCCCCAGCCCTTGCTGTGTTATGACACAGCTTGAAGCCCTTACCAGGGCCCATGTAGATGCCAGCATCATACTCTTAGCTTTCCCAGCGTCCAGACCATGAGCCAAATAAACTTTTAAAAAATCAATTAACTGGTCTCAGGTATTTTGTTATAGCAACAGAAAACTGGCTAAGAAAAATAAAAATAAAAAAAAAAATAAATAAAGTTTAAAAAAAAAAAAAGAAAACTGGCTAAGATACCATGGGATTTAACCACACTAAGTTGAGAGAAAAGCTGAGAAATGTTCTATGTTCCAGGTGGCCATGGTCCTAGCTAGGGCCAGGAGGCAGAGATGTTTTCTCACTACAGAAAAAAGGGGCCCTGGGTGTGATGTGCACGCCTGTAATCCCAGCAGTCTGGAGGCAGAGGCAGGAGGATTCCTGCAAGTTTGAAGCCAGTGTGGGCTACCTAGTGTGTTCCAGTCCAGCCTAAACTACACAGTGAGAGCCCGGCTCACAAAACTGAAAAGAAGGAGAAAGGGGTTGGGGAGAGAAGGAGAAACAGACATTGTGGGATCACTGGGAGTCTCAGCCCTGGCTGCAGACAGAGCTCAACCTCATCCTTGGGCTGTTTACTGTTTCCTGCCTGGATCTCTCCCCAGGCAGTCTGCGAGTTCCTGGCAGGCAATTCGGCAACTCTCTTTGGCTTCCCCTGCTCCTGGGATTGTACACTGTATCTTGATGATAATAAATGGATCTGTGGTGAGGGCAGGAAGAGTGAGCAATCCCAGAGCAAGGTGCTGTGCAGGCCTGGAGGAATGTGTCTTCTTCCCTTGCTGTAACTTTTGCCTTAAGGACTTAGTCTTTGTCCTTCACGAACAAAATAAAAGATGAGCCCCAAAATGATCACAGCGTCAAGGGAAGAAGGAGATCGCTTTGCACTAGCACTGGGCAAGTAGTGCTGTCGAAAGCTTCCCCTGCGGTGACCTGCAAGTAGCAGCCGTAACTCAGTTACTCAGGAACATTCCAGAGACAGCCCCAGTGCCTTTGCTCCTCCCTCTTCTTGAACATCTCAAGTCATTCACTGGGAGACTTCTAGTAAGTTATTTAGAAGCCTTTTGCAGTTTGCTTATGGGAAATTTGGGTCCTGAGATAGCAGAATTGTAATAGGATCAACATGTGGTCTGGGGTTTTTACTTGCTTCTTGTTAAGGTTTCTCTAGGAGCCAAGAGATTTTTTTTTTTTTTTTTTTTTTTCAACTGGAAGAATCTAAAATAGAAGTGATTTTTTCCTGGGTCGAGCCCATCTCTTCTGTGCTTTAGTCAGGGCTATGTCTGTTAAATATGAACCTGACACAAGCTGGTCTCGGTCCAGAAGAGAGCCAGAAAGTACTCTCCTGGCAGAGGGACAGGCTCACGGCGTGCTCCAGCTGAGAATCAGCCAGGGGCACAGATCATTTAAACAGGTAAGTTTACACAGACAACGCTCCCTCCATCGCTCCCACCATGGATTTATCTTTCCTTTAAATGTCTTAGGCTCGCTTCACTCAGCACACGCACGTCCAAAGCGATGTCCTAGCCGCTCTCTTGAATCCACCTGTGCTGTTGCCTCTGCTTCTTTCATCTGTGGAAACTTCAGCCCTTGGACTGGAGAGTGACTGGGTGCCTTCGACTGCTTTTGTTCTCTGATCTCGGCACCCTGTGACCAGCCTGCAAAGGGTTCTTTCAGGAGGAAGATGCTGGACGGAGGTTAGAGACACCTGCTCTTTCTTTTCCTCTTCCTTCTTCCTCTTCTCCTCCTCCTTTTTATTTATTTATTGATTTTTTTGTGGGTACCGGGGGTCGACCTCCAGACCTCGTGCGCCAGCAGGCACCCGTGCCGCCAAGCGATATCACCGGCCCTTTTTTCGTATGTGGGTTCCGGGAATCGAACTCAGGCCCTCGCACTTGCCAGGCAGGCGCTTATGCCACTGAGCCATCTCACCGGCCCTCCTCCTCCTTTTTAAATTAATCTGTCCCAGCATCCTTTTTACTTTGGAACTGCTCTTCTGTTATCCTGGTTGACCCCAGCATGGCTGTTAGTAACAAAGCCCTGTGTCCTAAGCTAGGTGTACTGGCACATACCTGTAATCCCAGCTACTCAGGAGGCTGAGGCAGGAGGACTACAAGTTTGAGCCCAGCCTAGGCAATTTAGTGAGACTCAGAATAAAAAGGTCTGGGAATGTAAGCCAGGCATGGTGGTGCATGCCTGTAATCCTGGCACTCAGGAGGCTGAGGCAGGATGATCACCTAGAGTTTGAAGCTAGCCTGGGCTACTTAGAGAGACTCTGTTTAAAAAAAAAAGTACAGGAATGTAGGTCAGTGCCCTCGGGTTCAAACCCTAGTACTACACACACGCTCACACACACACACACGCTCACACACACACACCCCAAAACAAAAAACAAACCCTGAAGCCCTGTGTCCTCTTCCCCACCAAGAAGTAACTCCTGCCAGCCAGTGTCCTCCATTCCCCAAGACACATTCGTGGGCCTCGCTATGGGGAAGATGCCAACATGCCAGGCTGGGTCACTTCTATAGACCAAGATAGACGCAGGGGAAGAACCGTCTCTCTCTTCCTGCCTGCGACCACAGGCGACAGAGACTACAAGCTGAGCACTGCCGGGGCTGTCTTCAGACAGAGCCGTCTGAGTCAGAAACTGCTGAGAGAAAGCGGGACCGGGGGCGTGGCCAACCGAGCCCCGCCCGTTTATAGCAGGAGCCCGTAGGTTCCTTTCGGGCTTCATTCCTACTGAGTCAGGTTGCTGATGCTTACAACATAATCTTCCTCCTTCCCGGCGGAGCGCGTTATCTCCCGCCTCTCAGTCCAGAGCTCTAGCCAGCACACACGTCCCGCAGGATTTTGGAGGCTCACTTGCTAGATGTTCATAGACAGTGTTGTGTATCCGCTTCAATACAGACCAAAACGGTTCATTTGTCTAAAGGCTGGTTTGAAGGATTTCAGGTTCTTCCTGCACGTGCTTTGGGGCTGGGCGGGGCTGGCCAGGCGCGGCTGTCTCTGCGGCGGCGTGGACACCACCCAGTGTGTGGACACAGAGGCCCTGCCCTAAGCCCTGCCGCCCTCTGTGTCTCCGAATTCTGAGTGTGGTGGGCTTGGGATCTTAGAAAGGTGACAGAGCTGTCTTAGTTCCTTTCCTCGGCGCTGGGACACAATACCCTTCACCCACAAGTTAAAGGAGGAAGGGTTTATTTCTGCACAGTTTGTAGGGGTTTCAGTCCATAGTGGGCTGGCTCCAAGGCAGGGTGGCATGGTAGGGTGGCTCAGCAGGGCGGCATCGCAGAGGAGAAACAGTTCATGGCCTGGCAGACAGGAAGCAGAGAGCGATCAAGGGAGGAGACAGAGCCTTCCAGTCACACCCCAGTGACCCCCTCAACCAGGCTTCACCTCCCAAATCCCATTTAGCTATAAATTAATCAGTGGACTAACCCACTGCTGAATGTCACACCCCCATGATCTAGGCACCTCCCCAAAGTCCCCCATGAGCACAGGAGGCTTTGAGGGTCATTTAGATGTAAACCACAACAAGAGATTAAGCTCCCAGCAGGGCTTCCGGAAAGTGGCTGTAAAAATTTCCGGGACACACTTTTTTTCTTTTATATGCGAGTACTGGGAGTCGAACTCAGGACCCCGCGCTTGCCAGGCAGGTGTTTATGCCGCTGAGCTATATCACCAGCCCTCTTTTCTTTTTTTCTTTGCTTGAACTTACTCTATAAAACTACTTCAAAAGATAGGCAAGTAGAGAATAGACCACAGTTTGAATTATTGATTTCATATTTCCACTTTCAATTTTCTATTCTAGAAGCAGCAAATATTATAACTGTGACATGCTTTGTGTTACACCTTTGCTTGGATTCTTTTACATGGAATTATTCTTTAGCTCATGTAGATTTCCTATACAGTGTAAATCAAAATTAAGAAAGCTTTTAAAGGGCCGGTGAGATAGCTCAGCGGCATAAGCACCTGCCTGGCAAGCGCGAGGTCCTGAGTTCTAGTCCCGATACCCACATACGAAAACAGGGCTGGTGATATCACTCAGCGGCATGGGCGCCTGCTGGCGGGAAAGGTCCTGAGTTTGACTCCCGGTACCCACAAAAAAAAAAAAAAAAAGCTTTTAAAATAATAATGTTTATGCCACACAAGGCAGCTCATGCCTGTAATTCCAGCACTCAGGAGGCTGAAGAAAGGAGGATCATGAATGTGAAGCCAGCGGGGGCTACATAGCAAGTTCAAGGCCAGCCCATACTATAAGACCCTGTCTCAAAACAAAACAAAACAATCAAGCCAGGTGTAGTGGCACATGCCTGTAATCCCAGCACTTGGGAGGCTGAGGCAGGAGTATCACTGTGAGTTCAAGGCCAGCCTAGGCTACATAGTGAGTTCAAGGCCAGCCTGAACTATGTAGTGAGACCCTGTCTCAAAACAAAACAAAACAAAAAACAATTAACAACAACAAAAAGAATGGCTGGGGTGTCGCACACCTGTAGTCCCAGTACTTGGGAGGGTGACCGCAGGAGGATTACCACAAATTCAAGGCCAGCCTGGGCTGTATAGTGAATTCAAGGCTAACCTGAACTACATGGTGAGATCCTCTTTCAAAAAAACAAAACAAAACATTAAAAAATAGAAGGTTTGGGCCGGTGAGATGGCTCAGCGGCTTAAGCGCCTGCCCGGCAAGCGCAAGGGCCCGAGTTTGACTCCCGGATCCCACATACGAAAAAGGGGCTGGTGATATTGCTCAGCGGCACGGGCGCCTGCTGGCGCGTGAGGTCCTGAGGTCGACCCCCCGGTACCCACAAAAAAAAAAAAAATAGAAGGTTTATTTAATTGGGAATAACTATTATTTTTTTGTTTTGTGTTTTTTTTTTTTTTCTTTTCTTTATGTGGGTACCAGGAGTCAAACTCAGGACCTTGTGCTTGCCAGGCAGGTGCTTATGCTGCTGAGCTATATCACCAGCCTTGTTTTGTGTTTTTTACACAGGGTCTTTCTGTGTCAGTCAGACTGCCCTTGAACTCACTATGTAGCCCAGGCTGGTCTTGAACTCATGGCACTCCTCCTGCTTCAGCCTCCCAAGTACTCTATTACAGGTGTGTGCCACCACACCCAACTTAATTGTGATTACTTCTATAAATAAGAGATATGATAAAAATACAGTGAATGGGGGCCAGGAGTATAGCTGAGTGGCAAGGCTCCTGCCTGGCAAGCGCAAGGTCCTGAGTTTGATTCCCGGTTCAAAAAAAAATACAGTGAGTGTTTAAATTCAAAATAAATTATTACAATAAAAGATGCATTGCCACTAATCCCCTTTAAAATACTCCTCTTCACTCTGAACACACTTGTCCCATCATTCTTTTTTTTTTTTTTGGTACTGGGAATCGAACTCAGGACCTTGCTCTTGCCAGGCAGGCACTTGTGCCGCTGGGCTATATCACCGGCCCCAAGCCCATCATTCTTGCCACTTACTTTTTTTTTTTTTTATTTTAAAGAGAAGAAAAAACAAAACAAATCAAAAGAAGAACAAATTTTCAAACAAACATAATAGGAGGGTAACAATGGTTAATACATTACGTATTACTATTTTTTTTTTTTTCTTTTTTCTTTTCCTTTTTGGTACTGGGAATCAAACTCAGGACCTCGCACTTGCCAGGCAGGCGCTGTGCCACTGAGCTATATCGCTGCCCCTTCTTGCCACTTTCTGAAGCGGTTCTAGAGTCCTCTTTTGTGAGTGTCTTTAACTGTGTTATTCTGGCTGCCCCGAGCTCCTGAGTCGATTCAAAACATTTACCTTTCATGGTCATTTTGACTTTACAGAAAAGCTAGAAGTCGCACACTACCAGATCTGGTGAAAGAGGTGGATGAGGACCCACCGTCATGTTTTTACAACCCTGCCTCTCTTTGGATGGCTCTTGGCAACAACCATATTTTTGATCACGTCTCATAGAGACACAAAAGAGGATTTCCAGAGCTGCTTCAGAAAGTGGCGATGACTGTGGAAAAGTGTGTTCAAAGCAAAAGGGAGTATTTTGAAGGGATTTAATAGCATTGTGTCTTTTGTTGTTGTTGTTGTTTTTGTTTTTTGAGACAGGGTCTTGCTGTGTAGTTCAGGCTGGCCTTGCACTCACTATGTAGCCCAGGCTAGTGTTGAACTCACAGCGCTCCTCCTGCCTCAGCTTCCCAGTGCTGAGATTATAGGCCTCCACCATACCCAGCTAGCAATGTGTCTTTAACTATAAGAAATTTTTTTTTTTTTTTTTTTTAAAGAGAAGAAAAAACAAAACAAATCAAAAGAAGAACAAATTTTCAAACAAACATAATAGGAGGGTAACAATGGTTAATACATTACGTATTACTATCTTTAAGTTAGTTATTCAGGACACCAGACATTAGCATTCAATTGTCCAAACATTATTGGCACAAACCTTACTCTTCAATGAACTAAGTAAAAATGGTAGTGTATCTATCTTAACCATCTTATATATATATATATATACAATTTTTTTCCCTTTCCCTTCTTTCTTTTCCCTATTCCAGTCTCTCTTTCCTTTTGACCAGTTTCTTTTTGATTCACCATGTCTATTGTACATTTTGGATCTTATTTACTCTTTCAGTTTCTCATACCAGAGAGATAATACGATGCTTACACATGTGCTTCTGGTTTATTTCACTTATGAGTATTTTCTCGAGTTGCATCCATTTACCTATAAAAGTCTCCAGTTTATCCTTCTTTATGGCTGAATAGTACTCCATTGTATAAAAATACCACATCTTTCTTATCCATTCCTCAGTTGATGGGCATTTGGGTTGTTTCCAAGATCTGGCTATTACAAATTGTGCTGCTATAAACATGGGTGCACATATATCGCTGTGGTACGATGTTTTTAATTCTTCTGGGAAGATGCCCAGAAGGGGAATAGCTGGGTCAAATGGGACCTCCAACCCTAGTTTTCTGAGGAATCTCCACACTGACTTCCACAGTGGCTGTACCAGTCGACACTCCCACCAACAGTGAAGAAGGGTTCCTTTTTCCCCACAGCCCCTCCAGCATTTGTTATTAGTTGATTTCTTAATAGTAGCCATTCTTTCTGGGGTGAGATGGTATCTCAGTGTTGTTTTAATTTGCATCTCTCGAATGACTAGTGATGTTGCACATTTTTTTGTATATTTATTTGCCATTAGTATTTCTTCATCTGAGAAATGTGTATTCATCTCAGATGCCCATTTTTGGAGTGGGTCTTTAAATTTGGGAGGTCTGATTTTTTTGAGTTCTTTATATGTTCTCGATAGTAATCCTTTGTCTGAGGAACAGCTGGCAAACATTTTTTCCCACATTGTGGGTTGTCTCTTCACTCTGTTGGTGGTTTCTCTTGCTGTGCAAAAGCTTTTTAATAAGATGAGATCCCAGTTATTGATTCTTTGGGATAGTTCCCGTGCGGTTGAGTTTTTATTCATAAAGTCTTTGCCTACACCAATGTCTCCAAGGGTTTTACCTATCCTACCTTCCAGCAGATTTAATGTTTCTGTTTTAATATTTAGATCTCTGATCCATTTTGAATTTAGTTTAGTGCATGGTGAAAGATATGGATCTAGTTTTAATCTTCGGCATGTGTAGAGCCAGTTTTTCCAGCACCATTTATTAAAGAGGCTATCTTTCTTCCAGCGAATGTGTTTGGCACCTTTGTCAAAGATAAGGTGGCTTAGTATGTCTGGGGTTGTTTCAGCATCTTCTAATCTGTTCCATTGATCTTCAGGTCTGTTTTTTTGCCAGTACCACACTGTTTTTATCACAGTAGCTTTATAGTATAATTTCAAGTTGGGGATAGTGATGCCCCCTGCCTTGCCTTTGTTGCCCAGAATTGCCTTTGCTATTCTAGGTCTCTTCTGATTCCAAATGAATTTTTGGATTGTTTTCTCTAATTCTGTGAGATATGCTGTTGGAATTTTGATTGGAATTGCATTAAATCTGTATAACAATTTTGGAAGTATGGCCATTTTCACTATATTGGTTCTTCCTATCCAGGAGCAAGGGATATCTTTCCATTTTCTGATATCCTCTTCAATCTCCTTTTTCAGAGTACTGTAGTTTTCAGTATAGAGGTCTTTTACATCCTTCGTGAGGTTGATTCCTAGGTATTTCATTTTTTTGGATGTTATTGTGAAAGGTATTGTTTCCCTAATTTCTCTTTCAGTAAGTTTGTTATTTGTGTACAGGAAGGCTATTGACTTTTGAGTATTGACTTTGTATCCAGCTACACTACTGAATTTGCTTATTAAATCTAGCAGTTTTTTAGTGGAGTTTTTGGGGTCTTCTGTGTAGAGTATCATGTCATCTGCAAATAATGATAATTTAACTTCTTCCTTTCCAATCATTATTCCTTTTATTTCTTTCTCTTGTCTAATCGCTCTGGCTAAAGTTTCCAGAACTATGTTGAATAAGAGTGGGGACAGTGGACATCCTTGTCTTGTTCCTGATTTTAGAGGGAAGGCTTTCAGTTTTTGGCCATTTAGTATAATATTGGCTGTTGGTTTGTCATAGATAGCTTTTACCAGATTGAGATAAAGACCCTCTATTCCAATTTTCTGTAGGGTTTTTATCATGAAAAGGTGCTGGACTTTGTCAAAAGCTTTTTCTGCATCTATTGAGATGATCATGTGATTTTTGTCTTTGGTTCTGTTAATATGCTGTATTACATTGATTGATTTACGTATGTTGAACCATCCCTGCATCCCTGGGATGAATCCAACTTGGTCATGGTGTATAATCTTCTTGATGATTTGTTGGATTCTGTTTGCCAGTATCTTATTAAGGATTTTTGCATCTATGTTCATTAGGGAGATTGGCCTGTAGTTCTCTTTCTTAGTTGGGTCCTTCTCTGGTTTTGGTATCAGGGTAATGCTTGCTTCCAGGAATGAATTTGGGAGTATTGCTTCCCTTTCAATTTCATTGAAAAGTTTGAGAAGTAGGGGCGTTAGGTCTTCTCTAAATTTCTTGTAGAATTCGGCAGTGAATCCATCAGGGCCTGGGCTTTTCTTTGTTGGGAGGTTTTTAATTACATCTTCAATTTCATTGGCTGATATTGGTTTATTTAGGATTTTTAAATCTTCTTGATTTAGCTTTGGTAATTCATACGAATCTAGGAATCTGTCCATTTCTTCTGCATTTTCCATCTTAGTAGAATATAAATTTTCAAAATAGGTATAGATGATCTTCTGGATTTCTGCAGGGTCTGTCGTGATATCACCCTTTTCATTTTCAATTGCATGGATTTGAGTCTTTTCTTTTCTTTTTTTAATAAGGTTGGATAAGGGTTTGTCAATCTTATTTATTCTTTCAAAGAACCAACTTTTTGCTTCATTGATTCTTTGTATTGTTTTTTTATTCTCCAATACGTTAATTTCTGCTCTGATCTTTATAATTTCCTCCCTTGTACTGGCTTTTGGCTTAACCTGCTCTTCTTTTTCTAGAAGCTCGAGGTTCACCCTTAAGTTGTTTATTTGCGCTTGCTCTATTTTCCTGATATAAGTGTTTAATGCTATAAATTTCCCTCTTAGGACTGCTTTCATTGTATCCCATAAGTTCCGGTATGTTGTACTGTCGTTATCATTCAGTTGTAGAAAGTGACTAATTTCTTCTTTAATTTCATCTGTGACCCATTGGTTGTTCAGGAGGATGCTGTTTAATTTCCATGTGTTTAGGGAGTTTTTGTGGGATCTTTTGCCATTGATTTCCAATTTCATTGCACTATGGTCTGATAATATGCATGGGATAATTTCAATTCCTTTGCATTTACTTAAGCAGGTTTTATGAGCTAGTATGTGGTCTATTTTGGAGAACGTCCCATGTGCAGCTGAGAAAAATGTGTATTCTGATGTTGTGGGATGGAACACTCTGTAGACATCTACTAAGTCCATTTGTTCAAAAGTTTGGTTCAGTTCTACTATTTCATTATTGATTTTCTGTCCAGTTGATCTATCTTTTTGTGACAGTGGAGTATTGAGATCTCCCAATATAATTGTATTAGTGCTTATTTGATTTTTCATGTCCTTTAGTACTTGTTTTATATAGCTGGGTGCATTGGTATTTGACGCATATATATTTATGATCGTTATCTCTTCCTCTTGGATTGTTCCCTTTACAAGGATGTAATGACCGTCTTTATCTCTCTGAATCCTTCTTGGCTTGAAGTTCACTTTGTCTGCAAAAAGAATAGCTACCCCTGCTTTTTTCTGGGTTCCTGTGGCATGGAGTATTGTTTTCCATCCTTTGACTTTCAGTCTATGAATTTCTTTCTGAATTAAATGTGTTTCTTGTATACAGCATATTGTTGGATCTTGCTTCTTGATCCATTTCGCCAGTCTGTGCCTTTTGATTGGTGAATTGAGACCGTTAACATTGATGGTTAAAACTGATATGTATTGACTTGTCATGATAATTTCCTGTTGTTGGTTCCCACTCTTTGTTTTTTCCGCTTTCCGGCTATTTAATTATTTGCCCTGCCTGGTGGATTCCTTCTGTTGGGGTTCCTATGTCTTTCTAGAATGTCCTTCAGAACGTTTTGGAGTGCTGGTTTGGTGGTCATAAATTTTCTCAGATGTTCTTTGTCATGAAGTATTTTATTTCTCCATCAATTTTGAAAGATAGTTTTGCAGGGTACATCAATCTGGGCTGAAAATTATTTTCCTTTAGAGCTTGCAATACATCATTCCAAGCTCTTCTTGAATTGAGGGTTTGTGCTGAAAAGTCAGCTGTGATTCTGATGGGTTTTCCTTCATAGGTGATTTGTCTCTTCTCCCTAACAGCTTTTAAGATTCTGCCCTTCTGTTGAATTTCTGGGATCTTGACTATAATATGTCTGGCTGAAGTTTTTTTTTGATCATGTCTAGTTGGTGTTCTAAAAGCTTCACTTATAGGGGTGTCAAATTCCTTTTCTCTTCCAGGAAAGTTCTCCCTGATTATGTCTTTGAACAAGGTTTTAATGTCGTTGATGCTATCTCCTGCTTTTTCATTTATTCCAATTATTCTTAAGTTGTTTATCTTTGAGTCATCTAGCAGCTGCTGAATTGATTTTTCATGGTCCCTTGCTATTTTTAAGAATTTTTCCATTTCATGATCACTAATTGCAAGCCTGTCTTCTATATCTGAGATCCTGTCCTCGCATTGGCTTATTCTGCTACAAATACTTTCAATGGAATTTTTTATCTCTTGGATATCTGCTTGAATCTGCCTTATAGATTCCATTTCTTTCCTATGCTGAGCATTCATGGTTTCTATAGTTTTCTTAAGTTCATCTATTTTTTTGTCTGTATCAGCTATAGTGTCCTTAAGCATGGTCTTCATTGTAGACATTATCTCTGCAGTTATCTGTGAGATTATTTCTGTTTTAATTTTTTCCAGAACCTCATTCAGTTGCTTTGTTGTTACCACTTCAGATAGGCCAGGTGGGTGGCTTTCGGATTGTCCCACCTCGTTGCTCCCTAGGTTTGCCTTTGGTGAATTGGATGTGTGTGGTTGCATCTTGTTTAAGTGTCGTCTCATTTTTTCTTTCTTTAATTCCTGGGGTGATGTTTGCAAATTACCTATAGTAGGTTACTTTATTGCTAGTGTTTAAGATCTTTAGAAGATGACTACTTCTCTGCAGTATCTTCCAAGTGGAGCTTGCTTTTAGGTTTTGAGCTTTCTGCCAGATCCTACCTCTTCAATTCGTTGGGTATGCGAAGTTGCTACCTGTTTGGCCCAGTCCTTGATTCTTTGGTACTGTGCCACTGTATTTTCTGTGTCCCTTAGTCAATCTCAATCATGAAATATCAGGAAGGAAAGATGTTTAGAACAATTATTTCACATTTGGCTATAATGTTAACTAAAGCATCAAACACAGCCTAAAAAATGACAGACTGAGCTAACCAGTTATTTACCACTTTTAGCTGTATAGAGTTGCGGTTATATAACAAAATCTAAAACACACCAGAAAAATTATATGCAGTATACAAGTCCTATGTATGTCAATTTTTCCTTGAGGAGTTTAAATTTAAGATGAGTTAAGGAGGAAATAGAGTATTGGGAGAAGAGGAAGGAATTAGATGTAAGGTTAGAGGACCAAGAGGGATCCCACTAAAATTGGGACACTAGTGCAGAGGACAGGTGGTAAAAAGAGAAGGAAGGGATAAAAGGAAGAACAGATCACAACCACAATCACAAAGAAGTTAGAGGCGCTGTTTACACTCATATAAAAAACCAGAGAGAATAATGAAGGAAAGAGCAAATACACATACAGAAACAAAAACAAAGATAAAAACAATAAAACAGACAGATCAAAAATAAAACCCCACCAAAAAACAAAACAAAACAAAACAAAAACAAAAAAACCCTTCGCCAGAACAAAAAAAAAAAATCAGTGAGAAAAAAAAAAAAAAATAAAAAAAAAAATAAAAATAAAAAATAAAAATAAAAATAAAAAATATAAAAAGAATCAGTTCCAGGTGTTGACTCTGTTGTAGGCAGGTACCTTGTGACAAAGTCCTGTTCTGTGCAGGTCCGTCCCAGTAAGCCAGGAGCGCCCTCTGGTGGGTGGTGAGCAGAGGCGCGTACTTTCAGGCAGAGACCAGTCTAGCTCGCCTCCGCTCTCGCCGCCCTTTCACGATCCCTGGGCCTGAGAGGCTCAGCGTGCTGTCCGGAGCGCGGGTTCCCTGCACTGGTTCCCGCCGCTCTGGTTTTTCGCCACGCCCCCCACAATGGCGCCGGGCCAGTCGCTCTCTGGCGCGGGACAGGTGTGGCTGAGAGTCCAGTCTCGTTCGCCTGCTGACCTCAGCACACTTTCGTGGGCTCAATTGAGAGGCCCTGTGCTGCCCTGTCCGGAGCACAAGTTCCCAGAGCAGTTTCCGAGCCGCTCTGAGTTTCGCCACGCCCCCCACAATGGCGCCCGGCCGGTCGCTCTCTGGCGCGGGACAGGTGTGGCTGAGAGTCCAGTCTCGTTCGCCTGCTGACCTCAGCACACTTTTGTGGGCTCAATTGAGAGGCCCTGTGCTGCCCTGTCCGGAGCACAAGTTCCCAGAGCAGTTTCCGAGCCGCTCTGAGTTTCGCCACACCCCCCACAATGGCGCCCGGCCGGTCGCTCTCTGGCGCGGGGCAGCTGTGGCTGAGAGACACTCACCGCCGGTCAGCGCCGTTCTCCGCCGCTCCCCTGCCCCGCCGCTGTCTCAGGATCCTCCGTGGGGGCTCCCTGGGCGCCAGCTGCCACCGTGTGTCCGTAGAATTGAGCCTCCGCCGGCGCTCCTACTCCCGGGATATTAGAAGGTGCACGCGCGCGGTCTGCTCCTTCTTTCCTTCTTCTTTGTTGGAAGTCACCCGTCACTGGTGCCGGGGGTCCCAGATTGCGCTTCAGAACTTCTCTGGGTTTCGGGGAGGCATCTCCCCCCCTCCTGCGCTTTCTGGGTCGCTATATTCCCGTGTTCCAATGGTAACTTTTAGAGAGAGTTTTGCTGCCTGCTTCTTACTCATCCGCCATCTTGAGGTCTCTAAGAAATTTTTTAAAAATTTAAACATTCAATATATGTTTCGATCACCCCAAGTATGTTCTTTTCCACTGAAGCCAAGAATCAGGCAAGGCTGGGTGCGGTGGCGCATGCCTATAATCCCAGCACTTGGGAGGCTGAGGCAGAAGGATCGCCACGAGTTTGAGAACAGCTTGGGCTACATAATGAGTTCAATGACAGCCTGGACTACAGATTGAGAACCTGTCTCAAGAAAAGAAAAAAGAAAAGAAAAAGAGGGCCACTGAGATAGCTCAGCGGCATAAGTGCCTGCCTGGCAAGTGCGAGGTCTTGAGTTCGACTCCTGGTACCCACATAAAAAAAAAAAGGAAAAAGAGAAAAATATAGTTTTGAGGAAATACTCCAGAAAGAGAACTGAGAACATTTTAAAAAGAAGCCTGAAGTGGAAAAAGTTCTAGATTGAGTAAAACGAGAATCACCAAAAATCAAATGAACAAACAAAACAATCCAAGGGAAAATATCTCTTGTGTCAGTACTAAGAACAGATGTACGAAAAGGTTAAGAAGTCAGTTTGCAATCAATGCAGTTTGTAAGAGCAGATTGAAAGGGAAGATAGAGAAAATAAAACAAAAAAATGGTTTCGTCCACGTTGAAAGTAGACAAGGCCTTGGGCGTATGTGAGGCCACACTGCCTGCATGGGGCAGTGCGAAAGCTGTGAGCCCAGCTGTCCTGTGATTCTGAACTCCCAGCATCAACTCCTGCTCTCCCCTCCCCTTCTCTCACCCCAGGGCAGTATTTGCATTGTGACCCACAAGGGAACCAGAAACATTAACAAAGAACTTCATGTTTTTCCTGGGCTATGCCATTGCCTTTTACTCAAGGGATAATCTTTATAAATAGAACCAAGTCCTGTAGAATCATGCAGATCATAAAAAGAAAGTAAGGGCCGGTGATATAGCTCAGTGGCACAGCGCCTGCGTGGCAATCATGAGGTCCTGAGTTTGATTCCCAGCACCAAAAAATAAAAATTAAAAATAAATAAATAAATAAAAAGAAAGTAAAATTCTATTTTAAGGAAAACTATGGAAATAATGCTCTAGCCATCTATTTTTGGATCACAGATAGTTCTGTATCTTAAAGAAGACATTATCCTGTGATTAAAGCAGTTGATGGGAAATTTTAGCTATTAAAATATTGCTGCAATTTAATTATTTTTCTGCAATTTAATTTTTTTTTTTTTTTTTTGAGACAGGGTCTTGCTATGTAGTTCAGACTGGGCTTGAACTCACTATGTAGCCCAGGCTGGCCTCAAACTCCTGGTGATCCTCCTGCCTCAGCCTCCCGAGTGCTGGGATTACAGGGGTGTGCCACCACACTAGGCTATTATTTTGTTTTCTGAAAATGATTTCCTACTCTAATCTTTTATACAGATAGCATTATAACCTCTTTCAAAGTGTTAAATTTTTTTTTATTTCATTTTATTTTATTTTATTTTTTTTGTGGGTACCGGGGGTTGACCTCAGGACCTCGCGCCAGCAGGCGCCCATGCCACTGAGTGATATCACTGG